>OY740718.1:160728810-163349461 GCA_963513945.1 Hydrotaea diabolus
GAGCCTGCTCACCTACAGAAAAAATTTGTGTACACAAAAATAGACAACCCTTTAATTTAAATCAAATATTTGGTATGTGAAAAGCTAAACTATTAATCAAATATTGCAAATATTTTTTCTGTGTAGATAACCTTGACATGAGCTCGAAAAACGCAATTAAAAAATTTTTTTTCGTTTGGTTTTTGTTTTATTTTTTTTTTTTTAATTTTAAAAATTTTTTTTTGGTTAATTTGTTTCGTCCGGCATAACTCGGGAACCACTAGCCCGATTTAATTGAATTAAATTTTAAAAAATTTTAAATTACAATTCCCTTAATCTGTTCATATATTGTTTTCCTATACAAGCAACAGTTTCCAAGTTAAAAATGAATATATAAAGGAAAAAACTTATTTTTTGCCTAAAGATTTAAATTTTTTTTTTTTAAAAAATCCATAAAAAATCCAAAATGAAAAAAAATAATTTTTTAAAGTGTTTAAACACTTTTATTTTTTTTTAAACAAATTATTTCATAAAAATTTCTGTTTCTTAAGAACAACATAGTCTTATCCTAATAAATAATTTTGGGGATCATAGTATGGTTGAGTGGGATTGTACTATGATTGTGGGGACCATGACATGGCTTCCTGTGAAACATACTTTGTCTGTGGGAATGGTTTGGTCCCCACAGGCAAAGTATGTTTCACACGAACCATGTTATGGACCCCACATTCAAAGTTCAATCCCACGCAACCATACTATGATCCCCAAACTTATTTAATAGGTTGTTTGTGAAACATACTACTCTTCTGAGGATAATAATATGGTTGTTGGGATTACAGTATGGTTGATTCGGAATCAAAATATGGTTGTGGGGATCGCAGCATCTGTGTGAATCATATAATTGTTGTGAGGGTCATAGTATGTGAATCATTCTATTGATATGAGGATCCCAATATTGTTGTGCCACAACCACAAAGCCAAAACTAAGGTTTAGGTTGTTTACTACTGAGCTTTTTTTCAAAAAACTGTAGAGAAAAAATAGTTGCGTGGACATTGAAAATCTTAGAACTACAAGGTTTTCCATTAAGGACATTAAAATTATTTATACTCGTGTTAATAAAACACAGAATATTTAAGATATAGAGTTCAAATTTATTCCAGGTGTAGTGCAGATGTTACATTTTAAAAATGAAATTCGATTTCGCTCATATGACCACCAGGAGCCCGTGTACAGTGATCTCTCCTTTGGACCCAATTTTCCACCACACTTGCACACGTTTTGACCGGAACGTAGGCAATTTCGCGTTGGATGTTGTCTCTGAGCTCGTCTAAAGTTGTTGGCTTGTTGGCATAGACCGACGACTTGGTGTGGCCCAATAAAAAGAAATTAAATGGCGTTAAATCGCATAAACGAGGTGGCCATTCGACCGGAACATTTTTCAAGTTAACATGTTCACCGAATTTGCCTTTCAGTGTAGCGATTTTAACGCGAGCTTTGTGGCTAGTGGCACCGTTTTGTGGAAACCACAGATCGGCGATGTCTAGATCATCCAATTCTGGCCAAAAATAATTTTCTTACAGGGCACGATAGCACTCTCCATTGACGGTAACATGATGATTGTTTTTATCGACTAAAAAATATGACCCAATCACACCTCTGGCATGAAAACCATACAGTATTTTTTGGCGGATGCAATTGTGTCTCTTGAAGCACATGTGGGTTAGTTGCTGTCAAATAACGCATATTTTGTTTATTGACAAAACCACTCAGCCAGAATTGAGCTTCATCGATCGCTAAAGATGATTTTTCAATGAAAATCTGAATTTTCGTGAAACTTTGCCAGAGCCACCGACTCAGAATTTCGATAGTAATTTTTAATGACTTCCAAACGCTGCTCATAAGTGAGCTTTAGCATGATGAAAATGTTTGAGGGTGCGTTGACTTTGTTATGTGCCTATCGGAAACTCCGTTATTGGCGTGCCACAACCATATAACCAACAAAAGTATGATGTTCTTCGAATATTCTTATCCCAACTCTACTTTTTTCTACGTGCAATCTTGCAAGCCTATCTGCACGGTACCCGAATTAGATGAATAGTAGTAAAGGTTCAGGATGATAAATTCCAGAGATTTAAATTCTATCACTCCACCCTAAAACCCTTTTTTAATTTGTTCATGAGTACAGTCTCCTGATGTCCTTTTGAAATAAAAAAATGCCATTGAACTCGACAGATAAAAGAACAGCAAATAACCATTAAAGTAAACAACGCACAAAGACTTTGCGTACTCCTCGGTACTATGGATGACCATAACCTCTCTATAGTACATCAGTACTTAAGTTTGTCTTTGGGATTATGATCTTTATCTAACGTTTGGTTTGACTATCCATAATAATTTGTTTCATGGTTTTCTGTACAAACTTTTAACAAAGTCTAAATATCGTTAGCCGCTTTTAAAGACTTTTGTTTCGACAGGAATATTGTATGAGGTTTTTTATTAAAAACTAAAATTGCTCAAAACGTTGCGTTCGACATTGTGCTTTGTTGTCTTGGATGATGTATTGCAGTTTTTTTATGAGCTCCTTGCTGCAGGATATTTCACATTTACACAGAAGGATAAGTCGTTAAGAGAAAATGATACTCAAATTGTTGCCTCAAAAGCATCACATGCATGAATGATTTCAATTTTAAAGATTAATTTTATTTAAATTTAAAAATTGTCTATACATGGTATAAGAATACGAAAATGTATGTTAAACGCTTTCGAACACAGTTTAGCAACCGTCGGACTTTCATATTCTGCCCACAGCATAAAAGATCTACCGTCGAATAAAAGAAAAATACTAGAAGTCCCTCTTAAGTCTCTAGCCAACAGTTATGACTGATAAGCTAATAAGCGGTTACTCATTAGTATAAGTATCTATTAACAGCAATTTTCCACTTTCTCTTCTAGCCTCGTACCTCATACCCCTAAGCATAATCGAATACTTTCACGCCTAAGGACTAAAGCTTTCCTTTCTCGTTTAAACACAGAATTTTTCACAGTCCCCACTCATTCTTAGTTAATTATGTTGAAAGCTTAATAAAATTGAAGGTTATTGAAAAAATTCAAGACTTGGATGAAACCGTAGACAAATATTGCAATGTGGTATTAGTTTTGAATCCCGACTAACCAAATTTTAATTATTTAACAATTTACAAAGAATGGAAAGCATTGTAAATGCCTCATGCAATTCGAAAGAAAAGTTCATTCAAATACTATAACTATAACTTTATACCGTCTACTGCTGAGGAACTGCAGAGGGAAACAATTTTGGGTAATATTTTTTTTTCTTAGAAAATAAAACTAATGGAGAGGTTAAAAAGAAATCTATGCTTGACGTAAGTTTATTCAAAACAGTTCAGACAAACGAACTTCTAGTAATATTAAACAATACTATAGGGTGAACAAAAAAAAATAAAAATTCGTATCAAGAGTAGAATCTTTATTGGTAATTTGAAAGGACATTTTATGGTATTTATTTTGAATATAATTTCCTTCAACTGTTGGCTGCAACTACGCCTCAGGGTTTCCATTCTGAGGGTGCAATTTTGGATGACTCGTTCGAGCATTTCGACCGGTATGGCTTTAATGACACGCGTAATGTTGGCTTCCAAAACCTGAATCGTAGCTAGTTTTTCAGCATAGAATTTAGACTCTATGTAACCCCAAAGAAAAATGTCTAAAGGTGTAATATCACTCGATATAGGTGACCAACTTACCTGTTCAAAACGTGAAATTAGCTGCTTATCGAAATGACCTCTCAATAGATCCATTGTTTGAGCAGCTGTATTGCAAGTGGCACCGTCCTGTTGAAACCAAGTCTCGTCAAGATTACGGGCTTCAATTTTAGGTGGCATAAGGCCGAGGCCATGCAATGAGCATGAATTGAATGAATTGGCCACGCACTGAGCGGCATGACTGAGCGGCTAGGCGGCGCCGCTCAGAAATAGAACTTGCTCTAATTTTCAGTTCGTTTCTGAGCGGCAAGGAAAATATATTGGGGAAAATACGCTTATCACCGGCAGTACTGAAGAACTGTCATTT
The DNA here is from genome assembly GCA_963513945.1 of Hydrotaea diabolus. Classification (NCBI taxonomy): domain Eukaryota; kingdom Metazoa; phylum Arthropoda; class Insecta; order Diptera; family Muscidae; genus Hydrotaea; species Hydrotaea diabolus. Next base: position 160,732,877 of record OY740718.1, read on the forward strand.
ACTTATATAAATGTTATGCCTAGCACTAGCAATACTTCAACAGATTGTTTAACACCACCCAGAAAACCAAATTTGTCGACAATGTCTGATATCAGACAATTCTGAACAATATCTGAACTCTATCGAGAATTCTTACCGAATTCGTTATGAATTCTGTTCGATTTGTCTGAGGATTTTTTACTTATTATGTTCCGAAATTTCTGAACGAATTAGGCCCGAATTCTGTTAGACTTGTCTGAAGGATTTTTATTAATTTTTTTGACATACTTCTCTTAATGAACTCGCAACGAACTCTAAGCGATTTATATAAGGTAGTCAGTTCGTTCAAATTTTTTATTATTTGCTTCATATTTTTTGGAAAAAAAATAATTCCGATTATCGTACAGAATTCTGACCGAATTCTGAGGAAAACTCCTCTGCCGGCAGTTCTCGTTATAAGCAAAACAATTTGCTCTTAAGTGTATAGCCACTAAACATTGTTACAGCACAATTATTGATTGCGGTATTATTATAGTAAGGTGGCGCTCTCCGAAACTGCAGACACCCCAGCTAAAAGTCTTTCCGAACGCTTTTTGAAAATGTTTTACATCAGTAGAACATAAATATTTTCTTCTTATTTTATAAAATTATTTTTCGGCTTGAGGTCATTTATTTAAACTCGTTGTTCTATGCGTTGTTTAATTTTTATTTATCCCAATATTTCGATTGACTTCGTCAATCATCTTCAGGGGTTGTCAATTAACAAAACAATGTCATCCGTCTGATTATCGCTGTCAACTGATATTCATATTCTTCTTTTTGATTGTTTATATTCAGAATTACCATGACATAAGCTCAGAATTCGTTCAGAATTCGGTTCGAAATGTCGATAAAAACTTCAGAATTTAATAAGACTTAATGCCAGAATTCTGACCGAAGTCGTTCAGAATTAGTTCAGAATTCGATAAGACAAATCGAAATTTCTTTTCGAATTTCCCAAGACTGCAGTTCAGAATTCGGTCAGAAATCTGCTCGAAATGTCGGCAAAAACATCAGAATTCCCTCCGAGAAGTAGTTCAGAATTCGTGTCAACCCTCTCATATGTTTTTCGTTACGAACTCGCTAAGAATTCTGATCCGAAATCGGAACATTTGACATTTGATTGTCGTACATAATTCTGACCGAATTCTAAAGGTTTTGTTTGCTAGGCAAAAAGAAGAGAGCACCAATAAACCAATGAAAGGATGGAAATACTTAGAAGGTGGTGAAAAGAAGAGAGGACAATGACGACCTGCAGTTTTTCAAAACTTTACTTCCATTGAAAAGTTTGATAGTTTGGAAAAATTAGAAATTCGAGGAGAAATACAAAATTAAAATTTACAAAAATTTAAATCAAAAGAAAATAAATAAAAATAAACTAACCTCAAACTTAAAACAAGCCTTTGCTCTGCAGAAATTGATTTTCTTTGTTTTGTCAATCTGGGCTTAACTTTTTTCAACAGTGAAAGGATTCCACAGACATACGACAGTATTGCCCAAATCTGTCTAAATATTTGCGTAGATTTCTATATAAATGGTTAAATTCACTATAATGTAGCCTTGCTAGATTTATTGGTTGAACACCAAATCTTCTTTTTCTTAAACGCATTAACTTCTTACAAGTAAGATAACGATTTTCTTTTAAAAAACTAAAACAAACCTCACTTGACAATGTCATTTTAAAAACTAACCGCTCAGAAATCACGCTCAGTTATAATCCACGTGCCGCTCACCGTTTTGCCGCTTATTGCGTGGCCTTGTCCTAATCGTCGATATCATGGCGCGATAGCGAGCACCATTCACGGTTACGTTCCGGCCATCATCATTTTTGAAAAATATGCACCGATGATTCCACTTATAGCTTATAAACCGCACCAAACCATGGTTTTCTCTGGGTATAATGGCACCTCTTGAACCTCTTCTTGTTGCTCTTCAGCCCAAATGCGGCAATTTTGTTAATTGAGCCAGAAATGAACTTCATCACTGAGCAAAATTTTGGTCGAAAACAGCGGATTTTCCCGTTTATCGCCGAAGGCTTAATATAATAATATAGTTGCCTACAGTTGAAGGAAATTAGTTTCAAAAAATAAATGCCATAATATGTCCTTTCAAATTACCAATAAAGATTCCACACTTGATTGGAATTTTTATACTTGGAACATAAATACTGTTACACACGTTTTATGCTGTAAAATAAAAAAATACTGAATGTTTTTGGACCAAATATTTTTTAATATATTTATTGATGTCTATTGTATCCAAAAAGAATCTACTTATTCGAAATGTCCGCCTTTTGCCTTCACACACGTCTTTAGTCGCACTGGCCAATCGTCAATAGCTGCACGAACCTCGTCCATTAGAAAATTGGTCACAGCTCAAACCATAGCAGATCCAATGTTGGGGTATCTTTTGTGACAAACCTTGTCCTCTAAAACCGTCCACAATTTGTAATCCAATGGGTTCAAAGCTGGACTGCCTGAGGGTCATTCTTCAGAGAAAATGGCATGGGACGTTTTAGCTTTATGAGCCGGCGCAGAATCCTGCTGGAAAGTCCATGGCTGGTTTTGGAACAGAGAACTGTTAAGAGAAATTCACAACAGCTTCCAAAACGGTTTCTTGGTAAACGTTGGCCGATGTTGGCCCCATCGTAAGAGACACCCCACCAAACCATGACCGAAGCTGGGTGATGGCCCTTTTCCACACTTGGGATCAGTTCAGATGCTTCCTTAGATGACCGTGCATACACTCTATCATTTTGCTTGTTAAATTTTTTCCTGAACAGTAAAATTGTTTTCATTGCTGAACAAAATGTGTCTGTGCTAGTTATCAGCGTGCTTCACCAAAAGACGTTTGCATTTTTCAATCCTATTTTTTTTAAAGCTGCAGTCAATAAATGTCCCTTACTTAGTTTGAAAGCCCCAAGTCCCAAGTCTTTTTTAATGATTCGACTCATGGACTTTTGCGTAATATTCATCTCACGGGCCATGATTTTCAGTTTTTGGAGCGGATTTCTGTGAATTCTTGATTTAACGGCTTTGATGACATGCGGTGTTCGAACAGAGCGTGGGCGGCCCGACCGGTGGCGGTCTTTTACATCTTTAGTCTCCTCAAACAGTTTTATGCATCGGTAGATGAACTTGCGGCTAACCCCTAGTGGCCGGAGCGTTTTGAAAATATCGTTTTTTTTTCATTTCTCACATGAAAAGCGCTATTACAGCGATATGGTTCTCATTATCTCGCCACTCCATGATGAAAGTTGAAACAATTTTAAAATCCCGTTACAGACTAACGCCATTGAGGTAAGCTTTCAAAACCCATATGACATTAACGGGGTATGTTCAGTTCTGCTATTGAAATGGGTCCCTACTAAGTAAATAGGTGCTCGCTTCCCGTTGTTCTCCATATGTGACGCGCAAAATAGAAAGGGACCTAAGGTTAAAAACCAGTTTTCTTCAGGAGAGCCATTTTAAAGATTAGGTCGCTTTCTATTTGCGCTTAGAATAGTCGACTTAACTTTCATAAAACGCGCATATCTCTGGGAGGAAACACTTTTGGGGCATGGGATCGGTCCCATTCGATGCTCAGATGTTGTCCACATCAAAAAAAAAGCGAAAAGTTGATGAAAAGTTTTGTTCAGGAGAGCCATTTTAAAATATTAGGTCCCTTTCTATTTGCGCTTAGAATCAACGACTTCACTTTCATATAACGCGCGTATCCCTAGGATGGAACACTTTTGGGGCATGGGATCGGTCTCATTCGATGCTCAGATGTTGTCCACATCAAAAAAAGAAAAAAAAAAATGAAAATTGATTTTTTTTACCCTTAGTTCCCTTTCTTTATGGGCTGTCACATATAAGTATTGGACTATTTTTCTTTTACGACCAATAGGCGGTGCTTTCAGATTGTCCTTCAATAATATTAGAACACCATTGCCATCACTATGGCTATTTTTGCGCCTAATACTTACACTCTTGTCAAGGAACCCCCATTTGTTATCCCTTTTGTTGGCCTTTTAATCCACAATCTCTTGGGCCGCATCAACATCGGGCAAATGGGTATCAATAGGTGTTCGAGAATTTCTAATTTCGGTGTTTATCAGTTAGCCTTAAAATATAACAAAAATAAACTTGTTATACTGCAGAATGCAATTTCAGTGTTAGAATACTTACCAACTTGATTAATTGCTCCGGATTAATCTATAAGTAGAACATTTGTAAAGGCATACGTTTTTAACCTCGGCATACAATATAATAAAAGTTATGTATATCTCAATCGGCGAAAATTAATAAAAGCGCATAATGAAAAGCATTAAACGACATTTACAAATAATTGAAGTTAAAATAAAAAAAGTCAACTTGCCGGCTTTGATTTTTTTTATACCCATAAGTCGATTAGTCGAAAATCGCCTTATACAACCCTACTGCAGACCTCTCTGTATGCTTAACACGTTTAAATGGAATTATAAATCCACCTCCAAGTATAGAAGATTTTAGGCCTAGCCTTTTTGCAAACCCAGATGTGTAAGTAATAGCAAAATGCATAGAATAGAATTTTTGGGAACTTTAGTTTTTTACGACTCTCGCAAATTTTTACGGGGATCACGGGAAATTTTGAAAAACCGAAGCTGATTTGCTGTAAAAGTCCTTCGTGTACGAGCATAAAATTAAGTAATTTTTTTAAATAATATTAACCATTACGAGGGCGACCGCAAAAGTAACTGGCCTAACATTAAAAGAACCGTTTTTTTGGAATTATTATTATTTATTTTTCAACATAATCTCCTTCCAACTCAATACACTTCAACAAACGTTTTTCAAGTTTTTTAATTCCATCCGAAAAATAAGATTTTTCAAGACCTTCAAAATGTGCCTCAGTTTCAGCAATAACCTCGCTATTGGACGAAAAATTTTTGCCATCGAGAAATTTTTTCAAATTTGGAAACAAGAAATAATCAGAAGGAGCTAAATCTGGACTATATGGTGGATGCGGAGCAATTTAAAATCGTAATTCGGCCAGTTTTTGTTGAGTTAAAAACGCAGTGTGTGAAGGAGCATTATCTTGATGAAAAAGAACTTTTTTTTTGTAAATGCGGTCGATTTATCTTGATTTCTTCACTCAACCGATCCAATAATGCACAATAATATTCACTATTTATAGTTTTTCCTTTCTCAAGATAATCAATAAATATTATACCTCTTGCATCCCAAAATACTGTGGCCATTACTTTTCCTGCTGACTTAACAGTTTTCGCCTTCTTGGGACCACTTTTACCAGCTTCTATTCATTGTTTTGACTGTTCTTTGCATTCTGGGATGTAGTGATGGATCCATGTTTCATCAACAGTTATGAATCGGCGCTAGAACTCTATTGGATTCACTGATAAATCGCTAAAAGCTCCTCGGAATTGGTACAACGGACGAAGTCAACAAACGCGGCACCTTTTTCGCGGATAGCTTTTTCATGTGGAGTTCACCATGTAAAATACTCCAAACTTGTTTTTCGTGTATTTTAACAATATCAGCAAGTTTTCTGAGCTTTATTCGTCTATCTTTAGTCACTTCATTAAATATTTTTCTAATGTTTTCAATAGTAGTAGCAGTTTTCGGTCATCCAGAGCGTTGTTCATCTTCCGTACCTAAACGACCCATTTTAAATTGTTGAACCCAGGATTTCACGGTGGAGTATGATGGTGCATTATCACCATGAACAGAATCCAATTCATCTTTGATTAATGGTGGCGTATAACCTTTCATATAAAAGTGTTTAATTACTGCACAAAACTCTTTATTTTCCATTTTTCAAAAATTATAAAACTTGTTTACTTCAGGCACCTGTAACAAAGAAAATAATCATTAAATATTTCGCAAATTTTGACAGAAGGCTTATAAAAGATTGATTTTAAAAAACAAAAACAAAAAGTTGCTAGTACAACAGAAAATGTGCCAGGCCAGTTAGATTTGCGGTCGCCCTCGTAGTTACCATTTTCGACGTATAAACGATAAATACGAAAAAGTTTTATTGGTTTGTGGAAATAGAAAAAAAATTTTAATAATATTTTTTAATCGAAGAGAAAACTAATGGAGATGTTTAAAAGAAATCACTTCTTGACGTAAGTTTATGCTGCTTATTTATTTCTATAAATTACCCCACGTATTTCGCAAAGTTATAACACTGTTCCGCAACAAAAGCCTCCTTTGGACGAATCCAACTGATCCTTATGTAAAATTATATCCTGAATCAGAATCGTGAGTGTCCGTTTTGCCCCATAGTTTTTGAGATATCGTGAAAAAATATACAGTAAAAAAAATCCTATGATTTTTTACAAAAACTGTTATAATTCAATTTAGGCAATTTTTGTCGGACTATCAAAAAATATACCACGTTGAGAGACCACCATTAGATGATTATTAATGCAAGAAGGTCGATTGTCTGAAATTATTTTCAATAATTCCTCACCTGATCTCTTAAATATGTCCATAATTTCTCTTCATCGGTTTTTAGCGCATCCATGGAGGACAAATTTAAGTACCTGCGTCAACGAGCTCACCATTTAACTACTTGCGGCGTATAAGTTAAAATTGTTCTAAATTTAAAAAACAATGCTATGGTTGCGACAAAAATACTTCTATTGCTGAGAACATATAATTGTTAGCGTAACCATATCTTTTCTCTACTTATACGGGCGGAGAAGGGTGCTACGTAATCTTCCTACTTCCCAGCAGTGTTAGCCATTCATTACCCTAATCTATCATATGGTCTGGAATTGAATTTATTTTAATTCAATTCCAATCGATTGTTTATTGACGTTTTCTTTCTCACACTTTTCTGCACTTTTTCTGACATGGCGATGTGTTGCCTCCATTAATTACCTCGAATGGAAATTCATTTTCTGACCACGCACCAGCATCAGCCTGCCATGATAAATGTTTGCAACATTTCCATTTCAGTGGCATAAAAACGTACATACGTTGTCGGTGGAAGTGGAAGCGGCAATATCCTTGTGTATATTTTTTCTGTCTGTCTGTTGTTGTTCCTTCCTCCTTCTTTTCCTTGAGCCTTAAGCTAATGAACACAAGCAGAAAGGAAACCGCTGAACACACCCCCTCGCTCTACCAATATTGGTCAGCTGTGGTCATTCGCAAGATGCCATTAAAAACGCTTTAACAAATTGCTCCTACAAAAAGTGATGAAAACGTTTCGTATTTTTCCGTTCGCCTGCTCAAATATGTGTGTGTTGTTCAGACGATGAGGGAAACCCTCATCCACGCCACGCCCAACACGGGTGGATGGCATTTCGTAGCCCTTTGCGTGACCACTTAATAAGTCAAAGTGTTTCTCGGAATGCTTAAAGACATGATCACATTTTGTTGTCGTTCCCCGTTTTTTGGCGTTTTTTTGTTGCTGAAGTTTTTTCATTGTGCGTATGTGGTGGCCTTATTAGCGTTGTCTGCCTTAGAATGTACAAAGCTAACTTGCAGCTTTAGGGTCATTAGGCTTAAGTCGTCATTATTGGCATTCGCTTCTGGATGATAGGAATATATTAAGCAAACAAAAAATTTCAAGGTCGTCAAGTTACATTCTTTAGCAGGAGAAAAAAAGAAGATGGACTTTGAGAAAATACGGGCGGTAATAAAAAATTGATTAACATCAAGGATTAAGGAATGATAATTATTCAAGCAAACAAAAAGTAAGAAATCCTTGAACCAGATTGATTATTTTTAATTTGAGGAAGACCACCAGCATCTTAAGTACCACTGCAGCTGATTTGAGACCATCGTAAAATTCCGAGGATATTCAGGCATTGCCGTGGGAATTGCCAAGTCAAAAATGTTATGCCTGCACTGATCAAGGAAGTTTTGATCGCTGAATGACAGCACGAATGGGCAAACTTTTCTCTGGGAAATCATGTTGGACTTTAAGGTACTGGTAGTGTTTAATATTCCAAAATTAAGCAGATTTCAAATCCTTATAAACTAGACTTGTAGATTTTTTAGGCATTTACAACCAACGTAAATCATTATAAATCTACTTTGCATTTTAATTTTCGGAACGGGCATGCATATTTTGTTTATATGTTTGCATATGTGACAGCGCATAGAGAAAAGGACCTAAGTGTAAAAAAAAACAATTTTCATGTTTTTTTTTCTTTTTTTGATGTGGACAACATCTGAGCATCGAATGAGACCGATCCCATGCCCCAAAAGTGTTCCCTCCCAGAGATATGCGCGTTTTATGAAAGTGAAATCGACGATTCTAAGCGCAAATAGAAAGGGACCTAATCTTTAAAATGGCTCTCCTGAAAAAAACTGGTTTTTAACCTTAGGTCCCTTTCTATTTTGCGCGTCACATATTCTATTGCATTTATTTTGCATATTTTTGATATGTTTTCAAATTCGTTATATTTGAGCTATGCAACTTCTAAAAACCAAATTTTTTTTTAAACAAATTAATATTTTATCCTTGTTGCTTAATTTATATGGTTTTACCTAATAATTTTACTTAGTTTTGAATGATGGGTGGTCCGATGATAAAATTATCATCAGTAAACCGCACTTAACTGCCAATCGTTGTGGATGCAAAAATGCTTGGTTGAAAACTTGGACTTGGTGTTGGTTCTTTGCTTGTGGACGTAGCTGGTGAGCAAAAAATGTGGCCCTGGACCAAAAAGATGATTCTATGGCCAAAATCCAGATTCAGGGTCTATCTCAACCTGTGGTCAAAAATGTGAAATTTTAATCTGAGCCGCTGTACAGTCTTGTAAGATAATCTCGCCTGATGGTCTGTGTACAGTTTCAATTACTTAAAGTCATCAGTAGCTTGGATTCATAAGTGAGCGAAATCTGGGGGGGGGGGGGGAGGAAAAAGTTGAACGATTTCCTTTCAATCTCTTGCCGTCTATACATTTTATGAAGTTTTGGGACAGAAACTAGTCACTAGTATTAACAAGTAAAAAATGTTAAGTTTGGCCTGAACTTTGGATACCCTGCACCAGATTCCCAAATAAAATCAAATATGATGCCATAAAGAAATCTTTATGTGCAAAATTTCATTTCGATAGGTCAAGCTTGTGGTGAGTTATCGTCATATTATTTCTCAAAGCCCATGAGGCCGTTTGTGTGGGAGGCACCAGTAGGACTTTTCCGATCTCAACAGAATTTGGAGCAGAGGTGTGTTCTATATAAAAATCTTTATGTAGAAAATTTCATCTCGATAGGTCAAGTTTGTGTGGGAGGTACCAGTACGGCCTTTCCGATCTTAGCCAAATTTAGCGCAAAAGTCTGTTCTATATATTTATCTCTATGCCGAAAATTTCGTCTCGGTCAAGTGTGTGGTGAGTTATTGTCATATTATTTTTCAAGGCCCATGAGACCGTTTGTGTAGGAGGTACCAGTAGGGCCTTTCCGATCTAAACCAAATTCAGCGTAGAAGGGTGTTGTATATAAAAATCTTGATGTGTAAAATTTAATTTTGATAGTTCAAGTTTGTGGTGAGTTATAGTCATATTATTTCTCAAGGCCCATAAAGCCGTTTGTAAGGAAGGTACAAGAAATGGTGGCCCAATCTAAACCATTTTCACATAGATGATTGCGCCTTTATAGAGATTATTATTTGCAAAATTTCAGTGATTTTGCCCAAGAAACTGGACTGATATTTCCAAATAAAAAACTAATTTTTATGAGGTAGTGTCGGTTGAGGGTCTCCAACACCAACTTTCCGTAGAGCTATATAGCCCATTTGTAATAGCAACCATGCTAGGTTAACTACACATTTTTGTGCCTAGCTGTTTTCATGCAGGCTCTATCTTGTTTTCAACAGACTGACAAACGGACAGCCGGACAACATGGCTAGATCGTCTTAGAATTTTACGAGGATCAAGAATATATATACTTTATTGGGTCTCCGATCATTATTTCAAGGTGTTACAGACAGAATGACAAAACTAATATATCCTCCATTATATGGTGGAGGGTATAAAAACTGGAAGCAATTCATGGCAAAGTTCATACATACCAAGATCTCAGATTATTGAATATTTTTTTTTATTTTTCATCCGTTTGGAACCAAATTTGGTATAAAAACGTTTAATAGTTTAAATAAATGTTTTTTTAGACCTGTTGTTTTCAAGAAGAAAAAAAGGCATATAAAGCTTGGTTAAAATTTAAAGGACGATGTTGAATGTGAACCACGCCTAAACGCCAAGTTTTTTCTGCATTTCGTTTGATATTTCTCAATTTTGGACTAACTCAATTTGAACCATGGCTTATTATGAAAATAAAAATCAATTTTCGAAGAAAATCATTTTCAGTGATGAGGCACATTTTCACCTCAGTGGATTCGTCAATAAGCTGAATTGCCGCATTTGGGCGAATGATAATCCAAGAGTGATTGTCGAAAAAACAATTCACCCACAAAGAGTGACTCTTTGTTGCGGTTTATGGGCTGGCGGCATCATCGGGCCGTTTTTTTCCAAAATGAGGCCGGTCAGTCAGTTACTGTAAATGGTGTTCGCTATCGTAACTTTTAAATGCCCGAATTGGAAAATATGGATGTGGACGATATGTTATACGATACATGTTTCAACAGGACGGTGCCACTCGCGACACAGCTAACGAAACAGTGGCTCTTTTGCGCGACAAATCAACATCGCGCCGTCTTGTTGGAATCAAATTTCGACCACATAAACATCCTCTTATTAAGGCACGAAAAATTAATTAATCTTGACTCTAAGCGTTCCCTATTGACTGTCACATTAGGACCGGCTTCATTTTTGCAGAAATATGGACCAATGATTCCCTCTGCCCATAAAGCACTCTAAACAGTGACTTTTTGAGGATGTAATGGCGTCTCAACGATGGCTGCGGATTTTCATTACTGCAAATGCGACAATTTTGGTTTTTAACGTACCCATTCAACCAAAAGTGTGAGCTTCATCGCTGACCAAATTTCGCTGACTTGTAAAAATCAGGATCAGTGGCCATCTCGTTTTGGGCCCACTTACCACGATTTGCAAACGTCGTTCGGAGTAAGTCTTTTCATTATGAATTGGCAAACCAAACTGAGCATAAATCTAGTGACAGCAGTCAAAAAGAGCAACCAAGTTCAAGTTTACTCCAGGTGTAGTGCAAATGTTACATTTAGGAATGAAATGCGATTTCGGTCATATGACCACCACGAGTCCGTGTATAGCGATCTATTCATTGACCCAATTTTCGACTACTCTTGCACACATTTTGACAGGAACATTGGCAATTTCGCGTTGGATGTTGCATCTGAGCCAAAGGTGTTGGCTTGTTGGCATAGACCAATGACTTGATGTGGCCCCATAAAAAGAAATGCACTGGCGTTAAATCGCATGAACGATGTGGCCATTCGACCGGACCATTTCTCGAGATAAGACATTCAGCGGATTTGCCTTTCAGTAAATCGATTGTAACGCGTGCTGTGTGACTAGTGGCACCGTCTTTTTCAAACCACATATCGGCAATGTCAAATTTTTAACGTAGCACTATAGCGCTCTCTATTGACGGTAACATGATGAAAAAATACAGCCCCATCACACCTCCGGTATGAAAACCACACCACACAGTAATTGTCTGCGGATGCAGTTGTGTCTCTTGAAGCACATGTGGTTTTGTGGCTGTCCAATAACGTATATTTTGTTTATTGACAAAACCACTCAGCCAGAAATAAGCTTCATCGCTAAAGATGGTTTTTAGATCAAATTCTGGATTTTCAAGAAACTTTGCCAGAGCCCAATCGAAGAAGTTTCGACATTTCAAATGATCAAGTGGCTTAAATTCCCGATTCAGTTTGATCTTATAAGGATGAAGGCTAAGATCTTTTCGCAAAATATGCCACAGTGTGGTTTGAGGGATGCCCAGTTCCTGAGAACGACGTAGAATCGACTGATTTGGCTCATTTTTTACGGCTGCGATATTTTCGTGGCTTCAAGCGGTATCTTTGGAGCCGGAACACCCAAAAGTGAAAATTTAGATCCAAATTTATCCACTATAGCACTCACAGCCTGTCAGGTGGGACGAGTATTACGCTCGAAAATTGCAGTAATCCCTCTTAAAGTTGCGACCACCGACTCAGATTTTCGGTAGTAATTTTCGACGATTTTCAAACGTGGCTCGTAAATGAACTATACTATGATGAAAATGTTGACTTCGACTTACGCTCTGACACCGAAAGATCATTTAAAATGTTTGAGGGTGTGTTAGCATAAAGATACGAAATTGTTATGGCCCTATTGGAAAATCCTTAATCATTACGCCTACTTTGGGAATTCATAAAAGATCTTCAATACTATTTTTGCACGATCTCACTTAGAAGTAATTGCTACAAATAAAGGTATAAACTTGGGGACCGGAAATTGGACGTCTTGCCACTCCCTTTCTGGTACGTTCCACACAAGTGACCCTGTTTCAGTGGAGTTGCGAACCAGTCTCGAATTGTAAGAAATTCACTTAAATTTGCGTACCGAGAGAGTGGATGACACGCCGTATACTGTGCATTGCACCATTAAGTCTACTTTTGGATGAACCGACTGACACATTTTCACTTGTTTCTGGGGGGATTTCTCATGCACAAAAATTCTTAACCTCTAATAAAAAACTAAATAGTCAACACCGCTCGTAAAACTGCTTAGAAGTACCGGCTGGGCGATTTAACATTTTAAATTTGAGAAAGTACTGATCATTTTTTAAAATTTCGGGTTTGATTGGAAAGGTTGAACTTTGTCATTTAATAATGGAACACAATATCATTCATTTGGTCACCACAACTCGCTCGGCAGAACTTCATCCGATCAACCTAGTTTTTTAGTACAGTTTCGATTGTTTTGGGTCGAATCTCTTATATGCCAACTTCGATTTCATGTTTCAACGGTTTAATTGTCTCTCATACTTTGCGCAACATTTATCCTTAACGGCTCCCCACAGAAAATAATCCAAAGGGATTAAATTACAGCTTAGGCTCCAATTAACATCACAATTTGGCTGATTATTCGATTTTCAAAAACAGGTCGAAAAAATATCGACGATTGCGTTAGAACGGTGTTCCATTATTAAATGACAAAGTTCGATCTTTCCAATATAACCAGAAATTTTTAAAAAGTATACGTATTTTTTTACAGCCGACTCAAACGTGGCCCACTCTATAGTTGTGAATTATTTCAAGGTAACATTTCATATCTATCATGATTACATTTTTATTTGTCAAGTTAACATTCGATTGTCCGTGCACTCGCATGTCAAGCTAGGATTAGCCAGTTCGCCTGTCAGGCCTTCTCTAGATGTCGTGATGGTGCTGTCCAGTCTCGTTACTGCTGTAACCGGCGATTGTTCTCTTTGACCTGACGCTTGTTGCTACGGAGGGCTACCAATCCCTACATTGAACTGAAACTGGGTGCAACCTTGGTTACGGAACCTGGCCGGAGGTTAACCGGTACCACACGTAACTAGGGTTTATGGGGTTTTCTCAAGACTCCACCTATTCATTATAGACCCTCGGACCTTGTTGGGGTGCCGTCGGGCCTAGCCTTAACACATGGGTGCCGTTCACCGTCGTTGAACGGAGGAGGTAGAGATAGACCTCGCTCTGAGCGGTGAGGAAACCATGTCCATGTACAGCATGGTTTTAGACCGTAACATCTAAATGTGGGCACTTGTGTCTGCATATGTGACGCGCAAGATAGAAAGGGACCTAAGGTTAAAAACCAGTTTTGTTCAGGAGAGCCTTTTTAAAGATTAGGTCCCTTTCTATTTGCGCTTAGAATCGCCGACTTCACTTTGATAAAACGCTCATATCTCTAGGAGGGAACACTTTTGGGGCATGGGATCGGTCTCATTCGATGCTCAGATATTGTGCACATCAAAAAAAAAATGAAAATTGATTTGTTTACCCTTAGGTTCCTTTCTCTATGCGCTGTCACATATATACTTATACTATCTCATGACCTTATACTTATGCTATGACATATATACTTATACTATCTCATGACCGTAGTGCCTTTAACAGGGGGTGACCAGCCCCGCGATGTATGGCTCGCAAACTGGTAGTAGCTCGGCTACGAGGTCTGACCGGAGACTAAAGTGTGGCACCACGGGTAGTCTGGAGCCCCCAGAACTGTTGTTCTGGCCTGACTAGTTGGTGCGGCCCTTCGGGGAGTATCGTGGTGGCTGTGGTTTAAATCCAAATCGCGGGGAGAGCTTCGGCTCGGTGTGGAGTTGCATTGCAACCGGGTGCTGTGACCCATAGAACAGCAGAGGTGTTAGATAGGCCTCGGCCCCTGACCAATGGGGAAGTTGTGTCCATATAGCACGCTTCGAATTGGTCCCGGCGGGATTGGCCGTCGCTTGGTAATGGCCCCTGTTGCGATGACCGTGGTTAAAGCTATCACAGCGAGAATCATGTAAAACACTCGGACGCTGTCCTTGCACTCGATGCTAGTAATCGATGTCGATAATTCTTATGCACATGTTTACTTTACATACATCAAAGCATTCTTGACAGTTGGCAACACTGGCAGAATTCAGAGTGTCTTTTAAAACTGTGATTTAATTTGAGCCGTCCATACAACAAAATCCTAAAATGTATCTATACGACTATGTGTCCCCTCCCACTAGTCGATTACCAAAGCTTGAGAATTCATATTTCCCTTTTTTAAAGCTTAGTAAACCTATTGTAAGTTTTTCTATTAAAATATTGCGCTTAAAGTTTTATATCGCCTTATCGCTAACATAACTTCCGGCTCTTTACTCCTGTTCGAAATGTAATAACAAAACACTTTCTACCTTTTTCACATTCTTCGAGTGTCGTTGGCCAAGTTAGGCCTTACAGCGACCTTTTAAACACGCGGCGTTTGCCTTGAGCTCTATGAGGAAGACACATACGACCATAAAGCGGTCATTACCATCGCCGACCCCGGAATACGACCCCGGATGACGATGAGAGGCAACGAAAAAAGAAAACGTAAGATTACAAAATGATGACGTTGACATAAAGTGTTTAAAATCACGCACAGGAAATTCGCTTAATAGAAAGTAAAGAAACGGAAGGCGAAAAAGAAGAAGAAATTGCCAACATAGGACATGTGCGTGATATAAACTTTAACCAACACATATTAGGGAAAACGTCTAGGTATACGCACAGAGTGCTACTAACAAAATATGGAGAAATTGGACAATATTGTTCGATAAGGCTAAATAAATTCTGCGCAGACTGAACTCCCCTAAATTCCAAACAATAAGAATAGTGGTCATATAGGTTGAGAGAGTATTTACTCGTAAACAAAGTAAACTTCTAATGTGAAAAACGCCTAACTTGTGTGTGACTATTTACGAATGATTTATATTTTCAAAAATGAATATTTTGACGATTTTTTTATCTTTTAAAATTATTTTTCGGTTAGAGATCATGTATTTAAACTCGTTGTTATATGTTTGTTTTAATATTTATTTCGATTGACTTCGACGATATTTTATTGACTTTGTTTGGCAGACCTGCTTAAAACCAACCCTACCATTGCTGGGCCATGTTTGCCTATTACTTAATATAGCCCCCTTACAGTGGTCCTATCCTATTTGAGGTCCTGTCACATATCTTCTTATATAATATATCTCTTAGTTTCATTTCTCACCACTTTAAGTAGCTTTCAGAAATATTGTGTCCGTGTATGCTGCTTTTCTGGCAAAAATCTAATGAATCTACATACAACACAAAATAGGGCAAGCTGTTTCTTCCTTGTTTAAAAGTTTTTATACCCTGCACCACCCTGTGGAATAGGGGAATTATAAGTTAATTCATTGCAAATGTTTGCAACTACCAAAAATATTTGAGCTAGGCCGATTGATTGACTGAGAATCAGCAAATGATTCGGTTTTACAATGTATGTTCGAGGGCGGTTCGGAAAGTTCTTAGCCCATCAATGAAAGAGAATAGTTAGTTTTTCAAAAATATTTTTATTTTTCAATATAATCTCCTGAAACTTCAATACACTTAGTCCAACGCTTATCTAGCAATTCTATCCCTTGATTAAAATAGTTTTCCTCAAGGTTTTCAAAATAGTGGTTTACAACTGTAATTGCATCTTCATTTGAGGTAAAACGCTTGCCAGCAAGGATTTTTTTTAGATCTGGGAACAGGTAAAAGTCACTAAGAGCTAAATCGGGAGAATAAGGTGGGTGGTCAAGCAACTCGTACTTTAATTCGTTGATTTTAGCCATTGTTAAAACACTTTTGTGCGCTGGTGCGTTGTCTTGATAAAAAATTAATTTTTTTGTGTTGTAAGCCAGGACGCTTTTCTCGAATTTGTACACTTAATTGATCTAAAAGGTTGATATAGTACTCTGAACTTATTGTTTTACCCTTTTGCAGATAGTCAATCAATAAAATACCTTTGAAGTCCCAAAAAACCGTTGCCATAACCTTACCAGCCGTTTAAATTGTTTTGCCTTCTTTGGGGCACTTCCACCAGCTTCAGTCCATTGTTTGGATTGTTCTTTTGTCTCTGGAGTATAGTGGTGGATCCATGTCTCATCAACAGTTATGAAACGACGCTTAAAATCCATTTAATTTCGCTGAAAACGATCCAAACAAGCTTGAGAAATGTTCATTCTTATACGTTTTTTGGTCGACTGTTAACAAGTGCGGCACCCATCTTGCAGAATGCTTTTTCATCTGTTGTTCTTCATGCAAAACTAAATGGACTCGATCATTTGAAATGCCCATGATATTAGCTATTTCACGCACTTTTATTCGTCGATCATTTAATACCATATCATGCACTTTGGACACAATTTCTGTTGTTGTTGCCGTTTTTGGACGTCCACTACGTGGTTCATCTTCAATGCTTGTACGACCACGTTTAAATTCAGTAACCCAATTTTTTACTGTTGCATATGAAGGAGCACTTTCACCTTACACATTCGCCATATCATTATGAATTTCTTGTCTCGATAAACCTTTTTTATGTAAATATTTAATGTCACCACGCATTTCTAATTTTTCCATTGTAAAAAAATCGCGAATGCGTCTTTTGTGAACACCTGTTTCTATATGAAGGAGTTGCCAGATCGAAACAAAATTTAACATGTGTTCATAGCAGAGATGGAAGTTTCCAAAACACTTACCTTTTTTCTGTTTATACCGCGCTTTTTGTGCTAGGCTAAGAAGTTTCCGAACCGCCCTCGTATGTCCGCCCGCCTATCTAAAGCTTGTAATCAAACTAAATTGTTGTCCGATTTTCATGATATAAAGCTAAAGTAAGTTTTTTGGATCAAGGACGAACGCTATTGGAAGTGTTCAAAATCTCACACATACGCTCATCCGATTTATGTTTTTGAGCTCTAGCTGCCACATATTATATACAATCATAATGAAATTGGTTAGTTCGTTCGATCGTTAGTTTTCTGAGCCAAGAATGGACGTTATTAAAATTTAAAAAAAAATTGGTTCAGATTTAGATATAGCTCCCACACATATATGTTTATACGATCCTACGTAAGTATTTAGCTCTATCTGCCAATAAAATATTCACAAAACTTTTTTTTAATCAATGTATTTCATTTATTTTTTTATTTTGCTCATCCACGCGTATAGGACACCTGAACAGAAAATTATTCATTGCAGCCTAAATGGTTGAAGTTGGGATTGCTTTAATTTTTGTTTTAATAGACTGCTTCAATTCACTCAAAGTCTTTGAAATCGTTTAGTGCACCTCTTGCTTGGCACAACCCCATAAAAAATTCAGGTTAGGTGACCTTGGGGGCTAGCGGAGAGTGGAATATCTGGATATTAATTAGTTTGGAAATTTTCGGTGGAGCACTGCCATTACCGTTCTGGCTATGTGTGCAGTTGCTTCATCTTGCTGGAGCCAAATGCTTTTGAATCGGATACGTCATCGGCACCGTTCTGGATAATAAACTCCTTCAAGATATTTAAAATAATATTCCCATTGACACCCACTGTTACACAGTTTTCTTTAAAGAAGTATGTCAATGCAGCTTGATGAAACTGCGCGACACACAGTAACACGTTCTGGGTGCAGTTCCGTCTCATGAAGTAGTTATGGATTAGATTCACTCCATATACTGCAATTTTGCTTGTTTACATTGCCATTTAGATAAAAAAAAGGGTCTCAACAGACATAAACTAGCAATTTATGGAGCTGTTGTCGCCTTCGGCCATTTTAATTTTTTTTTGGCAAAATGCCATTCGAATTGGCAAATTCAGAGGGTTTAATTTTCTTTTAATTTGGTTTTTGTACAAGTTTAAGTCATATTGAATTATCCGTTGTAATCACAGTCTGCAGACTGCAATCTAGTTTCGATTCGAAACTCTTGGATTTGCCTGATTGGACGATCCTACAGCCGAGATGGTATCATGAGACCGTATCATCGAGATCCCGATGGTACGGTCTTCGTGCAATGCTTCTAGATTTGGCAAACCAGTCCCATAATGGTCTATCTATTTAGGGGAGTTCCGCCAAACTCCCGCCTAAATTCCCTATGGACGGAAACGCAGGGCTGCAAAGCATGGTACAGCTGCACTATTCAAATTCTATTTCGATATCCCAAGCATTAATTTTAATAAACCTTAATACGAACCTTCCAAAACAAAAAAAAGTACTCGTAAGCTGATTGCTCACACAGAAAAAGTTATATCGTTTTGTTTTTGTAGCACGATTCGTTCGCCACCCTGTACATACTTTTTCAATATTTTAATATTCTCATATTTAGATATTTAGATATTTTAATATTTTATTGTTCCAATGTTGCTACCAAAATTCGATATTTTATATTCTATTATTTTTCATTTTAGTATAACATTATTTAAGTACACACCGAGAAAAATTAGTTGCTAATAGGTTGAAACTACTACAATTCCGTTGCAAAACAAGAATTTCGGTTGCAATCACCAAATCGCTGCCCTGTATTAATCCAATCTTAATGAAATTTGGCGCACATTAATTTTTTGGACCAAAAAAGAAAGTTGCTGAAATTAAAAAAAAATCATTCAGATTAAGACTTTGCTCCTACTCATATATTTTCCGATTTTTGATTTAGTTTTTAAGCCGTGACAGGATGGCTGAGTGCTTGCTAAATAAAAGAAACCATTAATTCAAAAATGATTTAATGTGACGTATAAAAGCACAGCAGTTTTTATTTCAAAATTTTTTAATCCCTTCACTCACAGAAGTGCAGGGTATAATATATTCGGCCACGCTTGACTTTAGCATTTTATACTACCTTTTTAATGGCATCTGTGAAGGAGGACGAAAAACTTCATTAATTTCAATCAGCAGAGGGGTGCACATTCACTTTTCCTACACATTCAGCGCACGCATGTGCTGCAAAGGACATCTGCTCTACTATTCTGATGCTAGTTTGCCTTTTCCAAATCCTTAAAAGCGCATCTGATGTTATTTCCGTCACATATGAGTAAGAATTTAAATGTGAATTGCATCAGAAGCGGAAGGCTGGGAAAAGGTCAGTGTCTACAGCCAAAGGAAAATTAATCCGCACTGACTGAAAAATTAAAAACAGTTCCCTAATAGTACGTAATTCTAGTAGCAAGCAAGTTTATCAGTGCGCTGATGAATTAGAAGATTTTATGGCTCATCTCGTATACCTTTCTTTCGTATGCTGCCTGCGGAACCATTATATAAAAGTTTGAAAAGCCAAGAGCATTTTAAACTTTTCGATCAGGTAGAACTGTCAGTGGGTTAAGCAGACTCACTTCGTTTATATGTGACGCGCAAAATAGAAAGGGAGCTAAGGTTAAAAACCAGTTTTGTTCAGGAGAGCTATTTTAAGGATTAGGTCCCTTTCTATTTGCGCTTAGAATCGTCGACTTCGCTTTCATAAAACGCGCATATCTCTGGGAGGGAACACTTTTGGGGCATGGGATCGGCCTCACTCGATGCTCAGAAGTTGTCCACATCAAAAAAAAAAAAAAAATGAAAACTGATTTGTTTACCCTTAGGTCCCTTTCTTTAAGCGCTGTCACATATAGTCAATTATGAAATCAGGGAAACTGGCAGTTAAATTCCGCTCGTTGAACCATTGTGATCGCCATAAAGACCTGGCCAGTTCCGATATTAGCCAGTTCAGGTAGAGCCGTTAGTAGGGACACACGCTTTATGCTGTAAAATAAAAAGGACTAAATGTTTTTGGACCAAACATTTTCTAATATATTTACTGATGCATATTGTATCCAAAAATAATCTACTCATTCGAAATGTCCGCCTTTTGCCTTTACACACGCCTCAAGTCGCTCTGGTCAATCGTCAATAGCTGCACGAACCTCTTTCATTGGAAAATTGGCAGTCTAAAGAGATCCAATGTTGGAGTATCTTTTGTGACAAACCTTTTTCTTTAAAACCGTCCAAAATTTGTTATTCAATGGGTTCAAATCTAGACTGCCTGAGGGCCATTCTTCAGAGAAAATGAACGCTGGCAAATTGTTTCGAAGCCAGGCCTGGGACGTTTTAGCCTTATGGGCCGGAGCAGAATCCTGCAGGAAAGTCTATGGCTGGTTTTGGAACGGGGAATTGTTAAGAGGCTTCATAACAGCTTCCAAAACGGTTTCTTGGTAAAGTTTGGCCGATGTTTTGACTCCTAGTTCGCGAAAAAGCAGGTCAGTGACACCATTGTAAGAGACACCCCACCAAACCATGACTGATGCTGGGTGATCACCCTTTTCCACCCTTGGGATCAGTTCAGATGCTTCCTTAGATGACCGCGCATACACTCTATCATTTTGCTTATTAAATTTTTCCTGAACGGTAAACATTTTTTCATCGGTGAACAAAATTTTTCTGTGCAAGTTATCAGCGGGTTTCACCAAAAGACGTTTTCATTTTTCAATCCTAGTTTTTTTAAAGCTGCAGTCAATAAATGTCCGGTACGTCGTTTGAAAGTCCCCAGTCCAAACCCTCTTTAATGATTCGATTCATGGACTTTTTCTACATTCATTTCACGGGCCATGATTTTCTGTTTTCGGAGCGGATTTCTGTGAATTCTTGATTAAACGGCTTTGATGACATGCGGTGTTCAAACAGAGCGCGGGCGGTGCGACCCGTGGCGGTCTTTTACATCTCCAGTCTCCTCAAACAGTTTTATGCATCGGTAGATGAACTTGCGGCTAATCCCTAGTGGCCGGAGCGTTTTGAAAACACCGTTTTTTCACACTTGAAAAACGCTATTACATCGATACGGTTCTCATTATCTGACCACTCCATGATGAAAGTTGAAACAATTTTAAAATCCCCTTACAGACTAACGCTATTGAGGTTAGCTTTGAAAACCCATACGACATAAACGGGGTATGTTTAGTTCTACTTTTGAAATGGGTGTGTTCAATGTTGTAACAGTATTTATGTCCCTACTAAGTAGATCCCCGTCTGATGACTAGAGCAGGGCACATACAGAAAAGGTGTTGAATGGATTTCTTCTTCTCATCCTCAGAGCTTCTGCAGTAGTCGTTAGTCTCGACTTTCGAGCAATACATTTTTTGGAGGTAGATCCATTTTTTGGATCTACCGCACCTGTTGAATTAAAAAAATTTTAAATTTTCCTTTGAGCACATTGAACAGGGATTAAACCGGCTCAAGACCTCTTGCTTCTATATTTAAATAGAAGACAAGTTTTTAACACAATGGCAAAGTGACATTGATTTTCGTGGCTGCACACTACTTTTATCATGATTTCGGGTCCGTGGCAACCCTCTTCAGAAAGCCTTGCTGCAATTGTTGAAAGTAAAACCGAACTCTCTAAGGCCAGGTCCTCCCCAAACGAAGTAGAACTACTGTTGAAAAATTTACTTTTCAAGTTTTCTTCACACAATTGCCCACGAAAATGCAACTCCCTCGTGCCACCTCTAAAGAGACTCCACATTGAGAACCATCAAGAGATTTCTTTTAGAACAACGTGTGTGTGTGTTGTAAAAAGAACAACACACACAATGTCACTTTGCCATTTTGTTAAAAACTTGTCTTCTATTTAAATATAGAAGCAAGAGGTCTTGAGCCGGTTAATCCCTGTTCAATGAGTATTAATTAATTTTTTAATATTTTGAACCAATAGGACAACTTTAATTCATTATGAATAATTGGGTTATTGTTTATATGTAAACGATTCAAGCTAAAGAAAATCACTTACTGCCTGCCTTTAAATTCATTTTATACAAACGCATTTATAGGTTTAAAAATAATTTTTTCACGCACACATGCTTGAACACTCAGATAGCAATTTCAGATAAAAGTGCGAAAATTAAAAATGCGTTCCCCAGCATGACTTCCATGAGCCAGCCGCTTGACTTGGCTCCAGCTTAAGTCGGAGATTACTTTTGTGCAGGTGTTTATAGGGAGCTGTACGAGTATGTATGTCCTCTAATGTTCGTATGTGTTTGAAAACACATACAGCCCAGTGAGTACCCGTTAATACATTCGCATTTACGATATGCGTACCCGAGTGTGAGTTTTCTGTATGCGTATTCAACTGTAGGTAAATAAACACCCACTCGTACAGAAATACTTACGTACGTGCCCCATAATTAAGCTAATGGTAATGGGACTTAAACTCAATGCAAGCACGAAGCATTTAATATCACTGAATAATTAAGCTCGCATAAATATTTAAACATGTGATGTAGCATAAACATTTATTTACGTTAAAAATGTATGAACAGCATGAGAGCGTGTATTTTATCGCATACTTGCGCACAGAAAAGGGTTTAACTGGAGCAACGAAATTTGTAAAGTTCCCTTCATAGTACTTGGGTACTTAAACGGCCTCACAGCCTCTTGTTGGTCATGGCCTGGCTAAACAAATTATTTATCAGTATACTAAGAGAACAGATTCGTTGCCCCAACCGAATTTGTTTGCCAATCGAGAATGCCATCAGTATAACAGAGTGTTAGTTGGGGCTCTGTAACATTCAGTAATTGTAACATAAGTTTCGGTAGAAAACACAAAGTATCCGAACCTCCAGAAAAGAAGTTTTCGAACTAAAAGTCCACACAACGCACTTGTTTAACGAAATTTTTAAAATATTTAGAAGAAGCAAAAAAACTGTTTACTTGTACTACTCTTAAGCATAGCGAGGGTCATATAAGGGAAAAGTATGAAAAGAAAATGGAAAATGTTTACTGAATCAATTGAATTAAATTGAATTAAGATTTGCTAAAAGCAGTAATAATGCGATTATTTTCGCTTTTGGTTATGATGAAAGTTTAGATATCATCACCAATATACGGTTACAACAACAAAATTGTTGGTTTCTTTAATCACAAGTTATGGGAACTAAATACAATTGATGAATTTCATAAGTGTGGTCGATCAATTAGTTGCGTCTTCAATACGATGATGATATTTATCATCTTGTCGAACCGTATACGAGAGCTGCTTTGTATATTTCTGGCGTAATAATGAAAATGCGAATATTTATGATCAAAAGTGGTTTTATTGTTTTTCAAAGTATTCTCCAGCATGATTTATACACTTTTGCATGCGCTCAAACCAATTGTCGAATCACTTTTTCCACTCCGATTGAGACACATGGTTTTTGAACGCTTCAACATCATCTTCTGGCGACGAAAATCGTTGACAAATCGTCGACGTTTGGGCCGGACAAAAAGCCGTTGGTTTGAGCCGATTTGTGAGAGCTCGCATTGTCATGGTGCACAATGATTCGTCTTCACTCGTTCGTTTTCGAATTTCTCCGAAGACTCTAGGCAAACAAATTGAGTGTTTTACGTAGCTCACGCGGAACAGTCGCCACATGACTTGTTTTGTCGAAGAAAAAGGCAACCATTTGATTCGAAGTGCTTCTTCCACGAACAACTTTCGTTGGATTTGGCTCGTCTTCGAAGACCCACACGGTCGATTGTTGTTTTGTTTCGGGCTCATACGCATAGATCCATGATTCGTCACCAGTGACGACCTTATAAACGTCTTTTGAAGCACCTTTTTTTGAGCTATTGCCAAATTGTGCGGTAACCAACCAGAAAAAATCTTTTTTATGGCCAGGTGTTCATGCAATATCGAATATATGCTTTTGGAAGAAATGCCCAAGGATGCCTCTATCTTACGGTATGTCACATGCCGATCTTGCATTATCAGTTCACGCACGGCATCAATGTTCTGTGGCACAACGGTCATTTTTGGGCGAACTTTGTCTTCGAGCGAGCGTCGGCCACGATTTAATTCGTAAAACCAGTTTTTCACAGTGCTATAGGATGGTGATTCATCGCCTTTCAAAGATTTAAGTTCATCAATGCACTCTTGTCGGTATAATCCACGTCTTAAGCTGTGAAAAATGTTCGCACGAAAATGTTCACGAGTTAATTCCATTATTTTTGCCAAATTGAATTTTTCAAGTCAACGTAATCAACACAAATGATGGTCGTACATCAAAACGTTCTGAGTACGTTTATGCTAAAAAAATGTCAAACTTTCCAATGGAAATGTCAGATGGTGCCAGACAGCACTAAGTCAGAAATATATATAACAACCCTCGTATCTATTAGGATAATAAATTTTCAGTGATTGCTACCGAAATCCTTTTTTGGCAAAAGAATTTTAGTACTTTCAACCGATTTCCAACTTGTTGTTTCTCTGTGTGTACTCCAGTGCGTCTTCCAATACTAAGGATTCTTCACCTTTTTCCCGATGTTTCCTCCACCGAAGACATGTTACTCCTACTGTGCTTTCCGTGGTAGTTATCGACTATTAGACTTTCTAACTGAACTGTTTATTTTTATTGAACCGACATGTGCAGGCGAGCTTATTCAAACACACAAAAAAAATTCATTGGAAATTGATTAGAACTACAAAGAATCTGTTGCGAAAATATAATGGTTGCAACTACCAAATGTTTATAATCGTAAGGGATATTTGGTTCGACATACCAAAAGATGATATATGTGATCATCATTTTGTATACACAACTAGTTAATCGGTCATACCAAAGAAACGCAAAAAAAGCTTTTTAGTTTGTTAGAAGTGTAGTTGTGACAACCGATAGTTTTGGAAACAAATTGTTGTAACCAATCACTAGGGATGATAACTAAAATTTAATTAAACCCATAACCGGGTTGTTTAATGGTATATTTTTTTTGAAAAAGCTATTTAGCTGCCTTAACTGGTGGTTGTGACAACTAAAACTACTACTATTACTAACTACAATTTCTTTACTAAGTATAACCAAAAAACGGGTTGTTTGATGTTTTTTTTTTGTTTTAAAAAGGTGTAATTAACATAAAACTATCCATTATTACTGACTTTAAGCAAATCGCTTCATCAAATTTTTTTCGGTACAAATCTGTTATCTTTTTTTTCCACTTTTTCCTCGAAATGTCCCTCTCTACGAGGGCGGTTCGGAAAGTTCTTAGCCTATCAATGAAAGAGAATAGTTAGTTTTTCAAAAATATTTTTATTTTTCAATATAATCTCCTGAAACTTCAATACACTTAGTCCAACGCTTATCCAGCAATTCTATCCCTTGATTAAAATAGTTTTCCTCAAGGTCTTCAAAATAGTGGTTTACAACTGTAATTGCATCTTCATTTGAGGTAAAACGCTTGCCAGCAAGGATTTTTTTAAATTTGGGAACAGGTAAAAGTCACTGGGAGCTAAATCAGGAGAATAAGGTGGGTGGTCAAGCAACTCTTTAATTCGTTGATTTTAGCCATTGTTAAAACACTCTTGTGCGCTGGTGCGTTGTCTTGATGAACAATTATTTTTTTGTGTTGTAAGCCAGGACGTTTTTCTCGATTTTGTACATTTAATTGATCTAAAAGGTTGCAATAGTACTCTGAATTTATTGTTTTACCCTTGTGCAGATAGTAAATCAATAAAATACCTTTGAAGTCCCAAAAAACCGTTGCCATAACCTTACCAGCCGATTGAATTGTTTTTGCCTTCTTTGGGGCACTTCCTCCAGCTTCAGTCCATTGTTTGGATTGTTTTTTTTTTTGTCTCTGGAGTACAGTGGTGGATCCATGTCTCATCAACAGTTATGAAACGACGCTTAAAGTCCATTTTATTTCGCTGAAAACGATCCAAACAAGCTTGAGAAATGTTCATTCATATGCGTTTTTGGTCGACTGTTAACAAGTGCGGCACCCATCTTGCAGAAAGCTTTTTCATCTGTAGTTCTTCATGCAAAATTAAATGGACTCGATCATTTGAGATGCCCATGATATTAGCTATTTCACGCACTTTTATTCTTCGGTCATTTAATACCATATCATGCACTTTGGACACAATTTCTGTTGTTGTTGCTGTTTTTGGACGTCCACTACGTGGTTCATCTTCAATGCTTGTACGACCGCGTTTAAATTCAGCAACCCAATTTTTTACTGTTGCATATGAAGGAGCACTTTCACCTAACACATTTACCATATCATTATGAATTTCTTGTCGCGATAAACCTTTTTTATGTAAATATTTGATGACACCACGCATTTCTAATTTTTCCATTGTAAAAAAATCGCGGATGCGTCTTTTGTGAACACCTGTTTCTATATGAAGGAGTTGCCAGAACATTTAACATGTGTTCATAGCAGAGATGGAAGTTTCCAAAACACTTAACTTTTTTCTGTTTATACCGCGCTTTTTGTGCTTGGCTAAGAAGTTTCCGAACCGCCCTCGTATGTTTTTTAGTACTCAAGTGTGACTGAAAATGGTTTTTTTTTGCCTCTGAAAAAGTTCAAAAAAAAATTTTGTTGAACAATTGCTGTCTGTGGATTTACTCGTATAGATCCAAATATTCTTTTCTGTAGTTTCGGAAACTTCGTATATTCGACTGATATTTCATTTTTAAATTTTGAAAAATATCGAGTAACTAACATTCTGTTGTACTGATGGATTACTCGAGTTGCATGCAACCTCAATCATGCGGTTGGCAAAAAAAATCAGTTGTGGCAACGAATCTGTTCTCCGTGTGTAGTATTTTGATGCACTTAACTACATTTATATCGGGATATATCTGACTGTTTGCCCGATGCATATACTACCCATCTGGCGCCGTAGATACGAGTATTCAAAAAAATCCTAATATACATCCATACGTTTTTGATAGCAGCCATTTTGAGCACAGGCAGTGGCCGAGTATTTTAGAATGTCATTTTCTTCTTTCGAGTGAGGGCTCTTTTCTTAAGCTGTATACCAAGCTCAAAATAGCACTTATTCTCCAGCCCTAGCCTTAGTTCAATTCCAGATCTGGCATTAGTTGCTGGAGGATCCGATACTTATATACACAAACCTTTACTATCTCAATTGGCGGTCGAAACTATCTCGCCTTTTTTTTGTCGAGGCGTAATTCTTTGCTTTTCCAGCTAATTTTCGCCTTCTCCTTATTAACTACACGACCCATTTTAGACTATCTTTATTTAATTTTTAAAAAAAAACTCATGTAATATCCCATTCTGTCCTTTGCGAGAAGTATTTGGGCGTTAGTGTTTGTAAGGCCCTATTTATTTTCTATGCGTCTTTCATCATTTTTTTTCGAGATGAAGTTGTCAATCTGTCGGAGAACACTTGGTGTGGTGATTTGTTCGAGGAGGTTATATTAAACTTTAGATAAGGAATTGGTATCACCCGAGATGTAAGTCTTGTATCTCAAAACTAGCTCGACGCAACTGCTGACTTTTATTCTTGTTTGAGACGACGCCTTAATCATCAGCTTGTCTAAGCTTTTAATTTTCTGCCGATTTTGTCCATTTTTAGTTGTAATCAACGAAACTTTTCACATTTGACAGGCTAGGGACAAAGACATCGTTCTATGTCGGTCAATGTTTTTTAATATAATATAATATAGGGTGATGCATCTAGTGGTACTTTTTCGGACCAAAAAAAAAATATTGTAGTGTTTTTTCTTTTATTGTGTTCATTTTTTTGTTTGTAATTGTACTTCTAAAGCATCAATTTGTAGCCACATTTGTGATGCCAGGTGCCAAGGTTGTGGTGGGTCGCTAAATACCCTAGACTTCAGGTCTGCCAATTGCCTCCTCAGCTTTACTATGCGGCCGCCCCTTCTGTGTTTCGGCTTTAATGTCGCGGGAATCCTTGTCAACTCTTCTTCTTTGCGTCGTTGTTGCCGCTTGAGGTATTCCTCAATGCTTATCGCCTTTGGTTGCTGGGAAACGGCAGATGCTGGTAAGGCAGGTTCAACCAGTATGTTGCCCACCGAGTTTGGCAGGATCGCCATGTAAGGTAGAACTTTGTGTGTGTGTTCTGGTAAAGTTAGGCCTGCCTACTTTGTGTGTGCCGGCGCTTAAAAACGCCACTGACAACAATAATAGTTATTTTTATCTTTGCAGGCACTCAAAAGTGCCAATGCAATATTTAATATTAGGAAACACTAAAGAGCGCTACACAAAATATTTAGTGAAAACTATGCCAATTAGTAGGCAGTTTCAAGTTTGAATGTGTTTATTCATTTTCATAAAAGGGCTTATAAATATACATAACGGGATAATTTAATCCTATTTTCTTTTATTTATATTATCCTTAAAGTAGACAAACATACTTAGTACTAAACAGCTGTTGATCAGCTGTTGATAATTAGTAATGGAAAAACAAGTAAGGATGACAACACTACAATATAAAAAATTCAAATCAAGTGTGGAATCTTCATTGGTAATTCGAAAGGACATGTTATGCCATTTATTTCTTGAATATAACTTCCTTCAAATGTTGGCCGCAACTACGCCTCAGGGTTTTCATTCTAAGGGTCCAATTTCGGTATGGCTTTAATGACTCACATAATGTTGGCTTGCAAAACTAGAATAGTAGCTGGTTTGTCAGCATAGACTTTGGAATTGACGTAACCCCCCAAAAAAAATGTCTAAAGGTGTGATATCACTCGAACTAGGCGACCAACCCACCTGTCCAAAACGTGAAATTATCTGTTTTTCGAAATGAACTCTCAATAGATCCATTGTTTGAGTAGCTGTATGGCAAGTGGCACCGTCCTGTTGAAACCAAGTTTCGTCAAGATTACGGGCTTTAATTTCAGGTAGCATAAAGATCGATATCATGGCGCGATAGCGAGCACCATTCACGGCTACGTTCCGAACATCATCATTTTTGAAAAAATATACACTGATGATTTCACCAGCTTATAAACCGAACCAAACCGTGGTATATAGGTATAATGCCACCTCTTGAACCCCTTCTTATTGCTCTTCAGCCCAAATGCGGCAATTTTGTTTATTGACTTTGCCGTTAAGCCAGAAATGGGACTTATCACTGAACAAAGTTTTGTCGGAAAACGTTGCACAATTTGGAGACATTGTTGCAGTATAAGTCTCTCCATGATGAAAAGGCAAACTATACTAAAAAGTAACAAAAATAAAGTTAAACACAACTCACGCGTAATCGGTAAAAAAAAACCCTATAAAAAAATACTCAGTTTCCTGCTCCTCTAGAAACCACTAATCAATAATGTGAAAATAATAATAATAATAATACGAGTGACCAAGTTATCGATCCGTGTTTTCATACAAAGCTTCTCCGAGACTTAAGATCCTGCCACACATTAAATCTGAGCTTATTCAAAATTTATACAGAGGCGACAATTATCTCTCTACCAACGTGGTGAAGAGAATCATTTACATTTTAAGCGGGCAATTTCTACGTGGTATATATTGCCCTAGAGGTTGAATTTATGTCTTCTTACATATCTTTAAGGCACTCTATTTTGCTTGGTCCCTTTCCTTGCCTAAAAATTCGTCCTTACGTTAACTTACCTAATCAACACGCAGAAAAAAAGTATGGTTGGGGTGACAATATTCGAAGAGGAACATACTATTGTTGGGTATATGGCTGTGACACAACAATATTATGATCCTCACAACAATAGTATGATTCACACATAACCATACTATGATCCCCACAGCCATAGTATGATTCACACTCAACCATACTATTATCTCCACAACCCTATTATGATCCTCACAACCATAGTATGTTTCTCATACAACCATAGTATGATCCTCACAACCATAGTATGATTCACACGCAACCATACTATGAACCCCACAACCATAGTATGATTCACACTCAACCATACTATAATCCTCAAAATTATTTATTAGGATTGGTTATTGTTGTTATTCAAAAATAGAGATTTTTATTAAGCATGTTATTTTAAATTGCATTACTATTAGTTCATAGTCAGATTTGGGGCCATGTTTTTATTAAACATTTCATTCAAGAAACAAAAATATATATGCCAACGGTCAAAAATACTTTTAGTTGCCAGCAGGGGTGAATGCTACTTTGCCATTCGTAGACACCAAGTAACGAATGTGATTTTACCATGATCAATGACTATATACTTAAGTGCAGGCAGATTTTAAATAAACGAGAACCAGTCGGTATTAGAGTATTTCACCGAACAAAAAAAACACAATAAAAATCCCTTGAACTACCTTCCGATTGTTGTTGTTTTTTAATGGACAGCAACCATTCACTGTATCGTGTGTATGTGTGTATGTGTTTTTTTTTATATCAAAAAAACATACGCACGCACATACATGTATGCCCTGTTTTGTTATGTTCATAGTCGCAACCATGCTGTATGATTGCCGTAATCAAATTATTGTTAACTTAAATTTTAAACAACAATTCTTTTGTTGCACCAACCATGTTTATATGGTTGCTACAATCATATTTTCATTTCTAAATTTGGCAATAATACTATTGTTACATTTCAACAATAGCAATATTGTCGCAATCATACTATTGTCAAAATAAAATTCAAAAAACAATACTATGGTTGCGACGAACATGCTTTTATTGTAGAGAACATATTAGTGTTACGGTGACCATTGTGTAACCATATCTTTTCCCTGCGTGAAGCATAATCGAACTGTAAACCTCAACCTTACCGAAAATTTTTTCCAACCTGACATAACTTAATCTAACGATGGATGAAACCAACTTAATTATAAAAGAGGTTAATTAATCTATTAAAATCTCGTTTGTTAATATTTCAAATTATTTGCAAACCACACAAAAAAAAAATACTTAATTAAGTCTGAAAAATCTCACAAAGCCGCAAAAGCCACTACCTCCCATTACCGCTGCCACAGTCTTGCTAATCAAATTGAGCAGCAACAGGCAGCACTGGCACAAGCAAGCGAGAACTTCCACTTCATCAATTAAAATCAGATTTATGAATATTTGAGGTCGTGTACATGGACAGACTTTTATTCGATTTGAACTGAAACGCTTGCTCATGCTGCAGCATGGGGCCGCAGTTCATGCCACTGAACCGGCACTTGCCCCACTTACAGTGGCATGCTTTGATTAGTTGGTAACCACTTTATGGCTGATGCTGTTACAGGCTTGATTACAACCAATGCGAAGGAGTCGATGCGATTGAATGTGTTGGAAGCGAAAGCAATTAAAATAAAATAAAAACGAAATGTGATATTTACACAAAAACAAGCTACGAAATCTGGTTGAAAAACACACATATGCAATCAAATCTCTTACAAAACAGAACTGAACAATATTTTTATTTTCTATTTCATGGAAAACCATCTGAAGGGTATAAAAACTCGTCGTTTAATTGCGGTAATTAAAAATTTATTACCTGCTGTTTTTGCAAAAATCTTCCATCAACGGCGTACTTGAATTTAATGACGTTTTAACGTGTTTCAATGTTTGCGTTGCATATGTGCATGTGTGAGTCACATGTAAAGTAAGTGCATTTCCCATGCGAACTTACATGCGATGTAATTTACACTTGCATACTGCGCTTGTATGTGTGTCTAAAGTACCTCCATTTTGACATTTCCGTGTGTGTTTCCGGAAATACTCGCAAACATGCAACAGTAATGTGTTACATAAGA
This sequence comes from Hydrotaea diabolus, assembly GCA_963513945.1. Taxonomy (NCBI): domain Eukaryota; kingdom Metazoa; phylum Arthropoda; class Insecta; order Diptera; family Muscidae; genus Hydrotaea; species Hydrotaea diabolus. Next base: position 160,764,768 of record OY740718.1, read on the forward strand.
GTGCACACTTTTAAAGAGTGATCCATTGCGAGGTTCCCTACTTTTTGAAAGAAAAAAAGACTGAAAATTACTCTACATGTGACTCAATTGAATAGGGAATGTTTGGAAGAACATTCTTTGGCATTTATTTTTTGAAGATTATGTCTATCAAATAGTGGCCGTGGCTCCGTCTCAGATGGTCCATCCGTTGAGTCCAATTTTCACTCTTGACTCGTTCAAGCATTTCGACTGGTAACTGGCGAATGACACTCCTGATGTTTTGCTTCAAGGCCTGAATTACATATCCCCACAGGAAAAAGTCTAACGAAATGATATCACACGATCTTGGTGGCCAATCGACCGGCCCAAAATGTGAATTTATCTGCTCACCGAAGTGCTCTCTCAATAAATCCATTGATTGATGCGATGTGTGGGAAGTGGCGCCGTCTTGTTGAAACCAAATGTCGCCGAGATCACGAGCTTCAATTTCTGGCATTAAATAGTCTCTTATCATGGCCATTGACGGTTACGTTCATTTTTAAAGAAATTAAAGAAATATGGACCGATGATTCCACCGGCTCACAAACCACACCAAACCGTTGTTTTTTCCGGATGAAGTGGCAGCTCTTAAACCTTAAACCTAAACCAGAGGTTGCTCTCTGTCCCAAAAGCGGAATTTTTGCTTGTTGACATTGAGCCAGAAATGGGCATGAACAAAATTTGGCTCGAAAATTTTGGATCTTCTTGGAACTTTTCAAGAGCCCATAGAGCGAAGCGATGTCGCTTGGGAACGTCGGGCGGCTTCAGTTCTTGCACAGGCTGCATTTTTTACGCATTCATTTACATTTTCTTCGCTGCGTGCTGCACGTGGTCTATTCGGTTATTATCTAATAATGAATGCTGGGTCTCAAGATGAGTGATGGTGTTGCGAATAGTACGCTCAATAGGCCTATTATGTTGACCATAAGTTGAACGAAGTGCACGAAAAAGATTTCTCACAGAACGTGAATTTTTGTATTAAAGTTGAACGATTTGTAAACGTTGTTCAGGCGTAAGTCTTTCCATGATGAAATGCCAAACAATACTAAACAGAAATAACATGACATCATGACACGACTCACGTGTGATCTGTCAAAAAAAAGGCTGTTGAAAAAGTATCTCTACTTGGATCACCCATTATAATAGCATGTACCGTCCAAAAAAATATTAAAATTTAACGACAACATGGCAATTTATAAAAAAAACTACACCCGTAGAAAAAAATTATTTGGAAATCGGTTGGAACTTCAATGATTCCGTTGCAAAAGAAAAACTGCGGTTGCACTGACTAAAGGTTTGTTAAGGATAAAGTATGTTCGACTAAAAATACCACATGGTATTAAATATGATCATCGTACTGTAATCACAATTAATTGATTGGTCTGACTAATGAATCGCAAAAAAGGTATTTAGTTGCCACAAACGGTAGTTTCGTTGTTATAGCCAATTTTTAATGATGACCATAACCGAAAAAAGTTGTTTAATGAAGTTTTCTTTTTTAAATAAAATATATCGGTTATTACTGACTACAAAGCTAATAAACGACCTTTTTTCTAGTAAAAGTTATCCCTCTTTTTTCACTTTTTCTCCTTGTGACTCTCCATATGAGTACTTTAAGTGTCTAAGCAAACAGTTTTTTGCCTCTAACTAAAATTTTAAGTTTTTCCTATTATTCGTATGTTTCGTTGGGCTTTTTGTGGTCAGATTTCGGTTGATGAAACTAAAACTAAACTACAGTCGCACTTCCATAACTCGAATCTCCATTGTTCCAAAAAAACATCGCCTTGCAAAGGCTTTAAGTTATAGAATTGTTAAAAAAAATTTATACGAAGATATTCATGGTTAATGATGAAAATTGTGTTTTTTTTATTTATTGCATCAAAAGACTAACAAATAGATCAAAATGAATAAAATATCCTGAAATAAAATTTACATATTTGTGGTATGTTCAGTATAAAATGATTCTAATCTGCTAATTGCTATTTTTGCCTCCGTTGCATTACTGTTTTTTAAAAGTCAAAGTTTTGTCTGATGAACATTAAAAAAACAACTCTGTTTGCTTTTGGGTACGTGACGACTTTCATCAGACCATGGCCCCATGGACCATTGGACTGAAATTAAGCCATGTGGATTTTAATTTAGCTAAATCGTAGAATTAATGTCATGTACTTAGTAGGGACATAAATACTGTTGCAACATTGAACACACCCATTTCAATAGTAGAACTGAACACACCCCTTTAATGTCATATGGGTTTTGAAAGCTAACCTCAATAGCGTAAGTCTGTAACGAGATTTTAAAATTGTTTTAACTTTCATCATGGAGTGGTCAGATAATGAGAACCGTATCGCTGTAATAGCGCTTTTCAAGTGTGAAATGAAAAAAAGCGATATTTTCAAAACGCTCCGGCCACTATAGATTAGACGCATGTTCGTCTACCGATGCATAAAACTGTTTGAGGAGACTGGAGATATAAAAGATCGCCAGCGGTCGAGACGACCACGGTCTGTTCGAACACCGCATATCATCAAAACCGTTAAATCAAGAATTCACAGAAATCCGCTCCATAAATCGAAAATCATGGCCCATGAGAAAAATATCACGGAAAAGTCCATGTGTCGAATCATTAAAAAGACTTGGGGCTTTCAAACGACGTACCGGAAATTTATTGACTGCAGCGTGAAATAGCTAATATCATGGGCATCTCAAATAATCGAGTCCATTTAATTTTGCATGAAGAACTACAGATGCAAAAGCCTCTGCAAGATGTGGTGCCGCACTTGTTAACAGTCGACCAAAAACGCATAAGAATGAACATTTCTCAAGCTTGTTTGCATCGTTTTCAGCGAAATAAAATAAATTTTAAGCGTCGTTTCATAACTGTTGATGAGACATGGATCCACCACTATACTCCAGAGACAAAAGAACAATCCAAACAATGGACTGAAGCTGGAGGAAGTGCCCCAAAGAAGGCAAAAACAATTCAATCGGCTGGTAGGGTTATGGCAACGGTTTTTTGGGACTTCGAAGGTATTTTATTGATTGACTATCTGCAAAAGGGTAAAACAAAAAATTCAGAGTACTATTGCAACCTTTTAGATCAATTAAATGTACAAATTCGAGAAAAAGACCTGGCTTACAACACAAAAAAATAATTTTTCATCAAGACAAAGCACCAGCGCACAAGTGTTTTAAAAATGGCTAAAATCAACGAATTAAAGTACGAGTTGCTTGACCACCCACCTTATTCTCCTGATTTAGCTCCCAGTGACATTTACCTGTTCCCAAATTTAAAAAAATCCTTGCTGGCAAGCGTTTTACCTCAAATGAAGATGCAATTACAGTTGTAAACCACTATTTTGAAGACCTTGAGGAAAACTATTTTAATCAAGGGATAGAATGCTATATAAGCGTTGGACTAAGTGTATTGAAGTTTCAGGAGATTATATTGAAAAATAAAAATATTTTTGAAAAACTAACTATTCTCTTTCATTGATAGGCTAAGAACTTTCCGAACCGCCCTCGTACTTAAGTGCAGGCAGATTTTAAATAAACGAGAACCAATCGGCAGTAGGGTATTTAACCGAACAAAGTAAACACAACAAAATTCCCTCTAACTACCTTCCGATTGTTGTTGTTTGTTTTAATGGTCAACAACCATTCACTGTATCGTGTGTGTGTTTTTTTGTATATCAAAAAAACATACACACACACATACATGTATGCTTTATAAAACCTGTATGATTGCCGTAATCATATTATTGTTACCGTAAATTTTAAACAACAATACTTCTGTAGCACCAACCATGTTCATATGGTTGCTACAACAATATTTTTATTTCTAAATTCGGCAATAATACTATTGTTACATTTCAACAATAGTAATATAGTCGCAACAATACTGTTGTCAAAATAAAATTCATTAAACAATACTATGGTTGCGACGAACATGCTTTTATTGTAGAGAACATAATATTGTTGCGGTTATCATAATGTAACCATATCTTTTCTCTGCGTGTAGATTAGTCAATTATGTTGAAGCTGTTTCCCTTATAGGGACGAAAGGTCTCTCAAAAAAAAGTTCACTTTTATCAGTAGGTGCTTAAGAATTCATAATCGTTAGTGGACGGACAACGGTTAAAATGGGTTGTGTTAGTTGAATGTCGTCACATATAAATTTTTGAGATTTTATTGCTTTCAAATTTAGCCAAATTGGGCAAAAGTATTATTATTTGGCTTTATTTTTATTCTACACCTATATGCCAATGTATACTGGAAGCAGCATATTAAATGCTCCAAGATTGGTTATCTGTCTATCGTTATGAACTGTACCAAAATTGGAACTGAAATGGGTGTTCTAGAGCGGTTGTTTCTTTAATCGGGAAGTGCCTCTGTACTGGGTCTATATTTATGTGAGCTGGTTGGTGATCGATCATTATAAACTATATCAAATTTGATCAACTTTGAATGTTAATATGTGGCTTGTAGAGCCAAAGACAAAAAAGTTGGTTAAACATTTAGGATTGAATATGGGCCAAATCGGTAAATGCTTTGCTACAGCCCCTATACAAAGTACCTTTTGGAGTTGAGGTATCGGCGGTCTAAAAACTGTAGTTATAGTCTAACCTCGAATTTAACATGAAGTAGTTTCATGGCATAGAAATTAAATGTTTATAATTTATACCATATCGGTCCATGATTTTATAGAGCCCTCTTGATTTTAGGTCTAGACTCTTTGGAAGCCACATTTACTGTTTGAGTTGGACGAGATGTAGTACAAAGTAGTTCTGTCAAATGGCAATTAACTGTTATGGACCATATTGGCCCATGATTTAATTTAGCTGAGGCAAATTATTATGATCCTTGCTTTGAACACAAGTTATGGTAGAGGGTATATACGATTTGGTCCGAATGAACTTAGCGCCATATATACTGAATGCTACTTTCGTTTCTGTCATTTTTATGGGCAATATGTGAGGCGCAAAATAGAAAGGGACCTAAGGGTAAAAACCAGTTTTGTTCAGGAGAGTCATTTTAAAGATTTAAATACGTGTATCTTTAGTGTACCATCACTTTTATAAAACGCGCATATCTCTGGGAGGGAACACTTTTGGGGCATGGGATCGGTCTCATTCGATGCTCAGATGTTGTCCACATCAAAAAAAAAGTGAAAATTGATTTTTTTACCCTTAGGTCCCTTTCTCTATACGCTGTCACATATATAAAAGTGTAACTAGAATTACGGATTCGAAATGTGAAACGGCCTATGTAACGAAAAACACAGAGTCCTTTTACAATAATTGTATGATACTCGTAAGTTCTAATGAGCAATGCACATAGACCTTTTTCTAAATCCTGAACCAATGAAGATATCGAAAAAGGGTTTGGTGGGTGCATGTATGACCAACAGGACTACTAAAAGTTACAATAAAAAAATATAAATAATTTACACATAGGCCTCCTGCTGCACGCAGAAGAAAAGTATGGTTGTGATGACAAAATGGTTGTGCTACAACAATATTGTGGTCCTCACAACAATAGTATGATTCAAATACAAACATACTATGATCCTCACAACAATAGTATGATTCACACATAACCATACTATGATCCTAACAACAATAGTATGATTCACACTCAACCATACTATGATCTCCAAAACCATAGTATGATCCACAACCATAGTATGTTTCATATACAACCATAGTATGTTTCATATACAACCAAAGTATGGTCCTCACAACCATAGTATGATTCACACGCAACCATGTTATGATCCCAACAACCATAGTATAATCACACACAATTAAACTATGATCCCCAATATTATTTAATAGAATTTGTTTGAATTGTCGACAAAAGATTTTGAATTATGAAAATTTTTCAAAAATACATTAAATTCAAAATATTAGGAGTGATTTATTTCACAGTAGAAAAAATAAGTTTAAATAAACGTAAGCGTTTTTATTAAAAAATATTTCAGATAAACAAAGCCAAAACAGCTTTAATTTCGATAAAGAAGTACTATTATTGCATTAGATCTGTACCAATAATATTTGTTCTAAAAAGCATATTTAAATGAAGAAAAATTACAATCATACAGTATGATTGCCGTAATCATATCATTGTTAACATAAAACGCAAAACACAATACTTTTGTCGCACAAACCATATTAATATTGTTGCTATAACCATATTTTCATTTTTAAATTTGGCAATAATACTATTATTACATTTCAACAATATTAATATTGCAGCAATTATACTATTGTCAAAACTCAATTCAGTTAACAATGCTATGGTTGCGACGAACATAATTTTGTTGTGAAGAACATATTATTATTGCCGTGACCATGTAGTAACCATGTTTTTTCTCTGCGTGTGGGAACTACGACGATATATTTTGAAGAAATGTGTTTATAAGAATGCCTGAAATCGCTGCTAAGTTAGCCGTTTCGTTTGTAACACATGGAGACATTCAAGGGATATCGTATGCTGTTGTTAAAACAAATGTACTAGAATAGTGTGTGTGTTATCATAACAGCAAAGTCGCTTACATTCTATCAAATGTCATAGCCATGCCTTTTATATCTCCTTCAAATACACGAGTACTTACTGACTATACACCATAGCTTTTTGTTTCAAAAATTGCAGGTAATAAGCGTCCGCTTTATTTCCTAAGGCATACGAGGAATTTATGTCCACAAATATGACATTTGGTATAAAAATTCCAGGTATTAAACGTCCGCTTTATTTCCTTAGGCATACGAGGAATTTATGTCCACAAATATTACATTTAAAAGACATCACGTTTTGAAAACATATCTATAATTTGAAAACATGTTCTTATTTTAAGTCCTGTCCTAGTCTAACCAAAATAACAGGCCAGAAAAAAAACATGTGCACCAATCAAGCGTTGGTTAGCAAACTTCATTCTCAATCGGGAACAAATTGCTTTTAGGCCATCACGTCATAAGCCAAACAATTTTTTATGTGTTGTACATGATAACGAAAAATGTCAGTTCGTGCAATTTTTTCTACGCTATCATTAGGTTTACATATGATATGTAATAATGCCAACGAAACCAGACAAAAATAAAGAGACACAGCAGTTCCACTTCATCGTCTTCTCCTTTGACAACATTAAATGACGTTTTTAACTGTCGTTCACGTCCAAAAGGAATAAAACAATTTCTAGGCAAAGACAGACAAAGAGAGAGCGCGAGGGAAACGGAGAAAAATCTTCTAAAAACAGACCTTGAGATTATCCAATAAACCATAAAAACGATTTTATTTTCCAACCATTTAAACAAAGTAAACAGACATGGCAACAAACATGCCCATCCACACATTCCAGAGTTCCAACACACACACAGGCGCTTGGTTGTCTTGGATGCAGGATAAGCACACATTCGCTTATCCCGCGTCTGCCCAGCCAAACAAACATACATTGCCATGGACTGAGGTCTGAGTACACACATTATTTTGTTGGTTTGCTCCGTGGTATGTTTAACTACAAATTATTCTCGTAAAACGTGAAAATAACCTCAAAAAAAAGTGTTTGTACAGAAAACCTTTTAAATATCCTGTGCAAATACACACAGACGCATGTGTAGAGACGCAGCAGCGTAAAGAAGGACCACGAAGGCCTTCTTCTATACAATAATATCCCCTACCAGTGGTCTTTATTAAACTCCCACCATAAAATGAAGTGCATACTTATATATACGTATATATCGGGTGATCAATCTAGAGGTACTTTTTTCAAAATAAAAAAATACAAAAATTCAAATCAAGTGTGGAAACTTTATTGTTCATTCATTCGAAAGGACATTTTATGGCATTTATTATTTAAATATAGTTTCCTTTAAATGTTGGCCCTAACTGCTCCTCGGGGTATCCATTCTGATCATGATGATCTGATCGAGATATCCGCTCGATCATTTCCAGTATAAAATGATTCTAATCTGCTGCTTGCTATTTTTGCCTCCATTGCATTTCTGTTTTTTAAAAGTCAAAGTTTTGCCTGGCAAACATTAAAAAAAACAACCCTGTTTCGTTTTGGGTACGTGACGACCTCCATCAGAAACTTATTTTTTAAATATAAATTCCTTTAAATGTTGGCCCTAACTGCTCCTCGGGGTATCCATTCTGAGGGTCCAATTTAGGATGAATCGCTCGATCATTTCGATCGGTATGACGTTAATGACACGCGTCGTATTGACTTCCAAAACCTGAATCGTAGCTTATTTGTCACCATAGACTTTGGACTTAACGTAGCCCCAAGAAAAATTTCTAAGGGTGTGATATCAGTTAAACTCACCGGTCCAAACCGTGAAATAGCTGCTCTTTGAAATGATCTCTTAATAGATCCGTTGTTTGAGCGGCTGTATGGCAAGTGGTACCGTCCTATTGAAACTCAATGTCGCCAAGACAGCGGGTTTCGATTTCAGGTAACAAAAAGTCCGATATCATCAAGCACCATTCACGGTTACGTTCCGGTCATTTTTATTTTTGAAAATACATGGACCCATGATTCCATTAGCCCATTAATTGCATCAAACCGTGGTTTTCTCTGATGGCTCTTCAGCCCAAATGCGGCAATTTGGTTTATTGACGTTGCCGTTGAGCCAAAAAGGAGCCTCATCACTGAACAACATTTTGGTCGAAAACATCGAATCTTCTTCGAGCTTCTGAAGAGCCCAAACACTAACTCGGCAACATTGTAAGTCTTTCCATGATCAAATTACAAACAATACTGAAAAGAAAAACAAATTAAGCTTTACACAACTCACGTGTAATCTGTGTAAAAAACCCCTATTGAAAAAAATACCTTATGATGGACCACCCGTTATATTGTCGCTCTCATGCCCTTTTGAGTTAAGTGCCACTTCCTGCTATTGAAAATTTTCTCCGAATAAAGTATAATTTCCTAAATTTTTCTACTGACTTTGTGTTGTAGTTCCTACTTTTTAATGTTAAATTTCAAGGTAGTTCAAAAAAGCAGACAGGGAGTATATATAAATATAGTCGATTATGTAAATATTAACAATTTCTACTTGGCCCTATTTCCAGCCTTTTGTTTTTGCCTCTTTTCGCTAGGTGGATCAAAATATCAATGGATTTGGATGGCAAAAGCTCAACAGTCCTCATCTTATCTGTGATACGCGTTCCTTTTTTTGTTTGCTTCCTGTAGGAGAAGCAAGGAGTCAGAACAGAATTTGAGTGTAATTATTCTACTCATATATGTGACAGCGCATAGAGAAAGGGACCTAAGGGTAAAAAAAATCAATTTTCATTTTTTTTCTTTTTTTGATGTGGACACCATCTGAGCATCGAATGAGACTGATCCCATGCCCCAAAAGTGTTCCTTCCCAGAGATATGCGCGTTTTATGAAAGTGAAGTCGACGATTCTAAGCGCAAATAGAAAGGGACCTAATGTTTAAAATGGCTCTCCTGAACAAAACTTTTCATCAACTTTTCCCCTTTTTTTGATGTGGACAACATCTGAGCGTCAAATGAGACCGATCCCATGCCAAAAAAGTGTTCCCTCCCAGAGATATGCGCGTTTTATGAAACTGAAATCGACGATTCTAAGCGCAAATAGAAAGGGACCTAATCTTTTAAATGGCTCTCCTAAACAAAACTGGTTTTTGGTTCTATTTTGCACGTCACATATGGATTTTGAAAGCTAACCTCAATAGCGTTAGTCTGTAATGGGATTTTAAAATTGTTTCAACTTTCGTCATGGAGTGGTCAGATAATGAGAACCGTATGTAATAGCTCTTCAAGTGTGAAATGAAAAAAAACGATATTTTCAAAACGCTCCGGCCTCTAGGGATTAGCTGCATGTTCGTCTACCGATGCATAAAACTGTTTGAGGAGACTGGAGATGTAAAAGACCGCCAACGGTCGGGCCGCCCACGCTCTGTTCGAACACCGCATGTCATCAAAGCCGTTAAATCAAGAATTCACAGAAATCCGCTCCGAAAACAGAAAATCATAGCCCGTGAGATGAATATCACGCAAAAGTCCATGAGTCGAATCATTAAAAAAGACTTGACTGCAGCTTTAACATATATGATTAAAATTTTTGTTCACCGATGAATATATTTCTACCGTTCAGGAAAAATTTAACAAGCAAAATGATAAAGTGTAAGCGCGGTCATCTAAGGAAGCATCTGAACTGATCCCGAGGGTGAAAAGGGTCATCACCCAGCTTCAGTCATGGTTTGGTGGGTTGTCTCTTACGATGGGGTCACTGACCTGCATTTCTGCGAACAAGTAGTCAAAACATCGGCCAAAGTTTACCAAGAAACCGTTTTCGAAGCTGTTGTGAAGCCTCCTAACAATTCCCTGTTCCAAAACCAGCCACGGACTTTCCACCAGGATTCTGCGCCGGCTCATAAGGCTAAAACGTCCTAGACCTGGCTTCGAAACAATTTGCCAGAGTTAATTTCCTCTGAGGAATGACCCTCAGGCAGTCCAGATTTGAACCCATTGGATTACAAATTGTGGACGGTTTTAGAGGACAAGGTTTGTCACAAAAGATACCCCAACATTGGATCTCTTAAGACTGCTTTGGTTCGAGCTGTGGCCAATTTGCCAATGGACGAGGTTCGTGCAGCTATTGACGATTGGCCAGTGCTACTTAAGGCGTGTGTAAAGGCAAAAGGCGTTCACATTCCTCACGTTCTGTGAGGAATTTGTTTCGTGCACTTCGTTCAAATTATGGTCAACATAATCGCCCTACTGAGCGTACTATTCGCAACATCATCTCCCATCTTGAGACCCAGCATTCATTATTGGATAATATTCGACCAAATAGACCACGTCCAGCTTGCAGTGAAGAAAATGTAGCGCCTGTAACTGAGAGAGTACACCAAGACCGTGGAGAGTCGATTCGGCGCCGTTCGCAGCAAATCGGACTGACGCATTTTACGTGGAGATCTTAAATTGAAAGCGTAAAAAATACAGCTTGTGCAAGAACTGAAGCCGCCCGACGTTCCCAAGCGACATCGCTTCTCTATGGGCTCTTGAAAAATTCCAAGAAGATCCGACGTTTTCGAGCCAAATTTTGTTCAGCGATGAGGCCTATTTCTGGCTCAATGGGTATGTAAACAAGCAAAATTTCTGCATTTGTGACGAAGAGCAACCAGAAGAGATACAAGAACTGCCACTTCATCCAAAAAAAAGACACGGTTTGGTGTGGTTTGTGGGCCGGTGGAATCCATATTTCTTTAAAAGCTCGTGATCTCGGCGACATTTAGTTTTATGAAGATGGCGCCACTTTCCACATTGAGAGAACACTTCGGTAAGCAGAGAACATATCGGTAAGCATGATAAAAGTAGTGTGCAGCCACGAAAATCAATGTCACTTTGCCATTTTGTTAAAAACTTGTCTTCTATTTAAATATAGAAAACAAGAGGTCTTGAGCCGGTTTAATCCCTGTTCAATGTGTAAAAGCAACAGACCGAAATAAAACAAACGAGCTAAACGTAAGCAGATAATTTCACGGTCGATTGGCCACCAAGATCGTTTGATATCACGCTGTTAGACTTTTTCCTGTGAGGATATGTAAAGTCTAAAGTTTATGCGGACAAACCCGCTCCGAGTCAGGCCTAGGAGCAAAACATCACGCGTGTCATTCGCCAGTTATCAGTCGAAATGTCATCGAAAATTGGACTCAACGAATGGACCACCTGAAATGAAGCCGCGCCAACATTTGATAGACATAGCCTTAAAAAAATAAATGCCAAAGAAAGTTCTTTCAAATGATAATAAACATTCCCATTCAATTTGAATTTTCTGTTTTTTTCTTTAAAAAAGTAGGGAACCTCGAAATGGAACACCCGTTATTAGGGTCTACAAATGTACTTGTGTTTTAAAACAAATTTACATATAGGCAAACTTGCCACACACTTTTGAAGTACTTCATGGATTTTGGAGAAAACAAGTAAAAATATCGTTAGGTACGGCTAGGCCGAAGCAGTTAAACTCTCCACCAAGACTTGCGTTGTAGTACGGCATCGACAGAATTTGAGTATTTGGTCGCTGGTGGTTAGTCCATTTTTGCCTAAACTAAATTTTTGGTGGTCGATGCACCACTGTCCTATTCAGATTCCTGAAGAAACTTTTATTGTTTTTGAGAACTCATATGTCTTTTATTGACGGAGGCCAAAAGGGTCATTCATTTTGAGTACGTGGATTAAGGCCTTTAATTTAGACAAATCTTAAAAGTTAATGCATATTGAGATAAATGAGTTGGTTCCACTGTTTCTGAGTAACGATATGTTGATGCTTGAAACCACCTCATTTATGAACTCTAGGAACCTTTGACCTATGGTCCAAGGCCTTAAATTAAATTGAATGTGGAATAAACGTTATTTTCGTTTCGTCGAAACGATGTGTTTTATTGCTTTTTAATACCCATACGTCCATAATTGAAGAAGGCCGATTTTTGGGGGCTCTTTGGAACAGTTCGAGTGCCATATTGCCCAAAACTGAAATATAGGAAAATATTTTGATTTGCAAAATAATGTTATTTTTTCTGGATAACATATCTCCCAAAAGGATATATGACGGCTTTTGTGCCCCAGGGTAAGGCCTCTAATTCAAAGCAAACCTTAAATTTGTTAAAAAAAACTTGTCTTATATTTAAATATAGATACAAGAGGTCTTCATCCGGTTCATTTCAGTTTAATGTGTAAAAGCAAAAAGATTGAAATAAAACGAAAAATTTAAATTCTTGACTAATTTCGACTGGTTCACACATTCGTCCACGTTCGTAAGGGCATTTTTTTTAGCATATACCCTTTATTCAAAGGGTTAATGACTTAAAACTAGTCGAATAGTATATTATTAATATAATAAAAGGATTCGTGAGTCTCTAAGGCCCATATAGGCCGGCACGAGTTCTTAAATAACCCAACTCTAAAATGTAGATACATATTTGAATTTGTCAGAAAATTTTAGTGCTTCTGGATACCCACATGTCTCCTATAGTTTCGGGACGGATTTGGGCCCAGCTGTCATAGAACAAGCTCATATGCCGAGGCTTCCAATTCAGCGAAATTGTTAAATTGATGTCATATTCAGATTAATCAGAAATTTTCACTGTATCCCAATGTTCGAAAGGACCTTTTTTGGCGCCCTAGGGACCTTAGACCTCTCTGTTAAGGTCTTAAGTTTCTTGTAATCGAAAAATTAATGATTTTTAGATTTTTGACGAATATTTACTATTTTTGTAGACCGATATGTCCATAGTTCAAATCCCAAGTTGGAACAAATCTAAATATAGCACCATATTTGTATTTCAGAGTAGCTTTCACCGTTTCTTAATACCCAATTTTTAAGTCCCAGAACCCATGGAACCCTTTGGTCAATGCCTTCAACTCAGCCAAAAAGGTTCTGAAAAAAAAAATCTTTTCAGGAGCGTTTAGATTGCACTTGTATATTTTTCGTTATATAGGGTGGGCCATTTAACATTTGAAGTTCGAATCGGCTGTAAAAAACACTGATTATTTGTACAAATTTTTGGCTTTATTGTTTTAACACGTGTTGATGGACTGAAAAAGTTGGTATTAAAAATTTGCCAGATCGACCAAGTCGTAAAAATTTTTCCTCCACAAAGACAGGGTCAACCTTGAAAAAATCAATAATCTTGAACTTAAAAACTCAATATCTCACGAACTAGTGCAGATATGAATGATAATATTTGAAACATTTAACGTTGGCATTATTTAATACACATCATGGTGAAGAAGTGGGTAGGGCCTGAACATTAATTATTTTTATCTCTAGGTCTAAGCAAGCTGTTTCTATTTGATTCCATACCAGGACTTGATACTTAGCTTGATATGAGAAATAACAGCACACCACAAACAGTTTTTAATCCATATAAAGAAGAAGGCAGGAGATAACCTATATGCAGGCATTAGTGCCTCACTTAGGCGTAAGAATATAATCACTACGACAGGCACACGAGGGCATATAAATAATTTCGTGACTTTTCAACTTAACTCGTAGTTTTATGAATTCTGTCAAATTTTGAAAGAGTTGGCTGTGCCGAACTTTGGATACCCTCCACCAGAATCCCAAATAAAAAACATTTTTTTTTAATTTTTGTAATTTAGGTCACGATAGGTCAAATTTGTTGTGAGTTATCGTCATAGTATTTTTTAAGGCCCATAAGACCGTTTGTATGGGAGCTATCAGAAGGGACTACCCAATATCAACTCAAATTGGTCCAGAAGTGTGCTCTATATAGAAATGTTTATTTGTAAAATTTCATTTCGATAGGTCAAGTTAGTGATGAGTTATCGTCATATTATTTCTCAAGGCCCTTAAGACCGTTTGTATGGGAGCTATCAGAAGGGACTACCCAATATCAACTCAAATTGGTCCAGAAGTGTGCTCTATATAGAAATGTTTATTTGCAAAATTTCATTTCGATAGGTCAAGCTTGTGGTGAGTTATCGTCACATTATCTCTCAAAGCCCATGAGACCGTTTGTGTGGGAGGTACCAGTAGGACTTTTCCGATCTCAACAAAATTTGGCGAAGAGGTGTGTTCTATATAAAAATATTTATGTAGAATTTCATCTCGATAGGTCAAGTTTGTAGTGAGTTATTGTCATATTATTTTTCAAGGCCCATGAGACCGTTTGTGTGGGAGGTACCAGTAGGGCCTTTCCGATCTTAGCCAAACTAAGTGCAAAAGTCTGTTCTTTATATTAATCTTTATGCCGATTTTTTTTCCATAGGTCAAGTGTGTGGTGAGTTATTGTCATATTATTTTTCAAGGCCCATGGACCGTTAGTGTGGGAGGTACCAGTAGGACTTTTCCGATCTCAACTGAATTCAGCGTAGAAGTGTGTTGTATATAGAAATCTTGATGTGTAAAATTTCATTTCGATTGGTCAAGTTTGTGGTGAGTTGTAGTCATATTATTTCTCAAGGCCCATAGAGCCGTTTGTATGGGAGGTACAAGAAATGGTGGCCCAATCTAAACCATTTTTACATAGATGATTGCGCCCATATAGAGATTATCATTTACAAATTTTCAGCGAGTTTGCTCAAGAAACTGGACGGATATTTCCAAATAAAAAATTAATTTCTATGAGGTAGTGTCGGTTGAGGGTCTCTAACACCAACTTCCCGTAGAGCTATATAGGTAATTTTTAATACCAACCGTGTTACCTTGCACTACACATTTTTGTGCCAATCTTGCTTGTGCAGGCTCTATCTTGCTTTCAACAGGCGGACAGCCGGACAACATGTCTAGATCGTCTTAGAATTTTACGAGGATCAAGATTATATATACTCTGTTGGGTATCCGATGATTATTTCAAGGTGTTACAAACAGAATGACAAAACTAATTCACCATCTATTGTATGGTGGAGGGTACACAAAGTGGTTTACAGACTCGTTCTGGTCGCACAAGTACAAATGACCCAGAACGTTCTGGAGGGCCAATGGAGGTCAATACACCAGAAAATGTCGAGAAAAAAACACAATATGGTGTTGGCCTATCGAAGAGTAAGGTTGCGTGAGATTTTTGATACCACACGCATTTTATTTGGCAGTGTGTTTCGATTTTACATGATCAGTTGGATTTTAGAAAGCTGCAAGATTTTAAAACAAAACGACCCCATATGGCGAAGAAAATTTTTTTTTTCAACAAGATAATGCGCGGTTGTGCAGTCTCAATGGCAAAATGGCGTGAATTGGGTTACAAATTGGCACCTGTTTCAAAACCTAAAGAAATGGCTCGGTGGAAGTAGATTCAACCGAACGATGAAATTATTGATCAAACAAATGTCTATTTTATGGGCCTCAAAAATTCCTTTTTTTTTGTGCTAAAAGGAGATTATGATGAGAAATATTTTTTTTTGTAAAAACACTGTATTTTAATCCAAAAGTCACGAAATTATTGATATGCCGTCGTAACTTCCTGGCTGCACATTCGCTCAGCAAGATTGTTAGGTAATGGCCCAATCCGAAATCTGGATTGCCTCCGAGTAAAACTAAATAAGATGAGAAACCTATCTTCGACTGCTTAACTCTACTATAATAGAGTTAGACAGTCAACGATAGGTTTCTCATCTTATTTAGTTTTACTCGGAGGCAATCCAGATTTCGGTGCCAATTTAATTTATTTAACCGAAAGATTCAATGATGATTAAGAACGAAACTTGCTCTCTACCTTTAAACTTTGTGAATAATCGATGAGGACTTTCAGAATGGTCGTAAAGGGCCAATTGCCTCCAAAGAAACACCGATATCGAACGTCTAAATTTTAACCTCAACAACATCAATTCGGTTAACGAAATTGTGGTCAATTAACTCCACCTGTCACGTACACCTATAATAAGGGAATCGACCGTATGTCCATGATTCTCTGAATCAGGCTATCACGCGACGGTCAGCGCTCAATTAGTTGGTACAATCTCGGGGAACCCAGATTTTTCAGAACTCCTATAAAGGCCTATCAGAACGTTTCTTTCTGTAGACTATGCTCATTCCGCCGCTGTGAAGAATCCAAGAATCAAACTTATATATGTAAGCATAATATCAGCGAGTGTTGTCTCTACACGGACAATAGGCGCTGGCTTTTTAAGAGATTAAACAGCAATATAATATTAGTCATAACCAGGGTCCTCTGACCGACCCTATTTATGACCATAGAAGAATGCATCAAACTCAATGATCATTTTGTGAATAAGAAGAAAAAAACGCAAAGTGCCTTTTAAAGAAATTACGATTCCTCACGCATATATTTAACGTGTTTTTTATTACTTTTTACACGTTTTCTCTGCAAAACATATGCATATTAGATGGGGTCGAACAAAATGTGTTCAAAAAAATCCATAGCGTTTTGTTTATATCTACAAAACTTTAGCATTCGTATGCAAAATAAAAACAAAAGATTTTTCGACGGGTCAAGTGCTTTTAAAATATTTTCATATACTCGTACGTCCTTAAACACCAGAAACAGAGAAGATTATTTGAACAAGAGAAGACACAGAGGATAACAGAATAACAAAAGTGGGTTTGCAGCTGTTTAATACACACACCAATAATGCTGAGGCAATAGTATAGGGTGATCCATCTAGAGGTTTTTTTATAGAACAAAAAAATATATAAAAATTCAAATGAAGTGTGGAATCTTTATTTGTAATTTCAAAGGATAGTTTATGGCATTTATTTTTGAATATAATATCCTTCAAATGTTGGCCATAACTACGCCTCAGGGTTTCCATTCTGAGGGTCCAATTTTGGATGACTCGTTCGAGCATTTCGACCGGTAGATTCTAACTTGATTCGAATTATTATTTTTTTTTTGTTCTCAAAAAATACCTCTAGATGGATTACGCTACAGTTTTTTATAAAAAAAGGATTGGAAAAGATATATTTAACCTTGGCACCGGTAGCGACCCAATTCAATGTCCTTGCATAAATTTCTTTAGCTGCTCTTCACTGCTGTATAACAAATGTATCACTGTTATGTTTTATTATCATTTAGAAGAAATTTATGAATTTGTACGGACAGGCTGTGATGTTTTTTTTTTTAGCTATCAAATATTGGGAGTATAAACTTGCTCGAAGTTGGACACGTCGATCACATAACGTATTTGTTCTTTTGTTCTTTAGAAAAAATGCAATTATTGAGGAATTATGCAAGTTGGGTTGTATGTCCACAGTAAATTTCATTTAACTCGAAGATAACAAGTAAAAACGTTCTTCGTCTTTCTACCATTGATTGCGTTGTGGTACGGCATTGACAGGATTTAGGTATTTGGTTATTGCTGGTTGGTCTATGTTGGACAGAAGTACATTTTTGGACCCTATAAACCATTTCCAGTTATTGTTTTAGAGAACACATATTTGACGCGCAAAATAGAAAGGGACCTAAGGTTAAAAACCAGTTTTGTTCAGGAGAGCCATTTTAAAGATAAGGTCCCTTTCTATTTGCGCTTAGAATCGTCGACTTTACTTTCATAAAACGCGCATATCTCTGGGAGGGAACACTTTTGGGGCATGGGATCGGCCTCAGATGTTGTCCACATCAAAAAAAAGAAAAAAATGAAAATTGATTTTTTTTACCCTTAGGTCCCTTTCTCTATGCGCTGTCACATATGTTGTTGAATATGGCCGAAAATGCTATAGATAGGGAGTCCGTAGATAAGGCCCTAATTTTAGGCTGACCTTAATAGTGAATGCATATTGAGGTAAGTGAGATAATTCCACCGTTTTCGAGTAACGATATGTTTATTTTTGGAACTATAGGGACCTTTGAGCCTTGGCCCAGGGCTCCAAATATAATTGAAATTGTAAATAAATGTTATTTTCGAATGCGTGACGAATTTTTATTGTTGTTAATACTTATATGTGACAGCGCATAGAGAAAAGGACCTTAGGGTAAACAAATCAATTTTCATTTTTTTTCTTGTTTTGATGTAGACAACATCTGAGCATCGAATGAGACCAATCCCATGTCCCAAAAGTGGTCCCTCCCAGAGATATGCGCGTTTTATGAAAGTGAAGTCGACGATTCTAAGCGCAAATAGAAAGGGACCTAATCTTTAAAATGGCTCTCCTGAACAAAACTTTTCATCTAATTTTCACGTTTTTTATGTGGACAACATCTGAGCATCGAATGAGACCGATCCCATGCCCCAAAAGTTTTCCCTCCCAGAGATATGAGTGTTTTATGAAAGTGAAGTCGACGAAATAAAAAGGGACCTAATCTTTTAAATGGCTCTCCTGAACAAAACTGGTTGTTTAACCTTAGGTCCCTTTCTATTTTGCGCGTCACATATATCCCTAGTTCAAGATGGCCGAATTTGGAGCTCCGACTTTCAAATTGATACAATTTCTAAATAAAGATACATTATTAGATTTGTGGGAAGATTTCACAATTTCTGTGTCCGAACGTTACGGGACGGTTTTTGGGCCCTAGGGTTCATAGACCACGCCCATAGGTCGATGCCTCCAATTCAGTCAAATCGTAAAATTTATCTCATGTCCAGATAATTTAAAAAAAATACACTTCGGTCGAGACCCTCAATTTTTCGAATCTAAAAATTAATGTGATTTTCTCATTTGTGACAAAATTTATATACAGGTCGCTCCAAATCTAAAATTGCTCCAAATCTTTAACACATGTCCACATTTGTACGAGGGCGGTTCGGAAACTTCTTAACCTAGCACAAAAAGCGTGGTATAAACAGAAAAAAGTTAAGCTATGAACACATGTTAAATTTTGTTTCGATCTGGCAACTCCTTCATGTAGAAACAGTTGTTCACAAAAGACGCATCCGCGATTTTTTTACAATGGAAAAATTACAAATGCGTGGTGTCATTGAATATTTACATAAAAAAGGTTTATCGGGACAAGAAATTCATAATGATATGGTGAATGTGTTAGGTGAAAGTGCTCCTTCATATGCAACAGTAACAAATTGAGTTGTTGAATTTAAACGTGGTCGTACAAGCATTGAAGATGAACCACGTAGTGGACGTCCAAAAACAGCAACAACAACAGAAATTGTAGCCAAATTGCATGATATGGTATTAAATGATCGACGAATAAAAGTGCGTGAAATAGCTAATATCATGGGCATCTCAAATGATCGAGTCCATTTAATTTTGCATGAAGAACTACAGATGAAAAAGCTTTCTGCAAGATGGGTGCCGGACTTGTTAACAGTCGACCAAAACGCATAAGAATGAACATTTCTCAAGCTTGTTTGGATCGTTTAAGCGAAATAAGTGTCCCAAAGAAGGCAAAAATAATTCAATAGGCTGGTAAGGTTATGGCAACGGTTTTTTTTTGACTTCAAATGTATTTTATTGATTGACTATCTGCAAATGGGTAAAACAATAAATTCAGAGTACGATTGCAACATGTTAGATCAATTAAATGTACAAATTCGAGAAAAACGTCCTGACTTACAACACAAAAAAATAATTTTTCATCAAGACAACGCACCAGCGCACAAGAGTGTTTTAACAATGGCTAAAATCAACGAATTAAAGTACGATTTGCTTGACCACCCACCTTATTCTCCTGATTTAGCTCCCAGTGACTTTTACCTGTTCCCAAATCTAAATAAATTCCTTGCTGGCGAGGGATGTGCTGAATTTTCTCATTCTTTAGCTCTTAAATTGTTCATGGCATATTGACGTACACTTTTTCTTTTAAATATCCCCAAAGAAAGAAGTCCAACGTTATCAAATTACATGATCGGTGCGGCCAATTAACATCGCCACGACATGAGATAACACGGCCAGTGAGTTTCGCACTTAAAAGGGCCTTTGTTTTGTTGGCTGTGTGAAAAGTGGCACCATCCTTGGAGCCAATATTGTCCAGATCCATATCCTCAATTTCTGGTCATACGAAGTCCGTTCGCTATAGCGAAATCCATTAATAGTAACTACTTGGCCGAAGAAGTACTGCATCAAACAGTCACTCTTGGCGGATGAATTGGTTTTTCAAAAATCACTTCTGGATTCATTTTTGTCCAAATGCGGCAATTTGCTTGTTAAAGAATCCACTGAGGTATTGACGACGATTGTAAGGGTCAGTATCGCGAACAACATCAATGTTTTCCGCAGAACGAACAGAACATGCACAGATGTTTTCGAATTTTCTACAGAGACGGTTTGCTGAAGTCAAAAGGTGCACGAAATGCATTTTTTAAATGCTTCAACACTGAAAATGATTAAATACGAGGGCGGCCGCAAAAGTAACTGGCCTAACTTAAAAAGAACCGTTTTTTTGGAATAATTATTATTTATTTTCCAACATAATCTCCTTCCAACTCAATACACTTCATCAAACGTTTTTCAAGTTTTTTAGTTCCATGTGAAAAATAAGATTTTTCAAGACCTTCAAAATATGCCTCAGTTTCAGCAATAACCTCGCTATTGGACGAAATTTTTTTTGCCACCGAGAATTTTTTTAAATTTGGAAACAAGAAATAATCAGAAGGAGCTAAATCTGGACTATATGGTGGATGCGGAGCAATTTTAAATCGTAGTTCGGCCATTTATTGTTGAGCTAAAAATGCAGTGTGTGAAGGAGCATTATCTTGATAAAAAAGAACTTTTTTTTTCTAAATGCGGTCGTTTTATCTTGATTTCTTCACTCAACCGATCCAATAATGCACAATAATATTCACTATTTATAGTTTTTCCTTTCTCAAGATATTCAATAAAAATTATACCCCTTGCATCCCAAAATACTGTGGCCATTACTTTTCCTGCTGACTTAACAGTTTTCGCGTTCTTGGGACCACTTTTACCAGTTTCTATCCATTGTTTTGACTGTTCTTTGCATTCTGGGATGTAGTGATGGATCCATGTTTCATCAACAGTTATGACTGGGCGCAAGAACTCTATTGGATTACGCTGATAAATCGCTAAAAGCTCCTCGGAATTGGTCCAACGGATGATTCTTTGGGGCAAAGTCAACAAACGCGGCACCCATTTTGCGGATAGCTTTTTCATGTGGAGTTTGTCTTGTAAAATACTCCAAACTTGTTTTTCGCGTATTTTAACTATATCAGCAAGTTCTCTGAGCTTTATTCCTCTATCTTGAGTCACTTCATTAAATATTTTTCTAATGTTTTCAATAGTAGTAGCAGTTTTCGGTCTTCCAGAGCGTTGTTCATCTTCCTTACTTGAATGACCCATTTTAAATTGTTGAACCCAGGATTTCACGGTAGAGTATGAGAGCATGGTGACCATGAACAGAATCCAATTCATCTTTGATTAATGGTGGCGTATAACCTTTCATATAAAAGTGTTTAATTACCACACGAAACTCTTTATTTTCCAATTTTCAAAAATTATAAAACTTGTTTACTTCAATCACCTGTAACAAAGAAAATAATCATTAAATATTTCGGAAATTTTGACAGATGGCTTATAAAAGATTGCTTTTAAAAAACAAAACAAAAAAAAGTTGCTAGTAAAACAGAAAATGTGCCAGGCCAGTTAGTTTTGCGGTCGCCCTCGTAAATAAAGTTGGACAAAAAACTTAACGTTTAGGTGTGACTCACAATTGACATCGTGCATTATGGTTGGACCAACCTTAATAAGAAGCGAGATTTGTTCGCAATCGATATTAGGTCTCTAGTTACTCCTGAGGTGAGGATCACCATTCTCACAGTGCTGATGTTAAAATCGACGCAAGTTATACCTCAGCCTCACCGTCGGAGCGATTTATTTAAGTATCGAATATTACAAGTCTCGTATCTAGTCAACCTCACTATCTGAGAGAATTATTAAAATGCCAAAATTCTTTTACGGTCAACTATTCAATAAGTTAAGCCAGTAACGCACTCTCTTTTCTAGCTTCATCATTTTCAAGAAATTTTGACACCTACGTCTTGATAATTTTCTTTATTCTGTAATAGTCTTGTCATCGCTTCTCTTCCCAATTACTAAGATCACCTTTAATCATTCAAGAACATTTGGAAAGATAAATACCCTAAAATGTGCAACATGTTTAACCCCATTAATACTGTGACAAGTGGCTTTCGCTGTCGTAGCACTGTGACATTCATTCGAAAAAAATAACCTAAAGTTAAAAGCTTCAGGCGAACAGTAATACCCCAGCTTGACAAGTGTTTCAGTTTGTGCCCTTATATCAATACGAATATTGGCAATATTGTTGAAAGAAGATTTCGGATGTTCTTCCTTTTTTTTAATACAATTTGAATTTAACATTTAAATTCAAAATTTGTTGGATTGCACATCCGTTAAGACAGTATAACATCTCAATTTCGGCGCGAAACCACATCATCGATGTTGTTAACGAACAAAACCAATATTTTATTTGAAATCCATCACTTATACGCCTCCCGGTACAAGGGCGCCTTCGTCAGTAAACCAAATTGTGCTGTTGTCTGTCAGTGAACAAACAAATAATTTAATATTGTGTCTTCTTCTGATTCGGCTCCGTTTTATTTTTTGCTCTTGACAAGCATCACTTGAACACATCTTCAGTGGACGTCTAACGAAATAAAAAAAACGTTGGCAGCTGAATAAAATAAAATATTTATTCAATCATCCATCTTGTTCTTTTCGCTTTTTTTTTGATTTTTTTTCCAGGGGTTCAAAATAAAACACTTGTTTCTGGCCATAGGGTGTATATTATCATAAATCAAACTTTTATCTCTAACATTCACGCTAACAATTTAAATCAAATATGTTGGTGCATGTGTGTGTGTGTAAAGTCTTCCTTGGCTTTAAAACCGCATTATTTGGGTGGGGAAAATAGCAAAAAAAAACCAAAAAGATAACATTTTATTGCACAGTTTTAAATCAATACTCCCCCTACTTTAAACATGAAGGAAACAACTAAACACACTTAGAAACTACAGTCCAGTTTTCCTAGCAACGCTAGAAATCTTTTGTCTTCTATCCACTTTGTATTCTATGGACAAATAAAAATTGTATCAGATTTTTTGTATTTCTATTTGGGTGTATCAGATAAGTTGTTGAGCTGTCTCTTTCTTCGCCAAAAGCAAAAAACATATCCCCAACACTGCAAAACATTCGGTTGAAATCCTGTAATTCTTAACAAACTGTCAACAAGACCGCCTTCACACCCTAGCGTAGCTTTGTACACACTGACCAACACAACGTGCCACGCATTGATTTAGAACACCAAGATTCGTACTCCTTACCAAAGTTGTGTATCTTCGATAAGTTACAATTTTGGTTTGCTAAGCACAAACGGGGGATTTCATTTTCTTGAATTTTCCCTCTAGCCGGGTGTGGTTGAGGGTTGTTTTTGTTTTTGTTGTTTTTTTCAGTAGTCGATGTTGTTTTCGCTGGTATACCTATAGTGCATGTACGAGGGTTGTTACGATCAAAAACACAAAAATAAAAACATGATTCTGGAGCTCCACATCAGCATCTCAAATACTGACCTTAAGCTGTCGGTCTGGTTGGCTTGTTAGGTTGGTTGTAATGACATAATTTGCTTACAATATCCCATAAAGGAAAAAGGGAAACTGATCTCAAATCAGTGCGCTCTGCACGATTCAATTCTTATAACCACTGACCTACTGTTTAATGCCGTTTCCGAACGGCTAATTCATTTACGAGGGTCTAGGTAACACTAAGTGTTGCCTGGTGCCATCTGACATTTCCATTGGAAAATTTGACATTCTTTAGCATAAACGTACTCAGAACGTTTTGACGTACGACCATCATTTGTGTTGTTAACAGTGACTTTAAAACATAAATTTGGCAAAAAAAAAATGGAATTACGAGGGCGGCTCGGAAAGTTCTTAGCCTATCAATGAAAGAGAATAGTTAGTTTTTCAAAAATATTTTTATTTTTCAATATAATCTCCTGAAACTTCAATACACTTAGTCCAACGCTTATCTAGCAATTCTATCCCTTGATTAAAATAGTTTTCCTCAAGGTCTTTAAAATAGTGGTTTTCAACTGTAATTGCATCTTCATTTGAGGTAAAACGCTTGCCAGCAAGGAATTTCTTAGATTTGGGAACAGGTAAAAGTCACTGGTAGCTAAATCAGGAGAATAAGGTGGGTGGTCAAGCAACTCGTACTTTAATTCGTTGATTTTAGCCATTGTTAAAACACTCTTCTGCGCTGGTGCGTTGTCTTGATGAAAAATTATTTTTTTGTGTTGTAAGCCAGGACGTTTTTCTCGAATTTGTACATTTAATTGATTTAAAAGGTTGCAATAGTACTCTGAATTTATTTGTTTTACCCTTTTGCAGATAGTCAATCAATAAAATACCTTTGAAGTCCCAAAAAAACCGTTGCCATAACCTTACCAGCCGATTGAATTGTTTTTGCCTTCTTTGGGGCACTTCCTCCAGCTTCAGTCCATTGTTTGAATTGTTCTTTTGTGTCTGGAGTATAGTGGTGGATCCATGTCTCATCAACAGTTATGAAACGACGCTTAAAATCAATTTTATTTCGCTGAAAACGATCCAAACAAGCTTGAGAAATGTTCATTCTTATGCGTTTTTGGTCGACTGTTAACAAGTGCGGCACCCATCTTGCAGAAAGCTTTTTCATCTGTAGTTCTTCACGCAAAATTAAAAGGACTCGATCATTTGAGATGCCCATGATATTTGCTATTTCACGCACATTTATTCGTCGATCATTTAATACCATATCATGCACTTTGGCTACAATTTCTGTTGTTGTTGCTGTTTTTGGACGTCCACAACGTGGTACATCTTTAATGCTTGTACGACCACGTTTAAATTCAGCAGCCCAATTTTTTACTGTTGCATATGAAGAAGCACTTTCACCTAACACATTCACCGTATCATTATGAATTTCTTGTCCCGATAAACCTTTTTTATGTAAATATTTAATGACACCACGCATTTCTAATTTTTCCATCGTAAACAAATCGCGGATGCGTCTTTTGTGAACACCTGTTTCTATATGAAGGAGTTGCCAGATCGATCAAAATTTAACATGTGTTCATAGCAGAGATGGAAGTTTCCCAAACAGTTAACTTTTTTCTGTTTATACCGCGCTTTTTGTGCTAGGCTAAGAAGTTTCCGAACCGCCCTCGTATTTATTGAAGAGGCAGCTGTCAAGATCAACTCCGAAAAAAGTGTGGGCAGATTGAAACCACACGTCTTAAAAATACACCCTTTACTATTTGCATTACCTATCTTATATCGACATAACCCAACATTTCCGGCAACTATACCTTTTTTAAACTAAAAATTATGGATGGTTAAGCAAATTTAAAAAAAGATGCTTTAGCTCCTACTGTGGAAAACTTTTCCCAGCTATGCCGATTTTTCCTATACGCCATCATTAGGAACGGACGGACGTCGTCGAATTTTGGCAGGATCAATGTTATACATACGAGTTCTTTATGCGGTCTTCGATCGATATTTCGAGTTTGCAAACAGTAGACTGTAGAAAAAGAAATGGCTTTTACATATTCCTTGTTAATACTTTAAACCCATATCATAAACTGTACACAGGGGGCGTATAATTTACATTTAGAAACTGGGTAAATGTTGCACTTACGTTGCCATTTATTAAGAAAAGAATAATTACAAATGTTGCGAATATAAATAGCAAATTTGCCTCAAAAATGTTTTCTCTTAAAACCTAAAAAAGGGAAATAAAACATTTTTTTTAAATTTTTTCTATTCTAGCCTGGCATGTGTGTGCAAACTGCACAATTCATGAAGACGGGCGTATGTTTTATATGACCATCTAACAATCAAACATCAAATGTCAAAAGTTTCTTTCTACCCATAAATAGTTTTCTTTTTCTCGTCATCGTTAGCGTCGTCATCATCATTTTTTGCCAGCCCAGTTCCCATAAACTGTGGGAAAACAAATGGAAGAATTGTGATTTTTTTCGCTGCGCTGCCTTTGCGGCTGCTGATGTCATAAATTCCATTGTTATTTTTAAACATAACTCACTTTTATGCTTTAAATGTTGAGCGTCACAAAAGAAGGAAGTAGAATTCTTTTCGATTCATTTCTTCCATTTGTCGTCACATTTTTTTTGCTTCATTGCTTGTTTTTCACACAATTCCAGCACATCGTTTTTTTCTTTTGGTTTGTTTGCTCAACTTGTGTTGACTTAAATTGACCTTAGAGCATTTCTTTAGAACAGTTTTTTTTTGGTTTTATTTTCTCTTCCTCTCGCCTTGGGAGGGGGTCAAATTGTTGGCCATAAACAATGTCAAGTTTCAGTTGGCTGTAATGTCAACTACTGCCGCTATGGGTCTTGCTTTTGGTCACTCTGGGCCAAGTGTACGTGGAGCAGAAAATGTTGATTGTAGTTTTTGTTCATTTGAATTTTATTGGTCATATGCAAATGGGAAGTATTTATCATGGTTGGTCAAGAAACACAAACGACCAAAGGTTGGCTAAACTTGTATGTAAGCCAACTAAACACTTTATGGTAGTACACAATTTGAAGGAAATCACAAAGATATAGAAAATCTTCAAATTAAAGTCATTTGCGGAAAAATATTTCTAAAATAGTTAAAGCAAAGGGAGAGACTTATTACACAGTACGACAAAATCAATTTTTTTTGAGTACACATGAGAAATGTTAACAGAATATGAAAATAGGCTTAAAATAAAGAAATACGTGTCTCGGCGTTTTGCTGTAGCACGTCAGAATTTTGAGAAAATCGATTTTAAAGATTCGAAGGACCGTGGAGGTTCACTTGTAACGTAGTACTGTTATAAAAAGTTCTATAAAAATAGAATGGGTGAACCGATTTAAGTGCTTGAGCCAGTTTTGAAAAGGGAATTAAATTTGGATTTTTTTCCGCTAGATGGCGCTTTAATTTTCATGTAAAATTAAAAAATATCCAAAAATGTAATGTAATTCAATGTAATGTAAAAATACAAAAATTAATATTCAAAAATGTAATGTAATTCAATGTAAGGTAAATGTAATGTAAAAATACAAAAATTAATATGATATCTTAACTATTATTTTGTGTCAAAAATGTTGGTCGTTTAGTTTTTCGTGTGTAAACTTCAGGTTTTGTATCACGGCATAAATTCCAACAATATTCAGCAAGCATGTGAGTCATGTCTTTTCCTTTGAAACGATTTTCTATTGTAACAATATCTTTATGGAAGCGTTCTCCATGCTCATCGCTTAAATCACCCAAATTTGAAGGAAAAAAGTCTAAATGGTTGTGCAAAAAATGAATTTTTAAAGACATGTTAACTTTCATTTCACCATAAGCTGAAACCATTTCTTTAACAATATCTTTGTAGTTATCCGCTTTCTTATTTCCCAAAAAATTGTGTACGACATCAATGAAACCATCCCATGCACGTTTTTCAACAGGATTCAATAAACTCCTAAATACATCATTTTGAATTAGTATTTTTGTCTGTGGACCATCGAATACACCTGTAAGAAAATAAAAATAAAATCAATTAAAGTTAGTTGAAAAATAAATTATAAACTTTAAATTTTTATTACCTGCTTTAATTTTGGCGTCACCTAAACCAGGAAAAACAGTTTTTAAATACTTGAAAGCTTCACTTTCATGATCCAATGCACAAATGAAACTTCTAATTAATCCTAATTTGATATGTAATGGCGGTAAAATGACTTTGTTGGACTCTACCAAAGGAATGTGATCGATGCTGAATTGACCGAGTTTGAATCAACAACATTGTATTTTTAATGAATTTCGTACATTTTTTGGATATTTTTTAATTGTACATGAAAATTAAAGCGCCATCTAGCGGAAAAATAATAAAAACAAATCCAAATTTAATCCCCTTTTCAAAACTGGCTCAAGCACTTAAATCGGTTCACCCATTCTATTTTTATAGAACTTTTTTAATAATACTACGTTACAAGTGAACCTCCACGATCCTTCGAATCTTTAAAATCGATTTTCTCAAAATTCTGACGTGCTACATCATATCGCCGAGACACGTATTTCTTTATTTTAAGCCTATTTTCATATTCTGTTAACATTTCTCATCTGTACCAACCACTGTCGTACTGTGTTATAACCAATCAATTCTGGAATACACCAACTGTCTGTTCAAATGCAAGCCAACTAGAAACCTTGGGCTGCCCAAAAATTAGAAATATTCAGAAAATCTCCAGTTTAAAGACATTGATAGGAAAATATACGAAAGTCCTTAGTGGGGACATAAATACTGTTACAACATTGAACACACCCATTTTAATAGAAGAACTGAACATACCCCCAAGCTAACCTCAGTAGCGTTAGTCTGTAATGGGATTTTAAAATGGTTTCAACTTTCATCATGGAGTGGTCAGATAGTGAGAACCGTATCGCTGTAATAGCGCTTTTCAAGTGTGAAATGAAAAAAAAATCGATATTTTCAAAACGCTCCTGCCACTAGGGATTAGCCGCATGTTCGTCTGCCGATGCACAAAACTGTTTGAGGAGACTGGAGATGAAAATGACCGCCACCGGTTGGGCCGCCCACGCTCTGTTCGAACGCCGCATGTCATCACAGCCGTTAAATCGAGAATTTACAGAAATCCGCTCCGAAAACAGAAAATCATGGCCCGTGAGATAAATATCACGCGAAAGTCTATGAGACGAATCATTAAAAATGACTTGGGACTTAGGGCTTTCAAACGATGTGCCGGACATTTATTGACTGCAGCTTTAGAAAAAAATAGGATTGAAAAGTGCAAACGGCTTTTGGTGAAACACGCTGATAACATGCACAGAAAAAATTTGTTCACCGATGAAAAAAATTTTACCGTTCAGGAAAAATTTTACAAGAGTGTATGCTCGGTCATCTAAGGCTGATGACAGATTGCGCGCTTAAAGCGGAGCCGAGCCGAACTTATTTCATGCTTATATGAAATTTGGGAATGGCAGAGTTAACGCTGAAATCAGCGCTGAATCTGCACTCTTTTTACTGTTTTTTTAGTGCGTTTTGTGTTTTTTTTATTTATGAATGTTATTTTGTAGTTGATATTTGTTAGTCAAAATTTTGGTTAATCAATAATGTCATTAATTAATTAATTTAATAATGGAAATTTCTGATTAATCTGAACTATAAATAATCAGTTAATTATAAATATGATTGATCATATTTAAATAAAACAAAAAAACAAAACAGGGAGAATTATTTCAACATCATCAAAACGTCAAGATCAGTTTACAAGTTAAAAACAACTCATATCTTAACACATACAATCACATATCAGCAGCAATCAGCACAAAAAACGCTTCAAAACAGGTTTGTTCCATTCAATCAGCTTTCGGATGGGCTCGGCGCGCACTCTGTCATCCCGACGGTGATATCTAGTAATTTGTATGTACACAGTTTTAAGAATTTCAATCAGCTTTCAACTCCGCTCGGCTCGGCTCCGCTTTGAGCGCGCACTCTGCCATCAGCCTAAGGAAGCATCTGAACTTTTTTGGAAGTTGTTGTGAAGCCTCTTAACAATTCCCAGTGCCAAAACCAGCCATGGACTTTCCAGCAGGATTCTGCACAGGCCCATAAGGCTGAAACGTCCCAGACCTGGCTTCGAAACAATTTGCCAGCGTTCATTTCCTTTGAAAAATGGCCCTCAGGCAGTCCAGATTTGAACCGATTGGATTACCTATTGTGGACGGTTTTAGAGGACAAGGTTTGTCACAAAAGATACCCCAACATTGAATCTCTTAAGACTGCTTTGGTTCGAGCTGTGGTCAATTATCCAATGGACGAGGTTCGTGCAGCTGTTGACAATTGGCCAATGCGACTTAAGGCGTGTGTATACGAAAAAGTCGGACATTTCGAATAAGTAGAATTTTTTTGGATATCAATAAATATATTAAAAAATATTTGGTCCAAAAACATTCAGTACTTTTTAGTTTACAGCATAAAACGTGTGTAACAATATTTATGTCCCTACTAAGTATAATATAATCTGAGAAAAAAATAAAAAAGCCGACCGCAAAATTAACTGGCCTAACATAAAAAGAACCGTTTTTTTTGGACTTATTATTATTTATTTTTCAACATAATCTCCTTCCAACTCAATCCACTTCATCAAACGTTTTTCAAGTTTTTCAATTCCAGCCGAAAAATATGATTTTTCAAGACCTTTAAAATATGCCTCAGTTTCAGCAATAGCCTCGCTATTGGACGAACATTTTTTGCCACCGAGAAATTTTTTTAAATTTGGAAACAAGAAAAAATCAGAAGGAGCTAAATCTGGACCATATGGTGGATGCGGAGTAATTTCAAATCGTAATTCGGCCAGTTTTTGTTGAGTTAAAAATTCAGTGTGTGAAGGGGCATTATCTTGATGAAAAAGAACTTTTTTTTTCTAAATGCGGTCGTTTTATCTTGATTTCTTCACTCAACCGATCCAATAATGCACAATGATATTCACTATTTATAGTTTTTCCTTTCTCAAGATAATCAATAAATATTATACCCCTTGCATCGCAAAATACTGTGCCCATTACTTTTCCTGCTGACTTAACAGTTTTCGCCTCCTTGGGACTACTTTTACCAGCTTCTATCCATTGTTTTGACTGTTCTTTGCATTCTGGGATGTAGTGATGGATCCATGTTTCATCAACAGTTATGAATCGGTGCAAGAACTCTATTGGATTAGGCTGATAAATTGCTAAAAGCTCCTCGGAATTGGTCCAACGGACGATTTTTTTTGGGGCAAAGTCAACAAACGCGGCGTATAGTTTTCGGATAGCTTTTTCATGTGGAGTTCATCAAGTAAAATACTCCAAACTTGTTTTTCGTTTTTAACAATATCAGCAAGTTCTCTGAGCTTTATTTGTTTATCTTTAGTCACTTCATTAAATAATTTTCTAATGTCAATAGTAGTAGCAGTTTTCGGTCTTCCAGAGCGTTGTTCGTCTTCCGTACTTAAACGACCCGTTTTAAATTGTTGAACCCAGGATTTCACGGTGGAGTATGAGGGTGCATTATCACCATGAACAGAATCCAATTCATCTTTGATTAATTGTGGCGTATAACCTTTCATATAAAAGTGTTTAATTACCGCATGAAACTCTTTATTTTCCATTTTTCAAAAATTATAAAACTTGTTTACTTCAATCACCTGTAACAAAGAAAATAATCATTAAATATTTCGGAAATTTTGACAGATGACTTATAAAAGATTGCTTTTAAAAAACAAAACAAAAAAGTTGCTAGTAAAACAGGAAATGTGCCAGGCCAGTTAGTTTTGCGGTCGCCCTCGTAAGAACGAAAATGTTATTAAAGATTTTAACCCCATTTTGACTTTTAGCCCTCCCTTTAGTTTTTATACCCGCACCACATAGTGGTATGGGGTATAATGGCTTAGTGCTTGCGTTTGTAACACATCGAAGGAATCGAGTTAGAATACCGGGACCAGAGAGAAAGTTGCTCAGAATTACATTTTGAGTCGATCTAGCCATGTCTGTCTGGCTGGCTGGCTGGATGTAAAGATGTCCATCTATTCTTGTAATCAAAGTACAGGTCGCATTTATGCACCGATCTTGATGAAACTTGGCATGTGGTAATATATTGGGACAAGGACGGACGCTATTGAATTTGGTCCAAATCGGAGCACTTTTTGATAGACCCCCCATACAAAGGAACTCCCGGATTTGGTCCAAATCCAGTTGATGTCGCGTGTATTGGTCAACAAATTAAAAAAATATGCCATTCGATGTAGAACTGACCACAAAATGTAAAAAAAATAGTTGGACCCGCCTCTCGGACCTACGGGGCCTTCAGAACCCAAAAAATGGACCCATGACTTTAAATATAAGTGTGACCCCTTAAATGAAAGGAAATTATCTTACAATTTTAAATACAGAAAAAAATTCGACCTGTTTGGGCCCCAGGGTCCATTAGGAGGGTCCAAAAGTTTCGGTTTACCCGGATTTTAGTGGGACCCCTCAAATGACAGGGAATTGCCTCAGGACTTTAAATATGTCAAGCCAAATGATTTATCTCGTCCGTGGGAGGGCACAGGGTCCGAAAACAAGGTATGAAAATGTGGACCAACTATAATTGTTATACCCTCACCACATAGTGGTATGGGGTATAAAGGCTTAGTGCTTGCGTGATAGATACAGATAGAAATAGCGACGAGTGCTTTCGATTAACAGGAGACTTAATCACATTTATAGTGGTGCGGGTATCATAGAGTCGGCCACGCCCGACTATAGCACTTACTTACTTGTTTTAAATTGTTTTTGAGCTTATCTGGGGACTATAGGCTTGAAACGATACCCTCGTTAAGGCCGATTGAGCTGGAAATCACGTAGACTATCAAAAATACAGTTCGTAACAAGCTGTAGCTATAAAAAAAACCTGATGCCGCTATCAAATATTTTTAAATGATAATTTTTCTATTTTATCCTTAATATTTTCTCATGATTTGTTTTCTTTTATCTCGTTCCAGGTAAGCTTTAATTTACACAATATTGGACATGATAACCGTGAGTTTTTAGATACTAACAACCCATACCATAAATTACACCCACTGAATATGAAAATGTTTTTGTAAATATGTTTCATTAAGTTGATTTTCGTATGAGATTATTGAATACTCGTACGCATTTAAAACCGCTTTTACTTTTTGCCTTGAAATTTGTTATGATATAAAAAATATAATAAATTTTCAGTTATTGAATTTTAATCAACTTTATAAACACAACATGTACGAGTTCATATAAAAAAATATAATTGGTCAGCAGACGTTCCGAGTACTTAAATGTTGAGGGTAAAAAATTCAACTGGTTTCACATGCATTTCAACTACATACACATTTGCAACATAAAAAATTCTGCATAAAATAAATACAAAAGTGGTCGTAGGGCGGGGACTCAGGGTTTTTTCTGCATACCTGAGAAAACAGATGAAAATTACATATTTTTTTATTTGATGACAACGCGAAAGAAAACAAAACAAAAATAGGAAGCTGTCGGCAATGAAATGATGATTGAAGAGTTTTTGCTTGGGAGTGATAACATGTAAAATATATTTGAAAAGAAAAGAATTTTGCATAAAGACTCGTTTGTCAACAGGTACTTAACGTAACCGAACAACACTAATATGTTCTGGTAAAAATACAGAAGCCTGCTGAACTTATAATTCAGAGTAGCTTTGTTTGAATTACTTTTACTCGATGATAACATTAAAGGAAAGTACTTCTATGACCCCAACCACGAAGGAGAAGTAATGACTTTTGTCGTCCCAGTCAAGTCTGGGACTACCCCTTGTTATTTGCCAAACATTAGCAATCTGCTACAAAACAATAACCGCTTGATCCTAGGAGACTTCAATGCCCATCACGAACTGTGGCATTCTTTCCTAGACAACGAGAGGGGCATAGCTTTGTCATAGAAAATTAATAGTTCTACTTTCTGCACAATGAATGAGGACGACCGCACGCGGATTATGGGCGAAGGGCCATACATAACTATGGCATCGCCTGGCCTGATCAGCGACTTCACCCGGCAACCCGTCATCTCATTAGGATCAGACCATCTTCTCATAATGCTCTCCATCAACAGACCATCCGACTTAATAGTCTCTGAACGGCGTACGTATCTCAACCAAAAAAAAGGCTGATTGGGATGCCACCAGTGAGGCCACTGACCGCAACCCGTCATCTCATTAGGATCAGACCATCTTCTCATAATGCTCTCCATCAACAGACCATCCGACTTAATAGTCTCTGAACGGCGTACGTATCTCAATCAAAAAAAGGCTGATTGGGATGCCACCAGAGAAGCCACTGAACGCAATCAAAAAATCAAAAAAAAGAATGATTGGGATGCCACCAGGGAAAACACGTTCGGTGGCAAATCCGAAGCGTTGCGCTAGTTATTTGACCCGGCTTTTTATTAAGCACCAGAGAGTGACAAGGCGAAAAAGAGAGTATTGCGTCGAATCAGCGCTCTCCGAGTCGAAGAGGCACCACCACAATTTACCGTTGGCGAAGTGGCCCATGTCATCCGCAGCGCAAAGTCATCAAAGGCGCTGGGTCCGGACGGAATCTCAATGCTGATGTTAAAACACTTGGATACCCCGGGAGTAGAGTATATGACCAAAGTGCTCAATCTGTCGCTAGCCACTCACTTAGTTCCCGATGCCTGGAAAATGGGCAGGGTGGTTCCGCTACTGAAGCCAGGCAAAGACTCAAGTAAATGAGATTCGTACAGGCCGATCTCCTTGCTTTCTCCAGTTACAAAGACGCTTGAAGCACTGCTCCTCCCCAGCTTGATCGAACACTTTCCTAGTGCTGATCATCAGCATTTATTCCGCAAGCAGCACGGCACAACAACTGCTTTACATGCCATCACCACACGTATAAGTCGCGGTCTTATCCAGAACAAGCCTAACAACAGGACGGTCCTCGTGGCTCTTGGCCTAACAAAAGCCTTCGACACAGTCAATCATGCCACTCTGTTCGAGAACATTGCAGAAACGTCCCTTCCACCCAGTTTGAAACGTTGGGTCGTAAACTATATGTATGGGCACCAGTCATATGTAGAATTTAGAGGCAGAAAGTCGTAGCCCCGAAGAGTTAAACAAGGAATTCCCCAGGGTAGAGGGATATCCCCGGCTCTGTTTAACCATTACCTCTTTAAACTTCCTGCACCACCAGACGTCGTTGAAATTGTGTCGTACGCTGACGATTGCACAATTCTGGCGTCAGGACCTAAAGTGGATGAAATATGCGAGAAAATCAACTGTTACCTCACTGACTTAGCACGCTTTTTCACTGCGAGGAATATGAAAATATCCGCCTCCAAATCATCAGCCACACTGTTTACTGCATGGACCGCAGAGGTGCGGTGAAAGTCTAAATGTGAAAGTCGATGGAGTCAACATCCTTACTACCAACTTCCCCAAAATTCTTGGGGTCACATTGGACACTCATTTTTGATCATCTGCTACACCTTTCTGCGATAAGCTTAAAAGTAGGAACAAAGTCCTAAAGTCACCAGGCGGCAGTCCTTAGGGAGCCGACAAAGAAACCTTGTTGACCTCTAACAAAGCGATTGGTCGGTCTGTAGCAAACTACACAGCGCCGGTGTGGTCGGAGAATGTAATTACGACGCAATGGAAGAACATTTAGACTTACCAGAGTGCCACCCTGAGAACATCAGCAGGTAGTCTTCTGAGACCATCTACATGAGATAATGAAGGTCCTTACCAAGCTTAGATACAATTTCTTGTTGTATTATCAATATCTGCTTGGGCGTCTTCGCAGTAGTCATCCTAACCACCATCTCTTGAACAGGATGGCTCCGCCCAAGCAGATCAGGTTCGATCTTCATGATCTAAAGGGAGAGGTCCAGACCGGTATAAGAAAGAACCTTTAGATCATCGTAGATCAGGTAGGTCTGAACGACGATCACGTTGATGAAATTACAGCATCAGCTTACAGCTATATCATTAATGTAGTGCTGATGAGCACATCCCGGAGACGCGCGTTGTTCTGGCTCAACTAAGATCTGGATGGTGAAGCCGCCTCAACGTTTGTCCCGGCTGCCATCTGGGATCACATGATGTGCTGCACCTTTTCAATTGTCTAATTGTCCGGCCAAGCGCACTTAACTGACCGCCAAGTCTCTATAGACGCATCTAGTTCACTTGGCTCGTTTCCTTGACCTGGATACGAGGGTTATTATTTATATTTCGGGTCCGTCAATAAAAGTACAATAATTTGTCATTGGAAATGTTTTTCACAATATTGTCCTTTTAAGGATCAATACAAACCAATTTTCGCAGCACTTTTTCCACTCCGATTGAGACACCTCCAAAATATGATTTTTCAACGCTTCAACAGCTGCTTCGGGCGATGAAAAACTTTGACCACGCATTTTTTTCTTGATGCTAGGGAATAACAAGAAGTCACTCGGTGCCAAATCAGGGTTATACGGCGGATGGCCCATCAATTCGACATCTTGAGTGGTCAAATAGCTCATCGTTTCAGCTGATGTGTGAGAGCTCGCATTGTCGTGATGCAAAATGAAACGTCTTCTCTTATTATCTTTCCTCATTTCTTCGAACACTGTTGGCAAACAGATGGTTGTATACCACTCAGAATTGACCATCCTACGTTCCACTAAAGGCACTATGGCAACATGGCCGGTAATACCGAAAAAACGCAATCATTTGCTTTGATGTACGAGGGCGGTTCGGAAACTTCTTAGCCTAGCACAAAAAGCGCGGTATAAACAGAAACATGTTAAATTTTGTTTCGATCTGGCGACTCCTTCATATAGAAACAGGTGTTCACAAAAGA
Source organism: Hydrotaea diabolus (assembly GCA_963513945.1). NCBI lineage: Eukaryota > Metazoa > Arthropoda > Insecta > Diptera > Muscidae > Hydrotaea > Hydrotaea diabolus. The sequence goes on from OY740718.1 coordinate 160,801,572, forward strand.
CGCATCAGCGATTTATTTACAATGAAAAAATTAGAAATGCGTGGTGTCATTAAATATTTACATAAAAAAGGTTTATCGGGACAAGAAATTCATAATAATATGGTGAATACGTTAGGTAAAAGTGCTCCTTTATATGCAACAGTAAAAAATTGGGTTGCTGAATTTAAACGTGGTCGTACAAGCATTGAAGATGAACCACGTAGTGGACGTCCAAAAACAGAAACAACAACAGAAATTGTAGCCAAAGTGCATGATATGGTATTAAATGATCGACGAATAAAAGTGCGTGAAATAGCTAATATCATGGGCATCTCAAATGATCGAGTCCATTTAATTTTGCATGAAGAACTACATATGAAAAAGCTTTCTGCAAGATGGGTGCCGGAGTTGTTAACAGTCGACCAAAAACGCATAAGAATGAACATTTCTCAAGCATGTTTGGATCGTTTTCTGCGAAATAAAATGGATTTTAAGCGTCGTTTCATAACTGTTGATGAGACATGGATCCATCACTATACTCCAGAGACAAAAGAACAATCCAAACAATGGACTGAAGCTGGAGGAAGTGCCCCAAAGAAGGCAAAAACAATTCAGTCGGCTGGTAAGGTAATGGCAACGGTTTTTTGGGACTTCAAAGGTATTTTTTTGATTGACTATCTGCAAAAGGGTAAAGCAATAAATTCAGAGTACCATTGCAACCTTTTAGATCAATTAAATGTACAAATTCGAGAAAAACGTCCTGGCTTACAACACAAAAAAATAATTTTTCACCAAAACAACGCACCAGCGCACAATAGTGTTTTAACAATGGCTAAAATCAACGAATTAAAGTACGAGTTGCTTGACCACCCACCTTATTCTCGTGATTTAGCTCCCAGTGACTTTTACCTGTTCCCAAATCTAAAAAAAATCCTTGCTGGCAAGCGTTTTACCTCAAATGAAGATGCAATTACAGTTGTAAACCACTATTTTGAAGACCTTGAGGAAAACTATTTTAATGAAGTTATAGAATTGCTAGATAAGCGTTGGACTAAGTGTATTGAAGTTTCAGGAGATTATATTGAAAAATAAAAATATTTTTGAAAAACTAACTATTCTCTTTCATTGATAGGCTAAGAACTTTCCGAACCGCCCTCGTACTTCTTCCACAAACAACTTTGGTTGGATTTGGCTCGTCCTGAAAGACCCATACTGTCGATTGCTGTTTTTTCGTGTTCATATGCATAGATCCATGATTCGTCACCTGCGACAATGTTTTATACACTGCTTTTGAGCTTCCGCAGCTATACTTTTCAACATCTCTTTGCACCAAGCCATACGATCCTTTTTTTGAGCATTCGTCAAATTATGAGGGATCCAACGAAAACAAACCTTTTTCACGGCCAAGTGAACATGCAATATCTTATTGATGCTTGTCATACTAATGCCCAAGGATGCCTCAGTCTCGCGGTATGTCACATGTCGGTCTTGCTTAATCAGTTCGATGGTTTCTGGAAAAGTGACCGAAGCTGGACGTCCTTTACGAAATTTAACCTGGAGCGTTTGGCGTCCGAGACTGAGCTCTTGGTACCAGCGATTTACAGTGGTTTTTGATGGTGTTTCATATCCAAAAGTCGAAACAAGTTGATTTAAACTTACTTGTCTCGATAGCACACGCCGAAAATCGTAAAAAATCATCGCACGAAAATGTTCACGGAATAATTCCATTTTTCGACTGTGATGAATTTTTCAACACTGTAAACAAAACAATTCGACCTCAACTGACAAAACGTTCTGAGTGAAGTTTTACTAAAAAATGTCAAAGTTTCCAATGGAAGCTTGCAACTGGAACACTAGCATTGTCAGGACCTAAAATATAAACAGCAACCCAAGTATCGAACCAAGCTCCCTAGAGACGAACAGGACTTCATAACGAATTTTAGTGTTGTTGCAACAACAAAAACTAACAATTATTGGTACCTAACATGTACAATTGCAATGGTTTATTTGCCATAACCACCAGTTGTCGCAACCAATAGTTAGACTGAATCCGGTTTGCACAACTGTGCTATTGCCTGTGAATATCGTTATATGGTAAAAACAACCATCATATGATTCCTTGAACCGTGTTACATCACATCTATGAAATGTTGGTTATTGTAACAGAAAATCGAATTTTTGTACAAGGTGGAGCGCGAAATTTTGCTATTTTACACTGCAGGCTATGGCAGCACTGTTGGTCAGAGAGAGTGAAGAGTGTGCGTGGCTTATAGTGGCTGACGGGAGATTTGTATTCGACTGCCTTTCAGTTGCCGTCATGCATTGGACACGTGAGGAGAGGTCATTTTCTGCTAAAGCGTGTTTTACAAATGCGCACTCGATCATTGCAGTGCAGCGTGCTATTCGTTTATGATTCGCTGTTTCCCTGCGCGGGCGTGTTCCTGGTCGCCAATCAATTGTAAATTGGGCAACTGTTCCGTTTCCACAAGTATTTATCAAATGCACACTCGATCATTGCAGTGCAGCGTGCTTTTTGTTTACGATTCGCTGCTCCCCCACGCGGACGTGTTTCTGGAGGGCAATCAATTGTAAATTAGGAAACTTCATTGAGAACAGCAAGGAATGTGTCATGCGTACAAAGGGGGCCTGAAAGATGGATTACAACACCACAAAACGTCGAGAGAGTTAAAGCAGCAGTACTGCAACCGCCGAAACGCTCTGCTCGGAAGCAATCACTTGCTCTTGGATTTTTTTCCACCGGCTCTTGAGGCAATGCAATTAGAGGATACATGGTTCCAATAGGATAGTGCCACTGCACACACAGCAAGGGTTACCATGAATTGTTTGAGGCAAAAGTTTCCTGGACGGCTTATCTCTTTGAGGGGTGATGTGAACTGGCCGGCACGCTCACCAGACTTAGCCCCATGCGATTTTTTCCTTTGGGGCCATCTGAAGTCAAAGGTGTATATCAACCATACCAACACCTTGGGAGGCCTAATTAACAATATTGAGGTTGAAATTGGCAGAATACTCGTATGCATGCTTGTTAGAGTTCGTGAAAACTTCAGAAAAAAAAACAGTCGACATGCTTGTTAGAGTTCTTGAAAAATTTACAAAATGCAGCAGTGTGTGGATAGCGAAGATCGACATTTTCTAAATACACTATTTAAAGTCCAGTAATATAAAAACTCCCTTACCTTCCAATATAATTAAAATATAAAATAAATTTTTCTAAGGTTCATAATGTTTTTATTTCATTCCCAAATAAGCAACTTAATGCGCTCCACCCTGTACTTTGGACCGATTTCCAACTGATGTTTTCTCTGTGTGTACTACTTTTCCTACAATCATGAAGCGGAAAAAATGACTTTTGTCCCACCAACTATTTCTGGTATTTACTAATGTCTCTTTTGGCTAGGCTTTTAATCACTTTTCATTTACGATTTAAAAAAACAAATCTTTTCCGTATATGTCTTGTTTCAACAACACCATTTTCACTTTGAAATTTGTCAATTGTGATATTAATATGTAGGGTGATCCATCTAGAGGTATTTTTTCAGAACAATAAAAATATTAAAATTCAAACCAAGAGTGGAATCTTTATTGGTAATTTGAAAGGACATTTTCTGCCATTTATTTTTTGAATATAATTTCCTTCAAATGTTGGCCGCAACTACGCCTCAGGGTTTCCATTCTGAGCTTCTAATTTTGGATGACTCGTTCGAGCATTTCAATCGGTATGGCTTTATTGACACGCGTAATGTTGGCTTCCAAAACCTGAATCGTAGCAGGTTTGTCAGCATAGACTTTGGACTTTACGTAACCCCAAAGAAAAATGTTTAAAGGTTTGATCTCACTTGATCTAGGCGGCCAACTCACCTGTCCAAATAGTTAATTTAGCTGCTTTTTGAAATGACCTCTCAATAGATCCATTGTTTGAGCAGCTGTATGGCAAGTGGCACCGTCCTGTTGAAACCAAGTGTCGTCAAGATTACGGGCTTCAATTTTGTGTAGCATAAAGATCGATTTCATGGCGCGATAGCGAGCAGCATTCACGGTTACGTTCCGGCCATCATCATTTTTGAAAAAATTTGCACCGTTGATTCCACCAGCTTATAAACCGCACTAAACCGTGGTTTTCTCTAGGTATAATGACACCTCTTGAACCTCTTCTTGTTGCTCTTCAGCCCAAATGCGGCTATTTGGTTTATTGACTTTGCCGTTGAGCCAGAAATGAGCCTCATTACTGAACGAAATTTTTGTCGAAAACAGCGGATCTTCCCGTTTCCCACCGAACGCTCATTTTTAGTTGCCAACATTTTAAGGAAATTATATTTAAAAAATAAATGCCATAAAATGTTCTTTCGAATAAACAATAAAGATTGCACGCTTGGTTTGAATTTTTATATTTTTTTGTTTTGAAAAAAATAACTCTAGGTTAATCACCCGATATATTGCAGCAATTTTAATATAGCTTAAATCGTACTTTTGTTGGTATATACGAGGGCGACCGCAAAAGTAACTGGCCTAACATAAAAAATAACCGTTTTTTTGGAATTATTATTATTTATTTTTCAACATAATCTCCTTCCAACTCAATACACTTTATCAAACGTTTTTCAAGTTTTTTAATTCCATCCGAAAAATAAGATTTTTCAAGACCTTCAAAATAAGGCTCAGTTTCAGCAATAACCTCGCTATTAGACGAACATTTTTTGCCACCGAGAATTTTTTTTTAAATTTGGAAACAAGAAATAATCAGAAGGAGCTAAATCTGGACTATGTGGTAGATGCGGAGCAATTTCAAATCGTAATTCGTTTGAGTTTTTTTTGAGTTAAAAATGCAGTGTGTGAAGGAGCATTATCTTGATGAAAAAGATCTTTTTTTTTTAAATGCGGTCGTTTTATCTTGATTTCTTCACTCAACCGATTCAATAATGCACAATAATATTCACTATTTATAGTTTTTCCTTTCTCAAGATAATCAATAAATAGTGCACCCCTTGCATCGCAAAATACTGTGGCCATTACTTTTCCTGCTGACTTAACAGTTTTCGCCTTCTTAGGACCACTTTTACCAGCTTCTATCCATTGTTTTGACTGTTCTTTGCATTCTGGGACGTAGTGATGGATCAACAGTTATGAATCAGCACTAGAACTCTATTGGATTACGCTGATAAATCGCTAAAAGCTCCTCGGAATTGGTCCAACGGACGATTTTTTGGGGCAACGTCAACAAACGCGGCACCCTACTTGCGGATAGCTTTTTCATGTGGAGTTCATCATGTAAAATACTCCAAACTTGTTTTTCGTATATGTTAACAAGATCAGAAAGTTCTCTGAGCATTATTCGTCTATCTTTAGTCACTTCATTAAATATTTTTCAAATGTTTTCAATAGTAGTAGCAGTTTTCGGTCTTCCAGAGCGTTATTTATCTTCCGCACTTGAACGACCCATTTTGAATTGTTGAACCCAGGATTTCACGGTGGAGTATGATGGTGCATTATCACCATGAACAGAATCCAATTCATCTTTGATTAATTGTGGCGTATAACCTTTTATATAAAAGTGTTTAATTACCGCACGAAACTCTTTATTTTCCATTTTTTTTTAAAATTATAAGACTTGTTTACTTCAATCACCTGTAACAAAGAAAATAATCACTAAATATTTCGGAAATTTTGACAGATGGCTTCTAAAAGATTGCTTTTAAAAAACAAAAACAAAAAAGTTGCTAGTAAAACAGAAAATGTGCCAAGCCAGTTAGTTTTGCGGTCGTCCTCGTATAATTAGAATTAGAATACTTTGGTTGCAACAAACATATTTCTGTTGTCAATATATCAGTCCCATGTAGCACCATCTGCTAAGCCCTAATGCATTTGGTTGTGGACTGCATTCTTTACTTCTGTAGATTTGGGGCACTCGCCTCATACCATGAGATGTGATAGGAGCGCTTTGTGGTACCTTTCATTTTCGATGACTGCTATCGATACCATACGAGTAGGTGCGTTTTTCGTTTCCATAGTGTAAAGTATGAGTAATTAAAAAAATGCTACTGTTGCTTTAAGAAAAAATCTAATGCTTTAGCTGTTCACTTTCATATTAGTTTTAAATTCAAGCTGCAAATTGTACGAGGACTGAGCAATAAATAATTATTATACTGAACTTACTAAACATAACATCTTTGAGTCTTTTTTTTCTACCTTAGATACAAAATTTCTTCCTTTATAAGTACACATAAACCTCATTTTCCATCATGCCAAAATTGTCTTTCCGAACTTCATCAAATGTGTTCGCAGCTGTGTCTGTCGGCCATGATAAGCGGAATTGATGAATTCATGATAACACATTTAACTGAAATTATTTCAACACATGTTAGCAAAATACACATACACACATATGTTCTCACACAAGCATATAAATATTTAAGGGCTTTAATAATTTTTGTTATTTGGCCGACCATAAAGCTGCATTTATAGGAAACACATAAATATTACATTTACTGTGGACTGCTCTCAAACGAGTACTTAGGAATTTTTATACGAATGCTTTTAATAACTCTGCCTGTGGTGTAGGAAATATTCACAGTGCCGTCAGGGAAATATAAAATTCAAAATATTAAATTTAGATGCCATCAATTCATTTGTGTTTATTAAAAGGAAATGGCAACAGGAAATGTAAAAAAATCAATAAATAAAAATACTTGTGGTATTCATGGTGGCATGTATATTAGGGGGGTTCGATATTTTTGCACAAAGCGTATAGCAAAAACGTAGTCTACAGAAAAAGTTGTTTTTGAACCTTATCTATTCACATAAAACTTTTATATACAGGGTGGGCCTAAGGTTACCATGGGGTTAAACACTTTAATAACTTTTTCGTTTATTAATTTTTTATTTTTTTTCTCAGATTATATAATATACAAAATGAATATTTTTGTACACTGAGTATGAAAAATAATGACTTAAATGACTCCAGTATTCAGCTTCTCAATAATGAGCTCATTTCATTTCTAAATATGTGGGTAGGGTTCGAATTTCTGCAACAATGTTCTCCTTGAGTTAGAGGATTGTCTTGGGCTTGTTAACAATTAACTCGCTTCTTCAAATAACCCCAAATAAAATAGGCGGATGCTGACAAATCTGGCGATCGCGCTGGCCAAATAATTTTCGAATTTCTGCAAATTATTCGCACTCCAAAAATGTGACTTAAAAGTGCCATTGTGTCTCGGGCAGTGTGGGCAGTGACTCTGTCCTGCTTAAACAACATCTCAGCTCTGTTTTCAAGAGCATGACATAAAAGTGTTTCTATCATAAACCGATACCGCTGTCCATTTACGGCTACAGCACTTTCATTTTCATTCTTGAAGAAATAAGGCCTAATGATATTTGCAATTGGCGTTGATTAATGGCTCTTGGGATTTCCTGCAGTTTTGCTTATTAACAAAGCCATTCAAATGAAAATGAGCTTCATCACTCATGCCTTTGCGTTAAAATTAATCTATACATTGATTATTCTCCAAGTGTTATTTATATGTGACGCGCAAAATAGAAAGGGACCTAAGGTTAAAACCCAGTTTTGTTCAGGAGAGCCATTTTAGAGATTAGGTCCCTTTCTATTTGCGCTTAGAATCGTCAACTTCACTTTCATAAAACGCGCATATCTCTGGGAGGGAACACTTTTGGGTCATGGAATCGGTCTCGTTCGATGTTCAGATTTTGTCCACATCAAAAAAAGAAAAAAAAATGAAAATTGATTTTTTTTTTACCCTTAGGCCCCTTTCTCTATGCGCTGTCACATATAATATGAAAAAAATATATAAACGAAAATTGTATTAAAGTTTTTAAAGCCCATGATAACTTTTGGTCCACTCTGTATTAAGGAAAAATTTCCACAAACAATTCGCCTTTTTCGTTCATTGCTCCAGTTCCTTGCTTTCCAATCATAACCTCCAGGTTTGTATTTTAGCCACTACTGACGCGTTGAAGTCTCCCAGTAGTAAAATGACAACGTCTAGGTGTCTTCTGTCATTGTCTGGTCTAATGAACTGTAAAACTCTTCCTGATGCTATCTTCGTCCATCTCAGTAGATGCTTAGCATTGCATCTCAGATTCCGCACTCTTGTTCGAGACCTAGCCGTGATTATTCCATCTGAGTGCGGCTTCAGTTAAATGATTGCTAGGCTCGTTTCTTTCGAGAGCAACACCATAACACCGCTGGATCTGCCTTCTGATGCCTCTTCGCCTGAGTACAGAATGTTTAGGCCGTCCGATGTTCTGAACTCTCCTGAGTCTGGTTATCTTGTCTCACATATACCTAACATTAGCATTATATAATTCCTGGATGGTTCGTTAATTCCATGATCCAACTCTTATCTGTTTTTCATTCCAATTGTCGTCATCGGTTGATCCGTTTTCTTTGTATTCGTATTCTTTATGGTTTCAACATATCCACTGTGGAGATTTTTAGGCTATACAGTCTATTCTAGGTCGACAGAGCCTCGTCAGCGAAACAGAGAGCACCAAGATTTGTGAAAACAGTAAGTCAGGATGTCATTTGAGTAGATTGGCTATGAATCGCATCTTTATTCCAATGCTGTTTAATGTCGGTGTTTTACTTTAAAAAACCGACAGTCGGGTGTCGCTCTGAAAGACGCATACATATTGCTATATATAAATATTCCTGGTGCCATCGGACATTTCCATTGGAAAGTTTGACATTTTTAGGCATAAACGTATTCAAAAGTTTTTGACGAACGACCATAATTTCTGTTATTTACAGTGACTGGAAAAAATCAATTTGGCAAAAAAATGGAATTAACTTGTGAACATTTTCGTGCCATTATTTTTCACAACTTTCGGCGTGGATTATGACGACAAGAGTGCATCGATGAACTAAAATCTTTGTAAGGCGCTCAAGCACCATCCCAAAGCACTGTGATAAACTGGTTTAATTAATTCAACTGTGGCCGACGCTCGTCCAAAGACGAGGTCGTCAAGGTCGTCCAAAAACGGCCGTTGTGCCAGAGAACATTGATGCCGTGCGAAAACTGGTAATACAAGATCGTCATGTGATATACCGTGAGATAGAGGCATTCTTGGGCATTTCTTCCACCAGCATACATTCGATATTGCATGAGCACCTGGCCGTAAAAAAGTTTTGTTCTCGTTGGATCTCGCACAAAACGACAATCGCTCAAAAAAAGGCTCGTGTCGATTGGTGCAAAAAATTTTTGAAAAAATACGATCTCGGTGCTTCAAAAGACGTTCATAAGATCGTCAGAGGTGACGAATTATAGATCTATGTGTATGAGCCCGAAACAAAACAGCAATCGGTCATGTGGGTCTTCGAAGGCGAGCTAAATCCAACGAAAGTTGTTAGTGGAAGAAGAATTTCGAAGCAAATGGTCGCCTGTTTCTTCGGCAAAAATGGTCATGTGGCGACTGTTCCGCTTGACCAACGTAGGATGGTTAATTCTGAGTGGTACACCACAATTTGTTTGCCTAAATTCTTCGGAGAAATTCGAAAAACGAACAAGAGTAGACGAATCATTGTGCACCAGGGCAATGCGAGCTCTCACACATCGGCTCAAACCAGTGAATTTTTGACCGGCCAAAACGTCGAATTGATGGGTCATCCGCCGTACAGCCTTGGCTTGGCACCCAATGACTTCTTTTTGTTCCCGCACATTAAGAAAAAATGCGTGGTCAAAGATTTTCATCCCCAGAATATTCTGTTGAAGCGTTCAAAAAACATGTTTTGGAGGTGTCTCAATCGGAGTGGAAAAAAAACTTCGACAATTGGTTTGAGCACAAGCAAAAGTGTATAAATCATGCTGGAGAATACTTTAAAAATAAAATAAAAGCATTTTTGATGATAAATATTCGCATTTTCATTGTTAGGCCAGAAATAAGGCGTGATCCATTTCGAGGTTCCCTAATTTTTTAAAGAAAAAAAACACAGAAAATTCAAATTGAATGGGGAATGTTTACTATCATTTGAAAGAACATTCTTTGGCATTTATTTTTTGAAGATTATGTCTATCAAATGTTGGCCGCGGCTTCGTCTCAGATGGTCCATCCGTTGAGTCCAATTGTCGATGACTCGTTCGAGCATTTCGACTGGTAACTGGCGAATGACACGCGTGATGTTTTGCTACAAAGCCTGAATCGAAGCGGGTTTGTCCGCATAAACTTTAGACTTTACATATCCCCACAGGAAAAAGTCTAACGGTATGATATCACACGATCTTGGTGGCCAATCGACCGGCCCAAAACGTGAAATTATCTGCTCTCCGCAGTGTTCTCTCAATAAATCCATTGATTGATGCGATGTGTGGGAAGTGGCGCCGTCTTGATGAAACCAAATGTCGCCGAGATCACGAGCTACAATTACAGGCTTCAAATAGTCAGTTATCATGCCATGATAAAGGTCGTCATTGACGGTTACGTTCTCACCGACATCATTTTAAAAGAAATATGGACCTATGATTCCACCGGTCCACAAACCACACCAAACCGTTGTTTTTCCAGGATGAAATGACAGCTCTTGAACCTCTTCTGGTTGCTCTTCGTCCCAAATGCGGAAATTTTGCTTGTTTACATACCCATTGAGCCAGAAATGGGCCTCATCGCTGAACAAAATTTGGCTCGAAAACGTCGGATGTTCTTGGAACTTTTCAAGGGTCTATAGAGCGAAGCAATGTCGCTTAGGAACTTCGGGCGGCGTCAGTTCTTGCACAAACTGTATTATGTACGCTTTCAATTTAAGATCTCGACGTAAAGTTCGCCAAGTCGTTTCATACGTCAGTCCGAGTTGTTGCGTACGGCGCCGAATCGGCTCTCCACGGTCTTGGTGTACACTCTCAGCTACGGCCGCTACATTTTCTTCACTGCATGGTGGACGTGGTCTATTTGGTCGAATACTATAAAATAATGAATGCTGGGTCTCTGATGGTGTTGCGAATAGTACGCTCAGTAGGCCGATTATGTTGACCATAATTTGAACGAAGTGCACGAAACACATTCCTCACAAAACGTGAATTTTCGTAATAAAGTAGAACGATTGGTAAACGTTGTGCAGGCGTAAGTCTTTCCATGATGAAATGCCAATATTGAAAAAAGTATCTCTACTTGGATCACCCATTATATACGGCAGTCCGTATTGGAAAGGTTAAACTTTGTAATTAAATAATGATATATCAACTATTTAATCATAGAATATCATTTACATGACTACCACAACTGGCTCGGCAGTACCTCATCCGATAAACCCAATTTTTCAGTACATTTTCGAATGTTTTGGGTCAAATATCTTCAATGGCAACTTCTATTTAATGTTTCAACGCTTAGATTGTCTTTAGGTGTTTTGCGTAATATTTATTCTTAATGTCCCCCAACAGAAAATAATCAAAAAAGCTCAAATTACAGTTTCCACTTGGCCAATTACACTAGCCAACAGTCGTTTTGTTATTTGGTTCTAGCATAATTTTTCTCATTGATTTTTACCTACTAAACACGAAAATGAGTTTTAAAAATTTGTCTGTCGATTGGTTTTCGAGATACAAATTTTTGAACTTTTTTTTTAAATTTTTGGAGGTACACTTACAATTTTGAGCATATCCTTCGTCTTCTTTGACCTATTTGATCCTACTACTACTCAAATTAAAGAAAATTGAGCCGTCTACAACTCATTCTCAGAAAAGTTAGCATCGTGTTTTATATTTTATATGAATTTTTATATGGTTTTTTCTGCCACATTTTTACTAAAAAAACGCCGTTTTTAACCTTTTTAAGCCGCCAACATCAAAACTACTTACCCGATTTGATCAAATAGGTCAAAGAAGACGAAAGATATGCTCAAAATTGTAAGTGTACCTCCAAAAATTTAAAAAAAAGTTCAAAAATTTTTATCTCGAAAACCAATCGACAGAAAAATTTTTAAAACTCATTTTCGTGTTTAGTAGGTCAAAATCAATGGGAAAAAGTATGCTAGAAACAAATAACAGAGAAAATTTTGTTATTTGTGACCTAGTGTTAACATCACGATTTCGGCTGATTATTCGATTTTCAAAAACAGTGCGTAAAATATCGATGGGTTCGTTGGCTGTGCGACATGTGGCACCGTCTTGTTAAAACCAATTGTTGTCCTTGTCATTTTAGAAACAAAAATTCGTTGAGCATGGCGTAGTATTTCTAGCCGTTGACGGCGGCTACTTGCTCGTTTACGAAGAAAAATGGCCTAATTATGCCGCCAGTCAAAAATCCCCACCAAACTGTGACTCGTTGTAGAACCCACGTGTGGGTTCTCTGAACCCCATATGTGAAGCGCAAAATAGAAAGGGACCTAATGGTAAAAACCAGTTTTGTTCAGGAGAGCCATTTTAAAGATTAGGTCCTTTTCTATTTGCGCTTAGAATCGTCGACTTCACTTTCATAAAACGCTCATATCTCTGGGAGGGAACACTTTTGGGGCATGGGATCGGTCTCATTCGATGCTCAGATGTTGTCCACATCAAAAAAAGTGCAAATTGATTTTTTTACCCCTACGTCCCTTTCTCTATGCGCTGTCACATATAAGGAAAATTGGGTTATTGACCGAAATGAAAATAAGCTTTATCTGAAAACAAGATTTTTCGGTTAAATTCTTCATCTCCTGCCAGACATTCTTCTGTCCATTGGGTGAAGCGAAAAAATGTATCGGATGGGGTTCCATTATTAAATGATGAAGTTCAGCCTTTCAAATAAAAAAAAAAAAATAAAAACAAATTTGAAAAAATGATCAGAACTTTTAGAGTCGATTTAAATACAAAATTTAAATAGCCCACCCTTTACTTCAGCTTGTGCCATTTTGAGCAGTTGTCGCTCTAGTAGGACTTGTCGCTCTAAATATGCTGTTGATTATAAATTGACATACTTTATCATTATGTTGTGGTACTACGAATACTCTTTTGCATTCCACAATATCAGATGCATAATATCATGGACTAAGAACAGCTTTGAAGGACAGATCACAACATCATGTCAATCTTATATACCCACATTTACACAAGCTTAATCTTCCAAAAGGATTTAATCAGCATATCCCAACTAACCATAATCAAAAATCGTAATTACCGTTCGTCAGTTATTGTTTACCTTTGATTCCAATGTTAATATTTATATAAATAATAAATAGTTAATAGTTAATATTTATATAAATAATAAAGAATTGCTGTGGTTTCAATCAGCACCAGCAGAATTCATTATAAAATACACGCTACGCTTCAATGGATTTGCTGACATTTATGACATGCAATCTCCAACATCAGCAAGGACACATCCTTACACACACATTCTTATCGGCGCAAATTAAACTCATAATTATGCATTCACACTCATGTGAATTTGCATGCGTGTATGTTTCTCTGTCAATGATTATATTTTATAATGCGCGATGAAACGTTTGCTTGTTGTGTCCTTAACGCTTTCAGAGGAACAAATGATGTGATTTGTAACTGAATAGTGTTTGAGGCGACGATCATGCTTAATTAATTTTGCAGTAAAAAAAGAAAAAACCAATAAGAGGCCTAACAATTGTTACATTTGTACACACTTGAACAGGGAGTAACCGGCTCAAGAGCTCTTCTATCTATAGGGTGATACATCTAGAGGTATTTTTTCGGAACAAAAATAATATGAAAATTCGAATCAAGTGTGGCATAATTATTGGTAATTTGAAACGACATTTTAGGCATTTATTTTTTGAAAATAATTACCTGCAATAGCTGGCAAATGTATTATGGAAATGAGCGTTCGGTGAGAAACGAGAAGATCGACCAAAATGTTGTTCGACCAAAATGTTAGGTCAACGGCAAAGTCAATAAACAAACATTTTGACTAAAGAGAAACAATAAGAGGTTGAAGTGATGCCACTATACGCAGAGAAAACCATGGGTTGGTGCGGTTTATAAGCTTTAGACATGTTTCTTTGGGGTTATGTACAGTCCAAAGTCTATGCTGACAAACCAGCTACGATTCAGATGCTGGAAGGCAACATTACGCGTGTCACTTAAGCCATACCGGTCGAAATGCTCGAACGAGTCATCCAAAATTGGACCCTCAGAATGAAAACCCCGAGGCGTAGTTGCGGCCAACATTTGAAGGAAATTATATTCAAAAAATAAATGCCATAAAATGTCCTTTCTGTTACCAATAAAGATTCCACACTTTATTTGCATATTAATTTTTTTTTGTTCTGAAAAAATACCATGGGACTTAAGGGTAAAAACCAGTTTTGTTCAGGAGAGCCATTTTAAAGATTTAAATACGTGTATCTTTGGTGTACCATCACTTTCATAAAACGCGCATATCTCTGGGAGGGAACACTTTTGTGGCATGGGAACGGTCTCATTCGATGCTCAGATGTTGTCCACATCAAAAAAAAAGTGAAATTTTTTTTTTACCCTTATGTCCCTTTCTCTATGCGCTGTCACTTATGTAGTATACACTCCATTCTCCGGTGTAGGATAAAAAAAAGAACTGATTGATCGCACAATCGACGAACAAACCACCAATTGTCGGACACATGAGCGTATGTGAAATATTTTACAATGGCGATGAAATTAGTCATACGCACCAAACTACCTACAACAGCCACATGCATAATAAAATTCAATAAAAAAATAGTCTAAAAATAATGGCCGTAGTCGTTATTTTTTAAAATATAAATCGTTGTAAAATCGTCACAAGCAAGTTAGGCAATTTTCACTTGAGAAGTTTATTATATTTTCGAGTGAATACTATCGCAAAGCTGTAATATCGCAGTTTTAGCTCTTTTCCAAATTAGGAATTTAGTCAGCGAAGAATTTATATGCACAACACCACATGTTAGACATGTTTTGTACTGGTAAAAGACTTTTCAATAATTCCACAATTCTCAATATGAGTAAAAAAAATAACATAATAACTTTGCTTTGGTGTGTGACCTGCCTAATGTTTATTACAATAAAAACCCGTACTTATAAAGAAACAACAAAAACTATCGTTTTCCTGTCCTTGATCTGGCCAGAATGTCAATCTTTACCTACATTTTTTGTCTCCTCAAATTATTGGAAAAATGAATCACTTACATGTTCTTACTATCAACTTTTCGAACCCTATGTTTTGTCATGATAAACATTTGCATATGTTCTTAGTAGGGAATATTGTTACACACGTTTGCTGTAAAAAAAAGTACTGAATGTTGACCAAAAAATGACCAACATTTTTTTAATATATTTATTGATGTATATTGTATCCAAAAAGAATCTACTTATTCGTAATGTCCGCCTTTTGCCTTTACACACGCCTTAAGACGCACTGGCCAATCGTCAATAGCTGCACGCACCTCGCCAATTGGAAAATTAGCCACAGCTCGAACCAAAGCTGTCTTAAGAGATCCAATGTTGGGGTATCTTTTGTGACAAAGCTTGTCCTCTAAAACCGTCCACAATTTGTAATCCAATAGGTTCAAATCTGGACTGCCTGAGGGCTATTCTTTAGAGGAACTGAACGCTGGCAAATTGTTTCGAAGCCAGGCCTGGGACGTTTTAACCTTATGGCGCAGAATTCTGCTGGAAAGTCCATGGCAGGTTTTGGGACAGGGAATCGTTAAGAGGCTTTACAACAGCTTCCAAAACGGTCTCTTGGTAACCTTTGGCCAATGTTTTCACTCCATATTCGCATAAATGCAATTCAGTGACCCCATCGTAAGAGAAACCCCACCAAACCATGGCTGAAGCTGGGTGATGACCCTTTTCCACCCTTGGGATAAGTTCAAATGCTTCCTTAGATGACCGCGCATACTCTCTATCATTTTGTTTGTTAAATTTTTCCTGAACGGTAAAATTTTTTCCATCGGTGAAGAAAATTTTTCTGTGCAAGTTATCAGCGGGCGTCACCAAAAGACGTTTGCATTTTTCAATCCTATTTTTTTTAAAGCTGCAGTCAATAAATGTTCGGTGCGTCGTTTGAAAGTCCCAAGTTCCAAGTCTTTTTTAATGATTCGACTCCTGGACTTTTGCGTGATATTCATCTCACGAGCCATGATTTTCTCTTTTCGGAGCGGATTTCTGTGAATTTTTGATTTAACGGCTTTGCTGGCATGCGGTGTTCGAACAGAGCGTGGGCGGCCCGACCGGTGGCGTTCTTTTACATCTCCATTCACCTCAAACAGTTTTATGCATCGGTAGATGAACATGCGGCTAATACCTAGTGGCCGGTGCGTTTTGAAAATATCGCTTTTTTCATTTCACACTTGTAAAGCGCTATTACAGCGATACGGTTCTCATTATCTGACCACTCCATGATGAAAGTTGAAACAATTTTAAAATCCCGATACAGACTAACGCTATTGAGGTTAGCTTTCAAAACCCATTATCTCATTATCTGACCACTCCATGATGAAAGTTGAAACAATTTTAAAATCCCGATACAGACTAACGCTATTGAGGTTAGCTTTCAAAACCCATATGACATTAACGGGGTATGTTCAGTTCTACTATTGAAATTGGTGTGTTCAATGTTGTAACAGTATTTATGTTCCTACTACGTATATGGTCATGACAACAATAGTAGGTTATTTGGAATTCATTATGACAAAAGTATGATTGCAGCACTATTAATACTGTTGAAATGTAATAAAAGTTTTATTGCCAAACAATATAAATATGGCTGGTGCGACAAAAGTATTTTTTTTTATTTTTATGTTAACAAAAATATGATTACGGAAATCATACTGGCAAAACAGTATTTTTTCTTAATTAAAGTGTTAATGTTACTAAATCTTAAGCAATTATAGTACTTTTTATATAAAATTAAATTTGTTTAAAACAAAGTTCTGGATTTGTATAACTGAAATATTTTTAATAAATGAGACACTTTCGATTTTTTCAAAATGGTTATTTTACTGTTGAATAAATCAGTATTATTATTTAAAACTTAGTATATTTTATAATAATTAACTTAACAAAAATGTATATGTGACAGCGCATAGAGAAAGGGACCTATGGGTAAAAAAACCAATTTTCATTTTTTTTCTTTTTTTGATGTGGACAACATCTGAGCATCGAATGAGACCGATTCCATGCCCAAAAGTTGTTCCCTCCTAGAGATATGCGCGTTTTATAAAAGTGAAGTCGACGATTCTAAGCGCAAATAGAAAGGGACCTTATCTTTAAAATAGCTCTCCTGAACAAAACTTTTCATCAACTTTTCACTTTTTTTTTTGATGTGGACAACATCTGAGCATCGAATGAGACCGATCCCATGTCCCAAAAGTGTTTCCTCCCAGAGATATGCGCGTTTTATGAAAGTGAAGTCGACGATTCTAAGCGCAAATAGAAAGGGACCTAATCTTCAAAATGGCTCTCCTGAACAAAACTGGTTTTTAACCTTAGGTCCCTTTCTATTTTGCGCGTCACATATTGTTGAAAAACTACTTAACCCAATCCTTATATAAAAAATTAGGGGATCATAGTATGATTGAGTGGGATCATACTACGGTTGTAGGGAGCATAACATGGTGGCGTCAATTGTTTAACCTCTTCTATGGGCATGTTACTATCGTGGAACATTAATTGGTGGTCGGCTATTATGTGAATTGACTTAAGAAACGTTTGGTTAAACAGTGAAGCCCTTGGGCACTGATTATGCCAAAAACTAGCATAATTATCCCATTCAATTTATTTCAAAAGTAAAATCATAACTCACCATTTAAAAATTATTGACCAAATTATAATAAACCCCTCGCTATTTGCCCGGAAACCATGATTATATTGACACTGTGTAATTGTATTCACGTGAATTAAATCAAAGGAACTTTACACAAAGGAAATCAGATATAAAAGTTGCATTTTTATTCTCTTTTAAATCTGCGGATGTCCTCGAAAAATGTTCGTTTCCTCTTTGGGTTCTCTTCTCCTGTCCCCTCTTGTACGCGAAAGCATTTTCTTTCCTCATGACTCAGGGCTCTGCATTTGCTTTTGTGACAATAATACGCTTTTAAGCCTTTGTTGTAGCTTCTCGCATTTGTTATGATATTTATTTCATTTCTATGCCATTGCTGTTGCTGACAGTTGATATAATTGCAGAATAGAGTTGTTGGTGATGTTATTGCAGTTGCTGACAAACACGATGACAACGGACAAAAACTTTCTATTGAATAATACAAAGAGACGTACGTTTTAAAGGCTGTTAGAAGGGGGTGGGGCGACATAGATGAATGCCAGAGTGGAAAATAAGATACAAACATAGAAGAACAAAAGACGAAAATACTCGGAGTAGACAACTAAGAGCTTGAGGACATGAAGGAATTTCGATAAACAAGTAAGAGGATCACTGTGCAAGTTTAGGCAATTACAAATGTATAAATTTTACGTTCGGCCGGCCGAAGTTTATATTCCAGAATAATCTACATTGTAGTATGCCAATGGTGTTAAAATTGGGCGATATGGTTGTTGGTAATCGGTCCACGTTTGACAGAACTACATTTTTGAGGCCGTAACGAATCTGATTTGCGTTGTTGTGGACAACCTATTTATCCATTTTCCTTAGACTCAGACCTTTATTTTAGACAAATCTTAAAAGTTAAAGCATATTTAGATTCATGAGGAAATGCCCTTGTGTCTGTGTTAGAAAGAACACATTTTCAGCTTCCCAATCTCAAATTGGTAAAAATGTTAAATTTACGAGCCTAAAAATGAAAGAGAATAGTTAGTTTTTCAAAAATATTTTTATTTTTCAATATAATCTCCTGAAACTTCAATACACTTAGTCCAACGCTTATCTAGCAATTCTATCCCCTGATTAAAATAGTTTTCCTCAAGGTCTTCAAAACAGTGGTTTACAACTGTAATGGCATCTTCATTTGAGGTAAAACGCTTGCCAGCAAGAATTTTCTTTAGATTTGGGAACAGGTAAAAGTCACTGGGAGCTAAATCAGGAGAATAAGGTGGGTGGTCAAGCAACTCGTACTTTAATTCGTTGATTTTAGCCATTGTTAGAACACTCTTGTGCGCTGGTGCGTTGTCTTGATGAAAAATTATTTTTTTTGTGTTGTAAGCCAGGACGTTTTTCTCGAATTTGTACATTTAATTGATCTAAAAGGTTGCAATAGTACTCTGAATTTATTGTTATACCCTTTTGCAGATAGTCAGTCAATAAAATACCTTTGAAGTCCCAAAAAACCAGCCGATTGAATTGTTTTTGCCTTCTTTGGGGCACTTCCTCCAGCTTCAGTCCATTGTTTGGATTGTTCTTTTGTCTCTGGAGTATAGTAATGGATCCATGTCTCATCAACAGCTATGAAACGACGCTTAAAATCCATTTTATTTCGCTGAAAACGATCCAAAAAAGCTTGAGAAATGTTCATTCTTATGCGTTTTTGGTCGACTGTTAACAAGTGCGGCACCCATCTTGCAGAAAGCTTTTTCATCTGTAGTTCTTCATGCAAAATTAAATGGACTCGATCATTTGAGATGCCCATGATATTAGCTTTTTCACGCACTTTTATTCGTCGATCATTTAATACCATATCATGCACTTTGGCTACAATTTCTGTTGTTGTCGCTGTTTTTGGACGTCCACTACGTGGTTCATCTTCAATGCTTGTACGACCACGTTTAAATTCAGCAACCCAATTTTTACTGTTGCATATGAAGAAGCACTTTCACCTAACACATTCATTATCATTATGAATTTCTTGTCCCGATAAACATTTTTTATGTAAATATTTAATGACACCACGCATTTCTAATTTTTCCATTGTAAAAAAATCGCGGATGCGTCTTTTGTGAACACCTGTTTCTATATGAAGGAGTTGCCAGATAGAAACAAAATTTGACATGTGTTCATAGCAGAGATGGAAGTTTCCAAAACACTTAACTTTTTTCTGTTTATACCGCGCTTTTTGTGCTAGGCTAAGAAGTTTCCGAACCGCCCTCGTAGGTACATTTTTGGATTTGTGAGAAGATTTCGCCGTTTTGGGATACCTACCTGTCGCCGAACATTAGGGGATGGTTTTTGGGTTCCTAGGGACCGCCACTTAGACTTATGCGAAGGGTAAAGCATCTATGCCTAGCACTTTCAAAAAAAAAAAGATTTTAAAGTTATTTGATTAAATTTCTTAGCGGAAATGTCAAAAAATTAAAAATTTAATGAGGATTTTTTTAGTCCCTAAAGGGACTTGTTTCCCTTTCCACCGTTTTGGTCCATTTTCATGTTTGAAGACCCTAGCTCTTTTCCGTTGGACAAACGGTCATGGCTAGACCATCTTGGAATTTTATGATGATCAATACTATTTACTTATGTATATATATTTTATATGGTCGCAATTCAGTCGTTCTAGGCGACAGAAACAAAATTGATGAAATATAATGGTAAGCATTAACTTACCAATAAGTCCAATTTTTCATAGCACAATTCTTTCAAATGAGCACATTTATGTTTATGATGACCGGACCGGTATTTGGGCTAATATAGGGTGATCTAAAGGTATTTTTCAAATCAAGTGTGGAATCTTTATTAGTAATTTGAAAGGACATTTTATGGCATTTATTTATAATTTCCACTTGCTTTGAATTTGTATATATTTTTTTTTGTTTTGAAAAATACCTCTAAATGGATCACCCTTTATAACCAAATATTAAACTAGTTAAAAAATGCTAAAAATGGGTGTATTATATCCTGCACTTCTGGATTTTAATAAAAGCCACCAAAATTTACCCAGATTCAAGAATCTAGTCATATTTGAATTTGTGCGAAAATTTCATTATATTTGGTAAAATCCGTTGAACATATATGTGGGAGCTTTATCTTAATCTGAACCGATTTTGTCTAATTTCAACAGCGTCTGTCCTTGGCACAAGAAACTTACTTGTGCCAAATTTCATGAAAATCGGACAATAATTGCGAGTTGTGGTTGGATAACAAACTTTTTTTATATCCGTATTTTGTCATGTTTAAAATTACCATTTTTGGTCTCTAGATCTCATGGGACAAAGTCCCCGCTTTAGGCAAAATGTAAACTGAATGTCACATTTAGATTCATTATAAACTGTCGTTGCTTTTAAGTTCTAATACGCTCGTTGTCGAAGGGATCACTTACTGGAACGGAAACTTAGACAAACTTAAAATAAGGTGTATATTTATGTTAATAAGCAAAGTATCTTTTTAAGAACTTCACCGAAGGGCCAACCTTAACCAATTTAAATTAGGATCCTGAAATTTCTCACGTTGATAGTCTATGGTCATAAGCTGTTTGGCCGGAAAAGTGAGCTTTCCGTGTACCCATTAGACTTAAGAGTGTAAGTCTACTTAAGTTCTAACTTTTCCAAGGTGTGCGAAATACATGTGCATTGAATTTAAAAAGGGTGTTCCAACCATAATGCGTGGTGTTAATTGTAAGTCACACCTTAACGTCAAGTTTTTTGCCAAACTTAATTTGACAAATCTTAAATAAAACTATGGAGAGGTACACAAATGAGCAGCGTTAAGATGTTTAAGCCTTCTCCGAAAATTGGTTATCATTTAAAAAAGCGTTTCGGGCACTTCATGTTTTTTTTTTTGATCAGCATAATCGGCACACTTTCAGCTCAGTGGATTCATTAAAAAGCAAAAGGGCAAATGAGAATCCACGAGTGATTATTGAAAAGATCTATTTCATCCTCAAAGAATAACTGTTTGGTGCGATTTACGGGCTGGCTACTTCAACGCGCAGTACTTCTGCGAAAACGAGTTCAGCCAAGCAGTTACCGCGAATAGTGAGTATATGGACTTGGACAACTTGTGGTTTCAACAGGAAGGTGCCAACGAAAAAATATCTCTTTTGCACGAGAAATGGCCGTCTTAACTCATCGTATCGATGTTGATTTCCCGCCACGATCATGTGATTTGACACATGATGTGTGATGAAATGGTAAACCTTACTAAATATTTAGAACTTTGGATGATATAAGTAACTTACACAGATTCTACTGTACTTATTTACCGTTATTACTGTTCGTAAGAAGAATGGTCTAAAACCGACATTCCGGTTTTTACGTCCAATTTCGACAGTCGGGTTCTGATAAAGAGCTTAAACCCGACATGTCAGCCTACCCGATTTTTTTGCAGTCGGGTTTTCCGCTTTTCGGCATTTTGGTTATTTTATTTAAAAGAAAAAAAAACATAATTTGAATGTACGGAATACGAAACTCCAAAGCAAAGCTAGAGCCACCTTTAAGTTTATTAATCGACTCATAACACTGTGGAACATTTTTGGGGTTATTATCTGGGGGGTGAGAAATTCCAAGTCAGGGTGATGGTACTAGGTCAGTATATTAAAACCCTCAAAGGGTTTTGCGTTCGTATGTGCCAGTTTTTTATGACCTTTTACATTTTTTCCTTATCTTGATGTGTTCTTAGTTGTAAAATGTTGGCAAAAACGTAGTTTGACATAACTCGAGAACGACTAGTTCGATTTTGCTGAAATAAATTGAGAAAAATTAATAATTACATTTTCTTTAACCCATTAATATACTGTTTCTCTGCCAAATCAACATTTTTGCAATTAGAAATAAATTTATGAAGAAAATTTTGCCAAAAAAAAATTTTTTTTTTAAAACATATAAATCCCAAACGGAAAAACGTGTAGAGTCTTATAACTTTCACGTAAAGTCACATAACCTATAAACAAAATGCGACATAGATCATAGAAATCGATTAACGCGTTCTGCTTTTATTTACAATTAAGTGAAGTTACTTTGCTGATTATAATCAGCAATAGTTTCGATTTAACGATATATGTCTGCTCGTCTGCTGTCTATCTAATGCTTTTTTGTAAACTATAGGTCGTATTGTAATCTGATCATCATGAAATTTAGCAGACAAGCTTTTGACAAGCTATAAATAAAAATAGGTTCAAAATAAGCTATGGCTTTCACACAAATGTTCAACCGGTTTTATATTTTTAGCTCTAGAGGCCACATAGTACATCCAATATTGATGCATTTTGGCATCCTTTTTACAATCGACTAGTAATCAGCTCATATAAAAATGGGTCAAACTGGTCCATGTTGTGATATATAGCTCCAGTCAAAGATCTCTCCCGATGTACAACCGAACATACAACCAGTGTAAAACACTCATATTAATTTCGATTTCAAGCCATTTTCGTGTGGTACGAGGGCGCACAAAAAGCGCGGTATAAACAGAAAAAATTTAAGTGTTTTGA
Source organism: Hydrotaea diabolus (assembly GCA_963513945.1). Lineage (NCBI taxonomy): Eukaryota > Metazoa > Arthropoda > Insecta > Diptera > Muscidae > Hydrotaea > Hydrotaea diabolus. Next base: position 160,824,781 of record OY740718.1, read on the forward strand.
AAACTTCCATCTCTGCTATGAACACATGTTAAATTTTGATCTGACAACTTCTTCATATAGAAACAGGTGTTCACAAAAGACGCATCCGCGATTTTTTTACAATGGAAAAATTAGAAATGCGTGGTGTCATTAAATATTTACATAAAAAAGGTTTATCGGGACAAGAAATTCATAATGATATGGTGAATGTGTTAGGTGAAAGTGTTCCTTCATATGCAACAGTAAATAATTGGGTTGCTGAATTTAAACGTGGTCGTACAAGCATTGAAGATGCACCACGAAGTGGACGTGCACAAACAGCAACAACAACAGAAATTGTAGCCAAAGTGCATGATATGGTATTAAATGATCGACGAATAAAAGTGCGTGAAAAAGCTAATATCATGGGCATCTCAAATGATCGAGTCCATTTAATTTTGCATGAAGAACTACAGATGAAAAAGCTTTCTGCAAGATGGGTGCCGCACTTGTTAACAGTCGACCAAAAACGCATAAGAATGAACATTTCTCAAGCTTGTTTGGATCGTTTTCAGCGAAATAAAATGGATTTTAAGCGTCGTTTCATTAATGTTGATGAGACATGGATCCAATCCAAACAATAGACTGAAGCTGGAGGAAGTGCCCCAAAGAAGGCAAAAACAATTCAATCGGCTGGTTAGGTTATGGCAACGGTTTTTTGGGACTTCAAAGGTATTTTATTGATTGACTATCTGCAAAAGGGTAAAACAATAAATTCAGAGTACTATTGCAACCTTTTAGATCAATTAAATGTACAAATTCGAGAAAAACGTCCTGGCTTACAACACAAAAAAATAATTTTTCATCAAGACAACGCACCAGCGCACAAGAGTGTTTTAACAATGGCTAAAATCAATGAATTAAAGTACGAGTTGCTTGACCACCCACCTTATTCTCCTGATTTAGCTCCCAGTGACTTTTACCTGTTCCTAAATCTAAAAAAATTCCTTGCTGGCAAGCGTTTTACCTCAAATGAAGATGCAATTACAGTTGTAAACCACTATTTTGAAGACCTTGAGAAAAACTATTTTAATCAAGGGATAGAATTGCTAGATAAACGTTGGACTAAGTGTATTGAAGTTTCAGGAGATTATATTGAAAAATAAAAATATTTTTGAAAACTAACTATTCTCTTTCATTGATAAGCTAAGAACTTTCCGAACCGCCCTCGTATATATGATTCACTCACAACCAATCTGAGTCATATATGCTTATTTTAAATATCCTCGTATTGTTGGGGACCCACAATGGCTTCCCTTATACATCGACGTATGGCATTAAAATATCTATACAATTTTTCCATAAAGCTAAAAATCTAATTATTTTTGCAGTTTGGCTAAATTTTTGTGATAGATCTTGTGAACATAAATAATCACTAAAATTCTCAAAAAAAAAAAACTCAAATTCGTTTTCCTATTTAACATCTGGGTAAATGTAGAGTCTGTTCAAATTCGTCTTCATATTTAACATCTGGGTAAATTTAGAGCCTGTTCAGGGGCACAATTACTTCACTTCCAATTCGGCAAATATTTGTCACTCTTAGCCAAAGAATAAAACTGCAATGTCGGTTAATGTCGCCGAAAAAACCCCTATAGTCGTGTTTTTCAAATAAAGGTTTTGAAAAAGCCAGAAATGCCGGTTTTCTAAAGACTCCAGTTTTTCGTACACTCTATTCGTATCCTCTCAGGCCGTGATAACACTAAAACTCCTCGCACCCAGAACATTTTCGCATTGAGTTATAACAATATTCTTTAGGTAGGCGTGGCTCTCTACTTTAATCAGCTACCTTTGCATTTATTACCAAAATAATTCCATAATGACCAACATATGTCCTTAAGGCTGCCAGGCTTAACCCAATGTTACCCTTTCAAGCTGGCTACCGCTTACCTGCAGCTGAATCTACAGGTTTCTATTGTCAATATAGTCTTGTTTTAGCCTTTGAAGAGAGGGTACCATAACGTTGGCGTAGATTGCCAGCAATTATGTTGATAGACTATAAAAACATTCACCTAAAGAGTATTTGTGAATACTTATACACATCGTTTTGCCATTGTTTGTCTTGTCCTTTGACAAAGCAAGGATGCTCCCTTATCAATAACGATGACAACTAAAAGACTAATGGCCAATTATATACTCATAGAACATGACCATAACCCTAAAGGGCCAGACAAATCAGCAATATATTTTTGTATTGATAAAAATCAGCAAACATTTCACCCACTGCAACTCGATTCACAGAGGAACTCTCAAGAGGGGAAAATTTACATAAAGGACTACAGTACTCACACATACATACGCACTCACTAAAATAGCTCAAGTTTTGCTGTATCACAAAAGAATGACCAAGGACGAGGCCATCAAAGAATAAAGGGTCAAAGAACGCCGTTTTTACCCCAATCCTCAACCCTAACTCACTCTTGACATTAAGCCACCCCGGGAAAACATATGTTGTTAAGCATCCCTCATTTTGTAGTCCATCGATATCAAAAGGCATTGATGTGAAAGAAAAATCAGCAAAAATATTGTTTAGGCCAACATAAAGAGAAAAGTTGTGGCAAAAAAATTAGGCAACGATGGAGAGAAAATAAACAAGTCATTCAAAACTTATGAGTTGTGCCATAATGAAGTAAAGGGGCTCGAACCGGACCACAGCAGACTTGTTGATGAAGCTTTAACAAAAAAAAACCAGAAAAAACATAATTCGATTTTCCGCTTTTCTTCCTTGGGCTTCGGGGGCCAGAACAAAGAAACACAAAAAAAGTGGTCCCAAGTAAAGTGATTTCCTTCGTTATGCTGATGAAGTGACTACTGCACAGTTTTTCCTCTCTCTCTCTTTTGTAATTAAATGCTGTAGCATAGCTTTGCGGAAAGGATGACATGCTAAGTCTGTCAGAGTTTTTGTTTTTCTTTTTCATGGAAATGCTGGGAGCCTTGTGCCACTGACAAGGAACTTTAGTTTTAACTCTTTCTTTTATTCTAGTTTTTCTTTTTGTAATTTGTTGACAAATTGTACATGTCCTTTCGTAGGGGTTGGGGAAAGCAGGAGCCAGATCCAAGTGCTGCCTTCATATGCTGATGTGAAAGAGCATTTAGACGAAGGACGATAGATAAGCTATAAATAAAAATTTTACAGTTTTATAGCAACAGATTTAGTTTTCTTTCAGCCATCTCTTCCAAAAATGCAATGAATATAAATAGAAGTGTGTGTAGGGTCAGATAAGTTGTTAGCCTTAAAAGGTTCTTTGGAGATACGAGGGCGGTTCGGAAAGTTCTTAGCCTATCAATGAAAGAGAATAGTTAGTTTTTCAAAAATATTTTTATTTTTCAATATAATCTCCTGAAACTTCAATACACTTAGTCCAACGCTTATCTAGCAATTCTATCCCTTGATTAAAATAGTTTTCCTCAAGGTCTTCAAAATAGTGGTTTACAACTGTAATTGCATCTTCATTTGAGGTAAAGCGCTTGCCAGCAAGGATTTTCTTTAGATTTGGGAACAGGTAAACGTCACTGGGAGCTAAATCAGGAGAATAAGGTGGGTGGTCAAGCAACTCGTAATTTAATTCGTTGATTTTAGCCATTGTTAAAACACTCTTGTGCGCTGGTGCGTTGTCTTGATGAAAAAATATTTATTTGTGTTGTAAGCCAGGACGTTTTTCTCGATTTTGTACATTTAATTGATCTAAAAGGTTGCAATAGTACTCTGAATTTATTGTTTTACCCTTCTGCAGATAGTCAATCAATAAAATACCTTTGAAGTCCCAAAAAACCGTTGCCATAACCTTACCAGCCGATTGAATTGTTTTTGCCTTCTTTGGGGCACTTCCTCAAGCTTCAGTCCATTGTTTGGATTGTTCTTTTGTCTCTGGAGTGAATCCGTGTCTCATCAACAGTTATGAAACGACGCTTAAAATCCATTTTATTTCGCTGAAAACGATCCAAACAAGCTTGAGAAATGTTCATTCTTATGCGTTTTTGGTCGACTGTTACCAAGTGCGGCACCCATCTTGCAGAAAGCTTTTTCATCTGTAGTTCTTCATGCAAAATTAAATGGACTCGATCATTTGAGATGCTCATGATATTAGCTATTTCACGCACTTTTATTCGTCGATCATTGAATACCATATGCACTTTGGCTACAATTTCTGTTGTTGTTGCTGTTTTTGGACGTCCACTTCGTGGTTCATCTTCAATGCTTGTACGACCACGTTTAAATTCAGCAACCCAATTTTTTACTGTTGCATATGAAGGAGCACTTTCACCTAACACATTCACCAAATCATTATGAATTTCTTGTCCCGATAAACCTTTTTTATGTAAATATTTAATGACACCACGCATTTATAATTTTTCTATTGTAAAAAAATCGCGGATGCGTCTTTTGTGAACACCTGTTTCTATATGAAGGAGTTGCCAGATCGAAACAAAATTTAACATGTGTTCATAGCAGAGATGGAAGTTTCCAAAACACTTAACTTTTTTCTGTTTATACCGCGCTTTTTGTTTCCGAACTGCCCTCGTATGCTTCGCTTTAGTTAAGGGACAACGAATATAGGGTTATACGAGGGCTGCTACATATGAAAATGCGAATATTTATCATCAAAAATGATTTTATTGTTTTCAAAGTATTCTCCAGCTTGATTTATACACGTTTGCGCGTTTGAGCGCATAAACCAATTGTCGAAGCACTTTTTCCACTCCGATTCAGACACCTCCAAACAAATCGTTGACCACGCATCTTTTTCTTGATGTGCGGGAATAAAAAGAAGTCATTGGGTGCCAAGTCAGGGCTGTACGGCGGATGACCCATCAATTAGACGTTTTGGCCGGTCAAAAAGGCGCTGGTTTAAGCCGATGTGTGAGAGCTCGCATTGTCATGGTGCACAATGATTCGTCTTCTCTTGTTCGTTTTTCGAATTTCTCCGAAGACTTCAGGCAAACAAATTGTGGTGTACCACTCAGAATTGACCGTCCTACATTACTCAAGCAGAACAGTCGCCACTTGAACAGTTTTGCCGAAAAAACAGGCTACCATTTGCTTCGAAGTGCTTCTTCCACGAACAACTTTCGTTGGATTTGGCTAGTCTTCGAAGATCCACACGGTCGATTGCTGTTTTGTTTTGGGCTCATACGCATAGTTCCATGATTCGTCACCTGTGAAGATCTTATAAACGTCTTTTGAAGCACCGCAATCGTATTTTTCAAAATTTCTTTACACTGATCGCCTTTTTTTGAGCGATTGTCATATTGTGAGGGATCCAATGAGAACAAACCTTTTTTACGGCCAGGTGTTCATGCAATATCGAATGTATGCTGGTGGAAGAAATCCCCAAGGATGCATCTATCTTACGGTATAACACATAACAATATTGCATTATCAGTTCACGCACGGCATCAATGTTCCCTGGCACAACGGCCGTTTTTAGGAAACCTTCACGACCTTCGCCTTTGAGCTAGCGTCGGCCACGATTGAATTCATTAAACCACTTTTCACAGTGCTTTGGGATGGTGCTTCATCGCCATACAAACATTTGAGTTCATCGATGCACTCTTGTCGTGGTTATCCACGTCGAAAGTTGTGAAAAATTATCGAAAATGTTCAAGAGTTAATTCCGTTTTTTTTTGCCAAATTGATTTTTTCAAGCCACTGCAAACAACACAAATGATGGTCGTGCGTCAGAGCGTTCTGAGTCCGTTTATGCTAAAAAATGTCAAACTTTTCAATAGAAATGTCAGATGGCTACAGGCAACACTTAGTGTTGCCTAGGCCAGAAATATACGAGGGCGACCGCAAAACATACTGGCCTGGCACATTTTTTGTTTTACTAGCAACTTTTTTTTTTTTTTAAAGCAATCTTTTATAAGCCACCTGTCAAAATTTCCGATATATTTAATGATTATTTTCTTTGTTACAGGTGATTGAAGTAAACAAGTTTTATAATTTTTGAAAAATGGAAAATAAAGAGTTTCGTGCGGTAATTAAAAACTTTTATATGAAAGGTTATACGCCTCAATTAATCAAAGATGAATTGGATTCTGTTCATGGTGATAATGCATCTTCATACTCCACTGTGAAATACTGGAGTCAACAATTTTAAATGGGTCGTTTAAGTACGGAAGATGAACAACGCTCTGGAAGTCCGAAAACTGCTACTACTATTGAAAACATTAGAAAAATATTTAATGAAGTGACTTACGATAGACGAATAAAGCTCAGAGAACTTGCTGCAAATTGTAAAAATACACGAAAAACAAGTTTGGAGTATTTTTCATGATGAACTCCACATGAAAAAGCTATCCGAAAACTATCCGCCGCGTTTGTTGCCCAAGAAATCGTCCGTTGGACCAATTCCGAGGAGCTTTTAGCTATTTCTCAGCGTAATCCAATGGAGTTCTTGCGCCGATTCATAACTGTTGATCAAACATGGATCCATTACTACATCCCAGAATGCAAAGAACAGTCAAAACAATGGATAGATGCTGGTAAAATTGGTCCCAAGAAGGCGAAAACTGTTAAGTCAGCAGGAAAAGTAATGGCCACAGTATTTTGGGATGCAAGGGGTATAATATATATTGATTATCTTAAGCAAGGAAAAGCTATAAATAGTGAATATTATTGTTTATTATTGGATCGGTTGAGTGAAGAAATGAAGATAAGACGACCGCATTTAGAAAAAAAAAGTTATTTTTCTTCAAGATAATGCTCCTTCACACTCTGCATTTTTAACTCAACAAAAACTGACCTAATTACGATTTGAAATTGCTCCGCATCCACCATATAGTCAAGATTTAGCTCCTTCTGATTATTTTTTGTTTTCAAATTTAAAAAAATTTCTCGGTGTCAAAAAATTTTCGTCCATTAGCGAGGTTATTGCTGAAACTGAGGCATATTTTGAAGGTCTTGAAAAATCTTATTTTTCGGATGGAATTAAAAAACTTGAAAAACGTTTGATGAAGTGTATTGAGTTGGAAGGAGATTATGTTGAAAAATATATAATAATAATTCCAAAAAACGGTTCTTTTTATGTTAGGCCAGTTACTTTTGCGGTCGCCCTCGTATATAGCAAATCTTAGTGTTGCCTAGGCCAGAAATTTATATAGCAAATCTCGTACCTGTTCTTATGTGGCCAAATTATAATTGAAGCATTCCTTATAAGGCGCAGTGTGTTGACATGTTCGGCGCAGGATCGAAGCGATTTAAAATCAGCCTGCTCGTTTCTCAGACTACGTACTAGGGACATAAATACTGTTACATACGTTTTATGCTGTATAATAAAAATTGCTAAACGTTTTGGACCAAATATTTTTTTTTATATATTTATTGATGTAAATTGTATCCAAAAAGAATCTACTTATTCGAAATGCCCGCCTTTTGCCTTTACACACGCCTTAAGTCGCACTGGCCAATCGTCAATAGCTGCACGAACCTCGTCCATTGAAAAATTGGCCACATCTCGAACCAAAGCAGTCTTAAGAGATCCAATGTTGGGGTATCTTTTGTGACAAACCTTGTCCTTTAAAACCGTTCACAATTTGTAATCCAATCGGTTGAAATCTGGACTGCCTGAGGGCCATTCTTTAGAGGAAATGAACGCTGGCAAATTGTTTCGAAGCCAGGCCTGGAACGTTTTAGCCTTATGGACAGACGCAGAATCCTGCTGGAAAGTCCATGGCTCAGGGAATTGTTAAGAGGCTTCCCAACAGCTTACAAAACGGTTTCTTGGTAAACTTTGGCCGATGTTTTGACTCCTTGTTCGCAGAAATGCAGGTCAGTGACCCCATCGTAAGGGACACCCCACCAAAATATGACTAAGCAGGGTGATGACCCTTTTCCACCCTTGGGATCAGTTCAGATGCTTCCTTAGATGACCGCTCATACACTCTATTATTTTGCTTGTTAAATTTTTCCTGAACGGTAAAAATTTTTTCATCGGTGAACAACATTTTTCTGTGCAAGTTTTCAGCGTGCTTCACCAAAAGGCGTTTGCATTTCTCAATCCTATTTTTTTAAAGCTGCAGTCAATAAATGTCCGATACGTCGTTTGAAAGCCCCAAGTCCCAAGTCTTTTTTAATGATTCGACTCAAGGACTTTTGCGAGATATTTATCTCACGGGCCATGATTTTACTGTTTTCGGAGCGGATTTCTGTGAATTCTTGGTTTTACGGCTTTAATGACATGCGGTGTTCGAACAGAGCGTGGGCGGCCCGACCGACGGCGGTCTTTTACATCTCCAGTCTCCTCAAACAGTTTTATGCATCGTTAGACGAACATGCGGTTAATCCCTAGTGGCCGAAACGTTTTGAGAATATCGTTTTTTTCATTTCACTTGAAAAGCGCTATTACACTCCATGATGAAAGTTGAAACAATTTTAAAATCCCGTTACAGACTAACGCTACTGAGGTTTGCTTTCAAAACCCATTGTATGTGACGCGCAAAATAGAAAGGGACCTAAGGGTAAAAACCAGTTTTGCTCAGGAGAACCATTTTAAAGATTAAAATACGTGAATCTTTGGTGTACCATCACTTTCAAAAAAGGCGCATATCTCTGGAAGGGAACACTTTTGGGGCATGGGATCGGTCTCATTCGATGCTCAGATGTTGCCCACATCAAAAAAAAAGTGAAAATTGTTTTTTTTTTCCTTTTTCTATGCGCTGTCACATTTGACATTAACGGGGTATGTTCAGTTCTTCTATTGAAATGGGTGTGTTTAATGTTGTAACAGTATTTATGTCGCTACTAAGTATATAACACACGATTCGATAAAGGCTTATTAATGGTGAAAACCTCCATTAAATTTACCTTTCAAATCTATTGTCCTTCAAAAAGTACCAATGTTTTTTCTTAAAACAAATACGCCCTACTGAGCTTAATTCCCAATGTTCTTTAGACGACTCTCTTAAAAAACCACAAAGGAGAAACTGGCTCAATCGTCCTTTGTTACCACACATTAAAGAACATTTTCTCAAAAGATGTTATCAAATTTACAGTAAGTTGTAAAGGGGGTTGTCTTTCGATTTGTCAAACACAAGCGACCAATTGACAGCATTTTCCTGCACTCGAAGCCACAATCGAACATTGACAACGCCAAAGAAAATCCTTTAGGATATAAAATATTTTTTCGATGGCGTTTTTGTGATATCACGTTCGACAGTTACGTGATCATAATGTTGATTTGTCAACTGACTAGAATTCTTAAACATAAAGAAGTTTGAAAACAAAACAAAAAAGATTTGACTCACTTTAAAAAGATAAACTGCATTCACATTCATATGCCCTAAGACTTCTCAAGCGGGTAAGAAGGGAAATTGTATTCAGTGGCTTCTTTGGGTATACTACACTCTGCGCCAAATGGTAAGGGTCAGTGATCGGTTTGGAATGAAACCACCGGGGAAAGTTATATTGGTAAAAAAAAAAGTCATACGTGTTCCAGCGTTTCGCTGGGTCTCATCTAGGAATCGAGATATATCGATTTAAAGTTAGTAAGTATCGTATAGGGGAATTTGTCACGTTTTAGGCTCTTTTGTTTGACATAACTCGAGAACCACTCGTCCGATTTAGCTGAAACAAATTTAGAAAAATTAAGAATTACAATTCCTCTAATCCGTTTTGTGTCAAGTGTCAAGTCCGATTACTTTCACGTAAAGTCACATAACCTATGACCAAAATGAGACATAAATCATGAAAATCGATGCACGCGTTTCTCATGTATTCAAATTCCCCTATACGATACTTACTAACTTCAAATCGATATATCTCGATTCCTAGATGAGACCCAACGAAACGCTGGGACACGTATGACCTTTTTTTGACCTATATAACTTTCCCCGGTGGTTTCATCCCAAACCGATTGTGGCTGTCGCACAGTGCCATTATTTTAAATATAGTATTCCACGGTTTATTAGTTAACATTCGACAATGAAATATCGAGCCATAAGCGCTAACCTATCGTAAGTCAAATTTTTGGAAAAAAAATTTTATTGCTGAAAAATAATCGTTAGGACAAGCCTCATCGTTTTGTATTTTTAAAATGACAAAATTGTTAGTAAAACATCAAAAAAAAAGCTTTTGCATTTTATCGTAAATGATTGTTTAAATTTTATTGTGTAGCAATTTTATCGTAAGTCACACATCAAATTGCTGCAGCAATCGCAAATGTGTTCAGATTTTTTTTTTGTTTTTTGATACAGTTATATGAGTAGGTAGAAATCTTAAATTTTTGCATTAAAACATTTGCATTTTTAATAAAGTTGTTTGAAATAAATAATAAAAACCGTCTCCTGTAAAATTTGCATTTTTTCACTTACGATAGGTTAGCGCTTATGGCTCGATATGATAGCAGAGCTAACAAATCAACCGTGTTGCTCCCACTAGTCCAATGCCACGTGACCGAGGGCACACATAGGCAAAAGCAAACATTGCGTTTCCCGGTGGATTTTAAGCTACACAGGCATGCATGTGTTATAATCAAGTTACTGTGAGTTACTCCAATCATGAGAGATGGCTGATGGCAATGATGATGATGTGGACGATGCTATGTTTGCCTTCGAACGATAAATCAATCAATCGTTACCCTCCCATTCATAATAGGCTACTATCATCTGCATCTATCTAGGGAAGCTTCGTTACAGTTTAGAGTGTCATACGAGTACTACAATTCAAGCGTTACACGATATCTGAGTTTCGTGTGGCTTCTGCAGTGGAATTTTGCAAATATGACAATAGCACAAAACTACGTTTGCAACTGTTTTAGACTCATCCGTTTCCAATCGATGCATTCACACCAAGTCGAAGCAAAATCTCATCACGACTGTGCTTCATGTTAGGGTGGCTAGAATGAACACAGTGGCATGGTTGACACATGCACACAGTGGCATGGCGCTTCATCACATACACGCTTATTGTTTACTACCAACGGGTAGCCCTTTTGATCTCCAACGATTTTCTAGGTTTCCTCCTCCATGGAAAATTTCGTGCACATGGATGTGTTTGCGTAAGCGAGTGCATGCGACGTGTTCATAGCCAAAAACGAAAAGTAAATAAAATTTCGAGAAGTTCAATAGAACGTATTCACTAGGGTGGAGTGAAATTCAAAAAAAAGTTAATCTCGGAAAGAGATGTAGCCTGGGGTCCTAAAGAGGGGAAAAATAAAGAAAAAAATTTAAAAAAAATTTTAGGGGTCGCGCCACTCCCTAGAAATTTGGAAATTATCGCTATTTTGGCGTTGATTTTAGAAAAATCCTAAAAATTAACGACTTAACTTATTCGAAATTTAAAAGTTTGAGCTTGTTCAGTGCCCAAACAAAAGTTTTTGAGGCAAATATGAGGATAATCGACTAATATTTGTAGCTTTGGTGGCGATTTCATTGTTCAGTCAATTTTCTGAAGAAGGGACGATTTGACTTATTTTACTTTTTGAAATTTTTGAACAATGAGAAAATTTTTTTTAAATTTTTTCATGCCCTTATTTCATTGTTTACGCTATTGCAAACATTTATTGACATAAAACTTCAAAATCGGTTCAGGGGTTAGGAAAATTCACGCCTTCAAACATGTGTATTTGTTTATTTTGGCGCGACCCCTAAGAATTTTTTTAAATTTTTTTCTTTATTTTTACCCTCTTTAGGACCCCAGACTACATCTCTTTCCGAGGTTAACTTTTTCAAATTAAAAAAAAGCATGTATTCACTCCACCCTAGTATTCACGTGTACTCGTATGTGCTTGTTGGTGAATCTGTGACTGCATCTGTATCTGCATCTGTGCCAGTGTGTTTGACAGTTACTACTACGAGCAAAAAGCGCATTTGTGATTGTTTTAAAATCTACACGAACGAACAGATAAACAAGTCAAAAAATTCTGTTCAGCCGGGTCGAAACTTGTATACCCTCCATCATGGACATTGGATCTATCGATCCAAAATTAAACTATTGTCAAGAGGGTGTGGCGCCGGCATCTCAGGGTTGTATGAGCGCTACCAATCTCTTTCATAAGGATTTTACTCTCATGTGTCTGGGCCCAAAATGTTTTCGAATAGTAAAATATATAAGATATTCTTATAAGTGACGAAATCTTATTGTTTTTATACCCTCCACCATATAATGGAGGGTATATTAGTTTTGTCATTCTGTCTGTAACACCTTGAAATAATCATCGGAGACCCAACAAAGTATATATATTCTTGATCCTCGTAAATTCTAAGACGATCTAGCCATGTTGTCCGGCTGTCCGTCTGTTGAAAACAAGATCAAAACAGTTAGGAAGCTGAAATTTGGCACAAACATGTGTAGTTAACCTAGCATGGTTGGTATTGAAAATGGGCTATATAGCTCTACAGGAAGTTGGTGTTGGAGACCCTCAACCGACACTACCTCATAAAAATTAGTTTTTTATTTGGAAATATCCGTCCAGTTACTTGAGCAAAATCACTGAAATTTTGAAAATAATAATATCTATGCGCAATCATCTATATAAAAATGGTTTAGATTGGGCCACCATTTCTTGTACCTCCCATATAAACGGCCTTATGGGCCTTGAGAAATAATATGACTATAATTCACCACAAACTTGACCTATCGAAATGAAATTTTACACATCAAGCTTTCTATATACAACCCACTGCTACGCTGAATTCGGTTGAGATCGGAAAAGTCCTACTGGTACCCCCCACACTAACGGTATCATGGGCCTTGAAAAATAATATGACAATAACTCACCACACACTTGACCTATCAGGACGAAATTTTCGGCATAAAGATAAATATATAGAACAGACTTTTGCGCTTAATTTGGCTAAGATCGGAAAGGCCCTACTGGTACCTCCCACACAAACGGTCTCATGGGCCTTGAAAAATAATATGACAATAACTCACTACAAATTTGACCTATCGAGATGAAATTTTCTACATAAAGATTTTTATATAGAACACACCTCTGCGCCACCTCCCACACTGGTACCTCCCACTCAAACGGTCTCATGGGCTTTGAGAAATAATATGACGATAACTCACTACAAGCTTGACCTATCGAAATGAATTTTGCACATAAAGATTTCTATATGTGACAGCGCATAGAGAAAGGGACCTAAGGGTAAAAAAAATATATTTTCATTTTTTTTCTTTTTTTGATGTGGACAACATCTGAGCATCGAATGAGACCGATCCCATGCCCCAAAAGTGTTCCCTCCCAGAGTTATGCGCGTTTTATGAAAGTGAAGTCGACGATTCTAAGCGCAAATAGAAAGGGACCTAATCTTTAAAATGGCTCTTTTTAACCTTAGGTCCCTTTCTATTTTGCGCGTTACATATGTCTATAGTTGAACATGAACAATTTTTAGGGCCCATATGGTACGACCATCTCTACCACCCTCCCTTGTTGTAGATGACGGATGGGCGATTTAACATTTTAAATTTGAATCGACTGTGGTTCGTAGGGTCACTGATACTTAGGTTCCAATTACAGAAAATTACAGAGCATCAACTAACATTCGGTTTTTGGATAAATACTTAAAGTGCATGCAATTTTAATCATTCGGTTGGCATAAATTTCGATTTTGGCAAGAAATCTGTTCTCTTTGTCTTGTAAATAAGGGTCCACTAGGTTAGCGTTAACCATTTCGAGGTCTTTACTTTTTTAAAGAAAAAAAACACAGAAAATTCAAATTAAATGGGGAATGTTTAATATCATTTGACAGAACATTCTTTGGCATTTATTTTTTGAAGATTATGTCTATCAAAAGTTGGCCGCGCCTACGTTTTAGATGGTCCATCCGTTGAGTCCAATTTTCGATGACTCGTTCAAGCATTTCGACTGGCGAATGACATGCGTGATGTTTTGCTCCAAGGCCTGAATCGATGCGTGTTTGTCCGCATAAACTTTAGACTTTACATATCCCACAGGAAAAATCCTAACGGTGTGATATCCCACGATCTTGGTGGCCAATCGACCGGCACAAAATGTGAAATTATCTGCTCACCGAAGTGTTCTCTCAATAAATCCATTGATTGATGCGATGTGTGGTAAGTGGCGCCGTCTTGTTGAAACCACATGTCGCCGAAATCCAAGCTTCAATTACAGGCTTCAAATAGTCGGTTATCATGGCACGATAACGATTGCCATTGACGGTTACGTTCTCACCGGCATCATTTTTAAAGAAATATGGACCGATGATTCCACCGGCCCACAAACCACACCAAACCGTTGTTTTTTCTGGATGAAGTGGCAGCTCTTGAACCTCTTCTGGTTGCTCTTCGCCCCAAATGCGGCAATTTTGCTTGTTTACACACCCATTGAGCCAGAAATGGGCCTCATCGCTGAACAAAATTTGGCTCGAAAACGTCGGATCTTCTTGTAACTTTTCAAGAGCCCATTGAGCGAAGCAATGTCGCTTGGGAACGTCGGGCGGCTTCAGTTCTTGCACAAGCTGTACTTTGTACGCTTTCAATTTAAGATCTCGACGTAAAATGTGCCAAGTCGTTCGATACGTCAGTCTGAGTTGCTGCTATCTTGGTGCACACTCTCAGCTACAGCAGCTACAATTTCTTGTAATAAAGTTGAACGATTTGTAAACGTTGTTCAGGCGTAAGTCTTTCCATGATGAAATGCCAATATTGAAAAAAGTATCTCTACTTGGATCATCCATTATATGTGACAGCGCATAGAGAAAGGGACCTAAGGGTAAAAAACTCAATTTTAATTTTTTTTCTTTATTTGATGTGGACAACATCTGAGCATCGAATGAGACCGATCCCATGCCCCAAAAGTGTTCCCTCCCAGAGATTTGCACGTTTTATGAAAGTGGAGTCGACGATTCTAAGCGCAATTAGAAAGGGACCTTATCTAAAAAATGGCTCACCTGAACAAAACTGGTTTTTAACCTTATGTCCCTTTCTATTTTGCGCGTCACATATGCTTTTTAGAACAATGTTATTGTTACGGATCTATTGCTATAGTACTTTTTATATGGAAATTATAATTTTTCAGTTAAACAGAGTCAAACTCTGTTTAACTGAAATATTTTTAAAAAAACTCTTACAATTTTTTAAACTGTTTTTTCTACTGTTAAACAAATCACTACTATTACGAGTATTTTATATTTAATGGATTTGGAAATAATTTTCATAATTCAAAACCAATGGTTGACAACTTAAACCAATTCTACTGAATAATTTTGGGGATCATAAAAAAATATACTATGGCTGTAGGGATCATAGTATGGTTGTAGGGATCATACTATGGTTGTAGGGATCATAACATAGTTGGGAGTAAATCATATAATTGTTGTGAGCATCATATTATGGTTGTGAGTATCATACTATGGTTGTGAGGAACATAATATGGTTGTGGAGATCACAGTATGGTTGTGTGTAAATCATTTTATGATTGCTGGGATCATAGTATGGTTATGTGTTAATCATACTATTATTGTGACGATCATAATATGGCTGTGAGGATCATATTATAGTTGCATTTGAATCAAGCTATTGTTGTCAGGATCATAGTATTGCTGTACCACAACCATATAGCCAACAATATTGTGATGCTCTTCGAATATTGTTATGCCAACCATACTTTTTTCTACGTGTAGAGTAGGCTCTTCCGGACGTTCCAAATGATTTCGCCTACGATGGGCCTATAAATCAGGATCAAATTCCGGCAGAACAGCAAAATATTTTGATCGTTCCAAGTCAATATTGAAATTTTCAAATTGGACTTCTAATTGAGCAAACCAGTATTCTCTTCCCAAAATCGTGAAATTCTTAGAGTAACTGTTACAGCTGGTTATTTCTTCTGGTCGGTATATTGGTGGATAAGTTTATCCATGTATCAATTTATCAATCAATTTAAAATTCTTTCCGGAATATAATAAAAAAAATGATTTGAAAACACGCGTTAGAGTCCAGGGTAACTAAATTATACGGGAAATATTATACAAAAAAGTCTGTTTTTCTTTAAATCACTTACTTAGTAGGGACAAAAGGGTCATCACCTAGCTTCAGTCATGGTTTGGTTGGGTGTCTCTTACAATGGGGTCACCGACCTGCATTTCTGCGAAGAAGGAGTCAAAGTTTACCAAGAAACCGTTTTGGAAGCTGTTGGGAAGCCTCTTAACAATTCCCTGTTCCAAAACTAGCCATGGACTTCCCAGCAGGATTCTGCGCCGGTCCATAAGGCCCGTCTCATGCCTGGCTTCGAAACAATTTGACAGAGTACATTTCCTCTGAAGAATAGCCCTCAAGCAGTCCAGATTTGAACCCATTGGATTACAAATTGTGGACGGTTTTAGAGGATTGATACCCCAACATTGGATCTCTTAAGACTGCTTTGGTTCGAGCTGTAGCCAATTTTCCAATGGACGAGGTTCGTGCAGCTATTGACAATTGGCCAGGGTGAAGGCGTATGTAAAGGCAAAAGGCGGACATTTCGAATGAGTAGATTCTTTTTGGATACAATATAAGACATTAATAAATATATTAAAAAATATTTGGTCCAAAAACGTTCAGTACTTTTTATTTTACAGCATAAAACGTTTTTATGTCCCTACTAAGTACTTATACACTAAAATCCTATGGAGTATAAAAACTGAAACAAAATTTGCGTACCGTCCGCGGTAGGATGAATACGTGACGCGCAAAATAGCAAGGGATCTAAGGGTAAAAACCAGTTTTGTTCAGGAGAGCCATTTTAAAGATTTAAACACGTGTATCTTTGGTGTACCATCACATTCATAAAACGCGCATATCTCTGAGAGGGTACACTTTTGGGGCGTCCGAAAGTTTTACATAATTCTCGCTGTGATAGCTTCAACCATGGTGCGCCAACGCACTGGAGCCATTACCAAGCGACGGCCAGCGCCCCTTAAGGCCAATCCCGCCGGTACCAATTCGAAGCGTGTTATATGGACACAACTTCCCCCTTGGTTAGGGGGCGAGGCCTATCTAAAACCTCTGCTGTTCTATGGGTCACAGCACCCGAATGCGATGCAAAGCCACAGCGAGCCGAAGCTCTCCCCGCGATTTGGGTTTAAACCACAGCCACCACGTTACTCTACTACTAGTCAGGCCAGAACAACAGTTCTGGGGGCTCCTGACTACCCGTGGTACCAGATTAAAGTCTCCGGTCAGACCTCGTAGCCGAGCTACTACCAGTTTGCGAGCCATTCATCGCGGGACAGGTCACCCATCATTAAAGGCACGATCATGAGATAGCATATATGCAGACACAAGTGTCCACATATAGGTGTTACGGTCTAAAACCATGCTGTACATGGACATGTTTTCCTCACCGCTCAGAGCGAGGTCTATCTCTACCTCTTCCGCTCGACGACGGTGATCGGCACCCATATATTAAGGCTAGGCCCGACCGTACCCCCAACAAGACCCGAGGGCCTATAATGACTGGGTAGAGTCTTGAGAAAACCCCATAAGCCCCAGACACCCGTGGTACCGGTTTACCTCCGGTCATGTTCCGTAACCAAGTTACTCCCAGTTTCAGTCCCATGTAACCAGGGGTCTGGTAGCCCCCGTAGCAGCAAGCGTCTGGTCAAAAGGAACGACCGCCGGTTACAGCGGACACGAGATTACACAACAACAACATCACGGCGCCTAGAGAATGCCTGACAGGCGAACTGACTAATCCTAGCTTGACATGCGCTAGTGGAGAGCACCCCACTGACCGTGAGAGAAAACGACGCCCATGGCGTCCAGGTCACGTATGTCCTCATAGAGAGGACATTCGCACAGAGCATGCAGCCAGTCCTCGACCGGCGCCCCGCAACTGCATGCCTGACTATCGCTCAAGGCCCTCTTATGCAAGATAGCATTAAGAGAGCCATGCCCGGTCAACAAGAAACACAGATAAAGGCCGAAACCAAAATCTGGGTTACTCGCGACAAATCCAACATCCCGAATAAACCTATACGTCTCCCATCTAGGCTGCCATCTAGATGTGACACTCTCACGCAGAAGCGCTTTGCGATCCCGCTCAGCGATACTCTCCACTCCCTCAATCACCCAATCATTAGGCAGCATTGTCAATCCTCTCTTGATCTTGAAGGTAATACCGCAACGTATTACCTCAAGGCCAAGCGGTGCTACCCCTAACAGCGCCTGCCGGGCCTCAGTAGAGACCGTGCGACACACTGGTAGACACGCAAGCAAGACAACTCTCTGACAAGAGAGAGTCTTCCGCAACCCGACAGCTGACCTGGCTGTCTCATACCAGACCGGTGATCCATATGTCGCACAGGCAACAAACAGACCACCGTACATAACGCGTACTGCACGTCTACTAAGACCCCAATCTGTCCTTAGAATCCTGCTAACCTGTCCTACCACGCTGGTCAACTTCTCCCGCAAGCAGACAAGATGAGGTAGAAAACTCATCCTTTCTCCCATCGTTATGCCCAAGTACTTGACTTGCGTCTTGTACGAAAGGCCCTCTCCATCTAACCTAACAATGGGATGCCGGTTTTGTGACATTGCGCCTTTCAGCAACATTGTCACAGACTTGTCCCTTGCCACCTAGACACCAACTCGCGAACCCCAAGCACTTACTATGTCCATCATCCTGGAGCCCAGCTGTTCCATCGTGGAACGAGACTGGGATTCAACCAGGATGAGTAAGTCATCGGCATAGGCACATACCTTACACTCCCGACTGAGTTGCCGCAACAACGGGTCCATCATGAGGTTACAAATAAATGTACCACAGATGGAACTCTGCGGACAACCCCGGACAACATCGATCCAAACATGATCGGAAGCACCAACCGCACACGCCCGTCTGCCAGAAAAGTAACTCTTCCAGAGTTCAATTTCCTGGCAGCCTACCTCCCTCAGCCGAGCAAGGACACTGGTCCAGCTTAGATAATCAAAGGCACCTTTGAAATCAACAAACACTCCCAGAACATATTTTGCTGACGACGCCCTAACGCTCTCCTTAATATGCAACCAGGCCTCCTCTACACTCCGACCTCGCTTGAATCCGAACTGCCATTTGCATTCAGTCTCATTCAACCTCTCCCGAAGTCTGGTGACCATAGTCCTCTCCAGCACTTTGCCAAGCACCGGGAGGAGACTGATCCCCCGATAGGAGCGAGGATTGATCCGCACTCTATCAGGCGACTTCAGGAGGACTACGACCCTGGCAGTCCTCCAATCGTTTGGAAACGTACCCTCCTGTACACATTTCCCAAGCAAGGCCTCCAAGTACTCAGGAATGACCTTCCAGACGTTTTTACACATCTCTCCAGTCAAACCGTCCATACCAGAGGACCTGCGAGATCGAACTGAAGCCATGCTCTGGGGCATGGGATCGGTCTCATTCGAAGTACAGATGTTGTCCACATCAAAAAAAAGTGAAAATTGATTTTTTTTTACCCCTTTCTCTATGCGCTGTCACATATACTTATACACTCTAAGTTTGTCATTCCATTTGCAAAATCTGAAACTAGTGATCGTACAACCTGTAAAGTATATAAAGTATTACTGATCTTTTTATTCTTTGACGATTTAGCCATGTCAGTGCCTGCTGTAAGTACGAACAAATTCAAACAAATTTTCCAAGTACGCTGAAATTTTGCACGAAAATGATTTGTGATTATAAAAGACCGACATCGGCCAGGGACGGAAAACTATCTTTTTAAGAGGACAAATAAAAGCCATTTCTGCTACAAATCCAATATTGCTTTTGGACTCAAAAAACTGCCCATGAAGGAACAACAACAATTTATGGGTATCTAAACGCCAAATTAAAACCGGTTTTACAAACAGTCCGAATATGGGTAAAAAACAGACCGCTTCAACTCGCAGGTATATGTTCTCCTGGCCGAACTTCACGCCGTTTTTATTTATTTCTCCATGCGTTACACATTTCGGTACAACCGAATAATATATAAAGACAGTTTTGCTAAGATAACAAACAATCAATAGCAAAAACGCGAGAAATAAAATCTTCGTGAAGAAATGGTGTTCATTTTGCTTTGCTCATGGCTATTGCGAAAGAAATAAAAAAAAATATAAAAGATCGTTTAGTACGTATTAGCATGGATATAAACTTTTAATTGACTTTAGAGAGTAAGATACTGCAACAATAATAATAATTGTCCCGCTTTACTTTATTAACAAAAAATGACTTATCTTTTGCGATTTTCTTGTTCAGTTAAAAAAAAAACGTCAAATCCTTTTTCTTATGGGGCATTTTATGCCATTACGAAAACTGATTGTTCTGACTTTTCAAGTTTAATAAAGGACCAATATTTTTTTACCGATTTCGGACTTTTGCAAGAGTCTTTCTTAATACCTCACAGTTTACAAATACTGGGTCTCTTCTAAGTTATTTTATTTGAGTATTCAATTCTGTTCCCCGACGACATGTTTAACAATCTCAATATACCTTCATAACGTACAGGAACAACAAAACCAACGAACAAAAACATTTCTGTAAAACTACCAAAACTTTATTGTTCACTTGCTCTAGAATAGATTTTGTGACTTTTTCACTGTTTTTTATTTAAGCCTCGTAAAGTTTGCACTGTTCAACAACTACCAAATGGCTTAAGCAGACACTTTTTATTTTAGGTTGCCTTTTGTTGGCATTTTTGGGGGAAGATAAAAACGATGATGATGTCGTTAAAATAAATTGTTCGATAAACTATTTCTGTCTTTTTATCAGCTCTTCTTTTGCAGCGTTTATACGTAAGTAAATTTTGCAGTAGAGTAAATATTAGGATAGAAAATTGCAAAAAATCAATTCAAAATTGATTATTCTAAAATCCAAAAGGTATGTAAATGTTTAATAGGTGTGGGAGTGAAAATTTAGGGATGTTTAGACGTAGATAAGAAAGTACTGAATATTTTTGGACCAAATATTTTTTAATATATTTACTGATGTATATTGTATCCAAAAAGAATCTACTTGACGAAATGTCCGCCTTTTGTCTTTACACAGACCTTAAGTCGCACTGGCCAATCGTCAGTAGCTGCACGAACCTCGTCCATTGTAAAATTGGCCACAGCTCGAACCAACGCATTCTTAAGAGATCCAATGTTGGGGTATCTTTTGTGACAAACCTTGTCCTCTAAAACCTTCCTCAATTTATAATCCAATGGATTCAAATCTGGACTGCCTGAGGGCCATTCTTCAGAGGAAATGAAAGCTGGGAAATTGTTTCGAAGCCAGGCCTGGGACGTTTGAGCCTTATGGGCGGGCGCAGAATCCTGCTGGAAAGTCCATGGCTGGTTTTGGAACAGGAAGGCTTTACAACAGCTTCCAAACAGAGGCTTCACAACAGCTTCCAAAACGGTTTTTTGGTAAACTTTGGCCGATGTTTTGACTCCTTGTTTGCAGAAATGCAGGTCAATGACCCCATTGTAAGAGACACCCCACCATTGGGATCAGTTCAGATGCTTCCTAAGATGACCGCTCATACCCTCTATCATTTTGCTTGTTAAATTTTTCCTGAACGGTTAAAAATTGTTCATCGGTGAACAAAATTTTTCTGTGCAAGTTATCAGCATGCTTCGCCAAAATAAGTTTGCATTTTTCAATCCTCTTTTTTTTTAAAGCTGCAGTCAATAAATGTCCGTTACGTCGTTTGAAAACCCCAAGTGACAAGTCTTTTTTAATGATTCGACTCATGGACTTTTGCGTGATATTTATCTCACGGGCTGTGAATTTCTGTTTTCGGGGTGGATTTCTGTGAATTCTTGATTTAACGGCTTTGATGACATGCGGTGCTTTAACAGAGCGTAAGCGAACCGACCAGTGGCGGTCTTTAACATCTCCAGTCTTCTTAGACAGTTTTATGCATCGGTAGACCTAGTGGCCGGAGCAAATTGAAAATATGGTCTTTTTTCATTTCACACTTGAAAAGCGGTATTCCAGCGATACGGTTCTCATTATCTGACCACTCCATGATGAAAGTTGAAACAATTTTAAAATCCCGTTACAGACTAACGCTATTGAGGTTAGCTTTCAAAACCCTTATGACATTAACGGGGTATGTTCAGTTCTGCTATTGAAATGGATGTGTTCAATGTTGTAACAGTATTTATGTCCCTACTAAGTATAGTCAGGACACCCGCAGAAAAAAAGTGTGGATGGGGTGACAATATGCGAAGAAGATCATACTATTGTTGGGTATACGGTTTTGGCACAACAAAACTATGATCCTCATAACAATAGTATGATCTAAATACAACCATAGTGTGATTCTCACAACCATACTATGATCCTCACAACAGTAGTATGATTCACATATAACAATACTATGATCCCCACAACCATAGTATTATTCACACTGAACCAACCACTCGATTTCCACAACCATATTATGGTCCTTACAACCATCGTATGTTTCACATAGCACCATAGTATGATCCTCACAACCATAGTATGATTCACACGCAACCATGTTATGATCCCTCCAACAATAGTGTGATCCCCTCAACCATAGATTATTTATTAGAATTGCGTTAAGTTGCCAACAATAGAATTGAACCATTAAAATTATTTAAAAATAAATTAAATTCAAAATAATAGGAGTGATTTATTAAACAGCAGAAAAACAGTTTAAAAAACCCAAGCGTTTTTATTAAAAATATTTTAGTTAAACAAAGCCAAAACAGTTAGTTTGAAAAAATTTATTTCCTAATAAAATTACTATCGTTGCATTAGATCCGTAACAATAACATTGTTCTAAAAAACATATTAAAACGAAGAAAAATTACAATCATACAGTATGATAGCCGTAATCATATTATTGTTATCATAAAACTCAAAAAGCAATACTTATGTAGCGCCAACCATATTTATATTGTTGCACAACCATATTTTTATTTTTAAATTTGGCAATAATACTATTGTTTTATTTCAACAATATTAATATTGCGGCAATCATACTTTTGTCAAATTAAGTTTAACAAACAAAGCTATGGTTACGACGACCATACTTTTATTGCGAAGAACATATTATTATTGCCGTAATCATATAGTAGCCATATTTTTTCTTTGCATGTAGGCATAAGCTTGCGAAACGTAATTTTGATTGGCTTTTTCCACGAAAATTTAAGTAAAAGTTTTTTTGTCGTCTTTAGATTTGGATTGCAGCATACAAACCGTTTGACAATTGATTAGAAAGTAATAGCTTGAATCGCTTTTATATACTTTGCAATCTAAATTAAGCAACACAGCATTTGACGAAGAATGGGAGACAAATGCCCAAAAATTTTTCTTTTAGAAACACGCAGAGAAAAAACATGGTTACTTCATGGTCACAGCAATAATAAAATCTTATCCGCAATAAAAGTATGTTCGTCGCAACCATAGCATTGTTAACTAAATTTAGTTTTGACAATAGTATAATTGCTGCAATATTAGTATTGTTGAAATGTAACAATAGTATTATTGCCAAATTTAAACATGAAAATATGGTTAAAGCAACAATATAAATATGGTTGGTGCGAAAAAAGTATTGTGTTTTGCGTTTTATGTTAACAATAATATTATTACGGCAATCATACAGTATGATTGTAATTTTTCTTCATTTAAATATGCTTTTAAGAAAAAATGTTATTGGTACAGATCTAATGCTATAATAATGCTTTTTTGTATCGATATTAAAATTTTTTAAACCAGCTGCTTTGGTTTTGTTTAAATGAAATATTTTTAATAATAACGCTTACATTTATTTAAACTTATTTTTTCTACTGTGAAATACATCACTCCTATTATTTTGAATTTAATTTTTTGAATATATTTTTGAATAATTTTCATAATTCAAATCTATTGTCGACAACTTAAACAAATTCTAATAAATTATATTGGGGATCATAGTATAATTATGTGTGACCATACTATGGTTGTAGGGATCATAACATGGTTGCGTGTGAATCATACTATGTTTGCGAGGATCATACTATGGTTGTATGTGAAACATACTATTGTTGTTAGGATCATACTATGGTTGTGGAGATCATAGTATGGTTGAGTGTGAATCATACTATGGTTGTGGCGATCATAGTATAGTTATGTGTGAATAATACTATTGTTGTGAGGATCATAGTATGGTTGCACTTGAATCATACTATTGTTGTGAGGATCATAATATTGTTGTACCACAACCATATACCCAACAATAGTATTATCCTCTTCGAATATTGTCACCACAACCATAATTTTTTTCTGCGTGAAGAGAACAACTGTTTAAATTTTTTAGTCTTTAATTTTGTGAAAATTCTTCGTCTTCAAAGGGTTAAATGATAACAGTGTCGATACTTTGAATTCAATATCGAGACCACTACCTGGCTTCTTTTTTTTTACTTTTTGCTAGAATTTTCGTGATCTCGCTCTAGTCCCAGAAAGTGGCAGGCTTTTAAAGACGTCTAACATGAACTAAAGCAAAGGACGTATATAAATACCCAAAACATAGTTCAACAAAGAAGTTTTGTTCTTTTCTCAGATTCAAGTTCTGCTTGGAATTTCTCTAAACTTTAATCAAGAAAATATCTATAAATTATACTTTACCCAAAATTTATGGATTTATTGTTGTTTTCAATGTGTTTCAGCTTCTTCCGCACACTTTCTATCTGCGTGAGCATAACACTTCGTACATGGAGTGCAAGCAAAACATTTTCTATTCTATTCCTTAAAGGAAAATTGTACCGAAAATCTATAACACAGTATTTGAAGTCAGCAATAAATTAGAGCGGAAGCAGCAACAACCAAACTTCAGTTAAACGTGATGAAGTTTTTCTTGTCCTTGTTGTTGTTGTCTGGTAAAAGCGTAACGCTCTTTGTTTTCGCCATTTCATTCCCGGTAGTATCGGACATACCACCATCTCCATCGATCCACTTCACCACTCACGACCACACGTTGTGGTTGCGGAATTGTTTCTTTTTTTGGAGGTTTTGACCAACACCCATTCACTATTTGTAAAACAATTTGTTATGGATTTATTGTTGACAGGGGAAGACACGTTATTGCTTTTTTGTTTTGTTTTTTTTTTTATTTTTTGCGGTTACGCCTTTTGAAAGGGAGGGAAAGGCTACCACGCTGTCGTATGGAATTTTCACATTGTTGCAGGCTCTATCGATAAGGCATGTTTAAGATTTGCAGATTTATGTTCCAAAAATATGCTTAAAGTAATCAAAATTGGACATGGTCAACGTAAATTTGTTACGGAGATTACCGAAAGAATGTGACACAGTAAAGTTTGAAAATTCTATACAATTACAAACTTTGTTTCATGTTGACACCGTTCCAATGAATTTTAGGCAAATTTTAAGCAGATACAAATTTTGTTAAATAAAACCCCTA
Organism: Hydrotaea diabolus; assembly: GCA_963513945.1. NCBI lineage: Eukaryota > Metazoa > Arthropoda > Insecta > Diptera > Muscidae > Hydrotaea > Hydrotaea diabolus. The sequence goes on from OY740718.1 coordinate 160,850,116, forward strand.
TAAGTAAAAAAAGTCTATATTGGATAGAGCAGGCAACATGATACCCTACACTACTGTGAAATATAGAAGGCTTATCATTATTGCTTCAATTTTAAGAAAAATTGAATAAAACTGTAACTTCTACTGGGGCCTGACCATAAATCTTGTGGGACCTTTTTAAAGGATACTTTATGAAAACATAGACCGCCAAGGTGTGATAGGTGTTTGCACGACTTTCGTTCCAGTAAACCCGGGTTTAATTCCAGATAAGACTTTTTTAAGTCCCTCAACATCCCATTAAGGATAATGGGGGAACTTCTCTCAAATCAAAGAGTTGTTTCAATTATTTATATTCACTGACCGGGACCTACTGCCAACTCCGAGCGGCTTATGTATTTTAAGAAGAAATTTTTACAGGGCTTAAAATAAATCTCCTACTCGTAAAGTCGCCGGCATTTACGAGGTGGCAACCTGGCGCTGAAAATTCTTCCCCGGGCTTAAACCTGACTTAAATGATGGCTCACATTCCGCGTAAGAATATATAACGATTTTTCAGCATCAGGTGTCCACCTTGTAGTTGCCGACAACTTAACGAGTAAATGGTTTATCTCCAGGCTATGTCAAAACTTCTCTATACAATGAATTAGCCGTTCAGGAACGGCCTAAAACTTTGGATCCCGGTCAGTGAGTATAAAAATTATATCGCTCACTGATTTAAAACAAGTTTCCCCTTGTACCTTAGTGGGATGTTGTTGGAATAAAGTAAGCATTCAGGGGACCGCATGAGAGTTTCTTGCTTGGCTTTAGAAACGAACTTTTAAACACTTAAACGAAACACACAAATTAAGAGCGCGTGATTTCTCCAGTTTTCGAGAGTACGAGGTTTGCTATATATATTTCTGGCCTAGGCAACACTAAGTGCTGCCTGGCGCCATCTGACATTTCCATGGGAAAGACTGACATTTTTTAGCATAAACGTACTCAGATCTTTTTGACGTACGACCATCATTTGTTTTGTTTACAGTGATTTGAAAAAATCAGTGTGGCCAAAAAATGAAATTAACTCGTCGACATTTTCGTGTAATCATTTTTCACAACTTTTGAGGTGGATTATCACGACAAGAGTGCATCGATGAATTTAAATCTTTGTATAGCGATGAAGCACCATCCTATATCACTGTGAAAAACTGGTTTAATGGATTCAATCGTGGCCGACGCTCGCTCAAAGACAAAGGTCGTGAAGGTTTCGTAAAAAACGGCCGTTGTGCCAGAGAACATTGATGTCGTGCGTGAACTGATAATGCAAGATTGTCATGTGACACACCGTAAGATAGAGGCATCCTTGGGCATTTCTTTCACCAGCATACATTCGATATTGCATGAACACCTGGCTTTAAAAAGGTTTGTTCTCGTTGGATCCCGCACAATTTGACAATCGCTCAAAAAAAGGCTAGTGTCGATTGGTGCAAAGAAATTTTGAAAAAATACGATCGAGGTGCTTCAAAAGACTTTTATAAGATCATCACAGGTGACGAATCATGGATCTATGCGTGTGCGTATTGGCCCGAAACAAAACAGCAATCGTCCGTCTGGGTGTTCGAAGACGAGCCAAATCCAACGAAAGTTGTTCGTGGAAGAAGCACTTCGAAGCAAATGGTCGCCTGTTTCCTCGTCAAAACTAGTCATGTGGCCAAAACTGGTTCGGCTTGAGCAATGTAGGACGGTCAATTCTCAGTGGTACACCACAATTTGTTTGCCTGAAGTCTTCGTAGAAATTCGAAAAACGAACAAGAGAAGACGAATTATTGTGCTCCATGACAATTCGAGCTCTCACACATCGGCTCAAACCAGCGCCTTTTTGACCGGCCAAAACTTCAAATTGATGGGTCATCCGCCGTACAGGCCTGACCTGGCACCCAATGACTTCTTTTCATTCCCGCGCATCAAGAAAAAAATGTGTGGTCAACGATTTTCGTCGATAGAAGATGCTGTTGAAGCGTTAAAAAACCATGTTTTGGAAGTGTCTCTATCGGAGTGGAAAAAGTCCTTCGACAATTGGTTTAAGCGCATGCAAAGTGTGCATCATCATGCTGGAGAATACTTTGAAAAACAATAAAACCATTTTTGATGATAATTATTCGCATTTTCAGTATTAGGCCAGAAATACATATAGCAGCCCTCGTATAGACGATGTAAAGCCAATTGGTGCTTGGCAAGCAACATTGGGTCTTGGTACGACAACATACGTCGAATGTTCGAATAGCCCCCGTACCAACGTCCTTCCCTATTGTCGCACCTGCAGCGCTAAAAGACTCATATTACATTCGATTTCGACTTAATTCAGGATTGAGTGACCAAAACCCGTTAGTGGTAAAATTTGTTCATGTCGGTCTAAGTTTTCAATGGCTTTCATATAAAGATTTCTGCCGATTTGACGTCCTGCAGCTATATAAGTCATAAATATCACCTGATCACGGCCACATTTTACATGGTGCGTTATGAGCGGCTATTAATTAACTGTGATCTAACAGGACCACAAAGATCCATGATTCTGTTTAGCCATCACACAAAGGTCCTTCCCGATTTCAGAACCAACTGCTCTAAACTTTCCGACCAAATTATGCGTAGAGCATCACGAGTGACCAACAGACGTCCTGCAGCTTTGTAATCCAAAAATTACACCCGATCACGGCCAAATTGTGCATGGTAATTTATGAGCTACTATTAATAAACCGTTATCAAACTAGACCACATACATTCGTAAAACCCCCACACAAAGGTCTTTTCAGATTTTAGAATCTGCGATTTTAAAAGCACATTTTACATCCGATTTCTATAAAATTTCGCGTTACGAGCGACCAACACCCATGTCCTGTAACACTGTACCATAGCGGTCCATGTTTTGGAAAAGGAGCTTTAGAAGCCAACAATTTTACCGCGTCTCGCACAAATTTCGTACTCTACTTTATAAGCGACATATAACTAACTGTACCATATTACGTCCTTGCTCAAGCTCTAGACAAGTGCTTAATCCTCTGCATAGCAGAGTGGTGTAGGGTACCTTATAGTTGGCCACGACCGACTTTAACTTTTTTACTTCTTTGCTTTGGATTTGTTGTCTATTTAATAGGGAATTTTTTTGTAATAGCGAATTTAAGATCTGATAAACACACGCAGAGAAAAAACGTGGTTACTACATGGCCACGGCAATAAAAGTATGATCTCCGCAATAAAAGGATGTTCGTCGCAACCATAGCATTGTTAACTGAATTTAGTTTTGACAATAGTATAATTGCTGCAACATTAATATTGTAGAAATGTAACAATAGTATTTTGCCAAATTAAAAAAGGAAAATATGGTTATAGCAACAACATAAATATGGTTGGTGCGACAAAAGTATTGTGTTTTGCGTTTTATGTTAACAATAATATAATTACGGCAATCATACTGTATGATTGTAATTTTTCTTCATTTAAATATGTTTTTAAGAACAAATGTTATTGGTACGGATCTAATGCAATAATAGTACTTTTTAAATAAGCTGCTTTGGCTTTGTTTAAATGAAATATTTTTAATAATAAAGCTTACGTTTGTTTAAACTAATTTTTTCTACTGTGAAATAAATCTCTCCTATTATTTTGAATTTAATGTTTTTTTGAATAATTTTCTAATTCAAATCTATTGTCGACAACATAAACAAATTCTAATAAATTATATTGGAGATCATAGTATAATTGTGTGTGATCATATTATGGTTGAGGCATCATAACATGGTTGCTTGTGAATCATACTATGGTTGTGATGATCATACTATGGCTGTATGTGAACACACACTATAGTTGTGAGGATCATAGTATGGTTGTGGAGATCATAGTATGGTTGAGTGTGAGTCATACTATGGTTGTGGGGATCATAGTATGGTTATGTGTGAATCATACTATTATTGTGAGGATCATCGTATGGTTGTATTTGAATCATACTATTGTTGTGAGGATCATAGTATGGTTGTATTTGAATCATACTATTGTTGTGAGGATCATAATATTGTTGTACCACAACCATATACCCAACAATAGTATTATCCTCTTCGAATATTGTCACCACAACCATACTTTTTTTCTGCGTACACATGCTTACAAACTGGCTGCGAAGGTATAAATAAGGTCTACTGGCATAACTTCTAAAAGAAGGACTATGGGTTTTGAATTTATCGTAATGCCCTCTTCAAATACCTTTAGTAGACCCTTTTGACGTCTGTACATGAAAAGAAAAACTTTCACGAACAATAGGCGTGGCTGGATTTGAAGTGGCGACTAACTGCTTTTTTCGTAGAAGATAAGAAAGACTTTTACCACAAGGATATAGGGAGTGTTTACTATTTTCTTTTTATTAATGATAACCATAATTAGAAATTAGCAGACTATTACGAAATATTTACAATAATAAGTAAAAAGTCGGCCTTTACGGTTATGCAAAACCTATGGACAATAATTTTTAAAGACATTCTAAGAGAATAGACCGGAAAATGTAGCCGACATCTTTTTTTACATATTAGAAAGGCCTACCGAGAGTTTAATGCCTTTTTTTAAAGTTTCGAGGAGCTCAAAAGAACGACTATGAGATGACCATTTATGAGAAGGCCTTGTTGACCTCGTATAACTTGTTTTGGTTTCTGTCTGTAACTACTCCTGCAATACAAAAGTTCAGAAAACAATTTTTCAAAGAACAACGAAAGAGCACAGAATAGCAACTAAAGCATGCGAAAATCATTAAGGAAACTCAATTTGCTTCCCGTTGTGAAAATGTTTTTCAGTTAATAAAAATCAAAAAGATACAAACAAAATAAAACAAAATGAAAACTTTGTTCCCAATGTAAAAATAAATTTCAATAGTTTCTGTTTTGCTGCCATTGCAGTTTTGCTGTTTTCCGCAAAAACCAGTCGCTGGCGGAATGTTGGTATTAAGGATATCATCCTTTCTTCTCATAAATGGCAAATGGACTTGAAACACTCGGGCGTAACGAATGCACGCATGTGGAAAACAATGAAAATATGAAATTGCACAAATATCACGAGACGCCAAAAGAATGGCGGAAGCGAACTGCGACCAGAAGAAAGTGCATGCCATGCAATCAATGAGAGTTTTCTGTACACAACACTAGGCTGAGATAAAAATGTGTAAAGCAAGCGAGGCGTTCCTCTTATATTATTGATCCATACTCGTATACGAGTTTCGGTTTGCACATGTCCTGTATGCACTAGGAAAAATGCATTTGAAAGGAAATTATTTTAAGAAAAGCAGACTGTATGTTGTGCTGCAATATATATACTTAGTAGGGACATAAATACTGTTACAACATTGAACACACCCATTTCAATAGTAGAACTGAACGTACCCCGGTAATGTCATATGGTTTTTAAAAGCTAACCTTAATAGCGGTGATCTGTAACGGGATTTTAAAATTGTTTCAACTTTTATCAAAAAAAAATTGTTTCAACTTTTTATACAGAGAACCGTATCGCTGTAATAGCGCTTTTCAAGTGTTAAATGAAAAAAATCGATATTTTTAAAAACCTCCGTCCACTAGGGATTAGTCGCATGTTCGTCTACCGATGCATAAAACTGTTTGAGGAGACTGGAGAGGTAAAAGACCGCCACCGGCCGGGCCGCCCACGCTCTGTTCGAACACCGCATGTCATCAAAGCCGTTAAATCAAGAATTCACAGAAATCCGCTCCGAAAACAGAAAATAATGGCCCGTGAGATGAATATCACGCAAAAGTCCATGAGTCGAATCATTAAAAAAGACTTGGGACTTTCAAACTACGTACCGGACATTTATTGACTGCAGCTTTAAAAAAGTTTTGCATTTCCATATTACTAAGTAGGGACATAAATACTGTTACACACGTTTTAAATAAAAATAAAAAGTACTGAATGTTTTCTGACCAAATACTCGTATTTTTAAAAATACTTATTGATGTATATTGTATCCAAAAAGAATCTACTTATTCGAAATGTCCGCCTTTTGCCTTTACACACTCATTAAGTCTCACTGGCCAATCGTCAACAGCTGCACGAACCTCGTCCATTGGAAAATTCGCCACAGCTCGAACCAAAGCAGTCTTAAGAGATGCAATGTTGGGGTACCATTTGTGACAAACCTTGTCCTCTAAAACCGTCCACAATTCTTAATCCAATGGGTTCAAATCTGAACTGCCTGAGGGCCATTCTTCAGGGGAAATGAACGCTGGCAAATTGTTTCGAAGCCAGGCCTAGGACGTTTTAGCCTTATGGGCGGCGCAGGATCCTGCTGGAAAGTCCATGACTGGTTGTGGAACAGGGAATTGTTAAGAGGCTTCACAACAGCTTCCAACACGGTTTCTTGGCAAACTTTGGCCGATGTTTTGATTCCTTGTTCGCAGAAATGCAGGTAAGTGACCCTATTGTAAGAGACACCCCACCAAACAATGACTGAAGCTGGGTGATGACCCTTTTCCACTCTTGGGATCAGTTCAGATGCTTCCTTAGGTGACCGCACATACACTCAATCTTTTGTTTGTTAAATTTTTCCTGAACGGTAAAAATTTTTTCATCGGTGAACACAATTTTTCTGTGCAAGTTATCAGCGTGCTTCACCAAAAGAAATTTTTATTTTTCAATCCCATTTGTATTTAAATCTGCAGTCAATAAATGTCCGGTACGTCGATTGAAAGCCCCAAGTCCCAAGTCTTCTTTAATGTTTCGACTTATTGACTTTTGCGTGATATTCATCTCACGGGCCATGATTTTCTGTTTTCGCAGCGAATTTCTGTGAATTCTTGATTTAACGGCTTTGATGACATGCGGTATTCGTACAGAGCGTGGGCTGCCTGACCGGTGGCGGTCTTTTACATCTCCAGTCTTCTCAAACAGTTTTATGCATCGGTAGACGAACATGCGGCTAATCCGTAGTGGCCGGAGCGTTTTGAAAATATCGTTTTTTTCATTTCACACTTGAAAAGAGCTATTACTGCGTTACGGTTCTCATTATTTGATCATTCCATGATGAAAGTTGAAACAATTTTAAAAACTCGTTACAGACTAACGCTATTGAGGTTAGCTTTTAATATGTTCCGTTCTACTATTGAAATGGGTGTGTTCAATGTTGTAAAAGTATATATGTCCCTACTAAGTATTATTATTATCCGTGAACCAAAATATCAATACTTTTGTTGCACCAACCAAATTTTTATTGTTGCTTTATTAATTTCTTAATTTAGCAATACTATTGTCAAAATTAAATTCAAAAAACAATACTATGGTTGAAATAGTATGTAGAGAATCTATTGTAGTTGCCATTACCATATGTGACAGCGCATAGTGAAAGGGCCTAAGGGTAAAAAAATCAATTTTCCTTTTTTTCTTTTTTTGATGTGGACATCATCTGAGCATCGAATGAGACCGATCCCATGCCCCAAAAGTGTTCCCTCCCAGAGATATGCGCGTTTTAGGAAAGTGAAGTCGACGATTCTAAGCGCAAATAGAAAGGGTCCTAATCTTTAAAATGGCTCTCCTGAACAAAACTTTTCATCAACTTTTCACTTTTTTTTGATGTGGACAACATCTGAGCATCGAATGAGACCGATCCCATGCCCCAAAAGTGTTCCCTCCCAGAGATATGCGCGTTTTAGGAAAGTGAAGTCGACGATTCTAAGCGCAAATAGAAAGGGACCTAATCCTTAAAATGGCTCTCCTGATCAAAACTGATTTTTAACCTTAGGTCCCTTTCTATTGTGCGCGTCACATATAGTAACCATAACTTTTCTCTTCGTCCACATGATCCTAGATGATGAAATGATAATACATGATTAAATTAACTTATATACTCATATAATATACTAATCTAGCTTTTGAAATAGAAGCGGCTGTAAAAAAAAAGTACACACTGAGAACAGATTTGTTAACACAACCGAGTATTTTGCCAACCAAAATTTTGTAGTTGCACGTCCTACCCATGTATTCCATGTATTACAAGCGAAGGTTAATTGGGAAAACAAAATATTCAGCAGCGAGAACTGACTCTTTCGGTTTGAGAAAACAATAATGGTAATCCTAACAGGCTAAGATGATTATTGGACCTAATTTGTAATGGATAGGTTGTTGTTATAGATTGTTCTATACCATGGAGTGTGGGTGATTGCAACAGAACCGAATTTTCATAGTTCGGACCGATTTCCAACCGATTTTTGCTTGGTTTTTTCTGTTTTTATTTGGACGGTTGAACTTTGTCATGTACTCATGAAAAGCATTATCCTTCACATGACTACCACAACTGGCTCGGCAGTACCTCATCCGATCTACCCAATTTTTCAGTTCATTTTTAATTGTTTTGGGTCCATAATAATAATAGCCCTTATACAGGGTCGGCCATTTTAAGTTTTTAATTTGAATCGGCTGTAAAAAAAAAGTACTTATCATTTTTTCAAACTTCTGGTTTTATTGAAACGCTTGAACTCTGTCATTTAATAATAGAACACAATATCATTCATACTATCTATCACAACTGACTATCTATCACAACTATCACAACTGGCTATCACAACTGGCTCGGCAATATCTCATCCGATCAACCCAATTTTTTTGTAAATTTTCGAAATCTCTTTAATGGCAACTTCGATTTTATGTTTCAACGTTTCCATTGTCTCTGAATGCTTTGCGTAACATTTATCCTTAATGAATTCCACAGAAAATAATCCAACGATCTCAAAACACAGCTCCAAGGCGGCCAAGTGACATCGCAATTTCGGCCGATTATTCGATTTTAAACACAGTGGGTAAAATATCAATGGTGGCGTTGGCTGTGTGACATGTGGCCCCGTCTTGTTGAAACCAAATGTCGTCCAATTCATTCTCTTGAATTTTTGCACGCAGAGAAAAGATATGGTTACTATATGGTCGAGACAACAATAGTATGTTCTCTGCAGTAAAGGTATGGTCGTCGCAACCATAGTATTGTTTTTTGAATTTCATTTTGACAATATTATACTATTGCGGCAATATTAATATTGTTGAAATGTAAAAATGTATTGTTGCCAAATTTAAAAATAAAAATATGGTTGTAGCAACAATATAAATATGGTTGGTGGGACAAAAGTATTGTTTTGATGGGTTTTATGTTAACAATAACATACGGCAATCATACCGGCAAAACCTTATTTTTTTTAATTTGACAAAGTTATTTTTACGCAATAATAGTAATAAAAATTGTATTTTTTTAAAAAAAAAAACTACGGATTAGTATAACTAAAATATTTTAAATAAATGATTTTTTTACTGTTAAATAAATCACTCCTATTGTTACATGACTTACTTACTAAAATTAGTTATTGTTGAATACCAACGTATTCCAGTCTTTACAAACAATTTTGTCGATCATAGTATGGTTGTGCGTAAGTCATACTATGGTTGGGAGGATCATACTATGGTTGTACGTTAAACAAACTATGGTTATGAGGATGATAATATGGTTGTGGGGATCATAGTATGGTTGAATGTGAATAATAATATGGTTGTGGGGATCATAGTATGATTGTGTGTGAATGATTCTATTCTTGTGAGGACCATAATATTGTTATGGGGATCATATTATGGTTGTGTGTGAACCATACTATTGTTGTGATGATCATAATATTATTGTGCCACAACCATATAACCAATCATACTTTTTTTCTGCGTGTGGAAACAAAAATTCGTTTACCTTGTTGGGGTAATGCTCACCGTTAAGTTTAGCAGAAGAATGGCCCAATGATGCCGCCAGCCCAAAATCCACACCAAACAGTGCCTCGCTGTGGATGCATTAACTTTTCAATAGCCACATTTAGGTTCCATGAACCCCATTTGCGGCAAGTTTTCTTATTGACATAGCCACTGTGATGAAAATGAGCTTTATCTAAAACCCGATTTTTCGATAGAATTCTTCATTTCCTGTCACACAATCCACAGCCCATTGGGCGAAGCGAAAATGCATCTGGTGGTGTTCCAGTTTTAAATGACAAAGTTCAAGCTTTCCAATAAAACCGGAAATTTGAAAAAAAAATTCAGTTCTCTTTTTCACAGCTGTTTCAATTTTAAAATCTTAAATTGCGCACCCTGTATATTTCACATTCAAAAGATCTCTTCCTTTATACGAAAATATACTTTCTCCGTTTTCTTGTTTTCAGTACGTCTAACTAAAAAATTAGCAACATCATCTTAATAATCGTTATGTTTATCCACTTTTCCAAAGGATTCTTCCTTACGAATGTTCATACGAGGGCGGTTCGGAAAGTTCTTAGCCTATCAATGAAAGAGAATAGTTAGTTTTTCAAAAATATTTTTATTTTTCAATATAATCTCCTGAAACTTCAATACACTTAGTCCAACGCTTATCTAGCAATTCTATCCCTTGATTAAAATAGTTTTCCTCAAGGTCTTCAAAATAGTGGTTTACAACTATAATTGCATCTTCATTTGAACGCTTGCCAGCAAGGAATTATTTTAGATTTGGGAACAGGTAAAAGTCACTGGGAGCTAAATCAGGAGAATAAGGTGGGTGGTCAAGCAACTCGTACTTTAATTCGTTGATTTGAGCCATTGTTAAAACACTCTTGTGCGCTGGTGCGTTGTCTTGATGAAAAATTATTTTTTTGTGTTGTAAGCCAGGACGTTTTTCTCGAATTTGTACATTTAATTGATCTTAAAGGTTGCAATAGTACTCTGAATTTATTGTTTTACTCTTTTGCAGATAGTCAATCAATAAAATACCTTTGAGGTCCCAAAAAACCGTTGTCATAACCTTACCAGCCGATTGAATTGTTTTTGCCTTCTTTGGGGCACTTCCTCCAGCTTCAGTCCATTGTTTGGATTGTTTTTTTGTCTCTGAAGTATAGTGGTGGATCCATGTCTCATCCACAGTTATGAAACGACGCTTAAAATCCATTTTATTTCGCTGAAAACGATCCAAACAAGCTTGAGAAATGTTCATTCTTATGCGTTTTTGGTCGACTGTTAAAAAGTGCGGCACCACCCATCTTGCAGAAAGCTTTTTCATCTGTAGTTCTTCATGCAAAATTAAATGGACTCAATCATTTGAGATACCCATGATATTAGCTATTTCACGCACTTTTATTCGTCGATCATTTAATACCATATCATGCACTTTGGCTACAATTTCTGTTGTTGTTGCTGTTTTTGGACGTCCCCTACGTGTTTCATCTTCAATGCTTGTACGACCACGTTTAAATTCAGCAACCCAATTTTTTACTGTTGCATATGAAGGAGCACTTTCACCTAACACATTCACCATATTATTATGAATTTCTTGTCCCGATAAACCTTTTTTATGTAAATATTTAATGACACCACGCATTTCTAATTTTTCCATTGTAAAAAAAATCGCGGATGCATCTTTTGTGAACACCTGTTTCTATATGAAGGAGTTGCCAGATCGAAACAAAATTTAACATGTGTTCATAGCAGAGATGGAAGTTTCCAAAACACTTAACTTTTTCCTGTTTATACCGCGTTATTGTGCTAGGCTAAGAAGTTTCCGAACCGCCCTCGTACATGCCTTGATTATAGCACAAATGAAAATATATGTTCCGAATGTGCACTTGAATGTGCGTATACGTACGAGTATATGTGATGCTCATATTCCTCCCAAAGTTCATTCAAAAATATTTTCTCCAGCTTGAACCTTGACCTATAACAACAATAAGCGGGTGTTTGTGTATTGTAGTCGTCATTTATATACATTTGCTCCTATGCTCGGTTTGTTTTTATCCAACGATGATGATTACAAATTTCTCAATTCGTGTTGTTCTTGGTTTGGGTTTTTTTTTTATTCTACCAAATAATCAGGAGTAGTGGTGGGCGAGTCGGTGGCTATACAAGCGAATGGTTATGTTTACCTTCATCATCATCGTCCTCTTAATGAAAAAAAGAAATACTTGAAATATTCTTCCAAGGATATAGCCACTCAAGGATCCGCAGGGATAACATTCCCTCGCAAACTCGTTTTCGGTTACGAAAAGTGGCAGCAGAAATTTCTCCCTAATATGCTTTTGCTTTGAAGTACGGATTGTATAGTCATAAAATTTTATTTTTATGCGAAGCGAAGTGAAGAACCATGAGTTTAGCTTGTCTTTTGATGGTTGCTGTGGCTGTTCTTGTCGCCGCCGATGTCATCGTAGTTTACTGTACGAGGGTGCTTCTTGGTCCTGCTCTTGAAGTGGAGACAGAAGTGTTAGTATATTAAAATCATAATATTGTCGCAGTGTATAAGAAACTGTAAAATGAAGCCACATTTACATCAACGCCAGCCACATAACAACAGCAATACCGACGTCATCATCAACAGTCGGTAAAGGATGAATATGAAAGTCATCGTATAGAATGTCAAAGGTAATTTAAGTAAATTGTATTAGGAACATTTTTATTTAATTATGTTGAATCGTCTGGAATTCATGTAAGAGCCAACCTCAAAGACTGAGGAGAGCGGTTTGAAGTAACAGTGGTTTTGAAATGTTATTTTCATTTTCAGATACGGCATGTACTTTATTGGGCTAAAAATTGAAGGTTTTAGTAAAAATAAAGTGTACAATTCGAGTCTTTTACACTCTGCATTATGGATTGCCTTGCAGTATGGCATTGACAGTTAGGGAAATATGGTTGTTCACGGTGGGTCTACACTACAATGCTACTACATTGTACGCAGGTTACACTATGGTGTAACCATATATACCATAATACCATAATATGTTCTCTACAATAAAAGCATGTTCGTCGCAACCATAGTATTGTTTTTTGAATTTAATTTTGACAATAGTATGATTGGGACAATATTGCTATTGTTAAAATGTAACAATAGTATTATTGCATTTATATATTAAAATATGGTTGTAGTAACCATATAAACATGGTTCGTGCAACAAAAGTATTGTTGTTTAAAATTTACGTTAACAATAATTTGATTACGACAATCATACAGTATGGTTGCGACTATGAACATAACAAAAAGGGTTTTATAGAGCATGCATGTATGTGTGTATGTGCGTATGTTTTTTCGATACACAAAAAAAAAACACATACACACGATACAGTGAATGGTTGCTGTCCATTAAAAAAAACAACAACAACAATCGGAAGGTAGTTCGAGGGATTTTTATTGTGTTTACTTTGTTCGGTGAAATACTCTAATACCGACTGGTTCTCGTTTATTTAAAATCTGCCTGCACTTAAGTATATACCAATTGATCATGGTTTAATCACATTCGTTACTTGGTGTCTACGGATGGTGAAGTCGCATTCACCCCTGCTGGCAACTAAAAGTATTTTTGACCGTTGGAATATATTTTTTTGTTTGTTGAATGAAATGTTTAATAAAAACATGGCATCAAATTTGGTTATGAACTAATAGTAATGTAATTTAAAATAACTTACTTAATAAAAATCTCTATTTTTGAATAACAACAATAACCAATCCTAATAAATAATTTAAGGGATCAAAGTATGGTTGAGTGTGAATCATACTATGGTTGTGGAGATCAAAGTATGATTGTATGAGAAACATACTATGGTTGTGAGGATCATACTATGGTTGTATGAGAAACATACTATGGTTGTGAGGATCATACTATGGTTGTGGAGATAATAGTATGGTTGAGCGTGAATCATACTATTGTTGTGAGGATCATAGTATGGTTGTGAGGATCATAGTATGGTTATGTGTGAATCATACTATTGTTGTGAGGATCATAATATTGTTGTGTCACAACCATACCTCCACCGCCACCTGTGGCCGTCCACGCTCTGTTCGAACACCGCATGTCATCAAAGCCGTTAAATCAAGAATTCACAGAAATCCGCTCCGAAAACAGGAAATCGTGGCCCGTGAGAAGAATATCAAGCAGAAGTCCATGGTTTCGAATCATTAAAAAAGCCTTGGGACTTGGGGCTTTCAAACGACGTAACGGACATTTATTGACTGCAGCTTTAAAAAAAGAGGATTGAAAAATGCAACGTCATTTGGTATAGCACGCTGATAACTTGCACAAAAAAATTTTGTTCGCCGATGAAAAAATTGTTCCGTTCAGGAAAAATTTAACAAGCAAAATAATAGAGTGTATGCGCGGTCATCTAATGAAGCATCTGAACTGATTCCAAGGGTGGAAAAGGGTCGTCACCCAGCTTCAGTCATGGTTTGGTGGAGTGTGCCTTACGATGGGGTCACTGACCTGCATTTATGCGAACAAAGAGTCAAAACATCGGCCAATGTTTACCGTTTTGGAAGCTGTTGTGAAGCCTCTTAACAATTCCCTGTTGCAAAACCAGCCATGGACTTTCCATCAGGATTCTGCGCCTGCCCATAAGGCTAAAACGTTCCAACCTTTCTTCGAAACAATTTGCCAGCGTTCATTTCCTCTGAAGAATGGCCCTAAGGCAGTCCAGATTTGAACCAATTGGATTACAAATGCTGGACGATTTTAGAGCACAAGGTTTGTCACAAAAGATACCCCAACATTGGATCTCTTAAGACTGCTTAGGTTCGAGCTGTGGCCAATTTTCCAATGGACGAGGTTCGTTCAGCTATTGACGATTGGCCAGTGCGACTTAAGGCGTGTGTGTGTAAAGGCAAAAGGCGGATATTTCGAATAAGAAGATTCTTTTTGGATACAATATACATAGCAATATGTCAAAAACGCCTTTTTTCGAAAAAGAATTTTTTTATTGTTGAATATGATTCTTTGGGGGATCAGAAACAATTTTTATTCCATAAGTTTTTCAAACTTGGCTTTTCTGCAAAAGTACCGTTATTTATAGGTTACTCACGATAATCGCTTATTTGACCCTTAAAACGTGAAAATTTCATTTGACAATGTTCTGCAATTTTGTCTAAAAATCTTAGATCATAATTTTTGTTGAATGTGTCAACTGTGAAAAATCTCAAATAACGGTACATTTTTATACTTTTTTAATAAACATGTAAATCGCGCCATCTTGCGGCAATATTTTGCAACATTTTTTGAAATATAAAACAAGCATAGCTCAGAACGCGTCCACAGAGGTATCAGTGATAAAAATCGGGAGTAAAGTACGAAAAATATAGACTAAAGTGTTTAAAAGTAGACGGACTTTTTTTTAAAAATTAGTTGTGTTTCAAAATATAACACAGTTTAACCATTTTCGTGGGCTTAAAAGAAATGATTGCAGGTTATAGAATGGTCAATAATAGTAAAATGTTTATATTTAAGTGAAATACATCAACGATTTTTTTATACTGAAAAATAAGCAAATAAAAATTGCACTCTTTATTTAACATTATTCAATTCTATAAAGAAATATAATCTGCAAATTTTTGAGTGCTTTTTTAAAGAAATTTTCTTTTGTTTTAAATGGTTAAAATTCAGTATAGGTGTGTAAATTTTTTAACTTTTCTTTTAGTTCAGCCTCCAATTCAATAGTTTTTGTTTGCCATATTTTTTCTCCATGATATTTGTAATGTTTGCTTCTCAAAATTTGTATTTGTTTTTTAAGAATTTTTATTCTGTGACTTTGTAACTCGATGTCTGATAATTGTGTTAGTAAGTCACACAATTCAATAGGTTCGTCTATCTGATCTATATTTTGAAACAGAATTTTACTATCTGATCGTCGTTTTTTTATTTGTTGATTTCTTTCTATATTTTCCAATCTTATCATTCGTTCTCTAGCATTCCACCATGCATTTTCATGAATATGTTTTCTCATTAAAGTTGTACCTTTTTCCACCTCATCTTTGGTCTGATCGAAATGCTGCAAATCAAAAATATAATGCATGCATTTGTTGTGGCGGGCTTTCACTTGCTGGCACCTTGTATAGATTTCTTTGTGAGGCGCCATGTCTTCGTTTCTCTTCACCATTGCAAAAACTCTTTCAACATTAATGTTGCTGTGGAATGAATATACATCATCGATTGGTCGATCTATATATCTCTTTAACATGGATTCCTTTGCAGCTATCAAAGCGCTTTGAAAGATCTGGTTTTCCATGTTCATAGAAATCAAATCAAGTTTATCTTTATTGAAAGCAAAATAAAACTTTGGTGGAACCAAATTTAAGAACTCCGTTTGGCTAATGTATCCACTTTCCATATAACTAAATATTTCAGTAAGCATTTCCTTGAAGTCATGATGATCAGAAGCAACAATTGCTTCACTACTACTGACATGTTTAAGTGGTTCAATGCATGTTGCATGGATAAGTACACACATTTTGAGCTGTTGTAGAAAATCATTGTCCGTAAGATATTCGCGAATTATTTTCGCTTCATTGTAGGCCTCAGGATATTTGTTAGTGAACTCCAGCAACACATCTTTTAATTTTAATATTTGCCATGCTAAATCGGATATAAACATGAACCTGTGTCCTGCCAAGTCCCCAACGCTTTTTGGATGGGATATTCCTTTCTCGGTTTGGAAGTTCCTAAAATCAGCCGATATCGGATGAAACGCGGCGTTTTTTAAATTCATAGTTTTTGCTATGTATTTGATTTTAACAACGAATTGATTGTCATTTTGATTAAAAACTTCAAATGTGTCCTTTGATACGTTGTTAGCGGCATGTACAAAACAATCCTTTAAATTTGTATGTATATTATATACATCAATAAATATATTAAAAAATATTTGGTCCAAAAACATTCTGTACTTTTTATTCTACAGCATAAAACGTCTGTAACAGTATTTATGTCCCTACAAAGTATAATATTTATAACCGTGACGACATTTTAGAGTTTTAGAGTTTCATAGTTGAAGGAGGCAGTTCATTTTACCCCTAGGGTCCATATGGGCTGGTCCGACTTTCAAGTTGGCACAAATTATAAATATGGGTACATATTTGGATTTGTTAGAAATTGTACTGTCCTTGTTTGGTTTGGTTAAGGCCACGAATTTAGCCAAATAGTAAAATTAATGTCACATTCAGATTCTTCATAAAATTCTACTGTTTCTGAGTATCCATACATCCATTTTACGCCATCCTAGGGCCTTAGACACGTGGGTCAAGGACTTAATTTTAATCGAATCGAATACTTAACATACATGTATATAAAAGTATATATTGATCCGTGACGAAATTTTATTGTTTTTTAATACCAGGGCCCATATAGGCTTTTTCGAGTTTCAAATTGGCACTTATCTTAAATATAAGTATATATTTGGATTTGTTAGAAAATGTCACTGTTTCTGGTTACCAATAGTGCACATAAGTGAAGGGGTATGGGCCCAAGGCACAAATGGCTACGCCTATTTACGGCAAGGCTTAAGAATATATTCCTGCCATTTCCAAAACAATTGAAAAAGATTTTAATCTGGCTTTGCCGACTATGAGATACCCTCCACCACTCTACTGTTCAGAGGATAAGCACCTCTGTCTGGAGCATGCCACGTGGGACTGAAAAGGTAGGACTAATTTAATGGTCGCTCATAACGTACCGAATAAAATATGATCGTGCTCGGGTATAATTTGGGAGCTGCAGATTCTGATCGGGAGGGCCTTTGTGTGGGAGCTATACGAAAATATGGACCTATCTAGTCCAGATTTACTACGAGGGCGGTTCGGAAAGTTCTTAGCCTATCAATGAAAGAGAATAGTTAGTTTTTCAAAAACATTTTTATTTTTTAATATAATCTCCTGAAACTTCAATATACTTAGTCCAACGCTTATCTAGCAATTCTATCCCTTGAGTAAAATAGTTTTCCTCAAGGTCTTCAAAACAGTGGTTTACAACTGTAAATGCATCTTCATTTGAGGTAAAACGCTTGCCAGCAAGGAAATTTTTTAAAATTGGGGACAGATAAAAGTCACTGGGAGCTAAATCAGGAGAATAAGGTGGGTCAAGCAACTCGTAGTTTAATTCGTTGATTTTAGCCATTGTTAAAACACTCTAGTGCGCTGGTGCGTTGTCTTGATGAAAAATTATTTTTTTGTGTTGTAAGTCAGGACGCTTTTCTCGAATTTGTACATTTAATTGATCTAAAAGGTTGCAATAGTACTCTGAATTTATTGTTTTACCCTTTTGCAGATAGTCAATCAATAAATACCTTTGAAGTCCCAATAAACCGTTGCCATAACCTTACCAGCCGATTGAATTGTTTTTGCCTTCTTTGGGGCACTTCATCCAGCTTCAGTCCACTGTTTGGATTGTTGTTTTGTCTGTGGAGTATAGTGGTGGATCCATGTCTCATCAACGACCATGTATCATGAAACGACGCTTAAAATCCATTTTATTTCGCTGAAAACGATCCAAACAAGCTTGAGAAATGTTCATTCTTATGCGTTTTTGGTCGACTGTTAACAAGTGCGGCACCCATCTTGCAGAAAGCTTTTTCATCTGTAGTTCTTCATGCAAAATTAAATGGACTCGATCATTTGAGATGCCCATGATATTAGCTATTTCACGCACTTTTATTCGTCGATCATTTAATACCATATCATGCACTTTGGCTACAATTTCTGTTGTTGTCGCTGTTTTTGGACGTCCACTATGTGGTTCATCTTCAATGCTTGTACGACCACGTTTAAATTCAGCAACCCAATTTTTTACTGTTGCATATGAAGGAGCACTTTCACCTAACACATTCACCATATTATTATGAATTTCTTGTCCCGATAAACCTTTTTTATGTAAATATTTAATGACACCACGCATTTTTAATTTTTCCATTGTAAAAAAATCGCGGATGCGTCTTTTGTGAACACCTGTTTCTATATGAAGGAGTTGCCAGATCGAAATAAAATTTAACATGTGTTCATAGCAGAGATGGAAGTTTCCAAAACACTTAACTTTTTTTTGTTTATACCGCGCTTTTTGTGCTAGGCTAAGAAGTTTCCGAACCGCCCTCGTACAGTTAATTAAGATCGGGTGTAATTTGATGTTTCTAGAGCTGTAGGAACGTAAATCGGGAGGACCTTTGCATGGAAGCTATTCAAAAACATCGACAGATATGGTTCAATTTCAGCCGACATATGTGTTGGTCACTGCTAACGCGAAATTTGGTCAGACATGGTGTTATATGCGACTGTAAGAGCTGTAGGACATCTGTTCGGAAGGGTCCTTTGTGTAGTACCTATTCAAAAACATGGACCGTATGGTCATATTTTATCAGAGGTTGTTGATAAAATTTGTTCGAAATCGGATGTAATTTGTGGCCATTAGAGCTGTAGGTTTTGAAATCGGAAAAAGTGTACGTATAATATCAAAATATTGCAGGATGTTGATCAATTTCAATAGGGTTCGTCGTTGGCCCAAACTTCAGTAACGTAATGTTTCATCGAAACCGGTTCATAATTGCGAACTGTACTTTGATTACAACGATTGACGGACAGAAAGGTGGACAGAGCGACAGACGGATATCGCTAAATGAAATCAGATTATGTTTCTGTATCGATTGGTATCGGTCTATCTCCTTAAGGTGTTGCAACCATCAGCACTAAGCTGATGGTTGCAACCCTATCCCACAGTATGGTGTAGGGTACAACATAGATAATTTAAAAGTTGACTCATCAAATCATAGCAAAAATGTCAGCAGTTATAGCAAGTTAAAACCGTGATCAGGAATTTTTTTAATACCTCAAAGAGTAAATTTTTCCCGAATTGGTCATTTTCAATACCAACGACATAAGTTCGACGACTAGCTTCTTTTGTTTGGACTGTATCGTGCTATCAGCCGATGGACATGGCTACGTCATCTTAAAATTTTATGGCGATACTTTATTTGGTCGGAATGACAAACTTATAAAGGGTGCCCTAAGAAGAACGCAATTTTTAAATCTGGCAACATTCGAAGTGTCATTGTTTGACATTTGAACAATTGTTATTGTTTGTTAGTAGAAGGTACGAGGTTAGTAAAAATGGAGCGCTACACGAATGAACAACGCATTCTCATTGTGAAATTGTTTTACCAAAATGGTGAAAGTTTTGCGGCTACAGTTCGCACATTGCGATCAATTTGGGGTCACAATAATGCACCAAAAGAGTCAACTGTAAAGAGATTAATGGATAAATGTGCCGAAACTGGGTCTGTTAGTGATGTAAAGACAACAACGCGCCATCGACCAGGTCGATCGACCGAAAATGTCGCAGCTGTACGTGATGATGTCGCTCAAACTCCATCCACCTCAATTCGACACCGAGCTCAGCAAATTGGTGTCTCCAAATCCACTTTGCAGCGAATTTTGACGAAAGATTTGCATCTTCATGCATACAAAATTCAATTGACTCAGAAACTGAAGCCAGCTGACCACGAAGGGAGTTCGTTAATTGGGTATTGGAGAGACAACATGAAAATGCTGATTTTGCCGATAAAATCATCTTCAGTGACGAGGCCCATTTTCATCTTGATGGCTTCGTCAATAGGCAGAATTGTCGCATTTGGGGTGCGGAAAATCCTCGAGTGATTCACGAGAAGCAAATGCATCCTCAACGTGTCACTGTGTGGTGTGGTTTTTGGGCTGGAGGAATCATTGGACCTTTTTTTTATGAAAATGAGGCAGGTCAAGCGCAAACAGTCAATGGTGTTTGGTATCGTGAAATGATAACCAGTTTTTTCTTGCCTAGAATTGAAGAAATGAATGTGGAGGGCATGTGGTTCCAACAAGACGGCGCCACATGTCATACAGCCAGAGAAACAATTCAATTGCTGCATCAGTCATTTAAAAATTGCGCTCTTCTTGGGACACCCTCTATATACCCACATCCTATGGGTTTTTACCCGGATTTCCCGACTTTGGAGGTCTTTGGGACATTTACAAACCGATTCTTGTACTTGTTACGAATAAGACTCTTAAAAATGGAGTATTACTTCCGAAAAAAACAAGTCACATTTGTAGCTGTTCTAGCTATGTTTAACGTTGTGTGCTAAAATGTAAAGGTCCCCTCCGATTTGAGGCCTTGTCGAACTAAACACATTTGAATTCTGATCTAGAGATCACATTTTAAAGGCAATCTGTCGAAGCATTCCAGACACTTTCTGCAACAGCACCAATCTTCCTGTTAGCTTAAGCCAAATTACGTTTTCTGCTTGTCAAGTAGTTTAAATGTAAAGTTCGACAAATTGATTAATATTTTCGGATTAGTAGCAGTGAAAATATGACGCAAAAATTTAGATGTAGTTTTTAAGTTTACTTTGAAAATAAAGTAATTAAGTTTACATGGCATGTTAATATATATACTTAGGAATATTCTAACAGATTTTTTATAAAAATTTGACTTAAAATGTATATAAAATTACAAGAAAACATTAAAATGTCGCGAAAGTACGTCAAAAATACTTACGTACTCGTACACCAAATGAAATTAAATAATAAAGTAACCTCTTAGGGTAAATTTATACTTAATATGTCCTTCACACCCATCAAAAACGGTAGTAGACGACAGGTCATACTGTTTTCCAATCTTTTAGTGCAGTTTCCATTTTTATTCCTACCGACTTGTTAATTGCTCTGGATGAATCTAGAGCATTTTTGGAGGCATACGTTTTAACCTCGGCATACGTTGCCACTAATAAAAAATAAGACTAATGAAATTCTCAGTCGGCGAAAATGAATGAAAGCGCGCAATAAATTAAAGCAATACGCATTGTTTGGATGCCAATTAAAAATAGTTGAAGTTCAAAATAAAAAAGTCAACTTTTATGGGCTGTTTCCCTTACGGTCGCGTCCGCGTCCAAAAATCAATGAACGCGCGTTAAAGCCTATACAAAAAACATAGGCAGTTAGGTATGGGAAAAAGTCGCGTTCATATTGGACGCGTTTTCCGATAAGTCTCATTTACTATAAATTCGATTATTTTTGTAATCGAAACCCACGCATACCTATTAATAGCAACACCGCAAAATGCACATCCCTATTAAAACAGCTGTTTATCAGCATAAACATAAAGCGCTGCTGCTACTGCACATTTCCATTAGGCGCAATACCATTTGATTCTTATTTTCCACTGCGGTTAGCACAATAATATCATTTAACTCCATGATAATGTCACAACACAAAAATATTCCGCAAAAAAAACAAATAAACACAAACAGCTGTTTGAACGCAATCGTGGACGCAAAACACATTGGAAACACCATTACAAATTTTCGATAAATTGTTGACGCGGACGAGTACGCGACCGTAGTGGAAACAGCCTATTAGACAAAAAAGTCGACTTACCGACTTTGACTATTTTATACACAAAAGTCGATTAATATTTATCGATTAGTCGCAAATCGACTTTGAGAACCCTACGTATTTCACAGCATTTCTAAGTGTATTTCGACACGTTTCCATTTAAGTAAATACAGTGTTGTCTTAAAATAAATCTGGCTTATCCAAATCCTACATAACAAAATCTGGTCTCATATTTTTTATAAGTTTTTTTATAACAAAATTTGATCTCATATTTTTTATAAGTTTTTTGCGAGGTAATCGGGCAATGTAACTAGATCAGTAGAATCTATATCGTTAATGAACATTCAACAAATGTGTGACAGAGTAATCGGGTGTAGAATTCTACACAATAGGGACGTGGGCGAAGGCCCTGATTTAAACTTAAACCCCCGGCCCGCCTCTGTATCCCATCCTACCCTGATTCTGTCGCTGTAAATGGCATTACTCTACGAGCTCCACTTAGGCGTATGATTAATATTAATTATGCCAATACATGAAAAACGAGTTTGCTTTCTAATTACTAAGCCTCCAACGACCTACAAAAGCCCCAGCGATGGCAAAATGTGAAATGTCATAAATCTCAAGAATATTTGCGAAAAATATGCAAAACAAAATACTTAAGTTTTATTGCCTAACGAAAGATAATAAATGATGTTCACTAATATACGAGTACAAATTGATAAATGTCAACAACTTTTCACAGCCCGGCAAACATATGGACGGGCGGGCATTCAACAGACATTGTCACACCCCATTGGCGACAGGCAACGTCGACAAACTACAAGTAGACGTACAGTTGGCTAGGCAGACAGGCAGACGTTTAACTGCGCAATAAAAACACAAGTTGGAAACACGACAAAGCACATTACTCAGCAAAATCCAGAGTACCATGAAAACCTCAAAAATTATGGTTATCCAAACTCATGTTTCTGCACTGAAATGCGAGACAGGAGGAACTTTTCACAAACAGTCCTTGTGAAAAACTATGCTCCTAAGACTGTCATATGGATGACACTTAAATTTCCATTTAAGTTTTGGCATGACGAACGAAGCGTATATTTGCTGGCATACCAAAATCTGAAAGTACGGAAACGAAAAGGGCAGGGGCTAGTAGTAAAGTAATTTTATACATTTTGAGGAGCACTTTGAAGGCGAAAAGGATGTCGTAGACAGATATTAAATAAATATTTAGTTGCAAAGTTATTCGAATGTGGAGAAAATGTCGTAAACAATATTTATACTTTAATTATAGCATGTTTAACATGAATTAGTAGATTTAGTAGATAATTTGGTTGACATCACAATGGCGACATTGATACTATTTTACCCTCTAACACAGTTACTGTTTTTCTTTTTAATAATCAAGGGATGCCCCCTATACATACACTGCATTGCGTTTTCGAGTGGAAAGTAAATGATCGGAGAAGGAAAGAGGGTGTAATGTTTATTGATACTTGCCTTGAACTTCTGGATGTGCAATTAGTGGGAAATACATTTGCCGGAAGTCGATTCCACATATGTGACAGTGCATAGAGAAAGGGACCTAAGGGTAAAAAAATCAATTTTCATTTTTATTTCTCTTTTTTGGGATGTGGACAACATCTGAGCATCGAATGAGACCGATCCCATGCCCCAAAAGTGTTCCCTCCCAGAGATATGCGCGTTTTATGAAAGTGAAGTCGACGATTCTAAGCGCAAATAGATAGGGACCTAATCTTTAAAATGGCTATCCTGAACAAAACTTTTCATCAACTTTTCACTTTTTTTTTGATGTGGACAACATCCGAGCATCGAATGAGACCGATCCCATGTCCCAAAAGTGTTCCCTCCCAGAGATATGCGAGTTTTATGAAAGTGAAGTCGAAGATTCTAAGCGCAAATAGAAAGGGACCTAATCTGTAAAATGGCTCTCCTGAACAAAACTGTTTTTTAACCTTAGTTCCCTTTCTATTTTGCGCGTCACATATGGATTGTACGAGCGAAAAACGAATTTGATCTGTTATGTACAGTGCGGTCAACTGGCCAGTCGATCGATAATTAACGGGTGTGAACTCCTAGAAAGTCGCATAGCCCTGCTGTTCATCCTCACGTCGGATGTCCGATGAATACACACCATGAATGTATAAGTAATGATAGAACAGCGGTCAAGCATACTCTCAAGGGAAACAATACAGTTGAATACCCTACTGTCGCCTATGAGCACCATCGTTCTCCTTTGAACATGGTCAAGTAGCTCCTAGGATGACTTTGGAGCTCCTGCCCATACATGGTAGTTGTATTCCATTTGGGCCGACGTTAGTTGTATACGTAGATATCGAAGAGATCAGGAGGAGTGGAATATTTCTGGCATCGCTTTAAAAAGCCTGTACACTTGAGTCCTTCCTCTGACACTTCAAATATCTCGCACATCACATTGCATTTTTATGCCCGGAACATCAAGAGCTTTTGATTGTTTAATATGGATATTGAACCTTGTCCCATA
This sequence comes from Hydrotaea diabolus, assembly GCA_963513945.1. Taxonomy (NCBI): domain Eukaryota; kingdom Metazoa; phylum Arthropoda; class Insecta; order Diptera; family Muscidae; genus Hydrotaea; species Hydrotaea diabolus. The sequence goes on from OY740718.1 coordinate 160,874,787, forward strand.
TATGGACAAGGTGCTTCAAAATCATCTTTGGATCTACTTTACCGTGTTCAAAAGAGAAGGATATATAATTTAGAGACATTAAGACATTTTTGAGTCAGCGAATCGCTCGTGAGGCAACAAGTAGCACTGCGTCTCACGCGCATTTAAATCTACTCTATTCACTCGAACCCATGCGGAAATGGCCAGTTATAAGTAATCCCAGCCAATTATCTCATCCATGATTCGTCTTTTATCTTCAATTTCTTAAAGACTCGGCCTACGGTCGAATACATATGAATGACAGAGGTAGCTGTCATCTGCAAATGAGTTGATTTTATTTATGGTCTGACCCAAAAGATCGTCAATGAAAATAAAAATAAGTCAGGGAGAAAAGGCAGAACCTGCGGACAGCCTATGTTCGATGGATGTTATTACATCTACAACAACTCGTATAGGGCGATCTTTAAGAAAGCTTGAAATAAATCAAGCAAAGGCATTAAACACACCAAAAGCTGTTAGCTTTGATATGAGTGCACGGTGTCAGACTCTATCAAAGGCCTTGGAGATATCCAGAGCCACGACCTTACTCTCAACAAACTAGTGAAAAGACTGGCTCCAACGCTCAAACAGGAAAGCCATCAGGGTTAAAGTACAGCGATTTCTATGGAAGCCATAATGTTGATCACTGAGCAGGTCGTTGATTTCTAAGTATCTCAAAAGATGGTGGGTCACCATTTTCTTCAAAACCTTGGAGAGCGCTGAGCAAATCGCAACTGGCCGACAATTCAAAGGATTAATGGTTTCATCCTTTTTGGGGATCGGCTGGATGTTCGCAACCTTCTAGCAAGCTGGGAAGACCCTATACGGTGAGTAAGGTTAATGGTTCCGTAATCAGCGCTCCTGCGCCGAAGATAACTTGCAAAGTTCAACTGTCGAAATACCCGGATGGGTATTATTACATCGAGGGGAATTATTTACATCGAGATTGTCAAGAAGTTTAAAAACGGAACAGTAACTTAAAAATCTTGCAAGACCAAATACCGAATTCAGTAAAACTCTCTTAAGCTCATGATATTGCGGGCATGCGAAATTACTAAATTAAATTGCTTCGAAATCGCCCACCCATCGATATCATTGAACGTAAGCAGCTTTTGTTGTGTAAGTGGTGATAAAAGGTAAGTTTAAATAAAATTAATTTACATAAAACTTATAAGCCCTCCATCTTGGATTGCAGGTAATAGCCAGTACACCTTCTAATAATATCGAAATGCAGCGCTATTTTGTTTAACCGTGATATAATGCAGTGTATTGGTATTACAATTTGGATTTTAAAAATTCCAAACTATTCGCATTTGATGAAGTGATATGAAACTTATTATACCCTCCACCGAAGAGTGGATGGTATACTTAATTTATCATACTCGTTCGCCCCAAAAATGCCTTACGGTGCTAAGGCCCTCGTTGTTTCTAAGCTTTGAATAATTATAACGTTTTTGAATAAATTAAAAAAAAAATATTCATTGCAGACTTTGTGATGTAAAGGGTAGGGACATAAATACTGTTACAACATTGAACACGCCCATTTCAATAGTAGAACTGAACATACCGCGTTAATGTCATATGGATTTTGAAAGCTTACCTCAATAGCGTTAGTCTGTAACGGGATTTTAAAATTGTTCCAACTTTCATCATGGAGTGGTCAGATAATGAGAACCGTATCGCTGTAAAAGCGCTTTTCAAGTGTGAAATGAAAAAAGCGATATTTTCAAAACGCTCCGGCCACTAGGGATTAGCCGCATGTTCGTCTACCGATGTATAAAACTGTTTGAGGAGACCCTGAGATGTAAAAGACCGCCGCCCACAATCTGTTCGAACACCGCATTTCATCAAAGCCGTTAAATCAAGAATTCACAGAAATCCGCTCCGAGAACAGAAAAGCATGGCCCGTGTGATGAATATCACACAAAAGTCCATTAGTCGAATCATTGAAAAAGACTTAGGACTTGGGGCTTTCGAACGACGTACCGGACATTTATTGACTGTAGCTTTAAAAAAAATAGGATTGAAAAATGCAAACGTCTTTTGGTGAAGCACGCTGATAACTTACACAGAACAAATTTGTTCACCGATATAACAATACATTTGTTGCGACGAACATGTTTTTATTGTAGAGAAAATATTGTTGTTGCGGTAACCATAGTGTAACCATATCTTTTCTCTGCGTCTAGAGTGTATGCGCGGTCATCTAAGGAAGCATCTGAACTTATCCCAAGGATGGAAAAGGGTCATCACCCAGCTTCAGTCATGGTTTGGTGGGGTGTCTCTTACGATGGGGTTACTGATTGGCATTTCTGCGAACAAGGAGTCAAAACATCGGCCAAAGTTTACCAAGAAACCGTTTTGGTAGCTGTTGTGAAGCCTCTTAACAATTCCATGTTCCAAAACTAGCCATGTTCCTTTCCAGCAGGATTCTGCGCCGGCCCATAAGGCTAAAACGTCACAGGCCTGGCTCCGAAACAATTTGCCAGCGTTCATTTCCTCTGAAGACTGGCCATCAGACAGTCCAGATTTGAACCCATTGGATTACAAATTGTGGACGGTTTTAGAGGACAAGGTTTGTCACAAAAGATACCCCAACATTGGATCTCTTAAGACTGCTTTGGTTCGAGCTGTGGCCAATTTTCCAATGGACGAGGTTCGTGCAGCTATTGACGATTGGCCAGTGCGACTTAAGGCGTGTGTAAAGGCAAAAGGCGGACATTTCGAATAAGTAGATTCTTTTTGGAAATAATATACATCAATAAATATATTAAAAAATATTTGGACCAAGACAATTCAGTACTTTTTATTTTACAGCATAAAACGTGTGTAACAGTTTTAATGTTCCTACTAAATAAGTGGAGAGAAAAATCAAGTTTAAAAGAAATTGAATTTCATGTAATACGAGGGTTGCTATATATATTTCTGGCCTGGCGCAATCTGACATCTCCATTGGAAAGTTTGGCACTTTTTAGCATTAACGTACTCAGAACGTACGACCATCATTTGAGTTGTTTACAGTGACTTGAAAAAATCAATTTGGCAAAAAATTAAATTAACTCGTGAACATTTTCGTGCGATCATTTTTCACAACTTTCGACGTGGATTATCACGACAATAGTGCTTCGATGAACTTAACTCATTGTATGGCGATGAAGCACCATCCTATAGCACTGTGAAAAACTGGTTTAATGAATTCAATCGTGGCCGACGCTTGCTCAAAGAGGAAGGTCGTCCAAAAACGGCCGTTGTGCCAGAGTTCATTGATGCTGTGCGTGAACTGATAATGCAATGTCGTCATATGACATACTGTGAGATAGAGGCATCCTTGAGCATTTCTTCCACCAGCATACATTCGATATTGCATAAACATCTGGCCATAAAAAAAGGTTTGTTCTCGTTGGCTCCCACACAAATTTGACAATCGTTAAAAAAAAGGCTCCTGTCGATTGGTGCAAAGGAATTTTGAAAAAATACGATCGCGGTGCTTTAAAAGTCGTTTATAAGATCGTCACAGCTGACGAATCATGGATCTATGGGTATGAGCCCGACTTTTTAAGGATGTAACGGCGTCTCAACAATGGCTTGTGGATTTCCATTACTCCAAATGCGACAATTATCGGTTATTGAAAAGTGAGCTTCATCTCTGAACAAAATTTTTGTGTAAAAATCAGGATCAGTGGCCATCTCGTTCCGGGCCTATTCACCACGGTTTGCAAACGTTGTTCCGGAGTAAGTCTATTCATTATGAAATGGCAAACCAAACTAAGGATAAATGAAGTGCCAGCTGTTAAAAAGACCAACTCCGAAAAATGTGTCGCCAGATTGAAAACCACACGTCTAAAAATACATCCTTTATTACCTGAAGGAATGGTGTCTTTAAAAGCAATTGCAATTTCTTAAAGCTGCGGTCTATTTCCACTTCCAGGTGCTTGAAAAGTCTATCTTTGGCATCATCGCCTTGCACATCCGTCGCAACGTGTACACACATTTGACGGATGTAAAAATATTTAGCCTTGATGCGAATTGCTGGAAGAGCGTGTCCACAAATTAAAATTCAAGTACTCAGAAAACAGTTGCAATCTTGATAATGGTAACTGAGCATTCTTCTCGCATATGCTTATTTTCCCACTTTTTCACAAATATCCTTGAAGGAGTCTCAACAATTTTCCATCTATAGAAATGCTCGAAATAATAAAATCATCATCACATGCTGTTGACGTTTTGTAATCAGCATTTTTCAAGTCAAATAACAAAGAAAAAACGCTATAGCAACGGCAGCAATAACAATCACAGCAGCAGCAACAGCCATTAGCACCAACAGCAACCGACATATTTTCCCTTTGGATTTTTATTTTTGCTGTCAGAATATGTCTGCAGGATGAGGCAAGTGATTGTTGTCCTAGAACAGTTTGAAGGCCTAGAAAAACTCCCCAACGTTTACATAAAATTTCAGCACGCATCTGTTGTTCTATTCGCACAAATATTCTTCTATTCCAAGTAAAATAATGTTTATGACGCTGTTCAAAACATTTTGCATATGTATTCCGGATGCTGAAGGAGGACGGCAAACAGTAAATTTAGTCCTTATAAAAATTTCACAGGATTCAAGCTAGTCTGAGGCAATATTGCTATTCTCAGCGTCACTCCATTACCTGCCTTCTGCAGCGAGTCAGACGACAAAAATACGATTTCATAAATTATTCGAAGGACTCACAAAAGGCTCAAACGCTGGAAAAAAATGTTGAATGAATTTTTAATGAAAACCAACAAGAGACATTCAAATGGCGATCAATAAAAAAACACACGCACACAACACGAAGGATAGCAAAAAACCCACCCATTGTGTGAGGCTAGAGGGCTTATATTTTGCACAACACGTATGAATTTATTCGGCTGCCTTCGCAATAAAATCGCAAAACATGCATTGTATATTTTAAACCACAAGTTCCAACAACATCGACAAAAAAAGGGGTTACAATTAATGACCGGTTTGAAATTCAAAATTCTCCATTGGACGTGGAATAGCAATGCTGGGTAAATCTGATTCTTGAGTGCTTCCAAACGTTTACCTTTGTTTGGTATTCGCGGTGGGGGTAGGCATGGTTCGAACAAAAAAGTGTCCTTGCAATCGTTTAAATCTTTTATGGTGGAGAAAAACACATAAAATGCGGAATATTTAGAGTTTTTTTTTCTGCCCAAGTACGTGATGAGAAATTGAACATATTTTTTCAACCTCAAATACTCGTATCCTTTATCAAGGAAAACAAATTGCATTTGTACATGGTAGAGAAAAAAAGCGGATATCTAAATTTGTACGAATGATAAAAAGCGGATTCGTTTCGGCAACAATGACTAATTGTCGAAATAAATACAAGCAAAGAAGATATGTAGATTTGTAATCTGTTCCCCGAAGCCCTATGCTCTGGCCCGCATTTGTAGCCGAAAAAAATAAGTTTTTCAGGATACTTTTGCTTTATCCATGGGGATAAGGTAAGATACGTAGCGCCAGGATAGGCTAGGTAAGAATACGTTATATTAGGTTAGTTTTTATATCCTCCACTCTGTTGAACTGGGCTTTATAAGTAAGAGGGATGGCAAATGTTTTTTAATTACTACAGAAATATGAGCTAGACTCACTTTTCGGAATTCCGATCGACTCAGCATCTCCTCTGATTAAATTTAACGAAGTCAACCTTTCAGTCCGGCATCCATCTTAAGCTTGTAATGAAATGACAGGTTGCATTTTTTACATAATTTTCAAAAATTTTGCCAGAAGTTAATTTTTTTCGAACAAGGATCGCGCTACGGTTTAAATTAAGATATAGCTCCCACACATATGCTCAACCGAAGCCATATAAAGGGTGATTTTTAAGACGTGTGGTTTTCAATCTGGCCGTACTTTTTTCGGAGTTGGCCTTTTTGATAGCTGTCGCTTGATTTATGCTCAGTTTGGTTTGCCATTTCATAATGTTTAGACCTACTCCGAAACAACGTTTGTAAATCGTGGTGTGTGAGTCCAAAACGAGATGGCCACCGATCCTGATTTTTAAAAGAATATTTTGTTCAGCGATGAAGTTCACTTTTGGTTGAATGGGTACGTCAATAAACACACATAGAGAAAAGATTTGTTGTCACAACCGAATTTTTTGCCAACCGAATGTTGGTGGTTGCAAGTACTATCCATTTATTTCATCGTTACAACCAAATGTTGGTTGGGTTTGTTGTGTCTAGAGCCGATAAAATATTATGGGATTTATTTGTTGCTGTTGGAATAACCAATATTATGTTACAAAAGCCAACTAAACAGGGTTTGGTCACTACAAAGCATTTATCTGTTGTCACCAATAATTATTGGTACCAAAGTAACATGTTCATCACAATTGGTTGGTTGACATAACCGCCAGTTGTCGCAACCAAACGTTAAACTGAATACGGTTTGTATACATGTGTTATTGACGGTGAATGCTGTAATATGGTTGTGACAACTTTTATATGATATCCCAAACCATGTTACCTTTAATACTATTGAATGTTGGTTATTGCAACAGAAATTCGGTTAATCCAATCGAATTTCTGTAGTTCGGGCCGATTTCCTACTTATATTTTTCCTGTGTGCAAAATTGTCGCATTCGGAGTAATGAAAATCCACAAGCCATTGTTTAGACGTCGTTACATCCTCTCAAAGTCACTGTTTGGTGTGCTCTTTTAGTCCATATTTTTCCAAAATGAAGCCGGAGAAAATGTTACAGTAAATGGGGAACGCTATAGAGCCACGATTAATGACATTTTTGTTTATGAGTTTGAGGATGTTGATGTGGGCGACCTTTGTTAATAATATATATTTTAAATATTGTCAGCAGTACACATAACGTTATTGTAAACCCTCCTACATTCACGGCGAAACGTGCATCTACCAGACTGTGATGTTTTTGCTTTAACTTAGCTGACTTACTCTTCTTTCCCCTACGATAAACAACAATATTGTCAAGTCAAATTTTGAGAAACAGGATTCCACCGGTATGGTTTTATTGGACATAAAGGCAGCGTTTGATTCAGTATGGCACGACGGTTTGATTTCTAAACTAATACGGTTAAACTTCCCTCCAAATATTATAAAAATTGTCCAAAACTTCTTATGGTCCAGGACTTTTAGGGTTTACATCAGATCTCAACACTCAAGATTGTTTAATATAAACGCCGGCTGCCCACAGGGATCATGTCTTTCGCCAGTGCTGTATAACATATACACGGCGGATATTCCGACTATAGAAAATTGTGTTATGTCCATATTTGCTGACGGCACAGCAATACTAAGTTCCGCTAAATTATCTTTCGAGATTGTTGCAAACTTACAATTAGCGCTTAGAAAATTATTTGTATATTTCAACAAGTGGAAAATAGCAATAAACTGCGATAAAAGTCAGGCGATCTATGTCTCTAGGAAAAGAAAAGAATGTTTTCTCCCTCAGGACAACATAAAATGGGAAAAAAAACGTCAACTATTTAGGTGTAACTCTAGACTCTAAACTAACATATACGTGTAAAGATCATATTTCATATATTGCAAATAAATGTAACATCCTGATTAGAACTTTACGAGGGCGATCGCAAAACTAACAGGCCTGGCACATTTTCTGTTTTACTAGCAACTTTTTTTTGTTTTTTAAAAGCAATAAGCCATCTGTCAAAATTTTCGAAATATTTAATGAATATTTTCTTTGTTACAGGTGATTGAAGTAAACAAGTTTTATAATTTTTGAAAAATGGAAAATAAAGAGTTTCGTGCGGTAATTAAACACTTTTATATAAAAGGTTATACGCCACAATTAATCAAAGATGAATTGGATTCTGTTCATGGTAATAATGTACCATCATACTCCACCGTTAAATCCTGGGTTCAACAATTTAAAATGGGTCGTTCAAGTACGGAAGATGAACAACGCTCTGGAAGACCGAAAACTGCTACTACTATTGAAAACATTAGAAAAATATTAAATGAAGTGACTAAAGATAGACGAATAAAGCTCAGAGAACTTGCTGATATTGTTAAAATACACGAAAAACTAGTTTGGAGTATTTTACATGACGAACTCCACATGAAAAAGCTATCCGCAAGATGGGTGCCGCGTTTGTTAACTTTGGCCCAAAAAATCGTCCGTTGGACCAATTCCGAGGAGCTTTTAGCGATTTATCAGCGTAATCCAATGGAGCTCTTGCGCCGATTCATAACTGTTGATGAAACATGGATCCATCACTACATCTCAGAATGCAAAGAACAGTCAAAACAATGGAAAAAAGTGGTCCCAAGAAGGCGATAACTGTTAAGTCAGCAGGAAAAGTAATGGCCACAGTATTTTGGGATGCAAGGGGTATAATATTTATTGATTATCTTGAGAAAGGAAAAACTATAAATAGTGAATATTATTGTGCATTATTGGATCGGTTGAGTGAAGAAATCAAGATAAAATGACCGCATTTAGAAAAAAAAGTTCTCTTTTATCAAGATAATGCTCCTTATAATGACCGCATTTAGAAAAAAAAGTTCTCTTTTATCAAGATAATGCTCCTTCACACACTGCATTTTTAACTCAACAAAAACCGGCCGAATTACGATTTGAAATTGCTCCGCATCCACCATATAGTCCAGATTTAGCTCCTTCTGACTATTTCTTGTTTCCAAATTTAAAAAAAATTTTCGGTGGCAAACAATTTTCGTCCAATAGCGAGGTTATTGCTGAAACTGAGGCATATTTTGAAGGTCTTGAAAAATCTTATTTTTCCGATGGAATTAAAAAACTTGAAAAACGTTTGATGAAGTGTAGTGAGCTGGAAGGAGATTATGTTGAAAAATAAATAATAATAATTCCAAAAAAACGGTCTTTTTTATGTTAGGCCAGTTACTTTTGCGGTTGCCCTCGTACATTTGGAATATGTTAAAAAAATGTACTAAATTTTAGCCAGTTTATACACCGTTACTTTCATTGCTTGCACGCTTAACTGCAGCGGGAACCTTTTTATATTTTTTCTTAAGAAAAAAGACGCACACTTCACAAAGTTGTAATTACTTTTAGCAAAGAAAAATAAAGGTGTAAATTAATTTGCTTAATTGAGATATTTTAATTTGCACAGTCAACGAAATGAACAAAACTTTTTTGAAAACAAACATGTTTTGCAGATACTCGTACACCCAGATTCCAAGAAACAGAAATGACATCAATTAACGGATTGCTAAAACCAACACCCTCACCACCTCCCCAAAGACTTAGTCTTTAAATTGAACAGAAAATAAATATGTGACGCGCAAAATAGAAAGAGACCTAAGGTTAAAAACCAGTTTTGTTCAGGAGAGCCATTTTAAAGATTAGGTCCCTTTCTATTTGCGCTTAGAATCGTCGACTTCACTTCCATAAAACGCGCATATCTCTGGGAGGGAACACTTTTGGGACATGGGATCGGTCTCATTCGATGCTCAGATGTTGTCCACATCAAAAAAAGAAAAAAAAATTAAAATTGATTTTTTTTACCCTTAGGTCCCTTTCTCTGTGCTCTGTCAAATATAGAAATTCTATGAAATTATTAAATAATTAAACAAAATAGCTGAAACGATAAGAAAAAAGAACACTCAGTTTCCAAAAAAAATCGCATGAGTTGACGTTTACCAAAATGACGACAACCCGCCTTATAGATTTCACTTTTCTTTGCCATATTCCAAGTAAGCAATTCCTGCCACAAGAAACATTCACTGGCCTACACTCAAATGTGTGTATATATGCCTGCTATTTAATAAATGGATCATTATAATTTTCAGAACGTGATGAATGCGAAGAATTGCTTTGCCAAAACCAAAAAAAAAACCAACAGCAAACGCTCATATAAAATAAGAAACACTTCAACGCCGGAATGACAGGCATGAAATTTACATAAAAATCAAATTAATTCATAGTAAAAATTAGTGTTAAAGTTGTGTTGCGTAATTAATCACCCCGCCAGCCAGCTACGAATAATGCGAAAATGTATGAATAATTTATGATGGGCTGAAATATATTCTTCCAACAGTTGTAAGGATAACACTATGAGGAGGTCACCCAATGGTGGATGTTAGAAATTCTTAATGGTTTGCCCCCATGCTAGAAAAATATAAAATTGTTGAATATTAATTTAATGTCAATATTCTTTAAAATTTAATTTATAAAATATTTTGAAGAAGTGTGATAGACAAAGAGTCCTTAAGTGGAATCAATTGACTTGGGTTAGGTTAAGTGGAGAAAAAGGAATTGCTTTTGTCGATTAAGTCGAAGAGAGCGAAGCCTATACCATCGTCCGATTACTCGGGTACTTCCTCCTTTTTCTTATCTTCGTACTTGGCTTCAGCGGCGGGAGCAGCTTCACCACTGGTCCGTATCCAATGAAATGGGCATAAACAAGCCAGCAGCTGAATAACCGTGACTGTGTGAATAACCGTGACTGTGTGAGGATCATAATTTGGCTCTGAGCATTATACTTAGTAGGGACATAAATGCTGTTACAACTTTGATCACACTCATTTCAATAGTAGAATTGAACATATCCCGTCAATGTCATATGGGTTTTGAAAGCTAACCTCAATAGCGTTAGTCTGTAACGGGATTTATAAAATGTTTCAACTTTTATCATGGAGTGGTCAAATTATGAGAACCGTATCGCTGTAAAAGCGCTTTTCAAGTGTGAAATGAAAAAAACGATATTTTCAAAACGCTCCGGCCACTAGGGATAAGCCGCATGTTCGTATACCGATGCATAAAACTGTTTAAGGAGACTGGAGATGTAAAAGCCCGCCACCGGTCGGGCCGCCCACGCTCTGTTCGAACACCGCATGTCATCAAAGCCGTTAAATCAAGAATTCACAGAAATCCGCTCCGAAAACAGAAAATCATGGCCCGTGAGATGCAAATCACACAAAAGTCCATGATTCAAATCGTTAGAAAAGACTTGAGACTCGGGGCTTTCAAACGATGTACCGGACAGTTATTGACTGCAGCTTTAAAAAAAAAATTGGATTGAAAAATGCAAACGTCTTTTGGTGAAGCACGCTGATAACTTGCACAGAAAAATTTTGTTTGCGCTGTCATCTATGGAAGCATCTGAACTGATCCCATGGGTGGAAAAGGGTCATCACCCAGCTTCAGTCATGGTTTGGTGGGGTGTCTCCTACGATGGGGTCACTGACCTGCACTTCTGCGAACAAGGAGTCAAAACATCGGCCAAAGTTTACCAAGAAAACGTTTTGGAAGCTGTTGTGAAGCCTCTTAACAATTCCCTGTTCCAAAACCAGACATGGACTTTCCAGCAGGATTCCGCGCCGGCCCATAAGGCTAAAATGTGCCAGGCCTGGCTTTGAAATAATTTGCCAGCGTTCATTTCCTCTGAAGAATGGCCGTCAGGCAGTCTAGATTTAAACCCATTGGACAACAAACTGTGGATGGTTTTAGAGAACAAGGTTTCTCACAAAAGATACCCCAACATTGGATCTCTTAAGACTGCTTTGGTTCGAGCAGTGTCCAATTTTTCAATGGAAGAGGTTCATGCAGCTACTGACGATTGGCCAGTGCTACTTAAGGCGAGTGTAAAGGAAAAAGGCGAACATTTCGAATAAGTAGATTATTTTGGATACAATATACATTAATAAATATATTAAAAAATATTTGGTCCAAAAACACTCAGTACTTTTTATTTTACAGCATAAAACGTGTGTAACAGTATATATGTCCCTACCGAGTAATATGGTACTTAGAATCCTAATTGGGTTGCGTATGATCAGATGTTATTTCGGGATCATAATATAATGGTATGAGATCGTAATTAGTATCTGTTTTGGAGATCCATGCTAACTTGATTGTGTGTAATTATAATACGATTACGAGGGCTGCTATATTTATTTCTGGCCTAATAATGAAAGTGCGAATATTTACCATCAAAAATGGTTATATATTGTTTTTCATAGTATTCTCCAACATGATTTATACACTTTTGCATGCGCTCTAACCAATTGTCGAAGCACTTTTTCCACTCCAACTGATACACCTTCAAAACACGGTTTTGAACGCTTCAACAGCATCTTCGACGAAAATCGTTGACCACCAAGGCGAATGACACATCAATTCGACATTTGGCCGGTCAAAAAGGCGCTGGTTTGAGACGATGCGTGAGAACTCGCATTGTCGTGGTGCACAATGATTCGTCTTCTTTTGTTTGTTTTTCGAATTTCTCCGAAGACTTCAGGTAAACAAATTGTGGTGTACCACCGTCCTGCGTTGCTCAAGCGGAACAGTTGCCACATGACCAGTTTTGCCGAAGAAACGGCGACCATTTGCTTCGAAGTGCTTCTTCCACGAACAACTTTCGTTGGATTTGGCTCGTCTTCGAAGATCCACACGGTCGATTGGTGTTTTGTTTCGGGCTCATACGCAAAGAAATATGTTTCGTCACCTATGACAATCTTATAAAAGTCTTTTGAAGCACCGCGATCGTAATTATTAAAAATTTCTTTGCACCAATCGACACGAGCCTTTTTTGAGCGATTGCCAAATTGTGCAGGATCCATTGAGAACAAACCTTTTTTACGGCCAGGTTTTCATACAATATCGAATATATGACGGTGGAAGAAATGCCCAAAGATGCCTCTATCTGACGGTATGTCACATGGCGATCTTGCATTATAAGTTCACGCACGGCATCAATGTTCTCTGGCACAACGGCCGTTTTGTGACGACCTTCACGACCTTCGTCTTTGAGCGAGCGTCGCCCACGATTGAATTCATTAAAGCAGTTTTTCACAGTGCTATAGGATGGTGCCTCATCGCCATACAAAGATAATCCACATCGAAAGTTGTGAAAAATGATCGCACAAAAATGTTCACGAGTTAATTCCATTGTTTTTTAAATATATATGTGACGCGCAAAATAGAAAGGGACCTAAGGGTAAATACCAGTTTTGTTCAGGAGAGCCAGTGTAGATTCGTCGACTTTAATTGCATAAAACGCTCATATCTCTGGGAGGGAACACTTTTGGGGCATGGGATCGGTCTCATTCGGTGCTCAGATGTTGTCCACATCAAAAAAGGAAAAAAATGAAAATAGATTTTTTACCCTTAGGTCCCTTTCGCTATGCTCTGTCACATATAGCAACCAGAATTATATATAGCAACCCTCGTATGTTAGGTATCATAAAATTTTTGAGTAGGACGAAAATATGCTTATTTGGGATCATGTGTGAGATAATGAAAGAATCAGAATAATAGTTACTTAGCTAGGGCATGGCCCACTAGTGTTAAGTTTTATTTTATTTTAGTATAAAAAATGATCTCAAGAGAGCGATCCGTAAGGTTTTCCTTCCCTTTTTTGACGGACAACTAATGACTGGACAGATAAATTAAAAAAAAAAAAAAACGAATGACTAAATGGGCTGGCCTTGGCACAAATTTATTTTATAAGAATATAAGAAGGTATTCCTAGAAGAATACAAAGTATGCTAGGAAATGTATATATTTAACTAGTCTATAATGTAAAACAAAAATTGATTTGGAGATAAATGAAATTGAAGTGGTACTTAGCTACAAATGTTTTTTTTGAAAATCTCAAAAAAAGTTTTTTTATGATCCTACAGGGTTTTCCATTAACGACATAACAATTTTATATAGTGTTTTAATAAAACACAGAATATTTAAGATTTAGAGTTTAAATTTATTCCAGGTGTAGTGAAAATGTTACATTTTAAGACCAAAATTGGATTTTGGTCATATGGCCACCACGAGCCCGTGTACAGCAATCTACTCTTTGGATCCAACTTTCCACCACTCTTGCACAAATTTCGACTGGAGCGTTAGCTATTTCGCCTTGGATGTTGGCTCGTAGCTCGTCTTAAGTTGTTGGCTTGTTGTCATAGACCAATGACTTGAGGTGTCCCCAAAAAAGGGAATCCAATGGCGTTTCAACGCATGAACGAGGTGGCCATTCGACCGGACCATTTCTCGAGATTCACCGAATTTGCTTTTCAGTAAATCGATTCTAACGCGTGTTATATGGCTAGTGGCACCATATGGTTGAAACCACATATCAGCGATGTCAAGCTCATCCAATTCAGGCGATAAATAATTTTCTTACATCGCTCGATAGCGCTATCCATTGACGATAACATGACGATTGTTTTCAACGACGCAAAAATACGGCCCAATCACATCTCCTTCACACCACACAGTAATTCCTTGCGGATGCAACAGCGTCTCTTGAAGCCCATATGGGTTTGTTGCTGTCCAATAAAGCATATTTTGTTTATTGACAAAACCACTCAGCCAGAAATGAGCTTCCTTGCTGAAGATGATTTTTCGATGAAATTCTGGATTTTCGTAAAACTTTGCCAGAGCCCAATCGGAGAAGTTTCGGCATTTCAAATTTTCAAGTGGCTTTAGTTCTTGAGTCAGTTTGATCTTATAAAAATTAAGTCCAAGCTAATTTCGCAAAATACGCCACTGTAAGGTTTGAGAAATGCCCAATTCCTGAGAAAGACGTGGAATCGACTGATTTGGCTCATTTTGAACGGATACGCTTACGGCTGCAATATTTTCGTCGCTTAGAGCGGAACGCTACCTCCTTGGCGCTGGAACTTTCGAAAGTGAAAATTAAGATCCAAATTTATGCGCTATAGCGCGCACAGCCTGTCGGGTGGGACGATTATTACGGCCGAAATATGGAGTAAGCGCTCTTAAAGTTGCGAACACCGACTCAAATTTCGGTAATAATTTTTAATGATTTTCAAACGTTGCTCGTAAATGAACATAATCACGATGAAAATGTTAACTTCGACTAACGTTTTAACACTGAAAGGTCATTAAAAATCTTTGAGGGTGCGTAGATATAAAGATAGGAAATTTTTATATCCCTATTGGAAATAACGATAGGATGCTATAATTTGTTTTTTGTTTTTGAGGGGGTAGTTGCATGAAAAATGTTAAATAACCAAAATTTTAATTTTTGGTTCTTACTAAAAATCATGCTGTCCTGGAACAGATTGATCGGTTTGTACGAAATTTGAGAAATATGGAAAGAATTACGACGATGCTGATGTTCGTGAAACAGTGCAGCGAGTACCGATCGACGCCATCGTTTTAACCAAAACTGCAAAAAACTGTGGCGATCTCAAAAATCATAATACTATTTTTGAATTGTTAGACTTTTTCGCAAATTTGGGGGAAAAATATGGACCATTAAAAATTTTAAATTTGCATCTGCTGTTAATAAAAAATACTGATAATTTCTTAAAATTTCTGGTTTTGTTGAAAAGGTTGAACATTGTCATTTAAAAATGGAACACCATCCGATGCGTTTACGCTGCGCCCAATGGGCTAATGGGCTTGGCAGGAGATGAAGACAGTGCTACCACAGCCTGCAGTGCAGGCTGTATATATGAAACCGATTTTCTTCTTTTCTTGGTCCTAGAAACTTTCAATGAAAACTGGACAACAATTGCGATCTGTAGTTTGATAACAGTAGTTTGACATACAGACAGTCATCACCAGGTGATAGCACGTGGATCGGTATGCTTAAAGGTGGGTCAAATATGAAACTAAATAATAATACCCTATTGCAAAGAGTGGCGTAAAAAAACAAAACAAAATGTAAACTTTTCGGAAAGAAGATTTTTTATAAATGAACACTGAAAAAACATAAATTACCTTAAGAAAAAATCATACTATTCCGAAAATGGAGGGAAAAAATCCAAAAAATGGATTTGAAAAGCGTCAAGTCGGCCAATTTTCTAGTGCAGCAATCAAAATATTGCAGTAATCTAACGCTTTCAAGACCAGAAAATCTCACCAAAGCGCATACAAACTGTGGTTTTGGGAAGCATTTTCCATTTGCCAACTTCGGAAGCTTGCTACTCGACACTTATTTTGGCCAGAGATCTAGAAATATTCCAGTAGACTCGAACACACCTGTAGCAGTGTGAAACTCCATGTTGTTTCAATTTCGAATAATAAACAGCAGAAACTACAGAGTGATTTTCAAAATATTTTCTTTTCCCTCCACTGCACAGTGGCCGAAATACCCGATCTAGCGTCGCTTTAGCGAAATTTTCAAATTAAGAATTCGGCAAGCTTTATTTCGTTTTTTTAAAATTTAAACTCCAACGGATTTTTTCTGTTTTCTTTTTTGTTTTGTTCCTAATATACGCACAGCTGAGAGCATTTAAACTTAACACATGTTTCAGCAAGTGTAATAACAATTTCTTCGGCCAAGGGCTGTCACCCCTGTTCTATGTGCTGCTACAACACAACAACAATTTTTGATTTTTTTTTGGAGTGCAATTTTGTAGTCAGCAAAAAACTAAATATTTAATTTTTTCAAAACAAAATGCGATTTGATTTTATATAAAAGGTATGCATTAAATAAAAAAAATAGTTTTGTGATCTGTAATTGTTGGTTTAAGTGCTGAACAGAAAAAGAAAATGTGAAAGTGTTTTTAGATACTAAATCCAATTTTGTGTGGAATAAAAGTAGAGTGGATTCGACCGTATTCGGTTCACTGTTTGTATTGTTTGTTTAAATGGGTTGTTAACTATGTCAAGTTCAAATATGGGCTGCAAGTTTTTGCAAAGTTTTGATTGTTTTGTGTGTTCAGTTACAATGGCAGAATCTAAACGCACCCTTTTTTAATATGGCATAGTGAACCAGTGCCAACAAAAAAAAATTTTAACGGTGGAAAATTATATATTTTCCAATGTCATTGATCGCTCGAAATATAGCTAGGAACAATACCAACAAATTCAAAAACAATTGAAAAATTTCATTAGCAAGCTCATACAAAAGTGAAAAGAAAGTCACAGAGTTTTGGCTGTGTTTGAGGAGCGAAATAAGATGTGGTTGGATGATGACATTATTTTCCCTAATCCAGCAATTACCCAACGTCAAGAGAAACCCTTTTCAGAGTGCACAAGTGAGACCCCAAAAAAAATTGCCTCAATTGCCAATGAAACACCGAACCCAGATTTAATGGTAGCGGCGAGCGTGAGTCTTTACAAAGCTGGAAAAAAAGCGCTTCAAAGGTTGTTTCAAAGTTATGTGTAGAGTCTGCAATAGCCACAAAAATGCTTAAATCTGTAGACTCTGAACCAAAACCTCCTATTCCGTATACACCTGAAGAAGCTTTAGCTCTTTATATTGATGGTGAATACTCAACCAGGTCATACAGACTAATGCAATCTGGTGGCAAAGAACGACACTGCAATATTTATGCAAGCTACGATATTTTGGCTAAAACTAAAACGGAGTGTTACCCCAGTGCCAACTGAACTTTCAGTCGAAGTTGGCTTGCAAAGTCTCGTAGACCATACTGTTGCACGTATAATACAAGGCTTTTTAACAGCTTTTGAAGATCTCATGACTGTAGCCAATAGTAACGATTGCATAATAGCAATATTTAAATGGGGCTGTGACGGTAGCAGTGGGCACTCTACTTACCGTCAACGTTTCAGTGTTTCTGATACTGGAACAATTGATGAGCATTTATTTGCTGTATGCATTGTTCCTATACAAATTAACAAAGGACCCTCAATACTATGGCAAAATAGCCGGCCTTCTTCAACTCGGTTCTGCAGACCTATTAAAATAATTTTTGAAAAAGAGTCAGCGGATTTAGTAAGGGATAAAGATAAAAAATATAAATAGACAAATTTCACAAATTCTGCCGACAAAATTATGTTTTAAAGCACCTCGAAATACTCCAAAAAACACTTCAAAGTAGATGATGGGGTCAAGCAGCTTCTGTTAAATGACCTACCTGACAGCATTAATCCTGAAAACTCCGACTCTGAATAGTTTTTTATACCCGCACCACATAGTGGTATGGGGTATAATGGCTTAGTGCTTGCGTTTGTAACACATCGAAGGAATCGAGTTAGAATACCGGGACCAGAGAGAAAGTTGCTCAGAATTACATTTTGAGTCGATCTAGCCATGTCTGTCTGGCTGGCTGGCTGGATGTAAAGATGTCCATCTATTCTTGTAATCAAAGTACAGGTCGCATTTATGCACCGATCTTGATGAAACTTGGCATGTGGTAATATATTGGGACAAGGACGGACGCTATTGAATTTGGTCCAAATCGGAGCACTTTTTGATAGACCCCCCATACAAAGGAACTCCCGGATTTGGTCCAAATCCAGTTGATGTCGCGTGTATTGGTCAACAAATTAAAAAAATATGCCATTCGATGTAGAACTGACCACAAAATGTAAAAAAAATAGTTGGACCCGCCTCTCGGACCTACGGGGCCTTCAGAACCCAAAAAATGGACCCATGACTTTAAATATAAGTGTGACCCCTTAAATGAAAGGAAATTATCTTACAATTTTAAATACAGAAAAAAATTCGACCTGTTTGGGCCCCAGGGTCCATTAGGAGGGTCCAAAAGTTTCGGTTTACCCGGATTTTAGTGTGACCCCTCAAATGACAGGGAATTGCCTCAGGACTAAATATGTCAAGCCAAATGATTTATCTCGTCCGTGGGAGGGCACAGGGTCCGAAAACAAGGTATGAAAATGTGGACCAACTATAATTGTTATACCCTCACCACATAGTGGTATGGGGTATAAAGGCTTAGTGCTTGCGTGATAGATACAGATAGAAATAGCGACGAGTGCTTTCGATTAACAGGAGACTTAATCACATTTATAGTGGTGCGGGTATCATAGAGTCGGCCACGCCCGGCTATAGCACTTACTTACTTGTTTTTAGATTTAAGATGAGATTTTGCTGATTGTCGTTGCATTAAAATTGAGAAAGATATAGCTAATAACGTTGTACTGCTAAGGGAAGATTTTGATGATTTTTTCACTTTTCAGAACCATTCGGTTCAGAAATTTCAAAGCTTGCATTTGTCTTTACCATGTAAAATACAATATGTGTACCGAATTTCGTCAACTTTGGAGAGTGTCAGGTCCAAAATGTCTATTTTATTGGTTGGTTATATATGGAGCTACCCATATACTTAAAAAAACAAACACATTTTTAAACTAAATGAATTGGTTATATCCAAATATATATAGATTACAAAAATAAAAAAAATATTCATCATTGTTTATGTTTTTGGAGTTATTAACAAAGCGCCGCTAAATTGGGTATTTCGGCCACTGTGCTATGGCTAGCTTTTAAACCGCCTTGTACATTCTACCTCGAACTATGAAAAACACTACTACCGCTTAACTGTAGACCACCCGCCAACTATAGAATCCAATCAATCACAATATTGTGGTAACCAATAAATCAGTATATCAAGATGAAGTGGAGAACTCAGACATAACTCCGCCGCTAAATTGTTTTCGCTTCCTGCTATGGAGCGAGATTTAAAAATGCACGCATCCTACAACAATGGACAAGTGTGCAGAAGTCATTAGTAACACATGATTGCCTCCTATCGGATGGAAAACATGTAATAACACCGCTCACTCACATAGGATCATACAGAAAAAGTCCTTAGACCGGGAGGAAGGTATTCTTCTATAGGAAAAGTTGATTGGAAAGAAAGTACTCGTAAGAGCAGCTCGTTGTACACTCCATGACTTTCTGTCCCTTTACATGCTTAAGTTCATATGTTTGGGTATGCGAGTGCCCATTCGATGCAACTTGAAGAGGATAAATGCAATATTGTTGTGCAACATGCTAGAAATGAAACGTATCCCTCGCTCCAGTCACCTAAGAGGGATAATGCTGATATGAAAGCGAAACGAACAGAAAACAAAAACGACAGACGATGGAATGAATTGATTATTAATGAACGCTGTGTGACACATGAACGTTCTGCTGCTGCAAAAAAAGAGGACTCAGTAGTAAGCTCGCCACCTTACAAGGATGTGAGGTTTAATTGAATTTTCCATTCGATTTGAGAATGACTTCGAAAGGGGTTGAGAAAGAGTGTCCTTAAACTTCCTTTTTATGCTCATTTTGAATTCAACTTAAAGTTATGACGATTATTGCTTATGGTGTTTACAGTAGCAGATGTGAAAACAAATTATGGCAAGGGCAAATTGGAATAAAATGCCCAGAAAATGTTGGCAACTCCGGCGTTTGATATAACAGTCCGGCGTTTGATTTAACAGTCCACAACGAAATACAGGCAATACACATGAATATGAGCGGATCTCATTGAAACTGAAAAAAACGCAATCAAAGAATTTTTTATGGCCGCCTCAAAATCTTTACTACCTTAAAGGGGCATGCAATTGTACACGATGGTTGATAAAAGCCGCTACCAAAATAAAATTACAATTTTTTTTTCTATTTAATGAAGCTTATTAATTTTTTGGAAAAAGGCCAACGAAACGTCAAAGGAAAATAGATGAAGTAAAAAATATACTTGCATTACAAACGGACCAAAAATGGCAAATATACAAAATAAAAAACCCAAAATTGTTCAAAATAAAACAAAACTCAAAAATTTTATTTTTATTTTGCAGATTGATTTTTAGATTTAACAGAAAATAACTGTGATACAGAATCAAGAATATGGATTGTCCGCCGCTATCACGCATTGGAGTCCGCAGTTTCGGTTCAAAAATAGTATAGGCGCAAGTTTAGCGGCAATCAGAGAAAAGATTGAGACTATTTGTTTTTATTCCGCATTCATACAATCGTTGCTTTTGCCATGCTTTCATTCGACAACAATAACTAATGCTATTGCTATACTAGCATTCGTTGTTTTTGTTGATTGCCTTATGCACACTCATTTTTGTAATGCCGTTACATGTCAAGCAACGAAAAATAGAACCAATCGCACCATTCGCACCATTTGCTTAGTATTCGTTGCTCTGGTGTGTTTATAAGTATGCAGTGTGAAGAAATTTTGGCAAAACTTAATGCTGGTGTTTTCTGCAGCATTAAGAAGAAAACTAAAAGTAAAATATGGCAAGTTTTTGCTCTTATCCAAAATGAGAATAAGGAAATTATTAGTGGATTTGTGCTCTGCGAAAAGTGTAATCACTTGTTTAAATACAATGGCAAACAGACTTCAAATTTAATTCGGCACAAATGCTACGTACAGCAAAACTCAAAAACTGAAGTAAAAAAAGTCAGCAGTTCTGACAAAGAAGAGTTTATAAACGTGTGCGCCCAATGGGTTGTAGAGGACTGTCGCCCATTATCTGTAGTTAGTGGCAACGGATTTAAAAAACTAGCGCAAGCTTTAATAAATATCGGAGCAAAATATGGGACTAATGCGGATATACTGGATCTAATACCAGATCCAACAACCATCTCCAGTCGTATAGAAATCAAGGCGGCAGAAAAACGACAAGAAATTAAAAAGGAAGTTAAAGAAGCAGTGACCACTGAAATGGCATCAATAACAACCGACTTGTGGACGGACAACTATGTTAAAAGAAGTTTTTTGGGTGTTACGTTTCATTTTATAAAGGAATCGCAACTAAAACATATTGTGTTAGGTGTAAAGTCGATGGAGTTTCAAAGTTGCACAGGTGAAAATATATTAGATAAATTAAAATGTATTTTAAATGATTTTGAAGTAAGTAATTTTGATCATGTTAAATTTGTTACAGACAGAGGAGCAAACATTATAAAAGCTCTGCAAAATTATACACGTTTAAACTGTTCAAATCATTTACTTAATAATGTGTTACACACTGCTTTTAACAATACAATGGAATTACAGCCTATGTTAGAATCGTGCAAAAAGCTTGTAAAATATTTCAAAAAAAGTAATTTACAGCATAAATTGTCCACTTCATTCGTTGGTACTCACATTACAGTTTATTTAAATCGATTCCGGACAACTGGGTTGTAATTCAAGAAATACTCGCAAAAAACAACGAAATGTATAGAACTAATGAGATTCGTTTTTCTACGCTCTTAGCACTAGCAGAGCTTTTTAAAAACATTGACCGGATAAGCAATAAATTACAGGGCGTTAATTATGTCACAAGCAAAAATATTTGTTTGTCAATTAACAGCCTAAAAAATATATGTGCAGTTAAAATCCCTGATTCTCCGGATATAATAAATTTAAAAACAAACATAAAACAGGAGATAGATTCCAAATGGATACCCAATATTAGTATTCACCAATACTCGGCTTGTTTTTTGTATCCCCCAACAAATCGCTTTTTGGAAGAAACAGTTCTTTGCGAGGTTAAAAATTTCTGTGTTTCACAAATTTTGAGTGATCAAGACTGCCTACCATTCCCAACTAGGGGAATACATATTCAAACGTCAAATAATAACTTAGCTACTGGTGATTTTGAACTTTTCTTTGCGGAGATAATAAATAGTCCAAACCATACTTTAGAAGAAAGCGTCACCGGTATTCTTTGTGTCATATTAATATTGATATAAACTTAAATGCCTTAGAATGGTGGGATCATCATAGTAGTGAATTCCCCAGGTTGTCTAAGTTTGCGAAAAAAAATTTAGCTATCCCAGCAAGTAGTGCTGCCTCGGAAAGAGTTTTTTCTGCAGCAGGCAATTTGATTACTGAAAAAAGAAATCGATTGGCCCCGAAATCAGTGAATAATATACTGTTTTTAAATTCAGTTTATAAATATGAACAAATTTAACATGATCTAATTCAACTTCTATTACATTATTTGTTTTTATTGTTTTTCTCATATCCTGTAAAAACTGAATTTTTGAGCTTTACTTTTTTTCCAATTTTTCTTTTTGTTGTTGTTTTAACCGAAAATATATCAAAATGTTCCATTTATTGTTTTATTTGGTTTTATTTCACAAGTTTGATCTTCGTATTTATGTCAAAAAAAAAATACGTTTTTTTCAATATGCATGCAGACCATTCGTACCAATCGTTCTATATTTGTTGCTTTTGCGATTGGTATAAATGATAAGCGAAGGCAAGCAATGCAATGCATGGAATTCGTCATACTCACATTTTCTGAATGGTATCATGAGTTGCTTTACTATAATGATGTCTATTGACAACAATATGCATATATTTTGTGATTGCATTCAAAGGCATTAAATATGCCAATCAACAGACCAACTTACCATCGAAACCCTTCGGTTCGGACGGAGAAAACAATCCAAGACTATCGACAAGAAGCTATTCTGCTCAATAAGCAGACAGTCATTGCAGTCAATTATGCACAAAGATTTGCACTTATTCCCATATAAAATGTAAATGGCCAACAAAATGAACGCTGCAGACTTCCCGATTCGCTTGGAATTTTTCCAGAAGAAGCTTCAAATGGTGGAAGAGGAAGGAAACTGCCTTTTCATGTCTGACGAGGCCAATTTCCATTTAAACGGCCACATAAACAAACAAAATTGTCGAATATGGAGTGCTTCCAATCCACAGATACTCCATGGGACGGAATTGCATGCACTTCGTGTCACAGTGTGGTGTGCAGTTTTATCACGCTGCATTGTTGGGCCCTACTTCTTCGAAGAAAACGGTCACGCCGTTACGGTTACTGGAGACCGTTACTTGAGCATGTTGCGAGAGTTTTTCTATCCAGAATAACGCCGAATGAGAATTTCTTTCAACTCTGTGTGGTTTCAGCAAGATGGTGCAACTCCTCACATAGCCCGGCTTGTTATGACAGAATTGCGACCAAAATTTCCCAAAATGCTGACATCCAGAAACTCAACATCTGTTGGCAGGTCGTCTGACTTTACTGTACCTGACTTTTTTCTTGTGGGGTTATTGCAAACAGGAAGTCTACAAAACAAAACCAACAAATTTGAATGAACTCAAGCAATCCATTCGAGAAACAACAGCGGCTATTCCAGTCTCAACTCTCCAAGCATAACAACTTTTTGATAAGATGCCGCAACGAGCACGGGGGTAATTAAATTCCATTTTTTTTAAAACCAATTAAACTGAATTTAATAAAATTGAATGAGCTTTAACACGAATAAAAGAAAAATAAATTTCGTACAATAAAAAAAATTTATTTGAGTTTTTTAATGTAGCAATATTCATCAGCCACCCTGTACATGATACAGAGAAATTTAGAATTTTAGCAATTGGAGACAGTTGTTAGCTTGGGATCACAATTAAAATTAAAGGATCCTAATAATTTATCACAGATACATCATAGGTTGCATGTAACAATATAAACCCTTTTCATCGGGTCTAGTTATAGGCCGTTGTTAAAACATTATGTAGGACTTTTATGTGGGGGTATGTGAAAACATAGACATGCAATATTTAAACTAGAGCGAATTTAAAATTTGAACTGTTGAGCGGCAAGACCTCAAGTCGAATAGGACCTTTATAAAATAATAAGCATCTACAAGCACTTTCCGTTGACTATATAATATCCTGCCATGCCAGATATGCGTACTTAAAAATCAATATTTAATAGTTGGCGCATCTCCTACCCATAATTGCGGTATTTCGGCCCGTTGGGTCCATGAGATTAATAAACATTTGTATTCGGAGTAAAAAAAAACTAGATGGTCATGAAATTTTACGATGATCGATAAAAATATATATCGGGTGATCAATATAGAGGTAATATTTTCATTAGAAAAAAAATACAAAAATTCTAATCAAGTGTGGAACCTTTATGTTCATTCGAAAGCAAATTTTATGCCATTTATTTTTTGAAAATAATTTTCTTTAAATGTTGGCAACTGTATTATGGAAATAAGCATTCGGTGAGAAAGGGGAAGCTCCGCTATTTTCGACCAATATGTTGTTCAGTGCTGAGGCCCATTTCTGGAGCAACGGCAACGTCAGTAAACATTTGGCCTGGCATTTGGCCTGAAGAGCAACCAGAACAGGTTCACGAGGTGCCATTATAGCCAGAGAAAACCACGGTTTGGTGCGGTTTATGGACTAGTGGAATCATCAGTCCATATTTTTTCAAAAACGATAATGAACCGTGAATGGTGCTCGCTATTGCAACAGGATACCGGGCTTTTTGCAACCTGAAATTGAAGCACGTAATCTTGACGACAATTTGTTCCAACAAGACGGCGTTACAAGTCATACAGCCTACAAAATAATCAATTTATTGAAGGAAACTTTTGGCGAGCCCATTATTTGGCGTCGTGGACCTGTGACGTGGCCTTCCAGATCGTGCTGGACTATTTTTTGTGGGGTTATCTAAAGTCTTTTGTCTACGCAGATAAGCCCGACATGATTGACGCCTTGAAAGAGAATATTCGGTGTGTTATTGCTTACATACGGCTCTAAATATTGCAAAAAGTGATCGTAAATTTGGCCACTTGCCAGAAATCATTTTCAAAACATAATGACAAGCCCTTATCTTTATAATAAAGATACATGTTTGGTCATAGCATTAAATTTATTTATTTCTTCTTGTAAACCACACGTCTAAAAAACACCCTATACTTTATGTAGGGTATTGCAAAATAAATTATAATAAGGCTAAGGACTTATGATAAGAAATATGTTCCTCCATATTGGTCATATTGTAAGGCAGTCAGCTATTTTCAAAAAAGGTAGGAAGAAAAATTGTAGTACAGTAGACGCTAGAACTAGTACTTTGTTTTTCGTGTGGTTCCAAAATTTCCAAAAAGTTCCAATTTCTGGACGCATTTTTATTTTTACAAAAATAAGGCGAATATACTATTTTTATCCAATTTTGAGTATTTTATTAAGAACAACAAAAACTTCAATAACAATTCAGTCAAATAATATCACATAAATGTTCAAACTTAAAATAATTCATTGAAGTAAAGGAAAATGTTAAAATCGAACTGCTGGAATGCGCATCGCGCGCTCGAAGAGAACGGTCGTTAAAAGAACTCCTCTCGGAAATTAATTCTAATAAAATAAAATAAGCAGGGAAAGTGCAAAAAATAAACTCAATTGTCGGGAAAACAATTATCTAAAATTGTTTGAATTCATTATAAGTATTAACTTGTAAGGAATTCAAACAGTTTTTTGACAAAATAAAAATTTTAAGTTGAACAACAAACCCAGTTGTGTAAGAATCAGTGTAACAAAACAACCAAAATTAAAAAAGGCACACACACAGCTAAACAAACCCACAGCTTGATGAGCCATCGTCTCACTCAAGAGTTGGAACAACGCAGACACTCTTTCTGCAGTGTAAGTTCGCGGAATGCATACTTCGCGATAAATGCAGATGTAAACAATGGAATGAGAGAGGTAGCGCCACTAAGACAAACTCTCTCACCAGGCAGTGCTAGCAACAACAGTAATAACAAAGAAGGTGGAAACACAGCGAACACAGAAATAACACACGAAAACAACGACAAACCATTAAAGGCGGTACAGACAGGCATGGATCGCTACATTACTATAAAGCGTAAATCCAGCCCAGCCAAAGGCAACTCTAACAAAAAAAGTTGCAAAACTGTGAACGGTGAAGAACCAACAACGTCCGTCACGGGTAAGAACCGGTTTGCATTGCTGAGCGAAGAAGAACCTCAATCTTCTACCTCGGCAAATGCCGCAACTCCAAGGCCGCCCCCAATATACCTACGTGAGAGTAACTCAAATGAGCTAGTAAATATTATTGCCCAAGTTGTTGGTAGTAGTGGCTTTCACATAGTGCCAATAAAGAAAGGGAACATTAACGAGACTAAAATTCAGGCATACACCGAAAACGGCTTTCGCGCTATTTCTAGTTATTTTAACGATAGAAATAAAAATTTTTACACGTATCGTCTTAAGAGTAGTAAGGGTATCGCGGTAATCTTAAAAGGCATTGAATCATTTGTAGGACCAGATGAAGTAAAACGAGCACTGGAAAAAGAGAATTTTAACGTTCACTCCGTGGTGAACGTTCTTAACAATAAAAAGGTTCCCCAACCAATGTTCAAGGTCGAACTTCAACCTGACTCGCGGAAACTAAAGAAAAATGAAGTTCATCCTATATACAAACTTCAATATTTGTTATATAGAAGAATCACGGTCGAAGAACCCCACAAAAGAAATGGTCCCGTTCAATGCCAAAATTGTCAAGAGTATGGACACACAAAATCATACTGCACTTTGCCAACCGTTTGTGTTGTATGTGGTGATCTACACCAATCGTCCGCCTGCAAAGTTAAATCGCAGGAACAGAAAAAGTGCAGTAATTGCGGGGAACAACATACCGCAAATTACAGAGGTTGTAGGGTTTACAAAGAACTTAAGCGTAAACTAGAAGAGAAGCGTAAACTCATTTCTAACCGAAACGCGCCGAATCCTATAATCGACATCCAACAGACTCCAGTTTACTCTAGCAACGGAAACGGCATTACAAACGGTATAACATACGCGAATGTTCTAAGGGCGCATACACCTAATGCCCCAGTGCAACAACATGGTAACTCTGAATCAATGATTCAACAACTGGTACAGAGTATAAACATGTTCATGTCAACTATGCAATCAATGATGCAAGAATTCATGCGAAACCAGAATCAGTTAATTCAAACTCTACTTACCAAAAAATAGGCCCTCTTAAGATATGTACATGGAACGCAAACGGTGTGAACCAACATAGACACGAACTGACCGAGTACCTAGATCGGCAGAATATTGATATAATGCTACTGTCAGAAACTCATCTCACAGACAAATACAATTTTCAGATACCTAATTTTAGATTTTATGGTACTCATCACCCCGACGGTAAGGCTCATGGGGGCACTGGTATCCTAATACGTAAACGAATGAAACATGAAGTCGCTGAAGGAGTCTCACAAATCTACCTCCAAGCGACAACAATTCGTATCCAGATTCAAGGTAGTTTTCTTACCATTTCAGCAATATATTTCCCCCCGCGGTTCGCGATATCAGAAGATATACTTCTGAACTTCTTCAATGGTCTCGGACACAACTTTATTGCTGCTGGTGACTACAATGCCAAACATACGCACTGGGGATCCCGTTTAGCAAACCCTAGGGGAAACCAGCTATATAAATGTCTAATGCGACGTCAAAATAAATTGGACTTTATATCTCCCAGTCAACCTACATATTGGCCTTCTGATATTAACAAAAAGCCTGACTTGATAGACTTCGGTATAATAAGAGGAGTTAGTAAATCTAACTTATCTGCTAGTACCTGTACTGACTTATCGTCAGACCACTCGCCAGTTATATTTCTTCTTCACGGGAAGACAGTACTTGTAGATGACCCACTAAGGCTTACTTCATACAAAACTAACTGGTTAAAATACAGGAAGTACATTAGTAGTCATTTAGATTCGAATCATCTAATTTCTAACGCGGATGAGATCGATAACAACGTATCCAACTTGAACGTAATCCTGGAACAGGCGGCCATTCACGCTACACACAGACAAATAAAAGTGACAAATAGTTTGAATACTTACACTAACCGGGAAATAGAGCACCTTGTAAGTGAAAAAAGGAGGTTCCGTCGCGAATGGCAGCGAAATAGGTCACCAGCGGCACGACTAAGACTGACTGAAGCTACTAAAAGGTTGCAAAGCGCACTTAGAAAAGAAGACAGTAGACAGCAGGCTAGTTTCATTGCAAGTTTAACTCCGACTGCTTCAACCAAATTCTCATTATGGAAAACATTAAGAAATACTAGTATGCCCACCGAAACGCAATTTCCAATACGCGACGCAAATGGCAAGTGGGCAATATCAGAAGAGGAAAAGGCCAATGTTTTTGCAAACCATCTATCACAGGTATTTCGCCCAAATCCTGCAAGTAGCGACATCCTTCCACCTGTTGATAAAATGTCTGCCGTAATTCCATTGTTTACTAACGCAAATGAAGTTCTGAATGTCATTAAAGAAACCGTGAATCCAGGTAAAGCACCTGGATATGATCTTATCACGCCTAAAATGATCTTGGAACTTCCCTATATTGCTGTGAAGTTCCTGGCAAAATTATTTAACTCTATTTTGAGACATGGGTACTTTCCTAAAGTGTGGAAAATTTCTCTGATTCAAATGATTTTAAAGCCAGGAAAGGACAAATCAATACCTTCCTCGTACAGGCCGATCAGTTTGCTTCCCTGCTTATCCAAACTATTTGAAAAAGTTCTTTTATCGAAAATAAAACCGTTTCTCGTGTCAAATAACATAATACCAGACCATCAGTTTGGGTTTCGCGAAGGTCACAGCACTATCGAACAAGTAAACCGTCTGACCCAAGCAATTGAAAAATCATTTGAACGGCGAGAATATTGCTGCGCAGTATTCCTGGATGTTGCTCAAGCATTTGACAAAGTCTGGCACTTTGGCTTGACCTACAAAATTTGCAAATACTTACCGGCAAATACGCATCGAATTCTTGAGTCTTACTTAGAAAACCGCAGATTCAGAGTCAAATGTGGACAACACGTCACCGATGACCGCGAAATACTAGCAGGTGTTCCCCAGGGAAGCGTCATGGGGCCTATCCTTTACATTCTGTTTACCGCAGATATTCCTACCAGCCCAAACGTGCTAACATCCACTTTTGCCGATGATACCGCTATAATGGCCACACATAAAAAGCAGGATATTGCATCTATGAATCTAGGTGTACATCTCAGACGAGTAGAATCTTAGCTCTCTGACTGGAGAATAAAAGTCAATGAGGCTAAATGCACACAGGTAACTTTCACACTGAATTTTAGCACTTGTCCGACATTGAAATTAAACAATATCCCTTTTTCTCAATCTGATCATGTTTCATACCTTGGAATCCACCTGGATCGCCGACTCACCTGGAGAAGTCATATCGAAGCCAAGAAAACTCAACTGAAACTTAAGGTCCATCAACTTCACTGGCTCCTAAACGCGAACTCAAAACTAAGTCTTGAATATAAGGTCCTGCTATACAACAGTGCAATCAAACCTATCTGGTTATACGGTGCCCAGCTATGGGGCAAAGCAAGCTCGAGCAATCTCGACAAAATCCAAAGAGTCCAATCGAAGACATTGCGGCTTATTACCGGTGCCCCTTGGTATATGAGGAATGAAAATATCCACCGAGACTTGAAAATACCTCTCGTTAAAGAGGCAATTCAAAAAATCAATATAAAGCACAAAGAGAAGCTCGAACGTCATGATAACATACTTGCTAGACAATTATTGTGCAGTCCCAGATCTTTAAGACTTCGGAGAAACGAACGCCGTGTTTTCTAATCTTCATCCGTAACAGTAATCGCGAACACACGCGCCCGAAAGACTGTGTAGAATCCTTTTCTACGTCACGTGGCTTAAACGCTCTTATACGTGATCTTTAAAACAGTCAATATCAATCGCGGACGAACAATCAAAAAAGACTGTGTAGAATCCTTCATTCTACGTCACGTGGCTTAAATGCTCTCATACGTGATCCTTAAAACAGTCAACGCGAAAAACCTACAAAACCCAAATTACGTCGTCCACTCTGCTATTCTAGAGTTATCCGTTATACATACATAACTAGAGTTCTTCACTCTACATAATATCGCGAACACTCAGTAAATGACTGTAAGGGTCCTCTGGACCATTATCACGAGGTTTAAGCCAAACCAGGTTTAAAATCCTCACGTGTGATCCATACCAGTTATATACTATTTTGACCAAATTAATTAAAATTCCTGCCAATTAGCAGAGACCCACATTACAAGAAATCCATACTAGGATTCATTATTAAATTATACTTAAGATTCGTATACTTATTGTTAGGCTCCTTTGGAGCAGATTCAATAATTCAAATAAAGCTTATATAAAAAAAAAAAAAAAATGCGGTGGCAGTGTATCTTATCATAACAAGTTAGTTTTTGCATAACATGTACACATAATTAAAAGTTTTGGTTCTAATTTCCGAATTTTCAACGCATCAAAATTCTGGTTTTAATTTCTGGAGGTTCTTATTTCAGAGAGTTCTAATTTGTGAGCGTTTACTGTATTTTTATCGGCCCCATAATTGCTTGAGGGGTTAGTAAAACAAATACAGATTTGGATAGATGTTCTGATAGGCTTACCGATGATTCTTTGGGGGACCGTAACTCAGGGAATATGGGTTGCCGCTAAAAACAAATTGGTTGTTGCTTTTAAAAATTCAGGAGGTCCATCTTTTTCAATATTCTGGATTTATAGATTGTTTATTTATATGACTGAATCGTTTTAAAGCATTAACCGTCTGGCCCAAAAACCTTAAACTGATTCAAATTGTTTTTTTTTGGGGATTTCTGAATGTGTTTTCGTCATCAGCAAAGATTTCTTAGAGGCCTAATGCCATAAATAATCACAGGGAAAATATTCTGATTATCCAATAATCGATATTAGGTTACTACAAAGAATCGATTATCGTTAGCGATTATTGGTACTAATGAAAATGTACATCATTATTGTCTGGTTGGCATAACCCCCGGTAGTGGTAATCAACAGTTTAACTGAATTCGGTTGCTTGACCGACATATTGGCTGCCAGTAACGTTATATTTTCGTATTTAGCATCTTAAGGTTTGTCGAACCATGCTACTATCTCTTCCATGGAGTGTGATGACAACAAAAAAAATGTTAATTCAACCGAGTAGTTCGGACCGATTTTTAACTGACTTTTTTTTTGTGTTTTTTTTTAAATCTGAACCGATAATAAAACTTTATAGCGTCCGTCCAACATACTGGAAGAAAATCGGAGCTATTTGACAATGAAATTTTTTCACAAATTTAAATGTCATATTTAAAGTTTTAAAAAATGTGTTAATTAGGTCCAAATAATATTTTTATTCAACTTCTCTGAACATCCAGTAATGCAGGATATAATAAAGTCATCCACGCCAGACTTCTGGTTTTTTTTTACTAGTTTTTGTTAACTTTTTTTTAGCAAAATATATTATGGGGATTTGACACGGAAAAAATGGCTAAGCTGCTTTCAAACGAAATTTGTGCCTCAGAATGGACCAAACTTAAATGCTAAAAATTATATACATAATAAATTAAACATTTATTATACACATAACAAAAGTATAGTTTAAATTTATGTATTTATTATTTTATTTAATTTAAAGTTCAAGGCCTCCAATAAATATTCCCTTTTTTGAAAACACACTTGTATTCCAAACTTAGAATTTTATATTTTTTATTTTTATTCAAGCTAGAATTTTACTCGTTTCCGTTATTCATATTGCCAAGGATACGTTTATTACATATCCTTGTAAACGGGTGTGATTTCAGTAGACATGAGATAAACAAATCGTATATTCTTCGGGTATTCAATTACTCAGATATTTTGAGTTAGAAGCAAAATATAAAAATTAATGTACTCTTCTAATTGGAATATGTCAATTTTCTTTTAAAATCCCAACAGAATTGAGTACGCTCCATACCTTCATTATTTTTCATCCTTTTGGTAACATGTAAGGCCGAATCAAAAGATTTCCTCTGCTGTATTAATGAATGCCTTTTTTATCTACCTTCCTTTACCTTGACAAAAATATTATTCAACATATAGAGGATGTATGCATTTTTTCTAAAAGAAAGTCACAAACATATACTTTAGAGATAACACTAAGACCTGTTATAAATTATCAGGCATGTCACAGAAGTTTTATGAAATCGATTTATTTCACCTTTTCCAAATCGTTACGGTTTGCTTTTGCTTCTTCAGCACTCGTACGTTTTGACTAATCCGGAAAAAAAATCATTTCACATTTTTGAAACAAAAATATGGTAACTCCATGAAAAAAAGACCTATTCAGCAAAGCTGTCAATTCCGTCCATAGAGAATCAACAACAACCTTATCACCTTTTACATAGCCCCTGGCAATATCGTGATGTTTATCCATAAAATTGATAAAAATTGTGTCCTGTTTAACGTTTCGGTGTTTGCCCCTAAAGTATAAAATAAATTAAATAAACAGTTTTTGACGAAAATTTAGAAACATGTATGCAAATACTTACATTTTTGCCCGATTGACTGAAGCGCTCTGTCTCAAACCAAACAATTAATTGTTTTTTTTTTGTTTTTCCCCTTTCTTGCTTTTTCGTCTGTCAGTTGTACATTTCTACACCTTCTTCTTCAACACATATGGCAATAATTCAACAATACAAGTCTGCCTAAACAAAAACGTTCATTTCTGCATATTTTTTTGCGTTTTCATCATGGATTAGAAAAATAATAGATTTTTTGTAAAATAAATTCCAATAACATGTTCATTCTAAGAGAATTTGGTTAATACAATATTTTCTGTTACATGTATGTGTCTTCTGTTTATTTTTTACGTTAAAATCACTAAAGATTTCAATTTCACCCTGCTTTTTGAAAGTAATATCAAAACGCAAAATTTTTGAGTTTTCCGTTTTTTAGAGAAGCTAAAACCGTTTTCGTTTTCACTTTTGAACGATTTTACATTCTGTGACACCCTGTATATTCATGCAAGGATGTCCATGTCAAACTATTCGATGAATGTCTAAATGTCTTTCAAAACTATGCCATATTTACGAGGGCGGTTCGGAAAGTTCTAAGCCTATAAATGAAAGAAAATAGTTAGTTTTTCAAAAATATTTTTATTTTTCAATAAAATCTCCTGAAACTTCAATACACTTAGTCCAACGCTTATCTGGCAATTCTATCCCTTGATTAAAATAGTTTTCCTCAAGGTCTTCAAAATAGTGGTTTACAACTGTAATTGCATCTTCATTTGAGGTAAAACGCTTGCCAGCAAGGAATTTTTTTAGATTTGGGAACAGGCAAAAGTCACTGTGAGCTAAATCAGCAAATCAAGCAACTCGAACTTTAATTCGTTGATTTTAGCCATTGTTAAAACACTCTTGTGCGCTGGTGCGTTATCTTGATGAATTTTTTTTTTTTGTTGTAAGCCAGGACGTTTTTCTCTAATTTGTACATTTAATTGATCTAAAAGGTTGCAATAGTACTCTGAACTTATTGTTTTACCCTTTTGCAGATAGTCAATCAATAAAATACCTCTGAAGTCCCAAAAAACCGTTGCCATAACCTTACCAGCCGATTGAATTGTTTTTGCCTTCTTTGGGGCACTTCCTCCAGCTTCAGTCCATTGTTTGGATTGTTCTTTTGTCTCTGGAGTATAGTGGTGGATCCATGTCTCATCAACAGTTATGAAACGACGCTTAAAATCCATTTTATTTCGCTGAAAACGATCCAAACAAGCTTGAGAAATGTTCATTCTTATGCGTTTTCGGTCGACTGTTAACAAGTGCGGCACCCATCTTGCAGAAAGCTTTTTCATCTGTAGTTCTTCATGCAAAATTAAATGGACTCGATCATTTGAGATGCCCATGATATTAGCTATTTCACGCACTTTTATTCGTCGATCATTTAATACCATATCATGCACTTTGGCTACAATTTCTGTTGTTGTTGCTGTTTTTGGACGTCCACTACGTGGTTCATCTTCAATGCTTGTACGACCACGTTAAAATTCAGCAACCCAATTTTTTACTGTTGCATATGAAGGAGCACTTTCACCTAACACATTCACCATATCATTATGAATTTCTTGTCCCGATAAACATTTTTTATGAAAATATTTAATGACACCACGCATCTTTAATTTTTCCATTGTAAAAAAATCTCGGATGCGTCTTTTGTGAACACCTGTTTCTATATGAAGGAGTTGCCAGATCGAAACAAAATTTAACATGTGTTCATAGCAGAGATGGAAGTTTCCAAAACACTTAACTTTCTTCTGTTTATACCGCGCTTTTTGTGCTAGGCTAAGAAGTTTCCGAACCGCCCACGTATGTTAGACATAAAACCTCTTTCGCTATAGCTAATCTGCAAAGCAATTACAATTCGTCCTGTCTGTAGCAACTCAGTCCTGCATGAAGGCAACCCCTCTTAATACTCCAACTAAAACATTTTCTATTGCATTTATTTTATGCTATTCTCAAAGTAATTTGCTTAAATTTTTCTAATAAAATTCTGGTCTTTTGTTTTCTTCTCTTTTCTTCTTTTCTGTAGGTAAGTCGTTTTTGCAGCGGGAAGTCAAAAGGATTTTCTGTATTTCCTTTCCTTTGTTTGGTTGTTGAATATAAGATGGGATTGTGGAGCGTGTGCATGTTTGATGATTATATTGGAGGTGGGTTTCCATTAAGCACCCCCCGCCATCTCTTTATCACCGTCTGCTTTTGATGACATCTTGAGATTATGGTGCATGAATGTAAGTAAGTACAAAGTTCTGCCAAAAGTATACGACAGTCCTATCTGTCGGTTGAAAATAAATACGCCTTTAAAGAAATTCTACGAATGCAAATTATTGAAATGAATATAAATGCTAACGGCTAAAAGGAATTGAAAGTGTGATAGGCTTTAAGGAAGTGAAATTAATTCAAAATGCAAACTAGTTTAAAGGAATTGATCTAAATTGTGGGTTCTAAAGAATTATTAAATGTAATTAACTGTTGCAGAGAGTGTTCCATATGACTAAGATTTTTAACGCATTCAAGTAGACGAATATTTGGTAGATACGCGCGCTAAAAAGAATGTTCGGCTGACAATTTCGAGAAAATATATCGAACGACAGATGATTGCAACAATTCCGGTAATTTTTGTTATGGATATTTTTGCCCGCTATAAAAGTAATTAATTACACAACAACATCCTGCTTTTATTAATTATCTTTTAATGTTTTTTTTTTCCTCCAAATTTCTCTTGCCATTTATAAGGTAGGGTTTTATGATCCTTACATCAAGAGTTTGATGCACACTTTACCATACTATAATCCCCGCGACCATACTATGATTCTCGCTCGACAATTCTTTGATCCTCAAAACCATATAATGAGCCTCCCAACTATTGTGTGTTTAACATACAACCTTAGTATGATCCTCACAACCATAGTATGATTTACACCCAACTTTATTATTATTTGGATTGGCTGATGTTGTTGTTCAACAAAAGAGATTTTATGATTTAGTTAACAATAGAAAAATCCGTTTTAAAAAACATAAGTCTTTTATTTATCAACAAAAAAATTGAGGTCGGGATGCCAACCTGCTGTTCAGATGACTAACCAGCTCTGTCTGGAGTTACTTAATTGTCGTTCATAACGTATCATAAAAAATGTGAGCATAATCGGGAATAATATGTGGCTTTGAGAGCTGCAGGACCTTAAATCGGGAGGGACCTTTCTGTGGGAGCTATTCGAAAACATGGACCAAAATGTTCCACCAACAAAACATTGCTGTTGGACGCTTGTTACTCTTCATGCGAAATTTGCTAGAAATCGGATGTGAAATATGGCTTCTGAAGCCGCAGGTTCTAAAATCAGAAGGG
Organism: Hydrotaea diabolus; assembly: GCA_963513945.1. NCBI lineage: Eukaryota > Metazoa > Arthropoda > Insecta > Diptera > Muscidae > Hydrotaea > Hydrotaea diabolus. Next base: position 160,911,006 of record OY740718.1, read on the forward strand.
ACATTTGTTAAGTCCACTTTTACCACAGTAATTTAATGGTCGCTCAGAACGCACCATGCAATTGTACGCACCATCGGCTGTAATTGTGGCTGCTCGAGCTAAAGGACCTCTGTGTGGGACGTTTTCGAAAACATGGACCCATATGTTCCAATTTTACCAAAACTATACTTTATGTTGCTCACTCGTAGTGCAAAAACGTGGTCAAAATCAAGTGTTATATGTGGCTTTAAAAGCTATAGGTTCTGAAATCAGGAAATACATTTCTATGGGGGCTATACGAAAGTATGACCCTTTGTGGTTCAGTTTCACCCTAGTTAATAAGTGGTCGCTAAGAACGTACCGAAATTTGAAATGATCGGGTGTATTTTGTGGCTTCTGGCGCTGCAAGACCTCAAATCGGAAGGAAGTTTTGTCTGCGAACTATTCGAAAACTTGGACCAATATGGACAAAATTCATTTAAAATCGGTGTTGGGCACTCGAAATGCTGTCTGTCAAATTTTGATCGACATCAGTTGTAATTTGTAGCCTTTGAGCTGTGGTTTCTAAGAGTTACCTAATTTTTTACCCGAATTAGTATTGGCTTAATGACGTTCACTTTTTATTTAAATATCCCCAAGGAAAGAAGTCATCGCCACGACGTGAAATAACACGAATTTTTCGCTCAAAATAGCCATTGTTTTGTTAGCTGTGTGGCAAGTGGCATCATCTTGTTAGAACCACATATCTTGCAGGTCGATATCCTCAATTTCTGGCCACAAAAAGTCCATTTCCCAATGACACCGGATGCCCAAATGCCCAAAATGTGCAATTCTGCTTGTTAACGAATTCACCAGGTGAAAGTGTACCTCGTCGCTGAAGATGTTTTTCTTTGTAAAGTCACCATTCACTTATATCTGTTCAATCAACCATTTGGCGTTTTGACGATGCTCGAAATGGTCTTAAAATGGCCAGTAGGCTTCAGCTTTTAAATCAACTGAATCTTGTAAGTGTGTAAATACAAATCTTTATTCAAAATTCGCATCACGGATATTCGTAAGATGTTCCACTTGTTAGACACGACGACGAGTAGAGGTTACAGGCTCTTCTGCCACACTATCGCAAACAACATCAATGTTTTCGCCAGCACGAACTGAGGGAGCATGGACAGGTGTTTTCACACTTCCAGCCCAGGGTTGGATCACCCCTTATTAAACCCGGGACCAGTATAGTAATCGATCGTTGTGAAATGTGCCAAAGTAATCAGTTTTGGATGTACTATGCGTCTTCCGAAGCTAGAGTCATAAAATCGGTTAAACATATTTGTGGGAGCTATATCTGAATTTTAACCGATTTTCATAAAAGTCAACAGCCTTTATCCAAAAAAATTACTTTTCCAAATTTCATAAAGATCTGACAAAAGTTGCGACCTGTAGTATGGAAGTGAGCTTGAGATAGACAGCAGACGGATAGAGGGACGGACAGACTGATATCTTTAAATCGTATCAACTGGTGATTCTGAGTTGATCGGTACACTTAATGGTTGGTCTTCCGTACTTCAAAATTATCAATATTTGTTTGCTTTTACAACAACCAAAAAAAAACGAAAACCAGACAAGCCTGACCACAAAAACCGGGTAAACCGACATGTCTGTTTTAAGCTTCTTTTGAGAAACTGATTGTGGGGTTTTGGACATAAAAACCGAAATGTCGGGGTTTGGCTTTGGACACTCTTACTCCATCTCAATACTCGAGAAAAAAAAGCGATTATTTTCTAAGCTACGTAAAAAAATTCTCAATTTAATTCAACAATTGCTGCGAAGCTTTCTGATGACAGTTGGTGAGCCGAAATCGCGATACTCGTAAAAGCAGTGTCCAGCCAATGTCACTTTGTCATTTCGTTAAAAACTAGTCTTCTATTACGAGGGCATATCAATAATTATGGGACTATCCGACTAAAACAAAAAAAAAATGTTTACAACATAATCTCCTTTCAGCTGAATTCACTTAGTTAAACCTTTTCCAATTTTTCTATTCCTCCCAAGGTCCATAAAAAAGGCATTTGTTTGATCAACAATTTCATCGTTGGAACTGAATAACTTTCCACCTAGTCATTTTTTTAGGTTTGGAAATAGGAAATAGTCACTGGGGCTAAATCCGGATAATATGGCGGATTTGGTACCAATTCATAACCCAATTCATGCAATTTAGCCATTAAGACTAAACACGTGTGCACCCGTACATTATCTTGATGAAAAAAAACCCTTTTCTTGGTAATATGGGAACGTTTTTTTAAATCCTCTTTAAATTAGACCAATAAGTTGGCGTACTACTCGAAGTTTATTGTTTTTTCCTTTTAAAGTAAATCGATGTGGATTATCCCACATGCATCCCAAAAAACTGTTGCCATCACCTTATCGGCAGACAAAGTCACCTTGGCCTTCTTCGGAGTCGGTTCACCCTGAGAAACCCATTTTTAAGACTGCTGCTTGGTCTCCGGAGTGTTGTAATGGATCCATATTTCAGCCACAGTTACAAAACTTCGGAAAAACTCATTCGAATTGCAGTTTAACAACTCCAAATAATCCTTTAAAGTTGTCACACGACTACGTTTATGGTCAATTGAGAGCAAACGCGGCACTCATCTTGCAGACAGCTTTCTTAAACCCAACTGATCATGTAAAATTGAAACCACACTGCCATCTGAAATGCGTATGACATTAACATTCTCACGCACCTTTACTCTTGGATCGCACAACACCATTTCGTGGATTTTTTTTTAACGTTTTTAGGTGTATTTGCCTCAATTAGCCGTCCAAAACGTTTAGCATTATTTGTACTTGTGCGACCACAACGAAAGTCAGTAAACGACTTTTTTACCATTGAAATCGATGGTGCAAAGTCCTCATAGTATTTATCCAGCTTTTTATAGGTGTGATTGAAAAAATATTGTTTAATTAAAAAAAATTATGTTAACTGAGCACTTGAAATTTACTTTTTTTGCCATTTTTTACAAAATCCACGAGATTGTATGTGTTGAACAGCTGTTAAACACAAACTAAATGACGGATCTCTCTCAAAATTTGACAGTAGTCTATTAACCGATGGTACACGCAGGAAAAACGTTTTGTTGGGATAACAATATTCGAAGAGCATTATACTATTGTTGGTTTTATGGTTGTGCACAACAATATTATGATCATCATACAAATAGTATGGTTTACACACAACCATACTATGATCGTCACAGCAATATCACCATACTATGATCCCCACAACCATATTATTATTAACACTCAACCATTCTATGATCCCCACAACCATATTATTATTCACACTCAACCATACTATGATCCAGCAACCATATTATTATACACACTCAACCATACAATGATCCCCACAACCACATTATGATGCTCATAACCATAGTATGTTTAACAAACAACCATAGTATGATCCTCACAACCATAGTAAGACTCACACACAACCATACTATAATCCCCGAAATTGTTTGTAAGGATTGAAATAAGTTGTTATTCAACAGCAGAGATTTTGTTTAAGTAAATTATTTAAAAAAACACATAAAACTCTTAATAATAGGAGTGATTTATTTAAGAGTAAAGAAAATGCGTTTTTTTCAAAAAAAAAATCAGTTTTACTAATCCAAAGTAGTTTGTTTTGAAAAAATTTAATTTACATACAAAAAGTACTATTATTGCGTATGATTCGTAACAATAACAATGTCAACTTAGAAAAATACTATGATTTCGTAGGCCTGATTGCCGTAATCATATTATTGTTAACATAAAACCAATAAAACAATAGTTTTGTGGCACTAACCATATTTATATTGTTGCTACAACCATATTTTCATTTTTTTAATTTGGCAACAACACTATTGTTACATTTCAACAATAATAATATTGCCGCAAGCATACTATTGTCAAAATGAAATTCAAAACTCAATACTATGGTTGCGACGATTATATTTTTATTGCATAGATCATACTATTGTTGCTGTGACCACATAGTAACCATATTTTTCTCTGCGTGTACTTGCGGGGAGCAGTGTTGCATTTCATATAACTACGAGGGAAGTTGGACGGAATTATTGATATGCCCTCGTAAAATGTAGATGCAAAGAGTCTCGAGCCGGTTAATCCCTCTTTAGTATTTTAAAGCAAAATATCAAAATAAAAAAGGAGATTCAAAATTCTAATTAAATGCATTGGCTCTTTAAAATTTGTCCAACGCTTCAGAGAATACCACCTCGCATGATCCTAAAAATAAAAAATCTCATAATGTTCACATTACGAGACGGACGGAATAAGAATGCAGCACAACAATTAAACCATGGTCGACTTAGAATTTCCAGTTCGTCCAGTGGAAATTTGCAGGTCCAATTTATAAAAAAGGGGTTATACTTTGAGCCGCTAGCATCAGTATCAAGTGAATGCTGTAAAGGCCAAAACATGAGGCTCTTTAGTAGGGGGCAAAAATGAGGGCCTTTAAATTAGCAACTCTCTTATGTGAAACAAAAAAATGCTAAGTTTATAACAAAATTTCGCTCACAGATGAATTTGTTATCCAGTGATAACCTAAACTCGTACCACTATTGCGACATAGCCCGCCCTAAACACGACCCTACAACTCGCCTACTTCAAATGCGAGTACATTTTCCACTCACCCTATTTCCACCATCAGATATAAGTTCCAACCTCTTTGCAAAGAAATTTCAAAGTCAGCACTTTACTCCCATTGCATATAAATGATTATGTCTCACTTATCTTCCAATATCCTCGCAGTGTTTTGCGAAATTCCTCTCAGCTACGACTACGAGTACTCCCACATTTAAATAACATTTCGCTTCACTTCATTATCACATTCTATTCAATTAACAAATTATCACCTTTTGTATCGCCGTTGAAAGAACTCCCGGCCAAACGGGCAATTGTCCCTCTGTCTGCTCCTACAAAGCAATAAATAAAAGGAGTAGTTGTAGAGCCTTAATGCCTTCAGTTATTGTTCTGTGCAAAGGGAACAAGAATAATTTTAATTCATTTTTAGAGGCGAAGAGAATAAACAACAATCCAGGCTACCTTAGCTTGGTTGTGCTATCATTGGTCGATTGGGACGACCATGCTAATGTGGACAATAATAACGAGGACGGGTGGCTAGAAGATAATTTGAAGACATTATACATTTAGACATTTTTACACCCGAAGGCTAAACACATACCATCGAGTCCGTCTAACAATAGATAATAAAGCGTTTGTTCTTTTTTCGAAATAAAGCTAAACAAGTAAAATACAACTAAAGATGAACTTTAAGCAAACTAAACATAGCATAAAGCAGTAAACTTGAAAGGGAAGGAAGCTTGGTATAGACAGTAATTTCAACACCATCTTAATGAAATTCTATGGGAAATGTAGAATTTACGTACAACAGAATTTTTAAGCGATGACAGAGGAGAGAATGTTTAAATTATTTCTAACAACTTACGAAGGGTTTAAACTAAATATTGAAAATTTTAGAATACATGAAGAGAAAATATACGATTATAATATGGTCACGGCAACAATAATATGTTATCTGTAATAAAAGCATGTTCGTCGCAACCATAGTATTGTTTTTTTAATTTCATTTTGACAATAGTATGGATGCGGCACACGCAGAAAAAAAGTATGGTTGGGGTGACAATATTTGAAGAGGATCATACTATTGTTGGGTATATTGTTGTGACACAACAATATTATGATCCTCACAACAATAGTATGATTCACACTCAACCATATTATAATATTCACAACCATACTATGATCCTCACAACAATAGTATGATTCACACTCAACCATACTATTATCTTCGCAACCATATTATGATCCTACAACCATAGAATGTTTCTCACACAACCATAGTATGATCCTTATAACAATAGTATGATTCCCCCGCAACCGTACTATGATCCACACAACCATAGTATGATTCACACTCAACCATACTATTATCTCCACGACCATATTATGATCCTCACAAGCATAGTATGTTTCTCATACAACCATAGTTTAATCCTCACAACCATAGTATGATTCGCACGCAGCCATACTATGATCCCCACAACCATAGTATGATTCACATTCAACCATACTACCCCAAATTTATTTATTAGGATTAGTTATTGTTGTTGTTCAAAAATAGAGATTTTTATTAAATATGTTTTTTTAAATTGCATTACTATTAGTTCATAGCCAGATTTGAGGCCATGTTTTTATTGAACATTTCATTCAAGAAACAAAAATATATATTCCAATGGTCAAAAATACTTTTAGTTGCCAGCAGGGGTGAATGCTACTTCGCCATCCGTAGACACCAAGTAACGAATGTGATTTTACCATGATCAATGGCTATATACTTAAGTGCAGGCAGATTTTAAATAAACGAGAACCAGTCGGTATTAGAGTATTTCACCGAACAAAGTAAACACAATAAAAATCCCTCGAACTAACCTCCGATCGTTGTTTTTTTTAATGGGCAGCTACCATTCACTTTCATCGTGTGTATGTGTTTTTTTTTTTTGTATATCAAAAAAACATACGCACACACATCCATGTATGCTCTTAAAAACCTGTTTTGTTCGTAGTCCCAACCATACTGTATGATTTTCGTAATCATATTATTATTAACGTAAATTTTAAACAACAATAAATTTTAAACAACAATACTTTCACCAACCATGTTTATATGTTTGCTACAACCATATTTTCATTTCTAAATTTGGCAATAATACTATTGTTACATTTCAACAATAGCAATATTGTCGCAATCATACTTGTATTGTTAAAATGAAATTCAAAAAACAATACTATGGTTGCGACGAACATGCTTTTGTTGTAGAGTACATATTATTGTTGCGGTGACCATAGTGTAACCATATCTTTTCTCTGCGTGTAATATCAATACTGTTGAAATGGAACAATAGTATTATTGCCAAATTAAAAAAAAATGAAAATATGGTTGGAGCAACAATATAAATATGGTTGGTGCAACAGAACTATTGTGTTTTCGGTTTTTTGTTAACAGTAATATGTTGACGGCGATCACGGCGATGACGTATGATTATAATTTTCATAAATTTTACTATGGCCTTAAGAACAGTGTTATTGTTACAAATCTTACGCAATAATAATATTTTTTATCTGTAAATTTAAATTTTCCGACACAAACTGCATTGAATGTGTGTAACTAAAATATTTTGAACACATGAAAACCTTACGTTTTCCTAAACGTATGTTTCTTATTGTTAAAAAATCACTGATATAATTTGAAATTTAATCATATTTATATACTTATAATTTACTTAATGTCTATTGTTGAATAGCAACATAAACCAATTATTATAAATAATTTTGGGGATCAAAGTATGGTTGAGTGGAATCATACTATGGCTGTAGGGATCATAACAAGGTCGCTTGAGAATTATACTATGATTTGCAGGGATCTTACTATTGTTGTGTGGATCGTAATATTGTTGTGATACAATTATAGGTTGGTTAAATTTAAAGGGGCGATGTTGAATGTGAACCACCCATAAACGTCAAGTTTTTTTCTGCATTTAATTTGATATATCTCAATTGCAGACTAACTCAATTTGAACCATGGAAAGACACACAAGCGAGCAACGCGTTAAAGTTATACAGACTTGGATGATTAATTTTCGAAAAAAATCATCTTTAGTGATGAGGCACATTTTCACATCGTCAATAAGCAGAATTGCCGCATTTGGCGAGTAATAATCCAAGAGGCGGTTTATGGGCTGGCGGCATCATCGGGCCATATTTTTTCCAAAATGAGGCCGGTCAGCCGGTTACTATAAATGGTGATCGCTATCGTAATTTTTTATGGCACAAATTGGAAGATATGTTTGTGGACGATATGTGGTTTTAACATGACGGTGCCACTTGCCACACATCTAACGCAACAATAGCAGTTTTGCGCGACAAATCAACATCGGCCCTTAAAATTTAACCACCCTTTATATACTTATACCCTACAATAGTATGATAATCTTTGAATTGTCACCAAAACCATACTTTTTTTCTTTGTGCAGATTAGCAGAACTATTAAAGAACTATAATTTAAAATTTTAAATTTGAATCGGCTGTAAAAAAGTACTGACAATTTTTTTCAAATTTCAGGTTTTATTGGAAAGGTTGAACTTTGTCATTAATGAACATTGAACTTTATTCAACATCTATCCTTAATGGCTTTCGACAGAAAATTATCCAAAGGGCTTAAATCACAGCTCCGAGGCGGCCAATTGGCATCGAAATGTTGGCTGATTATTCGATTTTTAAAAACAATGCTTAAAATATCGATTGTGTGACATGTGGCCCCGATTTGTTAAAACCAAATGTCGCCCATTTCATTTTCTGGAATTTTTGAAGAAAAAAAATTCGTTGAGCAGTGCGCGGTAACGCTTACCTTTGGCGGTAACGGCCACTCCTTCATTGGCCAAATGATGCTGCCAGCCCAAAATCATCCCCAAACAGTAACTTGTTTGTAGTGGATGCCTTGGTTGTGGGTTCTCCGAACCCCATTTGCGGCAATAATACTTATTGTCATAAACACCAAGATGAAAATTAGATTTATTTGAAAACACGATTTTTCGGTAAAAATCTTCATCTCCTGCCATCGAAAACGCATGGGTGGTCATGAGGTTTCAGTTCTTGGACCAATTGAACTTTGTGAGCCTTCAAACCGAGGACTTTAAGCAAAATTCTTTTAAAAGAATTTTGGACTTTCTCAGCCTTATGGCTTGCGTTAAAGAATCACTACTTTGAAAGTAAGTTTTTAATCAAGGGTGATCCCTCGAGAGGTATTTTTTCAGAACAAAAAAAAAATATAACAATTCAAATCAAGTGTGGAATCTTTATTGGTAATTTGAAAGTACATTTTATGGCATTTACTTTTTGAAAATAATTACCTTCAAATGTTGGCAACTGTGTTTTGGAAAAGAAGAAAAGAAGCGGGAAGATCCGCTGTTTTCGACCAAAATTTTGTTCAGTGATGGGGCCCATTTCTGGCTCAACGGCAAAGTCAATTAACAAAAATGTCGCATTTGGGCTAAAGAGCAACAAGAAGAGGTTCAAGAGGTGCCATTATAACCAGAGAAATTCACGGCTTGGTGCGGTTTATAAGCTGGTGGAATCATCGGTACATATTTTTTCAAAAACGATGATGGTCGTAACGTAACAGTGAATGGTGCCAGCTATTTTTGCTACCGTAAGTCCAAAGTCTATGCTGACAAACCAGCTACGATTCAGGTTTTAGAAGCCAACATTACGCGTGTCATTAAAGCCATACCGGTCGAAATGCTCGAACAAGTCATCCAAAATTGGACCCTCAGAATGGAAACCCTGAGGCGTAAGCCATAAAACCATAAAACCATAAAATGTCCTTTCAATTACCAATAAAGATTTCACACTTGATTTCAATTTTTATATTTTTTGTTCTGAAAAAATACCTCTAAATGAATCATCCTTTATTTCCCAATTTTGTTCAAGAGTTTATCGCCCCCTTTTGCAAATGTCAAACTTTTACCTGAAAATAAAAACAAAAATTAATATTATTCTACTTCTCCAAGTCAAAGTAATCGGTAGTTTAAATTTAAAACTTAAAAAGGCCAACCCGTTATATCGAATATGCAGAGTGATACAATTTGAATAAGAATCAGCCGAGAAGCACATCCTTCTCCGCGATTTGATCTGAATCAAGTCTTTAGACAATGTGACAGTTGGCTGTGTAGTTTGTTTCACACATAATGAAATAATAGAATCATAATAGTACCAACAAAGGGTACACTTCCAGCGTAAGCCTATGACAAAGGCCTCATTGGGAGTTGCAGAACTGGGAAGTTTTGGTTATTAAGGATACTACGAAGCTGCTTGTTGCATATACTTAAACGATGTCGACTCGACATCCTAAACAGGCCCACAAGCTATATCGGGCTGTGAACAGAAAGCACCAGCAGTCCAAAGTCAATTAGTGGGCTGTTTTCGTTGATACAAATTTTAAGAACTTTAGAACTGTGAACGTTAAAAATGTCGTTTCTTGACTTGGAGTTCACAAGACAGACCACGAAAAATAATATGAAAGACAATATGGGCTAGAACATGAAGGAAATCTCATGCATTTAATGTCGACCGGACATCACCTGCTAGTGGAGTTTTGTAGAAAAAAAAGAAAAGAAAAATATTGAAAAATTGCATATTTAAAGTCCAGTCAATAGTTTTATTTTTGTTTTACTTAAATAACACCGTTCAACACGCTTTTGCACACATGAAGAAGACCTATATATTCGGAATCTACGTCGAAAAATAAACTACCCGTGTGTCCCAGTTTTTCTAGATCAATTCGTATTTTCGCGAAAAATGTGAATATATATTTGGTTAAAAACCACTTATATAGACATATTTTGTATTAACATACAAGTCCATATCCATAAATTTTTTGCAAATATACGAATTGATGCAGAAAAAGTGGGATACACGTGTATTTTATTTTTTCCTCCTCTTTCAGAATATACTAATTTTTTTCATGTGTGCAACCAAAAGCTTAAATTTGTCATACAGTGTAATAAAGGGCGATCAATCTATATGTATTTTTTCATAGATTACGCGTGAAGTGTGTTAAACTTTAATTTTTCTTTTCAGTATTGTTTGCCATTTCAGGAATTGTTCCTGATCATTGCCATTTCAGTGTTTGGGCTCTTTAAAAGATCAAAGAAGCTCCGTTTTTTCGAAAAAAAATTGTTCAGTAATATGGCCCATTTCTGGCTCAACAGCAACGTTAACAAACAAAATTGCCGAATTTGGGCTGAAGAGCAACCAGTAGAGGTTCAAGAAGTGTCATTACACCGAGAGAAAATCGCGGTTTGGTGCAGTTTTTAGGCTGGTGTAATCATCGGTGTATACTTTTCAAAAATTATGATGGCCGGAACGTAACCGTAAATGGTGCTCGCTACTGCACCATGATATCGGACTTTTTGCTACTTGAAGTTAAAACCCCTAATTTTGACGACATTTGGTTTCAACATAACAGTGCCTCTTGCCAAATAGCTGCTCAAAAAATGGATCTATTGAGAGGGCATTTCGAAGAGCAGCTAACGTTTTTGTCCAAGGAATTGGCCGCTAAGATCGTGTGATATCACACCTTTAGACTTTCTTCTTTGGGGCTACGTAAAGTCCAAATTCTATGCTGACAAACCAGCTACGATTCTGGTTTTGGAAGCTAATATAAGGCTTGTCACTAAAGCCATACCGGTCGAAATACTCGAACGAGTCATCCACAATTAGACTCTCGGAATGGATACCCTGCGGCGTAGTTGCGCCAAACAATTAAATTAAATTATATTCAAACAAATAAGTGGGAGAACAAGTCCTTTCGAATAAATAATAAAGAGTCCACACTTGATTGAATTTTTATGTTTTTTTTATTTTGAAAAAACTACCTCTAGATTGATCACCCGATACTATGTGTTATTGCGACAGAAAATTCACTATAAAAGCTAAAAATATTCGCAGCCCACATGTGGTCTTTTTTGTCTTATCATTTATTCCTAAATCAATTTTAGTTAAATATTCATTTCCTAGCATACATAGTATTTTTCTTGGAATATCTTTATCTTCTAAGATTTTTATAAAATAAATTTGTGGCAAGTCCAGCCCATTGAGTCATTCGTTTATATATTGTTCTGTCCAGTCATTAATCGTCCGTCAAAAAGAGAATGGAAAAGTAATAAATCGCTCTATTGAGAGCCCACATGTAGACTCAGAGGGCGCCTTATAGGAGATTTGGTGTCAAAAAGTCTACAGGCCTATATGGGTTGTTAAAATAACTCCCTTTAAGAAAACACCCTTTATTTTTAAAATATGGAGGTATTTATAAAACCTAAATATGTCTATTTTGCAAAAAAAAGCAAAGGACATGATATACAATCCTCAATCTATACCTTAACCTATTAAGGATGTGAAATTGCAGGTAGCTGGAACTAAGGAGTAGTTGACTAAATATCCACAGCATATAGATAGTTAGCAATACCCAATATAGTCGGATACAACGACCTCCAATGCATAAGCAATCCGAAACATGTTCTGTGAATAGATGCTTATGATCCGGTTCCGGCAAGGGGATACCTTCCCCCTTGATATGTGGTATACCGAGAATGTCATCATCGCCATCAGCAGCAGCATCAGTACACGCATAGAAAGAATTTCTTTTTGTATTCCAAGCTTGTTACTTTACTTTGTACGCATTTTTAATTGTATTGCCAGCCACAATGTATGTATGTATGAACATTTGTATTGTTGCATAATGTATCAGTGTCAATGTGTTTCTCGGTTTCCGTTTCCCACACACACACACATACAGACACTGCTCACCACCAGTCTCTGTGGTTCTCTACCAGAACTGTGGGGAGCCATTTTTGCTGTTCCTTGCATTTGTATAATGCCAGTGATTATGTGAGGATTGTGTCTGTTTTGTTCTCTAGATGTGAGTAAATTCTTTAGTTTTCCTTCCATCCATTTTTCCCAGACGTCTTTCTTTTGTCCCAGCACAACACAGCGTTTAGACTCCAGCTGAAGTTAATTTAGTTCAAAATCCGACGCGTGTGAACAATACACTTAAGAGAACGAAACAGTGGAACGAGTTTACGGCATTTGAATACAGATTATTTTGATTCGTGCGCTTCGAAAGTTATAAATAATAATGAACCTAAGGGGAAATACGACAACAAGGAAGCATCAGTTTTAGCAGAAACCAATCGAGTCATTTAATTTTTTAAATGATTGTATCTTACCTTCTGGGAGCGTATGATTAATATTAATTTTTGCTTCCACCCCGGTGGGCGTATGAGCAACAGAAATTAAATTATAAATTGTTGTGCCAGGTTATACTAAATTCAATTTACATTCCCAATTATACTTAATTACTGTCTATTCAATATAACAAAAATGTTTGTAATCAATAGCTGGAGCAGAAACCACTTGTCCGGAAAACAGCACATAAAAGGGTGTTTTATTGAGTGTTCAACGCCAATAGAAAAAAAATCGAAAATACTGTGGCCTTGTATGAAAATATCGAGTATCACAGAGTTCTGGGAAACGAAAAGACATATGGAACTCTAATTTTGTATAGAATTTTATGTTCACCGTACCGTAATAAAAGAACCTATTGCCAGTAAACTGCTTACGAGGGCGGTTCGGACAGTTCTTAGCCTATCAATGAAAGAGAATAGATAGTTTTTCAAATATATTTTTATTTTTCAATATAATCTCCTGAAACTTCAATACACTTAGTCCAATGCTTATCTAGCAATTCTATCCCTTGATTAAAATAGTTTTCCTCAAGGTCTTCAAAATGGTCGCAACTGTAATTGCATCTTCATTTGAGGTAAAACGCTTGCCAGCAAGGAATTTTTTAGATTTGGGAACAGGTAAAAGTCACTGGAAGCTAAATCAGGAGAATAAGGTGGGTGATCAAGCAACTCGTACTTTAATTCGCTGATTTTAGCCATTGTTAAAACACTCTTGTGCGCTGGTGCGTTGTCTTGATGAAAAATTATTTTTTTGTGTTGTCAGCCGGGACGTTTTTCTCGAATTTGTACATTTAATTGCTTTAAAAGGTTGCAATAGTACTCTGAATTTATTGTTTTACCCTTTTGCAGATAGTCAATCAATAAAATACCTTTGAAGTCCCAAAAAACCGTTGCCATAACCTTACCAGCCGATTGAATTGTTTTTGCCTTCTTCCTCCAGCTTCAGTCCATTGTTTGGATTGTTCTTTTGTCTCTGGAGTATAGTGGTGGATCCATGTCTCATCAACAGTTATGAAACGACGCTTAAAATCCATTTTATTTCGCTGAAAACGATCCAAACAATCTTGAGAAATGTTCATTCTTATGCGTTTTTGGTCGACTGTTAACAACTGCGATACCACATCTTGCAGAGGCTTTTTCATCTGTAGTTCTTCATGCAAAATTTAATGGACTCGATCATTTGAGATGCCCATGATATTAGCTATTTCACGCACTTTATTCGTCGATCATTTAATACCATATCATGCACTTTTGCTACAATTTCGTTTGTTGTTGTTGCTGTTTTTGGACGTCCACTACGTGGTTCATCTTCAATGACTGTACGACCACGTTTAAATTCAGCAACCCAATTTTTTACTGTTGCATATGAAGGAGCACTTTCACCTAACACATTCACCATATCATTATGAATTTCTTGTCCCGATAAACGTTTTTTATGTAAATATTTAATGACACCACGCATTTCTAATTTTTCCATTGTAAAAAAATCGCGGATGCGTCTTTTGTGAACACCTGTTTCTATATGAAGGAGTTGCCAGATCGAAACAAAATTTAACATGTGTTCATAGCAGAGATGGAAGTTTCCAAAACACTTAACTTTTTTCTGTTTATACCGCGCTTTTTGTGCTAGGCTAAGAAGTTTCCGAACCGCCCTCGTAGTTACGAGTTTGGCAACAAGGAGATATAGTAGAAATAGATCTAATTTTGGAAGGCTAATCAATGAAAATAACACTAATTATTTTTTATGTTTATCTCGTTTGTTTTATTTCGGTCTGTTGCTTTTACACATTGAACGGGGATTAAACCGGCTCAAGACCTCTTGCTTCTATATTTAAATAGAAGACAAGTTTTTAACAAAATGGCAAAGTGACATTGATTTTCGTGGCTGCACACTACTTTTATCATTATTTCGGGTCCGTGACAACCCTCTTCAGAAAGCCTTGCTGCAATTGTTGAAAGTAAAACCGAAAAATTAAAAATAACATTATGTTCGACCTCTTGTGGAAGTAACTAAAATAACAGTCGAACGCATCTGGAAAAATGTAGCTCAGCAATCTTGGTCTATTAATATTTTTTCGTAAAAAGAAGTACTTTTACTAAAACTTTCTTATACTCCACCAATACCAAAGAAATGTTGGCGGTGTTGCTAAAAAATTATTTTCGTTAGTGTTCTAACATCAAACCTACTGTCTGTGAATTAATGGTACTCTTTTTGGAAAACTTTTTCAATGGTTATCAATAAACAACTCTGGCCAAGTACATTTAATCTAGCCAAGTCGCCGAAAAGCCTCCACGCAAATGTCTGCCCTCTCAATTTAAATCCGGACTTGCTGCAAATTTCATGAGCGACCTGTGCTCATGAAATGGTGTGGTTAGTGTGCACGACTATTGCACAAGTAAACCTGAGTTCAAATCCAGGTTAGAACATTTAGCATTTTTCAGTGGCCGGTTTTCGATTTCTTACATGTCGGCTACTTAACGGACTGTTTAGGGAATAGTTATGTTAAGAACGGACGACTGTGTGCCACACGCAGAGAAAAGATATGGTTACTATATGGTCATCGCAACAATTATATGTTCTCTACAATAAAAGCATGTTTGTTGCAACCATAACTTTGTTTTTTGAATTTTATTTTGACAACAGTATGATTGCGGCAATATTAATATTGTTGAAATGTAACAATAGTATTATTGCCAAATAAAGAAATGAAAATATGGTTGCAAAACCATATAAACATGGTTAGTGCAACAAAAGTATTGTTGTTTAAATTTTACATTAGCAATATTATGATTGCGGCAAACATACAATATGGTTGCAACTATGAACATAACAAAACTGGTTTTATAGAGCATACATGGATGTGTGTGCGTGTTTTTTTTTTTGATATACAAAAAAACACATACTCACGATACAGTGCATGGCTGTTGTCCGTTATAAAAAACAACAATCGGAAGGTAGTTCGAATGATTTTTATTGTGCTTACTTTGTTCGGTGAAATACTCTACTGCCGGCTGATTCTCGTTTATTTAAAATCTGCCTGCACTTAAGTATATAGCCATTGATCATAGTTTAATCACATTCGTTTCTTGGAGTCTACGGATCGTGAAGTAGCATTCACTGCTGCTGCGACTAAAAGTATTTTCGACTGTCGTTGGAACATATATTTTTGTTTCTTGAATGGAATGTTCAATAAAAACATGGCCTCAAATCTGGCTATGAACGAATTGAAATGTAATTTAAAATAACTTGCTTGATAAAAACTTTTATTTTTGAATAACAACAATAATCAATCCTAATAAATAAATTTGGGGATGATAGTATGGTTGAAGTGAATCATACTAGGGTTGTAGGGATAATAGCATGGTTGCGTGTGAATCATACAATGGTTGTGTGGATCATACTATGGTTGTATGAGAAAAATACTATGGTTTTGAGAATTAAGTATGGTTGAGTGTGAATCATACTATGGTTCTATGGTTTGAGAAACATACTATGGTTGTGAGCATCATAATATGGTTGTGGAAATAATAGTATGGTTGAGTGTGATTCATACTATTGTTGTGAGGATTATAGTATGGTTGTGGAGATCATAGTATGGCTGAGCGTGATTCATACTATGGTTATGTGTGAATCGTACTATTGTTGTGAGGATCATAATATTGTTGTGCCACAACCACATACCCAACAATAGTATGATCCTCTTCGAATATTGTCACCCAAACCATACTTTTTTCTGAGGGCAGTTTTGCGAGTTTCTTCAGGTAAAATGAGAATACCATTCTGCCCTGATATACTAAAGGCTCCACTTTAAGTATCTGCGTGGGCATTTCTACTATTTGTGGGCATTTTCCACCAAGTGTTAGGGGGTTAAGGATCATTTTATTTTTCTCGTACTCCATGGGCCGTAGTACCCGCTGGAATAATGCAACACCGCGGCAAGGAATTGCCCTACTGTTAAACTTCCCCAATGGGCCATTCCCAGTAGATGAGGATAAAAACAGTTTAAGGGGCTCCTAATCACACGCGGTACCAGAACACACAGAGGGCATCAGTCTCTAGTCCGACATCGTACTACATGAGGACTTCCAATTTGAGCGCCATACACCCTAACTTTTAGCACCAATATCTACACCAAAGATTGCCATGCAGATGCAGTCCCACGACAGTCCGTTCTATGGACTGGATTGACCCAAGGGCTGTCACCGCGGCACACAGGTGCCGCTACAACAACAATAACATGAAGGATGAATGCAAAGTGCTTCAACTAAAAGGTGAGTTATAACTACATCGGTCCACGTTTTCATATAGCCCCCATGCAGTGGTCTCTTCTGATTTAAGGTTCTAGCACTACATGCGCCACTTACTATCTACACTTTTCCTTAAGTAAAGAATTGTGCATTATGAGAGATCTATAGTCGACTCTGGTAAAATTTGACCGTACTAGTTGATGATTTCCTACTCCATTATGCAAAGAAAGCTCGTGATTTAAGGTCCTGCCTTTGTACAAGCCATATTGTACATATATCCCCCATAACTAAGCTTCCGATTTGAGGTCCTGTCGTCCTACAAGCCTTTATCTACATGCCTTAATCTACATTCAGAAAGTAAGCAAAATGAGTAATGTGCTCGCTATAACTAACCCTGGTGCATTATCATTCCGGGTTTTTATAAAGCTGTCCCTTTGGATTTTGCAACCTGCTTTATTAAAGTTACACTTTCAATCAGATTTTGTTTAAATTCCAACGGATACCATGAGCCTTCTGTATATCATGGTGGTAAACTGTAGCATTCACTGCTAGGAAAATATTGTCAATAAGTCAATAAGTATTGATTGCGAATTGATGCTAACGTTGCGGAAGTTTGTTCCGCCTGCCATCAGTGACCACATGACGTACTACTTCAATTGTCCGGCTAAGCCCACTCAGCTGTCCCCCAGGTCTCTGTGGACGCATCCCCAATAGACGAACAGGACTTCAAAGCAAAATATATTGTTGTTACAACAACCTCAACATCTTATTGGTCCAAATTTTGATAAATATTTTCTTCACTCGTTTTATTTCATCGAATTACCTTTGGCCATTTCCTCAATACAAATGACAAATCAGTCGTTTATGAACTGTTACCAACCGTTAAACTTCTGTCACTAGGTCCCACTAGTTAAACCGATTAAATTTGCATAAGCATAGGAAATGCACACTCCATTCGGAGTTGAAATGAAACTTAAGGTACCGGTTAGTGAGTAAAACTAAATTATTGTACTCGACATCCTCATTTAAGCGAGTTACTCATTTTCCTCAACCAGACACTAAGAAATCAGGTATCAGTAGCTGTTTCGTTTTGTTACCACCCAGAAAGACACATTGTCAGCCCAAACTTGAAATTGTAGAAAAATACGAAAATCCTTTGCAATTTAAACTTTATATTCTATACATGACAACCTCTCATTCAAAGGATTTTATTGCCATTTCCTGTCGACATTTTTTAAATGCTAACCACCGCATTTGGTTGTCAGCTCCATTGGCAACTTTGTCAAAGTAACTATGGCAGCTGACTGATGTCTATGGCTATCGACAACTTTGTATGGCCAACAGAATGTTTACAATGGCATGCGTCTGGCTATGCATCAATATGCTTTTGCGTCATCAATCAAAATTGACACGGTGATGTTAACATCATGATGTGGCACTTTTTTCGCATGTCACATTTTGCTAGCAATCGAAGCGCTGGCCATTGGACGTTCTAGCGGCCCATTCATCACAGCAATTTGGCAAACATGGAGTTTTATTTAATTGACCCTTTTGCGGGTTAAACCAACCAATAAACGTTATATTTCACAGTGGAATTTTAAATGATGAAAGGGCGGGAACTTTACAAAGGTTGAAAGGGCGGGAACTTTACAAAGGTGGGAACTTTACAAAAAACATGTTTCAAATAGAAAGAAAGGGAATGATTTAAGGTGAAAACATAGAAATTAAAGAAAAGTTTAAATGTATTTTTAAGATTTAAGTCAAACTTTGATACAGAAATATTTTTACTGCTAAAAGGTCGGTAAAGTATTTTTTGTTCATAAATGTACATCGCAAAAGTGTTTAAAGATATTATTAACAGTTCTTGCTTTCACAAATGTGTATATTTATGAATATTTTTTTACTAGCTGGAATCCGGTGCACTTTGGTACCAGCTATGCTTTTACAGAAAAAAGTAGAGCTAATTTATTACATATAATTTGTACACTGAAAAATTATATCTCAATCAAAGTTATATTACTCCGTATCTGATATGGTACCTATGTAAAATGCATGAATTTTTTTAATTTTAGTTGTTATATTCAAATCATAATGTTATCAGTTCCTTTCTTATTCAAAGTTATTATTGTAACTTGGAACGTATTATGTTGTCATCTTAAACGATCTGCTTATTATTTAAGCATTAAAAGGCTTTAAAAAAAGAGACGTGGAACCGCCCACTTTTTTCCAAAATTGTTTTCTTTACAATCTAAAATTATTCAATATGTGATGTTCCATACTTAAATACATTGCAAATTTGTATCCTTGAACTCTAACAATATCTAATCTCGCATATACTCAAAGTATAAACACGTCCTTTTAAAAAATCGTACACACACGCAGAAAAAAAGTATGGTAGGGGTGACAATATTCGAAGAGGATGATACTATTGTTGGGTACAGGTTGTGGCACAAAAATATTATGATCCTCACACCAATAGTAGGATTCACGCTCAGCCATACTATGATTTCCACAACCATACTATGATCCTCACAACAAGAGTATGATTCACACACAACCATACTATTATCTCCACAACCATATTGTGATCCTCACAACCATAGTATGTTTCTCATACAACCATAGTATGATCCTCACAGCCATAGTATGATTCACACGCAACCATAGTATGATTCACACTCAACCATACTATGATCCCAAAATTATTTATTAGGATTGGGTAATGTTATTATTCAAAAATAGAGATTTTTATTAAGTAAGTTATTTTAAATTGCATTACTACTTATTAGTTTATAGCCAGATTTGAGGACATGTTTTTATTGATCATTTTACTCAAGAAACAAAAATATATATTCCAACAGCAGTAGAAAATACTTTTAGTTGCCAGTAGGGGTGAATGCTACTTCACCATCCGTAGACCCCAAGTAACGAATGTGACCAAACCACGATCAATGGCTACATTTAACTTAAGTGTGCAGGCAGATTTTAAATATAGTAGAGTATTTCACCGAACAAAGTAAACACAACAATTGTTGTTGTTTTTTTTATAATGGACAACAACCATGCACTGTATCGTGTGCATATGTTTTTTTGGTCAATCAAAACAAAAAACATACACACACACATACATGTATGCTCTATAAAACCTATTTTGTTATGTTTATATTCGCAACCATACGGTATGATTGCCGTAATCATTTTATTGTTAACGTAAATTTTAAACAACCATACTTTTGTTTCACCAACCATGTTTATATGGTTGCTACAACCATATTTTCATTTCTAAATTTGACAATAATACTATTGTAACATTTCAACAATATTATCATTGCCGCAATCATACTGTTGTCAAAATGAAATTCAAAAAACAATACTATGGTTGCGACGAACATGCTTTTATTGTAGAGAACATATTATTGTTGCGGTGACCATATAGTAATGATATCTTTTCGCTGCGTGCATATACTGTAGTAATCCCTGATACCAAAATGATGCAGTGTAAATTTCAAGACGATCTGCCTATTATTCCCTTAGCTAATTTCTTCCACTTTATTAGTATAAATTCCAAATACGATGTTCCTTATTTTAATATTTTATGGACGTTAGGCATTTCGGGATGTGGGTGGTGTCACTCCTATCTGTAAAAACTCATCCGTGTATCCTCTATGACAAACTCTTCCTCCAAAATGTCTTTAGCTCTTGAAGCCACATATTATAACTAATCCTGATGAAATTTAGGACTACGAGTAAATTGGTTCATATTTAGATATCGCCTCTACACAAATGTTTCTAAAGCTACAGAAGCCACATAAAGCATTCAATCTTTATGAAAATTGGCACAGCTCGTATCGATCGATCAGTTAACAACTTCGATACAAATCAGTTATACTGGTCCCCGTTCATAGTAAATGACAATGGACAAACAACCAATCTTCGACCGATTTAGCCCATATG
Organism: Hydrotaea diabolus; assembly: GCA_963513945.1. Lineage (NCBI taxonomy): Eukaryota > Metazoa > Arthropoda > Insecta > Diptera > Muscidae > Hydrotaea > Hydrotaea diabolus. Next base: position 160,932,062 of record OY740718.1, read on the forward strand.
GACTAGACTTTTAATATAGCCCTAATATAACCATATAAATGGGGTCCCAAAAGAGCTTCTAAAATATTGAAAATAAAACTATCTTACAAATTCAAATGTAACATAACTTTCAAAATCCGGGTAAAACCCCTGTTTTTAATTGGCTTTTTATAACCTACACCACACTGTGGCTTAGTGGTGATCTTTAAAACACCTTATAGGAATGGAGAAAAACCCTATGTTAACAATACCGATCGACTCAGAATCACTATCTAATTCCATCGAGCGATGTCCGTCCGACCGTCTGTCCACTTATCGTTGTAATCAAAGTACTGGTCGGAAGTATGCAACGATATCGATTAAATTTGGAACATTCTTTAAGTTGGAGCCAAGGACAAACACTACATATTGTAATACATATTGTTATTTCCGATTTCAGAACCCGCAGCTTTAAAAGGCACATCTTTTATACGATTACGACCAAATTTCGCACAGACCATTAAGCGTAACCAATACCCATCTCTGGGTATTACTTACTCTTACCATCTCTGGTTTTCAAATAAATTTCACACAAATTTCCTATCCCTTCGGAGATCTTGCTGCTCTAGAACTTACAAATTAACCCGTATTACTAACTCTTACTCTGGGTATTACTTACTCTTACTATCTCTGGTTTTCAAATAAATTCCACACTAATTGCCTATCCCTTTGGAGATCTTGCTGCTTTAGAACCCACAAATTAACCCGACCATATCCAAAAATTCCATAATATCGTTTGAGCGACCAAGAATTAGTTATGATGAAACTGGACCACATATAGTTCCTATTGTCGTGAAGCCCTAACAACAAGTTTTTCACACGTTTGGTGAAGCCACAGTTTACATCCCATTCTTAACAAATTTCGCATGGAGCGTCACGAACGACAAACACCCATGTCCTGTATCATTGGACCATATGGGTCTATGTTTTTGAATAGTCCCATCTAAAGGTCCCTCCAGATGTGAGGTCCTGCAGCTCTAGAATCCACAAACTATACCCGACCATGATCATTGTGTATGGTACGTTATGAGTGACTAACAATTAAAGCAGAAATAGGTGTTTAATCCTCCGAATAGCCAAGTGGTGTAGAGTAAATCAAAGTTTTAACTTTTATTACTTGTTTACAAGTGATGCTTTGTTAGAGTTCCAAATGGTCACGGCAACAAAAGTATGTTCGTCGCAGCCAGAGCATTGTTTACTGAATTTAATGTTGACAGTAGTATGATTGCCGCAATATTAATATTGTTGAAATGTAACAATAGTTTTATTGCCTAATTCAAAAATGAAAATATGGTTATAGCAACCATATAAATATATGGTTGGTGCGACAAAAGTATTGCTATTTGCGTTTTATGTTAATATTACGGCAATCATACTGCATGATTGTAAGTATGATTCTTCTTCTTTTGAATATGCTTTTTTGAACAATTTTATTGTTACGGATCTAATGCAGTAATAATACTTTTTATATTGAAATTAAAATGTTTTTAACAAGCTGCTTTGGCTTTGTTTAACTGAAATATTTTCAATAAAAACGTTTACGTTTTGTTAAACTTATTTTTTCTACTATTAAATAAATCACGCCTATTATTTTGAATTTAATGTATTTTTAAATAATTTTCATAACTCAAATCTATTGTTGACAACTTAACTCAATTCTAATAAATTTATTGGTGATCATAGTATAATAGTGTGTGATCATACTATGGTTGTAGGGATCATTACATGGTTGAGTGTGAATCATACTATGGTTGTGAGGATCAAACTATGGTTGTATGTGACACATAATATGGTTGCAAGGATCACAATATGGTTGTAGAGATCGTAGTATGGTTGAGTTTGAATCATATTATGGTTGTGGGGATCATAGTATGGTTATGTGTGAATCATACTATTGTTGTGAGGATCATAGTATGGTTGTATTTGAATCATACTATTGTTGTGAGGATCATAATATTTTTGTACCACATCCATATACACAATAATAGTATTATCCTCTTCGAATATTGTCACCACAACCATACCTTTTTTTCTGCGTGCAGAAAGCTACATTTGTGTGGGGGATTTCATAAGGGATGCGGGCCACTTTCTATTCCAAGACAGTTTTAAACAATCAGTTTTTTCGACATTAAAATTTAAAACGCTTAATAACTCCTTCCGAAATTTATCGTGCGAACCAGCCAGCAGATGGACGGGCGAAAAAAAAGTCATGAAACGAATATGGTTAAAACTCGTGTACTAAATTGCTTTGCGTAACACTTTTAGTCGCTACCAAATGTTAGATGCTCTGTTGATGATACCCTCAACACATGGTTAGACTCTATTATCTGATATACGAGGGCGACCGCAAAAGTAACTGGCCTAACATAAAAAATAACCGTTTTTTTTGGAATTATTATTATTTATTTTTCAACATAATCTCCTTCCAACTCAATACACTTCATCAAACGTTTTTCAAGTTTTTTAATTCCATCCGAAAAATAAGATTTTTCAAGACCTTCAATATATGCCTCAGTTTCAGCAATAACCTCGCTATTAGACGAAAATTTTTTGCAACCGAGAAATTTTTTTAAATTTGAAAACAAGAAATAATCAGAAAGAGCTAAATCTGGACTATATGGTGGATGCGGAGCAATTTCAAATCGTAATTCGGCCAGTTTTTGTTGAGTTAAAAATGCAGTGTGAGAAGGAGCATTATCTTGATGAAAAAGAACTTTTTTTTCTAAATGCGGTTTTTTTATCTTGATTTCTTCACTCAACCGATCCAATAATGCACAATAATATTCACTATTTATAGTTTTTCCTTTCTCAAGATAATCAATAAATATTATACCCCTTGCATGCCAAAATACTGTGGCCATTACTTTTCCTGCTGACTTGACAGTTTTCGCCTACTTGGGACCACTTTTACCAGCTTCTATCCATTGTTTTGACTGTTCTTTGCATTCTGGGATGTAGTGATGGATCCATGTTTCATCAACAGTTATGAATCGGCGCAAGAGCTCTATTGGATTACGCTGATAAATCGCTAAAAGCTCCTCGGAATTGGTCCAACGGACGATTTTTTTGGGCAAAGTCAACAAACGCGGCACATATCTTGCGGATAGCTTTTTCATGTGGAGTTCATCATGTAAAATACTCCAAACTTGTTTTTCGTGTATTTGAATAATATCAGCAAGTTCTCTGGGCTTTATTCGTCTATCTTTAGTCACTTCATTAAATATTTTTCTAATAATTTCAAAAGTAGTAGCAGTTTTCGGTCTTCCAGAGCGTTATTCATCTTCCCTACTTTAAATTGTTGAACCCAGGATTTAACGGTGGAGTATGATGGTACATTATTACCATGAACAGAATCCAATTCATCTTTGATTAATTGTGGCGTATAACCTTTCATATAAAAGTATTTAATTACCGCACGAAACTCTTTATTTTCCATTTTTCAAAAATTATTAAACTTGTTTACTTCAATAACCTGTAACAAAGAAAATAATCATTAAATATTTCGGAAATTTTGGTTGATGGCTTGTAAAAAAACAAAAAAAAAGTTGCTAGTAAAACAGAAAATGTGCCAGGCCAGTTAGTTTTGCGGTCGCCCTCGTAATTCTGGTCTTTATTGAGTTAACCACAAAAATGGAAGTACAAGCATATTGCGGCTATCAAAAAATAATATAATCGGTCGATCGGTATAATGTCTTATAACCCCTGTTTCACAATCATTCATGCAGGAGTCGGATCTTGTTAGCCCTTCAAACAGATTTGTTGCGTTTAATTCGTCAATCTGTTGCATACAAAAGGCAAAATAGAAGCACTCGGCCTGAAATAAATTGATCAGGACTTTCAGCAACAAATACGACGCAATTTTATGATATATGTTGGACATTTTTTGATTGATTTTTTGATATCGCATAATCTAAAAAATGTACACTGGTACTCAAATTTGGTGCTGTCCACACGCAGAAAACAAGTATGGTTGGGGTAACAATATTCGAAGAGCATCATACTATTGTTCGTTATATGGTTGTGGCACAACAATATTATGATCATACTATGATCCCCATAACAATATTATGGTCCTCACTACAATATAATTATTCACATACAACCATAATATGATCCCCACAACCATATTATTATTCACATTCAACCATACTATGATCCCCACAACCATATTATGATCCTCATAACCATGGTATGTTTAACGTACAACCATAGTATGATCCTCACAACCATAGTATGACTTACACACAATCATACTATGATCCCCAAAAATTTTTGTAAAGATTGGGTTAAGTTGTTATTTCACAATAGAGAATTTTATGAAGTAAGTTATGTGATAATATTAGTGATTTATTAAACAGTAAAAAAATAAATATTTATTAAAAATATTTCAGTTATACTAATTCGTAGTTTGTTTCGAAAAAATTTAATTATTTTTACAATTATTGAGTAAGATTCGTAATAAAAATTCTCAAATTAAAAAAAATATAATTTTGCCGGTATGATTGCCGTAATCATGTTATTGTTAACATAAACCCCATGAAAACAATACTTTTGTTCCACCAACCATATTTATATTGTTGCTACAACCATATTTTCATTTTTAAATTTGGCAACAATACTATTGTTACATTTTAACAATATTAAAATTTCCGTAATCATACTATTGTCAAATTGAAATTCAAAAAACAATACTATGGTTGAAGCGACCATACCTTTATTGCAGAGAACATACTATAGTTGTCGTGACCATATAGTAACCATATATTTTCTCTGCGTGCACAGAGCTTCCTAAGTTAAATTATGCACATCATATGATGTCTGATGAGCACTAAGAAAATTTTAAAGACCTTAAAACGTAAATTGCATGGCACATCCCTGATAATCCCTGATATCAAATTGCCCAATTGTATTAAATCATAAACATTTACCATCGTTCGTTTACAAATATTTTTGTACAAGTACACATTTTTGTGAAATTTAAACTATTATCAAACGTAGAAATACACTCCCGTACATTACGCACTTGTGTCCTTCAACATTTAATTTACATTATTTCGAATTTTCATCGAACACATGGATAAAATTTGGTAAATTCCAAATTGCTCTGCGGTTGAGTAGAGCTGAGCTGCTCATAAAAACTGAAAGCCAAAGGGCAGAAGTTCCCAAAACAATTACAAATCATTGCCAGTGATGCTAATGATACGAGTATGCGTTGCGTGGTGGCACAGACAATTCTAAAAATTATATTTGCATACTCTTATAAAATAAACGAATTCTTAATTAAAGAATAACAATGAGGGATACTTTTTTTTCAATTTCCAGTTGAGAGCTAATAAAAAGTAGTTATTTATATTAAATTCCGAAAGTAAGTGATAGCTATGCTAAACTGATGTTAAGCTTTTATTGTGTCATTGAGAAAGTGAAGCTTACAGTTTTGAAAGGAGAAGTGGAAATTAATAAAGTTAGAAGTGGAACTTAGTTAAAATATATAATTCTTTTGAAATTTATAAAAATGTTTCTTTAAAAAATGCTTTTTTAAAGAAAAAATCGCAGCAAATTCAAATTGAATGGGGAATGTTTATTAAAATTTGAAAGAACATTCTTTGGCATTTATTTTTTGAAGTTTATGTCCATCAAATGTTGGCCGCGACTACGTCTCAGGTGGTCCATCCGTTGAGTCCAATTTTCGATGACTCGTTCGAGCATTTCGACTGGTAGCTGGCAAATGACACGCCTGATATTTTGCTCCAAGGTCTGAATCGAAGCGGGTTTGTCCGCAAAAACTCTAGACTTTACATATCCCCACAGGGAAAAGTCTAACGGTGTGATATCACACGATCTTAATGGCCAATCGACCGGCCCAAAACATGAAATTATCTGCTCACCGAAGTGTTCTCTCAATAAATCCATTGATTGATGCGATGTATGGGAAGTGGCGCCGTCTTGTTGAAACCAAATGTCGCCGAGATCACGAGCTTCTATTTCAGGCATCAAATAGTCGGTTGTTATGGCACGATAACGGTCGCCATTGACGGTTACGTTCTCACCGGCATCATTTTTGACCGATGATTCCACCGGTCCACAAACCACACCAAACCGTTGTTTTTTGCTGGGTGAAGTGGCAGCTCTTAAACCTTCTTCTGGTTGCACTTCGTCCCAAATGCTGCAATTTCGCTTGTTAAAATACCCATTAAGCCAGAAATGGGCCTCATCGCTGTTATTTTTTCTGGATGAAGTGGCAGCTCTTGAACCTCTTCTGGTTGCTCTTCGTCCCAAATGCTGCAATTTTGCTTGTTTACATACCCATTGTGCCAGAAATGGGCCTCATCGCTGAACAAAATTTGGCTCGAAAACGTCGGATCTTCTTGGAACTTTTCAATTTAAGATCTCGACGTAAAATGCGCCAAGTCGTTCCATACGTCAGTCCAAATTGCTACGGCCGCTACATGTTCTACACTGCGAACTGGACGTGGTCTATTCGGTCGAATATTATCCAATAATGAATGCTGGGTCTCAAGATGGGTGATGGTGTTGCGTATAGTTCGCTCAGTAGGCCGATTATGTTGACCATAAGTTGAAGGAAGTGCACGAAACATATCCCTCACAGAACATGAATTTTCGTAATAAAGTTGAACGATTTGTAAACATTGTTCAGGCGTTAGTCTTTCCATGATGAAATGCCCAACAAAACTAAACAAAAATAACATGACATCATGACACGACTCACAGAAAAGGCTATTAAAAAAATTATCTCTACTTTTTTTTTAATAACCAACACTCAGGGAATGCCCCCTATACATGCGGTGCATTGCGTTGGCGAGTGGAAATTAATGGATCGGAGGGGGGAAGAGGGAGTAATGATTATTGACGCTTGCCTTGAACTTCTGTATGTCGCAATTAGTGGGAAATACATTTGCCGGAAGTCGATTCCACATATGGACTGTACGAATGAAAAACGAATTTGATCTGTAGTGTATAGTGCGGTCAACTGGCCAATCGATAACAAACGGGTGTGAATTCCTAGAAAGTCGCGTATCCCTGCCGAACATCCTCACGTCAGGAATAAGGCGACGGATGTCTGATGAACACACACCATGAAAGTAACGATAGAACAGCGTCACGCAACCCACATTCCGACGATGCTCAAGGGAAACAATAGAGTTGGATACCCTACTGTCACCTATCAGCACCATCGCTCTCCTTTGAACACGGTCAAGTAGCTCCAAGAATGATTTTGGAGCACCTGTCCATGTATGGGAGTTGTATTCCATCTTTGGCCTGATATAAGTTGTATAGATATTGATCAGAAGGAGTGAAATATTTCTTGCACCGTTTTAAAAAGCCTATGCACTTGAGTGCTTCTTTCGACACTTCGAATACATGTCTCGCCCAAGAACGAAAAGTTGGATGAGATTAGTACATCCTCGCCTTTGAACATTATCATTATCCGCAATATCGAAGACATTGTTGCGGAAATCTGTCATTGTTAGATCGAATTCCTTCAATGCTTCTTCCCGCTTTAGTTTCATGGAAATGTTGGCAATTTTTGGAATTATTGCCCTCGGAGTGGCTGCTAACGCACTAAGAAGGCCATTGTGTTGAGCTTAAGTAACTTTAGTTACCTCGTTGTTCGACCTTCAGCAGCTCTTGTTTCCATATTTTTCCTTATTTATTATTTTTTTCTTCCAATCAGTCTTATTTGTACTCGTATTGTACGTTAGGTTAGTTTTTGATACAAAAATCTTTAAACAATTCATAGCTGCATTGTCTATTTGAAAAACGAACATTTCGAATAGATTTCCAATGTTTAAAAATATTTTAAACCGACATCAGAGCCATAAATAAAAACAGAGGAACGTGAATTTTCAATTTGAATTTGGCAATACAGAAGTCAGTAACAACTCACTAAAATATAATTATTGTTGAGCTCTTTATGAAAATATATTTTGATATTGCCAAAGGGCTTAAAAGTTTTGAACTGGCTCGTAAATACTCAAGATATTGACATATTTTAAGGAAGTCATTAAAAGATTACCTACATTAACCGTTGAATGTATAGAGAAGTTCCTCCTTTAGGAATTGCAAGTGGAATTCTCTCTTCAGTTTTGCGTATACGATAGAAAGATGGAAAAGTATGCGCTCACTTCAAAACACTAAATCTTAATCTTAATCACTTCAAAACACTAAATCGAATACGAAAATTAAAAATCAGCCGAAAAGGATTAACTGTTTAAGTTACAAGGGCTGCTATATATATTTCTGGCCTAATGAATATTCTCCAGCATGATTTATACACTTTTGCAAGCGCTCAAACCAATTGCACTTTTTCCACTCACACAATGATTCGTGTTCTCTTGTTCTTATTTCAAATTTCTCCGAAGATTTCAGGCAAAGAAATTGTGGTGTACCACTCAGAATTGGCCGTCCTACGTTGCTCAAGCGGAACAGTCGCCACATGACCAGTTTTGCCGAAGAAACAGGCGACCATTTGCATCGAAGTGCTTCTTTCACGAACAACTTTCGTTGGAATTGGCTCGATTGCTGTTTTGTTTTAGGCTCATACGCATAGATCCATGATTCGTCACCTATGACGATCTTATAAACGCCGTTTGAAGCACCGCGATCGTATTTTTTCAAAACTTCTTTGCACCAATCGACACGAGCCTTTTTTTGAGCGATTGTTAAATTCTGCGTGATCCAACGAGAACAAATCTTTTTTACGGCCAGGTGTTCATGCAATATCGACTGTATGCTGGTGGAAGAAATGCCCAAGGATGTCTCTATCTCATGGTATGTCACATGACGATCTAGCATTACCAGTTTACGCATGGCATCAATGTTCTCTGAAACAGCGGCTGTTTTTGGACGACCTTCACGACCTTCGTCTTTAAGCGAGTTTCGGCCCCGATTGAATTCACTAAACCAATTTTTAACAGTGCCACAGGATGGTGCTTTATCGCCATACAAAGATTAAAGTTTATCGATGCACTCTTATCGTGATAATCCTCGTCGAAAGTTGTGAACAATGATCGCACGAAAATGCCCACGAGTTAATTCTATTTTTTTTGCCAAATTGATTTTTTCAAGTCACTGTACGTCAGAACGTTCTGAGTACGTTTATGCTAAAGAATGTCAAACTTTTCAGTGGAAATGTCAGATGGCACAAGGCAACACTTAGTGTTGCCTAGGCCAGAATTATATATAGCAACCCTCGTATTTGTTTAAGAGAAAACTAAACTTCTAAAGTGGTTACCTCTCAATCCACTTTTGCACGATCTTCGTCGTCGTCAGTAGTACAAGGTGAAGCGCGAAATTTTGTTTTTTTGCACTGTAGGCTGTGACGGCACTGTTGGTCGAAGAGAGAGGAGAGTGTGCGTGGCTTATAGTGGCTGACGGGAAATTTGTATTCGTCTACCTTTCAGTTGCCAGCATGCATTGGACACGTGAGGAGAGGTCGTTATGTGTTGAGGCGTAATTTTGTAAATGTACATTCGATCATTGCAGTGCAGCGTGCTTTTCGTTTACGATTCCCTGGACGGCAATCAATTGTAAATTTGGTAACTTCATTGAGAACAGCAGGGAATGTGTCATGTGTACGAAGTGGGCCTTAGAGAAGGTAGAGCAGCAGTACTGCAATCTCCGATAAGCTCTGCCCGAAAGCAATCACTTGCTCTTGGTATTTCCTGATGTTCTCTCCACCGGATTCTTCGTGATGAACTGAGGCAATGCAATTAGAGGACACATGGTTCCAACAGTATTGTGCCACTGCACATACAGCGAGGGTTACCACGAATTGTTTGAGGCAAATGTTTCCTGGGCGGTTTATCTAATCAAGGAAGATGTAAAATGGCCGCCACGCTTACCGGACTAAGCCCTATGCGATTAATTCATTTCGGGTTACCTGAAGTCGAAGGTGTATATCAACCGTCGTAACACCTTGGAAGACCTAATTAGCATGTTGAGGCTGAAATTGGCAGAATACCAATCGACATGCTTGTTAGACTTCATAAAAATTCCAGAAAACGTCTGCTGCATACTTTGGATAGCGAAGGTCGACATTTGCCAGATACACTATTTAAAACCATGTTATTTAGAAATTCCCTTACTGTTGAATATAAATCAAATATAAAATTAATTTTTCTAAGGTTCATAATTTTTTATTTCATTCCCAAATAAGCAAATTTCCGCGCTCCATCCTACTTTTGTATTGTCTGTTTGTATATGCATCAATATCAGCCTTCTAACTCAATACAACAGTTTAGCAAAGCCATGAACAGCAGCATATAAGTACCAATGTTTAGCTGTTTGGCTCTAAAAAACACTTTTGCCACGCCACCTCCGCCTACAAAAGTAAATTCTAGTTTAACATTAGTCCTAGTCTTCGATAGAGTATATGTACCAATTTTCAGCATCTAGCTTTAAAAATCGCTTTTGCCACGCCCCTACGCCGACTGACCATATTTTTCAAAAAAAAAAAAAACTTGGAAGGAACACCCGCCGTGCTCATCAAAATTGGATCAGCAGTTTATGAGTCTATAGGTTACATATTTACATCCAATTTGATATACGTATAAGTATATGTGACAGCGCACAGAAAAAGGGACCTTAGGGTAAAAAAATCAATTTTTAATTTTTTTTTTTGATGTAAACAACATCTGAGCATCGAATGAGACCGATCCCATGTCCCAAAAGTGTTTCCTCCCAGAGATATGCGCGTTTTATAAAAGTGATGGTACACTAAAGATACACGTATTATATAAATCTTTAAAATGGCTCTCCCGAACAAAACCGGTTTTTACCCTTAGGTCCATTTCTATTTTGCGCGTCACATATAGAGATATCAGAAATGAAAACCACAACAATAGCCCACTTTTTGCATTGGTGGTGTCAGTAGTATATGCATCAACCCCTCCTACACCTTTTATGAGTAGTATGTGGGACGTGGGTAAGGCCACGTCCTTCATTCTAAACAGCTTTTTAGAAAATTTGAGGTGAGTGGGCGGCCACGCCCACTTAATATATGAAAAATTCGCAAGGCTTACAGCAACATATTGTGATCCGATCCGACTATTATTATGGCTGTTATAACGGTTTCATTAAAAAGGGGAGCGGCACCGCCCATAATCAATTCATTACCCAAAACGAGAGACTCGGTGGGCCAAAATCATTAATTTTTTTTCACAAATTATATAGGGTGGTCCATCTAGAGGTATTTCTTTCAAAATTAAAAAAAAAATAAAATTCAAATCAAGTGTGGAATCTTTATTGTTCATACAATAGGACATTTTATGCCATTTATTTTTTGAGTTTTATTTCCTTCAAATGTTGGCAACTGTAATATGGAAATGAGCATTCGGCGAAAAACAAGAGGATCGGCTGTTTTCCATTAAAATTGTGTTCAGTGATGAGACCCATTTCTGGCGCAACGGCAACGTCAATAATCAAAATTGCCGCATTTGGGCTAAAGAGAAACCAGAAGGGGTTCAAGAGGTGCCATTATATTCAGAGCAAACTACGGTTTGGTGCGGTTTTTGGGCTGGTGAAATTATCGGTCCATATTTTTCCAAAAATGATGATGGTCCAAACGTAACTTTCAATGGTGCTTGCTCTGTCTTATCGGACTTTTTACTACCTGAAATTGAAGCCCGTATTCTTGACGACATTTTGTTTCAACAGGACGGTGCTACTTGCCATACAGCTGGTCAAAAAATGGATTTAGTGAGAGGTAATTTCAAAGAGCAGCTAATTTCACATCTTTGAACGGTGAATTGGCCGCCAAGATCGTGTGATATCACACCTTAAGGCTTTTTTTCTTTTGAGCTACGGAAAGTCCAAAGTCCATGCTGACAAACCAGCTACGATTCCGGTTTTTTAAGGCAAAATTACGCGTGTCATTCACGCCATACTGGTCAAAATGCTCATATGAGCTATCCAAAATTGCACCCTTAGAATGGACACCCTGAGGCGTAGTTGCGGCCAACATTTGAAGAAATTATATTCAAAAAAGAAATGCTATAAAATGTCTTTTCAAATTACCAATAAAGATTCCACACTTGATTTGAATTTTTTATATTATTTTTTGATCTGAAAAAATACCTCTAGATGGATCACCCTATATAATATACAAAATGAAATTTCTTTTACACAAAGTCTGAAAAATAATATCACTTAAATGGGCCCCGTTTTCAGCTTCGCAATGATGGGCTCGTTTTAGAGCATTTACCATAACATCTTTCAAAATTTGTGGCTGTAGCGTTCAAATTTCTGCAACAATGTTGGATTTGAGTTTAAGCATTTCCTCTGGTTTGTTCACATATACTCGCTGCTTCAAATTACCCGAAAGAAAATAGTCGGGGGCTGACAAAACTGGCGATAGCGCTATCCAAATAATTTCCGAATTTCTGGAAACTATTCGCTCTCCAAAAATTTGACCTAACAGAGCCATTGTGTCTCGGGCCGTGTGGCTGAAACCACATCTCAGGTCTGTTTTCAAGAGCAGGACGTAAACAATTTTTTATCATAGACCGATACAGCTCTCCAATTACGGTTACAGCACTTCCATCTTCATTCTCGAAGAGTAAGGCCCAATGATATTTGCAGATGCGATCCTACAACATACTGTACACCTAAAATTAGCAGCAAAATACAGCTTACGAATAACGCTTTCACAGCAGGCTGCGGAATTGTATACCAATTTCACTGATGCTCTAACGGAACAGACAACATTTTTGTTATATCATCGATTTCTGGTTTGATTTGTGCACAATATTGACATCTTCTGGCTGATGCACCTTCTGGAATTGTTACTACAATGGCAGCAGACTGGTTCACACATCTTTCCGCTGATCCAATCAACGGCTTTAAATGCATTTGCATAGACGAATATGTAGTCTATAAATACATTTTTAACATCAGTTTTAAATAAAAAAAAATAAAAAAGCACATCAATATTTGTATTATTTTAGAATAAATCACTCTGAGAAAAAATGAGGAAGCTATTTATGTGACCGGCAGTGTACGAGTATGTATGCCTTTGTCTTCATTTACATTTATCTCTTTTATGTTCTGCCACCACTTGAACATTAGACCAAATGTCATTTCAGCGTTGTTGGACATAACTGTCACTGGCTTTTCAATTTTCCCTTTCTTGCTCTGACAACACAAAGGCTGTCACAGTATCACAGAGGAACAGGAAATATCGCATATACCTCGAACCATCACTTCAAATGGAGTAGCAAATTTGCCATTTCAGCTTGGTTGTGGTTTTCATACGGCAATTCGATATAATCATGATTGAGGTCATCGCGGCACAAATCATGGAATGCTGCCAGGAAGTGCCAATAAATGTGGGGTTGTCCATGAGCTCAAGTGGCAGCATTGATTTATAAATGTGGTCATCATAATAGAGTTGATAGTATGACTGTAATTAATAACTATATTGTGAAAAAGGGTAACTAATATTTAAATTACTCTTATATCAATCGTTTAATACTTAAGATTAACTATGATTTTGAACTTATTCTTTTTGCGAAAATATTTAAAAAAAAAATGCTAAATGGTTGAAATTTGAATTACCCTCTAAAATTTTACTTTTTTCCGATCGGTGTCACAAGTAAACAAAATTGAACTTTTTTGTGTTGCACTTTTTAACCAATTTGAAGTCGCTCATTTTTCATCAAAAGTTTTTGAGATATGCCGTTATGACAAAAAAGGCACTTCCACTATGTGATGGTTGCTATTTATACTTCCGGTCCGGCAATAAAAACACAATACTTTATCATTGGAAATGGTTTTATTGTTTTTCAAATTTTTCTCCTTTAAGATCAATACACTTTTGCATGCATACAAACCAATTTTTGAAGCACTTTACCCACTCCGATTGAGACACCTCCAAAACATGATTTTTGAACGCTTCAACAGCTGCTTCGGGCGAGGAAAAACGTTGACCACGATTTTTTTCTTGATGCTAGGGAATAAGAAGAAGTCATTGGGTGCCAAATCAGGGCTGTACGGTTGATGGCCCATGAATTCGACATCTTGAGTGGTCAAATACTCGTAGCCCATTGTTTTAGCTGATGTGTGAGAGCATTGTCATGATGCAAGATGATCCGTATTCTCTTATTATCTTTTCTCATTTCTTCGAATGCTGTTTGCAAACTGATGGTTTTATACCACTCAGAATTGATCGACCTACGTTTCACTTAAGGCACTGTGTCAACATGGCCGGTTATACTGGAAAAAAACGCAATCATTTGCTTCGATGTACGAGTACTTCTTCCACGAACAACTTTTGTTGGATTTGGCTCGTCTTGAAAGACCCCTACGGTCGATTGCTGTTTTGTTTCGGGTTCATATGTGACAGCGCATAGAGAAAGGGACCTAAGGGTAAAAAAATCAATTTTCATTTTTTATTTTTTTTTTTTGATGTGAACAACATCTGAGCATCGAATGAGACCGATCCCATGCCCCAAAAGTGTTCCCTTCCAGCGATATGCGCGTTTTATGAAATTGAAGTCGACGATTCTAAGCGCAAATAGAAGGGAACCTAATCTTTAAAATGGCTCTCCTGAACAAAACTGGTTTTTAACCTTAGGTCCCTTTCTATTTTGCGCGTCACATATGCATAGATCCAAGATACAACATCTCTTTGCACCAATCCATACGAGCCTTTTTTGAGCATTCGTCAAATTATGTGGGATCCAACGAGAACAAATATATTTCACGGCCAAATGAACATGCAATATACGAGGGCGACCGCAAAACTAACTGGCCTGGCACATTTTCTGTTTTACTAGCAACTTTTTTTTTTTTGTTTTTGAAAGCAATATTTTATAAGACATCTGTCAAAATTTCCAAAATATTTAATGATTGCTTTCTTTGTTACAGGTGATTGAAGTAAACAAGTTTTATAATTTTTGAAAAATGGAAAGTAAAGAATTTCTTGCGGTAATTAAACACTTTTATATGAAAGGTTCTACGCCACAATTAATCAAGGATGAATTGGATTCTGTTCATGGTGATAATGCACCATTATACTCCACCGTGAAATCCTGGGTTCAACAATTTGAAATGGGTCGTTCAAGTACGGAAGATGAACAACGCTCTGGAAGACCGAAAACTGCTACTACTTTTGAAATTATTAGAAAAATATTTAATGAAGTGACTAAAGATAGACGAATAAAGCTCAGAGAACTTGCTGATATTGTTAAAATACACGAAAAACAAGTTTGGAGTATTGTACATGATGAAATCCACATAAAAAAGCTATCCGCAAGATGGGTGCCGCGTTTGTTGACTTTGCCCCAAAAGATCGTCCGTTGGACCAATTCCGAGGAGCTTTTACCGATTTATCAGCGTAATCCAATAGAGTTCTTGCGCCGATTCATAATTGTTGATGAAACATGGATTCATCACTACATCACAGAATGCAAAGAACAGTCAAAACAATGGATAGAAGCTGGTAAAAGTGGTCCCAAGAAGGCGAAAACTGTTGAGTCGGCAGGAAAAGTAATGGCCACAGTATTTTGGGATGCAAGGGGTATAATATTTATTAATTATCTTGAGAAAGGAAAAACTATAAATAGTAAATATTATTATGCATTATTGGATCGGTTGAGTGAAGAAATCAAGATAAAACGACCGCATTTAGAAAAAAAGTTATTTTTCATCCAGATAATGCTCCTTCACACACTGCATTTTTAACTCACAAAAACTGGCCGAATTACGATTTGAAATTGCTCCGCATCCACCATATAGTCCAGATTTAGCTCCTTCTGATAATTTCTTGTTTCCAAATTTAAAAAAAATTCTCGGTGGCAAAATATTTTCGTCCAACAGCGAGGTTATTGCTGAAACTGAGGCATATTTTGAAGGTCTTGAAAAATCTTATTTTTCGGATGGAATTAAAAAACTTGAAAAACGTTTGATGAAGTGTATTGAGTTGGAAGGAGATTATGTTGAAAAATAAATAATACTAATTCCAAAAAAACGGTTCTTTTTATGTTAGGCCAGTTACTTTTGCGGTCGCCCTCGTATTATTGATGTTTGTCATACTAATGCCCAATGATGCCTAAATCTCACGGTATGTCACATGTAGCTCTTGCTTAATCAGTTCACGCACAGCATTGATGGTTCTGTCAAAGTGACCGAAGTTGGCAGTTGGACGAAAGTCATCCGAGACTGAAGTCTTGGTACCAGCGATTAATAGAGTCAAAACAAGTTGATCTTAACACACTTATCTCGATAAACCACGCTGAAAATCGTAAAAACTCATCGCACGAAAATGTTCACGGGATAATTCCATTTTTGACTGAGATGAATTTTTCAACACACTGCAAAAACAATTCGCCCTCAAATGACAAAACGTTCTAAGTGAAGTTATGCTAAAAAATGTCAAAGTTTCCAATAGATGTTCCAGTTTGCATCTGGGAACACTAGTAATGTCAGGACCCGAAATATAAATTGTAACCCTTATATATATATTGAAATAACTGTTCATCATATTTAATTAAAAAAATCCCAAAAAATCGATAACAAAATTATCTTAAAGCCTACATTGGTTTTAAATTTCCCCAGTAGTTTCAGAGATATCGTTGAAGTTAAAAAACACAATTTTCCAAAAAAAAAACACAGCTTATGAAACATAATAAAGTAACAGTTTTGGCCTAAAAACATTTAGTTTAATTTATTTCTAATGAAATGAGCTTTTTCGTTTTTTGTTATTTATTCGGTCTTTTATCATTATTATGACATGAGCAGTTTTTTATTCTGGTTCGAGACCTTTATGTTGTTTCTTTTTCAGAATCAACTTAAAAAGAAGAAATTTATTTTATTTTATTGCAATTGGAAAATAACTTTTTTTTGTTCAAAATTTTCTTATAAAACTGAAAGAAAATTGAAATTTTGAAAAACGTAAAAAAATGTTTCTTTGCTTATCACTCCATAATTGTAATTATAAGACTAAGAAGGACGAAACAGCAGGATCAAAGATAAATTAGTGTTGAATTTTCTAAAATGTATTTGAAAATGTTGTATTTATATTTGTATGGAAACCTCGATTTTTATTAATTCAGTTTTCACAGTACGAAATAAAGCTCGTTTTCAATGAAATATAGCTCATTTCATTCGAAATATGCTGAACTAAATGTTTCTTCACCAAACTTGTGATTGTTGTTGCATTTTTATATTTCATAAATTTGCAATGAACAAAAAAATATTGTTTTTTTTTTAAAACTCCAACCATATCTCTGAAACTACTAATTCTGTTGATGATTTTTTTCTTAATCAACAATTTTTTAGTATCCTTGTCTAATCAATTGTACCCGTTTTGTTATTTAAAAAGAATAAAATGTTCAATAGATATATAGTTTCATCCGACTATAAACTTCGCACTTAAAAAAACATTTAAAAGAAGCATGCCAAATTTTTAAATACAGCCTCAATAATATCTAATTATATCATTTTTTATTTCATTTCAGGTAAGCTTAAATGTAGATAATTGTAACGTAAGTTTCAAATATTTTTAAAAACAAAACTAAATTTTTTAGAAGAAAATCACGGTAAATCAAAAGTGATGAACAAGAGTTATTAGAGTTATTTGAAACTCCTTTTTATACAAGCTATTTATCGCATTCTTTTCAACGATTGGATCTATTAAAATATAGGAAGCCTTGTAACCAGTTTTTGTGTGGCCTTAGACCCACAAATTCAACAATTATCTAAAGCATAAAGCTCTTACAAATTATGTAAAATATACAGATCTGTTGGTAGTCTATAAAATGGCCCACAATATTCCGACTAGAAAACAACTATGTAAAAGTATTTGAAACTATCCCTTGGCTCAAAATATATCCTGAAATTGAATTAATAATTTCATTTAACCAATTCCGTGTTATTTTTATTTTATTGTTTTAAAAATTTGGTGGTTTATGGACTTAACGTACAGACGGAGAGCAGATTTATTGCCACAACCGAAATTTTTGCCAACCTAATATTGGTGGTTTCACGTACTCTTCATGTACGAGGGCGACCGCAAAAGTAACTGGGCTAACATAAAAAGAACCGTTTTTTTGGAATTATTATTATTTATTTTTCAACATAATCTCCTTCCAACTCAATACACTTCATCAAACGTTTTTCAAGATTTTTAATTCCATCCGAAAAATAAGATTTTTCAAGACCTTCAAAATATGCCTCAGTTTCAGCAATAACCTCGCTATTTGACGAAAATATTTTGCCACCGAGAATTTTTTTATACCCGCACCACATAGTGGTATGGGGTATAATGGCTTAGTGCTTGCGTTTGTAACACATCGAAGGAATCGAGTTAGAATACCGGGACCAGAGAGAAAGTTGCTCAGAATTACATTTTGAGTCGATCTAGCCATGTCTGTCTGGCTGGCTGGGCGGCTGGCTGGCTGGCTGGCCGGCTGGATGTAAAGATGTCCATCTATTCTTGTAATCAAAGTACAGGTCGCATTTATGCACCGATCTTGATGAAACTTGGCATGTGGTAATATATTGGGACAAGGACGGACGCTATTGAATTTGGTCCAAATCGGAGCACTTTCTGATAGACCCCCCATACAAAGGAACTCCCGGATTTGGTCCAAATCCAGTTGATGTCGCGTGTATTGGTCAACAAATTAAAAAAATATGCCATTCGATGTAGAACTGACCACAAAATGTAAAAAAAATAGTTGGACCCGCCTCTCGGACCTAACGGGGCCTTCAGAACCCAAAAAATGGACCCATGATTTTAAATATAAGTGTGACCCCTTAAATGAAAGGAAATTATCTTACAATTTTAAATACAGAAAAAAATTCGACCTGTTTGGGCCCCAGGGTCCATTAGGAGGGTCCAAAAGTTTCGGTTTACCCGGATTTTAGTGTGACCCCTCAAATGACAGGGAATTGCCTCAGGACTTTAAATATGTCAAGCCAAATGATTTATCTCGTCCGTGGGAGGGCACAGGGGCCGAAAACAAGGTAAGAAAATGTGGACCAACTATAATTGTTATACCCTCACTACAAAGTGGTATGGGGTATAAAGGCTTAGTGCGTGCGTGATAGATACAGATAGAAATAGCGACGAGTGCTTTCGATTAACAGGAGACTTAATCACATTTACAGTGGTGCGGGTATCATAGAGTCGGCCACGCCCGACTATAGCACTTACTTACTTGTTTAAATTTGGAAACAAGAAATAATCAGAAGGAGCTAAATCTGGACTATATGGTGGATGCGGAGCAATTTCAAATCGTAATTCGGCCAGTTTTTGTTGAGTTAAAAATGCAGTGTGTGAAGGAGCATTATCTTGATGAAAAATATTTTTTTTTATTCTAAATGTGGTCGTTTTATCTTGATTTCTTCACTCAGCCGATCCAATAATGCACAATAATATTCGCTATTTATAGTTTTTCCTTTCTCAAGATAATCAATAAATATTATACTCCTTGCATCCCAAAATACTGTGGCCATTACTTTTCCTGCTGACTTAACAGTTTTCGCCTTCTTAGGGCCACTTTTACCAGCTTCTATCCATTGTTTTGACTGTTCTTTGCATTCTGGGATGTAGTGATGGATCCATATTTCATCAACAGTTATGAATCGACGAACTATTTTTTGGGGCAAAGTCAACAAACGCGGCAGAGTTCTTGCGGATAGCTTTTTTATATGGAGTTCATCATGTAAAATACTCCAAACTTGTTTTTCGTGTATTTTAACAATATCAGCAAGTTCTCTGAGCTTTATTCGTCTATCTTTAGTCACTTCATTAAATATTTTTCTAATGTTTTCAATAGTAGTAGCAGTTTTCGGTCTTCCAGAGCGTTGTTCATTTTCCATACTTGAACGACCCATTTTAAATTGTTAAACCCAGCATTTCACGGTAGAGTATGATGGTGCATTATCACCATGAACAGAATCCAATTCATCTTTGATTAATTGTGGCGTATAACCTTTCATAAAAAAGTGTTTAATTACCGCACGAAACTCTTTATTTTCTATTTTTCAAAAATTATAAAACTTGTTTACTTCAATCACCTGTAACAAAGAAAATAATCAATTAATATTTCGGAAATTTTGACAGATGGCTTATAAAAGATTGCTTTTAAAAAACAAAAACAAAAAAAGTTGCTAGTAAAACAGAAAATGTGCCAGGCCAGTAAGTTTTGCGGTCGCCCTCGTATTCCATCGCTACAACCGAATAAAGTAAAGGCTGGCTTGTGTTGAGTGTACTTAAATAGGGCGTAGCTATTACTTTTGTCTTATGTGTGAAATAATACCAAATTTAGGAATCCAAAATTTAAGCGAAATTCATGCACTAGGGGGAAAAATCTTTAAAAGTTATTTTTCGGGTTAAAGTCATGTAAAGAGTGTCATATTGTACGATGTTAATTAGGAGTTACGAGGGCGGTTCGGAAACTTCTTAGCCTAGCACAAAAAGCGCGGTATAAACAGTTAAAAAGTTAAGTGTTTTGGAAACATCCATCTCTGCTATGAACACATGTTTTTGTTTCGATCTGGCAACTCCTTCATATAGAAACAGATGTTCACAAAAGACGCATCCGCGATTTTTTTACAATGGAAAAATTAGAAATGCGTGGTGTCATTAAATATTTACATAAAAAAGGTTTATCGAGACAAGAAATTCATAATGATATGGTAAATGTGTTAGGTGAAAGTGCTCCTTCATATGCAACAGTAAAAAATTGGGTTGCTGAATTTAAACGTGGTCGTACAAGCATTGAAGATGAACCACGTAGTGGACGTCCAAAAACAGCAACAACAACAGAAATTGTAGCCAAAGTGCATGATATGGTATTAAATGATCGACGAATAAAAGTGCGTGAAATAGCTAATATCATGGGCATCTCAAATGATCGAGTCCATTTAATTTTGCATGAAGAACTACAGATGAAAACGCTTTCTGCAAGCTGGGTGCCGCACTTGTTAACAGTCGACCAAAAACGCATAAGAATGAACATTTCTCAAGCTTGTTTGGATAGTTTTCAGCGAAATAAAATGGATTTTAAGCGTCGTTTCATAACATGGATCCACTACTATACTCCAGAGACAAAAGAACAATCCAAACAATGGACTGAAGCTAGAGGAAGTGCCCCAAAGAAGGCAAAAACAATTCAATCGGCTGTTAAGGTAATGGCAACGGTTTTTTGGGACTCCAAAGGTATTTTATTGATTGACTATCTGCAAAAGGGTAAAACAATAAATTCAGAGCATTATTGCAACCTTTTAGAGCAATTAAATGTACAAATTCGAGAAAAAACGTCCTGGCTTACAACACAAAAAAAAATAATTTTTCATCAAGACAACGCACCAGCGCACAAGAGTGTTTTAACAATGGCTAAAATCAACGAATTAAAGTACGAGTTGCTTGACCACCCACCTTATTCTCCTGATTTAGCTCCCAGTGACTTTTACCTGTTCCCAAATCTTAAAAAATTCCTTGCTGGCAAGCGTTTTACCTCAAATGAAGATGCAATTACAGTTGCAACCATTTTGAAGACCTTGAGGAAAACTATTTTAATCAAGGGATAGAATTGCTAGATAAGCATGGGACCAAGTGTATTGAAGTTTCAGGAGATTATATTGAAAAATAAAAATATTTTTGAAAAACTAACTATTTTCTTTCATTGATAGACTAAGAACTTTTCGAACCGCCCTCGTATTGGTGGTTTCACGTACTCTTCATGTATTCCATCGCTACAACCGAATAAAGTAAAGGCTGGTTTGTGTTGAGTGTACTTAAATAGGGCGTAGCTATTAGTTTTGTCTTATGTGTGAAATAATACCAAATTTAGGAATCCAAAATTTAAGCGAAATTCATGCACTAGGGGGAAAAAATCTTTAAAAGTTATTTTTCGGCTTAAGGTCATGTAAAGAGTGCTACAACCATATTGTACGAAGTTAATTAGGAGTTACACTTCAACGTCCAGTTTTTTGCCTAACTTAATTTGACATTTCTTTGGTCCAGTGTTTGACAAACTCAATTGAGCTGAGCGTTAAGACTGTTGAAGTCTTTAACGAAAATGCAGAAATGCAATTCAAATTGCATTTCGTGCACTTCAAAAGTATTTTAGTCAATTAATCGATCAAATGTGCTTACAATCGGGAGAACTGTGCGCGAGATTGTAACGGGACTATTGTGGTCAGAAATTTAGGATATAGGCCTGGACAATATGTGGCTCCAACAGCATGGTACGTACCATGGCTTGACACCGTTGGACTTCTTTCTTTAAGGAAATTTAAAAGAAAAAGTTTACCTAAATTAGACAAGGACAAATCGAGAGCTAAAGGATAAGTTAATGCTGCACATTAACGCCATTTCACGTCCATTATGTCAAAGAGTCATTGAAAATATGGAACATCGTATAGAGGTATACCACCGAAGTCGTGGCAAGCATTTCTGGCGTAAGTGCTTGCCACGGTTTTGGTGGCGGTAGTTCGTCTACAAATACTTAGTAGGGACATAAATAGTATTACAACATTGAACACACCCATTTCAATAGTAGAACTGAACATACCCCGTTAATGTCATATGGGTTTTGAAAGTTAACCTCAATAGCGTCAGTCTGTAACGGGATTTTAAAATTGTTTCAACTTTCATCATCATGGAGTGATCAGATAATGAGAACCGTATCGCTGAAATAGCGCTTTTCAAGTCTGAAATGAAAAATGCAATATTTTCAAAACCTTCCGGCCACTAGGGATTAGCCGCATGTTCGTCTACCGAAAAACTGTTAAAACTGTTTGAGGAGACTGGAGATGTAAAAGACCGCCACCGGTCGGGCCGCCCACGCTCTGTTCGAACCCCGCATGTCATCAATGCCGTTAAATCAAGAACTCACAGAAATCCGCTCCGAAAACAGGAAATCATGACCCGTGAGATGAATATCACGCAAAAGTCCATGAGTCGCATCATTAAAAAAGACTTGGGACTTGGGAAAACGACGTACGGGACATTTATTGAAATTTTCAAAAAATACGATCGCGGTGCTTCAAAAGACGTCACAGGTGACGAATCATGGATCTACGCCTATGAGCCGGAAACAAAACAGCAATCGACCGTGTGGGTTTTCAAAGACGAGCCAAATCCAACGAAAGTTGTTCGAGGAAGAAACACTTCGAAGCAAATGGTCGCCTGTTTCTTCTGGTCATGTTTCTGTTTCTGCTGGTCATGTGGCGACTGTTCCGCTTGAGCAGCGTAGAACGGTCCATTCTGAGTGGTACGCCACAATTTGCTTGCCTGTAGTCTTCGGAGAATTTCGAAAAATAACAAGAGAAGACGTATCATTGTGCACCATAACAATGTGAGATCTCACACATCGGTTCCAATCAACACCTTTTTGATCGGCCAAAACGTCGAATTGATGGGTCAGCCGCCGTACAGCCTAGCATCAAGAAAAAATGCATGGTCAACGATTTTCGTTGCCAGAAGATGCTGTTGAAGCGTTCAAAAATCATGTTTTGGGGGTGTCTTAATCGGAGTGAAAAAAAGTGCTTCGACAATTAGTTTGAGGGCATGCAAAAGTGTATAAATCATGCTGGAGAATACTTTTAAGAACAATAAAACCATTTTTGATGATTAATATTCGCATTTTCATTATTAGGCCAGAAATGTATATAGCAGCCCTCGTATATCTTATTTTTATATCCTCAAAATATATTTTTTAAAAAATGTTATTTTAACTATTAAATGATATTAAATAACTCATTATTTTAAGGACATTTCTTACATCCCTTAGTGCCCCTTAACTGATAAAATTCATATAACGAAAATAGCACCAATTCCTATATTTTTTGCGACATCGACAACAAAATCGTAGGATAAATAAAAAATTATAGAAGCTTTGCCATATACTTTGCGATTTTAAAGTCCTTAAAAACTGAACTACGAAATAATTATATTACAAAAGGTTCAGACGTATATTATTAAAGGGTAAAATCTTCTGTCAAACTTTTTTTAAAGGCTATGTCATATACCAAGTTGGTACGATATAAATTTTTAGATATTTTACATAATGAATCGTTGTTAATGATGTCATAATGCCGGTCCTGTGCGACTTTGGATTTTTCTTATTCGTCCTTATTAAAAAAGTTTTAACTTAGAAAGGAATCAAAGCAAACAACTGCATATCTGCAGTTAGAATCCTCTAAAAAATCTATATAACTAAACGAATACATACATGCATAATCATCACAACAACATTGTAGTGACGTAGACAAGTTTCATTACCTGAAAATATAAAATCTCTTACACTCCCGCATCCGAGTACACCAATTGACAGTCGATGAAATTTAATTTTTCCACATGACAACCGCACAAAATGGTATCAGTGTGAATTTCTCAATCCATGTAAGTGCTACATGCCGATGTGCATGTGTACACGCAGAAAAAAAGTATGGTTGTGGTGACAATATTCGAAGAGGATAATACTATTGTTGGCTATATGGTTGTGGTACAACAATATTATGATCCTCACAACAATAGTATGATTCACACATAACCCTACTATGATCCCCACAACTATAGTATGATTCACACTCAACCATACTATGATCTCCACAACCTCACAACCATAGTATGTTTCATATACAACCATAGTATGATCCACACAACCATAGTATGTTTCATATAAAACCATAGTATGATCCTCACAACCATGGTATGATTCACAAGCAACCATGTTATGATCCCTACTACCATAGTATGATCCCACACAATTATACTTTTGTCGCAGCAACCATATTTATATTGTTGGTATAACCATATTTTCATTTTTAAATGTGGCAATAATACTATTGTTACATTTCAACAATGATAATATTGTAGCAATTATACTATTATCAAAAATAAATTTAGTTAACAATGCTATGGCTGCGCCGAAAATACTTTTATTGTGGAGAACATATTATTATTGCCGTGACCATGTAGAAACCATGTTTATTCTCTGCGTGTATTGGAAACTTTTATAGTTGCCCGAGTAGTTGTTGACAGCCTTTTAGAGACATTAAATTTAATCGACAACAGTCGACACCAATTAACACAATACTAATGCATTACACACAACAACAAAACACAAATACTCATACGCTGGCAGGAACGGA
Source organism: Hydrotaea diabolus (assembly GCA_963513945.1). NCBI lineage: Eukaryota > Metazoa > Arthropoda > Insecta > Diptera > Muscidae > Hydrotaea > Hydrotaea diabolus. The sequence goes on from OY740718.1 coordinate 160,957,208, forward strand.
GACGGAAAGAGGCACACAACGTGCACTTAATTGTCAACATTCATACCACAGAGGGGATAAGAGGTTTGCTCTCTTTTGCGGCTGAGCATACAGGCATACAGACGTTGTACATGTACACTCCAACACAATGACACAGTGACTGTCGTTAGATCAAAGTTGTACTATGTAGCGAAAGTGTTTATATTTTAGGCCTCCGTTTTTTTAGAGTAGAACACTGGATTTGGCAAACGCGTCGTAGGAGGAAATTAAGATCTATAGTTTGTATGTCTAAAGCAATTCCTTTCTTGACTTGTGAAGTCGTTTGAGCCATGCCGACGTAGTCGTCCATCTACTTAGTAAATATGAATCAATAGAAGTACTCGCTTCTTAATACCTTCCACCGAAGGTTGGATGGTTTAATAAATTTTTCATTCCGTTTGCAACACCTCAAAATATTGAGCTGAGAACCTATAAAGTACTCGTATATATGTGACAGCGCATAGAGAAAGAGAACTAAGGGTAAAAAATCAATTTTCATTTTTTTTTCTTTTTTTGATGTGGACATCATCTGAGCATCGAATGAGACCGATCCCATGCCCCAAAAGTGTTCCCTCCCAGAGATATGCGCTTTTTATGAAAGTGATGGTACACCAAGGATACACGTATTTAAATCTTTAAAATGGCTCTCCTGAACAAAACGGGTTTTTACCCTTAAGTCCCTTTCTATTTTGCGCGTCACATATGTTATTGATCGTCATTATAAAAGGTGTTTTTTTAGACGTGTGATTTTCAATCTGGCTTTTCGGAGTTGGTCTTTATGGCAGCTGTCTTGATTTATGCTCAGTTTGATTTGCCGTTTCATAATGAATAGACTTACTTCGGAACAATTTTTGCAAATCGTGGTGAATGGGCCCAGAACAAGAGGGCCCCCGATCCTGATTTTTACGAGAACATTTTATTGAGCGATGAAGCTCACTTATGGTTGAATGGGTACGTAAATAACAAAAATTCTCCATTTGGCGTAATGAAAATTCACAAGACATTGTTGAGACGTCGTTAAATCCTCAAAAAGTCACTGTTTGGTGTGCTCTATGGGCAGAGGGAATCATTGGTATATACATATTTCTTCATAAATGAAGCCGGCAAGCTATAAAGCCATGACTAATGACTTTTTCGTTCCTGAATTGGAGGATGTTGATGTGGGAACCGTTTGCCATACAACCAACGAAATGATTTTTTTGAAGGAATCATTATCTCGCGATTAAACACCGCTGGACAATCTTTTGTGGGGTTATGTGAAGTCACCTGTCTACACAGATAAACCCGACACGATTGTTGGTTTGAAAGAAAATATTCGGTGCGTTATTGCTGACATACAGCCCCAAATGCTGCAAAAAGTGGTCGAAAATTGAACCTTTCGACTGGAAATTATTCGAACCAATTACGGCATCCCCTTGACCGAAATCATTTTCAAAACATAATGGCAAACCCCTATCTTTAAAGTATATGTGACACGCAAAATAGAAAGGGACCTAAGGGTAAAAACCAGCTTTGTTCAGGAGAGCCATTTTAAAGATTTAAATACGTGTATCTTTGGTGTACCATCACTTTCATAAAATGCGCATATCTCTGGGAGGGAACACTTTTGGGGCATGGGATCGGTCTCATTTGATGCTCAGATGTTGTCCACATCAAAAAAAAAATAAAAAAAACGAAAATTGAATCAATCTTGTTTCTAAGATTGTAAATATTTTTTTAATTAAACCAAGTAAAACACCGAAACATTTACGATTTTAGTAAATTACTTTATTAGAAGCTTTTTCATTTATCTTTAGTAAAGATAGCCGCCCGGAACTTATTTAATAAGCCTGGGCAGAACACTCTTTACTTCCAACTCAGAATGCTTTCTCATTTATCTTTAGTAAAGATAGCCGTCCGGAACTTATTTAATATGCCTGGGCAGAACACTCTTTACTTCCAACTCAGAATGCTTTCTGGCCTGCTCCACACAAAGTGCCCTGCTTTTATACAGTTTGTCATACACAAAAAATTTACCGTATGGTCACCTAGTACCCTCCAACCACCAATTCAAAAAATTTTCAAACCGCTGCCATTTCGCCACTTGCATTTTCAGGCATGGTCGTAGATTTTTTTTTTTACTTTCCACTCGTTTTTTTTACTTTCCACTCGTTGGCGAGTGGAAACTAAAGGATCGGAGGGGGGAAATAGGGAGTAATGATTATTGACGCTGGCCTTTTACTTCTGGATGTCGCAATTAGTGGGAAATACATTTGCTGGAAGTCGATTCCACATACGGTCTGTACGAGCGAAAAACGAATTTGGTCTGTAGTGTAGTGCGGTCAACTGGCCAATCGATAACAAACGGGTGTGAATTCCTAGAAAGTCGCGTATCCCTGCCGAACATCCTCACGTCAAGAATAAGGCGACGAATGTCTGATGAACACACACCATGAAAGTAACGATAGAACAGCGTTACGCAACCCACATTCCGACGATGCTCAAGGGAAACAATAGAGTCGGATACCCTACTGTCACCTATCAGCACCATCGCTCTCCTTTGAACACGGTCAAGTAGCTCCAAGGATGATTTTGGAGCACCTGCCCATATATGGGAGTTGTATTCCATCTTTGGCCTGATGTAAGTTGTATAGATATTGAAAAGATCAGAAGGGGTGAAATATTTCTTGCACCGCTTTAAAAAGCCTATGCACTTGAGTGCTTCTTTCGACACTTCGAATACATGTCTCGCCCAACGAGCGTCACATTGTATTTTCATGCCCAGAACATCGAGAGCTTCTGATTGTTCAATATCCGTACCATCGATAGAAATTGACGATATTGTTGGGTCAGCGAATCGCTTGTGAGACAACAAGCAGCACTGTGTTTTAGGCACATTAAAAACCACTCTATTCACTCGACCCCATTCGGAAATGGCCAGTAGATCCCGGCCAAGTGTCTCATCCATAATTCGCCTTTTGTCTTCAATATGTTGATGACTCGGCCTACGGTCGAATGAATATGAATGACAGAGGTTACTATCATCTGTGAAAGAGTAGATTGGATTCACGGTGTGACCCAATAGATCGTCAATGAAAATAATACCCTGTGGTACACCTGCGGTCAGCCTATGTGTGTTGGATGAGAACCCATCTACAACAACTCTAATAGTGCGATCTCTAAGAAAGTTCGATATATAGCAAACGTATTACCGACACCAATATATTTTCATGAAATGAGTCAAGGAATACGCTGGTGAAATTTGTCCAGTCGAGAATAACCGAATATAGTTTTGAAGTTTTAGCTTAGATTACGGACGGGCGCATGTGACAAAAGGGCCAAAAATAAGGATCTTTTTTGAACTTTTGTACATTCGGGACCTGGCAGAAATTAATGACGTTTTTACTTGATTTTTTTAGCTTTAGTTACCTAGAGACGGTGGAGGATATATAAGGTTGGCCGAATAATTTCATGCTTAGAATGAAATCAGTCCAAAGTATGGACCCTTTTTGCGCATTAGTAGCCTAGGGACGGTGAAGGGTATACAATGTAAGGCCTGGCTGAACTTAACGACGTTTTTACTTGTTGGAAAGTATATAAAGTATCGATTGGGCGAACTTTACGACGTTGTTGTATTCTATACTCAAAATGAGAACATTTTGTACTTAATAGTATAGTCAAATCGCAGAGCTTGTACGATGCGTGGCAACTTTCACGGAATGTCCTCAAACCGACCGTCAGGCGAACTTAAAGGCCCACCGATGCTATCAGTTGGTATTGAATATAGGTACAGGCAGGCTCTAAGCTTAATGATGCCAGTTCATTGTCAAGTGGTAGAAAATGCTGTAGCCGATGAACTAGCTCGACGTCGATCAGCAATAAATATAGATAATGAAGAGGATCAGTTAAACCTCTGCGTCGCTACTGCTTAGGACACCAAAAGAAAAAGTCTACAACAATAATTTCAGAACCGGGAATAAGGCCAAAGCTAGGTGAAGTTTTTGGCATGTACAGTATTTTCCATTAAGGGCAAAACAATGTTAAATGCTTATAAAATAGAGAATATTTTAGGTACAGAGTTCAAATTTATTCCAGGTGTAGAGCAAATGTTTTATTTTAAGAATGAAATTCGATTTCGATCATATGACCACCACGAACCCAAGTACAGCGATCTATTCTTTGACCACATTTTCAACCACTCTTGCACACATTTCGACGTGAACATTGGCAATTTCGAGTAGGATGTTGTCTCTGAGCTCGTCTCAAGTTGTTGGCTTGTTGGCATAGACCAATTACTTGATGAGGCCCCATACAAATAAATCCCATGGTGTTAAATCTCATGAACGAGGTGGCCATTCGACCAGACCATTTCTCGAGATAACATGTTAACCGAATTTGCCTCTTAGTAAATCGATTTTAACACGTGCTGTGTGGCTAGTTGCACCGTCTTGTGGAACGCACCTATCGGCGATGTAAAGCTCATACAATACTGGCCAAAAATAATTTTCTAACATAGCACGATAACGCTCTTCATTGACGGTAACATGACGATTGTTTTCATCGACAACAAATATGGCCCAAGCACACCTCCGGCCTGAAAATCACACCGCACAGTAATTGTTTGCGGATGCAATTGTGTCATTTAAATCACATGTGGGGTTGTTGCTGTCCAACAACGCATCAGCTAGAGATAAGCCTCATGGCTGAAGATGATTTTTCGATTAAGTCCATTGAACTGGGACTAAACCGGCCTAAGACCTCTTGCTTCTATATTTAAATAGAAGACAAGTTTTTAACAAAATGGCAAAGTGACATTGATTGGATTTTCGCAAAACTTTGCCAGAACATAATTGGAGAAGTTTCGGCATTTAAAATGATCAGGTGGCTTTAGTTCTTTAGTCAGTTTCATAAAATACGCCACAGAGTGGTTTGAGCGTTGCCCAATTTCTGAGAAAGACGTGGAATTGACTGATTTGGCTCATTTTGAACGGATACACTTACGGCTGCGATATTTTCGTGGCTTTAAGTGGTACGGCTTCTCTTTGGCACCCGAACATCCAAATCTGAAAACTAAATCCAAATTTATCTACTAAAAGACGCACAGCATATCGGGTGGAACGATTATTACGGCCAAAAACTGGAGTTAGCGCTCTAAAAGTTGCGACCACCGACTCAGAATTTCGTCGGTAATTTTTAATGAGTTCCAAACGTTGCTCGTAAGTGAACTTCACCAAGATAAAATATTGACTTGGACAAACGTTTTGACATTGAAATATCAATAAAAAATGTTTGAGGGTGCATTAACTTAAAGTTACGAAATTGTTATTCCCCTATTGGAAAACCCGCTACCTAAAGATGTACTTTCAGAATGCGCTACATTCAAGCCAACTGCGTCGCTTATATACCTTCAATTGTATTAAGTCTATAATTTCCGTTTCTAATAATGTAAGTAAGTTTAGAATTATGTAGTGCCTTTTTTGATTTTGGTTTAAACTTACAATTTAACTCCAAGCAATCCGAGTACCTCAACTAGGCTCATTTGGATTTTTTTATTTTTAGAAATTCTCTAAAAATTTTCAGAAACCGAGTACCAAAACTATTCTCAGTTGGATATTTTTTCATTTTTACAAACTTTTTCAAAATTTCTAAAATTAAGTGTAAATGTATGCTTAAATTAATCGATTTATAGTAACGAAAACTTTAGAAAGAATACATGAGACACATTTTAGTTCCCTAAATGGCACCCAATGTAATACCACCTCCATACCACAGTACCGCGCTACGATTTCAATGCAATAAACCACTGTAGCTTTAGAATGTTTGTTATGTTATTTTATCTGTGGCATGTTAGTTCTCATGCAATTTAATAAACGTTGTGGCTTAACGAACCGAAAAATTACACAGATTCGTTAGAAATTAAATCAAAAGCAAATATTATGCAAAAAAAACTTAATTAAGAAAATTAACAAAGATCTCTGTACATGAAGAGAGAAGAGATAAACCAAAAATGATAGAGTCAAAAATGTGGACAAGTGTGGTTTCCATATGGCAAAATTTGCCTCAAGATGCTGTAAAATGCATTAAAGAGAATAAAACTGTAAGTGTGGTTGTCTTTATGGTTTATCCATTGATGTTTGCGAATGACTTAAAAAAATAGATGCACAGTTGGAGAAGGAGCGACAAATAACAAATAAGTGGTAAAATGCCTGAAAACGACTTTTTAAGACTATCACAAAGCTAAAAAAAAACTGCAGCTATGCATAATAGGATAGTACCTCTTTCAAACAATTCCATAAGAAAAGGCCCTTAAACAGGGTAAAAACTGTCACCCAAATTGCTTTATATTCTGGTGCGGAAAATCGTGTCAAAAAAAATTTCATAGCCAGTAGAGAAAAGTAATCTTAGGAAATAGTTCTAAACTAGGATAGATTTTTCATCACCTAAAACGATATCTATTCCGTAGCGATTTCCAAATATTTATAAGGCTTGTGTAAATTACTTACAATTTGTAACGAAGACAAATAATTTTGCTCTGATAAACGTTAAAAATCATAAAGTATTTTTGGGCATGTAAGAATTTCTTACCAATACTTGTTTTACAAATAAAATAGACAAAAAAGGTAAACTGGGGCGTGACTTCCCATAGTGTGGAGCAGGGCACTCCGTTATTCAGAAATTTTAACGCTTCAGTCTAAAGATTGATTATGGTCGGACTCAATATGTTAGAGTTGTATACATATGGATATAATTTGTGGCTTCTAGAGCTGCAGGATCTCGGGAGGGACGTTTGTGTAGGAACTCATCAAAAAATGGATCAATATGGTCTGATGTTACAAGACATAGAAGCTGGTCGCTCGTTACGCTCTTCGCAAAATATGGGCGTGGTGGGAAGTAATGTGTGGCGTGTAGTTCTGCAAGATCTGAAATCGGGACGGACCTTTTTGTGGTCAGATTTCACCAGAGATGAGTTTGGATCGTACGTACTGTTCTGTGCAAAATTTAGTCGAAGTCGGTTGTAATATATAGCTTTTAGAACTATAGAACCCGGAAAAAAACTATGTACGATACTAAAATATTGACCTATGTGAACCGATTTTAATAGGGGTCGAATGTAGCCCAAACTTGAAAAATGTACAAAATTTTATCGAAATCGATTTAAAAAGTGCGACCTGAACTTTGACTACAACGATAGATGGACTGTCTAACGAACGGACTTAGTGAGGGGCGTATAGAACTAAGGGTGATGACTTATTGATTTTTTTTCTCAAAAATTATTTTCTGTAGCACGAATGAATAAGCTTTTGCCTATTATTGACTAAAATTAACTTTATTCCATTTAAATATTGAAAAAGGTCACGCGCAAACCACTTTAAAATGATAATTTTGTCCAAATTTTAAATTTTTTTTTTTAATCATATAAATCCAAAACGGAAAAAAGTGTTACGTCTTATAACTCTCATGAAAAGCCACGTAGCCTATGAAAAAATGAGACATAAATCATAGAAATCGATGAACGCGTTCCGCTTTTATTTACAATTAATTGAAGGTTTCTCATTTTGAATCGAATGTATCTCTTTGGAAAAAACGACTACTTTTTTTGACTCTCAGAATTAAAAATAAATAGTAAGAAACAAGAGGAGAGATTTCATTTAAATTATTGCTCATAAATATAAAATTATGTTGAATTGCTTTTTGGGACTTCAAAATGCTGATAAATAAAAATTTTAAAATCATTTTGCGCGTGAGGTTTTTTTTTTGTATTGAATCGCCTTATATTGAGTGATCCATCTAGAGGTATTTTTTCAGAACGAAAAAAAATATAAAAATTCAAAGCAAGTGTGGAATCTTAATTGGAAATTTGAAACAACATTTTATGGCAGTAATTTTTTGAATATAATTTCCTTTAAATGTTGGCCGCAACTACGCCTCAGAGCTTCCATTCTGAGGGTCCAATATTGAACGACTCGTTCGAGCATTTCGACCGGTATGGCTTTAATGACACGCGTAATGTTAGCTTCCAAAACCTGAATCGTAGCTGGTCCGCATAGACTTTGGACTTTACATAACCCCAAAGAAAAACGTCTAAAGGTGTGATATCGCTCGATCTATGCGGCAAACCACCTGTTCGCAACGTGAAATTAGCTGCTTTTCGAAATACCCTCTCAATAGATCCATTGTTTGAGCAGCTATTGGCAAGCGGCACCGTCCTGTTGAAACCAAGTGTCGTCAAGATTACGGGCTTCACTTTCAGGTAGCATAAAGATCGATTTCAAGGCGCGATAGCGAGCACCATTCACGGTTACGTTCCGGCCATCATCATTTTTGAAAAAATATGCACCGATGATTCCACCAGCTTATAAGTCGCACCAAACCGTGGTTTTCTCTGGGTATATTGGCACCTCTTGAAACTCCTCTTGTTGCTCTTCAGCCCAAATGCGGCAATTTTGTATATTGACTTTGCCGTTGAGCCAGAAATGGGCCTCATCACTGAACAAAATTTTGATCGAAAACAGCGGATCTTCCCGTTTCTCACCGAACTCTCATTTCTATAATACAGTTGTCAACATTTGAAGGTAATTATTTTCAAAAATAAATGCCATAAAATGTCCTATCAAATTACCAATACTTGATTTGAATCTTTATATTTTTTTTGTTCTAAAAAAATACCCCTTTGGATCACCTTTTAAGTAAAGTTTTATCTAATCTTAAAATATGATACAGGGAAACGAGGTTGTATAATAGTCATCACCCTAATGGACATAACTCAATAGAAACCACTTAAGATTCTGAACCAATTGGCATACTTGACATATTTTCTATCCCATTCCTTTAAGGTCACATTACCCTGTAGCACAGTTTGCTGAGGGTATAACAAGTTGACATTTCGTGAATTTAGTCGTGCCGAAGTTCTCCACGATAGATCACCTTCTAGTATGACATTAGCAGTCTTGGTGGACCTTCCATGTGGACCTACAAAAACAAAATTATTAAGTTAAGCTTACGAATACCAAATTTTCTCTAAAAAACTTAGATTCGGATCGAAAATCTAGAAAAATCTTAAATGTTAGTGAATATTAGTATTTAGACTATTGAGGATATTCAACTCTACGCTCATGTTCGAAAGGATCTGTTTTATGGCGCCTTGTGATAATAACTGAATGGCGCCAAATTCAGTCGAATCGCACAATTGATGTCATAGTCCAGTTAGAGACGAAATGTCCTTGTTGTTTCGTACCCATACAACTTCAGATAAAGGTTTCGATTTCCGGGACCCTTGGAGTTGGAAGGGCCCTACCGTGCCGCAAAATCTGCAAAATCTTTAATACTCGTATAGGTACAGATTTAGATTAAGAGAAAATTTCACTATTTTGGGATATGACTCCGAATAATATTGGGCGGTTTTTTAAACCATAGGGCTGATATCGAGCCATAGTCGCAAAAACGATGTACACGCAGAGAAAAAATATGGTTAGTATATGCTCACGGCAATAATAATATGTTCTCCGCAATAAAAGTGTGGTCGTCGTAACCATAGTATCATTTCTTGAATTTAATTTTGACAATAGTATGATTGCCGCAATATTAATATTGTTGAAATGTAACAATAGTATTATTGCCAAATTTAGAAATGAAAATATGGTTGTAGCAACCATATAAACATGATTGGTGCAACAAAAGTATTGTTGTTTAAAATTTACGTTAAGAATAATATGATTACGGCAATCATAACGTTTGGTTGCGATTATGAACATTACAAAACAGGTTTTATAAAGCATATATGTATGCACACACACGATACACACCAATCGGAAGGTAGTTTGAGGGATTTTTATTGTGTTTACTTTGTTCGGTGAAATACTCTACTGCCGACTGGTTCTCGTTTATTTAAAATCTGACTGCACTTAAGTATACAGCCTTCGATCATGGTTTAATCACATTCGTTACGGATGGTGAAGTAGTCTACGGATGGTGAAGTAGTCTACGGATGGTGAAGTAGCATTCACGCCTACTGGCAACTAAAAGTATTTTCGACTGCCGTTGGAATATATATTTTTGTTTCTTGAATGAAATTTTCAATAAAAACATGGCCTCAAATCAGGCAATAAGCTAATTGTAATGCAATTTTAAATAACTTGCTTGATAAAAATCTCTATTTTTGAATAACAACATTACACAATCCTAATATATAATTTTGGAGATCATAGTATGGTTGAGTGTGACTCATAATATGTTTGTGGGGATCATAGTATGGTTGTGTGTGAATCATACTATGGTTCTATGAAAAAAATAATATGGTTGTAAGGATCATAATATGGTTTTGGGAATCATAGTATGGTTGAGTGTGACTCGTAATATGGTTGTGGGAATCATAGTATGGTTGTGTGTGAATAATACTATTGTTGTGAGGATCATAGTATTGTTGTGCCACAACCATATACCCAACAATAGAATGATCCTCTTCGAATATTGTCACCCCAACCATACTTTTTTTCTGCGTGGAAGCGCCAAATTTTCCGGAACTCGTTTTTTAATGAAATTCGATAGAAAATTGTGCGACGCTTTAAATACCAAAATATTAAAAATTAAATATTTTTATTTCCAAAGATATAGTAAATTCAATTTTATCGAAATCCTCCAGCTAAATTAGAGGAAAATCAAAAAAACATTCTCCAGTAAAATTTTCTTTTTGGCCTTTACGTCTTTTTCGCAAATATAAACAAAACTAAAATTGGGCAATTTGGTTTATTTTCAATACCGATCGTTTATCAATTACAAGACGTATATATCTGATACGTAAAAACTCTCTCTCTCTCTCTCTCTCTCTCTCTAAGCTTAGACGGAATCTTACTTTTAACAAACAGAAGGACGGACGGACATGGCTAGACCGTCTTAGAATTTTAAATTTTATAAACTAAACGACAAACATGTTAATGCACTTCATCCTACAATGGAGAGTAGTTTAGGTTTAATTCGTAGCCGCCTGAAGAACAAGTCACCTGGGGTCATGACTCAAATACGTCGCAAATAATAAAAACTTCAAAATAAATCTAATGTCTAAATGCACAACAAAGATTGCTTTAATACCATATGTCCATATCGAATACAGATCGCTCGCTTTGACCATGCGCAACGTTTTTTGGTCCGCATGAGCCAAAACGCCTGGCAATTATGCCCTTTTTGTGGTATTAAGTGCGTGTCAACTTACATAACCCATTTTTTCCGTTGTCCGTCCACAAAAAACTATGAATAGTTAAGCAAATACTCAAAAAAAAGTACATTTAGTCCCTTACATGGAATGGTTTTTATCTTGGCCGACTTCAACTATTTACAATCTCAAACAACTAAAGCCCAAACGCATTCCTCGTGCAAAATTTTAGCATCTTAATTTTAGCATAATACGTTCATGCGCTATCTTGCTTTTAACAGAAACACGGAGGGACAGGCATGATAGATCACCTTAGAATTTAATGACCACAAAAAACTTTATTGGGTCTTCGATCAATATTTCGTGGTGTTGCAACCCTAATGACAAAATTAAAACACACTCCATCCTTAGGTGATTTTTAATTTTTTTTATTAGCAAAAAAAGCAAATTTGGGATGATTTCTAAAATATACCCGATTTTGAATGCCAATAGCTCAAAAAATTCTTTTTTCACCGAACTTAAAAATGTTGATTATACCAAAGTTGATTCTGAGCCACTCTGCGCCGTAAAACAAAATCGGCTTGATAACAAAATCACATAGACAGTATAATTTTTTCATAAATATTCTCCGGGTGAGAGTGGGCCGTCGTAGTGTAACGAAAGTATGCAGTTAAGCCAGGTTTAGCTCCGGCTAAGAACATTTAATAATTTTTCAGCGGCGGATTTAAACCTCGTTAATGCCACCGACTTTACGAGAAAGAGATTTATCTATAAGACATGTAAAAACTTCTCTAGAAAATGCATAAGCTGTTCGGAGCCGGCGTTAAGCAGTAGGTCCCGGTCAATAAGTATACAAATTGAATCGTGCACAGCCAACTGACTTGAGAGAAGGTTCTCCTTTTCCTAAATGGGATGTTTTGGGACTTCAATAGTCGATTTTGACAGCGTATTCGGTTTCCAATTTCCTTTACTATCCAGCACCGGTTCATGATATTATGCACTTTTGAATAACTAAAATGAAAAGTACAAAAAGGACTTTTTAGAATGATTTCTATTTGGTTGGTGTCAATCATATCGGTGGGTAGTGAAAAAAACAACGTCGAGTTTCGCCATATAGGAAATATACCCACTGTCACATTATATGTGACAACTTTCAGTATTCGATTCAGTTAGTATACGAGGGCGACCGCAAAAGTAACTGGCCTAACATAAAAAGAACCGTTTTTTTTGAATTATTATTATTTATTTTTCAACATAATCTCCTTCCAACGCAATACACTTCATCAAACGTTTTTCAAGTTTTTTAATTCCATCCGATAAATAAGATTTTTCAAGACCTTCAAAATATGCCTCCGTTTCAGCAATAACCTCGCTATTGCCACCGAGAAAAGTAATGGCCACAGTGGCTATTGCCACAGTGTCCATTACTTTTCCTGCTGACTTAGCAGTTTTTGCCTTCTTGGGACCACTTTTACCAGATTCTATCCATTGTTTGGACTGTTCTTTGTATTCTGGGATGTAGTGATGGATCGATTTTTCATCAACAGTTATGAATCGGCGCAAGAAATCTATTGGATTACGCTGATAAATCGCTAAGTGCTCCTCGGAATTGGTCCGACGGACGATTTTTTGGGGCAAAGTCAACAAACGCGGCACCCATCTTGCGGATAGCTTTTTCATGTGGAGTTCATTATGTAAAATACTCCAAACTTGTTTTTCGCGTATTTTAACAATATCAGCAAGTTCTCTGAGCTTTTTTCGTCTATCTTTAGTCACTTCAATAAATATTTTTCTAATGTTTTCAATAGTAGTAGCCGTTTTCGGTCTTCCAGAGCGTTGTTCATCTTCCGTACTTGAACGACCCATTTTAAATTGTTGAACCCAGGATTTCACGGTGGAGTATGATGGTGCATTATCACCATGAACAGAATCCAATTCATCTTTGATTAATTGTGGCGTATAACCTTTCATATAAAAGTGTTTAATTACCGCACGAAACTCTTTATTTTCCATTTTTCAAAATTGTAAAACTTGTTTACTTCAATCACCTGTAACAAAGAAAATAATCATTAAATATTTCGGAAATTTTGACAGATGGCTTATAAAAGATTGCTTATAAAAAAAAAGTTGCTAGTAAAACAGAAAATGTGCCAGGCCAGTTAGTTTTGCAGTCGCCCTCGTATATCTCGTATGTTATTATCTGGCAAAATAAAAATTTTAAGTATTATTTCTAATAATCTGCCTATATTTTTGGAGCTAATTAATTTATACCTTCTTAATAATTGCTCGTATTGTCGAGCAAGCTGTAGTTTTTTAACGCTTGATAGGGACACAATTTACATCGATTTGTATGCAATTCTCGAGTTAAGATAAAAAAAACTCGCTAGTGACATCTATAGTTTGCTCTTGTAAAGAATATTTTCTCAAAACTTTTTTATGCGAAACTAGCGTCGACTTTACCCTAAACACTATAGCTCATCCAATAACCATTTTAGTTGAATATTTTCGACCAGATTTGAATGTCTACGTTTAAAGCATACAATGTTAGCCGAAAGCTCTCATTTAACCAGCCGAAAAGCTCTACAATATCGTGAAACATCATCTGCCTAAGCAATAGGAAAAATGCCCGTAAAAGCTCCGAAGCGCTGGAGTCTCCAAAACCTAAAAGCTCCCCTTTGAATTCGCCGCAAAAATACCAAGTAAAGAAAAGTTATGGCTAACAAAAAGAAACCATTACGCAAACACCCTGTAGCTTCCAACATTTGACAGCCTTTAAGAGCTTTTTATTGTTGTGACAGCTCCTGATGTGTTGGTGTTGATGGCCATGGTGTTCGTCTGTCTCGCTGTCAACAGACTCCAAAACAACAAAAACTAAAGACAACATTAGTCAATTGTATACCATCAAAGCGCTTACAACGTGTGAACGGATAATAAAAAATGAAAAACGCGTAAACCAGCAAAGAAAAAAAACCGAAACAGGAGAAATAGAGAAAGAAAGACAACAACAAAACGGCAAATGACGGATCATAAAACGTCAATGGTGATGATGATAACGAAGATGATGTTGTTATTGTTAAATTTTGGCTGAATTTAAAGTAATTGGCGCGCAATATTTATTGGTTTCCATTTTTGAGACACCAAACCATACATCGTAAATAATAAACGAGAAAAACGTATTGTTGTTGTGGTGGTGTTTTGATGTGCTTTTTTACAGCCAACAGCTGTTGTTGCGGTTTTTCGCCTTGCATGCAGTATAAAAAACAAGATAAATCAAGGAGAAATGGCGAAAAATACAAAACAGAAACTAAAAAAAAATTGTTTTTAAAATCCTCAACAAGAGCAAACAAAAAAACCGAGTGATTTATTCAAAATGAATTGTTTCTTCCGGTGACAAAGGAAGTCATTCATCGTTTGTTTCCTTTTTTGTGCTCTTTGACTCGGCTATCGCATACTACGTCATTTGAAAAATAGTTTTTTCCAGTTGCTTTGAGTTTTATCTTTTGTGTGTTGTCTTGGGTGACCGTTGATAAAGGGTTGCACCATAAAAGTGATGTGTTTCTTTATAAAAGTGAAGTAGAAACAAGTATTTATGGAGTTCAAGAGAATCAAATATGACCTCCCAAAATGTGAACTGAATTTTCACACATTGTTTAAGCTAAGGTTACATTTTAAGGGCCAATGTTGAATGTGAGCCGTCAAGTTTTTCTGCATTTCATTTGATATCTCTAAATTTCAGACTAACTCAATTTGAACCATGGAAAGATACACAAGCGAGCATCGCGTTAAAGTTATTCAGGCTTAATATGAAAATGGGCGACAATGGAAGATTAAATTTCGAAGAAAATCAAATCATGAGATGATAACGACAAATCATCATCGGCCCTTAAAATTTAACCACCCTTTATGTGAATGATATGTATCGGGTGATCAATCAAAATATACAAAATTTCATATCTAGTGTGGAATTTTAATTTTTCATTCGAAAGGACATTTTAAGCCATTGATTTCTTAATTATAATTTCCTTCAAATGTAAGCCGCAATTACTCCCCAGGGTGTCCATTATGAGGGTCCAATTTTGGAGGACTCGTTCGAGCAGTTTGACAGTACCAGAATCATAGCTTGCATAGATTTTGGACTTTTCGTAGCCTCAAAGAAGAAAGTCTAAAGGTGTGATATCACACGATCTAGGCGGCCAACTCACCTGTCCAAAAAGTGAAAATAGCAGCTCTTCGAATTACCTCTCATTGGATCCATTGTTTAAGCAGCTGTATGAAAAGTGGCACCGTTCTGTTTAAACCAAATGTCGTCAAGATTACGGGCTTCAATTTCAAAAGCATAAAGATCGATTCATGTCGCGATAGCGAGCACCATTCACGGTTACGTTCCGGCCATCATCATTTTTGAAAATATGTGCACAGATAATTCCACCAGCTTATAAACCGCACCAAACCGTGGTTTTCCCTGGGTATACTGGCACCTCTTGAACCTCTTATGGTTGCTCTTCAGCTCAAATGCGGCAATTTTTATTTACGTTTCCCACCGAACGTTTATTTCCATAAAACAATTGCACAATTTGGAGACGTTGTTGCGGTGTAAGTCTTTCCATGATGAAATGGCTAACTATACTGAAAAGCAAAAAAAATAAAGTTTAACACAACTTACGCATAAGCTGTGAAAAAACCTCTATGTAAAAAATAGCTCTAGATTGATGTTAATAGAGAAGTCATTGTTGGCAAATACGAGGGCGGTTCGGAAACTTCTTAGCCTAGCACAAAAAGCGTGGTATAAACAGAAAAAAGTTAAGTGTTTTGGAAACTCCCATCTCTGCTATGAACACATGTTAAATTTTTTTCGATCAGGCAACTCCTTCATATAGAAACAGGTGTTCACAAAAGACGCATCCGCGATTTTTTTACAATGGAAAAATTAGAAATGCGTGGTGTCATTAAATATTTACATAAAAAAGGTTTATCGGGGCAAGAAATTCATAATGATATGGTGAATGTGTTAGGTGAAAGTGCTGGTGAAAGTGATGGCGAATGTGTTAGGTGAAAGTGCTCCTTCATATGCAACAGTAAAAAAATTGGGTTGCTGAATTTAAACGTGGTCGTACAAGCATTGAAGATGAACCACGTAGTGGACGTCCAAAAACAGCAACAACAACAGAAATTGTAGCCAAAGTGCATGATATGGTATTAAGTGATCGACGAATAAAAGTGCGTGAAATAGCTAATATCATGCGCATCTCAAATGATCGAGTCCATTTAATTTTGCATGAAGAACTACAGATGAAAAAGCTGTTAACAGTCGACCAAAAACGCATAAGAATGAACATTTCTCAAGCTTGTTTCGATCGTTTTCAGCGAAATAAAATGGATTTTAAGCGTCGTTTCATAACTGTTAATAAGACATGGACTGAATCTGGAGGAAGTGCCCCAAAGAAGGCAAAAACAATTCAATCGGCTGGTAAGGTTGTCGCAACAGTTTGTTGGGACTTTAAAGGTATTTTATTGATTGACTATCTGCAAAAGGGTAAAACAATAAATTCAGTGTACTATTGCAACCTTTTAGATCAATTAAATGTACAAATTCGAGAAAAACGTCCTGGCTTACAACACAAAAAAATAATTTTTTATCAAGACAACGCACCAGCGCACAATAGTGTTTTAACAATGGCTAAAATCGACGAATTTAAGTACGAGTTGCTTGACCACCCACCTTATTCTCCTGATTTAGCTCCCAGTGACTTGTACATGTTCCCAAATCTAAAAAAATTCCTTGCTGGCAAGCGTTTTACCTCAAATGAAGATGCAATTACAGCTGTAAACCACTATTTTGAAGACCTTGAGGAAAACTATTTTAATCAAGGGATAGAATTGCTAGATAAGCGTTGGACTAAGTGTATTGAAGTTTCAGGAGATTATATTGAAAAATAAAAATATTTTTGAAAATCTAACTATTCTCTTTCATTGATAGGCTAAGAACTTTCCGAACTGCCCTCGTAGATGTTCATCATCAGTAAGTGATTTTAGGGAAAAAAAGTAGAGATTAGAACAAGTCCTACTATACCTTGCACCACCTTGTTTTCCAGACGGCTCATCGTTCCTGTATAGAATTTCATAAAAATATGATTCTAAGATAGGTGTAAAGTGGCCGGACCTAACACCTGAGGGGCTTGTTTAATGGAGGCTATATGAAATATTTTGAGCCGCCTTGGTGCGATGGAAGTCTGCACGACTAGCGTACCAACTCAAGATTCAACACTGCGAAAGAACATCTAACAATTCAATAAATAAAACTCTTTTTTTCCACCTCGAGATCTCGGTTTTTAATATTTTAAATTTTTCCCCCATATTTCACAATTTCTTTGAATTGAATTGCATTCAGGGATTCTAGTTTTTAGAAATAGAAAACAACACGACAGATGACATTAACTTAAACTAGTATAGCTTAACAATCATCGTCAAAAGAAAATATTGCACACTCTGACGATGGTAATTAAGCTACACTAGTTTAAGTTAGTCATCTGTCGTGATGTTTACTATTACAGAAATATAGATAACCCCTAAAGATGCAATTGAAGGAAATTGCGATACAATTATAATATTAAGCACCGAAACCTCGATCTTAAAAAAAGACTTTTATTTTTTGAATACTAATAAAATATGTCGAAGAACAACATAAATTTAAACATCTAACAATATTTTAGCGGCGGGTTTCCAACTCGTAAATGCCGGCGACTTTACTAGTAAGAAATTGTTCTCTAATCCATGTAAAAACTTCTTGCTAAAAAATCCGTTAGGCGTTCGGAGCCGGGGTTTAGTAGTAGGTCCTAGTCAGTGAGTATAAGAATTAATTAGTGCACAGCTCACTGATTTTAGAAAAGTTCCTCCTAGTTTCTTAATTGCATGTTGTGGGACTTAGGTAAGTAAGTACTATTTAAAAATATAAAGTTTAAATTTCTGGTTTTACTCGTATTGGAAAGGTTACCCTTATTCATTTAATAACACAGTACAACGCTTTTCAGGTGATTGATTCGGGACTCAATTATAATAATTATTTGAGAAAGTAGCCTGGTGGAACCTCTCTTCTTGTTTGTCCGATTCCAGAGGCAATTAAGCCAAAATGGTATCAAGGTGGAAACGCATGAAATGTAATTTTAACGTCATGGATGCAATGATTAGAACATAAATATGTATGAACAACCTACGAAGAAAATAAGGTCATCAGAACCACAAGCGTCCACTTCAACGAGGAAGGATAGTGACAATAATTGAAAATGTTCTAAATTTTGTTTCCATGCATAGATAACATATAAAAACCTCATATTTTCTGTGTAAGAATAGCTGTAATATGAATCGGAAGGTTTATTTTCATGCAAATTTTTGAAATGAATTATAATAAAATTTTATATGAATTATAATAAAAAAAACTTTAATTTTTTAGACAAAAAATATTTTTTTCTTCATTCATTTATTTATAACTGCAAAACTGTTGCTTATGTAGCGAAACGTTGTATGCACAGATTATAGAGATTGCAATTTTTAATTTTCTTAAATTTGTTTCAGCTTATTCGGACTAGTGGTTCTTGAGTTATGACAAACAAAAGAGCCTAAAACGTGACAAATTCCCCTATACGATACGTACTAACTTCAAATTAATTGTTAAATTATTATTTGATGTAACTTGACCAAATGAATACTGCAGAAGTTCTTCTTTTTAGTGCTACTTTCACAAATAATTATAAGAATTGAGTCCCGAAATCATGTGTTGTACTGTATAATAGAACACAATATTATCATATGAATATCACAACGGGCACGGCAGTACATTATCCAATCAACCCAATTTGTCAGTACATTTTGGATTGTTTTGGGTCGAATCTCTTCAATGGCAACTTCGATTTCATGTTTCAATGCTTCAATTGAGTATCGAAAGATAATTAAAGCATTGAAACATAAAAATAATTCAATTTCGGCTGATTATTCGATTTTTCAAAAACAGTGCTCAAAATGTCAATGGTTGCGTTGGCTGTGTGACATGCGGCCCCGTCTTGTTGACCAAATATCTTCCATGTCATTCTCTTGAATTATTAGAAACTAAAATTAGTTGGGCATGGCGCGGTAACGCTCACCGTTGATGGTAAAGGCGACTCCTTGCTCGTTTTTGAAAAAAAAACTGGCCCAATGATGCAGCCAGCCCATAATCCACACCAAACATTGAGTTGTTGTGGATGCTTTGGATTCTTAATAGTCAAGGATAATATTTTTACTGTCCATTGAAATTTAAAATGTTAAATCGCCCACCCTATACAAGAATAAGTTCAGCTAACAACTGTCTAATACAGAGCACATACTTTTTATACCTTGCACCACTCTGTGGGACCGGGTGTTAAAAGTCAGTTTCAACAAATACCAAAACAATTTGAGCTAGACCCACGTTAAAGTGTACCGATGAACGCATAATCTCTTGCTTATGTCATTTAACTATTCGAGGGCATATCAATAATTCCGTGACTGTTCCAACTTCCCTCGTAGTTTTATGAAATAGAACTGAAATCCGTCATTTAGTTTGTGTTTAACCGATGCTGAAAAGATATAACCTCGTGGATTTTGTAAAAAATGGAAAAAAAGTGAATTTCGATTGCACATAAAACATTATTTTTTGCGGAAAAAACGGACAATCAAACCAAGAAAAAGCTTGATAAATATTATGGGGACTCTGGTCCACCATAAAAATGTGGTTTACTGACTTTCGTTATGGCCGCACAAGTACAAATGACGCTAAACGTTCAGGACGTCCAATTGAGGTTAGTACACCCGAAAAGGTCGAAAAAATGCTCGATTGAGGTTTTGCCGATTGAATGGTAAAAGTACTTGAGATTGTTGATGCCATACCCATATTATATGGCAGTGTGGTTTACAAGATGCGAGCCGCGTTTGTTCTTAATTGACCATAAACGTAATCATGTGCCAACTCCAATGGATTGTTTGTTGGAGCGTTTGTTCTTAATTGTCCATAAACGTAATCATGTGACAACTTCAATGGATTGTTTGAAGTTGTTTAAGCGCAATTCGAATGAGTTTTTGCGGCGTTTTGAAACATGGATCCATTGCAATACTCCGGAGACCAAGCAGCAGTTTAAACAATGGTTTTCCTCAGCTAAACCGGCTCCGAATAAGGCCAAGGTGACTTTGTCGGCCAATAAGGGGATGACAACAGTTTCCGGGGATACACGCTAAGCTACATCGATTACCTTCAAAAGGGAAAAACAATAAACGGAGAATATTATGCTAACTTATTGGACCGATTTAACGAAGATCTAAAAAACGACCCCATATGGCCAAGAAAAAAGTTACTTTTCATCCAGATAATGTACGGGTGCACACGTGTGCAGTCTCAATGTCAAAAGTGTATGAATTGGGTTACGAGTTGGTACCCATCCACCATATTCTCCAGATTTAGCCCACAGTGACTATTTTCTATTTCCAAACCTAAATAAATGGCTCAGTGGAAAAAGATTCAGTTGCAATAATGAAATTGTTGATAAAACAAATGCCATTTTTATGGGCCTCGAAAAATCCTTTTTTTGAAGGGGATACATAAACTGGAGAAACTTTGGACTTAGTGTAATGAGCTAAAAGGAGATTATGTTGAAAAATATTTATTTTTTGCAAAAAAAACTGTTTTTCGAAAAGTCACGGAATTGTTAATATGCCCTCGTATCTGTCTGTCTAATAGTGATTCGATTGTGCATCGCAACTTTCTTTACATTCTTTACATTTTATCGGTTTTACCGGGATCTTCCAGGACGACGTCGGCATTCACACCATTTCTTCCTTCTAAAGAATACGACCTTGAGGAAAACTATTTTAATCAAGGGATAGAATTGCTAGATAAGCGTGGGACTAAGTGTATTGAAGTTTCAGGAGATTATATTGAAAAATAAAAATATTTTTGAAAAACTAACTATTCTCTTTCATTGATAGGCTAAGAACTTTCCGAACCGCCCTCGTAGTCAAGCGCTGTTAAGTCGCACGATCTTGGAGGCCACGACGCGAGATAATGAGCTCTCCAAAAGTTTCCTTAATAAATTGATTGTTTTACAGGATGTATTGCATGCGGCGCCGTCTTGTTGGACCCAAAAGTCGTCCACATCAACTTTCCCCAATTCACGCACGAAAAAGTCAATAATCATGGCTCTATAGGGTTCCCCATTGACTGTAACGTTAAGGCCGGCTTCATTTTTAAAGAAATATGGACCAAGGATTTCCTCTGCCGATAGAACACCAAAAAGTGACTTTTTTAGTCTCAACAATGGTGGATTTTAATTATTCTAAAAGCAACAGTTTTGGTTATTGACGTACTCATTCAACTAAACTAAATTTTGAACTAAATTTGAACTAAATTTTCTTGTAAAAATCAGGATCGGTGGCCATCTCGTTTGGGGCCCATTCACCACGATTTGCAACGACTTGTAAGTCCTTTTAATGGCAAACCAAACTAAGCATAAATCAAGTGACAGCTGTCAAAAAGACCAACTCCGAAAAAAGTGTGGCCAGATTGAAAACCAAACGTCTAAAAAACACCCTTTACTTTTAAACCCTTAGTTCCATTTTGTAAACAAAATTTGATGAAAATTCTTTGATCCATTTTTTGCACAGCACAAAATCGACGAACAAGCAAACAAACCTCTCACAAACAAACGTAACTCAAGACAAACCAACTCAACTAAGAGCATATTTTCCGGGTCAAGTGTACCAGTATAATAAGCAAACCCTTGACGAATGCACGTAGCCCGAAAATGTTCAAAAGGTACCTTTTCTTTTGAAAGACTGGGTAACTGACAAACAAAAACCCTCCCCAACGCTGTGGAATTTTCCAATAATATGCATAATTTTTACTACTTAAGCTATAACCCGTTACCTAGAAATTGTTCTAAACATTCGTTTTGTTTTTGTTTCTTCTCCTCTGCCGGTGCTTGTGTATGTGCAAATGTGTGCGTTACATAAATTTCAATTAGACATCAGCAACAACAAAATCGCCAATAAAAAAAATACACACAAAACAAAAGCAAAAGCAACAACAACGAGTGTAAAAACTTTGTTTAGACATACATCGCATTATCCGTCATTCAATGGATACATTATTTACCCGACCGGAGACAGACACCGTCGACGATGTTTGCCTGCCATGCCCAGGGATGTAGGCAAAGCGAGGAGTGTTCCATGTGGCACTCATTCACATCATCGGGATGCGGGAGCGAGAGATGGAAATTGTAAATGCCAAACACACAACCAAACGTGCCTTGCGATGGCTTATGCCTCTGAGGACGTGTTGTGAATATGTGTGGGTGTGTAGGCGCGTGGCTGTCCTTCTAAAGGTGTTTGTCGCCAACTGCAAATGACACTTTGTGTATGTGTGCGTATTTACGCACATACGGAAGTACTTGTGTGCGCGTGTGTGTCTATGTGTGGTACTCAAGTTTTACCAAGTATTTTGTTTTTAATTTCCGGTTTTTATCATCAAATTCAAATTGACAGCCATATTTTAATTTTCGTTGTTTTTTCTTTCTTGAGCACCTACACTTGCTCACCTGGGGCTGTAAGTGCTGTGAGTGAGTACAGCAGGGACATCGCTAAGTGATCGTTTTGTTATCCTTTGTTATGACATGTCTTCCTGTCGCACTTGCTGTTTTAAAAATGATTGAAATTTTTAAATTTATACAAATTTAAGACACTTCGATTTAAAATTTAAAACTCGCAAAAGGGCATACAAGTAAATGCAAACATTTTTAAAGGATACAACTTCAAAGTTTCGCTTAAAATTGTTGTTTGTCATCTATTTTACAATAATAAAAATGGTGTTTTTTTAGACTGGTGATTTTTAAGAAAAAATAAAACGCATATAATTTAATGCCATGGCCACGAATTAACCTTTATTATAAAGATAAGGGTTTCCCATTATGTTTAAAAATCGTTTCGGGCAAGTGGCCGCCTCGGCTGGCACGCATTAATTCCAGCCGAGAGGACCAATTTTCGACCACTTTTTGCAGCATTTCGAACAGTATGTCAGTAATAGCGCGCCGAAAATTCTCTTCCAAGACGTCAATAGTGCCGGGCTTATCTGCGTAGACAAGCGACTTTACAATACCCCACAAAAAGGGGTTCAGCGGTGTTAAATCGCACGATGAAGGCCACGCCACAGACCCACGGCGCGAGATAATGCGCTCACCAAAAGTTTCCTTCAATAAATTGCTTGTTTCGTTGGCTGTATGGCATGTAGCGTCGTTTTGTTGAAACCAAATGTCGTCAAGATTACTGCCTTTAACTTCAGGTAGCAAAAAGTCCGATATCATAGCACGAAAGCGAGCACCATTCTCGGTATAGTTTCGGCCATCATCATATTTGAAAAAATATGGACAGAGGATTCCATCAACCCATAAATTGCACCAAACCATGTTTTTTTCTCGGTACTCGTATAAAGGCACCTCTTGAACCTCTTCTGGTTGTTGTTTAGCCCAAATGCGGCAATTTTGTTTATTGACGTTGCCGTTGCGCCAGAAATGGGCCTCATAACTGAACAAAATTTTTGACGAAAACAACGGATCTTCTCGTTTCTCACCTAACGCTCATTTCCATAATACAATTGCCAACATTTGAAGGAAATTATATTCAGAAAATAAATGACATAAAATGTCCTTTTGAGTGAACAATAAATTTTCCACGCTTGGTTGAATTTTTGTATTTTTCTTTAATTTGAAAAAAATACCCTTTACAATAAAACAAATTGGATAAGTTTTTAAAGTGAAATTTCACACAGTTGGAATCACTAACATTCCATGATATCTTCCAGAAATAAAAGACTTGAAGTGGTTATAGTTTTTCCCAAAAGGGCAAAAGAGCCTTGGCTTCGTTGGCTGAGGGGCAAGTGGCACCATCCTATGAGAACCACATATCGCCCAGGTCCATATCCTCGCGATAGCGAACGCTATTCACTGTAACTGATTGGCCGACCTTATTTTTGAAGAAGTACGGCCCGATGACGCCACCAGCCCATAAACTGCAATAAATATTCACACTTTTTGAATGCATCGGCTTTTCAAAAATCACTATTGGATTGTCATTTGCCCAAAAGCGGCCATTTTGCTTGTTAAGGAATCCACTGTGGTCACACTGGTCGATTATGCAGACCAAAAAAACAAGAAGTACACGATATGCAATTTTTGTTTGAACGTAACGGCTTTAACAATCTTGACGAGCTGCGCAAAATTGTGTACCTCTCCATGGCTGAATTTTTCAAACACTTGAGCAAAAGAAATGCTAAATTAAGCGGCCATTTTGCTTGTTAAGGAATCCACTGTGGTCACACTGGTCGATTATGCAGACCAAAAAAACAAGAAGTACACGATATGCAATTTTTGTTTGAACGTAACGGCTTTAACAATCTTGACGAGCTGCGCAAAATTGTGTACCTCTCCATGGCTAAATTTTTCAAACACTTGAGCAAAAGAAATGCTAAATTAAGTTCGGCAAAAAACTCGGCGTTAAGGTTTTTACTCCCAATTACAATGTGCATTATGTTTGGACCACCCATTATTATTATTTTAGTGTAGATCGTCTAAAATAAAATCAAAACATCTTCAAAATAAACCGACCCTTTTCGTCCTTTTAAAAAAAATAGTTTTTTGTTATAAAATTTAATAAATAAGTTATGTTCAGAATGGAAACCAGGGTCGATTTGAATATTAAATTTTATTCTACCATTTTTGTATATAACCTACAAAATATGATCAATGTCATAGTATATATATTTTTATCACATCTGTAGCCAATACTTTAATCATTGTTTTGAGGTATTTTGTGTCATATTAACCCTTAAAATATTAAGGTATACAATTCCACTGTACTCTACCTTAATAATTTATCATTTTTAGCATTATCTTACAAATTTTTGGACTAAAAAACCAAAATTCCATTTTTTAACCCACTTCACCACTTTGATGCATAAAATCCATACCCAGTTACTTTGATTCGAAAGTAAAAACCAAGTTTTAAAAAAGCTTCTCATAAGTCAAATAACAGAATACATATTTTCAAATCGTTAAATATAATAATTAATTAAAAAAACGACAGCCGGTTCTATGCACTGTATCGACCCGAAATAGGAATTCTTTGGCCAAGGGCTGTCACCACAGCACACAGTTGCCACTACAACATTAAATAAAAAACTTTATTATTTCGGTAAGAAACCCGAATACATAAAATTTATCCATCAGTTGGTCTAGTTAACAAATGTGATTAGAGATTAATTCTCTCGATATTGTAAATTATAATCAATATTCTTTAGTAAAGAAAATTTTTGGAGAAAAAATGTATACATTGCAACTGTTGAGCAAGCAACATACAGTTGTATACGAAGGCTGCTATTTCAAGAATTTTCTGGCCTAATAATGAAAATGCGAATACTTATCTTCAAAAAAGGTTTTAATGTTTTTCAAAGTATTCTCCAGCGTGATTTATACACTTTTGCATGCGCTCAAACCAATTTTCGAAGCACTTTTTCCACTCCGATTGAGACACCTCCAAAACATCTTTTTCCAACGCTTCACAGCAACAGCAACTTCTGGCGACGAAAATCGTTGACCACGCATTATTTTCTTGATGTGAGGGAATAAACAGAAGTCATCGGTTGCCAAGTCAGGGTTTTACGGCGGATGGTCCATTAATTCGTCGTTTTGACCGGTCAAAAAGGCGCTGTTTTGAGACGATGTGTGAGAGCTTGCATTGTCATGGTGCACAATGATTCGTCTTTCGAATTTCTCCGAAGACTTCAGGCAAACCTATTGTGGTGTACCACTCAGAATTGAAGAAACCGTTTTGAAAGCTGTTTGAAGCCTTTTAACAATTCCCTGTTCCAAAACCAGCCATGGACTTTCCAGCAGGATTCTGCGCCGGCCCATAAGGCTAAAACGTCCCAGGCCTGGCTTCGAAACAATTTGCCAGCGTTCATTTTCTCTGAAGAATGGCCCTCAGGCAGTCCAGATTTCAACCCATTGGATTACAAATTGTGGACGGTTTTAGAGGACAAGGTTTGTTACAGAAGATACCATTGGATCTCTTAAGACTGCTTTGGTTTGAGCTGTGGCCAATTTTCCAATGGACAAGGTTAGTGAAGCTATTGACGATTGGTCAGTGCGACTTAAGGCGTGTGTAAAGGCAAAAGGCGGACGTTTCGAATAAGTAGATTCTTTTTGGATACAACATACATTAATAAATATATTAAAAAATATTTGTTCCAAAAACATTCAGTACTTTTTATTTTACAGCACAAAACGTGTGTATTTGTGTACGTGTGTATTTATGTCCCTACTAAGTACAGGGATTAGGTTTGGACTCATGCGCCTAATGGGGCCCAAAATAACAGTATGAATAGTAAAAAGAAGAGACCACCGATAAATTTAGACGTTTGAATATTCAAATTAAAGCCGGCTTTACTACGAATTTTAATATGGATTTATTTTGAAAAGCTGGCTGTAATTGGGGTCGGACTCGTGGAACCAAAAGTCCTAAAGAACGCGACACTTCAATTCATGATGTTTTCACTTGTTTTTTTTTGTCTTGGTTTATCGTATGTTTGTCATTTTACTGTCTTTTAAACTTAAAGCTCATAACAACAAGTAAGCATTCCGAATTTAAACTATTACACAGCAGCTGTAGGGTCACAGTAACCTTCCGTATTCTGTGCCACATTGCTTTAGATTCAACTTTGTTTGGCTTACTAGCAAATATTGTCTATTTGCCGCTGTTTCTAGTCGTTCTACTTTTTTCGTCCAATCATAACGCTCCCGATGTTTACTTTAATTCTCATGAATACAGAATGTCACTTGAAATGCATGTCTGTGGTAGTAGGTTTGGTTTTAAGCTGCATATAGATAGATACAGTGCCCTGCATCAGCATAGACATACACTGTGCAACATATTGTGGGTTATCTATCATCTTGGGCATGAGTTTTGTCAATAGCGGCTGAAGGGACATGCTTTAAAATGGATATTTTTAGATTTAAAAATACTAAGACGGCTATATCTCGGTAAACCGAATAGAAGAAAAAAAATGCAAAACAAACTTATCCAAAAAAATGGGTTTTTGGATTAACAAAATTGCTAAAAAATCTACTTTGAAGAAAAAAATTTACGATGCGATAACTCAAAAACTTGAACCCCACACAACTTACGCCCGAAAAAGTGTGTTGCAGTGTGATACGTATGTATGTGTGTTCTGCTCATGTATGCTACTAGTATTTGTGTGTGGCACACATGAATTCTAGTGTTTGCCTTCTATAAATGCTCACATACGAGTACATAAATGTTTTAATGTCATCTCCTGGAATCTACAAATGTGTGTGTGTGAAAGCGAGAGATGATTGTTTCTATATTGGGTCCTACGATGATGGAAACTACCCGCCATAGAGAGGGATACGTTAGAGACACTAATTGAACTCAAGCGACAAGTAATAGCATTTCATAGTTGCAGTCTGGTCAACTGTCAGGGGGTCATTTTGGTTGGTTGTTATTAAATTGTATTGTCTTTCCGGGAATTGTCCATTGAATGATGGTGAAAATGGAAAAAAAAAACATTTCAAGTCAAGCTGCTGGAAACACTATTCAGTTCAAACGAACGTCCGAAACAGTAAAATCCTCTCACTAATTTAAATACTTTTTTAATAAGATCAACAATCGGGTGATGTCCCCTATATTTGCAGTACATTGCGTTGGGGTAAAGAGAGTTATATTAATTGACTTTTGTCTTGAACCTCAGGATGTCGTAATTAGTGGGTGAAACATTTGCCAGAAGTCGAATCTACATACGGACTGATCGGGCGAAAAACAAATTTGAGCTGTAGTGCGGTCAACCGGCCAGTAGTAAACAAAAAAGTGTGAATTCCTGGAGAGTCGAGCATTCCTGCCCAAAATCCTCATGTCAGGAATAAGTCGTTGTATGTCAGAAGAACACACACAATGAAAATAGCGGTAGAACAGCGTTATGCAACCCACATTCCGATGACGCTCAGGGGAGACAATAGAGTTGGATACCCTACCATCTGCCCTTAACACCATTGCTCTCCTTTAAACCCAGTCAGGTAGCTCCAAAGATGATTTTGGAGCACCTGGCTATATTAGAGAGTTGTATTCCATCTAGAAAGGGACCTAAGGTTAAAAACCAGTTTTGTTCTGGAGAGCCATTTTAAAGATTAGGTCCCTTTCTATTTGCGCTTAGAATCGTCGACTTCACTTTCATAAAACGCGCATATCTCTGGGAGGGAATACTTTTGGGGCATGGGAACGGTCTCATTCGATGCTCAGATATTGTCCACAAAAAATTATTTTTTTTACCCTTAGGTCCCTTTCTCTATGCGCTGTCACATATATTGAAAATACAAGAAAAAGTGAAAAATTAAAATTACGTAAAAAGTGAAAATTAAAATTACGTAAAAAGTTAAATATTTCTTGCACTGCTAGAGAGAGCCTAAACACCTGAGAGCTTCCCTCGACTGTTCGAATTAGTGTCTCGCCCATGATCGTTACATTGCATTTCATGCCTAGAACGTCGAGAACATCTGATTGTTCTTTTTCCATTCTTTTGATAGAATTTGACAATATTGATAAGTCTTGTGAGACAACCAGAAGCACTGTGTCTTACGCGCATTAAAATCTTCTCATTCACTTGAACCCATTCTGAAATGGCAAGTAAGTCCCGTCCAAGTGTGTCACGCATAAATCGCCTTTAATGTTTGATTTCATGAAGACAAGGCCTACGGTTGAATGATAATAAATGACAGAGATTGCTGTCATCCGCGAATGATTAGATTACATTCACGGTCCGACCAAATAGGTCGTCAATAAAAATTAAACAAAGAAAGTGATAAAGGACAGAACCCTGTGGCCCAACTGCGATTAGCATATGTTCTCTAAATGAGAACACATCTACAACAATTCTCATAAATAGAGCAAAAGTATTACCGACTTAAAAAGTGAACAGCATTGATATGAGTGCTTTGTGCCTGACTTTATTAAAGGCCTTGGCAATATCCAGAGTCACGAACTTACTCTCACCAAACTGGTGGATAGGATGACTCCAGCGTTTCGACAAGAACACCTTCAGGTCTACCATAGAGCGATTACTTCGGAAGGCAAACCATCGATCACTAAGCAGGTCCATGCTCTCCATTAGCTTGGAGACCGTAGAGCTGATCGCGATTAACTTCACCTTTTTTGGGAATAGGCTGGACGTTCTTTACCTTCTTACACGATTGGAAGACACCTGCATGGTAAACAAGATTACATAGCATCGGGCTAGCGTCGAAGAGCACTTACATAGGACAAGTGCCGAAATACCACTGATCTTGGGGACTTATTTACGTCAAGATTCACAAGAAACCATTTGACTCCCATGTTCAAATAAATATCTGAGGCATGAAAAAAGGATACATTTTCGATCACGGAGATTGGTTGATTGCTTTCCGGCCAGGAAGAGTTCCCTACAAATACTTCAGCCAATAGGTTAGTTTTATCAACCGGGTCAGTGAATGCTTGGTCGTCTTAGACAAGAGTTCGGATAGATGAAGAACTATCCTTTACTCTTTTTACAAAAGGCCAAAAGCTATTACTTTCCCTGGGGAGTGTAAGGACCTTTCTACGTAAATGTTGCTCGTGTAGAAAATTTTCACGCCTAAGCTCTCGGGCACACGTTTACGCAGCAGTTCAATATTAGCGTGTTTGTTTGAACTCCAATTTTTGAACGCCTACTCTTTAGATCTGACAGCATCCCTGCTTGACTGCTAAAACTGGGTTTTTAGCTGGTTTAGCCGCATACATTTTTTTTCGAAATAAATGTCTTCATTTCAAGATACTTATATAAGGTGGTCCATCTAGAGGAATGTTTTCAGAACAAAAAAATATAAAAATTCAAATCAAGGTATGGGTTATTTGAAAGGACATTTTATGGCATTTATTTTTTGAATATAATTTCCTTCAAATGTACACGCAGAAAAAAAGTATGGTTGGGGTGACAATATTCAAAGAGGATCATACTATTGTTGGTTGTGGCGCAACAATATTATGATCCTCACAACAATAGTATGATTCACACATAACCATACATTGATTCCCATAACCATAGTATGATTGACACTCAACCATACTATTTTCTCTAAAACCATACTATGATCCTCACAACAATAGTATAATTCACACTCAACCATACTATTATCTCCACAACCATATTATGATCCTCACTACCATAGTATGTTTCCCATACAACCATAGTATGATCCTCACAACCATAGTATGATTCACACTCAACCATACTATGGTTCCCAAAATTATATATTAAGATTGGGTAATGTTCTTATTCAAAAAAAGAGATTTTAAATAAGTAATTTATTTTAAATTGCATTAAAATTAGTTCATAGCCACATTTGAGGTTGTTTTTATTAAACATTTCATTCAAGAAACAAAAATATATATTTTAACGGCAGTCGAAAATACTTTTATTTGCCAGCAGGGGTGTATGCTACTTCGCCATCCGTAGACCGCATGTAGCGAATGTGATTAAACCATGACCAATGGCTATATACTTAAGTGCATGCATAATTAAAACATACGAGAACCAGTCGGTAGTAGAGTATTTGACCGAACAAAGTAAACACAATAAAAATCCCTCGAACTATCTTCCGATTGTATGTTTTTTTGGTATGCCAGAAAAAACACACACACGTAGTCTTTAAAACCTGTTATGCTTTGTTTATAGACTCAACCAAACAGTATGATTGCCGTAATAATATTAATGTTAACGTAAATCTTTAGCAACAATACTTTTGTCGCACCAACAATATTTACATAGTTGCTAAAACCATATTTTCATTTCTAAATTTAACAAAAATTTTATTGTTACATTTTAACAATATTATTATTGCCGCACTCATACTGTTGTCAAAATAAATTTCAAAAATTTCTTGCTTATGGTTGCGACGACAATGATTTTATTGTAGAGAACATATTGTTGCGGTGACCATATAGTAACCATATCTTTTCTGTGCGTGTAGGTCGCAAGTACGCCTCAGGGCTTCCATTCTGAGGGTCCAATTGTGGATGACTAGTTCGAGTATTTCGACCGGTATGGCTTTAATGACACGCGTAATGTTAGCTTTTTTTTTTTTTTTTTTTTTTATTTTATTTGTTTTCTACAATTTCATGCTTAAATATTATATTACATAAATTATATATTATATAAAAACAAAATATAATATTTGAAAAATAATATTTGTAGTAGCATTCTACATAATTGATATTGAAGCCTCAGCGTCTTATAGACATTACAGAGGCAAGTTGGCATTATTTTTTTTTAAATATTTAGCTACACTTTACTTTCTTTCGAAAAATTTGTCAAAAACTTTTTAAATTATTGAGATTGGATCATTTAATTTATAAATTCATCAACATGTTGCAACAAATAAGTTTTTAGATGATTCTTAGCTTCCAAATCCTGAATCGTAGCTGGTCCGCATAGACTTTGGACTTTACGGAACCCCAAAGAAAAATGTCTAAAGGTGTGATATCACTCGATCTAGGCGGCCAACTCATCTGTACAAAACGTGAAATTAGCTGCATTGTTTTAGCAGCTGTATGGCAAGTGGCACCGTCCTGTTGAAACCAAGTGTCGTCAAGATTACGGGTTACAATTTCAGGTAGCACTAAGATCGATATCATGGCGCGATAGCGAGCACCATTCAAGGTTGATAAAATGTCTGCCGTATTTCCATTGTTTACTAACGCAAATGAAGTTCTGAATGTCATTAAAGAAACTGTGAATCCAGGTACATTACCTGGATATGATCTTATCACGCCTAAAATGATCTTGGAACTTCCATATATTCCTGTGAAGTGAGAACAAAATTAAAAAAAATTATTTAACTCTATTTTGAGACATGGTTACTTTCCTAAAGTGTGGAAAATTTCTCTGATTCAAATGATTTTAAAGCCAGGATAGGACAAATCAATACCTTTCTCATACAGGCCGATCTGTTTGCTTCCCTGCTTATCCAAACTATTTGAAAAAGTTCTTTTATCGAAAATAAAACCGTTCCTCGTGTCAAATAACATAATACCAGACCATCAGTTTGGATTCCGGGAAAGTCACAGCACCATCGAAGAAGTAATCCGTCTGACCCAAGCAATTGAAAAATCATTTGAACGGCGAGAATATTGCTGCACCGTATTTCTGGATGTTGCTCAAGCATTTGACAAAGTCTGGCACTTTGGCTTGACCTACAAAATTTGCAAATACTTACCGGCAAATATGCATCGAATTCTTTAGTCTTACTTAGAAAACCCCAGATTCAGAGTAAAATGTGGCCAACACGTCCCCGATGACCGCGAAATACTAGCAGGTGTGCCCCAGGGAAGCGTCATGGGGCCTATCCTTTACCTTCTGTTTACCGCAGATATCCCTACCAGCCCAAACGTGCTAACATCCACTTTTGCCGACGATACCGCTATAATGGCCGCACATAAAAAACAGGATATTGCATCTTTGAATCTAGGGTGTACATCTCAGACGAGTAGAATCTTGGCTCTCTGATTGGAGAATAAAAGTCAATCAGGCTAAATGCACACAGGTAACTTTCACACTGAATTTTAGCACTTGTCCGACATTGAAACTAAACAATATCCCTTTTTCTCAATCTGATCATGATACATACCTTGGAATCCACCTGGATCAACGACTCACCTGGAGAAGTCATATCGAAACCAAGAAAACGCAACTAAAACTTAAGGTCCATCAACTTCACTGGCTCCTAAACGCGAACTCAAAACTAAGCCTTGAATATAAGGTCCTGCTATACAACAGTGCAATCAAACCTATCTGGTTGTACGGTGCCCAGCTATGGGGCAAAGCAAGCTCGAGCAATATCGACAAAATCCAAAGAGTCCAATCGAAGACATTGCGGCTCATTACCGGTGCCCCTTGGTATATGGAATGAAAACATCCACCGAGACTTAAAAATACCTCTCGTTAAAGAGGCAATTCAAAAAATTAATATTAAGCACAAAGAGAAGCTCGAACGTCATGATAACATACTTGCTAGACAATTATTGTGCAGTCCAAGATCTTTAAGACTTCGGAGAAACGAACGCCGTGTTTTCTAATCTACACTTGTGCTTCATCCGTAACAGTAATCGCAAACACAGGCGCCCGAAAGACTGTGTAGAATCCTTTATTCTACGTCACGTGGCTTAAATGCTCTCATACGTGATCCTTAAAACAGTCAACACGAAAAACCTAAATTGCGTCGTCTACTCTGCTATTCTAGAGTTGTCCGTTATACATACATAACTAGAGTTCTTCACTCTACATAATATCGCGAACACTCTGTAAATGACTGTAAGGGTCCTCTGGCCCTTTAACACGAGGTTTAAGCCAAACCAGGTTTAAAATTCTCAGACATGTGATCCATACCAGTTATATACTTTTTGACCAAATTAATTTAAATTCCTGCCAATTAGCAGAGATCCACATTACAATAAATCCATACCAGGATTTATTATTGAATTATACTTAAGATTCGTATACTTATTGTTAGGCTCCTTTGGAGCAGATTCAATAATTCAAATAAAGCATATATAAAAAAAAAAGTTCCATCATCATTTTTGAAAAATATGCACCGATGATTTCACCAGCTTATAAACCGCACCAAACCGTAATTTTCTCTGGGTATAATGGCACCTCCTGAAGTTGCTCTTCAGCCCAAATGCGGCAAATTTGCCGTTGAGCCATTTTTGGCCTCATCACTCAACAAAATCCGTTGGTCGAAAACAGCGGATCTTCCTGTTTCTCAACGAACGCTTATTTCCATAATACGGTTGCCAACATTTGGAGGTAATTATTTTCAAAAAATAATGCATTTTATGGCATTCATTTCAAATTAATTATAAAGATTCCACACTTGATTTGAATTTTTATATAAGTATTTTTTTTTTGTTCTGAAAAAATACCTCTAGATGTATCACCCTATATTATCGACCATTTCAGCTGCATCAAAATCGTCCCCTTGAACTGATTGATCGGCTAAAATTCAACATATACGGAAAAAGAGGTACTGCAAAACATGGAACAACCACAAGCTATCATTCAATACTGTCAATGCCATACTGGAAAGCAAACCACTGGTATAAAAGCTTTGGCCCGCCCGAACTTAACAATTATCCTATTTTCTTTCAAGAAAAATATAATTTACTTCTACCTCCCAGACTAAATTATACTTAGTAGGAACATAAGTACTGCTACTCACGTTTTATGCTGTAAAATGAAAAGTACTGAATGTTTTTGGACCAAATATTTTTTAATATATTTGTTGATGTATATTGTATCCAAAAAGAATCTACTTATTCGAAATGTCCGCCTTTTGCCTTTACACACGCCTTAAGTTGCACTGGCCAATCGTCAATAGCTGCACGAACCTCGTCCATTGCAAAATTGGCCACAGCTCGAGCCAAAGCAGTCTTAAGAGAGCAAAGGTTGGGGTATCTTTTGTGACAAAACATGTCCTCTAAAACCGTCCACAATTTGTAATCGAATGGGTTGAAATCTGGACTGCCTGAGGGCCATTCTTCAGAGGAAATGAACGCTGGCAAATTGTTTCGAAGCCAGGTCTGGGACGCTTTAGCCTCATGGGCCGGCGCAGAATCCTGCTGGAAAGTCTAAGGCTGGTTTTGATACAGGGAATCGTTAAGAGGCTTCACAACAGCTTCAAAACGGTTTCTTGGTAAACTTAGGCCGATGTTTTGACTCCTTGTTCGCAGAAATGCATGTCAGTGACACCATCGTAAGAGACACACCACCATACCATGACTCAAGCTGTGTGATGACCCTTTTCCACCCTTGGGATCAGTTCAGATGCTTCCTTAGATGACCGCGCATACACTCTATCATTTTGCTTGTTAAATTTTTTCAGAACGGTAAAAAATTGTTCATTGGTGAACAAAATTTTTCTGTGCAAGTTATCAGCTTTACCAAAAGACGTTTGCATTTTTCAACCCTATTTTTTAAATCTGCAGTCAATAAATGTCCGGTACGTCGTTTGAAAGTCCCAAGTCTTTTTTAATGATTTGACGAATGGACTTTTGCCTGATATTCATCTCACGGGCCATGATTTTCTGTTTTCGGTGCGGATTTCTGTAAATTCTTGATTTAACGGCTTTGATGACATGCGGTGTTTGAACAGAGCGTGAGCGGTCTTTTACATCTCCAGTCTTCTCAAACAATTTTATGCATCGGTAGACGAACATGCGGCTAATCCCTAGTGGCCGGAGCGTTTTGAATATATCGCTTTTTTTCATTTCACACTTGAAAAGCGCTATTACAGCGATACGGTTCTCATTATCTGACCACTCCATGATGAAAGTTGAAACAATTTTAAAATCCCGTTACAGACTAAGGCTATTCAGGTTAGCTTTCAAAACCCATATGACATTAACGGGGTATGTTCAGTTCTACTATTGAAATGGGTGTGTTCAATGTTGTAACAGTGTTTATATCCCTACTAAGTATATGCATGACAATGCCGACTACATTCCGATCCACACTCTTATTCGTTCTTAACAGATCATGGGCGCCATAGTGCCACTCGACACAACCGTAAAGATAACAGACACACATGCATGATTGTAGACATTCACAAGTAGCGCCTTTACCCTTTCATCTATTGAAATGCGATATAGTCTCAAGGATGTGTTTGTGACTCTCCTCTCTCGCTCTCTCTCTGTCTCTCGGTGTGGTCCGTTTATTTGTATTTAATTTCCCACATACTTTGTGTCTTGTGAGTGAACAACAAACAAATGTTTAATTTGTGGAAATTTATTACCCAGACTAAAGGCAAAGTCAAAGCACTGCGCCACTTTCACACATACACTGACAACCGGGCATACGTCTTCGTTTGTATTTCGAGTTTTATACCATCTGCATTATGGTGCAGTGCTTCGGCGACATAGCTCAGCGTACTGCTGCATGTATGTGTGTGTGTGTAAGGTTGTGCGAGCCATTGAATCCTTGAAAATATTTTCAAGTGTTTCCTAAGCATTTATGCATTAATTTCAACTGGTATTTAGTTGTTGGTGTTGCGTTATTTCCTTTCTACGAACTTCACTTTGTTGCTGTCGTATATTTCAAACACTCGCGCACACACTCTCACGTTTGCATTATCCTTTCGACACGTTTTGTGCATACCAAATTACAAACCAAAGGGCAAATATATCTAAGGGAAAGGTATGTCTGCCTTAGAGAATTCAATTTCTTATACAGTTAAAAAAAACTGTCTGCCAAATTCAAGTAAAATTGTACTCAAATTAAATAGAATCCGTCCTTATGTATTAGGTAGACCTTTTTGCTTTTATTAACCCACCATCTTACCTTTATACGCGCAGAAAAAAAATATGGTTGGGATAACAACGTTTGGAGACCATCATACTATTGTTGTGTATTAAGTTTTGGCACAACAATATTGTGATCCTCACAACACTAGTGTGATTCAAATACAACCATGCTATTATCGCTACAACCATATAATGATTCTCACACTATGTTAGTATTCTCATAGTATGTTTCACATACAACCATAGTATGATCATCACAGCTAAAGTATGATTCACACGCAACAATGTTATGATCCCAGCAACCATAGTATGATCTCCAAAATTTTTATTTATTAGGATTGGATTATGCTGTCAACAATAGAGATTTGCATTAAGTAAATTAGTTAAAAATGCATTAAATTGAAAATAGTAGAAGTGATTTATTTAGTAGCAGAAGATATCCGTTTAAAAAAAAATTAAGCGTTTCATTTATTAAACAATTTTCATTTTACTAAATCTAAAGCAGTATGTTTGAAATAATGGTAACCTCTATATGCAAGGTGGGGCGTGGAAATTTGCTCATTTTGGAATGAAATAAAAAAAATTATTTAATTTAATTATATCGAACAGTAAGGAAATTTTTAAATTAAGTACATGGTTTTAAATAATGTACGTATTTGATAAATGTCGACCTTATAGCCAAAAAACCATATAAACAATATGCTGATAATCGGCATTTGACTGCAAAGTTTGAAGGTCGAGTAAAAAAATTCAAACTAACAGAGACGCCGCGATACGGGTCTTCTAATTTAGCCTATATTTTCACCCCTCACTCTCAGAATCAACCTAACTTTTGCTAACCTAATTTTTTTCCCCAGTGTTATTCCACCAGCCCATAGACCGCACCAGGCCATGGTATTCTCTGGATATAATGGCACCTCTTGAACCTCTTATGGTTGCTCTTTAGCCCAAATGCGGCAATTTTGGTTTATTGACTTTGCCGTTGAGCTTGAAATGGGCCTCATCACTGAACAAAATTTTGGTCGAAAAATGCGGATCTTCCGTTTCTCACCGAACGCTCATTTCCATAATACAGTTGCCTACATTTGAGGGTTATTACTTTCAAAAAATAAATGCCATAAGATGTCCTTTCAAATTACCAATAAAGATTCCAAACTTGATTTAAAATATTATATTTTTGTTTTGTTCTGAAAAAATACCTCTAGATGGATCACCCTATATATAGTCTAAAAATTGGGACAATTACTTCACTTCTGATTGGGAAACCATATTTCATTCAAGGTAAAAGTCTAAGAATCGAAATCGAAAATGTACTGAATAAAGTTAGTTGATCGGATGAGGTACTGCTTAGCCAGTTGAATGATATTGTGTTCCATTATTAAATGGAACAGTTTAACCTTTCCAATAAAACCAGTAATTTTTATAAATTATAAGTAATTTTTTTCGACAGCCGATTTAAAATTAAAATGTTAAATCGCCCAGCCTTTAGTTTCGTACACCATAAGAAAAATAATATATAAAATCATGATGCACAGCAACTTTAAAACTTTTTTCTGTCATTGAAAACTCAGACGAGCTCTAATTTGCATTAGCCTTAAGAAAAAATATAAACTCTTTCTTATTCTTTTAAAATGTCCATAAAACTTAATGCAGTTTTGGTATATTTAAACACAGTTTCTTTCTACAAAGCGCAATTTATTTTTAATGACAATGTTAAAGAATGCAGCCATTTACAGTTCTGCCTAGTGTTTAAACGAATACAATAAAAAGCATGTTCGACCTTAAAAGCGGCTATAAAATTATACAATGTTTTCAATATATTTTTATTATCGATTTGTGCTACAATAGAGGCAATGTCATAATCTATTGTAATCTTTAGGTCAGCACGGAGATATGGACATAGCATGCACACGCACTGTTGCCGGATACAAGGATGACGGCTGAAAGAAATTCCATAGAAAGGTTGTGGTGTCTAAATCAAGCGATTTAAATCGTATTTGAATGATGTTAAGTTTATGAGTCTATTGTGCACAGCTTACCGAGCGTTTTTAACGAGTATTTTAATGACAAGGTTCCTTGCTAGAGTCCTTGGGTTGTCTTTTGTAATGATTTCAATGTCTTGACAATAAGGCGAATTCGGCTACAAGTCAGCTTCAGCTTTACCGTAGTGCATTATAACTGATGAAGAAAATTTGTTCGTTATTAGAAACAACCGTACGAGGCCATTGTGTTTGAAAGCATTTTAGTAAAATAGCAAATTCAGAGTGTCAGTAAATTTTTTAAAGCTTTAAATTTGCTTGGCCAGGGACGAGAGCCAAAATAAAAGATCAAACCTCAACAGTCATTTAAAAATGATGAAAAGAAAAATGTAAATGAACTAGACTTTAAGATACCCTACTCTACTTTGTTACTCTGGATACCTCTAGATGCCTCTGTCTGGAGTTTGAGAAAGACAGGACTTAAAATCAAAAAGGTCATAATTATTCCTTTAATCAATGTTTAGGTTACCCATTGAGTGATTGATTTGAATGAAACTCTTTGAACTGTCTTAAGACAGAGAGGATATAAACAAATGTTTCTCCCATTTCGAAGCTGTATTGTATCTAGCCTCATATTATATACAGAATAGTTTGGCGGCTTCACAACAGCGCATCCTGACAACCCAATTTTCCAAACCAAATTCTGGCTCTATCCCCGAAATGGGCATTCAGAGGTATTTTTTAAATGAAAAAATAATACAAATACAAATATCTTTCGAAAGGATATTTCATGCCATTTATTTTTTAAATATAATTTCCTTCAAAGTATGGCCACAGCAACGCCCCAGGGTGTCTATTCTAAGGGTTCAATTTTGAATGAATCGTTCGAGCATTTCGAACGTTATGACGTTAATGACACGCATAATGTTGGCTTCCAAAACCAGAATCGTAGCTGGATGGTCAGCATGGACTTTGGACTGTACATAGCTCCAAAGAAAAAGATGCGATATCACACGATCTAGACGGCCAACTCAACGGTCCAAAAAGTGAAATAAGCTGCTCTTTGAAATGAGCTCTCAATAGATCCCAGCTGTATGGCAGGTGGCACCGGCCTGTTGAAACCAAACGTTGTCAAAGGCCCATCACATGGCGCGATAGCGAACACCTTACACGGTTACGTTCCGGCCATCATCATTTTTTTAAAAAGTATGTACCGATGACTCCACCAATTCATAAACCACACCAAACTGAGGCTTTCTCTGGATATAATGGCACCTCTTGAACTTTATCTGGTTGCTTTTCAGTCCAAATGCGGCTATTTTGTTTATTGACGTTACCGCTCAGCCAGAAATGGCTCTCATGACTGAACACAATTTTGCTCAAAAACAGCGGATCTTATTCGAGCTTTTGAAGAGCCCAAACATTGAAACGGCGATGCGCAGGAACATCGTTGGGCTGCAAATGGCAAACAATACTGAAATATCGATGAATTTGTCAAACATATTTAATTTGTAAATCAAATTGTTAGTACTTGTAAGTTCATATAAGAAAAATGTTTGAGTGTCCGAGTTGGGAACAGTACATTCTTAAGAATTATATACTAAAACTGTTTGTTTATTTGTAGTTACAACCATATATAATTGAAATAAATGAACAAACAAAAAAAGGCAAACAATACTGAAAAGAAAATAAAGTTTAACATAACTGACGCGTAATCTGTAAAAAAAAAATACTATTGAAAAATATCTCTAGATTGATCACCCGTTAAATAGCAAACGTTGTTCCATAAATCGTCCACAAAAACAGTCTTATGGATTCAAATTGCAGCTCCGAGGTTATCAATTGACATCGACGAGATGGATGTTATCCCGATTACCAAACTTGACGCTCACAATGTTGCACTTACCGCTCTTAAATCCACATTAATAGTAACTCTCTCTCAGGATTTATTGGCATCTCGCCTATTACCTACAGGTGTTTTTATCTTCACATACAGCAGTTTTGCTTGTAAGCATAGCCGCCGGGATGTAAATGCTCTTTAAGCTTCGTTTAAGTCGTTGAATTGTTAAAAAAGACCAAGGAGTAAATAGTTGAAGGACTTTCAAATCGAATGGTCCCAGAGCCCAATTGTTGGTCGCCCGGTGTGCAATGATCGAGCATTATGTAGCTTCTACTGCATTTAGTGCTATTTCAAAGAAACTACAGAACAAATATCTCGATTGTGTCCAGCTTTGACTAACGAAATTAATTTTACTAAGCTATTTTCGAAGGACGCTTGGCGGTAACGGTGCCGTCTTCATCCTATTATTAAGCCATGCTTGTAAGCTTCACCAAATGCAAATCGTTGTGGCTACAGCTATACTTGGATTTACATGGATTTCAATTTTCACTAAGTAGAAAACTGACCCCGTCCAAGAAGATGATGAATTTTCGTCCAAAATTTCCAGCACCCACTTAGAACACTCAATGCCATTGTCGTCAGTGGTCCTTCAGATTTAATTCTTCCCTCAGCACAATCCCATACGGACCAACTGGAACTGCGGACCAACTCGCACTACCGGACTATTCCTATAGGTAGATTAAGGAATCCACTCTGTAGAACTCAACCGCTTTTGAGAACGATGGCAATCGTAGAAGTTGTTCAGTTGCTAGGACATAACTTTATAACAGCTACAGGTGTCCATAAAAACTCCGCAATTCAGGCTGCGGCCAAATTACTGCATTCTGATAAAATGAATCCTCATCTCTTTACAAGAGGGCTTCACAATTCAATATCCTCTTAGTTTGGTTGCCGGACGACAAAAATGATAACGCTGGTTAGCTGGTCACACATGGAGAAACCTTAGACGTTTCGCTCGATTTATAACATGTCAGGATCTAGGTGAATATCTTAGGTAAGCGAAAAAACGATGGGCTAGCGCCAAAATATTCCCAACTAAATACGCTCTACATTGCTCGAAATTTTTTTTATACACATTAGGATCACTATGTCTGCTTGATAAACAGTCATGCCCCAAAACTGAGAGTATTAACTGATGAATATTTGCAAAGCTGTCTGTACGAGGAGGAGAAGAGTGAAAGCGTCGAGCGCCTCATAAGCTCGTGCCCGTCTATATCTCTTATATGATTCTCCTTTGAGGGTACCTACTATTTTAAGTTGCTCTCTGATATTCAAAGCACAATACTACGCAATCTTAGAGGATTAATTAAGTGCTTACCTAATTGACTTAGTAGGGACATAAATACTGTTACAACATTGAACACACCCATTTCAATAGTAGAACTGAAAATACCCCGTTAATGTCATATGCGACAGCGCACTCTCTCTTTTTTTCATCTGGACAACATCTGAGCATCGAATGAGACCGATCCCATGAGATATGCGCGTTTTATGAAAATGTGGTACACCAAAGATACACGTAGTTAAATCTTTAAAATGGCTCTCCTGAACAAAACTGGTTTTTACCCTTAGGTCCCTTTCTATTTTGCGCGTCACATATGGGTTTTTAAAGCTAACCTCAATAGCGTTAGTCTGTAACGGGATTTTAAAATTGTTTCAACTTTCATCATGGAGTGGTCGCAGTAATAGCGCTTTTCAAGTCTGAAATGAAAAAAAACGATATATTCTAAACGCTCCGGCCACTAGGGTTTAGCCGCATGTTCGTCTACCGATGCATAAAACTGTTTGAGGAGACTGGAGATGTACAAAACAGCCACTGGTCGGGCTGCCCACGCTCTGTTCGAACACCGCATGTAATCAAAGTTGTTAAATCAAGAATTCACAGAAAGCCGCTCCGAAAACAGAAAATCATGGCCCGTGAGATGAATATCACGCAAAAGTCTATGAGTCGAATCATTAAAAAAGACTGAGGACTTGGGGCTTTCAAGCGACATACCGGAAATTTATTGACTGCAGCTTTAAAAAAAAAAAGGTTTGAAAAATGCAAACGTCTTTCGGTGAAACACGCTGATAGAAGAATTTTGTTCACCGATGAAAAAAGTTTTACCGTTCAGGAAAAATTTAACAAGCAAAATGATAGAGTGTATGTGCGGTCATCTAAGGAAGCATCTGAACTAATCCCAAGGGTTGAAAAGGGTCATCACCCAGCTTCAGTCATGGTTTGGTGGGGTGTCTCTTACGATGGAGTCACTGACCTGCATTTCTGCAAACAAGGAGTCAAAACATCGGCTAAAGTTTACCAAGAAACCGTTTTGGAAGCTGTTTTGAAGCCTCTTAACGATTTCTTGTTCCAAAAGCAGCCATGGCCTTTCCAGCAGGATTCTGCTTCGGCCCATTGGGCTAAAACGTCTCAGGCCTGGCTTCGAAACAATTTGCCAGCGTTCATTTCCTCTGAAGAATGGCCCTCAGGCAGTCCAGATTTGAACCCATTGGATTACAAATTGTGAACAGTTTTTTAGAGGACAAGTTTTGTCACAAAAGATACCGCAACTTTGGATCTCTTAAAACTGCTTTGGTTCGAGCTGTGGTCAATTTTCCAATGGACGGTTGGCCAGTGCGACTTAAGGCATGTGTAAAGGCAAAAGGCGGACATTTTGAATAAGGAGATTCTTTTTGGATACAATATACATCAATAAATATATTAAAAATATTTGGCCCAAAAACATT
Organism: Hydrotaea diabolus; assembly: GCA_963513945.1. Taxonomy (NCBI): domain Eukaryota; kingdom Metazoa; phylum Arthropoda; class Insecta; order Diptera; family Muscidae; genus Hydrotaea; species Hydrotaea diabolus. Next base: position 161,000,388 of record OY740718.1, read on the forward strand.
CAGTACTTTTTATTTTACAACATAAAACGTATGTAACAGTATTTATGTCCCTACTTAGTATTTTCTAACCATCCTCTTTTAAATCAAACGAGGAAATTCTTTTAAATCACTGAGCTGAGCAATATATAATTCATGTTTGTAGAGACTCCTGTCTTCTACTGCTTAATGCAGGCACCGAGTGGCTTATATTTTTTAACAAAGAATCTTCGAGAATAAAATAATGTTTATTACATTTTTTTTAGATGTTTTGCCGTTCCATGTTTTCTGAAAATTCTGGAAGAGGGGGTCTGTCACCCTAAAAGAATTTCATGCAGAAGCGATCAGTCTTTCGTGTTCCATACCCTATTGGGTATTATTTTAAATGCCCTGACCGACTTAAGACTTATTTTCAGAGGTGTAGAGTATCTTGTCGAAATAGTTTCTTTGATAAAAGAGAAATTTTTCAGTTCGTTGGTTGCCAACTCAATTCTGAGAACAGTATGTAAAATTATACCCAAAAAGAATAATTTCTGCATCATTCGTTTTGTCTTCTTACCTGCCGAAATATTTTTAATATCGATTTGAAGTTAGTACTATCGTATAGGGGAATTTATCACGTTTTAGGCCCGAGCTGTTGACATAGCTCGACAGCCACTAGCCCAATTTAGTTGAAATAAATTTTAAAAAATTAAGAAATACAATTACCTTAAACTGTTTATATATTGTTTTCCTATACAAGCAACAGTTTCCAAGTTAAAAATAAGTTTCCAATAAAAAATGGAAATAAGTTTCCATGGAAATAAGTGAAACTAAAACTAAAACGTGATAAATTCCCCTATACGATAGTACTAACTTCAAATCGATATTAAAAATATTTCGGCAGGTAAGAAGACAAAACGAATGATGCAGAAATTATTCTTTTTGGGTATAATTTCACATACTGTTCTCAGAATTGAGTTGGCAAATCATGTGGTGTACTGTGTAAGTATTTAAGAAGTATTTTCACTTTCTTTTCGCGCTCACTGTCTTAAAGTCGTTATATTCTGCTAAATAATGGCTTTACTATAAATTATTATCCCTCCCCGACGACTACAATTGTATGTATAAGTAATGCCATTGTTCTGATAATTTTCCCCATTTTCAGCATACAAAGCAATTGCTCTGGCCGAACTGAGTGGGACATTTCATGCCTCTCTCTAAGGACGCTATCGTAATCTCCCAGTCAATTGTATTTCATGAAAAGGAATTACACTTATATTTTTTAGATTATGTCACAAAATTCTTGGCATTCTTTTTAATACACAAAACCTTACATGTGTTTATCGTTAAATAACGCTTTTATACGATTATGATACCCTTTATGAGCCTCATAACATTGCGGTCATACACAAGTTGCCCTCCGAGTATGCCAGTACTTGTATCGCGTACAATTCGGATTTCGTTGAAAGTTTCCAATGTATATTTTTATGATAATTTTATACGCCTCCACCCTCGCAAATTGTGTGATCAAAGTTGAAATACATATTGTTAATGTTAGGCAATATTATATTTCACCGACCACTCATGCAATAGCGCCATAGCCTCCCACAAAAAAATAAAGACTTAACATTATTAATACGGGTACAAGCGTAAAGTGTACGCCCTTTATGAGCGGATATTGGCCCACTAAGGATATGCCTGTTCTGTTGATAAGACAAATGGCAAAATATTACATTTATCAAATATGATAAATTTTAATAATGCCAGCACTATCATGAAATTAATGAGAAAAACTATTTCCAAAAATTGCGTGTAGTTCATACAGCACAGCACGAAAGAGTTGCCGTCGTTCATGTTCATGTGAGTGAGCCAGCCAGGGGACCGTATGAGTGATGTGAGTGCTAATATGTGTCATCACTCATACGCCTCCAATGCATACTTCTGAAGGGAGCAATAACCTTTGGAATGTTTTGTTAAATGAAATACGACATATCGGGTGGTCCATCTAGTGGTTTCTTTTTGAATCCCAGTGAAATAGCTTTTTCGCTTGAAGTCTTAAGAGAAAGTCCGTATCTTAAATAAAATGACTTGCAGTGCGCCTGAATAATAAAGTAGAGTGTCCAAAACCGAAAACCGACATTGCAGTTTTTATGCCCAAACCCGACAGTCGGTTTCTCAAAAAAAAAAACTAAAACCCGACATATCGGTTTGTCCGGTTTTTTCTGCCGGGTATTCCGGTTTTTTGGTTGTAAAAAAATAAAGTTGAGAAAAAAAATAATAGTCTTCTATTTAAATATAGAAGCAAGAGGTCTTGAGCCGGTTTAATCTCTGTTCAATGTGTAAAAGCAACAGACCGAAATAAAACAAACGAGGTAAACATACGTACATGCACGGCACGGCACACAAGTTGACATAGTCAACTAAACTCTTTTTACAACACACACACACACGTTGTAACAGAAATCTATTGATGGCTCTCAATGTGGGGTCTCTTTAGAGGTGGCAAGAGTGAGTTGTATTTTCGTGGGCAATTGTGTGAAGAAAACATGAAAAGTAAGTTTTACAACAGTAGTTCTCATTCGTTTCGGGAGAGCCTGGCCTTATAGAGTTCGGTTTTACTTTCATCAATTGCAGCAAGGCTTTCTGAAGAGGGTTGTCACGGACCCGAAATCATGATAAATGTAGTGTGCAGCCACGAAAACCAATGTCCCTTTGCCATTTTGCTAAAAACTTGTCTTCTATTTAAATATAGAAGCAAGAGGTCTTGAGCCGGTTTAATCCCTGTTCTATGTGTAAAAGCAACAGACCGAAATAAAACAAACGAACTAAAAAAAATTAAGATTAACACAACCCACGCGTAATCTGTGAAAAAAAAACTTATTGAAAAAAATACCTCTAGATTTATCTCCCGTTTAAAAGAAATATCGTAATTTGCACGTACGGAATTAGTGAATATCAAAAATATTTGAGCTTAACCCACCTTTAAGTATATCGATAGATTAATAACCATCGGTTGATTCGATTTAACGATATCTGTCTATCTACCCATTGGACCGCCTGCAGGCTTGTTGTCAAACTTCAGGTCGCAGTTGCTGCCCGATCTTAATGAAATTTGACAGAAATATGTTTTATGGACAAAAATATAGATAAAGCTGCCACACATACGTTCAACCGATATATGCCTTTAAAGCTAGAAACCACATACTGCATCCAATATTGATGAAATTTGGCAAAGTTCAGAACGTGTGATCAGTAATTGGCTCAGATAAAAAAGGGTTATATCGGTCCTACCTGTTATAAAAGCCATCCATCGTAAGAAGCTTGATGCAAGCTTATTCATCTTGAAACTTTAGTCAATCGTCGTTTAAAGTGTTCTATATGGTTTTTATACAAACATTTCAGTGGTCTTGTAGACTACTCTGAACTTCTTAGCCTAGTTGGATTTAAAACTCTTGTTAGGCGTCTAAGGCATAATGAATAGTTTTATGTTACTCTTCGTGGAATTAATTACTTCTCACATGAGCCTCTTGTGGGAACTTTAAGAAAATTTAATAGAATAACTTAAATTATGATTTAAATTTCTTATTTGCACTAAATAAATTTAATGATATTGTAAAGTACTTAGTAGGGAGTCTGCAAACTAGGAGCCAAAACATCGGCCAAAGTTTACCAATAGACCGTTTTGGAAGCTGTTGTGAAGCCTCTTAACAATTCTCTGTTAAAATTGTGGACGGTGTTTGAGGACAAGGTTTGTCACAAAAGATACCCCAACATTGGATCTCGTAAGACTGCTTTGGTTCGAGTTGTGGCCAATTTCCCAATGGACGAGGTTCGTGCAGCTATTGACGATTGGCCAGCGCGACTTATGGCGTGTGTAAAGGCAAAAGGCGGACATTTCGAATAAGTAGATTATCTTTGGATACAATATATATCAATAAATATTTTAAAAAATATTTGGTCCAAAAACATTCAGTACTTTTTATTTTACAGCATAAAACGTGTGTAACAGTATTTATTTCCCTACTAAGTACTTATATATAAAACTAATTCTTTTTTTCAATTATAATTATTTTTTTTTTTTTTTTAAATTATTATTTCATTTATTTCAGTTTAAATATGTTTACATTTTTAAAGGTGCCCCAGCGCCATATTGACATTATTGGGGCAAGTTGGCATAGTTATCACGATTTGTTAGAAAGTAAGCGTTACATATTCATTTACAGAAAAAAAAAATAAAAAAAAGAAAAAAATTTTATATAGATATATATATATATATATATATACAAAGATGGAAAAGCAAGAGATTCTACAATAGAAGCATTTCTGTATTTTGAAGTAAATATGACTTTAACTGCAGTTTGAAAGTTGAGATTCTCGGAATTGCCTTAAGAGTTTGTGGTAGATAGTTATATTCAGAAGAGCCAATGTATTCAATGCGCTGTTTAGTTATTTCCAGTCTACATCTCTTAACATTTAAATTCAAATTATTCCTGGTATTGAAAACTGCTTGATTTCGGAAAAATTCAATTACTTGATGACCAATATGTTGCACAGCTTTGTACATGAACATCAATAGCTGCATTTTGTAAAGTCCATGTAATGGTAAGATATTTTTGCCAATATTCTGGTATAATGATAGCGATGGATACGTTAACGGAAGATTATAAACTATTTTTAAAGCTCTATTTTGGCATCTCTGCAGGCTTCGAAATTCCGTGCTTTTTTTAAACCCATATATTATTGATAAGTAATTAAAATGACTATGAATTAAACTTTGATAAATCAATAGTTTAGTTTTTTTGTCAAACTTATGTTTGAATTTGTACAGGATCCCAATCGCTGGTGCAACTTTCTGTCTCAGATGCTGAATATGAGTATTCCACGCCAAGTTAGATTGAAAGTGAATGCCTAAATACTGCAACGACTTACATTCATATACTGTGTTGTCACCAATTTGAACGTTGAAATAAGTTTCAGTACATCGTGGGCGAAATCGTAATAGTTTGGTTTTTTCATTATTTAACACCAGTTTGTTAATTCGACTATATTCAAGAATAAGTCCAGCATCATGTTCTATCTGTGCTTTCAATATTACGTCATGATTGTATGGATAAAAGAGGCTTATGTCATCTGCATACATAATAAGCTTACCGTGAAGCTTGAGGTTTGAAATATCGTTAATATATATAGAGAATAACAGCGGACCAAGAACACTGCCCTGAGGTACACCATGTTCCACGCATGCCAAAGAGCTTTTAGCGTTATCTATTTTCACATACTGTTTCCTTCCATGTAAATAACTTTTAAGCAATTGTAGAGAGTTGCCCGCAATGCCATAGCATGGAAGCTTTTGAATCAATATTTCATGATCAACAAGATCGAAGGCTTTTGAAAAATCGTAGAATACTCCCGTTACTCCACCGTAACCGTCGTCCAGACCATTGCATACTAAATTTACCACATTCACAACCGCATCCTGGGTTCCACATCCTTTCCTAAAGCCGAATTGTGACTTGTATATCTGACCGGTTTGCTCTAAAAATGTCGATAGCTGCTTGTGTAAAATCTGTTCAAATATTTTGTCCACAACTGACAGTAATGCAATTGGCCTATATTTATCCACTGTATACGCCACTGATTCTTTTGGGATAGGTATTATTTTCGATACTTTTAAAATATCGGGATATATTGAATTTCCCACAACGCTGTTAAACAAGTTTGTAAGTCTGACATGGATTATATCGCTGCATTTCCGAAGTGCTTTACTTGAGATGCCATCATCACCAGGGCTTTTATTATCTTCCAGATTCAATATGTGTTCAATGATTGTCTCATTTATAACACCACTAAATTGAAAACGTTGCAGAGATTGTTTCATGGTTCCAAGTTTGTCACAAGAATCATTTGGTAGTTGTAAAATACTCGATTTCAATGATGCTGATGCTTGTAGAAAATACTCATTAAATATATCACATTTTATTTCGTTGCCAACTATAAGCTCTCCATCATCATTTTTCAGTTTAACCTCTGATTTTTTTGACCTTCCCAGATGTCTATTTAAAAATTGCCAGCATTTTTTTGGGTTATATTGAAGATTCTCTAATTGATTCTGGTAATAGCTATTCATGCATATTCGATTAGCTTTTTTTATAATATTGCTTATGAGCTTTAATTTCCTTTCAAAATTAAAATTTTCCGGATTTCTTCTGCGCTTCTTTAACAATGACTTTTTAAGTTTAATAAGAGACTGTAAATTTTGATTTACCCACGGCGTAATATAATTTTCCATGGATTCAATATGTTTCCTCTCTATTGTTGAATCCTGGATGCAATTAGAAAACGTATTCACAAAATCATCCATATCAGCTGATATATTTCCAGATAGTTGTCTACCATCCAAATGGACACGAAGGTTTTCTCGGAGCATATTATAGTTACATTGACGGTAACATGTTATCCTTCTTTCTACCCTTTCGAAATTTGTATTGATTATACAAGATATTAAATTGTGATCTGTTAAATCACACTTAATTGTATCTATGGCAAGTTTATCAGAGATGTTGCTGTATACATTATCAATACATGTCCCACTTATCGGTCTTGTTGTCATATAGTGACAGTTATCGTAGTCAAACAGATTTAATAAGTTTAAAACGTCTCCAGACAACACAGGGCTAAGAAAATCAATATTTGAATCTCCAAGACAAATATTTGGGTTCCGATAATTGTTCTGTAGCTTACATTCAACAAAACGACAAAAAGTGCTCAGGTCACACTTTTGAGAACGATAAAACGAATTAATCTTAACAGATTTGCGGTTAACTTTTATATTCTTTAGCGATATTTGGACACATTCAATAAAGTTTGTACTATTACATTCCTCAACGACGAACTGTATATAGTCTTTAATGTATATTGATGTTCCCCCGTAACCATCACTTCGGCAACAATGCACAACATTATATCCTAAGATGTTGTATATCTGCGATACGTCTTGCTTAAACCAGGTCTCTTGTATGGCTATTATGTCTGGTAAACCCTCAAACTCAGCAATAAGAGATTTAAAACTATTAAATTTATGCATAGAAGAAATGCTTCTCATGTTTACAGAAATAATATGCAATGTTTGACTATAAAATCTTTTAAAATGTTCGTTAAACGAATCTATATTACAAAAATAGTTGTTTGAATTCATGAATTAGTATATATTTAAATTATTATTCAACTACATAAAATGTACAATTACGATGGAGACATAAATTCATTTTGAGTAACATCATCTGCATCAGAATCATCTGCCCTTATCACTTTTCTGCTTACTCTGCGATTTTGTTGGGTTGTAGCTTCCAATAATATTTGATTTACATCATCTTCGCTCTTAATAATTCGAGGTCTTGTGATTGCACTCCTCTTTGCATAGATTTTACCACCATTCGAATAAACTGCATGAAATCCAACTGACTTTAGTGTTCTAGCATAATTCAAAAGTTCCAAAGATTCTTTAGATAGAAAATCATTCACATAAACTGATTTAGTGTCCTCTTCATTTTTAAACTTTGGCTTTGCTGTCATTAGTTTATCTTTAACTGATTTTTGGTTAAATTTCACCACAATACTTTGATTTCCTTTGCTAATGTCTTTCATTCTTAGAAAGTACGCATCATCTATATTTCCTGCTGGTATTTCAACACCAACTCTTTTTGATATCTCAATAACAGTTTCAGCTGCATTTAAATCTTTTATCGGTTTGATACCATTAATAATACAATCATTCTTTACGCGTTGATCGTTTAACATTTTTACCGAATCTTTCAAGTTTTTTATTTCCGTTTTTAATTGTCTATTTTCTTTTTCAACATTTTTAATTCTTTCTTTATTTTCAAGAATTCCTTTCATAATTTCATCGAACTTAGATGACATGAAATTCATTGAGTCTTGCAACTCTGTTAACTGATCTAATTTATTCAGTTTCGTTTTTATTAATTGCAGTTCTTTTCTAACTGTGTTATCCATTCCGTCACCATTGTTACACCTGTGACAGACAAATTCTTCCTCTTCATTCTCCAACAAATGATTATACTGACGTTTGTCCAGCTTCGTACACAACACATGATACATTTTAGCGCACTTGTCACATTGAATGCATTCTTCTTTCTCCTCTTTCACCTCTAATTCGCACTGACCACAGATTGTTTTTGAGTTTTTAATGCTTCTGCGACTTGTGTTAGGCATATTCAATGTTGTTGTTATATACAGCGATTTGTTTGTTATTTTTGAACCGTTTATGTGTTTATTTGTTTCTGATAACACAGAGTTTTCCGATTGTTTATTCAGCTTACGACGGAGCTTACTCTTTTTTACGTCTAACCAATAGGGTTGACCATCTTTAGTTCATTAAAAACAAAAAAAGTAAATAACAAATTGGTCGTTAAAAAATTACACAAAAATTTTGTTTATTTTTTATTTTTCTAGAAGGAACTTGGATTTGTACCACCCTTTATACATGTGTTCAGATTCCTGCAAATTTATTTCAATAACACACATTTCAACCCGATGGTTATTATTACCAAAAAGTTTTCGTAATAAACCTTAATTGGTATTTAAATATTAATTTGTGTCGTTTTTTAATATCCTCGTTTAAACACGCTTATCGATAAATGCCGCTTATTGTTATAGGAGTATGTTATATATGTGTTGCTAAAATATGTTTGTGTGTGCGAGTATAGCACTTTATTTTTAGCCCTTTTAATAACGACGGCCTTTTCTCAAACGACCAAGTTTTATTGACTTTTATTCTTTTAATGGCTGCATACATATACGAGTACAACATTTTTTGGGGGGACATTTAAAGATTACACAGAGTAAGAGTCAATATAAACGGCAAATAAATGTGGAATCGAATAGACTGTGACTTATGTAATACACTACTAACACATTATATATGAAACGTCCTCTATAGGCGGTCCCATATTTTTTCAAATAACTTCAATATCTCAGTCTTCTAGTTTATTGCATATAAAAGCTATAGAAGAATTCTCAAATTCGATAATTATTCCCAACGTTGTAGAAAGTCCATATCTCTTTCGTTGTTGGTGCCAATCCATTGCCATTATGTTAATATGGTTTAAAACATTTTGATTTAAAAAGGGTTTCTTCGATTTTAAAGAGTGGCCTTCACAATGTATTATTCTAGAATTTTTATTTTTTACAACCCATCTTAGGATAGACAGAGCTTATTATCTTGCTAACGAATTGACCAAAATAACAATTATCGTATTTGTTGTCCTTTTTAATAATCAAGAGGGACAAACCTGGGTCCAATTAAAAGGGACAAACCTGTGTCCATAGGTACGAGCCACACTCTCTGAACAATCTTAATAATTATTCAATATTTAGACTTGTTGTGCAATATCCTTTAATTCGAGTAATTCAGTATGTCCGCATTTACTAGCGACCACTTCTTTTGACCATAAGAGACTTTTTTGGGTTATATATAGTATATGGATATAAGATTTGGCTGATGTTAAGACCCAAATTATGGACCCTAGACATAAATCTGGGTCATAACCTTAACCAAATCTTCAGGAAAAATTCGAATTCGTATTAAAGTTTTCAATATTTTAAGTACCATTATATCCATATAAAGTGATTGCTGGTCCCGATCATATGGCCATCTTTTGCCCGCTAAGGTCTATAAGTACATGTTCCGGCCCTAATGTTAGGTAGATTTTAAAATTGCTTTATAAGCTTCAGTGATATTAAATTTAAGTTGTCAGTATTTACGTTATGTGTCTGAAATTGTATCTATGAAGAACATTTAATGTAATAAGAGTCCGATATTGTACGTTATAAATCATTTTATGCAGGAGTTAATTTGTAATTTGTGATGGTTTTATTTAAATAGGCGTATCCTTGAAGAAGTCAAAAAAAACATTGACGAAACGTCGGGAAGAATGGAATAAAAAGGATTTTTTATTGACAAATGTTAGGCTATATTAACAAACAAAAAATAATACTACAAATACTTGACCAAGAACAACATTACTCACATTCATTTAAGAAATTTTAATGAAATGCGATAAATTGTAATCTAAAGAGCTCTTCAATATTAATATTCGTAGTGAAATATCCTTTCATTGGAGTTCCCATATGATCGCTTTTACTAGTGGTCACTTCTTTTGAGCATAAGGGCCTCAGGGTTCAATAAGTCTGGGCCTTAGCCTTAGCGAAATCTTTAAAATAAATGAACATTTGAATTCGTTATGAAATTTGCAATATTTTCAGCACCAATTTATCCATATTTACTAGTGATTGCTGGCCCCGATCATATGACAATTTTTGGTCCCTAAGGTCTACATGTTTCTGCCCTTATGTTAGGCAGATTTTGAAATTATAATTGTAAATAACAAAAGCTGAATTTCTGATACCCTGACCATTTTTCTCTAGACTCCATTTTTGTGCTAATAAAACACAAATGGAATCTGATAAAATTTCCCGGTCTTAGTTGGACCAGAAACCAAAGGTTAATTTGTATGGTAAATAAAGTGTCAGCCATTTAAAGTTTTTAATTTGAATCGGCTGTAAAAAAAATGCTTGAACTTAATCATTTGACAGAACTCAATATCATGATATCCGATCAACCCAAATTTTCAGTATATTATCGATTGTTTCGCATCGAATCTTTTCAATAGCAATTTCGATTTCATGTTTTAACGCTTCACTTGTCTCTGGATGTACACATAATAATCCAAAGGGCTCAAATCACAGCTCCGATGCGGCCAATTGACATCACAATTTCTGCTGGTAAATTGATTTTCAAAAGCAGTGCGTAAAATATCGATGGTTGCGTTGGCTGTGTGACATCTGGCGCCGTATTGTTAAAACCAAATGTCGTCCATGTCATTATCTTGAAAGAAAACGGCGGCACCTTGTCATTTTCGAAAAAAATGGCCCAATGATGCCGCCAGCCCAAAATCCACACTAAACAAAGACTTTCGGTAAAATTCTTCATCAGCTGCCAAACAATGTTCAGCCCGTTGGGCGAAGCGAACACACATCGGGTGGTCACGAGGCTTCAGTTCTTCAATCAATTGAACTTTGTAGGTCTTCATACCGAGCTCTGTATGAAAAATTCTTCTCAAAGAAGTGCAAAAAATGTTGATGTTGATGGATGCTCTTGGACATTCTTAACCACATCAGCAATGTTTTCGATTGAACGCACTGAACGAGAACGTAGTCGGGTTGGTACGTCATATAACGATCCATTTTCATGAACTCGCGTCACAAACTGACGCTTAAACTGAACTGAAGGCCGATCTTTTCTTCTTTCAATCTTTAATCTTTTAAAGACCCACTACTTGGAAATTAAGTTTTTAATATTTCTCAATTTTATTATTATTTTGCAAATGTTAAAAGTAAACCTGAAAATAAAAATGCGGTATCAACATGTGCACCAACATTTTTTTTTTTTTATTTTGGAAATATAAAACTTTTTTGATGAAATGGCTGGCCCAAAACTTATATGCTCTTCTCCCGCCCCCAATATTTTGTTAAGGGGCGAGGCATATCCAACTTTTCTACCCGGGTGTGTTTATTTTCAAACCAAGATTAAAGGTAGCATTTACTACGGTCATAATAATATAAGTTCACGAGATATAGATTTTTAAAGTTTAGATTTAAATTACAATTTTAACACCACATAGTCCACATTACTACGCTAATCATTGATTATATTTTATTAAATTGTAAAGGGTGGTCCAACGATTGTAATTGTAAATAAAAAAAAATGTTTTTAGATGATAGAAGACCTCTATCCGATGGTCTATACAAAAGAAGTCCAACTGCGTCAAATCACTTGATCGTGGCGGCCAATTAACATCGCAACGACGTGAGATAACACGGCCACTGACTTCTTCGAGCAAAAGAGCCATTGTTTTGTTAGCTGTGTTGCAAGTTGCACCATATATCGTCCAGCTCCATATCCTCAATTATTGACCACTGGAAATCCATTACCATTTCGTAGTAGCTCTTCTGTCACACTCGAACTGGGGGAGAATGACAGGTACTTTCGCATTTCCTATAGATCCGGTTTGCCGCAATTTGCGCACAATTCTCCTGATTTTCGTCGATAATCCTGACCAAAAAACACTATGTGCACGAAATGCATTTTAATTTATCGTCCATTTTCGTAAAAGGCTTCAACAATCTTGGCAACACTGAAACAAAAAATGTCATTTTAAGTTGGGCAAAAACTAGACGTTAAGATGTGAATCACAATTAACAGCGGACATTATGATTGGAGCGCCCTTTATAATAAACGATTCTCAGGAAGGACCCGGGAATTCAAATGATGATAAGGCTTCGCCCTCATCGACTAGATCAGCAAATGATTGTTATTAGTTAATGAGATTTGTCTGTTGAAGTTCAGGGTTGTTTGGCTGGTACTACGCCCCTTAGACAATTTGAATCAATATGGACTTTACTAGTTTCCTAGTCATTGATTACATTCTGTTAAAATTGCACATCTTGAACGGTGAGTGACACCGACTACTTTGCCACCAGAACGTATTTCGTTCCATGTCAATATCATATGTTCGAAATATTATCGTCGTGTCATTAGCTGTTCATAGTAGAAGGGTTGTAAGGACGGTACCACGCCCCTTGTTGAATCACATCTTAATGTGCCCTACCAAATTTCCGGGCCAAACGTTACATTATATGACAATTTCGTCACGATTGATACTGTGGATATGTAAGCACAAAACCCCCAAAAAATCCTCAAATGTAGTGATTTTTATAGAAATCCATCCATGTTGCCCTCAAATGGCCCTTCGTAAAGAAGAGAGTAGTGCAGTTCATCAGATCGTTTAAAATATTTAGTGATGTCCTACAAACAGCTCTAATTTAAGAAGCAAGCACACATATCTTTATGATTTTTTTTCAATGTCTACAGAATGCCTTTCTCTGGGCATGTTTCGAGCGAATTTGCACTATATAGATTGTTTAGCTATTTTAATGGGAAGTGTGAAGTAGGGCTGATAGGTCTGCTTGAAGAAGGCGTATGTGAAAGTCTATTAAATCCCTTAGAAGGTATATTTGCATATTTCATTAGTATATTTTGTTTGGAAAATACTGCTTGTCTATAGGAGACCTGCTTCAATATACAGATGAAGAAAACGCGCTATCTGTGCTGGATGCATCCAAAGAGAGCTGGGGGCTAGCTGAGTGGGCTTGGCTGGACAATTAAAAAGACACAGCACGCCATCTGGTCCCTCATAGCAAGTGAGACCACCGTCCGGGACGGTGGTCAATCAATGCGCGCCCAACTTGAAATAAGGCGGGTGCACCATCCCGATCTCAGCTGATTCAGATTCACGCGCGTCTATCGAGGTAGCGTCTTCTCCTCTGGTGAAATCTCCGGAGGATGTTCCCCTAGCGCTACATTCATGCTATAGCTGGACTATAGCTTGACTTAATCAGCCTGAAAGTCCTTCACGCTGATGAAGTCAGTCGTTGACTTCATCAGTTGCGATGATCTTAAGGCTCTCTCCTGTGCCGCTGGACCTCATCAGCGTACAACACAATTTTAACGCCGTCCGGCGGTGCAGGACTTTTAGAAAGCTAGAGGTTAAATAGTGCTGAAGATATCACCCACCCTGGGAAACTTCCTGTTTAACTCTAAGGGGCTTCGACTTTGTGTCTCCAAGTTCTACACCTGACTGGCGCCGACACATATAGTTTAGGACCCAACGTTTTAAAGTAGATGGAAGGGACGTTTCTGCCATGTCCTCGAGCATGAGTGGCATGATTGATCGTATCAAAGGCCTTTATAAGGTCCAAAGCAACGAGGACCTTCCTGTCGTTGGCCTTGTTCTGGTTAAGGCCGCGACTTATACGTGTGGTGATGGCGTGTAAAGCAGTTGTTGTGCTTGAGGAACCCATGCCTATGATCAGCATAAAGAATATGTTCGATCAGACTGGGAAGGATCAGTGCTTCAAGCATCTTTGCTACTAGAGAAAGCAAGGTGATCAGCCTGTACCACTCTTCTTTGCTTGATACCGCTTTTCTTATTTTCCAGGCATGGGGAACTAAGTGAGTGGCTGAGCGTTTTGGTTACTCTACTCAGGAAGTATTCAAGTACTTCAACATCAGCTTTGAGATTGCGTCCGGACCCAAATTCTTCAATGTTTTTGCGCTGTGGATGATGTTGGCAATGTACCAACGGTAAATTGTGGTGGTGTCTCTTTCACTCGGAGATCGCGGATACGGATCTTGGACGCTCAATAAAAAGTCGGTTGAAATAACACGCAAACCGCGTGCGAAGGTGTTCGATCAGGCCGGGAAGGATTAGTGCTTCAAGCGTCTTTGCTACTGGAGGTCGGCACGATTCTTCTTTGAATGCGTCTTTGTTTGGCTTCAGTAGCTCTATCGCTCTACCCATTTTCACACCAGCTATGAGATTCCGTCTAAACCTATCGCCTTCAATTGATGACGTTGCTAACTTAGCTAATGCTAAAATGTAGTGGCCACTCTTTGATTTGGACACCACGGATGCGACGAAATACTTTCCTTTTCTCCTTATCGCTTTCCGGAAGCTCAATAAAAATTCGGTTGAAATAACTCGCACACCGCGTCGTATCTGTCATTTTTCTGTCACCGAACGTGACATGATGACAGCCTTTCTTCTAGGGCTAAAGAGCGATTTTATATGTTTCCACAATTTACCAATTTCTGATCTTAATTTGCACTGCTTTAAGTGATCAAGCCATTTATTCCGCTTGTATTCGTTGTCCAACCTACTGATGTCAGAGTTGAGATCCCTAATTCAAGGGTCAGCAGGATTGGAGAGACGAATGTCATCAAGTTCATCTGTCTCTGCTGGGAAATTTGGTCGTACTTCGGGTACTCGACCAGCAGGAATATGGCGAGCGGCAGCTGCAATGATGATGGCCAGGAACTTTTTTCTCGGCTACCCGAACATCCGCGGAAATCAATTAATTGCTAAACTTGCGGTTGGTGGCTTCTCTAAAGACATCCCAATCAGCCTTCTTTTGATTAAGATACGTGCAGCGGTCAGAGATTATAAAGTAGAATGGTCTTTTGATGAAGAGGATTATGGAAGGGTGGTCCTATTCTGACGGGTGACGAAGTTGGTCATAGCAGGCGATGCCATTGTTATGTCAGGCGAGCTACGGCGTAGATGGGAGCGTATTCATTCACTGTGCAGAACGCAGATCTCTTAGATCTTGCTGTTACAATTTGCTCCGTTTGCCAATGTTTATCTCCTTAGTGATACAATCTACCGCCTGTTGCTACTCTCTTGTATTTGTTCAGAGAGAATCGTAATAACCTCCCTGTGGTTCAGCATCAATATCCATTTTCCCTATGATCATGGCTTGGCGACTTTTCGCGCAAATTGGCCCATATGTTTGACTCCACACATACTCACACAGGCACACTCAAAGAAGCCTTTGTGTGACTTTCTTTTGCAGTGTCTATATTTTTACGCATAATTTACGAGAATTGTTTGTTAACAATGCATGTTTGCGAATGTATCTGTGAGTGAGCCTGAAAGAGAGGGCGAATATGTGTTTATTATATTCATTCTTACACAAAAAGATGTGTGAGTGTGAGTGGGTGGTTGGCTGGCTGGCTGTCTCTGGGCGTGTATTGTATGTGTTGATACTTTATTATACTACTTATACAAAAACGAACATACATTCTTGCATAATGACAGTGATTATGATGGTAAACACACACACACAGACACAGACGCGTACAAGCGACTTCTCTTATTATAACGACTACAACATCACGAAACGGGTCTAGCTGTTGCCATTGCCGGAGCTGGTGTCAGAGGCAGAGGCAGAGTACCCGTACCGCCGCTGGTAGAAGTAAAATACCAGCATTGTCGGTTAAACTATTATAAAGTTATTTTCTTAGACGTTATTTTTCGCATGCGAGTAGTAGTGTGTAGGGCGAATAATGAATGGTGATTTGTGTTTTTTCTTCTCGCAGCAAAGACGTTTTTGTATAGCTAGCTTTTGCTCTGACGCCGTCCTTGTCTGTCATTTCCAGTCTTGCCTGTCTGTCTGTTAATCATTGTTAGCTTTTGATTGGGATTTCTTGCATTCCTTTTGTATCCTTCACAAATCCTTTGTCATAAATCACTGAAATGTGTATTCCTACAGACACATGATGGTAACACATATCGTATCCTATCGTTTATGTGTTTCTATAGGGTTTTTTGTCAAATTTGAATTGAATATCTTCCGTAACATATTTTTTGCATATACGATAGATGCCCTCCTACTGCTTCCTACGCTTCTTTGTACACGAAAAGTGTTATAAATTTACATTTCCTTTGGCCTATTCATTCAGTCTTGCGCCCCGAGGCAGGTTGTATGTGTAGGTACATATTTTCCTTACAATGTCTATTGTGTGTGCAAATAAAACCTTTGAAAATTTAATAAAACACACAGACACACGGACATATAAACCCATACCGCCCACACCTTTTGGCGTTTGTCTGTTTTTGACTTTCTAAGCCCACCAGTTGTGGTATCTGTTACTTTAAGACAAGGCACAGTGTGGGAATTTGGAAGACATGTTATGAAATACTAAGAACTACACTATTCAACAAAATGAAAAAAATTTCATGTACTCCGGATGCGATAATTTTTTCTGTGTAGGTAACCTTGACAAGAGCTCGAAAAACGCAATAAAAAATTTTTTTTTCGTTTTTTTTCGTTTTCGTTTCGTTGTGCATATGTCGAGCAAATTTTTGAAATTCATACCTTTACTCAATTGCGAATAAAAGCGAAACGCGTGTATCGATTTTCATGATCTTTGTCTCATTTTGCTCATAGGTTATGTGACTTTACGTAAAAGTAATAAGATTTGACATTTTTTTTTCATTTTGGATTTTTTATGGATTTTTTAAAAAAAAAAATTTAAATCTTTAGGCAAAAAATAAGTTTTTTCCTTTATATATTCATTTTTAACTTGGAAACTGTTGCTTGTATAGGAAAACAATATATGAACAGATTAAGGGAATTGTAATTTTAAATTTTTTAAAATTTAATTCAATTAAATCGGGCTAGTGGTTCCCGAGTTATGCCGGACGAAACAAATTAACCAAAAAAAAAATTTTAAAATTTAAAAAAAAAAATAAAACAAAAACCAAACGAAAAAAAAATTTTTTATTGCGTTTTTCGAGCTCATGTCAAGGTTATCTACACAGAAAAAATTATCGCATCCCGAGTACATTTTGACTGTTGACTAGTGCTATCAATTGGACCGCCTATATTTGAGCTTTGCTCATAATTACTTAAATTTCAACATTGCTGCAGTCTTTAACCATTTGTTAAATACTTTTGTCTAAACGTGAACAAGTTCCTTTATAGCATTTGAATAAGGAAACTATCCAAATCCTTTAACTTTGGGCTTCTCAGAAACTAATACGAGTGATTTTGAAAATCAAACTAAAGGAAGAAGTCCAATAACAACTGGATGCTCTGCTAGTATTTCCATAAAACCGGAGTTTTCAGATAACGGGAATTATAATGCATGTTCTAGAGCGTGTGTATGTTATATCGGGAGAGATCTTTGCACTTGGGCTATATTAAAACGTGTGCCGGTAAGACCCATTTTTATTCAAGCTGATTACTTATCGATCGTAATGGTTTGTACCGAATTTCATAAATATTTGCTGTACTACGTGGCTTCTAGAGCTAAAGAGATAAAATCGGTTGAACATATGTATGCCTGGGAGCTACATCTAAATTTTTTGTTAGTTAAATGTAATTAAATACGAGGCTGCTATATATATTTCTGACCTAATAATGCATATGCGAATATTATCATCAAAAATGGTTTTATTGTTTTTCAAAGTATTCTCCAGCATGATTTATACACTTTTGCATGCGCTCCAACCAATTGTCGAAGCACTTTTTTCACTCCGATGGAGACACCTCCAAAACATGGTTTTTGAACGCTTCAACAGCATCTTCAGGCGACGAAAATCCATGCCCACTCATTTTTTTCCTGATGTGCTGGAACAAAAAGAAGTCATTGGGTGCCAAACCAGGGCTGTGCGGCGGATGACCCATCAATTCAAAGTGTTGGACGGTCATAAAGGGGCTGGCTTGAGCCGATGTGTGAGAGCTCGCATTGTCATGGTGCACAATGATTCGTCTTCTTTTGTTCGTTTTTTGAATTTCTCCGAAGACTTCAGGCAAACCCATTGTGGTGTACCACTCAGAATTGACCGTCCTACGTTGCTCAAGCGGAGCAGTCGCCACATCACCAGTTTTGCTCAAGGAACAGGCGACCATTTCCTTCGTGCTTCTTCCACGAACAACTTTCGTTGGATTTGACTCGTCTTCGAAGACCCAAGACGCATAGATCCATGATTCATTCTATTAACGTCTTTTGAAGCACCGCAATCGTTTTTTTTTTCAAAATTTCTTTGCACCAATCGACACGAGCCTTTTTTCGATTGTCAAATTATGCGAGATCTAACGAGAACAAACCTTTTTTACTGCCAGGTTTTCAGACAATATCGAATGTATGCTGGTGGAAAAAATGCCCAGGATGCCTCTATGTCACATGACGATCTTGCATTATCAGTTCACGCACGGCATCAATGTTCTCGGGCACAACGGCCGTTTTTGGACGACCTTCAAGACATTCGTCTTTGAGAGAGCGTCGGCCACGATTCAATTCATTAAACCATTTTTTCACAGTGCTTTAGGATGATGCTTCATCGCTATACAAAGATTTAAGTTCATCGATGCACTCTTGTCATGATAATCCACGTCGAAAGTTAAGAAAAATGATCGCACGAAAATGTTCACGAGTTAATTCCATTTTTTTGCCAAATTGATTTTTTCAAGGCACTGTAAACAACAGAAATGATGGACGTACGTCAAAACGTTCTGAGTACGTTTATGCTAAAAAATGTAAACTTTCCAATGGAAATGTCAGCACTTAGTGTTGCCTAGGCTCGAAATATATATATGTCGTAGAAATAATATTAATAAAAAAATAATAATGTAAATAAATAACAAAAAATTATTAGAAATTTTGATGGCTTCTTGCTTTATACTCATTTTTTGTACAAGAAAAATATATTACAAAAATCAGTTTTCAACTTTAAAGCCCTCTAGCGGGAAAACTAGGCCTCGGCCATATATGAGAAATTGATTTCTGAAAAGGCTGAACCTTTCCCTTTTCAACGACACGTGGCTCATCTTTAAGACGGTGTGGCAGCGCCTACTACAAATGAAAATATAGGTTAATATTTATTGTAGTATTGCTGCGCCATCTATTGTAATTTTACAAAACTTATTATAGATTAATATAGAGTGGTCCAAGGTCTTTCAATGATGGTACTATTCTTGGTTGTATGAGATTCAAAACAGAAAACGCAGTCAATTTACGTAACCAATACAAAAAAATTTAAAAATTGTTTTTAAAAAAATCTAACGGGTCAGGCAAAGATCATTGAAAAAAATATATTAAAAAAAATAAAAATAAAAAATCGGAGTTGGTGAAATACTGTGGACAGCATCTATTGTTAAAAAAATTTTGTGTAAAGTTGTGTTTGAATATTGTTTTGTATTCTGGTTTTTTTCTCTGAGGATGATCGTCGAAGGAAAATTAAATTAAATAATAAACAAAATAAGTTAGAAACCACCATCTTTTTATTTTGTACATGGCCTCAAGCCAGACAATGTAGGAAAAAGAGGGTCAACTATACTTAAATACCAACAAAAAATATATTTTGTGAAATGTTAGAATTGTACATTCAACAGCTAATTCAAAAAACTTGTATCAATTGTCAGATATTGATCGAATAAATTTTACCTGCAATTTCGGATAATTTTTCTTTAGAGGTGAACATATTTTATTATAAAAAGGTGAAGTTTGTATCAGGCTTTAAGATGGAAAATAAAAAAAATAAATGGTTTCAATCTCTTATTTCCAACAATCTTTTGGACATCCCCCCACTGTGTTGTTTAATTTAGGTTAATCCACCATTTGTTCTCTCTTACTCTTAAAGTACTTGGCGCTCGTTTGGCTTACGGTGGCGCTCGTTGGCCGGGATTTTTGCACTAAAATATTAATATAATGGCTATTTTGCTATTCGGCCCTTTGTTTAAATTCTAGTAAACTCGATAATTTATTAAACCTTTAGTAGAAACTAAAATATTAATTTTCATTTATCGTTTTTTCTTTCATAAATATTAGAAGTTATGCATTATGAAAAGCAACCAGAATGTTATGACAGTTCTGTGGCTTTGGCATTTTAGCTTAAAAATTTATACGCACACCTGAGTATCACACATTTTTTTATGCACTGACCATTGGCTTATTTGCAATTTTTAGGACCATAATGTCGTATAATAAGAACGTATATGTGTATATAAGCAAGGATGCATGGAAAGGATAATTAAATCGTCTTTGATTAAGATAAAGCTTAATTTATGAAAATTCATTGGCTTCGACAATTGTTAATTTTTGATTTTACAAATGTTTGGAGGAAGGATTTTCAGCTGCCATAGAGAAAGAAGTTCAATGGTGTCAAATCGCATGATCTTTGCGACCGCTTGAACTTATTGTTTCGTGGAATAAAGAGATGTGTGGCAAGTAACACCGTTCTTTTATAACCAAATATTGTCACAATCCATGTTATCTAATTCTGGCAAAAAACAAAAGTCTGTCTTATGCTGTAGGAAAGTTTCAACTGCGAGGCCACCAACTGAGGTTTTTGAAGCCTGGCCTACCCTTTGTTTAATACAAATCAAGCAAAGCACGAAATTCTATAATTTTTAATGTTATTTCTTTTTCGAATGACATTTGGGTGGATCCTGTATAGCGCAGGTTGCAAAAGATCGGATTGAATAATTGTAAAATGCGAAGAACTTGGAAATGGGTAAGAGGAGATTTGAAACCGTGTTTCAAAAAACAGCTGCATATCTTTTAGCTAGGATCATAGAGTTAACCCAATAAAAACATATAGTGGAAAATCAAGCCATATGTGACAGCGCATAGAGAAAGGGACCTACGGGTAAAAAAAATCAATTTTCACTTTTTTTTGATGTGGACAACATCTGAGCATCGAATGAGACCGATCCCGTGCCCCAAAAGTGTTTCCTCCCAGAGATATGCGCGTTTTATGAAAGTGATGGTACACCAAAGATACACATATTTAAATCTTAAAAATGGCTCTCCTGAATAAAACTGGTTTTACCCTTAGGTCCCTATCTATTTTGCGCGTCACATATATAGAGTTTGCAAACAATGACTGAGAGCAGAAAAAAAATAAAAAAGATTTTTTCCAAAGATCTTTCAAAGTGTTGAAGAGAGATGTTCAATGCAAATTTCACTTTTTTCAATTTCAATTTGTATTTAGTAATTTGAATTTTCTTAATTTGAATTTACGTTTCACAATTTCAGTTTGAATTTTCTCAATTAAAATTTATTCAATTTGAATTCCGTTTGTAGTTTTTCAATTTGCGTTTCAATTAATTTGAATTTACGTTTCTCACTTTCAATTTATTTTTCTCAATTTGTGGTTTTTCAATTTCAATTGACGTGTCTAAATTTGTATTTTCACAATTTTAATTAACATTTCTCAATTTCAATTTGCGTTTCTCAATTTCAATTTCTATTTTCCAAGTGTCAATTTCCGTTTCTCAATTTCAACTTTTATTTTCTCAATTTCTACTTGTATTTTCTCAATTTCAATTTGCATTTTCCCAATTTCAATTTATATTTTCAAAATTTCAATTGGTGTTTTCAAAATTTCAATTTGTATTTTCTCAATTTAAACTTGTATTTTCTCAATTTAAATTAGTATTTTCTCAATTTAAATTTTTAGTTTCTCAATTTCAATTTGTATTTTCTAAATTTCAATTTTTATTTTCAAAATTTCAATTAGTATTTTCAAAATTTCAATTTTTATTTTCTCAATTTAAATTTGTATTTTCTCAATTTAAATTTGTATTTTCTCAATTTAAATTTGTATTTTCTCAATTTCAATTTGTATATTCTCAATTTTAATTTGTTTTTCTCAATTTAAATTTGTTTTTTTTTCATTTTCAATTTGTATTTTCAAATTTCGATTTGTATAAGTATTTTCTCAATTTTAATTTGTATTTTCTCAATTTGAATTTACGTTTCTCAATTTCAATTTTTATTTTCTGAATTTCAATTTGTATTTTCTCAATCTTAATTTGCGTTTCGCAATTCCAATTTGTATTTTTTCCATTTTAATTAGAAATATTGTAAAAGACGAAAGTAATCCGAGGTGTAGATAACACTAGTTTAGAAATTATGATTTTTTCCTGGTTCAGAGTTCTATATGTGACAGCGCATAGAGTAAGGGACCTAAGGGTAAAAAAATAAATTTTCATTTTTTTTCTTTTTTTTGATGTGGACAACATCTGAGCATCGAATGAGACCGATCCCATGCTCCAAGAGTGTTCCCTCCCAGAGATATGCGCGTTTTATGAAAGTGAAGTCGACGATTCTAAGCGCAAATAGAAAGGGACCTAATCTTTAAAATGGCTCTCCTGAACAAAACTGGTTTTTAACCTTAGGTCCCTTTCTATTTTGCGCTTCACATATATTTTTTTCCTATAGATTACGGTCTCCTAAACACGGAATAGAAGTTTTTGCTCGTAATAATCGGTTTTGATATTCGGTTCGACCTACCACAAGATGATAAATATGATAGTCGTACTGTACTCATCGGGCATAGCAATGTAACGCTGAAAAGGTAGTTATTACAACCACCAGTTGTGGCAACCAATAGTTTTTTTTATTTTCTTTTGTTTCAACCAACTATTGGTGAAAATAACTTAAATTTTAGCATAACCAAAAACGGATTTTTTAATGGATTTTTTTTTTTGAAAGGCGTTACTTAAAACAATAGTTCGATTTTTACTTACTCGAATCCAATCGAATAATTCATTTAATTATTTTCAAAATCTTCCATCATCTTTTACTCGACATGACCCTACGCTCCCAGTGTTTTAAAGTTTTTAAAAGTGTGTAATAAGTGTAAGTGTATGATGAGAGATGAGTAATAACGTAACGATTAGGTAATAATTATGTAATAATGTAAAAGTTTTTGTCTCTGATTAAAACTTTTGATTTTTCCGTTGAACAAATGTGGCAAGTGGATTTTAAGGTGCAACAATTCTTTTCTGCTGGTTCGGAAACTTTGTTTGTTCGCGTCCAATTATAGACCATCAACTAAAATTCGTTTATACAGATGGGTTACTCGAGGTGCATGCAACCTCATCACTCATCATGCAACTGCAAAAAAATCGGTTCTGGAAACAAATTTGTTCTCTGTGTGAAGACATTCATCCAAATTGATATTTCTTAAATAAAAAGCACTGCTTTCTTTAAAAGAAAATACTAGAAATTACACCGCACGACAACTAAAACACATTCTTTAAGTTTCTGTCTGTATTGTAAGGTGATTTTAAGGACACAAAAATATGAAAAACCTATCCAGTGAGAAATTTTGAATAGTTCCTCTTTCCCCCTCCGATCCTTTACTTTCCACTCGCCAACGCAATACACCGCATGTATAGGGGGCATCCCCTGAGTGTTGGTTATTTAAAAAAAAAAAACAGGCAACTGGAAAATCAGTTGGTGCTAATGTTACAAGTAGTAAACTAAAATGATAACCTGTAAGCGCTCCAATTAGTAAAGCTTGGACATCGTTTCCAGAAGTAAATTTTTTGGATTTTAAACTGTCATTTGTTCTCAAATAAAGAAAAAGTAGAAAATATTGGGATATGTTTAAATTGGAAAGCTTTTCCAGTATAAACAAAAATCTGTTGTTCCCTTTGAAAGTAGCTTACATGGCCAACGCCTTTGTATAGCCTCTGCAATGGGATCAAGTGTACTCTAAACCCTAAAGAGTACGTCTTTTTCGCGATAAGGTCTCGATATATATAATTAATAGTCGTAAAATTCGACCACAATCGAGCCAAGTTCCTTGTACTATGATGACGGTATGGGATTGCGTATGGACATATTCGACCAAGGATGGGTAAAGTTTTCCTTTTAAACACTAAAGGTACATTAAAAAGATGGACACCTTTTTAAGTATTTGTTTAGCATGGTTTATACATAGTAGGGCCATAAATACTGTTACACACGTTTTATGCTGTAAAATAAAAAGTACTGAATGTTTTTGGACCAAATATTTTTTAATATATTTGTTAATGTATATTGTATCCGAAAAGAATCTACTTTTTCAAAATGTCCGCCTTTTGCCTTTACACACGCCTTAAGTCGCACTGGACAATCGTCAATAGCTGCACGAACCGCGCCCATTGGAAAATTGGCCACAGCTCGAACCAAATCAGTCTTAAGAGAGCCAATGTTGGGGTATATTTTGTGACATACCTTGTCTTCTAAAACCGCCCACAATTTATAATCCAATGGGTTCAAATCTGGACTGCCTAAGGGCCATTCTTCAGAGGAAATGAACGCTGGCAAATTGTTTCGAAGCCACCCCTGGGACGTTTTAGCCTTATCGGCCAGCGCAGAATCCTGCTGGAAAGACCATGGCTGGTTTTGGAACAGGGAATTGTTGAGAGGCTTGACAACAGCTTCCAAAAAGGTTTCTTGGTAAACCTTGGCCGATGTTTTGACTCCTTGTTCGCAGAAATACAGGTCAGTGACCCCATCGTAAGAGACACCCCACCAAACCATGACTGAAGGTGGGTGATGACCCTTTTCCATCCTTGGGATCACTTCAGATGCTTCCTTAGATGATCGCGCATATACTCTATCATTTTGCTTGTTAAATTTTTCCTGAACGGTAAAATTTTTTCATCGGTGAACAAAATTTGTCTGTGAAAGTTATCAGCGTCCTTCACCAAAAGACGTTCGCAAATGTCCGGTACGTCGTTTGAAAGCCCCAAGTCCCAATACTTTTTTAATGATTCGACTCATGGACTTTTGCGTAATATTCATCTCACGGGCCATGATTTTCTGTTTTCGGAGCGGATTTCTGTGAATTCTTGATTTAACGGCTTTGATGACATGCGGTGTTCGAACAGAGCATGGGCGGCACGACCGGAGGCGGTCTTTTACATCTCCAGTCTCCTCAAACAGTTGTATGCATCGGTAGACGAACATGTGGCTAATCCCTAGTGGCCGGAGCGCTTTGAAAATATCGCTTTCTTTTCATTTCACACTTGAAGAGCGCTATTACAGCGATACGGTTCTCATTATCTGACCACTGCATGATGAAAGTTGAAACAGTTTTAAATTCCCATTACAGACTAACGCTATTGAGGTTAGCTTTCAAAACCCATATGACATTAACGGGGTATGTTCAGTTCTACTATTGAAATGGGTGTGTTCAATGATGTAACAGTATTTATGTGCCTACTAAGTACGAAAAATATTTGAGCTACATCCCATTTTAAGTGTATTCATCGACATATAATCACCAGATGGTTCCATTTCCATCCGTCCACCTAACGCTTGTAGTAAAACTGAAGGTCGATTCAGCTGAAAATTACTTATTAGCATATTTAGTATAACTTAGGATAGCTGACGAAAATTTGGAGACACGCCCTTTCCTTGGACCTTCTGCACAGACTGTAATATCCATAGGTAAATTAAAACCCACATAACTTTTTTCTAAATGCAGGAAATTTTTTGAATTTTGATAATTGGTTGGTTGTCATAACCACGAGTTGGAACAGTCAATAGTTTTACTGAATTTGCTTGGTATTTCCGACTTATTGGTTGAAAGTATCGTACTATTATTGTAGCTACCATCCTATGGTTAAGCAAACCATGTAACCATCAATACTGGGTGAAACACACGTCATCCCATGTTGAGTATTTGTAAGATACTAAATTTTATTTATACAAAAAGTGATTATATCAAATGTTGAAAATATTTCAAGTCATCAAGTAAAACCTCCTGCAGAGATTACAAACCAAAGCGGAGGCCAAATATTCAATACAAAATATACAATACAATTTTTAATAGCATATGTACTCGTACATCCCTTAGACTGGTATTCATCCTAAATACTCGAAAAGTGACACATTTCTTGTGTGTGCGGGCTGTTCCTACCACTGGCCACTATCACCATGTGGAAAAGTACGATCATGAGCGAGCGTACAAATAAAGGGTGTTTTTTATTGAGGTAAAACACAAGAAAATCGTTTTAATGTCCATCAATTTGGCTTTATTGGAAAGATAATTTTATGCCATTAATGTTTAAATATGATTTCGGGCATGTGGCCGCCGCGGCTGGCTCGAATAAAGCCAGTTCTACAGGTCCAATTTTCAACCACTTTTTCGAGCATATGGGTCCGTATGTTGGCAATAACGCCACGAATGTTGGCTTCCAAGTCCCCTAACGTGTTTCTGGTTTGTTGGCGTAGACGAGCGACTTCACATATCCCCAAAGCAAATAATCCAATGGTCCATGTTAACCGATCCATGGTTAACCAAATTAATTGCTCTGATGGACGATTATGTCGACCATAAAATGGACGGAGCTTGCGTTGAACTTCGCGAACTGAACCATTACTTTCGAAATAAATTTGCACGATTTGCAAGCGTTGTTCTTTTGTCAACCTGTTCATGATGAAATGGCAAACCAAACTAAATATTAATCACTTGATAGCTGACAAAATGGCCGCCAGTTAAAAAAGTGATGCCAACTTAAAGTTCTATACCTCAATAAAAAAAACACCCCTTATTATCTAATGTATACAGCTAACAATTTTATGGGCTGCACTTAAGAATACAACAATACCCAACACACAATTTAAACCATGTTCATCTTTAAACAAATACCATGGAATGTTGGTGGTTGCAACAGAAAGTATGTTTATCCAACCGAATATTTGTAGTACGGACCGATTTCCAACAGTTTTTCTCAGTGTTTGGGAATTCAAATTAAACAAACTTTGCACACAAATCTTTATATGGAATTATTTTTATGATTTTATTGAGACTAAGGTCGGTCTTATAGACCCTTAAGGCCCCATAAAAAAAGCTCCTTTATAGCAACAGTCATTTCTATAGCGAATCCATTATATCGAGTTTTCTTGCTTTTTTTATAAAAGCAGCCTTTAAGACTAACGCGTTTTTAAGAGGCTCGCGTTGTAGCAGAATTTCCGTCTAACACCCTGCCGTAAGTGCAGTAACCCCCACTGGCTTGCTAGAAAAAAATCACTACCAAGTAAAACTCTAGAAAATTTTTCCAGCCATCTGAACTACGGTCGACTGCTTGTATTACCCTGTAGAAAACTGTGCCATCACATAGTCCTTCGTATTTTTCCCTCCGGGTACACTTAGTTGGCATATGTATGCGTGTATGTGTCTTCCCGCGTAATGCCAACGCCATAATCTTTTTGATATCAAATTTTATATCGAATTTCTTGCAAAGCTCATAAGCGCTTCAAGAGGACAGATGTGTAATTTTTGATTGCCAACGAAAAAAAAAAAACAAAATCCTAAATGCGAATATAAATGCCATAATAACCGGGGCATACTTACATGTACAAGTGCCAAATACTACAGAGAGATAACGAAAATAAAAATAGAAGGAATCATCGTCTGAATTGGAAACACAAGCAGCGAGAGGCAACGAAAGACACCACAGACAATTGATTTCAAAATAAAAACCCGCCAAAGACAGCGAAGTGACACTGAAGGTCTTGAGAGGGGGAAAATGAAAATTGCCGGCAACAGCAGCTGAAAGCGTCCTTTTCTTTAGCAAAGACGCACTCACTCACACCACAATAACAACGATACGAAAAAAGTGTTAATACGACATCTCGTTACGATAAACGCTTGATGAAATTAAGAAAAATCAAAAAGAGAAACGAAAAGAAGTTTTTTAAAAAAAAAGGCTAAAACTCAGAAAAAATAAAAGGAAACCTAAAGCGAAGTGATACTTAAAGAAAATGTGAAAAATTAAATAAAATTGAGCACGTGTCAGAGCTTTGTTTTATGCGTCGCATGTGTGTTTATATCTTCCTTGCAGAAATCCTTTAAAAATGCTAAAATTTAAACCGTTTCGTAATGGTTTTGCCCACTACCATCATCAGCCTTGCCTAATACGAATATAAACATTAAAACATAAGACAAAACGACCGACCGAGCGAGCGAGACAAGCGACACCCCGTCAAGCAGCTTAAAAGTTAATTAAAAACATAATACCATTGGTCAATAGTAAAGGAAGTTGCCCACCACTGGTCGCTGGCACTTGAGAATAACATTCCTTTTTGAACCTTATTAAACTCGAAGCTAAACAAATCGCCCCGCTGTTGAGGGTGAAAGGTCCTTTCCATTACTGCAAAAGCATAGCCACTTCTTGCTTCCGGTTTCCGGCTACCTAAAGCCTAAAAATCCCTTCCATTTCCCTGCATCCAGCATTCCAGCAATTGTTTTGCCCAGCGTTTAAACCAGAAGTATGGTCGAGATACAAAAACCGAATTCAGCTTTAAAACGTCCATCATTGAAACGTGAAACGGTCGTAGTGAATAATACGAGTGCACCCATGAAGAAGGTTACGTTGGTGCCAAAAGATGAGGTAAGTCTCTATTCTTAATTTCAGCTTTAGGTTGGCCGGATATTCGATGTTATTGTTTTTTTAGATGAGGCCTTGCCTAAAGTTGTAATTTTTCTGGAGTTTGAAAAAAAGTCTATTGCTGTCAATGTCTTTTCAAGAAAATAATCCAGTCACTTGAACATTAGCATGTTTTGTCAATACTGTGATACATAAAACATTAATGGCAATTGTTCACTCATTAGATCATTAATAAAAGAGGAGACACTGAAAAGTTCATACCCTGCACACCGGAACAGTATTGTAATAATATCCACCAGACCACATAGCATAGGTACATCGAGTTTATCATTTCTAAATCCGTATCAGTGGTGTTTTTACTAAGCTCCCATAGCTTGAACGGAAAAGCAAAAACTTTAATTTATTTTTAAAACATCCTACAGTTATTCCTACTTTTTTTTAATCGCACAACATCCTATTAAAACTTCTCTTAAATCAAAAATCAAATGCACAACATATTTCCTATATTCATTGACCGGAACCTGCTGTTTAACGCCGCCTTCGAACGGCTAATGCATTTTTTAGAGAAGTTTTTCCAAGGCTTAGAGATAAATCTCTTACTCGTAAAATCGCCGGGATTTTCGAAGAGAAACTCTGCCACCGAAAAATTGTTAAATGTTCCTAGCCGGATTTGAACCTGGGTTTACTGACATAAAGGGTGTTTTTTCAGACGTGTGGTTTTCAAGAAGAAATACAACACAAATAATTTAATTTTATGGCCAAGAATTTAGCTCTATTATAAAGATAAGGGTTTGCCATTCTGTTTTAAAAATGATTTCGGGCAAGTGGCCGCCGCGACTGGATCGAATAAATTCCAGCCAAGAGAACCAATTTTTGACCACTTTTCACCACTTTTCATTTTTCGGGGCCGTATGTCAGCAAAAACGCGCCCAATATCATCTTCCAAGGCGTCAATCGTATCGGGCTTATCTGCGTAGACAAGCGACTTCACATAACCTCACCAGAAATAGTCCAGCGGAGTTTAATCGAACGATTTTGGAGGCCAAGCCACAGGTCCACGACGCGAGTTAATGCGCTCACCAAAAGTACTTCATTAAATTGGTTATTTCGTTGGCTATATGGCATGTCTTGTTTGAACCAAAGTTCGTTCACATCAACATCCTCCAATTCTGGCACGAAAAAGTCGTTATTTATCGCTCTTTAGCGTTCCCTATTAACAGTAACATTATGGCCAGATTCGTTTATGAAGAAATATGGACCAATGATTGTCTCTGCCCATAGAGCACAACAAACAGTGACTTTTTGAGGATGTAACGGCGTCTCCACAATGGCTTGTGGATTTTCATTACTCCATTACAATTTTGCTTATTAACGTACCCATTCAACCAAAAGTGAGCTTCATCGCTGAACAAAATGTTCTTGTAACAATCAGAATCGGTGGCCACCTCGTTTTGGGCCCATTAACCGTGATTTCCAAACGTTGTTCGGGAGTAAGTCTATTCATTATGAAATGGCACAACAAACTGAGGATAAATCAAGTGACAGCTGTCAAAAAGACCAAATCCGAAAAAAGTGTTGCCAGATTGAAAACCACACGTCAAAAAGAAAAAACACCCATTATTAGTTGCGCACTATGGGGGGAATGTTGTATGGAGATTCTTAGTAGTAAGATTTGGGTATGACTCACCCCATAATTTTGTGGGGTTTGGAAAAAAATGCGTGGGCCAACAAATGGTGTAGGTGGGATCGGGGCAAGTGACAGCTCATCGAGGTCAAAGGTCGTGGGATGGGGGAAAATATTCACAAAAAGCCCCGCAACTACCTAGGAGTCGCACCTAGAGAATGTATGACCGACCCCCAATAATGTTTCCCTCCCAATATTTTTTCCAAACATAACTACCTCCTATCTTCAACCCCTAAGGGGACTCCCCGACGACCTCAAGTATTATAAATTGTCCTAGGTAGTTTCGGGGCTTTTTGTGAGTATTTTCCCACGACCTTTGACTTCGATGACCTGTCTCTTGCCCCGACCCCGACGGCACGCCAATACTATTCACTCTCTCAAGTTTAAAAATGAAAATTAACAGAAATAGAATAAATGTCGTATAACCAGCAATTCAATACAATTTCATTGAAAAAAGGACCAAGTCATATTAACATTTATATTGAGCGCATTTGGATAAAATAAATGGAAAAGAATAACACGAATTTGTTCAAAACAGGTAAAAGCAATGAAAATAGTGGTAGTTTAGGTTAAGCCTCGACAATTGGATAGAAAAAACCGCAGTATTTTAGTCCCATTTGGATTTGCTACTCTAGCTTCTATTTAGATTACTCGTATATGGCTTAATGAATTGATTTTTAAAAATGTTTTTCTTCTGAAGAACATGCAATTTTTCTCATGGAAATATTTCGGAACCTATTGGAATTGTGTTCTCCTGTCTTCGGAACAATTGTAAGTATAGGAGAAAAGGAGTGTAAAACCAACAAGACCGAAGCAGTGTCTACTGAAGACCTCAAAAAATATTATTTGTTAATATATAATTCTTAAGAACAATAAAATAATGGAAAATGTTTTTATTTTAATATTTTCAAATCTGTATTGATTGCCAGTGATCGTTCAAGGTTTAAATGCACCTGCAACCATGCCATCTGTGGGGAAAAAATTTCGATGAAAAATCTCATTTTTGATTCAAAAAAAGGTGAAAATGTAAAAAAGGATTTTTTAGTATAAGTTATATTATAAGTAATATTGGTAGAAAAAGGAGGACAAATCCGACGTTTTTGAAAATGTATGGAGGACAGTGGTCCAAGCGGTCAAAAAGTTCTTAATTTTTTACATTTACCCATTAAAATACTAATATATTGAAGTCTTATTTTAGAATATTATCTCCCCATTTGCTGAGGCTGGCTTCAGCTTTTGGTCGACATAGTAAAGTGGCAGCTCTCCTGAACAAAACTGGTTTTTAACCTTAGGCCCCTTTCTACTTTGCGCGTCACATATATTCATACATGCGTTGCACATTAGGGCGTACCAATCCTTTTAAATTAAAATATAAAATTAATTTTTCTAAGATTCACCACCTTGTACATAAAGGAGGACAAATCTCACGTTTTTGAAAATGTATGGAGGACAGGAGGACAGTGGTCAAAAAGTAAATAATTTTTTACATTTACCCATTAAAATTCTTATTTATTGAAGTCTTATTATAGAATATTATCTCCGCATTTACTGACGCTATCTTCAGCGTTTGGTCGCGATGGTAAAGCGGCAGCCAGTTTATCTAATAATGCGTATTGGCTGTGTTCGATTGGCAAATTGTATAGGAGGTCGCTAACGCGATAACTTTACACATTGTACAGGGTGGAGCGCAGTATTTTGCTTTTTTGCACTCCTGGTTGTGGCGGCACTGTTGGTTGAAGACAGCTGAGAGTGTGCGTAGCTGATAGTGGCTGACGGGAGATTTGTATTCGTCTGCCTTTCAGTTGCCATCAAGCATTGGACACGTGAGGAGAAGTCATTTTGTGTTGAAGCGTATTTTTCAAATGAGCACTTGATCATTGCAGTGCAGCGTGCTTTTCGTTAACGATTTGCTGTTTCCACGTGTTCCTGAATGGCAATCAATTGTAAATTGGTAACATCATTGAGATTAGCAGGGAATATGTCATGTGTACGAAGGGAACCTGAGAGAAGGATTACAACACCAAAAAACATCGAGAGAGTTAGAGCAGCAGTACTGCAATCTCCGAAACGCTCTGCTTGAAAGCAATCACTTGCTCTTGGCATTTCCAGACTTTTTTCAGCCGACTCTTGAGGTAATGCAATTAGAGGATATACGTATGGTTCCAACAGGATGGTGCCACTGCACACACAACGAGGGTTATCATGAATTGTTTGAGGCAAATGTTTCCTAGACGGCTAATCTCTTTGTGAGGTGATGTGAACTGGCCGGCACGCTCACCAGAGTTAGCTCCATGCGATTTTTTCCTTTGGGGTTACCTGAAGTCAAAGGTGTATATCATCTGTTCCAAGACCATGAAAGATCTAATTAACAATACTTGTATTGAGGCTGAATTTGGCAGAAGACCAATCGACATGCTTGTTAAAGTAAAGCTCATGAAAACTTCAGAAAACGTATGCAGCAGTATGTGGATAGCGAAGGTCGACATTTCCCAGATACACTATTTAAAGCCATATAATTTAAAAATTCTTACTGCTCAATATAATTAAAATGATTTGAACAGTTTTTATTCTGGTTCGAAACCTTTATGTTGTTTCTTTTTTCAGAATCAACGTAAAAAATTGGTGAATTGTATTGGCTACGGTTACCAGGCAGACTGTACAGCTGTTTCTAAACCCGCTAAGGTTTTTCTTCAGCAGTCTTTGGCAACGATTACTTCGGCAACAAATCAAAAGACTTATACGGGAGACTCTTTTTTATTAATGAGAATTGCCCTTTGCGTATAGTCTTCGAACTGTGCGTAGAGCAATCTTCAACGCGCCATATCACTTCCACCAATTCCGTTTCGCATGGGTCTTCGTTGAAAACCACAAATGCAAAAAGCACAAACAAATTGTGCAAGTTTTGTGCGTACTTATATTCATACATGCGTTGCACATTAGGGCGTACCAATCCTTTTAAATTAAAATATAAACTAAATTTTTCTAAGCTTCACCACCTTGTAGAAGAATATAAGAATGATTCTGTCAACAAAAACTTAAGTTGGCAAGAAAGTTATTCAAGAATACTCCTAATCGATTTTAAGCGAGCCAGTTATTACTCGCATTTAGTATTTGTTAAATACTGGTACCTCTTATTTTACAAATTCGAAATTTTCAAATCACACTGTTAATGATGCAAAAAGCCAATTGGTTTTTGTATTCAAAGAAATTTCAAAAATGTCTTCTAATGTTTTGAAGTTATCTCATTCACTTACTCTTTTTGTAAGCGAGTGCCAATCAAACACGCCTATTACGAGTAAAGCAGTACTTAAAGAACACGTACGAGGGTTGCTATATATATTTCTGTCTTCGTGTTGCCTAGCGCCATCTGACATTTCCATAGGAAAGTTTGACATTTTTTAGCATAAACGTACTCAGAACGTTTTGACGTACGACCATCATTTAACTCGTGAACATTTTCGTGCGATCATTTTTCACAACTTTCGACGTGGATTATCACGACAAGAGTGCATCGCTGAACTTAGATATTTGTATGGCGATGAAGCACCATCTAATAGCACTGTGAAAAACTGGTTTAATGAATTCAATCGTGGCCGACGCTCGCTCAAAGACGAAGGTCGTCCAAAAACGACCGTTGTGCCAGAGAACATTGATGCCGTGCGTGAACTGATAATGCAAGATCGCCATGTGACATACAGTGAGATAGAGTCATCCATGGGTATTTCTTCCACCAGAATACATTCGATATTGCATGAAAACCTGGCAGTAAATAAGGTATGTTCTCGCTTAATCCGGCACAATTTGACAATCGCTCAAAAAAAGACTCGTGTCGATTGGTGCAAAGAAATTTTGAAAAAATGCGATCGCTGTGCTTTAAATGACGTTTATAAGATCGTCACAGGTGACGAATCATGGATCTATGCGTATGAGCCCGAAACAAAACAGCAATCGACCGTGTGGGTCTTCGAAGACGAGCCAAAACCAACTTAAGTTATTCATGGAAGAAGCACTTCAAAGCAAATGGTCGCCTTTTTCTTCGGCAAAACTGGTCATGTGGCGGCTGTTCCGCTTGAGCAACGTAGGACGGTCAATTCTGAGTGGTACACTACAATTTGTTGACCTGAAGTCTTCGGAGAAATTCGAAAAACGAACAAAAGAAGATGAATCATTGTGCACCATGACAATGCGAGCTCTGAAACATCGACTCAAACCAGCGCCTTTTTGACCGGCCAAAACTTCAAATTGATGGGTCATCCGCCGTACAGCCCTGATTTGCTACCCAATGACATTTTTTATGTCGCCAGAAGTTGCTGTTGAAGTGTTCAAAAAAACATGTTTTAGAGGTGTCTCAGTCGGAGTGGGAAAAGTGCTTCGGCAATTGGTTTGAGCGCAAGCAAAAAAAACATTTTTGATGATAAATATTAGCATTTTCATTATTAGGCCAGAAATATATATATAACAGCTCTCGTATAACATGTAAAACAATGTACTTAAAGAACTGAAATGCACTTATCATAAATCCTTACAAGTCCTGCAGTGAAAAAGAGCGTTAGTCTTTGAGCTACTTTACAATGATCTTACTTTTGACAGTAGCCGTAATTAATTGTGTACGTCATAACTTTCATAATGAATACGAGTTTAAAAAAATGAGTTTGACAATTTTACAACTTCTAATTTTATCAAAGATAACAGTCATCCATCCCTTCACAACTTCAACTGTACTTAACTTCCTACACTTGCACTAACTTTAATACCTTCGCGCGCGACCTCCGCCTCTCGCACAGTTCATCTAGGCAACGACAAAAATAAGACCAGAAGCCTGTTAAGCAACTGTCAAAAGTTCTGTTTACTCTCATTTCTTTTTTTTTGCCATTCAAGTGCCAAAATGACAAAGAAAAAATAAAATTGAAATTGTTTAAACTCAAGTGAAAAGCTTCACTTAACTATTGAGTGAACGAGGGTACGAAGGACTCAATGGCAAAGACGCCGGAAATGAGTGCCGTAATAAATGAACGGCTTAATGGCCGAGTGGGTAAGTAAGTATGAGCATGAGTTGAAATTCGTCTTGTCCTTTTATATTTGGGCGATTTCCTTTTTGCCAACCACCTTTTTCCGCCTCCTCGCTCGTTCTCGTGACATTTCAAGTAAAAGTGCTAAAGAAAAATGTGCTAACGCGTTGTCGTCAACATTTCTTTAATGTTTTTTTTTCCTGTAAAATTTGGTGACACTTCAGTAAGAGAGCCCAGCGACAACAAAATCATAAGTGTGACAAAAACGGCAAACAAAAAAAAATGAGAATGCCATTAAAATACTGAGCCACAATCACACACTATAACAAGAACAACAACATAACCATCAAACAGTGTTGCCATTGTTTTGGGGATGAGCAAAACTTTGAGAAGCGTGAAAATAAATGAAAAACAAGTGGATAATTTGTAAGTTTCGCCGGGCCAAAGCTTTATACTCTCCTCCCAGAATAGCATTGTAGTATGGCATTGCCAGTATTGGGGGATATGTTTGTTGGTGGTGGGTCCATGTTTGACAGAACTAAATTATTAGAGCCGGTAATCCCGTTCAGACTCTTAAATTTCATACCATATTTCCATTGTTGAAGGCGCACTTGGGAGCACGTAGATTCATAACTCAAATTAAGACAAATCTTAAAAGTTATACGAGTAGCATATTGATATTAGTCTGGACACTCCACTGTTTCTGAGTAAATATAGGGTGATCCATTTAGAGGTATTTTTTTCAGAACAAAAAAATATAAAAATTCAAATCAAGTGTGGAATCTTTATTGGTAATTCGAAAGGACATTTTATGGCATTTATTATTTGAACATAATTTCCTTCGAGTTTCCAAGGGACCTTATTATCCGGACTCTAGGGACCTTCGATGTATAGACCTAGACCTCATATGTAGTCATATCGTAAAATAAATTTTATTTTTAGATGTTGTTGTTTTTTAGTGTCCATTTACACTTAGCTGAAGGAGGACGATTTTTGGATTGCTGTGGACAGAATAATGTCAGTTTAACGTGATTACCACCATCATAATCTGCACTGGGCTACGCTATAATGCAACCACCAACTCTCCTCTAGGTGAACTGAGGGATCCAATTTAGGATCAGCTGTGCGGGCTTCACCTAACTCTTGGTGAGGGGTTGAGGTATATCTAAAATCTCTGCTGTTCTTTGTTTCATAGCACCCGGTTGATTTGCAACTCCACGTCAAGCATTCACTTTACCTGCGCTTATGGTGGTAAACCACAGCCACCGCGAATCTTCCAAAAGGACCGTTCTTAAACGGGTCAGAATACAACAACAGTTCTAGAGGCTCCTGACTCCCGTGGCACCAGATTTGAGTCTCTAGTTCGACCTCGTTGGACATGCCTACTTCCAATTTGAACGTCGCACACACTGACTGGTAGCATCAATGTCTACACCAAGAATTCGCCCCAAGTATACCCACAACATAAAAGATGAATAGGATTATTCGATATGTATTTTCAGCTTGCAGGCGATCTCTTGGAACCACCTTAAGGAATTCAGAAGACCCCAAAGAGAAATCTCTACACACAGTCCAAAATTAGCCCAATCTTGTGGGCGATTAAACATTTTAAATTTGAAACGGCTGTAAGAAAAAGTGCTGATAATTTTTTCGAATTTATGGTTTTACTCGTATTGGAAAGGTTGAATTTTTTCATTTTATAATGGACCACCATCCGCTGAAGATTGTTTTGCAGCCGATTCAAATTAAAAAATTTTAATGGCCCACCCTATATTTGGATCTGAATGGAACACCAGCCGCTGAAGATTGTTTTTTTTTTGCAGCCGATTCAAATTAAAAATGTTTAATCTCTCACCCTATATTTGGATTTGTAAGAACGTTTCACTGTTTCTAAAATCATAAAATTAATGCCGTAATCGGATTCTTTATAAAATTCCACTGCTTCTGAGTATCTATTTTTCCTTGTTCAAAACGACAATTCTATCGGCCGCTTATTCACCTTGGACCTATGTTTCAAGAACTATGAATTAGTTAAATCGTAAAAATAATATAATATTTGCACCCGTAACAAAAGTTTAATGTGTTTTAGTACCTACTTATATATGTCCATATTTCAAGAAGACCGACCCTATGGCCGGTCCGAGTTCCAAATTATCACAAATCCTTAATCCTCCTATTCAGCCACATCGTACAATTAATGTCACATTCAGATTCTTTATAAAGTTCCACTGAGTACTTATATTCCCATTTTCAAAGGGACCAAATTTTCGGCGCCTGAGGGACCTTACTCCCAATGGGTCAAAGCCTTAAATGTCTTCGAGTCATACAATTAATATGATTTTCTGATTCGTGACGTTTTTTTTTTTTGTTTTTTAATACCCATTAGTTCTCAAGCCTAAAATATCCTCGAATTGTAAAATTAATATGAAATTGTAATGTTTTTAAAACGCATATATTCATAGTTCAAGGAGTCCCCTTAAGCCTTTGTGTGCCTTTATGGCCCGAATCAAAATTGGTCCAAATCTTATTTAGAATTATATATGCCCATGTGTCCTTAAAAATAAGGAGATGGTTTTTAGATCCCAGGTATTTGATCTCTCCCAATTATCTGAAGGATAAAGGATTTAAGCGTACGACTTCCAAAAAAGCTGATTTTAAAGTTGTTTAACCAAATTTTATAGGAAAAAAGTCAAAAAATCAAAAAATTGTTCAGGACTTTTTTAAGTCCAACTTTTTCCACATTTTGATTTGAATCACCCTGTTGGTACTTTATGAGATAGCAAGTTAGTTTTTTGAGATGTTACAAATCAAATAACAAACTTATATACATACTCCATGCTAAGGCGGAAAGCATTTAATGTGGATCAGACTCAAGGAGATCAACATTGGCACATAATCGAAACGAATGAATCATAAAGTAAATATGAACGGATATAAAATATGGATTAATTTTAAAGATTTGGCTGACATTATGGGCTTGTATTAATGGACCCATGAGGTCCAAAAAATGTCCATTCTAATTAACACAAGCAACCATTTCCCATATACGGTACATATACTCGTATGTCAAATAACAGCATATTTCATTACGAATTCAAACAAAGAATTAGTTGGGTTGCGATCGGAGATCCATTAAACCCAAAAGTCTCAAAACAAATGACAATATTAAATATAAAACATTTTATTATTATATTGAAATTACTCTCATGGTATTTCAAACTCAAATATTGCTATTTTTATGATTAGGCTGAGACTGTGTCTAGAACTTGCAGACCATTGGGACTGTTACCATCTAAATTATATGATTGTATTATTTCACAAATCCACTTAAAATCTCGTAGAAAATAATTTTTCATCGATAGGACCTGAAAAGAATTTCTCTTTTTTATCCATTTTGGATAGATGTAAGAAAACCGAATGTATTCATAATTTTAACTTTTTAGAAAACAGTTTTTTGAGAGAAAAGTGTTAAGCGGAATTGAAGGTATAAATATTGAATAAACTTTTCATTGACAAAATCTGTCATAAATTTACAATTATCAAATCAAAGTGGTTCTTATTACATTTTAATTTCTTACCTGACGAAAATACTAATAGTTTAAATAGGAGGGCGGCTCGGAAACTTCTTAGCCTAGCACAAAAAGCGCGGTATAAACAGAAAAAAAGTTAAGTGTTTTGGAAACTTCCATCTGTGCTATGAACACATGTTAAATTTTGTTTCGATCTGGCAACTCCTTCATATAGAAACAGGTGTTCACAAAAGACGCATCCGCGATTTTTTTACAACAGAAGAATTAGAAATGCGTGTTGTCATTAAATATTTACATAAAAAAGGTTTATCGGGACAAGAAGTTCATAATGATATGGACGAACAAAAAACATATATTGTTGAGGTGACTGCCCCTGGCCGAAGAGTTTCGGGTCAATCCGGTACATAGAACCGGCAGTCGCGGGATTGTAAATGGATTCATAATGATATGGTGAATGTGTTAGGTGAAAGTGCTGCTTCATATGCAACAGTAAAAAATTGGGTTGCTGAATTTAAACGTGGTCGTACAAGCATTGAAGATGAACCACGTAGTAGTCGTCCAAAAACAGCAACAACAACAGAAATTGTAGCCAAAGTGCATGATATGGTATTAAATGATCGACGAATAAAAGTGCGTGAAATAGCTAATATCAAGGGCATCTCAAATGATCGAGTCCATTTAATTTTGCATGAAGAACTACAGATGAAAAAGCTTTCTGCAAGAGGGTGCCGCACTTGTCAACAGTCGACCAAAAACGCATGAGAATGAACATTTCTCAAGCTTGTTTGGATCGTTTTCAGCGAAATAAAATGGATTTTAAGCGTCGTTTCATAACTGTTGATGAGACATGGATCCACCACTATATTCCAGAGACAAAAGAACAATCCAAACAATGGACTGAAGCTGGAGGAAGTGCCATAAAGAAGGCAAAAACAATTCAATCGGCTGGTAAGGTTATGGCAACGGTTTTTTGGGACTTCAAAGGTATTTTATTGATTGACTATCTGCAAAAGGGTAAAACAATAAATTCAGAGTACTATTGCAACCTTTTAGATCAATTAAATGTACAAATTCGAGAAAAACGTCCTAACTTACAACACAAAAAAACAATTTTTCATCAAGACAACGCACCAGCGCACAAAAGTGTTTTAACAATGGCTAAAATCAACGAATTAAAGTACGAGTTGCTTGGCCACCCACCTTATTCTCCTGATTTAGCTCCCAGTGACTTTTACCTGTTCCCAAATCTAAAAAAAATCCTAGCTGGCAAGCGTTTTACCTCAAATGAAGATGCAATTACAGTTGTAAACCACTATTTTGAAGACCTTGAGGAAAACTATTTTAATCAAGGGTTAGAATTGCTAGATAAGCGTTGGACTAAGTGTATTGAAGTTTCAGGAGATTATATTGAAAAATAAAAATATTTTTGAAAAACTAACTATTCTCTTTCATTGATATTCTCCATCGTACCTAGGAAATTATTAAAAAAAACGCAGTTTTTATGACGCCTCAATGAAATTGTTTTCCCAAAAAACTGTACGTGATTTCTAGATCCTGGATGCTATCTTTTGGAAAGTAAAAACTATTTAAGACAAAACGACTAACATTAGGTGCAATATATGGCCAAACTATTGTTAAGTGTCCAATGAAAAAAATCGTTTGCCATTGCTGAGCTTTCACGGCCATAAGATACCATTTTGGGGGATCACTCTTTGCCAGACTTGGTTGGGGAAAGAAACAGGAAAACTATTAAGGAAAAAAGCTTAAAATTCTACACACATAGAATGTTTATGATTGCATGCACCTCGAGTAGGCCATCAGAACAGCCGAATGTTAGTTGGTGCTATGTAACGTTTAGTAATTTTAATTGAGGTATGGAAAGAAAATACGAAGAATTCGAATCTTCACAGAAGAATTGTTGGATCTAAAAGTCCACATGCCACAATTTTTTAAATTTTTAGTAGAGGCAAAAAACTGCCTCCTCTTATTTAAACTAGTAGAGCCTATGTTTTTTTTCTACAACTAAGGAGGAAATCGCATTTTTTAGTAAAAATGCGCCACAATGTCAACACTGCCCCTGAAGTGATATTTGCCTTTTTGTTATTTTTCTACTTTTTTTGTTAGACATCAGTAAATTATTTAAACGCTATTGAGCCTTATTTCATGTGGCTGTTATTGTCGTTTCCTTTCTCCTTCTTCTTCCACCTACTCCTTCCATCCTCAGTCCACAGTTTCACTGATAGAAACGAACGGTGTGCTAAGGTGTTCGTGGGGCGAGTTGTATATACTGAGGCGTGCTAGTTCCATAGCATAAACTGGGGATGGGGTAATTGTGCCGGATACGGTCGAGGGTCCTTGTAATCTTGTTTGTGCTATTATTATTGTTGTTGTTGCTGTTGGTGGTGGTGGCAGATTTATGTAATTGTAATGGCATTCAATTGTGTTTGCCTCAGCGGTTATGAAAGCAAAAATAAAAACCCCCAAAACAAAACAACAACAAAATTGTGGTTATAGTCCTCTTGTAAAGGGAACGGAACGTGTACCATCTTCAACCATAATGTTTAATGTCATTTTAGGCTTATTCATTTTATTTCATTAACTGGCGTTTTGGTCAATTCAATTGAGATTTAAGTCCATTATGAAGTTTTGATAACAAGTAATGAGAGATCAATCTAGAGGTTTTTTTTTTAAATAAAAAAAAAATAAAAAAAATTTAATCAAGTGTGGAATCTTTATTGTTCATTCGAAAAGACATTTTATGCCATTTATATTTTGAATATAATTTCCTTCAAATGTTGGCCGCAACTACGCATAGATTTTGCAACTGAGCATAGATAAAATAAAAAAAGTTCTACTAAACTAAAAAGGGCTAATATTTCGTATTTTTTCTCCTCCCTCGCTCGATAAGTTAAATAGTCAGTGAATGTTATCAAAAATTCCATCCACCATATAAACGGCTTCATTAAAATCACAAGAAATTCAAAGAAGACAGAAATGCCATGTTCCCTTTTAAGCTGATGCTTAACATGGCAAGTGAGTGCGCCCACAATGTTGTCGTTTTTCATAAAGATAAAAGAATGTTTTGCCCCAATTGGTTTCGTGCACAAAGCCTTCATGCTTTGGGTTATTTCGCCCCAAAACAATGAAACTTTCAGTCAAGGCATTAATTACTCCTCCCGTTTGCACAAAGGAGCGACTAAATTCCAATTAGGAAAATTTACGACCGGTAATTATTTTATGACCTTCTTAGAATTTTAAAATTGTAACTCAATTAATATTTTCGAAGGCTAAAACGGCGACAACCAACCAACCCACTCGTGTGTGCGGTGTGTTATTATAAAATTTCCACAAAACTTGTTCGAACTCTGTTGGCATTTGTTTCGCCCCTCTCCAGCGCTGGCGTCGTCGTTTTTCATATTTTATCGCTCTCATACCGTGGGCTGTTGTTAACTTGAAATGCCAAAACGCCCTAGCGACAGCAGAGCCAAGGTGTTGTGGCCAACGCGAGATAACAACAGATGTTAGAGCAAATATCCAAACTTTTCGCTTGCCAAATGCGAGCGAGAGGCATTGCGCCGCGGCGTAGGTAGGAGTAGGTTCCACGTATCATGACAGACTTTTGTGCGATTTGCTTTGCAGATGTCGTATTTTTATGGAAATTTATGACTTTGGCCAGAGGCAAACAATTGATTTGGGTATAAATTTGCAGTTTTATTGAACAAAAAAAATTATATTTGTTTGGCGTTGTTTTTTTCCTTTTGTTAGTTTCGAATTTCGTTCGTTTAGAAACCATCCGTACCCAGAGCCCAAAGTAAAAATTATAATCCCTTTTCGTGCAAATGAGGCCAACATATTTCGTGTTGTTGCCCACCATCATTTACACTCGTTCTGGGTTACACTATTCTCAGCGATTTTTCTCTTTTCTTTGAAGTTATCGCATTTACTGCCAGTGGCAAGAGAAGCGAGG
Organism: Hydrotaea diabolus; assembly: GCA_963513945.1. Lineage (NCBI taxonomy): Eukaryota > Metazoa > Arthropoda > Insecta > Diptera > Muscidae > Hydrotaea > Hydrotaea diabolus. The sequence goes on from OY740718.1 coordinate 161,043,138, forward strand.
GCCTGTGACCTTTTTTAAGGGTTAGGGGGCATTTTGCTACATTATACGGGTCATGGTATGAGAAATTGTTTCGCAAACTCTCATATGTTCCAGCGGGTGACACATTCATTTAAATTATTTATTTACTTTCGTTATTGTGCATTTAATGTGTTGTTGGTGACTTTTTCCCCTTGTGTGCCTATGAACGCTTGTGAAAGAACACAATTATTTTCAGCCGGTTTCTGATTTACCATCACTTTTACCCAGGCCCTCTAAGTTGTATAAGCAGAGGGTGTTTGAAGTGGAATGACAATAAGTTTACTAAAGGCAAAAAGAAAAAAATATAAAATACTTTATAATTGTGGTGATTATTAGGAAAACTCAATAACGAAGATCCAATATACGAATAAAAGCCATTTGTCAATTATATTCTGGGAATAATCAAATACTTAGTAGGGACATAAAAACTGTTACACACGTTTTATGCTGTAAAATAAAAAGTACTGAATGTTTTTGTACCAAATATTTTTTAATATATTTATTGATGTATATTGTATCCGAAAAGAATCTACTTTTTCAAAATGTCCGCCTTTTGCCTTTACACACGCCGCTTAAGTCGCCCTGGGCAATCGTCAATAGCTGCACGAACCTTGTCCATTGGAAAATTGGCCACAGCTCGAACCAAAGCAGTCTTAAGAGATCCAATCTTAGGGTATCTTTTGTGACAAACTTTCTTCTCTAAAACCGTCCACAATTTGTAATCCAATGGGTTCAAATCTGGACTGCCTGAGGGCCATTCTTCAGAGGAAATGAACTCTGGCAAATTGTTTCAAAGCCAGTCCTGGAACGATTGAGCCTTATGGGCCGACGCAGAATCCTGCTGGAAAGCCCATGGCTGGTTTTGGAACAGGGAATTGTTAAGAGGCTTCACAGCACTTCCAAAACGGTTTCTTGGTAAACTTTGGCCGATGTTTTTATTCCTTGTTCGCAGAAATGCAGGTCAGTGACCCCATCGTAAGAGACACCCCACCAAAGCATGACTGAAGCTAAGTGATGACCCTTTTCCACCCTTGGGCTCAGTTCAGATGCTTCCTTAGATAACCTCGCATACACTCTATCATTTTGCTTGTTAAATTTTTCCTGAACGGTAAAACTTGTTTCATCGGTGGACAAAATTTTTCTGTGCAAGTTATCAGCGTGCTTCGCCAAAAGACATACATATGCATTTTTCAATCCTATTTTTTTAAAGCTGCAGTCAATAAATGTCCGGTACGTCGTTAGAAAGCCCCAAGTCCCAAGTCTTTTTTAATAATTCGATTCATGGACTTTTGCGTGATATTCATCTCACGGGCCATGATTTTCTGTTTTCGGAGCGGATTTCTGTGAATTCTTGATTTAACGGCTTTGATGGACGGCCCGACCGGTGGTGGTCTTTTACATCTCCAGTCTCCTCAAACAGTTTTATGCATCGGTAGACGAACGTGCGGCTAATCCCTAGTGGGCGGAGCGTTTTGAAAATATCGCTTTTTTTCATTTCACACTTGAAAAGCGCTATTACAGCGATTCGGTTCTCATTATCTGAGCACTCCATGATGAAAGTTGAAAAAATTTTAAAATCCCGCTACAGACTAACGCTATTGAGGTTAGCTTTCAAAACCCATATGACTTTAACGGGGTATGTTCAGTTCTACTATTGAAATGGGTGTGTTCAATGTTGTAACAGTATTTATGTCCCTACTAAGTAAAATGAAGCTACGACCTGACCTTACTCCTAATGCAAAAGCCAATGAATTAGCACAATATCGTTGCAGAAGCTTCTCAACATATTCAGGTAGGGACTATGAGCAAAAGATTTTAAAATACCTTAACGAGGACATTAAAGAATTATACAGGGTGGACCAAAAGTTACCATGGTGTTTAAAATTAAATAACTTTTTCGTTTATATATATTTTTTCAAATTATACATATAAATAACTCTTGGATTATAAATAATGGAAGAGATTCACCACTAAACAAAGAACCAGAATAATAGAACTTTTTTTTAAATCATCGATCAATTATTTTAACGCAAACACATGAGTGATGAAGCTCATTTTCATTTGAAGAGCCATTCATCAACGCCAATTGCGCCCTATTAGGTGCACGCAGAAAAAAAGTATGGTTGTGGTGACAATATTCGAAGAGGATAATACTATTGTTGGGTATATGGTTGTGGTATAACAATATTATGATCCTCACAACAATAGCATGATTCAAATACAACCATACTATGATCCTCACAACAATAGTATGATTCACACATAACCATACTATGATCCCCACAACCATAGTATGATCCTCACAACAATTTTATATTTCACACGCAACCATGTTATGAACCATAGTATGATCACGCACAATTATACTATGATCCCCAATATAATTTATAAGAGTTTGTTTAAGTTGTCAACAATAGATTTGAATTATGAAAATTATTCAAAAATACATTAAATTCAAAATAGTAGAAGTGATTTATTTCAAAGTAGAAAAAATAAGTTTAAATAAACGTAAGCGTTTTTGTTAAAAATATTTCAGTTAGGCAAAGCTAAAGCTCTTGATTAAAAAATTTTAATTTCGATAAAAAAGTACTATTATTGCATTAGATCCGTAACAATGACATGGTTCTAAAAAGCATATTTTAATAAAGAAAAGTTACAATCATACAGTATGATTGCCGTAATCATATCATTGTTAACATAAAATGCAAAACACAATACTTTTTTCGCACCAACCATTTTTATATTGTTGCTATAACCATATTTTCATTTTTAAATTTGGCAATAATACTATTGTTACATTTCAACATACTGTTGTTATACTATTGTCAAAACTAAATTCAGTTAACAATGCTATGGTTGCGACGAACATATTTTTATTGCGGAGAACATATTATTATTGCCGTGACCATGTTGTAACCATGTTTTTTCTCTGCGTGTGTACAGTATGGTGTGGGATCACATCTGCAAATATCATTGGGCTGTACTTCTTCGAGAATGAAGATGGAAGTGATGTAACCGTAAATGGAGAGCGGTATCGGTTAATGATAGAAAATTGTTTACGTCCTGCTCTTGAAAACAGACCTGAGGTGTGGCTTCAGCAGGACAAGGCCACTGCCCACGCTGCCCTAGATACAATGGCACCTTTAAGTCAAATAATTTCTAGAAAGCGAATAATTTCTAGAAATTCGGAAATTATTTGGCCAGCGCGATCGCCAGATTTGTCAGCACCTGACTATTTTCTTTGGGGTTTTTGAGGGAGCGAGTATATGTGAACAAGCCAGAGACAATCCTTCAACTCAAGGCCAACATTATTATCAGGGCAAAGTATTTTCTTGAAATTCGGAAATTATATGGCCAGCGCGATCGCGAGATTTGTCAGCACCTAACTATTTTCTTTGGGGTTATTCGAAGGAGCGACTATATATGAACAAGCCCGAGAAAATCCTTCAACTCAAGGCCAACATTGTTGCAGGAATTCGAACGCTACAGCCACAAATTTTGACAGATGTAATGGAAAATGCTCTAAAACGAGCCCATCATTGCGAAGCTGAAAGCGGGGGTTATTTAAGGGACATTATTTTTCATACTTAGTGTAAACAAATTTTCATTTTGTATACTTATATTATATAAGCTGAGAAAAAATTAAAAGAAGATTAATAAACGAAAAAGTTATTAAAGTAAACTTTTGGCCCACCCTGTATGTTACCTTTCAGAGTTTAAAACTTAAACATTCTTAGGCAGCTCTTTTCCGCATGAGTTTTTGGCAGGAAGTCAGTACCATATCTCGGTGAAACAAAATGAATTGCTTAACAGTTGAATGACGTAGGGAAATTATTAGGGTTGTAACGAATACTCGCATTCGCATATGCGAATTATTCGCATCATATTGAACATTCGCTTTAGCATTCGCAAAAAACAATTTTGGAATATTCGCGTTCGAAAAAGCTAGCTAAAAATAATTGAGTATGCAAAAATATATTTCAGCTATGAATATACTTACAGGTACCTCGAAACTACATTTTTTGTAAATTATTCTCAAAAATGTTTTTTTTTCCTTAAACCTTGTTCTAAATATACATTTTTATATGGAAATGTGTTGGACACGCAAAGAATTGTAATTTTTTTAAAATTCCTTGGAAAATAATGTTCATTTCTATTATTTCACATTAAATAATTTTCAAAATCAAAAAAAAGTAATTATTTACTTTTATCCCACACAAGAACGGAGACAACCTCTAAAAACTCAACAATATTGAACTTAAGAAGACTATATTACATAAACTGTTAGATGATGATAATAATTTTTGGAACATATGATAATGATGAAACCACATCCTTGTGGCTAACACGAAGAAAAAAAGTATGGTTGGGAAAACAACATTCCATGAGCATCACACTATTGTTGGTTATATGGTTGGGGCATAACAATATTATGGTTCTTATAACATTATTATGATTCACAAACAACCATACTATGATTCGCATAACCATATTATGATTCACAGTCAAGCATACCATAATCCAAACAACCATAATCTGATCCTCAGAACCACAGTGTGTTTTACATACAACCTTAGAATGATTCTCACAACTATAGTATGTTTCACATACATATGATCCTCACAATCATAGTATGTTTCAAACAACAACATCGTTGTTCTATAAACACTAGAAACGTTCAAATCCTCAAAATAGGTGTGTTTGTGAACGAAAGCAAAATGTTCTCGTACTGAAAAAACGTCAGTGGACAGTGTTGTCAGTATGGTAGGAATTGATTTAGTGAGTCGAATGTGTCTTACTCTTCAATAATAATACTTCGTATATGCAAAATCAATACAATGCTTTGTATATACAGGGTGGCCCAAATGAGACCTAGCGATGTTAAACACGTGTAACTCTTGTAATAACGGTTTTTTTAAATGATTTATTTTTATATGTTAAATACATTTTATGAAATATGACATCAGACAAATGATCACCATTTTGCTCGATACAGGCATTGGCTCTTTTTAGCACATTTTGCATTGCACGGAGTAATGTTTCTAGCTGCAGGCGACTTCTTTCGTCTCGAATATTCTGCTTGAGCTGTCCAAGTGTCTGTGGTTTGTTTACACACACTTTGTCTTTTAAATATCCCCATAAAAAAAAATCGGACGCAGTTGAATCTGGTGAATGAGGAGGCCAAGGGAAATCTGAATTTTTTGAAATTATGCGTTCACCAAAAATTTCACGCAGCATGTGCATAGTTTGCCTAGCAGTATGTGCAGTGCCTTCATCTTGTTGAAACCACAAATTAGGATGTTGCTCCACTATTGGCCGCAAAAAGTAGTCGATCATTGTTCTGTAAGAAGCCCCGGAGACCGTTTCTGGCGTTTCATCCTCATTCTCAAAGAAATATGGGCCGATGATTTTTGTGGCCATAACACCGCACCAAACAGTGCATCTGATTGGCTGTAAGTGATGCTGATGTTTTGCCAACTGCAACCCAGTTCCTCAAAACGGCGAACTAAACTTGCAATCGTTGAAGATGTGGGCGCTGATCTTACGTTAAAAAAACGGCGATTATTTCGCGGCGTCAAAACAATTGATCGTTGAGAAGAATAACAAAAATCGATAATTTTAATGCGTTGTTGTGGACTGTACGTATTCATTTTAAATTTCCAAGAGTTCAGTTATAATCTGCAAAATGAAAAAATAAATTATGTTAAAAAATAAAAAAGTTATTTGTGTTTCACATCAGCTGGTCTTATTTGGGCCACCCATTATATAGATTGTTAAATTAGTAAAGACCACGTCGGCAGCACACATATATGGTACTGATGAGTCGTCCCACACCAACTGCGAAATGTGCGTCTACCAGACGGTGATGTGTTTGCTTTTTCTTCGCTGACTTACTATTCCTTCCCTCTATGGCAAACAACAACAAATCTGATCTTATTAGCTTGTGGAGTAATTCCTCTTTCAAAAGTAATAACAACAAATGATCACAACAAAACCAAAAAACTCAGTGTATGTTTCTTACAACCATCGTAAGAGGCAATCATACGGTATGACTGCCATTATCATATTATTCATAACATAAAACCCAAAAAAGTACTATTGTTGCACTTACCATATTTATATGTTTGGTACAACTATGTTTTGATTTTTAAATTTTACAGTAATACTTTTGTTACATTTCAACAATATTAATATTGCTACAATGCTAGTGGAAATCCAAAAATCCAGAGAACATATTATTGTTGCCGTGACCATACAAAAACCATATTTTTTTCTTTTTTTAGAGTAGTGGGCGAAGACACGTCCACTTAAAAATTTGCATGAATGGCCAAAGTAATGGACTGATAGTTATCACATGGACCCAGGGGCGTGATACCGTCCACACAACCATAAACAATATCTCATGAAATATTATAGATATGACGATGCATTTTTAAAACATGTGATGTTGACATGGGTCTAAACACAATCTAGAGGAATTCTTTAAAAAGAGGCATTTACGGCCAAATTGAACCCTGAACTGTTAAATTCTACTTATATATTCAAATAAAGTGGATAAGCAGATACTTTTTATGAACATAGTCTTGTCTGACATTGGAACGTATCCAGCAACGCACTCAGCTAAATTTCCTCTGACAATAATTCCTGCGCTAATATTCCTGTGATACGCATCCTGGTTTCCTGAGTGACAGACTCGCGTATTTTCGACTTAAATTCTCCGCATCCTTTCCACCATGTATCACAGACTCCGAGTATATTTATGTTAAGTCTGTTTATCTCTTTGTCAAAAGTTTTTAAACAAAAAGTGAGAAATTCGCGTTTTGGTACTAAAATTGTACGCTTTTTTACAAATTGTACGCTTTCTTCCAAAAGGGTAATTTAGTCATATTTTTTTTCAAAATCTATGTTTTATTATTTTTACGAACAAAATGTTGACGCTATATTAACCCGTTACTGCCTGCCCATAGATCGGCTCTTACGATTTTTATGAAATTTGGAAATTTATGTCCTACGAGGGCGGTTCTGAAACTTCTTAGCCTAGCACAAAAAGCGCGGTATAAACAGAAAAAAGTTAAGTGTTTTGGAAACTTCCATCTCTGCTATGAACACATGTTAAATTTTGTTTCGATCTGGCAACTCCTTCATATAGAAACAGGTGTTCACAAAAGACGCATCCGCGATTTTTTTACAATGGAAAAATTAGAAATGCGTGGTGTCATTAAATATTTACATAAAAAATGTTTATCGGGACAAGAAATTCATAATGATACGGTGAATATGTTAGGTAAAAGTGCTCCTTTATATGCAACAGTAAACAATTGGGTTGCTGAATTTAAACGTGGTCGTACAAGCATTGAAGATGAACCACGTAGTGGACGTCCAAAAACAGCAACAACAACAGAAATTGTAGCCAAAGTGCATGATATAGTATTAAATGATCGACAAATAAAAGTGCGTGAAATAGCTAATATCATGGGCATCTCAAATGATCGAGTCCATTTAATTTTGCATGAAGAACTACAGATGAAAAAGCTTTCTGCATTATGGGTGCCGCACTTGTCAACAGTCGACCAAAAACGCATGAGAATGAACATTTCTCAAGCCTGTTTGGATCGTTTTCAGCGAAATAAAATGGATTTTAAGCGTCGTTTCATAACTGTCCACTACTATACTCCAGAGACAAAAGAACAATCCAAGCAATGGACTGAAGCTGGAGGAAGTGCCCCAAAGAAGGCAAAAACAATTCAATCGGCTGGTAAGGTTATGGCAACGGTTTTTTTGGGACTTCAAAGGTATTTTATTGATTGACTATCTGCAAAAGGGTAAAACAACAAATTCAGAGTACTATTGCAACCTTTTAGATCAATAAAATGTACAAATTCGGGAAAAACGTCCTGGCTTACAACACAAAAAAATAATTTTTCATCAAGACAACGCACCAGCGCACAAGAGTGTTTTAACAATGGCTAAAATCAACGAATTAAACTACGAGTTGCTTGACCACCCACCTTATTCTCCTGATTTAGCTCCCAGTGACTTTTACCTGTTCCCAAATCTATAAAAATTCCTTGCTGGCAAGCGTTTTACCTCAAATGAAGATGCAATTACAGTTGTAAACCACTATTTTAAAGACCTTGAGGAAAACTATTTTAATCAAGGGATAGAATTGCTAGATAAGCGTTGGACTAAGTGTATTGAAGTTTCAGGAGATTATATTGAAAAATAAAAATATTTTTCAAAAACTTACTAATCTCTTTCATTGATAGGCTAAGAACTTTCCGAACCGCCCTCGTAAAGACCATAGAGTTGAAAGAAAAAACAAGTAAAAAATGTTAAGTTTGGCTGTGCCGAACTTTGGATACCCTTCACCAGATTCCCAAATAAAACCAAATTTGGTGCGGAAGTGTGTTCTATATAGAAATCTTTATGTGCAAAATTTCATTTCGATAGGTCAAGCTTGTGGTGAGTTACCGTCATATTATTTCTCAAAGCTCATGAGACCGTTTGTGTGGGAGGTACCAGTAGGACTTTTCCGATCTCAACAGAATTAGGCGCAGAGGTGTGTTCTATATATTAATCTTTATGCCGAAAATTTCGTCTCGATAGGTCAAGTGTGTGGTAGTTATTGTCATATTATTTTTCAAGGCATATGAGACCGTTAGTGTGGGAGGTACCAGTAGAACTTTTCCGATCTCAACAGAATTAGGTGTAGAAATGTGTTGTATATTGAAATCTTGATGTGTAAAATTTCATTGCGATAGGTCAAGTTTATGGTGAGTTATAGTCATATTATTTTTCAAGGCCCATAAGGCCGTTTGTATGGGAGGTACAAGAAATGGTGGCGCAATCTAAACCATTTTTACATAGACAGTTTTACAGTTTTCGCCTTCTTGGGGCCACTTTTACCAGCTTCTATCCATTGTTTTGACTGTTCTTTGCATTCTGGGATGTAGTGATGGATCCATGTTTCATCAACAGTTATGAATCGGCGCAAGAACTCTATTGGATTACGCTGATAAATCGCTAAAAGCTCCTCGAAATTGGTCCAACGGACGGATTTTTGGGGCAAAGTCAACAAACGCGGCACCCATCTCTCGGATAGCTTTTTCATGTGGAGTTCATCATGTAAAATATTCCAAACTTGTTTTTCGTGTATTTTAACAATATCAGCAAGTTCTCTGAGCTTTATTCGGCTATCTTTAGTCACTTCATTAAATATTTTTCTAATGTTTTCAATAGTAGTGGCAGTTTTCGGTCTTCCAGAGCGTTGTTCATCTTCCGTACTTGAACGACCCATCTTAAATTGTTGAACCCAGGATTTCACGGTGGAGTATGATGGTGCATTATCACCATGAACAGAATCCAATTCATCTTTGATTAATTGTGGCGTATAACCTTTCATATAAAAGTGTTTAATTACCGCACGAAACTCTTTATTTTCCATTTTTCAAAAATTATAAAACTTGTTTACTTCAATCAACTGTAACAAAGAAAATAATTATTAAATATTTCGGAAATTTTGACAGATGGCATATAAAAGAAAAAGAAAAAAACGTTGCTAGTAAAACAGAAAATGTGCCAGGCCAGTTAGTTTTGCGGTCGCCCTCGTATATTTTTAATGCCTGATGGCATGGAGCTGATTTCTATGAACCATTTCTATATTAAAACCTTTTAAATAATTCTCGCTAAAACCAGTTTCAAATCTTATCACTCCAGCATGACCAAAACACTACCTATTTTATGCTACAGCACCATAAGCAAACTTTATTGATGTGGGTCAATATCCAACCAAAAGTTTGGCAAAAATGCGAATTCGATTTCGATGTTTCTTCTGTTTTTTTGCTAGTGAAAACACACACCGACACCAAAAAGCAATTTGATAAAAACGATTTATTCTTATACTTGTCAATTCATCAATGGGGAGGGAGCAGGAGTAAGATCGAAAGACTGAGAAGGAATGAAAAGCGACTGTGAAATATTAATATTTTATTCGTTGGCGTAAAAGACATGAAACACTTTAATTCCTTAAGGCACTAACTCGCACTCTAGCCATGCAATGCCAGAGTCGCACTCGCTCCTGATGCCTGCAGTAGAACTTTATTATCACAAGTAATATTTCGTCTGTTCATTTATCTTGGGGCTCTTTCATAGATGCTCTGAGACTTTTGTGATTTCTCAAGAATTTTGTCATGTAATCCTAATTTATTCTAATGCCACTTTAATTGCATCTAATTAAATTTGGCCGTTGTTATACGATTTACTTTTCTTTCCATTTGTTGTTGTTGTTGCAGCAGCTTTCTTACAGAAAGCCTTTAGCGAAAAAAGTTCTTACTCCTTTTTTGTCGTTAAACACTTGAAGAGCAAAAACATTATACAAATTGCCGACTTTAACGCCTAAAGCCTTGACCAATATTTAAAGATAAGGTTTCGGTCGTTTTTTATTTTGCAAAGACCAAATTTGGCGCATTCATTTTGCCATTTCGCTTTGCTTGCGGCGTTAATGCCGTTTAATAAGCCTTTTTTGTAGAAAAAGCGCGCCAAACAAAGTAAAAGAGACTTCAACTGACGTGAAGACAATGAAGACTGTCGTCATCAACATGAAAAGGGGAAATAAGCGAAAAGAAAGGAAATGAAGCTAAACATTTTCTTTGTTGATTAAAACTAATTACTCAAGATTAGGGTGGCTAATGTCAAAATAGAATAAATGGTGAAAAGATTTGAAATCGAGCGACAACGAATCCCCGATGATGATAACGAAAATAAGTGAAAATGAAATCTACAACAAAAACAAATGATAAAAGGACAGCTGTCAGCCGTTTAAGAGGAAGACATGAGGCTGCCATAAAATATAAAGACAATAAGAACTGAACCAAAACGGATATTAACAGGAAAACGCTTAAGTAAAGATGACATTCAGTAGATATAAAAGCTTCAATTTTGGCATTGACCTCCTCAAAGTATTAAGATTTTTTTATTGGGTAATTTATAGTAACATTGAAAAAATACTATGATTTTAAATGATTCAACAGATATTGTTATTGATCCAAACAAAAAATTGTTTTAAACCGCTGTGATAAAGAAATCAATGAACTAGTTTGTATAAGAATACCCACCATCCTTTGCAATATTTAGATATATTGTTCGGAGACCCTAAGACGATTCTAAGACGATCCACTCACGGCCGACTGTATGTCTGTTTGCAGCATGAAAGTGGTCAAACAAATTTAACTAAGCTGCTGAAATTTTGCAAGATATAAGGCATTGGGATTGTAAATAGGCATAATCGGACTAGCGGGAGAAAATGTTTATGTTTAACAACAGACTTTGTCACATCCGAATTTGTTGCACACCGAATGTCGGTGGTTGCACGTACTGTCTTCCTATGCATTCCAATGCTTAAACCGAATGTTGATTAGATACACGGCAATTTTTAGTAGAGGAAACTGTTAATATCGGTTAGAGAGTAAAAGTATCGGTTATACAGGGTAGGCGATTTAACATTTTAAATTTGAATGGGCTGTTAATAAAAAGTACTAATAATTTCTGGTTTAACGAGTACGAGGGCTGCTATATATATAATTCTGGCCTAATAACGAAAATGTGAACATTTATCATCAAAAATGGTTTTATTGTTTTTCAAAGTATTCTCCAGCATAATTTATACACTTTTGCATGCGCTTAAAGCAACTGTCCACACACTTTTTCCACTCTGATTGAGACACCTCCAAAACATGGTTTTTGAACGCTTCAACAGCATCTTTTGGGGACGAAAATCGTTGAGCACGCATTTTTTCTTGATGTGTGGGAACAAAAATAAGTCATTGGGTGCCAAGTCAGGGCTGTACGCGGATGGCCCATCAATTCGACGTTTTTCCGGTCAAAAAGACGCTGGTTTGAGACGATGTGTGAGATGCGAGCGCATTGTCATGGTGCACAAAGATTCGTCTTCTCTTGTTCGTTTTTCGAATTTCTCCGAATACTTTAGGCAAACAAATTGTGGTGTACCACACAGAATTGACTTCCTACGCTGCTCAAGCGGAAAAGTTGCCACATTACCAGTTTTTCCGAAGAAACAGGCGACCATTTGCTTCGAAGTGCTTCTTCCACGAACAACTTTCGTTGGATTTAGCTCGTCTTCGAAGACCCACACGGTCGATTGCTGTTTTGTTTCGGGCTCATACGCATAGATCCATGATTCGTCACCTGTGACGATCTTATAAACGGCTTTTGAATCACACCGATCGTATTTTTAAAAATTTCTTTGCACCAATGGACACCAGCTTTTTTTTGAGCGATTGTCAACTTGTGCGGAATCCAACCTTTTTTACGGCCAGGTGTTCATGCAATATCGAATGTATGCTGGTGGAAGAAATGCCCAAGGATGCGTCTATCTCACGGTATGTCACATGACGATCTTGCATTATCAGTCCACGCACGGCATCAATGTTCTCTGGCACAACGGCCGTTTTTGGACGACCTTCTCGACCGTCGTCTTTGAGCGAGCGGCGGCCACGATTTAATTCATTAAACCAGTTTTTCACAGTGCTATAGGATAGTGCTTTATCGCCATAAAAAGATTTAAGTTCATCGATACACTTTGGTGGTGATAAACCACGTCGAAAGTTGTGAAAAATTATCGCGCGAAAATGTTCACGAGTTAATTCCGTTTTTTAGCCAAATTGATTTTTCAAGTCACTGTAAACAACACAAATAATGGTCGTACGTCAACACGTTCTGAGTACGTTTATGCTAAAAAATGTCAAACTTTCCAATGGAAATGTCAGTCAGAAATATATATATATAGCATCCCTCGTATTGTAAAGGTAGACCTTTGTCATTTAATAATGTAGTCATATAATTCATATGACTACCACAACTGTCTCGGCAATACTTCATCCGATCCATCCAATTTTTAGTACGTTTTCGATTGTTTCGGGTCAATGGCAACTTCAATTTCATGTTACATTAATCCTTAATGGCTTCCTACTGGGCTGATTATTCGATTTTCAAAAACAGTTCATAAAATGTCGATGGTTGCGTTGGCCGTGTAAAATGTGGCTCCGTCTTGTTAAAACCAAATGTCGTCCATGTCATTCTCCTGACTTTTTGGAAGACCAAAATCCACACCACTGTTTGGTGACTCGTTGTGGATGCATTAGCTTCTTAATAGTCACATGTGGGTTCTCTGAACCCCATATGCTGGAATTTTGCTTATTGACATAGCCATCGAGATGAAAATGAGCTTCACCTGAAAACACGATTTTTCGGTCAAATTCTACATCTTCAGCCCGTTGGGAGAAACGGAAACGGATCGGATTATGTTCAAATATGAAATGACAAAGTTTAACCTTTGTAATAAAACCAGAAATTTAAAAAAAAATCTGTACTTCTTTTTTACAGCCGTTTTTACATAAATGGATCTCCCTATACTAACTACAGGGTGTCCGTCGGCAAGTTATACTACTTTGTTTGTTTATAATTTTTGATTAAATAAAAGGATCCATTATCTTATATTGATAAATGTTTTATTTAATGTCGGCAATTATGTATGGAATACAATTTCAGATAAATGTCCGCCTCTATTGCCTTACAAATGCTAGACCTTCTGAGCACATTTTTCATTACATTCTCACACATTTCACGCTGTTTTTCATTAATTTCATCACGAATATTTTGTTTGAGTTGCTCAAGTGTTTCTGGTTTGTTTGCATAAAACTTGCTTTTCAGATATCCCCAAAAAAGGAAGTCCGTACCAGTCAAATCAGGCGACCGTGAAGGCCAATCAACATCAGCATTTCTTGAAATAACTTCTTGTTGATAGAGGTATCGCAGTAATTCCATTGTATTCCTGGCTGTATGCGATGTGGCACTGTCTTGTTGATACCACATGTTAATTAAGCCCAAAGCATCAGTTCTGCCGTTAAAACGTTTTCAATCATATCACGATATCGCTCCCATTGGCAGTTACCGTTACGCCGAAAATTGTTTCATAGAAGTAAGGTCCAATGATTTCTCCTGACCAAATTGCACGCCACACTGGCGCCTTTAATGGATGCAAAGGTGACTGATGAATAATTTGAGGGGTTTCCATTGCCCAGAACCGACTATTCTGTTTAATCACATATCCATTCAAATGAAAATGTGCCCCGTCACACATTATGATATTTTCATGAAAATCGGTGTTGTCATGGGCGAGCTGCATATGTACGGCGGCGTAAATGGTCTTGTGAAAGAAGCTCTTGGGTCAACTGAATCTTAAATGGAAACAAATATAAATCCCTATGACAAATTGTGGCCAAAGTTGTTCTTTGAAGACCAAGCTCCTGAGCACGGCATCGGGCAAGCCCATCTATTGGTTATTGTTATAGATTGTTGGATATAAGTTCTCTCTGCATTCGGTTGTCATGACCAATCATTAACTAAATTAATTTGAAACACTCAGTTTTTAAAATTCGAAGCTTACTTTAATATTATCTCGTCTAATAACGGGATTTCCAATAGGGACATACCAATATCGTGTCTTTATGCCAACGCACTCTCAAACATTTTGAATGATATTTCAGTGTCAGAACGTTAGTCGCAGTCAACATTTTCATCAAAGTTCACTTACGAGCAACGTTTGGAAATCATTACAAGTTACTACCGAAATTCTGAGTCGGTGGCTCTGGCAAAGTTTCATTAAAATCCAGAATTTCATCGAAAATCCAGAAAATCATTGTTATGTCCTTAATAGAAAACCCTATATGTGCCATATTAAACATTACGCTAGGAAACAGACTATGTTTCTTTATTATAAATCTTCTTTGTTATAAATCTTTACCATATTTGATAAAAACAATTGCCTTAAGAATAATTTAAGTAAACGTGATATTTTAAAGTTTTAGATCAAAATGGTGTAATTTAAAGACTCATCTTGGAATTACATTTCCGACTTTATACGCTATATTCTGATCGTCTTGAAGTTATGAATATTAAAATATATTTTTTTTTTCAAATTAGCCTACATTAGACCTAAAAAAAACCTTTGACAACAAACCACCCTTTATATTGAACCAATTACATTGGTTGCTACAATAAATATTCCGCTTATTTATTACGATAGAACACATTTTCGTGCGATCATTTTTTACAACTTTCGACGTGGATAATCACGACAAGAGTGCATCGATGAACTTAAATCATTGTATGGCGATGAAGCACCATCCTATAGCAATGTGAAAAACTGGTTTAATGAATTCAATCTTGGCCGACGCTCGCTCAAAGACGAAGTTCATGAAGGTCGTCCAAAAACGGCCGTTGTGCCAGAGAACATTGATGACGTGCGTGAACTGATAATGCAAGATCGTCATGTGACATACCGTGAGATAGAGGCATCCTTGGGCGTTTCTTCCACCAGCATACATTCGATATTGCATGAACATCTGGCCGTAAAAACATTTGTTTTCGTTGTATCCCGCACAATTTGACAATCACTCAAAAAAAAGGCTCACGTCGATTGGTGCAAAGAAATTTCGAAAAAAATACGATCGCGGTGCTTCAAAAGACGTATATAAGATAGTCAGAGGTGACGAATCATGCATCTTTGAGTATGAGCCCGGAACAAAACAGCAATCGACCGTGTGGGTCTTCGAAGACGAAAGTTGTTGGTGGTATAAGCACTTCGAAGCAAATGGTCGCCTGTTTCTTCGGTAAACATGGTCATGTGGCGTCTGTTCCGCTTGAGCAACGTAGGACGGTCTATTCTGAATGGTACACCACAGTTTGTTTTGGAGAAATTCGAAAAACGAACAAGAGAAGACGAATCATTGTGCACCATGACAATGCGAGCTCTCACAAATCGACTACAACTTGCGCCTTTTTGACCGGCCAAAACGTCCAATTTATGGTTCATCCGCCGTACAGCCCTGACTTGGCACCCAATTACTTCTTTTTATTCCCTCACATCAAAACAAAATGCGTGGTCAACGATTTTCGTCGCCAGAAGATACTGTTGAAGCGTTCAAAACCATGCTTTGGAGGTGTCTCAATCGGAGTGGAAAAAGTGCTTCGACAATTGGTTTTAGCGCATGTAAAAGTCTATAAATCATGCTGGAGAATACTTTGAAAAACAATAAAACCATTTTTGATGATAAATATTCGCATTTTCATCAAAGGCTAGAAATATATATAGCCGCTCTCGTAATGAATCTTATCATAAACTTTTTGAGCTGAAAAAATGTACATATGTGACGCGCATAATAGAAAAGAGCCTAAGGTTAAAAACCAGTTTTGTTCAGGAGAGCCATTTTAAAGAGTTGGTCCCTTTCTATTTGCGCTTAGAATATTCGACTTCACTTTCATAAAACGCGCATATTTCTGGGAGGGAACACTTTTGGGGCAACACTTATGCTCAGATGTTGTCCACATCAAAAAAAGAAAAAAATGACAATTGATTTTTTTTACCCTTGGGTCCCTTTCTCTATGCGCTGTCACATATATTAAAAATTTACAACCCCCTTTCCCAAACAATAAAGGCATTAAAATGTAAATTTAAAGGCCTCTCATTATTGCCTATTACTTGTTTGAATACAAACTATAATTGAAAACTAATTTAAACGCCCTTGTTCACATAAACGACGTTAAGATTTTTTACTCAAACAGCAGTTTCCTCTCAATCTAACAGCATTGACTGTGAAATTTTCGCCATCACATTACTTTTGCTTTCTGCACGCGCGATAAGCATGTGTACTCGTATGTCTGTATATTTTTTAGCACACAATTTAAAAGGATATTTCACATTTGGTTCCGTAATATGTCCCCAAGGTCTGCCATGTACGTACACTTCACTTACATCACATCACATCATCCTCATCGTCATCGAGCTGCAATCCAGTAAAAGCCAGCAGCAGCTGCAGAGTTAATGCACACAAAATTTTCCCTGGTATTTTTTATCGCTCTGCCAGCTAGAAAAGTGAACGTTTGATCGCACCAAACAAAAAAAAATAAAACTATGGAAAAAATCGCATAATTACATACTTTGGGGAAATGAGTTTAATACATTCCAAGCCAAATGATTTCATAGAGCAACCCAAGGAGCAACTTTCATTTAATAACGAAATTATGACACACAGCCAAGCTGCACATGAACTACAAATGCCCAGGGGCATACAGGGAAACGATGTTGAAGGTTTGCAAAAAATTAAAAAAAAAACCCCATAAGGCTAACTATACTCGTAGTTCCCTAGTTCCCATATAAAATGGCTGGGAATTTTCTTCATTTGTCTAATATGATTTTCGTAATTTAATTTCTAATGTTTTATGATGGCCATACAAGAATACCCTTACATATGATGGATGAATGGATGGATGGCTGAGTGAATGGCCCAACGAGTGGTTGGACGAACGTTTGATTGTGGTTTTTCTTACTCTTTTGAAAAGTTCCACGACTGGCTACGGTCTAATAGAATAATATCACCAGATGGCCAATAAGAAACGAAACCCCAAAGACATTACAATATTCTCCTGGCATGATGCAAACTATGATAAGCCAAAAACAACAGCAAATTTATGCCTTTCAGGCTAGAGTTGGTCGGCCCTACATGTAATTCCCCAAAGACCTAGAATAGTTAACAAAATTAAGCCAAATACATCCCACATCTAACATCTAACGCAGTATACCTTAATAAAGTATTTTCACACACAGACACATCAGAAAAGCCCCCAATAACAACACACAATGTTCACAAGGACACACATGACCATCCCGAAAAAAAGGACGCAAGCCAACACAACGCCAAGAAGAATGAACTCAATATTTTAAGAAGAAGTTACTCAAACATTCAATGCTCTCTATCTCTCTCTCTCTAGATTTTGTATACAAAACAAAAACAAAATATACCAGCAACAAACTGGCATTTTGTTACAAACAAAAGGACCTCCAACACGTACACTTTTGTTTGAAGGCTAATTTTATGATGATATACTCCGACATTGTAGTGGCCACATATCCATACGCACACCCATGTTGGCAAATACATATATCAGACTGGTTGAGATAAAAGGTATTAACTCAACAATTTCGGAATTTTACTTTCGACGATACGAGTATCTAACTCGTTTGTAATAAAAAACGACATGACAATCTCTATGATTGAGAACACTTCAGCAGCAGTTTTTTTTCTGTCTCTGCTGAACATTGTGTAATTTTGACTTAATACACTTTTGTTGAACAAGTGTCATATGTATGCACAAAGTCTCTCATACTTTAGCACAATACGCAAATATCGTTAATAAATATTTGAAGCAAATACAATAACAGCAACAAAGTAAAGTCTACTTTCTAAGTCCAACTTTAATGCAGAGAAAACAGAGTGCACAGTGGGCCATCAAGGCAATTGTGCTTTTGGTAAATCCAAATCTAAAATCAATCTAAATTTTCTAAGTCCAACTTTAATGCAGAGAAAACAGAGTGCACAGTGGGCCATCAAGGCAATTGTGCTTTTGGTAAATCCAAATCTAAAATCAATTTAAGATTAATAACACAGAGAGACAAATGATGACTTTTTGAAGAATGCAAGAACACCACAGTATAGGTGCGATTCTACTACCAAAGGGTAATATTTGCCTATACTTAGTTTGGCTAGATTGCTGACCAATTTTTTTTATGGGCCTCAAAAGTTTTGAAAATCAGTGGGTCCCTCGAAAAAAGGTGTCATCAGTTTTTGCCCAACAGCTTACACATACTTCGTGATAGCGCTAAACTATGTTCGGCAATAGTGTAGCTGGGAGCTCTGTGCACAAATGTTGTAAACATTTTATACCAAAAAAGGCATTCATTCCTGGCCTTTTTTAAAAAAATAAAAAAAAAATCTTTTCACTTTTTTCAGTATAAATTTCAAAGTGCTTTTACTAACTTGTAGCCACGGTAAACTTAAACAACTTTTGTGAATATTTCAAAAGAAACTAAACATGTCTAGGCACCCTAAATAGCTCATAAATACCAGTATGTTACAAACAAAATTGTCGTTATTTAAAAATTTTAAGACTTATACAAAGAAAGAAAGAATTACGAAGAAAAATTATATTATTTATCATCCTCGTAATGATAGTTCATCATGGTCTTGAGCTTCAGATTCTTGGCCATCCACTTCCATCTGCTTTGCCGTTGTTTTCAAATCTGCGTCTTTATATAAATTTTGTGGACGCCAGCAAATTTCTGTCATTACGGCATCCGGAGTCTCCTTCCCTCTATACCTGAAGACAAAAACTGTTAAAAATGTTTGTATCACATATGTATATGTGACAGCGCATAGAGAAAGGGACCTAAGGGTAAAAAATCAATTTTCATTTTTTTTCTTATTTGATGTGGACAACATCTGAGCATCGAATGAGACCGATCCCATGCCCCAAAAGTGTTCCCTCCCAGAGATATGCGCGTTTTATGAAAGTGAAGTCGTCGATTGTAAGCGCAAATAGAAAGGGACCTAATCTTTAAAATGGCTCTCCTGAACAAAACTGGGTTTTAACCATAGGCCCCTTTCTATTCTGCGCCAGCTAGAATCGATCGCACCAAACAAAAAAAAAATAAAACTATGGAAAAAATCACATAATTACATACTTTGGGGAAATGAGTTTAATACATTCCAAGCCAAATGATTTCATAAAGCAACCCAAGGAACAACTTTCATTTAATAACGAAATTATGACACACAGCCAAATGCCCAGGGGCACACAGGGAAACGATGTTGAAGGTTTGCAAAAAATAAAAAAACCCATAAGACTAACTATACTCGTAGTTCCCTTGTTCCCATATAAAATGGCTGGGAATTTTCTTCATTTGTCTAATATGATTTTCGTAATTTAATTTTTGATATATTATGATGTCCATACAAGAATACCCTTACATAGGATGGATGAATGGATGGATGGCTGAGTGAATGGCCCAACGAGTGGTTGGACGAACGTTTGATTGCGGTTTTTCTTACTCTTTTGAAAAGTTCCACGACTGGCTACGGTCTAATAGAATAAAATCACCAGACGTCACATATATTTATAAACAGTTATTAATACCTTTACTCAAATGGCGATGCTATTTGATGGAACCGTGCACCTTGTTCATCCAATTCCGTTGAAAGTTGGTTGCTAAAATATTTTTAAATGATGGTGCAAGTAATGGATTTTTAAAGACATATGCACATCAACTTTTTTCGAATACAGTCAACATAATTTGTGCGGATTGCTCATAGTTTTGTAAGAGTTTTATTTCCCAAGAAGCTGGCTATTACATCCTTTATTGACTTCCTCTTGGCGTGAAAGTAGTACCACAAACATAACAAAAATTATTTATATTGCCTTTTCACTTAAGCCTGTTTGCTGTTTAAAACCCAGTTTACAATGTTTTTTGCTTTAATGGGTTTTTAATTTTTGCGGCCTTAAACACGTTTCAAAATTTAAACACTAAAACAAATTATTTTTTGTTGCATTTATTTGTTTGCCTTTAATTGATATGATATTCACTTCAAGTTCCGAAATATTAACAGCCAGGGCCACGACGTCGAATGTTAACGTTATCATGACTATGCGACGCAAAACAGTTGATTTTGCACTTACGTTTCGTCGTATAGGCATGCGAACTTTGAATTTCGAAATCGTGGCGCTGGCTGCAAGATTTTATATAAAAAGTTTCATAATAGAATTAATAAATTAAATAAATGTACAAATATAAATTAGTTATAGGAATTATATAGAAATAAAATAAAATCAGATACATCTCCAACAGTCACTGAGAAGATACTCAACAGACAGCAATAGCTAAAAGTAGGCAAAACAACAAAAAACATAAACCATTATTTAATGTAACATATCAATTTTTAATATAACATACGAGTACTGGTATTTATGAGCTATTTAGGGTGCCTAGACACGTTCAGATTCTTTTGAAATGTTCACAAAAGTTGTTTAACTTTGCCGTGGCTACATGTTAGTAAAACGTTCGGGCACTTTTAAAGTTATAATGAAAAAAGTGAAATTTTGTTTAATTTTTAAAAAAAGGTCAGGAATAAATTACTTTTTTGGCATAAAATGTTTACAGCATTTGTGCACAGAGCTCCCAGCTACATTATTGCCAAACATAGTTTAGAGCTATCACGAAATATGTGTTAGCTGTTGGGCAAAAACTGATGACACCTTTTTTTGAGGGGCCCACTGATTTTCAAAACTTTTGAGGCCCATAAAAAAAATTGGTCACCAATCTAGCCAAACCAAGTATAGGGAAATAGTACCCTTTGGTAGTAGAATCGCATCTATACTGTGGTGTTCTTGCATTTTGTTCACTGTGCTCTTGCATTTTTTCACAGGCTTTTGTAATGATACTTTAGCAGTTTCGCTTCCAATATTTGGCAATTGTCTATCGTTGCTAATAAACATTTATTTGAAAATTGTATTTTCTCCCCTAGCAATTTCCCTAACGCTTTATATCTTTTCCAAACTAGAAGCAAAACAGACTCATTTAGGATTTTTTTATTCCCTGCCCCATGTTGCACTATGTGTAACGTTCTGGAGGAGACTTTAAGTAAGTATTTAAAATATTGGGTCCATTGTTTCCATTTTAAAAAAATAAAATGGCATTAGCACCTTTTCAAAAAGTCACAAATTTAAAACATACTTATGTATGGGTAGTCCTATTTTCAGGAATATATATTCTACGAAGAGATTCCGCCAACAGGGGGGGCAAATGTTTGGAGCTATCAAAAATATTTGAGCTAGACCCTCCTTAGACTGTACCGATCGTAGTACAATCACCTGCTGATTCCATTTAACGTTGCCTGCCTGTCCTTCCATCCGTCTTTTAATCAAAAGCTTGTAATTCAACTAAAACTCTCAATTCTAGTCTGATTCTAAATTAAGTTTTTTGGACTCAGGATGGAACATTTTATGATTTTTATGTTTTTAGCTATAGAAGCCACATTTTACTTGAAGAAACTTATCACGAGTAAGTTTGTTTGGGCCAATGGAGGACGTTAATGAAATTAAAGAAAATGGGTTCCGTTTTAGTTATAGCTCCGTACGTAATGTATGTTCATCCGATTTAAAGTCTTTAGCTCTAGAAGCCTTAATATTTGGTAAAATTTAGCACACGTTCGTTTTTTGGGCCAATAAAGAAATTTAGTAAAATTAAAGAAAATCGGTTCAGATTAGGATATAGCATTCACATATACAGCGCTGCTCAAAGCATTTGCAACTAGCACTACAATGCATTAATTCTAGCTTAAACTCAGATATTAATGGTTTTATACTATATACGAGGGCGGTTCGGAAACTTCTTAGCCTAGCACAAAAAGCGCGGTATAAACAGAAAAAAGTTAAGTGTTTTGGAAACCTCCATCTCTGCTATGAACACATGTTAAATTTTGTTTCGATCTGGCAACTCCTTCATATAGAAACAGGTGTTCACAAAAGACGCATCCGCGATTTTTTTTACAATGGAAAAATTAGAAATGCGTTGTGTCATTAAATATTTACATAAAAAAGGTTTATCGGGACAAGAAATTCATAATGATATGGTGAATTTGTTAGGTGAAAGTGCTCTTTCATATGCAACAGTAAAAAATTGGGTTGCTGAATTTAAACGTGGTCGTACAAGCATTGAAGATGAACCACGTAGATGAAAAAGCTTTCTGCAAGTTGGGTGCCGGATTTGTTAACAGTCGACCAAAAACGCATAAGAATGAAAATTTCTAAAGCTTGTTTGGATCGTTTTCAGCGAAATAAAATGGAATTTAAGCGTCGTTTCATAACTGTTGATGAGACATGGATCCACCACTATACTCCAGAGACAAAGGAACAATCCAAACAATGGCCTGAAGCTAGAGGAAGTGCCCCAAAGAAGGCAAAACAATTCAATCGGCTGGTAAGGTTATGGCAACGGTTTTTTGGGACTTCAAAGGTATTTTATTGATTGACTATCTGCAAAAGGGTAAAACAATAAATTCAGAGTACTATTGCAACCTTTCAGATCAATTAAATGTACAAATTCGAGAAAAACGTCCTGGCTTACAACACAAAAAAATAATTTTTCATCAAGTGTTTTAACAATGGCTAAAATCAACGAATTAAAGTACGAGTTGCTTGACCACCCACCTTATTCTTCCGATTTAGCTCCCAGTGACTTTTACCTGTTCCCAAATCTAAAAAAATTCCTTGCTGGCAAGCGTTTTACCTCAAATAAAGATGCAATTACAGTTGTAAACCACTATTTTGAAGACCTTGAGGAAAACTATTTTAATCAAGGGATAGAATTGCTAGATAAGCGTTGGACTAAGTGTATTGAAGTTTCAGGAGATTATATTGAAAAATAAAAATATTTTTGAAAAACTAATTATTCTCTTTCATTGATAGGCTAAGAACTTTCCGAACCGCCCTCGTATACATAAGTACTAAGAAATAATCTTTAAGGGGTGAGCTTTCTAAGTTCTATTTGGAAAAATAAATATATTACAATAATTTGTGGTTATTTTCCGAAGAATAAAAAATTAAGTGTTTCGGTCTGCTCAAAACATTCGCCACTACCTAACACCCTGCATTATTTTCTTCTTCTATGGTATTATTTTCTTCTTTTTATAACTGTAAAAAGTAGAACAAAAAAGTAGAAAATTGACAGATTAACGTAAACAAAAGGCATCAAAGCGATATCACTTAGTTGATTGTATAATTTCATCATAAACTGATCGGTACAGGGCCATGTGCTACATCTCTGAAAAAAAATCCGTAAAATGACTGGCAAAAAATATAATCACCACATTAAAAAGCAAATTATCGACGATTATAAAGCAGGTGTATTACAAAAAGAAATTCCGGAAAAGTATAATGTCCATAAATCAGCAGTGTCTCGTGTTATAAGTAGTGGAAACACCTAAAAACAGCGCATAGAGGTGGAAGAAGTCGCAAGACTACACTAAAAGAAGATCGGAAAATTAAAAGAATTGTACAATAATTCCCTCAAATGTCATCAAAAGAAATCAAAAATTCGCTTCAACTGGACATATCCGCGCCAACGATCAGTCGTAGAGCCGTAGAAGCCGGACTTCGAGCTTACAAAATTGTTAAAATACCACTTACTTCTAAGATAAATAGATTACCTCTCCTTCAGTTCTCAAAAAAATATCTTAAATGGTCTGAGCAGAAGTGGAAATGTGTTCTATTTTTCCGATGAATCAAATTTAACTTGCACGGTTCGGATGGCAGGTGTCTGGTGCGAAGGCCAAAAGGGGAAAGTCGTAATCCAAGATATGCAAAAGCTACTGTTAAGCATCGTGGGGCAACATTATGGTCTGGGGGTGTTTTTCCGGTTAAGGAATTGGCCCGATTCATAAAATCGGTGGAATTATGAGATCAGAGGACTACAGAAACATTTTGCCTGGCGTAATGTTGCCATACGCATCTTGGGAAATGCCGCTTGCTTGGGTGTTTCAACACGATAACGACCCCAAGCACACGTCTAAGGTGGTGAAACAATGGATGGCCAATGAAAAATTGCATGTGCTTGACTGGCCTGCCCAGTAACCTGAAGTTGTAAAACGAAAAATTGGAAATAAAATATTAAAAAAAACTTGAGGATCTCTATGTTGACCTGAAAGAGCAGTGGAAAAGCATCCCAAAAGATATCATTCACCATGTAATTCAGTTTATGCCAAGAAAATGCGCAAAAGTCATCAAACGTCGTGGTTACGGTATCAATTACTAACAAAAAATTTAAATTTTATTTAATATCGAAGTCACTTAGTATAAGTTGCAAATGTTTTGGGCGCAGTAAAACATGACTTATAACGTAATTTTATACATTATCAACAAACCGTTGTCGATAAGTTATTTATTTTCTATAATTCTTTAAAATGAATTAATAAACAACAACTTTGCATTTAAATCGTTCTTTTAATATTTTAATTTTCATTATAATGTCGGTTTTTGTCCAACTATTGACATGGTTGCAAATCTTTGGAGCAGCACTGTATGTTCAAGCTATATCTTGTTTAGGAAATAGCTCCCATATAAAGTATATATATAAGTATATGTTCATATGATTTTATCATTAGTTTTAAAATGTGAGTAAAGTAAGAGCCCGTCCAAGGGGGTTCAAAACCCATTTTCAGTTATATATCCTGAACATCCAAAAAAGGAGGATAAGTCGGCCGCGCCCGACTTTAGCATGTTTACTAGCTATTAACGCTTTGCAATTGGATTTTCAGTAGGTCCGTTTCCTAAGACGGCCGTTCTGTCGCAATTAAGGCTGCGAACAGGACGAATCTAATCAAGTCTGCATTCAAAAGTGGAACAATTTTATGCATCAAATCGGTAAAGTGTGTCAAAAATATTCAAATTTAGTTTTAAGTGTCAAACATTTTTAAGATTCTGCTGATTATGATAAATTATTAAGTGAAATAAAGTAAAGTAGACGGACCTACAAGAGCCATCCTTTTGGGAATCACCTAAGATGGTAGCCATCCATACCATGGCATGTTGGAAATTGCAACAGAAAGTTTGTTTATCCAACCGAATATTTATAGTACGGAGCGATTTCCAACTATTTTTTTCTCTGTGTGTAGGTACCTTAGCTATTTGTTTCAGAAGAACACAGCTAATATACGATTAACGACAACTCGCATCAAGCGACCGAAACTTGCATCAATCGGCTGAAACTTGCGGCTAAAACTTGCCTAATTGTATTATAAAAGCTTTGTAAGCGCTTATGAATGGATTGATTGATACATCCCACTCCACCTTTTGGTATTTTTATACTAAAAAGATATTCGTAATTACAAAAATGTTAAAAAATACAAAAGCTGACGGAATATTGAATACTTAATCTTGCCGTTTCTTGTATGAGGACTGCTATATATATTTCTGGCCTAATAATAAAAATGCGAATATTTATGATCAAAAGTGGTTTTATTGTTTTTCCAAGTTTTCTCCAGCATGATTTATACACTTTTGCATGCGCTCAAACCAATTTTCGAAGCATTTTTTCCACTCCGATTGAGACACATCCAAAACATGGTTTTTGAACGCTTCAACAGCATCTTCTGGTGACGAAAATCGTTGACCACTCATTTTTTTCTTGATGTGAGGAAATTAAAAGAAGTGATTGTGTGCCAAGTCAATGCTGTACATCAATTCGACGTTTTGACCGGTCAAAAAGCCGCTGGTTTGAGCCGATGTGTGAGAGCTCGCATTGTCATGGTGCACAATGATTCGTTTTCTCTTGTTCGTTTTTCGAATTTCTCTGAAGACTTCAAGTAAGCAAATTGTGGTGTACCACTCAGAATTGACCGACCTACGCTGCTCAAGCGAAACAGTCGCCACATGACCAGTTTTGCCGAAGAAACAGGCGACCATTCGAAGTGCTTTTTCCACGAACCACTTTCGTTAGATTTGGCCCGTCATCGAAGAACCACACGGTCGATTGCTGTTTTGTTTCGGGCTCATACTCATAGATCGATAATTCGTCACCTGTGACGACCTTATAAATGTCTTCTGAAGCACCGCAATCGTATTTTTTCAAAATTTCCTTAGACCAATCGACACGATCCTTTTTTGAGCGATTGTGAAATTGTGCGGGATTTAACGAGAACAGACCTTTTTTTATGGCCAGATGTTCATGCAATATCGAATGTATGCTGGTGGAAGAAATGCCCAAGGATGCCTTTATCTCACGGTATGTCAAATGACAATCTTGCATTATCAGTTCACGCACGGCATTAAAGTTCTCTGGCACAACGGCCGTTTTCGGACGACCTTCGCCTTTGAGCGAGCGTCGGCCACGATTGAATTCATTAAACCAGTTTTTCACAGTGCTATAGGATGGTGCTTCATCGCCGTAAAAAGATTTAAGTTCATCGATGAACTCTTGGTGTGAAAATCCACGTCGAAAGTAGTGAAAAATGATCGCACGAAAATGTTCACGAGTTAATTTCATTTTTTTGGCAAATTGATTTTTTTCAAGTCACTGTAAACAACACAAATGATGGTCGTACGTCAAAACGTCCTGAGTTCGTTTATGCTAAAAAATGTCAAACTTTCCAATGGCAATGTCAGATGGCGCCAGGCACTAAGTGTTGCCTAGGCTAGAAATATATATAGGAATATAAAGTAACAGTTTTGAACGCGCGTACCAAGGGAGTGATTGATTTGCGTAAACTTTTTTTACTTAAAAGATATTCGTTATTACAAAAATATAAAATACGAAAGCTGACGGAATATTGAATACATAACCTTGCCTTTTTTGTACCTTACACACAAATGGCATTATTCAACCGGGTAATGATTTTCGTTTAAACTTTGTATTCCGAAATATGTTTAATTCATCTTGGTAAACACAAAGTCGTTGCCACGCCCAGTCTAGTATCTGTACAAACGACCCCACACGAGATTTCTTTAAAAGTAGTAGTGAGTATCTATAAATATTAATGATAGATAAACTTATGACGGAACATTTTAAATCCAGATGCCCTTTTTGTATTCCTTCGACTTAAGAAATTTCCTTAGAAAATTTCTCCTCGATTCTATAGAAACTTGTCAGTGCTAGAAAATTATCATCCATTAACATTGAATACCTTGAGAATGTGTTTTATTGCTAGACGGATGAGATTAACAAAAGATAATTATCTTTTGCTCAAACTATGTGATAAGAAACACTTTCAAATCTGCGTGGCCATTTGTTTAGGTACTCAAACGAAAAATTCCTTACCAAAGACTTATCTATCCTACGGTGTAAATGTAATCACTCGGCCGAGAAGTGCTTCAACAAATATGTCTCAGGAAAAAGTAATTTAAAATATTGAAAAGTTTTAAATTTGCCAGCCGTCAAACTGACAAAACTTTTTATCGCACCATTAGGGTGCGAAAAGTTACTGATACACAAAAATTATCAGTCACACTCCCTCCTTGATACGTGATGCCAACGGCCATCAATACTAGTTGACAGGGTCATTAAAATGGAAGATGATATTGAAATTCCAAAACTAACATACATTTCAAACATTTGCATAACCTTCGAGGATCACATGGCGTATGAGGAATATTTCAGCAAATATTTAAAAGCCAAGCACTCTACATATTTAAGGCGTAAACAGATGATAACACAACAAAAAAAAACAAACAAAGAATTTTATAAAACAAAGAAAAGGACTAAAACAATAGACAAATGTAGGTCCACGAAAGTGTCTAGACACCAGACAGCCCCCAAAAACCCCCTGTAAATTTAAGCGTTTTCTTTTCAACCACATTCAACAATGGCTTTCTTTTTTGGGGGGTGTTATCGACTTCGCATCAATATTGGCTATTATGTTATTGGTTACGTTAAGTTATCGCTTTGTGCCAATCGAAAGACTATAAAATTTACATAAAAAAATACGAGTGAATTTAATTTTTAAATACTCGTATACCAGTGAAGTTATTAAGAGGGGTGAGAAAGAACTTTAACAACCCGAAATTAGGTCCACCACCGCCTTTTTCGCCAGTCTCCTTTCGCTCTAACCACGAATATAGCAAAATAACAATAATTTCCAGAAAAAAGTTAAAAAGCAGCCACAGTAAAAACAACAGCGTCTAATGGGCGGCAATTTCGAAATGCCAACAGATGTGTGCGGACCAGAGTGACAAACGGAAACAACAAAAGTCACCCAGCGCCAGCCAGCCATACATACATACACACTAAATTCCTTAATAGAAACTCGTACATCAAAGTATGTCTGGTTATTACGGGGTATTATGAGTAGAGTGTCCTAAACTGAAAACCGACATTCTGATTTTTATGTTTAAATCTGACAACCGGTTTCTCAGAAACAGCTTAAACGCAACTTGTAGGTTTACGCGGATTTTTGCTCTGGGGTTTTCCAGTTTTCGATATTTTTGGTTTTTTTATGTACAGCAAAGAAAATCATAACATTCAAGTACGAAATATGTAAATATCTAAATTATTTAAGCTAGACCCACCTTCAAGTGAACCGCTCGACTCAAAATCTCCAGTTGATTCGATTTTACAATAACTGTAAATTCGGTCGTCCATCTGTCTGCTGTCTTTCTAAACTACAGGCCGCAATTGTTGTCCGATCTTCAAGAAAGTTGCAAATGTACGTTTTTTTTTATAAATACTAACTTTAACTTAACCCGCACATATGTTTAACCGATTTTATGTCTTGAACTCTAGAAGCCACAAAGCTGTTCCAGGCTTAAACCGGAATGTCTTTTAATGACGTTTTTTTTACTACTGAAAGAACCAGACAGGCGGTTTTTTTACTTGAAATAAAACCCGATATGTCGATTTTCTGAAAACCCCGGTTTTTGGACACTCTTACGATGACATAGTGCTGATGGTTGTAATGCTTCGATTCCATCGAGCTTGATATATTGTTCAGCTTTGGGACAAGGACGAAACCTATATATATAATAATCGATCGTTTTATGTTTAAATAGACTACAATGAGCTATTCCTATTTTAGAACCTTCAGCTTTAAAATCCACATATAACATCCGATGCTGACAAAAGTTCGCATAATGCGTTACAAGCGACCAATATGTCACTCAGGTTTATGTTTTTGTATGGCCTCCTCACAAAGGTCGCTCCCATCTGAAAGCCCTACCGCTCTAGAAGCCACAAATGAAATCCCATCGTTCGCAAATGTTGCATGGTTTGTTATAAGCCACCAATAAATACGAGTACACATAGAAAAAAAGTATGTTTGGGATAACAATATTCGAGCATCATTTTATTGTTGGGTACTTGGTTGTGGCACAACAATATTATGATCCTCACAACAATAGTATTATGCAAATAAAACCTACTATGATCCTCACCACCATACTATGATCATCATTACCATACTATGATCCTCATAACAATAGTATGATTCACACATAACCATACTATGATCCCCACAACCATTGTATGATTTACACTCAACCATACTAGAAATCAACAACCATATTGTGAACCTCACAACCATAGCTTGTTTAACATACAACCACAGTATGATCCTCACAACCATAGTATGTTTTACACACAACCATTGTATGATCTTCACAACCATAGTATGATTCACAAGCAACCATGTTTTGGTCCCTACAACCATAGTATGATCACACACAATTATACTATGATCCTTAAAAATATGTATTAGAATTGGGTTAAGTTGTCAACAATAGATTTGAATTATAAATATAATTTAAAAAAAAAAATAATTCAAAATAATAGGTGTATTTATAAAACAGAAAAAATCCGTTTAAAAAACGTAAGCGTTCTTATTAAAAATATTTCTGTTAAACAAAGCTAAAGTATTTTAATTTCCAAATAGAAAGGACTATTATTGCGCTAGATCCGTCACAATTGCATTTTTCTAAAAATCATATTCAAATGAAGAAAAATTGCAATCATACAGTTTAATTGCCGTAATCATATTACTGTTAACATAAAGCCCAAAAACCAAACTTTTTTCCCACCAACCATATTAACATTGTTGTTACAACCGTATTTTAATTTTTCAATTTGGCAATAATACTATTGTTACATTTCAACAATATTAATATTGCGGCAATCGTACTCGTACTATTGCCAAACTTTTATTCAGAAAACAATACAATATTTGCGACAATCATACTTTTATTGCGGAGAACATTTTTTTATTGCCGTGACCGTATAGTATTTTTTTTTTTTGTATTTGCAAAGATACTGAACCATATTGACCCATATTTTTATATAGACTCTATTCAATGCTTCTTATTTTTATATAGACTCTATTCAAAGATCCTTCCTGGTTCGAAGCCCTGCCGCTTTTGAAATTGCATACTTAGGGCTGTCATAGAAAACATGTCGGTTTTGCGTAGCATTTGGTGTCATTAATCCACATTGGTTTTATTTACATCCATTTCGAATGTAAATAAAACCAATGTTCAAATCAGCTGTTGCTAATAAAACCGATAACATTGGTTTTCATAACACTAAATCATTCTTTCTTGTCGTTTTCAAAACCAATAGTGAAAACATTGGTTTCTATGACAGCCCTGATTATATCCGACCTTGCTAGAATTTATCATAGTGAGTTGTATATGGCCTATAAAAAACACTGGTAACATTTTACCTTACTAGTCCATGTTTTTGAAAAGCCCATTCACAAAGGTCCCTACGGATTTGAGCTCATGTTGCTCCGGAAGAAACATACTAACTCCGATTATGCATGGTATGTTATGAAGGACCAATAATGAACAACACCAGAGTTCCTAAACCATTAACCTTAATATGTGACGCGCAAAATAGAAAGGGACCTAAGGGTAAAAACCAGTTTTGTTCAGGAGAGCCATTTTAAACATTTAAATACATGTATCTTTGGTGTAGAATCGTCGACTTCACTTTTATAAAACGCGCATATCTCTGGGAGGGAACACTTTTGGGGCATGGGGTCCGATGCTCAGATGTTGTCCACATCAAAAAAAAAGGGAAACTTGATTTGTTTACCCTTAGGTCCCTTTCTCTATGCGCTGTCACATATATTCTTATAGCCCTTTCCGGTAGTAGGCCCTACCGCTCTAAAAGTGCCGTACTATTATACTC
The DNA here is from genome assembly GCA_963513945.1 of Hydrotaea diabolus. Taxonomy (NCBI): domain Eukaryota; kingdom Metazoa; phylum Arthropoda; class Insecta; order Diptera; family Muscidae; genus Hydrotaea; species Hydrotaea diabolus. Next base: position 161,074,735 of record OY740718.1, read on the forward strand.
AAATTAAGCATAGTGCGTTGTACGAAACCTGTAAGTAATTCTAATAAAATTGGACCATATGTTTTTTAATGACTTTGATTTCTAAGGTCCTTCCCGAGTTGGAGTTCTGCGCTCTAGAAATCACAAAGTAAATTCAATTATACTTACGAGGGACTTATAACCATTTCTTCCGAAGCTTGAACATTAAATGATACACAAAAATTTATCAGCCACACTCCCTCCGATATGTGATGCCAACGCCCATCAATACTAGTTGGCAGGGTCATTAAAATGGAAGATGATAATGAAATTCCAAAACTAACATACATTTCAAACATTTGCATAACCTTCGAGGACCACATGGCGTATGAGGAATATTTCAACAAATATTTAAAAGCCAAGCACTCAACATATTTAAGGCGTAAACAGATGATAACACAACAAAAAAACAATCAAAGAATTTTATAAAACAAAGAAAAGGACTAAAACAATAGCCAAATGTAGGTCCACGATAGTGTCTAGACACCAGACAGCCCCCAAAAGCCCCCTGTAAATTTAAGCGTTTCTTTTCAACAACATTCAATGGCTGTCTTTTTTGGGGAAACAATAAAAGTCACCCAGCCCCAGCCAGCCATACATACATTTTTGATCTGAAGTCCTGCCGCTATAGTTTCATTTTGAAATTGATTTTGTTCGACAGAAGTTCGCATAATGCGTTACAAGCGGCCAATATCTCACTCAGGCCTATGTTTTTGTATGACCTTCACACAAAGATCGCTCCCATCTGAAAGTCCTTCCGCTCTAGAAGCCTGAAATGAAATCCCATCGTTTGCAAATGTTGCATGGTTTGTTATAAGTCAATCATACTTATGAGGGACTTATTACCATTTCTACCGAAGCTTGAACATATTGGTACATTATTGGATATATGCCCCATATAATAGACCTTTCCGATCTGAAGTCCTGCCACTAAGGATTAATTTTGAAATTTAATTTGTTTTAATGAAGCGTTATGGTCATCCTATAATAAATCATATCGGTCTATGTCTTCATATAAACCCATCGAAATATTTCCCTCCAGTTCTACACCATTTCCAATTAAAATCGATAAAATACAAATTAAAATTGAAAAACATAAATTTAAATTGAGAAAATAAAAATTGAAATCGAGAAAAATTGTAAACGTAAATTGAAAATAAAAAAATACATATTGAATTTGAGAAACGCAAATTGAAATGAAAAAAAATTAAATTGAAATGAAGAAGCATAAATTAAAAAAAACTTAAAAATTTGGATTAAAATATTTTATTTATTCCAACATTTTAAGAACTCTTGCACTCTATGTTATAATACTATCAATATTGGCTATTAAGTGATTGGTGTCGTTAAGTTACCACATTTTGCCAATCGAAAGACTATAAAATTTACATAAAAAATACTAGTGAATTTAATTTTTAAATATATGAGTGAAGTTATTAAGAGGGGCGAGTAAACTTTAACAACCCGAAATTAGGTCCACCGCCTTTTTTGCCAGTCGCCCTTCGTCCTTAACCACGAATATAGCAAAATAACAATAATTTCCAGAAAAAAGTTAAAAAAATTTGATAAAGAAACAAAAATTAAAAAAATAAACTTACAAATTTTGATTTAATTATATTATTTATTACAACATTTTAAGAACTCTTGCACTCTATCTTATAATACTATTAATATTGGCTATAAAGTGAGTGGTTTCGTTAAGTTATCACTTTCTGCCAATCGAAAGACTATAAAATTTACATAAAAAATACGAGTGAATTTAATTTTTAAATATACGAATGAAGTTATTAAGAGGGGCGAGTAAGAACTTTAACAACCCGAAATTAGGTCCACCGCCTTTTTTGCCAGTCGCCCTTCGTGCTTAACCACGAATATAGCAAAATAACAATAATTTCCAGAAAAAAGTTAAAAAAATTTAAATTGAAATGAAGAAACAAAAATTAAAAAAAACTTACAAATTTTGATTTAATTATTTTATTTATTCCAACATTTAAAGAACTCGTGCACTCTATGTTATAATACTGTCAATATTGGCTATTAAGTGATTGGTTTCGTTAATTTATCACTTTTTGCCAATAGAAAGACTATAAAATTTACATAAAAAATACGAGTGAATTTTATTTTTAAATATCCGAGTGAAGTTATTAAGAGGGGCGAGTAAGAACCACCACCACCATTAGATAGGATTCATAAAGAAGGTTGTCGTTGCGTTTGTCGCACCGCGAAATAGTTATCTGCAATCCTATAAATTATATATATTACTTGTCGCCGTAAAATTCTTAGACGATATAGCCATGTCCGTCTGTCCATCTATCCGTCCGTCTATTTCTTAATATTAAATGGTGTCTTTTCGCTTTTTTTCAACACCACGAAATACACGTATTGATCTTCAAATATCTCAGTGCAAACTAAACGGCTTAAAAACCCGGATATATATCAAATGGTTTTATATCAGTTGGTATTAAAAATTTACCAAATCGGGAAAAAAAAAACGTTCCCTTTTAGGGGACCTAAAAAAATCCTGACCAAAACCATTTTTTTTTTGACTTTTCCACTATATTATTTTAATAATTAAATTGAAAAATAGCTATGCTTCTAAGTCTTAACCGTAGTAGCATTAAACGTCCTAATTAAAAAAGTGGTCATTGGGTCTAGTGGACCTAGGGGCCAAACAATGTCTTTCAATGCTCGAGGATATATAGGTATCCCGAAAGAGTAAATTTTGTCTTACAAACAATTGGTGAAATGTATAAGTATTGGCTACTGTTGCCAGGCAGACTGTACAGCTGCCTAAGCCCGCCAAGGTTTTTCAAGTAATAATAATGATAAGAGACCGAATAAATATAAGCAAAAAGAAAAAACTATAAAAAGGATTGGTACGCCCTAATGTGCAATGTATAAATATATGTACGCACAATACATGCACACTTTGTTTGTGCTTTTTGTATTTGTGGTTTTCAACGAAGACCCATGTGAAACAGAATTGGTGGAAATGATATGGCGCGTTGAAGATTGCTCTACGCACAGTTCGAAGACTATACGCAAAGGGTAATTCTCATTAATAAAAATGAGTCTCCTGTATAAGTCATTTGATTTGTTGCCGAAGTAATCGTTGCCAAAGACTGCTGAAGAACACCCTTGGTGGGTTTAGAAACAGCTGTACAGTTTGCTTGGCAACCGTAGCCTATACATTTCACCAATTGTTTACGTTAATTCTTAAAAAGAAACAACAAAAAGGTCTCGAACCAGAATAAAAACTGTTCAAGTCATAATAATGATAAAAGACGGAATAAATATAACAAAAAAAAACTATTTTCTGAAGAATTAGATTATTCTATTAACTTTACGGTTTGGATAACTTGAAGGTGTTGCTCATTGGCCTTGGGCCCAAAAACGTCATCTACTGTTCGGAGACAAATGAGTAGCTAAAAAGGGTGAAATCTTCTCACAAATCTATATAAGGACCAATACATAAGATTTCGCCCAATTTAAGATTTGGACTGGTTGGGGGTCCCTAGGGAACCGAAAAATATGTCCTTTTTAACATGGGCACTGTGTTGCTCAGAAACAGTGAAATTTTCGGAATAAACTGAATATGACATTTCAATCTTACGACTTGGCTTAATAGGAGGCTTCGACGTATCGATCCTAGGGCCCTAAAACCGACCCGTAACGTTTGAAGATATATGGCTATCAATAAACAATGCAATTTTCTCCTTAATCCAAATATGTGCTCATTTTAAAATTTTTGTCAATTTGGATCTCGGACTGGCCCATATAAACCGTAGGGGCACCAAAAACAGCCTCCTTGAAATGTGGACACACGGATATTACAAAACAATTAAATTTTGTCAGGGATCTCAATATCATATTCATTTTAAGAATGCACGAATTTGAAGTCATTGATGCATGGGCTTTAAGTCCCTAGGATGCCGAAAAACTACTATTCTATTCGATCTTTCCAAATGTTACCAATCTGTTTCTACAACTACTGAATAAATACGGAACACCCTAATTTATCACTTCCACACCCATTCATTCACATACATACTCGTATAACTTAGTCTCACACTAAATGTTGGTATTGTTTTCTAACTACCAGAGAATGCGAGTGTGTGTGAGTGCGAGGATTTCTTTGCGAGCATTCGTCTGTGCGATTTTGTGGGTGTTTGTTTGTCCATATTTCTATATGTGTGTGTGTGTGTAAATGCGTGCCGGTATTTTAGTGTTGTTTTTCTTTCTGTTCATTTCGAATATTTGCTTTCAGTGGCTTTTTAACTTTTGCTGGGATCCTGTTACAATTTCGTGCACATATACACACACGTTTATCTTCGTATTGTCTGTGTGTGTGTGTACGTATTCCCATACATGTGGGTTTGTGTGTGTCTTTATGTCCTATACAGATGTGCTTGTTTGCCCGCCTGTTAGCGGTATCGAATGTTGCGAATTAGTGTGACTGTTTATAACACCCAAGGACGCACGAATAAGTACACCGGAAAGAAGTTCCATAATTTGCAGATATGGGTATGGCGAAATGAAGCAATGCATTGAAGTATCTAACCAATGGAAATTGAAACAAGTAAAAATGTCGTTAAGTTCGGCCAGCATTGTAGCTATAACCCTAAAATAGCTATAACCCTAAAATATAAATAACCTTATATCGAACCAGGCTCTTGTTCAAGATCAACTACCTGTATTTCAAGCTTATTTATATTTTATGATTAGCAGTCCATCGTTGTAAAGCTAATTTTTGTGTTTACATCATTTGCTTCCATTTAGAACACGTTTTTAAATATCGCTATATTATTTTGTAAGATGTCCAGTGCAGTCTCTTCCATATCAGAAAACCTATCAAAGGTGATTGAGTCTTAAAAATTGTTTTATTTTTACCAAGTGTTTATCGTGAAAGAGATATCGAACGTATTCTCGAACCTTTGGCTATTTTGGCGTTTAGGCAATAATGCATGGTTGCTTTATTTAGCTTAAACCATAGAAAATTAAGTTCATCTGACATAATTATACAAGGGCTGCTATATATATTTCTGGTCTAGGCAAAACTAGGTGTTTCCTGGCGCCATCTCACATTTGAATTGGAAAGTTTGACATTTTTTAGCATAAACGTACTCAGAACGTTTTGACGTTCGACCATAAAGTTGTTTACAGTGAAAATCAATTTGGCAAAAAAAATGGAATTAACTCATGAACATTTTCGTGCGATCATTTTTCACAACTTTCGACGTGGATTATCATGACAAGAGTGCATCCATGAACTTAAATCTATATATGGCGACGAAGCACCATCCTATAGCACTGTGAAAAACTGTTTTAATGAATTCAATCATGAATTCAATCAATTTAATGAATTGAATTCAATGAATTGAGTTCAATGAATTCAATCGTCCAAAAACCGTCGTTGTGCCAGAGAACATTATTGCCGTGCGTGATCTGATAGTGCAAGATCGTCATGTGACATACCGTGAGATAAAGGCATCCTAGGGCATTTCTTTCACCAGCATACATTCGACATTGCATGAACACCTGGCCGTAAAAAAGGTTTCTTCTCATTAGATGCCGCACAATTTGACAATCGCTCAAAAAAAGGCTCGTGTCGACTGGTGCAAAGAAATTTTGAAAAAATACGATCGCGGTGCTTCAAAAGACGTTTATAAGATCGTCACAGGTGACGACTCATGGATCTATGCATATGAGCCCGAAACAAAGCACCAATCGACCGTGTGGTTCTTCGAAGACGAACCAAATCCAACGAATGTTGTTCGTGGAAGAAACACTTCGAAGCAAATGGTCCCCTGTTTCTTCGGCAAAACTGGTTATGTGGCGACTGTTTCGCTTGAGCAACGTAGGACGGTCAATTCTGAGTGGTACACCACAATTTGTGTGCTTGAAGTCTTCGGAGTATTTCGAAAAACGAGCAAGAGAAGACGAATCATTGTGCACCATGACAATGCGAGCTCACACACATCGGCTCAAACCAGCGCCTTTTTGACCGGCCAAAACGTCGAATTGATGGGCCACCAATGACTTCTTTTTATTTCCGCACATCAAGGAAAAAAATCGTGGTCAACGATTTTCGTCGCCAGAAGATGCTGTTGAAGCGTTCAAAAACCATGTTTTGCAGGTGTCTCAATCGGAGTGGAAAAAGTGCTACGACAATTGGTTTGAGCGCATGCAAAAGTGTATAAATCATGCTTGAGAATACTTTGAAAAACAATCAAACCATTTTTGATGATCAATATTCGCATCTTTATTATTAGGCCAGAAATATATATAGCAGCCCTCGTATTTTTTTATTTTTGAAAAAGTGAATTACTTTACAGGCTAATTAGTTCAGATTTGGTTTTGGTGTTTGCTATATGGGGAATTAAAGCAAAAAAAAATCTCCGCCTGGTAGACGCATGTTTGGCAGTTGGTGTAGGACGGTACCTTCATAGCATATGTTCAGCCGACAAGGGCTCTACGCATTAACGATCTATATTACTAATCATTGCTTGATTTTGACTATGAGATATGGTAAGCCGATAAGAAACGACACAGGCGACTCAGTGAAGCAATTCCTATCATATTGCCAGACTGTTCGACTGACGTTTTTTCAGTGCGAGAAACCCAATTTTCACTATTTGATAATACTCGACCAAATACACCACATCCAGCACGTAGTATTGAGAACATAGCGGCAGTAGCTGAGGATGTACGTGAAAACCCCCAGGAATGGCTTCGGCACCAATCTCAACAACTTGGCTTGTCGTATGGAGCTTGGAGCATTTTCGAAAAGATCTTGGTTTGAAACCGTACAAAATACAGCTCATGCAGGAATTAAAGCCTACACGCAAAAAAAAAGTATGTTTGGGGTAACAATATTCGAAGAGCACCATACTATTGTTGGTTATATGGTTGTGGCACAACAATATTATGATCATTACAACAATAGTATGGTTTACACACAACCATACTATGATCCCCACAACCATATTATTATTCACTTTCAACCATACTATGATCCCCACAACCATATTATGATCCTCATAACCATAGTATGTTTAACGTACAACCATAGTATGTTTAACGTACAACCATAGTATTACTTACTCACAACTACTATGATCCCCACAATTGTTTGTAAAGACTGGAATAAGTTGTTATTCAACAATAAAAATTTTTATTAAGTAAGTTATGTAACAATAGGAGTGATTTATTTAACAGTAAAAAAATTCATTTATTAAAAATATTTTAGTTATACTAATCCGTAGTTTTTTTGAAAATACTTAATTTTTATTGCTATTATTGCGTAAGAATCGTAAAAATAACATTGTCAAACTAAAAAAAAATTAAGGTTTTGTCGGTATGGTTGTCGTAATCATGTTATTGTTAACGTAAAACCCATGAAAACAATACTTTTGTCCCACCAACCATATTTATATTGTTGCTACAACCATATTTTCATTTTTAAATTTGGCAACAATACTTTTGTTACATTTCAACAATATTAATATTGCCGCAATCATACTATTGTCAAAATAAAATTCAAAAAACAATACTATGGTTGCGACGACCATACTTTTACTGCTGAGAACATACTATTGTTGCCGTGACCATATAGTTACCATATCTTTTGTCTGTGTGTAACATTGTTCCGGCGCGTCGCCGTTTCAGTGTTTGGACTCTTCAAACGCTTAAACGAAATCCGCTGCTTATACCAAAATTTCATTAGTGATGAGGTCCATTTCTGGCTCAACGGCAACAGCAATAAAAAAATGCTAAAATTTGTGCTGAAGAGCAACCAAAAGAGGTTTAAGAGGTGCCAATATACCCAGAGAAAACCACGGTTTGGTGCGATTTAGAGGCTGGTGGATTTATCGGTCCATATTTTGTCAAAAATGATGATGGCCAAAACGTTACCGTGAATGATGCTCGCTATCTCGTCATGCTTTCTGACTTTCTGCTACCTGAAATTGAAACCCGTAATCTTGACGACACTTGGTTTCAACAGGACGGTGCTACTTGCCCTACACCTGCTCAAACAATGGATCTATTGAGAGGTCATTGCGAACCGCAGCTAATTTCAAGTTTTGGGCCGATGAGTTGGGCGCCGCTAGATCGTGACTTTCTTAGACTTTTTTCTTTGAGGCTACGTAAAGTTCATAGTCTACGCGGACAAATCAGCTACGATTCAGGCTTTGGAAGTCAACATTACGCGTGTCATTAACGCCAAACCGGTCGAAATGCTCGAACGAGTCAGCCAAAATTGGATCCTCACAATGAACGCTCTGAGGCGTATTCGTAGTTGCGTAGCTTAAAATTTTTTATATTGTTTCGAGACCTTTTGTTGTTTTTTTTCAGAATCAACAAAAAATTGGTGAAATGTATCGCCTATGGTTGCCAGGCAGACTGTACAGCTGTTTCTAAACCCGCCAAGGTTTTTCTTCAGCTGTCTTTGGCAACGCTTACTTCGGCTACAAATCAACTGACTTATACGGAAGTCTAATTTGAATTACTGAGAATTACCCTTTGTGTATAATCTTCGAACTGTTCGTAGAGCAATCTTCATATCGTAATATTATTTCCACTAAGTATATTCAAGAAATAAATGGCATAAAATGTCCTTGCGAATGAACAATGGAGATTCCACAAGTGATTTGAATTTTTGTATTTTTTTTTATTTTGAAAAAAATACCTCTATATTGATCCTCCGATAATGTCAACCCTTCTTATTGCTTTTTTCTTTAAAGTGTGAAAAAGCCATGTAAAATAACATTCAAAGCAGGACTCGAGAAGGTACAGGGTAGAGGTCGGTAATTTGTTTTTTGGGAATAAAATAAAAAAAATTATAAATCTTAGAAAAAATCTATTTTATATTTAAATTTATTGAACAGTAAGAGAATTTTTAAAGTACATAGTTTTAAATAGTGTATCTGGCAAATGTTGGTCTTCGCTATTCACACACTGATTCATACGTTTTCTGAAATTTTTATGAAGTCTAACAAGCTTGTCGACTGGTATTCTGCCAATTTCAGCCTCAATATTCACGCAGAGAACAGATATGGTTACTACATGGTCACGGCAACCCTAATATGTTCTCTACAATAAAAGAATGTTCGTCGCAACCATAGTATTGTTTTTTGAATTTCATTTTTACAAAAGTTTGATTGCGGCAATATTAATATTGTTGAAATGTAACAATAGTATTATTGCCAAATTTAGAAATGAAATATGGTTATAGCAACGATATAAACATGGTTGATGGAAAAAAATGTTGTTTATAAATTTAAGTTTAAACAATAACATGATTACGGCAATCATACGGTAGCAGAGAGTTTCGGAGATTGCAGTACTGCTGCTCTAACTCTCTCAATGCTTTGTGGTGTTGTAATCCTTCTCTCAGGTCACCTAAGTACACATGGAACATTCCCTGTTATTCTCAATGAAGTTACCAAATTTACAATTGATTGCCGTCCAGTAAGACGTCCGCGTGGGGAATCAGTGAATCTTAAACGAAAAGCACGCTGCACTGCAATGTCAAGTGCGCATTTGGAAAATAGGCTTCAACACAAAATGACCTCTTCTTACGTGTGCAATGCATGATGGCAACTGAAAGGCAGACAACTACAAATCTTCCGCCAGCCAATATAAGCCACGAACTTTCTTTACTCTCTTCGACCGCCACAGCCTGCAGTGCAAAAAAGCCAATTATCGTGTTCCACCCTGTATCGTGCTCCACCCAAAATTGTTAAATTCGCCCTACGGCAAGAATCTGTGAAAATCATTGGATCCAATCGAATTTGGAAGTATTTCTTATTTTCCGATTGTATCTAAAGCTTTCATTTCTTAGAATGATCTCCTTTTGCTGGGTACCGTCTGGTAATCCTTAGTTAAAATTATTGCCTCTTATGCTAAAGAAACAACATCCTCAAGGACTTAATTCCATGTGACATTATTGGACTTTTTCAGGTAAACTAAGTTTTAACTCAAACACTAAATACGAAATTTTTCCTTTGGTATTTCTTTACGTACAATTCCCTGTTTTTGTCCTTATGCCTTTCGTAAGTGCTCTGGAAGGAGCACTTAAGGTTTTATTCAACAATAAAAATTTAAAGAATACTAGAGTAGAATTTCTGTTAAACCTCGCCTAGTGTGAGCAAACTTTTATACTTAATGCAAATTTATTATTTACTCAAATGTAGCTATAAATTTCAAATGTACTCGTATCATATGCTGGTGAAATTCTCAAAAAAAAAACAAAGAACTTTGTGACACTTCGGAGGTTTAAGAATTTCAGCACCATACACCGACCGAAAATCATCCATGGCTGGAGGCAAACTCTATAAATGTTATTGTTTGTGTCCCTACAAATTATGTAAATTCGTCTCAAATATTTCGCACCCCATTTCATTGGCTATAGTTAATGTTAACGCTTCAATAAATTTAATTTGCATAATTTTGTTTAAAAATTCTAAAGATATACTTGACGACGCATGATTAATGCAAGCGCGCGTGTGTGTTGCTATACGGTAAGGAGGGCGGGAAATGGTTACGGTTTAATATGAAAACACCAAAATGGTTCTACAGGGTCTGCATAGCACCGACCTCAAGGTCACTAACTTCAGTCTCTGCAAAATGCTTTATGCCATCTATGTTACAAATGGCTTTATTATTTTTTTTTCTCTCGTTTATTTGGGCAACTTAAAGTTTTAATTTCTAAAATGTGAGATTAGTTTTGTTAAGCGGTGTTCTTACGAAAGTCGCTTAACTTCTGTTTGAAAAGCATATCCCTGGCTGAAAAGCTGCTGTGACCACAAAACCTATCGTAAACCGTGAGTCCTTTTCTTATCTCTACACATCATTACGTCTTGGCGCAAAGGGTCAGACGGAACCACAAACACTCACTCAGCCATACCCTCATGCACAGAAGTATTCCCTCTATTCATTTCATTGCTACGCAATAAAAAAAAAAGGACGCACACATCGACAATCAAAGTTAAGGACGCAGAATGAGAAATAGAATTTTATAACCGAACAATTCTTTAATACTCCCGTGAATACACCAACAAGAAGGAGAGTTGTTGTATGTAGTAGTGGTTGGTTGGTAGAGAGATTATGTTGTTATTGTTGCATTCCTCTGCTATAGTTGTAGTAGAGGTTCTGGTATCTGTCATTCGTAGATGTGGTATAAATGTATGTAATAAACTTCAGTGGCATTATTTTGATGTTCCTCAAATCATCTGGGAGTTTTGTGTGGGAGTGACTCCATGCGTACCAGTTCATCATGATAAAGACGTGAGATCATATTTGCAGGGCTTCAGAGAGAGAGAGTCCTTTAAAAGAAAAGTATCGGGTGATTAATCAAGAGGTATTTTTTCAAAACAAAAACAATAAAAATATTGTTCATTCGAAAGGACATTTTGTGCCATTTATTTTTGGATATAATTTTCATCAAATGTTGGCCGCAACTACGACTCAGGGTGTCTATTCTTGGATGACTCGTTAGAGCATTACAATCGGTATTGCGTAATTGACTCGCGAAATGTTGGCTTCCAAACTCTTAATCGTAGCAGCACGCAGAAAAAAAATATGGTTACCATATGGTCACGGCAACAATAGCATGTTCTCTGCAATAAAAGTATGGTGGTCGCAACCTTAGTATTGTTTTTTGAATATAATTTTGACTATAGTATGATTACGACAATATAATATTGTTGAAATGTAACAAAAGCATTGTTGCCAAATTAAAAAATGAAAATATGGTTGTAGCAACAATATAACCGTATTATGATCCTCACAACAACATAATGATTCACACGCAACTATTCTTTCATTCTATGATCCCACAACCATAGTATGGTTCACACTCAACCAAAATATGATACCCACAACAATATTTCTTACAACCATATGATTCATATGAGTATGATTCACACAAAACATTGTTATGATATCCGAAATTATATATTAGGATTGTGTTATGTTTGCAAAAATAGCGATTTGAAGACAGTAAATTTTTAAAAAATATATAAAATTCAAAATAATAAAATTCAAAGTAGTGATTTAACAGTAGAAAAAATCCGTTTAAAAAACGTAAGCGTTTCATTTTTTAACCAAATCCAAACAAGTTTTCTCTAAAAAATTTTCACATTCAAATTAATAACAATTACAATCATACAGTATGATTAATGTAATCATATTATTGTTAGCATAAAACCCAAAAAACAATATTTTTGTCTCACCAACCATTTTTATATTGTTTTCATTTCTAAATTTGGCAACAATACTATTGTTACATTATAGCAATACTATCGTTACATTTTAACAATATTAATATTGCCGTAATCATACTATTGTCAAAATGTAATTCAAAAAACAATACTATGGTTGCGATAAACATACTTTTATTACAGATAACATATTATTGTTGCCGTGACCATTCAGTAACCATATATTTTTTTCTGCATGTGTTATCAGATCCCAATAATATTCATCGTTGTCAACAGAAGGTCGCACGTAGGGAAAATACATTTACAATTTCACCAGAATGGTTTCACAAAGCTATCATACCTCTCGATTAAATTTCATTGGAAGAGTGGTGAGGGTATAATGCAGTCAGTCTCGGCAGACTTAAGACTTGTCTTACTGGTTTTTTTATATTGGCGAAAACGACCGAGGAGAAAATGTCGTCATTTAAGAGACTAAAGGTACCTCAGAAAAAATATAGGATGGCTGATTAAAAATTTTAAATTTCACTGGGCTGTAAAAAGTACTGATCATTTTTTGAAATTTCTGGTTTTATTAGAAAGGTCGAACTTTGTCACCGATGTGTTTTTGCTTCGCCCAATGAGCTGAAGATTTCTTGGCAGGAGATGAAGAATTTTACCGATAAATCGTGTTTGCAGATGAAGCTCATTTTTATCTCGGTGGCTATGTCAATAAGCAAAATTGCCGCACATGGGGTTTAGAGAACCCACACGTGGCTATTGAGAAGCCAATTCATCCACAGTGAGTCACTGTTTGATGTGGATTTTGGGTTTGGCGGCATCATTGGGCCATTATTCTTCGAAAATAAGCGAGAAGCCGCAATGCTCAACGTATTTTTGGTTCCAAATTCAAGAGAATGATATGGACGACATTAGGCTTCAACGAAACGGGACCACATGTCAAACAGCCATCGATATTTTACGCACTCTTTTTGAAAATCGAATAATCAGCCGAAATTGTGATGTCAATTGACCGACTGCCTGCCTCGTAGCTGTGATTTGAACCATTTGGATTATTTGCTGTGGTGAGCAATTAAGGATAAATGCTAAGCAAAGCATCCAAAGACAATTGAAGCGTTGAAACATGAAACCGAAAATGCCATTGAAGAGATTCGAGCCGAAACAATCGAAAATGTACAGAAATATTGGGTTGATTGGATAAGGTTCTGTCGAACCAGTTGTGGAAGTCATACGTTCCATTATAAAATGACAAAGTTCAACCTTTCCAATAAAACTAGGAATTAATACAAATCATCAGTACTTTTTTTACAGCCGATTCAAATTGAAAAATGGCCCACCCTTTATTACTGCTTAAGGAGGTGTAGGGTGAATTAAATTCGGCATGGTCGTATATAAGGACGCTTAAGCTTGATTGAATTTTAAATAAAATATACTGAACTTCACTTGATGTTTTCTGAATGGCAATTAAAATTTTCTGTATTCTGAATTTAAATTTAAAAAAATCTGGCCTTATCGAAAATTTTGTGTAGAGTCTATTGTTAATTGATGGATTTAGACGCCCCCGATTCTGGCAAAATTATGCTGCTGTGTTTTCGTTAAATCGTTCATCTTGCATATGATTAAAAAGCGACAATCGCAACTGATTCTTATTTAGTGAATGTAGCGAGTGTGCCACAAGGGGCTACACTTACAACTTCTTACAAGCAAATCAAACATACGCTAGCTTAAACCCCATATCGCCTCGCCCACACACCTCCTTAATATTAAGGACGACAATAAAATGGAATGACACAATACACACCAAAGGTCATATTCCCTCTTAAATATGTTGGCAATTTCGAGAAGTTTAAATCTTTTATACATTTCCTGCCATCGTGAATGGAAACCATGAAAACCATGTAATAAAAAAAGTGAAATTTCATTTTCATTGCTCCTGCGGATTCACATGCGTGCCTGAGTGTGTGTGTGTGAACCAGAGTCAATGTTATTTGAACAATTCTTGTTGTTAAATACGATGTTCAAAAAGATTTATCTGTGGCTGTGTCGGTAGCTTTTATGTGGCTGCTGCTGCTGCTATGGATGTTGCCATGGCTGATGGCTGCTGTTCATTTGAACTAAAATGGACAAAAGGAGCACGAGACAAGGACAATCACAAAAATGTGATTTTTATTATTGTGAACTTAATTTAATCATTATCCTCCGGATGTTTTTGTATGTATCGGTAGTATTGCCATTGTATGTGCAACTCTCACATATGAACCGACCACATGGAAAGAGTCCATTGCACACTTGGATAAAGACCAAATAATAACCTCCTTTATTGTAGTTATTCTTTTTTCCTTTTATGCTTGTGTTTGAGCTTTTGTACTTATTCGATTGTGGTTGAAAATGCATTTATTTAATTGCCATTTTACCACTTTTTCATTTCGTTCTGCAGATTTTTCTCATACTGTGATTTGTTTAAGCGATTTTCTGCAGAGTATTCGCTCAGTTTGGATTTCTATGAAATTAATTGCTATACATTTTAATTAAATGTTCACCTTCAACAACTACTGCGACATTCAAAATGTTGTGATTTTTTTTCTGCTTTACAAATTGTTAGATTATGCTAATATTAATTGTGTATTAATTGCTAAGCAGCGCTTGCTCTAGATGGGTTGTTTTTATAACAAATTACATGTATTTTGTGAACACAAAAAAAGCAAAATGAATCTAATGAAATGGTTATCGTGTTACGTGCTTTAAAACACTCAACAACTTGTCCGGTAGTTTGTTTCCATTTTAATTCAAGTTTTTTTTTTGCCAGCAATTTTAGTTTAAACTTAAAAGGTTGCCTGCACTTTAACCCTAAATAATCGTATTGTGTGTCACGCTAAGAGTTCTCTTCCTCACGCAAATGTTTTTAAAATTGTTTAAACTGAAAGAAGTAAAAACGTCGTTAAATTCAATACGCTGAACCATAGATTGGATAACACGCATAGTGGCTAGAAGACGATAAAGTTTGAAAAATAATTTAGTTGGTGCTGCTAAACTTATTACACTCGTTTAAAAATTATGAATATTTTTCCTTGTCCAGAGTTCTAAATATTATAGATTTTGGCCTCCTAAACATGAAAATGAATTTTAAAAAAATGTCCACTTATTAGTTTTCAATATGTGACGCGCAAAATAGAATGGGAGCTAAGGTTTAAAACCAGTTTTGTTCAGGAGAGCCATTTTAAAGATTTAAATACGTGTATCTTTGGTCGTCGACTTCACTTTCATAAAACGCGCATATATGGGATCGGTCTCATTCGATGCTCAGATGTTGTCCACATCAAAAAAAAAGTGAAAATTGATTTTTTTACCCTTAGATCCCTTTCTCTATGAGCTGTCACATATACTTAGTAGTGACATACTTAACATTGAACACACCCATTTTAATAGTAGAACTGAACATACCCCGTTAATATCATATGGATTTTAAAGGCTAACCTCAATAGCGTTAGTCTGTAACGGGATTTTAAAATTGTTACCATTTTGTTAAAAACTTGTCTTCTAATTAAATATAGAATCAAGAGGTCTTGAGCCGGTTTAATCCCTGTTCAATGTGTAAAAGCAACAGACCGAAATAAAACAAACGAGCTAAACAATTGTTGCAACATTCATCATGGTCAGATAATGAGAACCGTATCGCTGTAATAGCGCTTTTGAAGGGTGAAATGAAAAAAAAGATATTTTCAAAGCGCTCCTGTCATTAGGCCGTCTACCGATGCATACAACTGTTTTACGATACTGGAGATGTAAAAGACCGCCACCGGTCGAGCCGCCCACGCTCTGTTCGAACACCGCATGTCAGCAAAGCCGTTAAAACAAGAATTCACAGAAATCCGCACCGAAGACAGGAAATCATGGCCCGTGAGATGAATATCACGCAAAAGTCCATGAGTCGAATCATTAAAAAAGACTTGGGACTTGGGGCTTTTAAACGACGTAACGGACATTTATTGACTGCAGCTTAAAAAAAATGGGATTGAAAAATGCAAACGTCTTTTGGTGAAGCACGCTGATAACTTGCACAGAAAAATTTTGTTCACCGATGAAAAAAATTTTTCCGTTCAGAAAAAATTTAACAAGCAGAATGATAGAGTGTATGGAAAAGGGTCATCACCCAGCTTCAGTCATGGTTTGGTGGGGTGTCTCTTACGAGGGGGTCACTGACCTACATTTCTGCGAACTAGGAGTCAAAACATCGGCTAAAGTTTCCCAAGAAACCATTAAAGAAACCGCCTCTTAACAATTCCCTGTTCCAAAACCAGCCATGGACTTTCCTCTAAAGAATGGCCCTCAGGCAGTCCAGATTTGAACCCATTGAATTACAAATTGTGGACGGTTTTAGAGGACAAGGTTTGTCACAAAATACACCCCAACATTGGATCTCTTAAGACTGCTTTGGTTCGAGCTGAGGCCAATTTTCCAATGGACGAGGTGCGTGCAGCTATTGATGATTTGCCAGTGCGACTTATGGCGTGTGGCAAAAGGAGGACATTTTGAAAAAGTAGATTCTTTTTGGATACAATATACATTAATAAATATATTAAAAAATATTTGGTCCAAAAACATTCAGGACTTTTTATTTTACAGCATAAAACGTGTGTCACAGTATTTATGTCCCTACTATGTATAGAATTTTTGCAATTTTTTGACGATTTATTTATGAGATTTCTCAGCTAAATCAAAAATATTAGCTTTTCTAAAACGTCTTCTTACAAGTTATTCAATTATTTAAATAGTTTTGATGTTAGAGACACATAAAATTTAACAAATTTAAGTTTTTGTGCATAAATCACGATTTTAAATTGAAAACAAAAATATATAAACAATAATTCCGGATGGAGCGCGGTCTTTTGTTTTTTTGCACTGCAGGCTGTGGCGGCACTGTTGGTCGAAGCGAGTGGAAAGTAAGCGTGACTTATAGTGGCTGACGGGGGATTTGTATTCGTCAGGCCTTCAGTTGCCATCATGCATTGGACACGTGAGAAGAGGTCATTTTGTGTTAAATCGTATTTTTCAAATGCGCACTCGACCATTGTAGTGCAATCGTGCTTTTCGTTAACGATTTGCTGTTCCTCCACGCAGACTTGTTCCTGGACGGAAATCAACTGTAAATTGGGTATCTTCATTGAGTACATGAGGAAATGTGTCATGTGTACGAAGGGGACCTGAGAGAAGGATTACAACACCACAAAACATCGAAAGAGTTAGAGCAGCAGTATTGAAATTTCCGAAACACTCTGCTCAGAAGCAATCACTTGCTCTTGGTATTTTTAGACTTCTTTCTTGAGGCAATGCAATGAGAGGATAAGGATGGTGCAACTGCATACACGCAGAGAAAAAATATGGTTACTATATGGTCACAGCAATAATAATATGTTCTCCTCAATAAAAGTATGTTCGTCGCAACCATAGTATTGTTTATTGAATTCTTTTCTGACAATAGTATGATTGCCGCAATATTGATATTGTTGAAATGTAACAATAGCATTATTGCCAAATTTAGAAATGAATATATGAATGCAGCAACCATATAAATATGGTTGGTGCGACAAAAGTATTGTAATTTTTCCTCATTTTAATATGCGTTTTAGAACAATGTTATTGTTACGGATTTAATGCAATAATAGTACTTTTTATATTGAAATTAAAATTGTTCAAACAAACTGCTTTGGCTTTGTTTGACTGAAATACTTTTTATAAAAACGCTTACGTTTTTTAAACTGAATTTTTCTTCTGTTTAATAAATCAGTCCTAATATTTTGAATTTGGTGCATTTTTTCCATAATTTAAATCTATTGTTGGCAACTTAATCAATCCAAGTCTAATAAATAATTTTGGGGATCATAATGTGTGATCATACTATGGTTGTAGGGATCATAGCATGGTTGCGTGTGAAACATACTATGGTTGTGAGGATCATAATATGGTTTTGGAGATAATAGTATGGTTGAGTGTGGATCATACTTTGGTTGTGGGGATCATAGTTTGGTTGTATGTGAATCATAGTATTGTTGTGAGGATCATAATGTTATTGTACCACAACCATATACCTAACAATAGTATGATGCTCTTCGAATATTGTTATCCACACAGCGAGTGTTACTATGAATTGTTTTAGGAAAATGTTTCCTGGACGACATATCGCTTTGATGTGAACTGGCCGGCACACTCGCCAGACTTACCTGAAGTCGAAGGTGTATATAACACCTGGAAAAACCTAATTAACAATATTGAGGCTAAAAATTGACAGAATACCAGTCGACATGCTTGTCAGAGTTCATGAAATCTTTAGAAAACGTATGCAGCAGTGTGTGGATTGCGAAGGTAAACATTTGTCAGATAAACTATTTACGAGTGAAACCATGTAATTTAAAAAATCGCTTACTGTTCAATATAATTAAAATATAAAATTAACTTTTCTAATGTTCATATTTTTTTTATTTCATTCATGTTTGGGAGTAATGGTCCAAAAAGCTGAGACATCTCATAAAAAAATCGTAAAAAAATTCTTTCTTGAAAACTAAACAGAGGAAATTTTTTTAAAATTCATTTTGGTTTTTAGGAGGCCAAAATCTATAGGAAAAAATATTTAGAACTCTTGACCAAAAATTGCTGTGGATTAGTGTTATTTTAGATTTGATTGTACCATTTGGACTTAAATTTCAAAATACCACTGCATATTGCATGAAGAGTATGTTGACAATATGACTTTTGTTCAGCGAAATCCCCAGTGTGCGTCGTGGCGAAGTTAACTGGCCGCTCGAGCATTTTGCCGATATTTTGTTTCACACATAATAACAAATATTAAGATAATTTTCTGAACACTTTTTGTTTTATGTACAACTAACATCATTATATAATTAAATCAAACATTTTACCTATTTAAAATCAATCTTTAATAATTCAATATTTTTTTATAATTTTATTAAGAATAAACACTTAATGTTCTTTCTTTTCTCTTCTCTTTACAGGTAAATTTAATTTTTTTAATAATCGGTAGCTTTAAATTCATAAACCAGGTAACATTTTAATCAATTTTATATGTACATGACCTTTCTCGTGACGCATATAATTTAACATGCATACGTAGTTTCCGCCTTCATTAGGGAGCCAATCAGTGAACAGCACACGGAATAATTCTTCATACATGGATCGAAAGGCGTAATGTGCTCTAATTAAGGAAAAGAATATATAAAGAATAAGAATACAGATTAGTTTAAATGGTCTGTCTTACTTACAAAATTTCCGGAGTTCTTCCTAGTTAGTGTCAGTAAAATTACCTTAGCCTGGAGATGAAGTCCCTATGTTTCCTTTTCACAGTCTTCGTACTGTTTTTTTGGGTGCCAAATCGGTACGTACGAGTAAATGTTGTACTCGTAAAGCTCAACGGGCTTCCTAGTCTTTCCTTAAAGTTTTGTTCGGGTATCCCACTGGAATAAGTCATCCTTGGTATGTGCTTTCTTTGCCCACAGTGCCATTTCGGCTTCCTGACGATTTCGTCTTCCTGACGATTTCGTCTTCCTGACGATTTCGTCTTCCTGACGATTTCGTCTTCCTGATGATTTCGTCTTTCTGACGATTTCGTTGCTTCATATGTTAGTGTGTCCCGGCACACATGCAATTATATAAGTACTGAGGATGAGAACTATTTGAAAATAGATTTACTACAATATAATAGGAGTGATTTATTTAAAAGTAGAAAAAATCAGTTTAAAAAAAAAAAAGCGTTTTTATAAACAACATTGCAGTTAAACAAAGCCAAAGCAGTTTCTTTGAAAAATTCTATTAGATCCGTAACAATACGAGAAAATTGTTCTAAAACGTATTTTCAAATGAAGAAAAATTACAATCGTATTATTGTTTACATAAAACCCCAAAAAACAATACTTTAGTCGCACCAACCATATTTATATTGTTGCTACATAATATTTTCATTTTATTTTTAATTTGTCAATAATGCTATTGTTACATTTCAACAATATTAATATTGCGGCAGTCATACTACTGTCAAAATTAACATATTTTAATTATTATATTATTAGTGCCGTGACCATATATTAACCATATTTTTTCGCTGGGGGATATTGTCTAAATCACCATAGATGCAATGGCCTTATTCACGCAGAGAAAATATATGGTTACTACATGGTCAAGGTAACAATAGTAAGTTCTCTGCAATAAAATTATAATCGTCTCAACCATAGTATTGTTTTTTTAATTAAACTTTTACAATAGTATGATTGCGTCAATATTAATATGGTTGAAATGCAACAATAGTGTTGTTGCCAATTTTAAAAATGAAAATATGGTTGTATCAACAATATGAATATGGTTGGTGTGGCAAAAGTATTGTTTTTTGGGTCTTATGTTAACAATAATATGATTACAATAATATGATTACAATAATATGATGATATCGTATTTTTTTTTAATTTGACAATGTTATTATTACGAATCTTACGAAGTAATAGTACTTTTTATATGTTAATTAAATTTGTTCAAGGCAAACAACTTTGGGTTAGAATAACTGAAATATTTTTAATAAATGAATTGGTTCTACTATTAAATAAATCGCTCCTATTACGAGTATTAAGGGTAAAATGTATTTTTACACAATTTACTTAATACGAGTAAAACTCTATATGTGACAGCGCATAGAGAAATGAACCTAAGGGTAAAGAAATCAATTTTCATTTTTTTTCTTTTTTTGATGTGGACAACATCTGAGCATCGAATGAAACCGATCCCATGTCCCAAAAGTGTTCCCTCCCAGAGACATGCGCGTTTTATGAAAGTGAAGTCGACGATTCTAAGCGCAAATAGTTAGGGACCTAAGCTTTAAAATGGCTCTCCTGAACAAAACTTTTCACTTTTTTTTGATGTGGACAACATCTGAGCATCGAATGAGACCGATCCCATGCCCCAAAAGTGTTCCCTCCCAGAGATATGCGCGTTTTATGAAAGTGAAATCGACTATAGAAAGGGACCTAATCTTTAAAATGGCTCTCCTGAACAAAACTGGTTTTATCCAATACGATCGTAATAAAAAATTCCGTTGTTTTTGTTAAAATTGTTACCCAATCCTCCCAAAAACTTTTGAGGATCATGGTATGGTTGTGTGCGAATCTTACTGTGGTAGTGCGGATCATATTATGGTTGTATGTTTATGGTTATGAGGATCATAATATGGTTGTGGGGATCATAGTATGGTTGAGTGTGAACAATAATATTGTTGTGATGAGCATAATATATTTATGCCACAACCATATAACCAACAATAGTATGATGCTCTTCGAATATTGTTACCCCAACCTTACTTTTTTTTCTTCGTGTTGCCGCCTGATTGTCAGTGAAAATTGTTACCGCCATTTTAGGGTATGTTGTGTAGTCGGTGGTACGAGGGTTGCTATTTATATTTCGGATCCTGACAGTACCAGGGTTCCCAGATGCAAACTAGAACTTCCACTGAAAACTTTGACATTATTTAGCATAACTTCACTCAGAACGTTTTGTCATTTGAGGACGAATTGTATTGTTTACAGTGTGTTGAAAAATGCATCTGAGTTAAAAAATGGAATTATCCCGTGAACATTTTCGTGCGATGATTTTTTTACGATTTTCGGCGCTGGGGTTCGAGATAAGAGTGTTTAAATCAACTTGTTTCGACTTTTGGCGATGAAACACCATCAAAAACCACTGTTAATCGCTGGTACGAAGAGTTCAGTTTTGGACGCCGTTCTCACCAGGATGAATTTCGTGAAGGACATCCAACTTCTGTCACTTTGCCAGAAACTATCGATGCCGTGCGTGAACTGATTAAGCAAGGCCGACATGTGACATACCGTGAGATTGAGGCATCCTTGAGCATTAGTACGACAAACATCAATAAGATATTGTATGTTCATTTGGCCGTGAAAAAATTTTATTCTCGCTAGATCCCACATAATTTCACGAATGCTCAAAAAAAGGCTCGTATGAATTGGTGCAAGAGATGTTGAAAAAGTATAATAAAAGTAGCTCAAATGTATAATAAAAGTAGCTCAAAGGCAGTGTATAACATTTTCACAGGTGACGAATCATGGATCTACGCATATGAACCAGAAACAAAACAGCAATCGACCTTATGAGTCTTTCAATACGAGTCAAATCCAACAAAAGTTGTTCGTGGAAGAAGTACATCGAAGCAAATAACTGCGTTTTTTTCGTTATAACCGGCCATGTCGCCACAGTGCCTTTAGTGGAACGTAGGGCGGTCAATTCTGAGTGGTATACAATCATGTATTTGCCAACAGTGTTCGAATAAATGAGGAAAGATAATAAGAGAAGACGGACCATTTTGCATCACGACAATGCAGGCTCCAACACACAACTGCTGAAACGATGAGCTACGAGTACGTGACTACTAAAGATGTCGAATTCACTTCTTCTTCAATGACTTCTTCTTATTCCTTAGCATTAAGAAAAAAATGTGGTTTAATGTTTTTCATCGCCCGAATCAGCTGTTGAAGCTTTCAAAAATCATGTTTTGATGGTATTTCAATCGGAGTGGAAAAAGTGCTTCGAAAATTGGTTTGTGCGCATGCAGAAGTGAATTGATCTTAAAGGAGAATATTTAAAAAAAACATTTTTGATGGTAAATATTCGCATTTTCATTATTAGGCCAGAAATATATATAGCAGCCCTCGTATTAACTTTGGATATTCCATCAGTACTTACAACCGAATGTTAGTTGAATGCACTGCATTTGATGAATCGGTGGAATTTTGGATGATGGATCCACATAAAGCACTTGTTCAACAAAAGGCTATTAACTCAATAATTTTGAATTTATCTAACATAAATAAGAAACGTTTACATCGGTCAGTCATATCGGGTAAAAAGTGGAGAACATTAAGATTTGTACAGAAGGAAGTGTATATAGATCGATTGGCTTAAAGTCAATACATAACAATATTCTTTTTATTTTTATTATGCTTATATTCAATCAAAAAACTTGGTACCAATAACAACTTGTTTTGAGTTATGATACAATTTTAATCATCGTCACCATCAATTGGTTACAGTAAAAATATGTTTGCAACTCGTTCGGTTGTCACAACATTTCTACCGCATTTCAAAAGAATAGCCGATCAATGTGTTGTGCGATAAATACTTCGGTCATATTTATCATCTTTCACACGCACATTTGGTGACTGCAATTCTTTGTTTTCAACAGAATGTTTGTAGTTCTAATTAATTTTCATATAGAGGTTTTTCTCTGTGTGTAGATGAGCTCACATCATCGGCAGTTATTAATGTAATAAAAACGATATAATCAAATTTAAAACTTGGGATATACGAGGGCGACCGCAAAACTAACTAGCCTGGCACATTTTCTGTTTTACTAGCAACTTTTTTTTATGTTTTTTAAAAGCAATCTTTTATAAGCCATCTGTCAAAATTTCCGAAATATTTAATGATTATTTTCTTTGTTACAGGTGATTGAAGTAAACAAGTTTTATAATTTTTGAAAAATGGAAAATAAAGAGTTCCGTGCGGTAATTAAACACTTTTATATGAAAGGTTATACGCCACAATTAGTCAAAGATGAATTGGATTCTGTTCATGGTGATAATGCACCATCATACTCCACCGTGAAATCCTGGGCTCAACAATTTAAAATGGGTCGTTCAAGTACGGAAGACGAACAACGCTCTGGAAGACCGAAAACTGCTACTACTATTGAAAACATTAGAAAAATATTTAATGAAGTGACTAAAGATAGACGAATAAAGCTCAGAGAACTTGCTGATATTGTTAAAATACACGAAAAACAAGTTTGGAGTATTTTACATGATGAACTCCACATGAAGAAGCTATCTGCAAGATGGGTGCCGCGTTTGTTGACTTTGCCCCAAAAAATCGTCCGTTGGACCAATTCCGAGGAGCTTTAAGCGATTTATCAGCGAAATCCAATAGAGTTCTTGCGCCGATTAGTGCTGGTAAAAGTTGTCCCAAGAAGGCGAAAACTGTTAAGTCAGCAGGAAAAGTAATGGCCACAGTGTTTTGGGATGCAAGGGGTATAATATTTATTGATTATCTTGAGAAAGGAAAAACTATAAATAGTGAATATTATTGTGCATTATTGGATCGGTTGAGTGAAGAAACCAAGATAAAACGACCGCATTCAGAAAAAAAAGTTCTTTTTCATCAAGATAATGCTCCTTCACACACTGCATTTTTAACTCAACAAAAACTGGCCGAATTACGATTTGAAATTGCTCCTCATCCACCATATAGTCCAGATTTAGCTCCTTCTGATTATTTCTTGTTTCCAAATTTAAAAAAAATTCTCGGGTGCATTTCGTCCAATAGCGAGGTTATTGCTGAAACTGAGGCATATTTTGAAGGTCTTGAAAAATCTTATTTTTCGGATGGAATTAAAAAACTTGAAAAACTTTTGATTAAGTGTATTGAGTTGGAAGGAGATTATGTTTAAAAAAACGGTTCTTTTTATGTTAGGCCAGTTACTTTTGCGGTCGCCCTCGTATGTTATCAATGGAATCAATTTGATTGAATATTTTCGTAGGCATGTTACTGCTTTCAATGAAATAAGATTTGAAAATAATTACTCTAGTTTTCTTACAAGTAAAATTGTTATGCTGAGTCGATCGTTATACGCATAGCAAGGGGTAACAACATTCGCTTTCCTAAAAAAATCTATTACAATAAATAAATAAATTGTTTCTTATTTCAGGAACACGTGAACCGAATATAAAAAAATTTAAACATTAGTTGGTCCAGTTAACAAATGTTCGTAGTAATGACAACTGACTGGAAATGACAAAGGCTACTTAAACCCAAAAATCTATAACAAGTAGCAATACTTGATCAATTCAACAGTTCCAATAACTCTCTCAATTAGTTAGAGTTACCGATTCATTGTCTCTTCAAATGATAATGTCCGTTCCCGTTTCTGAAACTCAATATCCATGTTTCGCACTTGCAATTTAAAAGCCAATATCGTCAATTTCTATCGATGGTACGGATATTGTACAATCAAAAGCTCTCGATGTTCTGGGCATGAAAATACAATGTGACGCTCGTTGGGCGAGACATGTATTCGAAATGTCGAAAGAAGCACTCAAGTGCATAAGCTTTTTAAAGTGGTGCAAGAAATATTGCACTCCTTTTGATCTTTTCAATATCTATACAACTTACATCAGGCCCAAGATGGAATACAACTCCCATATATGGACAGGTGCTCCAAAATCATCCTTGGAGCTACTTGACCGTGTTCAAAGGAGAGCGATGGTGCTGATAGGTGACAGTAGGATATCCAACTCTATTGTTTCCCTTGAGCATCGTCGGAATGTGGGTTGCGTGAGGCTGTTCTATCGTTACTTTCATGGTGTGTGTTCATCAGACATCCGTCGCCTTATTCCTGACGTGAGGATGTTCGGCAGGGATACGCGACTTTCTAGGAATTCACACCCGTTTGTTATCAAATGGCCAGTTGACCGCACTATACACTACAGATCAAATTCGTTTTCGCTCGTACAGTCCGTATGTGGAATCGACTTCCGGCAAATGTACGAGTATTTCCCACTAATTGCGACATACAGAAGTTCAAGGCAAGCGTCAATAACACTGTGGAACATTTTCGGGGTTATTGTCTGGGGGGTGAGAAATTCCAAGTCAGGGTGATGGTACTAGGTCAGTATATTAAAACCCTCAAAGGGTTTTGCGTTCGTATGTGCCAGTTTTTTTTATGACCTTTTACATTTTTTCCTTATCTTGATGTTTTTTCGCTTAGTTGTAAAATGTTGGCAAAAACGTAGTTTGACATAACTCGAGAACGACTAGTTCGATTTTGCTGAAATAAATTGAGAAAAATTTATGAAGAAAATTTTGCCAAAAAAAATTTTTTTTTTTAAAACATATAAATCCCAAACGGAAAAACGTGTAGAGTCTTATAACTTTCACGTAAAGTCACATAACCTATAAACAAAATGCGACATAGATCATAGAAATCGATTAACGCGTTCTGCTTTTATTTACAATTTAGTGAAGTTACTTAATTTTGACTGGCACATACGAACGCAAAACCCTTTGAGGGTTTTAATATACTGACCTAGTACCATCACCCTGACTTGGAATTTCTCACCCCCCAGATTGGCTGTTGTACTGTGTAATCATTACTCCCTCTTTCCCCCCTCCGATCCTTTACTTTCCACTCTCCAACGCAATGCACCGCATGTATAGGGAGCACCCCCTTGGTTATTTAAAAAAAATTATTTATGTAGTGGTAAGTTGAACCAATTATTCTTTTTGATTGTAAACATTCAACAGAGACAACAGATTTATTTTGCAACGGTATTTGTGTATTTCCATTCAATTTCCAACTGATTATTTTCTAAGTGTATATAAGTAGACATGAAGCTTTGGCTTCATGTTCTTCTTTTGAGAATTTCATGCCACTGTGCGTCGTCTTTACAAAAACGAGGTTTGAACTACTGTAATTAAAGTGCATCGTTTATTCAGTGACAGAAAGACGGGCATCTTTGCTAATTGAACATGCTTCGCATCAAAAACTTCCACTCCAATTGTGTCAATCTCAATTAAAATTTGCTATACAAGCAAAAACTAAAAGCACAACCAGGAGCTGAAGCATTTAAAATTGAACAAATCAAATGGCGAATTTGCTTTCTTCTTTAACTTTAACAAATTTCAATATAGGGTCATGAAATGAAAAAAAAATGTCACGTTACGGGTACGCACATTACCGTGCGTCAATACTTTGTTAACCGATAATAAAAAAAAATAATACTTTTATATACGTGCCGCAAAAAACACCATACGCTAAATAATTTTCCAAATTTATTTGCTTTAACAAAATATACAAAATGTTCCAAACACACACACTCACAAACAAATCGCCGAAAACCAATCTGAAGAAAATATCCGAAAGCCGTAAAAACTGACACCTCTTTCGTGAGTGGCGTAAGCAGGGGAGTTGTGGGGCCTCACTCCTCTAAACGGAAAGCGGAAACGCACAACGAAATAATCACAAACAAACAGAGTGCCGATAAAAGAGTAAAGATAACAAAAAAAAACAAAATATTTCATGTTTGTTATTGTTACACCCCAACCCCCTGCGTCACGCTTTATATCAAAATTATTGGATTGCGTGTCTGTGTTCGGTCTCTTCTGCCTCATGGCTGTGTTGTTTGTTTTGCTGTTTTGCGAAAACGATTATGGCGGCTGGCATTTTTGTACCTTCACATTTATAATAATGTGTCACTTCCGTTTCCCCTATGCAATGACGCTGAGTACAAGACCGGGAGTCGCTCGCTGGTTCTCCGGCGACAGGAAGGATATTATCATATTGACTCACATTTTACCTGGGTGTTTGTAAGCGTGTGTGAGTTGCTCCCTATATGTCCTTACCTCATGTTTATGTTTGTTTGTTGAGAGCAACACACATACACATGCATATATCCTGCAAACAAGTCCTACTATTAGTATTTATTTACTCTTTTTCATATAATGACAGCTGTCAGTGTGTTAAAAGTTCCAAGGACCTGAGTGATATAATCCAATCTGAGTGTGTCTCATCCTTATACTGCCTCGCCTTCGTGAAGTTATAGTGGCTGCCGTGTGTGCTCGCACTCCGCTAACAAGGAAGTGTTTTGAATTATTATCGAAATATCATCGCCGTCGTGCAAACGCCAAGTGGTGCTTTGCATAGCACTTTTTTTTGTAATGACAACAATTTATGACATCGAACACTGGGATTTGTGTCATGTAAAAATGCGCCGGTAGAGCGGGAAAAAGAAGGGCGCTGATATTTACATACGTGTATACGCATTTTTATTAACGATTTTGCATAACGTCAAGCCACTGAATGAAATCGAAAAAAAAGATTGCTACAACTGATTATCTTGGTAAAATCTTTCATAAAAATCTACAAAATAATGTTTTTTTTTTAATGTTTGTATGCCTGTATGGTGAACGGTGACGAAGAAGACCACCAACGCAAAGCTCCTGATCAAGACTCAAAGATCAGCAG
Organism: Hydrotaea diabolus; assembly: GCA_963513945.1. NCBI lineage: Eukaryota > Metazoa > Arthropoda > Insecta > Diptera > Muscidae > Hydrotaea > Hydrotaea diabolus. Next base: position 161,103,061 of record OY740718.1, read on the forward strand.
GCATTGGTGAATCTGACACAATCCTTAGTTGTCCCTTGGAGGCTGTGAACAGAAACAGAAAACAGAATCGTTGCTACAACCGATATTTTTTGCCAACTGAATGATTTAGGTTACATGCATCAGGTTACATCCATCAATACAACCGAATATTAGTTGGTGCTCTGAAATTTTAAGTTATTGGCGCTTTAGTATGGGTGCAACATACCAAGTATCCGAAATTTCAGAGTAGAATTTTTGGATCACATACGAGTACCAAACTTGTTCAACGAAAAAAAAAAAATAATTAAATAAAGTTAATCAGAGGCAAAAAACTGTTTAGACAATTAAAATACTTGAAGTACTCCTAAGGAGGGTCATGACGAGGAAAAAGTGGAAAAGATGATGGATGATTTTTACTGGGAACAAAATTTGGTTACTCGATAGGCTTAAAGTCAGTTATAATCGAATTAATTTTATTTTAAAAAAATATATTATCAAACAATTCGTTGTTGGTTACGATGAAGTTTTCGTTATCATCGCTAATAACACAGTACAACAGCCAATCTGGGGGGTGAGAAATTCCAAGTCAGGGTGATGGTACTAGGTCAGTATATTAAAACCCTCAAAGGGTTTTGCGTTCGTATGTGCCAGTTTTAGTAACTTCACTTAATTGTAAATAAAAGCAGAACGCGTTAATCGATTTCTATGATCTATGTCGCATTTTGTTTATTGGTTATGCGACTTTACGTGAAAGTTATAAGACTCTATACGTTTTTCCGTTTGGGATTTATATGTTTAAAAAAAATGTGTTTGGCAAAATTTTCTTCATAAATTTATTTCCAATTGCAAAAATGTTGATTTGGTAGAGAAACAGTATATTAATGGATTAAAGAAAATGTAATTATTAATTTTTCTCAATTTATTTCAGCAAAATCGAACTAGTCGTTCTCGAGTTATGTCTAACTACGTTTTTGCCAACATTTTACAACTAAGCGAAAAAACATCAAGATAAGGAAAAAATGTAAAAGGTCATAAAAAAGGGTTTTAGTATACTGACCTAGTACCATCACCCTGACTTGGAATTTCTCACCCCCCAGACAATAACCCCAAAAATGTTCCACAGTGTAATTGGTTACAACAACAACAAGATTTCAAAACAGGTGGTTGTGACAACTACTTAGTAGAGACATAAATACTGTTACAACATTGAACACACCCATTTCAATAGTAGAACTGAACATACACCGTTAATGTCATATGTGACAGCGTATAGAGAAAGGGACGTAAGGGTAAAACAAAAAAAAATTTCATTTTTTGATGTGGACATCTGAGCATCGAATGAGACCGATACCATGCACCAAAGGTGTTCCCTCCCAGAGATATGCACGTTTTATGAAAGTGAAATCGACGATTCTAAGCGCAAATAGAAAGGGACCTAATCTTTTAAATGGCCTGAACAAAACTGTTTTTTAACCTTAGGTCCCTTTCTATTTTGCGAGTCACATATGGGTTTTGAAAGCTAACCTCAATAGCGTTAGTCTGTAACGGGATTTTAAAATTGTTTCAACTTTCATCTTGGAGTGGTCACATAATGAGAACCGTATCGCTGTAATAGCGCTTTTCAAGTGTGAAATGAAAAAAACGATATTTTCAAAGCTCCGACCACTACGGATTAGCCGCATGTTCGTCTACCGATGCATAAAACTGTTTAAGGAGACTAGAGATGTAAAAGTCCGCCACCGGTCGGGCCGCCCACGATCTGTTCGAACACCACATGTCATCACAGCCGTAAAATCAAGAATTCACAGAAATCCGCTCCGAAAACAGAAAATAATGGCCCGTGAGAAGAATATCACGCAAAAGTCCATGAGTCGAATCATTAAAAAGACTTGGCATTTGGGGCTTTCAAACGACGTACAGGACATTTATTGACAGCAGCTTTAAAAAAATAGGATTGAAAAATGCAAACGTCTTTTGGTGAAGCACGCTGATAACTTGCACAGACAAATTGTGTTCACCGATAAAAAAATTTTTACCGTTCAGGAAAAGTTTAACAAGCAAAATGATAGAGTGTATGCGTGGTCATCTAAGGAAGCATCTGAACTGATCCCAGGGGTGGGAAAGCGTTATGACCCAGCTTTAGTCATGGTTTGTTAGGGTGTCTCTTACGATGAATTTCTGCGAACAAGGAGTCAAAAATCGGCCAAAGTTTACCAAGAACCCGTTTTGGAAGCTGCTGTAAAGCCTCTTAACAATTCCCTGGGTTCTGCGAAAGCATGGTCATATAATTAGAGTTTAAAACCTCTATAATTCTATCCACATGTTAATAATAATTGTGTTCTATTGGCACTCGCTTATACGAGTAATACGAGTAAGTGGTCGCTTAGGCGATAACTTCAAAACTTTACGAGAATTTTTTAAATCTTTGTGTACAAAAACTTACTGGTTATATGTATCATAAACAGCTTGATTCAAAAAGTTGTAAATTGTAAAAAAAGTTATTCAAGAAATAATATACGCGAATAATAATCGAGCTCGCTTAAGGTTATTCTTAAATAATTTTCTACCCAAAAATGTTATTTATTAAAAACAAACGCGTCGTAACGCAAATTGTCTATAGTTTTCTCTAAGCAAAATCATTTCTATATTTTTGTACAATTTATCGCGTTCCAAGCGAGTTACCATTAGAAGACGGACACTATTTTTTCCATTGCACTATATCTCCTTAACCTTAAGTATCCATATCTTTATCCACATCTAACTTTGCAGCTGAAGAAGTCGTTTTAGACCTTCTGCAATTATTTTTTTTTTACTTCATTACTTCCTTCAATGACAATAAAACTTAAGAAACTTTTAAGCAAAATTTATGCACGACAAACTTATGTAAATTTTTTGACAATTACGATTACAAAATTCCTTAGACAAGCAAAAAGACTGAAATATTTTTATGTTTTCTCAGTAACAAAACAATGCAAAAACTGTAAACAGAACAAAAGAAAAATTAAAATCCACTACATACTGTAATGAAATTAACAAAAAAATTCTTTGTAAGAAAGTTATAGGAAACACCCAAAGAACGAAAGAAAAACAAAAGCCAAAGAATGGAGAAAAACTAGTTCGCATGAAAACACAATATGCAACTTCTTCTCGTTAACGGACTGCATATCCACTGCACTGATGTTGCTACTACTGCCACTTTTGTTATTCTTTGAGTTTCTTTTGGGTTGCAACAATTTGTCCTTTTTGCAATTTTGGCCAACAACATTGACATTGTCGGCAAATGGATGGGAGGTACTCGATGGGAGGTAGGTTAGGAAGTCAGAACTGTTATGAAGTATATTTATTGGCAGTAGTACGTCTTCTATTATTGGCCAATTTTACAGCCCAGCAAATGAAATTTTTCCAAAATTTAACAAGAGAAGCCTAGTGGGAATTTGCGGAAGTTTAAAAAAACCCACTGGCATCCAAGTGCTTTGGTAGCACAAGTACTCGTAAAACAAGAAAAAACGCTGGTCGAACAAAAAGACGAATCTGGTATATCTCTGGTATATCTCTCATCGTAGATTCGCTATTTAAATAGTAAAAATAACAATAATCATAGTTACGGGTCCCTAGGTTCTTTAATTATGAGCGACATTCTATTATGAGCTACACTCTAAGAAAACTTTCGTTCGAATTTGCTACAAAATTTGCTTTAATTAAAGTACTCACGTGTCGAAGTTTACTAGTGGTCGCTTGTCTTGATCCTCATGGCCGTTTATGGGCCTTTGAGGGCGAACACAACCTTACTTAACTCTTACAATATCCCATTAACGAACAGGGTTCAAATCAGAAGCTGTGATAAACTCACCGGGACCGGGACCTACTGCTTAACGCGCTCTCCGAACGTCAATGCATTTCTATAGAGAAGTTTTTACATGGCGTGGAGATAAATCTCAAACTCGGTAAGTCGCCGGCATTTACGAGATGGAAACCCGCCGCTGAAAAATTGTTAGCTGTTCTTAGCCGGTGTTGGACCAGTTTTAGTATTATACTGGGATCCTTCTATAGTTTAGGATCTAGTATAATTCGTGCTTTCAATAGATACACGTTCGAACGGATATGGCTAGAACATCTTAGAATTTTACAACTGTCAATAACACATACAGGGTGGGCCAAAAGTTACCACGTGGTTAAAAACTTTAATAACTTTTTACTTTGCTAATTTTTCTTAGTTTTTTCTCTGATTATACTTACATATGTGACGAGCAAAATAGAAAGGGACCTAAGGGTAAAAATCAGTTTTGTTCAGGAGAGCCATTTTAAAAATTCAAATACGTGTATCTTTGGTGTACCATCACTTTCATAAAACGCGCATATCTCTGGGACGGAACACTTTTGGGTTATGGGATCGGTCTCATTCGATGCTCAGATGTTGTCCACATCAAAAAAAGAAAAAAATGAAAATTAATTTTTTTACCCTTAGGTCCTTTCTCTATGCGCTGTCACATTTGGGTAGCCATTTTTTGGGCCCCAGACAATTTTTACGGGGACTATATCAAAAAATAAGTCAGGACTATTTTCATTCCCCCAAAGGGTTACTTTGCTTCCTTTTGCCGGATTTGGCTCATTTTCAGTACCTGTCGATCGCCTACTACATGATGGCGCACAATACCGATGTGGTTTGATGTTAAATAACTTTTTATATTTATTTATATTTTTATTTTTATTTCAGAATTTTGTGAAGCAAACTAGGGAATTTGAAATGGAACACCTCACAATAGAACAGCGATCAGCAATTGTTCAATTTTATTTTGAAAATGGTAAATTGTTGCGATTACAATTAGCCCCAACGTTCACAGTTTTTAACTGTGACAGACTGTTTTCATTGGAGTTATTTGAAAGAAATGGTATACGTTAATAAGCCAGCGACCATACCACAGCTAAAACAAAACATTCGTCATGAAATAAACGCCATAACACCGGATTTAACGAAAAGTTATGCAAAATGTACTAGCCAGAGCACGAACGTGCCCAGCCGAAAATGGCTTGCGGGATATAATTTTTTGTACTTAAGCCAAAAATATTCCCCATTAATTTAATAACAATTAACCAATAAATAATAAAGTTATTAACATTCAAACCAAAAAGGTAGTTTTGCGCCACCTTGTATAAGACATATACAGGGTTTTCCATTAAGGACATAGGAATTTTGTATAGTAATAAAACACAGTTCAAGTAAATTCCAGGTGTAGTGCAAATGTTACATTTTAAGAATGAAATACGATTTCGGTCATTTAACCACCATTAGCCAGTGTACAGCGATCTATTCTTTGGACCCAATTTTCCACTACTCTTTCACACATTTCGACAGTAGCGTTGGCAATTTCGCGTTGGATGTTGTCTCTCAGCTCGTCTAAAGTTGTTGGCATGTTGGCAAAGACAAATGACTTGATGCTGCCCCATAAAAAAAACCAATTTTATGGAATTGGACGAGGTGGCTATTCGACCGGACCATTTCTCGAGATAACACGTTCACCGCATTTGCCTTTCAGTTAATCGTTTGTAACGAGTGCAGTGTGGCCAGTGGCATCGCCTTATTAAAACGACATAGCGGCGATGTCAAGCTCATCCAATTCTGGCCAAAAATAATTTTCAAACAAGGAACGATAACGCTTTTCATTTATGGTAACATGAAGATTGTTTTTATCGACGAAAAATACGGCCCAATCACACCTCCGCACAGTTTCCGAAATACCCAATTTAGCGGCGCTTTGTTTATAACTCCAAAAACATAAACAATTAGGAATATTTTTTTATTTTTGTAATCTATATACGGGCGGTCCAGAAACTTCTTAGCCTAGCACAAAAAGCGCGGTATAAACAGAAAAAAGTTAAGTGTTTTGGAAACTTCCATCTCTGCTATGAACACATGTTAAATTTTGTTTCAATCTGGCAACTCCTTCATATAGAAACAGGTATTCACAAAAGACGCATCCGCGATTTTTTTACAATTAGAAATGCGGGACAAGAAATTCATAATGATATGGTGAATGTGTTAGGTGAAAGTGCTCCTTCATATGCAACAGTAAAAAATTGGGTTGCTGAATTTAAACGTGGTCGTACAAGCATTGAAGATGAACCACGTAGTGGACGTCCAAAATCAGCAACAACAACAGAAATTGTAGCCAAAGTGCATGATATGGTATTAAATTATCGACGAATAAAAGTGAGAGAAATAGCTAATATCATGGGCATCTCAAATGATCGAGTCCATATAATTTTGCATGAAGAACAACAGATGAAAAAGCTTTTTGCAAGATGGGTGCCGCACTTGTTAACAGTCGACCAAAAACGCATAAGAATGAACATTTCTCAAGCTTGTTTGGATCGTTTTCAGCGAAATAAAATGGATTTTAAGCGTCGTTTCATAACTGTTGATGAGACATGGATCCACCACTATACTCCAGAGACAAAAGAACAATCCAAACAATGGACTGAATCTGGAGGAAGTGCCCCAAAGAGAGCAAAAACAATTCAATCGGCTGGTAGGGTTATGGCAACGGTTTTTTGGGACTTCAAAGGTATTTTATTGATTGACTATCTGCAAAAGGGTAAAACAATAAATTCAGAGTACTATTGCAACCTTTTAGATCAATTAAATGTACAAATTCGAGAAAAACGTCCTGGCTTACAACACAAAAAAATAATTTTTCATCAAGACAACGCACCAGCGCACAAGAGTGTTTTAACAATGGCTAAAATCAACGAATTAAAGTACGAGTTGCTTGACCACCCACCTTATTCTCCTGATTTAGCTCCAAGTGACTTTTACCTGTTCCCAAATCTAAAAAAAATCCTTGCTGGCAAGCGTTTTACCTTGAGGAAGACTATTTTAATTAAGGGATAGAATTGTTAGATAAGCGTTGGACTAAGTGTATTGAAGTTTCAGGAGATTATATTGAAAAATAAAAATATTTTTGAAAAACTAACTATTCTCTTTCATTGATAGGCTAAGAACTTTCCGAACCGCCCTCGTAGTAAGTCTGACCTTGCTCAAACTTCAGAAAAAAATAGTGTAGAGTATCTGATAGTTGGCTCCATCGCATTTAAGTGTTTTTAGTATATCTCACAACCCCTAAATGGGCGACAAATGATTTGTTTCCTTAAAGGACTCTCTTTTATCAATTAACAACTTGCTACATAGTTATTCGGCCTATCGACTAGAACGTACTGTTCAAAGATGGCTCCAAGATACCAATGGCACTTATAAAAGGTGTTCCAACTAAAACGCACTATATTAATTATAAATAAAATAAAAAAAAAAAAACTTTCTAGGGAATTATCTTAATATGTTGTATTATGATAGACGGATCTATGAATATTATATCGGGAAAGTGCTCGCCACGGCTTCGGTGGCATACCTCTATCCGTTGGTCCATATTTTCAATGGCTCTAGACATAGTAAAGATTCAATGTCGTCAATGTGCTGAATTATCCCATCGTTTAGCTCTTGATTTGTTCTTGGCTTATTGACGTACACGTTTTCTTTTAAATATCCCAAAAAACAGAAGTCCATAGGTGTCAAATCACATCATCATGGCGGCTAATTAACATTGCCAGGACTTGAGATAACCCGTCCATAGAGTTTCTTGAGCAAATAAGCCATTGTTGTGTTGGCTATGTGGCAAGTGGCACCATCCTGTTGGAAGCGCATATCGTCCAGGTCCATATCCTGAATTTCTTGCTACAAGAATTCCGTTATTATCTCGCGATAGCGAACACCATTCACGGGAACTGCTTATCCGGCCTCATTTTCAAAGATGTAGGTCCGTTGACGCCACCAGCCCATAAACCGCGACAAACAGTCAATCTTTGTGGATGCATCGGCTTACCAGTAATCACTCGTGGATACTCCTTTGCACAAATGCGGCAATTCTGCTTCTTAACGAATCTACTGAGGTGAAAGTATGTCTCGTCGCTGCAGATGATATCTTTGTAAAGTCGCCATTCACTTCTGTCATTTCTACCGATCATTCGACATGTTGACGACGCTTGAAATGGTCAGCACGCTTCAGCTCCTGAGTCAATTGAACATTGTAAGCGTGTTACTTCAAATCTTTACTCTAAATTTGCTTCAGTGATGTTTGTGAGATGTTTAACAGTTGGGCTAGACGATGAGTAGAGGTTGGCGACTCTTCTGTGACTATTCCGAACAACATCAATGTTTTCCGCAAAACGAACTGCATGATCATGCACAGCTCTTTTTACATTTCCTGCAGACCCAGCTTGATAAAATTTGCGTACAGTTCTTCCGATTATGGACACTTTTGGTCGATTATGCTGACAAAAAAAATCACAAAGTATACGAAATGCATTTTAATTTGAGCGCCCATTTTCGTTAAGGTATTTAACAGCCTTAAGGCGCTGCTCAATTATGTATCCCTACATGTGTGAGTTTGTCAAGCAGTGAAACAATGAACTGTCAAATTAAGTTGGTCAAAAAACTTTACGTTAGCGTGCGACTCACAATTAACTTCGTGCATTATGGTTGGAGCACCCTTATGTTTTTAGGCCTACTGGCTAGAAGGAACTGTTCAAAGCTGGCTCCAAAACTTAGACTTAGAAATTAATCTCTTACTTATAAAGTTGCCAACCTTCGTTCAAATACTTAAGATATTTTTACTTGGCTTTAAACCTAAGTTACTTTTTACCATATAAATCAATCTTTATTATTATACTGCCCTCGTTCATTTTGGTGCGTGGTATAGAAGGTTTCTTTTAATGAAACGAATGAGTTGGTCTGACTGACTGCATAGTAGTTTGTATGGGTGTAGGTGTTTAAGTATTTTGCATTACATACATTTCCACTTATCCGAAGGAGGCAAAGTGACGTGAATATTCAGAAAGCAGCAAAGAAGTACAAGGAAAAAAGATAAATACAAAGCGAATGGAAAAATGTAAACTCTGCTGCACAAGTGGTAGTTGGATAGGTTTGCAAATTGTTGTCAGAGCCGGAGTAAAAACTAGGCTATAAGCAAAGGCCTGTAATTCCGAGGGTTCAAAAAAAAGTTCGCATAACGTTATAAGGCGAAATGATGGAAGGAGAAACTGAAGTTTGCATAGAGCCCAAGGATGACAGAAAATATAAGAACTGAATGTGTGTACTTAAGAAAAGTCATTGATTTGAAAAGGGTGATTTCCAACATTTAATTGTAAAAAGTTCCCCGATTGAAAATACGTATGTATCCATCTACGTAGAGGTATCTAGAGGTGCTCCATCTAGAGGTATTTTTTTCAGAACAAAAAAAGAGTATAAAAATTCAAATCAAATGTAGAATCTTTATTGGTAATTTGAAAGGAGATTTTATGGCAATTATTTTTTGAATATAATTTCCATCAAATGTTGGCCGCAACTAAGCCTCAGGGTTTCCATTTTGAGGGTCCAATTTTGTATGACTTGTTCAAGCATTTCCACCGGTATGGCTTTAATGACACGTGTAATGTTGGCTTCCAAAACCTGAATCGTAGCTGGTTTGTCAGCATAGACTTTGAACTTTACACAACCCCAAAGAAATATGTCTAAAGGTGTGATATCACTCGCTCTAGGCGGCCAACTCAACTGTCCTAAACGTGAAATTAGCTGCTTTTCGAAAAAACCGCTCAATAGATCCAGTTTTTGAGCAGCTGTATGGCAAGTGGCACCGTCCTTTTGAAACCAAGTGTCGTCTTCAATTTCAGGTAGCATAAAGATCTATATCATGGCGCGATAGCGAGCACCATTCACGGTTTCGTTCCGGCCACCATCATTTTTGAAAAAATATGCCCCGATGATTCCACCAGCTTATAAACCGCACCAAACCGTGGTTTTCTCTGGGTATAATGCTACCTCTTCTTGTTGCTCTTCAGCCCAAATGCGGCAATTTTGTCCATTGACTTTGCCGTTAAGCCAGAACTGGTCCTCATCACTGAACACAATTTTGGTCGAAAACAACGGATCTTCCCGTTTCTCAGCGAGCGCTCATTTCCATTATACAGTTGCCAACATTTGAAGGTAATTATTTTCAAAAAATAAATGCCATAAAATGTTCTTTCAAATTGCCAATAAAGACTCCACACTTGATTTGAATTTTTATATTTTTTTGTGTTCTGAAAAAATACATTTTGATAGATCACCCTATATTTAGGTCTGATTTTAAAGATTAAGGCAGAGCAAAATAGAGTAAGTTCATTTTAATCATGTGGGAGTTCTGCTAAGGGCCCACCAGAACCCTTTTACCTGATACCCGCTGAAATCCTAAACCAACCCTGATCTTTGCTATTGTTTCTCTACAATCTGTGGGTATGTGTCTGCAAACAAATTTCCCCGTCACCCACTTCCATTCCAAAACGAAAACGAAAACTAGATACATTTTTGGTTACGTTCTCTTTTCAAGGACATCTTAGGTGATGCGTATAACAATGCAAGTGCAAAAGGAAAATCATCATCAGACTCAGCTTCCTTTAAAAAAAAAACACTATTTATTTGTTCTCTCAATCGACTTTAGTACCGAGTACATTCTAGCCAGCCACCCACCTCCCATCAACTTCTTGTGGTATCCTTTTTTCACTTTCTTAAAAGAAATGGCTATCCAACCACACACATGCACATACATACATCAGCAGCACATTGATTAATGTTAGCTCATTGACCACTTTATTTGTCCTCAATTATTTTCGACTGAGAAAACAATGCGAACGTAATTTATAGCCTTTCGCAATTGCAAGCGCAAATCGAAAGTGGTAAATTAAAAAAAAAAACTTACTGCTCTATTTAATACACACAAAAATTAGAGAAGTTTGTATTAAAAATAGACATCATTGCTGACAATTAATTAATCCAGCAGCCGCAAAGGATAAAGGGTCATATAGGGCACTGTAAGTAAATTGATAAGAGTAACAAACCCCAAATGAAAAGAGGCTAAGCCCTGAACAAAATCCTATATCACTTACTTAGCCTGGCTCCACAACCTCTTATTGGTACGGGACTGCTAAATAAATACTTATAGTTTATAAGCACTTCGGTCTTTAATGTAAAGAAGCACGTTCCTAATTCATAGAAGCTTTTTGTTGGGCTCTCCAATTAATTAATCCAGCAGGCGCAAAGGATAAAGGGTCATATAGGGCACTGTAAGTAAATTGATAAGAGTAACAAACCCCAAATGAAAAGAGGCTAAGCCCTGAACAAAATCCTATATTACTTACTTAGCCTGGCTCCACAACCTCTTATTGGTACGGGACTGCTAAATAAATACTTATAGTTTATAAGCACTTCGGTCTTTAATGTAAAGAAGCACGTTCCTAATTCCAAGAAGCTTTAAATTATCTTCTACTTGGGCTCTCCACGGGAGTCTTGGTCTTCTGCGTCTGCGCTTTCCGTGGTAATTTTCGTCTAACGCTTTTTTGGCGGGAGTGTTTGTTTCCATTCGACCAACATATCCAAGCCAGTACAATCGTTGTATTACATAGTACAACATTTTTCAGGTGATTGATGCGGGACTCAATTCTGATAATTGTTTGTGAAAGTAGCCCCAAAAAGAAGAACTTCTGCATCATTCGTTCGGTCAAGGTACATCAAATAATAATTTTATAATTAATTTGAAGTTATTAAGTATCGTATAGGGGAATTTGTCACGTTTTAGGCTCTTTTGTTTGTCATAACTCGAGAACCACTAGTCCGAATAAGCTGAAACGAATTTAAAAAAAAATTAAAAATTACAATTTCTTTAATCTGTTCATACAACGATTCGCTACATACGCAACAGTTTCGCAGTTATAAATAAATGTATGAAGAAAAAAAAAATATTTTTGCCTAAAAATTAAAGTTTTTTTTTATTTCATAAAAAATACAAAACGGTAAAAAGTGTCAAGTCTTATTACTTTCACGTAAAGTCACATAACCTATGAACAAAATGAGACATAGATCATGAAAATCGATTTACGCGTTTCGCTTTTATGCACAATTAAGTGAAGGTATGAATTTCAAAAATTTCCTCGAGATATACACAAAATTCTTTGGAAAAAACATTGATGACTTTTTTATGATTCTTAGAATTAAAAAAAAAATAATTAATAAACAAAAGGTTATTTGATTTTTATGATTGCTCACAAATGTGCGTGGACGCTGATTCGGACTAGTTGTTCTCGAGTTATGACAAACAAAAGACCCTAAAACGTGACAAATTCCCCTATACGATACATACTAACTTTAAATTAATTATTAAATTATCATTTGATGTACCTTGACCAATCGAATGATGCAGAGGTTCTTCTTTTTGGGGGCTTCTTTCAGAAACAATTACCAGAATTGAGTCCCGAAATCATGTGTTGTACTGTATTATGATGCGCTGAACCACATTCACATCCGGATTATACAGCTCCCGGTTCGTTTGACGCATATACCCCCGCCCAGATAGCTGGGGCCGTGATTGTATGAAGGAGTTTTCTCTCGAAAAAACCGATAAACTTTTAAAGAAGCGCAGGTATTGTAAAGTGTAATCTTCGTTTTTCGAGATATGAATCTGCTCTAAATTTGTTTACCTCGTTTGTTTTATTTCGGTCTTTTGCTTTTAAACATTGAACAGGGATTTACCGGCTCAAGACCTTTTATATCAATATTTAAATAGAAGACAAGTTTTTAATAAAATGGCAAAGTTAAATTGTTTTTTTATGTCTGTACACTGCGTTTATCGCGATTTCGGGTTTTATCGAACTTTTTTTCGGATTTTTTCGACCTTTATCAGAAACTTTACAGCAATGGTTAAAAACCCGAACTCTTGAAGGCCACGCTCTCACCAAACGAATGAGAACTACTGCTCTAAATCTCACTTTTCAAGTTTTTCACCTCTACAGAGACCTGAAAGTCATCAATAGATTTATTTTACAACGTATGTGTGTGTGTTGTGAAAAGAGTTTTGTTGGCTATGCCAACCGATGTGCCGTATCGTCCTTAAAATAGCATCTTTTTGCCAACACGATACTTTCAGTGCTGACTTTGGTTTATGGCGGATCCGAGGTATACAAATTCGTCTACTTCGAGTACTTCACGTAGAAAAAAAGTATGGTTGTGGTGACAATATTCGAAGAGGATCATACTATTGTTCGGTATATGGTTGTGGCACAACAATATTATGATCCTCACAACAATAGTATCATTCACACACAACCATACTATGATCCTCACAACCATAGTATGATTCACACTCAACTATACTAATATCTCCACAACCATACTATGATCCTCACAACCATACTATTATATTCACAACCATATTATGATCCTCACAACCATAGTATTTTTCTCAAACAACTACAGTATGATCTTCACAATCAAAGAATGATTCACCCGCAACCATCCTATTATTCATACAACCGTATGAATAATTCACTCAACCATACTATGTTCCCCAAAATTATTTATTAGGATTGGGTAATGTTGTTATTCAAAAATAAAGATTTTAATCAAGCAAGTTATTTTAAATTTCATTACAATTAGTTCAGAGCCAAATTTGAGGCCTTCCGATTGTTGTTTTTTAAAATGGACAACAACCATGCACTGTATCGGGTGCATGTGTTTTTTTTTTGGTATACCAAACATACGCACACACATTTATGTGTGCTCTATAAAACCTGTTTTGTTATGTTTATAGTCGCAACCATACGGTATGATTGCCTTAATAATATTATTGTAAACGTAAATTTTTAACAACAATACTTTTGTTGCATCAACCATGTTTATATGGTTGCTATAACCATATTTTCATTTCTTAATTTGGCAATAATACTATTGTTACATTTCAACAATATGAAAATTGCGGCAATCATACCATTGTCAAAATTAAATTCATAAAACGATACTATGGTTGCGACGAACATACTTTTATTGCGGAGAACATATTATTATTGCCGTGACCATATACTAACCATATTTATTCTCTGCGTGTTCGATGTTGCAACTGCCGGTCGAAACAATCTCGCCTATTGCCTCGTTGCGGAGCATCTATAGCTGTTGCCAGCATAATTTGGGCTTGTTCTCATTTACCATCAAACCCATCTTAGACCACTCCAATTCGATTTTGTGAAAAAAGCTACAGTTGCATCTCGCTCTGTTCTGCCGTCAAGGTCGGTTGCATACGCTATAAGGATGTGGCCCTTGGAAGTTATTCTGCTCGTTTTATTATCATTAGCGATTTCTAGGTTTTTCTCCATTAAGATGTTACAAAAGTTACCCGATAAACTGTCAACCTGTCTAAGACATCTTGTTGGATTGGTCATTTCGAGTTTTAACTAAGGATTTGGTGCCACCTAGCGTTATTCTACATAGGCGTACAAGTTTTGATGGTATCCCTACGCAGCCATGATTTCAAAGGTGTATCTTCTAGCGAAGTGTCGAAAGCAGCCTTATAGTCGACGATTACGTTTGCTCCAGGGTCTTTTCCAGAATTTGGCTCAGTGTCAAGATTTGATCGACTTAATCGTCCTGAAGCCTCAAGGATACGATTGGATCAGGTCGGCGAATTTGGGCTTCAATCTTTCATAAAGTATATTTGATACGAGTAGTATTTTATACGCGATGAATAAAAGACTTATTCCACGGCAGTTGGTGCAAACAACTTCTTCTGCCTATTTTGAATTAGGCATAGTACGCTGAGGTTACAATCATCGGACAAGCGTTCGGCCTTCGAGATAGTGTAAACTATCTAAGCTGATCAGCTCGTCTTCTGCGGACTTCGGAGCTCCGCCGGAATTCTATCGGCTCCTGTGGCTTTGTTGTTCTTGAGTCGGATTATTGTTTTTTGACCACTGCCTCAGTGGGGGCGGGGGTTGACTTTCTTCTCCATCAAGACTGTGGCTAATATCACTCGCTAATAAATTGAGAAAATGCTCGTTTCAAATCCTCAGCACAATCGACGTATGAGTTACCAAATTCCTACTTCTACACGAAGCTATGCCAATAGCCTTTCGTCTGGTGTTTGAATCGTTGTTAACATGTTCTGACGTTGTTGTTGCTGTAGTGGCAACTGTGTGCCGGTGTGACCGCCCTTGAATCGCTCTTCGGGTCAATCCGGTCCATAGAACTGGCTGTCGTGGGATTGATGGGATTTTCTGGCGTCGTTTCTGTTGCCGTACAACTGATCTCCTCACATAGGCGTATTTCCACATTGGACTCTTGTTTTCGCGGAACAGACAATTTCCCCCACTTTTCAACATCCGATTTTGGTCGAACACTGCTAGCGTAGCCATAGGCGCCAGTGGTGTCTTGAAAGCTGTGTTCGTTGCTTCTGTCGCGGCCCTAAACTCATCATCGTACCATTTCCTCTTTCCACTTTTAAGCGCTGCTGTCATCATGAGGAGGGGTTTGTGCATGGAACAGTGGAGTAGGCTTCCGCTATCTGTATATCCGTTAACCTAATTTTGGGTTGTAGAATCTAGTGGCATATTCCGCAGGATCATGTCAATATAAGGAGATGTAGCGTTGTAAGGTTTCAGACAATACAAACTTTAAAATATGATTTAAAATTCGACTTCTAGAACGGCTGGGCCGTAAAAGACATTTTGCGCTATATACGTATGCGAATACTTCAGCATGGTTCTTTTTAGATTACAAAAAAAGGCACTATTCTGAATGATTGGATTTAATTTGTTACATTTGAAACGTCTGGACTTTCAACTTGGAGGGACCTTTGTTTTAATGCTAAACGAAAACATTGACATTGTGGGTTGCTCATAATGTGTTTAGCGAAATCTGAGCAAAATCAAGTGGACCAATTTCATCAGGGTAAGTACCTAGCCAACCCCTTCACAATGTGTAAAGTTTAATCGACATCGGTTTATACTTGCGACCAGGTTTAGCTGATTTTTCATCACTTCATAAAAACAAGAGGACATATCTAGTTCGATAGGCCAAAGCTTATATACTCTCCATCATTGATTACGGGGCGTGGCACCTGTCTCTGTTCTACCATGGAGTGTTTCTTTTCATACCAACATCATATATCCCAACTACTTTTGTCGTATCGGTATGAGTTCACGCAAAAAGGCCTTTCAAAGTTCAGGGTTGTATGGGCGTTGTCACGTCCTTCGCCATTGATTTCATTTACTTCAATTTTTTAAAATGGTTGGAGGCACCGCACACCGATGCATTTCTTTGACCGTAAATTCAATTTTTTAAATGGGGCGAGGCACCGCAGACCTTTCTTCCAGGCTGTGTTTCGGTCCATGTAATCATCATATATTCCAAATATCATCTGCATAAATCTATTTGTTCATGAGATATTGTCTTTTTAAGTTCAAGGTTGTGTTGGCGGTGCCACCCCGTAATAGTCCATAATAGTCCATCATAGTATTCTTATAATGTCCTAGTCATGGATTCAAATGGGTTAACATTTTTTTCCGATCGGTCCATTACTTTTGCAATACACGTGCTTATTTAAAATGAGTGTAGCACCGCCCAATTTTCCTCCAGGATGTTTTATATAATACATATTTTTATTAGATCATAAGATATTGTGTTTTTAAATTCAGGATTGTGGGGGCGGTGCCACTCCCCTTTTCGTTGATTTTATACTGTCAAAGTTTTAAAACGATCGGTCTATTCCCTATTCGGTAAATACGGGGTTTTAAAGGGGACGTGGCACCCTTTGACTTTGTTGATTGACTAAGCTGATATAGAACAGGAAAAATGTGTAAAAGTATAGAAAATAGGGCCGGTCTAAACATGTTTTGTTTTATTAAAATGTTGGCTAGTCCGCTTAAAAATTATTTTTATTTTATAAATATATAAGTTGAACCATCTAGAGGTTTATTTTCAGAACAGAAAAAAATATAAAAATTCAAATCAAGTGTGGAATCTTTATTGGTAATTTGAAAGGACATTTTATTGCATTTATTTTTTGAATATAATTTCCTTGAAATGTTTCCATTCCAATTGTGGATGTCTCGTTCCAGCATTTCGACCGGTATGGCTTTAAAGACACGCGTAATATTGGCTTCCGAAACCTGAATCGTAGCTGGCTTGTCAGCATAGACTTTGGACTTTATTTACGTAACCCCAAAGAAAAATGTCTAAAGGCGTGATAACACTCGATCTAGGTGGCCAACTCATCTGTCCAAATCGTGAAATTAGCTGCTTTCGAAATGACCTCTCAATAGATCCATTGTTTGAGCAGCTGTATGGCAAGTTGCAATGTCCTGTTGAAACCAAGTGTCGTCAAGATTACGGGCTTCAATTTCAGGTAGCATAAAGTTCGATATCATGGCGCGATAGCGAGCACCATTCACGGTTACGTTCCGGCCATCATCACTTTTGAAAAAATACGCACCGATGATTTCACCAGCTTATATACCGCACCAAACCGTGGTTTTCCCTGGGTATGATGGCACCTCTTGAATCTCTTCTTGTTGCTCTTAAGCCCAAAATGCGGCAATTTTGTATATTGACTTTGCCGTTAGCCAAAAATGGGCCGAACGCTCATATCCAGAATACAGTTGTTAACATTTGAAGGTAATTATTTTCAAAAAATAAATGCCACAAAATGTCCTTTCAAATTTCCAATTAAGATTCCACACTTGATTTTAATATTTTATTGGTTCTGAAAAAATACCTCTAGATGGATTACCCTATATTTTCTTTAGCCGCCCAAAATTTCAACGACTTGGGTCTCTGCACTCTTGATTTCTTCTTTTATCGGATATAGCTAGAAACAGTTTATAAACTTTGAACGGCTACAGATAAACATTAAAAATAATAACGGAATGAGTTGACTTACTTATTAAAACACCCTCGTCCTACAAATGCCTCCACAAGAGGAGGTCGAGCAAATGCTACTTTGTTGCCTGCATAAATTCATGTTGACACTTGACCTACTTATGGGACAAACACCAGCTACCGCAGACCAAGACATAAGACAGTGGGAGATTTTTTTCGTTAAACTTTTTTGTAAATCCTTCAACCTTTTCGTACTGGGTATCTGTGTTTCACAAAGTTTCATCTTGGTAGTCAAGGCTCGAGCACATCGACAAGTCCAGGTGGTTGTCTTGTTAAGAAGGTACATTTTATACAAGCGACGTAATATTGAATATTGTGACGAAAAAAATTGGCGCCTGGGTTTTATTACCGCATGCATTGATAAATTGGTGCCGCAATAAAACGACTATTCACACATAGATTCAACTGCAGTTTAGAACATCTAACAATTTTTCAGCGGCGGGCTTTTTACCTCTTAAACGTTGACTTCTTAACGAGTAAAAGATTTATCAGTAAGCCATGTTAAAACTTTATTACAAAATACATGAGTCGTTCGAAGTTGCTGTTAAGCAGTAGTCAGTAAGTACAGGGTGGATAATAAGAAGAGAAGACGGATGATTTTGAATCACGACAATGCGAGCTCTCACACATCAGCTGAAACGATGAGCTACTTGACCACTCAAGGCGTCAACTTGATGGGACATCCACCGTACAGCCCTGATTTGGCACCCAATGACTTCTTCTTATTTTCTAGCATCAAGAAAAAAATGCGTGGTCAACGTTTTTCATCGCCCGAAGCAACTGTTGAAGCGTTCAAAAATCATGTTTTGGAGGTGTCTCAATCGGAGTAGAAAAAGTGCTTCGAAAATTGGTTTGTGCGCATGCAAAAGTGTATTGATCTTAAAGGAGAATATTTTGAAAAACAATAAAACCATTTCCAAAGATAAGTTATTGTGTTTTTTAATTGCCGGACCCGAAATATAAATAGCAACCCTCGTAGTCCTTCTCTCAGGTCCCCTTTGTACACATGCCACATTCCCTGCTGTTCTCAATGAAGTTATCTTAAAGAAGAATATTTTGGAAATCAATAACACCATTTCTAAAGATAAGTTATTGTGTTTTTTAATTGCCGGACCAGAAATATAAATAACAACTCTAGTAATCCTTCTCTCAGGCCCTCTTCGTACACATGCCACATTCCCTGCTGTTCTCAATGAAGTTACCCAATTTACAATTGATTGCCGTCCAGGAGCTCGTCCGCGTCGGGGAACAGCGAATCGTAAACGAAAAGCACCCTGCACTACAATGATCAAGTGCGCATTTGAAAAATACGCTTCAGCACGCATTTGAAAAATACGCTTCACGTGTAAAATGCATGATGGCAGCTGAAAGGCAGACGAGTACAAATCTTCCGCCTGCCACTATAAGCCACGCACATTCTCCACTTTCTTCGACCAACAGAGCCGTCACAGCCGTCTATAGTGAAAAAGGGCAATTTTCCGTGTTCCACACTGTGTTTGAATTATAAGTATTTCATACACTGTAGAGCGCCCATAAAATACAAAGAAAAATTAAAAAGTGTTTTTCTTTCCGCTCCCCGCTCATTTTCAAGTTAATTGGGCATCAAAAATAATATCCGTGTAAAAATTGTTTCAATCGGATGAAACCGGCTAGTCCGTCACGACTTTTAGCCCTAAAAATGGAGTAAAACTTATTGCAAGCTTTGATGAGCTATAACTCGTAAGCCAGACGACTATCGTAAAATACCGCTTAAGCATTTGCGTTGCAAATATACAGGCAAACATTTTTCTCTTATACAAAACATCTCTAGGCAAACCTTTTTCTCTTATACAATTTTTGACCTAGTTATGACCCTTAATGGTGCTTTTAGAGGTCCAACTTCAAATTTGAGTCAACTTTTTTTCTCAAACGTAAATTAGAAATTTTATTCATAAACGTTTGAAAAAAATTTTGACTCAAATTTTAACCCAATATACTAGAAAATGAGCGGGGAGAGGAAAAATTAACACTCTTTGTTTTATGGGCGCTCTAATACACAACTCACTGATTTGAGAGAAGATTTTTGTTGTTCCTTAATGGGGTGTTGTGCGAATGAGGTTAGCAATTAACGCGGGAATATTTCCGTTTGAAGAACCATGAGATATTCCATACATACGACATTAATATAAGTAGCTTTCATAAAAAAACAAGAAAACCTTTGATAACTCACACCGTTGTTGTTTAATTTAAATTTGTTTTCCTTTCGTTCTTAACTGGTCACCAGTCCAAAATTCCCTTTTTTAATTTAACTAACATCTACGCGCTTTAAACTATATATTCAATTGCATTAATTAATTTGGACTTTTTTAAGAACTCCATTTGATTGTTATCCTTTTTGTGCAGCAAACTCATTTGCATGTATGTAATGGGTGATCCAAGTGATCAATAGCTTTTTTTGACTGATCACGTGTGATTCGTGTCATGCTGTCATTTTATTTTTGTTTAGTATTGTTGTTTGGCGTTGTTCAGACTTACGTCTGAACAACGTTTACAAATCGTTCGACTTTATTACGAAAATTCACGTTCTGTAAGGAATGTGTTTCGTGTACTTCGCTCAACTTATGGTCAACATAATCGGCCTACTGAGCGTACTATTCCCAACACCATACCCCATCTTGAGACCCAGCGTTCATTATTTGATAATATTCGACCGAATAGACCCCATCCAGCACGCAGTGAAGAAAATGTAGCGGCCGTAGCTGAGAGTGTATAACTACACTAAGACCGCGGAGAGTCGATTCGGCGCCGTCGCAGCAACTCGGTCCGACGTTTGGAACGACTCGGCGCATTTTACGTCGAGATATTAAATTTGAAGCGTACAAAATACAGCTTGTGCAAGAACTGAAACCGCCCGACGTTCCCAAGCGTCATCGCTGCGCTCTATGGGCTCTTGAAAAGTTCCAATAAGATCCGACGTTTTCGAGCCAAATTCTCATCCCATACCCATTGAGCCATTTCTTGCTCAATGGGTATGTAAGCAAGCAAAATTATTTAGCATTTAGGACGCAGAGTAACCAGAAGAGGTTCAAGAGCTCCCACTTCATGCATAAAAAACAACGGTTTGGTGTGGTTTGTGGGCCGGTGGAATCATCGGTCCATATTTCTTCAAAAATGATGCCGGTGAGGACGTAACCGTCATTTCGACCGTAATCGTGCCATGATAACCGATTATTTGATGCTCGAAATTGAAGCTGGTGATCTCGGCGACATTTGGTTTCAACAAGACGGCGCCACTTCCCACACATCGCATTAATCAATAAATTTATCTAGAGAACACTTCGGTGAGCAGATAATTTCACGTTTTGGGCCGGTCAATTGGCCACCAAGATCATGTGATTTCACACTGTTAGTCTTCTTCCTGTGGGGATATGTAACGTCTAAAGTTTATGCGGACATGCCCGCTTCGATTCTGGCCTTGAAGCAAAACATCACACGTGTCATTCTTCAGTTACTAGTCGAAATGCTCGAACGAGTCATAAAAAATTGGACTCAACGGATGGACCATCTGAGACGTAGCCGCGCTTAACATTTGATAGACATAATCTTCAAAAAAATAAATGCCAAAGAATGTTCTTTCAAATGATAACAAACATTCCCCATTCCATTTGAATTGTCTGTGTTATTTTTTTTAAAAAGTAGCGAAATGGATCACGCGTTACAAAAACTTGTTAGCAAATTTCCCCACTGTGCCGTCGTGTTTACCAACCAGGCACACAAAAAGGCCTTAAGCCATGGTTAACCATCATTTTTTGAAATGACAATAAAAACAAAAACAAGCATAATAAATTTTTAAAAACCTGAATTTTAAAACAAAACTAAAGACTAGCAACAAAAGTGTTTGTTTTACAGAGAAAAAAATAAAAAAAAATTAAAATTTCGTTCATACCAAACAAAACCAAACACCCCTTCATGCACAAAATCTACAAGGACAACTGTTCAAGGTTCATAGACCACCATGTGTTTTGTCCGGCAATTGAACATTTTCATTATTAAGTCCATCCCATTCGTACAATTATTTTTCCCCGCAATCGCGTTTCCACTCAATTAAATGTGAAATATTTATTTTGGCCGATATGAAGGATTTTCAATATTCATCCGTCACCATTGACCATTCGTTTACCACACGCCAATCACGATGGATTTTATTTATGAACTGCCCCCGGGTCGGGCGGGAGGTAAGTAAATGTGGTCGTTTATGATTGTGTGTGTGGCCGAAACCTTCATTGGGGGATAGACGGAGTGATTTGGGGGGCGCAAACTTCATCACAAATGTCAACACCACACGCTCCCAGCAGCGCACACAAGGAATAGTGATTTTCAGACAATGCTCCGGATACTCATTTGAGCGGAACATATTGGACTTTTACGTTGTCTGTGACTTAGGCGAGCCGGCAGCGAGGAGTAGTGGACATTTTGATTTAAAAAATAATAGCTCGGATGTTAACGCTTGAGGATTTATGCGGATCATTTTAAATTTAATTTAAAGTGATATGGACGGGAAAATATTGAAAGTGTTGTCTGACATATGGAAAGTATGTTTGGACTGACAAGGGTCTTTATGGATTTGTGTATTAGGAAGTCATCTATTGTTTATGGCTTCAGTGATTGGGTTCTATAATGCTCAATATGTACGAGTATATTTCTTTCATAAACTGTTTTTTTGTTGATTCAATCCAGGTTAAGAAAAAAATGGCGGCAGAAACAAAGTTCTAAAAAACTTAACCAATTAAACAGTTTTTAAGAAAACATTATAAATGTTGCAGTTTTGTGAACAGACTTACCAATAGATGGCGTTATGTTGTAACGCGTGATCCATTTCGAGGTTCCCTTCTTTTTTAAAGAAAAAAACCGAAAATTCAAATTGAATGGGGAATGTTTATTATCATTTTTTTTTTTTTTTATTAATATTTATTGCAAAGAATTTTATACATAATTAATTCATTAGAAGCCTCTGCGCCATATAGGCATTTTAGAGGCAAAAACTGGCAACATAATAAATAACAATATTAGTATTTCTTTACAATTTATGTTACAACTTATTATTATTAGTGTTCCTTTCTATATTAGAAGTGTCTCTATATTTCCAAACAAAAATAGCTTTAAATGTTGTTTGAAAGCAGGTATAGTGGATATATTTTTCAGAATTGTCGGTAAGCTATTGAATTCACTTGGTCCAGAAAAACTTACGCGCTGTTTCGTTAGGTCAATACGACATCTAGTTACATCCAGGTTATTGGCTTGTCTAGTATGCCTCCCAGTCCTTATAATATTTATATTGAACTGAGTTGAGCTTGATCCAAAACCACGTATAGATTTAAAGACATACAATAGAAGCTGTTGTTTATACAACCCTCGAATTGGCAATATAGATTTTGCTTTACATTTATATAGATTTAATGTATTATAACGCCATGGCAGATTAAAAACTAATTTAAGTGCTCTATTTTGAGCAGATTGTAGCGACTTGAGTGCCCCACTTCCTTTCCAGCCGTATAACATTGGGAGGTAAGTTAGGTGCGAATGCACTAGTGATTGGTATATCAACATCTTTGTCTCAGCACTAAACTTGTTTTTAAACTTATACAGTATACCATTAGCTGCTGATATCATAGCTTTAACCCTTTCTATGTGGGTGTTCCATGACAGGTTACTAGTTAAGTCCACTCCTAAATACTTCACACTTTTGGATTCCGTAATAGGTGTTCCATTTATCCGGACAATCATTTCACCATCATTACTGTTAGAGTTCGGCTTGAAACAAATAAATTTTGTCTTCCCAGAGTTGAGTATTAGTCTGTTTATGCGAGCAAACTCTGACAAGATTGCCGCATCGTATTCTATTTGCGACTGTAATACTTCCTTAAATCTGTGTTTGTAGAACAGGCATATGTCATCTGAAAGAACATTCTTTGGCATTTTTTTTTGAAGATTATGTCTATAAAATGTTGGCCGCGCCTACGTCTCAGATGGTCCATCCGTTGGGTCCGATGACAAGTTCGAGCATTTCGACTGGTAACTGACGAATGACACGCGTGATGTTTTGCTCCAAGGCCTGAATCGAAGCGGGTTTGTCCGCATAAACTTTAGACTTTACATACCCCAACAGGAAAATGTCTAACGGCGTAATATCACAGTGGCCAATCGACAGGCCCGAAACGTGAAATTATATGCTCACTAAAGTGTTCTCTCAATAAATCTATTGATTGATGCGATGTGTGGGAAGTGGCGCCTTCTTGTTGAAACCAAATGTCGCTGAGATCACGAGCTTCAATTTCAGGCATCAAATAGTCGGTTGTCATGGCAAGATAACGGCCGCCATTGACGGATACGTTCTCAACGGTATCATTTTTGAAGAAATATGGACCGATAAATCCACCGGCCCACAAATCACACCAAACTGTTGTTTTTTCTGGATGAAGTGGTCGCTCTTGAACCTCTTCTGGTTGCTCTTAGTCCTTAATTCGGCAATTTTGCATGTTTACATACCCATTGAGCCAGAAATCGGACTCATCGCTGAACAAAATATGGCTCGAAAACGCACGAAACACATTGCTCACAGAACATGAATTTTCGTAATAAGGTTGAACGATTTGTAAACATAGTTCAGGCGTAAGTAAGTCTTTCCATGATGAAATGCCAAACAATACTAAACAAAAATAACTTGGCAGCATGACACGACTCACACGTGATCTGTCAAAAAAAGGCTGTTGAAAAAAGTATCTCTACTTGGATCACCCATTAAATCTACCAAATCCATATCGACGTCTCTAATAGGCTGTTTCCACTACGGTCGCGTCCGCGTCCAAAAATCAATGAACGCGCGTTAAAGCCTATACAAAAACATAGGCAAATGGTATGGGAAAAAGTCGCGTTCATATTGGACGCGTTTTCCGATAACTCGCGTTTACTATAAATTCGATTATTTTTGCAATCGAAACCCACCCATACCTATTAATGGCAATACCGCAAATGCTTATCCCTATTAAAACAGCTGTTTATAAATTTCAGCATAAACATAAAGCGCTGCTGCTACTGCACATTTCCATTAGGCGCAATACCATTTGATCCTCATTTTCCACTGCGGTTAGCAAAATAATATCATTTAACTCCATGATAATGTCACAACACAAAAATATTAAACTTTTCGCACCGCAAAAAAAAAATAAACACAAACAGCTGTTTGAACGCAATCGTGGACGCAAAACACAATGGAAACACCATTACAAATTTTCGATATTTCGTCGACGCGGACGTGGACGCGACCGTAGTGCAAACAGCCTATAACATTGACTTTAATAATATAAGTATATTCATAGTCTGACCGGTTTGACCGGAGTAGTTCAAGAAAAGCTGTGGCCCTATCGCCTGGTTCATAATGGAGAAGGCTTTGACGGTGGCGTAAAATCTCAAGTGGATATTAAATAGCCCAAACCCCACTACAAAATCCCCCCTAAATAACTAAGCCAGTAAGATCCACTGAAGATGCTTAAAATCGACCTTTTCCCTTTATTCTTGGATCTACTGACCCTTACGAAATATTGAATACATTATTTATTGAAAGAGCAATAATCCTTAGACCACATTAAAATAAATTTGTTGGTGATTGGGTTAACAGCAGAACTGTGGGGCCACCTCTTAAATGTTAAGTTAATCTCTGCCTATTCTTGTGTCGATACAAAAGTAATTTATAATATCTGTTTTAATCTTTCTGAATAATTCTTGGGGAATATGAAATTTACAAAAATAATCGACTTCAATGCAATTTTCACAATCGTTTTGTTCCAGAACTTGTTTTAGCTAGTAATAGATAAAAATTCGAAAAACAAACACTTGCAGTAAAAATCTTGTAAAAACTACGGGAACAAAAAAGTAGTAAATTAGTAAACTACCAGCGAACTTCAAAAATACGAGTATTGTCAAGAATTTAAGACCTATTTTAGGTAGAGCCATGGGACATCTGTTCCTGGAGATTTTCTGTTCTTTAAAGGTTTAATAATATCCTGCATTGTCGACAAATGAATTTCGAAACGCACGAAGGATTGATCAATGTATTAAAATATCCCTATGCTGTTCCTAACTTTCTGGATAGCGGATAAGTCTTCAAGGTTTGAAGTAATGGACTGGTTTGTGGCAAATGTCTGGACCAATAACTCGCTTTTATCAGAATTGCTGGTAAAACGTGATGTACACTGGAAACGATTACTCACACTAGATAGGAACGCTGGCTTACTGCGTTATTCATAAACGTTTGGATAGTGGTTACTACGAGGGCATATCAATAATTTCGTGACTTTTCGAAATATAATTCAACATAATCTTTTTTTAGCATAATACTCTTAGTCCAACGTTTCTCAAATTTGTGTATCCCTTCCCACAATAGGATTTTTCGAGGACCATAAAATAGGCATTTGTTTGATTAATAATTTCATCGTTCGAGCTGAGTCTATTTCCACCGAGCCATTTCCTTAGGTTTGGAAATAGGAAATAGTCAATGGGGGCTAAATCCGGCGAATATGGCGGATGAGGTACCAATTCGTAACCCAATTTATGCAATTTTCCCATTGAGACTGCACACATGTGCACTAGGGCGTACCTCAAAAAAAAAGTTCGCCGTACACCTTCGAATATGAAGTATTATTGAAAGGTAGTTTCAAAAAAAAAAATTTTATTTTTTTATGCCGAACGTAGGGGTCGCGCTTTTACATTTTTCTATATAACTTCTGCATTTATAAATGGATTTTAAAGTGTGATACATCGATGTTTTTGTCTCGACGAGGCCAATTTTTTTGTCTTTGAAATCATTGAGCTCAAGCATCCCCTTCTGGTACTTACCCATCATATCTCAGTTGCTACTACCCTAATGTACCACTCTAATATCAGAAAATTAAAGACCGCGCGGGGTGCTTGAGCTCAATGACTTCAAAGACAAAAAAATCGGCCTCGTCGAGACAAAAACATCGATGTATCACACTTTAAAATCCATTTATAAATGCAGAAGTTATATAGAAAAATGTAAAAGCGCGACCCCTACGTTCGGCATAAAAAAATAAAAAAAAAATTTTTGAAACTACCTTTCAATAATACTTCATATTCGAAGGTGTACGGCGAACTTTTTTTTTTTACTTGTAACCTGGTACGCTCGTGCATTATCTTGATGAAAAATAACTTTTTTCTAGGCCATATGGCGTCGTTTTTTTTTTTTAAACCTCGTTAAATCGGATCAATAAGTTGGCATAATATGCGCCGTCTATTGTTTTCCCCTTTTAAAGGTAATCCATTCGGATTATCCCGCGTGCATCACAAAAAAACTATTGCCCTCACCTTGTTAGCCCACAAAGGCAGCTTGGCCTTCTTCGAAGCCGGTTTACCCGTAGAAAACCATTTTTAAGACTGCTGCTTGATCTTCGGAATGTTGTAATGGATCCATGTTTCATCCACAGTTACCAACCGCCGCAAAAACTCATTCGACTTTAAACAACCCCAAGCAATCCTTTAAAATTGTCACACGATGACGTTTATGGTCAATTGAGAGCAAACGCGACAGACATCTTGCGGACAGCTTTCTTAAAGCCAACAAATCATGTAAAATCGAAACCACACTGCCATATGAAATACGTAGGGCATCAACAATCTCACGCACTTTTTCTCTTCGATTGGCTGAATTTTTTCGACATTTTGGGGTGTACAAGGGCTGTAATATATGTATTTCTGGCCTAATAATGAAAATGCGAATATCAAAATTCAGAGTATTCTCCAGCATGAGTAATACACTTTTGCATGCACTCAAACCTATTGTCGAAGCGCTTTTTCCACTCCGATTGAGACACCTCCAAAACATGGTTTTAAAATGCTTCAACCACGAACGCTTGACCACGCATTTTTTCCGATGTGCGGAAATAAAAAGAAGTAATTGGGTGCCAAGTCAGGGCTGCACGGCGGATGACCCATCAATTTGACGTTTTAGCCGGTCAAAAAGGCGCTGGTTTCAGCCGATTTGTGAGAGCTCGCATTGTCATTGTGCACAATGATTCGTCTTCTCTTGTTCGTTTTTCGAATTTCTGCAAAGAATTCCGCCAACAAATTGTGGTGTACAACTCAGAATTGACCGTCCAACGTTGCTCTAGCGGAACAGTCGCCACATGACCAGTTTTGCCGTAGAAGTAGGCGACCATTTGCTTTGAAGTGCTTCTTCCACGAACAACTTTCGTTGGATTTGGCTCGTCTGTGAATACCCACACGGTCGATTGCTGTTTTGTTTCGGGCTCATACGCATAGATCCATTGTTCGTCACCTGTGAATATCTTATAAACGTCTTTTGAAGCACCGCGATTGTATTTTTTCAAAATTTCTTTGCACCAATCGACACGAGCCTTTTTTTGAGCGATTGTGCGGGATGCAACGTGAACAAACCTTTTATACGGCCAGGTGTTCATGTAATATCGAATGCAAACCTTCCAATGGAAATGTCAGATGGCGCCAGGCAACACTTAGTGTTGCCTAGGCCAGAAATATATATAGCAAACCTCGTTTAATATACAAAATGGAATTATTTTACACTAAGTATGAAAAATAATGTCACTTAAATGACCCCCGTTTTCTGCTTTGCAATGGTGCATTTTTCTAGTTTTAAAGCATTTTTCATACCATCTTTTTAAAATGTGTGGCTGTAGCGTTCGAATTTCTACAACATTATTGGCCTTGAGTTGATGGATTGTCTTGGGCTAATTCATATATACTCGCTCCTTCAAATAACCACAAAGAAAATAGTCGGGTGCTGACAAATCTGGCAATCGCGCTGGCCATATAATATCCGAATTTATAAAAATTATTCCCTCTCCAAAAATTTGACTTAAAAGTGCCATTGTGAATCGAGCAGTGTGGGCAGTGGCTCCGTCCTGCTGAAACAACATCTCAGGTCTGATTACAAGAGCAGGACGTACAAAATATTCTATCACGAACCGATACCGCTCTCCATTTACGGTTACAGCACTCCCATCTTTATTCTCGAAGAAGTAAGACCCAATGATATTTGCAGATGCTCTCTCACACCATACTCGTACTGTACTCCTAGTAGGGTGCAATTGGCGTTGATGAATGGCTCTTGGATTTTCAGAACACCAGAATCTACAGTTCTGCTTATTAACAAAGCCATTCAAAGGAAAATGAGCTTCAGCACTCATCACTTTGCGTTAAAATAATTGATCGCTAAATTAAATAATAAAATTGTATTATTCCGGTTCTTTCATCAGTTGTGAATCTCTCCATTATTAATTCTCCAAGTGTTATTTGCATAATCTAAAAATAAAAATAAAAAAAAATATATAAACGAAAAAGTTATTAAATTTTGAAACGCCATGATAACTTTAGATACACCCTGTATGAATACGTCTTTAAATAAACCATCTAACAAGTTGGCTAATGCTACCCATATATTCTCCATCCCAAATTCATTGTCAATCTTTGCACTGGGTCTATATTAAAACGACGACCGGTATGAGCCATTTTTATCTGAGCTGATTACTGATCAATCGTAATGAACTGTACCCAATTTCATTTATATGTGACGCGCAAAATAGAAAGGGATCTAAGGTTAAAAACCAGTTTTGTTCAGGAGAGCCATTTTAAAGATTAGGTCCCTTTCTATTTGCGCTTAGAATCGTCGACTTCACTTTCATAAAACGCGCATATCTCTGGGAGGGAACACTTTGGGGCATGGGATCGGTCTCATTCGATGCTCAGATGTTGTTCACATCAAAAAAGAAAAAAAATGAAAAATGATTTTTTTACCCTTAGGTCTCCCTTTTTCTATGCGCTGTCACATATTGGATGTACTATGTGGCTTCCAGAAAAGCCGATCCATCTCTTATAGCGGGTGCATCGGCTATTAAACAATCACTCGCGGATTCTCGTTTGATCAAATGCTGCAATTCTGCTTGCTAACGAATTTTTTGTAGACTTTTTTGGTCGTTTATGCTGGCCAAAAAAATTACAAAATGAATTTTCGTAAAATCTTAACGCGCAGCTCAATTCTGTACCTCTTTATGGTAGAATTTGTCAAACACTGAAAAAAATAATTGTCAAATTAGGTTGGGAAAAAAATTTGTTCTTCAGGTGTGGCTCTTAATTAATGTCGTGTATTATGGTTGGACCGCTCTTCATTTTTTTGACTTTATTTAACAAATATTTACAACAACTCATAAATCAACTGCAATCAAGTATCTTAGATCAAACAGGAGCATCCATAAATTAAACTCTAACATGACAACATGTAGTTAAATTGAAGTTTATCTTTTCAATTAAATTTCAAAATGCCATAAACAATTCCTAAATACAACGACCAAAATGCATTTGACATTTATCCCATCTATTTCTACGAAAGTTATTTTGTTGTCTCCAACAATTATTTCAAGTCTATTAAAATAACCTTCCCTTTCGCCCGTTTAGCAAATTAAAAGGTTAAACTTTTGCCCCATACCAAATCGAATGAACTTTTCGAAACTAAATATTTAAAGTTTCGTTTCGGTTGCATTGTGTCAACTCAACACACACACATGCTCACGAAAGGAAAAAATCGATTTAAATTCGAAAACCAAATAAATCCACACTAACACACACACAAAAACTCTAATTCAAGGTAAGAATTGCTGCTCGAGTTTTGTAAATTTACGGGGAAAGTGTTTTTGTGACAAAGGAAACCCCACTTTGCCCCCTAGCGCAGAGGGAAGTGCATACGTGCACTCCAATGGTGAAGGTCCTGTGCACTAGATTTGTTTTGTTACGAATACTTTTGGAAAATCTTGATAAATTCACAGGCGAGTAAGTACACATTTCGTTTCCAAGTTTAATTGACAACTTAAATCTATTATGACAGCTTAGTTAGTGCAGTGTCGTCATTCGATGTGACGAAGGATGAGTTGAAGTGTGGTCCGGTGGCAGATTGGTAATAACAATATCCTTGAAACTTGGTTTTTTCATCGATGTTTTTTTTATCGATTTTATATTTTTTTTTACATGTGAGGGGTATTCGTGAAAATGTTTTTAAAAAAAATCCACACATGAAAATTGTTTGTCGCAAATCAGTTGAGCTCATGTAAACTTTAGTAACTTCCGTACGGAAAATTGGATGTGTACAGAACAAGTTATGTATTAGGTCAGTTTCCGGTATCGACCCACTATACGAAAATAACCGGTAACTTTTACATGGCTTTGTCATTAGAGGGAGTCCTAGGGAGGGAAACCCTATTCAGGTACCATGTGACTTACATGGGACCAATCAGAAAGGACAGGTACCGAATGTGTCATTATACACCCAAAATGGATTACCTCACAGTTGTACCCATCGCAGAACATATCCCAACTGAAATATCTGTGTTAATTGACTTGTGGCTATTCTAGAAGCCGACTTTATAACAAAAGGTGGTGACGCACACCGCGTAAAGATACTCACTTATAATTCGCGGAATAAAATTTCCATACGAATTGTAAGAGATTTCTAAACAATACCCACTTTAAGCGGTTTTTTTAAAAGGCTGCTTAAATCCGCGGATTTGTGAAAACCTCGGATTTGTTTGCATATCGACATGCAGTTTTATGTGCAAATTTATACTGCGAATTAGACAACTTTAAGTACGAGGGCGGTTCGAAAAGTTCTTAGCCTATCAATGAAAGAGAATAGTAAGTTTTTCAAAAATATTTTTATTTTTCAATATAATCTCCTGAAACTTCAATACACTTAGTCCAACGCTTATCTAGCAATTCTATCCCTTGATTAAAATATTTTTCCCCAAGGTCTTCAAAATAGTGGTTTACAACTGTAATTGCATCTTCATTTGAGGTAAAACGCTTGCCAGCAAGGAATTTTTTTAGATTTGGGAACAGGTAAAAGTCACTGGGAGCTAAATCAGGAGAATAAGGTGGGTGGTCAAGCAACTCGCACTTTAATTCGTTGATTTTAGCCATTGTCAAAACACTCTTGTGCGCTGGTGCGTTGTCTTGATGAAAAATTATTTTTTTGTGTTGTAGGCCAGGACGTTTTTCTCGAATTTGTACATTTAATTGATCTAAAAGGTTGCAATAGTACTCTGAATTTATTGTTTTACCCTTTTGCAGATAGTCAATCAATAAAATACATTTGAAGTCCCAAAAAACCGTTGCCATAAGATTGAATTGTTTTTGCCTTCTTTTGGGCACTTCCTCCAGCTTCAGTCCATTGTTTGGATTGTTCTTTTGTCTCTGGAGTATAGTGGTGGATCCATGTCTCATCAACAGTTATGAAACGACGCTTAAAATCCATTTTATTTCGCTGAAAACGATCCAATCAAGCTTGAGAAATGTTCATTCTTATGCGTTTTTGGTCGACTGTTAACAAGTGCGGCACCCATCTTGTAGAAAGGTTTTTCATCTGTAGTTCTTCATGCAAAATTAAATGGACTCGATCATTTCAGATGCCCATGATATTAGCACGCACTTTTATTCGTCGATCATTTAATACCATATCATGCACTTTGGCTACAATTTCTGTTGTTGTTGCTGTTTTTGGACGTCCACTACGTGGTTCAGCTTCAACGTTTAAATTCAGCAACCCAATTTTTTACTGTTGCATATGAAGGAGCACTTTCACCTAACACATTCACCATATCATTATGAATTTCTTGTCCCGATAAACCTTGTTTATGTAAATATTTAATGACACCACGCATTTCTAATTTTTCCATTGTAAAAAAATCGCGGATGCGTCTTTTGTGAACACCTGTTTCTATATATGAAGGAGTTGCCAGATCGAAACAAAATTTAACATGTGTTCATACCAGAGATGGAAGTTTCCTTAACTGTTTTCTGTTTATACCGCGCTTTTTGTGCTAGGCTAAGAAGTTTCCGAACCGCTCTCGTATTTCAAATAATTGACGCCATTCTATCCATACCAAACCAGTTGTGTAATAGGCTGTGTTTTCACCTGTCCTCGGTTCGGTACCTTCAGTTCATTTGAATCTGTATTTCCCGTAGGGTTATTCGAGTTTTTGTTCGAATCAAAAAAATTGTTTTTTTATAGTATTCGTTCCCACAACCAATTTTTTTTTACCAACCGAATGATTGAGTTTAAATGCTCCTAGAGCATTCCATCATTACAACCCAATGTTAGTTGGTGCTCTGTAATTTTCAGTTATTGGAACTGTAGTACAAAATACCGAGTGTTCACCCTTTAGATGAGAATTTTTGGATCTAAAAATTCACATGCCACAAAATTCACGTGCTCTGTAAGTTTCAGTTATTGGAACTGTAGTACAAAAAAACCGAGTGTTCACCCTTTAGAAGAGAATTTTTGGATCCAAAAATTCACAATAAAAAAGTTAAAATTTTAGTCAGAGGCATAAAACTGTTTGCTTGCACAATTGAAGTACTCGTACTGAGGGTCAAGGCGAGGAAAAGGTGAAAATGATGATGGATGAATTTAACTGCAAATGCAAAACACTGCTCTGCAATAAAATCCTTCTTTGCACGAAACCAACTGGTCCTTATAAAAACTGATCTTCTGAATCTGAATTGAATGTCCGTTCTGGCCCATTACGAATAGTTTTTGAGATATCATGAAAATGTAATATTTCTGACTTTTTTTTATTAATGTGTCTTAAAATTCGGCAATTTTTTTGCGATTTACTTAAAAATAATCAATATTAATCGGTAAGAAAAGCATCATGTAAATTATTAAAAATCGAATAAAAATTGGGGAAGTTACAACCAAAAGAAATCAAAATTTGAATTCTTCAATCATAGTGATCCAGCTCAACCATAATCCCCAAAATTGTTTATTAGGATAGGGTTGTATTTTCAACAAAAGCAATTTGTATTAATTAAATTATTTAAAAATACAAACATAAATTCAAAATAATAGGAGTAATTTAGTTAACAGTAGAAAAAAAACCGTTTGAAACAACGTAAGCGTTTTATTTATTTAAAATATTTTAATTAAGTAAATCCAAGGCAATTTGTTTGAAAAATTTAAATATAAAGGGCGATCCATCTAGAGGTATTTTTCGGAAAAAAATAAGAGAATTCCAATTAAGTGTGAAGTCTTTATTGGTAATTTAAAAGGACATTTTATGGCATTTATTTATTGAATATGTTTTCTTTAAATGTTGGCCGCAACTACGCCTCAGGGTTTCCATTCTGAGGGTCCAAGTTTGGATGACTCGCTGGAGCATTTCGACCGGTATGGCTTTAATGACACGCGTAATGTTGGCTTCAAAAACCTGAATCGTAGATGGTTTGTCAGCATAGACTTTGGACTTTACGTAACCCCAAAGCAAAATATCTAAAGGTGTGATATCACTCGATCTAGGCGGCCAACTCACCTGTCCAAAACGTGAAATTAGCTGCTTTTCGAAAGATAGATCCATTGTTTGAGCAGCTGTATGACATGTGGCGCCGTCCTGTTGAAACCAAGTGTCGTCAGTATTACGGGCTTCAATTTCAGGTAGCATAAAGATCGATATTATGGCGCTATAGCGGGCACCATTCACGGTTACGTTCCGGCCACCATCATTTTTGAAAAAATATGCAGCGATGATTCCACCAGCGCATAAACTGCACCAAACCGTGGTTTTCTCTGGGTATAATGGCGCCTTTTGAACCTCTTCTTGTTGCTCCTCAGCCCAAATGCGGCAATTATGTTTATTGACTTTGCCGTTGTGCCAGAAATTAGCCTCATCATTGAACAAAATTTAGGTCGAAAACAGCGGATCTTCCCGTATCTTACCGAACGCTTATTTCCATAATACAGTTGCCAACATTTGAAAGGTAATAATTTTTAAAAAATATATGCCATAAAATGTTCTTTCCAATTACCAATAAAGATTACACAATTGATTTGAATTTTTATATATTTTTTGTTCTGAAAAATACCTCTAAATGGACCACCCTATATATACGAGTAAAAAAGTAATAAAATATAAAAAAGTAATATAAAAAAATAAAATTCGTAACAATAACATTGTTCTAAAAACCATATTCAAATTAAGAAAATATACAATTCTATAATATGATTCATAATGTGATCATAATATTGTTACCAAAAAACGAGACTTTAGTCACCCCAACCTTATTTATATTTTTGCTACAGCCACTTTTTTTATATTTATATTTGGCAGTAATTCTATTATTACATTTCAACTATATTAGTGTTGCCGTAATCATACAATTTTAAAAATGAAATTCAAAATAAAACTATGCTTGCGACAAACATACTTTTATCGCGGAGTGCATGTTATTGTTGCCGTGACCGCATAGTTGCTATATTTTTTCTGCGTGCACTTCGATTTAGACACTTCCAAAACATGGTTTTTAACGCTTTAATAACTGCATCGGTTTGACCACATACATTTTTCCACAAATTCTTCTATCATAAATCATAATGAGAAATATTAAGATAATTCTCTGAAAACATTTTATTTTATTTATGGGGTCTCCGATCACTATTTTGTGATGTTGCAAACGGAATGGCAAATATAATATACCATGCACTCTTTGGTGGAGAGAAACCGAAATATAAATAGCAACCCTCGTAGGCTGGTGTTATTTGCCACAGCAACGTTACTTTTGCAAAATACTTTTTATTACGGTAACATTTTGAAATACGGATCAAGTTGGATTTTTAACGCATTTAGTTAATGTTTCAAATAAATGATTTAAATTCAGTCATTTAAAAAAATTTCTCGATATTTTAAATCGTGTGATCTATTCTTATAAACGAAAAACTATGAATATTTCCAGAACATGTCAGTACTCAAAATATTTCAGTGCATACCAGCTCTGGAATGGTATGAATTTATTCTGTACATACCATTATCTCCAAAGCGAAATTTGAAATCAAAAATTCCACTCTAATGTACTTCAACTCTTTCTCAAACACTATAGTCTATTGGTTTAGTATTTTTTAGAAGTGTTTGACAATAAATAATGTAAATATAAACCGTATGCACTTATCACATAGAGGGTGATCCAACTAAGAGTTTAAAATTAAAAAAGAACAAAACTCAATGTCAAAACAACATAGCATGGTTTTTAAAAAAAATGTTTATCCAATATTTATGGAATATGCGGGTATTTTGCTTTATGTGACTGCCTTGGCTGATTTCGCTGTACTTATCAACCGCTTTGTCAGATATATTTTCGTTGTTCTCTTCAAGTGTATTATAAATAGATATTAATTTAAAAGAGATACTAAAAAACATAAATACATTTTCTGTAGTTAGTGTTTTTCAAAATAAAATCTCTTAGAGTTAATGTCGTGTTGTTTTATATTATATAGAACCCCTGGAGATGCAATTCAAGGAAATTGCGAAATATTGG
This sequence comes from Hydrotaea diabolus, assembly GCA_963513945.1. Taxonomy (NCBI): domain Eukaryota; kingdom Metazoa; phylum Arthropoda; class Insecta; order Diptera; family Muscidae; genus Hydrotaea; species Hydrotaea diabolus. Next base: position 161,139,209 of record OY740718.1, read on the forward strand.
GAATACAATTTATAATATTAAACACCAAGACCTCGAACTTGAAAAAAAAAGAATGAAGAACAAAAATCAAAAGTTCTTAGAAAACTATAAGTTTTTCCACACCCGTGATTGCTGTGATACAGGACACTTATTCTGGCTTAAAATCTAGCAATATTTCTTTAAATTCAAATGCACCTAGTTGTAGCTGCCTGAGGTCTACGACAAACGCAATAGAAATTAGAGATTTACTTTTAAAATATTTTTTTAACCACTGTGCAGCATCCATCTGGATCATTTTTGGAGTATTCGCAAGCTAAAATCTTTTATGCAAAAGATTGTCAGCCATTCTTTTATTTTAACAGATCTTTTTGATTTTTTTCAAAATCATTTTTTCAATCATCATTTCAAAATCATTTTTTCCTATGAAAATAAAGCCACGGTAGTGCGATTTAATATGAGACCATATTTGGACTTGTATACTTCATATGATCCATATGCACTGAGAAGAAAAATAACCTTATATAAGGTTAACTCAACCATAAATAAACATGATTTGGAGTCTACGTTATATAAGGTTAATTTGAACATTTTGTTGTTGACTGGTATTTAACAATAATAATAGTTAATTTAACCGTTCTATGGTTGAATTTTTTAACCATGGCAATTGTAATTTTAAAATAATTATTGTTGTTTTAACAATGCATTGTTCTGTTTTTAACCATGAAAATTGTTAACATTTAAATTTCATGGTTAATTTATGAAACAATACAAGTTCAATTTAACAATGAAATTGTTAATATTAACAACTATGAAGATTGTTATAGAAACCATTTTTATTGTTTAGTTAACTAATTACACTCTGCGACAAATGGTAAGGGTCAGTGATCGGTTTGGAATGAAACCACCGGGGAAAGTTATATTGGTAAAAAAAAAGTCATACGTGTTCCAGCGTTTCGCTGGGTCTCATCTAGGAATCGAGATATATCGATTTGAAGTTAGTAAGTATCGTATAGGGGAATTTGTCACGTTTTAGGCTCTTTTGTTTGACATAACTCGAGAACCACTCGTCCGATTTAGCTGAAACAAATTTAGAAAAATTAAGAATTACCATTCCTCTAATCTGTTCTTAAACCGTTTTCCTACTTAAGCAACAGTTTCGCAATTATAAATAAATGTATGAAAAAAAAAATTATTTTTGCCTAAAAATTAAAATTTTTTTTTTTTTAATTCATAAAAAATCCAAAACGGTAAAAAGTGTCAAGTCCTATTACTTTCACGTAAAGTCACATAACCTATGACCAAAATGAGACATAAATCATGAAAATCGATGCAAAAGAGCCAAAAACGTGACAAATTCCCCTATACGATACTTACTAACTTCAAATCGATATATGTATCTCGATTCCTAGATGAGACCCAACGAAACGCTGGGACACGTATGACCTTTTTTTGACCGATATAACTTTCCCCGGTGGTTTCATCCCAAACCGATTGTGGCTGTCGCACAGTGTTATTGGTTACCTCTTTTAACCAGAAATATAGGTACTGTTACAATTTTTAATAATAAATTAACCTACTAAGTATGTTTTTTTACATTTGGCCCGTGAGATGAATATCACGCAAAAGTCCATGAGTCGAATCAATAAAAAAGACTTGGGACTTGGGGCTTTCAAACGACGTACCGGCCATTTATTGACTGCAGCTTTCAAAAAAACGATAGGATTGCAAAATGCAAACGTCTTTTGGTGAAGCACACTGATAACTTGCACAGAAAAATTTTGTTCACTGATGAACAAATTTTTACCGTTTAGACAAAATTTAACAAGCAAAATGATAGAGTGTATGCGCGGTCATCTAAAGAAGCATCTGAACTGATCCCAAGGGTGGAAAAGGGCCATCGCCCAGCTTCAGTCATGGTTTGGAGGGGTGTCTCTTACGATGGGGTCACTGGCTTCGAAACAATTTGCCAGCGTTCATTTCCTCTAAAGAATGGCCCCAGGCAGTCCAGATTTGAACCCATTGGATTACACATTGTGGACGGATTTAGAGGATTGGATCTCTTAAGACTGCTTTGGTTCGAGCTGTGACCAATTTTCTAATTCAGTCCCGAAGTAAAGTACTACTTGGACATATGGCATATAAGAATAATGCAGACTGTAATGATCTTACATTACCAAGCAATGCACAAAGTAATGACATGACCAAGGTTCAGTGTAATTTGATTCATTTTTTTCAAGACTTTGAGAGATTTTGAAGATATTAGTGCCAATTATCATCATCTTTAATTTTAATATGTAAACCAGTGCTTGGATCACCCTTTCAATAAATTGCTATGTAACCTTACACACGTGTGTAAATTTACACATAGTGATATTGGCAAACACCTTGGATGTACTCAAGCGTATGGGTAGGTATGTTCGCATTCATGTTTTGCATTTTAAAATTGAATGAATGAAATATGTTTGTACGCCTGGCAGTGCCTACTCTCACGGTAGTGTGTGTGTGTTCACACTCACATGTCTCTTTGTGTGTGTGAATAATTGAACTCACACTGTGCCCATTATTGCAAATGTAGGCTGTTGTAAAAATCATGGTGAGATTTAAAGCCCATAATCAACCCTAAATTACTGCCGAATGCCAAAAATTAAACTTTTGACGCCCTTGAAGTAAAACAAATGGAGAAATTAAGTGCGGCCAGGCCAAAGCTTTTGTACCATCCATCATGGATTACGGATATGGATTACCAATATGAAAATGTTGTCTAGGAGGCATGGCACTGGCCCCAAAACGAAATGGCCACCGATCCTGATTTTTACAAGAAAATGTTGTTCAGCGATGAAGCTCACCAAAATTTTCGCATTTGGAGTAATGAAAATGCACAAGCCATATTTCTTCAAAAATGAAGCCTGCCATAATGTTATTTCAATGTGCAACGCTATAGAGACATAATTAATGACTATTTCGTGCATGAATCGGAAGATGTTAATGTGGACGACCTTTGGTTCCAAAAAGATGGCGCTACATGCCATACATATAACGAAACAATCAATTTATTGAAGGAAACTTTTGGTGAGCGCATTATCTTGCGTCGTGGGCCTGTGGTGTGGCCTCCAAGATAGATTTAACACCGCTAGACTATTTTTTGTGGGGTTATGTGAAGTCGCTTGTCTACGCAGATAAGACCGACACGACGCCTTGGAAGAGAATATTCGGCGCGTTATTGCTAACATACGACCCCAATTCTGCTAAAAGAGGTAGAGCCGCGGCGGCCACTTGCCCGAAATCAATTTTTAAATATAATGGCAAACTCTTATCTTTATAATCAAGCTAAATTCTTGGTCGTAAACCTAAATTATATGTGACGCTCAAAATAGAAAGGGACCTAAGCCAGTTTTGTTCAGGAGAGCCATTTTAAAAATTTAAATACGTCTATCTTCTGATACTGATCACTGAGCGTGTTGGCGCATATCTCTTTCGATGCTCAGATGTTGTCCACATCAAAAAAAAATAAAAATTGATTTTTTACCCTTAGGTCCCTTTCTCTATGCGCTGTCACATATGTGTTTTATTTCTTCTTGAAAACCACACGTCTGAATAAACACCCTTTATAGTGTGTTTCAAACATCATTGCCATACCTTCAACTATTTATGAGAGGTGGTCTTTCTAAGTTTAGAATTTTAAGTTCGGTGCCACGCATTCTTGTCCAATCACATCTCATCTTGTCTGCTTTTTTGTTCGATCACATCGTAATACTCGACCTGGACGAATGTAACATAATGTGAAAACTTCGTAACTATTTAATTTTCGAAAGGATACAAAATTGGAGAAACGTTGGACTAAATGTATTGAGCTAAAAGGGCATTATGTTGGGAAAATTTTTTTTTTTTAAAAAATTCCATGTTTTATTCGAAAAGTATCGGTGAAATTGGTCTTATATCGGTCTAAGCTTTCATAAAGCCAACACACAAAAGTCCCTCCCGATTGGAAGCCCTGCTACTATTAACGTCACAAATTGAATTCGTTTTACCCGAGGTAATATTTGGGCGACCAATTATTATCTCTCGCGAAACTGGGCAGTACAAATTTCTTTCACGATTTCAGAAGCTAGGGATAGTGCTAAACTTTTTTCTGTATACGATATGAACCGATATTAGTTAACTATGATGGCACTGCCCAAAATCAGTCTATATTTTTATATGGTCCCTATATAAAGGTCCTTTCCGATTTCAGTACGTAAAGGTCTAAAAGACACGTATTTATTACATCCAATTCTGACCAAATTTCTCGCAGAAAGTTACGTGCGACAAGTATCTAACTCTGGGGAAATGGGACAATATTGGACCATACTTTAAATTGAACTTTGAAGTGTTTTATTCGAAAAGTCTCGGAATTATTGATCTTCCCAGGTATCAAAGTGATATATAGTGTCGAAACTGCTACAAATATACTGATTTTTCCAGAGGTTCACTCTGCCTCTTTACCGATCTGCCCTGACCGTCTCAGAGCATCAACTCATTTTTCTGCAAATTTTAGCCACCTTGCTTCACTATAACGACATGCAGTTTGTTTTTCATACACACACCGAACAGATTTGTTGCCACAAACGAATGATGATGGTTGCGCGACTATCCATGAAGTCTTTCGCTACATCCGAATGTTGATTGTGTACACGGCATTATTAAGTAGAGGAACTGGCACTATCTGTTGCATAAAGTGTCGGTAGCCCCAACATATACAAATAATTATTGGAACTGAATTTGTACATGTATGGGTTATTATTTTAGATTGTTGGATTAAAGCGCTGTTTGAATTCGGTTGTAACCACCACGGATATTTGTTAATTAATAATAATTTAAATTAAAAAAAAAATAATTTTAATTAAGACAAATTTTATGTGTTCAATTATTTGACTTTTTATATTAAAATATTAATTCTGTTATTTTAAACTAAGTTACTTTTAAATACAATTGGGAAAAAATGAGCTAAATTCAAAAATAATTAAACTAATGATTTACTGCTTTACTTTTCAGTTGTAAGTACTACTTGTATTACATAATTAGTAGGATGTCACAGCCGCCGGTTGTGGCAACTAACAGTTTTACTAAATTCGGTTGGTACAACGAATTTATTAGTTGTGAGTACCGTAATATTATTGCAGCTGCCGTTTTATGATATGTCAAACCACGTAACCATAAATGTCATGGAAAGTTTGTAATTGCAACAAAAAGTGTGTTCATTCAATCGAAGTTTTTATAGTTCGGACCGAATCTCAACCGATTTTTTCTCTGTGCACAGTAGGATATGTCGATTTAGCAATCGATATTGTTCGATTGATTTTTCGATAGTATTTGGCATGCGCAAAAACGTTCCACTACCACAAGTCACAAAAATCATTTTCGAGGCGCCCAATTTTTTTAAAGTTTTTTTATAAGGTAATAAAATAAAATATTTATTTTTCAAAAATATTGATTCGATTTCTTAAGATAAATTTTGTTATATTGTATGTGGCAATGTATTACAATACATATTGCCACATAGGAAAGGTAATATACTAATAAAAAACCCTCCGAAGTTTTAGTTGAGTTATGATGGTATTAAAATATTTTTTTTTATTATTGCCCCTCTTCGATTTCTTATTTTTTTTTCATTACATTAGCTTAATGGAGAAAAGATTGCTGGTACACTTCAGTTTGGAGTTCATATGTGGCAGCGCATAGAGAAAGGGACCTAAGGGTAAAAAAATCAATTTTTATTTTTATACCCGCACCACATAGTGGTATGGGGTATAATGGCTTAGTGCTTGCGTTTGTAACACATCGAAGGAATCGAGTTAGAATACCGGGACCAGAGAGAAAGTTGCTCAGAATTACATTTTGAGTCGATCTAGCCATGTCTGTCTGGCTGGCTGGCTGGTCGGCTGGCTGGTCGGCTGGCTGGCTGGCTGGATGTAAAGATGTCCATCTATTCTTGTAATCAAAGTACAGGTCGCATTTATGCACCGATCTTGATGAAACTTGGCATGTGGTAATATATCGGAGCACTTTCTGATAGACCCCCCATACAAAGGAACTCCCGGATTTGGTCCAAATCCAGTTGATGTCGCGTGTATTGGTCAACAAATTAAATTATCTTACAATTTTAAATACTGAAAAAAATTCGACCTGTTTGGGCCCCAGGGTCCATTAGGAGGGTCCAAAAGTTTCGGTTTACCCGGATTTTAGTGTGACCCCTCAAATGACAGGGAATTGCCTCAGGACTTTAAATATGTCAAGCCAAATGATTTATCTCGTCCGTGGGAGGGCACAGGGTCCGAAAACAAGGTATGAAAATGTGGACCAACTATAATTGTTATACCCTCACCACATAGTGGTATGGGGTATAAAGGCTTAGTGCTTGCGTGATAGATACAGATAGAAATAGCGACGAGTGCTTTCGATTAACAGGAGACTTAATCACATTTATAGTGGTGCGGGTATCATAGAGTCGGCCACGCCCGACTATAGCACTTACTTACTTGTTTTTTATTGTTTTGATGTGGACAACATCTGAGCATCGAATGAGACCGATCCCATGCCCCAAAAGTGTTCGCTCCCAGAGATATGCGCGTTTTATGAAAGTGAAGTCGACGATTCTACACCTAAGATACACGTATTTAAATCTTTAAAATGGCTCTCCTAAATAAAACTGGTTTTTACCCTTAGGTCCCTTTCTCTATGCGCTGTCACATATAGTGATTTTCATGCTCAACACAAATTCTTAATATGCAATCGCATACTTTTGAAGCAGCCTTCGTATAATAGCTATTTGCACCAGCTATTTTCGAATCAAAGTTTAGATATCCTTTTTATATTACGAATTTTTTATTACATTTCATGTCCTCACATCCATCGCAATATCGCCAGTGACATGTAGAGTGTGTACGCAGTACATACGCATGTCACACTTGTGCAACAAAAGGGAATTAACTCAAAAGTTTTAAATTCTTGCTAGAGGCCAAATACTGTGTGCTTAAAAGCTTTGAACTAGTTTAAAACCTTGAGAGGTTCATGCTAATTGTACTCTACACCACACTATTGTACTAAAAATATCATGAATTAGGGGTGATATTGGTAACACCCTAAAGAGCAGAGATATTGGCCGTGTTCTATTGGCAAATCGCTAACAAGATAACTACACACCATTTTAAAAAAATATAAAAATGACTTTGTTTACAAAAAACTAAAGACAATTGTCGTTAAACATTGTTTGTTGTAAATAATTTAATTTTTGGAAAGAAAGTAATTCAAGAATAACCTTTAGCGAGTTTAAGCGAGCTCGGTTATTACCTGCTAATAAAATTTGTTGAAAAATTATTTTTTTTCAAAATTCCAAATAAACGTTTTATGGTGCATAAAGTCAATCAGTTCTTGTATGCAAAGAAATTTCAAAAAAAATGTCTCGTATAGTTTTGAAGTTATTACCTTAACTACCACTTACTGGTTTAATAAACGACTTTTAATAGAACAAGCATATTATACCGTTCAATTTAGAACCTCTATCCGATTCCATTGAGCTATGTCCGTCCATTTCGTCATCACTACGTCTTTCAGTCTCTAGTTGTATTTAAAGTCTAATATGAACCAATGTCGACTTATCTTGGTACTTTGTACAAGTCCACAAAGGTTGAATTATTCGAAATCAGTTTAAATCAACCCTCTGGTGAGATTGGTCTTTTATCGGTCTAAGCTTTTGTAAAGCCTACACACAAAAGTTCCTCCCGATTGGAAGTCCTGCTACTATTAACGCCACAAATTGAATTCATTCCACCAGAGGTAATATTTGGGCGACCAATTATTATCTCTCGCGAAACTGGGCAGTACCGGTCCAAATTTTTAAAAAGCCCCCATACAAAGATCTTTCACGATTTCCGAAGCTACGGGATAGTGCTAAACATTTTTCTGGATACGATATGAACCGAAAATAGTTAACTATGATGACACTGCACAAAATCAGTCTATATTTTTAGATGACCCCTATAAAAAGGTCCTTCCCGATTTCAGTACGTAAAGGTCTAAAAGCTACGTATTTATTCCGTCCAACTCTGTCCAAATTTCTCGCAGAAAGTTGCGTGCGACAAGTACCTAATGGGACAATATTGGACCATACTTTGAATTGCACCCTCTCAATGTTCTCTCCCTCTAGAAAACACAAATTCAGCACGATCTTTTGCACGTACAGAGAACAGATTGATTGTCACAACCGAATTTATTAGTCAACCGAATTATTAAGGTTGCATTCACTTTGACTGTACCATCAGGAACCGAATGTTAGTTGGGGCTCTGCAACGTTCAGTAATTTTAATTTCGGTAGAAAATTTAAGGAATCTAAACCCCGAGAAAAAAATTGGATCTAAAAGTCAACATGTTGCACTTGTTTAACGAAAAAAAAGTTTCTTTACCCTTGAGCATATCGAAGAAAAAAATTAGATTAAACGAAGAAGTTATAATAGGATGATTTTCACTTCTGGTTATCATGAAAGTTTAGATATCAACACCAATATTCGGTAACAACACCACTAGTTACAGCAACTAAATAAATTGTATGCACTCCTTTGGTATGACCGATCCATTAGTTACATCTACAATACGATAATCATATTTATCATATTATAGTAAGTCAAACCGAAATTTGTTTTTTGCAACGGTATTTTAGTAGTTCCAACCGGTATCCACCTAATTTTAAATTGAACTGGACCATAACGGTCTGTATTATCATATGTGACAGCGCATAGAGAAAGGGACCAAAGGGTAAAAAAGTCAACTTTCATTTTTTTTCTTTTTTGATGTGGACCACTTCTAAGCATCGAATGAGACCGATCCCATGCCCCAAAAGTGTTACCTCCCAGAGATATGCGCGTTTTATGAAAGTGAAGTCGACGATTCTAAGCGCAAATAGAAAGGGACCTAATCTTTAAAATGGCTCTCCTGAACAAAACTTTTCATCAACATTTTACTTTTTTTTTGATGTGCACAAAATCTGTGCATCGAATGAGACCGATCCCATGCCCCAAAAGTGTTCCCTCCCAGAGATATGCGCGTTTTATGAAAGTGAAGTCGACTATTCTAAGCGCAAATAGAAAGGGACCTAATCTTTAAAATGGCTCTCCTGAACAAAACTTTTCATCAACTTTTCACCTTTTTTTTGATGTGCACAAAATCTGAGCATCGAATGAGACCGATCCCATGCCCCAAAAGTGTTCCCTCCCAGAGATATGCGCGTTTTATGAAAGTGAAGTCGACGATTCTAAGCGCAGATAGAAAGGGACCTTATCTTTAAAATGGCTCTTCTGAACAAAACTGGTTTTGAACCTTAGGTCGCTTTCTATTTTGCGCGTCACATATACTTATATATAGGTTTATTCCGATATGGGGTCTATCCAGCTCATAAAGTCGCATGAAGTCACTGTAATTGTCCCTACACACAGAGAAAAAGTCAGTTCGAAATCAGTTGGAACTAAAACTATTCCGTTGCAAAAGAAAGAATTGCCGTTGTCATCACCGAATGTTTTCAATTGTAGCGAATATTTGGTTCCACATATCTCTAGATGACAAATATGATCAACGTATTGTGCACACAACCAATATATCAAGAAAATTCGGCCAAATTATTTAGTTGTTATAACTGGTGGTTGCAATAGTTTTGTAAAACATTAGTTTTATCAACCAAATATTAGTTATGATAACAAACAATAAAAAAAACTGGTTGTTTGTTGGAAAAGCATTTTTATGGTTCCACTGTTGGCTTTTTATAAAAAAATGAATAATTTAAGGCGATCGGAATGAGGTGCATATGGTCGAAAATGTAAATTCGATTTTCCAAGACGACGCTACAAATTACGCCAACCCTGAACTAATGAAATTGTTTTCATCATTGTTTCTACACACAGAGAAATTATCAGTTGGAATTCAATCCGAACTACAAATATACAATTGAATAAATATACTTTCTGTTGCAATTACCAACATTCCATTGGTAACATGGTTCGACGTACCATAAAATGTTAGCTATACTAATATTACGATTCCTACAGACAATAAGATGGTAATGCCAAACGAATTTATTAAAAATTTTGGTTGTCACAACTGGCATACTATTACATGCTACTTTGGTACCAATATTTGGTAGTGACAACAACAGTTACAGCGTGTAATACTAAAGTATTACACACTGTTACAAAAGTTCAAACTCTTGGGGAATGAATGGTTCGCACTTTTCCGTTTTACCAAACATTCGTGATAAGATGTCTGAGTTGAAATCGCATGGAGTTTATTTTCGTAGAATATTTTAACATCTTACCTTTGAGATTGTCAAATGAACTTCAGTTGAGTCGTGTCCTTTTTTTAATGAAATTGTACGAGGGCGACCGCAAAACTAACTGACTTGGCACATTTTCTGTTTTAATAGCAACTTTTTTTTTGTTTTTTAAAAGCAATCTTTCTTTGTTACAGGTGATTGAAGTAAACAAGTTTTATAATTTTTGAAAAATGGAATAGATACCGCAACATAAAACAAAAAACAAAACTGACGCATTTAACGAAAATAGATAATCTTAAATCAGCCAAATTTAAAAAATTCAATTTACAATTTAACGAAGACTGGTTTGTAAATTATACGGAAGTAAAATTCAAGAAGGAAAACAAATGGATTCTTTCGTTAGGAAATAAATTTGCACTTCCAGTCAACAAACACAATTTTGCGCCGATTCCACTAATCGCAGATATTGAGCAATGTATTCAAAGAATAAATGATGACCATCAGAAAGAGATGACCAGGGCAAAAATAGCCAAAAGCATAGCACTTTATAAGAGGAATTCAAGAAACAATGAACGAGAAAAGTTTATTTTAGGCATATACGACGAGACAAGGAAATTTCTAAAGGAATACGAGGACAAAATAATGGTGACCACTGCGGATAAAGGAAACAAAACAGTTATATTATACAAAAATGATTACATGAACAAAATGCACAGACTTCTAGAAGACAAATCTACATATAAAACAATCAAAACGGATCCAATGCAAAAACTCCAGAAAACTAACAACAACATAATAATATTTATTGATTATCTTGAGAAAGGAAAAACTATAAATAGTGAATATTATTGTGCATTATTGGATCGGTTGAGTGAAGAAATCAAGATAAAACGACCGCATTTAGAAAAAAAAGTTAGTTTTTATCAAGATAATGCTCCTTCACACACTGCATTTTTAACTCAACAAAAACTGGCCGAATTACGATTTAAAATTACTCCGCATCTACCATATAGTCCAGATTTAGCTCCTTCTGAATATTTCTTGTTTCCAAATTTAAAAAAAATTCTCGGTGGCAAAAAATTTTCGTCCAATAGCGAGGTTATTGCTGAAACTGAGGCATATTTTGAAGGTCTTGAAAAATCTTATTTTTCGCATGGAATTAAAAAACTTGAAAAACGTTTGATGAAGTGTATTGAGTTGGAAGGAGATTATGTTGAAAAATAATTAATAATAATTCCAGAAAAAACGATTGTTTTTATGTTAGGCCAGTTACTTTTGCGGTCGCCGTCGTACTTTATATATGTTTTTAAAAATTACTGCTATTATCATTTAAGTATAGATCTAAAATAAAATCAGAATATCTTCAAGAAAAATTGGACCTTATTTTCCTTTTTTCAAAAAATACATTTTTTAATAAAATTTAATGAATAAGATATGTTCCGAGGGGAAAAAATAGTCAGAAAGGTATTTGTCCACCTAATTTTTTAAATAAGGTAAAAAAAATATTTATATTTCAATAAATTTATATTTTCAATAAATCGAATTTTTTCGAAAAAATTCTTTCCTCATTCTTTCGACTTTTTCATCGGGCAAACGACATGCTCGTCTCAATGTTTTAGTGTTTATGGATATCAAGAAAAATACCATTGTGGAGGATCGGATACTTTGCCACTTCTACCGATACTGTCAGTTCTATTAACTGATAAATGCAGAGCACCAATCAACATTCGGTTTTACTAATGAAAACTTTAGAGTTCGTGCAACCTCAATGATTCGGTTGGCAAAAAAATCGGTTGAAGCAACGAATATGTTCTCTGTATGTAGCGAAATTGAGCCGGTTCGTGTTTCAAATACCCTCCACAGAATACATCATTCCCACTCCAGAAGTCACATACAAAGTCCGACCGTGCTTAAGGTCCAGATGCTCCTTAGGGAATGATGTCGCAAATCTACTAGTTGGCCCTGTCCATTTTAAGCTTTTTTACTTGTGTCTTTTGAATGAATATAATAGATAGGAGAGTTTTGCAGAGAGACTGTTTTACAAAAAATCATATTTTGAACATTTTGACTTAATACCATTTGACCAAGTGCGATGTTGGTACTCATGGCATTTGTTTTTTTACATGGCTATGTGTGAAGAGTGTGGCAATGTCAAGTCAAGCGGAAAATGCAAATAGATCGCGATTTATTCAGTTTAGTTTTTTTAAGGCTTAATTTTCAGCGAGTTAAATGGATTTGTAGTGCAAATGAATAGACTTAATATAGACAGATGTATATATTCTACGAGTATATATCTACAAGTCTAAATGTATGTTCGTATGTTAAAACTAATAAAGATGTATGCATGAACATTAGGGTGGGCCGATCGATATTATTGATAGCTTAATTTTAAGGGTTTTTTTAGTAGGTAATAATACAAAATATTTTTTTATATTACCTTTCCAAGGTGACATACTTATACAATACAATATATGAGCGCGTGAACGTACAAATACGACTGAGAGAATCGAATCAGTCAAATTTTTGTCCGTACAAATCAGCCCACCCTAACGTACATACATAATGAAAATGAATGCATGGAAATGAATATATACGAGTGTGTTCGTGAATTATATTGAGTTTTAGGGCAAATTAAATGAAATTTAAGTCAGCGCAGTTATATCGGCTACATAATTTTGAATTTCCCACATATGTTCATTAAAGGCTTGTGTTATTTGTTTATATGGTTGCTATAACCAAATTAAACAGGATAATTGGCATCTGCGTATATTTGAAAGCTGTCAATTATAAATCGTTCAATTGGGAAAGGTGATATCGGAAATCCTTTTTAAAATAGTCCCGGTACAAACAATTAAAACGACATACACAACTTTCAGTCAATAATGTTTTTTTTATGTAAATAACTATGGACTTGAGTTCTAGCTCCAGTTGCACAACCTCTTTCACTGCAAAAGTCTCTATTTTGCCATATTTGAAAGCTCTCAATTTTAATTCGTTCACTAGGAAAGGGTAGCATGGCAAATCCTTTTTAAACTAATCCTGGTATAAACAATTAACACGACATAACTTTCAGTCAAAAATGGTTTTGGTATTTATCTGAATAAGGAATTTGGCTACAGTTTAACAACCTCTGTCACAACATAAGTCTTCATTTCCACATAGATCTCCTGGGGCTTTTTACCAACGACGACAATTTTGCCTTCTTCCAAGAGTGCTCCACTCGTACTTGTAACACCCACTTCCATGCATAACTTGTCGTACACAAACATTTGCTGTGTCCTAAAATGAGTTCTAATCGGGTTTGAAGCTCTAGAGCTTAAATGGCATCTTATGGCATCAAGAATCACCATAAAAAAACGAAAACGAAACAGGAAGAATAGAAACAGTTCATTTACACATAAATAATTTGCAATAGCTTTTTAAATGCTATGACTACAAATACTGTTCCCAAATACCCAGTGGGAAATGAAATGGAATTTATGAAACAAACGGAACTAATAAGGGCTGCTATACATATTTATGGCCTAATAATGAAAATGCGAATATTTATCATCAAAAATGGTTTTATTGTTTTTCAAAGTATTCTCCAGCATGATTTATACACTTTTGCATGCGCTCAAAACAATTGTCGAAGCACTTTTTCCACTCCGACTGATACACCTCCAAAACATGGTTTTTGAACGCTTCAACAGCATCTTCTGGCGACGAAAATCGTTGACCACGCATTTTTTTCTTGATGTGCGGGAATAAAAAGAAGTCATTGGGTTTCCATTCAGGGCTGTACGGCGGATGACTTATCAATTCGACGTTTTGGCTGCTCAAAAAGACACTGGTTTGAGCCGATGTGTGGCAGCTCGCATTGTCATGGTGCACAATGATCGTCTCCTCTTGTTCGTTTTTCGAATTTCTCCCAAGACTTCAGGCAAACAAATTGTGGTGTACCACTCAGAATTGGCCGTCCTACGTTGCTCAAGCGGAACTGTCGCCACATGACCAGTTTAGCCGAAGAAACAGGCGACCATTTGCTTCGAAGTGTTTCTTCCACGAACAACTTTCGTTGGATTTGGCTCGTCTTCGAAGACACACACGGTCGATTGCTGTTTTGTTTCGGGCTCATACGCATAGATCCATGATTCGTCACCTGTGACGATCTTATAAACGTCTGTCGAAGCGCGGTGCTTCGAATTTTTTCGAAATTTCTTTGCACCAATCGACACGTTTTTAAGCGATTGATTGCGGGATCCAACGAGAACAAACCTTTTTACGGCCAGGTGTTCATGCAAAATCGAATGTACGCTGGTGGAGGAAATGGCCAAGTATGCCTCTATCTCACGGCATGTCGCATGACGATCTTGCATTATCAGTTCATGCACGGCATCAACGTTCTCTGGCACAACGGCCGTTTTTGGATGACCTTCACGAACTTTGTCTTTGAGCGAGCGTCGGCCACGATTGAATTCACAGTGCTTTAGGATGGTGCTTCATCGTCATACAAAGATTTAAGTTCATCGATGCACTTTTTTCGCGATAATCCACGTCGAAAGTTATGAAAAATGATCGCACGAATATGTTCACTAGTTAATTCAATTTTTTGCCAAATTGTTTTTTTCAAGTCACTGTTGACTACACAAATGATGATCGTACGTCAAAACGTTCTGAGTACGTTTATGCTAAAAAAATGTCAAACTTTCCAATGGAAATGTCAGATGGCGCCAGGCAATACTTAGTGTTGCCTAGGCCAGAAATATAAAGGGTGTCCTAAGAAGAGCGCAATTTTTAAATTTTAAATAAAACACAGATATTTAAGAAAAAATCGTGAAACTTTATTATATCGTAAATTAGACAGAATGAGGTTATGTATGGAACAATATATCGTGCAGGTGGCCGCCGCGGCTTTGCTGGCATGCACGCGATATTTTAATGAAATTTTCAATGACCGTTTTGCATGAATGCTGCGGTATTTCATTAATGCGGCGTCCAATTTCGTCTTTTAAGGCTTGAGTCGTCGTCGGCTTATTCGCGTAAACCATCGACTTCAAAAAACCCCAAAGAAAAAAAATCTAATGGTGTTAAATCGCACGATCTAGACGGCCAATTCTGATCTCCAAAACGCGAAATAACACGACCGGGAAATGACTGATGCAGCAATTGAATTGTTTCTCTGGCTGTATGACATGTGGCGCCGTCATGTTGGAACCACATGCCCTCCACATTCATTTCTTCAATTCTACGCAAGAAAAAACTGGTTATCATTTCACGATACCAAACACCATTGACTGTTTGCGCTTGGCCTGCCTCATTTTCATAAAAAAAAGGTCCAATGATTCCTCCAGCCCAAAAACCACACCACACAGTGACACGTTGAGGATGCATTTGCTTCTCGTGAACCACTCGAGGATTTTCCGCACCCCAAATGCGACAATTCTGCCTATTGACGAAGCCATCAAGATGAAAATGGGCCTCGTCACTGAAGATGATTTTATCGGCAAAATCAGCATTTTCATGTTGTCTCTCTAATACCCAATTAACGAACTCCCTTTCGTGTAGCGCTCCATTTTTACTAACCTCGTACCTTCTACTAACAAACAATAATAATTGTTCAAAGGTCAAACAATGATACTTCGAATGTTGCCTGATTTAAAAATTGCGTTCTTCTTGGCACACCCTTTATATACGAGAAATATATGTACGAGGGTTGCGTACCCTCCGACCACCAATCCGAAAATGTTCAAACCGCTACCATTTCGCCCCGCTGCATTTTCGGCTATGGTCGTTGATGGACATTCTTCATGAAATGCGCCAAGGAATACGCTGGTAAAATTTGAACAGTCGTGAATGAATCACCCTGTTTACAAAATGTCTTATACTTATAATACTTAAGAACAAGAACAATTTTTTTTTCGATTCAGTAAAAAAATGCAATTATTCAAACATAACATTTATCAGGAATCCTGCGATAAAAATACTTACATATTATCTAAAATATTCGTACGTTGTTTATTGAAATTATTTCCGATTTCAAAAAAAAAACTGTATGTCGTCGAAAATACGAGTATAAGTAGTTTCGTTATGAGGTGATGAAAAAACTTACATATTTACAAAATTAAAGTTTAAAGCTATTAATTAAAAATATTTTGATTCTTCTTCTTTGACCAAATGTGAATTTCTTTTATTTTTGTCGTTTTTGACAGGGCTGATTGTATTTTAGTTATAAGGCGATGAAAAATCACACATTTACAAAAAAAGTTAAAAAAAATTTAAAAAAAGCAGTCAGAAAAGGTTGCCTACAGTTTCGGTGAGCGCCATTTCACCATTTTCAGACCCCAAGGATAGAATGTGCATAACTGTGTGTAGAGGCTATGCACTTGAGGGTAGGCATCAAACTGCAAGAAAATATAAGGTTCGTTTTTTTGGGCCGTTTATTTTGACTATTAATTTCCCGTTTTGACTATTTAGGACGATTGTTGGGCCCCATGAGCCAAAAAGTCCAGCAACTATGCCTCAAGTAACATTTCCCCTTTTTAATCACTGCACTTTGTCCAAAAAAAAATTGATTTGTTAAGCAAGTACTCAAAAAAGTCTACTTTTTACTGAAGTTCCTTTCATCCCCTGAAGAAAGACTTCTTATCTAGGCCGTTATCCTCTAGGCCAATTTCACCCTTTTACAATACCAAATGACTTATTCCCATAATTTTTCATGGTGCAAAATTTCCGGATCCTTGGTTGATTCGTTTGAGCGCTTTTGTGCTTTCATTTTCAACTTGTATTTTCTCACTTGTAATTTGTATTTTCTTAATTTTAATTTGTATATTCTCATTTTCAATTAATATTTTCTCAATTTCTATTACGCTTGTCAATTTCAATTTGTATTTTCTCCCTTTAAGTGTTTAGTTTTCAATTTAAATTACTTTCTCAATTTCAATTTGCGTTTCTCAGTTTTAATTTATATTTTCTTAATTTACATTTCTTAATTTAATTTAAATTTGTATTTTCTCAATTCAAATTTGCGTTTCTCAATTTTAAATTGTAATTCACATTTCTCAATTTCAATTTGTATTTTGTTAATTTCAATTTGTAGTTTCACAATTCCTTTTATACTTATATTTTCTCAATTTCAATTTGTATTTTTTCAATTTTCATTTACGTTTCTCAATTTCAATTGTCTTTCACAACTTCAATTTGCATTTTCTCAATTTCAATTTACGTTTCTCAATTCCAATTGGAATGACTACGTTGATAAGCAAAATGTCCCTATTTGCGAGTCCGAGGTTCTAACCATTTTTTTGACGTTAACGCGCCTTACATGTTAGCACTACTCCCACTTTTATTGGAAAAAACTATTCTGCTGAAACCTGGGCTACTCTTGAAGTTTAGTGTCTACACATAGGATGACAGGACATCCCACGACAGCCGGTTCTATGGACAGGACTGACCCAACAGCAGTTCTTCGGTCAAAGGCTGTCACCTCGGCATTCAGATGCCGCTACATCAACCACAACAAGTGCTGGGTTTTGTCAAGCTAAAACCGATCAGACCTTGGCTTGATATCTTCCATCCCCAATTTAAATGTCCACTCAAAATTTATTGTTAACAGTGTGACTTTCATATGACCAATTGAATAGTATTTATATTGAATTTCGGACAGAACGTCTTTTATAGAGGTTTTTTAAAACTTTAATTGAAAAACGCTTACATTTTTTGTTGTTAATTTTAAAGGAATTTTCCCAATGTCAATGGGAATTTTTACTCTCAGTTCTAAACCAGTCGTAATTGTGCAACGGTCATTGCAAGACGTGTATTGTGCTCCACTTATTTACATTCATTCCTTAAGATCACTTAAAACAAAAACAAAGCTCAAAAAAAGTTTGTGAAAAACAAAAGGGATTAGCAAAAAGCAATACTCGTAAACGGATTAAAGACTAATATTCGTAGTGCGCTAATATAATGCACGAACAATTTGTGCACACACAACTTGTTCGAGCATTGTTTGGCAACAACAAACATTTGAAGAAAGAAAAAAAAAGACAAAAAGGGAAGACATACTCACACGTACATACGTGTATAGTTTGTCGGTATGCCAATCGCTAACAACAATATCAGTACCGATGCAAGTGCAGAAACAGAAAACATGAATTTAAGCGACAGCAGCAGCGAAGATGATATCAATTGGCAGCAAATACCGATAAAGCGTAAAAATACAGGGTCACCAAAGATATACCGTCAGAAGAGGCCACATAATGATAATGATGATGGTCCTTCAACCTCCAACCGTTTTGAATCGCTACGAAACAACGAAATCGAAGATAATGATGAACCTAACCCCAACTCTACTGATCCAAGACCTCCGCCAATTTTTATCCCACATGTAGGTAATATTGCAGGAATGGTAGCCAACTTGAACAAAGTAATATCTAACACAGACTATAGCTTTAAATCATTACGTGACGGCCAGGTTCGTCTCATGATAAAGACAGTTGAGCCATATAGGAAAGTTGTTCACTACCTAGATGATGCTAAAATTAATTACCATACTTTTCAATTGAAACAAGAAAGGTCTTTTAGAGTTGTGCTTAAGGGTGTCCATCATACTACTCCAACATCTGACATTAAAGCTATGCTTCTAAGCTTAGGACATGATGTAAGAAGTGTAAGGAACATAATTAGTCGAGTCACAAAGCAACCTCTTCCAATGTTTTTCGCAGATGTGGACCCCAAAGAAAACAACAAAGAACTTTTTAAAATCAGGTCTTTTGATAATGCAATTATTCAAGTTGAAGCTCCAAGAAAATATGATGACATAGTCCAGTGTTTTAGATGCCAAGATTATGGGCACACAAAAGCCTACTGCAGGAAAAACTTTAGATGCGTCAAATGTGGCCAGGGCCATCCTACAGCTGACTGTCCAAAAACACGTGATACACCTCCAAATTGTGCTCTTTGTAATAGCAGCCATACTGCGAACTATAAAGGATGTATTAAATACCAGAACCTCATTGTTGCAAAGACTGCTAGAACCAATATTAACCATGGACATAATTTTCGCGACAACTCTCATTTTAAATCAACAAATCAAACTAATATACCACAGAGAGATCCGAATGTTTGGACTTATGCTGATGCAGTTAGAGGAGATCAACCTGCGGCGAGTAACGTGTTAGAAAAGATCGAAGCTATGCTTGCAAAACAGATAGAACTAACGAACACATTGATGAATATGATGTCGATGTTAATGAATAAATTATGCAAGTAGACTTAATTATAGCAGAATGGAATGCGAATGGTATTTCTAACCACATACACGAATTGGAAATATTTTTGAAGGAGCATTTTATTGATATACTTTTAGTGTCAGAAACCCATTTCACTAAAAAATCTTATTTAAGTATAAGGGGATATGATGTAATAAATAGTAATCATCCAGACGACACTGCGCACGGCGGCGCTGCTGTCATCATTAAATCGAGTATTAAATACGAAATAGCTGAGCCCACATCGAAGCCATTCCTGCAGACTGCCGGTGTCAAGATCATGTGCCAAAATGCTGTAACATCCGTTTATTCTGTGTACTTCCCCCCGAGATATAATCTGAAATGTGATGATTACGATTTTTTCTTCAAACAACTTGGAAACAGGTTTATGGTTGGTGGCGACTTTAATGCTAAGCATCAATGGTGGGGTTCGCGTTTAGCAAATCCCAAAGGAAAACAATTGTATAAATGTATTTCGGCAAATCGATATCAGGTCCTTTCTACAGGAAGACCAACGTATTGGCCCAGCGATCCGAATAAAATTCCTGATTTGCTGGACTTTGTAGTATATTACGGAATATCTCAATCTTCCTTGAGTATTACCTCTAACAACGACCTTAACTCTGATCATAGCCCTATTATATTTAGTTATAGGACCGTATGTTCTAATCGGTCAGTAAAAGCGAAATTACTTACAGCAAGGACGAATATCCATATGTTTCAGCATTTGGTTGAGAATAGATTAGATTTGAATATTTCGCTTAAAACTGGAGTCGATATAGATTTAGCTATTGATTTTCTAACTAAAACAATTCATGAAGCTGCTCATTTGTCTACACCACGTGAAGTGCATACTCTCGACAACAATATCCGTATTTCCACTGAGATAAGAAAGCTTATTAGAAGGAAACGGCGATTGCGTAAAATATGGCATAGGACTAGATGTCCCCAAGACAAATCGAACCTCAATAGAGCCGCCAATAATTTGAAAACAAAACTCAAAGAATACAAGAATGACACTATCGGAAATTTTTTGAGAAATTTAAGTCCAGACAAAAGCAAGGACTACAACTTATGGAAGGCGACCAAATACCTTAAACGACCTCAAAAGCGTAACGTTGCCGTAAAAGACTCTTCTGGAAACTGGTGTAGAACCGATAAGCAAAAGGCGGATGCTTTTAAAATATTTTTAGAGGAAGCATTTTCTCCCTTTTCATTTTGCAACACCTCTAAAGCCAAAGAAATATGTGACTTTCTCGATGTTCCATGTCAAATGTTTCGTCCAATTAGGCACTTCACATTTCGCGAAGTTGTCAATGAAGTGAGCAAATTAAATTCTAAAAAATCTACGGGATATGACCTCATTGATGGGCGTGTATTGAAGTCTTTGCCAAAGAAGGGCTACATTTACCTAACGCAGCTATTCAACTCGATTATACGACTGTCTTTTTTTCCAACACAATGGAAGCATGCAAAAATTATAACCGTCCTCAAACCTAATAAAAATGAAAATGACATTAGTTCATATAGACCAATTAGCTTACTTCCAATTGTGTCTAAATTGTTCGAAAAACTTTTCAAGGCAAGATTACTTTCTGTACTGGAAACGCTAAATATAATACCAGACCACCAATTCGGTTTCAGGGCTAGTCACGGAACTCCTGAACAATGCCATAGGATTGTCAAAGAAATAAGAGGTTGCTTAGAAAACAAACAGTATTGCTCGGCGGTGTTTTTGGATGTCAAACAAGCCTTTGACAGAGTATGGCATGAAGGATTATTGTTTAAGATTAAGAAAATGTTGCCAACTCCTTTTTATCTATTAATGAAATCTTACCTGCATGAAAGAAGTTTTTATGTAAACATAAATGATGATAGCTCTGAAGTATGTTACATAAAATCCGGTGTACCTCAAGGCAGTGTATTGGGACCAGTATTATACACGATCTTCACCTCTGACCTGCCTATTTCCAATAATGTAAAAATAGCAACGTATGCAGATGATACGGCAGTGTTAGCTTCCAGCCATTCTCCTTTAGAAGCCTCCAATTCCGTTCAGGAACAACTCAATTTGATCGAAGCTTGCCTCAACATGTGGAACATTAAAGTAAATGCTGAGAAATCATCTCATGTAACGTATACTTTAAGAAAGGAGGACTGTCCGCCGGTTTTCTTTAGCGGTGTTAGAATTCCTGCTTTGAAGAGCGTTAAATACCTGGGTCTACACTTAGACAGACGATTAACGTGGAAAGAGCACATCAAATCTAAAAGTAATCAACTCAAAATAAAAACGCAAAGAATGTATTGGCTCTTGGGTCCTAAATCCGAACTTGCTCTAGAAAACAAAGTGCTTCTTTACAAAACAATGTTGAAGCCTGTCTGGACTTATGGCATTGAACTATGGGGGACCGCCAGCAACTCCAATGTGGAAATCTTGCAGAGATATCAATCTAAAACGCTAAGATTAATTACTCAAGCTCCCTGGTTTATTAATAATAAAAATATCCACAACGATCTCGGTGTTCCTACTGTCAAAAATGAGATTCCCAAATGCAGCTCCAACTACCTGAATAGATTAAGTAATCATCCGAACATACTTGCAATTACTCTATTAGATGATACTGATGAAATACGGCGACTAAAGCGACTTCATATTTTAGATCTTCCCTTTCTTAAAAAATAGCTGTTAAAAATGTAAAAATTATGTAATTGTTAAACCCAATGGGGTTTAACAGAACTGTTATGTACTAAATTTTTATGATATTTGCTTAATATTGTATTTTAAATAGATTGCAAATAAAGAAATCTGATATAAAAAAAAAAAAAGTTCTAAACCATTCAATTCCCCGTCACTAATACTTATATCTTTGGAATTTTCCCATTACCCTCTACACGAACACATTCATATCCTTCCTGTCATCTAATGAGTCGCCTGTCAGCGGAGAACACCGGGAAGGGGAAAACTGCAAAAAGCACAAAACACAGTTGCATTTTAATCATTCTCTCATTCCAAATCGAAAACAACTGGTAGAACAACAAAACACTCTTAGAAGTACGCATACACACGCACACGAAGTCTAACTCACAGTCGTCCATAGACAGCAATAGAGGACAATTCACGGCACAAGATTACGTCGCGAATGATGACAGTTTTTTGCTGCGAGGACGACGACAACGCCTTGCCCATTGTAGGAATTGAAAAATATGACATATATACAACAAAACAAATTGCTGGAATCATGCCAAAAGTGTGTTGTTTTTCCCTTAGAACATATCAAAGAGGAGAGAGGGAGAGAAATGCACAGATAAAAATGTCAGAATTGGGTTTTAAATTTAGACAAATTTTAAATAGGAGTTCGCATTTAGTTTTGATGGGGTGTTGCATTGCAATTAAGTTCACATACTCGTATGTCCATGTTTGAGGGCTTGATCCAAGGGACTAAGGGGACCAAATTATAGATGTCGTAAAATTGATGTTGTATTTTTTATTCCGTGAAGAAATTTTGTTATTTTTTAGTAACTAACGGTGCATGGTTAAAAGTGCTTATTTTGATTTGTGAGGAAATTTCAGTTTGTTTTTAGGAGACAAAATTTTCATTTTAACTGGGCTCTATTTGGACCACTAGAACCTGTGCATTTTTAAAACAACAACATTTTCGGACCGCGGGGACAGTGTTACATGATTCTCGCTGTAGCTTTAACAATGCTGCTTCAGTGTGATGTAGCAAGACTTTTCCTGTTGGTGCTAATTTGAAGCCGCGTTTTTGGTTTAAACTAGAGTGTCTTAAAACCGGGGATTTCAGAAAACCGGCATTTTGGATTTTTTTTAAACCGTATTTTAAAAAAAAGCCTACTGTCGGGTTAGTTCAAAAATAAAAAACCTACATTAACCTCATTCCGATTTTAGCCTTTTGTCTTCAATGAAAAATATTTTCCCGATCAGATGTAAGGGGTGTTTTTTATTGGGGTATAGAACTTTAAGTTGGCATCACTTTTTTAACTGGCGGCCATTTTGTCAGCTGCCAAGTGATTAATATTTAGTTTGGTTTGCCATTTCATCACGAACAGGTTGACAAAAGAACAACGCTTGCAAATCGTGCAAATTTATTTCGAAAGTAATGGTTCAGTTCGCGAAGTTTACCGCAAGCTCCGTCCATTTTATGGTCGACATAATCGTCCATCAGAGCAATTAATTCGGTTAACCATGGATCGGTTAACATGGACCATTGGATTATTTTCTTTGGGGATATGTGAAGTCGCTCGTCTACGCCAACAAACCAGAAACACGTTAGGGGACTTGGAAGCCAACATTCGTGGCGTTATTGCCAACATACGGCCCCATATGCTCGAAAAAGTGGTTGAAAATTGGACCTGTAGAATTGGCTTTATTCGAGCCAGCCGCGGCGGCCACATGCCCGAAATCATATTTAAACATTAATGGCATAAAATTATCCTTCCAATAAAGCCAAATTGATGGACATTAAAACGATTTTCTTGTGTTTTATTTCAATTCGAAATTCTATACCTCAATAAAAAAACACCCTTTAAAATAGAAAAAATGTATTTTTTTTTTGAATTAGACAAATTAGATCATTAATTTTTTGAGACGATATTTTACTACATAAGATCAACTAGAGGAACAATTAGGGGTAAAACCTTTTTCTGAATTTATATTTATAAAATTTCAAATACATGTAGAAAAAGTCGTGAGTGTATAAGTATAAAATGAATGTTTTTTTTATTTTTCAGTTATTGTTAGGCTTGAGGTCATAAGCAAAAAAGAGATGTTGGTGTTTTTATAATTTATTTAATTTTAAATAACCCAATATTTCGAACTGACTTCGTCGTTCATCATCGGGGGTAATCACTAAAAACAAAACCGAGAACATAAAATTACAACAATACACAATTTTCTATCACGAATAACATAATTTTTGTTAATAATTACATTTAAATAATTGTTTTACTTCTGTCCTGTTGTACTTCTAATATTCGACTAATGTATGTCTTTCCGTCGGTAATTATTAGCAATATGTCTGTATGTACGAGTATGAGCACATCTATCCGTGTCAGTTTTAAAGTTCATTCTCTTAGATGTAGGAACGTCGTTGAAGGAAAACATCTCCAATGTGTATCTTCTCTTATAAATCCTCTCTTGTGCTAAAATTTCTACGTCGTTTAAGTTTGGCTTGTGTCCAGTCAAAGTACAGTGATTCGCAAGGGCCGTCTTCTGCTCGATTGGTCTATCAACAGCTTTTATGTCAGATTTGTGAGAAGAAAGTCTAGTCTTTAGTTTTGTCCCAGTAGTGCCCAGTAGTGCCACAAAAGTTTATATGGTTATAAACAATATAACGAGGGATGATATATATATTTCCGGCGCCATCTGACATTTCCATTGGAAAGATTGACATTTTTTAGCATAAACGTACTCAGAACGTTTTGACATACGACCATCATTTGTGTTGTTTGCAGTGATTTGAAAAATCAATCTGGCAAAAGAAAATGGAATTAACTCGATAACATTTTCGTGCGATCATTTTTCACAACTTTCGGCGAGGATTTTCACGACAAGAGTGCAGCGATGAACTTACATCTTTATATGGCGATGAAGCACCAGCCTCTAGCACTGTGAAAAACTTGTTTAATGAATTCAATCGTGGCCGACGCTCGCTCGAAGACGAAGGTCGTCCAAAAACGGCCGTTGTACCAGAGAACATTGATGCCGTGCGTGGACTGATAATGCAAGATCGTCATGTGTTTCGAGTATTTCGTGAGATAGAGCCATCCTTGGGCATTTCTTCCACCAGCATACATTCGATATTGCATAAACACCTGGCCGTTAAAAAGGTTTGTTCTCGTTGGATCCTGCACAATTTGACAATCGCTCAAAAAAGGCTCGTGTCGATTGGTGCAAAGAAATTTTGAAAAAATACGATCGCGGTGCTTCAAAAGACATTTATAAGCTCGTCACAGGTGACGAATCATGGATCTATGCGTATGAGCCCGAAACAATACAGCAATCGACCGTGTGGGTCTTCGAATACGAGCCAAATCGAACGTAAGTTATTCGTTGAAGAAGCACTTCGAAGCATATGTTCGCCTGTTTCTTGGGCTAAACTGGTCATGAGGCGACTGTTCTGCTCGAGCAACGTAGGACGGTCAATTCTGAGTGGTACACCACAATTCGTTTGTCTGAAGTCTTCGGAGAATTTCGAAAAATAAACAAGAGAAGACGAATCATTGTGCTCCTTGACAATGCGAGCTCTTACACATCAATCCAACGCCTTTTTGACCGGCCAAAAAGTCGAATTGATGGGTCATCCGCCGTACAGCCATGACTTGGCACCCAATGACTTATGTTTATTCCAGAACATCAAGAAAAATGCGTGGTGAACGATTTTCGTCGCCAGAAGATGCTGTTGAAGCGTTCAAAAACCATGTTTTGGAGGTGTCTTAATCGGAGTGGAAAAAGTGCTACGACAATTGGTTTGAGCTCATGCTCAAATCATGCTGGAGAATACTTCGAAAAACAATAAAAAAAACCACTTTGATGATTAATATTCGCATTTTCATTATTAGGCCAGTAATATATATAGTAGCCGTCGTATACATACATTTTTCAATTTGATGATTAGAGTTTATGTAGTAATAGATATAGTAAAAATTCTCTACATTATCAATAGAAAAGTGGATTGTCTGTTATTGTCTTAATATTTTTGGCTAAGCCTGTACATAAAATCTTGAATTTTTCGTAACCGCTTCTTCTATGAAGATGGTCTGTAGAATAACTACATCTCAGTTTATAGTACGAGTATATAATTTTAAGACACTTATTTTGAATAATTTGCAGCTTTTTGATATGCGTCTTAACAGCTTTATGCCATATGGACATGCAATTGTTAGCGTAGATCTGATAATGGATTTAAAAACTAAATTTTTATTCTTTAAATTCAGGGACGATCTGTAACTAATTAGTGGCCAAAGCACCTTTAGAACCTTACGATAACGTCGATATGTTTACTGAAATTTAATTTTTTGTTAAATAAAATCAATTACTACGAATAGAAGTTTAATTTTATTTAAAATAGCTAGAGTCGGGCGTGGCCGTCTACCTTTATATTATAGACTCCACTTCCAACTAAAAACATGTTTTCAAACCCCTGGAACGGGCACATAACTTACCCAGATTAGGTCTATTTAAATTTGTTCGAGAAATTCATAGTTTTTGGTGATGTACATGTTGAAATAGGTCAGATTTTACATAGCGACATAGGGTCTTCCACATTTAGCCAAACTGCGTTGCAAATCCAAATCCAAAATGTAGTCTTTATAAACGAAATCGTTTCAAGATTGATTTTCATTTACTACTTAGTAGGAACATAAATACTGTTACAACATTGAACACACCCATTTCAATGGTAGAACTGAACATACCCCGTTAATTTCATATGGGGTTTGAAAGCTAACCTCAATAGCGTTTTTTTAAATAACCAACACTCAGGGGACGCCCCCTATACATGCGGTGCATTGCGTTAGCGAGTGAAATGTAAAGGATCGGAGGGGGGAAAGAGGGAGTATTTTTTATTGACACTTACCTTAAACTTCTGGATGTCGTATTTAGTGGGAAATACATCCGCCGGAAGTCGATTACGGACTTACGAGCGAAAAACGAATTTGATCTGAAGTGTATAGTGCGGTCAACGGGCCAATCGATAACAAACGGGTGTGAATTCCTAGAAAGTCGCGTATCCCTGCCGAACATCCTTACGTCAGGAATAAGGCGACGAATATCTGATGAACACACACCACTAAAGTAACGTTAGAACAGCGTCACGCAAACCAAATTCCGACGATGCTCAAGGGAAACAATAGAGTTGGATACCCTACTGTCACCTATCAGCACCATCGCTCTCCTGATGAACACGGTCAAGTAGCTCCAAGGATGATTTTGGAGCACCTGCCCATATATGGGAGTTGTATTCCATCTTCGGCCTGATGAAAGTTATATAGATATTGAAAAGATCAGAAGGAGTGAAATATTTCTTGCACCGCTTTAAAAAGCCTATGCACTTAAGTGCTTCTTTCGACACTTCGAATACATACTCGCCCAACGAGCGTCACATTGTATTTTTATGTCCAGAACATCAAGAGCTTCTTATTGTTCAATATCTGTACCATCAATAGAAATTGGAGATATTGTTGGGTCAGCTAATCGCTTGTGAGGCAACAAGCAGCACTGTGTCTTACGCTCATTAAAATATTCTCTATTCACTCGACCCCATTCGGAAATGGCCAGTAGATCCCGGCCAAGTGTCTCATCCATACGTCGCCTTTTGTCTTCAATATCTTGAAGACTCGGCCTACGGTCGAATGAATATGAATGACAGAGGTTATTGTCATCCGCAAAGGAGTATATTGGATTCACGGTCTGACCCAACAGATCATCAATGAAAATTAGAAATAAAGAGGGAGAAAGGACAGAGCCCTGTGGTACTCCTGCTGTAAGCCTATGCTTGTTGGAAGAGAACCCATCTATAACAACTTTTATAGTGCGATCTCTAAGAAAGCTCGATATAAAACGAGCGAAAGTATCACCGACACCTAAAGCCACCAGTCACTCCGTCAAGAAAGCCACCAGGTCTCCCGTTTCTACGGAAGCCATACTGTCGATCACTAAGCAGGTCGTTGGACTCTAGATACCTCACAAGATGGTGGTTAACCATGCTCTCCATTACTTTAGAGAGCGCAGAGAGCGCATTGGCCGATAATTTGCAGGATTATTGGCTTCACCCTTTTTAGTGATTGACTGGACGTTCGCAACCTTCCAACACGCTGGGAAGACTCCCGCACGATAAGCAAGGTTGAGAAGGTTGCGTAATGGACGGGCTAGCGTCGAGGAGCACTTACATAGGAGAAGTGTCGAAATAGCATCCGGGCCCGGGGACTTATTTACGTCGAGTGTCGCAAGAACCCTTTTAACCCCACGTGTTCGAAAAAATATCTCAGGCATGGCACTAGATACGTTTTCGATCACGGGGAGAGCCACTAGAGATTAGCCGCATGTTCGTCTACCGATGCATAAAACTGTTTGAGGAGACTGGAGATGTAAAAGACCGCAACCGGTCGGGCCGCCCACGCTCTGTTCGAACACCGCATGTCATCAAAGCCGTTAAATCAAGAATTCACATAAATTCGCTCCGAAAACAGAAAATCATGGCCCGTGGGATGAATATCATGCAAAAGTCAATGATCCGAATCAATAAAAAAGACTTGGGACTTGGGGCTTTCAAGCGACGTACCGGACTTTTATTGACTGCAGCTTTAAAAAAAAGGAAATGCAAAAGGAAATGAAAATGCAAACGTCTTTTATTGAAGCATGCTGATAACTTGCACAGAAAAATTTTCACCGATGAAAAAATTTTTACCGTTCAGGAAAAATTTAACAAGCAAAATGATAGAGTGTGTGCGCGGTCATCTAAGGAAGCATCTGAACTGATCCCAAGGGTGGAAAAGGTTCATCAACCCAGCTTCAGTCATGGCTTGGTGGGGTGTGTCTTACTATGGGGTCACTGACCTGCATTTCTGCGATCAAGGAGTAAAAACATCGGCCAAAATTTACCAAGAAACTGTTTTGGAAGCTGCCTCTTAACAATTCCCAGTTCCAAAACCAGCCATGGACTTTCCAGCAGAATTCTGCGCCGGCCCATAAGGCTTAAACGTCCCAGGCCTGGCTTCGAAACAATTTGCCAGCGTTCATTTCCTCTGAATAATGACCCTCAGGCCATTCCCATTGGATTACAAATTGTGGACGGTTTTAGAGGACAAGGTTTGTCACAAAAGATACCCCAACATTGGATCTCTTAAGACTGCTTTGGCTCGAGCTTTGGCCAATTTTCCAATGGACGAGGTTTGTGCAGCTATTGACAATTGGCCAGTGCGTGTGTAAGGCAAAAGGCGGACATTTCGAATAAGTAGATTCTTTTTGGATACAATATACTCGTACATCAATAAATATAAGTATATTTAAAAATATTTGGTCAAAAACATTCAGTAATTTTTATTTAACAGCTTAAAACGTGTGTAACAGTATTTATATCCCTACTAAGTAGCCATTAAACAAAGGCTCCTCACGACGTGACGTTATGTCGATCTTTTCGATCTATCTCAAATTTATCATGATGCGCTATAAACGTTTTATAACCAAACTAATTGAAGCTGGGCCATATAAGACCATCGTCCCCATACACAGTTCGTTTCAGGTTTGAGGCCTGCCGATCTACAGTCCACATTTAAAAATTTGATCTATCTTAAATTAAGTTTGGTTCATACTTAACTAACCCCTGACGAAATTTTCATCCCTACAGTCAGATATTAAGTTCGACTTTACTTATATATCCGGAAGAGGTGCAGAGTCTTCTAAGCACAGTGGTAGATGGTATCACATAGTTGGTAATGCCCGAATTTATCATTATTTACTTCTTTACGCAACATACTTAGCCAACTTCTGTTGGGTTACAAAAATCAAATCTTGTATACCCTCTACTACTGAGTAAATATTCAAAAAACGTTAATTTTTTTTCGAGCTACCTTCAGAGTGAAAATTTTTCCTCCCTAATTCATAGGCCATCATTATGCAAAATTTCAGGGTCCTCGCTTAAATTGCTTGGCCGCTATCGTGCACCCAGCGGACATGGCTAGATACTCTTACAGTTTCACGGCATTCAATAAGTAATATAGGCTTTTCGATCAAAATATCGAGGAGTTGCGGGAAGGTTTAAAAAGTGTTTAGCTTCTATATATTTTCATTTGTATTTCTCTTTAACTTAATAATATTTCTGTTAATATTTCTCTTAAACTTATACTTGCTGATATTGTGGCATATATCATCAGCTTTTCGAAGATCCTAATTCCTTTTAATAACACTGTGGAACATTTTTGGGGTTATTGTCTGGGGGGTGAGAAATTCCAAGTCAGGGTGATGGTACTAGGTCAGTATATTAAAACCCTCAAAGGGTTTTGCGTTCGTATGTGCCAGTTTTTTTTATGACCTTTTACATTTTTTCCTTATCTTGATGTTTTTTCGCTTAGTTGTAAAATGTTGGCAAAAACGTAGTTTGACATAACTCGAGAACGACTAGTTCGATTTTGCTGAAATAAATTGAGAAAAATTAATAATTACATTTTCTTTAATCCATTAATATACTGTTTCTCTACCAAATCAACATTTTTGCAATTAGAAATAAATTTATAAAGAAAATTTTGCCAAAAAAAAATTTTTTTTTTTTAATACATTAAATCCCAAACGGAAAAACGTGTAGAGTCTTATAACGTAAAGTCACATAACCTATAAACAAAATGCGACATAGATCATAGAAATCGATTAACGCGTTCTGCTTTTATTTACAATTAAGTGAAGTTACTTAATTTAAAAAAAAAAAAAATTGTTGGCAAAATTTTCTTCATAAATTTATTTCTAATTGCAAAAATGTTGATTTGGTCAGATTGGCTGTTGTACTGTGTAATAATTGGAAAACACAGAGTTTTTAATATCTTGGTTGAACAAATTTTATATATCTTTAGATAAAATCTTCAAGCTAAAGTTGGATTTAGCAATTTAATTTTACTGCGATTTGAATGGCTGCCCTGCAAAGTATCGAATTTGCAGGGGAGCCAATATTCGCAAATATTTCCAGGCAATGGTGGAGACAATGAAACTTTTAAAATATTTTCAAAAATATACCCAGTGAATTATTCCATACCTTTGCGGTTTTGGTTTCTCTCCGTGCACAATTAGTTGCATAAACTAACTAAATGGTCGAAGGGGCGGACACTTTGTCGAAACAATAAATAGCTTTTTTTAAAGTTTAACTTTGAAGTTTTGTTTATATACATATTCATGTCTGTCCGCAGTGCCGGAGGTAACTTGGTAAGCGTGTGGAAGGAACAGTTTTTCTCCTCTGTGGGTCCATTACCAACATCGCCATCATTACAAACACAAGCTCAATTGTTTATAATTAAAATTGTGATTAATGGCCAAAGGGAATATTTATTGGGTAATTACATCAAGGCATGCATGTGTCGACAAAGGCCGGCATGGCCTCACATTCAGGCTAAAAGAGGCGAGTTTTTGCAATATTCGTCAGTTCGTATGTATGTGCGTGTATAAGTACGTACCACGTATACTCGTATATGCATGTAAATATTAGCCCATCATGAATGAAAAATTGAAGAAAGCAAATGTTAAAGACATTAAAAGTCACTTTTATCCCAAAAATATTACCAACCAAACATGTTGCCGACATATTTTAGACAGCAAAAAAAAAATACTGAAAAGTTTAATTTAAATTCAAAACTTCAAACATAAACTTGAAATATACATAGCCGAACTTTCGCATGTCCTTGAACAATGTGCTAAACTGTGAACAGGTCATAAAGTCGCAAATAAGTTGATGGATACTTTTGTTGTCCTTTGTTGAGTGACATGAATACAGAAAGAGCTGATGAACGTGGTGCAAATTTTAATAATTTTCATTAAAACTTGTTGAAAAATTTATTTAAGCTAAGCTAACCTTTAGAATACTCGTATTCCATCTCCCATTTAATTTTTCAAATACGAAGTTTGGTTGAAGAAAAATTTTAGATATCGAATGTTCAGGAGGCTTCCAAAACCCCATACTTAAACATCAATATACTCGTATTGCATAGGAAAGAAAAAATGTGCGGCACCATTGTGTGGTGCAAAGCGTGAGCGACTATCGCTTAATTGACCGATAGACGGTTTATATAACCTTCATTTCATTTTGCATTACCTCGCAAATTCTGACCTTAAACCCAAAAAAGGTATATTAGTACGAGTGTTACTATATATATTTCTCACGCCATCTGACATTTCCATTGGAAAGTTTGACATTTGTTAGCATAAACGTACTCAGAACGTTTTGACGTACAACCATCATTTGTGTTATTTACAGGGACCTGAAAAAATCAATTTGGCAAAAAAATGAAATTAACTCGTGAACATTTTCGTGCGATCATTTTTCACAACTTTCCACGTGGATTATCACGACAAGAGTGCACCGATGAACTTAAATATTTGTATGGCGATGAAGCATCATCCTATGGCACTGTGAAAAACTACGTAGTTTAATGAATTCAATCGTGGCCGACGCTCGCTTAAAAAACGAAGGTCGTGATGCTGTGCGTGAACTGATAATGCAAGATCGTCCTGTGACGTACCGTGAGATAGAGGCATCCTTGGGCATTTCTTCCACCAGCATACATTCGATATTGCATGAACAACTGGCCGTAAAAAGGTTTGTTCTTGTTGGAAATTTTGAAAAAATACGATCGCGGTGCTTCAAAAGACATTTATAAGATCGTCACAGGTGACGAATCATGGATCTATGCGTATGAGACCGAAATAAAACAACAAACGACCGTGTGGGTCTTCGAAGACGAGCCAAAACCAACGAAAGATGTTCGTGGACGAAGCAAATGGTCGGCTGTTACTTCGGCAAAACTGGTCATGTGGCGACTGTTCCACTTGAGCAACGTAGGACGGTCAGTTTTTGGGTGGTACACCACAATTTGTTTGCCTGTAGTCTTTATAGAAATTCGAAAAACGAACAAGAGCAGACGAATCATTGTGCACCATGACAATGCGCTCGCATCTCACACATCGGCTCAAACCAGCGTCTTTTTGACCGGCCAAAACGTCGAATTGATGGGTCATCCGCCGTACAGCCCTGACTTGGCACCCAATGACTTCTTTTTATTCCCGCACATCAAGAAAAAAATGTGTGGTCAACAATTTTTGTCGCCAGGAGATGCTGTTGAAGCGTCAAAAACCTTGTTTTGGAGGTGTCTCAATCGGAGTGGAAAAAAATGCTTCGACAATTGGTTTGAGCGCAGGCAAAAGTGTATAAATCATGTTGGGGAATACTTTGAAAAACAATAAAAAAAAATTGATGATAAATATTCGCATTTTAATTATTGGCCAGAAATTTAGATCCAAGATCCAAGCAGGCAAGGCAAAAGAACTTTTTTATATATCACGGATGGATGGTGCAAGCATTAATAATTATTTTTCCTATTATTGAAATATGTGTATACGAGTATCATAACTAAAATAAAACATATAATTTCAATCGTGAGGCCTAAATCACTGTAAAAGCGTTAAGTTACGTTT
The DNA here is from genome assembly GCA_963513945.1 of Hydrotaea diabolus. Taxonomy (NCBI): domain Eukaryota; kingdom Metazoa; phylum Arthropoda; class Insecta; order Diptera; family Muscidae; genus Hydrotaea; species Hydrotaea diabolus. Next base: position 161,172,918 of record OY740718.1, read on the forward strand.
ATTGGTTTTTCCCAATTTGCATTTTAGGTGCCAATATACAGGGTGTACGTAGGGAAGGTATACTACATTGTTTGTTTATAATTTTTGATTAAATGAGAGCGAATGGATCTTATATTGATAAATGTTTTACTTAATTCGGCAATTCTGTATGAAATACAATATCAGATAAATGTCCGCCTCTGTAAACCTCACAAGTGCGAGCCCTTTTGAGCACATTTTTCGGGTTTTCTTTGAAGACCAAGGTCCTGAGCACGGCGTCGAATTAAGGTTGATGGATGGTTTTAAACACTTTCTTGAGCAGCTGTAATGTTTTCAGCCGATCTTGCAGTACGTTGTGGTTCATGTTTGGGCCTATCAGCTACAGGCCCTCTTTCTTCAAAATCATTAACTACACGATAAATAATGGGTTTTGTTGGTACGTTGTTTCTCGCAAAAACTTCTCGTAACTTTCGCATCGTCAGAGTAATCGATGATTGATTTTGATAAACTGTTTTAACGATTAAAACACGTTGGTTTCTCGAATATTATTCCATAATAAATTTGACACGTCTCTACTGCACGACTGCCGAATATGAACCGTCAAGACTAATGTTTACCAAAATAGCGGCAAAACAAAGTAGTATACCTTCCCGGTGGACACCCTGTACATAAACGACAAAAGCTTTTTATTTTCGGTTTTGTGCGTTGCTTTGAATTTTAATTGGCATGTATAAGTAGAGGAGTATTTAAGAGTTTCACCTGTATCACGACATATGCCAGTTTAAAGAAAAAATAATTATTAAAAAACGATCAATTTGGCCTTTAGTGCATTTGCGGTGTTCACAATTATAAGAACAAGCTTTGCGTGAACAAAATGCTGGGCCTTCAACTAAAAAAAGTGGGAAAATTTTGGAAATTAATTTTGTATGGGATTGCAAAGAGAACAAATCTTCGATGAGGAATACTAAAACAACTAACTAGAGATCGAGAATGGGTTGTTGATTTCAATAGTGCTTTATGTTGTTTTTATTAGAGCCAAACTGCGGTGCATTCAATTGTGAGTTGGGTCAAAGACGACAATGGATTAAAGTGCTTTGAATAAATACGGCGGAACAGACAAAATGTTTCTGATTTCATTGGCTATAAGAATGATTTGAGTATTTAAGTATTTCATTAATTAATCATAATTTTTTTGTGGACGGACATTGGTCAACTTGAGCACCGTTAAGGGGGACACAAGGGCATAGTTGCTGGACTGTTCATCTTATGTGATTTAAAAAACGTACCGCAGGGTCAAAACAGGTGATTTATAGTCACCGCGGACATATGAGAACTCAAATTAAAGCAGTTTTGCTGCGAATTTAAAATATGAGTAATTTCGAAATTTTAGCTGATAGGAGTATTAGGAATGGACACATGTGACTTTTTTTGGACTAGGGTCAGTTCCCTAACCCCTGGAACCAAAAAATCGCCTTTATAAAGGGTGTCCCAAGAAGAACGCAATTTTTAAATCTGGCAACATTCGAAGTGTCATTGTTTGACATTTGAACAATTGTTATTGTTTGTTAGTAGAAGGTACCGAGGTTAGTAAAAATGGACCATGGACAGCGAAGGGAGTTTGTTAATTGGGTATTGGAGAGACAACATGAAAATGCTGATTTTGCCGATAAAATCATCTTCAGTGACGAGGCCCATTTTCATCTTGATGGCTTCGTCAATAGGCAGAATTGTCTCATTTGGGGTGCGGAAAATCCTCGAGTGATTCACGAGAAGCAAATGCATCCTCAACGTGTCACTGTGTGGTGTGGTTTTTGGGCTGGGCGCAAACAGTCAATGGTGTTCGGTATCGTGAATTGATAACCAATTTTTTCTTGCCTAGAATTGAAGAAATGAATGTGGAGAGCATGTGGTTCCAACAAGACGGCGCCACATGTCATACAGCCAGAGAAACAATTCAATTGCTGCATCAGTCATTTAAAAATTGCGCTCTTCTTAGGACACCTTTTATTTGTTCATATTAATTATATTTTAAAAGTGCATCCGTGATGGACGATGCTCCAAGATTCGGCCTGGCCGCTATTTATGCCGTTATGTCTTTAGATTAGTCTCTAAGCCAACTCTCTGTAATTTGCGGGAAGGGAGTATAAGAATTCTATCGTCCATACCAAACTGATTTACGAGAAGTACCCACAATGGAAGTGAAGTGAAATCTGTTCTTTATTAAGCCAGCTGCGGTTCAAGACTTAAAAATCAACCGTACTCGCGAGATACCGCTTGCTTTGATGGAAGGGGTGATTAAATAAAATTGTCTTTAAAAAGTAAATGTCAGAGATTGTTCTTTCGGTTAGTCTTTTTTTTAAAAAAGCCAACACTCAGGGGTTTTGCCCTATACATGCAGTGCATTGCGTTGGTCGTTGGAAAGCAAGGGATCGAAGGGGGAAAAAGGGAGTAATGTTTATTGACATTCGCCTTGAATTTCTGGCGTCGTAATTGGTGGGAAATATATTTGCCTGAAGTCGATTCCACATACGGACAGTACGATCGAAAAACGAATTCGATCTGTAGTGTATAGTGCGGTCTACCGGCCAATCGATAACAAACGGGTGTGAATTCCTAGAAAGTCGCGTATCCCTGCCGAACATCCCCACGTCAGGAATAAGGCCACGAATGTCTGAAGAACACACACCATGGAAGTAGCGATAGAACAGCGACAACCAACCCACATTCCGACGATGCTCCAGGGAAACTGTTTCCTATCAGCACCATCGCTCTCCTTTGAACACGTTCCAGAAGCTCCAAGGATGATTTTGGAGCACCTGCCCATGTATGGGAGTTGTATTCCATCTTTGGCCTGATGTAGGTTGTATAGATATTGAAAAGATTAGAAGGAGTGAAATATTTTTTTTAGGAAGCCTATACACTTGAGTGCTTCTTTCGACACTTCGAATACATGTCTCGCCCAACGAGCGTCACATTGTATTTTCACTCCCAGAACATCAAGAGCATCTGATTGATCGACATCCATACCATCGATAGATAATGACGACACTGTTGGGTCAACGAATCGCTTGTGAGGCAACAAGCAGCACTGTGTCTTTCGCGCATTAAAATCTACTCTATTCACTCGACCGCAGTCGGAAATGGCCAGTAAATCCCGGCCAAGTGTCTCTTCCATTATTCGCCTTTTGTCTTCAATATCTTGAAGACTCGGCCTACGGTCGAATGAATATGAAGATTGGGGAGAATAAGTAGATTGGATTCACGGTCTGACCTAAAAGATCATCAATGAAAATGAGAAATAATGAGGGAGAAAGGACAGAGCCTTGTGGCACACCGGATGAGAACACATCTACAACAACTCGTATAGTGCGATCTCTAAGAAAGCTCGATATAAATCGAGCAAATGTATTACCGACACCAAAAGCGATCAGCTTTGATAAGAGTGCACCGTGCCAGACTCTATCAAATGCATTGGATATATCCAGAGCCACGACCTTACTCTCACCAAACTGGTGAACAGACCGACTCCAGCTTTCCGATAGGAAAGCCATCAGGTCACCCGTAGAGCGATTTCTACGGAAGCCGTACTGTCTGTCGCTAAGCAGGTCGTTGGACTCTAGCTACCCTACAAGATGGTGGTTAACCATGCTCTCCATTACCATGGAGAGCGCAGAGCAGATCGCGATTGGCCGGTAATTCGCAGGATTATTGGCTTCATCCTTTTTAGGGGTCGGCTGGACGTTCGCAACCTTCCAACACGCTGGGAAGACTCCTGCACGATAAGCAAGGTTGAAAAGGTAGCGCAGTGGACGGGCTAGCGTCGAGGAGCACTTTCATAGGACTAGTGCCGAGATACCATCCGGGCCCGGGGACTTACCATGTAACGAACTCTCACTGTTCTTTGCATAATACTGCGGGTGTACGTGTATAAGGAGTTCAGTTCTCGCGATAATTTTTTGTGCGATAATTTTTTACGATTTTCGGTGTGGGCTTAAGAGTGTTTAAATAAACTTGTGTCGACTTTTGGCGATGAAGCACCATCAAAAACCACTGTTAATCGCTGGTACCAAGAGTGCAGGTTCGGACGCCGTTCGCTCCAAGATGAGTTTTTTGAAGGACGTCCAACTTCGGTCTCTTTGCCAGAAACCAGCGAGGCTGTGCGTGAACTGATTAAGCAAAACCGACATGTGATATACCATGAGATTGAGACATTCTTGGGCATTAGTATGACAAGCATCAATAAGTTAATGCATCTTCATTTGGCCGTGAAAAAAGTTTGTTCTCGTTGGATCCCACATAATTTGACGAATGCTCAAAAAAGGGTCATATGGCTTGATGCAAACAGATGTTGAAAAAGTATAGCTGCGGTAGCTCAAAGTCAGTGTAACTCAAAGGCACAGTATTGTCACAAAGGCAGTGTGTTGTGACATTGTCATAGGTGACGAATCAAGTATCTATGCATATGAACCCGAAACAAAACAGCAATCGACCGTATGGTTATTTTAAGACGAGCCAAATCCAACAAAAGTTGTTCGTGGAAGAAGTACAACGAAGCAAATGATTGCGTTTTTTTCGGTATAACCGGCCATGTTGCCACAGAACCATTAGTGGAACGTAGAACGGTCAATTCCAATCCCTCTGTTTGCTAACAGTGTTCGAAGAAGTAAGGAAAGATAAAAGGAGAAGACGGCTTATTTTGCATTACGACAATGCGAGGTCTTACACATCAACTGAAACGATGAGCTATTTGACCACTCAAGATGTCGAATTGATGGGCCATCCACCGTACAGCCCTGATTTGGCACCCAATGACTTTTTCTTATTCCCTAGCCTCAAGAAAAAAATGCGTGGTCAACGTTTTTCATCGCCCGAAGCAGCTGTTGAAGCGTTCAAAAATCATGTTTTGGAGGTGTTTCAATCAAAGTTGAAAATTGCTTCGAAAAATGGTTTGTGCGCATGCCAAAGTGTATTGATTTTAAAGGAGAATATTTTGAAAAACAATATAACCATTTCCAATGATAAATTATTGTGTATTATTGCCGGACCCGAAATATAAGTAGGAACCCTCTTATTACTTCTTGAACACCTTTATTCTACAAATTATAAAATTTAAAATCAACCAGTTAATGGTGTATTAAACCAATTTAGTTCTTTCAAAATTTTCGCATAAAATAAACGGCCCCTCTAAATTTTTCCATATTTTTAAAATCATGTCATATTCAAATTTGTGCGAACATTTTATATTTTTTTGGTACCCACGCTTAAGTTTTCCCGATTTTTAGCATTGGAGTCTGTTATCCAAATGGCTTCAATAAATTTATGTTTATATCGAATCGGCTCCTGATTCTGTGTCGATCGGTACACAATAGTAGTTCTTGCTAAAATATTTTTCATAGTTTCAAACATTTTCCATTTAACTAACTTTTACATAATACTCTCCCAGTAAATCAAATTTGCCGACAATGTCTGATATCAAACATTTCTGAACAATATCTGAACTCTATCGAGAATTCTTACCGAAATCGTTACAAATTCTGTTCGATTTGTCTGAGGATTTTTTATTTATTATGTTAAGAAATATCTGAACGAATTCGGCTCGAATTCTGTTAGACTTGTCTGTGGGATTTTTATTAATTTTTTGTTCAGACATCTCTTATCGAACTCGCAACGAACTCTGAACTATTTATCTGAGGTAGTCTATTCGTTTTAAATTTTGTTGTTATTTGCTTCATATTTTACAGTTGTTGTTCTTGTGTTCAGAGGTATTTTTATAATTCAAATTCAAATTCTGAACGTTTGGTTAGCTTAGCTGTGCGAGGGATTGTTCGCAGGAAAACTCTACTGCCGGCAGTTCTCGTTAAAGGCAAAACTGGTTGCCCTTAAGTGTACAGCCACTAAACATAGTTACAGCACAAATATTGCTTGCGAAACTGCAGACACCCCTGCCTGTAACTAAAAAAGTTTTACTACTTTTTTTTTGTAGAACAAAAATATTTTCTTCTTTTTGATTGTTTACATTCAGAATTTATCATGACATAAGCTCAGAATTCGGTTCGAAATGTCGGTAGAAACATCAGAATTTAATAAGACTTAATGCCAGAATTCTGACCGAAGTCGTTCAGAATTAGTTCAGAATTCGATACGACAAAGCGAAATTTCCTTTCGAATTTCCCAAGACTACAGTTCAGAATTCGATCAGAAATCGGTTCGATATGTCGGCAAAAACATCAGAATTCCCTCAGAGAAGTAGTTCAGAATTCGTGTCAACCCTCTCATATGTTTTTCGTTACGAACTTGCTAAGAATTCTGATCCGAAATCGGAACATTTTGCCGGTTGTCGTACAGAATTCTGATCCGAATTCTGAAGGTTTGGTTTGCTGGGCTGTAACAAAGAGTGTGGTTGTGTGTGAATCATACAATTGTTGTAAGGATCATAATATTGCTGTACTACAACTATATATTCAACAATAGTATTGTGCTTTACGAATATTGTCACCCGAACCATAGTTTTTCTGCGTGTTTGTAAATCTGATATAATCGGCTGCGGTTTGGTATAGTATCGTCGTCTACTAATCTTACAGTTCTATGTTCAAAACCAAGCAGAATTTTTTTTTTAATTTTAAAACTAACGCACTCTGGCTACATATTAGTGGTATTTATGGTTAAGCCTCGATATATAAGACTGAGTAGCAAAGTCGCAGTAGTTAAGTCATTGTTAACAAAAAGTGTCAATTCTATTCGTGTTCAAAGGAATAGTCGAGAAGTTTTAGTCTTTTGTGAATAAAAGGAGAAAAATTATTCTTTTGTAGTCTGGATGACGATCCAGACTAACTGTTTTATCCAGCATAAGTTCTAAAATGGCTACAATAAATTATTTGTCTAAAATTTTTCCCAAAAAAAATCCAAAATTTGCAATTTTTGTTATCAATTGACTTTACTATTGCGGTTTTGCTATCCACTCTTAGTAAACGAGGCTTAACCAGAAACACCACTGTTATTACACCAGTTTTCAATAAATTATTTGTTTTTAACTATTTTAACTATTTTTGCTATTTTTGAGTAGGAGTACATTCCTCTAATTTCATTTCTGCAATTCGAAGTAATTCGAACTGAAATAACAGATGCCGACATCCAATTCTGTTTCATCCGTTTTATTTCAAATATTAAATGCGTTCTCAATATATATACGAGGGCGACCGCAAAAGTAACTGGCCTAACATAAAAAGAACCGTTTTCTGGAATAATTATTTCCAACTCAATACACTTCATCAAACGTTTTTCATGTTTTTTAATTCCATCCGAAAAATAAGATTTTTCAAAACCTTCAAAATATGCCTCAGTTTCAGCAATAACCTCGCTATTGGACGAAAATTTTTTGCCACCGAGAAATTTTTTTAAATTTGGAAACAAGAAATAATCAGAAGGAGCTAAATCTGGATTATATGGTGGATGCAGAGCAATTTCAAATCGTAATTCGGCCAGTTTTTGTTAGGTTAAAAATACAGTGTGTAAAGGAGCATTATCTTGATGAAAAATAACTTTTTTTTCTAAATGCGGTCGTTTTATCTTGATTTCTTCACTCAACCGATCTAATAATGCACAATAATATTCATTATTTATAGTTTTTCCTTTCTCAAGATAATCAATAAATATTATACCCCTTGCATTCCAAAATACTGTGGCCGTTACTTTTCCTGCTGACTTAACAGTTTTCGCCTTCTTGGGACCACTTTTACCAGCTCCTATCCATTGCTTTGACTGTTCTTTGCATTCTGGGATGTAGTGATGGATCCATGTTTCATCAGCAGTTATGAATCGGCGCAAGAACTCTATTGGATTACGCTGATAAATCGCTAAAAGCTCCTCGGAATTGGTCCAACGGACGCTTTTTTTGGGCAAAGTCAACAAACGCGGCACCCAACTTGCGTATAGCTTTATCATGTGGAGTTCATCATGTAAAATACTCCAAACTTGTTTTTCGTCTATTTTAACAATATCAGCAATTTCTCTGAGCTTTATTCGTCTATCGTTAGTCACTTCATTAAATATTTTTCTAATGTTTTCAATAGTAGTAGCCGTTTTCGGTCTTCCAGAGCGTTGTTCATCTTCCGTACTTGAACGACCCATTTTCAATTGTTGAACCCAGGATTTCACGGTGGAGTATGATGGTGCATTATCACCATGAACAGAATCCAATTCATCTTTGATTAATTGTGGCGTATAACCTTTCATATAAAAGTGTTTAATTACCGCACGGAACTCTTTATTTTCCATTTTTAAAAAATTATAAAACTTGTTTACTTCAATCACCTTTAACAAAGAAAATAATCATTAAATATTTTGGAAATTTTGACAGATGGCTTATAAAAGATTGCTTTTAAAAAACAAAAACAAAAAGTTGCTAGTAAAACCGAAAATGTGCCAGGCCAGTTAGTTTTGCGGTCGCCCTCGTACTCTTTTTTAGATTCTCATGTATCTGCTCCACCCCGTGTTTATGACCCCATTTAGAAGTTCATCTAACAGCATTGCTTCAACTCGATTGTACATTCAATGGCGTATAATGACCGGCTTTAAAGAAAACAAATTAAATTTGTTATTATACGAATATGTACTTTCATAAATAATCGTTGAACTTTGGATAATGAAAAAGAAGAGATTCTTGTCTTCTCGCCGAAAATGGATTGTTTATTTGCTTTAGCAGACTCAAAACGAAAAAGCAGAACGCAAAAAAAACCAAATCGTCATTCAGTCATTGATTCAATTATTTGTGTTTTATTTACGTTTCGATTTATAAGTCAATATATTATTGTACGCATTGCTATTGTTCAAGCTGGATGTTGATTGATTTCTTTTTCGAATTATTTTCTTTATGATAATGTACAAGGTGGCCAAAATAAATCATCCAATTTTGTTTTTAGAATAACTTTTTTACAATTGTAGAAAAATAATGAATATTTGACTCTTTGTATCTATAAGTATGAACTAAATAAATATTGAATATACTCGTATATGATCGTATAACTTTTTTACGAAATAAAAAAAAGGATTTTAAGTTGAGCAAATCTTTATTTGAATCTTAACAATTTTTCAGAAATAAGGACCGTTGCCTGCGGCCACATTTTTACTGCTTTCATTAAAATTGCCATAAAACGGGCTCAAATTGTCCATAATTGTTAGTAAGCATTCCTGTCAAACATTCTCTCCTTTGCAATTGTCTGAGGCTTGTTGACAAAAATGCCCGACTTTAAGTTGCCCCAAAGATAGAAGTCTGGGATGGTTAAATCGGGCGATTTTGCTGGACAAGCCAAATCGCTAAAAAGGGACCAGGAAACACTTTGACCAAATTATTCCACGCTCTTGCTAAGTATAGCGCTCCATTGCACACTGGGCCAGATTTCAAATTGTGCGGCATAAATTCGCACAATGACACTATAAAACTGTAACTTGACATATCAGATAGTCCCTAAATGTGTGACAAATAGCCCAAAATTTAGACCGATCTGATGACGCATAGCCCTTCCGCCTATATAAAGTTAAGGGGTTATGTGCGAATAAATAGTAATTCAACTAACTTTTTTTAGACCAAACCATTATGTTTATGGTATCATATTTATCTATGTATATGGGTTTATAATTAATAAAAGGTAATAAAGAACAATTATTTTAAAAAAAAAAATTGGTGATATTGGCTGATATATAGGAACCGCTTTTTTGTCGTTGAAGCCGATTTCTGCTCGTACGATTTCCTGCAAATTGGCAAGAGGTATTGTTTATTAGTTCAGATGTGACGTGGGATTAAACTCAACTAAAAATATAGTCATTGTATGGATATTCACCTTTGGAATTTTCAAATATCTTCCTCTTCTTCTGCATCTAATTCAAAATAATATGTAATTTCAGTTTCTGAATCAGAGTCAGTGTCACTGTCATAGATTGTGGAATTAATGTTATAGAGATTATCGAAGATTGGTGTTTTCAGGAGGGAAATGACGTCTGCGGGCAATGGTTTCGATTTTTTTTGAGCTGCTCTTTTATTTAATACTATACTCGATATAAGAGGATCCGAGGAATCAATTGCTCTCTGAAACACGTCTGTCATATTGTTCACTCTACTGTTTTGTCTGGCATGCTACCGCCTGTCGCTTTTATAATATTTGTTGCGTGCTTCTAAAGCGTTTTCACCAAGAAAGCCTAATGGTAATAAAGATGATTCTATTATTTGGTAACCGTGTATCAGAACTTTGTGTACAGTTGCCGACATCGGATACCATGGGTACTTAGACATATACAATGAGATAGTTTTCTGGCAATATTCCTGGAACTTTTGGGGATTGATTTGTAGTTCGCATGATGTTGCAATTAAGATCGTGTGAAAACATGTCAGTACTTCTAAGTCGAGCTCTAAAATTTCCGCAAATAATTTTACATTGGCAAATGCTCTCCTCGCAGTGTTTCCATCGTTGCTATTTCCGTTACCATTTTGTTTTGGCTTATCAACATGTAAACCCATTTACTTCCACAGCCTTTCTTGGATTTTTTTCTTTCTATCCATAATTAAAATTTTTTCTTCTGAATTTCTTATTTGCCATTTTCTCAAAACTATTCTATACGAGATTTTTAGCACGAATTCAAAGAAGCGTATCCACGCATGGAGCGGGCTTATGCCGTATTGCAAGCTTCCAGGTTTTGGTTCGAATTTCGGATAGCAAATATTATCACTTTTCATGAACATTTTCGGGCTGGCCCCACATATCGGACACAATTGAGCAGATTTTGTGCCGGTCAAAATATTTAAAACTTTCCCATCTATTAATGTCATATGAAGATCATAAGTTACAGTGATTTTTCTCTCAGTCAATATAGTGCATACGTAGGGCTCCAGCTTTTGTATTTGGTCGTCCAGATCTTTTTTTTCTTTAAGAATATGTTCCTTGGTTTCTTTCACAAACTCTAATTTAAGCGGCCTACAAAATCGTACTGACTGTGGAGTTCGATTAAGCCATAAAACCGTTTCAAAATCACCTACTAGTGTTAGTGGTATTACGGTAGTTGCAAATAAGGACTGATCAAATGATTGTGGGTCGTTCACACTAAATTTCTGTTTGTATGTACTTTGACCAGTAGATCCGTCGAATCCATAACTTGCGATTAGTTTCACATTTGTAATTTTTGGGAACTGCTTGAATATTTCTTCCTGAAAAAGGATACTGCGACAAACAGTATGATCCAACAAGTCCTTAAGAGGGACTTGCGCTACGGTTTCTGTAACAGTAATTCCCTATGGTCTACAGTTAGATTTTGCTTCCCTCACTTTGTTGTAACTTGGATATTGACTTTTGTTTAACTCCCGAATGTTGTTGTATTGCTGTTTTGTGAACGAGTTTTCGAGCAAAAACGCTACAGCCTCATTTGGAGTTAGATGCAACGGTTAAGAACCCGTCCGAGTTTTTTTTAAATTCGGTTTCTTTGATGTTAGAAAAGTATTTCTTAACATTAGTGACGTAGCTGTCTCATTACATTTTTTCGCAGAAATTGCTGCAGCGTGCACAAGAAGTGAAGCATTGTGGCCTTGGTCGTCTGCCAAAGCAGAGGCTAATTTCCTCTTTAGTCGGGTTCCTGCTTGGGTGTATCCTACTCGAGGACGCCCTACTCGATTCATAGACGACGTAGTATTCAATGTCAAAATCATGTTTGACGATATCCACTTTGAATGCTTGGCCTTGAACGTTCTTAAATTTCGGCTGCTTTCGGCAAGTTTTTTTTAATAAACAGATCAAAGCTTTTTACTTTTTTCTCAATATCCTGTTTAATTTCAGGGCTTAAGCTATTTGCATTTAGCTGCTCGAATATCCACCTCGAAATTTCAGACGCTTCCCTATTGTTGTCTATCTAAACATTCAACAAAGACGAAGAGAATGCGAGCAAAACCGCAAAAAGCCGCAAATGAAATTAAAAACATATTTTTATACGCACTTTGGGCTTTAATTTTACATAATTACATTTTGACACAATTTGGCAGAAGGTTAGTTCTACATTCACGGAACAAGGGCACGGGGTTGGTTATCTTCTATTTTAGGACATAACAAAACAATACACAAAAATAACATTTGACTCGACAAATAAAAACACTTTTTTTAATTTACACACTCTACATACCTTGATCATTATTTTCCATTCTTAAGAATTAGTTTTAAATCAAACGTAAAAAATGTTCACAGCCACAAATTCAACAAAAAGTTTTGCCTCTTTTATGCCAAAGCAACAGCTGATAAAACATATGACTTTAAGACAACGCCAATGTTTCAGGGTTGCCATAACATCAAAATTTTTGATGATTTCCTAACATCCCAAGTGTATTCTTAAAAAAAAAATTATTTAAGTGGAGTTTTGTCTCCACAAAAATTTTGAATTTATGCCGCATAATTTGAAATCTGGCCCAGTGTGCATTGTTTGTATGTTTGTATTCTGCAGCTGTCCAGTTTATAAATGCCAAATATGATTGATGTACGACATCATTTGCATAATTTATAACATCTTCCGATAGGGTAATTAATTTTGTGCCACCTTGTATAATAGATAAATTAATGTACATGCACAGAGTCTATTGCAAATACTTACGTATATGTGACGCGCAAAATAGAAAGGGACCTAAGGTTAAAAACCAGTTTTGTTCAGAAGAGCCATTTTAAAGATTAGGCCCCTTTCTATTTGCGCTTAGAATCGTCGACTTCACTTTCATAAAACGCGCATATCTCTGGGAGGGAACACTTTTGGGGCATGGGATCGGTCTCATTCGATGCTCAGATGCTGTCCACAAAAAAAAAATGAACATTGATTTTTTACCCTTAGGTCCCTTTCTCTATGCGCTGTCACATATGTATACTCGTATTAATGCAAATGAATTTATTAGGATGTCGGTCGGGACTAACTTTTACAATGCCCGGGATTCAGGATTTTAAAAACTCAGATTCTGGACTCCGGGATTTTTCGGGATCCTGAGACTGATTTTTAAAACTCCGGCTTGCAGGATTTTAAGAACTTAGATTCCGGGTTATCCGAATTTTTCAGGATCCTAGGATTTTTGAGATTTCGGGTTTTTTCTTATCTAAAGATTTTCTAAATTTTATTATTTTTTTCTTTCGTTGCATATACAGGGTGGGCCAAAAGTTACCGTGAGGTTTACAAATTTAATAACTTTTTCGTTTATATATTTTTTTAATTTGTTTTCAGTTTATATAAATAACACTTGGAGAATAAATACTGAACAAAAAACCAGAATAATAGAATTTTATTATTTAAATCAGCAATCAAATATTTTACCGAAAAGTGGTGAGTGGTTAAGCTTATTTTCATTTAAATGGCTTTGTTAATAAGCAGAACTGTAGGTTCTGAGGGAACCATTAATCAACGCCAATTGCACCCCATTAGGTGTACAGTATGGTGTGGAATCATATCTGCAAATATCATTGGGCCTTACTTCTTCGTGAATGAAAATAGAAGTGCTGTAACCGTAAATGGAGAGTGGTATCGGTTTATGATAGAAACGTGCTGCTCTTGAAAACAGATCTGTGAGGTTGTTTCAGCAGGACGGAGCTAATACGCACACTGCCCGAGACACAATAGCACTTTTAAGTCAAATTTTTGGAGAGCGAATAATTTCCAGAAATTCGGAAATTATTTGGCCAGCGTGATCGCCAGATTTGTCAGCACCCGCCTATTTTCTTTGGGGTTATTTAAAGGAGCGAGTATATATGAATTAGCCCAAGACAATCCTTCAACTCAAGGCCAACAATGTTGCAGAAATTCGAACACTACAGCCACAAATTTTGAAAGATGTTATGGAAAATGCTCTAAAACGAGCCCAAAAAAAATTAATAAACGAAAAAGTAAATAAAGCTTGTAACCCTATGGCCCACCATTTTGGACCACCCTGTATAATTTTTGAAAAAACTTACACTATTTTTTGGAGCTACTGTTTTTTTTATTTTTAAATAACCAACACTCAGGGGATGCCCCCTATACATGCGGTGCATTGCGTTGGCGAGTGGAAAGTAAAGTATCGGAGGCGGGAAAGAGGGAGTAATGTTTATTGACATTTGCCTTGAACTTCTGGATGTCGCAATAAGTGGGAAATACATTTGCCGGAAGTCAATTCCACATACGGATTGCACGAGCGAAAAACGTATTTGATCTGTAGTGTATAGTGCGGTCAACTGGCCAATTGATAACAAACGGGTGTGAATTCTTAGAACATCATTACGTCAGGAATAAGGCAACGGATGTCTGATGAACACACACACACACCATGAAAGTAACGACAGAACAGCGTCACGCAACCCACATTACGACGATGCTCAAGAGAAACAATAGAGTTGTTTCTCTTGAGCATCGTCTACTGTCACCTATCAGCACCATAGCTCTCCTTTAAACTCGGTCAAGAAGCTCCAGGGATGACTTCGGCCTGATGTTAGTTGTATAGATATTGAAAAAATCAGAAGGAGCGAAATATTTCTGTCACCGCTTTAAAAACCCTATGCACTTGAGTGCTTCTTTCGACACTTCGAATACATGTCTCGCCCAACGAGCGTCACATTGTATTTTCACGCCCAGAACATCTAGAGCTTCTGATTGTTCAATATCCGTACCATCGATAGAGATTGACGATATTGTTGGGTCAGCGAATTGCTTGTGAGACAACAAGCAACACTGTGTCTTACGCGAATTAAAATCTACTCTATTCACTCGACCCCATTTGGATCTCGACCAAGTGTCTCATCCATAATTCGCCTAATTGCCGTCCAGGAATAAGTTCGCGTGGGGGAACAGCGAATCGTAAACGAAAAGCACGCTGCACTGCAATGATTGAGTGTGCATTTGAAAAATACGCTTCAACACAAAATGACCTCTCCTCATGTGTTTAATGCATGATGGCAACTGAAAGGCAGACGAATACAAATCTCCCGTAAGCCACTATAAGCCACGCTCTCCACTTTATTCGACCAACAATGCTGCTAAAGCCTGCAGTGCAAAAAAGTAAATTAACGCACTTCACCCTGTGTAACTGAAATATTTTAAACTTTTCGCTATACTAATTTTTTTTCTATTGTTAAATAAATCACTCGTATTATTTTAATTTTAATTTTTTTTAAATAATTTCCTTAATAAAAAATGTATTGTTGAATAACAACATAACACAATCCAAAAAAAATATTTTGGTGATCATAGTATCATAGTACGGTTATGTGTGATCATAATATGATTGTAGGGATCAAAACAAGGTTGCGTAAGAATCATACTATGACTGTATATAAAACATGGTTGCGAGGATCATAATTTGGTTGTGGGGACGTTTCATGGTATCGATGGTTACATAGTTCGACTTACCATAAGATGATTAGTACGATAATATTACGAAACTTACAGCCAATAAGTCGCTTATACCAACCAATTCAGTAAAACTATACAACAAAACAATAATGAAGTGCATCATACCTTGATACCAATAGTTGGTGGTGACAACAAATTAATTCTGTGGAGTAACAAATTCCCGTTTAGGTTGCTGTTGTAACATATTTTACTATGCAACAAAGGTTCTGACTTTCTGGGGGGGGGGGGGGGTGGTGCAAGGTTTCTTCTGTAAATAAAAGACTTAGGTGATTATAGTAAATTCCCAAACGGACAAACGATTTTTTTTGCAACGCTATAAATAAGTTTAAAAGTAGATAATATTCCTTCATTTTACCGAAATGCCGTGATGAGATGTCGTAAGTGATAACTTGTGGAGCTTATTTTCGTTAAAAATTTTAACATCCTATCTCTAAGATTAGAGTTTCGTTTTCGTCCTTTTTTTTAGAAAAAGTGAAAAAATGTTGTCTCATTAATTTCCGTTGGGGCGTGTCCTTTTTTAATAAAATTTTAAATGAAAATATCGTTTTTGGGGTTTTTTGAGATTTTTTTCGAAAAAGTGTCAAAAATGTTGTTAAATTAATTTCAGTTAGTGTGTGTTCTTTTTATAACACAGTACGACAAAATCAATTTTTTTTTGAGTACACATGAGAAATGTTAACAGAATATGAAAATAGGCTTAAAATAAAGAAATACGTGTCTCGGCGTTTTGCTGTAGCACGTCAGAATTTTGATAAAATCGATTTTAAAAATTCGAAGGACCGTGGAGGTTCACTTGTAACGTAGTACTATTATAAAAAGTTCTATAAAAATAGAATGGGTGAACCGATTTAAGTGCTTGAGCCAGTTTTGAAAAGGAAATTAAATTTGGATTTGTTTTTATTAAAAAAAACATTTTTTCCGCTAGATGGCGCTTTAATTTTCATGTAAAATTAAAAAAATTCATTAAAAATACAATGTTGTTGATTTGAAATCCAATAACTAAAGTAGAATCTTTTTCGCTGGCCGGGAATTGCTTGATTCAGCAATTCGAGGTTCCGAGCCAGATCAAACTAAAAATATTATTATTCAATTTCAACGAGCTTACAGATCGAGGTTTCTGCAATTAGAAAAAATTAAAACAAGTCGTCTGGGATTTGAACCATATGGCGGTCGATTGTTTTGAAGATTGTCATTACTTCTTATCTGCGTCTTAACGTTCTAAGCCAGCTATTTTATTATTTATTGCTTTTCCTTCTCTTCGACTTTTATATTTACTTGATGAAATTAATGAGCCTTCTATTACTTTAAAAGCAATTGGTCATCAATGATATTGAAGTTATGAATATTCAGACTTTAATGATATTGAATTTGATTCCTATGTAATTCCAACTAATGAATTATCTATAGCTACTTTAGTTATTGGATTTCAAATCAACAACATTGTATTTTTAATGAATTTCGTACATTTTTTGGATATTTTTTAATTTTACATGAAAATTAATAAAAACAAATCTAAATTTAATTCCCTTTTCAAAACTGGCTCAAGCACTTAAATCGGTTCACCCATTCTATTTTTATAGAACTTTTTATAATAGTACTATGTTACAAGTGAACCTCCACGATCCTTCGAATCTTTATAATCGATTTTCTCAAAATTCTGACGTGCTACAGCAAATCGCCGAGACACGTATTTCTTTATTTTAAGCCTATTTTCATATTCTGTTAACATTTCTCATGTGTACCAACCACTGTCGTACTGTGTAATAAAATTGTTAAAATGTTTTTAAAAATGGTCTCTTTGGGTAAAAATATTCTACTTAAATAACTACTATTATATATAATAATATAGATCGTTCAAATAAAATCAGAATATCTTAAAGATAAACAGACCCCTTTCTTCCTTTTTAAAAAAAAAAATTTTTGATAATATTTAATGAATAAGTTATGTTTCAAATGGAATCCAAAAGTGACTCAAAGGGGCGACACTGTTGGTCGAAGAGAGTATGCGTGGCTTATAGCGGCTGGCGGTAGATTTATATTCGTCTGCCTTTCAGTTGCCATCATGCATTGCACACGAAAAATGCGCACTCGATCATTGCAGTGCAGCGTGCTTTTCATTAGTGGGAGTGTAAACAAACAAAATATGCGCTACTGGAGTGAAACAAACCCTAGTGAACTTCACCAGTGACCTCTGCATTCGTACAGCGTCACTGTGTGGTGCGCCATATCATGAGTAGGCATCATTGGCCCTTTCTTTTTCCAGGATAACCGTCTTGCCGTAACTGTGAACTCCGAATGGTACTTGACTATGATACAGGATTTCTTTCAGCCGGCTCTTGAGGCAATGCAATTAGAGGATACATGGTTCCAAGAGGATGGTGCCACTGCACACACAGCGAGGGTTACCATGAATTGTTTAAGGCAAATGTTTCCTGGACGGTTTATCTCTTTGAGGGGTGATGTGAACTGACCGGCATGCTCCCCAGACCTAGCCCCATGCGATTTTTTCCTTTAGGCTTACCTGAAGTCGAAGGTGTATATCAATCGTCCCAACACTTTGGAAGACCCAATTAACAATATTGAGGCTGAAATTGGCAGAATACCAGTCGATATGCTTGTTGGAGTTCATGAAAACTTTAGAAAACGTATGCAGCAGTGTGTGGATAGCGAAGGCCAGATACACTATTTAAAACCATGTAATTTAAAAATTCCCTTACTGTTCATAATTTCACCCTGCATTTACCACATCTATATTTTTATCAGGACTTTAAGCATTCATTCAAGGTATTTGGTATCACAATAACCCTTAACTACGGGTCTACTTTACCTTATGTATAAATTTAGGTTTACATTTAAAATCACCAACTGAATGAACCTTTACGAAATGACGTTGAACTTATGTATGTATTAGTGATAATGTCTAAATCTCAAGGATTTTTTCACATTAAAATGACGTATATAATGCGATGCTGTCCAAGGACATGACAGTATCAAATTTCATTTGGACTGCAGATACATACATCCTTTCGAACAACAGACACGTACGAGTATAAAACAATAACTGCCAAAGATGTTGGCACATAATCTGGCAATCGCATCTCCAAACTTTCATGACATGACATGCCAATATTTATTTACTTTTAGTCAGAGTTCATATTTCATAATTTAGTTGGATCGACTCAACTACCAATGACGACGACGACCAACCAACAAATTGTACATTAACCAAAATCAAGATTACCTCACACAGTGATTATCTGACATTTTATTAAATTAGTTTCTTTTTCTCTTTTCTCTGTGTTCGTTGCAGGAATTGGTGGCCATATCACCGGAAAGACGTAATTGGCGGGGCATATTTATAGCCCTGCTGGTTATAGCGGCCGTTTTTAGTTTAATCATATTTTCAATATTTCTATTATCTCCAGGTAAGGCGGCAATGATTTTTGTATTTATCCAGACCATTTATTTAAGGCGAAAAATATTTGTTTCTTTTTCTATTCTATATTTGGTGTGTGTTGGACGATTGGTGCCGGTGCAGAGGATGAAGCTTTACGCTTACGTGGCAGCAGATTAACATTAAGTGATATTTTAAGTAAACGCTTTCAATGGAAACCATTTAATGGTACTTGGCATAGTGGTATGTATAAATTTAATTTTACCTTGTTGGTCAATTTTAAATAAAAAAAATCGAAAGTATTAATTTGTATACCCTCTATTATAGGATGGAGGGTATATTTAGTTTGTCTCTTCGTTTGCTACACATCGAAATACTGGTTGCATACCCCATAAAGAAAATATCGACTGATCAATATAGAGGGTTTTTTTCAAAAAAAAAAATATACAAAAATTCAAATCAAGTGTGAAATCCTTATGGTTCAAAAAGACATTTTATGGCATTTAATTTTTTTTAATAAATTTTCTTCAATGGTTGGCAACTGTATTATGGAAACGAGCGTTCGTTAAAAAACCGGAAGATCCGCTGTTCTCGACCAAAATTTTGTTCGGTGATGAGGCCCATTTCTGGAGCAACGGCAACTTCAATAAACAGAATTGCCGCATTTGCACTAAAGAGCAACAAGAAGAGGTTTAAGAGGTGCCACTACACCCAGGAAAACCTCGGTTTGCTACGGTTTATGGGCTGGTGAATCATAGGTCCATATTTTATCAAAAAAAATGATGGCCGGAACGTAACCGTGAATGGTGCTCGCTATCGCGCCATGATATCGGACTTTTAACTACCTGAAATTGAAGCCCGTAATCTTGACGACATTTGGTTCCAGAAAGACGGCGCTACATGCCTTAAGGCCAACGGAACAATCAATTTATTTAAGAAAACTTTTATTTAAGAAAACATTATCTCACGTCCTGGGCCTGTGGCTTGACCTCCAAGGTCGTTCAATTTAACACAGCTGGATTATTTTTTGTCTCTTGTCTATGCAGACAAACCCGACGCGATTGACGCCATGGAAGAGAATATTCGGTGCGTTATTGCCGACATACGGCCCCAAATGCTGCAAAAATGGTCGGAAATTGGGCCTCTCGGCTGGAATTTATTCGAGCCAGCCTCGGCGGCCGCATGCCCGAAATAATTGTTAAAACATAATGCCAAACCCTTATCTTTACAATAATGCTTAATTCTAAACCATAACATTTAAGTGTATGCGTTTTCTTTCTTCTTCGTCTAAAAAAACAGTTTTTATATTCTAAATCCACGTAAAATTCTAAGAAGATCTAGCCATGTCCGTTCTCCATCTGTCTGGAAAGAAAACTGCAGGTCGCATTATAGAAGCTATGGGCTGAAATTTTGGCCTGGTATTGAAAAAAGGCCAGATGGGTCAAGAGGTAAAAAATTTCCCCTTACAAGGACTGGATCAACCTCTGGAAAAATCATCCATCCTAACTTAAAATACTATATTTCTTGAACTATTAGAGATATGACGATGATATTTGGTACTTAAGCTGTTGGCGTAAATCTAAACGCATCCTGGAGAAAAAGTGGGCGGTGCCACGCTCCTTTTAAACGGTTGTGGCTAAACTTATAGACCGATCGTTCTTAAACTGTAACAAAATGAAATCAATTATTTGGAAATAATATATCTCATAAAGTATAAGAGATATGACGATGATAAGAATATATGATGTTGGCATGGATCGAACATCACCCAGGAGAATAGGTGGACACGTGCCATTTAAAAAATCACGTATATGGCAAAACTTATACACTGATCGTCCAAAATTTAAACAGAATGAAATCCATGACTTGGCAATTATTATAGACTATATTATGAAAAAATGTTACAGGGGGCTTGTCACCGCACACTCAACCCCGAACTTGAAAATACAATAACTCATGAACCATTAGAGATATGACGATAATACTTAGTAGGGACATAAATACTGTTACAACATTGAACACACCCATTTCAATAGTAAAACTGAACATACCCCGTTAATGTCATATGGGTTTTGAAAGCTAACCTCAATAGCGTTAGTCTGTAACGGGATTTTAAAATTGTTTCAGCTTTCATAATGGAGTGGTCAGATAATGAGAACCGTATCGCTGTAATAGGGCTTTTGAAGTGTGAAACAAAAAAGCGATATTTTCAAAACGCTCCGGCCACTAGGGATTAGCCGCATGTTCGTCTTCCGATGCATAAAATTGTTGAGGAGACTGGAGATGTAAAAGTCGGGCCGCCCACGCTCTGTTCGAACACCGCATATCATCAAAGCCGTTAAATCAAGAATTCACAGAAATCCGATCCGAAAACAGAAAATCATGGCCCGTGAGATAAATATCACTCAAAAGTCCATGAGTCGAATCATTAAAAAAAGACTTAGGACTTGGGGCTTTCAAATGACGTACCGGATATTTATTGACTGCAGCTGCAGTCTTTTAGTGAAGCACGCTGATAACTTGCACAGAAACATTTTTTTCACCGATGAAAAAATGTTTACCGTTCAGGAAAAATTTAACAAGCTAAATGATAGAGTGTATAAGCGGGCATCTATGGAAGCATCTGAACTGATCCCAAGGGTGGAAAAGGGTCATCACCCAGCTTCAGTCATGGTTTGGTGGGGTGTCTCTTACGATGGGGCCACTGACCTGCATTTCTGCGAACAAGGAGTCAAAACTTCGGCCAAGTTTACCAAGAAACCGTTTTGGAAGCTATTGTGAAGCCTCTTAACAATTCCCTGTTCCAAAACCAGCCATGGACTTTCCAGCAGGATCCTGCGCCGGCCCATAAGGCTAAAATTTCCCAGGCCTGGCTTCGAAACAATTTGCCAGCGTTCATTTCCACTGAAGAATGGCCCTCAGGCAGTCCAGATTTGAACCCATTGGATTACAAATTGTGGACGGTTTTAGAGGACAAGGTTTGTCACAAAAAATACCCCAACACTGGATCTCTTAAGACTGCTTTGGTTAGAGCTGTGGCCAATTTTCCAATGAACGAGGTTCGTGCAGCTATTGACGATTGGCCAGTGCGACTTAAGGCGTGTGTAAAGGCAAGAGGCGGACATTTCGAATAAGTAGATTCTTTTTGGATACAATATACATCAATAAATATATTAAAAAATATTTGGTCCAAAAACATTCAGTACTTTTTATTTTGCAGCATAAAACGTGTGTAACAGTATTTATGTCCCTACTAAGTATTTGGATTAAATGATGTTGGCATGGATAGAACAACATCCTGGAGAAACGGTGGGCGGTGTCATGTTTCCTTTAAAAAACTACGTTTATAGCCATACAAATAGATCGATCGCTCTAAAATTTTAACAGAATGAAATCAATGACTTGGCAATTATTATAATAATTATATACAAGAACTCCACCACTCCACCCAGAATTTTAAAAGGATATACATGGTATTGTTTTTTGGGTATTATGTTAACAATATTATTATGGCAATCAATCTGTATTATTGTTATTTTTCTTAATTTTTTTGCTTTTAGAACAATGTTATTTATTTTTTAATTAGTCAATACTCAGGGGTTTCCCCTATACATGCAATGCATTGCGTTGGTCGGTGGAAAGCAAGGGATCGAAGGGGGAAAGAGGGAGTAATGTTTATTGGCATTCGTCTTGAATTTTTGGATGTCGTTGTTGGTAGGAAATACATTTGCCGGAAGTCGATTCCACATACGGACAGTACGGGCGAAAAACGAATTCGATCTGTACAGTGCGCTCAACCGGACAATCGATAATAAATAGGTGTGAATTTCTAAAAAGTCCCTGTCGAACATCCTCACGTCAGGAATAAGTCGACGGATATCTGATGAACACACACCATGAAAGTAACGATAGAGCAGCGACACACAACCCACATTCCGACGATGCTCCAGGGAAACAATAGAGTTGGATACCCTACTGTCACCTATCAGCACCATCGCTCTCCTTTAAACACGGGCCAGAAGCTCGAAGGATGATTTTGGAGCACCTGCCCATATATGGGAGTTGTATTCCATCTTGGGCCTGATGTAAGTTGTATAGATTTTGAAAAGATCAGTAGGAGTGAAATATTTCTTGCACCGCTTTAAAAAGCCTATGCACTTGAGTGCTTCTTTCGACACTTCGAATACATGTCTCGCCCAACGAGCGTCACATTGTATTTCCATGCCCAGAACATCAAGAGCTTCTGATTGTTCGACATCCATACCATCGATAGATAACGACGACACTGTTGGGCCAGTGAATAGATTGTAAAACAACAATCAGCACTTTGTCCTACGCGCATTAAAATCTACTCTATTCACTCGACCCCATTCGGAAATCGCCAGTAGATCCCGGCCAAGTGTCTCATCCATAATTCGCCTTTTGTCTTGAAGACTCGGCCTACGGTCGAATAAATATAAATGACATGGGTTGATATCATCAGCAAAAGGGTAGATTGGATTTACGGTCTGACCCAAAAGATCGTCAATGAAAATAAAAAATAAAGAGGAAGAAAGGGCACACTCCTTATGCTTTGTTTAACTGAAATATATTTAATAAAAACGCCTACGTTTTTTTAAACAGATTTTTTCTTCTTCCTATTATTTTGAATTAAATGTATTGTTAAAAGAAGTTCTTAATTCAAATCTATTGTTGACAACTTAACCCAATTCTAATAAATAATTTTGGGTATCTCAGTATTATTGTGTGTGATCATACTATGGTTGTAGGGATCATAACATGGTTGCGTGTAAATCATACTATGGTGGTGAGAATCATACTATGGTCGTATGTGAAACACACGGTTGTGAGAATCATAATATTGTTGTGGGGATCGTAGTATGTTTATGTGTGAATTATACTTCTGTTCCGAGGATCATAGTATGGTTGTGTGGATCATAGTATGGTTGTATTTGAGTTAAACTATTGTTGTGAGGATCATTATATTGTTGTGCCACAACCATATACCCAACAACAGTATGATGCTCTTTGAATATTATCCCAACCATAGTTTTTATACACTTCACCATACAGTGGAGGGTATATTAGTTTTGTCATTATGCTGTTACACCTTGAAATAATCATCGCAGACCCAACAAATACATATATTCTTGATCCTCGTAAAGACGATCTAGCCATGTTGTCCGGCTGTTCGTCTGTCCGTCTGTTGAAAACAAGATAGAGCCTGCATGAAAACAGCTAGGCAGCTGAAATTTGGCACAAACATGTGTGTAGCATGGTTAGTATTGGAAATGGGCTATATAGCTCTACGGGAAGTTGGTGTTGGAGACCCTCAACCGACACTACCTCATAAAAATTAGTTTTTTATTTCGAAATATCCGCCCAGTTTCTTGAGTAAAATAACTGAAATTTTGCAAATAATAATCTCTATATAGGCGCAATCATCTATGTAAAAATGGTTTAGATTGGGCTACCATTTCTTGTACCTCCCATACAAACGGCCTTATGGGCCTTGAGAAATAATATGACTATAACTCACCACAAACTTGACCTATCGAAATGAAATTTTACACATCAAGATTTCTATATACATCAAGATTTCTATATACGCTGAATTCGGTTGAGATCGGAAAAGTCCTACAGACACCTCCCACACTAACGGCCTCATTGGCCTTGAAAAATAATATGACAATAACTCACTTCTAACTTGACCTATCGAGATGAAATTTTCTACATAAAGATTTTTATATAGAACACAGCTCTGCGCCAAATTGGAAAAGAGATCGGAAAAGTCCTAGTGGTACCTCCCAAACAAACGGGCTCATGGGCTTTGAGACATTTTATGACGATAACTTACCACAAGCTTGACCTATCGAAATGAAATTTTGCACACGCAGAGAAAAAACATGGTTACTACATGGTCACGGCAATAATAATATGTTCTCCACAACAAAAGTATGTTCGTCGCAACCATAGCATTGTTAACTGAATTTATTTTTGACAATAGTATAATTGCTGCAATTTTAATATTGTTAAAATGTAACAATAGAATTATTGCCAAATTTAAAAAGGAAAATATGGTTATAGCAACAATATAAATATGGTTGGTGGGACAAAAGTATTGTTTTGCGTTTTATGTTAACAATGATATGATAACGGCAATCATAATGTATGATTGTAATTTTTCTACATTTAAATATGATTTTTAAAACAAATGTTATTGGTACGGATCTAATGCAATAATAGTACTTTTTTATCGAAATTAATTTTTTTTAAACAAGCTGCTTTGGCTTTGTTTATCCGAACTATTTTTAATAAAAACGCTTACGTTTATTTAAACTTATTTTTTCTACTTTGAAATAAATCACTCCTATCATTTTTAAATTTAATGTATTTTTGAATAATTTTCATAATTCAAATCTATTGTTGACAACTTAAACCAATTCTAATAAATTATGTTGGGGATCATAGTAAACTTGTGTGTGATCATACTGTGGTTGTAGGGATCATAACATGGTTGCGTGTGAATCATACTATGGTTGTGAGGACCATACTATGGTTGTATATGAAACATACTATGGTTGTGAGGATCATACTATGATTGTGGAGATCATAGTATGGTTGAGTGTGAATCATACTATGGTTGTTGGGATCATAGTATGGTTGTATTTGAATCATACTATTGTTGTGAGGACCATAATATTGTTGTAGCACAACCATATACCCAACAATAGTATTATCCTCTTCGAATATTGTCATCACACCCATACTTTTTTTCTGCGTGCACATAAAGATTTCTATGTAGAACACACTTCCGCACCAAATTTGGTTTTATTTGGAAATCTGGTAGAGGGTATCCAAAGTTCGGCACAGCCAAACTTAACATTTTTTACTCGTTTTCCATGTGTTAACTAATCCTCTGTTTCGTTAACAAATCCCATTTTAATTTGAACGCCCAGTTTCGTATAAGGGGCTTTAACAATCTTAACGCACTGCTCTATTGTGTATCTCTCCATAGTTGAATTTGTCAAACACTAAAACAAAAAATGTCAAATTAAGTTGGGCAAAAAAATTGACGTTAATGTGTGACTCACAATTAACATCATGTAATTTGGTTGGACCCTTTACTTTATGAGGTCTCTGATCTGTATTTTAATGTGTTGCAAACGGAATGACAAAGTGATGATACACTCTATTCTATGATGGAGGGTATAAAAGTGGCATAAAAGTAGCATGGCCGGAAAAATGGGGCAAAATTGCCACTTTACGTAGTACTAAAACGTTAAAACTGAAGTGAATGTCAAATTGTTCTTTTTTTAAAATGTCGACAGTCATTTAAAATCATTCATAGGATGAAGGTTATTCCTTTTCTTATTGTTCGGTATACTCGTAGATCTAGATGACCATTGGAGATCTAGGTCTTTACTGCTAATAGCCAAAAATTATCTGTATAATTAAGAACTTTCACTTTTTTCTCTCCAATATCAATAAAAGTATAACATCTAATTTTTATAATCACATTTCACAAAAAAAAATTCTATTTCTCTTTTCGCAGACAATGACTTAGTATTTCGTGATCCCAGTGGCGGTCTGTCGATATTAAACTTAGATAACTATACAACACGTGTTTTAATGACCAACTCAACATTTGTAAGTTTCCAAAAAGATGCCATTCTAAAATACCAAATACTCATTTGCTTATTTACAAACAAAATTCAATTAAATTCTCAACATTTCCATTTCCTTTTTTTCCTCTTTCTTTATTTTACAGAGGCAATTGAATGCTGAATCATTTTTAGTAGCACCAGATTTAAAATACGTTCTTCTGCAATCCGATAGTAGTGCGGAGGGATCAAGGTAAGTAAATTGGCAAACGTAAGAAGATGAACTAGAATAAGTAGGAACAGAAACCAAAAAAACCAGATACCCGCCCGTCCGCGTATATAAATATTGAAACTATTTTCCATCTGTTTATGGCAAAATAAACAATTACACTTGCTGTCTATTAGACTTTAAAATAATATACAAAGCAAAAAACAAAAATAAATAGGTAGGGAAATGCTTTTGATACTTATTTTAATTGCTTTTCTTTTAAATTATATCAACCTTAAATTCACATCGTTTGATGTCGGCATCATCACACCGGCGCACTCGCGCGTCATTCAATTAAATAGTGCGTTTTGCTATAAAAAAAAACATTAACCAGATCCACTTTATTTATTTGTGCATTTATAAGAATAACACTTTTGGAATTGGAAATTTCGCACTAAAATTACTCCCACGTAATGGCCTACGAATTTACGGAAAACTTTAATAGTGAGAGAGAAGACACTTAGGGCCATACAAGTGCTAAAGTGATCCAAATCGCTTAGCGATATCTGTTTGGCTGTTGGAATAAATATTTGAATTCAATTTTTTTTTTAAAATATTCGAAAAAACAAAAGAAAATTTCGGCTTATTATTCATGTTTAAATGTTCAAGTGAAAACATTTTTTTTTCGTTTGAAAAATGTTGTTTTCTACAAAAAAGTGGTTAAAAAAACCTTGAGCAGGCTTCAATGTCATTAAGCGGACTCATAGTTTTGCGTCTGTACCATAAGAGAGTATGTCTAAGTTTGTCATTCTGTTTGTAACATCTTGAAACATATACAGTAGGGTGGAGTGAAATTCAAAAAAAAAAAAGTTAACCTCGGAAAGAGATGTAGTCTGGGGTCCTAAAGAGGGGAAAAATAAAGAAAAAAATTTAAAAAAATTTTTAGGGGTCGCGCCACTCCCTCGAAATTTGCAAATTATCGCTATTTTGGCGTTGATTTTAGAAAAATCCTAAAAAGTTTTATGTCAATAAATGTTTGCAATAGCGTAAACAATGAAATAAGGGCATGAAAAAATTTAAAAAAATTTTTCTCATTGTTCAAAAATTTCAAAAAGTAAAATAAGTCAAATCGTCCCTTCTTCAGAAAATTGACTGAACAATGAAATCGCCACCAAAGCTACAAATATTAGTCGATTATCCTCATATTTGCCTCAAATACTTTTGTTTGGGCACTGAACAAGCTCAAACTTTTAAATTTCGAATAAGTTAAGTCGTTAATTTTTAGGATTTTTCTAAAATCAACGCCAAAATAGCGATAATTTCCAAATTTCTAGGGAGTGGCGCGACCCCTAAAAATTTTTTTAAATTTGTTTCTTTATTTTTCCCCTCTTTAGGACCCCAGACTACATCTCTTTCCGAGGTTAACTTTTTTAAATTATAAAAAAAGCATGTTTTCACTCCACTCTAATATACAGTGCAAGATCGGTTGTCGCTACTACCCATTATCGCGACGGCCCGACTATTGCGACGGCTTTATTTTTTAACATTGTGGGTTCTATAATTGCGACTGTTTACGAAAATCGGGGTTCCATTTTTCGCGACTTTTATCTGTCTTTTTAAATTTTATAAGAATATCTAAAAAAAAAGAAATTTCCCCGTTTATTGGTATACAGTGCGGTCGGGATAACTAATTAAAACCGCGAGTGTTGACATTTACCAGATTGTTGACGTTTATCAATGTACAAATATAAGACCAAAATATTATTAATTCGTACTGTAGTTTAAAGCGTTTTTATTACTTATAAATTAAAATAAAATCCAAAGAAAAACAAAAAAAAAGCTTTTCAACCTAAAAACATAAAACAACAAAAATATTCTACATGAGATCATGCCAATCTTTTATTTTTTCTGCTCCAATTACTGAAAATTACAGAGTTCCAACTTACATTCGCTTGTACTGATGGAATACTCGAATTGCATGCAACCTCAATCATTTGGTTGGCAAAAAAAAAATCAGTTGTCGCAACGAATCTGTTCTCTGTGTGTATCTTAATTCTATATTTCAATACGAGTATTTAAATTTAATATTTCAAACTTATTTTAATGCAATTTAGTTTTAATAATTTCATATTTCATCTCTTTCCTTCCACAGGCATCATGTCTTCGAGGTCCAAACAGCCAACACATTCCCTTTGGGACCAACTGAAAATATCGCCGAAGCACCACGCTTACAGTATGTTCTATGGGCACCCTACAATCCTCTGCATCCGGCCAATATCAATGGCAATGCCAATGACAACGGTTTAACATCTTCCACGCCACCAGCTGCTCCAACGCCCACCCCTACCAATAGTATTTTGTTGAGTAGTCTAGCCAATGGTGCGAGTATGGCGGCAAATCTGGTGAAGCCTCCGCCACCCATTCAACTGCAACAGCAGCAGCAACTGCTGCAACAAAACCAACAGCTGTCGTTGCAAAGTAATAAAGCCATCGCTCAGAATCAGGCTATAGCCTTTGTTCATGAAAATGATATATACTATAAACCGAAGGTGCAGGGTGAGCTGGTGTGTCGGATTACCAAAAGCGGTAAGTGTGATAATAATAATTTTTTTTTGGATTTCTTTTTAGAAGATTTTTGAATGCCCTCACTTTCGTGGTATGGATCATTTGGTTTGGATAAAAAGTGTAAAGCATCGCATTTTTTCACTTAAACTAAACCCCTTCTAATAATTTTCTTACAAGCTACCCTGCCACAATATTAAGTAAATAAAAACCCACTTGACTTTTCCCCTAACACATAAAAAACGATACAAAAACGACACCCCCCATTCTGGATGCTTAAATGCATTCTTGCGGCCACTTTTGGCATTCCCATAATTTGGATCATGCGACTCTGCTAAAAAATTAGAACTTACGAGGGCAAATCAAAAATGCCGTGACTTTTCGAATAAAACACAGTTTTTTTTGCAAAAAAAAAATATTTTTCAACATTATCACCTCAACGTTTCTCCAATTTTTGTATCCGGTCCAATAATAAAAAAACAATATTGATTTTCCCTTTTGAAGGTAATCGATGTGGATTATGCCGCGTGCATCCCAATAAAAACTGTTGTCATCACCTGATTGGCCGACATAGTCACCTTGGCCTTCTTCGGAGCCGGTTCACTTGGAGAAAATCATTGTTTAGACTGCTGCTTGGTCTACGGAGTGTTGTAATGGATCCATGTTTTATCCACAGTTACATTCAATTTGCGGTTAAACAACTCCAAAAAATCCTTTAAAGTTTTCACACGATCACGTTTATGGTCAATTGAGAGCAAACGCGGCAGACATCTTGATGAGAGCTTTCTTTAACCCAACTGATCATGTAAAATCGAAACCACACTGCCGTATAAAATGTGTATGGCATCAACAATCTCACGCACTTTTACTCTTCGATCGGCCAACAACATATTGTGAATTGTTCGATATTTTCGGATTATTGACCTCAATTGGCCGTCCAGAACGTTCAGCGTTATTTGTACTTGTGCAAACACTACGAAAGTCAGTAAACCACATTTTTTTACCATTGAAATCGATGGTGCAGAGTCCCCATAGTATTTATAAAGCTTTTCCTTGGTTTTTTTCCGCACAAAATAATGTTTAATGAGCACTCGAAATTAACTTCTTCCCATTTTTAATAAAATCCACGTGGTTGTATGTTTTGAACAGCTGTTAAACACAAACTAAATGACAGAACTCTCTCAAAATTAGTTAGCTGATAGGCAGATGGTACTTGATGGTAGCAGCGTTGAATTTCATGTAACTGCAAGGAAAGTTGGAAAAGTCACGGTATTATTGATATGCCCTCGTATTTAAAAATGCACTAGCTAAAGAAAAATTTAAACTCTGATAGTGTCCCTGTTACTATGCATTAGGTTTATACAGTTTGTCCATCGTTCGTTCGATTCCAAAGTCTTCAACTAGGCTCTCATTATTGAAATAAATGCCCAACCCATTTCTTAAGGTTTGAATTGGATAAGGAAGAAAATGCAAGGAATAACTGAGTTAATAGTGTGCTTTCGAGAACTCAACCTTAGCCAGTTGCGGTCTTTTTTTACACACATAGAAAAAGCCGATTGGAAATCGGTCTGTACTAAACTGACGATGCTGAAGCCGCGGTGGAGTCTTAAATACGAATATGAGGATCTCTATGGTACGGTCTTCGTGAGATGCTTCCAGATTCGGCAAACACACGCAGAGAAAAACTTGGTTAATATATGGTTACGGCAATAATAATATGTTGTTCGCAATAAGAGTGTGTTCGTCGCAACCGTAGTATTGTTTACTAAATTTAATTTTGACAATAGTATGATTGCCGCAATACTTATATTGTTGAAATGTAAAAATAGTATAGCAAAATTTTAAAGCGAAAATATGGTTGTAGCAACAATAAAAATATGGTTGGCGCGACAAAAGTATTGGTTTTGGGATTTTATGTTAAATATAATAAAGATACGGCAATCATACTGTATGATTGTAATTTTTCTTCATTTGAATATGGTTTTTAGGACAATGTTATTGTTACGGATATAATGCAATAAAAGTACTTTTTATATGGAAATTCAAATTTTTCAAACAAACTGATATTTTTAATAAAAACGCTTACGTTTTTTTATTGTTAAATAAGTCACTCCTATTATTTTAAATTCAATTTATTTTTAAATAATTTTCATAATTCAAATCAATTGTTGGCAACTTAGCCCATTTCTAATAACTAATTTTGGGGATCATAGTACAATTGTGTGTGATCATTCTATGGTTGTAGGGATCTTAACATGGTTGGGTGTGAATCGTTTTATGGTTGTAATGATGATCATACTATGATTGTATGTGAAACATACTATAGTTGTGGAGATCATAATATGGCTGTGGAGATCAAATTATGGTAGAATGTGAATAATACTATGGTTGTGGGAATCATATTATGGCTTTGTGTGAATCATACTTTTGTTGTGAGGATCATAGTATGGCTGTGAGGAGCATAGTATTGTTGTGTTTGAATCATACTAATGTTGTGAGGATCATAGTATTGTTGTACCACAACCATATACCTAACAATAGTATGATGCTCTTCGTATATTGTTAGCCGAACCTTATTTTTTTTGCTACGTGTATGTTTACCAGCCTCATAATGGTCCATCTTCTCAGGGGAGTTCCGCTAAACTCCCGTCTAAATTCCCTTTGGACGTAAAATCTAGGACTGCTTTATAATAACTAAATGTAGGACTGCTAAGCATGATACCACTGCACTGTTCAAATCCTTTTATCGTTTTCCCAAGCATTTTTGTTGATAAATCTAAATACTTACCTACACAATAGTAAAAAAAAATGCTATTAAGGTTTGTTTATGTAGCACGATTCGTGCACCATCCTGTATCTTTACTAAGTCGACAGAGTTAATATTTGTACGCTAACTTTGAACTTGTGCTATGTAAAATGCTCCTACAAATCAAAATACGATACCTAGTATTCTGGCTAGAGGTATAGAAATTGCTCCTGTGAACTTAAACGTTCACTTACTATATTTATCATGAATCGACGATTAATACAGGGTGGAGCATGGAAATTTGCTTTTTTGCTGCAGACTGTGGCGGCACTGTTGGTCAAAAAGAGTGGAGAGTATGCGTGGCTTATAGTGGCTGACGGGAGATTGGTATTCGCCTGCCTTCCTGTTACCATTGGACACGTGAGGAGAGGACATTTTGTGTTGAAGCGTATTTTTCAAATGCGCACTCGATCATTGCAGTGCTGCGTGCTTTTCGTTTACGATTCGCTGTTCCCCCAAATATGCGGAACTGGAGTGAAACAAACCATAGCGAACTTTACCAGGAACCTCTGCATTCAGACCGCGTCACTGTGTGGTCCACCATATCACGAGTGGGCATCATTGGCCCTTACTTTTTCCAGGATAATCGTCTTGCCGTAATTGTGAACTCCGAACGGTAATTGACTATGATACAGGTTTTTTTTAGCCGGCTTTTGAGGCAATGCAATAAGAGGATACATTGTTCCAACAGGATGGTTCCACTGCACATACAGCGAGGGCTACCATGAATTGTTTGAAGCAAATATTTCCTGGACGGCTTATCTCTTTGGCCGGCACGCTCACCAGACTTCGCCCCATGCGATTTTTTCCTTTGGTCGATGGTGTATATCAACTATCCTAGCACCTTGGAAGACCTCATAAACAATATTGAAGCTGAAATTGACAGAATACCAGTCGAGGCTTGTTAGAGTTTTTGAAAACTTCAGAAAACGTATGCAGCAGTGTGTGGATAGCGAAGGTCGACATTTGCCAGATACGAGGGCGGTTCGGAAAGTTCTTAGCCTATCAATGAAAGAGAATAGTTAGTTTTTCAAAAATATTTTTATTTTTCAATATAATCTCCTGAAACTTCAATACACTAAGTCCAACGCTTATCTAGCAATTCTATCCCTTGATTAAAATAGTTTTTTCTCAAGGTCTTCAAAATATTGGTTTACAACTGTAATTGCATCTTCATTTGAGGTAAAACACTTGCCAGCAAGGAATTTTTTTAGATTTGGGAGAATAAGGTTAGTGTTCAAGCAACTCGTACTTTAATTCGTTGATTTTAGCCATTGTTAAAACACTCTTGTGCACTGGTGCGTTGTCTTGATGAAAAATTATTTTTTTGTGTTGTAAGCCAGGACGTTTTTCTCGAATTTGTACATTTAATTGATCTAAAAGGTTGCAATAGTACTCTGAATTTATTGTTTTACCCTTTTGCAGACAGTCAATCATTTTGTTTTTGCCTTCTTTGAGGCACTTCCTCCAGCTTCAGTCCATTGTTTGGATTGTTCTTTTGTCTCTGGAGTATAGTGGTGGATCCATGTCTCATCAACAGTTATGAAACGACGCTTAAAATCCATTTTATTTCGCTGAAAACGATCCAAACAAGCTTGAGAAATGTTCATTCTTATGCGTTTTTGGTCGACTGTTAACAAGTCCGGCACCCATCTTGCAGAAAGCTTTTTCATCTGTAGTTCTTCATGCAAAATTAAATGGACTCGATCATTTGAGATGCCCATGATATTAGCTATTTCACGCACTTTTATTCGTCGATAATTTAATACCATTTCATGCACTTTGGCTACAATTTCTGTTGTTGTTGCTGTTTTTGGACGTCCACCACGTGGTTCATCTTCAATGTTTGTACGACCACGTTTAAATTCAACAACCCATTTTTTTACTGTTGCATATGAAGGAGC
Organism: Hydrotaea diabolus; assembly: GCA_963513945.1. NCBI lineage: Eukaryota > Metazoa > Arthropoda > Insecta > Diptera > Muscidae > Hydrotaea > Hydrotaea diabolus. The sequence continues at coordinate 161,206,762 of OY740718.1, forward strand.
ACTTTCACCTAACACATTCACCGTATCATTATGAATTTCTTGTCCCGATAAACCTTTTTTATGTAAATATTTAATGACGCCACGCATTTCTAATTTTTCCATTGTAAAAAAATCGCAGATGCGTCTTTTGTGAACACCGGTTCTATATGAAGGAGTTGCCAGATCGAAACAAAATTTAACATGTGTTCATAGCAGAGATGGAAGTTTCCAAAACACTTAACTTTTTTCTGTTTATACGGCGCTTTTTGTGCTAGGCTAAGAAGTTTCCGAACCGCCCTCGTACACTATTTAAAACCATGTAATTTATAAATTCCCTTACTGTTCAATAAAATTAAAATATAAAATACATTTTTCCAAGGTTCATAATTTTTTATTTCATTCCCAAATACCGCGCTCCACCCTGTACAACAGCAATTAGATATTTATTTCCAAAATATTTTGTTTTTTAACCACTGTGCAAATCAGCACTGCCTTTGGAAATAACTTTGTTAATTTTCTACCGTTGTCGAAGCTTAGAAAGATTTATGCCGTTTCAAGGAGATATAATACTGAGTTTCTGTCGAGGTTTTGAGCAGAATTTCCAGTCGATCGGTAAAATCAACATGCAGTCGTTATTCTTTCGTTGTCGGTGTTGTAAATATCAGCAATAAGTTATAATATACTTTGCCATAGAGTGGTGTAATCACATTTCGCCCGACAGGTTTTTGGAGTAACCCAGTCCACTGTAGCCTTATAGCCTAGAGAATCTCGTCGTCATATTATTCTCGCTTGAGTTGTTTAGATATACCAACTACATTTAAATTGTTCTCCAGACTTTCTTGCACTGCACTGCAAATGTAGCTGACGTCCTGTAGTCAATTTCCACCACATAGACTTCCGTTTCCTGGTCGCTCTTTCCGCTTCCCAATCTATCTGACGTTATCTGTAAAATAGATTTTCGTTTATTTGACAGAATGTTTTGTTGTTCCGCTTCATGACTTTGTCTAAAGGTTTGCCATCTTATGTACCTGCTTACTTTTACATATATACTGTACATATACTTATATACAAATGTATTTATTTGTGTACCATCGTTTACTTTTGTCTTTGTAGGTCAAGCTGGTGTCATTTACAATGGCATACCCGATTGGACGTATGAGAATGTGCCAGAGCTCGATAGCCGCGGTAGCAGTATGGCATTTTCAACGGATGCTCTATATTTGGCTTTTCTGACATTCAATGACAGCGAAGTCAGTGAATATAAGTAAGAGTCGTGTATTGTGTATTTCAAGATAAAAGGTTTTAATTGATTTCGTTTTCGTTGCAGGTACACTTGGATGGGTGATGATCTCAAATATCCGGCTGTGCTGAAACAGCGCTATCCCAAGGCGGGCTCTACCAATCCCAATATAACCGTTAATGTAGTCAATCTCTCCGTCCTCAAGTACATTTTCCCCACACAAATCAAACTTCCAGCCGAATTGGCCAATGGTAGCTACATTGGCGGTCTTACCTGGGCCACGCCCATCGATCTCTCGGTAGTTGTTACAAATCGTGGCCAGACCAAGGCCACCACCGTGATCTGCCGCGCCCCAGAGTTCCATTGCAATGTCGCCCATACCGAGGTGACGGTCAACGATGGCTGGGTCCTTCCTACCGAAAGGCCCATATTCTCCACGAAGCTCAATAATATCTTGAAGAATCACAATAGCAACTTTACGTTGGGCAACGAAAACTTCCAGAACATAACAAATGGCCAAACTACGTATGAAATACCCAATGGTGGGTATCTCCTGAAACGTCTTCCAGTGCGCGATGGTGAGCATGGCCATTTCCGCCATGTGGTCTTTGTGTCTTCGCTGGATCGTCGGCCGGTTCCTTTAACAATGGGGCGCTTTGAAGTGACCGAAATTGTCGGTTGGGATGAGGCTAACGAAATTGTCTACTTTATGGCTGCTCCTGAGAAGCGACCTGGTGAAAGGCACCTCTACAAGATCAGCCTTAAGTTGAACGTAACCAAAACGAATCGCACCTACATTACCTCATCACAACCCACATGTCTCACCTGCGACAATACGCCCTCGACATTTAGGCTGAAAAATGGCCGGCCGGCCATGGAACCCGACGATGTGGACGACGATGAAGAGGAATGCGTCTATGTCATACCCAAGAATTGCCTCTACAATAAGGTGTACTTTAGTAAGGACTTCTCGTATTATGTGCAAGAGTGTCTGGGTCCAGAATCACCGACGGTCTACTTGGTGGAGACGCAAAGTAATTTGAAGACCCTGGTTTTGAATGCCGGCGACAGTTTAAGGCATCGCCTGTTGCAGTATGCACTGCCGCAGATACGTACCTTCAATGTGGAGATACGTCATGGTTTCCATGCGCAGGTGAAGTTATACCTGCCGCCCGGCATGAAGGAGGATGAAGAGGTGGCGTTTCCATTGATTTTACAAATGTAAGTTGAAAATTACAAGAAAGAAAAACAAGGGGACATTTAGTAATTTCGGCCGGTCCGAAGATTTTCTTTAGTTTTTTACCCATATGTCCATAGTTGAATCATCCTATTGGGCAAGTCCGAATGAAAAATTGTCCCAAATCTTAAATCTTGGTGCATATTTTGATTTGTGAGAAAATTGCACTGCTTTTGAATACCCATATGTCCCGAACATTGGGGGACGGTTTTTAGGTCCCTTGGCCCATAAACCACGCCCATAGGTCAAGGCCTTCAATTCTGCCGAATCGTAAAAATAGACCAGAGCACATAGATCAAGCAATGTTACGGCCTTCAATTAATGCGAATCGTCAAATTATGCCAGAGCAAAGAGACCACGCCCATAGACCTCAAATTCTACCGAATCGTAAAATTAGACCACGCCCATAGCTCAAGGTCTCCAATTCGTAAAATTACACCAGAGCACATTAACCACGCCCATAGGTCAAGTCCTCCAACTCTGCCGACTCGTAAAATTCGACTTGAGAACATAAACCACGCCCATAGGTCTCCAAATCGTAAAATTAGACATTAACCACGCCCATAGGTCAAGTCCTTCAACTCTGCCGACTCGTAAAATTTGACTTGAGAACATAGACCACGCCTATAGATCAAGACCTCCAATTCTGCCGATTAGTAAAATTCGACCAGAGCACATAAACCACGCCCATAGGCCAAGAATCGTAAAATTAGACCAGAGCACATAGACCACGCTCATAGGTCAAGGCCTCCACGTCCAAAGGTCAAGGCCTTTAAATGCCGAATCGTAAAATTAGACCAGAGCAACTGGACCACGCCCATAGGTCAAGACCTCAAATTCTGCCGAAACATAAAATTAGACCAGTGCACATAGACCACGCCTATAGGTCAAGGCCTCCAATTCTTTAGAATCGTTAAATTAGACCGGAACACATAGACTACGCCTATATGTCAACCGCTCCAATTATGCCGATTCGTTCCAATAAGACCAGAGCACATAGACCACGCTCATAGGTCAAGGCCTCCAATTCTGCTGAATCGTAAAATTAGACCAGTGAACATAGACCACGCCCAAAGGTCAACCCTTTACTTATGCCGAATCGTAAAATTAGACCAGAGCACATAGGTCAAAGCCTTCAATTGTTCCGATTTGTAAAATAATATCAGAGAACATAGACCGAGCCTATTATTGTTATATTTAGATCGTCACCAAATTCCACTGTTTCGGAGTGTCCATGCTCGACAGACCCAATTTTTCCACACCCTAGTGATGTCTGACCCATAAGTCAGGGATTTATAATTAATCGAATCGTGAAATTAATATAATATTTGGATTCGTAAGGAATTTTAATGTTTTCTATACCCATCTCTCCGTAGTGCAAGGAGGCCGATATCTGGGCCCCTAGGCCAATTATTCAGAATCGAAAATTAGACCAGAGCACATAGACCACTGCCATAGTTTAAGGCCTTAGTTCTTCCGATTCGTAAAATTATACCTGACCGACCCCATTATTGTCATATTCAGATTCGTCATAAAATTTCACTGTTTTGGAGTGTCCATGTTTGACAGACCCAATTTGCCCACACCCTAGTGATCTCGGACCCATTGGTCAAGGGCTGAGAATTAATCGAATCGTGAAATTAATATAATATTTGGATCCGTGACGAAATTTTAATGGTTTTAATACCCATATCTCCGTTGTTCAATGATGGCCTCTAGGACCCATATGGGCCAGTCCCAGTTACAAATTAGTACAAATCTTAAATATACATATTTACATATACATATTTGGATTTGTTAAAACATTTCACTATTTCTGGGTACCAATATCCCCTGAACTTTAGGACATGATTTTGAGGCCCCAGGGCCCATTACCAACGCCCATAGGTTAAGGCCTCCAATTCAGCCGAATAGTAAAATTAGTGTCATATTCAGATTCAAAAGTGTCCATGCTTGGAAGAACCAATTTTCCGAACCACTAGAGATCTCAAAACCATATGTCACGAACTAAAAATTAATCAAATCGTATAAAATATAATAGTTGGATCTGTGAAGAAATTTTTAAGGTTTTTTAATACCCATGCTTCCACAATCCAAGAAGGACAATTCCTGCGCCCCTAGAGAGAAAAATGACTCACTACAGACTCAAAAGTTCTCAAAAAACACAGATTTTCTATGAGACCCATAAATTTTCTATGAGAGACATAGATTTCCTATGAGAAAATATGTCTTCGAGAAAAGTATCTCTGGAGATTGACGCTGGTTGTATGATGAAAGTGTCTCCGGAGGGAGACATATTTTCTGTGAGCAGAGAATCAATAATTCTGCACTCTACTTACCCCATACTTTTGATCCTTTTCATTTCAGAGATGCATCGCCTGGTTCCCAATTGGTTAGTGAACGTTTCCAAGTCACTTGGAATTGGTATCTGAGCAGTCAGCGTTCCTTTCTGGTAGCACAAATCGATGGTCGTGGCAGTGGCTACCAAGGCGAACTTTTGCGCACCCAAGTGCATGGCAAATTGGGCACCGTGGAAGTGGAGGACCAATTGGCCGTATTAACGTAAGTTAACTCAGGGCAAACCTCAACTTTGTAAAACCTAAATGTTTCCTAAATGTTTTGTTGTTCCGTAGATATTTGCGTGATAATTTAAAATTCATTGATCCCTCACGTATCTGCGCTTATGGCTGGGGCTATGGTGGCTATGCCACAGCCATGACCCTCATCGATGATTCACAGCAAGTGTTGCAGTGCGGCGTGGCCGTGAATCCCATAGCATCGTTTGCTTATCATTGTAAGTTTTAAGTTGTAATGTAGGGTGCTTTATTTCATGTTGGTTTCTTTTTACTTTTTGCAGATTCTTTCTTTACGGAGCGGTATATACCTCTGAAAGGGGATTATTTGCGTGCTTTACAAGAGGCTGATTTAACAATGAAGGCGGGCAATATAAAGGGCCGAAATCTTATGTTAATACATGGAACAGCAGATACTTTAGTACATCAAGATCATACGCTGATGCTGGTTAAAGCTTTAGTAGATCAAGAAGTTAAATTTAGACATCAGGTAAGTGTAATTAAATATATTTAAAATGTTTAGCTCGTTTGTTTTATTTCGGTCTGTTGCTTTTACACATTGAACAGGGATTAAACCGGCTCAAGACCTCTTGCTTCTATATTTAAATAGAATACAAGTTTTTAACAAAATGGCAAAGTGACATTGATTTTCGTGGCTGCACACTACTTTTATCATGATTTCGGGTCCGTGACAACCCTCTTCAGAAAGCCTTGCTGCAATTGTTGAAAGTAAAACCGAACTCTATAAGGCCAGGCTCTCCACAAACGAATGAGAACTACTGTTGTAAACCTTACTTTTCAAGTTTTCTTCACACAATTGCCCACGAAAATACAACTCACTCTTGCCAGCTCTAAAGAGACTCCACATCGAGAGCCATCAATAGATTTCTTTTACAACAACGTGTGTGTGTTGTAAAAAGAGTTTAGTTGACTATGTCAACTTGTGTACGTATGTTTAGCTCGTTTGTTTTATTTCGGTCTGTTGCTTTTACACATTGAACAGGGATTAAACCGTAGTTCTCATTCGTTTGTGGAGAGCCTGGCCTTATAGAGTTCGGTTTTACTTTCAACAATTGCAGCAAGGCTTTCTAAAGAGGGTTGTCACGGACCCGAAATCACGATAAAAGTAGTGTGCAGCCACGAAAATCAATGTCACTTTGCCATTTTGTTAAAAACTTGTCTTCTATTTTAATATAGAAGCAAGAGGTCTTGAGCCGGTTTAATCCCTGTTCAATGCGTAAAAGCAACAGACCGAAATAAAACAAACGAGCTAAACATACGTACATGCACGGCACGGCACACAAGTTGACATAGTCAACTAAACTCTTTTTACAACACACACACGTTGTTGTAAAAGAAATCTATTGATGGCTCTCGATGTGGAGTCTCTTTAGAGCTGGCAAGAGTGAGTTGTATTTTCGTGGGAAATTGTGTAAAGACAACTTGCAAAGTAAGGTTTACAACAGTAGTTCTCATTCGTTTGTGGAGAGCCTGGCCTTATAGAGTTCGGTTTTACTTTCAACAATTGCAGCAAGGCTTTCTGAAGAGGGTTGTCACGGACCCGAAATCATGATAAAAGTAGTGTGCAGCCACGAAAATCAATGTCACTTTGCCATTTTGTTAAAAACTTGTATTCTATTTAAATATAGAAGCAAGAGGTCTTGAGCCGGTTTAATCCCTGTTCAATATATTTAAAATAAAATAAGTGTTAGCTCTAATTTTTAAACGATAAGCGGAAAAATATATTTTAAAAGTTCATACAGCCATAGATAAGCATAAGAGTTTACTGGAACATTAGACCTCCAACCAAAGTAGGTGTTGTGCTGCACGGCTGCGAAGTTGAAAACATAGGGTGTGAATGGACTTTGAAAGCTCCCCATATCCTCACTTTTATACGATTTGAATATTGGATCACGCAGATCACCTGCAGAAAACGTGTCTTCAAGATTTTTCAGTATCTCCTATATGTAAAGGGTGGTTAAATTTTTAGGGCCGATGTTGAATGTGAACCACGTTTAGTCAAGTTTTTTTCTGCATTTCATTTGATATTTCTCAATTTCAAACTAACTCAATTTGAACCATGGAAAGATACACACGCGAGCAACACGTTAAAGTTGTTCAGGCTTATTATGAAAACGAAATATCCATTTTCGAAGAAATTATCTTCAGTGATGAGGCACATTTTCACCTCGGTGGATTCGTCAATAAGCAGAATTGCCACATTTGGGCGAATGATAATCCAAGAGTGATTGTCGAAAAAACAATGCACCCACAAAGAGTGACTGTTTGGTGCGTTTAATGGGCTGGCGGCATCATCGGGCCGTATTTTCTGCAAAATGAGGCCGGTCAGGCACACTCAGAGAAAAAACATGGTTACTACATGGTCACGGCAAAAATAATATGTTCTCCGCAATAAAAGTATGTTCGTCGCAACCATAGCATGGTTAACTGAGTTTATTTTTGACAATATTACATTTGCTGCAATATTAATATTGTTGAAATGTAAAAATAGTATTATTGCCAAATTTAAAAATGAAAATATGGTTATAGCAACAATATAAATATGGTTGGTGCGACAAAGTATTGTGTTTTGCGTTTTATGTTAACAATAATATGATAACGGCAATCATACTGTATGATTGTAATTTTACTTCATTTAAATATGCATAAATATGAACTAATGTTATTGGTATGAAATTAAAAATTTTTAAACAAGCTGCTTTGGCTTTGTTTACCTGAAATATTTTTAATAAAAAAGCTAACGTTTATTTAAACTTATTTTTTCTACTGTGAAAAAAATCACTCCTCTTATTTTGAATTTAATGTATTTTTGAATAATTTTCATAATTCAAATGACAACTTAAACCAATTTTAATAAATGATATTCGGGATCTTAGTATAATTGTGAGTGTTCATACTATGGTTGTAGGGATTATAACATGGTTGCTTGTAAATCATAGTATGGTTGTAACGATCATACTATGGTTGTATATGAAACATACTATGGTTGTGAGGATCATACTTTGGTTGTGGAGATCATAGTAAGGTTGAGTGTGAATCATACTATGGTTGTGGGTATATCACAGTATGGTTATGTGTGAATCATACTATTGTTATGAGGATCATAGTATGGTTGTATTGGAACCATACTATTGTTGTGAGGATCATAATATTGTTGTACCACAACCATATACCCAACAATAGTATTATCCTCTTTGAATATTGTCACCACAACCATACTTTTTTTCTGCGTGCAGTTACTGTAAATGATGTTCGCTATTGTGAGATGATAACGAACTTTTTATGGCCCACATTCGAAGATATGGATGTGGACGATATGCGGTTTCAACAGGACAGTGCCACTCGCTACACAGCTAACGAAACAATGGCTCTTTTGCGAGACAAATTCAATGGCCGTGTTATCTCACCTCGTGGCCATGTAATTAGCCGCCAAGATCATGATTGACACCGTTGGACTTCTTTCTTTGGGATTATTTGAAAGAAAAGGTGTACGTCGATAAGCCAGCAACAATTCAAGAGCTAAAGGATGTGATAATTCGGCACATTAACAGCATAGAACCTCAATTATGCCTCATCGATAATTTGGAACATCGGATGGAGGTGTGAGGTCGCGGCGGCCATTTGGCCGATATTTTGTTCCACACATAATTGAACCATACCAATATTATCATAATAAAAAACGATAATAATTTCCTAAATAATTTGTGTTTTGTTCAAAATCAACATCGGCCCTTAAAATTTAACCACCCTTTACCACAACCATATGAGAGTTATGCGCAATTAAAAACAAATTCAATCTCTCCTGATTTTAGTTAGTATTTTGTATTTTTTATCTAAGCAGTAAATTCTATAGTTCAACAATTAAAATCATTCCATTTGAAGGGGAAATCTACTTCTACATAAAACAGACTCAAAGTTGGAGCAAAATTTCTTATTAAGTCAAAAGTTATCAACGTTAAAATTTCAAATTTGAAAAATATAATTCCGTTTTTTAACAATTTAAAACGTCGTTACCCTATATACCCCTCACCGTTCCAACACTAAAAAAAGAGTCCGTTTCTTGGGCCGTTTCGGCCTATGCGTCTGTCTCTAATCTCAATATTTGTTGTTTTTTAGTGCCCATTTGACCATTGTTGAAGGAGGTCGATTGGCCTAAATTTTAAATCTAGGTTCATAATCGGATTTGTGAGAAAAGTTCACTGTTTCTAGATACCCATTTGTCTCCGACATATTAAGTGACAGCTTTTGGTCCCTAGGACACATAAACCACGATCATAGGTCAAGGCCTCCGATTTAGCTTAATCGTAAAATTATTGCCAAATTCACATTTTTCATAAAAGTCCACTGTTTCTGAGTATTTGTTGTTGTTGTAACAACAATATATTTATTTTGAAGTCTTGTTCGTCTATGGGGGATCTGCTTCGATATCCAGGTGGAGGAAACGCGCCATTTGAACTGGATGCGTCTACAGAGACCTGGGGGTCAGCTGAGTGGGTCTGTCCGGACAATTGAAGTGGTGCAGCACATCATATGGTCCCTAATGGCAGGCGGTACAGATGTCCGGAACGTTAGCATCAATTCGTGTCCAGTACGAATTGAGGCGGCTGCACCATCCAGATCTCAGCTGCGCCAGAATCACGCGCGTCTGCTGAGGTAGTACCTTCTCCGCAGGTGAAATCTCCGCGGGATGTTCCCCTAGCACTACATTCACACGGTAGCTGGATACTGCTGCTGCGACATCATCGTACTCACGTTCGCCAACCATACAGGTACTGCGTAGTTTGCTACAGACCGACCTATCGCTTTGTAAGAGGTCAACAAGGTTTCTTTGTCGGCTCCCCAAGTACTGCCGGCAAGTGACTTGAGGACCTTGTTCCTACTTTTGAGTTTATCACAGATAGCTGTTGCATGTGCAGATGATCTAAAAAGGCTGTCCAATGTGACCCCAAGGATTTTGGGGTAGTTGGTAGTCGGGATGTTGACGTCATCGACATTCACATTGAGTGACAACCGCACCTCTGCGGTCCATGCAGTAAACAGTGTGGCTGATGATTTGGAGGCGGATATTTTCATATTCCTCGCAGTGAAAAAACGTGCTAAGTCAGTGAGATAACGGTTGATTTTCTCGCAAATGTCATCCACTTTAGGTCCTGACGCCAGAATTGTGCAATCGTCAGCGTACGACACAATTTCAACGCCTTCTGGTGGTGCAGAAAGTTTAGAGAGGTAGAGGTTAAACAGAGCCGGGGATAAAACTCCACCCTGGGGAACTCCTTGTTTAACTCCACGGGGCTTCGACTTTCTGTCTCTAAATTCTACATATGACTGGCGCCCACACATATAGTTTACGATTCAACGTTTCAAACTGGGCGGAAGGGACGTTTCTTCAATGTCCTCGAACAGAGTGGCATGATTAACCGTGTCGAAGGCTTCTGTAAGGTCAAGAGCCACGAGGACCGTCCTGTCGTTAGGCTTGTTCTGGTTAAGGCCGCGACTTATACGTGTGGTGATGGCGTGTAAAGCAGTTGACGTGCTATGCTGCTTGCGGAATCCATGCTGATGATGAGCACTAGGACAGTGTTCGATCAGGCTGGGGAGGAGCAGTGCTTCAAGCGTCTTTGCTACTGGAGAAAGCAAGGAGATCGGCCTGTACGAATATCCTTTACTTGCGTCTTTGCCTGGCTTCAGTAGCGGGACCACTCTGCCCATTTTCCAGGCATCGGGAACTTCGTGAGTGGCTAGCGACAGATTGAGCACTTTGGTCATGTACTCTACTCCCGGGGTTTCCAATGATTTAACATCAGCATTGAGATTCCGTCCGGACCCATCGCTTTTGATGACTTTGCGCTGCGGATGACAACTTCGTCAACGGTAAATTGTGGTGATGCCTCTTCGACTCGGAGAGCGCGGATACGACGCAATACTCCCCTTTTCGCCTTTCTGAGTACTCATATGAGTTTCCGGCACCCTTTTGACCCATTGGTCTAGCACTAAAAATTTGTCGAATTGTAAAATGATCTGTAACGAAATTTTAATGTGTTTCAATACCCATATGTCCATGGTTCAAGACTGCCGAAATTCGGGTCCCAAATGCCGATCAGAGTTCCACATTGGGACACTGTTTCTGGAAACCCATATGCCTCTGAACATTAGGGGACGGATTTTAGACCCCAGGGACCATAGACCACACCCATAGATCAAGACCTCCAATTTAGCCGAATGTTAGTTAGTCCAATGTTACTGAGTATTCATATGTGTTTCCGGCACCCTAGGTACTTTTGACCCATGGGTCAAAAACTTAAAATAAGTCGAATCGTAAAATGAATATGATATTCTGATCCGTTGCGAATGTTTATTGGTTTAAATACCCATATGTCCATAGTTTAAGAATGCCGAAATTTGGGTACCAAATGCCGATCAGAGTTCCACAGTTGGACAAATTTTAATTGGATTTGTTCAATAATTTCACTGTTTCTGGATACCCATATGCCTCTGAACATTAGGGAATGGGTTTTAGACCCCAGGGGTCATAGACAACATCCATAGGTCAAGACCTCCAATTCAGCCGAATCGTAAAATTATTATCATATTCAGATTCTTAAAAAAATCCTTTGTTCTTTGTAACCGTATGTCCAATTTCGAAGGGATCAGTTTTTAGGCACCCTAGAAACCTTGCCACATGCGTTAAGACCTTAAATTTCTGTTAATCGTAAAATTAATGTGATATTCTGATTAGTGACGAAATTTTATTGTTGTTTAATACCCACATGTCCTTAGTTCAAGGAGGCCGATTTTTGGGTCCTTTGGGCCTAGCGACTTTACCTCCATGGATCAAACCTCATATATCTCTGAACCGGGAAAGAAATGGCATATTCTGTTTCGAAACGAAATTGTATTGTTCAAAAAGACCAATTTTTCGGACCCTTGGGCCTAAATTTTTTCGAATCGTGCAATTAACGTCATATTCTGATACGCGACGAAATTTCATTTTTGTTTTATACCCATATGCCCATATTTCAAGGAGTCCTTTTTTTGGATCCTTGGGCTTAAATTGGCCTTGGGACTATACCCCTATGGGCCACGACCTCGAATTTCTTTTAATAGTAAAATAAATGTGATTTTCTGATTCGCGAGGAAATTTTATTGTTGTTAAATACCCTTATGCCCGATTTTTAGGTCCTTCGGGCCTAGCGACTTTACCTCCATGGGTCAAACCTCATATATCTCTGAACCGTGAAAAAAAGTGATATTCTGATTCGTAACGTTCAAAACGAAATTGTATTGTTCTTCGGTCCCTTGGGCTCAAATTTCTTCGAATTGTGTGATATTCTGAAACGTGACGGAATTTTTTTGTTGGTTAATACTCATATGCTCATATTTCAAGGAGTCCTTTTTTGGACCCCTTAGGCCTATATGGGACTTGGGACTATACCCCCATTGGTCAAGACCTCAAATTTCTCTTAACCGTAAAATAAATTTGATATTCTGATTCGTTATGAAATTTCATTGTTTTTTAATACGCATAAGTCCATTGTTTAAACAGGCCAATTTTTGGGCCCCTTAAGCCTATACTTGTATATGGGTCTTTAGGCCCGAGTCCCAAATCTTAAAAAGAGGTAAAAAAAGGTAAAAAGAGAGGTACATATTTTATTTTGTGAGATGATTTCAATGTTTTTCATATGTCCCCGAATATAAGGAGGCGGTTTTTGGGTACCCTGGGCCCCAGGTCCTAGTGACCATGCCTCTAATAAATCTTTACCTTCCTCTTCCACGAATAAGCTGATTTAAAAGTAAGGCAATCAAATTTCGTAGGAAAATGTAAAAAAATTAAAAACTGTACTTGGACTTTGTTAAGTCACTTATAGACAAACTTTTTTTCCTTTTGCCCGATTTGGTTAATTTCCAGTACCAACCCAACGCCCAGCTTTTTTCATTTGGAATTTCCACTTCCACGAAAAAGCTTTTTTCCCTTTTGCCCGATTTGGTTAATTTTCAGTACCAACCCAACGCCCAGCTCTTTTCATTTGGACTGATTGGGATGTATCAAACACACTTCGTAAAAACAGACTTTATTGCATTCCCAGAATACTTTTGTTTAATTTTATATTTGACTTGCTAATAAGACATTAAATATATTTTACACACACTAATTTTATTCACTGCAATGTTTTTAACCACAAACAAATTATTTTTTTTCTTTCTTTCCACATAGGTCTATCCTGATGAGGATCATTTAATGGTTAAATCTTTATCTCATGTCTACCAAACCATGGAATGGTATTTCGAAGAAAGTTTTGGTCCCAATGAGGATAGTGAATGGGATCCAACCGGACTGTTTGTGTTCAAACAATAATTGTTAATGTTAGCAACCATTTAAGTTTTTGTAACAATTACAATTTTAGTAATTAATAATTAGACAATTTTAATTGATTTTTATATTTAAACCAGAACAAAATTGAAACCAAAAATCACATCCAAAAAAAAAATTAAAACATTAAAAGAAATTGTTAAAAAGAAACAGAAGAAAATAATTGAACAACCATGAGAAGATTCCAAAAAGAAATGAAATTTAAATGAAAACAACAACAACAACCAAGTGATGAATTAATTTTTTATGTATGACTGAGTAAATTTAACACACACACACACAATTAATTATAAACATATACATACAACAATTATAGATTTATATTGTATTTATTAATTGTTTAATTGTATTTATTTTCGGATAGTTAATGTTTCAACAGCGGCAGCATTTGAGTCGATAAATGTAAAAATTATTATTTATACATACCTACATACTTTTATATTATCTAGATTTTTGTGTAATTTTAGTTAGATTATATTAAAATTTATATTTAAATATTGGTAATTACTAACTGACTTAGTAGACAGGAAGCTGGTTTTAATTTTTATGAAAGATTTATTATTTACAGTTTTTTTTAAACTTTGTTGGTTTTGGGCAGAAAATGTTTTTTCAAATGTTCATATTCTTCGTTTAAACCAACAGGAAGTTCATATATGCCATGCCACAGATGCTACGAGTATATGTGTTTTGGAAACTCTTTATTTCGAACCTACTACGCATGCATCCCCTAATGATATCGAAATAACATCTCGTAAAAATTTGTCGTAATCGATCAAAAAAGATTAAAACAAAAATTTTTATTCGAACTTTCGAAAAAGTAAATTTTTAGATTTGATTTTATATTAAAGCCGATTCAAAAATTGAAAGTACTTCACGTGGTAATTTGGTATGACTCATATGTAAACGCTGGCTTTTAAGCTGCACACAGAGAACAGATTCGATGCCAACACCGATTTTTTGCTAACCAAACGATTGAGGTTGCATGCAACTCAAGTATTCCATCAGTACATCCGTATGTAAGTTGGTGCTCTGTAATGTTCAGTAATTGTAACTGAAGTATCGGTAGAAAATACGTAGAATCTGGACCTCAAGAAGAGAATTTTTGGAATCTAAAATTTTACAAGCCGCGCCTGTTTAACGAAAAAATTTTAAATTTTCAGAAGAGGCTAAAAACTGTTTCCTTATATACTCAAAATACTGTTAAACATAGGCAGGGTCATGTAAAGGAAAAAGAGGAAAAATAATGAAAGATTTGTACCGAAAAATGGATGGATTTATCGATTAGCTTAAAGTCAAAGATAATCAATTTTTTTTATTTTAATGACGCCTTTTTAAACCAAAAAATACCATTTTTTGGTCGTGATGAAATTGTAGTTATCATTACAAATTATTGGTTACACCAATTTTTTTGTGGAAAACTATCGGTTGCCCTAACCACCTACATGTCCTTTCCTATGTAGTCCAGTTGCACTACAGCTTATTAATGCTTGCTCATAACGTAACATGCACAATTTGGGAGTGGCCGGCTGTAGTTTGTGGCTTCTAGAGCTTCAGGATAGCAGGTCAAAAATTAACTTAGTGTGAAAGCTATTCGAAAACATGGACCGATATTGTCCAATTTTGCCAGAGATCTATGTTGGTCACTAATAACGCTTCATGCGAAATTTGCTACGAATCGGGTTTAAGATGTGGCTTTAAGAGCTGTTTGTTCTGAATTAGGGCAGAGCCTTTCTCATGGGGGCTAGACAAAAATATGTACCTATGTGATCTTTATTCACCTCAGTTAATTAATGCTCGCTCATACACATTTTGGAATTGATCGAGTGTAATTTGTGGCTTTGAGAGTTGCATGACCTCAAATCCGGAGGAAGCTATAAGACAACATGGACCGATATAATCAAATTTCATGGGTGTTGGTCGCTCAAAAGCTCTGCGTGAAATTTATTCGAAATCACATGTCATGTGTGGCTTTTACAGCGCAGTATGCTCTAAAAACGAGTAAATCTTTTGTTTGATAAAAAAATATGGATCGTCTTGGAGCAATTTGGCCCAAACTTTAAGACAGTACAAATTTTCGTGGATATCGATTCATAATTGCGACCTGTACTTTTGTTACAACGATACATTGCTCAAGAATAATTAAGATAGCGATTCTGAGTCATCGGTATACTTAACATAAGATTTATCTCCATTCCTTAAAGGTATCAGCACCAAGTCATAATACCCTGTACCAAAAAAAAAAGCAAAAGTTACGCAGAACCGGCTATGCACTACAACTTTGCTATTTGAAGATTTTGCACCTCCGCCTGTGTTCGAGCAAGTTTGTACTTTATATGTGACTTCTAGAGTTGGAGGGACACAATCATTGGGGGCTGCATGATAACATAGACGTTCTGGTTTAACATTACCAGACTATTCATTACATCGAATTTCAAATGTCGACTGTAGGTTAAGAGGACCTGTTATCAAAAAGAGTCTGATATGATTTATCAGACTCGAGATTCGGTAGAGTTGGTTTTTTGTAGCATGATCAGATATCAAATTTATGTTGTGCTTTCAGAAGCACCAGGACCTCATATCGGGAGAGACCTTTGGGTGGGCCGATAAGGGCCGTTTTTAGGAGTTGATAATTAGTCGCTCGCAACGTTCTGTGCGAAATTTGTTCCAGGATGTTATATAATAAGTGGATTCTAAAGCTTTAGATTCTAAAATCGCAAATGACATTTGTATTGTATTAAAACGTAGACAGATGTGGACTTTTCTCCTCGGTGTTGCAAACGTTAGCCCTAAGTCATAACATTCTATAATACAGTGTGGTGTAGAGTATAAAGAATGTTTTTTGATTTAAAAATTACATGCATGTAGCGATCATTTTTTTGATTACATGTATTTATTTTTTAATTATTAATATAATTAAAATAATTTGTAATCTCTCCATCATAGAATAAAGGAAATATTCGCTTTGTCATTCAGTTTGCAACAACTGGAAATACTGGTCGATGATCGTCGTAAAATTCTATGATGAGCTAAAAATGTCCGTCTGTCCTGTGTCTGTCTGGCGTAAGCCAACAACAGGCCAAACTATTGAAGCTAGGTAGCTGCCAGATCGGTCAAGAGGTGAAACCTCTAAAAATCGCTATATTTGTAGTACTTTTTGCTTATACATTACCGCTATCAACTTCAATCGATCGATTTTTGTAGGGTACTTGACGGTATGATTGGACGAGGGGAACTTATAAAGGCCATATCCCATAAACTGACAAAGATATTTGGAATATCAAATATGGACATGAAACGAAACATACCCAGGCTGAAAAGTGGACGGTGTCCTATTTAAAAAATCGCACAAATGACCGAAGTAATGAACCGATTATTATAACAGAATGAAAGCAATGACTAGAAAATTATAGACTATATTGTGTTAAAATTGGAAGAAAAAAAAAGAGTATGGCACCATCCATTTAACTCTCAACGGTCCTATTTTTGAACATATACCGACAAGCCGATAGCATTTGGTATATATTATAAGTAGTATGTTGTTGGTATGGAAAGAATAACACCCTGATGGATAAGACGCGAGTGGAAAAAATTTTCATATCGGATCGGATCCATGATCGAAGGTATATAGGTTTTTTCGCGGCTAAACTTCATTTGTCCACTTGTTTATTCCCAATTTTTGGTAAATAAAAATGTCAGACACTACAAAACTTAAACTTATTCAAACCATTGTCTAGAAAATGTTGGCCGTTTTGAAACAAAACATGTACTGGTAAAGCGAGTGGAAAAAAATTTCATATCGGATCGGATCCATGATCGAAGGTATATAGGTTTTTTCGCGGCTAAACTTAATTCGTCCACTTGTTTATTCCCAATTTTTGGTAAATAAAAATGTCAGACACTACAAAACTTAAAACAAACAAAAATGTTGGCCGTTTTGAAACCAAACACGTACTGGTAAAGCGTATTTTACCTTACCACCGGAAGTAAGGCTTTGTCTATGCTTATTTGTTAGGATCAGGAAATGACTGAACGGAGTTTCACTAGCATTTATAAAAAAAACTTGTAAAATTAATAAGCCTCGTTTGAGTTTAAATTTTTTGTAAGCGTATTTTAAAAACCGATTTCACAGATTTGTGGGTGGCAATTAAAGTCACCAAAACCGACATTTCGGTTTTAATGTGCAAACCCAATAGCCTGTTTCTCAAAAATAGCTAAAACCCGACATTGCGGTTTACGCGTCGGGTGATCCAGTTTTTTTTGTAAAAGCAAAGAAAAACAAAAATTTTAAGTACGATAAATACATAAATGTCAGAAATATTTAAGCTAGACCTACCGTTTAATGAACCGCTCCGCTTCGCTCATAATCATCAGTTGATTCGAGTTTACGATATTTGTTTGTCTGTCCATCCGTTCGAAAGACAGCAGACGAACGGATGGGCAGACAAACAGATATCGTAAATCAACTGATGATTATGATTATGGCTTGTTTTCAAACTACAGGTCGCAATTGTTGTCCGATCTTCATGAAATTTGCAATAGTTTGTTTTTTGGTTAAAGCCTTTTGACTTTTATCAAAATCGGTTAAAATTTGAATATATGCATACATATGAATTTATTTCTTTACCTCTAGAAGCCACATAGAACATCCAATATTACTGAAATTGGGTACAATTCTCTACGATCGACTAGTTATTAGCTCAGATACAAATGGGTCATACCGGACCACGTTTTGATCAAGGCCCAGTGCAAAGATCTTTTCCGATATAATATACAACCGCTCTAGAACATCCATTTTAATTCCAATTTCAAACAAATGTGGTATGGTATATTTTGATTTACAAGCAACTTATTTTGGACTAATTTGAGTCATATACATGGCTGTCATAGAAACCAATGTTGTCACTATTGGTTTTGAAAACGATAAGAAAAAATGCTTTGGTGTCATGAAAACCAATGTTTTCGGTTTTATCAGCTAAAGCTGATTCAAACATTGGTTTTATTTACATTCGAAACGAACAAAACCAACTTGGTTTCATGACACCAAATAAAACCAACATTGGTTTGGAAAAACGACAATTAGCAAAACCGACATGGTTTCTTAGACAGCCTTGATAGGCTTATTTTTGGATATAGTCCCCCTAAAAATTAAATGTCTTCCCATATACATGGAAATATGGCCTTAAAGTAACTATATAAAATAATAAAGGGTGGGCCTTTAAAAAATTTAAATTTAAAGCGGCTGTTATTTCGAATTTCTGGTTTATTGGAAGGGTTAAACTTTGTCATTTGATAATGGAACTCCATCCGATGCGTTTTCGCTTCGCCCAACGGGCTGATGATTGTTTGGCAGGAGATAAAGACTTTTCCGAAAAATTATGTTTTTAGATGAAGCTCATTTTCATCTCGGTGGCTATGTCAATAAGCAAAATTGCCATACGTGACTATTGAAAAGCTAATGCATCCTCAACGAGTCACTGTTTGGTGTGGATTTTTTTTTAAATAACATTGCGTTGGCGAGTTGATAATTAAGGAATGGGGGGAGGGGAAAGAGAGAGTAATATTTATTGACACTTGTCTTGAACTTTCGGATGTCGCAATTAGTGAGAAATACATTTGCCGGAAGTCGATTCCACATACAGACTGTGCGAGCGAAAAACGAATTTGATCTGTAGTGTATAGTGCGGTCAACTGGCCAATTGATAAGAAACGGGTGTGAATTCCTAGAAAGTCGCGTATCCCTGCCGAACATCCTTACGTCAGGAATAAGGCGACGGATGTCTGATGAACACACACCATGAAAGTAACGATAGAACAGCGTCACGAAACCCACATTCCGACGATGCTCAAGGGAAACATTAGAGTTGGATACCCTACTGTCGCCTATCAACAGTATCACTCTCCTTTGAACACGGTTAAGTAGCTTTAAGGATGATTTTGCACCAGCTGCCCATATATAGGAGTTGTATTCGATCTTCGGCCTGATGTAAGTTGTATAGATTTTGAAAAGATCGGAAGGAGTGAAATATTTCTTACACCGCCTTAAAAAGCCTATGCACTTGAGTGCTTCTTTCGACACTTCGAATACATGTCTCGCCCAACGAGCTTCACATTGTATTTTCATGCCCAGGACATCAAGAGCTTCTGATTGTTCAATATCCGTACCGTATTACTCACTCCTTTTGAAAGCCGAATAATCAGCCGAAGTTTTGATGCCAATTGTCCGCCTCAGAGCTGAGATTTGAGCCCTTTGGTTTTTTTGTGAGGAGCCACTAAAGATAAATTGTACGCAAAGCATCCATAGGTAACAAGAAATCGAAGTTGCCATAAGAGAATCGACCCAAAGCAATTGAAAATCTACGGAAAAATTGGGTTGATAGGATAAGTTACTACCGAGTCCTATGAATGATTTTGTGTTCCATTATTAAATGACAACGTTCAACCTTTCCAATCGTGTTACAATAAACAAGGTATAGTCACTAGCCCAACAACTACAAAAATAGTTCACTAGATTGTCAAAGTCAATTGAAAGAGAATGCCAAAAAAATATGTTTGATGATAATTGTGAATGTTGAATACAGAATTTTTCCTTCACAAACTTCAACAAACGCCATTGTCAAATTTCAAAACAACAATTTCAATTACTGCTAGAAAAATTTTAAAATCAGTTGTTAACATAACTCTACTTTCTTTGTTGTACCAGTTTCCAATAAAACCAGAATTTTGAAAAAATTATCAGTATTTTTTTTTCTACAGACGATTCAAATTTTAAATTTTAAAAATTAAACTAAAATTATTTTTGCAGTTTTTCTAAATTTTGGTAACGAATGTCCAAAAATCTGACCAATTTTAACATGGACATTTTGGTACCAAAATCACAATTTCAAATATGACCTTATTAATTATTTAGAGCACTATCACTTTACTTATGATTCGAAAAATAATCTACTTTTTGGGCAAAAGGCTAAAACCGGAATGTCGGTTAATGCCGCTTTTTTATTTAAAAAAACCGACAGTAGGAAATTTTAAAAAAATATGTGTACTTTTTTTGTACAGACGATTCAATTTTAAAAGTAAAACTAAAATTATTTTTGCAGTTTTTCTAAATTTTGGTAACGAATGTCCAAAAATCTGACAAATTTTAAAATGGACATTTCGGTACCAAAAAAACAAATTCAAATATGACCTAAGGATGGCTAATAAGGGTTTTTATTTTAAAAAAACCGACAGTCGGTTTTCCAAAACATGGTTTTGCAATTGTCCCCTTTCATACTGTTTGCCAACAAAGGATTTTTTCTATCCACACTTAGTCAACGAGGCTTCCTAAAAAAAACCCCACTTATAAATAACAGAAACGAACTTTTCTGCCCATATAAGTAGTTAGTATTAAATAATTATAGTTTTTATTTGCAGTGTGAAAAAACAAAATAGAAAATTGAATCATGGTTTGCAAAAGATTTTTTTTCTAAGAAAAAAATTGGTTTCGATCACTCCATCCTTCTTTTTTGTATTCAATTACATTCTCTTTTTCAATAATTCCTCAAATGTAATTTGCCTTAGTTTAATTGTATTTAATTATAATAAATTTATTTACATTACATTATAAATTGAATAAATTTATGAATGTGAACCAGATACACGAAAAAAATTATAACACAAAACAACTTAAATTGAAACATCAACCAAATAGTTTTCGGCCTCATATAAAAATACGAAACCCAAAAGTAACATAAACTATTGTATATAATTTTCCTTAAGTCTTAAGTGTAAAGATAACTATTTTTTAAAACAAAAATAAAACCAAAGTTCACATCAGTTTAGATTTAACATAAGTTATTTTGTTGTTGTGTTTTTTTTTATCAATTATTACAAAAAAAAATATTTATTATTAATGTACATTTTCAATTTGTAGTTATTCTTATGGTACCATAAAATGCAACAAAAAAAAGAAACAACATATACATAAAAACAAATACAACAAAAATACAATAAGTCTCCAAAACGGAATAGATCCAGAAGATTCGGAATGAGGAAAAGGTTATAAACAAATCGAAGAGAAAAATAAACCGAAACAAATAATGGCAAAGCTTTAAATGTTTATATGTGTGATCTGTGTAGTTTGCTTAACATTTCACAATATATAAAAATAATAATAAAATAAAAATGATTAAAAACCATATAATACTAATAATAATAAAATGAAGTAAATCCAATTCAACAAAAAGAACAACAACAGAACAGAACAAACATCATTTAAAACAATGTAACAAACAAATCTCAATAAAAGAAAAGAAAAACGAAATAAAACAAAAGCAAGTACAAAAAAAACAATAGCAAAACAAATGTTGTTTATAATTAACCAATGTGGCAAATGTGCAGTGGTTTTCTAAAAAATAGGTTCTTCGAAAATTTAAATGGTTATTATTCGAAAATGAAAACCGTAAAACATAAAAAGGAATAGAATCTAATATATAGACCAAGGAGTAGGTCTGAGGTCCAGTATGGCACAAACAGTATTGGGGGATTTGGCTCTTCACAGGGTAATGAAATTTGGAAGAGATTTGTCCAACCAATATTTCAGGAACAGCATTAACATTTTTAAATAAATTGCAAGTTTCAATTTATGTTTATATTGGAAGTGGAATTTTTCTGTTCTAGCCAAATGCTAAAGTAAAATTATTTTTTGGATTTGCAAGAAAATTTCGTTGTTTTCGTGTCACAGTTCAAGAAGACCTACTTACGAGTATATTTTCGGAGCTATGGGGCTAGAGCTAATTGTAAATCGTGCGAAGTATTGAAGACATGTTAATATTTGACGTTTATTTTAAGGAAGTTTTATCGTTTTTGAGGCGATTTAACGTTTAAATTTGAATCGGTTGTAAAAAAAATTCGAAGGTTGCTATTTATATTTCGGGTCCCGACAATACTAGTGTTCCCAGATGCAAACTGGAACTTCCATTGCAAATTTTGACATTTTCTAGCATATCTTCACTTAGAACGTTTTGTCATTTGAGGGCGTATTGTTTTGTTTACAGTGTGTTGAAAAATTCATCTCAGTCAAAAAATGGAATTGTCCCGTAAACATATTCGTGCGATGATTTTTTACGATTTTCGGCGTGGGTTATCGAGACAAGAGTGTTTAAATCAACTTGTATTGACTTTTGGCGATGAAGCACCATCAAAAACCACTGTTAATCGCGGTCATTTTGCCAGAAATAATCGATGCTGTGCGTAAACTGAATAAGCAAGTCCGACATGTGACATACCGCGAGATTGAGGTATTCTTGGGCATTAGTATGGCAAGCAATAAGATATTGCATATTCATTTGGCCGTGAAATCCCACAATCCAATCGTATGGATTGGTGCAAGGAGATGTTGAAAAAGTATGGCTCCAAAGGCAGTCACAGGTGACGAACCATGGATCTATGAATATGAACCCAAAACAAAACAGCAATCGACCGTATGGGTCTTTCAAGATGAGCCAAATCCAACAAATGTTATTCGTGGAAGAAGTATGTAAAGGGTGATCCATATAGCGGTATTTTTTCAGAACAAAAAAAAAATAAAATCAAGTGTGGAATCTTTATTGGTAATTTGAAAGGACATTTTATGGCATTTATTTTTTGAATATAGATTCCTTCAAATGTTGGCCGCAACTACGCCTCAGGGTTTCCACTCTGAGGGTCCAATTTAGGATGACTCGTTCGAGCATTTCGTATGGCTTTATTGACACGCGTCGTAGCTGGTTTGTCAGCATAGACTTTGGACTTTACGTAACTTCAAAGAAATTTGTCTAAAGGAGTGATATCACTCGATCTAGGCGGCCAACTCACCTGTCCAAAACGCGAAATAAGCTGCTTTTCGAAATGACTTCTCAATAGATCCATTGTTTGAGCATCTGTATGGCAAGTGGCACCGTCCTGTTGAAATCAAGTGTCGTCAAGATTACGGGATTCAACTTCAGGTAGCATAAAGATCAATATCATGGCGCGATAGCGAGCACCATTCACGGTTACGTTGCGGTCATCATCATTTTTAAAAAATATGCATCGATGATTCCACCAGCTTATAAACCGCACAAAACCGTGGTTTTCTCTGGGTATAATGACACCTCTTGAACCTCTTCTTGTTGCTCTTCAGCCCAAATGCGGCAATTTTGTTTATTGACTTTGCCGTTGAGCCAGAAATGGGCCTCATCAGTGAACAACATTTTGGTCGAAAACAGCAGAGTTTCCCGTTTCTCACTGAATGCTCATTTCCATAATTATTTTCAAAAGTAAATGCCATAAAATGTCCTTTCAAATTACCAGTAAAGATTTCACACTTGATTTGAATTTTTATATTTTTATTTTTGTTCTGCAAAAATACCTCTAGATGGATCACCCTATATATATTTCTGGACTAATAATGAAAATGCGAATATTTTTCATCAAAAATGGTTTTACTGTTTTGCAAAGTAGTCTCCATGATTTATACACTTTTGCATTCGCTCAAACAAATTGTCGAAGCACTTTTTCCACTCCGATTAAGACACGTCCAAAACATGGAACGCTTCAACAGCATCTTTTGGCGACGAAAATCGTTGACCAAGCATTTGTTCTTGATGTGCGAGAACAAAATGAAGTCATTGAGTGCCAAGTCAGGGCTGTACGGCGGATGACCCATCAGTTCGACGTTTTAGTCGCATTGTCCTGGTGCACAATGATTCGTCTTCTCTTGTTCGTTTTTCGAATTTTTCCGAACACTTTAGGCAAACAAATTGTGGTGTACCACTCAGAATTGACCTCCAACGTAGCTCAAGCGGAACAGTCGCCACATCACCATTTTTTCGAAAAAAAAGCCGACCATTTGCTTCGAATTGCTTCTTCCACAAACAACTTTCGTTGGATTTTGCTCGTCTTCGAAGACACACACGGTGGATTGCTGTTTTGTTTCGGGCCCATACACATAGATCTATGATTTGTCACCTGTGATGATCTTATGAACGTCTTTTGAAGCACCGAGATCGTATTTTTTCAAAATTTATTTGCACCAATCGACACGAGCCTTTTTTTTGAGCGATTGTCAAATTGTGCGGGATCCAACCGCCAGGTGTTCATGCAATATCGAATGTACGCTGGTGGAAGAAACGCCCAAGGATGCCTCTATCTCACGGTATGTCACATGACGATCTTGCATTATCCGTTCACGTACGGCATCAATGTTCTCTGGCACAACGGCCGTTTTTGAACGACCCTCACGACCTTCGTCTTTGAGCGAGCGTCGGCCACGATTAAATTCATTTAACTAGTTTTTCACAGTGCTATAGGATGGTGCTTTATGGCCATACAAAGACTTAAGTTTATCGACGCACTCTTGCACTCCACGTTGAAAGTTGTGAAAAATGATTGCACGAAAATGTTCACGAGTTAATTCCATTTTTTCAAGTCACTGTAAACAACAGAAATGATGGCCGTACGTCAAAACGTTTTGAGTACGTTTATGCTAAAAAATGGAATTCCATAGAAATGTCAAATGGCGCCAGACAACACTTAGTGTTGCCTATACCAAAAATATATATAGCAACCCTCATATAATTCATTTTTGGATTTGTTAGAAAATTTTGTTGCTTTCGTATGTCGCAGTTGAAGGAGGCCTGTTTTCGGAGCTATGGTGCTAGAGCTAATTTTAAACCGAGCGAAGTATTGGAGATGGGTTAATATTTGGCATTTATTTTAAAGAAATTTTATCGTTTTTGAGGCGGTTTACACATTTTAAATTTGAATCGGTTGTAAAAAAATACTGATAATTTTTTCAAATTTCTGGTTATATTGGAAAGGTTGAACTTTTTCCTTTGAACTTTATTCAGTACCTCATTCGCTTAATCCAATTTTTAGTAAATTTTCGATTGTTTCGAGTCGAATCTCTTCAGTGGCAACTACGAATTCACATTTCAACGCTTTAATTGCCACTGGATGCTTTGCGTAACATTTTTCCTTAATGGCTCCCCACAAAAATAATCCAAAGGGCTCAAATCACTGCTCCGAAGAGGCCAATGTCCCGTTGATGCCGCCAAATCAAAATCCACACCAAACAGTGACTCGTTGTGGATTTATTGGCCTCTCAATAGTCACGCGTGGGTTCTCTGAATCCCATATACGGCAATTATGTTTATTGACATAGACACCGAGACAAAAAAGAGCTACACGATTTTTGGGTAAAATTCTTCAAAGACAAAGTTCAATTTTTCTAATAAAACCAGAAATTTAAAAAAAATATTAGTACTTTTTTTTACAGCCGATTTAAAATTAAAACGTTGAATGGCCCACCCTTTTTATATATGTAAACTAACGACGATATTCGGTGCTCTATGGTTGGTGAGATGGGTCCCGAATGTACCCAAATCCTAAAACTGTAGGTGCATACTTGGATACGTAAGAAAATTGTATAGTTTTAATAGAGGGAATATATGTTTCATTTGTTACGAAACAAGTGGACAAATTTAGTTGGGCTGGGCAGAAGCTTATATACCCACCATCATGTACCGGGTCAAATTTTTAGGTGGCTTGACACCACCCACTTTCTTCCAGGATGAGTTTGTGTTTTTATGTGTTTTTGTCCATGCCAACGTCATATCTCTATTATTTCATGAGATATTGTCTTTTTTAATTCAGAGTTGTGTGGGCGGTGCCACGCCCCTTATTTAATTTTACCTTAACATAAAATAGAAAAATTCCTAGTCTCTAGTATTACCATCTAAAATGTTATAAAGATCGGTTCATAAGATTGGCCATAATGCGATTTTTGACCTCTTGACCGATCCGGCCCATTTCTGCATAATATAAGCCACTTCAATAATGCGACCTGTAGTTTGATCAACTTAAAATTTTATGACGATCCAGAATATAAAGGATGAGCCAACCATAATGCTCGCTGTTAATTGTGAGTCACATCTTAATGTCAAGTTTTTGCTCAACTTATTTGAGCATTTCTTTGTTTCAATGTTTGACAAATGCAACCATGGAGACGTACGAGGGTTGCTATATATATTTCTGGCCTAAGCAACAGTAAGTATTTCCTGGCGCCATCTGACATTTCCATTGGAAAGTTTGACCTAAACGTACTCAGAACGTTTTTGACGTAAGATCATTTGTGTTGTTTACAGTGACTTGAAAAAATCAATTTGGCAAAAAAATGGAATTAACCTGCGAACATTTCCGTGCAATAATTTTTCACAAATTTCGACGTGAATTATCACGACAAGAGTGCATCGATGAACTTAAAGCTTTGTATGGCGATGAAGCACCATCCTATAGCACTGTGAAAAACTGGTTTAATGAAATCAATCGTGGCCGACGACGGTCGCTCAAAGACGAAGGTCGTGAAGGAAGTCTAAAAACGGCCGTTGTGCCAGAGAACATTGATGCCGTGCGTGAACTGATGCAAGATCGTCATGTGTCATACCGTAAGATAGAGGTATCCTTGGGCATTTCTTCCACCTGCTGACATTCGATAGTACATGCCGTAAAAAGGTTTGTTCTTGTTGAATCCCGCACAATTTGAAAAAAAAAAACGATCGCTGTGCTTATAAAGATGTTTATAAGAACGTCACAGGTGACGAATCATGGATCTATGCGTATGAGCCCGAAACAAAACAGCAATCGACCGTGTGGGTCTTCGAAGACGAGCCAGATCCAACGAAAGTTGTTCGTGGAAGAAGCGCTTCGAAGCAAAGGGTCGCCTGTTTCTTCGGACATTTCTAAGTGGTACACCACAATTTGTTTGTCTGAAGTCTTCGGAGAAATTCGAAAAACGAACAAGAGAAGACGAATCATTCCCGTGTGGTCAACGATTTTCGTCGCCAGAATGCTGTTGAAGCGTTCAAAGCCCATGTTTTGGAGGTGTCTCAATCGGAGTGGAAAAAATGCATCGACAATTGGTTTGAGCGCATGCAAAGTGTATAAATCATGCTGGAGAATACTTTGAAAAACAATAAAAACCATTTTTGATGATAAATATTCGCATTTTCATTATTAGGCCAAAAATATATATAGAAGAGTTTAAATTGTTGTAGCCTCTCACGAAAGCGGGCGTTCAAATCAAAATGCATTTCGTGCACTTCGTGATTATTTTTTGTCTGAATATTCGACCACAAGTGTCCACAATCGGGAGAAATTAAGTTGCAACGGGATGTTGCCACTTGCCAAGCAGCTAACGAAACAATAGCCGTGTTCTTTTCAGGTTACTAAACAATCATTTGTATGGAAGTTACTCGGTAAGCAAGCGAGTTGGCTGTTACTCGGTAACAAAACGAGTTAGAGTTACCTGACTTATTAAATATAATAACACACCCGACTTGTACTTTATGAAAAAATATGTTTTTGTTTTATTGTTACAGAAAGAAAATGAAAAGAATGAAAGAAAATAAAAAAAAACGGAAAAAAATCATTTATATAAACTACAATGATGCAAATTAACGGTAAGTGAAAATGTTTATTGTTAAGATTTAGAGAAATTTCGATGTCGCTATATTATTTTAAGAGTGACTAAATGAAAATTGTGGACGAGGAACGAGACGTTGATGCTGTTGGCTTGCTACAAAGCCAGAAAGGACGAATTTGAATTTCCCCGGCGAAAAAGAAATGCCTACCAACGAAATTAAATTTGTCAGTAAAATGTTAACAAAACAAGAAACTATTGAAAATAAAAAAATTCCACAATTTGTTTTTTCTTTTTGTTTGTAAACAAACTTTTCTTGAGCTTATGCTGCCATCTAAGTCAAAATGATTCTGGATGTTGCCAGAATACCATATTGCTAACTAACTAGGTAACTAAGCTAGTTACCCGAAAAGAGCACTACTAATGGCTCCTTTGCGTGAGAAATTCAATGACATTTTTATCTCACGCCGCACAGAGGGGCAGAATCCCAAAAAATGGAGATTAATTAAACTATTTATCCGATTTTAAAAATTCTTTCACTATGATAATGCTACGTTATCACTGAGTGACATAGGCTACACATCTTTTGGAAAAGTGGGCGGTGCCACTCCCCCACTATTAAAAATAGCTCTAGCGGACATAGTAATAGACCGATTGTCATGAAACTTTCCCAATGTTGTACTGTTGACCTGCTAATAGTCTTCGGCTATACTTGGTTATGATTGGATAAAGGGGCGTGGCACCGCCCATATAACCTGAAACTTACAACGGATATATCTCATGAACTATCAGAGGTATGAAGATGAGATTTGGTATATATGTTGATCGTGCAGTATGAATTACATCCAAGGTGGAATAGGGCGGTACCACGCCCCCTTTTAAAAAATGCTCTGGCTCAGTTTTTTTTTTGGGAAAAAAAGTAATACAATTTTTACATAGTAATCAATTTATTTTTAGTATAATTACGCAGACGAAAGGGAGATTATTGTATCATATATGTCACTAAATTCGGGACTCAAAGCAGATATTAAAATTGTTCGATCGTGTACGGATGTGTCCGGTGAGCGTTTTGTTCAAAAATATAAATAGCTTGTTCCTTCATATCTACAAAATAAGAAAAAAGTTTATACATAAGTATTTATATATATCGTATTATATTATTATATATATAAGTATTATATTATTATATATATAAGTATTTATATAAGAATTTATATATAAGTATTGTTATATATATTAAAGTACTTTTGGATGTATCTAATGTATATTATTTATTATAAGACATGTGTTTCTTACCTGCTATTTTAAAAAATATGCCCAAAGTCATCAAACTCCAATGCATTGCCCTCGATATAATCATCGTCGTCATCTGTATCATGATTTGTGCCTTCTGGTGCAACGTTCGTTAAAACTGAAGGCGAAACTAGTAGATCTACTACTGATTTTGGAAGTTGGTTGAATTTTTTTTTTGGCAATTTTGTTTTACCAGATAGGATTGGATCTGAACTAAGTAGGAACCTATTTAATATGTCTTGATTGCAATCCTCCCGACTACATTTGCGAGAAAAATTTTCTCTGTAGTTTTTAAAATCTTTGTTTCGGGCTTCCTGGGCTTCCTCAGACAGTTCACCGATCGGTAATAGCGCATGCGAAATGATTTCTGGGCCATGTATTAAAAACGTATGCAAGGTTGGTGGTATGCTAAACCACTCATACTATTTTCACAATAAATTTAATAAAAAAATTTCGGGCAAAAACGTGCAAGATATTATTACTGAGTATGAAAGCTTAGAAACTGTAGTTTATTGGAAAATTAATATTTTAACCCCAACTTACACCATTCACATTTAAATATCCACGTTTATTTTGATAATAGCCGTAATTTAGACATATTTTAAAAAAAATTTTAAACATAGTTCTACACAACTTTTGTTTGCACAATTATTTTAGAAGAACGTTAAAATACCTGAAGTTGACGAATCCATAGTAAAAGCTTTACTTTTAACTTCCAAAAAATATATATAAAGCGTCGAAATGTACCGAAATTCAATTAACGCTACTGTACGCGAACAGCTCAAAAATTACTTAACTTTAACACAATGCAGCTTGACAAGTAAACAACATATGACATTGAAATTTTCAGTAGTGATGTAGAATTTTATATACTTTAATCGGATACTAAGTATTTTTCAAAAAAAAAATTTTTCATTTTTCAATTAATCTCCATTTTTTGGGATTTTGCCCCTCTGTGCGCCGTGGCGACGTTAAATTGAGATGTCAATTGGCCGCCTTGAAGCTGTGATTTGAGCCCTTTGGATTATTTTCTGTGGGGAGCCATTTAGGATAACTGTTACGCAAAGCATCCAGAGACAATAAAAGCTTTGAAACATGAAATCGAAGTTGCTTTTGAAGAGATTCGACCCGAAACAATCGAAAATGTACTGAAAAATTAGGTTGATCGGATGAGGTACTGCCTAGATAGTTGTGGTGGTCAAAAAACCAAAAATTTGGAAAAATTATCAGTTATATATTTTACAGCCGATTTAAATTTAAAATGTTAAATCGCCCACCCCTTATGTTTGTGACGAATATGTCGATAAAACCTCTTTCTGTTCGATTTCTTTTGTGCATACTCGTACAAAGAGAAACATTCTTGTCATTTTATTCACAACTTTGTTTAATGTTATCGAATTACCATTTGGCAAATTAATTAGGTAGCTAAGCTAGTAAGCACTAACGAACACGGCTATTACGAGCTCATAGTTTGTATTCATCATTCGCCAAGTACTGTTTTAAACTCGTCAATGCCGGCAAATGGCTTAAATTTGCCAAAATATAAAACACCCTAATGTAACAGCATATGCGTTCTCGGTTGTTTCAAAAACTATTAAAGCTTATCTGAACATGACACCACTAATAACAATACGACATAAACAAACGTTTCTGTTTTATTTCGATTCCCCCATTTAGCCAGTCACAGTGTTGCCAGAAGTGACGATTTATCGTTATTTGGTTGATTTTGAATCCAAAACCCATATATGGCAATTGTACTATTTAAACCTTTGAAACGATAACAAAAACTGTAAATTTTCTATAAATGGTTATAGAATAGTGGCATTCGATGATAGATTACAAGTGTTGCTATTTATATTTCGGGTCCTGGTACTAAGAATTCAGTCTCGGACACCGTTCGCTCCAGGATGAATTTCGTGAAGGAAGTCCATCTTCGGTCAATTTTTTTTTTTTCATCGATGCTGTGCGTGAGCTGATTAAGTAAGACGGACATGTGACATACCGTGAGATTGAGGCATCCTTGGGCATTAGTATGACAAGCATCAATAAGATATTGCATTTTTATTTGGCCGCGAAAAAAAATTGTTCTCGTTGGAACCCAAATAATTTGGCGAATGCTCAAAAAAAGGTGTCATGTGCGCCTTAAAAGGTTAATTGCGTTTGCGCATGAATAAGAAGCGCAAGCAATGGATAAAACTTGGCAGCACTTTTCAAACAGTTGTAGAGGGGTAGGAAAACAAAATAAACAAAAGGAAAAATGAAAATTAGGAAGTGGACAAACAAGAAGTTTTTGAACAAAAAAAATGGAAACTACCTCTTTTTCCTTCTTTTTTGATTTTAAGAAAATACGTAACGTTTGGTTAAAAGTTGCATTTAAAATATAAAAAAACAGTGAACAAAAGTCTAAATAAACAACAAAAATACAAAAAAGCGACAATACTTGTCGACAAACCAATATATTTTTTAACAAGACATTTGGTTTTTGTCAAATAATTTTAAAAAAAGAAGCATAAGAATACTAAAAGCTTAAAACTACAATACTTCCGCCGCTTTCCGCCACCAACTGAGACCAATTCACCGAGAGAGCAGCAGATTTCACAGCGCCAAGCCTGGCAGCTGCTAGGTAGTATCCGTCGACACCTATACGCGACAATAAAACCTGAAAGAAAACGAAGTAAACAAAATAATTTAGTATTTTTATATAAAAGAAATAAGATAATAATAAGAGAAATATCGGTGTAAGAGACGTTGATAACATACCTTTTGAAAATAGAAAAGTGCGCGTTAGTAGGGTTGAGCCCATGCCTAGGGAAATCACACGTAAGGCAGCGTTTTTGCCAAAAATCCACCCCTATTTCTTTTCCACAGAAAAAGTACATAAATTGTAAATTAATATACCGGACAAAAAAAAGTTAACATTAACAAAATAAATTAACATTAACAAAATAAAAGAAATAACATTTTCTGAAATCATCCTTTTTATCAATCGAATTTATATCCTGTTTTTGGAAAAATCCTTGTTCACCCATACCTTGCAAATGCTGCGAATTAATTGAAGCAATTTTTTTTCTGAAAGCAAATATTCTTATCATTAATAAATGGAATCATTTGTAACGTTCACCAACTGAATTTACATAAATCTATTTAATATGAACTTCTAGTTCATAATAGGGAAAGGCAAGGGGTAAGTACAGGTATTGGAGATGGGATACCTCAGAAATTATTGGAGGTATCACGGTGGAGTTTGGTTTCCGACTCCAAGAGAGAGGGTAATTTCCTTGGCACAACAGCCGCCAAGAAGTTGAGGGTCCGTGATGGTTGTAGTGAGTACATACTTCAGTGTTGATTTTCGTTACCTTTTGTCTTGCTTCAAGTCCGTGTCTTACGCGCTTTCCTCTGTGTGTTTTATAACAATTAAAGCCAGGTATGATTATGTGTTTATTGTACCTGTGTTCATGTCCAGGTTGTTGGCAAGAACCACGCCCATCCGGCGAGCTTAGCCGCGCTAAACGCCAGCATACCAGCAAAGGCCGACAAGCTGGTAAAACTAATTCTTTTGTTTGGAGTAAGATCCCAAATAACCAGAGACAGCTACTACAAAGGCTCGTATGGATTGGTGCGAAGAGATGTTGAAAAAGTATAACTGCGGTAGCTCAAATGCAGATTATAACATTTCCACAGGTGAAGAATCATGGATCTATGCATATGAACCCGAAACAAAACAGCAATAGACCGTATGGGTCTTTCTTCACGACCCATACGGTCTTAAACATATTCATGTTAATAAAGGGTGGTTACATTTTAAGGGCCGTCCAATTTTTTTCTGCATTTCATTTGATATTTCTCAATTTGAGACTAACTCAATTTAAGCCATAGAAAGATACACAAGCGAGCAACGCGTTAAAGTTATTCAGGCTTCGGGCAACAGTGGATGATCAAAATAATGAGGTACATTTTCACCTTAGTGGATTCGTCAAAAATCAGAATTGCCGCATTTGAGCGAATAATAATCCAAGAGTGATTGTCGAAACAACAATGTAGCCACAAAGAGTGACTGTTTGGTGCGGTTTATGGGCTGGCGGCATCATCGAGCCGTTTTTTTTTTCCAAAATTAGGCCGGTCAGGCAGTTACTGTGAATGGTGTTCGCTATCGTGAGTTGATAACGATCTTTTTATTGCCCGAATTGGAAGATATGAATGTGGACCATATGTGGTTTCAACAGGGCGGTGCCACTTGCCACACAGCTAACGAAACAATGGCTCTTTTGTGCGACAAATTCAAAGGCCGTGTAGTCTCACGTCGTGGCGATGTTAATTGGCCGCCAAGATCATGTGATGTGACACCGTTGGACTTCTTTCTTTGGGGTTATTTGAAAGAAAAGGTGTACGTCAATAAGCCAGCAATAATTCAAGAGCTAAATTATGAGATAATTCGGCATATTGACGTCATAGAACCTCAATTACGCCTCAGCGTCATCGAAAATGTACACCATCAAATGGAGGTGTGCCATTTTGCTGATATTTTGTTTCATACATAATTGAACCATACCAATATTATCATAATAAATATAAATGACAATAATTTCCTAAATAATTTGTGTTTTGTTCAAATTCAACATCGGCCCTTAAAATTTAACCACCCTTTTTTATATTAAAGATCACATCAAATATTTGCTATTAAACATTTTTTATAATCGCCATGAACTGCTTTTCGAATTTGCTTCAATGTAAAAGATTTTTCCATGATTGTGTGCGCTATTCCGAATTCCCAAAAAATATGGGGGTTTCAAATCGAACACGTGCACCCTTGTGAATCGCATAAGCAATGGGGTTTACATCCTTCATTAGCACATATACATTAAAAAAAATAGTACAACGTTAAAATTTCATACGTTTTTAGTTCACATTTGTAAAAACATTGTTCACATTAGCCTTTAAATAATGCAGTTTCACAAAAAAAAATCCCCTTTTCCTGGAAATGGCGATGTTAAAAAAAAGTAAATAAATAAAAATATTGCTTCTTGAAAATCTCACATTTTGATATGTACGTATAGTTTCTTTCGGAGTGTAGCACACCATTTTACAAAAGATGCTAATCTTAAAAAATGAGCTGATTCAAAAATTCTCGGAACACAGCACATGGGCGAATATTGGAAAGAAGCATACCCTAGTTTGAAAGTGGCCTTTCACATGACCCTTAAAAATACTTAAATATTTTAATCTGGGTTTAGCTAGGCCGAACTTAATGTGTCCCTTTATTAGTTTTAACTATTTAAAAAACTATTATATTAACCACTTTCGCACCTACAATTTGGTGATTTCCAACCAATAGGATCTGGCAACCTCTTCAGATGCTTGCCCTCTTAAAAGTGGGTACAGTTCCAAAACTAATTGTACATCTCAAGTTCGAAGCACGTTTCTTTTCAATTGATTTTTCTTTGTGCTGACTCATACCTTCATGTGTCGATCACCAATACCAAACAAAACGATATAAACAAAAACCACTTCCCGATTTATTCAAGTCACAATGGTGAATGCATATTGAGTTTTTCATTCCGCTTGCAACGGAGATGAACTAAGTATTATAGTTTAACTGAATGAGATTTACTAATAAAAAAAATAGAGGTTGTCCGTCGGGATTAAAAGAAAGAGAATGGATCTTATATTGATAAATGTTTTATTTAATGTCGACAATTATGTGTGGAATACAATATCAGATAAATGTCCGCCTCTGTTAGCCTCACAAATGCGAGCCCTTTTGAGCACATTTTTCATTACATTCAGCACGGCCTCGAATTGAGGTTGATGGATTGTTTTGAACACTTTCTTGAGCAGCACTAATGTTTTCAGGCGATCTTGCAGTACGTTGTGGTCCATGCTTCGGCCTATCAGCTGCGTTTTGTTGGCACGTTGTTTCTCCCAAAAATTTCACGTAATTTTCTGATCGTTACAGTAATTGATGATTGATTTTGATAAAATGTTTAATGATTTCTCGAATATTTTTCAATAATAAATTGAACACGTCTCTACTTCACGACTGCCAAATATGAACTATTAAAACTAATGTTCACCAAAATGGCTGCAAAACAAATTGGTATACCTTCCCGGCGGACACCCTGTACGATAAATTTTACATTAGTGGCGTTTAGGTTATTCCTTGATACCTTAGACTGGATAGAAAATCGCATCAGTTAAGTCATTTGTTAACATATAACGGGTGATCAACCTGTAGGTTTTTCACAGATTACGCGTGAGTTGTGTTAACATTATTTTTGTTTCTTTTCAGAATTGTTTGCCATTTTGTCATAGAAAGACTTACACCACAAAAACTTTGGTTCGGTGAATCATCGGTCCATATTTTTTTTTCAAAAACGATGATGGCCGAAACGTAACCGTGAATGGTCTCACTATCGCGCCATGATATCGGACTTTTTGTTACCTGAAATTGAAGCCCGTAATCTTGACGACATTTGGTTTCAACAGGACTTGCCATACAGAAGCTCAATCAATGGATCTTTGAGAGGTCATTTCGAAGAGCAGCTAATTTCATGTTTTGGACCGGTGAGTTGTCCTTCTAGATCGTGTGATACTCGCATAACACTTTCAAAATTTTTTCTTTTGGGCAACAAAAAGTCCAAAGTCTATGCTGGTAAACTAGCTACCATTTAGGTTTTGGGAGCCAACATTACGAGTCGTAATGTTTGGGAGCGAACATTACGGTCGAAATGCTCGAAGGAGTCATCCAAAATTGGACCCTCAGAAAGGATACCCTGAGGCGTAGTTGCGGCCAACATTTCAAGAAAATCAAGGAATCTTTTGTAGAGCTAGACATAAAGCCAAGAAAGTTATTAGAAGAATTAAAAGGGAAGCTCATGCCGCTCTTTTTGCCGGTAGCAATAGTTCTAAGACCCTATGGAACCGTCTTCGAAATAATGGATTGTTAAGAGATTTTTCATCACTAGAGATGGCCAACGTTGACGCAGAGTAATTAAACACATTATTTATTAATAATCAACTGTCTAGTTCGACTGATAGTAGTTTTTTTAACCAAATTATTTGGGAAGATGGGTTTTCGTTTTATAACGTCTCCTCTAATGACTTGATTCAGGCTTTTATGTCAATCAAGTCTAACGCCTATGGATGTAATGAGATATGTATATCTTAAATTTCTTAAAGCAGTTTTTCCGTTTATATCAAATCACCTTCTTCATTTAGTGAACACTATAATAATGACTTCCTGCTTTCCTAATGATTGGAAAGTAGCCATAGTGACATCAATTCAAAAGAAGTCAAGCTCGAATTCTCCTGATAACTTAAGACCAATTTCTTTGCTTCCCATCCTGTCAAAAGATGTGGAAAATATTCTTAAGCGGCAGTTGTTAGACCATATTGAGAGTAAATTATCCAAAAAAAAATCGCCAAGCTATAAACGCAGTTATGCTTATGTCAATATCTATGCCCCTCTATCCCTTCGTGAAAGGTACAAAAATACTTAGAACGGAGTCATTCAATCGGATATGAGCTCAAAAATATCGAAAATTCCGACTTAAAATTGCGACTTTCAGCGTTTTAGAGTAAACTACTTTTTCATTAAATGTTTAAATGTTAAATTAGTTCGTTTTCATAAAATCCGCAAGGCTAATCGCCAAATCACCAAACTATAAGTCTCCAAAAATCGTCGATCACGCCATAGTTGGCGAGAAATCGCCAACCTGACAAACCTGCTTCGGACTTCGCAAAAACTCCAATTATAAAAAGCAGAAACAAGAGAGATAAGAGAAAGGCATACTTTTGGATGTACAGCATGAAAAGGGAAGTCCCACTCATAGAGGGCAACGAGTAAAAATCTCAATTATAGAGGTAAATTCTAAATAAAATTAAGTACCACTTTAAAAGGTTCAAACTCCAACTTAAAGAGGTTTGATTTTATTCTTTCGTTTAAAAAATGGAGCAAGTGCCAAAACTGTTGAGATTTCCCATTTTTGAAGGCCCCACCTATCTAGGTTCGAGTGTAGATATACGAGTAGAACTGTAATTTTTGTTGTACGAGCGACTAAAACTCGTATTTTACGAGGACGATTAACACTAATTTGGGTAATATATTAGCTTTGATTGTCGCAAGGTTTTTCATAAGTTTGATCCTGATAGGTGGCTCTGCCTTCTTTATATTTAATTTTTTTTGTATTTAAGACCCAGGCACACTGAAGCTTTTTTCTTACGCCACGCATTTTTTAACTTTCGGCAGTCTATGACCACTGAAATAAATTCTCTAGAACCACAAAAAGTTGATGGCAGGGCTTTTCAATGCAATATTATTAAATTTTGATACATTTTCAACATGTCTTTCATTGGTTTTTAGACAACCGGAAGTTAAGAAAAACTCAGCGTATCAAGAGAAAAACAATTCTGTATGACCGGGCCTTTATAGTACGATTTGAAACAAATTCACAAAATAAATTTATTAACTGGATATTTATTTTTTATGACATTTGAACCTACACATTTTGTTTTCCGATTTATGTATTGCTCTGAATTTGTATGGGAATAAAGAGAGGGAAAGAAGTATTTAGGAGTTTCAAGGTCGAGATAAAGAAAATAATTTTAGCGAAAGAAGAGGAAAAAAAATTTAAAAAAAATAAATAAAAATTTCTTAGAAATTTGTGTAGATTACGTTTTTGCTATACGATTTTTAATTTTTTTTATCCATAGAAATCAATCCTCCCTAATGTACATATACGAGGGCGACCGCAAAAATAACTGGCCTAACATAAAAAGAATTATTATTTATTTTTCAACATAATCTCATTACACTTCATCAAACGTTTTTCAAGTTTTTAATTGCATCCGAAAAATAAGATTTTTCAAGACCTTCAAAATATGCCTCAGTTTCAGCAATAACCTCGCTATTGGACGAAAAATTTTTGCCACCGAGATTTTTTTTAAATTTGGAAACAAGAAATAATCAGAAGGAGCTAAATCTGGACTATATGGTGGATGCGGAGCAATTTAAAATCGTAATTCGGCCAGTTTTTGTTGAGTTAAAAATGCAGTGTGTGAAGGAGCATTGTCTTGATGAAAAAGAACTTTTTTTTTCTAAGTGCGGTCGTTTTATCTTGATTTCTTCACTCAACCGAGCCAATAATGCACAATAATATTCACTATTTAAAGTTTTTCCTCTCTCAAGATACTTAATAAATATTATACCCCTTGTATCCCAAAATACTGTGGCCATTACTTTTCCTGCTGACTTAACAGTTTTCGCCTTCTTGGGAAATTTGGAAATTTTGACAGATGGCTTATAAAAGATTGCTTTTAAAAAACAAAAAAAAGTTGCTAGTAAAACAGAAAATGTGCCAGGCCAGTAAGTTTTGCGGTCGCCCTCGTATGTATATCTCTATCTTGCTATCTCTAATAATCGTTTAGACATGGTCGGTTTAAATTTTGAGTTATGTGGGCGGCGCCACGATCCTTGTTCCAAAGTTGATTCCAAATACCCTGTGCAAATCTCATGGCCAATTGTTACATACTATGAAGATTTCCGAATGATCAGACTAATATTATGGCTCTTATAGCGGTTATTTATAAAGTGGCGTAGCACCGTCCATTTTTTCCAAAACCAAGTTTGCATCATATCGGTAGTTTATACTTATATATGTACCAAACCTTACATTCCTTCTCTAATAATCTGTGAGACATAGTGGTTCTCAATTTTGAGGTGTGTGGGCTGGGCCACGTCCCCTCTTCCAAACTTGACTGCAAGTAGCCTGTGCTTATCTATCTCTTGGCCAACTGTAGCATACTGTGAATATTGAAGGATGATTAGATATTAGTATGGCTTTTATAACGGTTTCTTGAAAAATATTTCAAATCATATCAGTAGTATTTGTACTAAACCCCACATTTCTACCTCTAACGGCGTGTGAGCTATGATTGTTTTATATTTTAAGATGTGTAGACGGGGCCATGCATCTTGTTGCAAACTTAGTTCAAAGCTATGGACCGACTATTAAAAAATTTTAACAGAATGAAATCAGTCAATTAACAATGTTATGTTAAAAACGATCCAAAGGCTATATCTCGTAACCTAATTCCGATATGACGATAGTAGTTGATATGGAAAGAAACACACCCTTGTCGGTGCCACATCCCCTTGACTAATTTTTCATATTGGATCTAACTCAAGATGAAGGATGTATAATAGGGTGGGTCGATTTAGCAATCGATATTGTGTCATCGCCATTTTATTGATATGTTGTAGTACAACTTTTTTTCTCATGCCAAAAGCTATCGAAAAATGGATGGCCCAATAACGACGAACTTTTGTCTTTACAAATTTGGTCCATCCTAGTATATAAGCTTCGGCATGGCCGAGCTGAATTCGTCCACCTATTGGTATAGCCCCCATACAAATGTTTTTTGTTGCAAAGAACGGGTTTTACGAAGGTTGCTATATATATGTCTGGCCTAATAATGAAAATTCGAATATTTATCATCAAAAATGGTTTTATTGTTTTTCAAAGTATTCTCCATCATGATTTATACACTTTTGCATGCGCTCAAGCCAATTGTCGAATCACTTTTTCCACTCCGATTGAGACACTTTCAAAACATGGTTTTTGAACGCTTCATCAGCATCTTCTGGCGACGAAAATCGTTGACCACGCATTTTTTTCTTGATGTGCGGGAATAAAAACAAGTCATTAGGTGCCAAGTCAGGGCTGTACGGCGGTTGACTTGTTGAATCAATTCGACGTTTTGGCCTGTCAAAAAGGCGCTGATTTGAGCCGATGTGTGAAAGCTCGCAATGTCATGGTGTACAATGATTCGTCTTCTCTTGTTCGTTTTTCGAATTTCTCCGAAGACTTTAGGCAAACAAATTGTGGTGTACCACTCCGTTCTTCCGTTCTTCGTTGCTCAAGCGGAACAGTCGCCACATGATCAGTTTTGCCTTAGAAACAGGCGACCATTTGCTTCGAAGTGCTTCTTCAACGAACAACTTTCGTTGGATTTGGCTCGTCTTCAAAGACACACACAGTCTCATACGCATAGATCCATAATACGTCACCTGTGACGATCTTATAAAGGTCTTTTAAAGCACCGCGATTGTGTTTCTTCAAAATTTCTTTGCACCAATCGACACGAGCCATTTTTTGAGCGGTTGTCGAATTGTGCGGGATCCAACGAGAATGAACCTTTTTTACGGCCACGTGTTAATGCAATAGCGAATGTATGCTGGTGGAAGAAATGCCCAAGGATGCATCTATCCCACGGTATGTCACATGACGATCTTGCATTATCAGTTCACGCACGACATCAATGTTCTCTAGCACAACGGCCGTTTTTGGACGACCTTCGTCTTTGAGCGAGCGTCGGTAACGATTGAATTCATTAAACCATTTTTTCACGGTGCTATAGGTTGGTGCTTCATCACTAGACAAAGATTTAAGTTCATCGATATGCTCTTGTTGTGATAATCCACGTCGAAAGTTGTGAAAAATGATCGCACGAAAATGTTCACGAGTTAATTCCATTCTTTTGCCAAATTGATTTTTGATGATGGTCGTACGTCAAAAATTTCTGATTACGTTTATGCTAAAAATTGTCAAACTATCCCATGGAAATGTCAGATGGCGCCAGAAATATATGTAGCAACCTTACTGTGAATATTTAAGGATGATAAGATATTAGTATGGCCTTTATAACGGTTTCTTTAAAAATATTTCAAATCATATCAATTATTAATATTTTGACGTGTGTGGCGGTACCACACCCACTTCATATAACAATAATTCGACAAGGGGACACCGCCCACACAACCCTCTACTTAAAAAACATTGTATCATAAATTAATAGAGATATGACGCTGCAACATGATGTTGGCGTGGATCAAAACACATCCAGAAAGAAAAGTAGGCAGTGCCACTCTCCCTTTAAAATCGCAATTATGCCCTAAGTTATGCACAGATCGTTATAAATTTTTAACAGTATGCAATCAATAATTAAACAATGTCATGTTATGATGATCCAAAGGGCGTGGCCCCGCCCAAACAGCCACAAAAGTAGTTGATATTAAAAGAACTAAACACACCCTTGTCGGTGCCACGTCCCCTTGACTAATTTTTCATATTAGACTTAACTCGTGATGAAGGTTATATACTAGGGTGGGTCGATTTAGCAATCGATATTGTGTCATCGGGTAAAAAATTTAAATTTGGGCGCATCGAAAATGATTTTATTGATATGTTGTAGTAAAACTTTTATTTTCTTATGCCAAAAGCTATCGAAAAATATCGATAAATTGTTGTCCCTACAAATCTTCTCATCCTAGTACGAGTATGAATTTGTCGACCTATTGTTATAGTCGTCGTACAAAGTGTTTCTTTTCCGAAGAACGGCCTTTGGTATACATGGACATATAAGAGTAACATTTCTCCCCCCATTATAAAATTTTACCACAATATGGATCATGGTAGGGTAGCATATAGTCGACGACGTTCAACTTTTCCCTTCCCCTACTGGCTTTCCCCTGTTCTGACATTGAATACCGCATATGCAAGTTTATAAATTCTCAAAAACAACAAAATATAATCATACTAAACAAACTGATTAGTTTTGTTGAAGATTTGCAATCGAACAGTCCGTCAATGCAGTTGACGTTGCTTAAACGTCTGCTGCTACATTTTGATAACCGTCGGTAAGGAAATCGTCGCTATTCAAACCTCAAATCTCTACTTTATGGGAAACACCGGAGCGAAAAGAGTTCCTCTTGTCATAGGAGTATCCATATTGGATATTACCATGGCCATGGCAGAAAATATGCCCACAACTATGGACGGCGCGATGTATCATGGAA
Organism: Hydrotaea diabolus; assembly: GCA_963513945.1. NCBI lineage: Eukaryota > Metazoa > Arthropoda > Insecta > Diptera > Muscidae > Hydrotaea > Hydrotaea diabolus. The sequence continues at coordinate 161,248,742 of OY740718.1, forward strand.
AATCAGCTCAATCGGCGGGCGGCGTGGGACGAAATCTGGCCGAGTCCATTTTTAAACTGTACGGCAAAGTGAATTTTATTTCCCTAATTGGCCACGATATGTTGGGAGATTTTCTCCTAAAACTGATGCCGGAAAAATTGTGGAAAAATATCGAACGAAATTCAAAGTATCGGACATCGTCTTGCACCGTGATCATTGACAACGGCGGCGAATGCCAGTTGATACTGGGCGACATGGACATACACGATAAGTTCTATCATAATTTTATTACCAAGCGTCGGAAGCTCTTAAACATGGCCTCCCTGGTCATAATCGATGGAAATTTACCCAGAGACACGGTGTTGTATATCTTACAAGAAACTCAAAGATTGAATGTGCCAGTATTTTATGAACCAACTGATTTGAGAATTGCTGGAAAGCCCTTTCGGAATTTTCCACCACTCCTAACCCATCAGATACGTTTAATTTCACCAAATTATGCTGAACTTGAAGATATCGTTAATGCCGTGAGTGCAGAGCCCAAACCTAATATAGAAAGACCCAACTTCGATGATATCGATAGCCTTAAAAAGGCAGTAAAGCAAAAGCTGAACGCCATCGGACACCAGTTTGATTGTATCGTAGTCACTTTGGGACAACATGGTGTGGTCTTAGCCATGGATGTCTCCATAGATCCATACCGTGAGCCCTTGTTTATCAACCAGAAGTATGTCTTGACATTGGAATCAAAACCACCTGCCAAACCAAAATGCATATCCTTCATTCCTACGCCAATTGTGGTGGAAGATGTGGTTAACGTTTCAGGGGCTGGTGATAGTTTTGCGGGAGGTTTTATATCGGGCCTCCTCAAGGAATACACTGTTGTAAAATCCATTGCTTTGGGCTTTGTGGCTGCCAGAATGGCATTACAAACCACGGCTGCCGTACCCCATGAATACTTTCCCCGTGGATCGGACGTATGTGATTATTCGAAAATGAATTTAGAGGTTTTATAATAACCCTGAACTGTTTATGAGATAGAGTTAAGTTAATGCGGATGCCGGACAAATGACTACGTATGTATGTATGTATTATATACAAGGTTAAAATAATAAATATATATTGTCGATTTTGATAATACTTTGGCGATTTCAATATACAGTCGAACCTGAATAAGTGGAACCTTCATTACACAGTACAACAGCCAATCTGGGGGGTGAGAAATTCCAAGTCAGGGTGATGATACTAGATCATGGAAATCGATTAACGCGTTCTGCTTTTATTCAAAATTAAGTAAGTTCACTAATTGTAAATAAAAGCAGAACGCGTTAATCGATTTCTATGATCTATGTCGAATTTTGTTTATAGGTTATGTGACTTTACGTGAAAGTTATAAGACTCTACACGTTTTTCCGTTTGTGATTTATATGTTTTAAAAAAAAAAACAATTTTTTTTTGGCAAAATTTTCTTCATAAATTTATTTCTAATTGCAAAAATGTTGATTTGGTAGAGAAACAGTATAAAAATGGATTAAAGAAAATGTAATTATTAATTTTTCTCAATTTATTTCAGCAAAATCGAACTAGTCGTTCTCGAGTTATGTCAAACTACGTTTTTGCCAACATTTTACAACTAAGCAAAAAAACATCAAGATAAGGAAAAAATGTAAAAGGTCATAAAAAACTACGGTCATAAAAAACTGGCACATACGAACGCAAACCCTTTGAGGGTTTTAATATACTGACCTAGTACCATCACCCTGACTTGGAATTTCTCACCCCCCAGACAATAACCCCAAAAATGTTCCACAGTGTTATTTGACCACTCCATGATGAGAGTTGAAACAATTTTAAAATCCCGCTATAGACTAACGCTATTGAGGTTAGCTTTCAAAACCCATATGACATAAACGGGGTATGTTCCGTTCTACTATTGAAATGGGTGTGTTTAATGCTGTACCAGTGTTTATGTCCCTACTAAGTACGTGTTTTTTTTTGTATATCAAAGTCGCAACCATACTGTAGGATTGCCGTAATCATATTATTGTTAACGTAAATTTTGAACAACAATACTTTTGTTGCACCAACCATGTTTATTCAAAACACAATACTATGGTTGCGACGAACAAGCTTTTATTGTAGAGAACATATTATTGTTGCGGCGACCATAGTGTAACCATAAATTTTCTCTGCGTGTATAAGGTGGTGGTAGTGAGCAAAGCTATCATGCCCGTAAACACAGGTTGAATTCCAGGTAAGAACATCTAAAAATTTTCAGAGGCTGGTTTCCACTGTATAAATACCAGCGACTTTACGAGTAAGAGGTTTATATCTAATCCATGTAAAAACTTTTCAACAATATGCATTAGCCGTTCGGAGCCGAAAACACAAGGTCCCGGTCATTGAGTATAAAAAGTTCCAGCTTGTTCCTTAATGGGATGGAGTGGGAATTAAGTAAGTAGGAAAGTATATAGTGAAGAAAAATTATAACGTTCAACCTTTTGAAATTGGCTAAAACCTAATTATGGCAATGACGATCATCTATAGAAGAAACACAAAATGAGCTTCTACGAGAAGTTTAAAAACACAAGATGAGTATCAATCATTTTGGGAGAGCTGTTTTCTGCAAAAACAATAAATTGTACAAGATGGGCGATATGCTTCTTATTTGGGAAACAACAATTATTTTGCGAGAGCTGTTTTTTGCATTTAAAGTGTGCGAATTTATTGTGTTCTGTTTTTTTGTATATCAATTTTTGTCTGTTTTTGAGTTCTTTCTATGTTATCAAATGAAAGTGGATATATACCGGCAAGTCACAGAACACTATTCCGATCGAAAGTGGTTTCAATTCCGTATTTTGTTTCTTCAGAAAACTATTTCCGAAAGATTTGATCGGAATAAAACCACTTTTGATTATGTGATCGGAATTTATATTTTTAGTTCCATAAACAAAAACTTGAGTCTCCGGAATGCAGAGCAGTGTAGAAGGCGTTGCTGGCGCCAAAATCTTTGGAGAAGGGGATCTGATGGCGTACATTTGCGAATCCGACAAAGAAAACGACGAAAGTCTTGATTTTACTCCCTCAACATCTGACAGTGCTAGGAAAAAAGGAAATGATTTGGCAAGAAAGGGAAGTGTTACACCATCAGTTACAAAGAAAATATTGTCCACCTTATGGAAAAACAGCGCTATGAAATGCGAAAACAAAATGAAAAATAAGATAGGCTGTGCAATATTTTGGAAGTCCATTATAATGTAAAGAAACTATCGTTAAACAATTTTTGTAAAACTATTTTATAAAAATTTTATAAAATAACAACACTAAAGGTCAACTATTCACTTACGACGTAAAACTATTTTTTCTTAGCTCCGTTTGTTTATTTTGTTTACTTAACACATATGTATTGTTTTTGTTTTCTTATATGCATAGAGTTGCTATAGGAAATTAGAATAACCAGGATTTTAAAATTTTCGGAATTACCTAAATCGAACGGAATCTGAAGAAGGTAAAACAAAACCTAACGGAATGGTTAGTACGGAATTAAAATCATTCCGATCGATTTCTGTGACAGACCTAATAAACCGAAAATGTGTGCGTTTCTGAGTGCTGCTTTTCTACATTATTGCTTAGAAGAAGTATATCGCCCATTGTGAACAATTTACTGTCTTTGGTTTTTTGTGTTTTCTGAGCTTTTTGTGTTTCATTTTTGACTGTTTAGCGTTCTTGTGTTTGTGTACAAATTAAAGTGGATAAATAAACCGAGAATTTGTGTGTTATTAAGCGCTGTTTTTCTATGATATTGCAAAAAAAGTATTTCGTCCACCTTCTATACCCTCCAAGAAAAATAAACGTAACGCATTTTGCGGAGCGAAAACGAACTGCATACGGACCGCCATATCACTAACACTTGCATAGTTTTTCATATAAAAATACGACGAAATTAATTCTGCGTAAAACTCTTCGTAAACGTGCCGTTTTTTACGGTACGAAATGGAAGTGATTTTGCGTAATGGAAACGAACGTATTTAAACCAAAAAGTACCTAAAACAATCCGTTTACGTGCCGTTTTTGCGATACGAAAACGAACTGTTTTTTCTTAATGGTAACGGCATTAACTGTTTTTTCTTAAGGCCCATTTAGTCTCGACGGTTGACGGTAGACAATCAGCTATTTCAGTTGGGGGTTGCATTTTGCATGTGTTAGAGGGAGATAACTACAGTTTGACGGTTGACGACGGTAGACTTCTGCAGGTTGCAGAATCTACCGTCAACCGTCGAGACTAAATGGGCCTTTATTCGGGCAGCCATGTTGACAGAACACTTTAATTGTTTTAGTTGATGTTTGAAGTGTGATGATCTGATTGTTGTTAAACAAAATCAGCTTTTGTAAGTGTTAATATAATAGGTATTTATAAAACGTTTGTAGTATATTTATATCTACATATCTATATTTTGTAATAGCCAAAGAATTCATAATCATTCACAATATATGCAACATTAATTCTTCAGTATAAAAATGCTTATAATATTTCGATAGAGAAAGAAATTCAGTACGGAAACAGAACGTTTTGCAGATACAAAAACGTACCGCTTCAGTGTTACGTAAACGCAACACTCTGGTATTACGAAAACGGACCGCTTTAGTGTTACGTAAAAGTACTACTTTAGCTTAGCCTTGGCGTACTACCAATACATTCAAACTACTACTTTTTTTTCTAATTCTCTTATTCCGAAATTAACGTTTACGGTGCATTTACGTATCGCAAAATCGGTTCGTTTTCGTAGTCTTGTATGAAAAAATGACTTCGCCAACGTTTCGTTTTCGTGCCGGTTTTCTTAGAGGGTAGTTTATCATTTTCGATTTAGTCCATGTTCTAGTGTTTATCATTTTTCAATTTGTCATATTTGTTTTATCGTCTTTAGCTCACATTAAAAACGATTCGTAAATCCAGAAATCGGCTTTTAACTATAATCGAAATCGATTTACCAAACACTGTGCCAGTTTTGTAGTAAACAAATTTTTAAATAAAACAAAACATAATGAACACCAGAAAGGTTTGTGCATGCCTTGCTCTCATTTAAATCTAAATAAAAACCAACTCTTTCTGTTTAGAAAACATGGGTTAAATCCGTATTTTCGCAATTACCAACAAATGGAGAAGAAGCTAAAATCAATATTCCGGCAGATCCTGATCCACCGAAACCCAAGAGATCTAACCGAAATAAGTTCAGTGAGAAGCCACTACAACTAATTAATGAAATCGAAGTAGTTAATTTGGACAGTGACGAAGAAAAGCAAACACCCCGCCCTAACATACCCATTAATGACAATTGGATTGATGTTTTCGCCCCCACAAATTCAGAAGAATGTGCAGTTCATCCAAAGAAGATTCAAGAGTTGGAGCAATGGTTCAAGCACTGTGCGATCATGAAAAAGAAAAGGCAACCGGCCCAATTGTGTCTGTTGACCGGGCCTTCTGGCAGTGGCAAGACGGCGCTTGTACGTGTTCTAACTAAAGAAATGAAATGTAGCATACAAGAGTGGACAAATCCTGTTGATCAGGAAGTGGTGTACAACTTGGGCGATCAAGTATATGGAGAATCAAATTTTACAAGTTCCCAAGCAGATACCTTTAAGGCATTTCTATTCAAAGCCTCGCGCTACAGATCTCTTTTAGATATGGCCGGAAGCGATAAACGTTTACTTGTAGTTGAAGATTTCCCTAATTTTTTGCTGAGAGACTCATCATCGTTCGAGGAAATACTGGAGTAAGTAAGGCGATCCCTTGATTGGATCTAAAAGATTTTTGCAAAACAATTGTGGAATTGGTATCGTTGGTGCACATCATGAATTTTACTTTAAATGACAATTTATTTTTCGAAAACCATTTAATATCCCTACCAATCGTTAACATTGAATAATCAAAACCAATATTTTTCATCTTTTCGTTTGATCAGCCAATATGTGATCTATGGCAAAGCTCCTTTAATTTTCATTGTGACGGATACAAAAAGACGAGGTCTTAACATAAGCTACAATCTATTTACCGATCAGCTAAAACAGAAATTCCTTATTACACACATCAATCTGAATCCCGTCGCAACATCTTTAATGCAAAATGCCATGAAACGATTTTGTACTCTAATGCGTCTGCCACCATACAATGAAATGTATCGTCCTCCCACCGCTGAACTCATAGATTCGATTATTTTATCGGCCCAGGGTGATATACGTAATGGCCTTATTAATCTGCATTTTTCATCATTAAAGGGCGCACCGAACATGTTAACGAAACCCATAGAAAGTTTCGAATTATCCCAAGAAAGCAAAAAGTCTTCGCGCAAAAAGAAAGCCCAATCTACGCTAAAATCAGTCGGACGTGATGAATCGGTGACAATGATGCATGCGCTAGGTAGAGTTTTTAATCCAAAATGTAAGTTTTTTCCCCGATAGTGCTCTTTTGTTATATTTTGGTGTAAACATTCATTCATTATTTCAGATACTGATACCAACAAGTTATTGCATTCCCCTGAAGATATAGCACAAGCTTTCACTACCGAACCCAAAAAGTTTATTGATTTTGTACATACCAATTATTTACCTCATTTTCGAGATATTGACTTTGTTATGGACGCGGCTAACGGTCTCAGTTTATGTGATCTTATATTGAATGAATATCGCGATGATGCCTTAGCTTTATCTGGCCTCAATCTTGGCATTCGCAATATTATGGTAGCTAACAAAAGTCCTGTTACTGGTTGGATGCCGGTTAAAGGACCGAAACGTTTGAATACGGACACAGCAAAAATTCCAGCGAAAGCCTCTAAAGTTCTGCCGTTGCATCATAATATTTCCAGAAACCTATACGCTATCGAATATAAAACATTTGTTAATATTTTAACTAACCCATCAAATGATTAAGAAATACCTATGTACATTCAAAATTGTTTTTGTTGTCGTGCTTGTTTTTGTCTTAAATTAAAATCACGCAGAGAAGTTAATAAATTGGCTTTTAAAGTTCATAATTGTTATAGACGGAAAACATTTTTAAACCTAATACCAGGGTATGATATCCTCAAATCTTCTGGTTTATACCTAGGCGAAATAACTTTTAAGGTATATAAAGTATACGTAAACAGTCACAATGTTGCAGGACAAATTAATCTGTTTTGCCAATATTATTAACATACTTATACATATTTCCATTTTAGCACTACCAATGTCTTGAAATATAAGCAGTTTTCGAAACATGTTGCGCGTATTTCAAACTTAATTATCGTCGTAGTTCCCAGCTACGACTTATTGTGTAAAATTTTTATTTTTTTTATTGTCGCTTTTAGTAGTCCTATTGGTTATACATGCTCCCACCAAGTCGTTTTTCGATATCTTTATTGGTTAAGGATTTAAAAAAATGACTATGAGCATTTATTTATTTATTCATAGAAATTATTGTAGAAGTCGTATGTGTTTTTCTTCACATAGGTCTTTTCAATTTCGAAATCAATAATTCTAGTTACTCTTTTATATATCTTTGTATGTGAGATAAATTAAATCAAGAAATGAAATGTAGCATACAAGAGTGGACAAATCCTGTTGATCAGGAAGTGGTGTACAACTTGGGCGATCAAGTATATGGAGAATCAAATTTTACAAGTTCGCGTAGGTCTTTTCAATTTCGAAATCAATAATTCTAGTTATTCTTTTATATATTTTTGTATGTGAGATAAATTAAATCATGGGCCAATTAGGTACAGATAGTAAACAGTTAATTGCCATTTCATAGGGCTTGTTTTTAGACATGTGGTTTTCAATCTGGTGTTGGTCTTTTTGATACCTGTCACTTGATTAATGCTCAGTTTGGTTTGCCATTTCATTACTCCGGAAAAATAAGGCCACCGATCCTTATTTTTACAAGAAAATTTTGTTCCGCGATGAAGCTCACTTTTGGAAATTCACAGGCCATTGTTGAGACGCCGTTACATCCTCAAAAGTCACTACTTGGTGTACTCTATGGGCAGAGATATTCATTGGTCCATATTTCTTCAAAAATGTAGCCGTCCATAATGTTACATTCAATAGAGAACGCTAAGAGCCTTCATTAATTACTTTTTCGAGCCTGAATTGGAGGGCGTTGATGTGGATAAGGCGGCGCTACAAGCCATACAGCCAACCTAACAATTTATTGAAGTAAACTTTTGGTGAGCGCATTATCTCTTTTTACTTGTTTAAACCTATATTTGTGGACGACAAAATGCACCGACAGCTTTCTAAAATAAACAAAATGGAGCGTAAAGAAGTAAAAAATGCAGGTTATTATACTCAGGCCGAATCTTATATACCCTCTGCCGTTGAGCAAATACTAAAAACATTTACATATTCGCCATAATGGCAATGTTTTTTCCTCTGGCCGATTTCAACCAATCAGAAAACATTGCTTATATTGCCGAAAACAGTGCCTTAAGCACCAAAACGAAATTTTCTTACGTATCAAATTTGCACATATTTTTAGTTGGCTAATTTTTTAAAAATAGTAAAATTTCGTCACTAATTGTGTTGCTGTATATATGGAAAATAGGTACCCCTGACAAACACAAATGTGAACCCATTGATAAAATTTCGCAAAATTTGTATCTCGTATCACGGTCTGTTGGGGTCGTAATGCTGGCGCCAGTTGACAGGAGTAGATGGGTACTCAGAATAAATTAAATTTACTAATTTGATTTGATGCGACCCAAAAATCCCAAAATTCGACCTCATCTTAGTTTTTATTATAATGCTAAAATGTAGGCCTTGATACAAAGTCCTTAGTCTCTAGAGCCGAGAAATATGTGTCTTATCCAAATAAAAACTTTATAGTTTAAGAGTCCAGGGCGCGTTCAACAACGTGGACCCCGATTCTTCAAGCTATTAACCGTATCGGTGTAGAACCATGCATAATTATATAGACGGGCAGAATCATAAACTCGTCCCTGAGAGAAGGTGCTAAAGGGAAAAGGGAGGTTATGAGGGGGACGCCATATCTCCATTTCCACAGTGGTCATATCTCCATTACTGTTGAATCTAGTGATAAACGAAATCTTTTACGTTACTGACAGCTAATGCCGACGTTGTGGTGCTGCTGTTTCGAGGCAAATTTCTGTCAAAAATTAGTGAGATTATGGAATTGTAACTGAGGATTCCCTCACGGTAGGCGAATGCACGGACTTCGCGTCTATCCAAGTAAGACAGAGCTAGTTCTGTTCACAAGGAAATGCATGATTCCGAAAATTGAATTGCCAACACTAAACGAAAACGCTGCAACACTCGAAACAAGCAGAACCAAACATTCCTGGAAGCGAAATGTGGAGAAGCGAGGACACGAGGCTCTTTGTGCCTTCTATACTTGCAGAACGATGGATACACTGCATATTCACTGCAATCATTGGACCAATTCTAACATATGGAACTATTGTGTAATGGACTGCAGTCGAAAGAAAGACAAAACTCATCTAGATCCAGAGACATAAGTGCAGGCGTAACTGGAGTGTTGAGGTCCACACCACAGCGGTGCTGGAAAACATACTAGACATTCAACCCCTAGACATCAGCATAAAGAGATGTGCAGCAAGAATTGCCCAACGTTTGATGTAAACTGCTATGTTGACACAGCACGCAAGGAAATGCTGCGATACTGAGATTAACAGATAGAATGAACAATATAGCTGCAAACAAGATTTAGGAACTTAGCATCCATCCGTCATATATCCGAATATGTGACGCGCAAAATAGAAAGGGGCCTAAGGTTAAAAACCAGCTTTGTTCAGGAGAGCCATTTTAAAGATTAGGTCCCTTTCTATTTGCGATTAGAATCGTCGACTTCACTTTCATAAAACGCGCATATCTCTGGGAGGGAACACTTTTGGGGAATGGGATCAGTCTCATTCGATGCTCAGATGTTGTCCACATCAAAAAAAGTGAAAAGTTGATGAAAAGTTTTGTTCAGGAGAGCCATTTTAATGATTAGGCCCCTTTCTATTTGCGCTTAGAATCGTCGACTTCACTTTCATAAAACGCGCATATCTCTGGGAGGGAACACTTTTGGGTCATGGGATCGGTCTCATTCGATGCTCACATGTTGTCCACGTCAAAAATAGAAAAAAATGAAAATTGATTTTTTTTACCCTTAGGTCCCTTTCTCTATGCGCTGTCACATATACTTTATGTTGACTATATGACAGTGATCATAAAATGTGTGAAGAGGTGAATTGAATCACTTATACTTATTCAAAGACACAACATTACGCAGCCATGGGTACCGGGTCACAGCGAAATACCGGACAACGAGATAGCAGACGAATGTGCCAGTATGAGCTCAGAAGCAGTGGGCAAACCAACAACCCCAGACATACACATTCTTATAAATACAACCGACGAAGTGGCGGCTTTGGACGCAAGGTCAAGGTGGAACTCAATTCACAACTGCAGAATAACCCTGCCTATCTGGCCGATAATAGACCGGAGAAAAACAAGGGAATTGCTAACACTAGAAACCCACACAGGAGTCCTTAAGGGGCACTGACTATGTCAGCACGCAAAGGCACCCCGTGCCTTTGTAGAAGATGTCAGAGCGCAGAAGAAGAGAAGTCAGTGGAGCATTTGCTAAGCAAATGCGCGGGTCTCCATAATGGAGACCTACCTATCTAGGCAGTAGGTACGTTGATGACCTAGTAGAAATAGCGGATGTACCTCTTAAATCGCTCTAAATTCGTTGAAAGGGCTGGTTCCGAACTATTGAAATCAGTTGATAAACGATAACGGATAGCAAAATAAATCTGGATAACTGCCACGCATCTCTCTTATACTTATAAATATACACCTTCTCTCGTTCCTAAAACTCTTCACTCTCTCCTGTTGTCAGCCTTCATCAAGGTTCGTCCGTAATTTTGAACCAAGTTATTAAAAATGAAGAAAATCAATTCTAATTTAAATATAGTTCCCATACACACATATGTTAATCCGACTTATTGTTTTTAGTTCTAGTAGACACATTTCATACTTTCTTGCTAAAATTTGGTAAAAAAAAATGTCAGTTTTTTTGGACCAAGCACCGAAGTTTTGTTTTAAGTTTTAAAAGCCATATATTGCACCAAATATTGATGAAATTTATTACAACTTTTTGGACAAAGGAAAAATTTTAATAAAATTGAGAAACTCGGTTCAGATTGCGATGTAGCTCCCACACATGTTTTTAGCTCTAGAGCCACATATTGCATGAAATTTGGCACAGTTTATAATTATCGACCAGAATTTGAAAATGGCGCATAGCGTTGAGAGTTTGGTTACAGCCAGTACTAAGGTTCCACATGATGTTAGATACAAACGCTCTAGTTATACTCGTAGTACATCTAATCTTGATAAATTATGGCAGTGGCCAAACAAATAAAACTGGGACCCTGTTTTTTTACAATGTGGTTTGACATTGGGCGATTAAGCGGAGGCTTGCGTCGTTCTTATTGACCCGAGGGTCCCAAAACAAACGGCCGTTAAAGTCTTTGGAACCATATGTGATACTTTGTGTTGTCCCAATTTTAATTAGGCATCATCCATAGTATAGGGTGTATAAATGTTACTGAATAAACTTAGATGAAGAATTGAAAACAAAATCCAGGCTTTTGTATGAAATATCAATATGAGGGAACCAAAAAATGGTAAAAACCAAAACATTTTTCATACATTCGAAGTCATGTGGCTGCCGTGTTGTGATGGGTAGTGAGTGCGACTATCACAAATTTAATTCTGGGAAAGAACATTAGACATTATTTGGCGGTAGGGTGGTCCAACTAAAACGCACGATGTTAATTGTAACTAAAAAAATGTGTTTAGAGAATTATCTTAATATTTTTATTATGATAGAAGGATCTATGACAATTATGTGTGAAACCAAATAGCGAAATGCTCACCACGGTTTCGGTGACATACCTCTAACCGTTGGTGCATATTTTTATGACTGGGACATAAAGGAGGTTCAGTGTCGTTAATGTGTCGAATTATCTCATCCTTAAGCTCTGGTTCTTGGCTTATTGGCGTACACTTTTTCATTTAAATATCCCCACAGAACGAAGTCCGACGCGGTCAAATCACATGATCGTGGCGGCTAATTAACATCGTCAAGACGTAAGATAACACGGCCATTGAAAAGAGTCAGTGTTTCGTTGGCTGTGTGGCAAGTGACGCCATCCAGTTAGAACCACATATCGTCCAGGCCCATATTCTCAATTTCTGGGCACAAGAAGTCCGTTATTATCTCGCGATAGCAAACACCATTACTGCGGGTGGCCGTTTGTAGACCCATATTTTCGTCAGTGCATTTCGCTAACGAACAAAAGCTAATTGTGATTTTCCGGCCAAATACAAAGAAATCACACGATTACGTTTGAATTCCATTTCGAATAACTTTTGTTTTATAAAACTCAGATGTAAATGCTTTTAGTAGCTTGTTAACAATATAAATAGCTGTCATTGGTATGCATTTGACATAGCTGGCCATATCGGTTTCCCTGTATTGGCAACACTTCAATCGCCTAACCCTGAAAATGTGTTTGAGCTATATCTAAATCTGAACCGTTTTTCTTCAATTTTAGATTCCTTGGCACACAAAAAACTTACTTTTGTCAAATCTCAAGAATATCGGATAAGTTAAATAAGAAGATTTATATGGACAGACAGCTAATCAGCTGTTGATTCTGAGTCGGTCTGTACATTTCAAGGTGGTTCAAGCTCCTATAATTTTGTTAGCTACAAACTTTTGCAACGAAACTAAAGCCAGGGTATAAATATCCGATTCAGAAGAGATAAAAAATAAAAAGCAAATGATAAAAAGCCGCAAGTTTTTCTAAATATTTTATATAATCCTGTTTTTATTATTTATAATCTTAACTCTGTTAGAGAAATGCACGATTGAAAAACGTTTATATTGTATAAATACCATAGAGTAATTACTACGCTTAATATGAAAGAGTTTAAACGGGTCCTTTAATATTTTTTTTATGACGGTGACCTTTAGACAAGCACACGTGTAGTTTTTGCAAATATTTATAGTTCTCACAGAGGGAATTGTTGGGGACATTTTGTAACATCAGCATACAAAAAAGTAGAAGAAAATGCAATATCTCTTATTGGTTTTGGTGTTGCTCTTGCTATAGCTAACATTTTGAAAAGAAGTAAGCTTCCAAAGATGTTGTGTGTAAAAACGATTGTATCTTTCCTTATTATTCCGGAGCATCATTCAGAGATGAGATCATTTCAAATGGAATTTAACGCAAAGGTCTTTGGGGACTACGATCGTAGAATATTAAGTAAGCCGGAACACTTAGAACTTCGTCTATGGAAACTTCACGGACCACAGTGTCGGAGGTATAAAACCATCTGAAATGAAACAATAAAGATTAAAATTCAAGACTCGCTAGTAAGTAACAGCATAATGTGGAGAGTATATCCTACCGATGGCCATTGCGCAGTGCTCCTCTACGGTATGTAACAAAGTGTCCAGAGTGTGCTTCACCAGAATGGACGACAACAGCCAATAAACGATACAGGTTGCGAGGGAACATGGTGCCAAATGGTGTACCATACGATTCGCCCACATTACCCATACTATTCATGGGTAGACTAGAAGAAAATAATGACATGGTAGAACCCCAAGGTGTACCCGCCTGTAAACAATGAAGGCGATACGGTATTAATAATAAAATACTATATACACGTGCTGGAAGTTGAAGACTGCCACAACTATATACTAACCTGACTATTTAGATGCGGTTGTACGAAACTATATGGTGCCATTGAGAGACTTTCGGGGAAATGTACATAATCTTGTCGCTTACACGCTTGGCCGGTGGGCAGCCAAACCGTGCGCGCTACGTGTATGCACAGGCATGCTGGCAATTTTGCAAATGTCAATGATTTGGTGTGTGTTGTGGTCTCATTGCATGATTCGCATTTGACACCGGTCACATCTTCAGATGTAATGTAATCACTTAGTAAATGACCCAAACTAAGTCCGGATCGTCGTTGCTGTGGTAGGTTTAATGTAATGCTATCGAATTTGTCATAACGTACTGTGGACTAAACAAAATAAAAAAACACAAATATTAAAATGGGCATAATGAGAATATGATATGTTCGTGCTACTAGAAAAAGTACCAATGAGGAAAATTTAAACTAATCAGAAGGATTCACCTAAAATGAGAAGGGACTGATAAAACCCTGCACCACAGTGTGGTGTACACAACACACCTAAGGGATGTACATTTAGTGCATTGTGTTGGTAAGTGAAAAGTACGGGATCGGATAAAAAAGTGGAAGTAATGTTTATTGGTATTTCTCTTGAACCTCTGATATTAAATTACTTTAGTTTTAAGAAGTATTTTAGTATATATAACACTAGTAGGATTCTGTAAGTGCCGGAAGGAAGCACTGTAGTGTACTTAAAGGATATTTTTATTATCAACAAGTCAATTATTCTGTAAGCCAATATTACCAATATTACGATATAAATAACATTACACCAATTTTAAGTTTTTAAGCACCATTTGTATCTTTGATTAAGAGCTTTAGGAAGACTCAACAAACCAAAACTCAGCCTTAACCTTGAACCTTTGATATTGTAATTTTGGGAAAAACATTTGCCGAAAGTTGATTCCACTTACAGACTGTACGGGCGACATAACAAATTTGATCTGTAGTGTATAGCGCGGCCAACCTGCCAATCGAAAGCAAATGTAAGTGAACTCCTGGAAAGTCGCGTATTCCGTTCGAACATCGATGAACGATGAAAGTAACATAGTACAACGCAACCCACATTCAGACGACGCTCAAGGTAAACAATGGTTTGATACCCCACATCTACTGCCTCTGAGCACAATCACCCTCCCTTGAACACGGACAAGTAGCTTTAAGTCTGATTTTGGAGAAACTTACTATTGATGGGAGTTGTATAACATCTTGAGTAGATCAGAAGAAGAAAAATATTTCTTGCGCCGCTTTAGGAAGCCTCGTGCTAAATACAAAAGCAAAACGTAATAACTTATTGTTTACGTAAAAGAGTATTTAGATTTATTAAAGTTAAAATAAAGATTTATTAAAGTAAATGGCATCTTAAGCCGAACAAAGAATTTGGATATTGCAGCGGTACAATCCTTTGCAATCCTGTATTTCCGTCCAAAGGAAATTTAGGAGGGAGTTTGGCGGAAATCCTCCGAGTAGATGAACTATTATAAGGCTGGTAAAAATGTTTGCCGGATCAGGAAGCATTGCACAAAAACCGTACCTTTATCAGACCTATGTACAGGTTCAAGACACCATCGCGGCTGTAGCATTTTCAATTCAGGCAAATCCAAGCGTTTCGACTATCGGCGCAAATTGCAGTTAGAAGACGGTCATAACAACGAATAATTCATGATGACTTAAACTTCCGTACAAAGTCCAAATTACAAGAAAGTTAAACCCTCTGGATCACGGGACCTGACTGCACCAGACATTTTTTGTTAAGCATGAGGTGTACAAAAACGAAACCAAGGAATTGGATGAATTAAAGCAGTGCATTAAAACTATAATTGAAGCGATCTGAACTGCAATCATTCAGGCCGCAATGAATAATTTTCAAATTTATTTCCGGTGTATTGCAAATGTTACATTTTAAAGTTGTTGGCTTGTTGGCATAGAGCAATGACTTGATTAGGCCCCATTTAAAGATATCCAATGGAGGTAAATCACATGAACGAGGTGGCCATTCGACCGGTCCATTTTTCGAGATATCACATTCACCGAATTTGCCTTTCGGAAAATCGATTGTAACGCGTTCTTTGTGACTAGTGTCACCGTCTTCTTGAAACCACATATCGGCGATGTCAAGCTCATCCAATTCTGGACAAAAATAATTTTCTACCATGGCACGATAGCGCTCTCCATTGACGTTTAGATGACGATTGTATAAAAAAATAAAAATTGTTTTCATCGAGGGAAAAATACGGCATGAAAAGCACACCACACAGTAATTTTTTGCGGATGCATTTGGGTCTGTTGCTGTCCAATAACACATATTTTGTTTATTGACAAAACCACTCAGCCAGAAATGAGCTTCATCGCTCATCCTGTCGGGTGAGAGATTATTGCTGCCGAAAATTGGGGGATCTTAATGTTGCGACCACCGACAGTCATTTTTAATGAATTCCAAACGTTGCTCGTAAGTGAAGTTTACCATGATAAAAATGTTGACTTCGACTAACGTTTTGACACGGAAAGAACATTAAAAATGTTTGAGGGTGCGTTGACATAAAGATACAAAATTGTTGTCCCTTTTGGAAAACCCAATACATTGATTAAAAAAGGGTATTTGAACTTCTTATTGTAGCACAATTGGTGCGCCACCCTGTAGTTTCATGCCCAGGACATCAAGAGCATCTAATTGTCGATAGAAATTGATTGCTTGTGAGACAAAATCTATTCTATTCATTCGTTCCCGCTCGGAAATGGCCAGAAGATCCCGGCCAAGTGTATCATCCATAATTCGCTATTTGCCTTCAATATCTTTACAATTGGGACTAAGGTCAAACAATTATAAATGACAGAGGTTGGATTCACGGGCTGACCCTAAAAATCGTCAATAACAAAAGGAAAATGAAAGGGAGAATTGACAGAACTGAGTTGGGATAGATAAAGTACTATCGTTTACTCTTCTTAAAAAGGACCAAAAGCTTTTACTTCTTCTTGAAGAAGGAAAAACTTTTGTACGTAGACTTTGCCCGTGTAAAAACTTTTCTCGCCTAAGCACTCTGGCACACAAAGTTGCTGCCTGTTTAAACAGAAGTTTAGTATTGTTTTTTTTTGTTCAAATCCAAGTTCTAGACGCATTCTGACAGAATTCCTTCATGTCTGTTAAAATCAACTTGTTTTGGCTGTTTAAGCCGACCTTACTTTAAATGGAACAAAATTATATTTTTGATCATTTAATCCGCAGCATTTATAACGTTATCCAGAAAGCAAAGTTTCCAATTAAAATGCTGGAAAAAGTAGTTAAGCTCAGCCGAACATGTTAACTTCAGGGTGCTAAGTAAACAAATAGTCAAGAAAATTGTGTTGTTGCCCTTGGCCACACGGTATATGTGACGGTTTATTCCCTAATTGCATCGAGTCAAGAGCTCAAGTCAGGCAGAATTAGGGACAATAAAATCACTAGCAACGACGTCTTCACTGCACAGATAACTCTCCAAAACAATCGTTATTATTCGGAAAGGGCATCGACGCGCTAAGATAAGTCTTCCTTTCCGAGTTTAAACCCCAAATGTAGTACGTGTGTTTCAATCTTGAATTTAACCCAAAAGTGTGTTAAATACTACTTCTCGTGAGCACAAGTGTTGCTGGCAAAAATACTATATCATAACGTACATATACCACAAAACCTTTGTGGGAAATAACAAGAGTGTGGTAACAGGAACGTGAAAATCCTGCAATCGGAATCATAATGGACCTGGGTCTCACATAGGGCTACAACGTCAGGAAAAATTTGATCACAACCGTAGTATGTTGGCAAAATGTATTTTAAATACCTTAACCATATGCCAAGCTCAAGTTCAAAGCAAGTGTCAGTGTATCTAACAAATTCATTAGTTTTTTCAAATATTTACGAAATGTATAATATTAAAACTATAAAATGCATTATTGGGATGAACCTATTTTTTTCCTTGATAAATCATCCCCGTTGCCGCGGCGAACATATGTCGAATATCATATTAACAATAATAATGCCATGAAATTATCTACCAGATTGTCATAAAAAATGTCATTCCAGTAATTTTTCTGACTAACGCCGATGTTACAAAACAAAAAACATTCATAAAACAATGCTGTTTCATTTTCATAGAGGGCATCACCATGCAAATCGACCCGTCCTAATGGACGAACAAAACACATATTGTTGAGGTGACTGCCCCTGGTCGAAAAGTGTTTGCTTCGGGTGTATCTGGAACATAGAACCGGCAGTCATGGGATTGCAGTGACGGAGTGGTAAGCGAATGTGAGTACGACGCAGTAGAAGAAAATTCAGACATGCCAAAATGCCGTCCTGACGACAACAACAGGATGTCTCCTTATGTCTGCTGAGGACCATCTACATTAGGAGACCGTGCGCAAACACAACGTCTTGCTGTCTAAACAGTATCTGCTTGGATGTTTTCGCAGTAGTTATCCCAACCCCCATATTATGGGCAGGATGCCTGCGCCCAGGCAGATCAGGCACGATCTTTATGATCTAGAGAGGCTATGAGGCAGGTGTGACCGACATTCACGCTGATGAAGTCACTGCAGCAGTATCCAGCAATAGCTTGAATGAAGTGCTGGGGGAACATCCCCCGAAGATTTCACCAGAGGAGAAGACGTTACCTCGGCAGACGCTAGTGGTTCTGGCTCAGCTGAGATCTTGATATTGCAGCCGCCTCAATTCGTATTGAGCGCGAATTGACGCTAACGTTCCGGCCACTTGTCCCGCTTGTCATCAGGGACAACATAACGTGCTGCACCTCTTCAATTGTCCGGCCAGGCAACACAACTGACCCCCAAGTCTCTATGGACGCATCCAGCTCAAGTAGCGCGTTTCCTTCACCTGGATATCAAAGCTTATCCCCCATAGACGAATAAGACTCACAATACCACATATATTGTTGTTACAACAACAACAACCCGTTTTAATGTTGATATATATAAACGCAGCCTGTGGGAAGTTATTTTAAACCCTACTGAAAAATTATGTTTTTGCGGTCACATACATTTTAATATATGAATCACAATACTAATACATTTTAAAATTATACTTTTATATTATGGCATTCAAAGACATTGAAGTTTCATTATATTAATTGCCTCTTTCTTGCATTGTTCAAACGGGGATCATGCACACCAGAGGCGATATTCGTCGCAATTATAAAGAAATACATTAAATTATGATCAAGTATTCAATGAAATGTGTCATAGCAAATAATAAATAAATTATTGTCTAAACTATCTTTTTAAGAATGTTTCAATATTCCTTTGTTCCATCTTGTGCACACGAACCCCAAGAGAGCGGATGGAAGCTCTTACTATATTGAAACATTTCAGTTGTATCATCTAACTTCCAATATTAGCAAATGTTGTAAAATTTCATTTTGATCGTTTTGTCTAACCCCTAAATCTGTTTTGTGTGCCACAAAAAAAAGGAATCAAAACGGGCGAATCATAAACATATAAACTAGGGACTTAAGAGGCTTCGTCGAAAATAGATTAATTACAAAATTTGTACACTAGGCGAAGCTATTTCCATATATTGTAGAGCTAAAAAGTTAAAAGTTAGTTAACAAACCTTAAATCCACAACCGTTGCAGACAATTTGTGTGCCCATGGCACCTTGAAAAGGATGTTGCACTTGGGCAGGCATTTGTTCAGACCAAATCTGCAAAAAAAGAAAAGCTAACAATACGCAAGTTTCATTAAAAAGCAATCACAACTTACCGAAACTTTGCCAGGTCCTCGGGTAAGACGTTCTAGGGAACGACAGGAACCCGAACTTCTTTTATTGAGACTATCACGCGTACGACTTGGTCGACCATTACCCATAATCATGCCCACCATAGGTGGTGCAAAACAATCAACATCCATCATTTCTGTCGGTGTCGAAGCCGGCAACTGCTCCGAATGTAAATCACGATCGCATGCTGAAGATGGCGAATCTGGAGTATGGGCTTCTGAACGCACCATACGCGACAAACCGGTGGACTCGTCATAATCCACATTTAAGAAATCACTCAGCATCGCACTAGAAGGTCTATTGGGAGCTTCACCTATTCGGCCATCTTCGGGCAAAGCATCTGACAATGAGCCCACTTGTTTGGGCCGATGTGCTTCCTCTTCCAGAGTGGAGAGCATTACATGGAACAGCTCGTGAGCATCATGTTCCACTTGCGGTATAACCCAGCCCAAGGCATTAAGAGCTCTCAACACAGCACCCGGCGAATAGGGATCTCCCCGCAATGTGGTATGAGTGCCATTAATCACCTCCAATGTACTTAGGAGTGAACTTATCAAACTCTTTCGATCGGGCGTAGCATTATTATACAATTGCAACCATGCTATAAATTGGGGACAAGCGGCTAACGCCTGCAGCAGTGTGTTAAGAAAACAGGTCTGGCCAAAATTGTGTAGACCGGCAATCTGACCCCGTCGTTGACGTAAACGCGAAGAGCCTTAGAGTAAAAACAAATGAATCTTTTTACAAATCCCACAAATCTCAAGCATTACGCCATTATTGAAACATTGAAAATAAAACAGACAGCAGGAGGTCTGAGGGTTTACAGCACATGAGTGAATTCTTACCAGAAGGTCCCCAAAAAACAAAAGCTCCAACGACTGCTGCTACTGTAACACCAGCCGCCATTAAGATTTTATCACTTTCCATGTCACAGGTATGCTTCTTTTCAAGTCTTTTACAAAAAAATTATGGCAACTAAACACAATTCTACAGTTTTACATTATTTCGTAAAAGAAACATAACTCACTCTTGAGTCTAAAAAATATCGATACCACAAATCTCATCAGCTGTACGCAAATAACCGAGATGGTCTAAACTTATAAGCGGCGTCAAATTTGGCCTGTTCCTCCAGAGAGTTTAATGCCTCACAACTTTGTTGATGATTTTGCTTTACGCCGTTATCTTAAACAGTTGAAATCGGCTTCACGACGTTAATACCGGATGTACTGTTACATTTGAATGTTAAAGTTAAGGTCCAATTAGTTGTTGTTGTTGTAACGACAATATATAACTGGATGCGTCCACAGAGACCTGGGGTCTCTAAGCAGGTTGCAGAATCAACCATCAGAGCAATCAGCTGTTTATTGTTTAGAATTTGTTTTCGTTCTTGTAAATTAAATTTTAAAGTTTAAAATTATGAATAATATACTTATGAACGAAGACAGCCTCTATATTTAGTACAAATGTTCTTCGATCAGCTGTTTTTGTTTTGTCTTACCTCGTCAACCGTCATAACTAATCGCACAATATTGAGTACAACGTCAACCGTCGACACTAATTGGACATACTGCAATTAAGCCATATTTTTGTATAACCCCCTTAATAAAGTCCATTCCAATTTCAGAACCTACAGCTCTAAAAGCCTTGTGTTTATCCTTATCTTACTAAGTTTTGCACATAGCGAGATGAGCAACCAACACCCGCCCATGCTGAAATCGGACCATGTTTTCGAATAGCCTTCACCTAAAGGTCCCTACCGAGTTAGGTCATGTAACTCTTATAAAGCAAATTATACCCCATCACCCTTAAATTGAACATGGTACGTTGTGAGCGACCTGTAATGAAATCTGGTAGAACTGGACCATACAGAGTTTCTACCAGATTTCAGAACACACATCTTTAACGAAATCGGAAAATATCTGTGTATAGTTTGAATAGCTCCTCACAAGTTTCTCCTGTTTTGAGATCCAACAGCTCTAAAGCCAATACACCAATACCCCGGTTTGCGTCGATTCGGTTTGCGTCGTTTCGGTTTGCGTCGTTTCGGTTTGCGTCGATTTTTTCGGACACTGTTCTATTTTTGGGATTTCCCATTTATATTTCATTTCAAAGTTGCGTCGTTAATATCAAAATATTTGTACAAAGCTAAAACAGAAAAAGGGGATTTCCCGTTTATTTCTAATGCAAATATGTATGTGCAGGTTGTCTGATGGTTGAAAGTGAGGGTATTTATTAGTTTCAAATTACATTTGCTGAAGTGAAGTTTAATCTAAACATTTTGCAACAATGAGTCAAAAAAGAAAGCAAATAAGCTTAGAACAAAAACTAGACATTTTAAAACGTTTTAAATCTGGGGGAAAAAAAGAAGTACAAGAATCGTGCATGAACGGAACTTGGCGTCAATTGTGGCCAGAATGCATTCTCAAAGATACGGAAGATATTAATAAAGTTCCACACATATGTGAAGAACTTGCAGAATCAGCTAGAACTGCTAATTTTGTTGGAATGGATGAAGAAGATATTAATGATCTCATATTATACGACGATGAGCTAAAACACGAAAGTTTGATTGCAACTCAGAGTAACAATGCGCTGGACGACGAAACACTTCCGCTTGAGGTCGAATCATATGAAAAAAGACTCACTGCAGCTAAAATTTCTGAAGCGATGCAGTTGATATCGCAAGCAAACGATATTTTTGAAAACAATGACCCGGTTGAAGATCGCAGTTTAAAACTTTCTAGAGTTGTGACCGATGCTATTAATTGTTATAAGGAAATCTATTTGGAAAAAAGGCTATTAAAATCCAATAAACTTTAGATAATTTCATAAAAAGATCAGCAAAATCGACAAATCCAACCGTAGAAATGATAATCGATTCAGATGACTCAAGCTCAGATTAAAAAATTAACACATCGATGTAGACTTTGATTTTATACTATCAATTCCTTATTTTTAATTTCAATCTATTTTTGTTATGTTTTCTTACATTTTTCTCATGAACTGTTTTATTTTTATTTTAATAAAAGCTATTTTTCGACAAAATATGTTTTTTTTTACTGAAAAATCAATTTTTTGAGCCCAAATTATGAATCTCGGAACCAATTAAATGAAAATCCATACAAACGTATGGAAAAACGTGATTTAGTTTGCGTCGTTTCGGTTTGCGTCGCATTTGTCCGGTCCCAATTAGCGACGCAAACCGGGGTATTGGTGTATTGTAAAACCAATCCAATCAATCTGAAGCCCCAGACAAAGGATCGGTATCTTCTGAATAACAAAATTGTGATGGGTACCTGTTAGTCAGACATGCCCGACGATAGCCTTTCCCTGTAGGAAAACGCTCCGGCCACTAGGGATTTTATGCATCGGTAGACGAACATGCGACGTCATCAAAGCCGTTAAATCGAGAATTCACAGAAATCCTCTCCGAAAACAGAAAATCATGGCCCGTGAGATGAATATCGAGCAAAAGTCTATGAGTCGAATCATTAAAAGAGACTTGGGGCTTTCAAACGACGTATTGATTGACTGCAGCTTTAAAAAAAATAGGATTGAAAATGCAAACCTCTTTTGGTGAAGGGTAGAAAAGTGTCATCACCCAGCTTCAGTCATGGTTTGGTGGGGGTGTCTCTTACGATGGGGTCACTGACCCGCATTTCTGCGAACAAGGAGTAAAAACATCTGCCAAAGTTTACCAAGAAACCGTTTGGAAGCTGTTGTGAGGCCTCTTAACAATTCCTTGTTCCAAAACCTGCCGTGGACTTTCCAGCACGATTCTGCGCCGGCCCATAAGGCTAAAACGTCCCAGGCCTGGCTTCGAAACAATTTGCCAGCGTTCATTTCCTCTGAAGAATGGCCCTCCGGCAGTCCAGATTTGAACCCATTGGATTACAAATTGTGGACGGTTTTAGAGGATAAGGTTTGTCACAAAAGATACCACAACATTGGATCTCTTAAGACTGCTTTGGTTCGAGCTATGGCCAATTTTCCAATGGACTAGGTTTGTGCAGCCGATTGGCCAGTGCGACTTAAGGAGTGTGTTAAGGCAAAAGGCGGACATTTCGAATAAGTAGATTATTTTTGGATACAATATACATCAATGAATATATTAAGAAATATTTGGTCCAAAAACATTCAGTACTTTTGATTTTAGAGCATAAAACGTGTGTAACAGTATTTATGTCCCTACTAAGTATACCCCCGATCCCACGACAGCCGGTTCTATGCACCGGATCGACCCGAAGGAGGAAATCTTCGGTCAAGGGCTGCCACCTCTGTCCAATGTGCGCTACAACAACAACCAATTATACCCCAGGCAATGCTTTCTGCTGTAGACATTTAACATGTGGTTATCATTGAGAATCCACTAATGACATTGGAACCAGTGATTCACTACTTTTTTGTCATAATTGTTGTTTAAATTGGGAATTTGTAATCCCACTATTGACTATTTATTTATAATGGGATCATATGGAGACATTGGAATTGGAGATTAAGTGGTATATTTTAATAATCGTAGTCAACACTTTTACTAGACCAATTGGAGAGGATATTTTTAACATATTTTTCTCGAAATATAATTTTCTACCGCCCTATAAAAGTAAAAAAAAGCAGAGCTTTATACGTGAACTATACCTTAGCCCTTTCGATAAAATTTGTACTCTCAAAAGCAAAATAAAAAGTGTAGGCGCTTCGTTGACAATGAAAAAAACTCAACCAAATACATAGTAGACAAAATTGTTGACTTGGAGACACTTGACCCCAGACATCCTCGAGGTTTCTTACTTTAGTTTCAATTTCCAGTAATATAATGTTTTTTTGGACTGCGGGGAGGAGGATTTACCCATAAAGAATACGGACATACTTGTATACAAGGAAATTTTATTGTTTTTATTACCCATACCGTCGTAGTTTCCAGCAGAAGGACAATGTGTAAAATATTGATTTTTTTATTGCCGCTTTTAGTAGTCCTATTGGTCATACATGTACCCTCCAAATCGTTTTTCGACTTCTTTATTGGTTCAGGATTTAGAAAAAAGCCTATATGCATTTCTTAATAGAAATTATCATAATATTATTGTAGAAGGCTTATGTGTTTTTTCTTCACAAATCAATTGTTCTATAATTGTCAGAAAATTAATATTAATGAGTAAGAAGTAAAAAACGATAAACGCCTGTATAAAATCATAGACCAATATGGTCTTAATTAGAAACAGTCAATTTCAATACCATGAAACTACCTCGTGTTAAATTTCGTCGAGTTCAGACCATATATGCAGTTAATGTGCCGGTACCTAAACTCGGGAAGGTACTTCGTATGGGGGCTATATCAAAACATTTACCGATTTTGCTCATATTTCTAGTTCCATGCCTTAGATATTTTTTCGAACAAGTGGTGTTAAAAGGGTTCTTGCGAATCTCTACGTAAATAAGTCCCAGGCCCGGATGTTATTTCGGCACTTGTCCTATGTAAGTGCTCCTCGACGCTAGCCCGTCCATTATGCAACCTTTTCAACCTTGCTTATCGTGCGGGAGTCGTCCCAGAGAGTTGGAAGGTTGCGAACGTCCAGCCAATCGCGATTTGCTCTGCGCTCTGTAAGGTAATGGAGAGCATGGTAAATCACCATCTTGTGAGATATCTAGAGTGCAACGACCTGCTTAGTGATCGACAGTATGGCTTCCGTAGAAATCGCTCTAGTGGAGACCTGATGGCTTTCTTGTCGGAGCGCTGGCGTCGGTCTATCCACCAGATTGGTAAGAGTAAGGTTGTGGCTCTGGATATCTCCAAGGCCTTTGATAGAGTCTGGCAGGGTGCACTCTTATCAAAGCTGATGGTGTCGCTCATACTTTCACTCGATTTATATCGAGATTTCTTAGAGATCGCTATATAAGAGTTGTTGTAGATGGGTTTTCATCCAACAAATATATGTAGGCTTACTGCAGGTGTACCACAAGACCCAGTCCTTTCTCCCTCTTTATTTCTTAATAATTTTAATTGATGATTTGTTGGGTCAGAGCGTGAATCCAATCTACTCCTTTGCAGATGATAGTAACCTCTGTCATTCGTATTCATTCGACCGTAGGCCGAGTCTTTAAGATATTGAAGACAAAAGGCGAATTATGAATGAGACACATGATCGGGATCTACTGGCCAATTTCGCATGGGGTTGAGTGAATAGAGTAGATTGTAATGCGCCTAAGACACAGTGCTGCTCTTGGTCTCACAAGGGATTCGCTGACCTAACACTATAGGCAATTTCTGTCGATGGTCCGGATATTGAACAATCAGAAGCTCTGGATGTTCTGGGCATGAAAAAACAATATGACGCGAGACATGTATTCGAAGTGTCGAAAGAAGCACTCAAGTGCATAGGCTTTTTAAAGCGGTGCAAGAAATATTTCACTCCTTCTGATCTTTTCAAAATTTATACAACTTACATCAGGCCGAAGATGGAATACAACTCCCATATGTGTCAGCGCATAGAGAAAGGAACCTAAGGGTAAAAAAATCCATTTTCACTTTTTTTTTGATGTGGACATCTGAGCATCGAATGAGACCGATCCCATGCCCCAAAAGTGTTCCCTCCCAGAGATATGCGCGTTTTATGAAAGTGATGGTACACCAAAGATACACGTATTTAAATCTTTAAAATGGCTCTCCTTAACAAAACTGGTTTTTACCCTTAGGTCCCTTTCTTTTTTGCGCGTCACATATATGACCAGTTGCCAAAAATCATCCTTGGAGCTAATTGACCATGTTCAAAGGAGAGCGATTGTGCTAATAGGTGACAGTAGGGTATCCAACCATATTGTTTCCCTGAGCATCGTCGGAATGTGGGTTGCGTGACGCTGTTCTATCGTTACTTTCATGATGTGTGTTTATCAGACATCCGTCGCCTTATTCCTGACGTAAGGATGTGCGGTAGGGATACGCGATTACTCCATTACTCCCTCTTCCCCCCTCTGATCCTTTACTTTCCACTCGCCAACGCAATGCACCGCATGTATAGGGGCGTCCCCTGAGTGTTGGTTATTTAAAAAAAAGTATGATTTTGACAGATGTTATTTGGATCCTTGTGTAGAGAAGCTTTTTTCCACTGAATAGATTTGCTCCATTATAAAACCACAGTTTGGGCTTTCTAGGTTGATTCTTGTGACCGCTATCGTGCTTTCAACGGACGCACTGACGGTCGGACACATCTAAAACGTCTTAGAATATTATATGGTATCAGATCAATATTTTGAGGTGTGCCAAACGAAATGTTAAATTTGGTAAACCCCATTCCAATGGTGGATGATATAAAAAGGCCTATTTGGAATATTATCATTTTTTTATTTTTATATATAAAGGAAATGTGACATTTTTGCATATATATTTTTGTGTCGCCAAAATCTCGCCTTAAACTCTTATTTTCATTTTAATAAAAACGTTGCAAATCTATTTACAAATCGACTGCAATTACTTATTTTCGGAAATGAATAAATTCAAGTTTTTTGGCTCAACTAAAAAGTATCGGAAAAACAAATATTCCTTCTGCTGGGAACACCGGCGATATGTAAATAGGGAACCAGTTTTCGGGCCGACCACTAAATTCCAGTTCTTAAAAAGAATACTAAATTTAGATTTGTGGTAAAATGCTGATTTGAATTGCTACCCATATTTTAGTGTTTGAATTTTACATGAAATATTTGTTTTGCTCGAATTTTAGCCAATTTGTAAAAAAATGTACTGTGGCCCAATAAAAAGTGGACCGATTTTACCTGAGCTGGATAATGGTCGAGGGTGATAAATTGTCCAATTTTATTTATGTTGGATTTAGTATGATACATTCAGAATGAACGATCATGTACAGAAATGTTTCGATGTCAAATTTCAAAATTTAGATCTTTTTTGCCCCAAATAATAAATAACACATAATACTACTTTTCTCAAATTTCATTGTACTTTTATAAAAAAAAGGTGGTTAAATAAGAAACTTAACATCCTATCTCAGCGTTTAAAAATCATCCATTAGCATTGAATCTGCTATGAATTTCTTATAAATATTCATAAATTGTGCCACAAACGCCTCCAAATGGAATATGTGTTTCGCACCATTTTGCATCCGATGTTCATACAAGGTAGCGTACTCCAAAGTCTTTGCCTTAATGGACATATCACAATTCTTTACAAGTTCCTTTACCAAGCCTTGAAAAATTACATCAGGTGGTACTCCCTGAGCCAATAGCTCATACAGCCTATCACGAATTTTTTCCAATTTCGCTGGAGTTTGTTCGGTTAAAATTTGATTTGCAGTCTCTCGGAGAAATACTTGCCAATCTAATTCGACAATGTCCTGCTGGGCCGTAAACGGATACTGCTGAACTTTACAAGCCTCCATCATTAAGATAGCTCGACGAAGATTTCGCTCCGATTTATCAACAATACGAGCAGCCAGCTCTGAGGGTAATGCAATATTTTCTCTCTTACTGATTGCCTGTAAAACGCCCGTCATCTCATCGGGATTTGGGGCAGCTACTCGTATACCCAAGCATCTGGAACGGATGGCGGGTATGACTCGCGATGTAGAATTTACCGAAAGTATAATACGACATGTAGCCACATATTTCTCCATGGTACGGCGTAGAGCATGCTGAGCATCTTTTGTCAGTTCATCGACTTCAGACAAGACAATAACCTTGAAATCTCGTTGGCCATTGGGATCGATTTGATGGGTCTGTGCTACTTGCTTAATCAAATCAATCACTACAACCCGATCATACATGCCAGCATCCGAGGGATTTACCTCTAAATGATAATTACTTCCCACCGTCATCACCTCGATTTTACGGTTTGAAGGGGTGGTAAAAGTCATAGTCTCGTTGCGAAGTCTCTCCACTCCGGGACCATAAAGTTCGCGCAGCAAACACATTATACGAGTCTTTTTCCCAGCTCCAGATGGTCCGTAGAACATCAAATGCGGAAAATCACCTTGTAGGCATAGATTTTTTAAGTTTTCTGCTTGGACCTAATTTAAAAAAGATGTCAATGAAATATAGTTTTATATACATGATAAAGAAAACAAACCTTGTGATAATCCAATTTTGTTAACTCCCTTGGCCGATGTTTATCTACCCATAAAGCCATATTTTCCTGGTTTATTTTTTATATGGAACAACCAATCTAAACAAGACGCCCAAAACAATTTTAATGTTTGGCGCAAATAATGGAAGTCAGCTGTTTAAATTACTGGAATACGGAACAGTGGTAAGTTAATGACAAGTAATTGGTATTGAATAGTAGTGCCAGGTGGTAGTAGAGTCTAAAGCCATGATAGAATTAAATTCGGCGCGGCTACTTGTTTATGCTTATCAATTATGTATGAAACAAAATATCGACCTCGGCGGCACACTGAGGCATAATTAATGTTATATGCCGTTAATGTTTCGAGCTATCTCACCATTTAGCTCTTGAATTGTTGCTGGCTTATGCCTTTTCTTTCAAATAACCCCAAAGAAAGAGATCCAACGGTGTCAAATCACATGATCTTGGCGGCCACTTAACATCGCCACGACGTGAGATAACACGGCTATTGAATTTGTCGCGCAAAAGAGACATAGTTTTGTTATCTATGTAGCAAGTGGCACCGTCCACATTCATATCTTCCAATCCGGGCCATAAAAAGTTCGTTATGATCTCACGATAGCGAACACCATTCACAGTAACTACCTGACCGGCCTCATTTTAGGAAAAAATATGGCCCGATGATGCCACCAGCCCATAAACCGCACCAAACAGTTACTCTTTGTGGGTGCATTGTTTTTTCGACAAACACTCTTGGATTATCATTTGCCCAAATGCGGCAATTCGGCTAATACCTCCCAACATTTGGAAGTTTCTTTCATCGTCCATCGTCAAATGGTTTACGCTTTAGTCACTTCCAGACGTTAAATGGAAGATATTTTGAATTTTACAAGAACAATTTACATTACAGTCGTCTTTAAATAATCCAGGCATCATTGGGAAGATTGTTTGTTGTTTATTACAACACCAGCCGAGCAACATCAACCACTTCTGCCAAAGTCGCAGCGACCGCGAAATAAAATTAGAATCAAACGTAACTTCCAAGAAGACACTAGGAAGTGACTCTTTGTAGTTACGCAGAAGTGACTTCTGGAAGTTAACTCCCGGGGGTACAACTTCTCGATACGGAAGACACTTCTGCGATAAGAAAATGGTATCGCAGACGATGAGTTTTAACTTACTAGCGTCACCTCTTAGTCACTTCCGCGATAAAAAATGTTGGCAGGGATATGTCGTACAAATCATACGAACAAACAACAAGAGTATGGCTAGCTTTAGGCAAATACTCAAAAAAGTATTCTTTTTACCGTTTTAACCGAGGTTCCTTTAGTCCATTAAAGGGAAATTTTTCCCCTTGGCCGATTTCGCCCATCTTAATCCCAAACAGCTATAAGCCTTCAATCTGGAAAATTTCAGGATCCTACCTTAGTTTTTTGAACGCAATCGTGCCCTCGACAGACACAACAATCGTTCCTCCAACAAACACACGGATGGACACACTATTAACATTTTGTCAAGGGGCGTAGCATCGACCTCTTTTCTATCATGCAGTTTCTTTATTCTTTCATATGTTCCCATTCGCTAATAGCTCATTAGATATTTTCTCTTTTAGTTCAGGGTTGTATGAGCGGTACCATGTCCCGTTTTTTAAATATTACCAAAACAAAGTTTATAATAATTTGCAACCCATTTTTTCATTCCGTTAAACTTTATAACGATCGGTTCATTACTTTGAGCATTATTGCGATTTTAAGGGGGCGTGGCACCGCCCACATCTCCGACAAGATGTGCTTGGATTTATGCCTACATCATATATTCCATATTATAATACTTGTATTTGTTCATTAGATATTGTGTTTAAAAGTTCAAGGTTCAGTGAGAAGTATAAAGCCACCTTGTTGAACTTAACATAATAAAGTCTATAATAATTGCCGTCATTGCTCAGCAAACCAAATCTTCAGAATTCGGTCAGAATTCAGTACCCAATCGGCAAAATGTTCCGATTTCGGATCAGATTTCGAAACGAAAAACATATGAGAGGGTTGACACGAACTCTGGACTACTTCTCTGAAAAAAAATCCTTACACAAACCGAACAGAATTCGTAACGATTTCGATAGAGTTCAGAATTGTCTGATATCAGATATTGCCGGCAAATTTGGTTTACTGGGTGATTTAATTCCTTTAAAATTTTATAGTGATTTTTATAGCAATTTTCCAAAAGGAAAATGCAATATCGTATGTTCTAAATACCAGCGTCTTATCTCTAAAAGTTCATGAGATATTGTGTTTTTAAGTTCAGGGTTGTTGCTTTTTCCAGAGGTTGAGCCTGTCCTTGTGAGAGTAACATTTTTATCTCTTGACCGATCTGGTCCATTTTCAATTCCAACAGTTTGAGTCCATCAACACATTTTCCTGCATAATTGCATTCCTCTAGCTTCAATAATGCGACCTGCAGTTTTCACAGACAGACGGACTTGGCTAGATCGTCCCAGAATTTTACAACGCTTCAGAATAACTGTATATACTTTATAGGATATTTGACCATTATTTTGAGGTGTTGCAAACGAAATGACAAATGAATTTACACGCAACCCTATAATTCCAGTTTGAAAATACGCCGCCGACCACTATATAAAGACAATCTGCCGTCTATAATTATTCGCCGACTCCGTCCTCTGATGCACGCATATCAAAACAAGTAAAAATAACACAAAATCAGGAACAAAAAAATAAGAATCTGTAATACATTATGACAAACCCTAGTCCTAGTGTAAAAAAGACAAAACATTCGAAGCTCATCTGTTTGCCGGGACAAAGTCTATGTCTGTCGGATGAAAACACAATAGCTGGACAGGGGACATATGAGCGCATGGGATACATTTATGCCACGCTTGCCGGTACCGTACACATTAACGAAAAGGATAACGTAAGTGGGTCCGGTCATTAAGATATTGGGCTGTAGAACTAAACCGCTTGGAATTCATTTCAGTGTAAATTCATTGAAGTGCAGTGCGCCGGCAATCAGACAATTGTACCATTAGCCGGTGATGTTGTCACTGCACGCGTTCTGCAAGTCAATCAACGAGCGGCTAAATGCTCCATCCTGTGTATAGGTGAGCATGTTTTGGAACAAAATTATCGGGCCATGTTGCGCAAAGAGGATGTACGTGCAACGGAAAAGGATAGAGTAGAAATGTATAAATCGTTTCGTCCGGGTGATGTTATATTAGCCAGAGTGGTAAGTTTTAAAAATGACGGTGGCGACGACAACAATTTGCCAACTAACGATACTCGTTTTTTTCTAGTTGCCCCAAACAGAATTGTCATGTTATCAATTAAGTACGGCTGAAAATGAATTGGGCGTTGTTATAGCCGTGTCCAGTGAATGTGGTCCGAGCGGTCCGCCAATGGTACCAGTAAGCTGGACGGAAATGCAATGTCCGAATACTTTAGTAAAAGAACCACGCAAAGTTGCAAAAATTGTTCCCGCCAGCGCAATCAAAACGGAAAATACGTGAAATTTTTGCAATACTTTTAATAAAGTATATTTTAACATGTTTTTAAATCTGTTTTGTATTAAGTTTTTACTCATATAGAAGCAGGATTTTTTCGATTTTCCGGTGTCCCGAATAGAAATAAAAGTAAATATGATTTGCTTTAATTACTATTTTGTGCCACAGAATCTCACTGTATCTGTTATAGAATGTAGGAACTTTTTCCAATCCCACGACAACTGGTTCTATGGACCGGGTCAATTCGGCAACTGTCATGCCTGGCATACTGTCATACAGTTGCCGCTACAACAGGGACTTTTTCGAGTAGAAATAATCAGGCATGTCACAGAACACAATTCCGATCGAAAGTGGTTTCAATTCCGTATTTTGCTTCTCTAGAACACTAATTCCGAAAGATTTTGTCGGAATGAAACCACTTGATTATATGATCGGATTTGATATTTTTAGTTCCATAAACACAAAAAACTTTAATAAAAGTACTTTTTCTGAATAAAGATTTAATTACGTTAAATTTTTTGCTTAGTTAACATTTGTTTTAATAAATCTTTTATATTTTCAATAGTACTAAGACAACAATACAAGCCAAATAATTGCCTTGAACGAAATAAACTAAATCCAAAAAAACGTTGCAAAATTAATTTGTAACTTGTATTGTTTGTGATCGTCTTTTGTTGTGGCGTGTAATATTCTGGCTGACGAAAATAAAACAAATAAGAAATGTGAGTATTTTATAAGATTCTTTCAAATATTTTAATTTACAAATAAATATTTTAGGGGAAAGCATAGAAACGTAGCTCAAGATAAATTTTTTGTCGAGTTCATGGAGTACCACAATAATATAGCCAGAGGATTCGTGGAGGGAGATCGTGCGGTTGTAGAAACGCTTTGGATAGAATTAACAGAAAAATTGAATTCTTCTGGAACACCACACAAAGATTGTCATGGATGGAAGAAAACTTAGACGGACTGAAAAACATACGTGAAGAAGAAACTGTGCTACAACAAAAACGAAATTTGTAAAACAGATGGACAAATATGTATTGTCCGAGGTTGAGGAAGCTGTTGTTAGAGTCTCCGGAAAGCAGTGAAATGTAAAAGGCGTTGCTGGCGCCAAAAGTTGTGGAAAAGCGGATCTGATTGCGTACATTTGTGAACCTGACAAAGAAATCGACGGAGATCTTGATTTTACTCCCTCAACATCTGCCAGTGCTAGGGAAAAATAAAATGATTTCGCAAGAAAGCGAAGTGTAACACTAAGAGGCGTCTTTCCCGCACATAATCTCCTACGCCTAAGCGCCACAGATCTCGTTCTCCACATGTATCCAACTCGGAATTGAGCAGCATTTTAGTAGAAGAGAATAAACACATGGGAAAAATTGATCGACAACAAAGTGAAAAATATTGTCCAACTTATGGAAGAACCGCGCGATGATATGCGAAAACAAATTGAAAAATTAGATAGGCTGTGCTATATTTTGGAAGCCCATTATAAAGTAAAGGAACTATTGTTAAACAATTATGTAAAACTATTTTTCTTGACTCCGTTTGTTTATTTTGTTTACTTAAAACATATGGTTTTTGTGTTTTTAAAATTTTCGGATTTACCTAAATCGTAGGTAAACCAAAACCGAACGGAATGGTTAGTACGGAATTAAAATCATTCCGATCGATTTCTGTGACAGGCCTGAATATTTTCTTTCCATTTTTTTCAGAATCACACCTTATGCGCAGGGATAGGAATTCTATGCAAATGCATATTTATTGTAATAGTCTAAAGTAACTTTAACTGAATATCTTCGCGAATCTACGATTTTTCAATAAAATGCCATTCTTTGTTAGAGCATATTATAATGGTATAAATAAATATTTTACTTAAAATTCCATCTTTTAGCCATTTTTTGTAAAAAAATCATATTTTTATAGCTTATAAAAAAAGAATCGAGAAGGAGTTTTCGTTTCATGGTGTTTCGCAGGATGATCTATATTTAGCGTTTGCAGCTATACCATCAAATGTAGCTAACAGAGACGGGTATCAATTAAGAATCTTTAATGTAGGTTTTCCCTACATTGCACTATGGTTCAGCGGACCAATTTTCTTGGCCAAAACTATTTGATACAAAACGGCTGGACCTATGTTGATGAAATTTTCTTCGCAATCACCTGGAGAGTAACATAGGCTATACTTTTTTTGGAGGGGGCGTGCCACCACCCATTGGCCCTATTTTTGAGAACGCAATATCTGGATGGATGATGCACCTATCGCCTTGAAAATTTGTGTAGATGAATAAGTCAGAAAAATTCGCTATTCAACAAAAACTGCGCGGGATTGGATCAGTGGGCGTGGCATATAACTTCACACGGCTATATCTCATGAACTATCAGAAGTATGAAGATGGAATTTGGAATGTATGTTGTTCGTACAGTATTAATTACATCCAAGGTGGAAGGGGGCTGTGCCACGCCCTCTTTTCAGGCGTCGACATCAGAAAAGCTATGTTAGTTCGCAAGAGTGTGTACTTAATTCAATATTTTCATCTGAAATAAAATACTTAGTAAAGAGACTTGCATCTGCATTGCGAGCTACTGAGCTTAACCAGAGCTGCTGTCGAATCCGTAACTCAAAATTAATTCTGCTGACAATCTGTTGCTCTGAGTGGACGTCATGACTGCATATATTACTTCATATTATGTCTCAACAATTCGTGAAGCAGTATGAATTAACAACATCTTTATTGGAACTCTTGCACATTTTTCGCTAAGAATTAGTCCACTTGGCCTGCATTTTCTTTTATATTCTAAAATGTGGTTGTAAGGAGGAAAAATGTTGCAGTTGCGTTGCAAGCTTTTATTGCGAATACTGCAGTATTTTCGTTTAGAAAAATTGTTTTCAAGGAGACACACTAACGCTTTCTCTGCTGTCAAGGCCTTCTTCTTCTTTCGAATTTCTGAAGGTCTTGATGGACTTTCGATTGTTTCTTTTAAAACGACTGCTAAATCTACGTGACCTTCTTTTCGAGCCGAAATTGCTGCTGCCCGAACTAGCAGATCCGTTTCGTTGCTCTGCGAAATTGACAAATCTGCCGCCTGTCAGTTTTCTCAGAATACGGTAGTTGTGGGCGCCCAGTTCCATGTGAACTAACGTTTATTGGACGCTCCAATTCAGAGGTAGAAATTGTCGTATTTATATTTTTTTTGAACATTGTTTTTGAATTTAACCAATCCGAAAACTTTGCTTGAAAAAAATTAAAATTTCTGTGACATTTTGTCCACTCTGCTGCTGAGTTAATGCAAAAAAGCTTAATTTTTTTGATGATGGTTTAGATCTGCTTGTATGTCCTCACATCCACTTTTTTAAAATATCATTCAACAGAGCTCCCTTTTCACCTCCTCTCTTCTCTTTTGTCATTCAAATTTTAAATAGTTCAGAATTTTGCAAACTGAAGTAGTCTGAAAGAATTTTTTTTCCTTAAAAAGTGCACATTGATACTTCTTTAAAATGTATCCCAAACGAACAAGTAAAATATTTACACTAACACATTTTTCTTTTTAATGTTTTGTATGTTGTAATTACCCATATGTTTGGTTTTACTAAACACGTGCATATCGTTCGTAGACTCAACTTTAACTAAACACTAAAAAAAACAGACTGAATTCTATTTATATTCTATATAATTCTATATATACACACAAGCAGACACTTTAAGACAAGCAAAACTGCAGCTTACTAAAACAAAATATGATTTTAGTCGCCTTTAAGTATTAGCTTTAAGATTCTCGTAAACAGCATTCATTTCATGATCCATACCATGGTGCATTGTAAGATATTTTTTGGTATCTTGTGAACACTTTTGTAATGAGTCAGTATTTCCCGTAAAATGGATATGCTCCAAAATAACTCCGATTAGGAAAAAATTAAATTCGAACTCGCTGGAGAACCTAAGGCCAATTTTATGCAAAATAATGGAGCACATTTGAGACCGACAATTACACATTGATACAAAATCGAATTTTCCGTATGCGAATGAGATGAGACTAATTGCAATGAAAGTTGACATTATCCATAACAAAACCTTCAAGGGTTTTCTGTAGTTCAGAGCGAAATTTTTTTTACACGCATTTGAATTTTGGTGATTTTGGAGCACTATCTAACGAGAAAATATCATTGAAAATTTGATAAAATAATGCTAATTTATTATCCAGGAAATTTGTGGTATCTTACTGTTTTTGAGGTCAAATTAAATTTTGATATTTATTTTTACCTAAAACTCACGCTAGATGGCGCAGGCATACAAACGGTGCTATTTCTTGTAGATTTTCATAGAAATTTTTCGTCGTGTGTGTTTGCCGATAAGGATTGGGGTGCCCCAGGGATGCGTAAGGAGATACGAAAACGCATTAGAGAGTACCAATTATTTCATTAGGTACCATTTTCCTTACGCATCGCAATACAGAGTAACCCCCCAGATTAGCATGGCCTGGTCGCTGTGGTTTTTCGGGGAGATCATGTCGAGAAGAAGGTTATCCTGTGCTCGTTGAGAGGCTTTAATGGCACGAAGACTGTCTGATAGGATTAGGGGTTTTTCTTAGTTCAGCTGCGTATTTTAAAGCAAAATTTATAGCAGCAATTTCTGCTACAAATATACCAGCATAATCTGGCAGTCGACTTTGGTGAATGGTGTTAAAAGATGTATGTGATTGCTCAATCACAGCATATGAGGTTCTGCCTCCTTGGAAGGAGCCGTCAGTGAAGAGAATGATGCTTGGTGAGAAAGCTTGTATTTTCTCATGTAGAAATGGTTTGATAAAGTCGATGTTAGCACTACGCCCCAATGCGGTACTTAGACTGATATCCACCGTGGTGGAATGTGGTTTGGTGGATCG
Organism: Hydrotaea diabolus; assembly: GCA_963513945.1. Taxonomy (NCBI): domain Eukaryota; kingdom Metazoa; phylum Arthropoda; class Insecta; order Diptera; family Muscidae; genus Hydrotaea; species Hydrotaea diabolus. The sequence goes on from OY740718.1 coordinate 161,285,726, forward strand.
TTTGATTGGTTTATTGGGTATATGGATATTCCATTCTCTAAGTTGGATGACTATTTGGCTAATTGCTGAGTGGGGACACCTGCCCGACACAGTCAGGTGTTTCCAGAATAGGTCATGCAATCCATCATATGGTGAGGTTATTGATCTATCCGCTAAATTTGCCGAGTACGAAAGCAAGATAGAAATGAAGTCCTGATAATTACTCTCAACCCTTAAGGCATCTAGTGGCGTGGCTCGTAGCAACCCTGAAGCGGTCCTAAAACAATTGTTCATTGCCGTGTTTATGGAATTTGTATTTGTTTGCTCGTCCAGCCATATAGTGTGATACCGTGTTGTATTGTTCCATAATTTAACGTTCTACATATATTTAGTGATGTGTCTATGTGAGGTCCCTTGGTCTTCGAACAGATGAGTCTTAGTAGGTTGTTAATTTTACTAAGTTTTTTTGATAAATATTTGCTATGCGCATTCCAACGTAAGTTTTTTGTAAAGATGATTCCTAAGACTCGCATTTCCGTGTATACTTGGATAGTACTTCCCCGAAGCCTTATTCGGTCGCATTGGCATTGTCTTCTTCTGCATATATGTAGTATTTCCGTTTTGTCTACTAGTTGCCCATTGTTGTGAGATGTTGTTTACATTGTTCAATTTTGCCTCTGCAAAAGAATTGTCGCCAGAAACAACCACAAAAAGATTGTCAGCGTAGACTCCAATATAATCGATGTCCGACATGTTTTCAATAGCGGTGATTAGAGAGTTGGCGTAGATGTTGTATAGAACAACTGAAAGAGGGGAACCTTGTGGTACTCCATTATTTAAATGCTTCAGGTTTGAGAAGTATCCATCGATTTTGACTAGGATTCTACGATCCGTCAGAAAAGATCGGATAATTCTCAGAATGTTTTTTGGCACTTCCCATTCGTTTAGATCAATTATGATGTGTGTGTTGACTACTTTGTCGAATGCTTTCTCTATATCCTCAGAAAGCACTAGAGAGTTTTCTGCGTTTGATATTTGATCGTAGTACTTTTTCTAATTGATGGCATAAACTGTGGACTCCATGTTTTGGTCGGAATGCATGCTGATTTTTTGACATAAGTCGCTTGGCAAGAATTTTTTCTAAGATTTTTGCTATAACAGGTAGTACTGAGATGGGCCGGTACCCGTCAAATATAAAGAGGTCAAATTAAATTTTGATATTTATTTTTACCTAAAACTCACGCTAGATGGCGCAGGCATACAAACGGTGCTATTTCTTGTAGATTTTCATAGCAATTTTTCGTCGTGTGTGTTTGCCGATAAGGATTGGGGTGCCCCAGGGGTCGGTCCTTGGACCTATTGTGTTTACATTGTTTATAAATGATCTATTTGATAGTGTTGGTGGCTCATGCACCCCTTATGCATAGAGGGCTGCTATATATATTTCTGGCCTAAACTTAGTGTTGCCTGGCGCCATCTGACATTTCCATTGTTTACATTTTTTTAGCATAAACGTACTTAGAACGATTTGACGTACGACCATCATTTGTGCTGTTTACAGTGACTTGAAAAAATCAATTTTCAAAAAAAATGAATTAAATCGTGAACATTTTCGTGTGATCATTTTTCACAACTATTGACGTGGAGTATCACAAAAGTGCATCGATAAACTTATATCTTTGGATGGAGATGAAACACCATTCTATAGCACTGTGAAAAACTGGTTTAGAACAGAGAACATTGATGCCGTGCGTGAACTGATAACACTGTGGAACATTTTTGGGGTTATTGTCTGGGGGTGAGAAATTCCAAGTCAGGGTGATGGTACTAGGTCAGTATATTAAAACCCTCAAAGGGTTTTTCGTTCGTATGTGCCAGTTATTTTTTATGACCTTTTACATTTTTTCCTTATCTTGATGTTTTTTCGCTTAGTTGTAAAATGTTGGCAAAAACGTAGTTTGACATAACTAGAGAACGACTAGTTCGATTTTGCTGAAATACATTAAGAAAAATTAATAATTACATTTTCTTTAATCCATTAATATACTGTTTCTCTACAAAATCAACATTTTTGCAATTAGAAATAAATTTATGAAGAAAATTTTGCCAAAAAAAAAATTTTTTTTTTTTTTAAACATATAAATCCCAAACGGAAAAACGTGTAGTCTTATAACTTTCACGTAAAGTCACATAACCTATAAACAAAATGCGACATAGATCATAGATACAATTAAGTGAAGTTACTTAATTTTGAATAAAAGCAGAACGCGTTAATCGATTTCTATGATCTATGTCGCATTTTGTTTATAGGTTATGTGACTTTACGTGAAAGTCTTTAATCCATTAATAAAGAAAATGTAATTATTAATTTTTCTCAATTTATTTCAGCAAAATCGAACTAGTCGTTCTCGAGTTATGTCAAACTACGTTTTTGCCAACATTTTACAACTAAGCGAAAAAACATCAAGATAAGAAAAAAATGTAAAAGGTCATAAAAAAAACCCTTTGAGGGTTTTAATATACTGACCTAGTACCATCACCCTGACTTGGAATTTCTCACCCCCCAGATTGTCTGTTGTACTGTGTAATGGAAGATCGTCATGTGACATACCGTGAGATAGAGGCATCACTGGGCATTTCTTCCACCAGCATACATTCGATATTGCATGAAAAAGGTTTGTTTTCGTTGGATACCGCACACAATTTGACAATTGCTCAAAAAAATGCTCGTGTGGATTGGTGCAAAGAAATTTTGAAAAAATACGATCGCGGTGCTTCAAAAGACGTTTTTAAGATCGTCAAAGTTGACGCATCATGGATCCATGCGTATGAGCCCGAAACAAAACAGCAATCGACCGTGTGGGTCTTCGAAGACGGGCCAAATCAAACAAAAGTTGTTCGTGGAAGAAGCACTTCGAAGCAAATGGTCGCCTGTTTCTTTGGAAAAACTGGTCATGTGGGGACTGTTCGCTTGAGCAACATAGGACGGTTAATTCTGAGTAGTACACCACAATTTGTTTGCCTGAAGTCTTCGGAGAAATTTGAAAAACGAATAAGAGAAGACGAATCATTGTGCACCATGACATGCGAGCTTTTACACATCGGTTCAAACCAGCGCCTTTTTGACCGGCCAAAACATCGAATTGATGGGTCATCCGCCGTACAGCCCTGACTTGCCACCCAAGGACTTCCATTTATTACCGCATATCAAGAAAAAAAATGCGTGGTCAACGATTTTCGTCGCCAGAAGATGCTGTTGAAGCGTTCAAAAACCATGCTTTGGAGGTGTCTCAATCGGAGTGGAAAAAGTGCTTCGACAATTGGTTTGAGGGCATGCAAAGTGTATTTTTGTTGTTGTAGCGGCAACTGTGTGCCGGGGTGACAGCCCTTGACCGAGTCAATCCAGTCCATAGAACCGGCTGTCGTGAGATTGTGCAAAAGTCTATAAATCGTGCTGGAGTGTACTTTGAAAAACAACAAAACCACCATGTTATCAAAAAGGTCAAATATTCGAATTTTCATTAATAGGCCAGAAATATATATAGCAGTCCTCGTAAATTCCTGAAATTTTCAGAAAAAAGTAAAAGCGTTGTTCTATTCGAACATATTGAATCGTGTACTTGTTTTTATATAACATGTTCTAAATTATTTACATGAAAAAAAAGTTCCAGTTTCCATTTTATTTACTATATTTAACATAGAAGAACAAAAACACAAATTATTTTTTTATTTTTTATATTTTAAGTCAAGTTTTGTTTAAATACATCAAATAAGATTAACATATTTCGATATTTCAGTCAATAAAATATTCCTTTGGAAACATAACATCAATAGTAGATTCTGTTTCAGTTTTATAATAATAAATAATAATGATATTAACGAATTGAGACATTTCTGTTTATATATTAGAGAAGTGAAATCAAAATTAAAAACCAAGTACATTTCATATACAATACAAAAATATTTGTTTAATTCACTTAATTTTTCTCCTAGCTATCTTCACTACAATTTATTATTTAACATTAGTAGTACTTTTAACTATCAATATTTAGTTTGTTAAAAAAAATTATAAAGAGATGATATAAAACTAAACTAAAAAAGAATTAAGAAAAGAATTGATTAAAATAATATATAACTTAGAATATTAAAAAAAAGAATAAATACTATGGTTAGAAAAAACAAATTGCGAAGGCGATAAAACCCAAACAAAACATGGTGTACAAAACAAGTTTTATTTTTTCAGAACAAACATTGTTCGGAAATGCTTCGAATCACAAACTTGCATTTACGATTTTAATTAGTTTGTTCCAATCAGCTATTTTATAGCAGGTCCCATATCACACGCTTATTGAAGAGGAAACAGAAGTTCGAATAAGGCGGCAAAAAAAAACACAACTACTGTTGTGAATAAAAAAATTGTTGGTCTACGTTTCTCTTAAGGAGAATTTCTAACAACGCAAAAAAGTTTCGACGTTTATGTTTAAAAAATTTAGCGTTGTGTGCAGTAATTTTTTAATTTTCAAGATCATAGTTTATTTAAAAAAAAAAAAACAAGGGATCACAGAGACCAACTCTTCTTAGCTGCATGATATGTTAATATAAAAAACTGCAATTAATTTCTACAAAAAAAGTCGCTTCGGCCTTTAAAGAGCTAAACTCTTGAAGAAAAATTAGTTTCAACACAAAACTATTACAAAATTCTCTGGTTAAAATCGTTCTACTTATTTCATTATTTTAAAATATTTATGTTGTTGTAGCGGCAGCTGTGTGCCGGAGTGACAGCCCTTGACCGAAGAATTGCTGCTTCGGGTCAATCCGGTCCATAGAACCGGCTGTCGTGGGATTAAAAGTTTAAAATATTTATATTTTATATCAGCTCCCTGAAATCGTTAACCCAAATGTCATTTTGATCATAATGAAATAAATCATTTGATCATAATAAATTTGTAATAAAAAACAAAACATTTCAGTTTTTTTTTAATGAAGATTGATATCTTTTAGATATCTTTTTAAAACACCTCTTAAAAACGAATTTTTCTTTAATAGCTGTCTCGATTTTATAATTTTACCAAATACAGTGCATTCTGGGCCGAGTGAACACCTGTTCGAGTGAACTACTCGTTCGTATGAACACCAAAATTTTTACATTTTTACATTAGTTACATTCAGATGATGATGGAGACAATGTCAAAAATTAAAGTGTCATTGGCAAAGCAACGAATAACTTAGATTGGGCTGCATAAATTTCGGGATGTAGCTATAGAAAAAACTAGAAGTACCTCTAAAGAAACAAACATAAAAGATTTCTTTGCTTCTATGTAGGAAACAATAAATGTTGATCATTACCTATTAAATAAACAAAACTTATCAATTTTTTCTTTAACTGGGTAAAATGAACTTCGGGATAGGGTGAACAGGACTTGCAATAATTTGTTCACTCGAACCAGAGTAGACTGTAAATGACCGAGTATGATAAAAAAATCCAGTCTTTGGACTCTGCTGAGTAATTCCATGAAAAGCGATCAAGTGAATTTAGGATGTTCTCTGCGATTTTGATTAAAATTTCGAAAATATGTTTATTTATGAGCGCTAAAAGCCAACCCATATTTGGATTTTCAAAATTTTGGAAATATCTAATTCGAAGCCGTATAAAATGTTTGGAGACGTTTTTTTAAGTGCTATATCTTTCGACAGAGTTGTTCAATCACAACCAAGTCTTTACTTTAATTATTCAGTTGCAATGTTGTTTCATAAAATAAAGGAAAAGCCAACATAATTATTTTTGAATTTTTTAAAATTTTAAATACATTTTTTAACTCTTTGATTTTTTTTTAAAAATTTAAAAGGCTTATACGGTTAAACAGAGCACTCAATAATTTTAGGATTTAGTCTTGTTAACAACTTTAAAAACATATAAGAAGTAGCAGTAGTTTCGTTTTAAAAGCCATATTTTATTTTTTAAATTTAAAATAATGTTGTTTTTAACATTTTTTTTAAAAAGTTAAAGTTGCCAATACCTTCGTCAAAGAACTCAGTAAGTTTCAGAATGGAGTCTCATCTAATTATAGGTAGAAAATACTATTTAGTTTCCGTGTAACATTTTTTATTTTTTTATTTCTCTTTTTATTTATTCCCAATTATTAAATAAGACTTCATCCTGAAATTTACTGAGCACTATAATTAAAGTATGTATTAGCTACTTATATTTAAAATGTATTTAAAGAAACATTATTTTTAAAAAAAATTCTTTTACGAAACACTTTTTTCAAGACTTCATTCTGCAACTTACAGATTATTCTAATAAAAGTATAAGCTTTGCAAAAAAAAAATATTAAAATTTAAAAAAAAATAGAAAAAGGGCAAGAAAATTTTGAAAAACCAAATATGGATTAACTTTAAGCGCTCATAGATGAGGAAATTAGGAAATATTTATCAACATCGGAGAACATTCCAAATTTACATGATCACTTCACATCAAATTACTCAATTGTTTCAATTTCAGTTAAGAACAACTGAATAGTGTTGGCTTTTCTTTTATTCCAACGTCTGAAAATAAATAATAATAAATGATTTAGAACCCTAATTACGGTATGTTTTCTGAGACAGAATAAAACTTGAAGGTCTTAGGGGTCTTGCCAAAATGAATTTCGTTTGTTAATGCGTATTACATTTCAAATTGTTTTTATATACCATTAAAAGTGTCTGATTTTGTCTTTCGAACCAAAAACAAAAAGCCATATTCATAAAATTCTACAGTAGGTTTAAATTCAAAATTTGTTTTTCGAGTGAAAATTTAAGAAATAAAACTAGTTATTTTTGCACTTTAATTTCATTTTAACTTAGAAGAATAGAAATCTACCAATTTATATGTTATGCTCGGTTACTTTTTGAATATCAGTAAAAGAAATGAAATAAAAAAAACATCGATCGATTTTCATCACATACGGAATAGATATTTTTAAAACAAGTGCTTCGTTTTGTTGTAGTAAAAATACTGCGACCTCCCACACACTTTAACTTTATGACAAACTGAACGACTTTAGGGAACATTTTACTTGGATTCCATTTTTAATATATTTATGCTTTTATTATTAAAACAACAAACGAAAATGTATTTATATCGTCAATTTGGCTTTTTGTTAAATTAATACTGTTATAAAACAAATTTGTCCGAGACGAAACAAACTATCCGTTGACAAAAGTAAATTAATTCTAGTTTTTGTAAATCAATCGAATTTAAACTCGTAAGTGAAAACAATTCGAACTTATAAACAAAACGAATTCGAACTCTTAAATCAAACGGATTCAATCGCGTAAATAAAACAAATCACACTACAAAAATTTTCAATATGTATTTTGAAAGTTCAAAGTTACAACAATCCACCAAAAGGATGATAATAAAGTTTCGTTCGTTGTTAATACGAAACCAAAGGCGTTCGAATTCTAAAAACTAGAATTGCTGCATTTTTTGAGTTTTGACAAGCAAATTCGTGTGATTTACAAACATAAAATCATTTCGTCTTTTGACAGTTTGTTTCCTCTGAGACGAATTCGTTTCATATAGAAATGCTGCGTTTGGTTTTTCGTAACGCGAATTTAACTTTTAAAATTTAAAATATTTTGTAATACAATTTTGAAGGTATTTTAAAAAAAAAAACTAATGTATATTGAGAATATACGGAAGGATTAAGAGACTGCAGTGCTGTTATAAAAAAGCTATGCCATGCATTATTTATAAGTTGTGTAAACTTATTTTAAAGGGTAGATAAAAAATGCGACGCGTAAGAAAAAGTAGATTCTTTTAGGCTGTTCCTTAATTTGAAGATGAACAAATTGGTTCTGTTAAAAAAATAGTATGGAAAAGCCAATAAAAATTAAAAAAATTCTTAGCCAATCACATAATAAGAACGCAGAGTAAATAAAGTTTTTCGGAAGTAACAAACTTTCAAAATATAGATCCTATTATATCTTTGTCTTCAACTATACAGGGTTTCTTTACAACCGATATGGGAGGAGAGATGTCCATAACGTTTAACTTTTTTTAAGTAGGTATTTTCGCAATTGCAAATACAACAATGAAAATAAAAAGAACACTTTTTAGATATAACATCTTTTAATAAGCCCCTATATTCATCAAATTTGCAGAAAAATCAAGTTCAAGCATTAACCTCTGCACATTTCTACATTATTTAAAAATCTACTACACCATTACCATTTCTAATTAAAATTTAGCGAATACAAATTAAAATTGAGAAACGCAAATTGAAATTAAGAAAACAAATTAAAATTGAGAAAACGCAAATTTAACCTTGGTAACGTTAATTGAAATTATTTATAATTAAAAATGAAAAAAAGTAAATTTAAATTGAGGAAAGAAAATTTAAAAATTTGAAATTGAAAAACCTGAAATTGGAAAAAACAAATTGAAATTAAGCAAATACAAATTAAAATTGAGAAATCACAAATTGAAACTGCGGAACGTAAATTGAAATTATTTTCAATTAAAAAATAAAAAAGCTAAATTTAAATTGAGAAAAGAAAATTTCAAATTGAAATTAAAAAAACCATTGTTGAAATTAAAAAAGCCAATTTGAAATTAAGCAAATACAAATTAAAATTGAAAAAATTCAAATTGATATTTTTAAAAAACCTAAAATTAAAAAAAAATTGAAATTAAGCAAATACAAATTAAAATTGAGAAATCACATATTGAAACTGAGGAACGTAAATTGAAATTATTTTCAATTAAAAAATAAAAAAGCTAAATTTAAATTGAGAAAAGAGAATTACAAATTGAAATTAAAAAACCATTGTTGAAATTAGGAAAAGCCAAATTGAAATTAAGCAAATACAAATTAAAATTGAAAAAATTCAAATTGATATTTACGAAACATAAATTGTTATTGAGAAATCAAAATGTACCACCCTTTTTTTTAAAAAAATTGTCTCGTTTGTTTTGTTCAAATAACGAATAAAAACTCATTATCGTCCATTTGGGTTTTTGTAGCACGAAGTAAACTGATTGAATTGAAAGTTCAATTTAAAATTTTTCGTAATGGAATTATGAATAAGTTGATTCGTGTGATTTTTAAAACTGGTATCCTTTAGTCTACTGACAGTTCGTTTTATCTCAGACGAAATCGTTTTATAGAAAGAGGCTGTTAATTGAGATTTAATAGTGGCGTCCATTTACTTGGACAATATGGGGCTTAAATGAAAGGTAGTAGCGTAAGCTGGCCCTTATAGGCGACATGGCTTCGAAATAAATACTCCATCCATTTACCTCGACAATGTGGGACTTAAATTAAAGGTAGTAGCGATACGAGCAAAATTATGTGTTAACTTTACGGACAAGCTTGGGGCCCGCTAGACCTATTGTGGGGGAAAATGCGAAGGGGTGATGTTTTTAAAATCAAAATATTTTAAAATCGCGCGATTTAGTAAAAATAACTGCACCAGTGATCAATTCCAGAAGGCTTTAACGTCCCGAGTCCCTAGATGAATCCAGTTCATAGCTGAAAGCTTTTAAGCCCGGTCGAAGGCGGCTACACAGGAAGAAGTTTTTAATAAAAAAATCGACAACTGCAATGGGTCTAGCGAGTCCTAAACATGTCCAATCCGTAAAGTTATCACACATTTGGACTCGTGAGGTTACTGCCTTTAATTTAAGTCACATATTGCCGTGGAGAGTAAGTGTGGTCGTTTTTTCGATGCCACGCTCAATGTGGGAGTCATCCAAACTATTTATGTTGATTTTTGTGTTCTCTGAATAATTCTAAAGTAGATGACAGTGTTTAAAGAGTTCCAAACACGTACGATCCGTAAAGTTATCACGCATTTGTACTCGTGCGGTTACAACTTTTCCGAGGTGAGTGGGCGTGTTTTCTTTTTGCTAGGTGTGTCCCCTATAAACTAAGCTTTTGGCAAATCCAGTAAAATATGAGCAGCTGCTGTATTTTGAACCACGGTTTTTGTTTGTCTCTTACTGGGTGCATTCTCAGAAACTCTTACACCTCATTCGCATATAGAATTGAGGTCCGCTTTCACCGGATTTTGTGCCGAAGCCAATTACATGTTTTACTGAATTGTACTGAAATTAAAAAATCCAATGGAAATAAAATGCATTGGATTTCGGTTACCGTATTAAATACAATGGCTTAATTTGTGTACTGTGCTCAGTTCCTCAATTTCAATTTGTATTTTCTCAATATCAATGTATTTTTTGGATATCAACATTAATTTTCATTTCTCGATTTTAAATTTCATTTCACTGAATTAATTTGTCGCTCTACAATACCAATTTGAATTTTCAATTCCAATTTAAATTTCATTTTCACAATTTCAATAAACGTTTCTCAATTTCAATTTGTGTTACCAATTTCAGATGTATTTCTCAATTGTAATTTAATTAATCTCAAATTCTTTTCAGATGTCATTTTTCAATTTTAATTTAATTAATCTCAAATTCTTTTTATTTTTCTAAAGTTTTAACTTGCATTTTTTAAATTTTAGTTAATATTTCTCAATTTCAATTAGAAATGGTGTACGATAGGATAAAACCGATACTAGTCTTGTTTTTGTGCAGTTATTATGATTTCTTTTTCTCAAAACGTTCCATAGAGAGCAATAAAATAAATAAAAATCACCACAGTCAAGATTTCGATTTCATTTGCAGAATATTTTTAAATTAACAATCTATTGCAGTTTAGAAGCAGAATGTTTTTGGGCCAGTTGAATTTGGACATGTAATTTCGGTAACAGCAAAAACAACCTCTATCCAATTTCTATCTAATTGTGAGCTGGGCACAGCATTTTGATTATATTAATTAGTTCTAATTTATATAACCAAAATAACAGAACGGCAATTTCTTTAGTATTAAAGGAATATTTTGAAAAAAATTGCACATACAGCATTTCCAATACCAATATAAAGGAAATAGTTTGTAAGTTTAGAAAAAGGTAACAAATTGAAATTGTTTGCGCCTGTAAGAAGTGCAGTGTAAGTTTAACGTTGGCCGGTGCTGATTAGAACTATTAGAATACCCCTATCCGGTGTGAAAAAAATGATCAAAACTAAGCTTTAAATGGTGTGTACCTAATTAAAACGTCACTCTTTCTTGAGTGCTGCTGCCTTGAGTGATCTTTTAATTCTACACGCGATGGGAATAAATGCAAACAATAACAACATTGCTGAACTGTTTCGGCACCATGTTTGTTGGGCTGGGCTTGGCATAAGGCGACTACGGCAGTGTTTGTAAGATTTGTACTACTATTATCACTATTGTTTTTGGATATATTCAAGTTCAATAACTCTTTAAGCCACATGGATTCATGTTCTTTTTCCCCTTCTAAAGCTGCTATACTACCTTCATCTTTCGAATTCCCAGGCACTTCTTGTTGGTCGCATTCTCGAATATCAACTGCGCACTTACGTTTACATTTGGCAACGTCTGTATTCTTCGATTGACTACTCACCGCATTACGTTTTCGTTTGTTTGTAAGGTTTTCCGCTTTCGAGCAGCGTTGCTCCATGTGGGTTGTCAGACGCTCTGCATCCACAAAGCTCTTCGCACATTTTATGCATTGCCTATATTCAGATTTTATGTGCTCTTGCCGCAAATGTGTGTTATATAGAATAAAGCCTTTTATTTGTTTTGAACAATATATGCAGTTGTATGTTTGCAAGTTAATTTGCTTTATGGAAGCCTTAATTTTAATTCTCTTTCCTTGCGATTTGGGCATCGAATTCTCTTTACGTTTTCTTTTGTTAACTTTTTCGACCGCCTTAACGATTTCAGGTATTTTTGGTTTTTTGGCCTTGGCTTTGTTAATAGGTTGAGGTGACACCTTGGCTTTAATTATGGGCTGCCGCAATTTCACTGCAACGGCAGGAGATTTCTTGTATAACGTTTTGGTATTTTTAACTGATTTCGTTGTAGGGGCTTTAAAAGATTTCGAATCTTTTTGTGGCATTTGTTTCGTTTTGGTTTTGCTCCTTAACAATTTCCCTAAAATTTCATTTTTAGTTTTATTTTTGGAATTAGAGGTTGAGGGTGGTTTTGTGACCATTTTGTTTTCGGCATTTTTCTCAAGCTCTAATTTGGTATGACTTTTTAAGTGTTTAAGGTGATTTAAATAGCCGCTCACAACTTTGTGGCATACTTTGCACTCAAAAAAGAACGATTTCCTTTTAAGGAATTGAAAGATACGAGCCGTCTTTGCCACTTCCTGCTGCCGAGCGCCGTTCCAGCCGAACGCACTCACATGTAGTATTTCTCTTAAGTGGGATTTGTACTGCGCGTACTCATGTTTAATAAGAAAATGTCGACACAAGGACAAATACTGGACACCGCATTTCACTTTGCACACGGGGCACTTTAACTGCTTCATTATGGGATCCCTCAAGGTTTTCGATTCCACCGGGTGCTTACTTATTACATGGTCCTTATGATCTTTAAAAACATCATCGATGCGTCCACACAGTTGACATTCATAGAATGTTGTATTTTGCATGTAACGCAGGCGTATTGTCATAGCGCTATCATGTGCCGCACGGGGCTTTTCAGCCAAAACGTCACCATTATATGATCGATGTTTGTATCGCATGTGGTGCACTAAGCGCTTTTCTTGGGGAAATCCAAAATGGCATTCCGGACACTTAAAACCTTCGTGTACGCGTTCGTGCAGTGAAAGACTTTCTTTATCGGGCAGGTTAAGGTGGCATTCTTTGCAGCTAAAGAAGTTTGGTGCAACAGTTTTGGACTTTTTGACTGGTTCTTCAGATTCACTATCACTAGAGACCAAACTCAAACTGGCAACTAGTCGCAACTGTTTATCGTCATAGCTTTTTCGTTTTCTCCTTTTTGACGGTGTTGATTCCTGCTTAGTTTCCACACGACGAAAAACGATCTCTTCATCATCTTCACTAAAAGCCGTTGTGCTAGCATCAGTGCTTGTAACAGGAGTCAATAGCAATTGGTTGTCCTTTGTCGTCTCTGTTTGAAATTTCGCGGATGCTACTACCACAACGTTTTGAGAACAATTAAGAACTGGCTTTTGGTTTTCCTCAATGCACGAAGGGTTGATCACTTGTTGACAATTCTGATTATCCGCCGCATCATCTTCATCGCCATCGTCCAGGTCTATAATGGCTACAATTCGATGTCCCTGATTATCCACGATGTCTGGTGGTCGAGGTGCTGCTGGCACTGGCGTGGCAATAGTGCATATCGACGATGCCGGTGTGCTTTCCCTCGAGGTCAACACTTCAATAATCTTCGCATCATCTCCCTCACTGCCACCAGTCGATTGGGGTGGCGTATACTGGGAATTAAAATGACCAATGAATGTCTGCGACGGTTGACTTTCAGTTTGAGGCTGAATCTGAATAGGCTCAATTTGCTGCCGCTGTAGCCGTTGTTGGTCAACTTTTTGTATAAACAAGTCGTACAACATATCATCGTCATCTACTATGATGGGAGTATCTGGACGACAACAGGCGGGTGGCGGCTGAGCTACTGGCGGCAGTGAAATGATGGCAGAATCGACATCTATTTCAACATCGCTATCGCTGCTTTGAGTGCCTTCGTCTAAGCGATGAAATATCTGAACTCGATCGTCGCAATCCTTGCATATATTGCCCAAAGTGGGCGTTGAACGTAGCAGCTAGTATAGGAGAAAAACAATTGTTAATTTAAAATCGAAACAGAGGACTATAAAATTTCTTTTTTAATGCATATATTGTACTCGTATAGAAGAATCAGAAAAAAACATATATTTGTGTTTTATCCCTTTTCATTTCTTTGAAATTTATGGCCCTATCTGAGGAGAAAATGTTCGTAGTACAACTTCCATCTGCCAGCGTTTATTTACCTCGTAATATGGAACACACACAAGTATCCCAGGTTTAAAGACTTGAATTCTTCTGAGGCGGATTTGTCCACTTTGGAATGACAGCGATTTTGTGATTATGAGATTAACCTATAAGTCATGCTAAAGATTCCCTTTAATAAGTAAGTGTATCAGAGTTTTACAGCAAGATGGTTATAAAAACATTTTTATCACGAATCAATACAAATTTATTAGTCGTCGGAGCATTGGGGTCAATGTATAAAGAAATAATATCGTGCAATGCTAACTGATTTTCTTACTGTCTGGAAAAGTATTCTTGAAATTGAAGCAAATGTCTTAATTTTATTATAAGCAACTGAACATCGAGAAGACTGCCTAGGTATTCAAACAAGTAAATAAAAGACTCTTATCTAAGTTTAATTTTAAAAATTAAATTAGTAAAAAATGGCCTATTATACCCTATTTAGAAGGGCCAATTCAAAAAAGGGTACTAAATACCCTTGGTATTTAGTAAATTTATTGTTTCTTGTTATCCATGGGGCCGTATCTCCGTACAATAAGGTCGTACCTAAAAAAAAGTTCGCCGTACACCTTCGAATATAAATTATTGTTGCAAGGTAGTTTCGAAAAAAGTACTTTTTGGAGAAGTATTCGCGCTTTGAAATTTGTTTAAAGTGTGACACATCAATGTTTTTGTCTCGAAGTTCCCCCTGCTGGTACATACCCATCATATCTCAGTTGCTACTACCCTAATGTACCACCATAATATCAGCTAATGAAGTATTTCAATAATCCCAGCAGAAAAATTTTTATTTTGCCGAATGTAGGGGTTGTCTCTCTAAGTTTTTTGTTATATCTTCGGAGTTTAAAGTCGGATGATTTATGTGTTTTAAAAGTCATTGACCTTAAAATGAATTAATGAAAATTCAATCAACCAAAATGCCAATCAAATGCAGTCAGTTATGCACTAAGATTTGGAATAATTCCCAAATAAATTTCAGTTGGCCAACAAACAGAACGCAACAGACTTCCCGATTCGCTTAGAAGTTGCTTGCAAGATGCTTCAAATGATGGAGAGGACGGGCCCCATATTGATTTAAACGCCAACATAAACAAAAAAAATTGTCAATAATGGAGTGCTTCTAACTCTGTGTGGTTTCAGCAAGATGGTGAAACTCCTCACAAAGCCCGGCCTGCTATGACAGAATTGCAACGAAAATTTCCCAATAAGCTGATATCCAGAAACTCCACATTTCGTTGGCCCCTCAGGTCGCCTGACCTTCTTACTGCACCTAACATTTTCTTGTGGAGTTATTGCAAACAGGAAGTCTACAAAGAAAAACCAACAAATTTGAATGAACTTAAGCAATACATTCGAAAAACAATTAAGGCTTTTCCTGCTTAACTCTCCAAGCAGTAATGAACAACTTTTTGGTAAGATGCTGTACATGCATCAACGAGAAGGGGGGGGGGGGCATTTAAATTCCATGCTATATATAATTATTTATTGTATTCTTCTGGCAACGAAAATCGTTGACCACGCATTTTTTTCTTGATGTGCGGGAATAAAAATAAGTCAATGGGTGCCAAGTCAGGGCTGTACGGTGGATGACCCATCAATTCGACGTTTTGGCCGGTCAAAAAGGCGCTGGTTTGAGTCGACGTGTGAGAGCTCGCATTGTCAAGGTGCACAATGATTCGTCTTCTCTTGTTCGTTTTTCGAATTTCTCCGAAGACTTCAGGTAAACCAATTGTGGTGTAGCAGTCAGAATTGACCATCCTACGTTGCTCAAGCGGAACAGTCGCCACATGACCAGTTTTGCCGAAGAAATAGGCGACCATTTGCTTCCAAGTGCTTCTTCCACGAACAACTTTCGTTAGATTTGGCTCGTCTTCGAAACCCACACGTTCGATTGCTGTTTTGTTTCGGGCTCATACGCATAGATCCATGATTAGTCACCTGTGACGATCTTATAAACGTCTTTTGATCGTATTTTTTTAAAATTTCTTTGCACCAATCGACACGAGCCTTTTTTTGAGCAATTGTCAAATTGTGCGGGATCCAACGTGAACAAACCTTTTTTACGGCCAGGTGTTTATGCAATATCAAATGTATGCTGATGGAAGAAATGCTCAAGGATGCCTCTATCTCACGGTATGTCACATGACGATCTTGCATTATCAGTTCACGCACGGCATGAATGTTCTCTGGCACAACGGCCGTTTTTGGACGACCTTTGTCTTTGAGCGAGCCTCGGCCACGATTGAATTCATTAAAGCAGTTTTTTACAGTGCTATAGGATGGTGCTTCATCGCCATAAAAAATTTAAGTTCATCGATGCACTCTTGTGGTGATAATACACGTCCAAAGTTGTGAAAAATGATCGCACGAAAATGTTACGAGTTATTTACATTTTTTTGACACATTGATTTTTTCAAGTCACTGTAAACGACGCAAAAGATATTCGGTCGTACGTCAAAAAGTTCTGAGTACGTTTATGCTAAAAAATGTCAAACTTTCGAATGGAAACGTCAGATGGCGCCAGGCAACACTTAAGTGGAAAATAAGGTGCTGGAAATACGGTTATTCAGAAACAGTGAAATTATCTCACCTATTTCAATATGCATTGACTTTTAAGATTTGTCTAAATTTAAGCCACTTATCCACGGGATCCCCTTCATACCCTTTTGGCAATATTCAACAACAGACAGAAATATGGGTTTTCAAAAAAAACTTTAAAACTTTCGTCACGAACTTACATAGGCTAATGTTTCATCGGGCCCCAATAATTTAGTTCTGTCAAACATGAACCAACCAACCACCAACGACAAAATGGAAAGAGTATAAAACTTAAAGACGTTTTAAATTGTTTGTCATAACTTCACTCAGAACATTGCCATTTGGTTGTGTATTGCATTGTGTCCAGTGTTTTGACAATTCATCGTCATCAAAAAATGGAATTAAAACATGAACATTTTCGCGCAATGATTTTTTAAATTTTTTGGCTCGGATTGTTGAAGTAGGAGTGTCTTAATCAACTTATTTCGACTTTTGCTGATGAAGCGCTATAAAAAAACTACTACCACCAGGTTTCAAGAGTTCAGTCTCGTTCACCGTTCGCTTTAGGATGAATTTTGTGAAAGTTGTCCAACTTTGGTCGTTTTGCCGGAAACCATTGATGCTGTGCTTGAATACCGTGGAATTGGGGCATCCTTGGGCACTAGTGTGAGAAGCATCAATAATATATTGCTTGTTCATTTGAAATTATTTGAGATTGTTGGATCCCAAGAGAAGAAAAGAAGACGGATCATTTTCCATCACGATTTGAGCGCTCAAGATGTCAAATTGATGGGTCATCCGCCGTACAGCCTTGGCACCCAATGACTTCTTTTTTCCTCACATCAAGAAGAAACTGCTGGTTTAACGATTTTCGACTCCCGCAACAGCTGTCAAAAACCATGTTTTATGTATTCTCAATCGGAGTGGAAGAAGTGCATCACAGATTTGTTTGAGTTCATGATAAAGTGTTTTGATCTTCACGGAGAATATTTTAAAAAACAATAACAACATTTCCAATGATAAATAACTGTTTTTGATTGTTGGACCCGAAATGTAAATGGCAACCCTAGAAATAATGTATCCACGTATTTATTTATTTTTAACTCCAAACCAAACAAAAACTTTTACGAAAATGAATGAGTTTGGCACAAAAAAATGAGTTACAGGGGATTTTCCAAAATCGATAGTGAAATCCGATTTTCGGAAAGGCACACTCCAATAAAATTGTACATAGTAAGTTCCAAAAATCAATTCCGATAAGTTTTTCAAAACGAGATTCATAGTAAGCGCCCAGTTCCGAGACAGATAAAATTGTACTTAGTAGGGACATAAATACTGTTACAACATTGAATACACCCATTTCAATAGTAGAACTGAACATACCCCGTTAATGTCATATGGGTTTTGAAAGCTAACCTCAATAGCGTTAGTCTGTAACGGGATTTTATAATTGTTTCAACTTTTATCATGGAGTGGTCAGATAATGAGAACCGTATTGCTGTAATAGCGCTCTCAAGCTCCGGCCACTAGGGATTAGCCGCATGTTCGGCTACCGATGCATACAACTGTTTGAGGAGACTGGAGATATAAAAGACTGCCACCGGTCGGTCCGCCCACGCTCTGTTCGAACACCGCATGTCATCAAAGCCTTTTAATCAAGAATTCACAGAAATCCGCTGCGAAAACAGAAAATAATGGCCCTTGAGATGAATATCACGCAAACGACCATGAGTCGAATCATTAAAAAAGACTTGGGACTTGGGGCGTTCAAACGACGTACCGGTCATTTATTGACTGCAGCTTTTAAAAAATAGCATTGAAAAATGCAAACGTCTTTTGGTGAAGCACGCTGATAACTTGCACAGAAAAATTTTGTTCACCGATAAAAAAAATTTTACCGTTCAGGAAAAATTTAACAAGCAAAATGATAGACATCTAAGTAAGCATCTGAACTGATCCCAAGGGTGGCAAAGGGTCATCACCCAGCTTCAGTCATGGTTTTGTGGGGTGTCTCTTACGATGGGGTCACTGACCTGCATTTCGACGAAGGAGTAAAAACATCGGCCAAAGATTACCATGAACTCGTTTTGGAAGCTGTTGTGAAGCCTCTTAACAATTTCGTTCAAAAACCAGCCATGGACTTTCCATCAGGATTCTGCGCCGGCCATAAGGCTAAAACGTTCCAGGCCTGGGTTCGAAACAATTTGCCAGCGTTCATTTCCACTGAAGAATGGCCCTCAGATAGTCCAGATTTGAACCCATTGGATTACAAATTGTGGACGGTTTTAGAGGACAAGGTTTGTCACAAAAGATACCCTTACATTGGATCTCTTAAGACAGATTTGGTTCGAGCTGTGGCCAAATTTCCAATGGACTAAGTTCGTGCAGCTATTAACGATTGGTCAGTGCGACTTAAGGCGTGTGTAAAGGCAAAAGGCGGACATTTCGAATAAGTAGATTCTTTTTGGATACAATATATATAAATAAATATATTAAAAAATTTTTGGTCCAAAAACAGTCAGTACTTTTTATTTTACAGCATAAAACGGGTGTAACAGTATTTATGTCCCTACTTAGTACTAAACTCTAAAAAAAACATTGCACTTAACTCTAATAAACAGCATTAAGGTAAAAAAAAACTAGTAACCACAACGTGTAGCCATGTCAAGACCAACAGGTTGTACTGCCAAACTAAATAATTAGGCTAGTGTACAATTGAGGATGTGTAAGCAAAACAAAATCACCTCCCAACGAAATGAAAAGACAGACAAGCGGTTGAACCTCGCTAATTCGGTTTAAAAAGTTATTCTAATTATTGGGGTAACAAAATTCATTGTCTACACAATTATGGAAACACCCCCATACACAAGTATGACTGTATTGGTATGCGAACGTTTGCCTAGGACCTGCCTGAGAAACCCCACCAGCAAGCAGGTCATCTACATTCATTCATTATTTTTTTTTGCAAAACACTTAAATAATTCTTACCTTTTGCGATGCCTTATCCGCCTGCGTTTCTTGAGACGACAATAGACGCTTCTTGTTGAACTCTCTAAGAGTCTTTGCCGTAAACTTAAGATTTGCTTTCGTGCGACAAATTCGACAAAATTGTATTTTGCCCATATTGCAAACTTTCAACTTACTAATTTACTATACTTTTGTACAGACTCAAAACAACTAAATTCAATAGGCACACATTCAAAATTATTAAAATAAAAAGTATAATAAACGAAAAACTCGACGACTACTCTGTTTTTTTCTTTTGTTGCCGTGAATTGTTAATTGTTGTTTATTTGGAGGAAAAAAAGTGACAGAAGGAAAAAAGGCGGGTTGTCAAACAGTTTTTAATAACAGCCACACTATTATCGACATTGTGTAAAGCCAGAACAGAGTTCACAGCTGAATTAGAATAAATCGGCGACTTGCCGCCACCGCTTATTTTTGACGATGCGCTTTGCAAACCAAAGCCAAAAATGTTGGATGGCGGTTGTTTTAATTACTTTTAGACACTTAGGCATAGTATTTACGACAAACGGAATTTTGGAAAATTTTAAAACCGGTGATATTAGTTTTCAAATGAATTATTTTAATGACATACATATATTCATTTTGACATTTTGTTAAAAACTCGAGCAAGAGGTCTCGAGCCGGTTAATCCTCGAAAGTGTCTTCCCAACTTTTGATATATTTTTTTCGCAGGTGACAAAAACTCCTTGGCCAATCAATTTCAGAACATAAATGCCTCCACTGCTGGTGATACACATCAATATTACAGTTGCTAATTCCGCCACAATCGAAAATTCCTAACGTAATGTCGCAAACAGAAATTTCGTATGCTGTGCTATTTGCAAGTATGTTTTTTTTTAATATGCAGATCGAAAATTTGTGTAACATGTTGTTAATTAAGGTCTGTACGGAGTTATCTGTAGCTATTTTTGTTTGGTGGTATTCACCTAAAATGCAAAAGGTGGCGAAATTTAAAACGGTTACTGCATGTTTATAAAAGACGTGTAGACTTTTTTTTACCATCTGCAAACGAAAACTAATGTTTTAAGCCTAGTATTTACCTACCACGAAATTTCGCTTAATAGTTTTGCATTTATCTCTACACGAAAGAATTGTAGTGTAGAGCAGCGTAGAAACAGTCGTTATTTATATTTAAAAATCTGATTTTAATCTTATTTATTTAAAGTATATACCTTAAAAAACGACTTCACAACATTTGTTAATTTATATTTTTGTAATTTTATCAGAACATTATTTTTCGTTTGCAGATGGTGAAAAAAGTTTATACTACTCTTTTAATCATCACTGTAACAGTTGCAAATTCCGCCACCTTATTGTTTCAGCTGAGTATGTACCACCAAACGAAAATAGCTAAACGGAATTTACCAATAGTAAATTTCGTTTGTTTTGCTTCATGTATTTCTTATGGAAGCGATAATTTCGTTTTAGGTGAATACTAGGCTTTAATAATTATTTGGTCAAGGGATTCTTGACTTTTGCAAAAAAAAAATGTTGTAGTCATTTTTGAGGGTATTTTAAAAAATATGATTAAAATAATTTATTTAAAAATGAACAACGGCTGCTTGTTCTACACTACTCTACACTACAATTTTTTCTTTTTTTTCGAGATAAATGCAAATCTCCTAAGCGAAAATTCGTTTAAGGTGAATACTAGGTTTTACTATTTCAACAAATTTCCTTTTTTCTTGCATATTTATAACTGAAATCTGGTACTAAGCTCGTTCATGCGTAAACATAAAACTACCCATTAATGAGGTTTTGCCAAAATTTGTTTACGTAAAATAACAGAAATGCTGAAAATGGAATAGTTTCTGAAATTTCAAGATGTACACCTGGATAATCACAAACAAACTTCTCAGAGTTTTTTTATAAGGAATTGACACATTTTCACATAAAAAGACAATCTTGTATTAAGAGAAAAAACTTTGAGTCAATACAAGAAATAATAAAATACTGCATGATTTTTAATTTGAATGCTGCTGTACCAATTTCGCGTAAGAATTTTACTGAGCTTGTGATCAAGGACTTATAACAGCTTAGTTTATCAGGGTTTATTTGATATACAATTCTGTTAATCCATTTAACCTTTTCCCTCGAAAACAAGCTAAATTCTGGACATATATTCCAATTGCTCTGATCTACAAGTCATTTGTTTCGTGTAGAGATAAATGCAAACCTCCCAAACGAAAATTTCGTTTAAGGTGAATACTACGCTTTAAGTGATGGTCTGGGCACACGAAGTTTGTCTGAAAATCAATGAAAATATGTTTAAAATTTAAAAAATGTTTATATTACCATACATTGATTCAATATTTGTTGATTGTATATTTTTGACACTTATTTCATGGGTTTTAAGAAAAACCAGAAGTTGAAAAATACGCAGCATAAGAAAAAAAATATCAGTGTACATTACAAAAAATGACATCAACTGTGCCGAAACAAAAATAATAAATGGAGCTAGCCGCGTTTTTGAATTTTGCCGCACGGTTTTTTATGTTTCATACTGTTTTTATATTCTCTTCATTTGTAAATTGTGTATCAGAAGACAGAAAATTAAATTTCGATTTTGAAAATTGTTTAAAATTATAGATTCCGGGCTTTTTTTAAACCAACGGCGTCAAAAACTTTCGGCGTCGCAACTTTTTGAACACTACTTGAATTCGTATTTCATTTCGAACTGAATCAGACTGACGGTTGGAATTTAAGCGACTTCCCTCTAAGAAAACCGGCACGAAAACGAAACGTTGGCGAAGTCATTTTTTCATACAAGACTACGAAAACGAACCGATTTTGCGATACGTAAATGCACCGTAAACGTTAATTTCGGAATAAGAGAATTAGAAAATAAAAAGTAGTAGTTTGAATGTATTGGTAGTACGCCAAGGCTAAGCTAAAGTAGTACTTTTACGTAACACTAAAGCGGTCCGTTTTCGTAATACCAGAGTGTTGCGTTTACGTAACACTGAAGCGGTACGTTTTTGTATCTGCAAAACGTTCTGTTTCCGTACTGAATTTCTTTCTCTATCGAAATAATATAAGCTTTTTTATACTGAAGAATTAATGTTGCATATATTGTGAATGATTATGAATTCTTTGGCTATTACAAAATATAGATATGTAGATATAAATATACTACAAACGTTTTATAAATACCTATTATATTAACACTTACAAAAGCTGATTTTGTTTAACAACAATCAGATCATCACACTTCAAACATCAACTAAAACAATTAGTGTTCTGTCAACATGGCTGCCCGAATAAGAAAAAACAGTTAATGCCGTTACCATAAAGGTCCATTTAGTATTGACGGTTGACGGTAGGCAATCAGCTATTTCAGTTGAGGGTTGCATTTTGCATGTGTTAGAGGGAGATAACTACAGTTTGACGGTTGACGACGGTAGACTTCTGCAGGTTGCAAAATCTACCGTCAACCGTCAACCGTCGAGACTAAATGGGCCTTTAAGAAAAAACAGTTCGTTTTCGTATCGCAAAAACGGCACGTAAACGGATTGTTTTAGGTACTTTTTGGTTTAAATACGTTCTTTTTCATTACGCAAAATCACTTCCATTTCGTACCGTAAAAAACGGCACGTTTACGAAGAGTTTTACGTAGAATTAATTTCGTCGTATTTTTATATGAAAAACTATGCAAGTGTTAGTGATATGGCGGTCCGTATGCAGTTCGTTTTCGCACCGCAAAATGCGTTACGTTTATTTTTCTTGGAGGGTTACTATAATTTATATTTTGGTACTTTTTGTTAACAAATGACTTAACTACTGCGGTTTTACTACCCAGTCTTATTTATTTAGGCTCAACCGAGACTTGTTTTGATTTTTGAAAAAATTTTCATCATCCCTCCAAGAAAAATAAACGTAACGCATTTTGCGGTGCGAAAACGAACTGCATACGGACCGCCATATCACTAACACTTGCATAGTTTTTCATATAAAAATACGACGAAATTAATTCTACGTAAAACTCTTCGTAAACGTGCCGTTTTTTACGGTACGAAATGGAAGTGATTTTGCGTAATGAAAAAGAACGTATTTAAACCAAAAAGTACCTAAAACAATCCGTTTACGTGCCGTTTTTGCGATACGAAAACGAACTGTTTTTTCTTAAAGGCCCATTTAGTCTCGACGGTTGACGGTAGATTCTGCAACCTGCAGAAGTCTACCGTCGTCAACCGTCAAACTGTAGTTATCTCCCTCTAACACATGCAAAATGCAACCCTCAACTGAAATAGCTGATTGCCTACCGTCAACCGTCAACCGTCAAGACTAAATGGACCTTTATGGTAACGGCATTAACTGTTTTTTCTTATTCGGGCAGCCATGTTGACAGAACACTAATTGTTTTAGTTGATGTTTGAAGTGTGATGATCTGATTGTTGTTAAACAAAATCAGCTTTTGTAAGTGTTAATATAATAGGTATTTATAAAACGTTTGTAGTATATTTATATCTACATATCTATATTTTGTAATAGCCAAAGAATTCATAATCATTCACAATATATGCAACATTAATTCTTCAGTATAAAAAAGCTTATATTATTTCGATAGAGAAAGAAATTCAGTACGGAAACAGAACGTTTTGCAGATACAAAAACGTACCGCTTCAGTGTTACGTAAACGCAACACTCTGGTATTACGAAAACGGACCGCTTTAGTGTTACGTAAAAGTACTACTTTAGCTTAAGCTGGCCATAGACGTGCGATTTGTGTCTACGACTTGTGTGTGCTCGACGTCATGTTGCACGTGTATGGCGCTGTGATCACACAAATCCCCAGGTTGCTAAAATTTTTCATCAACTTGGGATTTGTGTCTACGTGTATGGGGTTGTGATCACACATTTATACATTTCGTAGTTTCAGTTGTTCTTGAAACGTCAAATAGTGAAGAGCTCAAAATGGCCAGTAAGGAATTTTTATCAGAGTTCTTTGAAGTTTTAAGAGAGCAAGTTGCAATTTGGCAAAGTAAAAGTGCATCATCCGCTTTGTCACCCATGCTTACTCGTCAACGTCAACCACAAAATGAAAATGTTGCACGTGTGTGGAGAAAAGGTAAAGACACAAATCGTAGACACAAATCGCACGTCTATGGCCAGCTTTAGCCTTGGCGTACTACCAATACATTCAAACTACTACTTTTTATTTTCTAATTCTCTTATTCCGAAATTAACGTTTACGGTGCATTTACGTATCGCAAAATCGGTTCGTTTTCGTAGTCTTGTATGAAAAAATGACTTCGCCAACGTTTCGTTTTCGTGCCGGTTTTCTTAGAGGGATCCGCTAAAGTTTAATTTTAGATTTTCATACAGCAACGTTTTTCGTTCAACACGGCACGCAATGGGTTAGACGGAAAGGTTGTACAACACTATTATCGACATTTGGCTAAACATTTGTTTACGTTTATGTGACATTAAATTTAAAGGTTATGTCTGAACTATTGCCGCCTCAGTGTGTTTATATTTGCGTATTCATACAAAAAGTATTTTTGTGAAATTTTTTGAAAATAACTAATAAATTTTCAACCGGTAACTGAGGAAATGGAAAGTTTAAGCTATCGTGAGGTCATACCCACAAACGCATGTCAAGAAGAATGGCACGAAATCACTTTAAACACGGGTAACGTAAAACGTCAATTTTTACCTACCTTTTCCTTTTAATTTGCCTTAAAACCAATATAAATTTTTGTTTTAATATTATTCCTCTTTGTAGGTGGCACACACAGTACTTTGCAGGATATCAAGGTGGCTGAGAAAGCTGGAGGCTATTGTTTTAAAAATGTCGCCCTCAATCACAATCGAAATCGATACATTTACTGGCGCTCATATCAGGATATTTTAGAGTTGACCGAAATCAGTTTAGATTTTAATTTATATCAAAACAATCTGCGATACAAGTTCACCGATTCGCCAGTGTTAGCGGTAACCATAACGGAGAGTGGTGAACATGTAATTTTACTAGTGAGTACAGTATGTAGTCTGCATCGTATTTCTTTTCCCCATCCGGATTCGCTCGCTGAGGGCTCATGCTCGTCGAGTTCCTGTAGTAATGCAACAGGCACAACTAATATTCCTTCTGTGGAGTTTAACGATTCACAGTCGTATTCGATATTCTTTGATGCTAGTGTAACGGCTGCACGAGATCCAAGTAGCTTCTATGTTATTGATTCACAGTTGGGTGCTTCAAGTAAGTAATTTCTTATGGCATTCTTGGACGTTTGGTTTTGTAATTGTTGCTAGTGGTTTGTTACTTTCAGATAATCATGTTCCCCATGCCGCCTCCAGTTATCTATCGGCTAGCCGAGAGGAGGCTTATTTTGCGCTGGCTTGCCAAAATCAATTGATGCTGTATATCATGAATTGTTCTACAGGTCATACTATTAGTCATCAGTTAAAAGAACACCATATAATGCCCAGGCTATTCTCCAATATTAAAGGAGCCTTAATGTAAGTAGCCTTAATTTATTAAAGCCTGTGTGGTAGGGAGCGTATTAAAGAAGTTGTGTGCAATTGTTCCTTAAACAAATAGAAATATAAATTAAGGTTCTGTATTATTCTATAATAGCAATTCGTGCACTTCTTGCAAACGCGACATAGTGTGGATTTGTTCAGGAATTTTCAGGAAATCGTGCTACGCCAACTGAGCTGAGCCCGTAAATTTGCAAAAGGATTTTTCTCTTGAATACACCCAATTCTACTTAATTTGCTTTTAATAGAAGCTTCGGTGCCATATAACAGCACATATAGTATGAGTGAACTGTAATGTGTAATTTTAGTCTTTTGATAGAGGGCTTTGTTTACAAGGTTTCTATTAAGACCAAAATACCATCTATTACCAACACGATACTTCGATTTATTTCAGTGCTGACAACATCTTTGGGTAATGACGTATCCGAGGAATACAAATTTCTTTACCAATTAGCCTTTTTTTGGTCGCGACGTATTTCTATTAGTTGTCAGCATGGTCTTCATCTAGTCCTCATTAACCACCAGATTCAATTTAGACGATTCTGCCTCAACTTCTGAAAAAGTTGTGGCTCGTACATGTCGGGAGGATATCAGCTAAGTGGACTTTTAACTTTTGTATATTCCAGGATACTACCATACACTTACACGTTTGCTGATATCCTTTAATCGGAAATGTTTTTAAATAAACCATCTTTTTTAAAAGTTTGGTCTTTAAATCGATAGGAGTTGGCGAGTATCGGTTTGGTGATCGTGTGTATTTCTTTAAGATATGGTGCAGTGTGCAAAAATGGTCTATTGTTGATAAATTTGACCTATAGCCTCTCTGGTAGGCTGAATTAAAGCGGCGAATTTTAGCTTCAATCTATTACACAATAGTAGATATTGTTTTACAATGGATAGAAGAATTAGCCCGCTGTAATGCCTTGCCTTATTTGTTGAGAAAAGGACGCAGAGTGATGTGGTTCAAATCATCCAACATGCTTATTTTTCCAGATATTGCCAACTACTGATGCATGCAACCATTGACTAACCGTTAAAAATCGATGCATTGTCAGTTCCTTTTAATACACTCCTATGATGGAGTGTATACAAAAATGCAGATTTTATCCACTGGTTCAGAACGTAGCAATTTTACCCTAGTACCCTGTGACCACCAAACCGAATATTTTCAAACTGCTGCTATTTTCGGGCATGTCGTAGATGGACATATTTTTGTCTAGTCGTGAATAAATCACCCTGTATATTCTGAATCGAATTGAACAGATATTATAACCACCTTGAGACCTCTTGCATCTAAATCGTCGTAAAAATCTTTGATGATTAAGCCATGTTCGCATGCCTGTGTTTAGAAAGTAAGTTATAGTTCGCAATATTAAACTAGTCGGATTAAATTTATTAGAAATATTTCATGAAGCCCTGAAACAGATAATGGGCCAGATATGGCAAGAGGTCAGCCTTATCCCGCTACATTTGTAGTATTTTTATGCTTAGACATATATCACCACTATTAACATCGATCATTACGTAATATTTACAAATACAGGGTACATTACGAGGGCTGTTATGTATATTTCAGGCCTAATAATGAAAATGCGAATATTTATCATAAAAAAAGGTTTTATAGTTTTCAAAGTATTCTCCAGCATACACTTTTGCATGCGCTCAAATCAATTGTCGAAGCACTTTTTCAACTCCGATTAAGACACTCCAAAACATTGTTTTTAAACGCTTCAACAGCTGCTTCGGGAGATAAAAAACGTTGACCACGCAATTTTTAATTGATGTGCGGGAATAAAAAGAAGTCATTGGGTGCCAAATCAGGGCTGTACGGCGGATGACCCATCAAATCGACGTTTTGGCCGGTCATAAAGGCGATGTGTGAGAGCTCGCATTGCCATGGTGCACAATGATTCGTCTTCTCTTGTTCGTTTTTCGAATTTTTCCGACGACTTCCGGCAAACAAATTGTGGTGTACCACTTTGAATTGACCTCCTACGTTGCTTAAGTGGAATAGTCGCCACATGAGCAGTTTTGCCGAAGAAACAGGCGACCATTTGTTTCGAAGTGCTTCTTCCACGAACAACTTTCGTTGGATTTGGCTCGTCTTCGAAGACCCACAAGATCGATTGCTGTTTTGTTTCGAGCTCATACGCATAGATCCATGATTCGTCACCTATGTCGATGTTATAAACGTCTTTTAAAACACCGCGATCGTATTTTTTCAAAATTTCTTTGCACCAATCTACACGATCCTTTTTTTTGGGCAATTGTCAAATTGTGCGGGATCCAACGAGAACAAACCCTTTTTACGGCCAGGTGTTCATGCAATATGGAATGTATGCTGGTGGAAGAAATGCCCAATGATGCCTGTATCTCACGGTATGTCACATGAAGATCTTGCATTATCAGTTCACGCACGACATCAACGTTCTCTGCATAAATCTGGGAGGGAACACTTTTGGGGCATGGGATTCGTCTCATTCGATGCTCAGATGTTGTCCACATCAAAAAAAAGTGAAAAGTTGATGAAAAGTTTTGTTCAGGAGAGCCATTTTAAAGATTAGGTCCCTTTCTATTTGCGCTTTAAATCGTCGACTTCACTTTCATAAAACGCGCATATCTCTGGAGGGAACACTTTTGGGGCATGGGATCGGTCTCATTCGATGCTCAGATGTTGTCCACATCAAAAAAAGAAAAAAAAATGAAAATTGATTTTTTTACCCTTAGGTCCC
Source organism: Hydrotaea diabolus (assembly GCA_963513945.1). Taxonomy (NCBI): domain Eukaryota; kingdom Metazoa; phylum Arthropoda; class Insecta; order Diptera; family Muscidae; genus Hydrotaea; species Hydrotaea diabolus. The sequence continues at coordinate 161,314,355 of OY740718.1, forward strand.
TTTCTCTATGCGCAGTCACATAAAGCAACCCGTACGATGTAATTGGACAAGGGCGCGTGGAACAGAATGTAATCAATTATTAGAGAAATTTTATCGACTATGCTGTGTTAAAATTTGACAATAGGGCGTGACATCGCCATTTCAGCTCTAAACTTTAAAAAGCTGTATCTCATGAATTAATACCGATATGACGAAAGTAGTTGGTATAAAAAAAACATCATGAAAAAGTGGGAGGTGCCAGCCAACCCCTCTTCAAAATGTGTTTATATTGGAAACGAAATTACAGTTTTCCTGGTCTTATTCGTTGCCCAGGAAAGCGGGAAAAAATTGGAAATTCGCCGATCCCGTCGGAGAAATATAGAATTTTTGATTTTGAAGCCCTTTTTATTAGAAAAAGTTTAAAATTCTACCTATAATACTGTGCAGCATTACAAACGTCTTCAGAAATGGTTAACACCTTTATTAATTTTTATGTATTTAGTCCAAATCAGTTTTGATCTATTCTGAATTAAATCTAAACATTTTTTATATGTATATTCTATATCTGATACTGATGACGAATTGACTGACGAACGATTCCGGCTTAACAATGTGATTCTTTAGATTTCAAAAAGTAGTTTTTTCAACTGTTAAACCCAATACTGTCGTATCAATGCTTACTCTTATAAACTACGTTTCGTCCAGTTTGACATTTTCTCCTTTTGGGACTATACGAAATATCGACGAATCTTCAATATTTTTACTGGAATCATTAAGCAGTAACCTCATTTCTGGTAAATTGCATCCGCTTAACATGCGACACACCGAGAAATATGTATGATTGTTTTTTAACACAATGTTTTCTGCGGAACCTATTATATCTTTATTCAATTGGATCCCATTACAGTGCATGCGATAATGACATTTCTTGTATTCAATTTTCTTAGTTGGGACGCTGTAGTGTTTAAACAAACCTAAATAATGTGAATATGTTAAAATAACTCGAATACCAAAATTCTCCAAAATAGTCTATGCTGAGAAAATTTAGAAAACAGATTCAATCTCAAAAAAGTTCATATGATCCAAGCAAATCAATAAATTGCTGCTCAATACAAGGGCAGATCATTAATGCCGTGAATTTTCGAGAAAAAAAACACAGTTTTTTTTGCAAAACAAAATATTTTACAACATGATCTCCTTTAAGCTCAATATACTTAGTCTAACGTTTTTGTATCCCTTTCAAAAAATAGGATTTTTCGGCATTTGTTTGTTCAATAATTTCATCGTTGGAGCCATTTATTTAGGTTTGGCAATAGAAAATAGTTTCTGGGGGCTAAATCCGGAGAAAATGGCGGAAGAGGTACCAATTCGTAACCCAATTCATGCAATTTTGTCATTAAGACTGTAAACGAACTGGTGCATTATCCTGATAAAATGGTAATCGCGGCAAGCATCTTGCAGACAGCATTCTTAAACCCAACTGATCATGTAAAATCGAAACCACACTGCCACATAAAATGCGTATGGCATTAACAATCTCACGCAATTTTACTCTTCGATCGGTCAACACCTTATCGCTGACTTTTTCGACATTTTCGGGTGTATTGACTTCAATTGGCGGTACAGAACGTCCACAACGAAAGTCAGTTAACCACTTTTTTACTATTGAAATCGATGATGCAGAGTCCCAATTGTATTTATCAAGTTTTTCCTTGGTTTGATTGGAGTCTTTTCCGCATAAATAATCGAAACTCACTTTTTCCATTTTTAACAAAATTCACGATGTTGTATGTTTTGAGCAGCTGTTAAACACATACTAAATGACGGAACTCTCAAAATTTGACAGTAATCTATTAACTTCTTGCATACAGCGTTGCACTTCATATAACTACGAGGGAAGTTGAAAAAGTCACGGAATTTTTGATAAGCACTCATAGTGTTGTTTTATTTTAACTAATTTGAATTTCTTTTAATTTTTCTAACATCGGTTAAGCTTTTAATTAAAAAAAAGTTATCTATCGTACCATCCATATTTAGTCTCTAGGGATTTTTTTCCGTTTCCAAATCTAAAAAACGCGTTGAAAAGAGTTTTTGCTCCATAGCTCAAGTCATAGCTTTGTAAACGCGTAATTGAGAAAACCTCTTATTTTAATTGAATAACAAATAGCTTTGTCGAATAATCGATAAATTTACATGTCTGAGTCATGTTCTGTTGTTGGGCGGTTGTTTTATATCAGGGCTGTAGAGTTCGACTGAAATCGGCAGACTTCGCTCCGACTCCAACTCTGACACTTTGATTAACTCCGGACTCCGATTCCCAACTTGTATTTAAAACTTTTATTATAAAACCTTAAAATCGCTTTAAAAATTTACCTTTCTTGACGTGTGAGGTACATTGTGTTGGTTGGAGGAAAAAGGGTTATGTAAAGGACATGTTGGCGCTCATTTCATTTCAGACACACTTTTTTTGCAAAGACTGTTCCACACAAGGACAGCACTGCTAATAGCTAATTTTTCTCTGTAAAGCGTCGCGCGATCAGCAGGCCAATCGGCGACAATCTAATCAAGTACTAGACAAAGCTCTTTACTCAGGAATGTTACTTATTCAGATAAAAGAATATTGATTTTAAAATATATAGGTATACATATCACATATACTCTTTATAAATTCGGCCAATACGCTTAGAAAGCAAAAGATTTTGCTTGCTTGCTAATCTTGACAAGCTTCAGCTCCCTCCCACGCACCCACTTGAGAAACTCCATAAAATACCTGAACGCTACCTGACGTTATAACTTTAAAGTAAATGGCGGAATCTTATTTACTTTCTACCTTGCATAAAAATCCATCATCTGATCCTACTTGCAAGCAAGAGATATGGCTAAACCTATTGTTAAAATTTTAGCTGTAAAGCTTTAGGTTGATCTGGTAGGGACATTTTGTAACAGTTTCCTTACTTGTTTTCTGTTTGTTTCCATTTCATCAAAGGATGAAATGTATGGACATACTTATAGTGAATGTTGAAAAAAAACCTAAAATTGGTTGAAGTACAGGGTGGAGCGCGATAATCTGCTTTTTGCACTGCAGGCTGTGGCGGCACTGCTGGGCGAAGAGAGTGGAGAGTGTGCTTGGCATATAACGGCTGACGGGAGATTTGTCTTCGTCTGCTTTTCAGTTGCCATCATGCATTGGACACGTGAGGAGAGGTCTTTTTGTGTTAAAGCGTATTTTTCAAATGCGTACTCGATCATTGCAGTGCAGCGTGCTTTTCGTTTACAATTCGCTGTTCCCCCACGCGGGCGTATTCCTGGACGGCAGTCAATTGTAAATTGGGTAACTTCATTGAGAACTACAGGTAATGTGCCATGTGTATAAAGGGGACCGGAGAGAAGGATTACAACATCACAAAACATCGAGAGAGTTAGAGCAGCTCGAAAGCAATCACTTGCTCTTGGATTTTTCAGCCGGCTCTTGAGTCAATGCAATTAGAGGATATATGGTACCAACAGGAGGGTGCCACTGCACACACAGCGAGGGTTACCATGAATTGTGTGAGGCGAATGTTTCCTGGGCGACTTATCTCTTTGAGGGGTGATGTGAACTGGCCGGTAGACTTAGCCCCAAGCGTTTTTTTCCTTGGGGTTACCTGAAGTATATCAACCGTCCCAACACCTTGGAAGACCTAATTAAAAATATTGAGGCTGAAATTGGCAGAATACCAATCGACATGCTTGTTAGAGCTTATGAAAACTTCAGAAAACGAATGCAGCCAGCAGTGTGTGGATAGCGAAGGTCGAGATTTGCCAGATACACTATTTAAAACCATGTAATTAAAAAATTTCCTTACTGTTCAATAAAATTAAAATATAAAATAAAATTGTCTAAGGTTCATAATTTTTTTAATTCCCAAATAAGCAAATAACCGCGCTCCACCCTGTACATCCGATCACGAAGAATTGTGCAAAGCTTACAACCTACTGTTTGGTGGCGGTCGCGTACCGCTTGGAGAGTAAATTCTTACTCGTCGCCAGAATTTACGAGGTTAAGAATCCGATAAAAAATGTTAGATGTTCTTAGTCGGGCTTGAATCTGGGTTCGGTTATGTGATGGTCGTACGCACTAATCCTTGCACCAAGGGGTCTTACTTTTAAATATGTTAAATTTAATATCATGTTTTTGACGATAACGACTGAACGATGAGCATTTCTTGGAAAATTTTTCCTTTTTTTTGACCCCTCAATCGATTTTATAATTTTATATGGACTTCACCTAACTTTTTTATAACCTTCTTGATTATTTATTTATTTATTTTTTTATTTTATTAATTCATATAGTAATACAAAAGCCCACAGGGCCAAAAAACCCGTATTACATAGAAAAACATTCCCAAATAGAAAAACTTAAAAACTAGAATAAACTTTAATAATAAAAATGTATAATTAAATACAATTGTAATTTAACGCGATTGGCTCCCCAGCCATATTTACATTAAGTAGAACAACAACAAAAATAGAAATATAGTCCAGATTTGTACAAACGAACCTTAGTCAAGTTGTTGGCAAACATGTTTTATATCCATGGAAATAAAAATAAAATTATGAATATAATTATTAAGGTGTAACTGATATAAAGTAATCAAAGAGTTTAAGACGAAATGCATTATTAGAGTGAGAAAAAACTCGCAGTTCAATAGGCAATTGATTCCAGCACCTGGCTACCCGAACAACAAAAGACTTTTCAAATATAGAATTAAAAATTCTAGGTATAACGATTTGAGTATTCCTACTAGAGTGCGAAAAATAGAACGAACTGCACAGTGGAACAGGCACACCACTTTTAATAACCTTATAGAACTGAAATAAAATCCTATGATTAACGTATTCAGTAAATGACACTCCTAAAAATCTTCTAACAAACGCAGATACATGTTCACGCCTATGAACATTATATACAAACCGAGTAACAGTGTTCATAATACGCCTTAGTTTAAGCAAATTATATTCGACTGTACCCGACACTACCTCTAGTCCATACAAAATTTGTGGCATTAAAAGTGCATGGGCAAGCCTACATTTAACCCATGGCGGCAAATAAATATTAGTCGAATACAACCTGCGCAAAATACCATAAATTCTACAATGGACAGAGTCAATATGATGTCCAAAATTAAGTTTGCTATCAATTATAAGACCTAAACATTTATGACGATCAACAAAATCAACTCTGACTTGCCCCACAAATATGTCCATGTCAAAACCAAGAGTACCAAACATCATTGCTTTTGTTTTTAAGGGATTAATCAACAAAGAATTACGAGAAGTCCATCGTAAAGTCTGATTTAGACAGAAGTTAATTTTTCCTTCTAAAGCATGACAACTATCCCGACCACCACTGAATAGAAGTAAAACATCATCTGCATATAGAAATATGCTGCACATGTATGACTCCAGACACGCAGAAAAGTCGTTTATATACATTATAAATAGAAGAGGCCCTAAAACCGAACCTTGCGGTACACCAGACATCAGAGTAAGAACACTAGATTCAATACCATTCATATCCACAAACTGAGATCTGTGACTTAGGTAGGACATTACAAGTCTACAAGCCGAGCTCGAAAAATTAAAATGATTTCGAAGTTTTTCAATCAAAGTACCATGGCAAATTGAATTAAATGCTTTCGACAAATCTAAAGACACTAAGACACTTAATTCATTTTGTTTACTTTTGCAATCCCCTTTTTATTTGGTTACTGTTTTAAAAATAATTCTATCTGTTTTTGCTCGTATAGAGGTAAAAGTGACACATCAGACGCAGATCACGCCAACTCGATTGCATTTACCTGCATTAACAATCAGATTTTGCTCTTGGCTCTTTATCGCAATGATCACTTGCGTGTCTGGTCCACAGTAAATATGCAAAGCCTATGCGCCATAAATTGTGTACGGGAAGGCAGTGAGCAGCGCATGCAAGGACGTAAGTTTTTCTTTTTCAAAAAAGCTATTCTCCAAGCTAACAAAAACTGTCTTGTCACTTACCAATTTTAGCACAGAGTAATGCTTTGCGAAAAATTAGCGACTCCAGTTTCTGTGCGTTCCTCTCTCATGCTTCTGGCTCTGAGTTTGTGTGTATCGATTTGCAGATGGACTCTAGCAGTGGTTCAGGTTTAGGTTTACAACGTCGTAAAATCATAGCAGCCCCTCAATTGGATTTGACCGATTTTGATGTGTGTGATTCAAGAATATGGGCTTTGTGGAGCAATGCTGAGGGTGAATTTAGCATTTCGAGCTTTTCTCTCATGCGGGGCATGGGTATGAATTGGGTATCGGCTGCTATGGAACCGCCACCAGACCGCTATTGTTTGGGCATGGAACAGGGTATGGATCCCCGGGAGGCCTACTGTTCATATATATTTCATCCAGGAAAATTTGAACGCAACGTTATAGCAAAAGCACTATTTGTAAGTTTGTGATAAAACAACTCTGTTAGAGATCAACATTTGTTAATCCATAATCCTATTTTTTCATGTTTTTCGCAGATGTTCCGCAGAACCAGTGTCCGTTTCGAAGGCAAACATTGCACTATGACTTTGCTGAAGGAGCATGTCTGCCAGGCCATAGAAGACGAAATACAAAATGAAGTTAGAGATTTCGATGTTTCCGATGATGACTATCTGGAAATATCTACCAGACTATGGGAACGTTTCTATTCTTGTTGTGAGCAATACCATATGAAGGCTTCGCAACCTAGTGGCTTGGTCATTTTGGAGCCCTTAGACGCAGTGTGTGTGGTGAAAAAAAATGCATTTTCTTTATTGCGCCCTTGTGAAACCATTGAACACATAATGTTGGCAGGCGAAGATGTGGATGTTGACATTGTAGTGCCTTTGCACTTTGGCGGCAATGAGAGACAAGGTCGGGATATGGTCAATTTAGTAGGCATTTTGTCACAAATCGAGAAATGGTTACCGGAAGATGTTAAAATAGACATTGATCGTAAGCTCTATCAACTGGAAATGCCCAACGTTATAATTGAAAAGTTAACTGAAGATTTATTGGCCGGTGATACGGAAAAGGAGCTATTGCCGCGCAATTTCTTGGTGGCCATTAGGCAAAAGATACAGAACATCAAAGATTTACGCATGGCTATATCTATGCTTTTAGATTGTTTACGCATGGACAATGGCAATCCTGAGACAATGCAAACCAACTTTGCCCAAATGTCTCATTCAACGAAATTCCTAATGTCCTTGGGCGCCTTATTTGGCAGTCAAGTTGGCTTGTCTTTGCTGGCCGAAACTGTTAGGCAAAACTCCCTAATACGTTTTGCTATTTGCCGTAACTTATTGTTGCTGCAACAAATCCTCATTAATACTCTCTCGTTGCCAGTGGATATTTTGGAGTGCTTTAGATCACAATTTATGCCGGATGTTTTGATTTTCCTACAATCGTACTATGTAATGATCTGGATATCGGAAACTCCAGTAAACATAAGTGCTGCGACAGCTTTAGAATCGTCTATACAAAGATTAAATCTGCTCCAATTGACCACAGGCTCAGGACGTATATACTCCAATGGCGGTAAATGTAATTCGTCGCCTTTGTTGCAGGTATTCTTAAATGCCAAAGGCCTCTACACAGCTTTGGCTCTATTTGCCGACAACTTCAAGGTGTTAGAAAATGTAAGCTGGCAGCAGACCCTAATGCCCTTGGCCACCATAATCAGCCAATTGATATGGGCCGTTTCATTTAATTTTGTATTTGGCGAATGGCTTTTCAGCACATGTCAACATATCATCATAGCAGATTATGTACGACTCCTTAACAGTTGGTGTGAATGGAATATTTGCTCCAGACAGTTTATCTTGGCCGTATCTCTTCTGGACAGCGGAGAATCCCAAAAAGCCTACGATTTATTTTTACAGTCCGCCAAAGGAGTGGTGAAAGAACAATTTCTGGCTGATAAGATATTAAAAAATACGCCCTACTCTAGTCTGGTGGACAATCTTTCCGAAATGGATGGCGATAGAACAAAAGTAAAGATTAGCAATCAATGCATTGCACAATATTACTTGAAGGTTATTCAATTGTTTGAACAACACAACGCTTTGGATCATATCATTCGTATGGCTCAAGTTGCCATTGGTCTTTTGGACAAGCAGGATCCCCAACTTCCTATGTTTCAATCGATCGTTTTCAATAATCACTTGCAATTGGAACACTACGAGGAAGCCTATCATTCTCTAATCTACAATGCTGAATTGTCGCGTCGCAAGGATTGTCTGCGCCAATTGGTTATTACTCTGTTTGGGCGTAAGCGATATGACTTGCTTATGCATTTCCCCTATGTGGGCTTACACGAAGAATTTGAAAATATCGTAGAATCACGTGCCAGATCACAGTCAATGGATCAAAATGATATATATGATTTCCTCTACGCCTTTCACGTTAACAATGGAAATATGAGAAAGGGTAAGTGAAGCTAAAAGTTTTTCATCAAAGAACTATCATGGATATGAGGAAATTTATTTATCCTAGAATTTGTTTCCCATTATATCCTATTTTCGTTAGTTTTTCACCCTCTCAAATCAAGTAAACAAATCGAAGAAAACGACAATTTAAATATATCCAATCGAGTTTTATTCATGATTGGGTTAATACTTTGCGAAGAGAACAGGACTTCATAATTTTATTATTTTATTTTTTAAATTGTATCTTTTTAGCATCTGCTATAATGTATGAACAATCAATGCGTTTCCAACTTGAAGGCGATTCTTTGGAAGCCTTAAACAAGCGTTTTTCTTCGTTGCTGGTCTGTTTGAATTGCCTGCATTTAATTGATGAACGTTATCGATGGATTGCCAAACCAGTCATTGGCGATGAATATGATATTCATAACTCCTCTAAAGATGCCACCATGGAGGAAGACGAAGCCAATGATGAACACTCATCTTTCAATAAAACTCAAGTTGTGGTCTTAGAAATCAAACACATCAAACGCGAACTTTTACATACAGAGGCTCTGATCAATTTAGCCGGACACCGCAAAGATATACATTCGTTCCTTAACGCTGGGCCCCAAGAGCTGGCCATGATATCGGCCAGCTGTGGTCTATATACAGCGGCCCTTAAATTGGCCAAAGGTTTCGAAATCAGTTTACTTCCCATATTCGATAGTTTAACATCAGCATGTGTTCGTACGGCAGATGAAAACCCTAGTGAACCATGGACTTGGCTACAGGAAAATGATTTAGCCGATTTGCCACATCGTAATAAAGCCACTGACATGGCTTGGTCTTTGCTGCGCAAACTAGTGGAGGACAACGAACGAGATAACTCTACACTCATCCGAAAGTCGGTGGTAAATAAACTGTTGGGTCTACAAGCATTTGTGCCACAATGGCTATACAACGACTATAAACTGGCCAACTGTTCCGAACTCTTACATCTGTATGTTAAACACAATCGCCTCTTGGAGGCTGCTGAATTGGCACAAGAAATGCTTTCGGCCATGCTAGGAGCTGGCAGCGAATACTTTAGTTTTAAACATTCTATTGCAGTTACAAATCCAGAAATGTGTTTACCCCTTAACACTTTAGATATTTTGCTACATGGTTTGAAGTTGAATGGTGAAGATATCGAATATAAACAGACCCACGTGGAGCTGGAGGAGAAACTACGTAAATATATTGAGACGGCAACACGTACTGCAGAAGACAAAATTGAAATGTCGTTTCAAAAGAACCGTGAACGACAACAGCAGAGGAATACACTACGCCGATAGGGACGTTATTTCTAAGATTTTTATTTGTGTTTTTGTATTAAACTTAATTTAAGTAATCCTTTTGCCTCAATGGATTTATATAATAAAATAATATGTTTACATTTTCATAATGACACGCTCAACACAGTTTATCACTAATTGCAGCTAACACTTCCTAAAAAATTTACTTATAGCACTTGGAGAGTGAACATTTGGAAAACTTCTTTCTTTATTTGTCGGTCGTAAAACGTTCAGAGGTACTTTAGGGCAGTAACTTGTGTAAATCCTGTATTTAAAAAAATCTATGAATCTTTTAATTCATATATTTTTTTATAAATAAATGAGTAATAAATGTGAAATTGGGCGGTCCCGACTATGTTAAACACTGCAACACTCTGTTCCCCAGAAGATTTCGCACTTTTATCTGGAGGATAAATTGTGCCATTATATATTATGAAGCGATATGTCCTAGTATTAGCTTTAGGTTCTGAAATCGTGAAGAACCTTTGCATGGGGGCTATAAAAAAAATTAACCTGTTTTCGCTTTTCACCACTGTTAATAAATGGTCGCTCATAAAGTACTATGCGAAATTCAAGCGTGATCGAGATGAATTTGTGGGCCCTAGAGCCGCATGACATGATATCGGAAGGGTCCTTTGTGTGGAAGCTATACGAAAACATCGACCAATGTGGACATATTTCACCAGGGACAGGTGTTGGTAGCTTACAATGCTCTGTGCGAAATCGACAGAACAAAAAAATATAAAAATTCAAATCAAGTGTGGAATCTTTGTTGGCAATTTAAAAGGACATTTTATGGCATTTATTGAATATAATTTCCTTCAAATGTTGGCCGCAACTACGCCTCAGGGTTTCCATTCTGAGGGTCCAATTTTGGATGACTCGTTTGATCATTTTGACCGGTATGGCTTTAATGTCACGTGTAGTGTTGGCTCCTAAAACCTGAATCGTAGCTGCTTTGTCAGCATAGACTTTGGACTTTACGTAACCCTAAAGAAAAATGTGTAAATGTGTGATATCACTCGATCTCTAGCTGCTTTTTTGTTTGAGCAGGTGTATGGCAAGTGGCACCATCCTGTTGAAACCAAGTGCCGTCAAGATTACGGGCTTTAATTTCAGGTGGCATAAAGATCGATATCATGGCGCTATAGCGAGCACGAATCACGGTTACGTTTCGGCCATCATCTTTTTTGAAAAATTATGCACCGATGATTCCACCAGCTTATAAACTGCACCAAACCGTGGTTTTCTCTGGGTATAATGGCACCTCTTGAACATCTTGTTGCTCTTCAGCCCAATGGCGGCAAATTTGTTTATTAACTTTGCCGTTGCGCCAGAAATGAACCTAATCACTGAACAACATTTTGGTCGAAAACAGCGGATCTTCCCGTTCCTTCCCGAACTTTCATTTCTATAATACAGTTGCCAACATATGTAGGTAATTATTTTCAAAAAAAAAAGCCATAAAATGTCCTTTCAAACTACCAATAAAGATTCCACACTTCAATAGAATATTTTTATTTTTTTTGTTCTAAAAAAATACCTCTAGATTGATCACCCTATATAAGTTGCTTTACTAGCTGTTAGTAAAATGTATGTATGATATCAATTTATCGACCGATGTGAACCAATTTTAAACATGAAAAATGTAATAAGTTTTATCGAAATCAGTTCATAACTGTGACCTGTACTTTGATTACAACGATAGATGGACAGACTGATTGAGGGACCGAACGCATCGCTTAATGAAATCAAATAATCGCCCATGTGCTATGTTTCCAGAATTTTTGAAGCCGCACATTTTTTTAGATTAGCATTTTTTGTAAAATGGTGTGCTACATTCCGAAAGAAACCACACATATTAAAATGTGCCGAAATGTGCGTCGCCATTTCCCAGCACAGACGAGAATCAACGATGCAAAGAAATCGGTTCTTATTTTGTAAAATTTTATTACATAAAAGCTAATGTAAACAATTTTTTTACAAATGTGAACTTACAAAATATAATAAATTTTAACGCTGTAGCATTTTTTTAAATCTATATGGGTGATTCTGAGATTATGGGCCAATTTCGACATCATATTCGGAATTCGATTTTTTGCAGAATTTAATATTTAATTCAGGTAGATGTCTTAGTTCTAAGAAAGACTAGTCATTTTTAAAAGGTACAAATCAAAATTTTAATTTTTAACGGAATCATGCAACAATATAAAAATATGACCTCCAGGGTAATGACTCATTGAACAGAGAAATGACGAAGAACACTATATATATGTATAAGTATAGTATTTTTTTTTTAAATCAACAAATTCATTTTAATTTAGTTTTTTTTAAAAATTATAAAAGAAAAATCTGTTAATCGTCATTCCCCTGTGAAAAATTTTGGCATGATGAATTTCTACAAAACCCCTTGAAATGTTTATTTACAAAATTGACTTGAGGTGAGTTTATATTTGCATTAAACACAAAAAAAAACACTTGCAAAATTATAAAAAGTATAAATTATCTTTTTAAAAAACAACACAGGACATGGTTTTTGAAATTTTTTAATGTTTATAAAGGTGTTGTTTTGACGCTGCGGCACGATAAAACGGTACAGCTGCGACAGCCGTGCCTTTCACTAGATAACCTCTAGTACATTCACACACACTATATTTTGTCGCAGTCACTTTTCTATACAAATATTGTGAAACATTTTAATTAATAATCATTTAAACAAATAATATTTGATTTGTATTCAGAATTAATTAACAAAATAAATAAAATGTTTGAAAATCTTTTATCGGTGTGATGGCTCAGACACACTAAAGCTTTTAATGAGCTCACCAAAAGTTCCCTTCAATAAATTGATTGCTAAGTTGGCTGTATGGCACGTAGCGCCGTTTTGTGGGCACCAAATTTCGTCAAGATTACGGGCGTCAATTCCAGGAAGCAAAAAGTCCGATATCATGGCGCGATAGCGAGCATAACCCAAAAATGCGTTCCGGCCATCATCATTTTAAAAAAAATATGGACAGATGATTCCATCAGACAATAAACCGCACTAAGCCGTGGTTTTCTCAAGATACTCGTATAATGGCACTTCTTGAACCTCTTCTGGTTGCTCTTTAGCCCAAATGCGGCAATTTGAGTTTATTGAAGTTGCCGTTATAAATGGCATAAAATATCCTTTCGAATGAACACTAAAGATTTCAGACTTGGTATGAATTTTTGTATTTTTTATTTTGAAAAAATACCTCTATATTGATCACCCGTTACACCGCCGAGCAAAAAATCTCAGCATTTAGTAACATTGCGAGTAAGCCAAAATCAAACATCAACTTTGGAATTCTTAAAACCAGAGAAATAAACTTCCAAACCCCACAAAAAATTTATGACAGGGATTTTCTATGCTGACAATGCAATATCATTAACTTTTTGTAAATTTTTTAAATATATTTCAGTCGTTTTAGACTACCGGGTGTTAATAAAATCGCAGCGTAAAACAATGCTTCTATGTGCGCGGGACTTAAAAGGTTGAAGTTTATTGCACCTGAAAATATGCACAACGTTTTTTTTGCTTTTGTCGTTTTTATGCAGAGCAAACTACATTTGTTTCTTAACAATTATTACCAATACGAGATGTTCCATATTTGTTATCTTTAAATTGAAGTTCATACTTTAAATATAATTTGATGAAGGACAAAAATTCAAAATTATATAGTAGTTTTGTTTTGGGTTAACACACGATAAGAATTTGTATGGGAATCTGACCTTAAAGGATTAACTTAATACTGGATAATTATTATCCATTAATTTTTTTATCGAGGCTAAATCCAAGAGGTGTTGCCATATCGCATATTTTGAAATTCGATATGACCAAGTTAATATTCATTAGAGCGCCCATAAGACAAAAAGTGTTATTTTTTCCGCTCCCGCTCATTTTCTTGTATATTGGGCTTCAAAAATAATATCTATGCAAAATTTTTTTCAATCGGATGTAAACCGGCCAGTCCGTCACGACTTTTAGCCCTAAAATTGGAATAAAACTAGTTGCAAGCTTTGGTGTAAGCTAGTTGCAAGCTTTGGTGTAAGCATTTTTCTCTTACACAATTCTTGACCTAGCTATGACCCTTCATGGTGTTTTCATAGGTCAAACTTAAAATTTGAGTCAAATTTGTTTTCAAATGTAAATTAGTAATTTTATTTATAAACGTGACGGACTGGCCGATTTCCATCCGATTGAAAAAATTTTTGCACGGATAATATTTTGTATGTCCAATATACTAGAAAATGAGCGGGGAGCGGAAAGAATAACACTTTTTCATTTTCTATGTATTTCATGGGCTCTCTAATATTCATATGTTTTTGTGGTGTAGTTGATACGGGAGCACCACGGGGGGAAAACTCCCTATTTTACATACCCTTGTGGATTCTCTTGGATATTGGAAGCATGTCGTCTAATATGTAGGTCTAATGCTGACGATTTATCGTTAATTTGATGATTTTACATGTAAAGTTTGACCCACATAACGATTCACGACATTTTAGTTAAAAACGACGATATTGATAATTTTTAAAAATCCAAAGAATCTAACAAAGAATTTGTACAAAAAAAGAAAAGGCAATCATTAAGCGTAAAAAACCAACATTTAAAAGTTATTTTTTTAAAGATTAGTTTGTATAACCTCGTCGTGAAAATAAGTTGTATATTTTTTTTGTTAAAACTAAGGCCCGGGCACAATGAATCTGATTTTTTTCGCCGCGTTTTTCATAAATTGATTAAAAGTTTTTGACACTTTTATCCATGGTTTATAGAATACCGTGTGTCTGAACTTTTTAGTATAAGATGAAAATGATTTAAAAGGGAAACAATATATGTTTTCAAAAATGATTATTTTTTCTATTTATTTTTTGAAAAACGACTTTCAGTTGTTTTGTTTTAATTTTTAACAATTTTCGCAATCAAAATTTGAATTTTAATCTTTTTATACACAATTACTGAAAACGGAAAATGCGAAATTTTAATAGAAAATCTTTTATTTCTTTTGTTTTATTTGATGACATAAAAAATGAAGCGATTTTATTTCTGCACAGCCAATTTCATTTCTTTGTAGCTTCCATTACGACGTGTTTTAACATAATTTGACTTTTAGATGCGTTTTGTGGTTTCGTATCGGTCTTAACAGTGCATTTAAATATTTAATTATTTTACTCGGTCGGTGTTGTCCAAGACTTAAGCTTGGTATTTTGTTGTCTTTTGAAGTACCGATCCATTTAACAAATTTTGTTTCTTATGAAGTTTCAATATTATTTCGGTTCCAAGTTTGGTGTTTCTTTTAACGACTGTGATTCAGCTTTTTGTCTCTATTTACGATTTTCTGTTAAGTTTTTATTTGAGAACTTTTCGATGCGAGAAATAACCTCTGTTGGTATTTACATACAACCAGAATCCCATCTAACTGGAACATTTTTTTAAGATTTAAACCTGAAATCGAAAGAATGCGGATTTTTTATAAGGATATGGTTTACTGTTACTGCTCCATGTGAATTTTCTTGTGATTAACTGTACATTTTTTTCGCGAACGTCATCCGCAAACAGCTGTCGCCGCCAGCGTGTTTGATTGTGTTAACCTCACATGTCGTCGACGCTGGTTATTTTCGTTGTGTTTAATTGAATTGGATGTCATTATTTCTTTACATGATTTTTTTGACAATTGCGTTTTTTATCTTCCCAGTTGAAGTGGAGTTTTATATCAAAAAAATTTGGTAGTGATTTTCGATCTAGAATTTTAGGAAAAATAAATCGTTTCAAATTTATAGAGCAAGCTGAACAGTTTCTAAATGGCCAATGCATAGTTGGCGCAATACAAGTGGATATTGTAGTTAAAAAAAAGACGGAATAGGAAGGAGAACAACGGCGAACGCACGACTTTCATTGTGTGTGCATCTAGCATCTACTGCGACAAATTCATTGTCGTCCCCAACACACAAACCTTGGTAGATTGTGACATAAAATAAACGTACATAAGTTTCCTTGGAGTCCAAAAATGGTGAGTAATGTCAGGGGCGACTTGTTCACACGATTTCCAATTTGTGTGTGCTAAATTCTTATTGAGTTTATCGTTAATCTTTTCTGAAATTGCAGTCTTCCCCCCTTGTTTTGGTGGACTCATTGTTGAATGAATTCTATGCACCGACCACACCTAATAACCGCAAAAGGGAAATAGAATCCGACTTGATAGAATTTAAAAATCAAACAGATGCCTGGAAGACATGTCTGAGTGTGGTTAGTAATGCGTCGACATTTGAACAAAATCAATTTCTTTGGTTTTTCTGCTCCTCGACATTGGAACATTTCATAACGCGCAGATGGATGCAGTTGGGTAGCTCCGATCGGGCTACGTTACGAGAGAACCTCTGGCGTACGTATGTCAACCTGTCGACGACGACCACAGTGAAGAGACAACGTGACACCTATGCTCAATTAATTGCCTTAATGGGAAAACGCGAATTTCCCGATGAAGATCCCAACTATATAATGCACATAATGACATTGACCAAGTCGAATTTCGTTTTGGGAATATGTCTGTTGCGCACTACATCCGAAGAAGTTGTGAGCAGTCGAGAAGACGTTAGTACAGATAGAAAACAATATTTTCATTCCTGGTAAGTAAAACATACACTTAATGATTGTGAATGGGCTGGAAAATAAAGCCATGGGAGGAAGTGTACGAAAGGTTGTATGAAATAATGTGATTTATTACTCGCATGGAATGTCAGTGTGGTACATGCAGGATCCATTTCATGTTACCCCCAAACTGTTATATATTGGGATGGGTTGTATATTGGTATATTTCGCCGCGGTGTTGTAGGTAGTGTACGTGACTATCATACAATAGATTTGGTTCAAATCTGGGTAAAAACAATTAAATTCAGAGGAGGGGATTGTACTTATTAAAAGCCAAGTAGATTTCTGATTAAGAACAGAAAATCGTGATAAAAGCTGCAGGCAGCCATGATAATATAGGGTAATCCATCTAGAGGCATTTTTTCAGAACAAAAAAAAATAAAAATTCAAAACAAGTGTGGAATCTTTATTGGTAATTTGAAATGACATTTTATGGCACTTATTTTTTGAATATAATTTCCTTCAAAAATTGGCCGCAACTACGCCTCAGGGTTTCCATTCTGAGGATCCAATTTTGAATGACTCGTTCGAGCATTTCGACTGGTATGGCTTTAATGACACGCGTAACCTGAATCGTTTGTCAGGTTTGGACTTTATTAACCCCATAGAAAAATGTCTAAAGGTGTGATATCACTCGATCTAGGCGGCCATCTCACCTTTCAAAACGTGAAATTGACCTCTCAATAGATCAAAATGACCACTCAATAGATCCATTGTTTGAGTAGCTGTATGGCAAGTGGCACCGTCATGTTGAAACCAAGTGTCGTCAAGATTACGGGCTTCAATTTCAATATCATGGCGCGATAGCGAGCACCTTTCACGGTTACGTTCCGACCATCATCATTTTTGAAAAAATATGCACCGATGATTCCACCAGCTTATAAACCGCACCAAACCGTGTTTTTTTTCTGGGTATAATGGCACCTCTTGAGCCTATTCTTGTTGCTCTTTAGCCCAAATGCGGCAATTTTTTTATAAACGTTCCCGTTGAGCCAGAATTTGTCCTCATCATTGAACACAATTTTGGTCGAAAACAGCGGATCTTCCCGTACTCACCGAACTCTCTTTTCTATAATACAGTTGCCGACATTTAAGGTTATTATTTTCAAAAAATAAATGCCATAAAATGTCCTTTCAAATTACCAATAAAGATTCCACAATTGATTTAAATTTTAATATTTTTTTTGTTCTGAAAATATACCTCTAGATGGATCATGGATGGATAAATAAACGATCTTTTCATAGATGCAAAATATTATGGGTTTCTTTTTTTAAACATATTAGTTTTATTTCATGGAGGGGTACATTTTTAACACATTCGCTCTACAGATGTCAATCCACTTTGGTGTACGTAGTTAATGGCTTAATATTTGTACCTGCTTTCAGTAAAATATGTTTTTTGGGAGAATTTAAGAAACCGGTTATTCGACAAAAAAAGGTTTATTCGAAAAAAGGATAAATTGAACTTTTTAAAAAACAGACAGTTTTCCTTTCTCAAGAAACTGACTGATCACTTTACTATAACCCATAATCGTTTTATTTCTGTGCCGCACCTCGTTTCGTTTGTTTTCATCGGACACACTTCTCTTGAATCAGTCAGCTGAGGACGACGTAAATCTTATACGAGGGTTGCTATTTATATTTCGGGTCCGGCAATAAAAACACAATAATTTATCATTGGAAATCGTATTATTGTTTTTTAAAATATTCTCCTTTAAGATGAATACACCTTTGCATGCGCACAAACCAATTTTCGAAGCACCTTTTCCACTCCGATTGAGACACTTTGAAAACATGATTTTTGAACGCTCCAACAGCTGCTTCGGGCGATAAAAAACGTTGACCAAGCATCTTTTTCCTAAGGATGCCTCAATCTCACGGAATGTCACATGTCGGTCTTACTTAATCAGTTCACGCACGGCATCCATGGTTTCTGGCAAAGTGACCGAAGTTGGTCGTCCTTCACGAAATTCATCCTGGAGCGAACGGCGTCCGAGACTGAACTCTTAGTACCAGCGATTGCGATTAACAGTGGTTTTTGATGTTGCTTCATCGCCAAAAGTTGAAACAAGTTGATTTAAACACTTGCCTCGATAAACGCCGAAAACCGTAAAAAAATAATCGCACAAAAATGTTCACGGGATAAATCCATTTTTTGACTGAATGAATTTTTTTTTTCACACTGTAAACAAAACAATTCTCCTCGCCCTCAAATGACAAAACGTTCTGAGTGAAGTTATGCTAAAAAATATCAAAGTTTCCAATGGAAATTCCAGTTTGCATCTGGGAACACTAGTATTGTCAGGACCCGAAATATAAATAGCAACCCTCGTACTCATCTTATACTAAACCTACTTACGCCTGCTCCATACGAAGCATTCTTTCAAACAACGGTCCGCATGGTGAGGAAATATTAGTACTCAATTAAAAAAAAATATTTCAAATCCAAATATGGATTTATTCTTACGTTTTGGCTAAAATTGAAAAGTTTGGGCCAACACTTTGAAATTTTTAATTTTAGCTACAAAAACGACGTTTATGTTCAAGAAAAGATACCGTCATTGTTGCGATACTAACTGACCAATTGCTGCCCAGGCTTAACGTATAAAGCTAGACCCATGAAATTCGGTTGGCTGGTGTAGGTCCAGATGTAGATACTTGAAAAGAACGGATTTTTCGAAATTCGTTCTTGAGGGGGTAAAAAGTGATACTTAATCCCTCATAAACAAGTAATTAATCCAAACCAGGAGCTAGAATCTCCAAGTTCTGGCAATGGACGTCCCTTATTCGGATTCGAAGTAAAAAGGCATTTTCGGGAACTTAAAACCTAAGGGGAAAAGGAAAAGAAATAAAATTTCTTCTTCAGAGCACGTAGAAAAGTAAAATTCGACAAGTATTTCCGTTTTGGCAAACAAAAAGTGGACGCGAAAGGATTTTGACAAATTCCTAACATTGAGGACAGATTTTGAGCAAAAAGTGTTAATACGGGTAAAAAAGGGATTTCCTGCACTTTTTTAAATCCTTTATTTAGAAATTTCGGTGGTGGAAATATTGATGACGAAAGAAACGAAAAGTAGGAACATTTTAAGTGTTGAACCAAATTCGTGGGGTAAAATTTATACCCATTAGTTTGTAATAATTTTTTGTGTTTCTTGGTAAGTGTCAAACATTTCAAAAACTTTTGTCAATTGCGAAACATTTAAACAAATGGGTATTTTGTTATTAGAAATTGGAGACAATTAAAAAAGGGAATAAAAAATGTCCAACATTTCTAAAACTTTTGTCAATTGCGAAACATTTAGAACAAATTTTGTTATACCAATAACAATTAAAAAATGGAGTAAAAAAGGTGAAAAACCGGAAAATTACAAAAAAGTCAGGAAAACATTTAAAATAAATGGCGATAAAAAGGATCAAAACGTGAGTTGGCATAGAAAATTTAAATGAGGATGTAATGGAAAAAAGTGAGAAAAAATGAATATATAAATAAGGATAAAAAAATGTTTAAAGGGGCGATAAAAACGTGAAAAAAAACTATGTAATCAAAAGGAAGACAATAAAAAATCAAAACGGATGAATCAGGAAGTTAAAAACGGCTAAAAAGGGCGAAACCGCAGGAAGTGGGAAAAGCAACACTCAGTTCGCAACAGACAGTTAATTATTCCAAAGGTAACACCGCTTATGGATCGATCATTCCTTGTTACCAAGCAGTTTAAAAACGTTTAATTTGTCTTCCATGACATTTCGTAAACATTTAATGGAACATTTTCGTTCAAGTACAGAGTATTGCTTTTCTTTATATGTATTTCCATGGTTTCTTGATTATCACTTATATGCTTTCATCAGATATTTTTTTCTCTTTTATTAGGAAAAATTAGAATTATTTTAATTTATATTTTTTTTTTATTTTATACTGAATTTTTTCTAGTAGTTTTTGATGTTATATTTAACATTTTGATGCATATTGTAATTTAGCTTTAATAGGCCCCCAATGGGCTCCGAATTACATGTTAATAAAGAAATGAAATGAAATTAAGAAGGTGGATATAGAAACTAGAAATGGGCCGAAACAGGCGAAGTATTGAAAAAGGGGTCAAAAAGTAAAATATCAAAATGTGAATAAACCTATATTTAAATCAACAAAATGGTGTTTAAATTCAAAATGGAAATTAAAAAGGGCCGCAACTGTTGAAATATCAAAATGTTAGGAATATGGAAATGAGAATAAAGCAGGGTCAAAAAATGTGAAATATCAAAATGCTAGAAAATCAATATTTAATCAACAAAATGTTGTAGAAAATAGAAATAGGGATAAAAATGGGCTGAAATAAACAAGTATAAAAAATAGAAAACAATAACAACACAGCAGACAGAAGAAATATCAAATTAAAATGATAAACCAGGGAGAAGAAGTACAAAATGAAAGAAAAAAAGTGAGAAATATATCTAATCAACAGGATGAACTAATCATATAGATGAAATAAGAAAACGTAGACGGGAAGGAACCTAAAAAGAGGAGTTAAATGAAACTATTTTAACAGTACGATGAATGACCAAATCACCCCAAAATATTAATGATTAACACAAAAGCTGATTTATGTACCGCGGTTAAGCGGTCAAAATGCTCAAAATAATATAAATAGTAGATTATATTAACGATTTGGAATGTACATACATATGTTCTTAATCTGGTCGAAAAAAAGTATGGATCCGTATGTATTTCATAGATCCATATGTATTTCATGCTTAGAATATATAACCACTCAATGTAAAACTTAAAATCTAGAATGTTATATTAGGCATATGAAATTTCTTCGCTCATGAAGTAGCGGGAATTTGCTATTACTTATATATTTTGAATAGTCCAACTTTAACGTTGTTTTTTATTTGTGTGAGACGTATATCATTTTCTAATTTTAAAACTTGTTTCAAATCCCAAACTTGTTTGTAGGAGTTGTCTACCTCATGGCACATTAATAAAGGTAGTGTTATCAGCTGCAAAAATACAAGAACAACGGGCAATTCGTTTTTGTAGTATATAAGAAAAATGTCAATGGTTAAAAAGTTTAGAGAAATTTTAAACTAAAATATCATTTCAAGTTTGAGATAGGAAAATTGCATCACAAGTACAATGAAAAAAGTATTGAATCAGCTGATTGTCGACATTACCTGTATTATTGTGCCATGGTCTACCCTAATTGTTTACAACTTATTTTTTATTTTTTGTCTTATTTGTTTCCCAAAAAACAAGCATTTCAATGTGTATGCCTGAAATTATGGATCTATTAACAAAATATTTACTAATCGCTGTGTGTCATATAAATGGCAAAGACATTCATTCCATATCAAATACTCTCATGGATTATAGTTTAATATCATCGCTGCCAAATGACAATCAACTAAGGTAAATATTTGGTGTATTCAACTGCGTTTTGGTATTTTGTGAATTCATTTTTGTTTTCAATTTACAAATGTCGACACTTTTCCCTCCTAGTTCCTCTGTGTTAGAACTCCTAACATGTATTCAGCACCTTGTGTCATGGACACGCACTGAGCTAATATCGGAATATTTCCTTATGTCCATATTGGATATATCGCAATGGCGTTCGGCACATCAAGAATTGTCATTGGCTGGCCTTACGGTATTAAATGAATTGCTGTATTTACAAAAGTCTTTGCCGTGCTCGCTCACCCTAATGTCGGGCGTGAATGTCCTCTTAGAACAGCATAACACCTCAAAACAACAGAGTGAAATGTATATTGATAAATTCCGTGAATTACTACGCTTGTATGCTGTAAAGTATTGGCCAAAAATGTTGCAGGAATCATCAGTATTGGAAGTATTTTTAAAGTCATTATATATCTGCACTATATGCGGTAAGTCAGTTTATAATGAATGAGTTTTTATTGTTTAATATGTTCTGTTTTTGCTCTTTCCTTTTTTTCAGAAAATGGTGCATATGATTTTACCGAAAAACTAGAAATTTGGACTCCCATAATTAAGGGTTTAACTATGCATGCCAAACTAAATCGTTATAACGATATCATCCATCAATTAGTGGCCGAAATTATGCGGCGCACACAATTTGAATACAATAAGACTGAATTGGAGTTACTCGATAATGAACTCATGGAGGATAATGTAAAGTATATTCCCGATACCAATATTATTTACATAACACAATATAACATGTCATTAAGATATAATATAGGAACACAATTTTTTTCTAATGATTTTTGGTATAGTCAAGCTATAGATGTTCATTTGTAAAGAACACATTTTCTTAACGCACTCTTAGTTATTAAATTCATAACAAATATTTGAATTAGGAGTAACAAGAGGAAACGGTCACGATGCTCCTGCTACACCACAGACCCAGTTATTCATTAAGCACTTTCTTTATCGGTCATAGTTTAGAATCAGCCGGCGAACCTCTAAGTGCATTTTGACGCTAGATAGTCCATTTCGCAACCTTTCTAACACGAGAGAGTCTTCCCAGCGCGTTGAATGATTGCAATTGACCAGCCGATCCCCAATAAGGGTGAAGCCAATAATCCTGCGAATTATTGGACAATTGCGATTGCTCTACGGTGACATGTTGGCATTCTTTCGGAGTCGGTCTATCCACCAGTCAAGTGAGAGAAAGGCCGTGGCCTTGGATATCTCTTAGGCCTTTTATAGAGTCTGGGCTTTCATCCAACGAACATAGTTTTCGCGCAGGTGTGCCGCAGAGTTCTGTCGTTTCTTCATCTCTATTTTTTCCTTTGGTCGACTAAGCAAAAGGCAAAATTATGCGTGTAAGATACATTTTTATTAGTTTTATCACAAGCGATTGCACTAAAACAAACGTGTCGTCACTTTTTATCAATGGTATCGATATGGAACATTCAAATGATCTTGCTGTTCTAAGCGTACAATGTAATACATGTATCGTTGGGCGAGACATGTATTTGAAGCGATGCACAAAATATGTAACACATCAGGACCAAGATAACTCCCACATATGGGCAGGTGCTCCAAAATCTTCTTAGACCATGTTTAAAAAAGCGATGGTGCTTATAGGTCACAGTAGAGTATCCTACTCTATTGACTCAATCGAACATCGTCGGAATGTGGGTTGAGTGTCGCTGTTATATCGTTGCTCTCATGGAGTGTGTTCATCGGATAGTTATGGACTTAATCCTGACGTGAGGATGTTCGGCAGTTATAAGCGATTTTTCAGGAACTCACACTCGTTAGTTATTGATTGGCCGTTTGACCGCACTATACACTACAGATCAAATTCGTTTATTCAGTGAATTTTTAATCTGCTTTTTGTCTTAGATGCACCAATATTTCCTACCGATTGACTTATAATAACTTGCTGACTTATATAACATTAAACGGTAAAGGTTTAATTGTTTGACATAAATCGGTCCATGTGGGACCGTCGGGACGCCTCGGTAAACCTATACAGTCCTTTCTAGTTCGAAGGCGATGTGTCCAGGTGGCTCGAAATATAGTTTTACATTCTTTCTGGTCAGTCCATACTGCTTAAAAAACGTCGCCTATGTCATTTCTTCCGAGCCACAATTACGATCATCATGGATTTCAATATTCTCCCTTCCGCCTAGGTCAAATCCATATGTGAAGAAGCCTATTTTCCACTACCTAAAATGGGTCTATGTTAGCCTTGCCTTTCGGGAATATAGCGAAGTTATTTATCTTGCGGCTGTTTAACAGTTTAGTTCTGCCTTTCTTGAACCATTTGTGAGACCACGCATTGTTGTGGTGGAGAATTTTCCTTATATTGCGGTTATATACTTTGCACCAATGGCACGGTTGTCATGTGACTAGTTTTCCGAAGAAAGCCAGACGAAAATTAATGTTAAAGTAAAGTCGCTAAATTATAATCCAATAGTTTGTTCTGGTGGATCTAAAGCCTAAGGCTGCTTAAATATATTAGTTTGTTGGTTTCCAAGCTTTGCATTGTGGCTGGCTTATCGATGAAGACTTTTTGAAAATAAATGTGACTCATCACAAAACTAAATTTTGGGTCGAAACGTCGGAATTTCATTAAGCGCTTGCAGATCGAACTGACAGAAATTATAGCGCGAATTAAAGTCTGGAATCTTCAATTCTTAAACGAGTTGGTTATAATTAATCTATACTTTTGTATACTTTATATACAATTGTTCAAGTTGTTGCATACGAGAGGCAAAGTTGCTCCACACGGAGTCGAATCGGTTGGCTCCGATCTTCAGCCACACTCACCGCTACAGCAACAATATTTTTTTCACTACGGTCTGAATATGGTTTTTGGCTGCAGATCATTCTGGCTACGAAAACGCACTATCTCGTAGTATTTGTGTATTTTTGTAGCGAACACAATCACTACACTACGTTTAGTTTATTATGTACTTATGTTATTTTAATATTTAATATTGAATAAGTGCATATTATCCTACCTACACGTTTATAAATTTATTGTTTTTAAATTAAATTAAGACCCACTAATTCAAAGATATAATAGTCTTAACAGACAAATGGTATGTGCTTGCCTTATGAAAATGGTATTCTTACATACACAAACATTAAATATGTTTTTTGATCGGTTGCTGTTATTATTTTGATAGAGTGAATTATTCCACAAGAGTTGTTGTATAGTCGCTATTTCTAGTAAGGAATGCGTTTGCGTACTAAATTCGTGTACGTAAATGTTTTTTCAAACTCTGGTTTTTAATCATGTAAGCAACAGGGTGTGTTTGTTAATAATTTTTGATAAAATGAAAGAGAATAAATCTTATATTGATAAATGTTTTATTTAATTTCGGCAATTATGTTAGTCTCACAAATGCGAGCCCTTTTGAGCACCTTTTTCATTCATTCTCAAACATTTCGCGCGGTATTTCATTAATTCATCACGAATATTTTGTTAGAGTTCTCATGCGTTTCTGGTTTGTTTGCATAAATCTTGCTTTTTAGATATCCCCACAAAAAGAAGTCCGGAGCAGTCAAATCAGGCGACCGTGGAGGCCAATTAACATCACCATTTCTTGACATAACTTGTTGTGGAAAGAGGTCTCGCAGTAATTCCATTGTAATCCTGGCAGTATGCGATGTAACACTGTCTTGTTGATACCACATGTTAATCAAGCCCATAGCAATAGTTCTGGCGTTAAAACGTTTTCAATCATATCACGATATCGCTCCCCATTGGCAGTTACCGTTACGCCGTTTTCATTTTTATAGAAGAAAAGTTCAATGATTCCTCCTGACCGAATTGCACACCAGACTGTAACTTTTAATGGACTGATGAAAATTGAGGGTTTTCCATTGCCCAGAACCGACTATTCTGTTTATTCACATATCCATTCAAATGAAAATGTGCCTCGTCCCTCATTATGATTTTTTATGAACATGGGGGTTGCCGTGGGCAAACTGCAACATCCTATTGGCATATGTACGGCAACGTACATGGTCTTGTGGAAGAAGCTCTGGGGTCAACTGAATCTTAAATGAAAACAAATGCAAATCCTTCTATAAAATTGTGGCCAAAGAAGTTGTTCTTTGAAGACCAAGCTCCTGAGCACGGCGTCGAATTGAGGTTGATGGATTGTTTTGAACACTTTCTTGAGCAGCAGTAATGTTTTCAGCCAATCTTGCAGTACGTTGTGGTCCATGCTTGGGCCTAATAGCTACAGACCCCCATTCTTCGAATAGTGCGTTCTGTTGGCACGTTGTTTCTCCCAAAAAATTCACATAACTTTCTCATCGTCACAGTAATCGATGATTGATTTTGATAAAATGTTTTAACAAATAAAACACTTGGTTTATTGTATATTTTTCCATAATAAATTTGCACACGTCTCTACTTCACGACTGCCAAAAATGAACTGCCAAGACTAATGTTTACCAAAATGGCGGCAAAACAAAGTAGTATACCTTCCCGGCGGACACCCTATACTATCACACATGAAACATAACCCCGCTTATCAAATTTGAATGGTTTGTTCTAATGCAAACTTCCTTGATGACCGACATTCGGCTAGTATTGAAGTATTTTGTCTATAGAAAGGCCTAACCCAAGCATTTGGACATTAAACCATTTCTTAAGCTGATCACCGAATCTCTCGCCCTTTGTCAAAATTAATTTTTAAAACTTTTTTTATTGTAAGGTTATTTGCCTGCGGGCGTCTGTGGTGTGATGGTTAGTCTGTACGACTTTTACACAAGCCCAAATTCGGACCAGAACACTTTTAGCGGCGGATTGTCCAGCTTGTAAATGTCGTCGACTTAACGAGGACTAGATTAACCCTTATGTCAAGTAAAAGATTCTCGTTAACCGTTCGGAACATTAAACAGTAGGTCGAGTTCAGTGGGTAGACGAAACATATCGTGAACGGCTCATTGATTCGAGAGGCTTTTTCTCATTATTTCTTATTGAAATTTTGAGGGAAATACGACTGTACCTGACAACGATACGCGGACATCGTCCCTTAAACATGCTTTCTGTTCCACACAATTTTCCTCGAAAACTGGTATACAATTTGTTGTATTGATTACGCCAGGATTAGATCAGGGCTATTCCAAAGAGATTCTTACCGACGCAAATTCCTGTGTGTCCTGACAGTCACAGCAAATTCAAACCATAGCTGTAATAATGGGTTATTTTACTAAGCCTCAATAACTAAAACTAGATAGCAATACTGCAGTTGTAAAGTCGCTTGTCAAAAAAAAGCTCAATTTTTACAGCTGTGAAGGAAACGACTTTCTGAATTAAAGAAAAAAATAAATTTGTAGCCGTTTTGCTAATTATACAGGATGGGCGATTTAAACTTTAAAATTTGAGTCGGCTGTAAAAAAAGTACTGAAATTTTTTTCTAATTTCTGGTTTTACTGGAATAGATGAACTTTTTCATTAATTATAACTACCACAACTGGCTCGGCAGTACCTCATCCGATCAACCCAATTTTTCAGTAACTGTTCTATTTTTTCGGGTCGAATCTCTTCAATGACAACTTTGATTTCATATTTCAACGCTACAATTGTCTCTGGATGCTTTGCGTAACATTTATTCTTAATGGATTCCCACAGAAGATATCAGTCAGTGCGTAAAATATCGATGGTTGCGTTGGCTGTGTGACATGTGGCCGCGTCTTGTTGCAACAAAATGTCGTTAAGCATGGCGCTGTAACGCTAACCGTTGACGGTAACGGCGGCTCCTTGCTTATTTTTGAAGAAAAATGCACTGGTTTCTCAATAGTCAATATTTCGGAAAACTTCATCTCCTGCCATACAATCGTCAGCCCATAAGGCGAAGGGAAAACGCGGTGGTGCATGGTGTTTCATTATTTAATTAAAAAGTTGAACGTAGGAATTTTGAAAATTATTATCAGTACTTTTTTAAATTTTAAAAATTTAAATGGCCCACCCTAAATTTAAAACAGTAACGTATTAGTCTTCATTCAGGTTATGTACCAAAAAGTCTACAACAAAAATGTTTTCTTATTTTTTTTATTGATTCGGTTTGAGCTGGTCATTTACTATAGGCAATGAAAAAAGTACACTTTTTGTTATTAAAAGAATTAAGTATTTATGATTTTTATGCGGTTTAAATTATGGAGGCTTAGTAACAAGATACTACTGTTATTTTGATGGTGAGCAGTTTTCCTCATAATATTTTTTTAGAATTTGTATAAAGTTTCGTCTAAGGAAAGTCAAACAATTTAAGGTAGTCTGATTGCTAATTTAAAGTTTCGAATTATGCTTTTCAATATAAGTTGTTAAACTGGCTTTAATACCTGTTGTTTAAGTGAAATGCGGTCTTATAAATGCTATATTGAGATTGATAAACCTAAAAACAAACAAAAAACTAATATTCATCTGCTTAACATCTATTTAGAACTCTTCAACCCCAATAACCAATTTGTTTTCTGTTCCTTTTAGACTCAAACTGAATGGCAGCAATATCTATCTAACACCATCGAATGTATTGCCTTAGTTGCGGAGTCTCGTCCAAATGCCGTTTTCGCACAAGTATTTAGTCATTGGTCTCGTCCGCACGTCTACCTACAGTCTGTGGAAAACGATATTGACTGTGGCAAAAACTTCGAACTGGTGCGAAAAATTAAATCTCAATCGTTTCCCGAACATTTACGAGATTTTGCCACCGTCTGTCAAGCTGTTGTGAGAATTGCCCCCCTGTTGGACACGAACACAGCGGCTGATGCCGCCTCTGAAGTTAACTGCCATTTAAATGTATTAGCGGAAAACTTGCTAACTACTTTGAAATTTTTTACCAGCAATAAATTAAATACCATAGATGTTGACCACTCAACATTTCAGACTGATTTTGATTATTTGTAAGTCGGTTATTTCAAATTGACTTAAGGTTACAAGGTTACAATTTCTCAATTTGATCTCTTTAGATATGCTCAAGTTCTTATGGCCATACGTAGCATTTTACCATTATGTCAGTCGTTGAAATCCGATCATATGCTGCTGCAACTTTTCGAAACATTAGGCAGTATTTTTCAACCGAACACCATTATGGGATCTTCGCCACTTATCTATATGGCAGCCAGTCAATTGCTGCTCTGTATATCATCTGTGATACGTCCAAAATGTCTTTTGGATATACCCACAATTATAAATCTCATGCAATCGGGCCCTCGTCTCTCGCATTTACCACGTCAAGTTATTGCAAATATTTATATAAGTCTCATTAGTTATCTAGTATTACCCTGGAAGAATGTCGACGAACAACAGCAGGATTATTCACGACGCTGTCTAATACTGAAGGAATACATTGAATGTCTGGCTCAAAGTTTTCTAGAATTGGACTTGAACTCTGTGTCAGCAGCAACGGGCGAAACAAAAGTATCATCGATATCGTTGAGTATGCTAGTTACGTTTAGTTTAGTGATAGAATTCTTTAAAGATTCTCCAAATACGACAAAAGACATGTTGGCCTCTACGTTTAAGGTAAGCTAGATGAAATTAATATGTGAAAGTTTGATGCTTAATATGTTTTGCATTCGTTTCAGCCAATCATTACAAAAGCTTTAGTGATTTACAATACATTTGGTCAAAGTAGCAATGTAATTGCTATCACAGTAGCCGATTTCAGTTTAAGTGTATTGCGTACTTTACAAAGTCAATTGGGCTCGCAGTTTATCAAAGAAATGATAACACTTTTTATAAACGTAAATAGCAGGTGAGTAATTTAAATTAAAAATTCGATAATTTTGTGACTATTTTATTGACAGCGTTAGAAACGGAAACAACTGACGTTCTCTGAGTTTTTTGGTTTGTTGTGATCATTTGATATTACTTTAGAAAGAGGAATTACTCCACAAGCTAATAAGATCAGGTTTGTTGTTGTCAGCAAAGTAAAGCAAACACATCACTGTCTGGTAGACGCGGCGTTTCGTCGTTGGTGTGGGCGACTTTTCAATACCATTTATGTGTGCTGTCGACCTTTCTTTATAACGGTGACGGTATTTCAGATTGATTTATTGTTACAGTGACGGTTTGTTGCGAATTTTGAAAACGAATGTAATTCAAGTGTTTCCTGCACTTTTTTGCTTGGTGTAGAAGTAGTTTTCCAGCCGTGTCACAGATCATCTATCGAAAGTGAAATCAATCAACCATATTGTTGTTGTTGTAACACCAACTGTGTACCGGGAGAATTGCTCTTCGGGTTAATCGGGTGCATAAAACCGGCTGTGATGGGATTGACCCTATTGTCGTTGCTGTCGTCGTCTTAAGACGGCGTCGTCTTGCGTCTCTCTACTTATTCGGTATTCTGATTGTCGTTATTGTATCTTTTTAGACAACTATTGACATGTTTGGTATTCTATAGGGAAATGTGACTTCGACATTGCGTTAAGACGACTCTTTTTGCCGTCACAGTTTTTTTTAACAACTTGAAAATATTTCTAATGGTTTAAAGAAAAAAAAAATGAAAAAAAATAACTTACGTTAACCAATTTTGTAAATGTCGAGTAACAATCCTTTGATAGAGATACAGCATTTCCCAGAAATTTAAAAGAGGGTTTAAAGAAAAAAATGGAAAAAAATAACTTACGTTAACCAATTTTGTAAATGTCGAGTAACAATCCTTTGATAGAGATACAGCATTTCCCAGAAATTTAAAAAGAGGGTATAAAGAAAAAAATAGAAAAAAATAACTTACATTAACCAGTTTTGTAAATGTCGAGTAACAATCCTTTAATAGAGATACAGCATTTCCCAGAAATTTAAAAGATAATGGCATGAAATACAGGGTGGGCCAAAAGTTACCATGGGGTTAAAAACTTTAATAACTTTTTCGTTTATTATTTTTTTTTCTTTTTGTTTATATTTATTCGCTCTTTTTTCTCAGATTACATAATATAATGGAATTTCTTTTACACTAAGTATGAAAAATAATGTCACTTAAATGACCCTCGTTTCAAGCTTCGCTCGTTTTAGAGCATTTTCCATAACATCTTTCAAAATTTGTATCTGTAGCGTTCGAATTTCTGCAACAATGATGGCCTTGAGTTAAAGGATTGGCTCAGGCTTGTTCACACATACTCGCTCCTTTAAATAACTCCAAAGAAAGAAGTCGTTTGCTGACAAATCTGGCGATCGCGCTGGTCAAATAATTTCTGGAAATTATTCGCTCTCCAAAAACTTGCAGATGTGATCCCACACCATACTGTACACCTAATGGGGTGCAATTGGCGTTGGTGATTGGATCTTGGATTTTCAGAACCCCAGACCCTACAGTTCTGCTTATTAACAAAGCCATTCAAATGAAAATGAGCATCATTACTCATGCGATTGCGTTAAAATAATTGATCGCTGATTTAAATTTTAAAATTCTATTATTCTGGTTCTTTATTCGGTTGTGAATATCTCCATTATCTATTCTCCAAGTGTTATTTATATAATCTGAAGAAAAAAAATAAAAAAAAATATATAAATGAAAAAGTTATTAAATTTTTAAACCACATGGAAACTTTTGGCCCACCCTGTAGGAAACGTTTCAATATTGTCTTAAACATAAACGCTGCTTAGAAAACAACCAAGCCGATTGTAGTGCCACTGATGCTGTAGATGAAATTAGTTTCCTCTCAGCCAGCTGGAGGACGCTATGACAAATTTAATAGTTGTAAAAACTGCGCAACCATAAGGACAAGAAACAGGTTTAGTTCCAGTCATAGAACGTGCTTTGAAAGTAAAAGCAGAATTGTTTGGCATTGTTGTAATGCCCAATGTCTGTTAGTGTTTTTTTTTGAAAAGTGAGCTCTAATCCTTTGAAACAAAAGAAAAGTTCAACTCTGGGACGTTTTTTAACATTGTACATTGCCTTTATTACCTTCAGCGATCGTTTGAAGTTGTTTTCAATTAGAAAAAATTGTCCTTTAAAAGGCAATAAAAGTCGCAGAAAAAAACTAGGAAAACAACTTTCTTGTCAGGCCCAATTAAATATTGTTTCCAACTCTCAGCAGCCCATTTCATTGTTTGCGAAAAGGTTGTTGATCAGACTACGCTTTTAAAGTAAGATTGTTTGGTTCCCGACGCTGCACATGCGCAAACGCTGTTTTATAAAGTGGAAATTTACTTTAAACCTTTTAAAGAAATAATATCAAGAACGTTCTAGAACATCATTTACATTGGTTTCTATTCTTAAGGCTTAGGTAAAATTTGCAGAAAAAATTAATATTTTCTCCTTAAAGGTACCTAAATTATCCAATCAGCTCATTCAAGTGTTTGAAATGAGCTTGTTGTTTTATTATAATTTTCGATAAACATTCCTCGTCGACGCGTCGTCCTTATGGAATACCAAATTGGTGTTGACGTAGGGTCGCAAAGTCGAAGCAATAAGTAGACTTTCGACTTTTTTTTAATACAAAAAATATATCGAAAGTTGACTTCCGACTAATCGATTATTTGTCGATAAAAAGAAATCACTATTTAAAAAAAATCGACTTTTTCCTATTTAAGATTTTATAGGGGTTTCCATTAAGGACACGACAATTTTATATATTAATAAAACACAGAATATTTATGATATGGAGTTTAGGTGTAGTGCAAATATTACATTTTAAGAATTCGATTTCGGTCTTGTGACCACCACGAGCCCGTGTACAGCGGGCCCAATTTTTCACCACTCTTGCACACATTTCAACCGGAACGTTGGCGATTCTAAGTTCTAAGTTGTCTCTGAGCTCGTCTTATGTTCTTGGCTTGTTGCCATAGACCAATGACTTGATGCGGCCACATAAAAAGAAATCCAATGTCGTTAAATCGCATGAACGAGGTGGCCATTTGACTGGACTATTTCTCGAGATAACATGTTCGCCGAATTTTTCTTTCAGTAAATCGATTTAGAATTTTGGTAATAATTTTAATGATTTCCAAACGTTGCTCGTTAGTGAACTTTACCATGATGAAAATGTTGACTTCGACTAACGTTTTGGCACTTAAAGATCATAAAAAAAATGTTTGAGGTTGCGTTGACATAAATATACGAAATTGTTAAGTCCCATTAGTATCTTTTACATATTTACACGCTCCACCGAAGGGTGGATGCTATACTAAATTTGTCATTATCTCGCAACGCCACAAACTATTTATAAGAGACCCTATTAAGTATCTAGATCTAGCAATGTCCATCCTTTTGTTTGTTTAAAGCACGATCGAGGTCATACGAATAAACCTGCGATTCTGAAATTTTGCTTGATGATGGGCTTAAGATGCTTGTGATTGTAAATAGGCGAAATCGACCCAGGGAAAAAATGTTCCCCTTTAATGGACTTATGGCATCTCGAAAAACACATTTTTTGAGTACTTGCTTTTCAAATTAAATTTTTGGTGGACAAACAATGGATAAATTGGATACTTTTGGTTGCGCACTGGACGTTTTTGGTCATTTGGCCCAAAAACGGCCAACTTGGTCAAACGGGTCAACAACATTTTGCCACTCGTGTATGGAAAAACTCTGAAATAATTCCAGTTTCCAAAATTGATCTGGAGTTACGGGTAAAACCCGGGTTTTCGGATCTTACGCACTTATATGCCTGTAACTTGGTTGATTATCAAGGCTGATTTGGAAAGAAGAAACTGCGGCCTTTCGAAAGGTGTATACACTTTTAAAATCACACTGAAACAAATCTGTGTATTTTTCCTGTAAACTCTTTATATTTTAATTTTTTTTTGTAATTTTTTAAGTTTGGATGCGTTTTTACACAGAAGTTTTTAAAAGGAAGCGAAAATTTTTTGAATTGAATGATAAAAAGAGTGTTCTTAAGAATACAATTCGGTGTCATTTTTAAAAATCAGTTAGAAACTGATTGAATATTCAACTTTTATTAGAATTGTATTCGCAAAAACTCTCTCTCTCAATTATTCAGTGCAAAAATTGTTCGCTTCCTTTTAAAAAATACTGTGTAAAAACGCATCCAAAGTTAAATTTGTTTTTAAAATAATGAGTTTACGGGAAAAATACTAAGATTTTTTGCAGTGTGTTTTTTAAAGTGTATACACCATTCGAAAGGCCGCAGTTTCTTCTTTCTAAATCAAAACTTATAATCGGTTGATATTTAACCAAGTTACTGGTATTTAAGTGCGTGTCATGTAATGCAGTTTGCTGGAAAATAAGTCTGGAAATTACTAGGCTACAATGCTTAAGTAATTTGGACATATTTATACTGATATTATAAAAAAAACATCATTTTTAAACCTTCCATTTTTGTTTAAGCCAATATTTTTTTGAATTTACTATTTGTTTTCAATTTCAGAGAGCAATTGACTTTAAGCCGCGTTGCTGTTATTGAGAAAATTCTGCAAATGTTCCAACTGATTGTGCAACAACCTGGTAATACGTCATTGGTCATGTTGCCCTCAATATTAGACTTTACTTTTGAACACATAATGCCGTTGCTGCGTATGGATAATAATATAGCTGATACCACTGATCTAACCAGTGTGGTCTATTCGCTATTTGATAGGTAATACTTTCATGTTTTTCTGCCACAGTTTTTTTTTTCAATGTCATTCTTACTTTATTTTCAGCATATTAACCTGTAAATGGCAGTATTTCTACAAGTCGTATGTGCAACCAAATGGTGTTTTACAACAACAGAACGGCAATACAAACAGTACAAACGTCTCAATGAATCCCAGCGATAATTTACACCCTGAACATTTTATGGCGTTAATGAATGCTTACGGACAAATACTAGTCACGGGCAATGATCCGAATATAGTACGCACGGTTTTAGTGTCTATGCAAAATGTTCACGATAAATGGCGTTTGTATCAGAGGCCGCTGTTCAAGGAAAATTTGCTGGGCTCTTTTCAGAGTGCTCTGATTAATGTCCTCCTGTCCGGTGAAGGATCCTTACATTTTGATATATTGGCAAGTGCCCTGTTTGCAATGTCTCAAGTGGACGCGTTGAAAATGCGCGAAAGCTTTGCAAATGCTGGCCTACCGATAAATATGAAATTAATTGATGAAATTTGTTTAACTACGGTGAGTAGCATTAAATATGCAAAAATTATGAAGTTGCTAGTGTACGAAGCTGCTCCTAAACCTTTTGTTAGACTATTTTATTATGCACGACACATTCTTTATCTGTGTTAAAATACACATACCGTTCACCGACATTTTTTAAATATTTACTGTCCTTTGATTCCTATAAGGAACTAAGGGGCCATAACGAAATCATAAGACAACTGTTTTATGCCTTTCTAGATTAATACGCTCCGGGTAATTTCGTGTTCAAATAGGCAATTCCATGTGCGCCCCTTTGAGTACTGCCTTCGAGTCGATAGCGATTTTAGCTATGTTGCAGGTCGTAGCGTGTTGTTATTGTTGTAACGGCTGTGTGCCGGGGTGACAGCCATTGGCTGCAGAATTGTCCTTGGATCAATCCGGTCCATAGAACCGGCTATCGTAGGATTCTCTTCGTAGCGTGTGTCCGAACCAGCTGGTCTTTGCTTCGTGTTGCCCACAACTGTGCAATCGTGCTTTTTGAAGGCTAGACTATCCTTAGAATTCTTCGCATATAGAGATTTACAAATACTTGCAGTGTGTGTTTACTAAGGAATCGAAAAGATTTATCTTTGCGTTTTTGGAAATGTAGTTGATGTCCATATTAAATAACAACCCACGTAGAGCTCCTGTTGTGTATATTTCCGTCCACCCAGAACCAATGAAGCAGCTATGGGAGTACTCCTATCCATAGCTGCTTCATTGGTTCTGGGTGGACGGAAATATACACAACAGGATCTCTACGTGGGTTGTTATTTAATATAAAAGCACACTAATTTATCATTGGAAATGTTTTTATATTTTTCGAAATATTCTCCTTTAAGATCAATACACTTTTGCATGCGCACAAACCAATTTCCGAAGCACTTTTTCCACTCCGATTGAAACACCTCCAAAACATGATTTTTTAACGCTTCAACAGCGGCTTCGGTAGATGAAAAACGTTGACCACGCATTTTTTTCATGATGGTAGGGAATAAGGAGAAGTTATCGGGTGCCAAATCAGGGCTGATGGCCCATTCGACATCTTGAGTGGTTAAATAGCTCATTGTTTCAGCTGATGTGTGAGAGCTCTCATTGCCGTGATGCAAACTGATCCGTCGTATTTCCAAATTGTCTTAATCTTACTTTAAGTTTTTTTTTTGTATATTTTAAACAAATTTGAAGTAATTTTGTAACCATATAAGGTCTAAAGGCTCGGTTACTTTTTGAATGTCAATAATATGAATACTGTTGGTAAAGTGATGGTTGTATACCACTCAGAATTAACCGTCCTTCGTTTCACTAAAGGCACTGTGGCATCATGGCCGGTTATACCGAAAAAAACGTAATCATTTGCTTCAATGTATTTCTTCCACGAACAACTTTTGTTGGATTTGTGTTATATTTCTTCCACGAACAACTTTTGTTGGATTTGGCTCGTCTTGAAAGACCCATACGGTCGATTGCTGTATATATAAATGATTCGTCACCTGTGACAATGTTATACACTGCTTTTAAGTTACCGCAGTTATACTTTTTCAACATTCTTTTTTGAGCAGTCTTCAAATTATGTGGGATCCGACGTGAACAAATTTTTTCACGGCCAAATGAACATGCAATTTCATATTGATGCTTCTCATACTTATGCCCAAGGATGCCTCAATCTCACGGTTTGTCACATGTTGGTATTTCTTAATCAGTTCACGCACAGCATCGATGGTTTCTGGCAAAGTGACCAAAGTTGGACGTCCTTCACGAAATTCATTCTGGAGCGAACGGCATCTGAGACTGAACTCTTGGTACCAGCGATTAACAGTGGTTTTAGATTGTGCTTCATCTCCAAAAGTCGAAACAAGTTGATTTACAACTTGTCTCGATAACCCACGCCGAAAATCGTAGTTGATTTACAACTTGTCTCGATAACCCCCGCCGAAAATCTTAAAAAATCATCGCAAGAAAATGTTTACGACTGGGATGAATTTTTCAACACACTGTAAACAAAACAATTCGCCTCAACTGACAAAACGTTCTGAGTGAAGTTATGCTAAAAAATGTCAAAATGTATGCATTGTCAGGACCCGAAATATAAACAGCAACCCTCGTAATTTAACAATTTATAGTTGCCACTTTCTAGAGCAACTATTTTTGTAGCGTACTGTCGAAACTCGTACAAGCATGCCAACATCGTCCTTGGTTTTTTTCTCTTTGAGATTTACTTCTATTCTATTCAGCTTATTTTATGAAGGTCAGAACATCATCGTTTTGTCGGAATTCTCTTAAGGTTAGAGATATGAAGGTCTTTGAATTAGCAGGAGTGCTTGCTTTTGTTTCCAAAACCAAGAATGTTCCTTCACTTGCTCCCTACAGCGGAAGTTGACGACTAGCGCACTACTGGCTGCTGGACTGCAGTTAGAAAATCTAGCAAATTGCTCTTTGACACACACCACAGTTTTTTTGGTTAATTTGTTTCGTCCGGCATAACTCGGGAACCACTAGCCCGATTTAATTGAATTAAATTTTAAAAAATTTAAAATTACAATTCCCTTAATCTGTTCATATATTGTTTTCCTATACAAGCAACAGTTTCCAAGTTAAAAATGAATATATAAAGGAAAAAACTTATTTTTTGCCTAAAGATTTAAATTTTTTTGTTTTAAAAAATCCATAAAAAATCCAAAATGAAAAAAATGTCAAATCTTATTACTTTTACGTAAAGTCACATAACCTATGAGCAAAATGAGACAAAGATCATGAAAATCGATGCACGCGTTTCGCATTTATTCGCAATTGAGTAAAGGTATGAATTTCAAAAATTTGCTCGACATATGCACAACTTTGTCTATTGTAAGGTTTTTTCTTTTTTATTACAAAAAAAAATTAAAATTTGTTGGGTGACAAAAATATATGACTTTTTGAAATTTTTGAAATTCATACCTTTACTCAATTGCGAATAAAAGCGAAACGCGTGCATTTTTTATTGCGTTTTTCGAGCTCATGTCAAGGTTATCTACACAGAAAAAATTATCGCATCCGGAGTACATGAAATTTTTTTCATTTTGTTGAGTAGTGTTATTAGCCATCCGGAAATGGACCACAGTTTTTAATACGGACATAAAAAAAATTTTTCTCCGTAAAGTGTATAATACTTTTCTTTATAATTGTATAAGCTCGTATCACTCTTTTATTTTTGTTGATTTAGGGGCATTTAAAAGTTTTAAAGTGGCAAAAAAATCATGTAAGGGCCTCACTAAAAAGCATGCTGTTCTGGAACGGACTGACCAATTTGTACGAAATTTTGGTCATATGAAACAGAACTCTACGGTTTAGATAATGAAGTAAAAGTTTTATAATTTTACATGTCAAAAAAATTTATGATCATTTATTGATTATATTGGCGATTTGATCAAAATGACAAAACCCCACGATATAACCATAATACAAGGCTACTTTAACGCTAAAGTGGACGGAGATAAAGTGTCTGATATAACAGACAATAAGGTTTAGCTGAAGGAAATGAAAGGGGCGACCGACTTATCCGCTTTTGTCAGGAACGCACATTGAAAGAATGAGGTTCTGCCTTTCTCCAAAAAGACTACACCTGGGCCCCCAGGATAGAAAAGGAAATATTGTAAGGAATCAAAAAGACTTCATACTTATCAACACGCGATATGGCTCATCTGTTCTGAAAACTTCAACCTACCCAGGTGCAGATATTCCGTCAGACCCCGTGTTACCGTTGCTTCCTTAGTTAAAACTTTGCCACTTTTTTCGACATGGTAACTTTATGCCACTTTTTTATTCTGATACCATTTGTGCAATTTTTTATACATTGCGCCAATTTTATTGTTATTGCCACTTTTAAAAAGACCTTGCCAATTTTCATCATTAGACTTGTTTTATTTGACTAGCAAAAAAATCTAATTTTTCAGCTTATAGAATAAAACACAACTATTTCTTCAAAATTTTTAAATTCTCTACAAAGAAGTTTCCGAACTCCAATCTGGTCAATCTAGATGCTACATATGAATCTCGAACTTCATAAAATTATGAGGGATCAGTTTCCAACCGAGGTGAATTTATGACTTTTTTAGTCCATGTATTGTTTAAGCTTCCAAATCGCTCCCAATTTGTATGATTATCGCTATAAGGTGCGTTGTTAGTTCCGTATTTAATTGTTTTGTCCTAATTGCATTTGAACCCGAGTTACCCAGGATGCCAATTT
Source organism: Hydrotaea diabolus (assembly GCA_963513945.1). Classification (NCBI taxonomy): domain Eukaryota; kingdom Metazoa; phylum Arthropoda; class Insecta; order Diptera; family Muscidae; genus Hydrotaea; species Hydrotaea diabolus. The sequence continues at coordinate 161,353,520 of OY740718.1, forward strand.
AATTGTTCTTCATAAAAACAGTTAAATTTTACTATATCAGTATATGTCAGAACACACCGAAAAAATGACGTAGAGACAATAGTATTCGGTATTTGAGTGTCAAACCTTCTCGTCAGAAATGCTCTGACCTACATATATGTGACAGCGCATAGAGAAAGAAAACTAAGGGTAAACAAATCAATTTTCATTTTTTTTTTCTTTTTTTGATGTGGACAACATCTGAGCATCGAATGAGACGGATCCCATGCCCCAAAAGTGTTCCCTCCCAGAGATATACGCGTTTTATGAAAGTGAAGTCGACGATTCTAAGCGCAAATAGAAAGGGACCTAATCTTTAAAATGGTTCTCCTGAACAAAACTGGTTTTTAACCTTAGTTAGGCCCCTTTCTATTTTGCGCGTCACATATGAACAATAACTTAATTAACCCTTAATGGGCAATCTTGAATTTGATTGTTTTTAGTGTTTTTGTTAAGTTTTGATGTGTTCTGACATATATAGTTAAATTTTGTCTACAAAGTTGCTAAACACCGATATGCTGCAAGAACAGGCCAGAGCTGGGATTTTTTACCGCTTCTAAAATAAAATTCCGATGTGATCTATTAAAGCGCAGACACACGTTTATCCGTGGTTAGAAGCCCGTAATTTGTTCGTGTTGTACTGTGTAGTTTATTAAAAACATTTTATATTTATTTTTTGGCGTCAAAAGCCACAAATCGAGGTAAACAAAAAACTTTCTGAAACTATTGCTACATCCAAGAGCGTCAGGCAAGGGTGTATACTGTCGACGTTGCTGTTTAATGTATACCTCGAAGAAGATTTTGAAGAATCGATAAACCAAGTTCATAAAGGTATATATATATATATATATATATATATATATATATATATATATATATATATATATATATATATATATATATATATATATATATATATATAAATGGAATATTTGTCAACAATATTAGATATGTATGCTGATGATACCAACTTACTGGCCGATGGTAACTACATCTGGGCTTCAAATTCTTTCGAGCAAGCATACGACACTTAGCGAAAAATTAGGCTGTATAACACCGTTCAACACGCTTTTGCACACATGAAGAAGACCTATATATTCGGAATCTACGTCGAAAAATAAACTACCCGTGTGTCCCAGTTTTTCTAGATCAATTCGTATTTTCGCGAAAAATGTGAATATATATTTGGTTAAAAACCACTTATATAGACATATTTTGTATTAACATACAAGTCCATATCCATAAATTTTTTGCAAATATACGAATTGATGCAGAAAAAGTGGGATACACGTGTATTTTATTTTTTCCTCCTCTTTCAAAATATACTAATTTTTTTTATGTGTGCAACCAAAAGCTTAAATTTGTCATACAGTGTAATCAATATACGCCAAACAAATTTTATGGTTGTGAGCAAAAAGAACTGCCACTATACTTCATCCTTAATTCTACATAACTCTTACGTCGATCGAGTTAAAATTTTTAAATATCTTGGAGTAACAATTAATCACTAAAGGTGCCTCATAGCAATGTCAAGAGCTGCCTTTGTTATATACCAAAATGTGTTTACAAGTTATATCATCAATCTTGAAGTGAAAATCCGCTTTATCTAAAAATATGTTTCGTCAGTTCAGGTATATGCAATGGCGGTGTGGACCGTAAAAGCTGCAGATAAAAAGAAGCTAGAAAATCTTCGAAATGTGGATATATAGACGGATACTTAAAATACCTTGAACCGATTTTATATTAAATGCTGAAGTATTGAGAAGAATGCACTCCGATAGAGAACTTATATCAGTTACAAATAGACGAAAAACATCATATTTAGGGCATGTAATGGGTAACCCAAAATATCGGGTAATCAGTCTAGAGGTATTTTTTTCAAAACAAAAAAAAAACAAAAATTCAAATCAAGTGTGTAATCTTTGTTGTTCATTCGAAAGGACATTTTTTGCCATTTATTATATAATATAATTTCCTTCAAATGTTAACCGCGACTAAGTCTCAGCGTGTCCATTCGGAAGGTCCAATTTTGGAGGACTCGTGCGAGCATTTCTACCGGTATGGCGTTCATGACACGCGTAATGTTGGCTTCGAAACCTGAATCCTAGCTTATAAGTATTTGTCAGCGTAGACTTTGGACTTTACGTGACCCCAAAAAAAAGTCTAAACTCGTGATATCACACGATCTAGGCGGCCAACTCACCGGTCAAATACGTGAAATTAGCTGCTCTTTGAAATGGCCCCTCAATAAATCCATTGTTTGAGCAGCTGTGTGGCAAGTGGCATCGTTCTGTTGAACCAAATACCGTCAAGATTACGGGTTTCAGTTCCAGGTAGCAAAAAGTCTGATATCAAGGCGCGATAGCGAGCACCATTCACGGTTACGTTTCGGCCATCATTGTTTTTTAAAAAAATATGGACCGATGATTCCACCAGCCACCAACCTCTCCTGGTTGCTCTTCAGCCCAAATGCGGATATTTTATTTATTGACGTTGCCGTTGAGCCACAAAGGGGCTCATCACTGAATAAACCGTTGTTCGAAAACAGCGGATCTTCTCGTTTCTCATTTCCATAATTCAGTTGCACAATTTGGAGACGTTGTTGCGGTGTTAGTCTTTCTATGATAAAATGGCAAACAATACTGAAATGGAAAAAACCCCTATGTAAAAAACACCTCTATATGGATCACCCTATAAAAGCTATTGCAAATCATAAGGCATGCAAATATGGAACGTAGAGAAACAATATGGCTTGATAACATTCAAGCATGAACTGGTATCCGGGATGGTGCAAATGTTCTGAGTGAGGCGAGAGATAGAGAGTCTTGCGGAGGCGTTTAAACATGTATGAAATTACTTAGTAGGGACATAAATACTGTTACAACATTGAACACACCCATTTCAATAGTAGAACTGAACATAGTCTGTAACGGGATTTTAAAATTGTTTCAACTTTCATCATGGAGTGGTCAGATAATGAGAACCGTATCGCTGTAATAGCCTTTTCAAGTGTAAAATGAAAAAAAAACGATATTTTCAAAACGCCCCGGCCACTAGGGATTAGCCGTATGTTCGTCTACCGATGCATAAAACTGTTTGAGGAGACTGGAGATGTAAAAGACCGCCACCGGTCGGGCCGCCCACGCTCTGTTCGAACACCTCATGTCATCAAAGCCGTTGAATCATGAATTCACAGAAATCCGCTTCGAAAACAGAAAATCATGGCCTGTGAGATGAATATCACGCAAAAGTCCATGGGTCGAATCATTAAAAAATACTTGGGACTTTCAAACGACGTACCGGATATTTATTGACTGCAGCTTTAAAAAAATGCAAACGTCTTTTGGTGAAGCACAGAAAAATTTTGTTCACCGATGAAAAAATTTTTACCGTTCAGGAAAAATTTAAGAAGCAAAATGATAGTGTATGCGCGGTCATCTAAGGAAGAATCTGAACTGATCCCAAGGGTGGAAAAGGGTCATCACCCAGCTTCAGTCATGGTTTGGTGGGGTGTCTTTTACGCTGGTGTCACTGACCTGCATTTCTGCGAACAAGGAGCTAAAACATCGGCTAAAGTTTACCAAGAAACCGTTTTGGAAGCTGTTGTGAAGCCTCTTAACAATTCCCTGTTCCAAATCCAGCCATGGACTTTCCAGCAGGTATTTGCGCCGGTCCATAAGGCTAAAACGTCCCAGGCCTGGTTTAGAAACAATTTGCCAGCGTTCATTTCTTCTGAAGAATGGCCCTCAGGCAGTCCAGATTTGAACCCATTGGATTACAAACTGTGGACGGTTTTAGAGGACAAGGTTTTTCACAAAAGATACCCCAACATTGGATCTCTTAAGACTGCTTAGGTTCAAGCTGTGGCCAATTTTCCAATGGACGAGGTTCGTGCAGCTATTGATCGCACGGGCCGACTTAAGGCGTGTGTAAAGGCAAAAGGCGGATATTTCGAATAAGTAGATTCTTTTTGGATACAATATACATCATTGATCCAAAAACATTCAGTACTTATTATTTTACAGCATAAAACGTGTTAAACAGTATTTTTGTCCCTACTAAGTATATGAAATGTAATTAATTCACGTGTTGGCAAATAAAGAAAGCAAGAAAACAACTTTTCGAGTAAAAAAAAATTTCTTACGTATTAAATATTTTTACCAAATTTGCTATCTTTGAGCTGCGATTTGACGGCGTCGATTTTTATAAAGAAACTTGGATTTTGACCACACAGTGCACAATTTGTACTTTCAAACGCGTCTTCTGGCTCAACGGAATTTTTATAGTTCTTATTGATTTTTTCTCCGTATATGTGACAATCCTACTCTTGCGAGAAGAACAAAACCAGTTTTCAAATTTATATTTGATGTTTCAATATAAGCCGAAGGACAATAAATAAAACAAATGGATTGGTTTTGGTCACATCATTTTAAAAACATTTAATTTATTTGAATTTCTTTGTTCTTTCTGGTTTTTCCATTTTGCTTGTACATTTGCTTCATATTTAATATTAATAATATACTATATTATTTATTTTATAAATATATATTTCATACATTAAATTGTGTGTGTGTTTGTTCTCTTTTTTTCTTTCAACAGGACATTCCAACATTTTCACAAAAACTAACACAACTGATACAAGATGCACATTGTGTACATTTATCGCAAACATAAAAAATGCATATAAACTATACATATACTATATAATTTTAGATATTATTAATGAGATAGATATACATGTGTATGTAATTATCATCATTGTCGTTATCATCAGAATGATCGATCACCGCTAGGCTTAAGTAAATCTAACAACGTCTCATTATGGTACGAGTACGTACGACGTGTGTTTTTATATAATTATTGTGTAGCATTTTTATAAATATATATACTTATATACTTACATGCTAAATATAAATCAATTTTAGGAATTACAAACGTAAGATATATCATCATGTAATTTTATAAAACAATTATCTAACCTCGTAGGCTCCACTCCTACTTCAGTTTTTCTTTTCCATAAACATGCATACATTACACATACTCCTCCGCAAAATTCACATATTAATACATATACATAATTAAATATATATATATACATATACAGAGAGATTACATGCATACATGCGTACATTAAAATTATTAATTCATTGTATAACAAAAATACTGTATTTGCTCTCGCATAATTCGTCAGTTAGAGTTTGTTCTCTCTCGCTTTTATTTAATCCTTATCATACCAATGTCGTTAATTATTTAACTTTTAAAAATTTCGTTTTCTTAATTCTGTTCAAGTTTTGTTTTCTTTTTCAAAAAGGTACTTTGTATTAGTTTTGTATTATTTTCTTTTTAAACATGTTTGTCTTAAAATTTCTTAAAACTTTGTTTCTTTTCTGTTTCTGTTAATCTTCTGTGTGTCATATGTTTTTTTTTCTTTTTAAAAGATCTATAAATTGCAAAACATCTTGCATTCTCTTTGCTGTTAATATCCTTGTTCATTTTAATTAATTATTTTTATATATATTTTTTAGAAAAATATATTTTAAATTGATTATTTCTATTTCAACTTTAAGTATAATAATAATAATGTTAAGTATATCTTTTTTTTTGCGTTTAGCACAATTTTTTTCTGTGCTTTTTAAATTGTGTTTATTTTTTTTACGATTGACGTCATTTTAATACAAAATTACAAAAGTTCGAGCTTATTAAATGAAAATTTTTAAATGGAAATATTTATTTGTTTTCATTTTAGTATTTGTATCTAAATTAATTTATATATCTGTAGTTAGTTATGTAAGCTCTTTTTCTTTTATTTCAAAAAAGCACAGTGTTTTACCAATAATGTCAGTTTTTAATAAAAAAAATATATAAATTATTTTTTTCTTGTAATTGTAACAAATTTTGTTTTTCTACTTCATTACATCCAGGTAATTGTATGTATCGAATTGTACTTTTCTGTTTCGCTCTGCAATTTGTCATTCAGTGAACTAGAATCTTAGTTCAAATTTGTAGTTTAAAAACTACAAAAAAAAAACATCCGAATGGTCTAATAAGGTTTTTTCGTTTCTGAAATGAAATGTTGCTTTATCTTTACAAAAACATTACACTTTTAATGCTGAAAATTTGAATAACCAAAAAATAATTGGGGCAATTATTTTCGTATTTCAAGCTTTGAAATCCATTCTCGATTTAACTTTTGCCTTAACCCTTTCCGTGGCTTTGTCAAATATAATTGAAAATCAATTTTTGTTCTATTCTCTTTGCAATGCTCTCTTTATATTAAAATTCACGAAATTAGTTGGAACAAATCTAGTTGTTGCACTTTTTTATATTTTTGTGATGCGGCTGCCCCAAGCTAACAAAGCTCGAATTTCTTCGATGTGAAATATATAAATTTGATAACTAAAATAACTTTTTAAAATATTGTGAAAATGTTTACGTGTTTAAAAGATCCTATGTGACAAAGATCCGCAGCGGCAATGGTGTTACATTGCAGTTTGGTGGGTAAGGTTTTTTTTTTAATAACCAACACTCAGGGACAATGCAGTGCATTGTGTTGGCGAGTGGAAAGTAAAGGATCGAGGGGGATAAGAGGGAGTAATGTTTACTGACACTTGCCTTGAACTTCTGGATGTCGCAATTAGTAGGAAGTACATTTGCCGGCAGTCGATTTCACATACGGACTGTATGAGCGAAATACGAATTTGATCTGTAGTGTATATTGCGGTCCACTGGCCAATCGATAACAAACGGGTGTGAATTCCTAGAAAGTCGCGTATCTCTGCAGAACATCCTCACGTCTGGAATAAGGCGACTGATGTCTGATAAACACACACCATGAAAGAAACGATAGAACAGCGTCACGCAACCCACATTCCGACGATGCTCAAGGGAAACAATAGAGTTGGATGTCGTACTGTCACCTATCAGCACCGTCGCTCTCATTTAAACACGGTCAAGTAGCCCCAAGGATGATTTTGGAGCACCTGTCCATGTATGGGAGTTGTATTCGATCTTCGGCCTGATGTAAGTTGTATGGATATTGAAAAAATCAGGAGAGAAATATTGATTGCACCGCTTTAAAAAGCCTATGCACTTGAGTGTTTCTTCTCGCCAGCGAGCGTCACATTGTATTTTCACGCCCAGAACATCAAGAGCTTCCGATTGTTCAATATCCGTAACATCGACAGAAATTGACAAGTGTTGGGTCAGCGAATCGCTTGTGAGACAACAAGCAGCACTGTGTTTTAGGCGCATTAAAAACTACTCTATTCACTCGACCCCATTCGGAAATGGCCAGTAGATCCCGGCCAAGTGTCATCCATAATTCGCCTTTTGTCTTCAATATCTTGAAGACTCTGCATACGGTCGAATGAATATGAATGACAGACGTTACTGTCATCCGCAAAGGAGTATATTGGATTCACGGTCTGACCCATCAATGAAAATTAGAAATAAAGAGGAAGTGCGATCTCTAAGAAAGCTCGATTTTTTTCGGATTAAAACGAGCGAAAGTATTACCGAAAATTGGTCCTGTCGGATGGAATTTAATCTAGCGAGCCGCGGCGGCCTCTTGCCCGAAATCAGTTTTAAAACATAATGGCAAACCCTTATTATTATAACGGGTTTCCTAATGCCTCAAACTATTAATCGAAGTCAACATTTTCATCATGGTAAAGTTCACTTACGAGCAACGTTTGGAAATCATAAAAAATTACTACCGAAATTCTGAGTCGGTGGCTCTAGCAAAGTTTCACGAAAATTCAGTATTTCATCGAAAAATCATCTTCAGCGATGAAGCTCATTTCTGGCTGATTAATTTTGTCAATAAACAAAATATGCGTTTTTGGTGTGGTTTTCATGTCGGAGGTGTGATTGGGCCGTATTTTATCGTCGATGAAAACAATTGTCATGTTAGTCAATTGTTTTTGGTCAGAAATGGTTCAGCTGTGGTTTCAACAAGACGGTGCCACTAGTCACACAGCACGCGTTACAATCGATTTGCTGAAAGGTCTATGCCAACAACTTTAGACGAGCATCCAACATCCAAGTAAGTATTCTGAAGGTTAGTTAGTCGAATTTGGGTTGAATATTAAAATATTTCTAAGCGTTTAAAGCAAAGACGATTAATTCTATAAAATGAGCTTTTATGAGAATTTGAGAAACATAACAATCAGTTTGGGAGAACCGTTTACTCGTGTCTACTGTGCACGCCGATGGATTCACCACGGAACGGATAGATTCGATCCACATTCGTATCACTCCTCAGGAAAATGGTATGCAAACCGTAGTATGATCTATATTATCGACATGCAGTAAACGGTCAAATTGCCATTATGGCAGCGATTTTTTTGTGCGTTACTGAGTGCTGTTTTTCTACGTAATTGCAAAGAAGATGCATATCGGCAATCTGTACAATTTATCATCTTTGGTTTAAAATAAAAAAAATGAAAGAAAGCTGTGGCGAATCTGTTGCGAAAATCAAGACAATTAATGTGAGTTCGCAGTGATATAACGTGCTATGGATATAATGCTTTTGTGACTTGTCCAGGAATCAAGTAAGCGTACATCTGGAAGCAACATTCAGCATCCAACGTTCTTTGCGGAATGGAATTTCTGCTCCTTCGAAACAAAACGCAAAAAGAAATGTGAGTTAAAAATCCAAAAAAAATGTTGCTTTACCTCTTTTAGCGTTCGTTTCAAATCGTATCGACTCAACCTAATAAGAAAGACAGATACGATCCCTAGTATAAAAAAATTTCAATGCTGATAATTTGTTAGTTATGGCAGCGTTGAACCAGGCACATGCGTAGACGGTTTTAACATCAGGCTTGTTAGAGATGTGTTTTTTGTTTAACTCGGTTGTGTGGTGTCAGGGTTTCGAGAATTTTCCCGGAGTTGGAGCAGGAGAAAAAAAATATGATCGACTCCGACTTCGGATAAAGATTGACATTTTATCAAACGAAAACCTTTAATTTTGCAGAAATTTTCAGCTACTTCTCTATTACACAGAATAACACCTACATAAACACATCAATGGTTAGGTAGTCTCCGCACTATATACAGGGTGGCTGATGAAAGTCGCTACCAAAAAAAATATAATTTTCTATTTAATGAACCAGGTTATTTTTTATTTTGTAAAATGGATAACTGGTACACTGAAACCAAAATTTGGAGTGTCCGCCGCTATCATGCACTGGAGGCCGTAGTTTCGGTTCAAAGAGAGTAAACGAGCACGTTTTACGGCAATCCTCCGAGCAGGTGGACCATAATGAGTCTTGTCAACAATTTTGCCGCGCATGGGACTGTCAGCAGAAGACCTAACCATCGAAACCCTTCAGTTCGGATGCAGGAAACATCACTGCTGTAGCTGCTGCCATACAAAACAATTTAAGAGTTTCGACATGAAGTTTATCTGGTCAAATGGGTATAAGTGGCAATGACTGTCTGCATTGCAGTCAATTATGCACAAAGATTTAGACTTATTCCCACATAAAATTCGAACGGCCAACAAACTGAACGCAGCAGACTTCCAGATTCGCCAGAAGATGATTCAAATGGTGGAAGAGGACGGAAACATGTTAAACTGTCTTTTCATGTCTGACGAGGCCCATTTCGATTTAAACGGCAGCATAAACTAACAAAATTGTCGTATATGGAGAGCTTCCAACACACAGATATACCATTAGACGCAAGTGCATCCACTTCGTGACTTCTTTGAAGAAAACGGTCAAACAGTTACGGTTACTGGAGACCGTTACTTGAGCTGCACCTGACTTTTTCTTGTGGGGTCATTGATAACAGGAAGTCTACAACGCAAAACCACCATATTTGAATGAACTAAAGCAATCCATTCGAAAAACAATTACGGCTTTTCCTGTCTCAACTCTCCAAGCAGTAATGAACAACTTTTTGGTAAGATGCCGCACATGCATCAACAAGTAGGGGGCATTTAAATTCCTTTATTTTTAAAATTAATTAAGTTATATTTAATAAAATGGAATAAGCATTAACATGAATAAAAGAAAAAAAATGCCATACACTGAAAACATATTTAAGTTTCTTAATGTAGCAATATTCATCAGCCACCCTGTATATATCAGTCAAGATCGTTGGAATGGCCTCGGAACCTAGTTGACTGCTATATATCGAATCATCAGTGTTAAGTCGTCATATGTCCATGTGACAAGAGTTACAAAGTAGGTACTACCATGTGCACCTGTTAACATTGTTCCATTGTTTCTCTTTTGTGAGGCCCAGACACACTGACACCTTATTATTGAACTTCTTATTGAAATGCCTGTCTTAAATTGTGATTGAAGCTTATTTTTTAATCTTATACGCTAGAAGAAGCATAGCATATCGGTTTCCAATCTACAATTCCTTTTAAACAAATTAATATATTTAGTAGGTGGCCGGAGTCGCTACAAGACCTGGAGTCCGGAGTCGTCCTATTTTTGCAAAACTCCACAGCCTTCGTTTTATTACAATTTTCGATAAACAATTATCGTCGTTGTGAAATACTTAATTGATGGTAACGTCAAAGACGATTAATTAATTAGTTGTGCGATTTGAGATTAATCGAAAAATCCAAAATCAGAGTTGAGTAAAAATTATTTTTGGGAATGTTATTTTTTATTGTGTGTTAAAGTGTGCGAATTAAGTGTTTTTTGTGTTAAATTTTGACTTTCTGGCAGTCTAGTGATTGTATATAAACGAATGTTGAAAATAAACCGAGAATTTGTGCGTTATTGAAGTTCTGTTTTTCTACATTATTGCAAAGAACAAGCATATCGCCCATCTTGTACTACTTATCGTCTATGGTTAAGACGAAACGAGGTCAGAAACGACGACAAAGTCGACGTCGGGAATAGGACAGATGGGTTCTGGAACTGAGACAAAGTCAAGATATTTTTACGCCTCTAGTCTGTGATGGAAGGTATAAAAAAAATGTTGCCGTGTTTTGTTACAAAAAGAAAATTACGATCTTATTGAATCACCCTTTACTTGTCCTCAACAAAGCAACATTTGTTTTTCAGAAACGAACACGTCATTTAGTAACGACTGCTTTACTTGCTGCGTCGCGTTTTTTGATGTCCCCATTAACACTAGGCAATTTTACTTGCGCCAATTTTTATGATTTTATTTGAACTTGTCTATTGTGATTAGGATACATAAGGCAATTGTTCATTATTTCATTTTCTGATATTCTGTGATTTATTCTTTCTGATTTTTGTGTGAAAAATACGCAGGAAAATAAAATAGTTGATTTTTCAATTAATTTTAACTATACAGGGTGATTCGTTCACGACTGGACAAATTTCACCAGCGTATTCCTCGGTTCATTTCATAAAAATATATTCAATACGACCATGCCCGAAAATGCAAGGGAAATAGAAAGGAAAAGGAGATAAAGTTGCTCACAGGAAAATAGAAAAGTTGATTATTCAATTAATTTTAACTATACAGGGTGATTCGTTCACGACTGGACAAATTTCACCAGCGTATTCCTCGGTTCATTTCATAAAAATATATTCCATACGACCATGTCCGAAAATGCAAGGGAAATAGAAGGGAAAAGGAGATAAAGTTGCTCAGTTGGCAATTCCTTTTGTGTTTTTCGTATTGTGAATTTGGCTGAAGATTACTTTGACATTTTCTTCTTCTAAATTGTATAAAAAATTGATTTATTCACGACTGGACTAATTTCACCAGCGCAATCCTTGGCTCATTTCATAAAAATATGTCCATCTACGACCATGCCTGAAAATGCAAATCGGCCAAAGTTTACCAAGAAACCGTTTTGGAAGCTGTTGTGAAGCCTCTTAACAATTCTATGTTCCAAAACCAGCCATGGACTTTCCAGCAGGATTCTGCGCCGGCCCATAATGCTAAAACGTCGCAGGCCTGGCTTCAGAACAATTTGCCAGCGTTCATTTCCTCTAAAGAATGGCCCTCAGGGAGTCCAGATTTGAACCCATTGGATTACAAATTGTGGACTGTTTAGAGGACAAGGTTTGTCACAAAAGATACCCCAACATTGGATTTCTTAAGACTGCTTTGGTTCGAGCTGTGGCCAATTTTCCAATATACGAGGTTCGTGCAGCTGTTGACAATAGGCCAGTGCGACTTAAGGCGTGTGTAAAGGTAAAAGACAGACATTTCGAATAAATATATTAAAAAATATTTGGTCCAAAAACATTCAGTACTTTTTATACGTGTGTAACAGTATTTATGTCCCTACTAAGTATAATTTAGAAGAACAAAATGTCAAAGTAATCTTCAGACAAATACACAATACGAAAAACACAAAAGGAATTGCCAGTAGGAGCAACTATTTCCCCTTTTCCTTTCTACTTCCTTTATATCTCTCTCTCTCTTCTACAAACTGAAAGTTGCGGCAAGTAAAATTGCCTAGTGTGTATGGGGACTTTCAACCGATAGTCAATGGGTAATCCTGCAATGTCCATAAAGTTTGCACACTTATGGTTTTATGACTATCGGCTATTAAAAACTAAAACTTGGTTTTAAATTTAAAACCATCAACATTTTTATATTGTTTTCGCAAAAGAAAAACTCTTAACTTCATAATTCTATTAATTGTATACTTTACATAATTCAGCGTATAAAAATTGTCCTAAATGTGAAAATATTCTCTTTTGAGATTTGGTTGTCAATATCTTGCTAATATTTATTATTTTATTAGTATTATTATATTTAATATGTACCTATAATAATTTATCAATTTATAAAATATGCTTTTGTATTTGAAGAAACTATAGTTGAGAAAAGCTTTCAGCATCCCTGTAAAAAATCAATGTTCAGGTTGTCCGTCTGTCTATCCGTCGGGGGCACATACATTCAGTAGGTACAAGTACTACGTGCATGTGTACGAATGTGGGTAGAAACAATTATGGTTTAGTTTTACGTACTACAAAATTTTGTATTCAAGGGAATTTAGTTGTTTGCGATTTTAAACAAATTTTCAAAATTTCTTCACTTCGCATTATGGTAATGTTTAATTTATATTTTTTTTTAATATTATTTTTCTTTTTAAAGCTTTTTTTCTTTTTTGAAAACCACTTTGTTTAACACAGAACGACGACATGTTTTTGCCGTTATTTATATTTTTAATTAAATTTGCCTCTTCTTCTTAACATAAATTTATTACTTTCATTTCTATAAGTTATGCTGTGTTTGTTTTGATTTCATTTTTTCATTGTCTAAAATATGTATATTTTGTTTAATTTTATTTATGGTTTGTTTGAATTTCTTTTTTTGTCATTTTGCGTTGGTCTGGTTTCATTAGTTTTGGTTTGTATTTATTTTTTAATGTTTTTTTTATTTTCATTTTTGTTTGTCAGAAAAAACACATTTTTTATTTGGTTCTTTTTCTTTATTTTTAGCTAATGAGGCCTAAATTATTTTATGTAAATGAAACTCCTTCTTTTTACATTTTTTCCCAACGTTTCGTCGATTTTATGTCGACTTCTTCAGTCAATTTGTATTTTTTTTGTTTTGGTATTTTAAATATATAATGGCATATTTATTCGGTAATAATGTTTATGCTTCCTCGTTTGTATGGACTTATGTAGGAGCCGCATATTTGTTTTAATACTCAGTATGTATTTTGCTTTAATTTATCGAAGACCAAATAAAAGTTGACATTTCATAATTAATAAATAGTTATAATTACATTTTGGGAATTGTTAAAGAATTTTAAAAATGTTTTAAAAATATCATTATATGATGAATCGAATTTTATTAAAAATTGTTTTATTTTGCGATCGAGATAGCACATGTTTTATTTTGCTATCTCGAAATTCCTCTCTTTAAATAGTGGTTGTGTCAAGAATTTGATGAAAATAAACTTGATTTTAATGCTGCAGTCAATGTGAGTGTAACATTTAAACGAAGACGTAGAAACCGAAAGCACTTTACTAATTTTATTCATGATCTGATTCGTATTAGACCACTGACCACCGCAAAAGCTGGCCTTCTTTGCCAAACTTTTTATTGACTATAATGCATTTAATAGGCTGAACTCTGCTATTACAGAGGAAGTAGAAAGGTTTAAGGTCCAATTAGTCTTGACGGTTGGCCATCAGCTGTATGAGTTGGGGTTGCATTTTGCATGTGTTAGAGTGATAACTACAATTGGCGGTTGACGAAGGTAGACTTCTGTAGGTTGCAGAATCAACCGTCTGCCGCCAAGACCAATCAGCTATCTATTGTTATGCTTCACTTCGCTTTCATTTCCAAAATCGTTTTTTTTTTCACTTTTCACTGAATCTCGTGTACGCAAATTATATTTTGTACAAATGCTTTCCGATCAGCTGTTTTTGTTTTGTCTTACCGTCGTCTACCGTCAAAACTAATCGCACAATATTGAATATACCGTCAACACTAATTGGACCTTTAGAAATTCATCGTGGAAATGTATGTTATCTTCATTAGATAAGGGCTCTTCCCTTTTTTAGAATATTACTAAAATGTTAAAAAAAAGTCTTCAAACATTTCCGCATTATCATGAAATACTTCGAGATTCATCACAAACTTGGAAAAATGTGAAGTACTATGAGGGTTGCTATTTATATTTCGGGTCCGGCAATAAAAACACTATAATTTATCAGTGGAAATGTTTTTGTTGTTTTTCAAAATAATATCCTTAAAGCTCAATACACTTTTGCATGCGCACAAACCAATTTACGAAGCACTTTTTCCACTCCGATTGAGACACCTCCAAAACATGATTTGTGAACGCTTCAACAGCTGCGCCAAATCAGGGCTGTACGGTGGGTGTCCCATCAATTCGACGTTTTGACCGGTCAAAAAGGCGCTGGTTTGAGCCGATGTATGAGAGTTCGCATTGTCATGGTGCACAATGATTCGTCTTCTCTTGTTCGTTTTTCGAAGACTGCAAACAGGCGACGATGTACTTCTTCCATAAACAACTTTTGTTGGATTTGGCTCGTCTTGAAAGACCCATACGGTCGATTGCTGTTTTGTTTCGGGTTCACACGCATAGATCCATGATTCGTCACCTGTGACGATCTTATAAACGTCTTTTGAAGCACCGCGATCGTTTTTTTTTCAAAATTTCCTTGCACCAATTGACACGAGCCTTTTTTGTGCGGGATCCAAAGAGAACAAACCTTTTTAACGGCTAGGTGGTGGAAGAAATTCCCAAGGATGCCTCTATCTCACGGTATGTCACATGACGATCTTGCATTATCAGTTCACGCACGGCATCAATGTTCGCTCGACCTTCGTCTTTTAGCGAGCGTCGGCCACGATTGATTTCATTAAACCAGTTTTTCACAGTGCTATAGGATGGTGCTTCATCGCGATACGAAGATTTAAGTTCATCGATGCACTCTTGTCGTGATAATCCACGTCGAAAGTTGTGAAAAATGTTCGCGCGAAAATGTTCACGAGTTAATTCCATTTTTTTTGCCAAATTAATTTTTTTAACAAACAAATGATGGTCGGACGTCAAAACGTTCTGAGTACGTTTATGCTAAAAAATGTCAAATTTTTCAATGGAAATGTCAGATGGCGCCAGGCAACACTTAGTATTGCCTAGTCCATAAATATATATAGCAACCCTCGTATTTAAAAAATAACGAAAAAAAACAGATCATAAAAAATAGGCGTCAAAATACACATAAAAGTAAAAAAACAATTTATTAGAAGGCCCATACAAACGTAGGTGTTCCTATAGACCCTTTTATATCCTTCACTATAGGATGGGGCGTACCAAATTTGGCATTCTGTTTGGTACATCTCCAAATATTCATCTGATACCCTATAAAGTAATATGTTTTTGATCAGCGTCCGATTCTAAGACGCTCTAGCGATGTTCAACCGTTCTTTCGTCAGTGTGTCTGTTGAAAGCACAATAACGGTTACAATAATCAACCTAGAAAGTCCAAACTTTGCAGATAAATGTATTGTTGTTGCAAGTTGTTTAGAATTAATAATGGACCAAATCCATTCAGAGGGAAAAGGGGTCTCTATACACGGACTCAAACAACATCAGCAAAAATCACCCTTTTTGGGGGTATTTTGTAAAAAATCCGGTATCATGGGATTGAACTAGGCTGCTGAAACTAGGTATGGAACTGTCTTTTGAACAAGGCCTATTTAGGATTGAGTATGGGCCAAATTGGTAAATGCTTTGTAATAGCCACTATACAAAGATCCTTTCAGAGTTTAGGTTCCGGCATGGAAATATGTATACTGTTTATAATTAAGATATATCGGTCCATGATTTTATATAGCCCTCAGACGTACAAAGGTCCCTCTTGATTTTAGTTCCAGACTCTTTGGAAGCTTCTTTTACTGTTTAATTTGGAGTTCTATGGAATGGTAATTAAGGAGCATATTTACCTACGTTTTAATTTAGCTGACATACAAAGACGCCGAATTATTATGATCCTTGCTTTGACCATAATCCATGGTACAGAGTATATAAGATTTGGTCCTTATATACTGAATGTTTCTATCGTTTCTGTCATTTATATGGGCAATATACAATAGACTAACTAGAGTTACGGATTCGGAAATTGAAAAGGCCTATGTGCAGAAAAACACATTATCCTTCTACAATAATTTTATGATAATTTCTATAATGAAATGCACATTAGGGATGGGCTAGTGTTGTATGAAGATTCTTAGTAGTAAGATTTGGGTATGACTCACCTCCTTATTTTGTGGGGTTTGGAAAAAAATGAGTGGGCCAAAAAATCTGGGAGGAGGGATCGGGGAAAGTGACAGCTCATCGAGGTCAAAGGTCGTGGGATGGGGGAAAATATTCACAAAAAGCCGCGCAACTACCTAGGAGTTGCACCTAGAGGGGTAAAATGTATGACCGCCCCTTATTAATTTATCCCTCCCAATATTTTTCCCAAACATAACATCCCCCTATCTTCACCTCCACAGGGGGCTCCATACAAAAAATTATTTTTTTTTAAATTTTGCTCCCACCGCTATAACTACCCCAAAATTGCCCCCCCCCCCTAGAGGAGTTAAATGTAAGACCAACGCCCAATAATTCTGCAATTCCAACAGTTTCTCAGAACAAATCGGCACTCTATCTTCAACCGTTAAGGGAGTCCCCATACAAATTTTTGTCATGAATACACTCTATCGCTAACCCAAAAGAAAAGTCCAATGCAAAATGCACTTAAAACGACAAAAATCCCCCTCAAATAATATTTTCGTTTAAATTTTCTGTTATTATTGACGATAAATTATTTTCGTATTTATTAAAAGTAAAAATACATGTACATATTTAAAATTAGAAACTTTTTATACTTCGAAAATGTTAGTCAAATTAATATAAATTTTTCATTCGATGGATATTTCTTCCGACTTTTGGCGACGACCTCAAGCAATATTTTAGGTTAGGCCTCGATAACTTAAGGTACGGCCACACTGGGTAAATATTTGAAGAAAAACGTCGAATATTTCTTTGCCACAATCGGACCACAAAATATTTTTGAGTGGCAAACAACAAAACAGCTGATTTCGAGGAAACAAAAATATGTGACAGCAAACAAAAAAATGCCCAATGTAAACACAGTGTGACCACCCGAGAACAAATATTTTCCTCTATTTCGACAAATATCTTTTTAATCTTACAAAATTTTTGTAAGAGCAAACTAAAAATAACAGCAGGTAAAAACAGTGATGTCAGTGTAACAGGTAAACTTCGAAGGCTGAAATTGACTCACGAAGTTGTGTCGTGTTCTTTGTAATTGGCGGAGCAACTAATTTCAGCCACACAAAAATATTTATTACAAATTTTTATGGTCTGCAACTCCTTTTAGTGCTTACCAAATAGTCAAACTCTGCTGAGTTCATGCGCAAAAAGATTTTATAGAGAGCTGGTGTTCCTGTTCGCACTTCTTTTAACACCTTTGTTAACCTTCGCTATTTCGACTACGTACTCACTTCCGAACCCATTGTCTTTTCCTCCTCTTCCAAGACTATAAAAGATGTTGCTCCACAGCACAATATTAGTTTCGGAAGGTTGACAGAAAATAAATTTATATTTTTTGACAGTTTGATCATATATATTTTTAGTCAAATATTTATTCAAATATCACGTCAAATATGTTGTCCCAAACTTCTTTTTGACATTACTTGACATCTGTTTGAACAAACATAAACTGTCAAATATTTGTCGGTATTGTGAACACAATATCAACCCTGTGTTATTTTGACAGAAGTTTAAGCAAATATGATGAAATACATTTTCGTCAAATATTTGCCCAATGTGACCGTACCTTTAGTCATTCTTAAAAAAAAGATCAGGTTCATGTCGTTAAAAATATTTGAAAATAAACATAAAATGCAAACTCCTGCTCGTGAGTAACCCCATTTGGGGTTTGATAATTAAGCTGGTATTTGGATTTTATGACCTCAAGTATATTTTGGCCTAAAATTTATTGTTCCGAAAAACATCGAATATTTCTCACTGCAATATCGCTTAAAGCAATTGGAATTTTGTTATTCTGTCTTTGGCGCGATTGTAGCTATAGAAAAAGGGTGTAAAACAAACAAAGCTCCATAAACTGAATCTTGCTAAAATGCCAATTTGTTTTTCTATTTATTTTCACCAGTTTTTGAGTTTTTATAAAACCGGACAATTTTTTGAACGTTTCCCTATTTGTATTGGTTTCTTGGGATTTCATGCACATTATGCAATAAACTTAAATCTCGAACCTTCGGTAAAAAATACATATGGTCAAAAATACATTTTATAGTATTTAAATTTTCTAAAGATTTTTGAATTATGTAAGTACTACAAAGAATATAAGTAAAAAAAGCAGGACAAATTTCACTTTTTTGAAAAAGGAGGGAGGGCCGTGTTTAAAAAGGAGCACATGCCCAGTCCCGAAAGAGGGATGTATGGTAGCCCTGGTCATGACGATGGCCGCCCTAATCAATTTCCAATCGTTCGGAAGGTGTGAAACTAAACACATTTTTTGTGCAAATTTTTACTGGATCGTGTTCGTTTTCACAAAAAGTCCAGTTCGATATTAGAGAGTTTGCAAATTTTAGTTGGAGAAATTTTAGCAAACCAAAATCAACTGCAAATTTTAATAAATATAGTAAAATTGGCCTTACGCTCTCAAAAGTAGAACCTTGCAAATTTTTACTGGGAAAGTAAACGAACACACTTTTGTGGTTCCGATGCCTTTTAGCTATGTTAACATAGCTGAAAGGCATCGGAACCACAATCACCTTAAAAATTTATAACTATATATACAGGGTGTCCGTCGGGAAGGTATGCAGTAGTTTGTTTATAATTTTTGATTAAATAAAAGAGAATGGATCTTATATTGACAAATGTTTTATTTAATGTCGGAAATTATGTATGGAATACAATATCAGATAAATGTCCGCCTCTGTTAGCCTCACAGATGCGAGCCCTTTTGAGCACAATTTTCATTACATTCTCACATATTTCCATGCGGTATTTCATTAATTTCATCACGAATATTTTGTTTGAGTTGCTCGAGCGTTTCAGGTTTGTTTGCGTAAACCTTGCTTTTCAGATATCCTCACAAAAAGTAGTCCGGATCAGTCAAATCAGGCGACCGTGGAGGCCAATCAACATTTTCTTAAATAACTTGTTGTGGAAAGAGGTCTCGCAGTAATTTAATTGTAATCCTGACTGTATGCGATGTGGCACCGTCTTGCTGATACCACTTGTTAATCAAGCCCAAAGCATGCAGGCGTTAAAAAGTTTTCAATCATATCACGATATCGCTCCACATTGACAGTTACCGTTACGCCGTTTTCATTTTCATAGAAGTGAGGTCCAATGATTCCTCCTGACCAAATTGCACACCAGACTGACACTTTTGCAAAGGTGACTGACGAATAATTTGAGGCTTTTCCATTGTCCAGAACCGACTATTTTGTTTATTCACATATCCATTCAAATGAAAATGTGTCTCGTCACTCATTATAATTTGTTCATGAAAATCGGGGTTGTCATGGGCGAGCTTTAACATCCTATTGGCATATGTACGGCGGCCTAAATGGTGTTGTGGAAGAAGCTCTTGTGCCAACAGAATCTTAAATGGAAACAAATGAAAATCCTTATGCAAAATTGTGGCCAAAGTTGTTCTCTTAAAAGACGAAGCTCGGCGTCGAATTGAGGTTGATGGATTGTTTTGAACACTTTCTTGAGCAGCAGTTATGTTTTCAGCCTATCTTGCGGTCCACGCTTGGGCCTATCAGCTACAGACCATCTTTCTTCGAAATCATTTACTGCACGATAAAAAAGTGCGTTTTGTTGGCACGTTGTTTCTCCCAAAAATTTTACGTAAGTTTCTCATCGTCACAGTAATCGATTTAAAAAAAAACGTTTTAACGATTAAAACACGTTGGTTTATCGAATATTTTTCTACAATAAATTTGCCATGTATATAAATTGGACTCGGTACCCCTAGTATATAATTAAGCACAAAATTGGTACCTATTTTTTAAAAAATAAAAATGTCTAATATTTTGTGTACCAATTCATCAATCTTATTTATCAACCCTTTAAATAAAGTGCAAGTTAAAGATAAACGTTTTTTCCGTTTGCTTTCTGCGCCTGGAATTATTTAAAACAAACATTCACTTAAAATTCGCAGAATTTTTTATTTACTCGCATTTGTCAATTTTTCACCTAAAATACTCGTAGTTATCCTTTTCAGCTACCTACCTTTTCGTTTCAGCTGCATACCACCCAACGCAAACTCCTGAACACGTATTTCTTACGGGAAGCGAAACTTTCGTTTGAGCTGGATACTTGGCTACAGCTGCGTACCACCAAACGTAAACTACAATTATTGATTCTGTTGTAATTATGATCGAATTTAATACAGGGTTAGGCAATTGAAGTGTTACCCGTTCAAATTACAAAATGAGTGAAAATGATGTGATGTGGACGTACGAAAAATTAGTTAAAGGTGAATTCTATACTTAAAAAAACATCAAAAACGCTTAGTAAGATTTGAGAGATTGTACTTCCCTTTAATATGCCAGCGCAATATTGATTCTGTTTTAGTCATGATCAAAGGTAATGCTGGGTTTGACGTGTTACCAATTCAAATTACAAAATGTTTGAAAATAATCAAAATTTTAGAATCCATATACATCAGCTCGATTTTGTCACCTATAGCCATGACTATGGCTTCAAATGGTTAAAAAATGTGTTGGCTGCTGCCCGAATATGATCTTGTGGTATTTTTGCCCATTCCCCTCCATACTGGAATATTCCATACTGGTATGATTTTAATTATATTTATTTAAGTACCCCCAAACAACTTCACAACACTTGTTAATTTTTTTTTTTTTTGTAAATTTCAAAAATTCCTTGACTAAACAATTATCAGAACATTAATTGCATTTGCAGGTGGTGAAAAAAGTCTACACTGCTCTTATAATCCTCCCTGTAACAGTTGCAAATTCCGCCACCTTTTCGTTTCAGCTGAATACCACCAAACGAAAATAGCTGGTATAATTTTTAGTGTTCACATTGCTTTCCAGATGAAATAGTCCATCGGAATTGTATCCGACGAATTCGAATGACATTGTTTGGACAGAAATAAAGTTTGAAACATGGTACGTTCTATTCTTGATTCACATGAGCTTTCTAAGGCAATGCCGAGTCTTGTTAGAATGTCCTTGCTTGGGTGCCCACGGCTCTAAAGCAGCTTCCAAGACATTTCCCGATATTAATATGCATTGACACCAGACTTGATAAAACCCATTGGACAGCGTTCATTGGTGGTCCCTGCTGCCCATACATTACCTAAGATGGATAATTAATTCAGGTAGATGTTCTTTCATACTCAATATGAAATGTTTGCAAATTCGCCAAGTTAGTACAATCCTTATCTCTTTCAAGTCTTCCTATTTTAAGCTTTGGTGTAAAGGTCCATTTAGTCTTGACGGTTGACGGTGGACGGTTGACGGTAGACAATCAGCTATTTCAGTTGGGGGTTGCATTTTGCATGTGTTAGAGGGAGATAACTACAGTTTGACGGTTGACGACGGTAGACTTCTGCAGGTTGCAGAATCTACCGTCAACCGTCGAGACTAAATGGGCCTTAAGATAGTGGGTCTTTCGGAACTTGCACGGCTTTATCTTGAGCTTATTTTAAAATATGCGTCAGATGCTTTTCCGGGATATTTTCAGTCCTTTGGTCATTTCATTATCACTACGACTACGGATTTTGTTGAAGTTGAGCCTTTACTTTTCGAACCATTGATGTTATGTTGCGTTATTTTTTTCGTCTTGAACAACATTCCCATTACTTTTGTTCTATTTACTTTTGTTCCCATTACTTTTGTTCTATAAAACTATGATGTAAATTCCTATGGCTGCCTGTAAACAATAGCAGTGTTTTTTTTGAGGTAACTAGCATAGTTATCAAGTGAAGCATAGTAATCATCTTAAAGCCTAGTATTCACCTAAAACGAAATTCTCGCTCCCATCAGAAGTACATGAGCAAAGCAAACGAAATTTGCCATTGGTTCCGTTTAGCTATTTTCGTTTGGTGGTACTCAGCTGAAACGAAAAGGTGGCGGAATTTGCAACTGTTACAGGGAGGATTATAAGAGCAATGACTTTTTTCACCACCTGCAAACGAAAATTAATGTTCTCATAATTGTTTGGTCAAGGAGTTTTTGAAATTTACAAAAAAATAAATAAACTAACAAGTGTTGTGAAGTTGTTTGGGGGTACTTAAATGAATATAATTAAAATCATTTTTTAAATGAATAACGGCTGCTTCCTCTACACTACAATTCTTTCGTGTAGAGATAAATGCAAAACTTCTAAGCGAAAATTTTGTTTCAGGTGAATACTAGGCTTAAGCGTAACATTCGCTTCCATAAGAAATTCATGTAGCAAAGCAGACGAAATTTCCCATTGGTAAATTCCGCTTAGCTATTTTCGTATGGTGGTACTTACCTAAAACGAAAAGGTTACGGAATTTGCAACTGTTACAGCGGTATTAATAAACGTAGTCTAGGCTTTTTTCGCAAACGAAAATGAATGTTCTGATAGTTGTTTGGTCAAGGCATTTTTGACATTTGCAAAAAATAAGAAAAACAGCTTGTGCAGTAGTAATTTTTGAGGGTTTTTAAATGAATATGATTAATATAATTTATTAGAAAATAAATAACGGCTGTTTCTTCTACACTGCTCTACAAAATAATTTTTTCTTGTAGGGATAAATGCAAAACTCCTAAGCGAAAATTTCGCTTAAGGTGAATACTAGACTTGAGTTGGCAATTTTATAATCTGGTTTAATTGCACAAACTTAAAATTACACTGTTTCTTCATTTATATAGTGTTTACAATACAACAAGAGTATTCATTGGCAAATCTGTCAAAAGCTTGCAAAAAAAGTTTGAGTTCCTTTATAGTTCCACTTATATCATCTCGTGCCGAAGAAGTCAATACGAATTTGCCGATGAGTCATCTTCATGTTTGATTATTTTTTGGTATACATAACCAAAAATATATGTTGAATAAAGCAGGGTGTGTCACATTTGATTTTTAGTTGCATTAGCGAGGTGAGGCCAACCCGTTTGCTAACCAAGTAACTTCCATACAAACGCTTGTACAGTAACCTGAAACGAACACAACTAATAGTGTCTATTATGTATGCTGACGGAAGGCTGCGGATATGCGGAATATTTTCGCTGTTGTCTATTTTATAATGTAAGCCGTCGGCAAGGCCGAATTCGGAAAATGCCGATTCGATAAATACGCGACAGAAAATTGTTGCGGATCAAGTAATTTGTTGAATTTGTTTGCGAGTGGACGATTTTTTTTGCGAATACAAACATTTTTGTATCTTGCTATGGCAGCTAAAAGGTAAGATGAAAAAACAGTGAAAATAATAAAAATTAATCATCACATTGCATTGCATAATTTGAAAGCACTAACAATCCTTTTTCGAACTTCTTTTCGTCTACAATGATTTCCTTCCATATTAAACAAAAAGGCAATTGATAAATGCATTTGGCGCTCTCAACTTTTGTTCGTTTTGCAAAATGGCTAACAAAATAAAAAAATTAACTGTTTACTACAGGCACCGACTGTATGTACGTATTGCATAATACCATTTTCCTTAGGAAGTTATACGAATGCGGATCGAGTCTATTCGTTTCGCGGTAAATCCGTCGGCGTACACAATAGACAGGAATATAAACAGTTGTCTTTGGAATGGATTTGACATAGCTGTCATTATCGGTTTGCCAGTATTGCCAACGTAAAGTTGCTTACATTTAAATCGCCTAGCTCTGTACAGGGTGGGCGATTTAAATTTTCAATTTGAATCAGCTGTAAAAACAGTACTTCTAATTTTTTGAAAATTTCTGGTTTTATTGAAACGGTTGAACTTTGGAACACAATATCATTTATGATAACCACTACTAGCTCGACTGTCCCTCATCCAATCAACCCAATTTTTCGGTACATTTTCGATTGTTTCGGGTCAAATCTCTTCAATGTCAAAGCTTTAATTGTCTCTTTACATTGTCTCACATTATTCCTGTCTCCACACAGAAAATAATCCAAAGGGTTCAAATCACAGCACCGAGACAGCCAATTTACATCACAATTTCGGCTGATTAAACCAAATGTCGTCCATGTCATGCCCTTGAATTTTTGGAAACAAAACGGGGGCTCCTTGCTCATTTACGCCAGTCCAAAATCTACACCAAACTGTGACTCGATGTGGATGCACCGGCACGTGCTGGTTTTCTAAACCCTATATCGATAATTTCGCTTACTGACAAAGCCACCGAAATGAAAATGAGCTTCATATGAAAACAAGATTTTTTGGTAAAATTCTTCATCTCCTGCCAAAGAATCTTAAGTCCATTAGGCGAGGGGAAAAGCATTGGATGGTGTTCCATTATTACGAGGGCGGTTCAAAAATATTTTTATTTTTCAATATAATCTCCTGAAACTTCAATACACTTAGTCCAACGCTTATCTAGCAATTCTATCCCTTGATTAAAATAGTTTTCCTCGTAAATGGCAAAGTTCAAACTTTCCAATAAAACCAGAAATTTGAAAAAAATTATGAGTACTTTTTTTACAGCCGATTTAAATTTCAAATATTAAGTGGCCCGCCCTTTATATCTTTTGCATTTTACTGTTTTTTTTTTAATAAACAACAATTCTCTTTCCGTTACAATTGCTTTTAATGCATTCTCAGAGTCTAAAATTGGGGTCAAAAACTTTACTTCTGAATGAAAAAATTAAAATATTTTCCACTTTGAGGCAAAAGTCTAAAGCCGGAATAAGGGTTTGAAAAATATACCGACATTTTTTTTCCCAAATCAATGGTTATTTGGATACTCTTCTTCCGATTTAGGAAATGTCCTCTTTAAAAAGGGAAGTATTAGTCTTTACTAAAAGGGCGATTATGTTCGGACACATAAAGACAAAACAATAAAATGTAGTTTACATTGTAAAACAATAGGCGTGTTCGATTGGTACTCGCTTATAATACGACTAAGTAGTCGCTAAGGAGATAACTTTTTGAGAAATTTTTGAAACTTCTTTGTGAACATGAACTGATTGGTTTAATGCATTTTAAGCCGATCGATTTGAATATTTGTAATTTGTAGAAAAAAAGTTATTCAAGAAATACTAAAAGCGAGTAATAACCGAGCTCGCTTTAACTCGCTAAATGTCATTGTTCATTAACTTTCTTCGCAAAAATGTTAAATATTTTAACTTAAATTGTCTAGTTTTTGTAAACAAAATCATTCTTGCAAAATCGTGTGAATTAATCGCGATTGCAACCTCCTCAGCGAGTTGCCAATCGAACAAGGCCAATGTAAATGTTTTTTCTCATGCATACGAACCCCATTTGAACTTATCGACAAAACTTCTTGGAAACATTAAAGCTTTGTGACTTTTGAGATAATTTTAACTTGGGCTGTTTACAAATAATCCCATAGTATTGAACATTCGCTTTCGCAAAAACAATTTTGGAATATTTCATTCATAAGGAAATATTTCAGTAAAGAATATATTTACCTTTGAAAATTTTTTTCTGTGAATTATTTTTGAAAAAAGTTTGTTTTTCTTCAAGCCCTATACTAAATCACCTTTAAATATAAAAAAGTGTCTGGCACACTGCAAGCAACTGTAATTTATTTTAATTTCCCTGGAAAGTGATGTTCATTTCTAATATTTCATATAATATATTCTTCAAAATCAAAAAAATTTAATTCGATTTGACCAATTTGGAATATTCACTTTCGCAAAAATGTATATTTTCGCTTTCGTAACAAATATATTTCAATATTCCCTTTCGTTACATCCCTAATTTAAACAAAACTCTTAAAACGACATTAAAACGTAGTTCGTTCCAATGTTTTGTGTTTTCTTTTTTTTTTGATTATTCCATGTCAACTTCTAAATTTAACTATTTTGAGTTTCTTTTTTTAACACCAACCATATGACTAAATAATTTTTATCAATTTTTTTTTTGCATAACACTAACAATCGTTGTATAAACTAATTTGTTTTTCTATTATATATATTTGTCTTCATGTAAATATATACGAAGTACCAGTGCTCAACATTGAAAAAATTCAAATAATAAAAAAAACAACAAAAAACATATTAAATTTTTTGCTATAGTGTTCAATTGTTTTATAAATATATATATTTGTTTTCATTTCAGTTTTACTTAGAATTTAGAATATAACACAAAGTTTTTAAATGTTTATAAACATTGTTTTTTGTTTTGTTTTTTTGTTTGTATGTTTGTTTTACTTATAAAATATATTTTAATTGTTTTGTATTTTATATTCCACATTTATCATCACTGTCTGTCTTCCCACTAAATTTTTTTAATAATAATAATTTTGAATTACATAAAATTTCACATTGAGTTTTTGTTTTCACAGTTAAAATGTTGTTTGTGTTTCTTTTTTCATTTCTTTAGTTTTTGTGTGAGTTTTTCTTCTTCATATATTTAATATAACAACAATAAATAATTATTAATATTTGTATATTTAATTAATGATGTTTATATATTGAAATTTACTTAGTCCAATTTTACAAAAAAAAAAAAAATTAAATAATAAAAAATATGTCATGCTACTCTTTTTATCTAAAACCAAAAACGTTAAAAATAAAAACCGAAAAAAAGAAATAGTCCAAAGGAGAAAGTATTTGAATAAAAATTTAGCTAAATTAAATTAAGAGAAAAATAATTTTACAACAGTTAAAAAAAAAACAAATAAAAAATTTCCTACACAAAAATATAAAAGCAATTGATAATAATGCTAAAAAGAAAGGGGGTTCGTGTAAAAGAAATTCAATTCGATTGAATTGCTTTTTTGATTCGCTAAAATTTCTGTAGTCAAATTATGGGAGTTTTTCGAATCAATTATTCAAATAATCGCGGGGTTTGGATGAATTAAATTCAACGGTTGTATTTAAGAACATATTGCGCTCAAAATGAATTTGAGGAATAAACCCTGAACGTATCTCTTTACTGTAAACTTCGCTCGATATAATTCTTACACCCTCTGATAAGAGTCTATAGTTTACAGTCGACTCCATATAGATTTTTGTATAGAGCATCTTTCTCATGGTCTAGAGATTCATTCAGCAGTCGTGAGCGCGGTAATTTGCACTGCAGCCTGTGGCGGCACTGTTGATCGAAAATAGTGGAGTGTGCGTGGCTTATAGTAGCTGACGGGAGATTTGTATTCGTCTGCCTTTCAGTTGCCATCATGTATTGGACACGTGAGGAGAGTTCATTTTGTGTTGAAGCGTATTTTTCAAATGCGCACACGATCATTGCAGTGCAGCGTGCTTTTCGTTTACGATTCGCTGTTCCCCACGCGGACGTTTTCCTGGACGGCAATCAATTGTAAATTGGGTAACTTCATTGAGAACAGCAGGGAATGTGCCATGTGTACGAAGGGGGACCAGAGAAAAGGACTACAACACCACAAAACATCGAGAGAGTAAGAGCAGCAGTACTGCAATCTCCGAAACGCTCTGTCGGAAGCAATCACTTGCTCTTGGCATTTCCAGACGTTTTCTCCACCGGATTCTTCATGATGAACTGAATTTTCACCCGTATAAAATGTGCTTGGTCCAACAATTGTCGGCACGGGACTATTTGACACCGCGGACCTCTTGTGAAGACATTCTTGCTACTATACCCCGTGAGGCAATTGTGTTCTTTTCTGATGATGCACATTTTCATCTCAGTGGGTGTACACAAACGAAATATGCGGTACTGGAGTGAAACAAATCCCAGAGACCTCTGCATTCGGACCGCGTCATTGTGAGGTGCTCCATATCACTAGTAGGCATCATTGGCCCTTACTTTTTCCAGGATAACCATCTTGTCGTAACTGTGAACTCCTAACTGTATGTGACTATGATACAGGATTTTTTTTCAGTGGGCTCTTGAGGCAATGCAATTAGAGGATACATGGTTTCAACAGGATGGTGCCACTGCACGCCAGGTAACCATGAATTGTTTGGGGCAACCGTTTTTTTCTTGGACGGCTTATCTCTTTGAGTTGCCGGCACGCTCACCAGACTTAGCCCTATGCAAATTTTTCCTTAGGGTTTACCTGAAGTCGAAGGTGTATATCAACCGTCCCAACACCTTAGAAGACCTAATTAACCATATAGAGCCTGAAATTGGCAGAATACCAGTCGACATGGTTGTTAGAGTTCATTTAAACTTTACAAAACGTATGCAGCAGCGTGTTGATAGCGAAGATCTACATTTACCAGATACACTATTTAAAACCATGTAATTTAAAAATTCCCTTAATGTTCAATATATTTAAAATATTAAATAAATTATTCGAAGGTTCATAATTTTTTTATTTTATTTCCAAATACGCAAATTACCGCGCTCCACCCTATATAAATCCCAAAAGAATGGATAGAACCTCTTGTTAAATTTACACTTTTTTACCCCGGCCAGCATGACAAGTCTTTCCTTTCACTTCAATTTTTTAGTAAATGTTTGGGGCTAATAGTTCAAACTTTATCAATTAATTTTGTTAAAGCAAATAATCTCCATTACAAAAAATGTCATAAAAGGCTGTTAACGTTATCCCATCTCGTACACATAAATCCCAAAAAAGAGTGGCTAGAACCTCTGGTGAAATGTACACTTTTTTACCCTGGTTAGCTTGCAGTAGTCTATCGCTTCAAATCAGTTTCTTAGTAAATGTTTGGAACTAATAATAACTTCAACAATGTGGTGCTTTAAGGCTCTATCGTTTAAAGACTTTTTGAGCAAACATTTTTCTTTCAATGCCTGTAATTGACAACATCCGACAAAGTAAGGTTAGAAGGACTTGTACCGGTATCTGAACATGCAAAGTTGACTCGCTGACCCAAAGAGGGTCCATTGTAATTGTCTTTTATCTAAAATAAATTATTCGTAACGTTCTGTATGGAGCTGCCCGTGAGCCATCACAAAAAGTTAAAAAAAAACTTAGCAGACTTACCATCTTACAGGGGGATAACACTTCCAGATCTTTTAGAAAATACTTCTTCTGGTAACAACGCCGTCCTTTCTAGAGGGACGAGCATCAACACAAAAGCTGCTTTACTGTCTCAATCTCTTCCTCAGAGTATTTGATAACTTCCATCAGCCATTTTCTAGTCATATCTCTAACATCACAATGTAACGTTAGGCCACTTACGAGCAGGCTGAAACACTTTTGTTATATCCCTGGTTTTGGTTCTCTTTTTGTCTAGTTAAGAGCACCAGTAACCTTACATTTGACTGTTCTAGTCCATGCTAAGTTAGCATTGGTATAAGTCCATGGTTAACATAGGAAAACCGAAAAAAAATAAATTTCATATTAGACAACATTTCCGTTCCTCACAGGAATTTTCAGGGTGTCGGTATTTTGTCCTAGCGGATAACAGACAAACTTAAACTCTAACAAGTAAAAACGTAAAGTTCGGCCAAGTCGAACCTTATATACACTTCACCGTTCGTTCGCTACTAAAGTTTAAGAATATGGTCCGGTTTTTTGGACAATTCAGCCCATGCGCCTATTCCTTCTTCAAGCCAATTTGTTTTTAGTACCCATACGACTATTCATCGCCCGTTTATTAGGCCAAAACGTTTAGCAACTATTGCCTTTTTTGAGAAAATAAGTGCATTTCGACTAACAGTTCATATTTTAACTATTGTCCGTTCACAACAAATTGTGATTTTTTAAAAAAATACTCAAAAAACTGCAAGTATTCCAAGGAACTTTTAGTGTCTTAAAGGGGAACTTTTTTCCACCTTGGGCGATTTCACCCATATCCAAGCCCAAAAAGCTTATGACTATAAGCCATCATTATCAGAATTTCAGACACCTAGGCTCAATTCGTTTGACCGTGTTTTAACAGACACACAGACGGAAGGACATGGCTAGATCGTTTTTGAATTTTTCCGATGATCAATAATACAATATAATATACATTGTAGTCTCCGATTAAAATGTCGTCGTGGTGTCTCAAACGGAATGACAAATTTAGTATACCATCTACCGTTCGGTGAAGTGTATGCAATTTTTGTTTCTGACAATGTTAGGCAGTCGCTGCTTTACGACAAGACAATGGATTCAAAAATCCTCGAAATTGTTTTGCACCAAGACATTACAATAAAAACTGTTAACCATTTGAAACGTTAGACAAACAAAAATGGTTTCGTGTCTAATTTTTAGATATGAATAGCTCCTAGAGGCACTACCCGAGATTGTCGCTATTGGAGCTAGTGTTGCAGCTGAAAATATTTTTTTTGAGAATATTTTCCTAAATATCGACCAAAAGGGCCCAAAATCGACAGTTTCAGACCAAGTCATTGATTTATTGATTGTAGATAGCGGCAAAAATCCATTCAAACTATAATTTTTTACAATTTTCCGACCAAAACGGCAACACTGCTCGGAACAACACATACAGGGTTAGACGATTGAAGTATTAACTTTTTAAACGACCATATTTTTTTGTGTGGAATTATTTTTTATAGATTCAAATAAAATGTGTAGATTGTAACATAATTTCAGAATCCATTTACCACCATTGACTATGACTTTATCCTTCAAACGGTTAAAAAATGAGTTGGATATTGCTTGAATATGATGTTTCGGTATTTGGTCTTTCCCGTACAAGGACTTTCTATATCCTTCAAACGGTTAAAAAAATGAGTTGCATAGTGAATGAATATGATATTGCGGATTTGGCCCTTTCCCGTACAAGGACTTTCTATGGCGCACCCATGCTGGCATTTACCACCATTAGTCAGTTGCAGACTGCATGTATATGATCTTGGGCCTATTTTGGTCCTATTTTTGTAGAGGTAGACTCCGCCAGATTTTCATCTGGCGAATTTGAAAGCCGAGATAAAGTGTGGAACACGATTTTTTCACCATTCTTGATTGACACCATCTTTATGAGATGGCGACGAATTTTGTTGGAACAACGTCCATGGTCTACGACCAAAATGTTTGCGTGCCCATGGCTCTAAAGCAGTTTCCAAAAAATTTTGCCGATAATAAATCGCATTGACTTTGACACCAGGCTAGATGAAAACGACTGGGCAGATTCCATCGGTGGCCACTGCTATCGGTTTGCCAACTTAAATTTTTCAAAACTTCAATCGCCTAGGCCTGTAACAAGTAGTATTTCCTTTTGGAAAATTAGTACACCTCACTGAATTCTAGTGTTGTTACGAAATTGTGCCAGTGGTCTAAGAGTAACAAATCCTTTAAACAATCTACTAACTCCAGAGATCTAAAGTAATGGGATAGACGTGAAATAAACCATAAGCCACGTTTATGTAAATTGATAAAACACCAATCACAAATTCTCTACTCCTCTTGCAGCTACAGATGCACAGCAAATACATTATTTTAAGTGGTTTAGCTAAGTAACACATTTCCTATGATGATTAGCATTATTCATTTTAATTGATGATATTCAAACTTACTTCCGCAATTAGACTACAGATCAAAAGGTGATTCTTCACGAAATTACTTCCGCATTTGAACTACAGATCGAACTGAACAAAAAAGATTTTGTCGAGACAATGCATAGCTAGCTAAAGCAATGCAGAAATTGCAATTGGACGTTTCTGTTTTGTTGGGATACAATTAAAGTTTTTAGTACTATAATTCCTTGAAGAAAACAATTGCACAGAACACAAATCTCAATTTGATTTTGTTTGCATTGGACTTTTCGCTTTGTTTTATTTCTTCTGAAGGGACCTTTTGTTTTAACTTTTAACCAATGACGGCTTATGGCGCGCGATTCGTTTCAAACAACAACATGTTGTTCTAAAGTACGTTACTTAACGATTAAATAATAAGATTAACTTAAGTCTTAAAGCATTTAAATTAAATTTAAATGCGCCATAACGTTAATTAAACTAAAACGACAATAGAAAAAGTAAGAGTTAAGTGGCACAGCCACTTTCATATGTCCTTGCACATGCATACAGACACATATGTATGTACGTAGTAGGTAGTGTAGAGTATCAACATAATTTTGTTTAGCTTAAAAATGATTTATCTAAATTAAAATTAAACGAAAATAGTCAAAAAATAAAAAAAAAAACAAAGGTATTATGATAATAAAATTATTTTACAAATCTCTAAAAGAATATTCAAAATTGCTTTTCAATCTCCTACTCACAATCCAATTCATTCTTTAACAATTACAAAACAAAGAACAATTTCTAAGCTGTGTATTGCCTACCTCGTTTACCAAGTTTGTACAAAGTTTAGACTTAATGAGAATTAGTACTCGCGTGTGTCTATATAAAAAATATAATCACAACAATACAATAATAAACCACATAAATGCCGCATAAAAAATATATGCAGTTCCAATACGAAAAAATAACATGAAAGTGCGCGTCTATATTCTTTTTTTGTTTAAGGGAGGGCGGGGGAGTCGCTTCTTAAGAAATCCCCGCTTCCGTTTCAATTTTGTTTTTCATTTCGTTCACTAGGGGAAATTCGAAGGAGGAAATTTAAGTGTAAGTGTGTTTGTGTACATGAGTTTCATGTCAGCTTTACTGCTTTTTCCAACCAAAAAAAATACAAACAATCCAAAGTGTTTACCCCGGGATTGTGTTTTCCAAATGATTTATTCGGCCAACGACGAGGAGTTGTACCGAATCATGGCAGTATTTAAAAAACACGAAATAACTGCCGGCCAATTGTAATAACAACAAATTTTTGTTCAATAGAATGTTTTCTATTTTGATTCGTCTTGATCCATAGGTTCCTCAGAATCATCACGAGAAAGGGTTCTGGAAAACAAAGAATCCAATTAATAATACAAGTTTCGAAATCAAAAACCAAAAAATAACCACTTACTTGTTCAACGACTGCATTGATAAGCCCGCCATGGCGGTCACCGTCTCGGATTCATCATGTTCGATTTTTAAAGCCTCCAAGGCCGACATACCCACCGTATGGGCCAAGCGTCTAACACAAGGCCAATGTTGCAACTACACATAAGTCCATTAAAAAGTTAACATTGAAATTTCCTCATTACTATCATCTCTTGCAATCTATTGCTTACCTGTATCGCTATCGTTTTCTGCAATGTATCTATGGCATTCTGACAAGGCGGGCGATTCAGTTCATTCTCCGTAATTGGTGACAAGGGATCACCCAAAAGTGCTCGTACACATTCTTGCGCCGAATCACATATAGCTGGCAAATCGTAACCACCTTCAAGGGCCAATACAACTTTACCCTTGGCCAATTGCATAAGTTCGCGTGTCATATAGCCGAAACAGGCCGGCGATACAAGATAGCCACCCAGGGGGGCAGGATGTCCGGCGGCCGCATCGAAACCGGCAGAGACAAGTACAATATCAGGATTAAAATATCGCGCAATGGGCATCACAATAGTTCGGAATGCAGCAATGTATTCAGCATCACCCAGGGGTGGATTTAGAGCGCCAGACCAGGAAATATTGACATTATAACCTAAACCGGCGCCAGTGCCACACTAGAGGTAGAGAAGAAAACAAGAGAACATTTATAATAGAAATATATACATGA
The DNA here is from genome assembly GCA_963513945.1 of Hydrotaea diabolus. NCBI lineage: Eukaryota > Metazoa > Arthropoda > Insecta > Diptera > Muscidae > Hydrotaea > Hydrotaea diabolus. The sequence goes on from OY740718.1 coordinate 161,387,645, forward strand.
TGTACAACAGGAGTCTTAGAACTTCTTAAATTTAGGTAGAAGCGTTTATTTTAAATTAAAGGGAGTTCATCTTAATGCAAACTTTTACGGTGTTCATTCGCTTTTCTAGCAATGATTTTATTTGTTCCGTTTCCACACTCTAAACAAATGAACGTTCACTCAGTCATGTCCACTGTCGTTGTACAGGGTGGAACGCGGAAACTTGCTGTTTTGCACTGCAGGCTGTGGCAGCACTGTTGGTCGAAGAGAGTGGAGAGTGTGCGTGGCTTATAGTAGCTGGCGGGAGATTTTATTCGTCTGCCTTTCAGTTGCCATCATGCATTGGACACGTGGGGAGAGGTTATTTTGTGTTGAAGCGTATTTATCAAATGCACGCTCGATCATTGCAGTGCAGCGTGCTTTTTGTTTACGATTCGCTGTTCCCCCATGCGGACCTTTTTCTGGACGGTAATCAATTGTTAATTGGGTAACTTCATTGAGAACAGCAGGGAATGTGTCATGTGTACGAAGGGGGCCTGAGAGAAGGATTACAACACCATAAAACATCGAGAGAGTTAGAGCAGCAGTACTGCAATCTCCGAAACGCTCTGCTTGGAAGCAATCACTTGTTCTTGGCATTTCCTGGATTTTTTTCAGCCGGCTCTTTAGGCAATGCAATTAAAAAATAGATGGTTCCAACAGGATGGTGCCATTGCACATATAGCGAGGGTTGCCATGAACTGGGTGAGGCAAATGTTTCCTGGACGGCTTATCTCTTTGAGGGGTAATGTGAACTGGCCGGCACGCTCTTCAGACTTAACCCCATGCGACTTTTTCCTTTGGGGTTACCTGAAGTCGAAGGTGTATATCAACCGTCCCAACACCTGGAAGTCCTAATTAACAATATTGACAGAATACCAGTCGACATGCTTGTTAGAGTTCATGAAAACTTCAAAAAACGTATGCAGCAGTGTGTGGATAGCGAAGGTCGACATTTGACAAATTTACTATTTAAAACCATGTAATTAAAAAATTCCCTACTGTTCAATAGAATTAAAATATAAAAAAAAATTCTAAGGTTCATAATTTTTTAATTTTATTCCCAAATAAGCAAATTACCGCGCTCCACCCTGTAGATCTTAGACAGTGAAATCAGATATAAAGGGAGAGTTTCCTAAACAGCTTATGACCATCAGCCATCATCATGGCTGATGGTTGATTTGATTGACCGCTATCGTGCTTTCAACAGATACACGGACAGACATAGCCAGATCTTCTTAGAATTTTACGACGATCAATAATATATGTATATACTTTATATATCGTAGACCCTCTCCGATTAATATTTCGTGGAGTAATGATAATACAGGGTGGCGCACGAATCGTGCTACAAAAAGTAAACATAATTGTTTTTCTGTGTAAACAATCGGCTTTTTCTCTGTTTTATTTAGAAGGCAAGTATTTAGATTTATTGAAATGAATGCTTGGGATACCGAAAAGAGGATTTAAATAGTGCAGCGGTACCATGCTTTGCAGTCCCGCATTTCCCTCCAAAGGGAATTTAGACAGGAGTTTGGCGGAACTCCCCCGAGTAGATGGATCATTATGAGGCTGTTGCATTAAGGAGGCGGCCATTACAACGGATAATTCATGATGACTTAAACTTGTTTTTGTACAAAGTCCAAACTGCAATCGAATTAAACCCTCTTGGTTTGCCTATTCGAATGGTATTTTGCCAACAAATTACGAGTTACTGTGTGGTGAAAATTCCCAAACAAAATAATATCCAGAAATACAAGTTTTCACTGGCCCCCTAGATTACCGGTCCATACTGCACCAGACTTTTTTCATGTGATTACGCCAAGCAAGAGGTGTTCAAAACGAAACCACGGAATTTGACTGAAATGAAGCAGTCCATTAAGACAATAATTGAAGCGATCCCAACTGCAACCCTTCAGGCCGCAATGAATAATTTTCTGATCAGGTGTCGCATATGCGTGGATGATAATGGGGGTCATTTACGGTGTATCATCTTCAAACATATTGAATTAAATTTTCTATACAATAAAAATAAATGAATAAAATTCATTGAGTAAAAAGAATTGATGCGCCACCCTGTATTTCGTGGTGCTATAAACGGAATGACAATTTATTATACCATCCAACCATCGATAGAGGGTTTAAAAAATACAGTGCCTTGTTTTGGGATCGTTAGTGGAGGCGCACATATGAATGGTATTTTGAGGGTTCTAGTGGATCAAAACCGGCTCCACGGTCCCAAAATTCTTTTGTTTATAAAAATGGACACATGGCGATTCTAAGGTAATATAATTACGTTAGTAGCTTGTTTTGAAGATATGCTTTAAATTCGGACCATTGGGGCCATAAAAATATCGCCTCTGTAGTAATAACAATATCGACTTTTAGGTACCTTTTTATGTCGTTTTACCTGTTGTGTACTTATACTAGTGTTGTCACTTGCAACAACAGAAAATTTTCAAAATTCCTTTTTCATTATCTAAAGATCGTTCAAAAAGTACCCAAAACCGAAATGTATTTAATTTTAATTCAGAATATAAATATCTTTGTAATGAATAAATAGAAGAAGAGGTAACTAGTGCCCCAATTGTGTTAACTTCTTACAAACTAATTAAAATTTTTAATTGCCTGTACAGTTTTTAATTTTAAAAACTTTTGACCGAGTCATTGCTTACGTAAGTCCCTCAACATTCCTGCTGGACTTGCACACAGGTCCAGAAATACTATTTCTAGTATTTCCATTATAAAAATTAACAAAAAAAAGTTATTTTGTTACCAGAAGTAGGAAGTGCCTATAATATAATATGGGACTCACGTTTACCATTTATAAATATGTTTTGAAATAAGTACTTTAAAACAATAGACAGTGTAAAAAAGATGTCAACATGTTGTTATTTTCTCCAGTGAAATTCGTAAAACTCGAAAAATTGTAAATGCGGTGTAGCTTTGAGAGTTGTTTATTAATGAGGAGGTGTTGAATCTGTTGGTCACTTGAACCAACCATTAAGCTGTGGCAGATAATTGTTTATCGTTATAGACATTAAACAGCAAAATTAAAAAAATTTTGGGTTTGTTGTATATCACAGGTTACCACACTTTGTCGTATATATAAGTATGTACATGGCTACTGGTCAAATCGTGTGTCATTGGGATGTGCAGAACAAAAGAATGTATTTCAAGGAAAAGATTCAAACGAATGAAACAATTTTTTCACATGTGCGAAAAACAAATTTGCAAAGTCGCACCATTGAATGATATACTCGTATAGTACAAATACTTCATTTCGGTATATTGTCTCAACACCTTTCGATTGATGAACAAATGAATGCATACTACGACCTGCATTAGAGCAAATTGTTTATCAAGGGAAACCCAATTCGTTTTGGATACAAGTATTGGTGTTTAGCTTCGGTAGAAGGCTATTTGTATAAGCTTTTTCCATACGCTGGTGTATCAGAACAGGTGGACCCAGGTTTCGGGCTGGGGAAAAGGTTGTTTAATCGCAATTGACACATGTGGAGGACCGCGCCAAGTACTCGCACAGTAAAAAGTTTTGGTTTAATTTTTAAATTTAGCGGAGTTAAATTTAAACTTCTTTGGAATTAAATTTTAAATTAATTCCAAAATAGTTTATATTTTAAACCATATGGTACAAATTTAAATACTTCAGGGAATTGTTTTAACACCATGAGAAATTTGAGAGTTTTTTAATGCTTACTGGGTATAAAAATAACACCAAAATTTGATTTAAATATTTCTATAAAAGAAAAAACAATTCCATTTGGTTTAAATATAACACCAAAAAAGGCATTAGAAATTTGTTTCTCTTTAGTTTATTACTTTAAGTTTAAATATAACACCAAAAAAGGCATTAGAAATTTGTTTCTCTTTAGTTTATTACTTTAAGTTTAATTTTAACACCAAAAAAGAATTAAATTTCTCTCATAGAAAAATTTTATTCCTTAAAGTTTAAAAACAACACCTTGTAAGGTATTAAAAACAGCTGTTAAGTTGTGTCTCTCTCATGAGTTTACTTGTTTTGGTTTACAAATATAACAAGAAAAAGATTAGTCGTACAAACAAAGTAAGAAAAAAAGCATTATAATGTTCGTCAAAGTTAAAAGTGGTGGAAAATTTTACATAATTAAGATTTCTGATCCAGAAAGTGAGGTTTTCACTCCGAAAGGAATACTACTTTCAAGTGAGTATTGCCTACAAGCGTTTACCAATTAAATACTTTGTTAATTAAAGTTTTTCAATGTTAGTTATAAACAAGCTGAATCTTAATGTAGAAGGCAGAGAATTGTGTTAAAAGATCGCGACGGTGCCGACATTGATTTTGAGGAGCTGGCAGGAATAATATCGCAGTACAGTTCCTGTAGTTGTTTTTTTGTAGAGTTTTGCTTTGAAGAAACAACTTCAACAATCAGCAGCATAAATTTTAAGAAGGTAAGTAGAAATCTGTTTGATTCCTTTCCTTTTTTGTGATATGTATAACAAATATTGCACGAATTAGAATGTTATTTAAAAAATGGAGATTTTTCTGCAATATTTGATGAATATTCAACAAAGGGAACATTAAACGATAGCTCTCGACGTTTGTGATAACAGAAAGATAGTGAGCTTTTGCTGTTCGGGAAATTTTTCCAATTCCGCTTTCTTTATAGAGGAAAAGAATGCTTTGCAAATTCAAATATTTTACGATGATTTTGAAACGACGAATCCCCTAGGGAGTAAAACTGGTGTATGTAAAATCGGTGCAATCTACTTCACTATCAGAAACCTACCATTTCATTATAATTCAAAAACAAGCAATATTCATTTGGCTGCTCTTTTTTTGTGTAAGGATCTAAAGAACGATGATGATAGTTTTAACAAGGTATTAAAACCACTCATTAATGATTTACAAGCACTTGAAAAAGTTGGTGTAAGAGTAGATAATAAATTTTTAAAAGGTAGTTTAGTTTCAGTTGCTCACGACAATTTAGGAGGAAATATTTGTTTTGGTTTTGTTGAATCCTTTAGAGCTCTGTACTTTTGCAGATTTTGTAAAATCCATCGAAATGAAGCTCAACATACATTCGTGGAGGTGGATGAACATTTAAGAACACAAGTAGAATATGACGAATTATTATCTTTGAGTACTACAATTTTCGATTACAAGCTTACGAAAGGCATTAAACATCCGTGCGAGTTCAATAAGTTAACATATTACAACATCTTTGAAAGCTTTAATGTAGATGTAATGCACGATATTTTAGAAGGGGCAGTTCCTTTCATCTTGAAATTGTTTTTTAAAAAGGTTATTACAAACGGATACTTATCGATTCACGAAATTAATTTAAAAATAGCAAATTTCAACTACGGATATTTGCAAAGCTCTTGTAAACCTCCTTCAATAACTATTGATAAGAAATGTCGCACTTCTATAGGGCTTACGGCTTCGCAAAATTTATGTCTCATTTTACACTTCCCTTTTATTTTTCATAACATTCACAATAATTTACCTAATTTGTGGAAGGGAATCATATCTCTCATAAGGATCATTAATGTAATAATGAGTACTTCGATTAATAAAGATTACATACCCGTACTTAAAACTGAAATACAAATTCATTTAAAAAGTATCATTGAAGATTTTAAAGCAACACTATTGCCAAAGCATCACTTCTTAACTCATTACCCGTCGGTCATAAACAAATTAGGACCACTGATTCATACGTGGGCAATGAGATATGAAGCTAAACATCGTGAATTTATTAAGGATGTACCAGTAATAAATAATTACAAAAATATATGTAAAACACTTGCCAATAGATATCAAACAAAAATTAGTGTCAAATGGGAAAACATATGCTTTAAGAATACATTTGTATTTAGTAAATTATCTCTGATTGACCTCAAAGATTTGAATTTAGAAATTCAAAACTATTTCTATAATCTTAATGTACTTTCAAAAGTATTTGTAACTAATAAATTTGAATTTAAGTACGGTTACAATTATAGACCTTCATTCATTTTATATTTAAAAAAAGAAAGCGCATTTTTCATGTTTGGTAAAATAAGGCAAATATATGTAGTTCGTGAAGAGCCTTATTTACTTTATATATATATAAGTAAAGAATTAGACAGAATCACAAATTCATATGAGATAAATTCACATAATATATCAAAAATACTTAGTTTTAAGGAGATAGAATTTTTAAGGCCATATGAATATTATATGATTAACTCAAAGCAATACTTATTAACACCCGATGTTCTACCACAATAAGAAATTGTATTACTTAATTTATGTGTTTATGAAATAAATGAAATATATATTAAAAAACTAACCATTAAATTTGTTTTATTTATTAAATTTTATAGAAATGGTGTTAGTTTTACACCTGCCTATATTAAAAGCAACACCCTTTTAGCATACAATTCATTTGGTTGGGTATTGAAATAACACCAATTCGAGAATATAAAACATTCCGAATAGTATTAATCAAATTCTTATTAAGAATAAAAATAACACTTAGTTCGGTGTATAACTTATTCCACAGGGCATTAAATTAATTCCTAGTTAGGTATTAAATATAAATATTTTGGTTTTATTTTAACACCAAAAAGGTTTAAGGCGTAATACATATTGGTGTTATTTTAATGCTCTAAAAAAAATAAGAAACAACTCTCTCTCTCTCATTCTCTCTCTTTCAATCTCCTTAAAAGTATTCCATAATGGAATAGATTTAATACTTTTTTGGATTTGTTATATATAAACACCGGCTCGGCATTAAAATTAAACCAAAACTTTTTACTGTGCGGATGCATTTGACAATTTTTTTATAAGTCACAAACTAATGACTTGTTTCTTGAAAAATGGATATTTCACTTTACAAACAAAAGGAATAATTTTGAATTCGCTGTGCGTTGGAGTGATAATGCTTGAGTGATTCACAGAAACATTCCATATCGCCAAGAGGTTCATTCTTAGCTTTAGATAGAAAGCAACGAAAAATGGTTGCAATTGATCAGCCTCATTCGGTCAAATAATACAGTCAGCGCATGGAAAGGGTTGACCTTTTTGACAGTCCATTGAATATTTACAAAATTCGGATTAAGGAAAAAAAGTGGTATTGGTCATCTACGAGCGGAAACTACATTTCCTTTGACATGAGTATGAATTAATTATGATCAAGTCCAACTATCATCTTCCGAGTAGAACGTCGGCTTCTGTGGCAGAACTGACAATGCGTTACGACCATATCGATAATTTAATCGGAAAATTTAAAACTTCTTATCGTTGCCCACAAAGCGATTGACAAACTAAATATGGTTGTTTGAAGAGCAAGGTGAATTGGCATACCGCTCCATGCTTCAGGGATTATTACAAAGGTGATAATCCTTTAAGCAGATCAAAAGAAGATTGCTAAGGCAAAGTCATTTTGTATAGTATCAAGTTTTGTAAAAAACTACAAAATTTACATAAATACGCTTTATTCATTCTTTTGCAAAAAATTATACATTGTTATACCCGTATACACACCATGGACTGTCGGTTATTTAAATACCCTTATTTAAATACCTATCGGATTTTTTTTATTGCATAGTGGAAAACTTTAGGTATCCGGTAAAGTGGACGTTTTTAATTTGTACCATTTTCCACCTAAAAACTGTTCGATTTTTGTCTATGAACGACAAAAGGTAACCAAAGTAAATAAGATACCGTAATATCTCTCACCTGGTCCGTGTTGAAATTTTTAATGTTTCTTTGGTATTTAAATACTTATTAGGCAGAAATGGATTAACGATTGGCCCACTGTACTTGAACGAATGTTGTTAAATGAAACAAAAATCAATGTCGTCAACATCCCCTACCAACTATTCCGAAATCCTTCTTCAATCCTCGGCACATGCTACAGCTATTTGCATTAAAATCAAACGTAGGATTAAGGTCCCTAAGCCACTAGTCGGCATTACTTCGGGAGCCAACAAAGAAACCTTGTTGACCTATTACAAACGATAGGTCGGTCTGAAGTGTTGTCGCCGAATGTGAACCCGATACAGTGGAATGAAATTAAGACTTGCCCGAATGGGAACATCAACAAGGTGTCTCCTAATGCCCACTGAGAAGCATCTACGATGGTCCTGGCCTTGCGCAGACACAATTTCTTGTTGTCTAAGCAGTACTTGCTTGGGTGTCTTTGCAGTAGTCATCCGAACCACCATCTCATGGACTGGATGCCTCCGCCCAGCAGATCAGGTACGATCTTTATGATCTAGGGAGAGAGGTCCAGCGGTGCAGGAGAGAGCCTTGAAATCTTCAAAACTATCAGGCTGGTCTGAAAGACATTCACGCTGCTAAAGTTGCAGCAGCAGTAACCAGCTATAGCTTGAACGTATGCTAGGAGAACATCACCATCCATCTGGACGCATCCAGTTTACAAGGACATTTCCTTCACCTGGATATCGAAGCAGTTTCTTATAGACAAACAAAATATTTTGTTGTTTCAACAACAACAATTAATACTTAGTAGGGACATAAATACTGTTACAACATCGAACAAACCCATTTCAATAGTACAACTGAACATATCCCGTTAATGTCGTATGGGTTTTGAAAGCTATCCTCAATAGCGTTAGTCTGTAACGGGATTTTAAAATTGTTTCAATTTTCATCATGGAATGGTCAGATAATATAAAAGACTGCCACCGGTCGGGCCGCCCACGCTCTGTTCGAACACCGCATGTCATCAAAGCCTTTAAATCAAGAACTCATAGAAATCCGCTCCGAAAACAGAAAATCATGGCCCGTGAGATGAACATCACGCAAAAGTCCATAAGTCGAATCATTAAAAAATACTTGGAACTTGGGGCTTTCAAACGACGTACCGGAATTTATTGACTGCAGCTTTAAAAAAAATAGGAATGAAAAATGCAAACGTCTTTTGGTGAAGCACACTTATAACTTACTTGTACAGAAAAATTTTGTTCACCAATGAAAAAATTTTTACCGTTCAGAAAAATTTAACAAGCAAAATGATAGAGTGTATGCGCGGTCATCTAAGGAAGCATATGGACCTAGGGTCTTCACCCAGCTTCAGTCTTGCTTTGGTGGGGTGTCTCTTACGATGGGGTCACTGACCTGCATTTCTGCGAACAAGGAGTCAAAACATCGGCCAAAGTTTACCAAGAAACCGTTTTGGAAGCTGTTGTTAAGCCTAACGATTCCCTGTTCCAAAACCAGCCATGGACATTCCAGCAGGATTCTGCGCCGGCCCATAAGGCTAAAACGTCCCAGGCCTGGTTTCGAAACAATTTGCCAGCGTTCATTTCCTCTGAAGAATGGCTCCCAGGAAGTCCAGATTAGAACCCATTGGATTACAAATTGTGGACGGTTTAAGAGGACAAGGTTTGTCACAAAAGATACCCCAACATTGGATTTCTTAAGACTGCTTTGGTTCGAGCTGTGGCCAATTTCCCAATGGACGAGGTTCGTGCTATTAACGATTGGCCAGTGACAGACTTAAGGCGTGTGTAAAGGCAAAAGGCGGACATTTCGAATGAGTAGATTTTTTTTGGATACAATATACATTAATAAATATATTAAAAAATATTTGGTCCAAAAACATTCAGTACTTTTTATATTACAGCATAAAACGTGTGTAACAGTATTTATGTCCCTACTAAGTATATACAGATTTGGCTGCAGTGTCTACCGACCTCTACAATAACTCTACGCTTTGTAACACCGTTTCGCTCTTAGCGGCACAAACAGGCACAGATTAAAAAAACAACCTAATTAAGCGGTCCCGAAAAAAATAGAATACAAAGAAAATAAGCTGATTTTTCAGCTTGTCAAATATAATGATAGCATTTTCGAAGCAACGTCAGTAGTTTACTGTTAGAAATCGCATTTGCACTATTATAAATGAGGCTGGGCTCGTGGTTTACCGATAGTTTTTATTTTCTGTCTATGTTGCTCCACTGGGTTATGTTGGGCATAAAAAAAGGGTCGTAAATGCCGGCTACTTTTTGAGTATGAGACGAATATTAAAGCCATGTAAACGAACGACATTAAACAGTAGGTCCCTGTGCGTGAGTATTAGAATTGTATATGTGACGAGCAAAATAGAAAGGGACCTAAGGGTAAAAACCAGTTTTGTTCAGGAGAGCCATTTTAAAGATTTAAATTCGTGTAACTTTGGTGTACCATCACTTTCATAAAACGCGAATATCTCTGGGAGGGAATACTTTTGGGGCATGGGATCGGTCTCATTCGATGCTTAGATGTTGTCCTCATCAAAAAAAGGTGAACATTAATTTTTTTACCTTTAGGTCCCTTTCTTTATGCGCTGTCACATATAGTGCACTGCTCACTGATTTAAGACAATAATCCACCTTTAGTCCTTAATAAAAAAAAATTATAAATTGCCCGCTTGGTCCGTAACAAAAAAATAGAATCCCGTTTGGTCCTTAATAAATAAGTATTTGGTACTTAATGAATAAGGACCCCGTTTGGTCCTTGATAATTGCTCCCTTAAATAAACAAGTCACGGAAGCAAGCAATTTTACTTCTTCATTTATAACTCTCTTTCTGTGCTCTACAAGTAAAAGCAATACGTTACCATTTAAAATGCTTACCTCTGTAGGTCCACCAGTACCAGGAAAAAAGTTGCCATCATCATGACGATGTATGGACAGATACAAAATATCGGGATTTCCATAAAGTGCCTGCTGTGTGCCATTGCCATGATGGACGTCCTAGGAAATAAATAAAAAATCATTAAATAAAACGTCTTCCCTTCCGCACCAACTCCATTGGCACACTTACCCAATCGACTACCAATACTCGCTTTATTTCCGGTACACGTTGCCTCACCAACTTTGCTGCTATCGCTATTGAATTAAAGAAACAAAAGCCCATAGCCAAATTCGCTTCGGCATGATGACCAGGTGGCCGCACCACTGCAAAGCCATTTTTCAAATCACCCTTGGCTGTTTTCATTGCTAAATCTATAACACAGCCGGCGGCCATACGAGCCGCCAGCGCTGTATGATGTTCATTCCACGTCGTGTCCAAATCAACGCCCACGCCGCCGCACGAAAGTCGGACAAAGCTGGCTGAGGGTGCAGCTGATTCCAATTTTTGTCGATTCGCCGCCAGTTGACACTGATTCGAACCGAAGAGCATGGCATGAGCTTCTGTATGAACGCTTTGAATTTCGTCCAGAGTTGCCTTGGGAGATCTTAAACGATGACATCGTTTGGCCAAATCGGTTTCATTCAAACGGGCCCACACACTCTGCAATCGGCCGCTGTGTTCGGGATGTATGCCATTGTTGCCACAAATACAGGCATGTTTGAGCATGAGGTTATCGTACGCCAAGCCCGTGGTTATTTTATGATGCGTACTCTGCTGTTGTATACTATTCATGCCAGCTGCTGACTGCGACTGTTGGGCTTGTTCGGTGGCGGCTAACTGCTGCGCTGAGGCGGCGGCGGCTGCTGCTGCCGCATATCTATTCGAAAGATCTATTAAATGTCGCCCGTGCATTGGATGGACGGACAAATTTACTGGAGGTATATGATCTGCAGATGATGACGTCACTATGGGACCAGCATGAGGTACATGCGTAGCTTGTCCCGTATCGGGAATTTGACTCAAACCATGTGGGCCCAAATGAACCAGAGGTGAAGACAACGTCCGCGACAGTGGCCTTATTAGACCGCGCGCTACGGCATCATCGACTTGCAGAGACTGCATGTACAACAGTTGACGTTGCTGTTCCAGGTACTCTTTGTCACGCATTAGTTTGTTAGGTTTATTTGGTATACAAACGGGTGGTGGTCCAGCATAGGCGGGCGCTGCAGTTGCATTCGGGAGATTTTGTGAGGTACTTGTTACCACGGTACTGGTAAGAACAGTTTTTGGAGGTTTCTTCTTGTCGGTGAGATCCATTACTTCGGCGGCATCTTCTTCCTCTTTGAGTAGTTGTTGAGTATCACGAACGGCGCCACTGCGCGTTAGGACTGTTTGCCGTATTTTCTGTGTGAGTAGCAGATGCTGTTCGTAAGCCTGTCGTTCCGCCTGCAAGTAGGGAACGTGGAGGTGTTTAATCAAAAAAAACCTGAATTGCTTGAGGTTCTTAATGTAAACGTAGGCATACTTACATCACTATTCTCATAATGTGTTTGGGTAATATTGATCTGGCCACTGCCCGTCAGAATCGGATGACCCAGGGGCAAGGGCGCTGATTGTGTTCGACCCAACGGACGGTGGCCCTGTTTGTGGAGATGAGCCTGAGCAACCTGTGCGTCGGTTATGGGCTGACCGTACATGGTCGTGGAGGAGGATTGGGGAGAATGTGCTACCGCATGTATGCCACCGGTGGAGGCTACATGCATCAGGGCCGTGGCACAGCCCGCCGAGGCAGCATGTGCTAATGGCGGCGCCACATCACCAACCAAAGAAGCCTGCGATGACGACGTGGATGTGGCCGAAGCCGAACGAACAACAGGTGACTGTGGAGGTGCTGCCGCTACCGATGCGGTGGCCGTCGCATTTGCCGGCGCTGGTGGTATCATGGCACTGGAAGCGGGTACCGGTTGCCTACCGAACGGCACTCCCAAAGGATTGTAATAAGTTGGTGGTTGATGGCCAGGCGCTGAGGGCCCCACAGGAGACATACCGGTGGCGGCGGCGTGCAGCAGCATGGCATAATTAGCCGCTGCAGAGTTATGAGCATTTGGTAAATGGGGACGACCTAATGATATATTCGGCATTGAGGGTGAACTAAAGAGAGACAAATCGTTGATGCTACTTCGTTGACCAGGTTGATAGTGACTGCCATCTTCGTTTTCTTCCTGGATGGGAGCACTTGTGGGCGAGCCGCGACTGTGGCCCACAATGCTGCCCGTAGAAGCGGTCGACATACACGATGATGGAGGGGAATTGGGACCAGAGTCCGGCGTGCTGTTGCAATCTGAGGAAGGAAATTTAAGAAAAAAAGCAGGGTTTTAGTATGTTGAGAATAAAGGAATTCACAATTCGGTTCAACCGAATATAGGCGATGATGGATACAATTATAGCACCCGTTTAAAATTACAAGAGTGAGTTGAAACTGAGCACAGCCAAATACTGAAATTGCGAATATTTTTTTTTTGAAGTGTCAAGGATTGTGGATTTTTAATTTGCCCTGGAAGATTTATTTGGCAAAATATTTTGTTCCGTTGATCGGAATATAAAAATCATCCCCAGAATATTTGGTCTTAGACGCCCTAGTCTTGGCTGGGCGTTATTGTTGTTGTAACGATACACCTAGTGTCGGGGTGGCAGCCCTTCGCCGAAAATGGCTGCTTCTGGTCAATCCGGTACAGGGAACTGGCTGTCGGCTGGACGTATTGCGGTTTACCGCATCTACTTTAAATTGTTTGAAAAATCTTAAATATTTTGACGACCTGCGTCGGTTTTTTGTTTTGGGTACAATTTTGGTTGAGCGTATCAATATTTTCAATTTAAGCTGCAAGACTTTACGGTTTGTTTTTTTAATTTAGTTGAGTTTTCTAAGATCATGGATCTTTTCTAGAATCTAATATCTACCCTTAGAAGCTTACCCCATTTCCTATTAAAGTATAAAGTATTATGTAGACCCTGATGCAGCTTTTAAGCCAGTCGGTAGTTGGCGTAGAATTTTTTTTACCTTTTTCGGTTTTTCGGTATTTTTTCAATAGGGGTTTTTTACAAATTAAGCGTAAGTTTTGTTGAACCTAATTTTTTTATTTCAGTATTGTTTGCCATTTTATCATGGAAAGACTTACAGCGCAAAAAAATCAGTGTTTGGGCTCTTCTAAGGCCCGAAGAAGATCCGATGTTCTCTACCAAAATTTTGTTCAGTGATGAGGCCCATTTTTGGCTCAACGGCAACGTCAAAACACAATATTGCCGCGTTTGGGCTGAGAGCAACCAAAAGAGGGTCAAGAGATGTCATTATACCCAGAGAAAAGCACGGTTTGGTGCGGTGTATGGAATCAACGGTCCAATCTAATGATTTACCCAGAGAAAACCACGGTTTAGTGCGTTTTATGGGCTGGTGGAATTATCGGGCAAAATTTGTTCAAAATTATGATGATGGGCGGAACGTAACCGTGAATATTTATCGCGACATGATATCAGACTTTTTTACCCGAAATTGAAACCCGTAATCTTGACGACATTTAAATTCGACTGGACGGTGTCACTTATCGTACAGCCGCTCAAGCAATGGATCTATTGAGAGGTCATTTCGAAGAGCAGCTAATTCCACGTTTTGGACCGGTGAGTAGGCCGCCTAGATAATGTGATATCACACCTTAAGACTGTTTTCTTTGGGGCTACGTAAAGTCCAAAGTTTATGCTGACAAACCAGCATACGATTCGAACGAGTCTTTCAAAATTGGACCTTTAGAATGGACACCCTGAGGCGTAGTTGCGGCCAACATTTGAAAGAAAATATATTTAAAAAATAAATGGCATAAAACGCCCTTTCAAATGAACAAAAAAGATTCCACACTTGATTTGAATTTCTGTATTTTTTTTGTATTTAAAAAAAAATACCTCTAGATTGATCAACCGATATTACCATGTAGGACATGCCAAAATAAGAAGGACTGCAGCTTCCGCACCAAATGCAATTAGTTCAACCATAAAAAATGTTGAAAGGCTCAATCAAAGTTATACCCAAAATCATCACACGACAGGCGGTTCTATGCACCGGATCGACCCAAAGCAGCAATTCTTCGGCCAAGGGCTGTCATCCAGGTACTGTGTGCCACTACAACAACAACAAATACCACTAAAACTAAAAACAGTCTTTTTTGGCCAAGAGCTGTGTGCCGCTACAACAACAACGACTTAACCTAAAAATAGTCCTTTTTGGATTTTCATAATTTAATGATTTGAAAATGTAACTAAAAAAAATTTGCCATCAAATTTCAGTCACATTTCAAGATTTAATTATTTGTTATGCTATTTGATGCAGAAAATGTCATATAGTTTTGGAGATATAGTGGTTTTAAAATTTGCAAAATGGCAAGTTGTCCTTGTTTTACTAAATTGTTCGTTACTAGTCCTACTAAAGCCAAGTCAAGCAGTACAGAAATTAAAATTTTGATTACCAAAAATACTCGTTTTTTATTCAATTTGCCTAGTTAAATATAATTGCATTTCTTTAGTTTACATAAAAGCTGCTAAATTAGAAATTATTCACAGTTTATGTTGATATCGTCATTAAATGTGATAAATGAATTACAAATTTAAGTAATACAAGTAGGCCGAATCTTATATACCCCCCAGCGTTAAGCAAGTACTCAAAAAGTAAACTTTTTCTGAAAAGGGAAACTTTTATCCCTGGTCTGATTTTCGGCTTCAGGGTCCTAGCTCAATATCATGCTTTCAACTACACACGGACGGACGAAAAAACTTGGCTTGATCGTCTAAGAATTTTCCGATAATCAATAATATATACACTTTATTAAGTCTTCGATCAATATTTCAAGGTGTAGCGGATTGACAAATTTAGTCGGTTCTATGCACGGGATCGAAGGGCAGAAGAAATTCTTTGGACACTTTGTGCCGCAACACCAACAGCAAAAAATTTAGTACATATCCTTTCCTTGAATATAGGTTATATAAAGAGATATAGGAAAAGTGCAGAATTGTTTTAACTTTGATGTACTATGTCCACGAAATTTCACGGTTTAGACGGGGACCCTAAACAATAACGCAAATATACTTTGGCTGTGTATCAATATATATATATATGTATGTATAAATCGGACAGACGAGAAGCAATGGTTTCATTTCGTTGTTTTAAAAGCAGCATTTGCGTATTATTTTTTAGTTATTAGTAATAATTAGAGTTAATACAAAGTAACAAAAAAACAAAACAACTAAAAAAATATGTAACATTCATTTAAAGAAAATATAAATAAAACAACACAACATTAAAAACGAAAACAATTCAGAATCAAAACAGAAATAAAAAGCTTTAAATAATTTTTTTTCAAATCAAACCTTTACAATTTTCACTTTTTTTGTATTAACTCTTAATTTATTATAATTATCATATTCTTTAATCTCAGGATGTAATGAGCATGAGAATATTTTTCATTGGACGCGAATGGCTAGATGAACGGATGAATTGGGGTTATACGTACTTGTTAAGGTTGAATTCTGTTTTTGCTGCCTTCTCTGAGCCGCTTGCAACAGGCGCTCGTGTCTCCTTAAGCCAGCTGGTCCACTAATGCGCGCCTTACGCTCAATGACACTTTGCTTTAAGCGCATCTTTAGTAAATTTGGTTCGGATGCTGTGTGAATTTTATATACAGACATTTATACAATTATGTTGGTTGTACATTAAAGTTAAGTTAAAACCGAGAATTAAAAAAAAAATCGAATGTTTCCTAAAACGAATATTAAATGACGATCTTCTAATTTTTTTCAGCGAAAAATTTCACATTTTCAATGTGGACAACTTTATATAAATATTGATACAAAATTTATTATTAAGTAAAATATTGGAAAAAATCCCACTTTTTCAACGAAGGGCATTAACTTCCAATATTTAAATATACAGTGGAGACAAAAAAATACTGTTTTACTAATACGCATTTGCATATATGAACGAAATCCACAAGATTAAGTTTTATTCGGATTTCGAAAGTTTTTTTTTCATACAAATTGTAATATATGGTGGTTAAATTTTAAGGGCCGATGTTGAATGTGAACCACACCTAAACGTCAATTTTTTTTCTGCATTTTATTTGATATTTCACCATTTCAGACTAACTCAATTTGAACCTTGGAAAGATACACAAGCGAGCAACGCGTTAAAGTTCTTTAGGCTTATTATGAAAATGACAACCAATTCTTAAAGGAAATCATCTTCAGTGATGAGGCACATTTTCACCTCAGTGGATTCGTCAAGAAGCAGAATTTCCGCATTTGGGAGAATGATACGAGGGTTGCTCTATATATTTCTGGCCTAGGCAACACTGAGTGTAGCCTAGCGCCACCTGACATTTCTAATGGAAAGTTTGACATTTTTTAGCATGAACGTTCCTAGAACGTTTTGACGTAAGACCATCATTTGTGTTGTTTACAGAGAATTGAAAAAAATCAATTTGGCCAAAAAATGGAATTAACTCGTGAACATTTTCGTGCGATCATTTTTCACAACTTTCGACGTGGATTATCACGACAAGACTGCATCGATGAACTTAAATCTTTGTATGGCGATGAAGCACCATCCTATAGCACTGTGAAAAACTGGCTTAATGAATTCAATCGTTGCCGACTCTCGCTCAAAGACGAAGAAAACATTGATGCCGTGCGTGAACTGATAATGCAAGATCGTCATGTGACATACCGTGAGATAGAGACATCCTTGGGCATTTCTTACACCAGCTTACATTCGATATTGGATTAACACCTGGCCGTAAAAAAGGTTTGTTCTCGTCGGATCCCGCACAAATTGACAATCGCTCAAAAAAAGGATCGTGTCGAATGGTGCAAAGGAATTTTAAAGAAATGCGATCGCGGTGCTTCAAAAGACGTTTATAAGATCGTCACAGGTGACGAATCGTGGATCTATGCGTAGGAGCCCGAAACAAAACAGCGATCGACCGATCGAAGACGAGCCTAATCCAACGAAAGTAGTTCGTGGAAGAAGCACTTCGAAGCAAATAGTCGCCTGTTTCTTCGGCAAAACAGGTCATGTGGCGACGTAGGACGGTGAATACTGAGTGGTACACCACAATTTGTTTGCCTAAAGTCTTCGGAGAAATTCGAAAAACGAACAAGGGAAGACGAATCATTGTGCACCATGACAATGCGAGCTCTCACACATCGGCTCAAACCAGCGCCTTTTTGACCGGCCAAAACCGTCGAATTGATGCGTCATCCGCCGTACAGCCCTGAATTGGCACCCAATGACCTCTTTTTATTCCCGTAAATCAAGAAGAAAATGCGTGGTCAATGATTTTCGTCGCCAGAAGATGCTGTTGAAGCGTTCAAAAACCATGTTTTGGAGGTGCCTCAATCGGGGTGGAAAAAGTGCTTCGACAATTGGTTTGAGCGCATGTACAAGTGTATAAATCATGCTGGAGAATACTTTGAAAAACAATAAAAACCATATTTGATGATAAATATTTGCATTTTCATTAATAGGCCAGTAATATATAGCAGCCCTCGTATGTCACCTTGGAATGGTAATATTAAAAAAATAATTTTTTACCTACTAAAAAACCTAAACAATAAAAGTTAAGAAAAAGTAAAAAAAAATTTAAGCGCCTCCAAAATGATTTTTTTGATATGGCGTAGTGGAAATTCTTTTTCCTCATGTCAAAAGCTATCGAAAAGTCGATAGCTTTTGACATCGACCAATTGTTTTCCTTACAAATCGGCCCACCGTAATGAGCATGGAGGACATTAACTGTCTATCATCTTCAAACTCAATTAGTCATACTCAATTTTAATGAATTTTCTCTACAATAAACAAAAAAAATATATAAATTTATTATTGCAGCACAAGTTGTATGTCACCCTATATGTGTTGAATATACGAGGGTTGGTGTTTATATTTCGGGTCCCGGCAATAATAGTGTTCCCAGATGCAAACTGGAACTTCCATTGGAAACTTTGACATTTTTTAGCAACATTTCACTCAGAATGTTTTGTCATTTGAGGGTGAATTGTTTTGTTTACAGTGTGTTGAAAAATTCATCTCAGTCAAAAAATGGAATAATCCCTTCAACATTTTCGTGACAAGAGTGTTCAAGTCAACTTGTTTCGACTTTTGGCGATTAAGCACAATCAAAAACCATTGTTAATCGCTGGTACCAAGACATCAGTCTTGGACGCCGTTCGCTCCAGGATGAATTTCGTGAAGGACGTCCAACTTTGGTCACTTTGTCAGAAACCATCGATGCTGTGCGTGAACTGATTAAGCAAGACCGACTTGTGACATACCGTCAGATTGAGGCATCCTTGGGCATTAGTATGACAAGCATCAATAAGATATTGCATGTTCATTTGGCCGTGAAAAAAAAATTGTTCTCGTTGGATCCCACATAATTTAACGAATGCTCAAAAAAGGCTCGTATGGATTGGCGCAAAGAGATGTTGGAAAAGTACAACATTGTCACAGGTGACGAATCATGGATCTATGCATATGAACCCGAAACAAAACAGCAATCGACCGTACGGGTCTTTCAAGACGAGCCAAATCCAACAAAAATTGTTCTTGGAAGAAGTTCATCGAAGCAAAAAATATGAATGCGTTTTTTTCGGTATACCCGGCCATGTTGCCACAGTGCCTTTAGTGGCACGTAGGACAGTTAATTCTGAGTAGTATACAACCATCTGTTAGCCAACAGTGTTCGAAGAATTGAGGAAATATAATAAGAAAAGATACAGCAGCTGAAACGATGAGCTATTTGACCACTCATGATGTCGAATTGATGGGCCATCCACCGTACAGCCCTTATTTGGCACCCAATGACTTTTTCTTATTCCCCAGCATCAAGAAAAAAATGCGTGGTCCACGTTTTTCATCGCTTGAAGCAGCTGTTGAAGCATTCAAAAATAATGTTTTGGAGGTGTCTCAATCGGAGTGAAAAAAGTGCTTCGAAAATTGGTTTGTGCGCATGCAAAAGTGTATTGATCTTAAAGGAGAATATTTTGAAAAACAATAAAACAATTTCCAATGATAAATTATTGTGTTTTATTGCCGGACCAGAAATATAAATAGCAACTCTCGTAACCGTCAAAATTAATTTTAAGAAAAAAAGTAAAGCGGGACTCAGTAGAATAACCAAACTAAAAACAAACACATACTCTACGTTCAATACATTTGGGGTAAGTTAAAAAACATTTATTTTTTTTGATAAGAATTTTAAATTATTGTCTTAGCGGCGTTTTAAGCGGATTTTTTCGCTTATCAAAAAAAAAAAAACACGCCTAATAAAAAAAAATTGCACTTTAACACCGGCCGGTCTATTTTCTCACGTGCTTACGTTTGTCAATATTAGTTTAAGCATTACACTTTCGAGCTTGAAAGTTAAACAACAACAACAAAATAAAAATAATAGTTGAATTTTCAAAAAAAGGTGTTAATAAGCATTTCATAAGCAATATCGAGTGAAAAGAAACGTACGCTAGGCTACAAACGCTTTGCTCGCGCACATGCAAAATTAACTTTGACGACGAAAGACAGGCATCATTTTTCGATGACGGTAGTTATCGATCGATCGTTTGTCATTAAAAACTAAACTAAACTAAAACAAAACAACGACAATAGCAAAATATTTTACTGTAACAACAAACAAAATAATCAATCAAGCCCTTACCAGTTTTCCGCAAAGGGAAATCTGTTTCATATTTGAGTAATGACGACGGCGGTGGTTGGGGAATTTTATACGGATGCGAACTTGTGACAGCACCGGCCGGCAGCGATTCGCCCGATGAACTTTTGACAACACTTCTGCAATAAAATCGAAAGTATCGTTATTCGATTGTAATTTTGAATATTTGAAATATTTATTTGCTTACTAACCTGTTGCGATAGGGTGATGTGGTCTGCATGCCATTTGGTGATGAGGCGGCTTGTTTACGATTCAATATGAAACACTGTGGAAGGAAAGGGAAATTATTGAGTTTCATTGACTTTAAAAGTAAATTTCATTTTTCATACATTTAAAATTTGTTTGACTTCGGGACTGGCATTTGCACTATTCTCTTTGCGTTTGACCACCGCCTCTCGTTCCCGTTCTCGTTCTCGACGCTCGCGCTGCTGTTGTTCCTCCACTGCGGCCGTGACAATTCTTTGTTCGTGCAGTTCCTGGAAAGCGCCATGTGAATGCACCGCAAACTAAATTAATAAAGCATGGAAATATTTGGATTTCTATGGTTTTTTTTTGCAGAAGTTATAGTAAATTTTAAAAGCAATAATTAAATGTGTGTTATAAGGGAATTTAAAAATTTCCGATTATGAATTATATGCATGAGCTGTCGTCGGGTCCTTTAATTTCGAGCAATCAATAGAAAGCTGCTAAGCGTGATTTGGCCAGCTGAGGTTTAGACTGGCATTATTTAAAAAACGTGGTTTTGGGAAGCATCGCTTGAAATTGCGAAAAAACGACCTGAGGGTTTTCATTAATAAATAAAACACCCAAAATTTAAACTGACCCAATGCCGCAAATAAAAGGAATTCAGTTTAGTTAAGCGCATTTTGAGTACACAAAGAAAAAAATATGGTTGCGATAACAATATTCGGTTGCGATAAAAATATCATACTATTGTTGGCTATATGGTTGTGGTACAACAATATGTGACAGCGCATAGAGAAAGGGACCTAAGGGTAAAAAAAATCAATTTCCACTTTTTTTGATGTGGACAACATCTGTGCATCGAATGAGACCGATCCCATGCCCAAAAGTGTTCCCTCCCAGAAATGTGCGCGTTTTATGAAAGTGATGGAGCACCAAAGATACACGTATTTAAATCTTTAAAATGGCTCTCCTGAACAAAACTGGTTTTTACCCTTAGGTCCCTTTCTATTTTGCGCGTCACATATTATGATCCCCACAACAATAGTATGATTCAAATACAACCATACTCACATACTCACAACCATAGTATGATCCTCACAACCAAAGTATGATCCTTACAACCATAGTATGATCCTCATAACCATAGTATAATCCTCACAACTAAAGTATGATCCTCACAACCATAGTATGATCTTCCCAAATATAGTATGATCCTCACAACCAAAGTATAATCCTCACAACCATAGTATGATCACACACATATGATCCCCAAAATTATTAATAAGAATTGTGTTAAGTTGTCAACAATAGATTTGAGTTATGAAAATTATTTAAAAATACATCAAATTCAAAATAATAGGAGTGTTTTATTTAATAGTAGAAAAATCAGTTTAAAAAAAAAAACTTAAGCGTTTTTATTCAAAATACTCCAGTTAAACAAAGCCAAAGCAGTTTGTGTGAAAAATTTTAATTTCTATATAAAATATTCAAATAAAGAAAAATTACAATAATACAGTATGATTACCGTAATCATATTATTGTTAACTTAAAAACAATACTTTTTTCGCACCAACCATATTTATATTGTCGTTTAATTTTTAAATTTGACAATAATACTATTGTTACATTTGAACAATATTAATATTGCGGCAATCATACTATTGTCAAAATTAAATTCAATAAACAATGCTATGGTTGCGACGTACATACTTTTATTGCGGAGAACATATTATTAGTGCCGTGACCATATAGTAACCATATATTTTCTCTGCGTGTAGTGAGGGCCCTGCATGCAACAAGCGATAATAACATGATTTGTTTATATTTACAAAAACGCATAATTGTAGCACAAAGAAAACATTAGAGAGGTGTCGGAGAGGAATGAGGCTTTAAGAGCGATATACCTTAAATCGGGAGTGTACTTTGCAATAGAAAAACATGAACCATGGTTAGCTACTGATCGCTGGTAAATGCGTAGGGTGGGCGATTTAACATTTTAAATTTAGTTGTAAGAAAAGTACTGACAATTTTTCCATATTTCTTTTTTTTTGAAGAGGTTAAACTTTGTATTTTAATAATGGAACACCATCCGATGCGTTGGGCTGCAGATTGTTTGGCCAGAGATGAAGAATTTTACAGAAAAATCGTGTTTTCAGATAAAGCTCATTTTCATCTCGGTGGATATGGCAATAAATAAAGTTGTTTGCAAAAATTCAATAACGACATGGACGACATTTAGTTTCAACAAGGCGGGGCCACATGTCACACGGCCAACGCTACCATTGATATTTTACGCACTATTTTTAAAAATCGAAAATTCAACCGAAATTGTGATGTTTATTGGGCGCCTCGAAGCTGTGATTTGAACCCTTTGGATTATTTTCTGTGGGGAGCCATTAAGGATAAATGTTACGCAAAGCATCTAGAAAATATTGAAACGTTGCAACATGAAGAGATTCGACCCGAAACAATCGAAAATGTACTGAAAATTTGGAACATTTATATGGAGGCTATATGAAAACGTGGATCCAAAATAGTTGACTTTTCCTAGAGTTCATTACACTACTCAACAAAATGAAAAAAATTTCATGTACTCATGTACTGAATTTCAAAAATTTGTCACCCAACATATATTTTTGTCACCCAACAAATTTTAATTTTTTTTGTAATAAAAAAGAAAAAACCTCACCATAGACAAAGTTGTGCATATGTCGATCAAATTTTTGAAATTCATACCTTTATATGGGGCACGCGTTTCGCTTTTATTCGCAATTGAGTAAAGGTATGAATTTCAAAAATTTGTCACCCAACATATATTTTTGTCACCCAACAAATTTTAATTTTTTTTGTAATAAAAAAGAAAAAACCTCACCATAGACAAAGTTGTGCATATGTCGAGCAAATTTTTGAAATTCATACCTTTACTCAATTGCGAATAAAAGCGAAACGCGTGCATCGATTTTCATGATCTTTGTCTCATTTTGCTCATAGGTTATGTGACTTTACGTAAAAGTAATAAGATTTGACATTTTTTTCATTTTGGATTTTTTATGGATTTTTTAAAAAAAAAAATTTAAATCTTTAGGCAAAAAATAAGTTTTTTCCTTTATATATTCATTTTTAACTTGGAAACTGTTGTTTGTATAGGAAAACAATATATGAACAGATTAAGGGAATTGTAATTTTAAATTTTTTAAAATTTAATTCAATTAAATCGGGCTAGTGGTTCCCGAGTTATGCCGGACGAAACAAATTAACCAAAAAAAATTTTTTAAAATTTAAAAAAAAAAAAATAAAACAAAAACCCAACGAAAAAAAAATTTTTTATTGCGTTTTTCGAGCTCATGTCAAGGTTATCTACACAGAAAAAATTATCGCATCCCGAGTACATTTTGACTGTTGACTAGTGTTATTAGCCGCTCATAGCGCACAGATTATTGGACACGAGCGTTGTAATTTGTGGTTTTAAGTTGGAACCATATACGAATGAGTTTAATATACACAATCCACTTTTAAGCGAAATTTGATAAGAATCAGTTTCTTTGCGTGACTTCTAGAGTAGGGTTATAAGCATATACATTAAACAGGGATTAACCGGCTCGAGACCCACCCCTTGCGTGTACACTTTAATAGAAAACAAGATTTTTAACGAGCGATCAATAAAGAGGATTTTTTTTATCAA
The DNA here is from genome assembly GCA_963513945.1 of Hydrotaea diabolus. Classification (NCBI taxonomy): domain Eukaryota; kingdom Metazoa; phylum Arthropoda; class Insecta; order Diptera; family Muscidae; genus Hydrotaea; species Hydrotaea diabolus. Next base: position 161,411,919 of record OY740718.1, read on the forward strand.
TAGGACTTTTTTCACAGATTACGCGTGAGTTTAGTTAAACATTATTTTTCTTTCTTTTCAGTATTGTTTGCCACTTCATCATGGAATAACTTACACCTAAACAACGGTTTGGTGGGGTTTATGGGCTGCTGGAATCATCGGTCCATATGTTTTCAAAAACGATGATGGCCGGAACGTAACCGTGAATTTTGCTCACTATCGCGTCATGATATCGGACTTTTTGAAATTCATACCTTTACTCAATTGCGAATAAAAGCGAAACGCGTGCATCGATTTTCATGATCTTTGTCTCATTTTGCTCATAGGTTATGTGACTTTACGTAAAAGTAATAAGATTTGACATTTTTTTTCATTTTGGATTTTTTATGGATTTTTTAAAAAAAAAAATTTAAATCTTTAGACAAAAAATAAGTTTTTTCCTTTATATATTCATTTTTAACTTGGAAACTGTTGCTTGTATAGGAAAACAATATATGAACAGATTAAGGGAATTGTAATTTTAAATTTTTTAAAATTTAATTCAATTAAATCGGGCTAGTGGTTCCCGAGTTATGCCGGACGAAACAAATTAACCAAAAAAAAAATTTTAAAATTTAAAAAAAAAAAATAAAACAAAAACCAAACGAAAAAAAATTTTTTTATTGCGTTTTTCGAGCTCATGTCAAGGTTATCTACACAGAAAAAATTATCGCATCCCGAGTACATTTTGACTGTTGACTAGTGTTATTAGCCGCTCATAGCGCACAGATTATTGGACACGAGCGTTGTAATTTGTGGTTTTAAGTTGGAACCATATACGAATGAGTTTAATATACACAATCCACTTTTAAGCGAAATTTGATAAGAATCAGTTTCTTTGCGTGACTTCTAGAGTAGGGTTATAAGCATATACATTAAACAGGGATTAACCGGCTCGAGACCCACCCCTTGCGTGTACACTTTAATAGAAAACAAGATTTTTAACGAGCGATCAATAAAGAGGATTTTTTTTATCAATAGGACTTTTTTCACAGATTACGCGTGAGTTTAGTTAAACATTATTTTTCTTTCTTTTCAGTATTGTTTGCCACTTCATCATGGAATAACTTACACCTAAACAACGGTTTGGTGGGGTTTATGGGCTGCTGGAATCATCGGTCCATATGTTTTCAAAAACGATGATGGCCGGAACGTAACCGTGAATTTTGCTCACTATCGCGTCATGATATCGGACTTTTTGCTACCTTAAATTGAAGCCCGTAATCTTGACGACATTTGTTTTCAACAGGACGGTGCCACTTATCGTACAGCTGCTCAAACAGTGGATCTATTGAGAGGTCATTTCGAAGAGAAGCTAGTTTCACATTTTGGACCGGTGAGTTGGCCGCCTAATTCGTTTGATATCACACCTTTAGATTTTTTTCTTTTAGGGCGACATTCAGTCCAGTCTATGCTGACAAACCAATTATGATCAGATTTTGAATGCCAACATTACGCGTGTCATTAAAGCCATACCGGTCGAAATGCTCGAAGGAGTCATCCGAAATTGGACCCTTACAAACGAGGCGTAGTTGCGGCCAATATTAGAAGGAAATTATATTCCAAAATATATGGCATTAAATGCCCTTTCGAATGAACAATAAAGATTCCACACATGATTTGAATTTTTGTAATTTTTTTTAAAAAAAACCTCTAGATTGATCATCCGTTATATAGTCCCCATATTTAGGTTCTAACCCACCTAAAAACGGTAAATTTCATTAGATTTCAACGATATAAGATATATTGTTATTTTGCGTACAGGTTAATCATTGTTGGAAATATAACAGATCGGTAGAATTATTGATAAAGACCCCATACAAATGTTCCTCCTAACTGGGGGTCAAACCGACATAACAACGGTAAATTTTATCAGATTTCAAGGAAACTTGATTTGTTACACTTATTTTGCACACAGAACAAACGTCACTGAAAATAGACCGCATCGCTCTAAATCTTGATAACGCCCCATATAAATGATCATCCCGATTTTAACCGACCTAACAGCGTTAAATTTCATCAGATTTAACGAAACATGGTTTGAGGAGCATTGTTGCTTATAAAGCACATCGGTTGACATCTTCAAACGTACAAATGTACCTATCGATTTGGTGTCTAACCGACCATACAGCGGCCAATTGTGGCTTTACAGGAAAAACATCGCTAAAATAGACCAAATCGAACTCGTCCGAATCTTGGTATAGCCCCCATACAAATGATCCTCCCGATTTTGGGTATAACCGACCTTAAAGCGTCAAATTTCTTCAGATTTCAACGAAACTGTCTTTTCGGCTAGTCATTTTTTGTGTTTACTGAATAAAATGTTCAATAGTTAAAAATAGACCAAATTGGAATCGTCCGAATCTTGATGTAGCCCCATACAAATGTTCCTCCCGATTTTGTTGAATAGAATATTCAATTGAAACAGTCTTAAAATTGGTTATGAATTTAGTATAACCGATTTTATAGAAGTACGATACAATCCAAAGATTTAAAAATAAAATAAGGATCTTAGTGCCGGTGTGGGTCTAAATGGAGATATTTGCGCCAGTTAAACGAATCTCAGACTGCAGCTATTATTATTAGATATATACTTATATGCTATATGATCGATGGTCAAAAATTGTTTTAGAGTGAAATTAAGTACCAGTGCACGCTGAGAAAAAACATGGTTACTACATGGTCACGGCAATAATAATATGTTCTACGCAATAAAAGTATGTTCTTCGCAACCATAGCATTGTTAACTGAATTTATTTTTGACAATAGTATAATTGCAGCAATATTAATATGGTTAAAATGTAACAATATTATTATTGCCAAATTTAAAAATGAAAATATGGTTATAGCAACAATATAAATATGATTGGTGCGACAAAAGTATTGTGTTTTGCGTTTTATATTAACAATAATATGATTACGGCAAGCATACTGTATGATTGTAATTTTTCTTCATTTAAATATGCTTTTAAGAACAAATGTTATTGGTACGGATCTAATGCAATAATAGTACTTTTTTTAATCAAAATTAAAATTTTTTAAACAAACTGCTTTGGCTTTGTTTCACTGAAATATTTTTAATAAAAACGCTTGCGTTTATTTAAAATTATTTTTTCTACTGTGAAATAAATCACTCCTATTATTTGGAATTTAATGTATTTTGAATAATTTTCATAATTCAAATCTATAGTTGACAACTTAAACCAATTATAATAAATAATATTGGGGATCAAATCTATTATCGACAACTTAAACAAAATCTAATAAATTATATGGGGATTCATAGCATAATTATGTGTGATCATACTATGGTTGTAGGGATCATAACATGGTTGCTTGTGAATCATACTATGGTTGTAAGGATCGTACTATGGTTGTATATGAAACATACTATGGTTGTGAGGATCATACTATGGTTGTGGAGATCATAGTATGGTTGAGTGTGAACCATACTATGGTTGTGGGGATCATAGTATGGTTATGTGCGAATCATACTATTGTTGTTAGGATCATAGTATGGTTGTATTTGAATCATACTATTGTTGACGATCATAATATTGTTGTAGCACAACCATATACCCAACAATAGTAATATTCTCTTCGAATATTGTCACCATAACCATACTTTTTTTCTGCGTGTGGGAATGCTTGTTATGGAACAGGATCGCCGCACTTAGTGCAAGACTGACACTACTCAAAAATGCCACGAAATTTAATTGAAATCTGATAAAATTGCTTAACTGCTTACATTTTTATATTGATGGCATTGAAAGGTTGTATCCTTTACCAGATCGGCGTAATGCTAGTACACTATAACCGATACGTTAGCAACCCGATTACGAAACCCAAAGAATCACCAGCACACAAATTCGAATTGATGCTCTTTGTCCAATAACATTTAATTAAAAATTTGAGTCAAAAGCATATTGCAAAATTTATCGGAGCATTTCTCTAAACGTAATGCAGAGAGGTGACATATCGAAATATTGTCATTTAAAATCAATTGGATATTAGCTAGGTTTATTATACAGGCTGGTCTGGAAATATCCTGTAAGTCCTAAAATTCTAGCAAAATATATACACCTCCTGATTTGTGCAAAGTATTTTTTTTTTTGCAAAAATAATGTGACAACGGACAGCTCAAAGTGGCTTTAACAGCCTTCAACAAAGCAGAAATGGCTCAAAACTTAAATCTTGTAAATTGTTTTGTTCAGGGATAAATTTTGGGATACCCTTTAAAGAATGTACTTCAACGAAATCTGATTCTAACCATTAATTTCTAGTTTTGTGTTAAAACAATTACTTTTCTCTTCTACCAGAAGCTATCGGGCAGCTAATTAAGAAAAACAAGCTGTAATTAAAGGCTTAGCAACGCAATTAGAGAGCGAATGACATTTAGAAAAAGAGCGACAGCATACATATATTAGAGAGAGATAGGAAAGGAGAATGTACAAACACTTACATGAAATTTGTGTTCCAATTGTAATTTGTGCTGTAACTCCAACTGTTTGGACTTCTCTTGAAATGTATGAAGTAACATTTGTTTTTGTAATTCTTGTTTCTGTTTCAACTGCAAAGAGAAAACGGAAAAAAGAGAAGAAAGGGTTTCATTATTATTTTGTAAAATTTATAAAACAAAAAATAATAAAATACAGGCATATTGCTTCATACATTAGGCATCCTAGGAATGCAATTTTAAAATCAATTAATTATTTACGAGTAGTAATACTTTGTCACTTCTACAATGGCTCCTTTGCGCGAAATATTCAATGACCTTGTTATCATTCTTTGGATATACGAGTATGTATTTAAAAGAAAAAGTGTACGTCAATAAGCCAAGGACAATTCAACAGCAAAAGATGAGATTATTCGGTAAATAAACGATATTAAACCTCTCTTATGCCTCAGAGTCATTTAAAAAATGGACCATTAGATAGAGGTATGCCGAGGTATACCGAAGACGTGGCGAGCATTTGGCCGATATTTTGTTTCACACAGAATTTTCATAGATCCTATCATTATAAAAAATATTAAGATAACTCTTTGAAAACTTTTTGTTTTTTTACTTTATGAATAACATCGTAAATATCAGTTGAACCACACTTTGTATTTCATAATTTATTTTCGCTAAAGGCATAGTCGTTAAACCCGCAATCTTTAACCCTTAAATGCATAGCGTACCATATATGGTACACGCCCTGTTTTAAGACAAAAAACCGTTTATTCTAATACCGTTTCAGTGATCATCTCACAATTTGCAATAGTTGTCAATAAGCATTTGAAGCATCTGTCAGTAAGCATCATAAGTGAGTTTCATCAGCGAAAAAAAAAATAATTATTTTTATTCATGTGGAAATACTATCGGTAAGTACATTGGACTTTGTTTCAGCTAATTGCAATGAGTGTTTTTCAAAAAAAAGGCATCTGCGCATGTGGTTTTTCTGCATTGGATGCCTTTTATTCTTCTATTTTTTTAATATGTATTTGAAATGGATGGCTTTCATGATCGAAAGAGGTACAACTATGATGGTGAGCCTCAAGATAAATTGATTACTTAACTACACATTGGTGGTGTAGGCCTCATAGATTCATTTTTGGGTCGTTTAAAATTTTGACTAAAAAGCCCGAAATGCAACATCCGAATAATCTATATATTCGGCTGACCATTTTATGGTAAATGCATTTCTAACTCTTAAATGAGCAAACCCTAAGTGTTGCCTGGCGCCATCTGACATTTCCATTGGAAACTTTGACATATTTTTAACATAAACGTACTCAGAATGTTTTGACGTATGACCATCATCATCAGTTTGGCAAAAAAAGGAATTAACTCGTGAATATTTTCGTACGATCATTTTTCACAACTTTCGACGTGGATTATCACGACAAGAGTGCATCGATGAACTTAAATCTTTGTATGGCGATGAAGCACCATCCTATATCACTGTAAAAACTGGTTTAATGAATTTAATCGTGTTCGACGTTCGCTCAGAGGCGAAGGTCGTGAAGGTCGTCCAAAAACGGTCGTTGTGCCAGAGAACATTCATGCTAAGCTTGAACTGATAATGCAAGATCGTCATGTGGCATACCGTGAGATAGAGGCAACCTTGGGCATTTCTTCCATCAGCATACATTCGATATTGCATCAACATCTGGCCGTAAAAAAAGGTTTGTTCTAGTTGGATCCCGCACAATTTGACAATCGCTCAAAAAAAGGCTCGTGTCGATTGGTGCAAAGAAATTTTGAACAAATACGATCGCGGTGCTTCAAAAGACGTGGATCTATGCGTATAAGCCCGAAATAAAACAGCAATCGATCGTGTGGGTTTTCAAAAACGAGCCAAATCCAACGAAAGTTGTTCGTGGAAGAAATACCAGTTTCGCCTGTTTCTTCGGCAAAACTGGTCATGTGACGACTGTTCCTCTTGAGCAAGGTAGGACGGTCATTTCTGAGTGGTACACCACAATTTGTTTCGAAAAACGAACAAGATAAGACGAATCATTGTACACCATAATAATGCGAGCTCTCAAACATCGGCTCAAACCAGCGCCTTTTTGACCGGCAAAAACGTCGAATTGATGAGTCATCCGCCCTGTCTTGGCACCCAATGACTTTTTTTTATTCCCGCACATCAAGAAAAAATGCATGGACAACGATTTTCTACGCCAGATGATGCTGTTGAAGCGTTCAGAGGTGTCTCTGTGAAGTGTACCACACGTCACAAATCGTGCCTTTACTGCTTTTGCGGAAAAATTTCACTTTTTCCAGGAAAATAAATGCTCAATTCCGGCTTAGGGAGCGATTTTGCACAAGGTAGCTTGGTCTCCATTCTGAGGGCTAACCTCATTCATTTAAGGGTTAATACCAGTAACGTATAAGTAATAATTTGTTTGTATTAATATTACGTATACGTATAGTCAATCACGATTTAAGCAGTAGGCAGCCAATAAAAAGTAGTTAAATTTCAAGGGCCGATGTTGTTTTTGAATAAAACACAAATTATTTAGGAAATTATTGTCATTTCTTTTTATTATGATAATATTGGCATGGTTAAATTATGTATGGAACAAAATATCGCCGCCGCGAACTCGACGGCACATCTCCTTCCGATGGTTCAAATTTTCACTGACGCTGAGGCATAATAAATAATCATTCAATTAAATTTTTTATTTTGTTGCTGGCTTATCGACGTACGCCTTTTCTTTCAAATAACTCCAAAGAAAGAAGTCCAACGGTTTTAAATCACTTGATCATGGCGGACATTTAACATCGCCACGACGTGAGATAACACGGCCGTTGAATTTGTCGCGCAAAAGAGCCATTGTTTCGTTAGCTGTGTGGCCAGTGGCACCGTCCTGTTGAAACTACATATCGTTCAGATCCGTATCTTCCAATTCGGGCCATAAAAAGTTCGTTATCATCTCACGATAACAAACACCATTCACAGTAACTGCCTGACCCCGGCCTCAATTTGTAAAAAATACGGACCGATGATGCCGCCAGTCAATAAACCGCACCAAACAGTCACTCTTTGTGGGTGCATTGTTTTTTTGACAATCACTCTTGGATTATCATTCGCCCAAATGCGACAACTGTGCTTATTGAGGAATCCACTGAAAATGTGTCTCTACACTGAAGATGATGTCTTCGAAAATTGATCATCCACTTTTGCCGAAGCCAGAATAACTTTAACGAGTTGCTCGCTTGTGTATCTTTCCATGGTTCAAATTGAGTAAGTCTGAAATTGAGAACTATCAAATGAAATGCAGAAAAAAACTTGACGTTTAGGTGTGCTTCACATTCAACATCGGCCCTAGAAATTTAACCACCTTTACTTTGCCATTTGTAAAAAATTGTTTTTTCTGAAAAATTTGGATTTTCAGATGAAGCTCATTTTCATCTCGGTGGCTAAGTCAATGATCAAAATTGCCGAATATGGGTTTCGGAGAAACCATACGTGGCTATTGAGAGTCCAATACATCCACAACGAGTCACTTTTTGGGTGGATTTTGGGCTGGCGGCATCATTGGGCAATTTTTCTTCGAAAATGAGCATGCAGCCGCCGTTACCGTCAACGGTGTTGCTCAACAAATTTTTGATTCCAAAAATTCAAGAGAATGACAAGCACGACATTTGGTTTCAACAAGACGGGGCCACATGAACACAGCCAACGCAACCATCTATATTTTACGCACTGTATTTGAAAATTGTGCTGTCAATTGGCCGCCTCGGAGCTGTGATTTGAGCCCTTTCAATTATTTTTAATGGGGAGCCACTAGGGATAATGTAACGCAGAGCACTTAGAGACAATTGAAGCGTTGGAACATGAAATCGATTCGACCTGACCCAATCGAAAATGTACTGAAAAATTGGGTTGATCGGATGAGCCGTTGTGGTAGTCATATGAATAATATTGTATTCCATTGTTACATGACAATGTTCAACCTTTCCAATAAAACTAGAAATTTGAAAAAATATCAATACTTTTTTTCTATAGCCGATTCAAATTAAAAATTTTTAAACACGCTTACCCTAGTCCTTCAATCTTTCGTTTCCTTTTCTTTTTTTTTTAATCACGTTTTTACTAATTCAATTTATAGGAACACACTCATCTAAAACAAATGTTTACGATATTTTTCCACATATAAAGTTTTAAAATTGCAATAAAAATATTTTAATTTTAAGTGTATGGCAGTTCAATATCGCCCCTATTACTCCCCTACCAATCGAACAACCACCTACACAGGCATTCGGCGAATGTTTATATGTTTCCCTGACCTTAAGTCAATGTGTGCTTTTAAAAAAAAATGATCTTGTTGTTGTTGTGGTTTTAATGTTTAAAAGATTTTTTCCGAAAAGTTTTTTTTTTTTATTTTTGCTTTTTATTTTCGTGCAAAATAAAAATCTAGAGAAGCACAAATGTTTGACTGCTGTTTGGCAGGTTATTTGTTGGGGTATACGAAAAAAAAGGAAATTTCATACAATTAAAAAAATAAAAAAGAACAAAATATACCCAAGAAGATATTCTATGGCAAGAAATACATAAATAAATGTCTGTTTGGGTCGAACGAAAAAAGTTTGCTTAGTGGTGGCCATTTAGTGGCTAAAAACGCTCTAGGTGGTGGTTTAATGGATGGATGGACTGACGAACAGACGGACAGACTAGTGATGATATATGCTGATTTTCCGTTGTTTCATTTTGCTTAACTACACTCTGATCACAGATATTTTATGTTTAAATGAAACGTTTGTAAATCTGGTGGACAGAAAATATTCATTCATCGAGCGCTTTTTTCCACCCTAAGCACATCTGGTTTAAGGATTAACCTTATTGGTTACCACAAGTAGTAAATTGCGTTAAGCTTGAGATGATCTCTAAAATCACAATGAATGTCGTGGAAATCAAATCACTAAAATCAACTGCCTATGACTGACTGCATGTCTGACTGTGTGCTTACCTGCCTTCCGCCCTACCTGGCAGATGGTCTGTCTGAGCTGCCTGCTTGTCTGAGCTGCCTGTCAGACTGTCCATGGCTAAATGTGGTTTTTAGATGCCAAAAAATTAATTTCAATTATATAGCATTAAATCGAAGTAATAGTAACAAAAGCTAGTTTTTTTTTCCAGAATCGTATCTGAAAGATCGACATAGAGGGGCAGCACTCTGCACAGAGATTCGTTGCCACAACCGATTTTTCGGCCAACCTAATGTTGTCATGTTTTTTTGTTTAGTATTGTTTGGCATTTCACCATGGAAAGACTTTCGCCTAAATAACGTTTACAAATCGTTCAACTTTATTACGAAAATTCACGTTTTGTGAGGAATGTGTTTCGTGCAATTCGTTCAACTTATGGTCCACATAATCGGCCTACTGAGCGTACTATTCGCAACACCATCGCCCATCTTGAACCCACCATTCACTATTGGATAATATTTGACCGAATAGACCATGTCCAGCACGCAGTGAAGAAAATGTAGCGGCTGTAGCTGAGAGTGTACACCAAGACTGTAGAGAGTCGATTCGGCACCATTCGCGCAAATTTGAATGACGTATGGAACGACTCGGCGCATTTTACGTCGAGGTCTTAAATTGAAAGCGTACAAAATACAGCTTATACAAGAACTGAAGCCGCCCGACTTTCCCAAGCGACATCGCTTTGCTCTATGGGCTCTTGAAAAGTTCCAAGAAGATCCGACGTTTTCGAGCCAAATTTTGTTCAGCGATGAGGCCCATTTCTGGCTCGATGGGTATGTAAACAAGCAAAATTGCCGCATTTGGGACGAAGAGCAACCAGAAGAGGTTCAAAAACTGCCAGTTCATCCAGAAAAAACAACGGTCCATATTTCTTCATTGATGCCGATGAGAACGTAACCGTCAATATCGACCGTTATCGTGCCATGATAACCGACTACTTGATGCCTGAAATTGAAGCTCATGATCTCGGCGCCATTTGGTTTCAACAAGACGGCGCCACTTCCCACACATCGCATCAATCAATGGATTTATTGAGAGAACACTTCGGTGAGCAGATAATTTCACGTTTTGGGCCGGTCGATTGGCCACCAAGGTCATGTGATATCACACCGTTAGACTTTTTCCTGTGGGGATATGTAAAGTCTAAAGTTTATGCGGACAAACACGATTCGATTCAGGCCTTGGAGAAAAACATCACGCGTGTCATTCGAATGGTTGTGGGGTTGCGTGTGAATCATACTATGGTTGTGAGGATCATACTATGGCTGTGAGGATCATACTATGGTTGTATGAGAAATATACTATGGCTGTGAGGATCAAAATATGGTTGTGGAAATAAAAGTATGGTTGAGTGAGAATCATACTATTGTTGTGAGGGTCATAGAATGGCTGTGGAGATCATAGTATGGTTGAGTGTTAATCATATTATGGTTGTGGGGATCATAGTATGGTTATGTATGAATCATACTATTGTTGTGAGGATCAAAATAGTGTTGTGCCACAACTATATACCCAAAAATAGTATTATCCTCTTCGAATATAGTCACGCCATGTAGGGAACCTCAGGCGTTATTAAATTTTAAGGGCTGACGTTAAATGTGAACCACACCTAAACGTCAAGTTTTTTCTGCATTTTATTTGGTATTTCTCAATTTCAGACTAACTCAATTGGAACCAAGGAAAGATACACAAGTGAGCAACGCGTTAAAGTTATTCAGGTTTTCGGGCAACAGTGGATGATCTATTTTCGAAGAAATCATCTTCAGTGATAAGGCACATTTTCACCTCAGTGGATTCGTCAATAAGCAGAATTTCCGCATTTGGGCGAATGATAATTAATCCAAGAGTGATTGTCGAAAAAGCTACGATATGGTGCGGTTCATTGGCTGGCGGTGTCGGGTAGTATTTTATATATACATATTTCCAAATGAGGCCGCAGGCAGTTACTGTGAATGGTGTTCGCTATAGTGAGATGATAACGAACTTTTTATGGTCCAAATTGGAAGATATGGATGTGGACGATATGTGGTTTTAACAGGGCGTTGCCACTTGCCACACAGCTAACGAAACAGTGGCTCCTTTGCGCGACAAATTCAATGGCCGTGTTATCTCACGTCGTGGCGATGTTAATTGGCCGCCAAGATCATGTGATTTGACACCGTTGGACTTCTTTCTTTGGGGTTATTTTAAAGAAAAGGTGTACGTCGATAAGCTAAAAACAATTCAAGAGCTAAATAATGAGATTATTCGGCACATTAACGGCATAGAACCTCAATTATGCCCCAGCGTCATCGAAAATTTGGACCATCGGGTGGAGGTGTGCCGCCGAGGTCGAGACGGCCATTTAGCCGCTATTTTGTTCCATACATTATTGAACCATACCAATATTATCATAATAAAAAGAAATGACATTAATTTCCTAAATAATTTGTTTTATTCTAAATCAACATCGGCCTTTAAAAAGTAACCACCCTTTATTATTAACACATCACTATTCGCCCTATTAAGCATTGGGCTTGGAAATAGGCCATCGGGAGTATATTTTATAAATCTACCTAATTTGTTGCAGTAACTAATTTTTGGCAAAACTAATGGTCGATACAATAATGTCACGGTACTCACAGTCATTATAACCGAATTCATTAAAACTATTATTGAAAAAAAACGGTGTTTATGGCAACCAGTTAATAAGGATGTACATGTACTTTAGACTGTTCTGCAACAAAATCCTCCTTTGGATGAAACCAACTGATCCTTGTGTAAAATGATCTCCTGAATCCGAATTAAATATCCGTTTTGAATTGTTTCATTAATTTGCCTTAAACTATTGCAATTCTTATCCGATTCACTTAAAAATAAGCAATGTTAACTGATTTCATTTTCATTTATTTTTAAAGTTCGATAATATTTACATTTGGCTTTGTTTTGTCATTAATATTTTTAGAGTAAAAAGCTTTGAACTAGTAAAATAAGTTCTCCTGGAAAATGCAGCTTGATAAGTTTATAAATTAGGCCATCGTGTCAAACAGCACATGCAGAGAAAAGATATGGTTACACTATGGTCACCGCAACAATAATATGTTCTCTACAACAAAAGCATGTTCGTCGCAACCATAGTATAGTTTTTTGAATTTCATTTTAACAATAGTATGATTGCGACAATATTGCTAATGTTGAAATGTAACCATAGTATTATTGCCAAATTTAGAAATGAAAATATGGTTGTAGCAACCATATAAACATGGTTGGTGCAACAAAAGTATTGTTGTTTAAAATTTACGTTAACAATAATATGATTACGGAAATCATACAGTATGGTTGAGACTACGAACAAAACAAAAGAGGTTTTTAAGAGCATACATGGATGTGTATGCGTATGTTTTTTTGATACACAAAAAAAACACATACACACGATAAAGTGAATGGTTGCTGCCCATTAAAAAAAACAACGATAGGAGGTTAGTTCGAGGGATTTTTATTGTGTTTACTTTGTTCGGTGAAATACTCTAATACCGACTGGTTCTCGTTTATTAAAAATCTGCCTGCACTTAAGTATTTAGCCATTGATCATGGTAAAATCACATTCGTTACTTGGTGTCTACGGATGGTGAAGTAGCATTCACCCCTGCTGGCAACTAAAAGTATTTTTGACCGTTGGAATATATATTTTTGTTTCTTGAATGAAATGTTCAATAAAACATGGCCTCAAATCTGGCTATGAACTAATAGTAATGCAATTTAAAATAACATACTTAATAAAAATCTCTATTTTTGAATAACAACAATAACTAATCCTAATAAATAAATTTGGGGTAGTATGGTTGAATGTGATACTATGGTTATGGGGATCATAGTATGGTTGCGTGCGAATCATACTATGGCTATGAGGATCATACTATGGTTGTATGAGAAACATACTATGCTTGTGAGGATCATAATATGGTCGTGGAGATAATAGTATGGTTGAGTGTGAATCTTACTATGGTTGTGTGGATCATAGTATGGTTGCGTGTGAATCATACGATTGTTATAAGGATCATACTATGGTTGTGTGAGAAACATTCTATGGTTGTGAGGATCATAATATGGTTGTGAAGATAATAGTATGGTTGAGTGTGAATCATACTATTGTTGTGAGGATCATAGTATGGCTGTGAATATCATAGTATGGTTGAGTGTGAATCATACTATTGTTGTGAGGATCATAATATTGTTGTGTCACAGCCATATACCCAACATTAGTATGATCCTCTTCGAATATTGTCACCCCAACCATACTTTTTTCTGCGTGTATCGAAAGCTGCCTTGATGTCCAATAGAATCATGCCAGTAGACTTTTGATCATTAAAAATCGAATTGATTAGTTTTTTATTCTTACTAGCGGCTGAATTGAGTTGTGTTCCGCACGAAACCCAAACTGTTCCGAGGGAAGTACTCGTATATTATTTGCATTTACAAAACGTGTTATTTTTTCCTTGATTACTTTTTCTAAGATTTTGCTAATCGAAGAAAGAAGACTCGCTTGTCTTTACTTAAGCAAGAATTAACAAATATGGTTAAAAATCGGATACCTTTCCTCGGCAAAGCTTTGAGACATCTTTTATTGATCCCATGTATACTTGGTTCTTTCTTGTTTTTCAAAGACTTGCTCCTTTCTTGTTTTTCAAAGATTTATAGTCAGAAATTTTGATCTCGAAATTTTTGTTGGTGCCGAAGTTCTCTGAAGGATTTTTTATAACAGACCGAACTGAATCAAGGCAATTTCTTACTTCGGCTGTAGTGGAGGGGAAACCATATGTTGATGTAATAGAATGATTTGCAGCCAAATTCTACTCCAATATCTCACATTTCTCATTTTTAGTGGTAAAACAAGTAGATCTGTGCTTGAGAGTAGGCATAATATTTTACCTCTCCCTTAAAATTTTCGACAAATTACAGAAATGGGAAGTACCTTTATTTAAGCTATGTAACATTCGATTCCAAGATGTATTTCTAAATTTTTCAGGTCCACATTTATCCTTAGATCTAAACTTTTCATTTCGTTAAAAACCCTGGTTATCTCTGTATCATTTCCATGGAAATTCCTTCGTCTAATGAGAGATCTAATGTGTAATGGAATAGGTTTTCTTTAATAAAGAGGGTTGCCTCGTCGGTATCTACCAACATGGTGTCAACATCTTCGTTACTTGCTATTTAATTACGATGTCGGTTAATATAGGTAGAAAAAGCGACTCAGTTTACATTTCTGAAGTCAATGCTAGGTCTTTCAAAATTAGTAAACTGTTTAATTGGTAAGAAATGCATTAAAATTATCAAAGATACAGCCAAAAGAAATCAACATTTTGTTTGTTTTTGTTAAGAAATTTGTTTTTAACTACCAATTGTACCCAATTCGGAAGCTTTTCCAATAGTTCTAGCACACAAAACTGTAACGATTCCAATGTGGTATATTTTTTGATAATCCGACGAAAATTGCCTGAGTTATAGCAGTTTTTGTAAAAAATCATAGGATTTTTTTCTCACTGTAAGAAGGAGATTTAAAACTAAACATTTAACGTCTATACGTCTTATTTTTAAGTGAATCTGATAAGAATTGCTGAAGTTTGAGGCAGATTAATGAAAAAAATAAGTTCACGATATCTCGAAAACCATATGTGGTTTAGCAAAACGGACATTTAACTCGGAATCATTTTCATAAGGATAAGTTGGTTTTGTCTAAAGAAGGGCTTTAAAGTTAATTTTTGCAGAATAGTGTAAACGGTGGTGACAACAAATAAGTTCTTTAAAGTTACCAAATTCCCCATTATTGGTTATCCCAACATCGGAATACCCGCTACAAAATCTTTGTTCAAGACGAAACGCCTTAAAAAATCCTCAAAACAAAAAAAAGAAATTAAAATTAGAATTATAGCTAGGAATTATTATTTATAAGTTACACTAGGTGAAGTAAAACCACACCGCATCATGTACCTCTTACACAAATGACACTTTTGTTAGATAAACTTTTTTCCTCGCTTAAATATTGCCATATGTTTATTTCTCTATTTCTCTGAACAGGCCTTAGACAAAATTGGTGGCCGGGACTTATTCTAGTTCCTTCCTTTAGACCCTTTATAAAAATTCAACAAAATAAAGCCGTAATAATTATGAAACGTAGAATAACCTAATGACAGCAAATTTTCAATTTAACCACGCCCCTTGCGAAACCTCCCACGTAAACGACCCTTTTACAATATTCTCAAACAATGACTCATAAAAGCTTTTAAGAATTAACCATGTAGGGTTAGGGGTATATGTAAGTCTGAAACTTGCTCACTGGCTGGGTAATACAAAGGGAATGAAAAACGGGGAAGTTCTCTCAGTTAAACCCGAGCAAAGTTCCAATGTAACAATAAGTTTCTGAAGAAGATTTATTGATTTCGAATACGGAGTTCAGACCGTCCTTAAGACAAAATAAAATGTTTCTGTTGAAGCTTATGAAAACTTAAAATTCAATATTTCTGTGACAAATGATAAATTGAGTATCTCCCACCAAAGCTATATCATTTAGCAACAACAAACAGGAAAACTTTTCCGACTTTGTGGCTAATGAAATAGCGTTTTTTCTTAAATAATTGTTTGGTGAAAATATTAAATCGTCTGCAGCAAATACATTTCACAAACAAAATGAAGTTGTCTATATTTTCGTTCGTTTTGTGGAAAAGAAAATAACACCTCATCTTTCAATTTACTTGTGTAGGGTAGATGACTGTCTCATACATACAGGAAAACTTTTCCGACTTTGTGGCTAATGAAATAGCGTTTTTTCTTAAATAATTGTTTGGTGAAAATATTAAATCGTCTGCAGCAAATACATTCCACAAACAAAATGAAGTTGTCTATATTTTCGTTCGTTTTGTGGAAAAGAAAATAACACCTCATCTTTCAATTTACTTGTGTAGGGTAGATGACTGTCTCATACATACAGGAAAACTTTTCCGACTTTGTGGCTAATGAAATAGCGTTTTTTCTTAAATAATTGTTTGGTGAAAATATTGAATCGTCTGCAGCAAATACATTCCACAAACAAAATGAAGTTGTCTATATTTTCGTTCGTTTTGTGGAAAAGAACATAACATCTCATCTTTTAATTTACTTGTGTAGGGTAGATGACTGTCTCATACATTCATGGTTTTCTCTACTTTAGTTTTCATTCGATTTCTCAAAACAATACAAAATAAATAGAAAATAAATACGTTGGTACTTACGTACACGAGTGAAAACAAAAGAAATAAATTCAAACACGAATAGCACGCTTCTCTTCCTCTGCTTCTTTGCAAGTGACTATTTTCGATATTCTGAATACTGCTCGCGAAGAAAGACAAGAAATTATTATACAAAATACGGGGCGTATGTACGACCAACAACCAAAACTAAGACAACAATCACAAACTACAACAAAAGAAAATAGAATAAATACAAAAACTTAAACTAATCACGAACATTTTCTTCACAGGAGACCAAAATGTGGCGCGAAAAAGAAGAAGCAGGATTCGAATAAAGTATCAAATCTATAAATTATACAAAGTGTGTGTTTCCTCAGAACAGTCAGGTCAGATGTCCGATGACTAAGAATAGCACCGACCGACAGCCATAGGCACCAGCCAAGTAACAAGTGTGGGGAAGAAGGCCAGAAACTACATTAAAAGGGGGTCAAACCTATTGAGCCGTGTCTTTCTTTTTTATGCTGTTTTATTGTGTGATTTTAGTAAAATTCGAAATAGATGCATTATTGAAACGACAAAATTTACGTGTGTCAAGAAATTGTCTTTCTGTTGGTTGCTTATCTCGAGTTTTTGAATAAAGAGCATAGCCAGAGTCAAGCAGCAATGGAATGCGGTTTTAATTAAACGCGAAAAAGAATTCAAGGGAAATAATTGCAATGGATAATAACCTTTATAAAAGGTCATAAAATAACAGATTTTCCATTAAGAACATAACAATTAAAAAGGGTGATCCATCTATAGGTATTTTTTCAGAACAAAATAATGTATAAAAATTCAAATCAATTATGGAATCTTTATTGGTAATTTAAAAGGACATTTAGTGGCATTTATTTTTGAAAATAATTACCTTCAAATGTTGGCAACTGCATTATGGAAATGAGCGTTCGGTGAGAAACGGGAAGATCCGCTGTTTTCGACCAAATTTTTGTCTAGTGATGAGGCCCATTTCTGGCTTAACGGCGAAATTAATAAACCAAATTGCCGAATTTGAGCGTTTGGTGAGAAACGGGAAGATCCGCTGTTTTCGACCAAATTGTTGTTCAGTGATGAGGCCCATTTCTGGCTTAACGGCAAAATCAATAAACCAAATTGCCGCATTTGGGCTGAAGAGCAACAAGATGAGGTTTTTTATACCCAGAGAAAACAATAATCACACCTCCGGCATGAAAACTAAACTACATAGTAATTATTTGCGGAAACAATTGTGTCTCTTAAAGCACATGTGGGTTTGTTGCTGTCCAATCACGTATATTTTGTTTATTGACAAAAACACTCAGCCAGAAATGAGCTTCATCGCTGAAGATGATGAAAGTTGGAAATCCCACGACAGCCGGCTCTATGCACCGGATTGACCCGGAGCAGAAATTCTTCGTTCCAGAGCTGTCACCCCGGCTCTATGTGTGCCGCTACAACAACAATGAAATTAGAAAGCGCTCTAATTTCGGTAGTAATTTTTAATGATTTCAAAACGTTGCTCGTAAGTGAACTTAACCATGATGAAAATTTTGACTTCGACTAACGTTTTGATCGAGAGGTACATTAGTGTGGGAGCTATTCGAAAACTTTGAACGATATGGACAAATTTCAATAGAAATGGTCGTTGGTCATTCGAAATTCTCTCTGAGAAATGTAGTTTTAATGGGATGTAATATGGGGCACTTAGAGCTGTGTGTACTAAAATCGGAAAAAAAACTTATCAAAAAATTGACCGATGTGGATCAATTTCCCTTTCCCTTCCCATTCCTTTAAGGTATAAAAATGTCTGCCAAAACTATATACTATGAATCTATATATACTATGAATCTATATATACTATGAATCTATATATACTATGCAGATGATACTGCACTACTGACCTCCAGCAAGTTAACCTCAGCGCTGCTCAAGAAAATGGAAAAAGGATTAATAATTTGCAATAAATATTTCCATAAATGGAAGTTAAAATCAACCCTACGAAAACTCAAGCAATTATATTCCCTTATAACAAGTCTCCCAAACGGCTACCTAATCGTAATTTGAATTTTGGAAATGATGAAATCCCCATTCTAAACGATGTAAAATACCTGGGAGTCACAATGGACAAAAAACTAAATTTCAGCAAACACATCGATGAAACCTTTAAAAAAAGTTCAAAAGTTTTAAAAGCCCTTTGGCCGTTGATCAATCACAGATCCTCACTAAGTTTCAAAAATAAAATTTTGATTTTAAAAATGTAGTTAGACCTACACTTACATTCGCATGTCCTTTATGGTACAAATCTGCCAAAACACACATACAAAAATTGCAGATAATTCAAAATAAATGCCTAAAAATAATTTATAATCTGCGATGGAGGTATCCTACGGATCTTCTTCATAGTAGAAGTGGTTTTGAAAAAATTATGGAATTCATGTCCAGACTTAGCGTAAATTATTATAATACAAACACACATTCTACTTTTCCTATGATAAGAGCATGTCGAGATATATCAATATAATTTAAAATTTAGTAAATGAAATCACCAAATTGAAAACGCTCTGTATAAGTAGGCTTACTCCCCCGTAAACTTTATTTTATACATTATTGTTTTCTACCTATATTTGAAATTACAAAAATTCAAAATAAGGTTTTTCCTATTTTTCCTTGAAATGTTCAAATACTCCATAAAATGTTACAAATTAATAACTGATCTCATTTGTTGTAATATCCTATATAATATCTCAAACAATGTAAATATGTATATAAAATAAATGTGAATAAAGATGTTTTTATAAATTGAAAAATATATCCATATTGACTATTACGAGTAATCTCCCATTTTTGCCAACCGTGGCATTTCTTGGCCTCCATGAGACAAAGAGTCCAGCAACAATGCCCTTTTTGAGGCATTAAGTGGGTATCAACTAAAAGTAGCCATTCAATTGTCGTCCGCCAATAAAAAATTATGAGTTGTTAACAAATACTCAAAAAATTTTGATTTTTTAACGGGATACCTTTAAAGAGAAACTGACCCCCAGGCCGATTTTTCCCATGCGAAATTTCAGAATCCTAGATTTGTTCGGTTGATCGCTATCATGCTTCATCGTTAGAATTTTACGCTTGCTTTATTGGGTCTTCGATCAATTTTTAGAGGTGTTGCAAACGAAATGACACATTTAATAAACCAGCCCCTCTTTGGTACAGGGTTACATGTGTGAACATAAACATCAGGAATCATGTGATTTGAGACCGCTGGACATCTTTCTTTGGGGATATTTAAAAGAAAAAGTGTACGTGAATAAGCCAACAAGGATGAGACAATTCGGTACATTAACGACATTGAGCCTCCATTCTGTTTGTCACCGAAGACGTGGCGCAAATGCTCGCCACACATAATTGCCATAGATCCATCTATCATAATAAAAAATATTAAGATAATTCTCTGAAAACTTTTTGTTTTGTTTACATTAACATCGTGCGTTTTAGTTGGACCACCCTTTAGAACCTATAAATAGATAAAGGGATTATATTCAGATGTTGGAATAACTTATAATAATAAAACAACAATGAACTAACCGGGGTTTGGTTGCTGCAAAAAAACGTATCTGTTGCGATCATCAGGTATACCTAGTAGGGACATAAATACTGTTACAACATTGAACACACCCATTTCAATAGTAGAACTGAACATACCCCGTTAACGTAGTATGGTGTTTGAAATCTAACCTCAATAAAGTTAGTCTGTAACGGGATTTTAAAATTGTTTCAACTTTCATCATGGAGTGGTCAGATAATGAGAACCGTATCGCTGTAATAGCGTTTTGTAAGTTTGAAATGAAAAAAAGCGACATTTTCCAAACGCTCTGGCCACTAGGGATAAGCCGCATGTTCGTCTACCGATGCATAAAACTGTTTGAGGAGACTGCAGATGTAAAAGACCGCCACCGGTCGGGCCGCCCACGCTCTGTTCGAACACCGCATGTCATCAAAGCCGTTAAATCAAGAACTCACAGAAATCCGCTCCGAAAACAGAAAATCATGGCCCGTGAGATGAATATCACGCAAAAGTCCATGAGTCGAAGCATTTAAAAAGACTTGGGACTTTGGGCTTTCAAACGACGTACCGGACATTTCACGCAGAAAAAAAGTATGGTTGTGGTGACAATATTCGAAGAGGATAATATTATTGTTGGGTATATGGTTGTGCTACAACAATATTATGATCCTCACAACAATAGTATGATTCAAATACAACCCTACTATGCTCCTCACAACAGTAATATGATTCACACATAGCCATACTATGATTCCCACAACCATAGTATGATTCACACTCAACCATACTATGATCTCCACAACCATAGTATGATCCTCACAACCATTGTATGTTTCATATACAACCATAGTATGATCCTCACAACCATAGTATGATTCACACGCAACCATGTTATGATCCCTACAACCATAGTATGATCACACACAATTATACTATGATCCGCAATATAATTTATTAGAATTTGTTTAAGTTGTCGGCAATAGATTTGATCCCAAATATTATTTATTATAATTGGTTTAAGTTGTCAAAAATAGATTTGATTATGAAAATTATTCAAAAATACATTAAATTCAAAATAACAGGAGTGATTTATTTCACAGCAGAAAAAATAAGTTTAAATAAACGTAAGCGTTTTTATTAAAAATATTTCAGTTAAACAAAGCCAAAGCAGCTTGTTTAAAAAATTTTAATTTCGTTAAAAAAAGTACTATTATTGCATTATATCCGTACCAATAACATTTGTTCTTAAAAGCATATTTAAATGAAGAAAAATTACAATCATACAGTATGATTGCCGTAATCAAATTATTGTTAACATAACCATATTTATATTGTTGCTATAACCATATTTTCATTTTTAAATTTGGCAATAATACTATTGTTACATTTCAACAATATTAATATTGCAGCAATTATACTATTGTCAAAAATAAATTCAGTTAACAATGAATGCTATGGTTGCGACGAACATACTTTTATTGCGGAGAACATATTATTATTGCCGTGACCATGTAGTAACCATGTTTTTTCTCTGCGTGTTATTGACTGCAGCTTTAAAAAAAATAGGATTGAAAAATGCAAACGTCTTTTGGTGAAGCACGCTGATAACTTGCACAGAAAAAGTTTGTTTACCGATGAAAACATTTTTACCGTTCAGGAAAAATTTAACAAGCTAAATGATAGAGTGTATGCGCGGTCATCTAAGGAAGCATCTGAACTGATCCCAAGGGTGGAAAAGGGCCATCAGCCAGCTTCAGTCATGGTTTGGTGGGGTGTCTCTTACGATGGCGTCACTGACCTGCATTTCTGCGAACAAGGAGTCAAAACATGGGCCAAAGTTTACCAAAAAAACCGTTTCGGAAGCTGTTGTGAAGCCTGTTAACAATTCCCTGTTCCAAAACCAGCCATGGACTTTCCAGCAGGACTCTGCGCCGGCCCATAAGGCTAAAACGTCCCAGGCCTTCGAAACAATTTGCCCGCGTTAATTTTCTCTAAAGAATGGCCCTCAGGCAGTCCAGATTTAAACCCATTGGATTACAAATTGTGGACGGTTTTAGAGGACCAGATTTGTCACAAAAGATGCCCCAACATTGGATCTCTTAAAACTGCTTTGGTTCGAGCTGTGGCCAATTTTCCAATGGACGAGGTTCGTGCAGCTATTGACGATTGGCCAGTGCGACTTAAGGCGTGTGTAAAGGCAAAAGGCGGACATTTTCGAACAAAATATACATCAAGGAATATATTAAAAAATATTTGGTCCAAAAACATTCAGTACTTTTAATTTTACAGCATAAAACGTGTGTGTAATAGTATTTATGTCCCTACTACACACAGAGAAAAGATATGGTTACACTATGGTCACCGCAACAATAATATGTTCTCTCCAATAAAAGCATGATCGTCGCAACCATAGTATTGTTTTTTGAATTTCATTTTGACAATAGTATGATTGCGACAATATTGCTATTGTTGAAATGTAACAATAGCATTATTGCCAAATTTACAAATGAAAATATGGTTGTAGCAACCATATAAACATGGTTAGTGCAACAAAAGTATTGTTTAAAATTTACGTTAACAAAAACATGATTACGGCAATCATACAGTATGGTTGAGACTACGAACAAAACAAAACAGGTTTTGTAGAGAATACATGTATGTGTGTGCGTATGTTTTTTTGATATACAAAAAAAACACATACACACGATACAGTGAATGGTTGCTGTCCATTAAAAAAAAATAACAATCGGAAGGTAGTTCGAGGGATTTTTATTGTGTTTACTTTGTTCGGTGAAATACTCTAATACCGACTGGTTCTCGTTTATTTAAAATCTGCCTGCACTTAAGTATATAGCCATTGATCATGGTTTAATCACATTCGTTACTTGGTGTCTACGGATGGTGAAGTAGCATTCACCTCTGCTGGCAACTAAAAGTATTTTTGACCGTTGGAATATATATTTTGGTTTCTTGAATGAAATGTTCAATAAAAACGTGGCCTCAAAATTTGCTATGATCTAATAGTAATGCAACTTTTAATAACTTGCTTGATAAAAATCTCTATTTTTGAATAACAACATTACCCAATCCTAATAAATAATTTTGGGGATCATAGTATGGTTGAGTGTGAATCATACTATGGTTGTGGGGATCATATTATGGTTGCGTGCGAATCATACTATGGTTGTGAGGATCATACTATGGTTGTATGAGAAACATACTATGGTTGTGAGGATCATACTATGGTTGCGAGGATAATAGTATGGTTGAGTGTGAATCATACTATTGTTGTGAGGATCATACTATGGTTGTGGAGATCATAGTATGGTTGAGTGTGAATCATACTATATTTGTGGGGATCATAGTATGGTTATGTGTGAATAATACTATTGTTGTGAGGATCATAATATTGTTGTGGCACAACCATATAGCCAACAATAGTATGATCCTCTTCGAATATTGTCACCACAACCATACTTTTTTTCTGCGCGTAAGTAGTTACCACAGTAAGATGAACTTAATAATTGGTTGGTTGTCCTCACCACCAGTTGTGGCAATCAATAGTTTTATTAAGAACGGTTTGTATAACCGATTTATTGGATGTTAGTACTGTGACATTATCGTAGCGGCCATCTTAAGATACGAGGGTATATCCATAATTCCGTGACTTTTCAAATAAAACACAATTTTTTTTTGAAAAAAAAAAATATATTTTTCAACATAATCTCCTTTTAGCTTAATACACTTAGTCAAACGTTTCTCCAATTTGTGTATCCCTCCCACCAAATAGGATTTTTCGAGGTCCATTAAATAGGCACTTGTTTAATCAATAATTTCATCGTTAGATCTGAATCTCTTTTCACCGAACCATTTCTTTAGGTTTGCAAATAGGAAATAGTCTCTGTGGGCTAAATCCGGCGAATATGGCCAATGAGGTACCAATTCCTAACCCAATTAATGCAATTTTGTCCGTACGTTATCTTGATGAAGAAGGAAATTTTTCTTGGCCTATGGGGTCGTTCTTTTAACCCTCGTTCACCGTTTATTGTTTTTCCATCTTGAAGGTAATCGATGGGGATTATCCCGTGTTCACCCCAAAAAACTTTTGCCATCGCCATATTGGCCGACAAATTTACCTTGGCCTTCTTCGGAGCCGGTTCACCCGGAGAAACCCATTATTAAGACTGTTGCTTGGTCTCCGGAGTGTTGTAATGGATCCATGTTTCATCCACAGTTACAAAACGCCGCAAAAACTAGTTCGAATTGAAATTAAACATCTCCAAAAAATCCTTTGGAGTTGTCACACGATTACGTTTATGGTCAATTGAGAGCAAACGCGGCAGACATCTTACAGAGAGCTTTCTTTAACACAACTGATCATATAAAATCAAAACCACACTGCCATATAAACGGCGTATGGCATCAACAATCTCACGCACTTTAACTCTTCGATCAGCCAACACCATATCGTGGATCTTTTTCGACATTTTCGGGTCTATTGATTTTTCGTCTAGAACGTTCAGCGTCATTTGTACTTGTGCGACCATAACGAAATTCAGAAAACCACTTTTTTTTAGCATTGAAATCGATGGTGCAGAGTCCCCATAGTACTTATCAAGCTTTTTCTTGGTTTTATTGACGGTTTTGTTCCTTAAAAAAATAATGTTTAAAGAGCACTCGAAATTCACTTTTTTCATTTTTAACAAAATCCTATAGGTTGTATTTTTTGAACAGCTGTTTAACACAAACTAAATGACGAAACTCTCTCAAAATTTGACAGCAGTCTATTAACGGATGACATTTCTTGGAAGCAGTGTTGCATTTCATATTAAAACGAGGGACGTTGGTAAAGTCACAAAATTATTGATATGCCCTCGTAACTAGAAACAATTTGCGATTGCAACGGAAAGTATGTTTATCCAAGAGAATTTTTGTATTTTTTGCATTGATTTCCAGCTGATTTTTTCTCGCTGGGTGTGAACAAAATTATCTGTCTGAAATTGATGGTCAGATTCATGGGCTGAAAAATTAAAGCAAATTTTACTGCGAATTCAAATGTGGATTTATTTTTGAAATCTTTTTAAATTTTGAATGAACCCCTAGATTCTGGGGGCAATAAATATGATAATCAACATTATTATAGTTGAGGTTTTATACGACGGTTGCTATTTACTCGTATATGTCGGATCCTGACAATACGAGTGTTCTCCAGATGCAAACTGGAACTTTCATTGGAAACTTTGACATTATTTAGCATAACTTCGCTCGAAACGTTTTGTCTTTTGAGGGCGATTTGTTTTGTTTACAGTGTGTTGAAAAATTCATCTAAGTCAAAGAATGGAATTATACCGTGAATAATTTTTTACGATTTTCTGCATTGGTCATCGATACAAGAGAGTTTAAATCAACTTGTTTCGACTTTTGGCGATGAAGCACCATCAAAAACCACTGTTAATCGCTGGTACCAAGAGTTTAGTCTCGGACGCCGTTCGCTCCAGGATGAATTTCCTGAAGGATGTCCACGTTCACTTTGCCAGAAACCATCGATGCTGTGCGTAAACTGATTAAGCAAGACCTACATGTGACAGAGATTGAGGCATCCTTGGGCATTAGTATGACAATCATCAATAAGATATTGCATGTTAATTCGGTCGTGAAAAAACAATTGTTCTCGTTGGATCCCAGATAATTTGACGAATGCTCAAAAAAGGCTAGTATGGATCGGTACAAAGAGATGTTGAAAAAGTGTAACTGTGGTATGAGGGTTGTTATATATACTTCAGGCCTAGGCAGCACTTAGTGTTGCCAGGCGCCATCTGTCATTTCCATTGGAAAGTTTGACATTTTTTAGCATAAACGTACTCAGATCGTTTCGACGTACGACCACCATTTGTGTTGTTTACAGTGACTTGAAAAAAATCAATTTGGCAAAAAAAATGGAATTAGCTCGTGAACATTTTCGTGCGATCATTTTTCACAACTTTCGACGTGGATTATTACGACAAGAGTGCATCGATGAACTTAAATCTTTGTATGGCGATAAAGCACCATCCTATAGCACTGTGAAAAACTGGTTTAATGAATTCAATCGTGGCCGACGCTTGCTCAAAGACGAAGGTCGTAATGGTCGTCCAAAAACGGCCGTTGTGCCAGAGAACATTGATGCCGTGCGTAAACCGATTATGCATACCGTGACATACCGTGAAATAGAGGCATCCTTGGGCATTTCTTTCACCAGCATACATTCGAAATTGCACGAGCACCTGGCGTTTATAAAATCGTCACAGGTGACGAATCATGGATCTATGCGTATGAGCCCGAAACAAAACAGCAATCCACTTCTGGGTCTTCAAAGGCGAGCCAAATCCAACGAAAGTTGTTCGTAAAAGAAGGACTTTGAAGCAAATGGTCGCCTGTTTCTTCGACAAAACTGGTCATGTGGCGACTATTCCGCTCGAGCAACGTAGGACGGTCAATTCTGAGTGGTACACCACAATTTGTTTGTCTGAAGTCCTCGGAGAAATTCGAAAAACGAATAAGAGAAGACGAATCATTGTGCACCATGACAATGCGAGCTCTCACACATCGGCTCAAACCAGTGGCTTTTTGACCGGCCTAAACATCGAATTGATGGGCCATTCGCCGTACAGCCCTGACTTGGCACCCGATGACTTCTTTTTATTCCCGCACATCAAGAAAAAAATGCGTGATCAACGTTTTTCATCGCCTGAAGCAGCTGTTGAAGCGTTCAAAAATCATGTTTTGGAGGTGTCTCAATCGGAGTGGAAAAAGTGCTACGAAAATTGGTTTGTGCGCATGCAAAAGTGTATTGATCTTAAAGGAGAATATTTTGAAAAACAATAAAACTATTTCCAATGATAAATTATTATGTTTTTATTGCCGGACCCGAAATATAAATAGCAACCCTCGTAAGATATTGCTCGGTGTAGGTTTTATAAGATTCTGCTCGATAGCGTTTTAACTAGTTTCTGGTTCGAATATCTAACAGTGTATGGACTTTTTTAAGCCCCACAACCGCAATTCTTTTCTCTGAGTGTTGTATTCTGCTAAAATTACATGAATTACATGAGGATGATCGTGGTGGTGGCGGTAGCGATGGCAACGGCGATGGATGACCATGATGATGACGTTGGATGGGCATGATGTAAACGATGATGATGATTCCGATGGATGGGCATGATCGCGTTGTTGGTGTGCGTATCTATTTTTAAACGATTTAATGTTATTTGCGTTTTGCTAAAGTTTATTTTCTTCTTCACTTGATGTGTTGTGTGTGCCTGTGCGCGTTGCGTTTCCTTTGAATGTTTTCTTTTTTTTTTTAAATATCTTAAATTTATTTATTTGTGCGTATATTTATAAATTCATTGTTGTTGTACAATGGCTATTTTTAATACCAACAACAATGAAAAAGAATATAAAAACAGAAAATGAAGAAAAGAATGTGTACGTACTCTCAAACACAGACACACGCACATAGGGAACATTTCACTTGAATAGAAATGCTCGGGCATGTGCCTCGAGTGTAGGCATTTTTCATGTGAACTAAAAATATTTATAAAACCTCGACGTAGTGGGTTTGGTTTGTGACCTTACAAAAGGAAGGTAGGATATTTTTTGGACACATATGGGAAAAAGGGTATATAAAAGAAATGCTAGACGAAATAGTCCAATGTGATTTATTAAAAAACATACATATACTCGTAAAAGACATCTTATTGTTTCCACTAAAATTGTGTTGGGGACGACTTTTGTTGTAATCAGCAAATGTTAATAAAATTGATGGAAATTCGGTTTAAAGATACCAAGATATACTAATTGAATTATGTCTAAATAATTCTATTAAGGGTTTTTTTTTAAACTCAGTTGTGTCCACGAAACTGTTCTCTGTGCGCGCCTAGAGCACGCACACAGAAATAGCTGTTTTGAAATTGGTCCAAACTGATAGAGATAGAGTCTGGCACGGTGCACTCATATCAAAGCTGATCGCTTTTGGTGTCGGTAATACGTTTGCTTGGTTTATATCGAGCTTTCTTAGAGATCGCACTATTAGAGTTGTTGTAGATGGGTTCTCATCCAACACACATAGGCTGACCGCAGGTGTACCACAGGGCTCTGTCCTTTCTCCCTCTTTGTTTCTTATTTTCATTGACGATCTATTGGGTCAGACCGTGAATCCAATCTACTCTTTCGCAGATGATAGTAACCTCTGCCATTCATATTCATTCGACCGTAGGCCGAGCCTTCAAGATATTGAAGACAAAAGGCGAATTATGGATGAGACACTTGGCCGTGATCTACTGGCCATTTCCGAATGGGGTCGAGTGAATAGAGTAGATTTTAATGCACGTAAGACACAGTGCTGCTTGTTGTCTCACAAGCGATTCGCTGACCCAACAATATCATCAATCTCTCTCGATGGTACGGATATTGAACAATCAGAAGCTCTCGATGTTCTGGGCATGAAAATACAATGTGACGCTCGTTGGGCGAGTATGTATTCGAAGTGTCGAAAGAAGCACTCAAGTGCATAGGCTTTTTAAAGCGGTGCAAGAAATATTTCACTCCTTCTGATCTTTTCAATATCTATACAACTTACATCAGGCCAAAGATGGAATACAACTCCCATATATGGGCAGGTGCTCCAAAATCATCCTTGGAGCTACTTGACCGTGTTCAAAGGAGAGCGATGGTGCTGATAGGTGACAGTAGGGTATCCAACTCTATTGTTTCCCTTGAGCATCGTCGGAATGTGGGTTGCGTGACGCTGTTCTATCGTTACTTTCATGGTGTGTGTTCATCAGACATCCGTCGCCTTATTCCTGACGTGAGGATGTTCGGCAGGGATACGCGACTTTCTAGGAATTCACACCCGTTTGTTATCGATTGGCCAGTTGACCGCACTATACACTATAGATCAAATTCGTTTTTCGCTCGTACAGTCCGTATGTGGAATCGACTTCCGGCAAATGTATTTCCCACTAATTGCGACATCCAGAAGTTCAAGGCAAGCGTCAACAAACATTACTCCCTCTTTCCCCCCTCCGATCCATTAATTTCCACTCGCCAACGCAATGCACCGCATATATAGGGGGCATCCCCTGAGTGTTGGTTATTTAAAAAAAAAAAAAAAAAAAAATCCTTAAGACGAAAAGTCTTTCTGTTGCACCTGTAGTTATGAGGGCGACCGCAAAAGTAACTGGCCTAACATAAAAAGAACACTTTTTTTTTGGAATTATTATTATTTATTTTTCAACATAATCTCCTTCCAACTCAATACACTTCATCAAACGTTTTTCAAGTTTTTTAATTCCATCCGAAAAATAACATTTTTCAAGACCTTCAAAATATGCCTCAGCTTCAGCAATAACCTCGCTATTGGACCAAAAATTTTTGCCACCGAGAAATTTGTTTAAATTTGGAAACAAGGAATAATCAGAAGGAGCTAAATCTGGACTATATGGTGGATGCGGAGCAACTTCAAATCGTAATTCGGCCAGTTTTTGTTGAGTTAAAAATGCAGTGTGTGAAAAAGAACTTTTTTTTCTAAATGCGGTCGTTTTATCTTGATTTCTTCACTCAACCGATCCAATAATGCACAATAATATTCACTATTTATAGTTTTTCCTTTCTCAAGATAATCAATAAATATTATACCCCTTGCATCCCAAAATACTGTGGCCATTACTTTTCCTGCTGACTTAACATTTTTCGCCTTCTTGGGACCACTTTTACCAGCTCCTATCCATTGTTTTGACTGTTCTTTGCATTCTGGGATGTAGTGATGGATCCATGTTTCATCAACAGTTATGAATCGGCGCAAGAACTCTATTGTATTACGCTGATAAATCGCTAAAAGCTCCTCGGAATTGGTCCAACGGACGATTTTTTGGCGCAAAGTCAACAAACGCGGCACATATCTTGCGGATAGCTTTTTCATGTGGAGTTCATCATGGAAAATACTCCAAACTTGTTTTTCGTGTATTTTAACAATATCAGCAAGTTCTCTGAGCTTTATTCGTCTATCTTTAGTCATTTCATTAAATATTTTTCTAATGTTTTCAATAGTAGTAGCAGTTTTCGGTCTTCCAGAGCGTTGGTTTATCTTCCGTACTTGAACGACCCATTTTAAATTGTTGAACCCGGTATTTCACGGTGGAGTGTGATGGTGCATTATCACCATGAACAAAATCCAATTCAGCTTTGATTAATTGTGACGTATAACCTTTCATATAAAAGTGTTAAATTACCGCACGAAACTCTTTATTTTCCATTTTTCAAAAATTATAAAACTTGTTTACTTCAATCACCTGTAACAAAGAAAATAATCATTGAATATTTCGGAAACTCTGACAGATGGCTTATAAAAGATTGCTTTTAAAAAACAAAATAAAAGTAGCTAGTAAAACTGAAAATGTGCCAAGTCAGTTAGTTTTGCGGTCGCCCTCGTATTGTTATACAGACAGCTAAAGCAAAGAAATTTATTGCCACAACAAATATTTTTGTTATATAGGGTTATCCATCTTGAGGTATTTTTTCAGAACAAAAACAATTATAAAAATTCAAATAAAGTGTGGAATCTTCATTGGTAATTTGAAAGGACATTTTATGGCATTAATTATTTGAAAATAATTACCTTCAAATGTTGGCAACTGTATTATGGGAATGAGCGTTCGATGAGAAACGGGAAGATCCGCTGTTTTCGACCAATAATTTGTTCAGTGATTAGGCCCATTTCTGGCTCAACGGCAGTCAATAAACAAAATCGCTGCATTTGGGCTGAAGAGCAACAAGAAGTGGTTCAAGAGATGCCATTATACCCAGAGAAAATCACGGTTTGGTGCGGTTTATAAGCTGGTGGCATCATCGGTGCATACTTTTTCAAAAATGATGATGGCCAGAACGTAACCGTGAATGGTGCTCGCAATCGCGTCATGTTATCGGACTTTTTGCTACCTGAAATTGAAGCCCGTAATCTTGACGACACTTGGTTTCAACAGGTGCCAATTGCCATACAGCTGCTCAAACAATGGATCTATTGAGAGGTCATTTCGAAAAGCAGCTAATTTCACGTTTTGGACAGGTGAGTTGCCGCCTAGATCGAGTGATATCACACCTTTAGACATTTTTCTTTGGGGTTACGTAAAGTCCAAAGTCTATGCTGACAAACCAGCTACGATTCAGGTTTTGGAAGCCAACATTACGCGTGTCATTAAAGCCATACCGGTCGAAATGCTGAACGAGTCATCCAAAATTAGACCCTCAGAATGGAAACCTTGAGGCGTAGTTGCGGCCAACATATAAAGGAAATTATTTTCAAAAAATAAATGCCCTACGAGGGCGGTTCGGAAGCTTCTTAGCCTAGCACAAAAAGCGCGGTATAAATAGAAAAAAATTAAGTGTTTTGGAAACTTCCATCTCTGCTATGAACACATGTTAAATTTGGTTTCGATCTGGCAACTCCTTCATATAGAAACAGGTGTTCACAAAAGACGCATCCGCGATTTTTTTACAATGGAAAAATTAGAAATGCGTGGTGTCATTAAATATTTACATAAAAAAGGTTTATCGGGACAAGAAATTCATAATTATATGGTGAATGTGTTAGGTGAAAGAGCTCCTTCATATGCAACAGTACAAAATTGGGTTGCTGAATTTAAACGTGGTCGTACAAGCATTGAAGATGAACCACGTAGTGGACGTCCAAAAACAGCAACAACAACAAAAATTGTAGCCAAAGTGCATGATATGGTATTAAATGATCGACGAATAAAAGTGCGTGAAATAGCTCTTATCATGGGCATCTCAAATGATCGAGTCCATTTAATTTTGCATGAAGAACTACAGATGAAAAAGCTTTCTGCAAGACGGGTGCCGGACTTGTTAACAGTCGACCAAAAACGCATAAGAATGAACATTTCTCAAGCTTGTTTGGATCGTTTTCAGCGAAATAAAATGGATTTTAAGCGTCGTTTCATAACTGCTGATGAGACATGGATCCACCACTATACTCCAGAGACAAAAGAACAATCCAAACAATGGACTGAAGCTGGAGGAAGTGCCCCAAAGAAGGCAAAAACAACTCAATCGGCTGGTAAGGTTATGGTAAAGGTTTTTTGGGACTTCAAAGGTATTTTATTGATTGACTATAAAGGGTAAAACAATAAATTCAGATTACTATTGCAACCTTTTAGATCAATTAAATGTACAAATTCGAGAAAAACGTCCTGGCTTACAACACAAAAAAATAATTTTTCATCAAGACAACGCATCAGCGCACAAGAGTGTTTTAACAATGGCTAAAATCAACGAATTTAAGTACGAGTTGCTTGACCACCCACCTTATTCTCCTGATTTAGCTCCCAGTGACTTTTACCTGTTTCCAAATCTAAAAAAAATCCTTGCTGGCAAGCGTTTTGCCTCAAATGAAGATGCAATTACAGTTGTAAACCACTATTTTGAAGACCTTGAGGAAAACTATTTTAATCAAGGGATAGAATTGCTAGATAAGCGTTGGGCTAAGTGTATTGAAGTTTCAGGAGATTATATTGAAATATAAAAATATATTTGAAAAACTAACTATTCTTTTTCATTGATAGGCTAAGAACTTTCCGAGCCGCCCTCGTAAAATGTCCTTTCAAATTACCAATAAAGATTCCACACTCGATTTGAATTTTTATATTTTATGTTTGTTCTGAAAATCGGTTCGAACTACAATATTTCGTTTGGGCGAGATAAGTTTCAGTTCCAAACACCAAATGTTAATTTTCATGATGGAAATTTAGTAAGACATATTATAATTTGATTGCTTTGTCAATGTTATGGTACATGTAACATACTCTATTCGGTCACACTAACCGAGTGAAGTTAATATTATCTATTGCCAGAACCGCCCGTTTTAACAACTTACAGAATTGTATACAACTGTTCGATGCAACCAACAATTGGCTATGACAGCAAATTATTTCGTTCTAGTACTCAAGAAACGGTGCATATAAGAAATAATTTAATTTTTAAAGGAGAATATAAAAACTTGTAATAAAAAAGTTATTACGACGGAATTTCAAGGTTTGTAAAATTGGCCAAAATCTTAAATTAAGGAACATATTTTGATTAGTGAGGAAATTTTACTGTTATTGGATACTCATATGTCTTCGGCCATTATGGGACTGTTTTTGGGCCCCATTTCACAAAGCTCACGCCCATAGGTCAAGGCCTTTAATTCAGCAGATCGTAAATTTAATTTCATGTTCAGATTTTTAATAAAATCCCAATGTTTCTGAGTACCCAAATAGCCACGTTCGAAAGAACCCATTTTTCGGCGACCTAGGGACATTACCGCCAGCGATCACGTCTTTAAATTTCTTTGAATCGTAAAATTAATGCAATTTTTTGATTCGTGACGAAATGATATTGTTGTTTCATACCACCCATATGTCCTCAGTTCAAGGAGGGTGGTTTTTGTCCCTTTGTGCCTAGGGACTTTGTCCTCAAGGGTCATGGATAAAGTCGTAAAATTTAAGTTAAATACCAATTCGTGACGAAATTTTATTGTTTTTTTTCATGTACCTATTTCTCCATAGTTCAAGACCGATTTTTGGACCTCTTTGGCCTATATAGACTGTATCCCAAATTGGTCAAAATCTTTAATATAGGTACATATTTAGATTTGTGAAAATATTTCGCCACTCCTGTATACCCATTAGTTCCCGAACATTAGGGAACGGTTTTGGGCCCCTAGGGCCCAGGGCCAAATGACCACGCCCATCTATGGGAAGGCTATGCCTTCCACTTAAAAATAAACTAATTGAAATGGTTACTAATTAATCTGTTCGTTGCATGCGCTCAAACCAATTGACGAAGCACTTTTGCCACTCCGATTGAGACAACTACAAAACATGGTTTTTGGACGCTTCAACAGCATCTTCTAGCGACGAAAATCGTTTTTTTATGTGTGGAAATAAAAAGAAGTCATTGGGTGCCAAGTCAAGGCTGTACGGCGGATGACCCATCAATTCGACGTTTTGGCCGTTCAAAAAGGAGCTGGTTTGAGCCGATGAAAAGTTGTTCGTGGAAATAGCACTTCGAAGCAAATGGTCGCCTGTATCTTCAGCTAAACTGGTCATGTGCCGACTGTTCCGCTTGAGCAACGTAGGAAGGTCAATTCTGAGTGGTACACCACAATTTGTTTGCCTGAAGTCTTCGGAGAAATTCGAAAAACGAACAAGAGAAGACAAATCATTGTGCACTATGACAATGCGAGTCATAGTGCACAATGATTTGTCTTTTCTTGTTCGTTTTTCGAATTTCTCCGAAGACTTCAGGCAGAACAAATTGTGGTGTACCACTCAGAATTGACCGTCCTACGTTGCTCAAGCGGATCAGTCGCCACATGACCAGTTTAGCCGAAGAAACAGGCGACCATTTGCTTCGAAGTGCTTTTTCCACGAACAACTTTTGTTGGTCGATTGCTGTTTTGTTTCGGGCTCATACGCATAGATCCATGATTCGTCACCTGTGATGATCTTATAAACGACTTTTGAAGCACTGCGATCGTATTTTTTCTAAATTTCTTCGCACCAATCGACACGAGCCTTTTTTTGAGCGATTGTCAAATTGTGCGGGATCCAATGAGAACAAACCTTTTTACGGCCAGTTGTTCATGCAATATCGAATGTATGCTGGTGGAAGAAATACCCATAGATGCCTCTATCTCACGGATGTAACATGACGATCTTGCGTTATCAGTTCACGCACGGCATCAATGTTCTCTGGCCCAAAGGCCGTTTTTGGACAACCTTCACGGCGAGCGACGGCCACGATTGAAATCATTAAACCACACGCAGAGAAAAAACATGGTTGCTATATGGTCACGGCAATAATAATATGTTATCCGCTATAAAAGTATGTTCGTCGCAATCATAGTATTGTTTCCTGAATTTAATTTTGACAATAGTATCATTGCCGCAATATTATTGAAATATAACAATAGTATTATTGCCAAATTTAATAATGAAAATAGCAATAATATAAATATGGTTGGTGCGACAAAAGTATTGTTTTTCGAGTTTTATGTTAACAATAATATGATGACGGCAACCATGCTGTATGATTGAAATTTTTCCTCATTTAAAAATGCTTTTTAGAACAATGTTATTGCTACGGATCTAATGCAATAATAGTAATTAGTATACGGAATTTAAAATTCTTCAAAGCACTGCTTTGGCTTTGTTTAACTAAAATATTTTAAATAAAAACGCTAACGTTTTATTCATCTGATTTTTCAAACTGTTAAATAAATCACTGCTATTTGAACTTAATGTATTTTTTAAAAAGTTTCATAATTCAAATCTGTTGTTGACGACTTAACCTAATTTTACGAGTATTAAATGATTTAGGGATCATAGTATAATTTTGTGTTTCGTGTGAATCATACCATGATTGTGAGGATCATACAATGGTTGTATGTGAAACATACTATGGTTGTGAGGATCATAATATGATTGTGGATATCATACTATGGTTGTATGTGAAACATACTATGATTGTGAGGATCATAGTATGGTTGAGTGTGAATCGTACTTTTATTGTGAGGATCATAATATTGTGGTTCCACAACCATACACCCAACAATAATATTGTCCTCTTTGAATCTTGTCACAACAACCATACTTTTTGGTTGTGGTGACAACCACGTGTTTCCAGTGTTATAGGATGGTGCTTCATCGCCATACAAAGCTTTAAGTTCATCGATGCACTCTTATCGTGATAATCCACGTCGAAAGTTGTGACAAATGATCGCACGAAAATGTTCACGACTTAATTCCATTTTTTTCCAAATTGATTTTTTCAAGTCACTGTAAACAACACAAATGATGGTCGTACGTCAAAACGTTCTAAGTACGTTTATGCAAAAAAATGTCAAAGTTTTCAATGGAAATATCAGATGGCGCCAGACAACACTTAGTGTTGCCTGGCGCCATTTAGTGTTTCCTAGGCCTAGGCAACACTTAGTGTTGCCTAGGCCAGAAATATATATAGCAACCCTCGTATCAAATACAATATTAAGAAGACGCATTGCGCTATCTGAAGTTTCACCTTTGCTTTGTCAAATTTCATTTTGATTTGGAGCATTCACTATTTGGAGGAGAAGGCTTACTCTCTTTCAGACAATGTCGCGACACATTTTCCGTAAAGGTCAGATTAATGTGACGAAACCCACTTGACCACAAAAAACATTTCAGTTATCCGATATTTTTAGTTATGCGGAATTTCTTTAAAGAGGAGTACTTTGAATGGTGTGGACAAAACATACATCTGGGGAAAGCGATCGCTTTCAGTTATCCAGTATTTTTCAGTAAAGCATATTACGCTAAAGCGAAGTCGACTGTATCGCTAAAGTACAAAAATGTGGTGGTTTCTTTAAGTAATTACTTTCTGCATGCATTACCCTTGAACTTCAATACTAAATAGCGTTTTAAATATCACAAACATCAATATTCAATTGGGAATGATAAATGGGCTGTGACAATGAATAGCTTCTGCGACTGTAGTTTACTAACCATTCCAAGTTTACATCATATTCAGCAGTGTAACGTCGTCATCAGCATTCGCGTATTATCACAATATTCTAATTAATAATGGATTCTAAAAATATAAAAAAACACAATCGCGTTTATACATCTAAATAGCAAAAAATGTCTAAAATTATTTTCTCTATTATCAGCGTGGCTGTCGTGTGTGTTAAACGTTAATGATGAGGTGAGCGTAATCTAAACGCTACACGCTACTCGCACGTCTTTCCTTGACTGTCGTCTAATATGCTTCTTTTACAGATAGTGTGTTCATATACACACATACATATCGCACTTGTTGAACAAAAGGGTATTATCTCAAAATTTACAAAAATTTTATTTAAAAAAAAAAAAAACAAAACATTCAGTGCAATCTTTACCCCTTATTAAAATCTGGCACTAATATTCGTGCCCCAACAAACCATATTTTTGCGCACTATTAATAATGAAATTTGTATTAAAAAAAAATTATATTTAAATTGTTTCTTTTTGTTGTTGTTTCGCGCATTCTTCTTCCTTTACTCGGTCGTTGCGTGTTCATCAACAAAATTAATATTTTAGTGACATTATGTTTTATTCAAATACGCTAGCAAACTTTTTTTTGCCCTTGCGAAAAATTTAAAAATTTCGAGTTAATACTCTGTTGTGCGCTACTGAATTCTATTCTCATTTTCAGCCGATACGGGACTATATTGTATTTTATATTCGTGCCCCAACAAACCATATTTTTGCGCACTATTAATAATGAAATTTGTATTAAAAAAAAATTATATTTAAATTGTTTCATTTTGTTGTTGTTTCGCGCGTTCTTCTTCCTCTACTCGGTCGTTTCGCCGCGTCCCTCCTTCCTCTCGCCTCAACGACTTGCTCTTGTTGCGTTTAAAAATAAATATTCACTTCAATAAATAAAACAGAAAATATGTATAGAAAAATAAAAATGCCCGATGTGAGCGCGCGCGCGCGGAGGAAATAAAAACATTTCATTTCGTTTGGTATTTTTTTTTATTTATTTATTTTTATTATTATTGAGTTGAGTTGCGGCGTTGAATTGTGTGTGTTACTAAAATACATTTTTATAAATAAGACACAACATCGATCCCATCCAGTGAACAAGAGAAAATTATAATAATATCGAAATGTTCTTGTTGTTGCTGTTGATTATTTTAAATATCGACACACCACATATTCATCTATACTTGCGGCAGCAGTTGCGAGATTTGAATGGGATTTTAAAGGGTTTTCAGCAGTTTTTCTTTTTTTAGGTCCAATACACATGTAGTTCAAAACCTTTTGAGTTAAATTAAACATTGACTTCCGCATTTACTTTCTAGTTTATATATGTTTTAACACTTTCCACTTAAACTCAGTGTGTGTACCGAATATAAAAAGAACAGATTTGTTGCCACAGGTGTTTTTTTTTTGACAAATAAATGTATGGAACTCAAATGTTTCAAATACAAATATTTGTTAGATGGAACACAGTACATGGAACTTTAAATACCGGTGTATGTTAAAAAAAATCCTCTTTTATTAAAGTTTTAAACCTAGTACTAAGTTCGTTTAAGAGTTTCCAAAACTACAGGGTGGCGCACCAATTGTACTACAAAAATAAGTACAAATAATTTTATTTTTTTATTGTTTAGAAAATTCAATGTTTTGTAAAGGGTGTTTTTTATTGAGGTATAGAACTTCGATTTGAAATAAAACACAAGAAAATCGTTTTAATGTCCATCAATTTGGCTTTATTGGAAGGATAATTTTATGCCATTAATGTTTAAATATGATTTCGGGCATGTGGACGCCACGGCTGGCTCGAATAAAGCCAATTCTACAGGTCCAATTTTCAACCACTTTTTCGAGCATATGGGGCCGTATGTTGGCAATAACGCCACGAATGTTGGCTTCCAAGTCCCCTAACGTTTCTGGTTTGTTGGTGTAGACGAGCGACTTCACATATCCCCAAAGAAAATAATCCAATGGTGTCAAATCACACGATCTTGGTGGCCAATTGACAGGTCCATTCCGCGAAATAATGCGCTCATCGAATGTTTCATTCAAAAATTCGATTGTGACGTGCGCTGTGTGGCATGTAGCGCCGTCTT
Source organism: Hydrotaea diabolus (assembly GCA_963513945.1). Lineage (NCBI taxonomy): Eukaryota > Metazoa > Arthropoda > Insecta > Diptera > Muscidae > Hydrotaea > Hydrotaea diabolus. The sequence goes on from OY740718.1 coordinate 161,450,885, forward strand.
GTTGGAACCACAACTCATCCACATTCATGCCATCCCATTCGGGAACAAAATAGTCGGTTATCATGGCTCTATACCGGTCTCCATTAACGGTAACTGACTCTCCAGCATTATTTCGGAAGAAGTATGGCCCAATGACTCCACCAGCCCATAGAGCACACCAAACAGGCAGTTTTTGTGGATGTAATGGCGTCTCAAGGGTCTCATGTGGATTCTCTTCACTCCAAATGCGGCAATTTTGCTTGTTGACGTAGCCATTCAACCAAAAATGAGCCTCATCACTGAACAAAATTTTGTGATGAAAATCAGCATCGAGATGAATTTCATTTTCGGCCCATTTTGCAAGCGTTGTTCTTTTGTCAACCTGTTTATGATGAAATGGCAAACCAAACTAAATATTAATCACTTGACAGCTGACAAAATGGCCGCCAGTTAAAAAAGTGATGCCAACTTAAAGTTCTATACCCCAATAAAAAACACCCTTTATTACAAATTGTGTTTGAAGATTATAGACCGTAAATGACGCCCATGCTCATCCACACATATGCGAGGCATGAGCTGAACAATTTTCATGGCGGGCTGAAGGGTTAAATTTGGGATCGCTTCAATTATTGTTTTAAGGGACTGCTTCAATTCAGTCTAGTTCCTTGGTTTTGTTTTGTACACCTCTTGCTTACTCGTACGAGGGCGGTTCGGAAACTTCTTATCCTAGCACAAAAAGCGCGGTATAAACAGAAAAAAGTTAAGTGTTTTGGAAACTTCCATCTCTGCTATGAACACATGTTAAATTTTGTTTCGATCTGGCAACTCCTTCATATAGAAACAGGTGTTCACAAAAGACGCATCGGCGATTTTTTTACAATGGAAAAATTAGAAACGCGTGGTGTCATTAAATATTTACATAAAAAAGGTTTATCGGGACAAGAAATTCATAATGATATGGTGAATGTGTTAGGTGAAAGTGCTCCTTCATATGCAACAGTAAAAAATTGGGTTTCTGAATTTAAACGTGGCCGTACAAGCATTGAAGATGAACCACGTAGTGGACGTCCAAAAACAGCAACAACAACAGAAATTGTAGCCAAAGTGCATGATATGGTATTTAATGATCGACGAATAAAAGTGCGTGAAATAGCTAATATCATGGGCATCTCAAATGATCGAGTCCATTTAATTTTGCATGAAGAACTACAGATGAAAAAGCTTTCTGCAAGATGGATGCCGCACTTGTTAACAGTCGACCAAAAACGCATAAGAATGAACATTTCTCAAGCTTGTTTGGATCGTTTTCAGCGAAATAAAATGGATTTTAAGCGTCGTTTCATAACTGTTGATGAGACATGGATGCACCACTATACTCCAGAGACAAAAGAACAATACAAACAATGGACTGAAGCTGGAGGAAGTGCCCCAAAGAAGGCAAAAACAACTCAATCGGCTGGTAAGGTTATGGCAAAGGTTTTTTGGGACTTCAAAGGTATTTTATTGATTGACTATCTGCAAAAGAGTAAAACAATAAATTCAGAGTACTATTGCAACCTTTTAGATCGATTAAATGTACAAATTCGAGAAAAACGTCCTGGCTTACAACACAAATATAAATAATTTTTCATCAAGACAACGCACCAGCGCACAAGAGTGTTTTAACAATGGCTAAAATCAACGAATTAAAGTACGAGTTGCTTGACCACCCACCTTATTCTCCTGATTTAGCTCCCAGTGACTTTTACCTGTTCCCAAATCTAAAAAAATCCTTGCTGGCAAGCGTTTTACCTCAATTGAAGATGCAGTTACAGTTGTAAACCACTATTTTGAAGACCTTGAGGAATACTATTTTAATCAAGGGATAGAATTGCTAGATAAGCGTTGGACTAAGTGTATTGAAGTTTCGGGAGATTATATTGAAAAATAAAAATATTTTTGAAAAACTAACTATTCTCTTTCATTGATAGGCTAAGAACATTCCGAACCGCCCTCGTATTATACGAGTAATTTGCTTAACGGTAAGAAAATCTGTTTAAAAAATGTGTTTCATTTAATAGAAATATTACATTTTAATCAAATCCAAAGTACTTTGTTTTGATATAATTTAATTTACACATAAAAAGTACTATTACTCGTACTGCGTAAGGTTCCTAACAATAAAATTGTTCTAAAAAGCATATCCAATTTAAGCAAAATTAATCTTTTGCCGGTATGATTGCCGTAATAATATTATTGATAAAATATAACCCCAAAAACAGTACTTTTGTCGTACCAACCATATTTGCATAATTGCTACAGCCATATTTTCATTTTAAAATTTTTCAATACAATGAAATTCAGAAAATAATACTATGATTTTGACAAACATAGTATAAGTATTGTTGCAGAGAACATAATATTGCTGCCGTAAACATATCTTTTCTCTGCGTGCGGTGACCTTGCGAGTCAGCGCAAAGTTGAATTTCTGCATATTAAATTGTTTGGGAATTTTCTTTGCAGCTCTGCCATCATAACTGCCTATAAGTGCAGTTGCTCTTTCTTGCTAAAACCAAATGCTGTGAAATTGGATATGTATTCAGCGTAGTTCTGGGTAAAAAGTCTACATCTTTAAATAACGATACCCATTGACGGTTACTATTATAGCGTTTACTTCAAAAAAGTATGGCCCCGCAATTCAGCTTGATGAAACCGCACACCACACAGCAACTCGTTATGGGTGCAGTTCCGTCTCATGGACTACGAGTATATGTGGATTTGATTCACTCCATCCATATACGGCAATTTTGCATGTTAAAATACGGTCTTCGTACGATGCTTCCAGATTCGACAAACATGTTTACCAGCCTCATAATGGTCCATCTGATCGGGAGGGTTTCGCCAAACTCCCCCCTCAATTCCCGTTGGACGGAAGTGCAAAGCATGACAGCGCTACACTGTCTAATCCTCTTTTTGGTATCCCTTTTAAATAAAAATCAAGAATACGCCGATTGCTCACACAGAAAAAAGTTCATACGTTTTGTTTTTGTAGCACGATTTATGCGCCACCCTGTATAGCCACGATAAACAAATTTGTTGTCTCAGCCGTTTTTTTATGCAAACCGATAAATCGTATTTCGGTTCGTACAGTGAGCGTCAAAAGAAAGTTTACACCCACTACTACTTGTCCATCGTTATATTTTACATATTTTCAAAATAATATAGGCCGTGTTCGATTGGCAACTTGCTTAGGAGGTCGCTAACACGATAATTTAAGACTATTGTACAAGAATATATAAAAAATATTTTGTTTTTAGTAGACTAAAGCCAATTTGTGTTAAACCCCGTTTGTTTTAAATAATTTTATGTTGTTTTCTTGTTTTTTTTTACCGTAGGTCTGTAAAAACTCTTATGCTTTGATCATTGCAAAAACACACTCGTTGCTTGGGGTCTAAGGATATTGAAGTAGCCTTCAGCGAAACTGAAGTCATAACTGCTTGCAACTAAAAGTCTTTTCGACTGTCTTTTAAATAACTTTTTGGTTTCTCTTTAAACAACATTTTTGAGAAGAAAGCTATTCAAGAATAAAATTTAGCGAGTTTAAGCGAGCTCGGTCAATGCGCGCTCATAGTATTTTTTCAATAACTTTTTTTCTACAAATTACAAATTTTCACATCACACGGTTTATGATTCATAAAGCCAAACAGATCTTTTATGCAAAGAAATTTCAAAAAATGTTCGCTCAGTTTCGCTCGCCTTAGCGACCACTTACTCGTTTAGTAATCGAGTATCAATAAAATTCGCATTTAGTCTATCCAAGGTTAATTCAGAAACATTCCTTTTAAAAAGCTAAAGCATGTACGTTTTTACAAAAACAAAAAAAAATTAAAAAAAAAATGCTAATTTCACGGGTCAAAAGAGTTTACAGTAGCCAAAATTTTTGAAAAAAAAAATAAAATTTATATTTGGTTGTTTTACTTTTGCTTTTTAAACAGCTTGTAACCTTCTTGGCATTGATTCGACCTGATGTGCTGTAACTTTGGGTGGCATTTTTTACCTTTCATCCATTATAATTGTTTTCATAAACATCCATATTGGTAATTGTCCTTTTTTTGATTTAGATGAAATATATGAGTTCATATTTTTTGGCGTACTCTAGGCGTTGTTTTTGGTTACCACTGGAAATATACACACAGAAAACAGATTTATTGCTACAACCGAATTTTTAACCAATCGAATGTTTGTGGCTGCACGTACTATCCATTTATTCCATCAATACAATCGAATGTTGTTGGGTACACGGCAAACGGTTGAATAGACAAAGTATCGGAGACCATAACTAATTGAAATGATTATTGCTTATTATTATAGGTAATTGCTAAGTACTTTTTAAATTCGGTTGTCATTACCACGATCATTTCCTAACTAGACCAACTGATACTACCATTTCAGGTATTCGGTTATCTGACAGAATTAAAAAATCAATAATAATCAATATCGAGGTATTTTTTTCAAAATAAAAATAAATACAAAAATTTAAACCAAGTGTGGAATCTTTATTATTCATTCGAAAGGACACTCTATGCCATTTATATTTTGAATATAATTGCCTTGAAATGTTGGCAACTGTATTATGAAAATGAGTGTTCGGTGAGAAAAGGGTAAGATCCGCTGTTTTCGACCAAAATTTTGTTCAGTGAAGAGGCCCATTATTTCTGTCAATAAACAAAGTTGCCGCATTTGGGCTAAATGGTAATCAGAAGAGGTTCAAGAGGTGCCATTATAAACCAATGTTTGGTGCTGTTTATGTGCTGGTGGAATTATCGAACGTTACCGTGAATGGTGCTCCATGATATCGGACTTTTTCCTACCTGAAATTAAATCACGTAATCTTGACGACATTTGGTTCCAACAAGACAATTATTGAAGGAAACGATTCATAAAAATCAAATTTTGGTTTTAAAGTGTCAATTTCAATTCAAATATCAAGATTAAGCTGATTCTGATATATTAATCGCATTTAATTGAAGTAAAGCGGTTTATTAAAAAAAAATAGGCAAATAAACGTTATTTTTCAAAGAGTGAGTTACCCCACAAGCTAATAAGATCCATCACATTAAAAAACTGGTGAAAATGTTGAGGAAGTAAAGAAATTTTTTACGGATAATCGACGAATCACTATTTGAGAAGTTGCAGAGGTTGAAGACATATCAGTTGGCTCATGCCATACAAATATATCGGAAATTTTGGGCATGAAGCGTGTGACAGCGAATTTGTTACAAAATAGCTGCTCATTCGTCATTGCTTGTTCGTAATTAATTGGCCGGAAGGAATACCGTAACAATGCCATTGCCACTGTATTTACCACATCGTATTTGGCACCCATTTTCTTGTTCCCAAGATTGAAGAGACCCATGTAAGAAAGGCTTTTTGCGATAAAAACTGAAAAGCTGAAAGAGCTAAAGGCCACACCAAAAGTGCATAAAAGGACTGCTTCAAGGATTGGAAAAAAACGCTGGCACAAGTGTATTATATCTTACTATGAAGAAGACAAAATAGAAATTATAAAATAAATAGTTTTTGAGATATATTATATTTCACCTTTTCTATTGAACAGACCTCATATGTAATGACATTACCGTAGCTTAAAAACGAATCCAGAATCAAAATGGCAGGGACAATTTTATGAAATATTTCGTCCATGGGTGGTCAGGGTATATGGAAGTAAGAGAGATTTATTTCACAAATGTTCCGATCTGTTGTCTTTTTATACCCTAGCCATAAAGGAATGGAGATATCCTCATGTTTTGTATACCGATCGATTCAGAACATATATTTGAATTCATTGAACGGTGTCTATTTAAATAAATCCCTATCGGTCCATGTTTTTAAAATGGATCATTGGGGTCCATATATTCATATCATCTGCTTTAAATAGCTATATATATATATTAATATACCTTCCGATTGAAGGTCTTGTCTTTTGATACATATTAATTCTGATCTAGCATAATGGCATTACCGTAGCTTTAAAACCAAGCCAGAATCAAAATGACGGTGCGAATTTTATATGAATTATTCCGTCTAAAGGTGGTGAGGGTATATGCAAGTCGGTTTATACCACTGACATTTCATAACATGATTTATCTTCAATCTATTACCGAAACCGCAAAAACGTAAATATCGAAATAAGCACGCATTCTATTCTCGGCAAAATACATTTGCAGTTACATGTATTTTTATATTTTTATCTTTTGCTTATGTATCAAAACAAAATAAAATAGAAAAGGTTATTTATATGCGCATTCATTTGTGTTGTCGTTTAAATAGAACGAAGAATATAGAGTTGAAAACTCTTGTGGTTTTGTGGTTAAACAAAAATGTTGACGTTGACAGAATATAAAAGTTTTAAAACCACAAATCATGTTTTTTCTTCTTTTACCAAAAAATTGTTAACCATTTGGAATGTGTTCCGCTCCTCACCTCTGGTACTCAAATTTACAATCTGAGGACGCAGAAAAAATATACCATATCTAACCCTAACAGCAAAAAAGACTTACAGCGATTTTTTTTGAAACTCGCTTATTAAAGAATTTCGATAGAAAACTTTACAACGCTCTTAATCCGAAAATATAATTAAATATTTACATTTACAAAGATATAGAAAATGAAATTGTATCGGAATCCTCTAGATAAATTAGACAAAAATCTAAAATAAATAAATTAAAAAATAAATTTCTTTTTGGCGCTTACGTCTTTTTGTGGTTATTGATTTATATTGATCTGTCATCCGTCTTTTTCAGGATTAATCTAAAGCAGACTAAATGCAAAGTAAATCATAGAACAGACGCCACAAGTTATCACTTCATCTCAATAGTGAAACAGGATCTTCTGTGGTTCATAGGTCAAATATTGTAGCGTATAAAGATTAAAAGCAAAAGCTTAAATAATCACAAAAAAAATCGGACGAATTGTCAATGAAAAATACAAATAAAAAAGAAACAGTTTTTATTAAAGCAACAGAATCCAAACATTTATAAAATACCATAAGATTGTTTATGTAATTTTTGTTATTATAAAAAAATATGATAATTGCTAAATCTATATATACAAATTGCAATCATTTACGATGGCAGAATTTCTCAACAAGGCATAGAAAATATGGAAATTGTCAGGGAGAGAAAATTATCCTTTAAATCGGATTCCACGAGGAATATTTTTACTTACTTACTTAAGTTGGCGCTACAACCTATTGTTGGTCTTAGCCTGCGTCAGAAATGTTTTCCAAGCACTTCGATCTTGTGCGTGCTGTCTCCAGTTCGTAATACCAAGGATTTTCATATCTTCATCCACTTGGTCCTTCCACCGGAGCCTCGGTCTACCCCGTCTGCGCATTCCGTGGTAGTTGTCGTCCAACGCCTTTCTAGCTGGAGCATTCTGATCCATTCGACTGACATGTCCTAGCCAGCGCAACCGCTGTATTTTGATTCGCTTAACCACGTTCATGTCAGGATACAGCTCATACAGCTCACGGTTCGTTCGACGTCTATACTCTCCGTTAGCACAGCTGGGCCCATAGATTTTGCGAAGGATCTTTCTCTCGAACACACCCAGCATCGCTTCGCCTGCTTTCGCAAGTACCCATGCTTCAGCGCCATATAAAAGCACAGGTAGAATAAGCGTGTTGTAAAGCGTTATTTTCGTTCGTCGAGAGAGGGATCTGTTCTTTAGCTGTTTGCTTAGCCCAAAGTAGCATCTATTTGCCAGCACGATCCTTCTTTTAATTTCGGTGCTGACATTATTTTTCGTATTAATGGCGGAGCCGAGATATATAAACTCATCAACTACCTCGACTTTGCAACTGCCCGCCTCAACAATGTCGCCATTCTTCCGTCGCGACGTTTCTTTTGCAGTTACAAGCATAATCTTAGTTTTGTCCTCGTTCACTTCTAGACCCATCTTTGCCGACTCCTTCTCAACTCTAGAAAATGCAGCAGTTACCTCTCGCTCTATTTGTCCGACAATGTCGATATCGTCGGCATACGCGAGGAGAATGTGGCCTTTGGTGTTAACAGTGCCAGTTTTATTAACCACTGCATTTTCTAGTACCTTTTCCAACAGAATGTTGAAAAAATTACACGACAAGCTGTCACCTTGTCTCAGACCTCTTGTAGTGGTGAATGTCTCGGAGAGGTCGCTTCCTATTTTTACTGAGGACTTAGTGTCACTCAGTGTCATTCTACAAAGGCGTATAAGTTTTGCAGGGATCTCATACACAGACATGGTTTCAAACAGTTTTTCTCTTATCGGAGTATCGAAGGCGGCTTTATAATCGATGAAAAGATGGTATGTATCGATTTGCTTTTCGTGGGTCTTTTCCAGGATTCGGCGTAGTGTGAATATCTGGTCGATTGTTGATTTATTCGGCCTGAAGCCACACTGATAGGTTTGAATCAGGTTGTCTAATTTTGGCTTAAGTCGTTCACAAAGTACGCTCGCTTGGATCTTGTATGCGATTGATAGGAGAATTATGCCGCGGTAATTGGCGCAAACGGTCTTGTCTCCTTTTTTATGAATCGGACACAGTATACTGAGGTTCCAATCATCAGGCATGCGTTCATTCTTCCAGATTGTGCAGACTAGCTGATGCATGCACCTTATCAGTTCGTCTCCTCCGGTCTTATACAGCTCTGCCGGTATACCGTCGGAACCTGCGGTTTTGTTGTTCTTAAGCCGGGTTATCGCTGCTTTGACCTCATCTGTATTAGGGGGTGGGCATTCAACACCATCATCTATGATTGGTTGCGGGTTGCTGTCTTCAACTGGATCTTCGCCCGCTAATAAGTTGGAGAAATGTTGTCTCCATATCCTCAGTACACTCGACGTATCTGTTATCAGATTCCCATTTTCATCTCTACACGAAGTTATGCCAGTAGGCGAGTCTGTTTGGTGTTTTACTCGTTGGTAGAATTTTCTGGCATCATTTCTATTCCCGTAAACCTCAATCTCCTCACACTGTCGTCTTTCCATTTCTCTTTTCTTTTTTCGGAATAGACGATTTTCCTCCCTCCTCAACTCCCGGTATAGCTCCAACACTGCTCGCGTTGCCATAGGCGCGAGAGTCGTCTTGTAAGCTACGTTTTTAGCTTCATTGACGACTTTACAGTCCTCATCGTACCATTGGTTCCTTTCTCGCCGCTTTCGGTAACCAATTTCTTCTTCGGCGGCCTTTCTTATGGATTCTTGTATGTGTTGCCATTGTGCGCTGATATCATCAGGTGGGGGAGGGTTCGCTAGGAGCAGTTGAGATAACTTCGTGGAGTAGGCTTGAGCTGTCTGTTGTGAATGCAGCTTCTCGACGTCTAGCTTTCTCTTTTTGTTGTTACGTACGTGCTTTGCGGCACTTAATCGAGTGCGTACCTTTGCTGCTACAAGGTAGTGGTCCGAGTCGATGTTTGCAGTTCGGAATGTTCGTACGTCCAACACGCTGGATGAATGCCTTCCGTGGAATATTTTTACACAGAATAAAGAAGCTTAGAAATCGCCACATTGGGCGAGAAGACTTTCTGTAGGAAACATCTACCTTGGATTATCTTGATGAAAATTCAACATTTTATTAAATTATAATAGACGTGTTCTTTTGAGAAATAACATTTATACCCTACACCTTAAAGGAATGGAGATACCTTCATATTTAGTATACCCATCGACTCAGAAGATCAACACGTAGAAAAAAGTATGGTTGGGATAACATTATTGAAAGAGCATCGTACTATGGACTATTTTGAATGATATGGACTATTTTGAATTCTGACATAATTCGTTAACGCGGGGGGCCCTACATTTTATGTTATCGAAAAGTGCACTTGTTTAAATTAAACATCATGGGTGTATATAATTTAATAGATATGTAGTATTCATTTGATTTAAATTATTCAATCATTTAAATATTGACAGCGGAAATGATGAGATCCGAAATAGAAATAATTGGGTTGCATTTTCGCTATATTTCTATTTTTGTGCATGTTTGGTTTATGTCTCTCTATTTATAGAGATTTTCCTGTACTAAATAAAAAGTAGGAGAAACTAATAATATTTTCCAACCAACAGCAACAAACACAGCACCTGCATTATAAACAAAAACAAACTGAGCGAAAACAGCAATAACAAACAGCAGCAGCAACACTATCGAGATATACGCGATGATGTTCATGAGAGAGGAGTAGCTGTAAAACCAAAAATACGAAGAGTATTCTCTGCTGACTGCTCTGCCCGCAGAGCTAACTGTGTGTGTGTGTGCTCGGGGTAGCATAGCAGTTTGTTGTTACATCAAAAGGAAGAAGAGCCAAACAAAACAGTCGCTAGTCTCTCCTTGTGCCAGCCTCCTCGTGCAACAAGTACAACAGAGAGTAAAAAAACACGAGCATCGTCTGCAGTGCAGTGCCGATGACAATGCCAACGATGACGACGACATCAGCAGCGCCGTTTCCTTCGGTGTAGGTGGCTGTTATAAATACACAATGCAGGCGTCTATTTATAAATCACATCATCAGTCTCAACATCGAAACATCTGATTGAATACCAACAACCAAATCGAGAAAATCGCCTTAAACCAATTGCGAGTGAGGAGGGATAAATCCCAACTAGGGCACACAACGTTCTTGGGTACATTTTTGGTAGCCTTAAGCAAATGCCGAGTGGGGAGGGATTAATCCCAACTAGGGCACACAACGATTTTCGGTAGCAGGGAGAATTAACGTCTTAGAAGAAAATGAAGATGATAAAGACGAAGCAAATATGGCAACATCCTATAATGAACATAATGAGTGTTTAGTTTGTTTTACTTTCCCGCCAATTTAGTGGATTAAAGTGTCTTGAAGGGGCGATTAGTTTTTGGTGTATTTATGTTCGTGATCGAATCAATATTTTAAGGAAGTAAAGAAGTGTATTGTATTTTCAGATGATAACATAATAAGACATGTTTGGCGATGACACTGACTGTTAGTGAAAAACTTTGTGGGAGTCTCTGGATCAAACTTCATCTTCAGAGTACAAAAAAATTGAAAAAACAACATTTTAGAAGCTACAAAATTTTAAATATTTCTACACACTAAAAACAATTTTTTAATGTTTATTTTAGTTGATTTCCTGGACAACCACTGATAAAAAACAATTTATCAAATTGTTAGTGTGACTAACAAGTTGGTCATTTATACACACAGATAAATGACACGTTGCCACAACCGAATTTGTTTGCCAACCGAATGATTGAGGTTACATCCACCTCGAGTGATCCATCAGTACAAGCGAATGTTAGTTGGTGCTCTGTAACGTTTAGTAATTATAACTGAAGTATCGGTAGGAAATACGAAGTATTCGAAGCTCCAGAAAAGAATTTTTGGATCTAAAAGATCGCATGTCGCACTTGTTTAACGAAAAAAAAAATAAATTTTCAGTAGAGTCACACAACTGTTTTCTTTATTTACTAGAAGTATTCTAAACATAGGGAGGGTAATGTCGAAAAAAATATGATGGAAGATTTAGACTGAATAAATTACTTAGTAGGGACATAAATACTTTTACACACGTTTTATGCTGTAAAATAAAAAAGTACTGAATGTTTTTAGTCCAAATATTTTTTAATATATTTATTGATGTATATTGTATCCAAAAAGAATCTACTTATTCGAAATGTCCGCCTTTTGCCTTTACACACGCCTTAAGTCTGTCACTGGCCAATCGTCAATAGCTGCACGAACCTCGTCCATTGGAAAATTGGCCACAGCTCGAACCAAAACAGTCTTAAGAGATCCAATGTTGGGATATCTTTTGTGACAAACCTTGTCCTCTAAAACCGTCCACAATTTGTAATCCAATGGGTTCAAATCTGGACTGTGAAAGGGCCATTCTATGAAAATATCGCATTTTTCATTTCACACTTGAAAAGCGCTATTACAGCGATACGGTTCTCATTATCTGACCACTCCATGATGAAAGTTGAAACACTTTAAAAATCCCATTACAGACTAACGCTATTGAGGTTAGCTTTCAAAATCCATATGACATTAACGAGCTATGTTCAGTACTACTATTGACATGGGCGTGTTCAATGTTATAACATTATTTATGTCCATACTAACTGGATTAAAAACAAATTGCATATTATTTTCGGATTATTTCATTTTTGGTTATGATGAACGTTTAGATATCATCACCAATATTCGGTTACAACAACAGAATGTTGACAAAACTATTGGTCACAACTACCAGTTATGGCAACTAAATACATTTTACGGGTTTCATTGATATGACCGATAAATTAGTTGCATCGACAATACGATAACGATTTTTATCATATTTTGGTTTGTCGAACCGAATACCCATTGCCATTATAAACATTTGGTGATTGCAACAGTAATTTTTTTGAGCAAAGGATTTTTACAACTGATTTCCGACTAATTTTTTACCTGTGTGTATAAATTTTAGGTTGTTGGCTTCACTTTTGTTGAATTGGTATTTGGAGGTTAGATAGAAATGACAGTCACGACGTAAGATTTCACGGCCATTGGATTTCTCGCGCAAAGGAGTTATTGTTTCGTTGGCTGTATGGCAAGTAGCTCCATTCCGTTTGAGCCACCTATCGCCCAGGTACATATTTTTAATTTGTGGCCACAAAAAGTCCGATGACAGAAATGGGCGAGCATGTACTGGTGTTTTTTTTCATTTACAGAAATGGGCGAGCATGTACAGGTGTTTTTACATTTCCTACAGACCCGGTTTGCTGAAATTTGCGCACATTTCTACCGATTGTGGACACATTTGCTGACCAAAGAAATTACGAAGTGCACGAAATGTATTTTGATTTGGACGCCCATTTGCGCATATTTTAAATTTAAATTGAAATTTTTATTTTTCCACAATTTTAACGCGCTGCTAAATGGTGTACCTCTCCATGGTTGAATTGGTCAAACACTAAAGCAAAGAAATGTCAAATAAAGTTGGGCAAAAAACTTGACATTAACGTGTGATTCTAAATTAATATCGTGCATTATGGTTGGACCACCCTTTAAATTACTACTATTATCATTAAGATGTAGATCGTTCATAATAAAATTAGAATATTGTTTTTAACAAAAAGTCTCTTGACGTCCTTAAAAAATATTTGTTAAATAAAATTAAATGAATAAGATTGGTTCAGGCCGGAAACAAAAAACGACAAAGATAAGCAAAATGAAATAAATGTTTTCCTTCTTTTGTTTTTTAGAAAAAAAACTTCAAAATAAGACTGATATGAATGTGAATATTTTTTGTCATGGCTTCCGGCATTCATATGGGTAATTTTGTGTCATTTTAACCCTTATTTCGCGTTACCGATACTTTGTCTTTTCAGCCGATACTATCAGTTCCCACTATTGAAAATTGTCGTGTACCCAATTTATAATCGGTTATAGCGATGATACCATGGATAGTACGTGCATCCACCAACATTCAGAGGTGGCAACAAATCCGTTCTTTGAGTGTAATGCTTGAAAAGATACTCGGGAGACACAACAAACTAATTCTAAACAAATAAATGGTGGTTGCAACTTAGTATGTCGACTGCAACAAGCGAATTTCTGCAAATTTCAGTTGATTTACCTAAAATCCCATGGCTGGAAACTAATAATGCGCAAACACAACAAAAGTGTGGGGAAATACTGGCTACCATCTAAATTAACTTGGCGCAAACTGGCATCTGCCCCCTGTATCAATACAACAGATGCAAGCACACAAAGAAAATGCTCGCTTGCGATTGGTTCTCGATAGGTTTGCTTTCAATTTGTTTGGCTGCTGTCTGTACGGTCAACACATAACACGAATTGTTTGTTTGGTAAATATTCGGTCGGACGGCAGGTCGATTTGACACAGGTGCTATTTATAGAAAAACATTGTCTGTCTATTATTCGTACGGTCGGTGGTGGTGCAGCAGCACAAGGAAAAACCAAAATATAAATTGCATTAAATTGTTTTATTTTTAAAAGTCTTACATTTGCACAAACCAACCTTCTCAAACTGTACGTGTAACACGTCGTCTGTCCATTCGTCCGTCCGTTCAACTGATGCTTTTGAAAATTGTTTGAGTTTTAATTAGATTTTCAAAAAGAAAAACAACGTAAAAAATACTACAAAACAAACCAACAAAACAAAAAAAAAACAAAATATCAAAACAATACAACGTTTTCTTGATGTGCTCTCAATAATTTTGGGTTATATATAACATCTATTTTTAAATTATTCATACATTCTTTCTTTTTTAGCCGTATAAAAGCAGCATCATCATCAGCAGAGCAACCTAAGAAGTGAACAAAAACTTGTGGTTTTCGGCGGTGTGGCATGCATGGCACAACATTGTTGAAAACTGTCTGCCACACTAGAGGTGCATTAAAAATTGCAAACCATCCAACAAATTAAGAAAAAAAAACCTTGCTACTTCGGCAAAGAGACTTAGAATAATTGGATGCTGCTTCCGGTTCTTGTATTAAATAATTTGAAAATTGGCTGCGTAAACCAAGATATGGACGAGCAAAAATCTATTTTAAAGTTTTTCAATTTAATCAGAGGGAAACGTTTTAAGCAGCCTTTTATGTCTGACATCATTGAATGAGGGCTTGCAAGAACTGATTGAAGAGCCCATAAAATATATGTAATCTCTAATAGGATTTATAGAAAATTTGTAATGGTGTTTTGCGTCCACGTTTGCGTTCAAACAGCTGTTTATTTTTTTGCGGTGCGAAAAAGTTTAATATTTTTGTGTTGTGACATTATCCTGGAGTTAAATGATATTATTTTGCTAACCGCAGTAGAAAATTAGGATCATATGGTATTGCGCCTAATGGAAATATGCAGTTGCAGCAGCGCTGATAAACAACTGTTTTAATAGGGATGTGCATTTGCGGTGTTGCCATTAATAGGTATGGGTGGGTTTAGATTTAATCGAATTTATATTAAACGCGACTTATCGGAAAACGCGTCCAATATGAAAGCGACTTTTTCCCATACCTAACTGCCTATGTTTTTTTATATAGGCTTTAACGCGCGTTCATTGATTTTTGGACGCGGACGTGACCGTAGTGGAAACAGCCTATAATTGGCTGTTTCCACTACGGTCGCGTCCACGCCCGCGTCAACGATTTATCGAAAATTTGTAATGGTGTTTCCATTGTGTTTTGCGTTATCTCAAATCGAGGCTATTTTAATTGGCCGCCACGATCAAGTGATTAGACACCGTTGGTCTTCTTTTCTTTGGAGTGATTTAAAAGAAAAAGTGTACGTCAATAAGCCAAGAACAACTCATAAGCTAAAGGATGAAACAATTCGCCACCTTGACGACATGAAACCTCCATTATCTTTTAGAGTCTTTGCAAATATGGACCATCAAATAGAGGCATATCACCAAAGCCGTAACAAACATTTGGCCAAAATATTGCCAAAAATCATTCTTTCATAATTAGATATATTAAGAAAATTCTCTCAGGACTTTTTGTTTTATTGACAATTGACAACGTGCGTTTTAGTTGGACCACGCTTTTTAACCCGTTACCACTACATACACTTCCCTGCAGACTTCCGCCGAAACGATAACAATTTCGTCAATTTGAAAAATATTTGCTTTGCTAAAAAGCATAACGACAAATCTTATTTCCCCCTTCGGAAAACCAGACAAACTGAGACCAACACCTTTGCATCGCGTTAAAAACATGTTGTTATCAATAACAAATTTTTGGTTTTTAGGTTCTAAAAATAGATGTTACCATAACCCATACGAGTGGGTAATTTCAATGGCAAAGATAAAAGCGATTTGCCACGCCTTTAATTTGTTTTTAAAATGTAAAAATAACAACTTTGACATAGATATTGTTTTGTGTAATTTTTGGCAAGACGCCCACCCGTTCGCCTGTCGAATCCCACAGAAAATTAGAAAGAAAAAATAAGAGAAAATAATGAATTAGATTGAGTTGTCCCACAGAGGCACAGTGGACCGAAATGAAAGACACAAGATGAAAGTGTGGTCAATCAAACAAATATTCAAAAGAATAATATTGAGTAAGCAATTTAATATTTTGGTCAAATAAAAAAATACTGAAATGAAAACTAAATTGAAATACAATGAATAATGAAATATACAACGAATTGTCTCTGTCACTGCCTCGAACACTGTGTGTGAGACGACAAGTCTAGCCTATGCCCTGAGCAACCTGAAACCGAGAGAGCTATCGTGTCACTAAAACTATCGCGGCATGTCAACAAGTTCCTGAAAACTAAATTGAAATACAATGAATAATGAAATATATGTACACCGAATTGTCTCTGTCACTGCCTCGAACACTGTGTGTGAGACGACAAGTCTAGCCTATGTCCTGAGCAACCTGAAATCGAGAGAGCTATCGTGTCACTAAAACTATCGCGGCATGTCAACAAAGTTCCTGAAAACGACAACCACCCGAACTCTTTTTAATATCACCGCACATCAGCGGGCAAATTTTTCTACTTATTATACATAAATTCTGGAACACTGGGCATCTAGACGCCGTGCTTAAAGAAGGATTCATTGTCAATATGCTGAAAAAGGACGACCTCACAAATGAAAGAAGTGTGGAGGCATGCTTCATAAGGTTATTGCGAACATTCTTATCACAAGGCTTTCCACAGCGCTTAACGCCACGCTAAGACCAGAGCAAGCTGCATTCCGCCCGGAAGATCCTGTGTTGGCCACGATAACAGCCTTAGAAGTTTGTAGTCGAGCAGTTCGCAGAATGGTGATCCTCATGTCTCTCCATTTTGAGAAGGCTTTTGACATCCTCTTACTTGAAGCTGTATGGTCTGCGCTACGCTGCAAAGGAGTGCCAAAGAAAATCATCTCTCTGATAGCCAATTTATACCCCGACATAGAGGTGTAAAACAGGGATGTGTTTTATCGCCTCTCTTATTTAAGATCGTCCTAGGCAATCCTTTTTTTTATTTTTTTATACTTGTAATTATGTTATAAGTATCGGAGGTGTTTTTTTCAAAATAAAAAAAAATTAAATTCAACTGTGGAATCTTTATTGTTCATTTAAAAGGACATTTTATGCCATTTGGATATAATTTCCTTGAAACGTTCGCAACTGTATTATGGAAATGAGCGTTCGGGAAGATCCGGTGTTTTCGACCAAAATTTCGTTCAGTGATGAGGCCCATTTCTGGCGCAACGGCAACGTCAATAAACAAAATTGCCGCATTCCGGCTAAAGAGCAACCAGGTTCAAGAGGTGCCATTATAGCCAGTGACGGTTTGGTGCGATTAATGGACTGATGGAATCATCGATCAATATTTTTTCAAAAATGATGATGGCCGGAACGTTACCGTGAATGGTGCTCGCTCGCTATCGCGCCATGATAACGTACTTTTTGCTACCTGAATTTGAAGCATGTAATCTTGACGACATTTGGTTCTATCAAGACGGCGCTACATTCCAGACAGTGAGCGCATTATCTAGCGTCGTGACGCCATAGGCCCACTCCAAGATTGTGCGATTTAGCACCGCTGCACTATTTTTTGTGGGGTTATGTGAAGTCGCTTGTCTATGCAGATAAACCCGACACGATTGACGCCTTGGAAGATAATATTCGGTGCTTTATTTCTAACATACGGGCGCAAATGCTGCAAAAAGTGGTCGAAAATTGGGACTCTCGGCTGAAATTTATTTCAGCCAGCCGCGGCGTTTACTTGCCCGAAATCATTTTAAAGCCATAGTGACAAACCCTTATCTTTATAATAAAGCTAAATTCTTGATTTTAACATTAAATTATAAACGTTTTATTTCTTTTTGAAAGCCACACTTTAAAAAAACGCCCTTTATAATTATGTAAATAAATAAATATACTGTGCCACATTTGTTGGTGTTAAGTATAACCACAATTATTTTCCTAGACATTTCGAAGCCCGTTTTTACACTCCTTTTTTCTATCTGTTTCCCTATTTTTCCTGTTTTACAGAGCTCTTTCTGTATATAACCCTATTCAAGAGATGACATCAATGTCAATTTATGTTAAAATATTTTCTCACACCCAATTCTTCAATAAATCAGGTAAAAACGTCTTAAACTTCGGCCTGGTCGAACTTTGTCCGACCGCTGCTATATACATCTGGCCCTATAATAAAAATACGAATATTTATCACCAAAAATGGTTTTATTGTTTTTCAAAGTATTCTCCAGCATGATTTATACACTTTTTCATGCGCTCAAACCAATCGTCGAAGCACTTTTTCTACTCCGATTAAGACATCTCCAAAACATGGTTTTTGAAGCTTCAACTGTGCATCTCCTGGCGACGAAAATCGTTGACCACGCATTTTTTTCTTGATGTGCGGGAATAAAAAGAAGTCATTGGGTGCCAAGTCAGGCACCCAAAGACTTCAGGGAAACAAATTGTGGTGTACCCCTCAGAATTGACCGTCCTACGTTGCTCAAGAGGAACAGTCGCCACATGATCAGTTTTGCCGAAGAAACAGGCGATCATTCACTTCGAAGTGCTTCTTCCACGAACAACTTTAGTTGTATTTGGCTCGCCTTGTAAGACCCACACGGTCGATTGCTGTTTTGTTTCGGGCTCATACGCATAGATTCACGATTCGTCACCTGTGACGATCTTATAAACGTCTTTTAAAGCACCACGATTGCATTTTTTTTCAAAATTTCTTTGCGCCAGTCGACACGAGCCTTTTTTTGAGCGATTGTCAAATTGAGAGGGATCCAACGAGAACAAACCTTTTTAACGGCCAGGTGGTCAGTCAATATCGAATGTATACTGGTGGAAGAAATGCCCAAAGATGCATCTATCTCATGGTATGTCACATGACGATCTTGTATTATCAGTTCACGCACGGCATCAATGTTCTCTGGCACAACGACCGTTTTTGGACGACCTTCGCCACTGAGCGAGCGTCAGCCACGATTGAATTCATTAAACCAGTTTTTCACAGTGCTATAGGATGGTGCTTCATCGCCATACAAAGATTTAAGTTATCGTGATAATCCACGTCGAAAGTTGTAAAAAATGATCGCACGAAAATATCCACGAGTTAATTCCATTTTTTTGCCAAATTGATTTTTTCAAGTCACTGTAAACAACTCAAATGATGGTCGTACGTCAAAACGAGTACGTTTATGCTAGAAAATGTCAAACTTTCCAATGGAAATGTCAGGTGGCGCCAGGCAACACTTAGTGTTGTCTAGGCCAGAAATATATATAGCAACTCCGCAGACACTTCGAGGGGCAAAAATAAGTGGCCCGTTTTTTGGGCTCCTTCAATACACAAGTTTTACTCTTATTCAAACTGAAACTACAAAATAAATCCATAATTGGAATTTTAGTAAAATTTTGAATAATTTTTGCACCCATATGCCATGTTAACTACTGATCGGTTTTTGGGGCACCAGAGCCTGACGTCCAGCAGTTATGCCATTTTTTGTTAAGGTTCTAGTTGTTTCCCAACTAACAGTGCCTATTTTAATCATTGTTGGTCCACATAAAATTGTATCATATGCTCAAAAATGTGTACTATTTTCTGAGGTACTTTTAGTTCCTTAAAGGGAATTGTTTTCCCAACTAACAGCACCTATTTTATTTATCATTTTTTTATCCACAAAAAAAATTTTGATATAATCAAAAATGTGTACTTTTTTCCGATGTCCCCTTAGTCCCTTAAAGGGATTTTTTTTCTAAGTCATTAGCAAGCCAAATTGCAGGATCGTAGGGTAATTCGTCTGAACGCTATAGTGCTTTCCATAGACACAGGGGAGGAAGCACAGAGCTAGATCGTCTTAGAATTGTATGACGATAATAATATACAGTCGACTCTCTAACGCTATAGTGCTATAGTTCGTCTGCCCGCTGTCGTGCTTTCAGCAGGCACAGGGACGGACGCACAGACCTAGATCGTCTTAGAATTGTATGACGATATTAATATACAGTCGATTCTCGATAAATTTGGCACTCGTAAATTTGAATCTCTCGATAATTTGAAATGTTTTCTCTTGAAAAATAGTCGATAAATTAAAAAATTCAATATGATTTGGCCCCCTGATAAATTAAGGTTGTAGGAAAGGTATTCTACTCATATTTGAAAGTAGTGCCTACTCTCTACAATTAAAATTTGGTAATTTTTGTTGTCGGTGATTTTCAAATATATTTCTTCTTAGCTTTTATCACTAATGAACATTTATGGGACGATGATCGATTAAAGTCGCTCCCTCAAATTAAAATTACTGACTGATTTATTTTGAAAAAATCTCTAAAATGATGAAAAATAAAAATCACAACATTATTAAAATCTTGTTTATTTAAAAAAATCTATCTCTAGAAAGGTAAACCCTTTATTTACTACCACACGAGTTAGCATACTTTTATTTAAAGCCACTGTGCAGCTACACCTGCACCTCCTCAAATATAGCGAGCTAAGCAAGAACCTTTAACTTTCTTGCCAGCATCTCACCCTGAGTAGGGTGGGAGCGCAACCCGTAGTCGTAGGGTGTTAGGGAGGAGGATGCATATGGTTGGACTAAAGATAAGAAGACATTTTTAAACCACCGTAAAAGACAAAGCAAAGTCCATTTAAACAAAAGAAATCTCATACCAATAAAAAATAAATATTCCACTTTTAAAACGTCGATCATAAACCGAGTTTTTATGGCCACTCACTTACTCATGCAGAAGAAGAGAGCCAGAGTAAGAGAGCGAGAGAGAGAATACGTCATTTAGATACTAGGTTATGGTACTTACCTCTAATATTTGCTTATCCAAATCGGATGCAGTGGCTGCCTGTACACGACTGAAATCCAATGTACCCGGTGTTATGTGCAATCTTTCGTTATTACCAGAATCGCGGGAAAGATCTGAAAGATAGCAAAAAAACAAAATTGAAAAAAGGAAGAAAATTAACACAAATAGAGAATATCATAAAATTTTAAATATTTTTAGTTTTCTTTTTTATTATAATAAACATTTTAATGAATGAAGAACAAACAAAACAAAATGAGAGACAGCAAAAGTATGCCAAAGTGCAAAATATGGGAAACAACAAAGAAAGTGCTGAAATATATTTTAGGAAAACTTTTTTTTTAAATTACCTAGAATATAAACAAAACGTGGCAGAAGGAAATCATAAACAGTTTAAAAATAATCGTATGTTTTCCGCTGATTTTTTTCTTTTTCTGCAAATCTATTGTAAACAATTTGCAATTCAAAAGAATGAATGAATTCATATGGGACACAGTAGTTTAAGGCTACCTAGCTTTGGGAAGAATGAAAATATCTAGGCAACCTTTGGAATGGATAACATTTAAAAATTATTTTAGTCGAGCACAGCGTGATAAATTTGCTTCTACGATTTATTGTACCGACTAAAAACCCTTTTCTCTCTGGGAAATGCTGCTTTCGGCTTTCGCATTTCTTCGAGGCGGTTCTCTATTTGACTATATGTGTCACTATTTGTAATTGGATAGCTCCCTGCACTAAGAAGAAAATAACCTAATATAAGGTTAACTTAATTAACATGATTTGGAGGCTACGTTAACATGATTTGGAGGCTACGTTATATATGGTTAATTTAAACATTTTGTTGTTGACTGGTATTTAACAATAATAACACAGTACAACCAACAGCCAATCTGGGGGGTGAGAAATTCCAAGTCAGGGTGATGGTACTAGGTCAGTATATTAAAACCCTCAAAGGGTTTTGCGTTCGTATGTACCAGTTTTTTATGACCTTTTACATTTTTTCCTTATCTTGATGTTTTTTCGCTTAGTTGTAAAATGTTGGCAAAAACGTAGTTTGACATAACTCGAGAACGACTAGTTCGATTTTGCTGAAATAAATTGAGAAAAATTAATAATTACATTTTCTTTAATCCATTAATATACTGTTTCTCTACCAAATCAACATTTTTGCAATTAGAAATAAATTTATGAAGAAAATTTTGCCAAAAATTTTTTTTTTTTAAAACATATAAATCCCAAACGGAAAAACGTGTAGAGTCTTATAACTTTCACGTAAAGTCACATAACCTATAAACAAAATGCGACATAGATCATAGAAATCGATTAACGCGTTCTGCTTTTATTTACAATTAAGTGAAGACAATAACCCCAAAAATGTTCCACTGTGTAATAGTTAATTTATCTATTTTATGTTTTTTAGCCATGAAAATTGTTAATTTTAAAATAATTATTGTTATTTTAACAATGCATTGTTGAATTTTTTTAACCCTTAAAATTGTTATTATTAAAATTATTATTGTTGTTTTAACAATGCATTTTTTAACCAAAAAAATTGTTAATAAAGCGTGATCCATCTAGAGGTATTTTTTAAGAACAAAAAAAAATTCAAATCAAGTGTGGAATCTTCATTGGTACATAATTTGAAAGGACATTTTATGGCATTTATTTTTTGAATAAAATTTCCTTCAAATTTTGGCCGCAACTACGCCTCAGGGTTTCCATTCTGAGGGTCCGTTTATTGATGACGCATTCGAGCATTTCGACCGGTATGGCTTTAATGACACGCGTAATGTTGGCATTCAAAACCTGAATCGAAGCTGGTTTGTCAGCATAGACTTTGCACTTTACGTAAACTCAAAGAAAAATGTCTAAAGGTGTAATATCATTCGATCTAGGCGGCCAACTGCCTGTCCCAAACGTGAAATTAGCTGCTTTTCGAAATGACCTCTCAATAGATCCATCCTTTGAGCAGCTGTATGGCAAGTGGCGCCGTCCTGTTGAAACCAAGTGTCGTCAAGATTACGGGCTTCAATTTCAGGTAGCACAAAGATCGATATCATGGCGCGATAGCGAGCACCATTCACGGTTACGTTCCGGCTATCATCATTTTTGATAAAATATGTACCGATGATTCCACCAGCTTATAAACCGCACCAAACCGTGGCTTTCTCTGGGTATAATGGAACCTCTCTTATTGCTCTTCAGCCCAAATGCGGCAATTTTGTTTATTGACTTTGCCGTTGAGCCAGAAATGAGCCTTATTACTGAACAAAACTTTGGTCGAAAACAGCGGATCTTCCCGTTTCTCACCGAACGCTCATTTTCATAATACAGTTGCCAACATTTAAAGGTAATTGTTTTTTAAAAAATAAATACCATAAAATATCCTTTCAAAAAACCAATAAAGATTCCACACACGATTTGAATATTTAAATTTTTTTTTGTTCTGAAACAATACCTCTAGATGGATCACCCTATATTAAAATTTCATAGTTAATTTCCTGAAACAATACATGTTCAATTTAACAATGAAATTGTTAATATTATTATTAACTATGTAGATTGTTATAGAAATCATTTTTATTGCCAAGTAAACTAATTATTGGTTTCCTCTTTTAACCAGAAGTATAGTGACTGTTACAATTTTTAATATTAAATAAACCTACCAATTACGAGTATGTTTTTGTTTAATTTACATTTAATCGGTTCTTTTTCATTACTATGACTTGAACAGTTTATATTCTGGTTCAAGACCATTTCTCGTTTCTTTTTCAGAATCAACGTAAAAAAATGGTGAAATGTATTGGCTACGGTTGCCAGGCAGACTGTACAGCTTTTTCTAAACCCGCCAAGATTTTCTTCAACAGTCTTTGTTAACGATTACTTCGGCTACAAATTAAATGACTTATACCGTAGTCCCATTATGATTAATGAGAATTACCCTTTGTGTATGGTCTTCGAACTGTGCGAAAAGCAATCTTCATAGCGCAATGATATTGCGCTAGTATTTGCATTTGGTGGTGGTTTTTAAAAGAGCGAAATACATTGTCTTATGATCTTTATCACAATTACAAGATCAAAAACTTCAATACAACAGAGCCGAATGATCTTTAAATTTTTGTTTATGTCGAACATTTTCCAGCCTCTCTCTCTTGAAAAATCAAACCATTTATAATGTTAAATCAACTACTTTGTATGTATATTCGACCTTATACTTAGTAGGGACATAAGTACTGTTACAACATTGAACACACCCCATTTCAATAGTAGAACTGAACATACCCCTTTAATGTCATATGGGTTTTGAACACTAACCTCAATAGTCTGTAACGGGATTTTAAAATTGTTTCAACTTTCATCATGGAGTGGTCAGATAATGAGAACCGCGCTTTTCAAGTGTGAAATGAAAAAAAAACGATATTTTCAAAACGCTCCGGCCACTAGAGAATAGCCGCATGTTCGTCTACCGATGCATAAAACTGTTTGAGGAGACTGGAGATGTGAAAGACCTCCAATGGTCGGACTGCCCACGCTCTAATCGAACACCGCATGTCATCAAAGCCGTTAAATCAAGAATTCACAGAAGTCCGCTGCGAAAACAGAAAATCATGGCCCATGAGATGAATACCACGCAAAAGTCCATGAGTCGAATCATTAAAAAAGACTTGGGACTTGGGGCTTTCAAACGACGTACCGGACATTTATTGACTGCAGCTTTAAAAAAAATAGGATTGAAAAATGTCAACGTCTTTTGGGGAAATTTTGTTCACCGATGAAAAAAATTTTACCGTTCAGGAAAAATTTAACATGCAAAATGATAGTGTGTATGCGCGGTCATCTAAGGAAGCATCTGAACTGATCCCAAGTGTGGAAAAGGGTCATCACCACGCTTCAGTCATGGTTTGGTGGGGTGTCTCTTACAATGGGGTCACTGACCTGCATTTTTGCGAACAAGGAGTCAAAACATCGGCCAAAGTTTACCAAGAAACCGTTTTGGAAGCTGTTGTGAAGCCTCTTAACAATTCCCTGTTCCAAAACAAGCCATGGACTTTCCAGCAGAAATCTGCGCCGGCCCATAAGGCAAAAACGTCCCAGGCCTGACATCGAAAGAATTTGCCAGCGTCCATTTCCTCCGAAGAATGGCCCTCAGGCAGTCCAGATTTGAACCCATTGGATTACAAATTGTGGACGGTTTTAGAGGACAAGGTTTGTCACAAATGATACCCCAAAATTGGATCTCTTAAGACTGCTTTGGTTCGAGCTGTGGCCAATTTTCAAATGGACGAGGTTCGTGCAGCTATTGATGATTGGCCAGTGCGTATGTAAAGGCAAAAGGCGGATATTTCGAATAAGTATATTCTTTTTGGATACAATATACATCAATAAATATATTAAAAAATATTTGTTCCAAAACATTCAGCACTTTTTATTTTACGGCATAAAACGTGTGTAACAGTATTTATGTCCCTACTAAGTATACACTTCGAAGCGGTACCTGCGGGTCTATCTTCAAATCATGTCTTTTGATAATTGATAATTTTTCAGCCTATTAAATGAGCGTTTGGAAACCATATTATGATCAACCATACTATGATCTCCACAACCATAGTATGATCCTCACAACCATAGTATGTTTCACATACAACCATAGTATGATCCTCACAACCATAGTATGATTCACACGCAGCCATGTTATGATCCCTACAACCATAGTATGATCACATTCAATTATACTATGATTTTCAATATAATTTATTAGAATTTTTTAAGTTGTCGACAATAGATTTGAACTATGAAAATTATTCAAAAAAAAATTAAATTTAAAATAATAAGAGTGATTTATTTCACAGTAAAAATAATAAAATAAGTTTAAATAAACGTAAGCGTTTTTTTAAATGTTCAGTTAAACACAGCCAAAGCAGTTTGTTTAAAAATTTTAATTTCGATAAAAAAAGTACTATTATTGCATTAGATCCCTGCCAATAACATATGTTCTTAAAGCATTTTTAAATGAAGAAAAATTACAATCATACAGTATGATTGCCGTAATCATATTATTGTTAACATAAAACGCAAAACACAATACTGTTGTCGCACCAACCATATTTATATTGTTGCTATAATCATATTTTCATTTTTAAATTTGGCAATAATACTATTGTTACATTTCTACAATATTGATGTTGCAGCAATTATGCTATTGTCAAAACTAAATTCAGTTAACAATGCTATGGTTGCGACGAACATACTTTTATTACGGAGATCATAATTTTATTGCCGTGACCATGTAGCAACCATATTTTTTCTCTGCGTGTTTTTTTTCTATTTTCTGAAAAATATTCATCACAATTTGTAAGAGAAATATATTTATATTTAAAAGTCTAACCACTTGTTAACTATAATTATTTTCTCGACTTCATTCGCCGCAGGGATTGACTTATAGTGGACCGGAAGATGCTGCCAACATGTTAAAGAGATCCTTATTTTGCCTAACCCTTGATGCTTTGATTTTGTTCTGCAGTTTATATTTTTTATATATTTTGTTGAGACTCCTGTGCTTTTTCAGAAAGCTCTCCAATTGGCAATTATATCTTTGTCATGCGCCAATATTTTAGGGACTGTCGGGGTCAACTTCTTCTATGGACACATTTTCGCTTAAAGTGATACAGTTTTCGATGCATATTCTTCATATTTTGAGGAATTGACAGACTAAGCATTGAAGATAGTTTTAATTTTTTTTACGATTTTGTTGTCAATCAAGGAATTACTGCCTCATCGTTTTCAAGAAACCTCTAAAAGTGTTACCATCATTCAAGTTTCCGTATCCGTTCTTGGGACAGTCATCTTTGTGCCTAAAATTTGTAGGGACCAAAAGTCAATACGGTTTTGTGAATTGTCAAAAGTCAATATAAAACTAATTTTTAAATGAGGTGCGTACCTGCTAAAGTCATATACCTAAAAAACAATAACTTGGCAATGGGTTTCCACGGACATATGTCTTGAATATGCAAGGGATACCAGCCTCTTTGTGTACCTCTAGAAGTCAAAATGACGCCTAGAGGCAGCTAAAACGTTTTAAATTTTCTAAAGGAACAATCAAAGAACATATTTTGAAAATATGGCATATGTAGCAAAATATTGATTTCAATATTTAATAGATGAATGGTTTTTAAATATTGATTTACCTGGAGAAACACAAAGCAAACATTAACTTTTTTTTATTATTATACATTTAATAAATAAAATTATCAAAAAAACAAAACTATTCGTTATTTGGTCCCTGAAATATGACCAAATATAGTGTGTTTTTGGGGAAACCGATCTTCTGATATTACAAAGGGTAGTATACGAGTATTTGAAATCGTTGAAAAATTTCCTATAGGATGCGGTTATTAAAAATAAAGTAGGCGCCATGAAAATTTTGATTTTTGCAAACTCGTTTGCTCTACGGTCGCCACTGAGCGTCGCTAGGTAGTGGTTCCTGTGCAATGGCGCCCAATGGTTGAAGCTATCCCAGCGAGAATCATGCAGTCCCATGTTAAGTCTGATGAAAGGTAAAGAAATGAATTCCAAATTTAATATTTGTACGAAAATAAATGAGAACATTTTTTTAAAATTCTAACCTCCTACATGTAATGTTTAGTTATTTTCACATGTGATATTGTGAATAGCAAGCAACCAAACGAAATAGCTAGTCTGTCAGTTCAAAAATAATTAGTGTTGGCAGCTACTGCCATATTTGACCTTTATTAAACGCTCAAACCACTGTGCCCGCTTTGCATTTGAAGTGAAACGAAAAGGAAATTCTCAACACAATATGCGAGAAAATATGTTGAATAATTACAAAAGGCTATTTTTAGAATTCTAAGAATGAAGAAAATGGTCGTCAAAGTAAGATTTTGCAAATCATCTTTGGATTATTAACGACCAACAACAAAAATAAACAGAATCTATAAATTTCGATTCACCCGCCAGAAAATCCTACCACAAATAAGAGGGGGGGGGGGGGGAAACAACAACAACAAAAATCGTTAAAAGCCAATATCGAGAGGAAGACGTAAATGTGTATGTTTAATTACATACATAACTATATAATTGAGTGTTGGGTTCTACGAGGGCGACCGCAAAACTAACTGGCCTGGCACATTTTCTGTTTTACTAGCAACTTTTATTTTGTTTTTAAAAAGCAATCTTTTATAAGCCATCTGTCAGAATTTCCGAAATATTCAATGATTATTTTCTTTGTTACAGGTGATTGAAGTAAACAAGTATTATAATTTTTGAAAAATGGAAAATAAAGAGTTTCGTGCGGTAATTAAACACTTTTATATGAAAGGTTATACGCCGCAATCAATCAAAGATGAATTGGATTCTGTTCATGGTGATAATGCACCATCATACTCCACCGTGAAATCCTGGGTTCAACAATTTAAAATGGGTCGTTCAAGTGCGGAAGATGAACAACGCTCTGGAAGACCGAAAACTGCTACTACTATTGAAAACATAAGAAAAATATTTAATGAAGTGACTAAAGATAGACGAATAAAGCTCAGAGAACTTGCTGATATTGTTAAAATACACGAAAAACACGTTTGGAGTATTTTACATGATGAACTCCACATGAAAAAGCTATCCGAAAACTATCCGCCGCGTTTGTTGCCCAAAAAATCGTCCGTTGGACCAATTCCGAGGAGCTTTAAGCGATTTATCAGCGTAATCCAATAGAGTTTTTGCGCCGATTCATAACTGTTGATGAAACATGGATCCATCACTACATCCCAGAATGCAAAGAACAGTCAAAACAATGGATAGAAGCTGGTAAAAGTGGTCCCAAGAAGGCGAAAACTTTTAAGTCAGCAGGAAAAGTAATGGCCACAGTATTTTGGGATGCAAGGGGTATAATATTTATTGATTATCTTGAGAAAGGAAAAACTATAAATAGTGAATATTATTGTGCATTATTGGATCGGTTGAGTGAAGTAATCAAGAAAAAACGACCGCATTTAGAAAAAAAAGTTCTTTTTCATCAAGATAATGATAATAATCCTTCACACCCTGCATTTTTAACTCAACAAAAACTGGCCGAATTACGATTTGAAATTGCTCCGCATCCACCATATAGTCCAAATTTAGCTCCTTCTGATTATTTCTTGTTTCCAAATTTAAAATCTTGAAAAATATTATTTTTTTGATGGAATTAAAAAACTTGAAAAACGTTTGATAAAGTGTTTTGAGTTGGAAGGAGATTATGTTAATAATAATTCCAAAAAAACGGTTCTTTTTATGTTAGGCCAGTTACTTTTGCGGTCGCCCTCGTATATACAAGATATCTATATACTTGTACATGAATATATATTTTGAAAAGAACGACGCTTGAAAAAAAAACAAAAAATTAAATTCGTTTTTTTTTTGTTTTACAATAAAGTGATATCAGTATGTATGTACTTATATGTACTAGTGCGACAATACAACACAATTAGTTATAAATAGTCGGTAATTATTTATTTCTATAGTAGACAGACACACAAACATTGTATGTGCAGAGATATTGATTATTCCTTGTCCAAATTGTCGTTAAGTCACCAAACCTTAAAGTTTCTTCTTGTACGCGGGTTGATATTTATATTTCGAGTTCAGACAATACTAGCATTCCCAGATGTAATCTGGAACATCCATTGGAAACTTTGACATTTTTTAGCATAACTTCACTCAGAACGTGTGTGTGTTTACAGTGTGCTGAAAAATTAATCCCAGTCAAAAAATGGAATTATCCCGTGAACATTTTCGTGCGATGATTTTTTACGATTTTCGGCGTGGGTTATCGAGACAAGAGTGTTTAAATCAATTTGTTTCAACTCTTGGCGATAAAGCACCATCAAAAACCACTGTTAATCGCTGCTACCAAGAGTTCAGTCTCGGACGCCGTTCGCTCAAGGATGAATTTCGTAAAGGAAGTCCAACTTCGGTCACTTTGCCAGAAGCCATCGATACTGTGCGTGAACTGATTAAGCAAGACCGACATGTGACATACCGTGATATTGAGGCATCCTTTGGCATTAGTATGACAAGTATCGATAATATAATGCATGTTCATTTGGCCGTGAAAAAATTTCTTTTCGCTGGATCCCGCATAATTTGACAATCGCTCAAAAAAAGGCTGGTGTCGATTGGTTCAAAGAAAATTTGAAAAAATACGATCGCGGTGCTTCAAAAGACGTTTATAAGATCGCCGCAGGTAACGAATCATGGATCTATGCGTATGAGCCCGAAACGAAACAGCAACCGACCGTGTGGGTCTTCGAAGAATAGCCAAATCCAACAAAAGTTGTTCGTGGAAGAAGCACTTCGAAGCAAATGGTCGCCTGTTTCTTCGGCAAAACTGGTCATGTGGCGGCTGTTCCGCTTGGGCAACATAGTACGGTCAATTCTGAGTGGGACACCACAATTTGTTTGCCTGAAGCCTTCGGGGAACTATGAAAACGAACAAGAGAAGACGAATCATTGTGCACCATGCCAATGCTAGCTCTCACACATCTGCTCAAACTAGCGCCTTTTTGACCGGTCGAATTGATGGGTCATCCGCCGTACAGCCCTGGCTTGGCACCCAATGACTTTTTTTTATTCCCTCACATCAAGAAAAAAAGAGTGGTCAACGATTTTCGTCGCCAGAAGAAGAGTTCAAAAACCATGTTTTGGAGGTGTCTCAATCGGAGTGGAAAAGTGCTTCGACATGGTTTGAGCTCATGCAAAAGTGTATAAATCATGCTGGAGAATACTTTGAAAAACAATTAAAACATTTTTGATGATAAATATTCGAATTTTCATTATTAGGCCAGAAATATATATAGCAGACCTCGTACTTTAAAGGGTATCAGATAAATATTTTGAGATGTACCAAACGAAATGCCAAATTTGGTACACACCCATTCTATGGTGGAGGATATAAAAGGGCCTTTGTGGAAAATTATCATTCTTTTTATTTTTTTTTTATAGAAAAGGCAATACTAAAAGGGCCGATGTGAAATTTTTGTAAATGTGACAGCACATAGGGAAAGGGACCTAAGGGTAAAAAAATCAATTTTCACTTTTTTTTCTTTTTTTGATGTGGACAACATCTGAGCATCGAATGAGACCGATCCCATGTCACAAAAGTGTTCCCTCCCAGAGATATGCGCGTTTTATGAAAGTGAAGTCGACGATTCTAAACGCAAATAGAATGGGACCTAATCTTTAAAATGGCTCTCCTGAACAATAGTTTTCATCAACTTTTAATTTTTTTTGATGTGGACAACATCTGAACATCGAATGATACCGATCCCATGCCTCAAAAGTGTTCCCTCCCAGAGATATGCACGTTTTATGAAAGTGAAGTCGACGATTCTAAGCGCAAATAGAAAGGGACCTAATCTTTAAAATGGCTCTTCTGAACAAAACTGGTTTTTAACCTTAGGTCCCTTTCTATTTTGCGCGTCACATATATTGTTGTGTCACACAAAATCGCGCCCTAACTCAAGTTTTGTTTTAGTGAAAGCGTCAAATCTATATACTAATCGACTGCAATTAATAATTTTCGGAAATTCCGCGCAATGAATAAATGCAACAGTTTTTTGGCTCCCATGTAAAGTTTTAGAAAAACGCATAGGCCTTCTGCTTGGAACAACGACGAAATTTTCGAACTAGGAAATCGTCTCAACTTAGGTAATTGTCTCAACTTAGGAAATTGTATCATTTTTATATAATTTTATGTACCATATAAAAATAATATGAATTTTTGTTCCAAAATTGCTACAACTAAAAATGGACTGATTTGTTTTCTTTTTTTATGCAAAAAAAAGTAACTTCGGTGTATCTATTAATATGAGCAGGTGTGTACATACAGTATATACTCGTATGCACGTTAATAATTGTGTAAATACATGTTTTTTTCTGATATGATATTATTATTTTGTATTATCGCACAGAAAAATATGACGTTGACGCTGTTTAACATGCAAAAACACACGCGTACACTCTTCAAACAACACTTGTATGCATGGCTTTGTGTCATATAGACGAGTATTAGGCACGTAGTACGTATGTATGTATGTATGTAGGGGTACTTGTTGTATGTACATTATGACTCTCTTTGTATAATATGTATTAATGACATATTTGTTGAGTATTATCTGTCTGTCTGTGTGCTTGTTTGTATGTGTGTGCGCTCGGTTGGTTTATTTTTATTATTTCATTCATTTTTATCAATGGAAAGCCAACACATACAAACACTCACGAGTTGTACTAATGTTTGCTGCTATAATTTGTCGATTATCGACAATGGCTCTTATCACGAGAGTACGAACGTCGGTCGACGTCGTACTCTCGGTCGCCGCCTTTCGTTGTTTATCTCAAAATGAGTCGGGTTAATTATACTCTGCCGATTGGCAATTACTCGTATATCATTTACAGTTTTTAATATTTTTTGGAGCGAGAGCGGGAGAGTGACTAGGAGTCGAAGAGAGAATATTAGCTTTTTTGTTGTTGATCATTATCTAGGTTAGTTCTGGGAATTTGGTTTGAATGCTTGACTCAGACTCTGACGTACTAGAAATTTCGAAGAGAGCCTAAGAAGAGGCAGTAGTAAAAACACGTGTAGGTCGGTAAATACAGGCGGGATAAATTCTATATGGAACTCTTTGCAAAATGCTATTGTTTCTAAAGCGAATCATGGTTGTTAGCGGTATGTGGTGAAGATTCAAATAAGAACACTGTGCTGACTCAAACGAATTGACAACTTGTCCGAGTAAAAGTGGCTTAGTTTTGTGTGGTGAGGGCTGTGTAATAGACACAACAAAAAGTCTTGGTACCTGTCATCTAGTTTCAGGATTAGGTTAGAATGGGTGGTGAACAATTCTACCTTCACCATATGGTCAGCCGCTAAGGAAGTTTATAAGTAGTATGTCATACCAAAAACAAAATGTCAAAAACTCGGAGGAAGTATCGGTTTCAGGTGCGAAGCGGTCATCAAAAACAAATGCTACAGCCTGCTGAATTCCACCTAAAGTAAAATATATATGCAAAATATATATTTGCAAAAAAAAACAAATGTTTGTTTTAAGTTAATATTAATTCCGATATTTTCGCTGAAGAAATAACTCATGATACTTAGTAGGGTCATAAATACTGTTAAACACGTTTTATGCTGTAAAATAAAAAGTACTGAACGTTTTCGGACCAAATATTTTTTAATGTATTCATTGATGTATATTTTATCCAAAAAGAATCTACTTATTCGAAATGTCCTCCTTTTGCCTTTACGCACGCCTTAAGTCGCACTGTCCAATCGTCAAAAGCTGCACGAACCTCGTCCATTGGAAAATTGGCCACAGCTCGAACCAAAGCAGTCTTAAGAGATCTAATGTTGGGGTATCTTTTGTGACAAACCTTGTCCTCTAAAACCGTCCACAATTTGTAATCCAATGGGTTCAAATCTGGACTGCCTGAGGGCCATTCTTTTTTTTTTAATTAGCCAACACTCAGGAGTTTTCCCCTATACATGCAATGCGTTGGTCGTTGGAAAGCAAGGGATCGAAGGGGGGAAGAGGGAGTAATGTTTATTGACATTCGCCTTGAATTTCTGAATGTCGTAATTGGTGGGAAATACATTTGCCGGAAGTCGATTCCACATACGGACAGTACGGGCGAAAAACGAATTCGATCTGTAGTGTATAGTGCGGTCAACCGGCCAATCGATAACAAATGGGTGTGAATTTCTGGAAAGTCGTGTATCGCTGCCGAACATCCTCACTTCAGGAATAAGGCCACGAATGTCTGAAGAACACACACACCATGGAAGTAGCGATAGAACGAACAGCGACACACAACCCACATTCCGACGATGCTCCAGAGAAACAATAGAGTTGGATACCCTACTATTCCTATCAGCACCATCGCTCTCCTTTGAACACGGTCCAAAAGCTCCAAGGATGATTTTGGAGCACCTGCCCATATATGGGAGTTGTATTCCATCTTTGGCCTGATTGTATAGATATCGAAAAAATCAGAAGGAGTAAAATATTTTATGCACCGCTTTAGGAAGCCTAAATACATGTCTTGCCCAACGAGCGTCACATTGTATTTTCATGCCCAGAACATCAAGAGCATCTGATTGTTCGACATCCATACCATCGATAGATAATGACGACACTGTTGGGTCAGCGAATCGCTTGTGAGACAACAAGCAGCACTGTGTCTTACGCGCATTAAAATCTACTCTATTCACTCGACCCCAGTCGGAAATGGCCAGTAAATCCCGGCCAAGTGTCTCTTCCATTATTCGCCTTTTGTCTTCAATATCTTGAAGACTCGGCCTACGGTCGAA
Organism: Hydrotaea diabolus; assembly: GCA_963513945.1. NCBI lineage: Eukaryota > Metazoa > Arthropoda > Insecta > Diptera > Muscidae > Hydrotaea > Hydrotaea diabolus. The sequence goes on from OY740718.1 coordinate 161,484,998, forward strand.
TGAATATGAATGACATAGGTTGCTGTCATCCGCGAAAGAGTAGATTGGATTCACGGTCTGACCCAAAAGATCATCAATGAAAATGAGAAATAATGAGGGAGAAAGGACAGAGCCTTGTGGCACACCTGCGGTCAGCCTATGTTTATCGGATGAGAACCCATCTACAACAACTCGTATAGTGCGATCTCTAAGAAAGCTCGATATAAATCGAGCATATGTATTACCGAAACCAAAAGCGATTAGCTTTGATAAGAGTGCACCGTGCCAGACTCTATCAAATGCCTTGGATATATCCAGAGCCACGACCTTACTCTCACCAAACTGGTGGATAGACCGACTCCAGCTTTCCGATAGGAAAGCCATCAGGTCACCCGTAGAGAGATTTCTACGGAAGCCGTACTGTCTGTCGCTAAGCATGTCGTTGGACTCTAGATACCCTACAAGATGGTGGTTAACCATGCTCTCCATTACCTTGGAGAGCGCAGAGCAGTGGCTTCACCATTTTTAGGGATCGGCTGGACGTTCGCAACCTTCCAGCTGGGAAGACTCCTGCACGATAAGCAAGGTTGAGGAGCACTTACATAGGACTAGTGCCGAGATACCATCCGGGCCCGGGGACTTACTACCATCGAGATTCGCAAGAACCCTTTTAACTCCACGAGTACGAAAAAATATCTTAGGCATGGAACTAGATACGTTTTCGATCTCGGGGAGTGGCGATCTTTCGGCGCAGAATCCTGCTGGAAAGTCCATGGCTTGTTTTGGAACAGGGAATTGTTAAGAGGCTTCTCAAAAGCTTCCAAAACGGTTTCTTGATAAACTTTGGCTGATGTTTTGACTCCTTATTCGCAGAAATGCAGGTCAGTGACCCCATCGTAAGAGACAACCCACCAACCTTTTCCACCCGTGGGATCAGTTCAGATGCTTCCTTAGATGACCGCGAATACACTCTTATCATTTTGCTTGTTAAATTTTTCATGAACGGTAAACATTTCTTCATCGGTGAACAAAATTTTTCTGTGCAAGTTATCAGCGTGCTTCACCAAAAGACGTTTTCATTTTTCAATCCTATTTTTTTTAAAGCTGCAGTCTTTTTTAATGATTCGACTCATGGACTTTTGCGTGATATTTATCTCACAGGGCCATTATTTTCTGTTTTCGGAGCGGATTTCTGTGAATTCTTGATTTAACAGCTTTGATGACTTGTGGTGTTCGAACAGATCGTGGGCGGCCCGACCGGTGGCGGTCTTTTTCATCTCTAGTCTCCTCAAACAGTTTTATGCATCGGTAGACAAACATGCGGCTAATCCCTAGTAGCCGGAGCGTTTTGAAAATATCGCTTTTTTTCATTTCACACTTGAAAAACGCTATTACAGCGATTCTCATTATCTGACCACTCCATGATGAGAGTTAAACAATTTTAAAATCCCGTTACAGACTAACGCTATTGAGGTTAGCTTTCAAAACCCATATGGCGTTAAGGGGGTATGTTCAGTTCTACTATTGAAATGGGTGTGTTCAATGTTGTAACAGTATTTATGACCCTACTAAGTATAATGTGCCAATCAAATGTCCATTCTCTGCCCAGGTAAAACAACTCAAAGACAAAATCATTTAATAAAAATGTCCGAAAATAATAACGAATGAGGTTATTAACAATCTTCAACTGGAAATAAGCGCTCGGACTGACTTTGTTTTATTACTTTAAAATAGAAAGGGAAAAGAATTCCTCCATTTCCAAAAGTGTTTTTTTAACATTTGATTTTTTTTCTCAATTGAGTTTTCTTATTTTTTGCGTTTTCTTAATTTTAAATTTCATATCTCAATTTCGATTTGCACTTTCTAAATTTCAAATATCACTTCTTAATTTTAATTACCGTTTTCTTAAAATCAATTTGACTTTTTTAATTTCAATTTAAATTTCGATTTCAATTAGCGTTATGTATTTTGCTGATATAAACTTTTGAGTTATGACAATCTCGTAGTAAATGATTTATATGTATTTTATTTCTGTAGAAACTTTTGGGGAATTTTTACTTGTTTTATCAAATTGCTTTAAATTCAACTTTATTTTCATCACAATTACGCATCGCACCGTTGTGTACACACGCACCTGACCCTTTTAGACATTCAATAAACGATAAATACTGATTAGGTCTACCCTTCGTTTCATTACAAATAACACTGAATTCGACTGAATTAACTGGCCACCTACATGCAATGCACACAATACGAGTATATTCTAAAAATAGAGAGAATTAATTGAATGTCCAACTAAACAAACACCCCGCCGCCACCCTTTCTCTACGCGTCAGTCACATAAATGTTATGACCAGTCATGCATTAGCTCACTCTCCTACAAGTCATGTGTGTTTGTGTGTGGTGTAAGTAGAAGAAAGGTCTCTTTAATTTTTAACATCTTCTCCTTTCTCACAGTTAGTGTGTGTGTGGTACAACATGTTTTGTGCTATTGTTTTTGTTGAGTCGGGATTTTGATCGGTCGTGTTGTTAGGACGACATGAGCTCAATATCAGTTGTCTCCCACCACTACTACTACTGACTGACTAAGCCCATTGTAATTGCTGCTCTAGTCTGCTCGTACTACCACTACCACTACCACCACCACTACTAACTTACTTAAATAACCGAATGAAGGAACAACCGAACGACCAGCAAGCGATGACGAGTCTTTCTGTTCTCCTAACACCCGGTCGTTGTTTGACTGCTAGTGGTGTTGCTGTTGTTGTCATTATTACAGTTGTTGTTGTCGTTGCTGTTACCGTGTTTGGCTACGAAGCTTCAAGTATAGGCCGTGACCTGTTGTTTTATTTTTAGAACCGAGCGCAGCAAAAAAAAACTGTATATAAAACGTGCATACACTGCTATCGGGGTATATTTAGAAGCAACAACAACACCGCCAGCAATAGAAGAAGAACAAGTAGCAGCAGCAACTGCCACCCCACAACAATTGTATCAGCCGACCACCAGCAGCAACAAAATGAAGAGCACTACATTCAGCTAGCAGCAGCAGCAACACCAACCAGCATGAACAGCAACAAAATGTAATTAAAAAACAAACGTTTTATTGTCGTTCACACATCCCTGTGTACATTTAGTATAAGTACATATTTACACACCGTCGTCGCACAGTGCTTTAGAACACCGCCCTAGCTGGAAAGCGAAAAGCAAAGCATATTGATAGCGAGAAACAGTTACAAAGCGTTTTTTTCGAGCTGAATCGCATTGCTAGTGTGAATTCTTTGCTGTGCAGTTGTGTTTTTTGGAATTGATAAAATTTGTTAAACCCATCCATCCAATGACAATCCCACGACAGCCGGATCTATAGACCGGATTGACGCGAAGAGCAATTCTACGGCCAAGAGATGTCATCATGGCACACAGTTGCGCCGCAACAACAACAACGATCAAAAAAAACATTACCTTCCACACAAATTAATATTTACAAGATACATCATAAATAGAAAACACGAAGATTAGACAGAATTTTAGCGCCGTTCCTTGCATTCAATCTGACGACCCCAATCTATCTTCTCGCACCAAACAGCTCCGCATTGAGCGCAAACTCATACAGATACTCTGTATCTGCAAACTCCATCTAGAGGTACTTTTTCAGCACAAAAACAAATATAAGAATTCAAATCAAGTGTGGCATCAAATTTGAAAGGACATTTTATGGCATTTATTTTTTGAATATAATTTCCTTCCAATGTTGGCCATTCTGAGGGTCCAATTTTGGATGACTCGTTCGAGCATTTCGACAGGTATGGCTTTAATGACACGCGTAATGTTGGCTTCCAAAACCTGAATCGTAGCTGGTTTGTCAGCATATACTTTGGACTTTACGTAACCCCAAAGAAAATGTCTAAAGGTGTGGTATCACTCGATCTAGGCGGCCAACTCACCAGTCCAAAACGTGAAATTAGCTGCTTTTCGAAAGGACCTCTCAACAAATCCATTGTTTGAGCAGCTGTATGGCAAGTGGCACCGTCCTGTTGAAACCAAGTGTCGTCATGATTACGGGCTTCAATTGCAAGTAGCATAAGATCGATATCATGGCGCGATAGTGATGACCATTCACGGTTACGTTCCGGCCATCATCATTTTTAAAAAAATATGCACCGATGATTTCACCAGCTTATTAACCGCACCAAACCGTGGTTTTCTCTGGGTATAATGACACCTCTTGAACCTCTTCTTGTTGCTCTTCAGCCCAAATGAGGCAATTTTGTTTATTGACTTTGCCGTTGAGCCAGAAATGGGATCTTTCCGTTTCACACCGAACGCTCATTTCCATAATACGGTTGCCAACATTTGAAGGTAATTTTTTTTTAAAAAAAAATAAATGCCATAAAATGTCCTTTCAAATTACCAATAAAAATTCCACACTTGAGTTGAATTTTTATATTTTTTTGTTCTGAAAAAATACCTCTAGATGGGTCACCCTATATAATGTTAACTAAACCATAAATAAACATGATTTGGAGGCTACGTTATATAAGGTTAATTAGGACATTTTGTTGTTGACTGGTATTTAACAATAATAATAATTAATTTCACTATTCCATGGTTGATTTTTTAACCATGAAATTGTTAATTTTAAAATAATTATTGTTGGTTTAACAATGCATTTTTGTTTAACCATTAAAATTGTTATTATTAAAATAATTATTGTTGTTTTAACAGTGCATTGTTTTTAACCAAGAAACTTGTTAATATTAAAATTTCATAGTTAATTTATTAAAACAATAATTTAACAAAAAAACTGTTAATAGAAATCATTTTTGCTGTTAAGTTAACTAATTATTGGTTATCTCTTTTAACCAGAAATATGGTTACTGTTACAATTTTTAATATTTAATTAACCTACTAATTATGTTTTTGTTTTGTTTACATTTAATCGGTCTTTTTTCATTATTATGACTTGAACAGTTTTTATTCTGGTTCAAGACCTTTTTGTTGTTTCTTTTTCAGAAACAACGTAAAAAATTGATGAAATGTATTGGCTACGGTTGCCAGGCAGACTGTTCAGCTGCTTCTAAACCCGTCAAGGTTTTTCTTCAGCAGTCTTTGGCAACGATTACTTCGGCTACAAATCAAATGACTTATACTGGAGTCCCATTATGATTAATGAGAATTACCCTTTGCGTATGGTCTTTGAACTGTGCGAAAAGCAGTCTACATAGCGCAATGATAAGATTGTACAGCAAACGTTTGCATTTGGTGCATTTGGATAAATTGTCTTACGATCTTACTCACAATTACACCCACGTTCAGAGCAGAGGAAAAAAAGAAAAAAAAGAGTGGGGAGGATAAGACAGTCGCAATCGTTGCAACTTCGTGCAACTTAATTTTGAACTTCGTATAACAAAAAGCAGATCAAAAACTTCGATACAACAGAGCCGAATGATCTTTAAATTTTTGTTTATATAGCACATTTGTATGCCTCTCTCTTGGAAAAAGCAACCTTATATAATGTTAACTCAACTGCTTTGTATGTATATTTGACCTTATATAACGTTATTTTGTCTTCGAAATCAAACATTTACCATGACACATGGTTAAAAAAATCATTGTTTTTCCGGCTCAGTGTATAAGTAGAGTAGTAGAATTATTATCATTGATTGAAAAGAAAGCCCAATTTAATTAAATGTTGGGGAAAATACTTATGTATATACCCAGCAAACCAAACCTTCTGAATTCTGTACGACAATCGACAAAATGTTCCGATTTCGGATCGGAATTCTTAGCGAGTTCGTAACGAAAAACATATGAGAAGATTGACACGAATTCTGAACTACTTCTTTGAGGGAATTCTGATGTTTTTGTCGAATTTTCGAACCGATTACTGGCCGAATTCTGAACTGTAGTCTTGGGAAATTGGAAAGAAAGTTGCGATTTCTCGTCGAATTCAGAACTAATTCTGAACGTTTTCGTTCAGAATTCTGGCATTAAGTCTTATTTAATTCTGATGTTTTTACCGACATTTTGAACCGAATTCTGAACGAATTCTGAGCTTATGTCATGGTAAATTCTGAATGTAAACAATCAAAAAGAAGAAAATATTTTTGTTCTACAAAAAAAAAGTTGTAAAACATCTTTAAAAAGCGTTCGGAAAAACTTTTAGTTACAAGCAGGGGTGTCTGTAGTTTCGAAAAGCGCCACTTTACTATAATGTAACCGCAAGCAATAATTGTGCTGTAACTATGTTTAGTGGCTATACACTTAAGGGCAACCAGTTTTGCATTTAACGAGAACTGCCAGAAGTAGAGTTTTCCTCCGAACACAATAAAAATCCCTCACACAGTCCAGCTAACCAAACGTTCAGAATTCGGTCAGAATTCTGTACTGTAAACAAACAAAAAACAAGAATTTGAAATAAAAAATACCTTAGACAAACAGTTAAGAATTTGTTCAGAAGTAGTTCCGACATGTCTGAACACAAAACCAATAACTGTAAAATATGAAGCAAATAACAAAAATTTTAAACAAACAGACTGCCTTATATAAATAGTTTAGAATTCGTTGCGAGTTCATTAAGAGAAGTCTGATCAAAAAATTTATAAAAAATCCCACTGACAAGTCTAACGGAATTCGGGCCGAATTCGTTCAGATATTTCGGAACATAATAAATAAAAAAAATCATCAGACAAATCGAACAGAATTCGTAACGATTTAGGTAAGAATTCTCGATAGAGTTCAGATATCAGACATTGTCGGCAAATTTAGTTTACTGGGTACATTAAAATAACATTATAGATATGAAAAGGGTGGCCATACTAGTGATTTCTTTTTGAATTACGTACATGTTATTTTGGCAGAGGCAGCACTTCCCCCCTCGAAATCTTGTCAGAATGTCATAATCGACTCAGTTCCGGAATATCGCACCAGTCTGATGCGAAGATCGCTCACAATATTTAACTGACTCAGCATTTGAAGTGACACAAGTATCGGAATCGTTATCGCTTCTTAGTTAAGGCGAAGTAAAAAAATTAAATATGTACTCATATATAAAAATTCGTTTTTAATATTTGTATATGTGACAGCGCATAGAGAAAGGGGCCTAAGGGTAAAAAAATCAATTTTCACTTTTTTTTATGATGTGGACAACATCTGAGTATCGAATGAGACTGATCCCATGCCCCAAAAGTGTTCCCTCCCAGAGATATGCGCGTTTTATGAAAGTGATGGTACACCAAAGATACACGTATTTAAATCTTTAAAATGGTTCTCCTGAACAAAACTGGTTTTTACCCTTAGGTCCCTTTCTATTTTGCGCGTCACATATATATTTTTATACTCTATGTAGAGGGCGGTTCGGAAACTTCTTAGCCTAGCACAAAAAGCGCGGTATAAACAGAAAAAAGTTAAGTGTTTTTGTTCTGCTATGAACACATGTTAAATTTTGTTTCGATCTGGCAACTCCTTCATATAGAAACAGGTGTTCACAAAAGACGCATCCGCGATTTTTTTACAATGGAAAAATTAGAAATGCGTGGTGTCATTAAATATTTACATAAAAAAGGTTTATCGGGACAAGAAATTCATAATGATATGGTGAATGTGTTAGGTGAAAGTGCTCCTTCATATGCAACAGTAAAAAATTGGGTTGCTGAATTTAAACGTGGTCGTACAAGCATTGAAGATGAACCACGTAGTGGACGCCCAAAAACAGCAACAACAACAGAAATTGTAGCCAAAGTGCATGATATGGTATTAAATGATCGACGAATAAAAGTGCGTGAAATAGCTAATATCATGGGCATCTCAAATGATCGAGTCCATTTAATTTTGCATGAAGAACTACAGATGAAAAAGCTTTCTGCAAGATGGGTGCCGTACTTGTTAACAGTCGACCAAAAACGCATAAGAATGAACATTTCTCAAGCTTGCTTGGATCGTTTTCAGCGAAATAAAATGGATTTTAAGCGTCGTTTCATAACTGTTGATGAGACATGGATCCACCACTATACTTCAGAGACAAAAGAACAATCCAAACAATGGACTGAAGCTGGAGGAAGTGCCCAAAGAAAGCAAAAACAGTTCAATCGGCTGGTAAGGTTATGGCAACGGATTTTTGGGACTTCAAAGGTATTTTATTGATTGACTATCTGCAAAAGGGTAAAACAATAAATTCAGAGTACTATTGCAACCTTTTAGATCAATTAAATGTACAAATTCGAGAAAAACGTCCTGGCTTACAACACAAATATAAATAATTTTTCATCAAGACAACGCACCAGCGCACAAGAGTGTTTTAACAATGGCTAAAATCAACGAATTAAAGTACGAGTTGCTTGACCACCCACCTTATTCTCCTGATTTAGCTCCCAGTGACTTTTACCTGTTCCCAAATCTTAAAATATTACTTGGTGGCAAGCGTTTTACCTCAAATGAAGATGCAATTACAGTTGTAAACCACTATTTTGAAGACCTTGAGGAAAACTATTTTAATCAAGGGATAGAATTGCTAGATAAGCGTTGGACTAAGTATATTGAAGTTTCAGGAGATTATATTGAAAAATAAAAATATTTTTGTAAAACTAAATATTCTCTTTCATTGATAGGCTAAGAACTTTCCGAACCGCCCTCGTAAGCGAACTTGAAAAATAAAACTTTTCTTAAACCAGGTTTATCTAACACTGATTAATTAGACACTAAGTTCCGGACGACTATTCGTACTAGCTGGGTCAACTAAACCACAGTGCAGCGACGCCTTCTTGATACATTTTATTTGTCAACAAAAAAGAAGTCAATATGAATTTAAAATTCAGTAAAATTTCTGTTAATAATAGTAATAAACACACTAAGTATCGATAATGAAATTAAATATTTGTGCTTTCTTTCGCCCAGTAATGCAAGGGTTCAATTATTACGACGACGATTATTATTGTTTTTCTTTTTATTGTTAGTTGTTGTGAACGGCGATAGAAAACAAAATCTAGTTTCCATTGAACTGAAATAAAATCAAAATGCGCCTAATAAATACGTTTGCGTTTCTAAAGTAATATAAATAACTTGAACAAAAATAGCTTTGGAACAATTTCATCATTTTATTATTAATTATTGTTTGTCATTGTCAGATTGTGGATCAAAAGGCCAGTGGGTTTTACAGGATGGGAGGGGGAGGGGATTGTGCAATCTGCGATAACAAATACTTTTCTTTAGTGTTTTTGATGGATTTTTTTTGCTTGTTAAATAACACTAGTTTACAAAGATTTCCTCGACGCTTACAAATAACTAAACTGGATATTTAAAATTATTTTTCCGTATTCAAAGGTAAACTCTGCATTACAAATTCAGGTTAGCAAAAGATAGGTCGATTCTGAGAGTGAGGGGTGAAAATATAGGCTAAATAAGAAGACCCGTATCGCGGCGATTGTTTATGTTAGTTCGAATTTTTTTTTTAATAGACCTTCGAACTTTGCAGTCAAATGCTGATTTTCAGCATATTGTTTATATGTGACAGCGCATAGAGAAAATCAATTTTCATTTTTTTTTTTTCTATTTTTGATGTGGACAACATCTGAGCATCGAATGAGACCGATCCCATGCCCCAAAAGTGTTCCCTCCCAGAGATATGCGCGTTTTATGAAAGTGAAGTCGACGATTCTAAGCGCAAATTGAAAGGGACCTAATCTTTGAAATGGCTCTCCTGAACAAAACTGGTTTTTAACCTTAGGTCCCTTTCTATTTTGCGCGTCACATATGGGTTTTTGGCTATAACTCGTCGACTAATTGATATTTTTTCAATCAGTAAAAGCCAAATTATTGCTAGAGACCTGTCCAACAATTAAATTTTTTTTAAAAATTGCTTTAGAAAATTTGTGTGGTGCTTATAAAGCAAAATGTTGGAATTTTTTTTTTTCATGCTTTTTGAAAATTATTTCCACAAAAGGACTAGCAGTATTCAACCGCTTAAACGACATTTTCCCAAGACTTAGTAACGCCAAAATTCAGGAAGGGGTTGTTAATGGTCCCGTCATACGGAAACTAATGAGTCCTCAAGATTTTGACCAAGTTCTGACAGACCGAGAATTAAATGCATGGCTCGCATTGAAAGCAGTCATTGACTTCTGGGTAAAGAACGCAAAGACAACTACAGGCAATCTGTTGCAAACATGTTGGCAGCTTTCGGTGAAATTGGGGTTAATAAGTCGTACAAAATTCATCTCTTGCATCAGGATCTTGATCAACTTGCCCAACAGTTGCCAACTAAATCTGATGATTAAGGCTAACGTTATTACCAAACTGCGCTTCATAATTCTAACATCTTTGTCAGAGTGAGCAATTTAAACATGTTAACGATTAAAAACTATTTTCGTTTCTGGTACAGAGGAAAGAAATCTCCAGATGCAATACTCGCTGAAATTTGTTGGTGGTATAAAAACACCTTTGAAGAAGAGGAAGACGAGGAAAAAGAGGAAGAAGGGAAGACAAAGATGAAATTCCAGAATATCTGTTGGACGAAATTATTGAACTTTCTGATGATGATGACCAAGATATTAGAGAGAGCAGTGATGTTGATCCACTGCCGCCTGCTAAACGGCAACTGGCCAAATTATTAATTTAATTTATTTAATTTTTTTACTTAAAACTTTTCATAACTAACATTTAAAAATTTTATTTTTTTTACATATTTTCATAATTTCTTTTTTAATGTTTCTTCAAAACCAACACTGAACAAAATTGATACATAAAATATGAGAAATAAATTAATATTAAGCTGAAAAACGCAAGTTTTCTTTTCAAATGAAACTAATTGAAGAAACTGAGAAGCATATTCTTGACCAAACAGAAAGCAAAATAGACTTATTTTTGTGGAAAATATCTTCAAAAAGCATGAAAAAAAAATATTTTTCCAACATTTTGCTTCATAAGCACCACAAAAATTTTCTAAATCATTTTTTTAAATATTTTTATTGTTGGCTTTTAGAGATTGAAAAAATATCAATTAGTCGACGAGTTATCGAATACGATCTAAGCATATCTGTCTGTCTGTCTAAAGAAAACTAAAGGTCGCATTAATGAAGTTAGGTGGCTGAAATTTGTGTTGATACCTTGAAACGCTTGGTTTTGAAAATGGGACTGCAATCTGATGAAAACCAAAGATCGTCCTGATATCCACGTCATTAATCGTCGGTTAAAAATGTGGTTTGTCATGACTCTATAGCGCTCATCGTTGACTGAAGTGGGGTTTCCAGCAACGATTTCAAAGAAAAAAATCAGCAAAATCATTATCATTCGGATTATTTTCCAACGTTGATCAAGCGTAAAAAGATTGGTTTCGGTACAAGGAGCTATGGTAATGGGGTTCTCTCTAGATAATGAGCGGCAACAAGTTATCGCTGTCTAAAAACTATAATGATAATACTAGATGAAAAAAAATGCTTTGCCTGCAAGCAGAGATACCAACAATAGTTTGTTCTCTGCAATCAAAGTATGGTCGTCGCAACCATAGTATTGTTTTTTGAATTTCATTTTTACAATAGTATGTTTGCGGAAATATTAATATTGTTAAAATGTAACAATAGAATTGTTGCCAAATATAAAAATGGATGGTGGGACAAAAGTATTGTTTTCATGGGTTTTATGTTAACAATAATATGATTACGGCAATCATACAAGGGCTGCTATATATGTTTCTGGCCTAATAATGAAAATGCGAATATATATCATCAAAAATGGTTTTATTGTTTTTCAAAGTATTCTCCACATCATTTATACACTTTTGCATGCGCTCAAACCAATTGTCGCTCCAACCACGCATTTTTTTTCTTGATGTGCGGGAATAAAAAGCAGTCATTGGATGCCAAGTCAGGGCTGTACGGCGGATGACCTATCAATTCGACGTTTTTTCCGGTCAAAAAGGCGCTGGTTTGAGCCGATGTGTGAGAGCTCGCATTGTCATGGTGATTCGTCTTCTCTTGTTCGTTTTTCGAATTTTTCCGAAGACTTCAGGCAAACAAATTGTGGTGTACCACTCAAACTTGACCGTCCTTCGTTGCTCAAGCGGAACAGTCGCCACATGACCAGTTTTTTCGAAGAAAGAGGCGATAATTTGCTTTGAAGTGCTTCATCCGCGAACAACTTTCGTTGGATTTGGCTCCCACACGGTCGATTGCCGGTTTGTTTTGGGCTCATACGCATAGATTCATGATTCGTCACCTGTGACGATCTTATAAACGTCTTTTAAAGCACCGCGATCGTATTTTTTCAAAATTTCTTTGCACCAATCTACACGAGCTTTTTTTGAGCGATTGTCAAATTGTGCGGGATCCAACGAGAACAAACCTTTTTACAGCCAGGTGTTCATTCAATATCGAATAAATGCTGGTGGAAGATATGCCCAAGGATGCCGCTGTCTCACGGTATTGCTCATGACGATCTTGCATTATTAGTTCACGCACGGCACCAATGTTCTCTGGCGTTGTGCCGTTTTTGGACGACCTTCGTCTTTGAGTGAACGTCGGCCACGATTGAATTCATTAAACCAGTTTTTCACAGTGCTACGAGGGCGACCGCGAAACTAACTGGCCTGGCACATTTTCTCTTTTACTAGCAAGTGTTTTTTTTTGTTTTTTAAAAGCAATCTTTTATAAGCCATCTGTCAGAATTTCCGAATTTTCAATGATTATTTTCTTTGTAACAGGTGATTGAAGTAAAAAAGTTTTATAATTTTGAAAAATGGAAAATATAGAGTTTCGTGCGGTAATTAAACACTTTTATATGAAAGATTATACGCCACAATTAATCAAAGATGAATTGGATTCTGTTCATGGTGATTATGCACCATCATATTCCACCGTGAAATTCGGGTTCAACAATTTAAAATGGATCGTTCAAGTACGGAAGATGAACAACGCTCTGGAAGACCGAAAACTGCTACTACTATTGAAAACACAAGAAAAATATTTAATGAAGTGACTAAAGATAGACGAATAAAGCTCAGAGAACTTGCTGATATTGTTAAAATACACGAAAAACAAGTTTGGAGTATTTTACATGATGAACTCCACACGAAAAAGCTATCCGCAAGATGGGTGCCACGTTTGTTGACTTTGCCCCAAAAAATCGTCCGTTAAACCAATTCCGAGGAGCTTTTAGCGATTTATCAGCGTAATCCAATCGAGTTCTTGCGCCGATTCATAACTGTTGATGAAACATGTATCCATCACTACATCCCAGAATGCAAAGAACAGTCAAAACAATGGATAGGAGCTGGTAAAAATGGTCCCAAGAAGGCGAAAACTGTTAAGTCAGTAGGAAAAGTAATGGCCACAGTATTTTGGGATGCAAGGGGTATAATATTTATTGATTATCTTGAAAAAGGAAACACTATAAATAGTGAATATTATTGTGCATTATTGGATCGGTTGAGTGAAGAAATCAAGATAAAACGACCGCATTTAGAAAAAAAAGTTATTTTCCGTCAAGATAATGCTCCTTCACACCCTGCATTTTTAACTCAACAAAAACTGGCCGAATTACGATTTGAAATTGCTCCGCATCCACCATATAGTCCAGATTTAGCTCCTTCTAATTATTTCTTGTTTCCAAATTTAAAAAAAATTCTCGGTGGCAAAAAATGTTCGTCCAATAGCGAGGTTATTGCTGAAACGGAGGCTTATTTTGAAGTTCTTGAAAAATCTTATTTTTCGGATGGAATTAAAAAAACTTGAAAAACGTTTGATGAAGTGTATTGAGTTGTAAGGAGATTATGTTGAAAAATAAATAATAATAATTCCAAAAAACGGTTCTTTTTTTGCTTTATCGCCATACAAAGATTTAATTTCGTCGATGCACACTTGATGTGATAATCCACGTCGAAAGTTGTGAAAAATTATCGCACGAAAATGTTCGCCAGTTAATTCCATTTTTTTCACCAAATTGATTTTTCCAAGTCACTGTAAACAACACAAATGATGGTCGTACGTCAAAACGTTCTGAGTACGTTTATGCTAAAAAATGTCAAACTGGAGATGTCAGATGGCGATAGGCAACACTTTGTGTTGCCTTGGCCAGAAATATATATAGCAACCCTAAGAAACAACAGTAAACTAAACGGGGTATATATGTATGTATGTAAGTAATTACTGCAAAGAAAGAACTTATCCGTTGTCACCACCAGTAAGTGGGCCCATGCCATGCCACGGTAGCCGGTTCTATGGACCGGATTTTTCGGCAAAGGGCCGTAAACCCGGCACACAGTAGCCGCTACAAGAACAACAATTTAGTTAACATGTAATTCTTAAGTGGTTGTTGGCCATAATAACCAGTTGTGACAGCCAATAGTTTTACTTGATTCTGTTGGTATATCCGATTTATTGGCTGAGTTTTCCGTCATATTATCGTATCTACCATATAACCATCACTCCCAATAAAACTTTGTAATTGCAACTTCAAGTTTATTTATACAACCGAATTACTGTAGTTCATACCGGTTTATAACTGATTTTTTCTCTGTGTGTAAAATTTGGTCTGACCGATCTTAACGACGTTTTTACTTGTCTTATTACCTAGTGTAAATTAGTCATCCGTTTAAGGCATTAAAATGTGTATTAGAAATCACTTCCAGTCAATATTTAGCACAGTTTAAAAAAATTCCATTTCAATACTAAGAAAAGAAAAATATTCCATAAATCTTTGAAAGATCAACAAATTAATTAAATATTCAAAATGCATTAATTCATCAACAGCTTGAGACGTCATACTAATGGAACAGAAGGAACCCACTGTATCTGCACTCACACACACAAACGCGCACAAACATATACAATGTACCTACATCAATGTATTTTTTCTTTCTCCTATTCATGCACGTTCGTGAAATGGAATAATTCGTAAAAGCACGCACAGACACAGTCACCGGCATAATTCACTTCGTAACTGAATACAACAAAACCAAACAAAACAAAAAACGATGTATTTTTAGAATTTCCAATACAATTAATGTAGCACACCAACAACAACTACAACACTCTGTACGTACAAGTACTGCTCCAACTAACTGGTCGCTCGTCAGAGACAGACGGCGAGTGCATGCATTAAATGTTTCTGTTTTTTGTTGTTGTTGGAATTTTGAACCTTTAGAAATCTGAAATAAATACTCATTAAAAATAGATTCTAATTAAAACATGAAAAATTAAAAAAAAAAAAACAAGAATAAAAAATAAATAAATAAGCAGCAAAATATAAATTGCAACCACAAGTGAAACCGCATTGCATTTGGAATGGAAATATTTAAATAAAATACAAAATGAAATAAATATAAGTATGCACATTTAAATGGATTATGAATAAATACACCAGTGCCACGATGGGATGGATGAATATATTCCAATTATAAATTTGATCTAAGTTGAGCGCAGTGCGGTTTTTTAATTCAAGGCTAACGATTTTAAATAAGAAACGATTAGAAGCGGCTAAATGGCACATATGCTGTGTTTTTTCAGTTTCTACTTGCTTTATTTAAAATAAGACTAAATTGCCCATTTGCACGAGACAACCTTACCTGCGTCAATTTTAACGATTCCCTTTAGAACTTGCCTTGTGTGTTTACACAAGGCAATTCGATTAAGGCAATTTTTGTTTTCATTCGTTCTGATTTTTGTGTGAAAAAATACTCAAATAATCTGCAGCCAACTTCACACTACGAAAAACACATTCGTTCTGATTTTTGTGTGAAAAAATACTCAAATAATCTGCAGCCAACTTCACACTACGATAAACACAAAATGAACTGCAAGTTTTTTCCCTTTTCATTCCCCTTACCACTCTCTCCTACAAACTGGCAGTTGTGGCAAGTAAAGTTGCCTAAAGTTGTATAAAAATCTCTCTCTCAAGTAACGAAAAAGGTGGCAACTATCTGTTATAGCGAATTATAGCGTAGACACACGACACAGTTAAATTGCATTAAAAATTCACTAATGCATATTAAAATTAAATAATGACAGAGGATATTTATATTTGGGGTCCGACAATAAAAACACAATAATAATTTATTTATTTTATTGGAAATGGTTTTATTGTTTTTTTTTTTTTAAATATTCTCCTTTAAGATCAATAAACTTTTGCATGCGCACAAACCAATTGTCGAAGCACTTTTTCCACTCCGATCAAAACATGATTTTTAAACGCTTCAACAGCTGCTCCGGGCGATGAAAAACATTGACCACGCATTATTTTCTTGATGCTAGGGACTAAGAAGAAGTCATTGGGTGCCAAATCAGGGCTGTATGGTGGACAGCCTTTCAAGTCGACATCTTGAATGGTCAAATACATATCTCATCGTTTCAGCTATGTGAGATTTCGCATTGTCGTGATGCAAAATGATCCGTATCTTTCCTCATTTCTTCGAACACTGTTGGCGAACTGATTGTTGTATACCATTCAGAATTTAACGTCCTACGTTCCACTAAAGGCACTGTGGCAACATGGCCGGTTATACCGACAAAAAACGCAATCATTTGCTTCGATGTACTTCTTCCACGAACAACTTTTGTTGGATTTGGCTCGTCTTGAAGGACCCATACGGTCGATTGCTGTTTTGTTTCGGGTTCATATGCATAGATCCATGATTCGTCACCTGCGACAATGTCATACACTGTCTTTGAACTACCGCAGTTATACTTTTTCAACATCTCTTTGCGCCAATCCATACGAGCCTTTTTTTTTGAGCATTCGTCAAATTATGTGGGATCAAACGAGAACAAATTTTTTCACGGCCAAATGAACATGCAATTTATTATTGATGCTTGTAAAATGCCCAAGGATGGCTCAATCTCACGGTATATCACATGTCGGTCATTCTTAATCAGTTCACGCACAGCATCGATGGTTTCTGGCAAAGTGACCGAAGTTGGACGTCCTTCACGAAATTTATCCTAAAGCGAGCGGCGTACGAGACTGAACTCTTGGTACCAGCGATTAACAGTGCTTTTTAATGGTGCTTCATCGCATAAAGTCGAAACAAGTTGATTTAAACACTCTTGTCTCGATAACTCATGCCGAAAATCGTAAAAAATCATCGCACGAAAATGTTCACGGGTTGATTCCATTTTTCGACTGAGATGAATTTTTCAACACACTGTAAACAAAACAATTGGCCCTTAAATGACAAAACTTTCTGAGTGAAGTTATGCTAAAAAATTTCGAAAGTTTCCAATGGAAGTTCCAGTTTTTATCTGAGAACACTAGTAGTGTCAGGATCCGAAATATAAATAGCAAGCCTAGTACTGCATTTTTTTTGTCAAATTTTTTTTGCGATTTACTTCGTTATAAAAAAGATAAAATAAAGAAATTATGGTAAGCAGCTATGCTGTAAGCGTAAAATCACAATTTATTTGAAAACAAATACTGAAATTACTTTTGCTGAGGTAAAAATTGTTCATGTACGACCAACCATAAATCTGAACGTCTTGCTACAAGTTAGCATCGCAGTAGGACACTCTAAAATACGAGTAAGAGCAAGGCTATTGTGGACATTTTTAGGTATAATATTTTCGTGAAGGTTATAATTCATATAGAGAATTTCTAATTGATAACAGCCGCTGATTTTTTATTACAGCGGTTGTTTTTGATAAACCGTGACCGTGTTGCCAGATTGCAATGCAGTAATAATTCAGTTTGATTGTGTGCATCTACGTCAGAGTTAATGCAGTTTGAGAGAAGATAATGCACGAGTTCATTTGAATTTAGTCTAATAATTCACATTAACGCTGTCGTCTGAATAGGCCATATATCTTTGACCCTATAATCCTGATTATAGGTGTAGTTTGACAGTTATGGGTCTGTTATGGGTCCCTTCAATCTAAACAGGCGATAATTAAAATTTGTTTTCTAATGACAAAACATGACATTTTTGGGTTTGTTTGTTATTGTTGTAACTACAAACCATTCACAATAGTGCACAGGGTGTATTCAAAATAAAAAGCACACGCCTAACTGTCAACCTGAAAGTGCGCTTCGTTCAATCAACGTATTGTCTTAAATATATAATCCTATTGTAATTCTAATAATATCTGGCGATTGACCGTCCATAGAGCATTTTCTTGAATATTTATATAAGAATATAGAAACGAACAAGATTGTTTTGATAATGTTAGCGTAAAGCACTGGGGTTTGGTTGTACCTCTTTGGCGTTATTAGCCATTCACAATAGTACACAGGTTGTACACAAAATATCACTATTACTTGACACAATCAACTCTTCATTTCTAGTTTAAATGTTTACATGTCATATTGTGTTAAAATAAAGAAAGCAGTGAAATTGACCCCGTTTGCTCGTTTAAGATATTTCATTGGATTTGAGTAGAATGGCTAACTTAATTATAATCCCAATTATCGCTGCCAGTTTGAACTGTTTACTGTATTTTCGTAATTATTTCCATCAGAAAGTAGAAACGATCAAGATTGTTTTGATAATTTTACCTTGTACCTCTTTGAAGTTAGGCGCCATTCACAATAGTACACAGGGTGTTCACAAATTATAACTGTTAATTGAAACAATCAACATTTTATTTTAAATTTATACAAGACACATTTTATTCAATTAAGAATTAAGTGAGAATGACCTCTCGTACCTTTGATATTATTGCTCTTGGGATTTGGATTCGTGTATATTGGCTTGCACAATTAGGAACCATTCACAATAGTACCAAGGGTGTACACTAGGGTGGGCTGATCTGTAAGTAAACATAATTTTGATATTGTGCCAAAATTTAAATTTTGGAGCTTCGAAAATGATTTTTTTTCGTAATGGAACTGTTTTTCTTAATGCCGAAAACTATCGAAAAATCGATGGCACAATACGAGTATCGATTGCTAAATCGACCCACCCTAATTAGTATGTCGCAAATATGAGCTAAACGTGACTCTTCGTATTTGGTCCGAATCTGCACAATACAGATTCGGGCCAAATCCGAACCCTGGTTTTGCTAGACTAAATCGACGGTTGTTTCAATAAAGCCCTCAAACAGATGTCACCCCAAATTCGAGACACTGCCGCTTTAGAAACCACATATGCGATTTTATTCCTGTTTGACACAATATTTTACAATGAACTCATAGACAGCCATATGAATCACATAGTCCTTTCGAATTTGAGAGCCCGCCTCTCATGAAGCCACATATGAACCGACTTTGATTAAATTCAACGTAGTCGGCTTCCTTGTTTTGGTATAACTCTCATACAAAGGTGCCATATACACATATTTTACTCCTGTTTGACACAGTATTTTATGAATGAACTTAAAGACAGCCATATGGATCACATAGTCCATTCGGAATTGAGAGCCTGCCTCTTAAGAAGCCACATATGAACCGACTTTGATCCAATTTGACGCAGTAGGCTTCCATGTTTTGGTATAACTTTCATATTAAAGTGCCATTTACAGGGAGCGGGGATTGAAGTGTAACCACTTGAAAGTGCTATTAAAATTGCTAATCTTGATATTTTTTATTAAATTTTTTTTCTATTATTTAAAACTTAGAAGAGTATAGAAATTTATTTAAAATTTTCAATATATTCTCCTTTGGTAGATTATAGAAATTTATTCCAAATTTTCAATATATTCTCCTTTAGATTTGATAACTTGATCGATCCTTTCAAAAAAAAAAGTTGCACGATGCACGAATGTGATTTTAAGGAAGTCGCGTCCATTCTCGTTGATTGCTTCAATATTGATGTATTTTTTCAAAATACTTAAAATACAGAAATCCAGGAGGTTAGCATCCAGTGAATTTGACAGGTTACGTGCCTTTTGGATCTTTTAAGGCTTTATACAGAGCTTCTTTTTTAAAATATCCCGAATGATTCGGTGACATATTTCGAGATCTGCGGCCAATTTCCTAGCACTCTGCCTTCTATTTAATTTTTTTTGTTCCTAGACTACCGCTGGACACGCCTTTCTAGTTAAATAAAGCGATATCGCTCTGTCCATGTCATACAAAATTAATTTCTAAATGTATGGTCTCTGTAGAGGTGGCTAGAGTGAGTTGTATTTTCGTGGGCAGTTGTGTAAAGAAAACTTGAAAATTAAGTTTTACAGCAGTAGTTCTCATTCGTTTGGGGAGAGCCTGGTCTTAAATAGTTCGGTTTTTCTTTCAACAATTGCTGCGAAGCTTTCTGAAGAGCAATGAAAGCGGTGTGCAGCCACGAAAACCAATGTCACTTTGCCATTTTGTTAAAAACTTGTCTTCTATTTAAATATAGAGACAAGAGGTCTTGAGCCGGTTAGTCCCTGTTCAATTTCGCAAAACTTAAACACGTGTGCGTTGGTAATATTGTAAATAATGTATCAAAGTATGGTCATACAAAAAAAAAGTGTGATTGCACTGATAGCTTGACAGATATGTCAAGTTAAAAGTGGTAACACTTCAATCCCCGCACCCTGTACATGTAGGCCTAAACACTCTAAAGAACACATATTAGGCCCGACCTTGCTTAAAAGTCCTAAATAAAAGACTAGTATTCTTTATACTTAGTAAGGACATAAATACTTTCAACATTGAACACACCCATTTCAATAGTAGAACTGAACATACCCCGTTAATGTCATATGGGGTTTGAAAGCAAACCTCAATAGCGTTAGTATGTAACGGGATTTTAAAATTGTTTCAACTTTCATCATGGAGTGTTCAGATAATGAGAGCCGTATCGCTGTAATAGCGTTTTTCAAGTGTGAAATGAAAAAAAAACGATATTTTCAAAACGCTTCGGCCACTAGGGATTAGCCGCATGTTCGTCTACCGATGCATAAAACTCTTTGAGGAGACTGGAGATGTAAAAGACCACCACCGGTCGGGTCGCCCACGCTCTGTTCGAACACCGCATGTTATTAAAGCCGATAAATCAAGAATTCACAGAAATCCGCTCCGAAAACAGAAAATCATGGCCCGTGAGATGCATATCACGCAAAAGTCCATGAGTCGAATCATTAAAAACGACTTGGGACTTGGGGCTTTCAAACGACGTACCGGACATTTATTGACTGCAGCTTTAAAAAAAAATAGGATTGAAAAATGCAAATGAAGCAAAATTTTGTTCACCGATGAAAAAATTTGTACTGTTCGGGAAAAATTTAACAGGCAAAATGATAGAGTGTATAGCCGGTCATCTAATAGGCTGTTTCCACTACGGTCGCGTCCACGTCAACGATTTATCGAAAATTTGTAATGGTGTTTCCATTGTGTTTTGCGTCCACGTGTGCTGTTTGTGTTTATTTGTTTTTTTGCGGTGCGAAAAGTTTGATATTTTTGTGTTGTGACATTATCATGGAGCTAAATGATATTATTTTGCTAACCGCAGTGGAAAATAAGGACGAAAGGGTATTGCGCCTAATGGAAATGTGCAGTAGCAGCAGCGCTTTATGTTAATGCTGATAAACAGCTGTTTTAATAGGGATGTGCAATTTGCGGTGTTGCCATTAATAGGTATGGGTGGATTTCGATTGCAAAAATAATCGAATTTATAGTAAACGCGACTTATCGGAAAACGCGTCCAATATGAACGGGACTTTTTCCCATACCTAACTGCCTATGTTTTTTGTATAGGCTTTAACGCGCGTTCATTGATTTTTGGACGCGGACGTGGATGCGACCGTAGTGGAAACAGTCTATAAGAAAGCATCTAAACTGATCCCAAGGGTGGAAAAGGGTCATCACCCAGCTTCAGTCATGGTTTGGTGGGGTGTCACTTACGATGGGGTCACTGACCTGCATTTCTGCGAACAAGACTGCTTTGGTTCGAGCTGTGGCCAATTTTCCAATGGACGAGGTTGGTGCAGCTATTGACGATTGACCAGCGCGACTTATGGCGTGTGTAAAGGCAAAAGACGGACATTTCAAATAAGTAGATTCTTTTTGGATACAATATACATCAATAAATATTTTAAAAAATATTTGGTCCAAAAACATTCAGTACTTTTTATTTTACAGCATAAAACGTGTGTAACAGTATTTATGTCCCTACTTAGTACTTCAAACGTGAAAAGTATCACATAGTTGGCCTCGACCATTTGGTTTGCTTGACATTGTATGTAACGAAACATTAGGTAATCCAGCTGATACATTTCACCAGTTCAAACTTTTTCAATTATATACACATACAATTCAATTCCAATTCCATGACCAAAGGTTAGTCATATTTTGTTTAAAAAGACCAAAATAAAGTACCATCCCATTTCATTTATCAAAAAGTTTACTAAAATATAATCAGTAAATAAACCCGGGCTAAACTAAAGTTGTAGAGTACCTTTAAACGTGTGTGAATATGTCACGTGTTCTTGGATGTTCAAAAATGCTCTCTAACACAACTTTTCTTTAAGTGTAAAAATAGACGCGTTAACGCCCAGCTAGACAGGTAGCCATACTCACTCACTCGTAGACTTTACACCGAATGGACGAAGGGCTCTATTGAGATTATTAATTCATAAAAAAATGTAAAAAAAAGTACTGAAAGGGTGAGAATTGAAAGAAGTCATTAAAGCATAATTAACTCCTGTAAGATAATTCTACAAGAATTTGACAAGCTTGACATAAAAGAAAAAGGCAACTGCCTATAAATCAAGACGTAACAGGACAATTATCCCTTGCACTATGGGCGAAAATAAACTCTTCGGCAAAGAAAAGAAACATATTTTTTTGGAAAATTTTTGTCAAGCCATTATTAAATAAAAAGGAATCGACTTTGTTTTAAAAGAAAAGAAAAAATAATTGGAGAACAAAAAATATTTTTTTAACTAAGACATCATGTCGGCACACAGGGACAGAGCAAAGTTGAACAAATTCGAACCCCTCTTCTCCGGTTTTCGCTCTAGCTGAATTTTAACTTCTTTCAAGCACTAAGAAATGCCTTGGTGGAAGGACATTCGAGTCAATGAAAAGAACCCCAACAAAACGTATTAAACAAATAGATCATAACCTTAAAGAGGGATTATTGAAAAATGTTTTTTTTTTTAAATTGAAATTGATTGACACACCTCCAAACTAAGGTTTTTGAACGCTTCAACAGCATCTTCTGGCGACAAAAATCGTTGACCACTCATTTTTTTCTTGATGTGCGGGAATAAAAAAAAGTAATTGGGTGCCTAGTCAGGGCTGTGCGGCGGATGACCCATCAATTCGACGTTTTGGCCGGTCAAAAAGTCGCTGGTTTGAGCCGATCTGTATGAGCTCGCATTGTCATGGTGCACAATGATTCGTCTTCTCTTGTTCGTTTTACGAATTTCTTCGAAGACTTCAGGCAAACAAATTGTGGTGTACCACTCAGAATTGACCGTCCTACGTTGCTCAAGCGGAACAGTCGCCACATGACCAGTTTTGCCAAAGAAGTGCTTCT
This sequence comes from Hydrotaea diabolus, assembly GCA_963513945.1. Lineage (NCBI taxonomy): Eukaryota > Metazoa > Arthropoda > Insecta > Diptera > Muscidae > Hydrotaea > Hydrotaea diabolus. The sequence continues at coordinate 161,508,357 of OY740718.1, forward strand.
TACACGAACAACTTTCGTCTTCGAAGCCCCACACTGTCGATTGTTATTTTGTTTCGAGCTCATACGCATAGATCCATGATTCGTCACCTGTGACGATCTTTTAAACTTCTTCTGAATCAGCGCGATCGCATTTTTTCAAAATTTCTTTGCACCAATCGACACGAGCCATTTTTAAGAGATTGTCAAATTGTGCGGGATCCAACGAGAACAAACCTTTTTTACGGCCAGGTGTTTATGCAATATCGAATGTTTGCGGGTGGAAAAAATGCCCAATGATGCCTCTATATCACGGTATGTCACATGACGATTTTGCATTATCAGTTCACGCACGGCATCAATGTTTTCTGGCACAACGACCGTCTTTGGACGACCTTCGTCTTTGAGCGACCGTCGGCCACGATTGAATTCATTAAACCAGTTTTTCACATTGCTATATGATGGTGCTTCATCGCCATACAAAGATTTAAGTTCATCGATGCACTCTTATCGTGATAATTAATCAACGTCGGAAGTTGTAAAAAATAATTTTCACGAGTTAATTCCATTTTTTTAGCCAAATTGATTTTTTAAAGTCACTGCAAACATCACAAATGTACGTCAAAGCGTTCTGAGTATGTGTATGCAAAAATATGTCAAACTTTCCAATGGAAATGTCAGATGGCGCCAGGCAACACTTAGTGTTGCCTAGGCCAGAAATATATAAAGCAACCCTCGTATCACGAGGTAGTCTCAAGACCAGGACAGTTTGTTAGTAAAGGAAATTACAAAATCCCAGAACTTCATACAATTTTGACTTAAAATCTATCACAAATGATCAAAATCGTTTGGTCGAAAGGGGTTCTAAAAATATTTCAGATCCTGTGAAAAATGATAATTGAATGACGTCCAGATAGCGCTGGCTGTCAATACAAGACAAATTCACTTTTTTGCCAACAGAACAATATAACAACTCACATGTAAAAATCTATGTGACAGAGCATAGAGAAAGGGACATAAGGGTAAAGAAATCAATTTTCACTTTTTTTTTATGTGAACAAAACTGAGCATCGAATGAGACCGATCCCATGTCCCAAAAGTGTTCCCTCCCAGAGATATGCGCGTTTTTTTGAAAGTGATGGTACACCAAAAATACACGTATTTAAATCTTTAAAATGGCTCTCCTGAACAAAACTGGTTTTTACCCTTAGGTCTATTCTATTTTGCGCGTCACATATTCATCTTGTAACTAAAAAATGCATTATTCAACAACTGACATCTGGATAGCGCTGACCATTATTACTGAGGAATTGAAATTTCTACCTGTCAGAAAAATAAGTATATTAACAACAGATATGTAGATGGCGCTAGCGCCAATACAAGGAGTTTGAAGATGGCGATAGCTGCTAATACAAGGACAAATACTTTAATCAACAACTGACATCTAGGTGGCGCTTACGTTCAATATAAAAAACTAATTAACAAAGCGCTGAAAGAAAGGTAGTTATTTTCAAAAAATAAATGCCATAAAATGTTCGCTCATATTACCAATAAAGATTCCACACTTGATTGGGATTTTTTTTACTTTTTTCGTTCTGAAAAAATACATCTAGATGGATCACACTATATCGAAATCGTGTAATGAAAAAAATGCATTTTCAACAACTGATATCTAGATAGCACGTACCATCAATAACGGGGAAAGTAAAATATATAAAAATATTTCAGATCCTGTGAAAAATGATAATTCAATGACGTCCAGATAGCGCTGGCTGTCAATACAAGAAAAAGTAACTTTTTTGCCAGCAGAACAACATAACAACTCACATGTAGAAATATAAACATCTTGTAACTAAAAAATGCATTATTCAACAACTGACATCTGGATAGCGCTGACCATCATTACTGGGGAAATGAAATTTCTACCAGTCACAAAAATAAATAGATTAACAACTGATATGTAGATGGCGCTAGCGCTAATACAAGGAGTGTGAAGATGGCGCTAGCTGCTAATACAAGGACAAATACTTTAATCAACAACTGACATCTAGACGGCGCTTACATTAAATATAAAAAAGTGAATTTCTGGCACTCCGACACAAAAAAAACTAATCAACAATTGGTATTTAAGAAAGCGCTAAAATAAAGGTAGTTATTTTCAAAAAATAAATGCCATAAAATGTCCGTTCAAATTACCAATAAAGATTCCACACTTGATTTGAATTTTTATACTTTTTTTGTTCTGAAAAATAACTCAAGATGGATCACCGTATACAATCAAAGACCGACACCATAAAGCCTAAAATCCTCGTTGAACCTGATCCTATTTCAACAGCTTTTAGAAAAACTAAGCTGTTTTGCTTAACCAACAACTGACTGACCATTCACTCTAGTCCACGGTATAGAATGTTACACTAAATGTTACATATTGATGTCTACAGTGTTGTATTTTCCAACACACCCACACCAAATTAAACGAGTACATTCAAAAGGTAAGAAAAAAAACGACGACCCAAGGTTGAGACATTCTTAACAATATAATTTTTTTCAAAAAGTATACCATTTTATGGCCTAAATTATCATTAAAACTGGCATTTCGAAAGAACTCTTAAATATAAAATAACTTAAATAAATGGCAGGCTTAACCTTGAACTTGACACAATAAAGTTTTGAAAGTGGTATTTAAAAAAATATAACTTTTTCCGATTAAGTGGGATTTTTATAGACTCCATTAGCCAGCGGATTGTATGAACTTTTTCAAGGATAAATGAATTTATGTTTGGAATGTTATTTATCAAAACTGAAATTCACTAAGCCCACTGTGTAACGGTAGGTTTTTGTGGTTCATTACCTTTTCCACCTACAGTTTAATTACATCGAGCACCACATAGCCAGAATATAATATAATATTAAATTACATAAAAGAGTAAAAAACAATAAGTACTCTACCTGGTATTACGTTATAGTATGTATACCTACTATATATGTACACCCTACAGGGTAGAAGGGAGTGCCCTTCATCTTCCGTCTGGCATGTCAACTCTAACAATATTTCAATTTAAAGGAATCTTCTTCTTTCAAACATATAACCCAGTCTAAGGTTAAACTAAACAGGGCACAACTTAACAAAATTTAGTTGCGGCAACCGAATAAGTCTGAATTGGCTCCGAAATACATACAAGTTTTTCTAGAGTCTTCTTTTCTACCAGGACGGCCGGCTTAAGGACCGGTAAATGAGTACCACATATTTATATTTTGCCAAATTCTAAAGAAAAAAATTGACACATACCAACTCTTTGAAGGTATAAAACTACCTTTAAACAACAATTTACGGGTTGCTATATATATTTCTGGACTAGGCAACACTAAGTGTTGCCAGGCGCCATCTTACATTTCCATTGGAAAGTTTGACATTTTTTTTAGCAAAAACGTACTCAGAACGTTTTGACGTACCACCATCATTTGTGTTTTTTACAGTAACTTGAAAGAATCAATTTGGCAAAAACAATGGAATTAATTCGTGAACATTTTCGTGCGAAAATTTTTCACAACTTTCGACATAGATTATCACGACACGCACCATCCTATAGCATTATGAGAAACTGGCTTAAAGAATCCAATCGTGGCCGACGCTTGCTCAAAGACGAAGGTCGTCCAAAAACGGTCGTTGTGCCAGAGAAAATTGATGCCGTGCGTGAACTGATAATGCAAGATCGTCATGTGACATACCGCGAGATAGGGGCATACTTGGGCATTTCTTTTACCAGCATACATTCGATATTGCATGAACACCTGGCCGTAAAAAAGGTTTGTTCTCGTTGGATCCCGCACATTTTGACAATCGCTCAAAACAAAGGCTCGTGTCGATTGGTGCAAAGAAATTTTGAAAAAATACGATCGCGATGCTTCGGAAGACGTTTATAAGATCGTCACAGGTGACGAATCATGGATCTATGCGTATGAGCCCGAAACAAAACAGCAATCGACCATGTGGGTCTTTGAAGACGAGCCAAATCCAACGAAAGTTGTTCGTGGAAGAAGCACTTTGAAGCAAATGGTCGCCTGTTTCCGTGGCAAAACTGGTCATGTGGTGACTGTTCCGCTTGAGCAACGTAGGATGTCAATTCTAAGTGGTACACCACAATTTGTTTGACTGAAGTCTTCGGGGAAATTCAAAAAACGAACAAGAGAAGACGTATCATTGTGCACCATGACAATGCAAGCTCTCACACATCGGCTTAAATCAGCGCCCTTTTAACCGGCCAAAACATCGAATTGATGGCACAGCTCTGACTTGGCACCCCATTTCTTCATTTTATTCCCGCACATCAAGAAAAAAATGCGTGGTCAACGATTTTCGTCGCCAGTAGGAAATTTTTTCAGTTGGTAAAAAAGACATTAGAAGTCTCTTCAAAAAGGTTGAGGGTACAGAACTGTATTGCTTAAGATAGAACCTTAAAGTCCACTTAAGATCCCTTAAGTTTGGGTATATCCTTATAAGAACACAAGCAAGTCTGTATAAAATATATTAATGGGTAAGGATATTATACAAGTCGTTGAAGTCAATCTACCGAATTGAAATACTACGACAACGTATTCTCTATTAATTATGGCACACGGACGGACTTAAGAAATATACGCATTTCATAATGCTACGTCTTGTACACGAAACTTCAGACTCAAGCCATACGACACCTGAACACTGCCCATTGTGGCCCCCCGTGCACCACCGAGCCACCCAGTTAAACAAACAATAACATCCATCAAATAGAAATAGAAATCTAACACTCGATACAAGAAAATGTTCCATTTGGTAGGAGAAAAACAAAATAAACGAAGAAGAAGGCAAATGAAAAGAAATGGAAATAATTACAAATACAACGATAGAGAATATAAGGTTCAATGTGAATATTTCTAAAGACAGTCCCGGGAGGAAAATTAATTTGAAAATTCTACCTGAATTTTGCAGATTGTAATTTTTAATTTTGTTTAATTTCTATTACAAATCAAACAACAAATGTATATAAATCATGAAAGCTACTCTAGTGGAGAGTGCTGCCCATAACGCAACGGCGCAAGGTGCAAAATAAAATTATATAAACCATCGAAGCTACTCTAGCGGAGAATGCTGCCCATAACGCAGCAGCGCAAGACAGATCGTGTGAAATTAAGTAGTTATGGTCCAGCCCGAAGATATGACCTCTTGCATCGAACCGTGCCATGTCTACTAGTGTCCAAAAAAACGGAAAACCGGCAATTCGTTTTTTTTCTTTTATATAAAATGCTGCCCATTACGCAGCGGCGCAAGATGCAAACTAAAATTAGATAAACCGTGGAAGCTACTTTAGCAGAGAATAATGCCCATAACGCAACGGCGGAAGGTGTAGCGACGAGGATGGATTATACAATAGGGTTTGTGAGTTTTATTTCTACCTAAGACAGATCGTGTGAAATTAAGCCAATCCGTAGATAAGGTTGAGTCTAAAGATAAGACCTATTGCATTGAACCATGCCATGTCTACTAGTCTCCAAAAAACCGGGGTTTTTAGAAAAACTATCTTTCGGTTTTTTCTTTTATATAAAATTATATAAACGACGGAAGCTATTCCAGCGGCGAATGCTGCCCATAACGCAACGGCGCAAGGTGTAGCGACGAGAGTGGATTATACAATAGGGTTTGTGAGTTTGATTTCTATCTAAGACAAATCATTTAAAATTAAGTCAATCCGTCGATAAGGTTGAGCCTGAAGATAATACCTTTTGCATAGAACCGGCATATAAAATTATATAAACCACGGAAGCTACTTTAGCGGCGAATGCTACCCATAACGCAACGACGATAAATTATACAATTGGGTTTGTGAGTTTGATTTCTACCTAAGACAGATCGCGTGAAATTAAGGCAAACCGCAGGTGAGATCCAACCCAAAATGTGAGATCCGCTAGAGATTCCAAAAAACCGGGGGTTTTAGAAAACGGACATTTCGAGTTTTTTTTTTCAAAACCGTCTTTTAAGAAAACCGACTAATGGGGTTTTTAAGGAAAAAAACTGGCCTTAATCAACATTCCGTTTTTAGCTTTTTTCCTGGAATGGAAAATATGTTCCCCATGAGAAGTTAAGTAACTGTCCCCATTTTTAGGAAAAAAAAAACACGCAGGTGTTTAGGCTTTCTAAAGCGATGCAAGAAGAACTTCGATCCCTCCGATTTTTTGAATATTTACGCAACTTACATCAGGCCAAAAATTAAATATAACTTTTACATATGAACGGGTGCTCCAAAATCATCCTTAAAGCTACTGGACCGTGTAGAAGAGTTTCCACTTTTACTGTCTCCCTGGACGATCGTCGGATTGAGGGTTGCGTGCCGTTGTTCAATCGTTACTTTCATAATGTGTGTTCTTCGTGAGAATGCTCGACAGGGATACACGACTTTCCGGGAATTTACACCACCGGTTTGTTATCGATTGGCCGGTCGATCGCACTATACACAATAGATCGAATTCGTTTTTCAAACCACCTCAAAAACTTGGGTTTTGAACGCTTCACAGCATCTTCTGGCGAAGGAAATCGTTGACCACGCATTTTTTTCTTGATGTGCGGGAATTAAAAGAAGTCCTTGGGTGCCAAGTCAGGGCTGTACGGTGGATGACCCATCAATTCGACGTTTTAGCCGGTCAAAAAGACGCTGGTTTGAGCCGATGTGTGAGAGCTCGCATTGTCATGGTGATTCGTCTTCTCTTGTTCGTTTTTTGAATTTCAATTTTTGACTTCAGGCGAACAAATTGTGGTGTACCACGCAGAATTGACCGTCCTACGTTGCTCAAGCGGAACAGTCGCCACATGACCAGTTTTGCCGAAGAAACAGGCGACCATTTGCTTCGAAGTGCTTTTTCCACGAGCAACTTTCGTGGGATTTTGCTCGTCTTCGAAGACCCACACGGTCGATTGCTGTTTTTTCGGTTTCATACGCATAGATCCATGATTCGTCACCTGTAGCGATCTTAAAAAAGTCTGTTGAAGCACCGCGATCGTATTTTTTCAAAATTTCTTTGCACCAATCGACACGAGCCTTTTTTGAGCGATTGTCAAAATGTGCCGGATCCAACGAGAACAAACCTTTTTTTACGGCATTATGTTCATGCAATATCGAATGTATGCTGGTGGAAGAAATGCATGAGGATGCCACTATCTCCCGGTATGTCACATGACGATCTTGCATTATCAGTTCACGCACGGCATCAATGTTCTCTGGCACAACGGCCCTCTTTGAGCGAGCATCGGCCACGATTGAATTCATTAAACCAACTATAGGATGGTGCTTTATCGCCATACAAAGATTTAACTTCATCGATGCACTCTTGTCGTGATAATCCACGTCGAAAGTTGTGAAAAATGATCGCACGAAAATGTTCACGAGTTAATTCCATTTTTTTTCAGATAGATTTTTTTAAGTCACTTTAAACAACACAAATGATGGTCGTACGTCAAAACGTTCTAAGTACGTTTATGCTAAAAAAAAAGTCAAACTATCCAATGCAAATGTCAGATGGCGCCAGACAACATTTAGTGGAGCCTAGGCCATAAATATATATGTGACGCGCAAAATAGAAAGGGGCCTAAGGTTAAAAATCAGTTTTGTTCAGGAGAGCCATTTTAAAGATTAGGTCCCATTCTATTTGCGCTTAGAATCGTCGACTTCACTTTCATAAAGCGCGCATATCTCTGGGAGGGAACACGGTCTCATTCGATGCTCAGATGTTGTCCACATCAAAAAAAAAGTGAAAATTTGATGAAAAGTTGTGTTCAAGAGAGCCATTTTAAAGATTAGGTCCCTTTCTATTTAAGCTTAGAATTGTCGACTTCACTTTCATAAAACGCGCATATCTCTGGGAGGGAACACTTTTGGGGCATGTGATCGGTCTCATTCGATGCTCAGATATTGTCCACATCAAAGAAAGAAGAAAAATTAAAATGGATTTTTTTACCCTAAGGTCCCTTTCTCTATGCGCTGTCACATATAGCAACCCTCGTATGCACTTATCCGCAAACATGTTTCACACACAACTCGATTTATAAAAATTTAAAGTTCAGACACGCTTAATTTACATCGTTTTCGTTTGAACCTACATATATCTCAATCAGAATTCCTCGGATCTTGGGTTAACCTGTCGCAACAAGACAATTCGAAGAACAGAACAGAAAATCATTTTGCACAGTCCTTAAATTTCAGAAAACGTGTGTTTTACCAATGAAGGACACTCTCACTTGGGACCCAGCAAACAGCCAGCCAACAGCTAGCCAACCCACAAGACTCCAAGGTAACTTACGTAGGGTAATGGAGAAGCTATTAAAGTCGTCTGTATGTATGTTGGTATGTACGAGTATGCAGGTAAATCTGTATGTATGCCCAAAGAAGGTTCGAATCAAAAACGAAAAGGAAACAACGCTTTGTAGAACTTATTTAAGGGGATTACTTAGAAAGTGGGTTTGGACGTTCTTCGTCTTTTTCTTCTTTCTGTCCTCCTTTTCATCCTGTGTATGTACTAGATAGGCTACAATTGTTATTATGGCGCTGTTGTAGTTGTTCTATAATAACAACTATTGAGAAGTTATACAAGTTGATATAATTTGTAGACCTGCTGCTATCGATTATAAAAAAACAGTGTGATGAAGGTAAAAGTTCATCAAATGCCACCACACAATCGTGCATATATATATGTATATTCACTACCTGTACGGGGCATATGACCAAAATTTCCCATACTAAAGTACGAACAGATGTTCGGCTTTTCATAACAAATGAACAATAAGCACGGGTAAGTGATATACGATTATGGAAATATCCGGATTATTGTGTAAGAAACAACTGTGGTTATTTTTTTTTTTTTTGGGAAAGTAAAGGCATCATGGATATAAGTATTTTTCACACAGTTTGTGTTAAGTAAAGGTAAAAAAGATTTAAACTTCAGATCACACACATTACAATTTTATTTCAAATAAAGTACTTGCTTCTCGCTTTTTAAACGAGTAAGTAGTCGCTAAAGCGATAACTTTCAAACTTTACGAGAAATTTTGGAAAATTCGTTGTGTACAAGAACTCATTGCCTTTCTGCATCATAAAACGTTTGATTTGAAAATTTCTAATTGGTAGAAAAAAAGTTATTAAAGAAAAGAAAATGTTTGGTTGGAAACTACAAACTTCAAAAATTCGGCTGGATAACAGACTTACATGGTTGGACATACCATAAAGTTGTAGCTACGATTATATTACGGTACTCACGAATACAGCCAAACTACGGAGGTTGTGACAACCAACCAATCATAAAGTACATGTTACTTTCGTAGCAAATATTGGTGGTGCCAACAGAAAAGTTCTTTGTAGTAACCAAATCAAGTTAGTCAGCTTGCTGACCATCAGTTTGTTCAGTTAACAAACGTTTATGGTTATGACAACCAATCTCAAAAAGTACTGCCAACCAACAATCTGTTAAAACAACTAACACATGTACACATTCGGTTTCAAAAATCATCCTAATCATTTAGGTTTACCGATACTTTGTCTCTTGAACCAAAGGTGTCAGTTCCCACTACTAAAAGTTTAATATTCGGTTGGAGAGATAGAAAGATAGTTCATGCAACCGTATAGTTCGGTAGGCAACAAATTCGGTTGTGGCCACAAATCTGTTCTCTGTGTGTATGTCTCGAAACGCAGTAGCGATCTTAAAAGTAACAAGTAAAAACGTCGTTCAGTTCATCCAGGTCAAACCTGGACCACCGCCCCTAAAGAAAAAAATGGTCCGTTTTATTTTGGCCCGTTCGGCTTATGCTTCCGTCCCTAATACCATCCAAAACTTCATAATTACTTTATATTTTCATTAATATATGCCCTCCACCGCCCCTAAAGAAAAAAATGGTCCGTTTTATTTTGTCCCGTTCGGCTTATGCTTCCGTCCCTAATATCATCCAAAACTTCATAATTACTTTATATTTTGATTGATAGCAAAATTAGCTATAATTCGAACACCTGCGTAGACATATTCACTACCAATCGCCCGTTTTGACCATGTAGGACTTTTTTGGGGCCTCATGGGCACAAGTGCAGTAAATATGCCTTTTATGAGGTATTTAGGGCGTTCCAGTTAACAGTACCCATTTTAACCATTGGCCGTTTAGAAAAACGTACGGTTTGCTAAGCAAATTTTTAAAAAAAAAGTTTACTTTAAACCGAGTTACTTTTGGGCCCCTTAAAAGAAACGTTTTCCTACCTTTGGTCGATTTTGCCAATTTTTAAATTCTAAACAGCTTACGAACATAATGACCGCTTGGAAAAGTTTTACGGACGGACATGGCTAGATCTCCAATCAATTTTTGGTGGCATTGCAAACTGAATGACAAATTTGTGGTGGGTATAAAAACTGTTTTTTACACTTATCGAAGGAGGGATACGAGGGCTGCTATATATATTTCTGGCCTAATAATGAAAACGCGAATATTTAACATCAAAAATGGTTTTATTGTTTTTCAAAGTATTCTCCAGCATGATTTATACACTATTACATGCGCTCAAACCAATTGTCAAAACCCTTTTTTCACTCCGATTGAGACACCTCCAAAACATGGTTTTTGAACGCTCCAACAGCATATTCTGGCGACGAAATTCGTTGATCCCACATTTTTTTCTTGAAGTGCGGAAATAGAAAAAAATCTTTAGGTGCCAAGTCAGGGCTGTACGCCGTGACCCACCAATTCGACGTTTTGGACGGCCAAAAGGCGCTGGATTGAGTCGATGTGTGAGAGCTCGCATTGTCATGGTGCACAATGATTCGTCTTATCTTGTTCGTTTTTCGAATTTCGCCGAAGACTTCAGACAAACACATTGTGGTGTACCACTCAGAATTGACTGTCCTACGTTGCTTAAGCGGAACAGCCACATGACCAGTTTGCCCGAAGAATCAGGCGACCATTTGCTTCGAAGTGCTTCTTCTACGAACAACTTTCGTTGGATTTGGCTCGTCTTCAAAGACCCACAGTGCTTCTTCCACGAACAACTTTCGTTGGACTTGGCTCGTCTTCGAAGACCCACACGGTCGATTGCTGTTTTGTTTGGAGCACATACGCATAGATCTATGATTCGTCACCTGTGACGATCTTATAAACGTCTTTTAAAGCACCGCGATTGTATTTGTTTAAAATTTCTTTGCACCAATCGACAGGAGCCTTTTTTTTGAGCGATCGTCAAATTGTGCGGGATCCAACGAGAACAAACCTATTGAATGTGTGCTGGTGGAAGAAATGCCCAAGGAGGCCTCTATCTCACGGTTTGTCACATGACGGTCTTACATTATCAGTTCACGCACGGCATCAATGTTCTCTGGCACAACGGCTGTTTTTGGACGACCTTCACGACCTTTGTCTTTGAGTGAGCATCGGCCACGATTGAATTCATTAAACTAGTTTTTCACAGTGCTAAAGGATGGTGCTTCATCGCCATACAAAGATTTAAGTTCATCGATGCACTCTTGTTGTGATAATCCACGTCGAAAGTTGAGAAAAATAATCGCACGAAAATGTTCACGAGTTAATTCCATTTTTTTGCCAAATTGATTTTTTCAAGTCACTGTAAACAACACAAATGATGGTCGTACGTCAAAACGTTCTGAGTACGTTTATGCTAAAAATGTCAAACTTTCCAGTGGAAATGTCAGATGGCGCTAGGCAACACTTAGTGCTTATAAGACGATCTACCTAAAGACAATCTACCCAAACTATTTTAATAAAACTAATTAACCTAGGATCCTGAAATTTTACATGATGGCAAACATAAGCTGTTTCGGATTACATATGAAAAAGGAATAACTGTGAAAAAATGTCCTTTTTGGAGTATTTTCTTCACAAATCATAATTTTTTGTGGACGATCAATATATAAAATGTGACCAGTTAGTTAGGAAGAAGTTTTAACTTGTTAACCCAGTAAACCAAATTTGCCGACAATGTCTGATATTAGACAATTCTGAACAATGCCTGAACTCTATCGAGAATTCTTACCGAAATCGTTACAAATTCTGTTCGATTTGTCTGAGGATTTTTTATTTATTGTGTTAGAAAATATCTGAACGAATTCGGCCCGAATTCTGTTAGACTTGTCTGTGGGATTTTTATTAATTTTTTTATTCAGACTTCTTTTATAGAACTCGCATCGAATTCTGAACTATTTATCTCAGGTAGTCTATTCGTTTAAAATTTTTGTTATTTACTTCATATTTTACAGTTGTTGCTCTTATGTTCAGACATGCCGGAACAAATTCTGAACGAATTCTTAACTGTTTGTCTGATGTATTTTTATATTTCAAATTCAAATTCTGAACGTTTGGTTAGCTTTGCTGTACTAGGGATTTGTATTGTGTTCGGAGGAAAACTCTACTGCCGACAGTTCTCGTTAAATGCAAATTTGGTTGCCTTTAAGTGTATAGCCACTGAACATAGTTACAGCACAATTATTGCTTGCGAAACTGCAGACACCCCTGCTTGTAACTAAAAGTCTTTCCGAACGCTTTTTGAAAATGTTTTACAACTTTTTTTTTGTAGAACAAAAATATTTTCTTCTTTTTAATTGTTTACATTCAGAATTTACCATGAAATAAGCTTAGAATTCGTTCAGAGTTCGGTTCCTAATGTCGGTAAAAACATCCGAATTTAAAAAGACTAAATGCCAGAATTCTGACCGAAGTCGTTCAGAATTAGTTCAGAATTCGATACGACAAATCGAAATTTCCTTTCGAACTTCCCAAGACTACAGTTCAGAATTCGGTCAGAAATCGGTTCGAAATGTCTGCAAAAACATCAGAATTCCCTCAGAGAAGTAGTTCAGAATTCGTGTCAACCCACTCATATGTTTTTCGTTACGAACTCGGTAAGAATTCTGATCCGAAATCGGAACATTTTGCCGATTGTCGTACAGAATTCTGAAGGTTTGGTTTGCTAGGTACATACATATACGGCTGTTAATATCCCAAAATGACTTAACTCGGCCGTGATAAAACTGTAGGAACTGCAGCCATTTTTTTTAAATGACATTTTTGAGATTTTTTCTCACTTAAGAAACCGCGGTATTTTTCATGTCATATTTCAAAAATGATTTTTTTAGTTTAATACTGAATTATACTGCCTCCCACAACACAAAAGAGTGGCAACCAATCCAACAAAATTTGTCCAAATATTGGCGAGATTAATAGCTTAGCGTATTATCCTACCAGTCCAACGCACAAATCAAATATATAAAATCTCTTTAAAATCAAACGATATCCTTAGTTGGCAACCCTTCCCTCAACACTTTTTTTCAAGACCTGCAGCCACAACAATGGGGGGCTCTCCATAATGCACACACACACACATAGAGAATTGTATCTAAAACATTAAGCTAACATTGAAAATATATTTTTCCTTCTTCCTTTATACCAGGCTAACAGGCGCAAAGGCGCCATTATTGTCGACCCAAGATGAAAGAACTGTGGCAAGCTGTCTGGCGAGCTGGCTGGCTGGCTGCTGGTGGTGGGGTAGTCTTAAAACCGCCCCATCCCACCACCTCCATCTTACCTTAACCTACAGCAATGATTAAGGATACGAGAGTGAGAGTGAGAGCGAGAGTGCCAACGAATACATTAGAAAGAAAGTATGATGAAGAAAACGCAAACAAATGTGGGAAAAAATGGCAATGCAAACAAAAACACACCAGAAACTGGCGGCGGGAAGAGCAGGCGGTTGTGGCGGGCTACCAGCGTCTGCTGAAGGCAAACAGGCAAAGTTGAAGACGACAGTGACGATGGGGGCGACAATGTTAACGGCAAATACTTTGCTGGCGATGCACAGTGGTATGAAACCCAACAAAAAAACAATTGTTGCATTTGTCACTAAACTATATTGTATCATGGATACCTTGAAACATTCCTGAACATTTGAAACGTTTTTGCGCCTGATCTCATAAAAACCAGTCAAATACATGTCCACCGCTACTAGATCAGAAACATGCAATTTGTCGTTTTCGACCTTTGTTTAGAAAAAATGGCATAAACTATTTAGAAAGTGAAAATGTAAGACATATTTTTATTATACCAAGCGGGGAGGGAAAGTTCTTAGGCTCTCATGTCCTCAGACCCCAGAAGAAATCACCCTGTACTCAAGGGCTTCTTTCTGCTTATGTATCAAATTCAGGCGCACTATATCACGATCTGTTGAAAACTGGATGACGAGTGTGCGCAAGCAAAAACCTCGGACAGAACTTTCGCATTCCGGTCGTAAAACTTAAAAATCACGTCGGTTAACTGGGAGCACCAAAAGAAAACAAGTTCGCGGTGGAAATCAGCACAAAAATGCAGGCTTGATCGATCCCTCTGGCCAGTGAATGATCTGACACGCCCCGCAAGGCAGGGTTGCCTTGGCAGGAGCACCCTCAGAATTATCAAAATGGTCTAATCAACATGAGCCAAATGGCAGGGAGCATGGGACTACCATTTTAGGAATTCTAGTAAAGCTTTTAGGTAAGCAGATGAATAAGAGCAGAACTTGCTATGTTGGACTTGGAGAGTATCCTCGCAGGCTAAACGATGACCTTAAAGACCTAGGTTCAGCGAGCATTCATGACACTCTGTTCGAGTACTTTGCAGAAACTTCCCTTCCGTAGCAGCCATATGCTAAAGGGTGGTTAAATTTTAAGGGCCGATGTTGCATGTGAACCACACCTAAACGTCAAGTTTTTTTTCTACATTTCATTTGATATTTCTCAATTTCAGACAAACTCAATTTGAAGCGAGCAACGCGTTAAAGTTAATCAGACTTATTATGAAAATGGACGTTCAAATCAAAATGCATATCGTGCACTTCACGCAGAGAAAATATATGGTTACTATATGGTCGCGGCAACAATAGTATGTTATCTGCTGTAAAAGTATGGTCGTCGCAACCATAGTATTGTTTTTTGAATTTCATTTTGACAATAGTATCATTGCGGCAATATTAATATTGTTGAAATGTAACAAATGCATTGTTGCCAAATTTAAAAATAAAAATATGGTTGTAGCAACAATATAAATATGGTTGGTGGGACAATATTATTGTTTTCATGCGTTTTATGTTAACAATATAACATAACATAATTACGGCAATCATACCGGCAAAACCTTAATTTTTTTTTTTAATTTGACAATGTTATTTTTACGATTCTTTCGCAATAATACGAGTAGTAATAAAAATTATATTTAAAAAAAAACTACGTATTAGTATAACTAAAATATTTTTAATAAATGATTTTTTTTACTGTTAAATAAATCACTCCTATTGTTACATAACTTAGTTAATAAATTGTTGAATAACAACGTATTCCAGTCTAAAAACAATTTTGTCGATCATAGTATGGTTGTGCGTAAGTCATACTATGGCTGTGAGGATCATACTATGGTTGAATGTGAATACTAATATGGTTGTGGGGATCATAGTATGGTTGTGTGTGAATGATTCTATTGTTGTGAGGACCATAATATTGTTATGGGGATCATAGTATGGTTGTGTGTGAACCATACTATTGTTGTGATGATCATAATATTGTTGTGTCACAACCATATAACCAACAATAGTATGGTGCTCTTCGAATATTGTTGCCCCAACCATACTTTTTTTCTGCGTGTTCGTGATTTTTTCGGTCAATTTAATCGTCCAAATGGCATACAATTGGGAAAAATCATGCAAACCGGGTCTGTAAGAGATGTGAAAAGACCAGTGCAGGCTCGTACAGGTAGTACTGTAGAAAATATTGCTGCTGTTCGCGATAGTGTGTCTGAAGAGCTGTCCACCTTAACTTGCCGTCGTGCCCAACAATTGCACCTCTCACGCCCGTCGTAGATGAACATTATGCATAAAGACTTGCATTTATATTTCTGGCCTAGCCAACACTAAGTGTTGCCTCGCTCTATCTGACATTTCCATTGGAAAGCTTGACTTTTTTTTACATAAACGTACTCAGAACGCTTTGACGTACGACCATCATTTGTGTTGTTTACAGTGACTTGAAAAATTCAATTTGGCAAAAAAAAAATGGAATTAACTCGTGAAAATTTTCGTGCGATCATTTTTCACAACTTTCGACGTGGATTATCACAAGCATCGATGAACTTAAATCTTTGTATGGCGATGAAGTAGCACTGTGAAAAACTGGTTTAAAGAATTCAATCGTGGCCGACGCTCGCTCAAAGACGAAGGTCGTCCAAAAACGGCCGTTGGGCGAGAGAACATTGATCTCGTTGCTTTGGCCAGTAGCAAAGACGCTTGAAGCACTGTCCCTCCCCAGCCAGATCCAACACTTTCCTTGTGAACATCAGCATGGGTTCCGCAAGCTTCATATCACAAATGCTCTACACGACATCACCACAAAGATATAAGTGGCGGCCTAAACCAGAACAAGCCCAACGACAGGACGGTGCTCGTGACTCTTGACCTTATAAAGGCCTTCGACGGTCAGTCATGACACTTTGTTCGAGTACTTTGCAGAAACGTCCCCTCCGCCTAGTTTGAAACGTTGGGTTGTTAACTTTTTGTGTGGGAGCCAGTCTAAGTAGAATTTAGAGACAGGAAGTCGAAGCACCATAGAATGAAACCGGGAGTTCCCCAATGTGGGGAGTTATCTCCTGCACTGTTTGACCTCTCCCTCTCTAAAATTCCTACAACACCAGACAGCGTTAAAATTGTGTCTTACACTGATGATTGCACAATTCGAGCGTCAGCACCCAATGTGGATGACATATGCGAGATAATCAACTGTTCCTCACTATCTTAGCCCATTTGGCTTCCATCAAATCATCAGCCACATACTACAGCTATCTGCGAACAAGAGTAGGAAGAAGGTTCTCAAGTCACTAGCCGGCTGTAATTGGGGAACCGACAAAGAAACCATAGCGATAGGTGGTCTTTAGTGAACTACGCAGAGCCGTGTGGTCTACGATTGAGAGTACGAGGCAGTGAAAGAAAATTCAGTTTCGTTTCCTTCACCGGGATGTCGAAGCAAATCCCCTATAGACAAAAAGGACTTCAAAACAAAACATATAAGTATTTTTGTTTCAACAACAACAATAAATTTTGTATACCATCCACTCTGCGGTGGAAGGTATACCAATTACGAGAGCTGCTATATATATTTCTGGCGTAATAATGAAAATGCGAATATTTATCATCAAAAATGTTTTTTTTGGGTTTCAAAGTATTCTCCAGCTTGATTTATACACTTTTGCATGCGCTCAAACCAATTGTCGAAGCACTTTTTCCACTCCGATTGGGACACCTCCAAAACATGGTTTTTGAACGCTTCAACGAACGCTTCAGCGACGAAAATCGTTGACCACGCATTTTTCTTGGTGTGCAGGAATACAAACAAGTCATTGGGTGCAAAGTCAGGGCTGTACGGCGGATGACCCATCAATTCGCCGTTTTGGCCGGTCAAAAAGACGCTGGTTTGAGGCGATGTGTGAGAGCTCGCATTGCCATGATGCACAATGATTCGTTTTCTATTGTTCGTTTTTCGAATTTCTCCTAAGACTTTAGGAATACAGATTTTGGTGCACCACTCAGAATTTACCGTCCTACGTTGCTCAAGCGGAACAGTCGCCACATGACCAGTTTTGCCGAAGAAACAGGCGACCATTTGCTTCGAAGTGCTTCTTCCACAAACAACTTTCGTTGGAATTGGCTCGTCTTCGAAGACCCACACGGTCGATTGCTGTTTTGTTTGGAACCCGTACGCATAGTTCTATGATTCGTCACCTGTGACGATCTTATAAACGTCTTTTGAAGCACCGCGATTGCATTTTTTTAAAATTTCATTGCACCAATAGACAGGAGCCTTTTTTTTGAGCGATTGTCAAATTGTGCGTGATCCAACGAGAACAAAACTTTTTTACGGCCAGGTGTTCATGCAATATTGAATGTGTGCTGGTGGAAGAAATGCCCAAGGAGGCCTCTTTCTCTCTGCATCTTGCATTATCAGTTCACGCACGACATCAATGTTCTCTGGCACAACGGCCGTTTTTGGACGACCTACGACTTTGAGCGAGCGTCGGCCACGATTGAATTCATTAAACCAGGGGGCTAATTACCGCATTCGTTAACGACCAAATTTACTTCGAAACGCAATTAATTTGGATCACGGCAATCGTTATCGAATTGAAACTACCCGAAGTTGAATTCGAAAGCACAACCGTCATCGAAAAAAACCAAACACTACCATTTTTAATGACGCCAAACAAAACAACAGAGTAAAACAAAAGAAATGTAGGTATTTTTCTATATTTTGTGAAATAACGTAAAAATATTCGTCTTTTTTATTATTTTTAGGGACAAAGATAATGAAAAAACGATTGCTTTTATCTCGAATATTTCTTCTAATTACGTTACATTGCAATCCTCCTCCGAATCGGACGATGATGAGTAAAAAAATAGCATTGGATCCATTTATAACTAATTTCTATATTTTTATCAGATTTATTAAAATATTCACTTGCATTTATTAAAATATTCACGCTTGTTGTTTTGTTTTTCTGCTTTTCTCTGCTTGCCATCATACTCGTATGCTTGCCGCAAAGAGAATCAACAAAGAAAGATGTTTCATCGGCCTTTTAGGAAACTCAATTTGTGTTATCACAGTAGTGGTTTCGACAAAAATTACGTAAAAACACCATGAATTGTTATAAAATAATAAATTTACTACAGTAAAATAATTAATCGTTACATTTTTGCATTGCAATAATGCGTAAAATGTTTCTTATTATCTATTTAATTTTTTAACAGTCCCACGTCGTGCTCGAATCAGCCAACGACACATCTTTTGAGTTGAAAGTCTTTGTTTTGCAGCATTGCAAAAAAAAGTAGTATGCGATAAAACATTACGATCGAATGCCATGATCCAAACATTTAAACGTATCTAAATATTTTTCTATTCGAATTTGCATTCGTCGTCGAATGCCGTGATTAGCCCCCAGTTTTTCACAGTGCTATACATAGGATGGTGCTTCATCGCCATACAAAGATTTAAGTTCATCGATGCAATCTTGTCGTGATAATCCACGTCGAAAGTTGTAAAAAATTATTGCACGAAAATGTTCACGAGTTAATTCCATTTTTTTTGTCAAATTGATTTTTTTAAGTCACTGTAAACAACACAAATGATGGTCGTACGTTACAAAGTTCTGAGTACGTTTATGCTAACAAATGTCAAATTTTTCAATGGAAATGTCAGATGGCGCAAGGCAACACTTAGTGTTGAAATATATACTCCGATCAATATTTCTTGGTGTTGCAAACGGAATGACAAATTTTGTATGCCATCCACTCTTCGGTGAAAGGTATGCCAATTTAGAGCGAAATGCAACAGAACTCCCTTTCCCTCATGCATTCATTTCCATCTCCCTCTACATTTTTTTTTTTCAATTCAATTTTTTATTTTGTTAATACATATAACAATTTAATTTTTCTTATTATCTACAATGGCTAAGAGTTTAGGTTTGTATAAGCCTAAGCTACTTAAATATTAGTAAACAAAATTTGATATATTGTGATGAGGTTTAATTAATATCGTATTTAATTGAAGGAAAATTCACAAAAAAAAAACCTTTCTGAATAGCCTGACTAGAGTTTCACATTTTCAACTTGTTTTCGGTTATAATATTTACAACGATGCTAGATCTCTTATATGAATAAAATCAGACTCTTGGCATCTGATGGCAAAATTTTCTTTAAGTCTTGTCAATCTATATTTACTAACTCCACTTTGGCAACTTCGTGGAGACATGTTGTTGAGTAATGTCTAGGAAGCTTTAAAATCATGTTCAAAACTTTATTTTGGGCTATTTGAAGCTTCTTAACATGAGTTGAAGCCACATTGCTCCATGAAGGACATCCATACAAAAGAACAGCTTGAAAAACTGACTTGAAAATAAACATTTTGTTTTTACTATTTAAAAGAGAGTTTCTATTGATTAGGGGATATAAGAGTGGTATTAATTGATTTTTTTTTTATCTATGGCATATGATATATGGCCCTTGAATGTAAGTCTGGGATCCAATATAATGCCGAGGTAGTTAACTTTATGTTCCCAAGGTATCTCTGTGTTATTCTCCCTCTTACTTAATTCTTCTTCCGTCGAATTTAATTAAGGCAATCACAATTGACGGAATGTAGTAGATCCTGACTGAATTCGTCTGTTTTAATCTCAATGAGCCAAGGTCTGATTCAACCTAACCTATCTTTTAGAAGATTTCACAGCTCCAGCTCATGCAAATGAAAGTCCTGGCGACTCCGATTGTGCTTAATCACTTAATCTTTGTTTTTTAATGGGAAATGAACTTTGTTTTAGATTTAAACGTAGTTTTTATGTACAAATACAAATTAAACTCAGTCAAAAGCTAAAGCAAAGTTTAAACTACCATCAAGCAAAACTGAGTATTTCCCGCCAAGAGAAAAACAGCTGTTGTGTTAAACCACTGTGCCGACATTGTTGATGTTTATAAGGATGAAAACAAAATTGCGGAGGAGGGCCAAAGGAAGGAGTGCAAAAGGATGTCTGTGTGGGCATGAGTGTGCCAGTGTATATGTGTTGAAAAGGAAGGAATAAGAGCAAGTACAAGAAAATTATTACAAAGTTTATAGAGTAGAGTTGTGTGTGTTGTGTTGTTTTTGTATGGGGATGTGAAAGAAAGAAATGAAGAAAAGGAGGGAAAACAAAAGCACACAATGGCGGCTGAATATACTCGTATTGTGTGTGTGTGTTGATTTTTATTATTTTTCATGGCTTTCAAGTGCTTTCTGAAGGCAAAAGTAATGGTCTAAAAATAGACCAAAAATCAATAAACGAACGTGAATGTCGGTTGTTTTGTTGTGCTTTGTTGCTTTTTTGTTTTGTTCCGAGCTGTTCTGTTCTGCTCAGTTCAGTTGCTTGTTGTAGTACGCTTCTTCTCGGTTTATCTGTATGTACTCGTGTATGTACTGTAGTACATATGCATAGTATAGTATGTATGTATGTATAAAGTATGTACACATGTACATTAATTTGTATGTATGTACATATAAATTAATATTGTATAATATATAATATATACTATATGGTATAGTATTTTTGTATATAGTTGATATGTACGTAAGTACATAAATAAGTAGTAGAATATAATATCAAATTTAAGGTTTATGTACACACACATACAAACATACTTATATACATATTTACACATGTACATAGTTGTGCGTATTTGTATATAATATTTGGGTTTGTATAGTATGAATTTAATGTTTTCTTTGTCACTCATTTATTTATTTCGTTTTTGTTCTTCAAGCATATTTTTGGCAGTTAGTGCGTAGTTAGACAAATTGCAAAAGGACTTAAGTTGAAGCAACATGTCCGTGATAAATGATGACCAGGAAGACGATTGATTGAATATGATCCACATAGAGAACCGATTCGTTGCCAACCGCCTGTTTAATGTTGCATGAACTATAAAGTTTTAATCAGTACAACCAAATGTTGTAAGGTACATGGCAATTGTCAGTAATTGAAACTGAAAGTATCGATAGAAGTGACAAAGTATCAAAACTTCTACAACTTTTTTCTGGTAATTTGCAAGTTAAAAAAACTGTTTACTTGTATTCCTTCAGTAGACTAAACCTAAAGACGATCATGTCGGTTTCTCACCGAAAGAATGCGAAAAAAGTGCAAGATTTTTTTACTGAAAATTGTATTTATTTTGAAAATAAAAATTTCAAGACTTTGAGTTAAAACCATTTTATTATATTATTTGTGACTGACTATTTTTCGCCCTAATTAACATTAGGCAAGGAAATGGTCTTAGACATCTACCTACATACTTACTTAATTCCCACAACATTCCACACATAGAAAAGATATTTTTTGCCACAACCGAATTTTTTGCCAACCAAATGTCTAACCGAATAATCATTGGGTACATGGCAATTTTCAGTAGAGGGAGCTGACACTATTAGTCGAAGAGACAAAGTATCAGTATTAAGATCAATATTGCAACAAAATATGTACATGAATTAGTTGTTGTTACAGATAGTTGGTTAGAAGTATTCTTTAAATACGGTTGTCATTACCACGAACATTTACTAACTGTACCAACTAATGGTAAAATGTTATGTTTTCGATTATCTGACTGATTCGAGAGCTGACATAAATACTGTTACAACATTGAACACACCCATTTCAATAGTAGAACTGAACATACCCCATTAATGTCATATGGGTTTTGAAAGCTAACCTCAATAAAGTTAGTCAATAACGGGATTTTAAAATTGTTTCAACTTTTATCATGGAGTGGTCAGATAATGAGAACCGTATTGCTGTAATAGCGTTTTTCAAGTGTGAAATGAAAAAAAACGATATTTTCAAAACGCTCCGGCCACTAGCGATTAGCCGCCTGTTCGTCTACCGATGCATAAACTGTTTGAGGAGACTGGAGATGTAAAAGACCACCACCGGTCGGGCCGCACACGCTCTGTTCGAACACCGCATGTATTCAGAGCCGTTGAATCAAGAATTCACCGAAATCCGCTCCGAAAACAGAAAATCATAGCTCGTGAGATGAATATCACGCAAAAGTCCATGAGTCGAATCATTAAAAAAGACTTGGGACTTAGGGCCTTCAAACGACGTAGCGGACATTTATTGACTGCAGCTTTAAAAAAATATGGGATTGATAACTTGCACAGAAAAGTTTTGTTAACCGATGAAAAAATTTTTAACGTTCAGGAAAAATTTAACAAGCAAATGAAAAAAACAACCGATGAAAAAATTTTTAACGTTCAGGAAAAATTTAACAAGCAAAATGATAGAGAGTATGCGCGGTCATCTAAGGAAGCATCTGAACTAATCCCAAGAATGGAAAAGGGTCATCACCCAGCTTCAGTCATGGTTTGGTGGGGTGGCTCTTACGATGGGGCCACTGACCTGCATTTCTGCGAACAAGGAGTCAGAACATCGGCCAAAGTTTACCGAGAAACTGTTTTGGAAGCTGTAGTGAAGCCTCTTAAAAATGCCCTGCTCCAAAACCAGCTATGGATCATCCAGCAGGATTCGGCGCCAGCCCGTAAGGATAAAACGTCCCAGGCCTGTCTTCGAAACAATTTGCCAGCATTCATTTCCTCTGAAGAATGGCCCTCAGGCAGTCGAGATTTGGACCCATTGAATTACAAATTGTGGACGGTTTTAGAGGACAAGGCTTGTCACATCAGATACCCCAACATTGGATCTCTTAAGACTGCTTTGGTTCGAGCTGTGGCCAATTTTCCAATGGGCGAGGTTCGTGCAGTTATTTACGATTGGCCAGTGCCACTTACGGCGTGTGTAAAGGCAAAAGGCGGACATTTCGAATAAGTACATTCTTTTTGGATACAATATATATCAATAAATATATAAAAAAAAATTGGTCCAAAAACATTCAGTACTTTTTATTTTACAGCATAAAACGTGTGTAACAGTATTTATGTCCCTACACGCAGAGAAAAGATATGGTTAGTATATGGTCACGGCAACAATAGTATGTTCTCTGCAATAAAATTATGATCGTCGCAACCATAGTATTTTTTTTAATTTCATTTTGACAATAGTATGATTGCGGCAATATTACTATTGTTGAAATGTATCAATAGTATTGTTGCCAAATGTTAAAATGAAAATATGGTTGTAGCAACTATATAAATATTGTTGGTGAGACAAAACTATTGTTTTTTATGAGTTTTATGTTAATAATAATATGATCACGGCAACCATACCAACAAAATTTGTAATTTTTTTGTAGTTTAACAATGTTATTGTTACGAATCTTACGCAATAACAGTACTTTTTATATGAAAATTAATTTTTTCTCAAAACAAACTACTTTGAATTAGTATAACTGAAACATTTTGTAATAAATAATTTTTTTCTACTGTTAAATAAATTACTCCTTTTAATAAGAGTTTAATGCATTTTTAAATAATTTACCTAATACAAATCTCTATTTTTAAATAACAAGTTAACTCAATCCATTAATAAATTTTGGGGATAATAGAATGGTTAAGCGTAATTCAAACTATGGTTGTGAGGATCATACTATGGTTGTATGTTAAACAATCTATGGTTGTGAGGATAATAATATGGTTGTGGGTATCATAGTATGGTTGAGTGAGAATAATAATATGATTGTGGGAATCATAGTATGGTTGTGTGTGAATAATTATATTGTTGTGAGGACCATAATATTGTTGTGGGGATCATAGTATGGTTGTGTGTGAACCATACTATTGATGTGATGGTCATAATATTGTTTCGCCACAACCATATACCTAACAATAGTATGGTGCTCTTCGAATATTGTTATCCGAACCATACTTTTTTTCTGCGTGTACTAAGTATAATATAATTGGATATTACTGACCTTAAGCCAATCAATTAGTATAATGTTTTTCAGTA
This sequence comes from Hydrotaea diabolus, assembly GCA_963513945.1. Taxonomy (NCBI): domain Eukaryota; kingdom Metazoa; phylum Arthropoda; class Insecta; order Diptera; family Muscidae; genus Hydrotaea; species Hydrotaea diabolus. The sequence goes on from OY740718.1 coordinate 161,532,832, forward strand.
CAAACTTTCCACCAGCATTTTTATGTATGATTTAGAGTAATGAAGTGTTTCAGCAAACAGTTTTTTACCTCTGATGAAAATTTTAAATTGCGGCATAAAACTACCCAGCACTCCTAAACCGAGTAATTTCAAATCATGCTCATACTATCGGCATTCTCATACAATGCTGCGTCACCCTAAAGTAATGTTTATAATATTTTTGCTGTGTTCAAATTGACGTTTTCTTCGAATTGTAGAGACTAAACATCGAAAAGTCCTTATTGTCCTAACTGTCGGTAGTTGTAACATGTTTTGTATATATTTAATGTCTCTGTAAATAAGTATGTTACAACAGCGAACTTAACGGCATTTGGTGCCCACAAAGATTTTATTTGGTGTCACCACCTATTACACTGTTCTATCAAAATTAACTTGTGAGCCCTCCTTTAGACAAAACCAACTGATCATATGTAAAATGATCTTCTGAATCGGAATTGAGTGTCCGTTTTGTCCCATCGTAGTTTTCGAGAAATCGTGATTATGAAATTTTTCTGACTATTTTTCATTAATTTGCCTAAAATTAAAGAAAGAGAAATCACTTAACGACCAGGCTCTCACCAAACGAATGAGAACTACTGTGCTAAATCTCACTTTTCAATTGAGTAAATCTTTGAAAGAAAAACCGAACTCTTTTAGACCAGGCTCTCGCTCTCGAACTCCCTTTTCAAGTTTTCTTCACACAATTGCCCACGAAAGTACAATTCATCACTCTTACCACCTCTACAGAGACTCTGCCTTGAGAGCCATCAATAGATAGAATGTGGAGTCTCTGAAGAGGTAGTAAGAGTGAATTATATTTTTGTGGTTAACTGTGTTAAGAAAACTTGAAAATTGAGATTTATTTTGTATGATAATTCTCATTCGTTTGGTGAAAGCCTGGTCTTCAAGAGTTCGGTTTTTCTTTCAAATATTCTTTCAACAATCTTTCTGATGAAGGTCGTCACGTACCCGAAATCACGATATAAGCAGTGTGCAGCTACGAAAATTAATGACACTTTGCCATTTTGTTAAAAACTTGTCTTTTATTGAAATAAAGATACTAGAGGTCTTGAGCCGGCTAATCCCTGTTCAATGTGTAAAAGCAAAAGACCGAAATAAAACAAACGAGCTAAAAAAAAAACCTTAATTTAATTTCTTTTGGGTGTAACGTTTAAAATTTTTTTTAGAAATTATAGTATAATTATATGAAAGATGTATTTCTTACCAAATAAAATTGTTCATTTTAAAGGGAATCGGATAAGAATTACCGAAGATTAAAGAAAATTTTTGAAAAAGGTAAAAAAAAACGATTTCTCGAAAACTATACGTGGTGGGCCAAAACGGACATTCGATGCGGATCAGTTGGATTCGTCTCAAGGAGGATTTTGTTGCAGAACAGTGTTAGTTGTACCAAAGTAACATGTACTTCATAATTGGATGGTTCTCATAACCACCAGTTGTGGCAACCAATAGTTTTAGTAGGACTTCACATGTACTTCATAATTGGATGGTTCTCATAACCACCAGTTGTGGCAACCAATAGTTGTACTTAATTCGGTTGGAATAACGGCTGTTAGAACCATTATATTGGGTGATCCATCTAGAGGTATTTTTTTCAAAATAAACAAAAATACTAAAATTCAAATCAAGTGAGGAATCTTGTTTGTTCTTTCGAAGGAAATTGTATGCCAAATGTCCTAGAAATGATGGCCGCAACTACGCCTCAGGGGGTCCATTCTGAGGGCGCAGTTTTGAATGACTCATTCGAGCATTTCGACCGGTATGGCGTGAATGACACGCGTAATGTTGGCTTCCAGGTCCTGAATCATAGCCGGTTTGTAAGCATAGACTTTGGAATTTCCGTAGCTCCAAAGAAAAAAGTCTAAAGGTGTGATATCACACGATCTAGGCGGTCCGAAATGTGAAATTAGCTGCTCTTCGAAATTACCTCTCACTAGATCCATTGTTTGACCAGCTACATGGCAAGTGGCACCGTCCTGTTGAAACAAAATGTCGTTAAGAATACGGGCTTCACTTTCTGGTAGTATAAAGGCCGATAAGATAGAGCAATAGCGAGCACCATTGAAAGTAACGTTTCGACCATCATCATTTTTGAAAAAATATGCACCGATGATTCCACTATCTTATAAACCGCACCAAACCGTGGCTTTCTCTGGATATAATCACCCCTATCATGAATAAAAAGTGAAATATCATTTTTCACGGAATGTTCCGTCCCCTAAAAGTGGAATTTGGTATCATGAATCTCCTCCGGAATATGTTTCACTTCGAAAATTCGGAAATAAATCAGCTGTTGACGGTGAAATAAATTAGCATCGATCAGTGAATGGCAATAGGAAAAAGAAGAAGATCTTTTTATTTAACCCATTATTGCCAAGCCGGTAATTTAACTTACCAGCACTTTAGTCAAGTATAAAACCTATCGTATACAAAAAAACTTAACTTTCTTTGGTATATACTTTAACTTAATGTATTTTAAGAAAACAATTTGAAGGATATTTATTTTTTGTTATCCTTTCGCTTTTGGGAAGGATTTTTGCCAAGCTCCAAAAAACATCATATTTTAAAGCAACTATAAAAATTATATAAAAAATTTAATTTTTTTTTTAAACACTATTTCTAAACCCTCATTTCGTCTACTTTTATTATGTGCATAATTCAATTTAATTTACCTCTACTAAAAGTTTGAAATACCATCAATTATCCTTGTGGTAATTTCACTTACCATTGGGCAGAAACATATAGTAAATTAGGCAAGATTTAATAAAATCGCAAACAAAAGCACAAAAGCCAATTGCACTATTTTATTTCTTTTTTGATGATGAAATGCTTCATATGATTACTGAGCAAACTAATATATACGCCTCTCAGTGCAACAATCCTTTTATTGTTGAGTCGCATGATATAAAACGTTTTATTGGATTTTTGTTCTTTACTGGCTATCATAAATTACCAGAATGGAAACTATACTGGTCAAATGACCCATCTTTTGGCGTTGAAATCATTCGTAATGCTTTGACACGAACTCGTGCCGAAATGATAAAACGATTTATTCATTTAGCTGATAACACCAAAATTGATCCAACAGACAAATTCGCCAAAGTGAGACCAATGGCAGACTTATGCAACAAACGTTTTATACAGTTTGGAGTATTCGCTCACAATCTATCCATTGATGAGGAAATGATTCCCTATTTCGGAAGACACTCTTGTAAAATGTTTATTAAGGGAAAACCTATCCGTTTTGGATTTAAGGCATGGTGTCTGACTTCATCAAATGGATATCTGTACAATCTAAAACTGTATGGTGGATCGTCAACAAATTATGATAAATCCGTTGGATTAGGAGCTGATACTGTTCTCAGTTTGCTAGAAGTTGTAAAATCTCTATCAAGTCATACTATATACTTTGATAACTTCTTCACATCATACCATCTTATGTGTTTACTAAACACACAACATTTTTTCGCTACAGGTAATTTGCTACTTTTATTATATATAAAACTGTTGCATTTGTATTTATATATTTTAACAGGAACTGTTCGAAGCAATAGAATCGGTAAAGCCCAATTGCCAGACAAAATGATCAAGGGAGAAAGTACAGCTCTTTATGATGTGACGAATGAAGTGCTGGTCATACGCTGGAGAGACAATGCACTTGTCACTGTTCTTACAAATCATGGTGCCATGGATCCAAAATCAAACACCAGACGTTATGATCGTGTAACCAAAACGCATGTAAACGTAAAAGTTCCTGCTGCTATTGCGCAGTATAACAAGTTTATGGGGGAGTTGATCTACATGACAACGCGTTGGCAAATTATCGGATTGCTGTACGATCCAAAAAAAGGTGGTGGCCATTGTTTATAAATTTCCTTGGCAATATGATGGTTAATGCATGGAAACTGCATGTGCTGGTATCAACAACTGAAGGAATAAAGCCATTTTCACAACTACAATTTCGTGCAGCAGTTGTTAATGAACTACTTACATGTACAAGATCACCAACAAGTGAACAAACGTCAATGTCTACACTAAATTTAAGCGAAAAATTGCCAAACCTCAACAAAACTGTTCATTGCATTTTAAGACGTTCTGGAAACCAGAGACGTTGCGTAATTTGTCATACTCACACGCCTTTTGAATGTCAAGTATGCAGTTGCATCAAAAATGCTTTTCTTTATATTCAAAGCACTTGGATTAGAGTTTAAAATATACAAAACAATTAAAAAGTAAAACAATTCACTCAAATTCTTTATTTTACTATTTTTTTAATGCATCTTTTAATTTTAAATAAATATATTTAACTGAAATAAGAATTTTCCCTTTAAATCCAATTCTTTTATTTTTCCAAAAACACTTAACATATCGGCCCACTGGTAAGTAAACTTACCATCTCATATCTCAGAAACCAATCGTTCCATTTTCTTGAAACTTAAAATATATCTTAGTTATACCCAAAAACTACTATGTGAAAAGTTTCAACGAGTTCGGTTCACGTTTTCGGGTAGCTGGCAATAATGGGTTAAGGACCGAAATAATTTAAGAAATTTATTTTGTCATGTTTGGAATTGTAAGAATTGTCATGTTGGAGGAAGCAGAAGAAGAAGATAGTAACCAACTGCGAGCAATTCGGCGAAGTTTAAGAGATTCGTCAAATCCATTGGACTTACCCAAAACATTGTAAGTAACATTGCGCCACAGGGGGTTAGTTAATGATTTGTTTTAGATTTATGCAAGATTATAGGGTAAATAAGTCAGCTTTCGCATACCTTTTGCAAATCCTGAACACTTCGCTACCACCAATGAAGAAATCTTTTGGGATTCCATGTGCAATAAAACTAAGTGCATGCTTCAGATTCTTTGCCGACGGAGGGTACCAAAAAGGTGTTGCCCGAGACCATGAAGTTGGCATGGCGCAGTCCACATTTAGTCAAGTACTCTCTGAAGTTTTGGATATTTTTGAACAAATAATTTGCCCCCGTTGGATAAAATTTCCAAGGCAAACCGAAGGGAGAGTTATAGCACAGGAATTTTATAGAAAATTTGGAATACCCGGTGTTATGGGATGTATTGATGGCACTCATATTAATATAGTATCTCCCAAAGAAAATAATCACCTGTTCTACAATCGAAAGGGAAACTTCAGCTTAAATGTGACACTTGTAAGTTAAAAGTGTAAACATAGAAAACTTTCAATATAAATAATTTTCTGCAAGGTATGTGATAGCAACATGAAGATCCGATACGTTGATGCAACTCATCCCGGTGCCTCTCATGATTCTTTCATTTGGAATATAAGTGACGTGAGGAAGGCAATGGAAAGGGAAAGGAAAAAAATGAAGTTAAAGGTTTTTTTTCTGCATAATTTCCAACTTTATCGCTTCTATCTCTAATAGTTTGTTCTTCTGGTCTATTTTAGTTTCCACGTCCTGCCTCCTTAGCTCTTCCATTGCAGCATTGTGGCGTTCTAGCTCCTTCATTTTTTTTGATTTTATTTCAACTATTTTTTTCAACGATCTGTACACCCTTTTCATGCTGGATTCCATTTGGGGGTTATGGTTGGTTACAGATGCCGCAATTTCACCAATTTTTACGCAAACATTTTCTTGGATGGTTATTTCTTTTGTCATCAACTCTGTCGTGGAAGCGTTTTGTTTTGCCTTTGTGTGAGTTTGTCTAATTGACGGCGTCGCCGGAATATTGGATGTAGCAGGCCCAATTGATTCTTGACAAACTTGAGTAGTTGGTCTATTTGAACAACTGGGCTCCTCATTGAGAACTTCTGCAATAAGTTCATTGATATCAACGGTATCGACAGGTGGATCGTTTTCCTTATCATGAACCACTGTTGCTCCTGTGAGTCCAAAAATATTGCTGCTGTCTACACCATCTATGGACTCCTTCATCCCAATCAGCTCATAAATGTTTTTTTCGGAAGCTGTTAAATTAATGGTAAGGTTTTCTCCTCCGCCCGTTCCGCTTTGCATCCTTTTATTTGCTGAAACATTTGTACGCACGTACCGTTTCTGGTCGGACCATACCTAAAATTAATTATACAAACTTATCTACATTAGTGCCTACATGAGGTTTTAATTAAATCAAAGAATTTTGCATTCCAAAATTCTGCAACTACTTCCTTAGACTGCTTAGAGAAACCACTAGCAATCGATCTGTTTGCCTCCATTTTATTTAAAAGTATTTCACTTTGAGTTTTCGTTACTGATCTACTCCTGAAAAAATGTATTAATTATTTCTTTTTGAATTAAAACTTTGCAACTTACATTTTGCGTCTGCTCTGTTCGCCAGTTAAAATAAAGTGAACAAATCGCAGTGAAAAGTGAACACCATTCCACAAAAAAATTCATTCCCAATAAGGGGAATTTTTTCGAACAAGGGAAATTTTTTCCGAACACTATTCACAATAACGTGAATGTGAAAAGGGAAAATATTCCGGAGGAAACTTTATTCATGATAGGGGTGAATGACACCTCTTGAACCCCTTCTGGTTTCTCTTCAGCCCAAATGCGGCAATTTTGTTTATTGACGTTGCCGTTGCGCCAGAAATGGGCCTCATCGCTGAACACAATTTTTGTCGAAAACAGCGGATCTTCTTGTTTTTCGCCGAACGCTCATTTCCATACATTTTCCAACATTTGAAAGAAATTATATTCAAAAAATAAATGCCATAAAATGTCCTTTCGTATGAACAATAAAGATTCCACACTTGATTTGAATTTTAGTATTGTTTTATTTTGAAAAAAATACATCTAGATGGATCACCCTATATTATTGTAGCCACCATCTTATGGTCCTATTTAACCATTAATACCACTGAATTTTGGCGATTGCAAAGTATGTTTATCCAAAGGAAAATTTAGAGTATGGACCGATTTCGGCTTGATTTTTTCTCTGTGTGTGTTGTGCTGTAAACGTAAATGTTCCTATTACATCCTTTTCGATAAAGTTTGTTAGTTTAATAACTGAAAGGGTTATAACAAAAATTTGAATAATTATAACGAAGTTACAAAAAGGTTTTTGTTATGCGAGCGTAGACAGTGCGAGTCCTAATTTTCTATGTGGTTTTTACTTTACGAGGGCAGTTCAATAAGTAGCCAATGTGCCCAAAGAGGTCAACAAAGAAAACGAATGAAGACAATTGTTGCTAAAAAAAAACTCTCTTTCGAAACTCTTAATCATAGAATTATTTATCGTTTCTTAACCCTCCGGTGGGTGAGAAGGTCCCGGGGGACCTTTTTCATTTTCAAACTGAAACCCGACACCCACATGTATTCCAAGGAAATTTTATCTAGAATCGTTTAAAAAAACGATCCGACCAATAGTTTAGTTTCTATTGAGATTTAAATGTGTTTAGTACGGGAACGTGTGAAAAGGTCCGCTGGGACCTTGTACTGAAATTTCAAGAAATCGTTAAAAATGCACTGTCTTTTGGCTTGTTTTATTGTTTTAACACATCACAAACGAGTTCCTAGAATTTTAGTTACTTTTTGGATTACTTTATTGTGCTTTTCCTTGAAAAAATAAACTTTCCGTCCCTTTTTGAATTTTTGTTAACGTCCCTTTTGAGTTGTTTGAATTTACCCTTACATTTTACGCATACTCTTACCTACTCTTACTCTCACAAAGGAATGGAAACCAATCACTTTGAAAGAGTTCAATGCTTTTTTGGCTATTATTTTGTATGCTTGGCTCACTAAATCGAATAGTGAACCTCTTGAAGAGTTATGGGGCCCAACGCGCTGTCCAATATATAAAGCTGCATTATCATTAGATAGTATAAAGTGCTTAGATTCGACCATGGAAATACGCGACAGCAGCGATTAATCAACAACAAAACTGCGGCTATTGATGATATTTGGCAAATGTTGCAGTCTGACTTGGCAGCAGCTTACACTCCGCATGATGCAGTGACCGTTGATGAGCTGTTATTCCCATACAGAGGCCGCACCCGCTTCCCACAATACATTCCATCGAAGCCTGCCAAGTACGGCATTAAGATATGGTGGTTGTGCGACTCAAAATCATTTTATCCTGTCAAAGGAATGATTTACTCTGGGAAATTGCCTGACCAGGCACGAGAGGTGATTCAAGGGCAGAATGTTGTACTTCAACTTTCGGAAAGATATTTGAATACAGGCCGCACAATTTGTGCCGACAATTTTTTCACAACTTTGGATTTGGCGCGTACTTTGATCAGGAAGAAAACCGCATATGTTGGAACAGTGCGCTCGAATAAGACATGTGTGCCTCGGAAATTCCAAAAAAATCATACGCGTCCTGTCAACAGCACATTGTTCGGCTTCAACGAAGGCGATATAGCACTATGTTTATATGAAAAGAAGAAGCCGTTTGCTATTTTGGATTACAACGCCAACAAATCGGGCGTTGATATAATGGACCAGCTGCTTGGCACATATACATGCAAGCGCTCAACAAACCGCTGAACATTGGCAATGTTTTTTTAATATGGTGGACATTGCTGCATTAGCTGCATTTACTTCATACAACGAGCGCGAACAACCGCATATCCAAGGATACGGAAAGCAATGAAAGCATTTTATGTAAAGGTAAGAAAAAACAATTCTAATGTTCAAAAGCAGAATATCTACATAATTTTGTTCTTTTTAGATATTATCAAGACCGGCAGAAGGAGCTGCACCGTCGTTTGCGTCTAGAACGAACAGACCGTCATGTCGCCTATGCCATTCCGAGTACGGACGGCAGCGGAAAACAAGGGCCTATTGCCATTCCTGTAACAATCCAGTTTGTGCAGAACATTTAACACTTATGCATCGATGCTACACCTGCACAGAACATATGTTGGACGAGGGACAATCTACACAACAATAGTTTTTTAGGCTTATAAAACTCATAAAAATTTAATAATGTTATAAAGGGTGTTTTTTTATTGAGGTATAGAACTTCGAATTGAAATAAAACACAAGAAAATCGTTTTAATGTCCATCAATTTGGCTTTATTGGAAGGATAATTTTATGCCATTAATGTTTAAATATGATTTCGGGCATGTGGCCGCCGCGGCTGGCTCGAATAAAGCCAATTCTACAGGTCCAATTTTCAACCACTTTTTCGAGCATATGGGGCCGTATGTTGGCAATAACGCCACGAATGTTGGCTTCCAAGTCCCCTAACGTTTCTGGTTTGTTGGCGTAGACGAGCGACTTCACATATCCCCAAAGAAAATAATCCAATGGTGTCAAATCACACGATCTTGGTGGCCAATTGACAGCTCCATTCCGCGAAATTATGCGCTCATCGAATGTTTCCTTCAATAATTCGATTGTGACGTGCGCTGTGTGGCATGTAGCGCCATCTTGTTGGAACCACAACTCATCCACATTAATGCCATCCAATTCGGGAACAAAATAGTCGGTTATCATGGCTCTATACCGGTCTCCATTAACGGTAACTGACTCTCCAGCATTATTTCGGAAGAAGTATGGCCCAATGACTCCACCAGCCCATAGAACACACCAAACAGTCAGTTTTTGTGGATGTAATGGCGTCTCAAGGGTCTCATGTGGATTCTCTTCACTCCAAATGCGGCAATTTTGCTTGTTGACGTAGCCATTCAACCAAAAATGAGCCTCATCACTGAACAAAATTTTGTGATGAAAATCAGCATCGAGATGAATCTCATTTTCGGCCCATTTTGCAAGCGTTGTTCTTTTGTCAACCTGTTCATGATGAAATGGCAAACCAAACTAAATATTAATCACTTGACAGCTGACAAAATGGCCGCCAGTTAAAAAAGTGATGCCAACTTAAAGTTCTATACCCCAAACAATTTTTTTTTCATTATACATGTATAATTAGTAAATAATAATAAATCAAAACAAAAAATTGTGTTTCCACATAAAATTCCATACAAATAGAAATAGGTCCCTGTGGACCTTGTACTTCGTATAAGGGCAAAGGATGACCCAACCGTCGGAGGGTTAAAGATAGATGAAATATAATGTGACTGTGAAGAAATTTTCGTAATGAATAGCGGGCAGTACTAAAGCATTTCTAAACTTCTGAACATTTTCTTTGCTCCAAATGTCCTGCCCGAAATGAAATCTCACGCTTCGTTTTCAGAATATTCAGCCAAAAAAAAAAATGTTTTACGTTCTTTTCGTATTTTTTGTTGTTTTGTGTAGGCACAGCAAAAGTTTGCTTTTAATGATCCCAACAGATTTGAACTGCTAATGGTGCCTTATTTACTTACAAAACAGACTAAAGACACTGTAATTTCCAATTAAATCGGCCTTTATATACCGACATACGAGTAAGTATGTATGTACATATATTTGATGAGGAAATATAGTATGTATGTTGGTCGCGGGTGGGATGTCGAATAATTTTTGTAATGATTATTACCACGGAAACGAAACGCACGAAAAAAAGGTATCGCCTTAGAAAAGTTTCAAATGTCCAGCGAACAAAGGATTATAAAGGATAAGCTAGACGAACACATACAGAAATCTGAATACACATACGCATAGAGAAAGGGACCTAAGGGTAAACAATCAATTTTCATGTTTTTTCTTTTTTTGACGTGGACAACAAATGAGCTTCGAATGAGACCGGATCCCATGCTCCAAAAGTGTTTCCTCCCAGAGATATGCGCGTTTTATGAAAGTGAAGTCGGCGATTCTAAGCGCAAATAGAAAGGGACCTAATCTTTAAAATGGCTCTCCTGAACAAAACTTTTCATCAACTTTTCACTTTTTTTTTGATGTGGACAACATCTGAGCATCGAATGAGACCGATCCCATGCCCCAAAAGTGTTCCCTCCCAGAGAAATGTGCGTTTATGAAAGTGAAGTGAAGAAGGACCTAATCTTTAAAATGGCTCTCCTGAACAAAACTTAGGTCCCTTTCTATTTTGCGCGTCACATATGCAGTTATTTGTACATACATACACGTAAGAAATATGTAGAACATATTGTGTATACATATTGGAGATAAAAAAAAAAACATCACTTTCTTTTGGTAGTCAAAGTACAGGGTGCGGGTATTGAAGTGTTGCCAATTGAATGTGTTATAATTTTTTTTTTTGAAAGTGTTTAAATTGTTCTAGACGCCTTATAGAGGAATATAATCACATGTCCTTATCAAAACTCTAACCTATTACTAGTCGTAAATATTTAGATTTTACGTTCTAGCTTTCTGAGGTATACGAGGGCGACCGCAAAACTAACTGGCCTGGCACATTTTCTGTTTTACTAGCTACTTTTGTTTTTTTTTGTTTTTTAAAAGCAATCTTTTATAAGCCATCTGTCAAAATTTCCGAAATATTTAATGATTATTTTCTTTGTTACAGGTGATTGAAGTAAACAAGTTTTTTAATTTTTGAAAAATGGAAAATAAAGAGTTTCGTGCGGTATTTAATCACTTTCATATGAAAGGTTATACGCCACAATTAATCAAAGATGAATTGGATTCTGTTCATAGTGATAATGCACCATCATACTCCACCGTGAAATCCTGGGTTCAACAATTTAAAATGGGTCGTTCAAGTGGTCGTTCAAGATGAACAACGCTCTGGAAGACCGAAAACTGCTACTACTATTGAAAACATTAGAAAAATATTTAACGAAGTGACTAAAGATAGACGAATAAAGCTCAGAGAACTTGCTGATATTGTTAAAATACACGAAAAATAAGTTTTGAGTATTTTACATGATGAACTCCACATGAAAAAGCTATCCGTTATGTAATTTAGTAATTTTTACAACTGCAATTAAAGTAATTAATAAATAATTTATTAATAAAATTGTTAATAAATTTGTTGGATAATTATATAATTTATTTAAAGATAAGGAATTTTCTATAATATATGAATTTATATTGAAATTTTATTAATTTCAATATTTAAATAATTTATAAGTAAATTTTTATCCATAATTAATAAAAAAAAATCGCTATTGGACGAAAATTTTTTGCCACCGAGAATTTTTTTTAAATTTGGAAACAAGAAATAATCAGAAGGAGCTAAATTCAGCCAGTTTTTGTTGAGTTAAAAATGCAGTGTGTGAAAAAGAACTTTTTTTTCTAAATGCGGTCGTTTTATCTTGATTTCTTCACTCAACCGATCCAATAATGCACAATAATATTCACTATTTATAGTTTTTCCTTTCTCAAGATAATCAATAAATATTATACCACTTGCATCCCAAAATACTGTGGCCATTACTTTTCCTGTGACTTAACATTTTTCGCCTTCTTGGGACCACTTTTACCAGCTTCTATCCATTGTTTTGACTGTTCTTTGCATTCTGGGATGTAGTGATGGATCCATGTTTCATCAACAGTTATGAATCGGCGCAAGAACTCTATTGGATTACGCTGATAAATCGCTAAAAGCTCCTCGGAATTGGTCCAACGGACGATTTTTTGGGGCAAAGTCAACAAACGCGGCACCCTACTTGTGGATAGCTTTTTCATGTGGAGTTCATCATGTAAAATATTCCAAACTTGTTTTTCGTGTATTTTAACAATATCAGCAAGTTCTCTGAGCTTTATTCGTCTATCTTTAGTCACTTCATTAAATATTTTTCTAATGTTTTCAATAGTAGTAGCAGTTTTCGGTCTTCCAGAGCGTTGTTCATTTTCCGTACGTGAACGACCCATTTTGAATTGTTGAACCCAGGATTTCACGGTGGAGTATGATGGTGCATTATCACCATGAACAGAATCCAATTCATCTTTGATTAATTGTGGCGTATAACCTTTCATATAAAAGTGTTTAATTACCGCACGAAACTCTTTATTTTCCATTTTTCGAAAATTATTATATTGTTTACTTCAATAACCTGTAACAAAGAAAATAATCATTAAATATTTCGGAAAATTTGACAGATGGCTTATAAAAGATTGCTTTTAAAAAAACAAAAACAAAAAAAGTTGCTAGTAAAACAGAAAATGTGCCAGGCCAGTTAGTTTTGCGGTCGCCCTCGTACACATTTACTATTGCTATTTCATATGAAAAATTGATGTACTCCGTGAGATTGTTGTTAAATAATACTTCAATCTGAAATGCCATAAAAAAATCTGAGGATTTTTTTTCAGAAAAGTAGTTCAGAATTTTGTCAACCCTCTCATTTTTTTTTCGTTACGAACTCGGTAAGAAATCGGAACATTATGCCGACTGTCGTATAGAATTCTGACCGAATTCCGAAGGTTTGGTTTGCTGAAAAATTAGGACCTATAAATTCGAACTTGGGGGTCTTTCTGCAAATGGTATTTCGTTTTCGAAATGTCTACTTATTTTCGATAATAAAAAAAATGGAAAATTGGTTTTAATTTTTATAATAAAAAAAGCTTTTCGAATTTAAATAAATAATTTGTTTCTTTCATTGAAGTATGGTCCACTTACCATGTGTTGATATTCGCTCTTCCGGTGAAGTCATTTTTTAATCCTATTTTGAAAAAACTGAAAAGAGAAAAGAAAAAGTTATTACAAAACTGGCTATATACGAGTATATGATACAAAATATAAAATTAATAATTTAATTAGCTCTACTCGTATTGGCTCAACACTGTCATTTGTTCTACAACACTGCGTAGGGTCTTCTAGAACAGCTTTTGTAATCAAACTATTTAGAAGGATGTGCCTTTCCACCTAAAAGAAACAATGTATGTTGCCTTTGTCGCATTAAAAATAGTGTCATACAGACGGAAAAAATATTCGTTGCCACAGCCAATTTTTAGCCAGCCTAATATTTGTGGATACATAAACTATAAAAATCCCATCAGTATAACAATTATTAGTTATTGCAACACAATTTTCAGAAATTGTTTCGAACTAAAAATATTCGGTTGGACAAACCGAATTTCGGTTGAAATAACCAACCTTCCATAGTAATGATGGTACACGGTTCGGGATATCATAAGATGGTTGATACAACCATATCACGGTATTCACAGAGCCAACAACACAGTTTTATCAAGCGAATTCAGTTTAACTATTGGTTGCTACAACTGGCGGTTATGTCAACCAACCAATTGTGATGTACATGTTACTTTAGTACCAATAATTGCTGGTGACAACAGTTTAGATCTTTGCAGTGACCAAACCCTGTTTAGTTGGCTGTTGTAACATAATATTGGTTAAACCAACATCAAAAAATAAACCCCATAATATTTTATTGGTTCTAGTCACATCAAAACCTTTTTGTTTGCGACAAAACATGCAGGGTGGAGCGCGAGAATTTGCTTATTTGGGAATGAAATAAAAAAATTTTGAACCTTAGAAAAATTTATTTTATATTTTAATTATACTGATCGGAAAGGGAATTTTTAAATTACATGGTTTTAACACATGGTTTTATTGCATTAGATCCGTAACAAACAATAACATTGTTCTTAAAAAGCATATTCAAATGAGGAAAAATCACAATCATACAGTATGGTTGCCGTAATCATATTATTCTTAACATAAAACCCCAAAAACAATACTTTTGTAGCACCAACCATATTTATAGTGTTCCTACAACCATATTTTCATTTTTTAATTTCAAAAATATTAATATTGCGGCAATCATACTATTGTTACATTTCAACAATATTAATATTGCGGCAATCACACTATTGTCAAAATGAAATTCAGTAAACAATACTATGGTTGCGACGAACATACTCTTATTGCGGAGAACATATTGTTATTGTCGTGACCATATAGTAACAATGTTTTTTATCTGCGTTAAATAGTGTATCTGGTAAATGTCGATATACGCTATCCACACACTGCTGCATACGAATTCTGAAGTTTTCATGAACTCTAACAAGCATGTCGACTGGTATTCCGCCAATTTCAGCCTCACTATTGCTAATTAGGTCTTCCAAGGTGTTGGGACGGTTGATATATACCTTCGACTTTAGGTAACCCCAAAGAAAAAAATCGCATAAGGCTAAGTCTGGTGAGCGTGCCGGCCAGTTCACATCACCTCTCAAGAGATAAGGAAACATTTGCCTCGAACAATTCTTGGTAACCCTCGCTGTGTGTGCAGGGGCACCATCCTGTTGTATCCATGTATCCTCTAATTGCATTGTCTGAAGTGCCAAGAGCAAGTGATTGCTTGCGAGCAGAGCATTTCGAAGATTACAGTACTGCTGCTCTAACTGTCTCCATGTTTTTTTGATGTTGTAATCATTCTCTCAGCTCCCCTTTGTACATATGACACATTCCCTGCTGTTCTCAATGAAATTACCCACTTTACAATTGATTGCCGTCGAGGAACACGTCGGCGTGAGGAAACAGCGAACCGTTAACGAAAAGCACGCTGCACTGCAATGATCAAGTGCGCATTTAAAAAACACGCTTCAGCACAAAAGGACCTCTGCTTACGTGTCCAATGGAAACAGTGAATCATAAACGAAAAGCACGCTGCACTGCAATGCTCGAGTGAGAACTTAAATAATATGCTTCTACACAATATGACCTTTCCTCACGTGGCCAATGCATGATGGCAAATGAAAGGCAGACGAATATAAATCTCCCGTCAGCCACTATAACCCACACACACTCTCCACTTTCTTCGACCAACAGTGCCACCACAACCTGCTGTGCAAAAAAGCAAAATACCGCGTTCTACCCTGTATTTCGATATCCCCAAAAAATGTATAAAAACAAATAA
Organism: Hydrotaea diabolus; assembly: GCA_963513945.1. NCBI lineage: Eukaryota > Metazoa > Arthropoda > Insecta > Diptera > Muscidae > Hydrotaea > Hydrotaea diabolus. The sequence goes on from OY740718.1 coordinate 161,548,533, forward strand.
ATGGTCAGACAGTATAGGTTTCTTGAGTAAGACGGTGAATGCTTCCAAACAATACTGCCCTAGAAATAAACGAACTATAAATAAGAGGCTTGAAAGTTTTTTAGCGGCATTACTCAGACTTGATAGTTTTCGCCCTAGATAGACCTCCTTACTATTCCAAACAACAAAAAAACAAACCCATTTCAATAGTAGAACTGAACATACCCCGTTAATGTCATATGGGTTTTGAAAGCTAACCTCAATAGCGTTAGTCTGTAACGGGATTTTAAAATTGTTTCAACTTTCATCATGGAGTGGTCAGATAATGAGAACCGTATCGCTGTAATAACGCGAAATGAAAAAACGCGATATTTTCAAAACGCTCCGACCACTAGGGATTAGCCGCATGTTCGTCTACCGATGCATAAAACTGTTTGAGGAGACTGGAGATGTAAAAGGCCGCCACCGGTCGGGCCTGTTCATCAAAGCCGTTAAATCAAGAATTGACAGAAATCCGCTCCGAAAACAGAAAATCATGGCCCGTGAGATGAATATCACGCAAAATTCCATGAGTCGAATCATTAAAAAAGACTTGGAACTTGGGGCTTTCAAACGACGTACCGGACATTTATTGACTGCAGCTTTAAAAAAAATAGGATTGAAATATGCAAACGTCTTTTGTTGAAGCACGCTGATAAATTGCACAGAAAGATTTTGTTCACCGATTAAAAAAATTTTACCGTCCAGGAAAAATTTAAAAAGCAAAATGATAGAGTGTATGCGCGGCCATCTAAGAAAGCATCTGAACTGATCCCAAGGGTGGAAAAGGGTCATCACCCAGCTTCAGTCATGGTTTGGTTGGGTGTATCTTACGATGGGGTCACGGACCTGCATTTTTGCGAACAAGGAGTCAAAAATCGTTTCAAAGTTTACTAAGAAACCGTTTTGGAAGCTGTTGAGAAGCCTCTTAACAATTCCCTGTTCCAAAACCAGCCTTGGACTTTCCAGCAGGATTCTAGGCCGGCCCATAAGGCTAAAATGTCCCAGGCCTGGCTTCGAAACAATTTGCCAGCGTTCATTACCTCTGAAGAATGGCCCCCAGGCAGTCCAGATTAGAACCCATTAGATTACAAACTATGGACGGTTTTAGAGGACAAGGTTTGTCACAAAAGATACCCCAACATTGGATCTCTTAAGCCTGCTTTGGTTCGAGCTGTATGTTTCTAAAAAGTATAAGAACTTATAACCAACAATCTATAACAACAACCAACACGTGTACAAATTTAGTTCCAATAATCATCTTAGTCCGTTTGGGGTTCCGATTCTTGTATTCCCTAACCGAAAGTGTCAGTTCTCTTTACTGAGAATTGTTGTCTTCCCAATCAACATTCGGTTGTAACAAATATATGGATAGTACTTTCAACCTCGGTTGGCAAAATATACGGATGTGGCAATAGATCAGTTCTCAGTGTGCTGGTATAAGGCGCCAAATAGAGATTATACTGAATAATTGTATTTTATTAAGAAAATTAGAGAGTACGAGGGCGGTTCGGAAACTTCTTAGCCTAGCACAAAAAGCGCGGTATAAACAGAAAAAAGTTAAGTGTTTTTGTTCTGCTATGAACACATGTTAAATTTTGTTTCGATCTGGCAACTCCTTCATATAAAAACAGGTGTTCACAAAAGACGCATCCGCGATTTTTTTACAATGGAAAAATTAGAAATGCGTGGTGTCATTAAATATTTACATAAAAAAGGTTTATCGGGACAAGAAACTCATCATGATATGGTGAATGTGTTAGGTGAAAGTGCTCCTTCATATGTAACAGTAAAAAATTGGGTTGCTGAATTTAAACGTGGTCGTACAAGCATTGAAGATGAACCACGTAGTGGACGTCCAAAAACAGCAACAACAACAGAAATTGTAGCCAAAGTGCATGATATGGTATTAAATGATCGACGAATAAAAGTGCGTGAAATAGCTAATATCATGGGCATTTCAAATGATTGAGTCCATTTAATTTTGCATGAAGAACTACAGATGAAAAAGTTTTCTGCAAGATGGATGCCGCACTTGTTAACAGTCGACCAAAAACGCATAAGAATGAACATTTCTCAAGCTTGTCGTTGTCGTTTTCAGCGAAATAAAATGGATTTTAAGCGTCGTTTCATAACTGTTGATGAGACATGGATCCACCACTATACTCCAGAGACAAAAGAACAACCCAAACAATGGACTGGAGCTGGAGGAAGTGCCCCAAAGAAGGCAAAAACAATTCAATCGGCTGGTAAGGTTATGGCAACGGTTTTTTGTGACTTCAAAGGTATTTTATTGATTTACTATCTGCAAAAGGGTAAAACAATAAATTCAGAGTACTATTGCAACCTTTTAGATCAATTAAATGTACAAATTCGAGAAAAACGTCCTGGCTTACAACGTAAAAAAATAATTTTTCATCAAGACAACGCACCAGCGCACAAGAGTGTTTTAACAATGGCTAAAATCAACGAATTAAAGTACGAGTTGCTTGACCACCCTCCTTATTCTCCTGATTTAGCTCCCAGTGACTTTTACCTGTTCCCAAATCTAAAAAAAATCCTTGCTGGCAAGCGTTTTACCTTAAATGAAGATGCAGTTACAGTTGTAAACCACTATTTTGATGACCTTGAGGAAAACTATTTTAATCAAGGGATAGAATTGCTACATAAGCGTTGGACTAAGTGTATTGAAGTTTCAGGAGATTATATTGAAAAATAAAAATATTTTTGAAAAACTAACTATTCTCTTTCATTGATAGGCTAAGAACTTTCCGAACCGCCCTCGTACACTAGGACTAAGAGTAGATTAAGACTAGAAAACTTTAAAATTTTAGGTTTTACCCAACCGTCCTTGAAAATATTTTTAGAGTTGTTCTTGATTTTATGTCTTAGGGTGCGGGCGCTCGTTGAGTAATTCGTTTAGAATGATTCATTAGACGTCCAGTTTATCATTCACAATTACTGCAAGTATATGAAACCAAATACAGATTAACCGGCTTATTTTTGAAGAGTATCTTTTAAAATTAAATGCAAGTCATGTTTTCTCATATTTGTCGAAAGCAGTAAAGCGTGCGCTGGTGGTACGTGAGGCTTTCCCATACCTTAAATGTCAGTAACCAAACAACAGTCAATTTAAAAGATATGGCTTTTGAGATAATCTACGACATGTAGCAAAACATTTCGGCTAACAGATTAAACAAACAACAGCAGAAAAAATAGCTCAAAGCGGATGTCAAAAAGAAGCACGTGTATTACAACGGCGGACGCAGCAGCAGCCGATAATAATAGTTGAGGAAAATTCCCAAAACATGAACTATGGAATATTTCCAAAAGCTATTAAGCCAAGCAATTAACAACAACAAACAAAAAAAACTACAACAACATCCTAAAGCATAAAAAACAGTGTAATAATTTGACGAATTGGGTTAAATTTGTTTATATATATTTTCCAAACTCTTGCCGCCGGTTCCAAAAATAAAAACAAGACAAAGCGAGGGCCAAACAAAATAGTTGATGGTGATAAAAAAAAAATTGATAGCAATCACACAGCATGACTGTCAAAAATTGTTCACCTTCACGGCAAAAACTCTCATTACCAAAGAACATTGTACAGTGTCGTACGGGCACCCTTTAAATTACGGTTACACCGAATAGTCGCGGAGCTATGTACAGAGTGTGTGAGAGAGATAATCTTTTTGAGAGGTCAAATAAAAATAAATAAAACAATTGGACAATTAAAGTTCGGCCTGGTCGATGCTACATAACCACCCTACATCATGGATTTGTGTCCACAGCAAAATATGTCAAAAACAACTCGAAAAAACAATAGCGAAATCTATACAAATAATAACGGATGACATGTGGTCCTGTTGACACCAAATGGCGTCCATGTAATTTTCTTGAATTTTTGGAAACTAAAATTCCTTAGGCTTAGCGCGGTAACGCTCACCGTTGACGGTAAGGTAACGGTGGCTTCTTGCGCATTTTCAAAGAAAAATGGTCCGAAGACGCCACCAGCCCAAAATCCACACCAAACAGTACAGAAAATCGCAGGAACTTGCCAAACAATTTTCAGCCCATTGGCTGAAGATTGTTTTTTTTTTTGGTATATCAAAAAAAACATACGCACACATGTATGCTCCATAGAACCTATTTTGTTATGTTCATATTCGCAACCATATGGTATGATTGCCGCAATCATATTATTGTTAACGTAAATTTTAATCAACAATACTTTTGTTGCACCAACCATGTTTATATGGTTGCTACAACCATATTTTCATTTCTAAATTTGGCAATAATACTATTGTTACATTTCAACAAAATTAATATTGCCGCAATTATACTGTTGTACTGCTTTTATTGTAGAGAACATATTATTGTTGCGGTGACCATATAGTAACCAAATATTTTCTCTTCGTGTAACAGGGCCGGACTTTTATCTGATATTGTATTCAATACATTAAATAAAACATTTATCAAAAACAGATCCATCCATACTACTTTTGTATTATAACAAAAAGAAAAGTAGTAAACCTTCCCGACGGACACCCTGTATAATAATATTGACCTCATTATATTAATGAACTAAATATTTCGACCAGAAAATTCAAGCCGAATGCGATATAAAGTACGGCTAAATTCTGAAATATCCATAAAAACGAAAAACGAATGCAGGATTATAACAGCGATAACATTGTAAAAGTTTCAAGGTTTTCCCAATTGTATTTGTTAAAATTTTCAAAAAATTCTCAAAAATAAAAAAATTCAGTTTAAGTATGAGATTTCATGTCTCTTTTTTATTGACATTCAAAAAAAATCGTAGATAGGTTTTTAGAAATTTTATTAGCCTTTTTGCTCATAATCCAGCAATTTTTATTTTTAATCTCATCGGTGGTTGGCAACGCTGTTCAGTTGACAGCATTTTTTATGTACTTGGACCATTCTTTTAAATTAATCTTAAAGGGGCCTATTCTGGTGGCTCAGACTTTACCGTTACCCTACAAATTTATCTGACTTACATCTAGTTGATGCTACCCAGTTACATTCAACGCGTATGGCAACGCGTAGCAAATCACCAACGTTGTCGTAAGACATCATCAGCCAACACCACTCGGGAACGCGGCACATTCGTACAGCTGACAAGTGCTTACTGATGGTCGTAGGTTGGGTACTACTCAACTGTGTTACTGTTGTGTCTGTCTGCCAATTCTAGGAAATGCGTTTCGCGGCGATGGCGGCAGCGGCGGCTGATTGCGAATTCATGCCAAAGGAATGTTGTTGGTAGCGCTGATGGGTTGTTGTTGTTGCATGGGTGACTGTATGAATACTAAATACGCAAAATATTGGATTTTTTCATTTGGTTTTTTTCGGAATATTTTTAAAAATAGTACGGCCATAAAGCAGAAACAACAAGAAGGAGGCATTTTTCTGTAGGCGTTTTGTTTATTAAAAGAAAGATTAAAAACAAACCCCGCGCCGCTGATGGTGATTCAAAGGTATTCCTGCTTGAGGATGATTTGAAACGAAGGCAATGACGGTGTGAAAAGGCCGAAGAGTGGGTATACAAAAATACAAATCGATCGGTGGGTGGGTGGGTTTTTTAAGTTTTGGGTAAATGTATAACTTTAGACATCTTTCAAAATTCGCCAAGAACGACACATTATTAAGAAAAATATGCTGATTAAACAAAAACAAAGCAGAGAGCAAACGAATGACTACGCGTTGACGATAACATCGAAAGCGAAGAGTTCAAAAAGAATGCAAAATAAATAAAAAGTATTAAAGAACTGTAGTCAAGTCTCAGCTGCATGATCAGTAAGGAGAGTGCGAAAAAAACACACAACAACAGCAACTACCAGCAAACTTATCGCTGATGGTCTCGCTTGTGGCGCATACTTTTGGAAGAAGAAACAAGAAAGAAAATGCAGCAGCAACATATGAACATTAGGGTGTTCTGACAAATGTTTTTTTTTAGATTAAGAGTTAGTGTTGAAGCAAAAGGCTAGTAAAGATAGATTTTTCAATTGTCATCACGCAGAGAAAAAGTATGGTTGTGGTGACAATATTCGAAGAGGATAATACTATTGTTGGGTATATGGTTGTGGTACAACAATATTATGATCCTCACAACAACAGTATGATTCACACTCAACCATACTATGATCTCCACAACCATAGTATAAACCTCTCAACCATAGTATGTTTCACATACAACCATAGTATGGTCCTCACAATCATAGTATGATTCACACGCAACCACGTTATGATCCCTACCACCATAGTATGTTCACACACAATCATACTATGATATCATTAATTAGAATTTGTTTAAGTTGTCCACAATAGATTTGATCCCCAATATTATTTATTAGAATTGGTTTAAGTTGTCAGGAACAGATATGAATTATAAAAATTATTCAAAAATACATTAGATTCAAAATAATAGGAGTGATTTATTTCACAGTAGAAAAAAATATTTCAGTTGAACAAAGCCAAAAAAGGTTGTACTGGTATTTTTACATCTACCCGGTTTGGTTTGCTCAAATTTTTGCACGATTATTCCGATTGTAATTTTGGACGATTAAATTGACCGAAAAAAATCGCGAAGTCCATTTTCATAATAAGCCGGAATAACTTTTACGCGTTGCTCGCTTGGGTATATTTCCATGGGTTTCAAATTGAGTTAGTCTTAAATTGAGAAATATCAAATGAAATGCAAAAAAAAAAACTTGACGTTTAGGTGTGGTTCAAATTCAAAATCGGCCCTTAAAATTTAAGCACCGAAATGTGATGAATAAAAATTAAACCAAAAGCAGAACATCGAGTTTAAATGCAGTAAAAAAAAAAGTCCTGTATTTACTTAAAACGTGATTAATAAATTGTTAACTTATAGGAATACAAAAAAGATTTGAAAAATGGAGTTTATATTTCTATATAAAATATAGAAATATAAACTTCGCAGTAATCATAGGTAACTATTGGGGACGCAAAAAGGGACAAAAAGGGGGAAATTATGGAGAATTTTCTACGATAACGTTGGTAAGGTAACTACAAAAAAGTAGCAAAAGGCACAAAAACAGAAAAAAACAAGTAAAAAGCTAGATAGTCGCCGGTATTTACAAGGTGCACATAGAGAAAAGATATGTTACTATATGTTTACGTCAACAATAACAAGTTCTCTGCGATAAAAGTATGTTCGACGCAACCATAGAATTTTTTTTTGAATTCCATTTTGACAATAGTACGATTGCGACAAGTATTGTTTTTGGGTTTTATGTTAGCTACTATATGATTACGGCAATCATATCGTATGATTGTCATTTTTATAAATTTGAATAAGGTTCTACGAACAATATTAACGTTACGAATCTGAAGCAATAATAGTACTTTTTATTCCATTTTGACAATAGTACGATTGGGACAAGTATTGTTTTTGGGTTTTATGTTAGCTACTATATGATTACGGCAATCATATCGTATGATTGTCATTTTTATAAATTTGAATAAGGTTCTACGAACAATATTAACGTTACGAATCTGAAGCAATAATAGTACTTTTTATTCGGAATTTTAAACTTTTAAAACAAACTGCTTTAGATTTGTAAAAAAAAAGTTTTAAGAATTGAAACACGTTTTTTTACTTTAAATTTATATTAAAAAATCTCTATTGTTGAATAACAACAAAACCCAATCCTAAGCAATAATTTGGGGGATCATAGTATGGTTGTTGGGATCACAACATGGTTGCGTGTGAATCCTACATTGGTTGTGAAGATCATACAACTGTTGTATGTGTGAAACATACTATGGTTGTGATTGAGTGTGATTCAAAATATGGTTGTCTGGATCGAAGTATAGTTGTGTGTGAATCATACTATTGTTGTAAGGATCATAATATCGTTCGAATATTGTCACATTGTCACATTCGTCTGGAAACCCTGTCAATGAAATATTGTTAGATATTTCAGCCGTTAGATATTGTTAGATATTTTATCAGATTTTACTTGTATGACAGTCGTTCACACTAACCATCATACCACGGCGGCCCACATTTTAATAAGATTAATAAAAAATAATTCTATATTTAAACATTTTTTTTTGTATCCATATATGAATGGACTACAATTTCGTCCCTAGGCCCGTCACCATAATTAAGGCAAATTTCAAAAAATATTCGTGAGAAATTTGTAGTTAGTTGATATCCAGATGTAAACGTATACTGGCAGTCGGTCCTATAACCATTTGTACGAGAACTATATCGAAAAATGGCCCTCTATGGTCTCTAATATACAAAAAATGTCCGAAATCAGAATTAATACGGGAATTCTAGACCGGTTGTATGTAAAATCTAAAAGAACGTTTATATTTTATGTCAAATAAAGTTATAAAAAAGCCGACCGATATGAAACATTTAATCTGAGCTGGTTACTGATCGATCCTAATGAACAGAGCCAACTTTAAGCAAGTTTAGATGTAATGTGTCGCTTCTAGAGCTAAAGTCAAAACATCTTTGTACATACGAGTATATCTAAATCAGGTCCGTTTACTTCAATTGCAATAGCATCCTTTCTTTGTCCAAAAAACCTAATTCTAACAAATTTAATCAAGATTGTATGCAATATGTGGCTTTTAGAGCTTAAAACATGAAATCCGTGGAACATTTGTTGAAGCTATATCGATTTTTATCAATTTTAAGAGCGTTCGTTCTCGGTCAAAAAACGTACTTTTGCCAAATTTCATATATAGCGGACAACAATTTGGACCTGTAGTTTAATTACAAGCTTTAGATGAATATCAGAAGGACAGATGGCGAGACGACCAAAAAATTGCAGAACGGACAGATAGACAACTATTTTTGCTAGTTACTAACCTTTGCCACAAAACTAACTTATAAAAATGAAATATTCTATACTTCGAATGGAATTTTCTACATTTCAGATGGAATATTACAAATGATTCTTTTGAGTTATTGAAGAGCTATTAGTGTCTTTTGAATTACAATTCGAGTCTTTCGCATTTCAATTGGTGATTTCCAAATTTCAAATTGAATTTTTAAATTTCTAATTGTAATTTTGAACATATTCAGGGCTGTCATAAAAACCAAGTCGGTTTTGCTTATTGTCGTTTTTGCAAACCAATGTTGGATTCCTTTGGTGTCATGAAACCAAGTTGGTTTTGTCCATTTCGAATGTAAATAAAACCAATGTTCGAATCAGCTGTTGCTGATAAAACCGATAACATTGGTTTTTATGACACCAAAGCATTTTTTCTTATCGTTTTCAAAACCAAAAGTGCCAACATTGGTTTCTATGACAGCCCTGATTAATTTGAAAAAGGTGTAGTGGTTTATTTTTAAAGCATACGTTTTTTAAAGGCACGCGCTTTTTTCATTGTAACAGATTTTTCCCTTTGCGAAAAAATAATGCAAACATATTTCTAAAGTCAGGGTGGTGTATCGTAAAGAAGTGTTGACAAATATGGGGTACACACCGTACCTGCAAGATTTTGCAAACATTTCGAAAGACTGGCATGCTAGTGGCCAACAGTCAAGATTCTCGTTGTCGTAATGAAGATGGTGCGACTCAGTCCTAGAACAGACCTTGCATTATTCGCCTAAGATCCGACTGACTTAGCAATTGAAAGCAAACGACCATCCGCTTCTTTTCGGCTGAAGCAAATATGCCGCATCTAAAGATTGGAAAAAAGAACGTAAACGTCGAAAATTCAATGCATTTTCAGAGAGTGACAGTTTGCTGAAGATTCAGGGGCAGTAGGATTGTTGGCCCTTTTTTTGTTTAAAAACGATTGGTGGATGAGACATCAATTCAGGAAGTATTCTTGTCACTTCCAAATTTTTACAAATGATTTTTCATACCCCACTGTGTGAACAATATACATAGAAACCACTGATTCACATGACATGACTATGGACACAACAATCTCTGATTCGAACGCTTGTCGTTTTTCATATTTTGACAAAAGAATCCTCTTTGTAATACTTGTCGGTTTGGTATCAGGAAATATTGATTTGAAGAACACCCTAATGTTCATATCTCTGTAGCAGAGCAAGGGAATCTACACTTGCTGATCTGTTCCAGTAATAATGGCAAGCAAAATAAAAAAAGAGAATGAGCGAGAGGCATAATGTTCAAGAAAATGTACACTAAGTAGCAAATCCTAGACAGTGAAAAGCAGAACAGAAACTTAGAAAAGTGGGCTTGTTTCTTTATGCTGGTATTTTGCACGTTTGCTTAGCCTCTGTCATCCCATGTGTAATGAAAGATGGTGTTTTATGATTGAGAGAGTGATACGAATGACTCATAGGATTGTCAAGTATTGTTTGCTATACTCGTACAGGCTAAGTACTAAAGCGGCTACAATCCAGTTAAAGTTATCGAGGCTTTACCTTAAACCCCACTTATATTGAATTCGATCCCATTATAGGGTTTGGTTGCATGATATTTCTTCTACTCAACTCTCGTAGTAGCGTTTTAAAAAAACGTAGGTACTGTAAAATATGTCAAAATACCTCGAAAACCAAATTTCTCCAAAATAGTATCGGGTGATCAATTTAGAGGTATTTTTTCAAAAGGGGTTTTTCACAGATTTTCGCGTGGGTTTTGTTAAACTTTTTTTCTTTTCAGTATTGTTTTCCATTTCATCGTGAAAAGACTTACAAAACGAAAGACACGGTTGGGTGTGGTTTATGGGCTGGTGGAATCATCGGTCCATGTCAAAATACCTCGAAAACCAATTCTCCAAAATAGTATCGGGTGATCAATTTAGAGGTATTTTTTCAAAAGGGTTTTTTCACAGATTTTCGCGTGAGTTTTGTTAAACTTTTTTTCTTTTCAGTATTGTTTTCCATTTCATCGTGAAAAGACTTACAAAACGAAAGACACGGTTTGGTGTGGTTTATGGGCTGGTGGAATCATCGGTCCATGTTTTTTTTTTTAAATTTTTAATGGGTGATCAATTTAGAGGTATTTGTTTTAATAGGGGTTTCTGCACAGATTACGCGTAAGTTGTTTTTAGTATTGTTTGCTATTTCATCATGGAGAGACTTACCCCGCAAAAACAACGGTTTATGGGCTGGTGGAATCATCAGTTCATATTTTTTAAAAAATGATAATGACCGGAACGAAACCGTGAATTGTGTTCGCTATCGCCCCATGATATCGGACTTTTTGCTACCTGAAATTGAGTCCGTAAACTTGACATTTGGTTTCAACAGGACGGTGCCACTTGCCATTTAGCTGCTCGAACAGGTCATTTCGAAGAGCAGCTGAGAGGTCATTTCGAAGAGCAGCTAATTTCACGCTTTGGACCGGTGAGTCGGTCGCCTAGATCGTACGATATCACACCTTTAGACTTTTTTCTTAAGGGCTACTGCAATATCGCTTAAACCAATTGGTGTTTTGTTTTTCCTGTTATTGGCACAATTGTAGCTAAAGAAGAGGAGAAAAATAATGTAAAACAAACTAACCTAAAAACTGTATCTAGTGCTAAAAATTAAATTATTTTTATTTATCAACATTTAACTTTTGTTCAACATTTTTGACCCATAGTTGCCTAACAGTGGGATATTACGAGGGTTGCTATATACATTTCTGGTCTAGGCAACACTAAGTGTTGCCTGGCGCCATCTGGCATTTCCATTTGAAACTTTGACATTTTTTAGCATAAACATACTCAGAACGTTTTAATGTACGACCATCATTTGTGTTGTTTACAGTGACTTGAAAAAATAAATTTGGATAAAAAAATTTAATTAACTCGTGAACATTTTCGTGAGATCAATTTTTACTACTTTCGATGTGGATTATCACGACAAGAAAGCATCGATGAACTTAAATCTTAGTCTAAAAATTCAATAGTGGCTGACGCTGGCTCAAAGACGAAGGTCGTCCAAAAACGGCCGTTGTGCCAGAGAAAATTGATGCCGTGCGTGAACTGATAATGTAAGAGCGTCATGTGATACGAGTATACCGTGAGATAGATGCATCCTTGGGCATTTATTTCGATATTGCGTGAACATCTGGCCGTTAAAAAAGGTTTGTTCTCCTTGGATCCCGCACAATTTGACAATCGTTAAAAAAGGCTCGTGTCGATTAGTGAAAAGAAATTTTGAAAAAATACGATCGCAGTGCTTCAAAAGACGTTTATAAGATCATCACAGGTGACGTATCATGGATCTATGCGTATGAGCCCGAAACAAAGCAGCAATCGACCGTGTGGGCGCCAAATCCAACGAAAGTTGTTCGTGGAAGAAGCACTGGTCGCCTTTTTGTTCGGCAAAACTGGTCATGTGGCGACTGTTCCGCTTAAGCAACGTAGGACGATCAATTTTGAGTGGTGCACCACAATGTGTTTGCCTGAAGTCTACGGAGAAATTCGAAAAACGAATAAAGGAAGACGAATCATTGTGCACCATGACAATGCGAGATAACACACATCGACTCAAACCAGCGCCTTTTTGACCGGCCAAAACGTCGAATTGATGGCACCCAACTGACTTGGCACCCAATGACTTCTCTTTATTTCCGCACATGAAGAAAAAAATGCGTGGACAACGTTTTTCTTCGCCAGAAGATGCTGTTGAAGCGTTCAAAAAACCATGTTTTGGAGGTGTCTCAACGGAGTGGAAAAAGTGCTTCGACAATTGGTTTGAGCGCATACGAATGTGTATAAATCATGCTAAAGAATACTTTGAAAAACAATAAAATCATTTTTGATGATAAATATTCGCATTTTCATTACTAGGCCAGAAATATATATAGCAGCCCTCGTAATTGAAGTAATCTTTGGAAGAACTATTCTGTTTTCCTTACTTTCCTTAGAACATTATAAAACTGGAAAATGTGTTTTTTTTTTAACATTTTCCTATTTGTATTGGTTTCTAGGACTTGTTTGCACTTACAATAAAGTCATTAAGGGGGAAAACATGACACAAATCTCGAATTTTCGATGTAAAACACAGCTGGAAAATTTTAAAAATATATTTTCTAGTATCATAATTTTCTTAAGAACTATAAAATATACTACAAGGAATCGTAGCAAGAGGGGGAGGGTGAGGAAGAAGGAACTTCTTTGAATTGAAGAAGGGGAGGACAGTATTTTAAGTCGAGCACATGTCCTCCGAAAGGAGGACGCATGGTAATTCCGATCATAGAAACTGCATAGTTTGTGCCATTATATAATTAATTAAAACTCTATTAATAGTATATGTACGTACACATAGAGAAAATGTTGGTAGAAAATCAGTTGGAACTACAACAATTTATTAATTAATAGTATATGTACGTACACATAGAGAAAATGTTGGTAGAAAATCAGTTGGAACTACAAAAATTTAAAAAATCTAAATAATCATAATGGATATTCGGTTCAACATACCACTAGATGATAAATATGATCATCTTATTGAACATACAATTATTAAAAAATTAAAATAATAAAAATATAATTTTAATAAGAATACAATAACGATACAATAATTTTAATAATACAGGGTGGTGCACCAATTGTGCTACAATAATAAATTCAAATAACCCTTTTTTTAATCAATCAGGGCTGTCATAGAAACCAATTTTGTCACATATGGTTTTGAAAAAGATAAGAAAAAATGCTTTGGAGTCATGAAAACCAATGTTATCGGTTTTATCAGCAACAGCTGATTCGAACATTGGTTTTATATTCATTAGAAATATACAAAACCAACTTGGTTTCATGACAGAAAATGAAACCAACATTGGTTTGCAAAAACGACAATTAGCAAATCCGACATGGTTTCTATGACAGCCCCAAATGTATCAAAGTATGGTGTAGTCAGGTCCGGTGATCTTGGGGCCAGCGAAAAGTGGAATTTCTGGATGTTAATTTGTTTGGGATTTGTTGGAGCCCTGAAAGCTGATCTGGCCATATGTGCAGTTAACTTTTAGATCAAAATGGAGCTCATCAGATATAAACAAGCATTTTATCAAGCTGTTGTCTTCTTCGGCCATTTCAAAAAAATTTTTGGGCAAAATTCCATTTGATTAGCCAAATCCAGGAAGTTTAACGTGCTTGTTTTTTGGACTTTGTACGGAAACTAGTTATTATGAATTATACGTTGTAAGGACATTAATGCTAACTGCAATTTGCGCCGCTAAGTTTTGTGTCAAAACACTTGGAGTTGCCTTAATTGACGATGTACGATGTTCGTGCGATACTTTCAGATTCGGCAAACATGTTTACCAGCCTCATAATGGTCCATTTACTCGGGGGAGTTCCGTCAAACTCCTGCCTAAATTTCCTTCGGACTACAAAACCTCCTAGGTTGCCTAAGCATTAATTTTCTAAATACATACCTTCCAAATAAAATAAAGAATAAGCGGATTGCTCAAACAGAAACAAGTTGTTGTGGTTTTATTTTGTTGCACGCTTAAACTTAGACATTGTGGGCTACTTGGGGTAGTTTTGGGATCTAAATTTAGAACACAAAATTTCTCTTTTCTATTGAAACATGATATTCAAAATCATTTTTCCATTTCCACAAATCTATTATACGTATAAATTCCAAAAAAGCTAAAAATTTTCTATTGATTGTCAATCAATGTATAATTCTATGAAGTTTCAATTTTTTATATAAAATGCACTTAATTTTATGTTTTTTACAATGGATTTTTGAAGAAAATCGTTTCTTAAGGATTGTTAAAAATTCCCGGGAGAAAATTTCCACAAAATCGGGAAACGTAAATTACTGAAATACCCGGGAAATCCCGAGACGGGAATTCTCAGGATATATACTCCTATCGCGACCCCAATCTCTAATAATATATGCATTTTTATAAAGTTTTTTATAGTAACGGAGTTTATAGGTTTTACCTTTGGTGAAAAAACAAGAAATCTGAATGTTTATAAAATATTTTTCGATCAAGTCGAAAAACCACTTTTAAAAAAAACGAGTTTTTCAAAACTAAACAGTTTTAATAGCAAACAATTTTAGAACACACTAAAAGTTGGATTGTTTTTTTAAGTTCTCCGTATTGGCATTACGAGGGTTGCTAAATAGATTTCTGGCCTAGGCAACACTAAGTATTGCCTGGCGCCATCTGACATTTCCAGAACGTTTTGACGTACGACCATTTGTGTTGTTTACAGTGACTTGAAAAAATCAATTTGGCAAAAAAAATGGAATTAACTCGTGAACATTTTCGTGCGAACATTTTTCACAACTTTCGACGTGAATTATAACGACAAGAGTGCATCGATGAACTTAATTCTTTGTTTGGCGATGAAGCTCCATCCTATAGCACTGTGACGAAGGTCGCTCAAAGACGAAGGTCGTGAAGGTCGTCCAAAAACGGCCGTTGCACCAGCGAACATTGATGTCGTGCGTGAACTGATAACACAAGATCGTCATGTGACATACCCTGGGATAGCGGCATCCTTGGGCATTTCTTCCACCAGCATACAGTCGATATTGCATGAACACCTGGCCGTAAAAAAGGTTTTTTCTCCTTGGATCCCGCACAATTTGACAATCCCTCAAAACAAAGGCTCGTGTCGATTGGTGCAAAGAAATTTTAAAAATACGATCGCGGTGCTTCAAAAGACGTTTATAAGATCGTCACAAATGACGAATCATGGATCTATGCGTATAAGCCCGAAACAAAACAGCAATCGACCGTGTAGGTCTGCAAAGACGAGCCAAATTCAACAAAAGTTGTTCGTGGAAGAAGCACTTCGAGGCAAATGGTCGACTGTTTCCGCGGCAAAACTGGTCATGTGGCGACTGTTCCGCTTGAACAACGTATGACGGGCAATTCTGAGTGGTACACCACAATTTGTTTGCCTGAAGTCTTCGGGGAAATTCGAAAAACGAACAAGAGAAGACGAATCATTGTGCACCATGACAATACGAGCTCTCACACATCGGCTCAAACAAGCGCCTTTTTGACCGGTCAAAACGTCGAATTGATGGGGTCATCTGCCGTACAGCCCTGATTGGCACCCAATGACTTCTTTTAATTTCAGCACATGAAGAAAAAAATGCGTGGCCAACGTTTTTCATCGCCCGAAGCAACTGTTGAAGCCTTTAAAAACCATGTTTTGGATGTGTCTCAATCGAAGTGGAAAAGTTCTTCGACAATTATTTTGAGCGCATGCAAAAGTGTATAAATCATGCTGGAGAATACTTTGAAAAACAATAAAAACCATTTTTGATGTTAAATATTCAAAAAACAGCCTTTTTCAAAACTAAACAGTTTTAAAACCCAACAATTTTAGAACACACACAATTTATTTGTTGTAACGGCCACATATTTTTTTAAGTTCTCCGCATTGGCCGAAAAGCTGACGGTACCATAATAAAGTCAAACGCCTTTGCCGTGAAGCCACCCACAAATTACAAGCCATATCCGCCACCATATATTTCGAGTCGACTTTATACTCTGCTCCCAACTCCACATTAGAGGCTCCTCTTGCTCTTTCAAGGGTTAACATAACATAAGTATTGTTGTTTTGTTTGAGTTTCTTCTACTCTCATTCTCCTTCAACAACAGTAACTGTGAAATTATAATGTTGTTGCTTAAAGTTGTGTTGCTTTCATTATTTGTTGTTGCTTTACATTTGCAAAAAAAAAGTATATGCTGTGTTCTCTGTTATGTGTGTGTGGGGATGTACACTCTGATATTGACTGGGATGAATGGATTTCATGGAATTTTCACAAATTCTTGGAAGAAAATGAGAAAACGTAAGAAAAAAAACGAAAATAACAAATGTACAAGACGTTAGTAAGGATTGTTATTGTAGAGTATTTAATGCGTATTTTGTTATTTTACCACAGCTCACAGCCAGCTCAATAATAGCAAACGTATGTGTGTGTGAGTGTATACACGATGGGTGTACATTTAAATTGAACTACGACGAGTGTAGATTAATAATTAATGCGGGCAGGCAGGTATTGATTGCCAAACTCTGGAATATGCCTGCCTACATGTGTTTTATAACTTTAAATAAAACACGATAAAATGCTTGCGAATGAGTAAAGCGGAGCGCTAAGCGGTCTTACGTTTTCGTATCAGACAAAAAACCCTAACGAAAGAAAACAATAAGAGAGAGAGAGACAAAGAGAGCAATGAACTTTTGTATGCCATAATCTGCGCTTTGAGTCATAATCATCATCTACGCGATCATCAACAAAGAGCAGTGTTGCCAACTAGTGGTTGCCAGAAAACGGGTAGATTTGCAATATAAAATCTGTAGAAAATGGCTAAATACTCAAATAATGAAAATTTATGTGACGCGCAAAAAAGAAAGGGACCTAAGGGTAAAAAACAGTTTTGTTCAGGAGAGCCATTTTAAAGATTTAAATACGTGCATCTTTGGTGTTCCATCACTTTCATAAAACACTCATATCTTTGGGAGGGAACGCTTTTGGGGCATGGGATCGATCTCATTCGATGCTCAGATGTTGTCCACATCAAAAAAAAAGAGAAAATTGATTTTTTTTACCCTTAGGTCCCTTTCTCTATGCGCTGTCACATATTAATATAAATTGAAATTTAGATTGTTTAATAGATTTAAAGTCGAAACTTTAAAATATATGTACAGGTGTCGAATAATAACGTTTTATATGAATTAAATAAGAAGAACAACTGCTATTTTTACATAAAGTTATAAAAATGGAACAGCTATCCAATCTCCACTGCCCCGATCACCGTTTTTATACACGGAGCAAAAATATTTTAGAAATATGTTTGCATGCAACATGTTTGGAGCATGTTACTTACATACAGTACAGGGTGATGATGCCCGAAAATACAAGGTGGCGAAATGGCAGCGGTTTGAAAATTTTCGGATTGGTGGTCGGAGGGTACTAGGGTAAAATTTCTAATACCCTGTTTCTCTACTTCGAACGAAAACACAAGCGAACGAAAGTCAGTCACTCGAATTCGTATCAATTTTCGTCTCTCAACAACAAAACCCCTTTCCTTTGTCTGCTCTTACGTGCGTAATTATTAGCCGTGTTCTTTTCAGGTCACTAAACAAGCATTTGTATGGAAGTTACTCGGTAAGCAAGCGAGTTGGCTGTTACTCGGTAACGAAACGAGAGTTACCAGAATTATTTTTTTAACAAAAAAATATTATGACACACCCGGCTTCTATACGGTGATCCATCTAGAGGTATTTTTAGAACAAATATAAAAATTCAAATCGAGTGTGGAATCTTTATAGGTAACTTGAAAGGACATTTTATGGCATTTATTTTTTGAATATAATTTCCTTCATTTGTTGGCCGCAACTTCGCCTTAGCGTTTCCATCTGAGGGTCCAGTTTTGAATGACTCGTTCGAGCATTTCGACCGGTATGGCTTTAATGATACTCGTAATGTTGACTTCTAAAACCTGAATCGTAGCTGGTTTGTCAGCATAGACTTTGGACTTTACGTAACCCCAAAGAAAAATGTCTAAAGGTGTGATTTCACTCAATGTAGACGGTCAACTCACATGTCCAAAACGTGAAATTAGCTGCTTTTCGAAATAACCTCTCCGTTGTTTGAGCAGCTGTATAGCAAGTGGCACCGTCCTGTTGAAAGCAAGAGTCGTCGAGATTACGGGCTTCAATTTCAGGTAGCATAAAGATCGATATCATGGCGCGATTGCGAGCCCAATTCACGGTTACGTTCTAGCCATCATCATTTTTAAAAAATATGCACCGATGATTCCACCAGCTTTTAAACCTCATCAAACCGTGGTTTTGTCTGGGTATAATGGCACCTCTTGAACCTCTTCTTGTTGCTCTTCATCCCAAATGGGGCAACTATGTTTATCGACTTATCCGTTGAGCCAGAAATGGGACTCATCACTGAACAAAATTTTGGTCGAAAACAGCGGATCTTCCCGTTTCTCAACGAACGCTCATTTCGCTAATACAGTTGCCAACATTTGAAGGTAATTATTTTCAAAGTAAATGCCATAAAATGTTCTTTCAACTTACCAATAAAGATTCCACACTTGATTTGAATTTTTATATTTGGTTTTGTTCTGAAAAAAATACCCCTCACCCCATATAACAAAATCAAAAACATATGTTTTTGTTATTGATACAGAAAGAAAATAAAAAGAATGAAAGAAGAAGAAATAAATTACAATGATGCAAAAACGGTTAGTGAAAATGTTATTGTTAAGATTTAGAGAAAGTTCGATGTATTCGTATTATTTTAAGAGTGACTAAACGAAAATTGTGGACCAGTTACGACACGTTAATGCTGTTGGCTTTCTACAAAACCAGAAAGAACGAATTTGAATGTCCCCGGCGAAAAAGAATTGCCTACCAACGAAGTTAAATTTGTCAACAAAATGTTAACCAAACAAGAAACTATACGAAATAACAAAATTCGTTTTCCACAATTTGCTTTAATTTTTTTTCTTTTTGTTTGTAAACAACCATTTGTTAAGCTTAAGCTGCCATCTGATTCAAAATGTTGTTGGATGTTGCCAGAATACCATATTGCTAACTAACTAGGTAACTAAGCTAGTTATGTATTTGAAAACAAAACAAACAAACAAATTTTTCAAAACAAAACATACAAATTATTTCAAACAAAACAAACATATTTTTCACAGCAAAACAAAATATATTGTGAAATCCGCCAGTGTACTTGTGGAATGTCCTCGAGAGTGTACCTTTAAGCCTAGTATTCACCTAACACTAGTATTCACCTAACATTTTTGCTTAGGCGTTTCGCATTTATCTAGGCTTTAGGCAGAGCTTCAATTTTTGCTATCTATTTTTTGGTGTTTTGCTTTCTTACTTATTTACCTATTCATTTTTGTCAGACGAAAGCAAAATAGAAAGTGTCCGATTTTGACGTAGGCTTCGCAGAGTTGACAATTCGTTTGTGCGTGAGAATGAGCTTTTTTGAGAAAACGGTTACGTGTTCTTTCGACTTGTCGTTCGAGTCATCGTTCGCATAAAATGTGATGAAAGAAACCCAAATCATATGCGAACGAATGTGTTCTTTCGACATTGAGAAACAGGCCATAAGTTTTGAAAAATCCAAATATTAAAAAATATCTCCTTTTTTGAAAAAATATATAAATTTTTACCCACCTCAAAATATTTCTTTAAGCGCCAAAAATGGAAAAAGCTACTTTTAATAAAAATTGATAAACCAAAAACCTATGGCTTAATCTTCAGACTAAATTCAATTTAGACATTTTTAAATAGCCAAATGAAAATAAAACGCTAAATATGGTCAGAAACACGCAAAATTGGCAACACTGACAGAGAGCATTGCTTTTAATGCAAGTAACACAAATGGCTTGTCGTATTTCGATACCATGGATTGAGTTTTAGCATTTAGCTCTTTTATTACTAATATTTGTTTCGTTTTGTATAATTTTTTTTGTTTTCATCCGAATAGCTCGATTTCTCCATGGGCGTTATATCCGGTATTATTTGCATAAATGCAAATTATATTTTCACAAAAAAGGGACGTGGCTTGATTGACAGGTATTGCAAAAATTATAAATTCTTAATAAGTATTCAAATTTAAAAAGCACCACTAACACAGCAGAATGTAGCTGTCTGATTTGTATTGAAAAGAAAACGTCTGACGTCGGCGTCATTATAGTTGTTTTTAGAAATCATCGAATTTGAAAACAAATTTTTGTTTTGATAAATATAACGGAATAGTACACGTTTGCCGAAGTTCCGCAAACCGGCGATTTAATTTAAATGAACAGCTTAAAAGTTCAATATAAACAAAGATTCTGAAGGTAAAATAGCTAAGAACAGTTATGGACAAAAAAAGGCGACTGCAAATAATTTTGGTTGAAAAAAAGTTGGTTAATACATCTTATTTTATTGCTCTAATTATATGTCCTTGTTAGTCATAGCAAAAGCTCAAAGTATAAGTATTTAAGAAAAATAAAAAAAAATATATAAAAAGTTGGCAGGTCGATTAATTTTGAAAGGACGAAAACAAAGGGTCATTTAAAAACAAAAAAGCTAAAAAAACCAAAATTATCTTTTATACTTCGGCAGAGCTAATATTAAATTCTATAATTTTTTAAATTAAAAGCTTTGCACCTTACTGGCATTAAGTCGACTATATCCTGGTAAGTCCTGTTGGGAATACAATACCACGCTCTTTGAAATTCTCCATGAATTCGGAAAGAATCCTAGGTTAATTATTACCATCGCAAAGTAGTTCAAAGTTGACACATACACATGTGGCCAGAAAAATAGGTGCGAAGAATTTTGTTGATACAATGTGGATAGATTTTAGAAAAAATCCACTAGGAAGAACAAAATTACATATAAAGTCTGGCAACACTATTACAAAATGAAAATAAAGAATCCCGTTAGAATGAAAGCGTGCAATAAAAAAACAAAGAGGATTTTATGCAAAATCTACATTTTAGCGTGCACAGTGAAATAGGAGCGTTTCATGTAAAATTGTGAACACTCAAGATTTTTATAATATTTAATTGGCAAAAGTAAGTAATTGGCTTCAATGAACTTATGAAAGTATGAAAATAAAATAAAATCCCAATAAGCACATCGGATCCGAATCTGATCCGAATCGGATCCGACTTCTCTGATTTGGTTTCGAGAACGGGTCCGAGGTCGGACACGAGAACGGGAGCAATTCCCTCTTCGATATCGGACCGAGAATTGAGTCCGATTTCGAAATGATATCGGACCCGAACTCAAAACGATGTCGGATCCAACATCGAAGTGAGTTCGGATCCGATTTAGATATGAGTTCGGACCCGAACTCAAAACGATGTCGGATCCGAAAACGAAATGAATTCTGATCCGTTGCCGAAACGATTTTTGATCCTGCATAATTTAGCATAAAATAATAAGGCGGAACAAATTCAATTTTTTTTATATAACGAGTCCTTTTTAACATACAATGTGCATTACTTAACGCACTTGGCAACGGATTGCAGAACTTTCGGATCGTTAAATAACTTCAGTGCCTTTAAATTTGAAAACTATTTGCAAGAGCTCAAACGCAAATTGAAGAAAAAAACTCAATTTGCGAGTCATATATTTAAAAGAATTGTGGAGGAAAGCAATTTCAAAAAATGTCTCAGTAAAGATACTACAAACATTGTTCTTGGTGATTTTGAAGATGGTTCTTATACATACATTAAAATAACAATAAATAAACAAACAGCAAAATATTTTTCATTGAAGCACCCAAATAACTATTATTACTATAATGATAAAATATTTAAAATAAAATATATCAAACGAGTTGATCAGGACTATATTGTGCATGGCTATCCATTGAAATCAGTCGAAGACATTTCTTCTTCAATTACCATTAATATAAACTTTATATTCAAGACTAATAATATTGAGTTTGAAGATTTGCCCAATGAGCACAACATATTACATATAAAAAAAGGTTTTCAAAATTAAATTTACAAACGAATTGTATTTTGTACCACTTATACACTAATATGATGTCTGTTACATATGAGTCATATACTTATTAATATATTAAATTTTAATGTCATATTACTTTTCATCTAATTGTTGCTTATTTCACCACATATGTATATACTAAGTAATAAATTCAAAATAATAAATAAATTCATTAATAAATATAAAAATAAAACTCCAAATTTTTACTGCAAACCTGAATCGAAAGCGGAGTCCGACATCTCGGACTCAAATCGGATCCGAATGGGAACAGAGAAAGCGGAGTCTGTCATATCGGACTCAAATCGGATCCGAATCGGAACAGAGAAAGCGGAGTCCGACATCTCGGCCTCAAATCGGATCCGAATCGGAACAGAGAAAGCGGAGTCTGTCATATCGGACTCAAATCGGATCCGAATTGGAACAGAGAAAGCGGAGTCCGACATCTCGGACTCAAATCGGATCCGAATCGGAACAGAGAAAGCGGAGTCCGACATCTCGGACTCAAATCGGATCCGAATCGGAACAGAGAAAACGGAGTCTGTCATATCGGATCCGAATCGGAACAGAGAAAGCGGAGTCCGACATCTCGGACTCAAATCGGATCCGAATCGGAACAGAGAAAGCGGAGTCCGCCATATCGGACTCAAATCGGATCCGAATCGGATCCGAGTCCGACTTTGTGCTTATTGGGATTGTATTTAAAATATTATATTGTAGTGATGAAGAATAAAGACTAGTTCATCAGTTACGAAAGCAAGGAAAAACGTATATGTGACGCGCAAAATAGAAAGGGACCTAAGGTTAAAAAACAGTTTTGTTCAGGAGAGCCATTTTAAAGATTAGGTCCCTTTCCATTTGCGCTTAAAATCGTCGACTTCACTTTCATAAAACGCGCATATCTCTGGGAGGGAACATTTTTGGGACATGGGATCGGTCTCATTCGATGCTCAGATGTTGTCCACATCAAAAAAGAAAAAAATGAAAATTGATTTTTTTTATCCTTAGGTCCCTTTCTCTATGCGCTGTCACATGTGTAAATTAATAGCCACATCATTAGGACGATCACAAAACTTTATTTACAAAAGCCTTAAAAGCCAAAAATAGTGTTGTAAAACACAGATCAATAAAAAAAAACATCTGCAGTTACAGGATATCGCATAGTTGCATTAGCAAAAAGAGCCTCTTCAATTCTTCCAGTCATTGCTAGTGAAATTGGGAATATTGTTTCATCTCGAACAGTTCGACGAAGATTAATGGTCGCAAATCTACCTGGTAGAATAGCTCGGAAAGTCCTTTTGTCCAGGCAAGCAAATTTGAAGAAGAGAAAAAAAACTTTGCTTTGACTGAAAAAACCTGGTGTGGAGCTGAAGGTGAGAAAAAATGGCGAAATCTTCTAGGGAGTAATGAAACTAAGATAATTTTTTTTGGCAACGACGCTGCAAAAATGTCAGTCGAACGAAAGGAATTCCATGTAAGATTTGCAAAAAAGACTGTAAAGCACGGGGGAGGTAATCTCATGGTGGGGGTTCCATTTTCTTAGGAAGTGTAGGTCCGAAACATCTTATTGAAAACACGTGTGTACAAGAATTTGTTGGATACTGTTATGCTACCTTATGCGGAGGAAATATGCCATTAATATGGAAATTTCATATTAATGGCATATGATCTAATGATCTACAGCACTTATCGAAATTGGACGTTATTGAGTGGCCAAATCAGTCCCCTAATATCAATCCAATTGAGAACCTTTGGGGTGAACTGAAAAGGAAGCTAAGAAACATACTTCCATGCAGTTATAAGAAATATATATGGGAAAATATTCAACATGCGTGGTATAATATCCCGATAGAGACCTGGCGAAAGTTAATATCATCTATGCCTTAAAGAATCGAAGCTGTTCTTAAAAATAATGGAGGTTATACCGGTTACGAGGGTTGCTATATATATTTCTGGCCTAGGCAACACTAAGAGTTGCCTGGCGCCATCTGACATTTCCATTGGAATGTTTGACATTTTTTAGCATAAACGTACTCCGAACGTTTTGACGTACGACCATCATTTGAGTTGTTTAGAGTGACCTGAAAAAATCAATTTGGCAAAAAAATGGAATTAACTCGTAAACATTTTCGTGCGATCATTTTTCACAACTTTCGACGTGGATTATCACGACAAGAGTGCATCGATAAACTTAAATCTTTGTATGGCGATGAAGCACCATCCTTTAGCACTGTGAAAAACTGGTTTAATGAATTAAATCGTGGCCGACGCTCGCTCAAACACGAAGGTCGTCCAAAAACGGCCGTTGTGCCGGACAACATTGATGCCGTGCGTGAACTGATAATGCAAGATCGTCATGTGACGTACCGTGAGAAAGAGGCATCCTTGGGCATTTCTTTCACCAGCATACATTGGATATTGCATGAACACCTGGCCGTAAAAAAGGTTTGTTCTCGTTAGATCCCGCACAATTTGACAATCGCTCAGAGACGCGTGTTGATTGGTGCAAAAAAATTTTGAAAAAATACAATCGCGGTGCTTCAAAAGACGTTTATAAGATCGTCACAGGTGACGAATCATGGATATATGCGTATGAGCCCGAAACAAAACAGCAATCCGTGTGGGTGTTCGAAGACGAGCCAAATCCAACCAAAGTTGTTCGTGGAAGAAGCACTTGGAAGCAAATGGTCGCCTGTTTCTTCGGCAAATCTGATCATCTGGCTACTGTTCCGCTTGAGCAACGTAGGACGGTCAATTCTGAGTGGTACACCACAATTTGTTTGCCTGAAGTCTTCGGAGAAATTCGCAAAACGAACAAGAGAAGACGAATCATTGTGCACCATGACAATGCGAGCTCTCACACATCGGCTCAAGCCAGCGCCTTTTTGACCGGCCAAAACGTCGAATTGATGGGTCATCCGCCGTACAGCTCCGACTTGGCACCCAATGACTTCTTTTTATTCCCGCACATCAAGAAAAAAATGCGTGGTCAACGATTTTCGTCGCCAGAAGATGTTGTTGTTTTGGGGGTTTCCCAATCGGAGTGTAAAAAGTGCTTCGACAATTGGTTTGAGCGCATGCCAAAGTGTATAAATCATGCTGGAGAATACTTTGAAAAACAATAAAATCATCTCGATAGGTCAAGTTTGTAGTGAGTTATTGTCATATTATTTTTCAAGGCCCATGAGACCGTTTGTGTGGGAGGTACCAGTAGGGAATTTCCGATCTAAGCCAAATTTAGCGCAAAAGTCTGTTCTATATATTAATCTTTATGCCGAAAATTTGGTCTCGATAGGTCAAGTGTGTGGTGAGTTATTGTCATATTATTTTTCAAGGCCCATGAGACCGTTAGTGTGGGAGGTACCAGTAGGACCTTTCCGATCTCAACCGAATTCAGCGTTGAAGTGTGTTGTATATAGAAATCTTGATGTGTAAAATTTCATTTCGATAGGTCAAGTTTGTGGTGAGTTATAGTCATATTATTTCTCAAGGCCCATAAGGTCGTTTGTATGGGAGGTACAAGAAATGGTGGCCCAATCTAAACCAT
Organism: Hydrotaea diabolus; assembly: GCA_963513945.1. NCBI lineage: Eukaryota > Metazoa > Arthropoda > Insecta > Diptera > Muscidae > Hydrotaea > Hydrotaea diabolus. The sequence continues at coordinate 161,574,529 of OY740718.1, forward strand.
TTTTACATAGATGATTTCGCCTATATAGAGATTATTATTTGCAAAATTTCAGTGATTTTACTCAAGAAACTGGACGGATATATCCAAATAAAAAACTAATTTTTATGAGGTAGTGTCGTTTTAGGGTCTCCAACACCAACTTCCCGTAGAGCTACGAGGGCGACCGCAAAACTAACTGGCCTGGCACATTTTCTGTTTTACTAGCAACTTTTTTTTTCTTTTTAAAAGCAATCTTTTATAAGCCATCTGTCCAAAATTTCCGAAATATTTAATGATTATTTTCTTTGTTACAGGTGAATGAAGTTAACAAGTTTTATAATTTTTGAAAAATGGAAGAAAAAAAGAGTTTCGTGCGGTAATTAAACACTTTTATATGAAAGGTTATACGCCACAATGAATCAAAGATGAAATGGATTCTGTTCATGGTGATAATGCACCATCATACTCCACCTTGAAATCCTGGGTTCAACAATTTAAAATGGGTCGTTCAAGTACGGAAGATGAACAACGCTTAAAACATTAGAAAAATATTTAATGTGACTAAAGATAGACGAATAAAGCTCAGAGAACTTGCTGATATTGTTAAAATACACGAAAAACAAGTTTGGAGTATTTTACATGATGAACTCCACATGAAAAAGCTATCCGCAAGATGAGTGCTGCGGTTGTTGACTTTACCCTATAAAATCGTCCGTTGGACCAATTCCGAGGAGCTTTTAGCGATTTATCAGTGTAATCCAATAGAGTTCTTGCGCCGATTCATAACTGTTGATGAAACATGGATCCATCACTACATCCCAGAATGCAAAGAACACTGAAAACAATGGATAGAAGCTGGTAAAAGTGGTCCCAAGAAGGCGAAAACTGTTAAGTCAGCAGGAAAAGTAATAGCCACAGTATTTTGGGATGCAAGGGGTATAATATTTATTGATTATCTTGAAAAAGGAAACACTATAAATAGTGAATATTATTGTGCATTATTGGATCGGTTGAGTGAAGAAATCAAGATAAAACGACCACATTTAGAAAAAAAAGTTCTTTTTCATCCAGATAATGCTCCATCACACACAGCATTTTTAACTCAACAAAAACTGGCCGAATTACGATTTGAAATTGCTCCGTATCCACAATATAGTCCAGATTTAGCTCCTTCTGATTATTTATTGTTTTCAAATTTAAAAAAAGTTCTCGGTGGCAAAAAATTTTCGTCCAATAGCCAGGTTATTGCTGAAACTGAGGCATATTTTGAAGGTCTTGAAAAATGTTATTTTTCGGATGGAATTAAAAAACTTGAAAAACGTTTGATGAAGTGTATTGAGTTGGAAGGAGATAATGTTGAAAAATAAATAATAATAATAATTCCAAAAAACGGTTCTTTTTATGTTAGGCCAGTTACTTTTGCGGTCGCCCTCGTATATAGCCCACTTTCAATACCAACCATGCTAGGTTAACTACACATGGTTGTGCCAAATTTCAGCTCCCTAGCTGTTTTCATGCAGGCTCTATCTTGTTTTCAACAGACGCACAGCCGGACAACATGGCTACATCGTCTTAGAATTTTACGAGGATCAAGAATTGTATATACTTCGTTGGGTCTCCGATGATTATTTCAAGGTGTTACAGGCAGAATGACACTCTACCCTCCACCACTCCATTGTATGGTGGAGGGTATAAAAATTATTAATTCTCTGAAAACTTTTTGTTTTATTTACAATTGACATCGTGCGTTTTTGTTGGACCATCAGTGCAGTAATTTCCTGTAATTCCTATTAGAAAGAGGCTGGTGGCGTTACAAGGACGCAAATGTTTTGCAAAAATACAAACGAAAAAGACGACAAAACAAGAGAAAATCATCAATAAGCTGACAAACAAAAACAATAGAAATGAACTGAAATTGTGGCAATTATTTGTTTTGGTTTATTGGAAATACAAAAAACGCTAACAAAAAAGCCGTTAACCATCGTAATGAACTACGAAAAACACAAAATCCGTAGGGGAATCACTAGACGAAAAAACCCACAACAACGAACGATAAAAAAAAACAACAAAGCCTGTTGTTGTGCTTGTTGTCCTACAACAAAAGTGGAATTTTTCGTACAGTAAATAGTTGTTGCGTTTTGTTGTTATTGTCGTTTTTACTACTCATTGCCGTTTTCTACGAAATACTCGTATACGAAAAAACTTAAAAAACAAAGGCTAGGCAAGAAGAATTATTAACAAAAAAACAACAGAAATGAGCCTCCGATTTCTATCGTATGCTGTAAATGTCACAGCGTAAAAATTATTAACAAATTCAAATTTATGAAAGACAAAAAGAGACTATAAAAAACAGAGGCAATCAATACATACATACGCAGATCCAAATGTTGATGATGTTTATGTTTCACTTGCTTGCTGGTGTTGTTGATCTTTTTCTTTTCAAATAAAAAAATATTCTATCGTGTTGTTGTTTTTGTTCTTTATTTTAACTTCTGCTAACAATGATGCTCTACAAGGGAGACATTTAAAGAAGTTGCCAAGTTGAAAAAAACAATAATTTTGAATTAAAATCGTAGTACAAATAATTTTTTGTATTCTTCTTTTTTGTTTTGAATGGAGGATGGGGGGGCCTTGTTTCTATGTTGTACTTCGTTGTTTTTCGTCACTCCAGCTCTTTTTCATCTGTTTTGCACTTGTTTCTTTTGATTTCAATTTAATTTCTTTCTTTGCTCTCAAGCGAGATTAGCACACAATTCTTGTTGTATTTCACGTCAACAAAAATGATAATACGAGATGATTTTTTTCAAGTATAATCATGATTTTTACTTTGTACGTATGTGTACTTTTTTTCACACACCAACAAAAAAATACGCGACATACGAACGAATGAAACGGCCAAATAAATAGTAATGAAAACAAATTAATAACAACAACGAAAAAACAACAATAAGATTCCACTTTGCTGTCGCACAGAGAAAGAAGAGAGAAAAACACAACACACAATATTTCAGAGAGGCGCTTTCATCGTCGTCGTAGCAAGTGGCCGCCGCCTGATGAACCAGCAGACTAGCAAGGGAGGAGGTGGTTTTGAAACCGTCGTCACCACTCGCTCCCACTCTCTCTGCTTTGCTTTTTTGTATTATTTTCGATTTTGATTCTTTTTCGTTGTTTTTTTTTTGTTTTGCTTTGCTTGATTTTATTCGTATACCATTCTGCTTTTCAATTAATTAGAATACCAACACACACGCACACATACTAGCATAGCACGCATTCTTCGCTGGCACACTTACACACCGACGACAAACACGGAGAACAGAATAGCAGCAGCAGCAGCAGCGATGACGGCTATCGTTGTTGTTGCTGCTTTCGTACACACACGTTAAACGAACGTTTGCTGCGCTGTCGGCGCCTTCAAACTGTGCTGCCTTTGACGTTTAGAATTCGAATTCGTAACAACAACAAAATTACACACACATCATAACGAGAAAATAAATTCCACTACACCAACAACCACACAAAAAAGAAACACCGAACTCCAATTTGATTTGAAATTTTATTTTTGTTGCTTCTTGTTATTCTTTTATTTTCTGCATCCTCTTCCTCCTTAAATTTTTCTTATTGAATTTTTCTGCGCACTAGATTTTATCGTATTTTTTTTCTTTTCAATATATTTTTCGTATCGTTGTCATCCACGTTATGCTTTTGTTTCTTGCTTTTTTTTCTTCAAAATATCAAAAAGGCATTGTTTGTGCCAAAATTATTTTTTGTTTCTTTTACTTCTTTTCAATTTAACACATTCTAATATTTTGTATGTAGTATTGTTTAAAATCAGATTTTTTCTTTGATTTTCAACTTCTCATTTGTGCGTAAAACACATCCGAACGAATTGATTGCAGCGAATTGACTGACATTATGACATAGCTTTGAGTGTCGCTCGCTTGCTACTCACTTGACGTTAACGCGAAATTCGAACTAGAATGATAGTGATGGGTAAGGCACTTTTGTACGTGTTTGGGTACAATTTAAAATTAAAAGGCCCTAGCAGCTCGTAGAAAAGGCTCGTAGAAATTTAAACTGTCAAAGTTTGACCAAGACAATTATTGAAATTTGTAAAGCTAAAGTAAATTTCTTAATAAAACATTCACAATAATCATCAAACATTCACAAAAATATATTTTTGACATTTTCTTTTAAGTGACTTTGACAGTACATGGAACTGTTTATTTGTTGCTAGGATAGTGACTGTACCTCGTTTATTGAATCATGTACATAATTTTGTTTTCATACCAAAATTTTCCCGTAGACCGACCAAAGCCAGTTGCATCCTACGGAATTTTTGAAAGGATCGTCTTACTAAGACGCACGATGTTAATTGTAAATAAAACAAAAAGTTTTCAGAGAATTTTCTTAATAATTCTTATTGTGATAGAAGGGAAATTATATGATAAATCGGCTAGATAAATGATCGCCACGCCTTCGGTAGCATACTTTTATCCGATGGTCCATATTTTCAATGACTGATACCTAATGTAGGTTCAATGTCGTAAATGTGCCGAATTATTTCATCCTTAGCTCTTAAATTGTTGACATACACTTTTTCTTTAAAATATACCAAAAGAGTGAAGTCCAATAGTGTAAAATCACATGATCGTGACGGCGAATTAACATCGCCACGAGTGAGATAACACGGCCATTGAATTCCTCGGGCAACATTGCCATTGTTTCGTTGACTGTGTGGCAGGTGGCACCATCCTGTTGGAACCACATATGAGTAGAAACAGAACACTGCGCCTGCGGCAAGAAAATGTAAATTTAATGACGAAGGCAGCGGCGACGGTTTTGTGTTGTCATTTCTCAGCTGTTTTTATTTATAATTTGGCCTCGAGTGATTTCGAGAAAATACAATAAATTTATTTGCAAACTAAACAAGAATTATTTTGAAATGTTCAATTGTAAATGCATGAACATTCAAATTGTTTTTATTTTATTATAATTTTCTTATTTTAGTCCATTGTTTATTGATTTTGCTTTCCCGGAAATACTTTGAAAGTTTATGATTTCTTCTTCTTACTGCAAATATGCACAAAAACTATTAGTCCTTCCGTTTTTTGTTTACAAAAAACATGAAAATTGGCAACACATTGAGAAAGGTAGGAGCAAAAATTGAAAGCGCAAGAAAATCCGCAGAGAAAATAGAAATAGATTTAATTCAGTGCGGTTTTGCCTCTCAATTTTCCATATACATATATTTGACAACCGCTACTGCAGCCGCAATGTTGTGTTTCTACTCTACCTTCCAGTTCCATAAATATTTCTAGACACAAAAAATCTGTTACCATCTGGCGATAGCGAACACCATTCACTGTAACTGCTTGGCCGACCTCATTCTTGAATAAGTACGGCCCGATGACGCCGCCAGCCCATAAACCCCAGAACGAACTAAGCGATCATGCACAGGTGTTTTAACATTTCCTACACACACGCTTTGCGGAAATTCGCGCACAATTTAACCGATTGTGGACACATTTGGTTGATTATGCTGACCAAAAAATTACGAAGTTCTGGAAATGCATTTTGATTTGAGGGCCCATTTTTGAGAAAGGCTTTAACAATCTTTAAAAACATGGACCGATAACTTTTTTAACCAAAACACCTCACCAAAAAGTTCCTCTAGAGGTGTGTAATTGTTGCTGATGTAATACCCTAAAATTCTGATACTGATCCCGGAACCCTTCAGTCTTTTACTGGCCATTTTGTACTTTAATAGTGTTTTTTTAGGTCAAGCCTTGATAAATGAAGGCTGGAGAGCAAAACCGCAATAGTTATTTCATTTGATAACTAAAAGTGTCAGTGCTGTCTGTGTCGAAAGGAATAGGTCAGAAATACTAGAGTCAAATAAGAAAAGTGGTGAAGTTAATTTTTTGTAGCAATTTTACTACTTAGCCTGGATAAAAATAGAGTATAAGCCTCTCAGAACGGCTACAACAAATAATTTTTCTACACTTTTTTTCCAGAATAGTTTTGCTATAGATATACTCAAAATTGGCACTTTTTGTTCACAGATGACTTAACTTTTGCCCTTCTGCTATCCAGTCTAGAGTTTCTAACCGACATTTCGGTTTTTTATGTCCAAACGCGACAATAAGTTTCCTGAAACTTTCTAAAACCCGACATGAAATTGGCTGGTTCTCGGTAACGAAACGAGTTATAGGCTGTTTCCACTACGGTCGCGTCCACGTCCAAAAATCAATGAACGCGCGTTACAGCCTATACAAAAAACATAGGCAGTTAGGAATGGGAAAAAGTCGCGTTCATATTGGACGCGTTTATCGATAAGTCGCGTTTACTATAAATTCGATTATTTTTGCAGTCGAAACCCACCCATACCTATCAATGGCAATATCGCAAATTGCACATCCCTATGAAAACAGCTGTTAATCATTATAAATATAAACATCCAAAATGCAAAAAACAGGAAGTAAGTTAATATTTTTGCTTTTGTTTAAATAATATTAATTTTTTCAATTATTTTAGATTTCAAAAAGACGGAATGGACAGCAGTATCTCAACACTATATCTGTTGGACCACTGGGAGGAAAATATTGATGGCCTGAGGGGTGCTCGCAAAAACACCCACATACACAAAGAGATGGGGGAGAAGCTGGGAGTGACTGGCGCGGAAGTGAAAAATAAACCATTTGGTCCTCATTTTCCACTGCGGTTAGCAAAATAATATCATTTAACTCCATGATAATGTCACAACACAAAAATATTAAAATTTTTCGCACCCCTAAAAAAACAAATAAACACAAACAGCTGTTTGAACGCAAACGTGGACGCAAAACACAATGGAAACACCATTAAAAATTATCGATAAATCGTGGACGCGGACATGGACGCGACCGTAGTGGAAACAGCCTATTAGAGTTACCTGACTTATTTTTTAACAAAAACAATATTATGACACACCCGGCTTGTATAAAAAAAATCAAAAACGTATGTTTTTGTTATTGATACAGAATGAAAATGAATAGAATGAAGGAAAAAGAAAATAGAAATAGCGGGATAATATCATTTCTATAAAAACCAATGATGAAAAAACGGAAAGTGAAAATGTTTATTGCTTACATTTTCAGAAATTGCAACCAGTAACGAGACGATGATGCTATTGACAGAATGGACGAATTTCGTTGTCCCCGGCGAAAAATAAATGTCTACCAACATGTTTTAGAAGACATGATTTGTCAATAAAATGTTAACAAAATAGGAAACTATACAAACACAAACATAACAAAATTCGTTTGCCACAATTTGCTTTGCCTTTTTTGTTTGTAAACAACCTTTTGTTGAGCTTATGCTGCCATCTGATTCAAAATGTTGTTGAATGTGGCCAGAATACCATATTGCTAACTTAATAGGTAATTAAGCTAGTTACCTGAAAAGAACGCGGCTATTATTATTGAATTGGACATGATAATGTTCAAATCTTTTTTATATAAGTTACTGATCTTCTCTTTTTTTAAATTTAGATTTAAGTTTAGTTCTGTATCTAATTTTTTAAATTTATTTAAATTATTTTTGCTTAAAGGTCTTAACTTCAGGACGAAAATAATTTTTAAACCAAACTGTTAACATGGCTTTTGTCATCCAAGCCTTTTTATTGGATTTCCAAATGACCGGCAGTTTTAACTTATAGACTCCTTTAAAAGCTCTGGGATTTCCTGATAAGTAGACATGTAATGGTTTAAATATTCAGTCACCCGCAACGTACGTAACAAAGAAAGAGCACATATAAATATGTGAAGAGCAAAGACAAAGTATGTACATTTTTTTTATTGGTCGTATAACGAAAAAAATGGTCATATAACGACATCATGCCATAATTTGAAAAGACCGTAAAAGCGAAAAAACGTATAACGAAAGGCCGTATGGCGAGGTATGAGTGTAATAAAAACAAAAATTTCCGAAACCGAATTGTATTGTGTGTATGTATGTAAATTATGTAAGAGGCAAGTTAAAAGGGAATCATAAAAATTATCGCAAGTTAAGTTGCTTAGTGTAAATGGGTACTTATGGAGGCTTAAAAACGTCCTTCATTATAAACGCCTTAAACTGCGCTCGTACAAACGTGACAAATGTTGTGTTATGCTTACTAAACACAGTCATCAGCCTTTTGCCTACTTTCCACTTTCTCCATCGAAAGTGTGGCAACGCTCTCATTTTCAATTGCTGCAATTTACGTTGTGTTTATCAACTTCAACTGCAGAGAAAATTTAAGTCTTGATTTTTTATAAAAAAAAACAAATATAACGCGTATTTTCTACAATAAAATATTAAGCACCGATAAGTAGAGTTATTAAGGTTTAAACGCAAAGGAAGCTATTGGGCCCAAGGACGGCGTAACAAGTAAATAATCCATACATCCAAAAAGGGCAAATCGAATCCGAGAAAGAAGAAGGTAAGGTATGTGATGAGAAATCAAAATATGAAAACAAAGAAAACGAAATAGACACGAAAGTAGCGAATAAAGTAAAACTACACTGGATGATCTTGCAATGACAAAGCCAGACAAAGAGGTCAATCATCATGGGTTGGCAAAGGGGACGTCGATGAACAGTTCCTGTTGAATTTCACAACATTTCTAAAAGTTTTTGTTTTTTAATTGTGTGTTTCCCTTTACGTTTATCTTTGCAGTCGCACTATGGACATGGATAACACATTCGATAGCCAACAGTCGGGCGGCGGCGGCGGTGGTGTTGGTGGTCAAAGCGGCCAACAGAGTGGTCAACAAATGCAATGTGATTCTTTGGTAACGTTTGGTCCACCGCCATTTGATGGCTCGCATGGACCTTTAGGCGGACCCATACCCTTACCTGCGCCACCACAGAACTACGACAAAGGTCGTCCGAATGCAAATGCGGACATAGATTTCGACTCGTTGCTGCTGCAGCAATTCAGTTGCTTGGGAACTCGAGATCATGAGGACTTAATTGAGCAGTTCCACAGCCTTATGAATAATCAAATGAATAAGGATGCCGCACGTTTCTTCCTTGAGATGAGTAATTGGTAAGTGACAAAGGGAAACGATTTGCCTACAGGGGACTGTTGAATGCACTGGCGCTTGTTTATTCTGCTCATATTCTTAAAAAAAGCAACGGAAAACCTTGCGTTTTTCTATATAAATATAAGTTTTTCTCCTCTTTCAGAAAACATTTAGAGATATCTAGCTAGTCCTAATATAAGGTTGGTTCAAGGCTGTGTAGGAACATACAGCATTTTTGAGCAGATCCCCCCCACAGATAAGTCGATTTTTCCATTTAAAAAATGCCGGCTATTTGGGGATTACGATGTTTACCACAAAGCCACGTAAAAGTTTACCACTACTGCTCGATTTAAAAAGTCGATTCCGCTCAGTCATCTGGATAGAAATGTTATTCAAGACTAGTCACTGGTAAATGCATTTGTTGTTGCAACAACAATATATTTTCTTCTGAAGTATTGTTCGTCTATAGGGGATTTGATTCGATAACCAGGTCATGGAAACGAAAAGGTGCAGCTCGTCATGTGATCCCTGATGGCAGTCGGGACAAACGTCCGGAACGTTAGCATTAATTCGCGTCCAATACGAATGGAGGCGGCTGCACCATCTACGTCTCCGCTGGGACAGAAACACGCGCGTCTGGCGAGGTAGCGTCTTCTATGATGAAATCTACGGGGGATGATTCCCTTGTCCTACATAAACGCTATACTTCGGCTGTGACTTTATTAGCTAAAGGTCGTTCAGACCTGCCTGATAGTTTCGGCTGATAGTAGGCTCTTTATCGTACCGCTGGACCTCTCTCTCTCTCTCTCTTTACATCATAAAGATCGTACCTTTGTCTGCCTGGGCGGAGGCATCCTGTCCATGAGATGGTGATTGGGATAACACCCAAGCAGATACTGCTTAGACAACAAGAAGTTATGTCTGCCCGGAGTAAGGATCTTCGTCTCCTCATGTAAATGGTCCTCAGAAGACATAAGGAGGCATGTTGTTGTTTTCAGTGCGTCATTCTGGCAATTCTGAATTTTCTTCTACTGCGTGGTTGTCGTAGTTGTAGCGGCAACTGTGTGCCGTGGTGACAGCCCTTGGCCGCAGAATTGATCTTCGGGTCAATCTGGCGCATGTAGTTGTTGGTGTAGCGGCAACTGTGTGCCGGGGTGACAGCCCTTGGCCGAAAAATTGCTCTTCGTTTCAATCCGGTGCATAGAACAGTCTGTCGTGGGATTTGCTTCCACTGTGTCGTACTCATGTTCGCCAATCACAACGGCGCTATGTATTTCGCTACAGATCGACTTAGAAGTCAACAAGGTTTTTTGTCGGCTCCCCATGAACTGCCGGCTAGTGACTTGGAGACCTTCCTTCTTCTTTTAACTTTATCGCAGTAAGCTTGTGCAGAGAATAGAAAAGGGTGGCCTACGGGTTTAGGGTTCTTTAGTAGTCGGGATGTTCACAGTTAATTTTCTTGGATATCTCATCTACTTTAGGTCCTGATGCCAGAATTGTTTAATCATTAGCGTACGAAACAATTTCTACGCCGTCTGGTGGTGCAGGAATTTCAGACAGGAAGAGGCATGGTGCAACAAACCAGGTATAGTCATTGGCCCAACAACAACAAAAATAGTTCGCAAGATTGTCAAAGTCACTTGAAAGAGAATGCCAAAAATAAATTTTTGTGAATGTTGGATAAAGAATTATTTTCTTTACAAACATCAGCAAACTCCATTGTCAAATTTCAAAATTGACAATTTTGATGGCTCTCGATGTGGAGTCTCTTTAGAGGTGGCAAGAGTGAGTTGTATTTTCGTGGGCAATTGTGTGAAGAAAACTTGAAAAGTAAGGTTTAAAACAGTAGTTCTCATTCGTTTGGGGAGAGCCTGGCCTTATAGAGTTCGGTTTTACTTTCAACAATTGCAGCCAGGCTTTCTGAACAGGGTTGTCACGGACCCGAAATCATTATAAAAGTAGTGTGCAGCCACGAAAATCAATGTCACTTTCCCATTTTGTTAAAAACTTGTCTTCTATTTAAATATAGAAGCAAGAGGTCTTGAGCCGGTTTAATCCCTGTTCAATGTGTAAAAGCAACAGACCGAAATAAAACAAACGAGCTAAACAATTTAAATTACTACGAGCAAAAATTTATAATCAGCTGTTAGCATTAACTCTACCTTCTTTATTGCCCCATGGGAAGAGGTTAAACAGTGCCGGAGATAAACCCCACCCTGGGAAACTCCCAGTTCAACTCTACGGGGCTTCGGCTTCCTGTCTCTAAATTTTTTATATGACAGGCGCCCACACATTTACGAGTAGTTTACGATCCAATATTTCATTTCTGCAATGTCCTCGAACAGAGCAGCACGATTTATCGTATCGAAGTCCTTTGGAGCCTAAGAACCGTCCTGCCGTTGGGTTTGTTCTGGTAAAGGCCGCGACTTATACGTGTGGTAATAGCGTGTAAAGCAGTTATTGTGCTGTGCTGCTTGCGAAAACCATGCTGACGATTAGCACATGGAAAGTGTTCGAATAGGCTGGGGAGGATAAGTGCTTCAAGTGTCGTTGCTACCGGCGAAAGCAAGGAGATCGGCCTGTACGATTGTCCTTTGCTTGCGTCTTTGCCAAGCTTCAGTAGCGGTATCACTCTGGCCATTTTCTAGGCATCGGGAACTGAGCGAGTGGCTAGTGACAGATTGAGCACTTTGGTCATGTACTCTTCCCCCGGGGTATTCAAGTACTTCAACATCAGCGTTGAGATTCCGTTCGGACCCATTGGCTTTGGGGTTCTGGCGCTGTGTATGACATGGGCAACTTCGCCAACGGTAAATTGTGGTGGTGCCTCTTCGACTCGGTAAAAGCGGATACGACGCAATACTCTCTTTTTGACCTTATCGCTTTCTGGAAGCTCGGATCGGTTCACTGTTTTGACACCGAACGTGACAGCTGTCCGAAAATTCCTTCTTTGGCGAGACATGTATTCGAGGTGTCGTAAGAAGCACTCAAGTGTATAGGCTTCCTAAAGTGGTGAAAGTAATATTTCACTCCTTCTGAACTTTTCGATATCTTTACAACCTATATCAGACCAAAAATAAAATACAACTCCCATAAATATGAGCAGGTGCTCCAAAATCGTCCTTGGAGCTACTTGATCGTGTGCAAAGCAAAGCGATGGTGTTGATAGGTGACGGTAGGGTAACCAACTCTATTGTCTCACTGGAGCATCGTCGGAACGTGGGTAGTGTGTCGCTGTTCCATCGTTACTTCCACGGTGTGTTCTACAGACATTCGTCGCCTTATTCCTGACGAGACTATGTTTGGCAGGGAAACGCAACATTCCTGGAATTCACACGCCGGTTGAACGCACTATACACTTCAGATCGAATTCGTTTTTCGCCCGCCCTTCCGGCAAATATATTTCTCTCTAATAACGACATCCAGAATACAAAAGACAAATTTTTATAAACATTCCTCCCTCTATCTCCCCTTCTCTCACTTACTTTCCACCCACCAACGCAATGCATTGCATGTATGTGAGGGTTGGTAAATAAAAAAATGAAGCTCCGATTTAGTGTGACAATTTAGTCTGAAAACCTTCCAGATCGGTCCATTCTTTTATAAAAATCCCATAAAAATTTTGCTCACTGTTGACAAGCGAAACATTTTATCAGAATCAGTAACGCTTCATACTTCCTTAAAGAATTAGTTTTTGTTAGCTTTTTTAAGTACAGTTGGCAATAAGTCCTTGATAATGCATTGAAATTAGTGTTGTCGGTCCCGACCTTAAACTTTCCATTATCGTTTTTCTTCATATGATGGACAGTTGGATATTTGGGAAAACAAGTACTTTTAAAGCATTTGTGATTCAACCGCTGGTTAAACGACAGTGCAATTCTTGAGCTTATTTTTCTTGTACCAAAGACATCGGCTTTATATGCTCCATTTCTTTTGTTTAAGGGTGTCCAACTCTTCAATTTCCTACTAGGTTGTTGCAGTTAATTCAGCCAAATTGATTTGGCAAAAAACAACACAAGTGATGTCGTACGTCAAAACGTTCTGAGTATGTTTATGCTAAAAAATGTCAAACTTTCCAATGGAAATATCAGATGGCGCCAGGCAACACTTAATGTTGCCTAGGCCAGAAATATATATAGCAACCCTCGTAACGCTGGTACCAAGAGTTCAGTCTAGGACGCCGTTTGCTCCAGGATGAATTTCGTGAAGGACGTCCAACCGCGGTCACTTTGCCAGAAACCATCGATGCTGTGCGTGAACTGATTAAGCAAGACCGACATGTGGCATACCATGAGATTGTGGCATCCTTGGGCAGTAGTATGACAAGCATCAATAAGATATTGCATGTTCATTTGGCCGTGAAAAAAAATTGTTCTCGTTGGATCCCACATAATTTGACGAATGCTCAAAAAAAATGGCTCATATGGATTGGTGCAAAGAGATGTTGAAAAAGTATAGCTGCGGTAGCTCAAAGGCAGTGTATAACATTGTCACAGGTGACGAATCATGGATCTATGCATATGAACCCAAAACAAAACAGCAATCGACCGTATGGGTCTTTCAAGATGTGTCAAATCCAACAAAAGTTGTTCGTGAAAGAAGTACATCGAAGCAAGTGATTGCGTTTTTTTCGTTATAACCGTTCATGTTGCCGCAGTGCCCTTAGTGAAACGTAGGACGGCCAATTCTGAGTGGTATACAACCATCTGTTTGCCGACAGTGTTTGAAGAAATGAGGAAAGATAATAAGAGAAGACGGATCATTTTGCATCACGATAATGCGAGCTCTTACACATCAGCTGAAACGACGAGCTATTTGACCACTCAAGATGTCGAATTGATGGGCCATCCACCGTAAAACCCTCATATGGTACCCAATGACTTCTTCTTTTTCCCTAGCCTCAAGAAAAAAATGCGCGGTCAAAGTGGTCAATGACTTCTTCTTATTCCCTAACATCAAGAAAAAAATGCGTGGTCAACGTGGTCAATGACTTCTTCTTATTCCCTAGTATCAAGAAAAAAAATGCGTGGTCAACGCTTTTTATCGCCCAAAGCAGCTGTTGAAGCGTTCAAAAATCATGTTTTGAAGGTGTCTCAATCGGAGTGGGAAAATTGCTTCGATAATTGGTTTTTCCGCATGCAAAAGTGTATTAATCTTAAAGAAGAATATTTTGAAATACAATGAAACCATTTCCAATAATAAATTATTGTGTTTTTATTGCTGGATCTGAAATATAAAAAGCAAGCCTCGTACAAACCAAAATTGACCATGTCATGCTAGCCTTTTACTATATTCCTTTCCTCTATTTATCACAACTTTTATCGAATCCCACTGACATTGTTGTCTTTTTCTTTTCCGCAGGAATCTTCAAACCGCTGTCGGCTGTTATCTCGATTTTTGCAATGGCCAGACGTTACCCTCTATGAAAATTGTCCAACAGACTCAACCGAGCGCCCTGCAAATGGCATGGCGCCTACAGAACATCGGCTCGGAGATATGGCCCAATGGCTGTTACTTAATGTCCAATAGTCAAATACGCCGCATCGAAGTGCCCTCATTGCGACCGGGAGATGCTGTAGAGGTGGTGGCCGACTTCTGTACACCCGAGCCGGTTGTCTGGCGCCTCTGTACACCGTATGGCGAATATTTCGGTGATAGCCTCTGTCTTGTGGCGCCCGGATTGTTTAATTCCCATGAGGAGTTGAACCAACGCTTAGCTCAATTAGCCGTGACCGAACAAAATCCCGCCCAATGTCCTCAAGTTAATATTGTGATATCATCATCGGAGAGAATGGAATAATTCAAAGCGAGAAGAATTCGATCTAAGCCAGCGAGAGAGCGAACGAGCAAGCGAGAGAGTAGAGTAGAATTGCATGTTTTTCATTGTTGTGGCTGCGCGTGTAATAAGGATAATTTGACTGTGTGTGGGAGTGACTGCGTGCGTGTGAGTGAGTGTTTTTTTTAAATAAGTTTTGATCGATGTCGTTTTCGCTTTCGATTTCGTTCATACATACATATATTTAGTCTTGAGTTCTTTTTATTTTTATTATTATTAATAATATGTTTATGAAGAGACCATCAACTTTTAAAGCTAATTATTCTTCTGAATTTTTTACCATACATTTTACCGACAGACGTACATATTTTTTTTTATTATTTTTGTAAAATCGATCTATCTTTATATATATATCTATATAAATAATTTTTTTGCTTACATTTTTTTCTATGGTAGAAAGAATTTTAAAAAAGTTTTTATCCTTATTGTTTCAGTACCTCTTTTAAAAGAACAACAAAACGAAATAATAATAATACATATGTAGTAATAATACCTTTAATATAAATGGTACTAATAAAACAATTCTTTTTTAAAGATATGGTTGAATAATTTCTTTGTTTCCCGTTCTCCTTGGTTTATTTGATGAATATAACAATATTTGAATTTATAAATTGGAAGAAATGATAAATTTCGAAGTTTTATATACATATACATACATAAATTTAGATATATGTAATTTTTAATTAATATTAGAAACATAATAAAGAAAAAATAATAACTGTTAAAATTAAAAAAAGCATTTGGATTAATTTCAAAGTCAAATTAGACAAGGAAAGCATCTTTGAGTCTCATTTACTAAGGGCATGTCAATAATTCTGTGACTTTTCGAATAAAACACAGTTTTTTTTGACGACAAAAATGTATTTTTTAACATAATCTTCTTTTAGCTCAATACACTAAGTCCAACGTTTCTTCAATTCTTAAAAAAAAATAGGACTTTTCGAGGTCCATAAAATAGGCATTTGTTTGATCAATAATTTCATCGTTGGAGCTGAATCTCTTTTCACCGAGCCATTTCTTGAGGTTTGGAAATAGGAAATACTCTCGGGGGGCTAAATCTCCTTTTAGCTCAATAAATTTAGTCCAACGGTACTTTTTGTATCCCTTTCAAAAAATATGACTTTTCGAGGTCCATAAAATAGGCATTTGTTTGATCAATAATTTCATCGTTGAAGCAGAATCTCTTTCCACCTCGCCATTTTGTGAGGTTTGGAAATAGTAAATACTCACGGGGGGCTAAATATCCTTTTAGCTCAATAAACTTAGTCCAACGTTATTTCAATTTTTGTATCCCTTCCAAAAATAGGGCTTTTCGAGGTCCATAAAATAGGCATTGGTTTGATCAATAAATTGATCGTTGGAGCTGAATCTCTTTCCACCGAGCCATTTCTTGAGGTTTGGAAATAGGAAATACCACAAAAAAATTGGGCTTTTCGAGGTCCATAAAATAGGCATTGGTTTGATCAATAATTTAATCGTTGGAACTAAATCTCTTTCCACCGAGTCATTTCTTGAGGTTTGGAAATAGAAAATACTCACTGGGAGCTAAATCCGCATTACGAGGGTTACTATATATATTTGCGGCCCAAGCAACACTAAATGTTGCCTGGCGCCATCTGACATTTCCATTGGAAAGTTTGACATCTTTTAGAATAAACGTACTTAAAACGTTTTGACGTACGACCAACAATTGTGTTGTTTACAGTGACTTGAAAAAATCAATTTGGCAACAAAATGGAATTAACTCGTAAACATTTTCGTGCGATCATTTTTCACAACTTTCCACGTGGACTATCACGACAAGAGTGCATCGATGAACTTAAATCTTTGTATGGCGATGAAGCACCATCCTATAGCACTGAAAAACTGGTTTAATGAATTCGATCGTGGCCGACACTTGTTAAAAAACGAGTATCGTCCAAAAACGGCCGTCGTGCCAGAGAACATTGATGCCGTGGGTGAACTGATAATGCTAGATCATCGTGTGACATACCGTGAGATAGAGGCATCCTTGGGCTATTCTTCCACCAGCATAAATTCAATATTGCATGAACACCTGGCCGAAAAAAGGTTTGTTCTCGTTTGATGCCGCACAATTTGGCAATCGCTCAAAAAAAAAGGCTCGTGTCGATTGGTGCAAAGAAATTTTGAAAAAATACGATCGCTGTGCTTCAAAAGACGTTTATAATATCGTCACAGGAGACGAATCATGGATCTATGCGTATGAGCTTGAAACAAAATAACAATCGACAGTGTGGGTCTTGGAAGATGAGCCAAATCCAACGAAAGTTGTTCGTGGAAGAAGCACTTCGAAGCAAATGGTCGCCTGTTTCTTCGCCAAAACTTGTCATGTGGCGACTGTTTCGCTTGAACAGCGTAAAACGGTCAATTTTGAGTGGTACACCACAATTTGTTTGCCTTAAGACTTCGAAGAAATTCGAAAAACGAAAAAGAGAAGACGAATTTTTGTGCCAAAACGTCGAATAGATGGATCATCCGCCGTACAGCCCTGACTTGGCACCCAATGACTTCTTTTTATTCACGCACATCAAGAAAAAATGCGTGTTCAACGATTCTCGTTTGCCAGAAGATGCTGTTGAAGCGTTGTTGTAAAAGTGCTTCGACAATTGGTTTGCTTTCTTAAACCCAACTGATCAGGTAAAATCGAAACCACACTGCCATATGAAATGCGTATGGCATCAACAATCTCACGCACTTTTTATTTAATTTATTTACATTTTCCGTAATTAAGAAGCCTTTCGGCCGATAAAGCTAATTACAGTAAACTACAGCTTAGATAGAATTAATATAAAGAAACATTTTAAAGTATTAAAAAAATTCAAGTTTAACAAAAATTCAAGTTTAACAGTTACTCAATAATAGTAGTAGAAAAAAAATATATATGTATATAGAATACTATATGTATATAAGAATTAAAAAATGTTGTACATTTATGCAAATTCATGACATGATAATCAAAAACTAAAGTAAATGTTCCCAATTTAAAGAAAACAGGAAAAAAATGTTGACACCCTTACTGGGAAGAAAATTCACGAAGACCATAATCAGAGCATTTTAAAAACTATTAAAAAGAAGACAATAAGAGTTGTTTAAGTAATATATGCTACTACAAAGATTCAAAGTGCCTAAGAAGCTTTTTGCGAAATGTTGAATCGGACATATTAAACGTTTTTAGATAATCAGGTAGCTTGTTAAACACTCGAGCAACTCTGACTTGAAAATATTTTCCTAACAAGCAGTCAACTCTAGGAATAATTAATTGATTCCCTCCAAGAAAAATAAACGTAACGCATTTTGCGGAGCGAAAACGAACTGCATACGGACCGCCATATCACTAACACTTGCATAGTTTTTCATATAAAAATACGACGAAGTTAATTCTGCGTAAAACTCTTCGTAAACGTGCCGTTTTTTACGGTACGAAATGGAAGTGATTTTGCGTAATGGAAACGAACGTATTTAAACCAAAAAGTACCTAAAACAATCCGTTTACGTGCCGTTTTTGCGATACGAAAACGAACTGTTTTTTCTTAATGGTAACGGCATTAACTGTTTTTTCTTATTCGGGCAGCCATGTTGACAAAACACTTTAATTGTTTTAGTTGATGTTTGAAGTGTGATGATCTGATTGTTGTTAAACAAAATCAGCTTTTGTAAATGTTAATATAATTTCAAAGTTAAAAATTGACAAAAAAGGATACTACGAAGTAAGGCAGGAAATTAGAAGTGTTTGTGAAATTAGTGGTTGTGTAAAAAAAACAAAAAAATGTAGAGAACTGAAAAAAAACATTGAAAATCAAGAAATAGACTTGTGCATGACGACGGGTGTAGTGGATATTTATGAAGAACAGTTAGAATTTAATTATAGTGAAAGTGAGGTTGGATAAGAAATTAGGACTGATGCAACCGATAATATTGATGAAAAATTGATATTGCTTCTTGGTGCGTGGAATTTGGAATATCAGAAGCAGCTGGGATCCTGCCAGTTTTAGTTTTTAATTTTAAAACACATGTGATTATGTATTAAATTACAAACTAAATGTTCCTATCTATTATAACTTAAGCCTTAAATTTAAAATAATCACAGGTAGAATTGAAACCCTGCTAAAAAGAAATGATGGACTGACTGTAAATTTAAAATTTCTTGTGTTATAATATTAGTTATTCATAAATTCTAAAGAAAGATACAAACTATTTATTTATACGGTTACACTTTATCGTGAAATACATACAATAAATATGTTTATAGGTATTTATAAAACGTTTGTAGTATTTTTATATCTACATATCTATATTTTGTAATAGCCAAAGAATTCATAATCATTCACAATATATGCAACATTAATTCTTCAGTATAAAAAAGCTTATATTATTTCGATAGAGAAAGAAATTCAGTACGGAAACAGAACGTTTTGCAGATACGTACCGCTTCAGTGTTACGTAAACGCAACACTCTGGTATTACGAAAACGGACCGCTTTAGTGTTACGTAAAAGTACTACTTTAGCTTAGCCTTGGCGTACTACCAATACATTCAAACTACTACTTTTTTTCTAATTCTCTTATTCCGAAATTAACGTTTACGGTGCATTTACGTATCGCAAAATCGGTTCGTTTTCGTAGTCTTGTATGAAAAAATGACTTCGCCAACGTTTCGTTTTCGTGCCGGTTTTCTTAGAGGGTTACTACGTGTGGAACGCGTGAATGTGAACGACTGAACCAGGAACTGAGGGCATTGGTTTCTGTAGACCTTATAAAACTGCAAAAGACATCGTATGTCAACAAGTTGATCAAATGAACAACCTAAAAATTGTTTTACAAACGGTTGAATATGCGAAAAACGACTCACATGATACAAATAGCGCATAGCTGAATTAAAAGCAATTTTTATTTTTTTCATATATGTTTTTGCAGTCCCAGCATATACTTCTATACAATAAAGAATATTAGACATTACTAAGGCATGCAACAACTGCTGCTTAGCATAAAGTGGTAGCACAAAGTCTGTGTTGTAAAGTTGACGAAGGGTAAGATTAATTCGGGAAACTACATCGTCAATATGATGCTCAAAGTTTTATTTGTCATCAACAACAACCCCCAAACATTTAATGCTACGAACAATTTCAATGAAAACATTGTCGTATTTCAATTGCAAGTCTACAGGCCTCGTAGAAAATACTAGAGCCTTAGTCTTTGACGAATTTATACAAAAATTACTAGACACCATCCAGCTATGCAATAATTCCTGCACATCATCAACCCTTGCTTGAAGTACATCAATAAATTGATGCTCTCCCTTAAACACTAGCTGAACATCATCAGCATATGCATAAGGAGTGCATGAGCTACCAAGACTGTCAAAAAGGTCATTTAGAAACAATGTAAACAAAATAGGCCCAAGGACCGACCCCTGGGGCACCCCACTCCTTACCGACAAAACACATGATGAAAAACCGTTAACACTAACGTATTGCGTCCTGCCACTAAGATTAGAGCTTATTAAACGACAGGCACTGGCTTCAAATCCGTAAAACATAAAAAGTTTTTCTATCAATAAACCATGATCAACTCTGTCAAACGCCTTCTGCAAATCAAGGGATATAAGCACACTTAGGCATTGATCGGCCAATACCATATCGTGGATTTTTTCGACATTTTCGGTTATATTGACCTCAATTGGCTGTCCGGAACGTTCAGCGTCATCTGTACGAGTACGTGTGAGACCATAACAAAATTCAGTAAACCATTTATTTTACCATTGAAATCGATGCTCCAAAATCCCCATAGTATTTATCAAGCTTTTCTTTAGTTTGATTAACGGTTTGGTTTTTTTTTTGCAAAAAAATAATGTTCAATGAACACTCGAAGTTCACTTTTTCATTTTTAACGAAATCCACGACGTTGTATGTTTTGAACAGCTGTTAAACACATAATAAATGACGGAACTCTCGCAAAATTTGACAGTAATCTATTGACAGATGGTGCTCGATGGGAGCAGAGTTGCATTTCATATAACTACGAGGGAAGTTGGAAATGTCACGGAATTATTGATCTGCCCTAGTACAGTTTATACGTGAATTTACAGCTGACGGTAGTTAAATCTTGTCGATTTCGATCGTATATGCGAATGCGTCATAAGCATGTTGGTAGCTCGTTGTAGTTACAAAAAATTTGTTTTAAACAAATGTATTGTTAGAGTTGACCAGGGAACTGAAATCGGACGACTGTAGACAATATCTTTTTTTTTTTAGAAATCTTAAAAATCATTTACAAAACCTTTATTTATACAAAACAAATGCATAATTCCGAATAGAATCCTGTACCAATTTCAAAAGTCGATTAAGTAAGCGAATGCAATGCATCAAGGTGTATGCGTATAACATGCAGTCAATGGCGAATTTACAAATGCCCTCAGACAATTTATCGGTGGCCTTAGCATCTTCGTTAAGCATCCACCTGAAGGTTGGTTCGTCTAGGCTTATCTTTTCCAAGACGGCCTCGTCCGAGGCCTTTTTCGGCTCCAATTGGAAAACAATTTCGTCCGCATCATTTTCCAGTTCTGTCAGCAAAGACGGCCCAATAGTCAGCAAATCACAGCCAGCCACGGCTTTAATCTCGCCAGTATTCCGGAACGAAGCACCCATCACGACGGTCCGATAGCCAAATATTTTGTAGCAATTCTAAATTTTTGTGACTGAAACAACGCCAGAACCGGCTTTGGGTTCAAACTTCTTCTTGTCTGCGTCCAACAAAAGGCGAAATCAAGGTGACATTAGCTTCAGCACAAGCTACCGCCTGGGTGAGAACAAGAGAGACAAATTGCATTAAACACTATGCTGCGATTCCAGAATTTTTGCCGCCTGAATACCCTTCCAAGTGAATGCCAGCTTAATCAGAATGCGTTCTTTGGCGATACCTATTTCCTCGAACAAGGCAATCAGCTTCAACGCTTTTTTAACACTCTTGTCGGTGCCAAAAGATTAACGTGCATCAACTTCGGTGGACACGCGGCCGCGAACAATTTTCAGAATTTCACAGCCGAATAAAACGCATAAGTAGTCCATCATGGCCACTTCGACTTTCTCTTCGTTATATCCGCCCGCCTTGATGCCATATTCCAAAGCCTTTGCGACAATAGCTTGATAGCGCTCCATTGTGGCGGCATTCAAAATGAGAGAAGGGTTTGTTGTGGCACCAGTGGGTTTGTAAAGCTCAAAGTCACCAGTATCAGCGACGATAGTAGCAACTTTTTTCAACTGCTCCAACGCGGACATTTGTGATCTTTACGGCTTGGCTTCAGGATCCATTCTGATCCTATTTTAGTTCGATAATTTAGTGCTGGAAGATCCGGATTTTGGCAGCATTTTTTGGCCTCATCGAAAAACTACAACCTGTGCTATTGCGATGCCCGCTGGCTGATGGCCGCCATGCACATACATTAAAAATATTGATTTTGGTTGTATGCCTTATTTTCTCCCGAACGTCCTTCTGCAGGTAGACGGCTTTTTCGTCATTGCTTCAGTACTTGGTTTCTAGGAAAGTGACAACTGCAGAGTCGCTCCGATTAGTCTTTGTGATGATCGGTAACTAATCGAATAAAACATACTTTTTTCATTTTATTTATTTATTCCATTAAATGTTTACGAAATGTCATGGAAGACAAATTAAACTTTTTTAAACTGCTTGGCAAGATGTTAAATAGTCGGGCTACTCTTACAAGGAATGATCGATCCATAAGCGGTGTTACCTTTGGAATAATTAACTGTCAGTTGCGAATTGAGTGACTGAAAACAAATGAATTTCCTAGGAACAAAGGAGATTGAAGTTTGTATATCTTGTAAAAAAAACCCGAAGGTGCACAAACTCCACAAAGGAACAGCCTAAAAAGTCATTCACAAACGGCGATATGTGAGCATACGCTTTAACAGAATATACATAGCGCATAACTCTTTGAAGCACTGTCTTTATAATATTCATATTACTTTGAGTAGTTTCTGTATATACCTCTAGGCAGTACAAAATATTTGGCATAATTAAGCCATGAACCAGTTTTGTTTTTATCCAACGAGGTAAAACTAAATTGGTGTTGTATACTTGACAAAGTGTGAAACTAATACGTGAAGCAATACTGCGAATATGCTGCTCAAAGCAACATTTGTTATCCAGTACTATTCCCAAACACGTAATACTTTGAACGAATTCTATAGACGTACCATTGTATTGCAAATCTAGGTTGATAGATGATGAAAACAATATTGCCTTTGTTTTAGAAGGATTAATACTAAGCTTGTTAGAGGACATCCATACGTTCAATAATTTTAAAACATAATTAGTTTTGGCTTGTAAAACATTCAAATACTGGATTTCTCCGCAATCGCCTAGACTTTTGAAAAGGTCATTAATAAACAGCACAAACAAAATTGGACCAAGAACAGAGCCCTGAGGGACCCCACTCCTAACAGACGATGCGACTCCATTGATACGAAGAAACTGCTTTCTACCACATAAATAAGAAAGCATTAAACTACAGGCACTTTTCCCAAGTCCATAATCTTTATGCAATTTATTTATCAAAATTCCATAATCTACCCTATCGAAGGCTTTTTCTAAATCCAAAGACAAAACCATACACATTTTTTGATCATGAGTATTCTTCCTCATTGAGTCAGTACTCGTTAGGCCAATTAAAAGAGCAGAGGTACTCCTGTCGTTCCGGAAACCACATTGACAATCATTAAGCAGCGATTTACTCTCAATATGGTCTAACAACTGCCGCTTAAGAATATTTTCCACAACTTTTGACAGAATGGGAAGCAAAGAAATGGGCCTTAAGTTGTCGGGAGAATTCGAGTTTGACTTCTTTTGAATTGGTGTCACTATGGCTACTTTCGAATCATTAGGAAAGCAGGAAGTCATTATTATTGTGTTCACTAAATGAAGAAGGTGATTTGATATAAACGGAAATACTACTTTAAAAATTATTTATTGATACAAATAAATCTTAGTATCGTCATTAACTATTTAATTAACAAATTTATTACACAGTACAACAGCCAATCTGGGGGGTGAGAAATTCCAAGTCAGGGTGATGGTACTAGGTCAGTATATTAAAACCCTCAAAGGGTTTTTTTTATGATACAAGCCCAATACAAAAATAGCTGATTTTCGAAAAAGTATTTGCGAGTTTCTATGTGAAGCAACAGATCAAGCATCAGGATCCTCTAGCTTTAAAACTCATTCTTTACAAATTTATGATGTCAGAGATAACAGAAATAGGATTATCAGAAAACGGTGTAGCGGATGTTATAGTAAAATAAAACAGAAAGACGGCCGACAAGAAGCAATAAAAAATACCAAAAAGGTTACAACATTTTGCAATGGCTGTGTGGGTAATCCAGCTCTTTGCCTGGACTGTTTCAACAAAAAGCATTAGATTCTTTTTTATTGATTTAATTTGAAGTTCATTTTTATTATTATATATAAATTATTATAATAAAATATAATTATAAATTATATTTTATTTTCTTATTTTATTTCATGAATTTTAAAGTATTGAAGTTGTTACGTTGTAATAAAATTATAATTTTTTGTTCCTTTCCAATTCATTTAAAATAAAAGATACAGTGAAAATTCTCAAAGTTAAAAAAAAAATGTCTTTTTCTAGGTGCCATAACATAATATTTATTCACTTTACTGTGCTGCCGCAGAAAATATATTGTATTTAATTCACAGTACCGCCGGCGGTACACGTGGCACTCTAATAAAAATAAAGTGTGAACCGCCGGCGGTGCACAGGGCACTCTAATAAAAGTAAAATGTGAACCGCCGGCGGTGCACATGGCACTCAACGTGTTAATTATTTTTCAAATATTTTTTACACGCATATTTATGTCCTGAAATACTCGTAGATTTTATACACAGTTGAACAATGAACTATTTTACGCCGCCAGCATAATTAATACGTTGTTTAGTTTTGGATCTGGTACCCTCAGATCCAATTGGTCCTAGCATTAAAATTTATCAGATTTCAATCAAAGTCAAAAAAAATCAAACTGAAAATGATGACACTAAAAATCATGTAGCAGTTTATCGAATATCAATGTCAAAAAAACCAAACTGTAAATCATGACAGTCTTTTTTTCAAATAGTGTAGTAGTTTATCGAATAGAACTTTCTGAACAATTCTAACGATAGTAGAGAGTATTTATATTGGTCTATATTTATGAGCAGTTGTGGCATTTACCTTCTTTGATATCGATACTATTCTGTGTATTTTAAGCTAATCAGTATAAGAAGAGTTTATTATTTTATTAAAAATTACTTCTAAACTTGGTGCAATCACATCAATGCATTCTCTAGCAGAAATATTGTCACTCCCACTAGTATACGTCTTTCGTCTTGCAATGAAATCCTCAATTTACTGCAATCCAATGTCATAAATTCTAAAGCGATTCAGCGATTAAGAAAGAGTATAAAGGATATTAATTGATTTGTCCTGTCGAACATCCAACTGTCGTTTAAAGCCTTCAATTGAAGAAATGAAATTCCTATTAAGTTCATCTGCCTTCTGCAGAACACAATTTACTAGCTTACCTTGAGAGTCTACAAGTCTAACAGCATCAGACCTCTGCCTACCAAGCGTCTTATTGATAAACTTCAGCGGAGATTTAAAATCAGGCTAGTAGGCGCATTATCTGCACTATGAATTACCACAACAGCTCCCCCGAACATTTAATAAAAATACAAAAAATTATAGTATAAATTGCTAATAACACAGTACAACAGCCAATCTGGGGGGTGAGAAATTCCAAGTCAGGGTGATGGTACTAGGTCAGTATAATAAATCAGTATTTACAATTAAGTAACTTCACTTAATTGTAAATAAAAGCAGAACGCGTTAATCGATTTCTATGATCTATGTCGCATTTTGTTTATAGGTTATGTGACTTTACGTGAAAGTTATAAGACTCTACACGCTTTTCCGTTTGGGATTTATATGTTTAAAAAAAAAAAAAATTTTTTTTGGCAAAATTTTCTTCATAAATTTATTTCTAATTGCAAAAATGTTTATTTGGCAAAATCGAACTAGTCGTTCTCGAGTTATGCCAAACTACGTTTTTGCCAACATTTTACAACTATGTTAGCGAAAAAACATCAAGATAAGGAAAAAATGTAAAAGGTCATAAAAAAACTGGCACATACGAACGCAAAACCCTTTGAGGGTTTTAATATACTGTTCTAGTACCATCACCCGACTTGGAATTTCTCACCCCCGAGACAATAACCCCAAAAATGTTCCACAGTGTAATTAAGGTTAATTTTTATTGATTGAATTTATGGTATGAGTAATAAGATATTATTACCTGGTAAAGAAAATGGTTATGGTAAGTTTGTGTGACCAGATATTTATGATAGTAATTCAAATATTTTCACAAGCTGCCAATTATTCACAAAGGTAAATTAATAGACAAGCTTGAGGTCAGTATTGTTTTTATAACTTTATTTAGTTTTGAATATAAAAGATTTAACTGTTGTGACGTTTGATTATTGTAAAATAAAAAAAAAATATTAAGAAATGTTTGTGTATTATTTATGTTTCTTTTTTACGAGGGTTGCTATATATATTTCTGGCCTAGACAACACTAAGTGTTGCCTGGTGCCATCTGACATTTCCATTGGAAAGTTTGACATTTTAGCATAAACGTACTCAGAACGTTTTGACGTACGACCACCACTTGTGTTGTTTACAGTGACTTGAAAAAAACAATTTGTCAAAAAATGGAATTAACTCGTGAACATTTTCTTTCGATAATTTTTCACAACTTTCGACGTGGATTATCCCGATAAGAGAGCATCGATGAACTTAAATCTTTGTATGGCGATGAAGCACCATCCTATAGCACTGAGAAAAACTGGTTTAATGAATTCAACTGTGGCCGACACTTGCTCAAAGACGAGGATCGTCCAAACACGGCCATTGTGCCAGAGGACATTGATGCCGTGCGTGACCTGACAATGCAAGATCATCATGTGACATACCTTGAGATAGAGGCATCCTTGGGAATTTCTTCCATCAGCATACATTCGATATTGCACGAACACCTGGCCTTAAAAAAGGTTTGTTCTCGTTGGATCCCGCACAATTTGAGAAACGCTCAAAAAAAGGCTCGTGCCCATTGGAGCAAAGAAATTTTTGAAAAAATACGAACGCGGTGCTTCAAGAGACGTTTATAAGATCGTCACAGGTGACGAATCATGGATCTATGCGTATGAGCTCGAAACAAAACAGCAACCGACCGTGTTGGTCTTCGAAGACGAGCCAAATCAAACGAAAGATGTTCGTGGAAAAAACACTTCGAAGCAAATGGTCGCCTGTTTCTTCGGCAACACTGGTCATTTGGCGACTGTTCTGCTTGAGCAACGTAGTACGGTCAATTCTGAGTGTTACACCAAAATTTGTGTGCCCGAAGTCTTCGGAGAAATTCGAAAAATGAACAAGAGAAGACAAATCATTGTCCAATATGACAATGCGAGCTCTAACAAATCGGCTTAAAGCAGTGCCTTTTTGACCGGCCAAAACGTCATCCGCCATACAGCTCTGACTTAGCACCCCATGACTTCTTGTTTATTCCCGCACATCAAGAAAAAATGCGTGGTCAACGATATTCGTCGCCAGAAGATGCTGTTGAAGCGTTCAAAAACCATGTTTTGGAGGTGTCTCAATCGGAGTGGAAAAAGTGCTTCGACAATTGGTTTGAGCGCATGTAAGTGTATAAAATACTTTGGAGAATACTTTGAAAAGCAATTTGATGATAAATGTTCGCATTTTGATTATTAGGCCAGAAATATATATAGCAGCCCTCGTATCCGACGGATATTGAAATTAAAGAATATTACAAAAAACAATACTGATCTCAAAATTATCGAATTAGTTACTGATTTCCATCAAAAAGTTCGAACAAACATACAAACGAATATTCACAAAGGTTTCATGCAACGCTTAAAGTCTGCTGAACGAGTAAAAATTATAAACCCTCTACACGGTCTGGTCAGACTTTTTTCAATATTGATTTTAATTTAAATACATTCATTATTTAGTTAGAGGCTTTAAACTTCAGGTACTTTTCTAAATTATTGATGCTTATTGATCACTGAAGAATTTAGGACGAAAAAATCAATACAAGGATAGTCAAAAGGATATGCTGGTGTACACATCACATTCGAACACATGTGGTCTGAAACTGGTGTAAAACGAAGGGTTATAAACATTATCTAAATTCCGGCTGAGTTGTAAATGCGCAACGTGAATTTTGTTGTTGTGTCGATCGAAGTCATGTCTTGTATGAAAATACAATTCTGTGATGCTTGGGAAAGATTGAGCGTGTGTACAATGTTTAAGACCTTGAGCTACTGCTGAAGCCGCTTGTATTGTAGAAGATCCAGAAATGTAGTTCGCCAGTTTTTTTATTTGAACCGGTGGTGTGTAATCTTCTAAGATACTAGTGGCTCCCACTACAAGTAAGCACAATTTGCCATTGCTGGCACCTACGTACTAAACCACACTTAGAAGCTATTCCGCAACACTATTACCGTGTGCGTTTAAATCTTAGCTTTCCCCACATTGCAGCATAAATTGCAAAATATGTTTGGGGCCCAGAATATCCATAAGGGATGTCCTGAATCTGGGATATTTAAAAACAGTGTCTTATACGTTTTCTTCCTTCTTTACTCTATTTCGACATACAGACAAGCTGTCATGTCCAAATCTGTGCAGGCATCTAAAACATCCATGACCTGTCAAGAATTGTGTTACCTCTCCCTGGGAACTATTTGTAGAGTCGGATATAGTGGGAATTAACTAATTCGTTCATACACCTATTGTACTGCTGTTCCGCCTAGCTTGCCGCATTTTCATTGAGACCTCTCTTTCGGTCTTAAATATGTCTCTTCTTTCGCCAGAGTCAATTCGTCATATATTGTTATTGGGTTTCGGGCTATGTCTGCATAAGATACGAGTTGACCACGGAACTGAAACCGGACGACTGAAGACAACGCCGTTTGTTCGATAATTTAAAGCTGGAAGATCCGGATTTTGGCAGCATTTTTTGGACTAATCGCACAACTAGAAAAATAACGTGAGATCGTTTAAAGTGTTGGCCGGAGATCCGGATTTTGGCCAAAAACCATCTTCTTGAATGAGTCCAGTTTTTAAATCAGCCGCTATGTCAAAAAGCAATTGTCATGATTGGAGCGAGCTAATTGAGTAAAGTCATTGCATCTCGAAAGGTTTACCTTCGGTGCGGTTTAGGCTGCATCATCGGGCCAATTTCTTTCAAATTAACGACTGATACGCTGCTGTCGCCTATGGCCCCAGTCTAGAGCGATTGCATTTAGGGTATGGGTCCGGCTAAAGATCCCCGGGAACCATCAAGTGGCTGTGGACCAAACAATCATATTATATTTGTTGAGAACTTGGTTGGG
Source organism: Hydrotaea diabolus (assembly GCA_963513945.1). Classification (NCBI taxonomy): domain Eukaryota; kingdom Metazoa; phylum Arthropoda; class Insecta; order Diptera; family Muscidae; genus Hydrotaea; species Hydrotaea diabolus. The sequence goes on from OY740718.1 coordinate 161,603,888, forward strand.
CGCTTTGGCCAACACCACCACTGACGTGTCGGCACTAGACAGTTGGCTATCAGTGCGTTATCAATTAAAACCCTGCATGAACATCGTTTTCACACACCCGAACACATTCTTTTGTTTACAAATGCGTAAATGTGCTCATTCTAGCGATAAGAGTATCGTACACACAACCATTCCTCTTAGCAAGTAGCATCGGGAATGAAACAGAATGGTACCGAGACGACAGAGTTCGGGTATGAACGAGTTGTAAGGTGATCGGGTAAAAGGTCTTTAGAGACAACCACAACTACTCGAATACTGAGATGTATTAATAAGACTATTTGAGAAAAAATCTATTTCCATGAGCGTAACATATGATGAGCGTAGCAAATGATGTTTTTGCTTTGATTTCTCTGGAATGTAGAATAGGGCGACAATTAAATGAATTTCATGCTCTTCGTATGAAGAATTGGAGTTAAATTAAACTGCAAGTTAGTTATCATCGTATAAAAATAGTTTCATCAAATTTAAGTTATTGCAAATAAAACAAATGTTACAGATTTAGTATAAAACAAATGTTCAGACTATATTTATTATTATTTACTTACAAAAAAAAAATTGATTTGAAAGCTAAAATATTTTTAAATATTAATAATAATATTAATAATAATATTAATTATTTCTTCTTAATAATTATTTACTTCATCAATTTCCATTTTTTTTTCTCAGTTAAACTTATTTAAGAAGAATATATTTAGATATATATTTTTTTGTTTACACCTTGCTCACCCTTGTTGATTTCTTAAATGACTGAAAGCTAATGATACCCATAACCATTCATAAGTTACCGTATACCATTCAAAGACTTCTTATGTATTCAAATGCCTTTTACAGTCTCGAATATTTATTGAGAACAATATTGTGTTCTCTTAACAGAATTGAGACGAATAGAGTAGTTAAGAGAGCAGAGAACCATACAACATTCATTCGAAGAGCAAGCAATCTCGTCTCGTTTCATTTCATTGTTTACACTATTCGGGACAGTGGTACTGGTACAATGACTAAATGAATGTATTGTAAACCAGAGTGTGTTCATGCATGGTTCTATTATCAATGTCCATAATGCGACTGCAAAGATAAACAAACAAAAATCTATTAGAAATGTTGTGAACTTCCATAGAAACTATTCGCCTTTTTCAACCTATAACCAATGATGATTATCTGGCTTTGTCATCCCTGCACTTTTACTTTATTCGCTTCTTTTGCGTCCTTTTCGTTTTCATATTTTGACTTCTCATCACATACCTTAACTTCTTCTTTCTTGGATTCGGTTTGCCTTTTTTGATTTGTGGATTATTTACTTGTTACGCCGTCCTTGGGCCCAATAGCTTCCGTTGCATTTAAACGTTTATAACTCTTCTTATCGGGTCTTAATCGTTTATTGTAGAAAATTCGCGTTATATTTGTTTTTTTTTTAAACCAAGACATGTATTCTCTGCAGTTGGTGTTGATAAACACAACGTAAATTGTAGCAATTGAAAATTATAGCGTTGCCACACTTGCCGTGGGAAAAGCTAAAGGTAAACACAGAGGGAGGGTAGGTTGTGTTCAGTGAGCTTAACATTTCTTATGTTTGTATAACCAGACTTGAGAGCCGTTTCTTCCTCATCGGCGTGGCAAGCAGTACACAGTCTGGTTAGTCCTCATAAACACTAGGCAACTTTACTTGCGTCAATATTTATTATATCCTTTTGAACTTGCCTCTTGTGTTCACACAAGGCGATTCGGTTTTGGCTTTTCTGATTTTTGTTTTATTTCTGCCGTTTCTGCCATTCTATGATTTATACGTTCTGACATTCTGTAACATATTCGTTCTGATTTTTGTGTATGTCAAAAATTTTTTGAAAAATATCAAAAATAATCTGCGGCCAACTTCTCACTACGAAAAAAAGGTATTAGTACGATCAAGTTTATTGCTTTTCCATTTCCCTGTAACTCTCCCTTGTAAACCTCTGTACTATGACTGGGCATTTTAACGACGTACAAATTTGAGCACAAGACATGAATTATAAGAGAAGATACACTTTGGAGATGCTTTACATCAACTACGTTCCTTCATCTAAGAGAATGAACGTTAAAACTGGCATGGGTTGATGTGCACATACTTACAGATAGATTGCTAATAAGTAAAAACGTTAGTTGGATATTAGAAGAACAGCAGTAGCTCATTTCAGTAAATAAATCGGTAAGTTACCGATTTATGTGACGTCACACCGCCTATTGAATGTTACCGATTTCGTAATAACTGATGTTTCTGTACGTTAAAATCGGTACAATTCGTTCTGTGAAGGAAAGATACGGTAAAAATTGAAACAGATGACAAGCAGCTTTTTATTTGCATTTGTTTTCATGTACAAATATTTTGTATTAAAACACTGCTTTTTCGATACAACTTATATATTTAAGCGACATAACTTTTACTTACCTTCTCACTCATTAAAATGATTAAAATATTCAAATAAATAAAAAAAACGACCAATTAAATAAGCTGACAGTTGGTGATGTACATTGCAAGTAAAAAAACATTGGCACTCGGTTATTTTGCATTACCATACCGATTTTGTTGAAATTACAAAACACTGCCATCTTATAGGCTGTTTCCACAACCGTCGCGTCCACATCCGCGTCAACGATTTATCGAAAATTTTTAATGGTGTTTCCATTGTGTTTTGCGTCCACGTTTGCGTTCAAACAGCTGTTTGTGTTTATTTGTTTTTTTTTGCGGTGCGAAAAATTTTAATATTTTTGTGTTGTGACATTATCATGGAGTTAAATGATATTATTTTGCTAACCGCAGTGAGTGAAAATGAGGACCAAATGGTATTGCGCCTAATGGAAATTTGCAGTAGCTGCAGCGCTGCACATTATTTGTACAATGCACGAAGCGTCTGGTCATTTGTAAGTGAGGAAAAATATATTTTGTTTTCAAGTTAATCTTTTTAACTTTTATTTAGTAGGAACGTTATGGTACCTTTTGGGAGAGAGACGTGCCTCTGAATTCGGAAGAGATGTTCAAAGAAAGTTTCCGTGGAGAGAGGAGTGTGTTTAACATTTTGGTACAACGCCTGAACTCTGTGTGTCACTGAAGTACCAGTGGTTGTGTTGGGAGATTCAGCTTTTAAATTCTCCACAACCGTAATGAAGCCTTATCCGTTTTTCATTCAGCATACGGAAGAGGAGAGTGCTTTAAATTTATCCAAAGCACGGCGAGTAGTGGAGAATGCCTTTGGCCATTTGAAGGTCCGCTTCCGACGTATTGGAAAAGGTTTAGATAATAATATATATAAAACTTCAAATATAATTGCATGTTGTTGCATCCTGCATAATTTCCTGAATGAAAATGACAGTCACATGAATGCAAAATGGGAAACAGATCGAGTAGAAGAGAGGCAGCAACCTACATATACTACATACCTGGGCAATCATGACGAGCAAGCTCAGACTATACGACTTGCACTTGGAACTTACTTTGTCAGCCGATAAAAATAAATTATTTATGGTTTTCAAAAAATAAACATAAAATTAAATTTATTTATTAATTGCTATGCAAATTACATACATATTATTATTTTCTTATTATTATTATTACTTTAATTATCAGCCATTTTTGTTTACAAAATTATCCAGATTTGTTAAGACTAGCTGGATAAGTTTTTAAATTTAATACTAGCAATACTTATTTATTATTGTTCCTTTCTATGGCTTGAAACACTTTTTCGTAGAATAATTTCATTTCTTCTGTCATCTCTTTTATACCTTCCAGCTTTCTCTCCTCAATCTCCAGCAGTCCCTTAAGATTGTCGACCCGTCTTCTTTTTCCTTGCGTTGAGGAAGCTTCGCCGCAGGAGTCTTCCGAGCTCTCCTTATCAATGCAGCCAGAGGTGAGAAGAGGCGTAAAATCTGTAATGAATATAGATGTTTGTACACATGTGTTACCTTTATTTAGTTTACATTACCTGAGCTTTCGACCATCACTCTTTTATAGTTGATGGCCTTCGAGGTCGCCAATATTTTTTTAACACGGTCGAAGAGTTCACAAGTAGATGGCGCGCCACCTGATGGCCCAACTAGCGCCTGCTCCTTTCTGCAATAAACGTGAACGCAATCGATTTAATTCCCAAAAAAATATTAGTATATAATTTATATTAAAAAAATTACCTGTATTTCTTTGTTAAATTGTCAAGTTTATTTTTAACCACCGCGCCAGTCACTCCCAACTTCTCCCCCATCTCATTGTGTATGTGGGAGTTCTTTCGAGCACCCCTCAGACCATCAATATTTTTCTCCCAGAGATCCAACAGATATAGATTTGAGACTAAATGATTGTTTTGCTACCTATTTTCAAACACAATTGACTGAGTGATTTTAGTAAAATTTATATTTTCAAAATCAATTTTTTTAAATTAGCTTGGTAGCACACATTACAAACGGCTGTTCGCCACAAACTGGTTATTGTGTTTCTCAAATTCTCGTAGAAGCCCAATTATACAATTTATCGTCTACAAAAAATATTTCACGTAATAATTCACACACTTTAAACATTTGAACTTTTCGTAAAAGCTCATTTTGTCCATAATCTAAAGTTCATTGTCTTTTCGCCATACGACAATTATATGGTTATGTTCGGACCCTAACAGCTGTACAATTTTATCCAACTTATGCAACCCTGCAACAACTAGTACATTGATTTATCGATGTTCGCTATCGATTTTAACACTATTATGAAATACAAATCGAAATCGATTAACATCAGTCTTTTTCTGTTCTTCGCTTCGTTCGGTTTGTCGTCGGTCGCATGTTTTACTTTTTTTTGTGCAAACTATGAAAAATAATTTTAATCAAACAAAGAATACAAAAACAAAACATTTGCAAATATAATTACCAAATTTTTTAATAAATCAAAGCAAATTATTATACAAATAAGAGAAGAAGGTGGTATTAAGTGCAATAAATACATATGCATAGTTGTTGTGGGCCCTTTTTCTGTTAAATTTGCGTTTAAAGAAAACACGCGAGAACAAAAGGCCAGATAGCAGCGCAGCAGCAAAAAAATGACAAACTAATAAACTAAAAAGAACAACAACAAAGACAAAAGCTCCACAACAACAAAAACGTGAAGAAAAAAAATTAACCCTTTTTTTTGAGGGGTGTAAAATATTTGCACTGTAGCAAGTCAATAAAATTGAATGGAAACAATATCACAAACATAATTGATTAGAAGTTTCTATAGAGACTGTGAAAAATACAGTCAAGTGGGACTGAAAAATCAAACGGTTCTAACGCGGAAATCACTGAATTCGATTTAACAATAGATGAAAAACAACTTCTAATTGTAGCTGGGCCTGTGTGTGTGTGTGTGTAAATAAAAATACGATACACAGACGTTTAAACGAAAAACATGGATTTTGAGAATACTCCATTGTTGGCAGAATCAATAGGTAATATATATCATACAACAACAACAAAGATGACATCTCAACTCTAATCTCGTTCCCCCCTTTATTTTGTAATCTCTTTATGTGTGTATTGGTTATAACGTTCCTCCTCCTCCTCCTGCTGACCCCTGGAAATCCTGCTTTCTATTGCATGTTTGATTTGGTTGTGCAGAAGTGTCGAAAAAAGAACTGAAGGGTAATTACAATTCAACGATTCCAGATACGGCAGCCACGCAAAGTCCAATGTCATCAGTGGGAAAACAACAACAGCAGCACCATGATCAACATCTGGGTAAACCCCCAATCAATAACAATAATAATACAACTACCGCCCAAAGCAATAAAAAACAACCCATGTCGGCTGATGAACGATCGGCCACGAAAAAATCCCTGGTAATTTTAGCTGGAATTTTTGTAACGTCATTGGCCGCAATGTTTTACGTCTACATGATATTCCCCGAACTTAATGAGTAAGTACACCATCCAATTCAATCCATCCACCTACACATGCACATACACTCAGCACACAGCACATAGAAAGATAATTATCACACATGTACGCGGACGTGAAAGAGGAGGAGAATGAGGGCATGAACCTGTCAAGTGCAAATACTTCTTTGTTTGAGCCCTGCTAAATTGGGGCGGGAGGCACAAGAATTCTGCTTGCACCAATGTTTGAAATGGTTAGTAAAGAAGTGAAGTTCATTTTGGAGAACGAAATCGTTTTGCAATGTTATCCAGTGAACCTTGACTTTTGTTTTTCAAATATGCTTTAAACACAAAAATTATTTAATCTGCATGCCTATTACCCAACTAAAGGTGGACACAAATTCGACTAAAACAATCTAAAACTTTAAGCAGCTGGCATTTCTAGTTTCTAAATGCCAGCGACTTACTACATACAGTCAAAACCGCTTATAACATATATGACACTCTAGGGTCCAGCAACATTTCATGTCAAACGGACAAACACAATTTTCACCGTCTCCATTGTTTATGAAATTTTCCGGAAAGAAAAGTTATAACCTAAGAATGCACTTACAAGATAAACTTGGTGACAAAAAATCGGATTCCTAGCCACGCCCCTAGCACCTCTCACACCAATGACCTAGTTGCAGTGCAGAGTAGAACCCACATAACTTGTCCCCTAATGCAATAAATTTGCTTAAACAGCATTGTACTCGCGCACGAAAATAAGTATAGGGTGATCAATCTAGAGGTATTTTTTCAAATTAAAAAAAAAAAAGTTAAATCAAGTGTGTAATCTTTATTGTTCCTTCGAAAGGGCATTTTATGCCATTTATTTTTTGAATATAATTTTCTTCAAATTTTGGTCGCAACTTTACCTCAGGGTGTCCATGCGGCTGGCTCGAATAAATTCCAGCCGAGAGGCACAATGTTCGACCACTTTTTGAAGCATTTGGGGCCGTATGTCAGCAATAACGCGCCGAATACTCTGTTCCAAGGCGTCAATCGTGACCGGCTTATCTGCGTTAACAAGCGACTTTACATAACCCCACAACAAATAGTCCAGCCATGTTAAACACACAATCTTGTAGGCCACGCCACAGGCCCACGACGCAAGTAATGCGCCACCAAATATTTAATTCAATAAATTGATTGTTTCGTTAGCTGTATGGCATGTAGCGCCGTGTTGTTGGAACCAACCAAAGGCACGAAAAAAGGATTATTCATGGCTCCATAGCCTTCCCCATAGACTGTCACATTATGGCAGGCTTGATTTTTGAAGAAATAAAGACCAATGATTCCCTCTGCCCATAGAGCACACCAAACAGTGAATTTTTTAAGAAGGATGTAACGGCGTCTCAACAATGGCTTGTGGATTTTTATTACTCCAAATGCGACAATTTTGGATATTAACGTACCCATTCAAACAAAAGTGAGCTTCATCGCTGAACAAAATTTTCTTGTAAAAATACGGATCGGGCCCATTCGTTTGCTGGTTTGGAGCACAGTCATCACGATTTGCAAACGTTGTTCCGAAGTAAATATATTCATTATGAAATGGCAAACCAAACTGAGCATAATCAACTCCAAATAATGTGTGTGGCCAGATTGAAAACCATGCGTCTAAAAAAACATCCTTTAGAATGGGGTGTACGTAGCTCACTCTTTTTTTAAAGCGTGTACCACAATAAAATAAAAATATTTCAGAATACAAAATTTAAGCGGAATTTATCCATTAGGAAAAAATGTATGTGGGTTAGTTTGTGTGGGAGGTACAAGAAAGGGCGTGGCAGAGGCTACGTTAATCCATCTAATTGATTTATCTGTCTGCATCTTATAACTAATTTTCAGCAGAATCGTATGGATAGTATACAAATTTCTATGCTTATACCTCCAGAATGTAGCATGACATATACTATTTCTGTCGTTATACAAATATTATGAAGTTCGTAATAACTGTAAGCGAATTTCATTCAATAGATAACAAAATATGTGGGTTCTAATCTATACTGAAACAGAGACAGTTGTGTGGGAGGTAATAAATGGGGCGTGGCTATGATTCCAATTATTTGTCACCAAGTTTTTTTAATATCTCTGTTATTTAGTACCCAGTAAACCAAATTTGTCTGCAATGTCTGATACAAGACAATTCTGAACAACATCTGAACTCTATCGAGAATTCTTATAGAAATCATTAAGAATTCTGTTCAATTTGTCTGAGGATTTTTTATTTATTATGTTCCGAAATATCTGAACGAACTCGGCCCGAATTCTGTTAGATTTGTCTGTGGGATTTTTATAAATTTTTTGATCAGACTTCTCGTAATGAACTCGCAACGAATTCTAAACGATTTATCTAAGGTAGTTTGTTCGTTTAAAATTTTTGTTATTTGCTTTATATTTTTCGGAAAATTTTTCCGATTGTCGTACAGAGTTCTGACCGAATTCTGAACGTTTGGTGCGAGGGATTTTTATTGTGTTCGGAGGAAAACTTTACTGCCGGCAGTTCTCGTTAAATGCAAAACTGGTTGCCCCTAAGTGTATAGCCACTAAACATAGTTGCAGCACAATTATTGCTTGCAATCTTATTATAGTAAGATGGAGCTCCCGAAACTGTAGACAACCCTGCTAAAAGTCTTTTCGAACGCTTTTTTTTAAATGTTTTACATCTTTTTTTTGTAGAACATATTATTATTATATTTTCTTCTTTTGATTGTTTACATTCAGAATTTACCATGACATAAGCTAAGAATTCGTTCAGAATTCGGTTCGAAGTGACGGTAAAAACATCAGAATTTAATAAGACTTAATGCCAGAATTCTGACCGAAGTCGTTTAGAATTCGATACGAGAAATCGAAATTTCCTTTCGAATTTCCCAAGACTACAGTTCAGAATTCGGTCATAAATCGGTTCGAAATGTCGGCAATAACATCAGAAATCCCTCAGAGAAGTAGTTCAAAATTCGTGTCAACCTTCTCATATGTTTTTCGTTACGAACTCGCTAAGAATTCTGATCCGAAATCGGAACAATTTGCCGATTGTCGTACAGAATTCTGACCGAATTCTGAAGGTTTGTTTTGCTGGGTATTGACTTTGAGTTAGATCGTATGAATGTCAATCAAGAATGGGCGGAATGGTGCATTGCCTGGGAGGTAGCAGAATGGGCGTGTCAACCACTTTTTTCATATGCGAGTACAAAGCCGTTTTAAAATATCACATCTTACACAAGTTCCTATTTTACCTATTTTTATTGGGACAGGGTCATTTGTTAAGGAGGTAACAGTTGACGTGGCTAGAAGACCAATATTTTGTCAGCAATTTTGCTTTACAACTTTATTCTTATTGTGCAAACAGAATTAAAAATATTACAGGGATTTCTGAGGTGGACGTAATAGTACATTTGCGTGGGTGGTATCATTAGGGTTAGGGTGATATGGCCCATTTTCGATTCCATAGGCAGTTGTGGAAAAATTGTATGACATGCTAAATTTTAAACCGATTGAAAGCTCCTTTCGAGAGTTATCATACGAACCAGCCAGACATGGCTCAAAACACATGTAGGACCCAAAATGCTTTTGTATATCCCCTTTTACCCAATAGGATGAGGGTATAGTTGAAGGCTATTGAAACACGGACTATAAATGATTATATCTGCGATTTTTTTTATAATTTGTTTACGTCTCACATAACGTATTAAAGATGCAACGATCTCATTTAAATTTTAAGATTTTTGCCAACCGGTTTTCTGCAGAAAACACCTCGGCATGTCGTTGCCAAATTTTAAAAGTACGATTCTTATGACTTGCAGTAAGTATGTCGTTGCTATATAGCTAAACAAAAAGTTATTGGACACGTCATCTTAAACATTCTGTTACCCAGCTGAAAAAATATCATTCTCTTGTTCACATTTGTTTGTTGTTCAATTGTATTATATTAAAATCGGTTGATAAATATCTCAAGAAATATAAATATATTTTGTTAGGGAATTTTATATTTTTTTAATGTATGACGAATGTTGGTTATACAAAACAAAATTTCCCAATTCGCCAAAGAAACAGCTTGAAAGTGAAAGTAATAGTCCGGAGCTTTGAGGGAATAATGCAATTGATATTTATAGAGTTTTCTTTAGAAATTCTTATTATATTTCTTTTGCAAGAACCAAGTCTAACTTTGAACGAAATATTGCTTACCTTGCTGTTGAGTGTATACAGCCAGTATAGTATCATGCGTTCGAAAGAGATCTGAAATTCGTAATGACACCTGTGAGAAAAGTACTAGCATGAAGGGAGGGTAAAGTAAAAGATAATAACCTTATGTATTTTCGGCTGTTTGCGACTCTACATAGACCAAAATACTTATTTTCATGTATTTCCTCTATTTGACTCTTTTTTTCTGTTGACTATAAATTTTAATGTTTTCTTTGAAAAGAACGCAGCAACATAAAGCAGCAGTTATTGAATTGAAAATCGCAAAAGTCCACTACAACTTTCATTGTTTGTGAGAATTATTATGACTTGAACAGTTTTTATTCTGGTTCGAGACCTTTGATGTTTTTGGCTGTTTCTAAACCCGCCGAGGTTTTTCTTCAGCAGTGGCAACGATTACTTCGGCTATAAATAAAATGACTTATATGGGAGTCTCATTTGAATAACTGAGAATTACCCTTTGCGTATAGTCTTTGAACAGTGCGTATAGCAATCTTTATAGCGTAATATCATTTCCACCAATTCCGTTTCACATGGGATTTTGTTGAAAACCGCAGATGCGATTGAAAATAACAAAGATTGTAATGTAATAACGAAATATTTATTTTTTTAAATAAATATTGAAAATTTAGGGGCCACCAAAGCTTAAATACTTGTTTGTAAGACAATGTACAGCCCAACGAGGTACAGCTGCCGCGCTGCACAGTGGGGTATTGGACCCCGAAAATGGAACATAATTCAGCGAAGCCACTAAATAGCCTTTAATGTTTTTTTTAAGCATTAACAAATTAAATAAAAACGATGAAAGTTTTAATGGCCTTAAGTAATTTGTTTTATTTAAGACTTATTTTTATTTTGTAATACATGAATGCTGAGACCGCTGCTTTTAAAGCTGAACCACTAAACGATAAATTGTGAAAAAAAATATTATTATTTTTTTTCACTTAAATTGAGCTCAAGCTACTAAATGTAATTAAATTTATTTGTATTGTATGTAATGCTAATACTTTATTTTGTTATTCTAGAAAATACTCGTACCTTATCAACTATATTTGCCGCTCCAGTTTGACCAGAAGATCATTGACTCATAACTCAAGTATAACGTGACTGACTCCTAAAACAAACGTGACTGACTCCAAAAACAAAAAATTCGTTGCCTTTTTTTTCGAAACATTTTTTACAATAAATTTTAATTTTACAATTAAAAAAAATTATAAAAGAAAGAAGAAATAACCAATTTCGATTATCCTACAGCGGGACTTAAAATCCGATAAAAAATCATTAATGTCTGCATAATTTGTTCGTTGTTGTTGTTGTAGCAGCTACAATATTTGATTACGACAATATTCCTCGGAATCCGTTACTTCTGCTGTGTCGTCTCTGTCCAGGTGCAGGAACCGATCCACCTCAACAGGATGGATCCATAGTGTCCTAGGCTTTGCTAGGCGGGTAAATAGTTGTAGCGGATTATGTGGCCCTTGACCACATGCCGGGCAGATGTTCTCAATTCTGGCCCAATACGAATTGATACGGCTGCACTATCGTGACCTCAGCTGTACCAGCACGACCCGGGTCTTGCTAAAAAGACTCCTCTTCCTGTCAGCAACTTCTGTGGGATGGCTTTGACGACAGCATTCATCCGGTGCGAATTTCTCACCGCTTGCACTGTGTCCCTGAAAATGCTGCCTACGGCTGACTTGTAGGCAGTTTAATCTAGCGGTTCTCCAGTCTTAATTATAGAGGCTAAGCAAAATCCCACGAAGGTTTTTTTAGGATAGGCGATTTTACTGATAACACTACTCAACAAAATGAAAAAAATTTCATGTACTCCGGATGCGATAATTTTTTCTGTGTAGATAACCTTGACATGAGCTCGAAAAACGCAATAAAAAATTTTTTTTTCGTTTGGTTTTTGTTTTATTTTTTTTTTTTTAAATTTTAAAAAATTTTTTTTGGTTAATTTGTTTCGTCCGGCATAACTCAGGAACCACTGGCCCGATTTAATTGAATTAAATTTTAAAAAATTTAAAAGTACAATTCCCTTAATCTGGTTATATATTGTTTTCCTATACAAGCAACAGTTTCCAAGTTAAAAATGAATATATAAAGGAAAAAACTTATTTTTTGCCTAAAGATTTAAATTTTTTTTTTTTTAAAAAATCCATAAAAAATCCAAAATAAAAAAAAATGTCAAATCTTATTACTTTTACGTAAAGTCACATAACCTATGAGCAAAATGAGACAAAGATCATGAAAATCGATGCACGCGTTTCGCTTTTATTCGCAATTGAGTATAGGTATGAATTTCAAAAATTTGCTCGACATATGCACAACTTTGTCTATGGTGAGGTTTTTTCTTTTTTATTACAAAAAAAATTAAAATTTGTTGGGTGACAAAAATATATGAAAATGAAAATGGGATACCTTCACATAATTGTAAATAAAAGCAGAACGCGTTAATCGATTTTCATGATCTTTGTCTCATTTTGCTCATAGGTTATGTGACTTTACGTAAAAGTAATAAGATTTGACATTTTTTTTCATTTTGGATTTTTTATGGATTTTTTTAAAAAAAAAAAAATTTAAATCTTTAGGCAAAAAATAAGTTTTTTCCTTTATATATTCATTTTTAACTTGGAAACTGTTGCTTGTATAGGAAAACAATATATGAACAGATAAAGGGAATTGTAATTTTAATTTTTTTAAAATTTAATTCAATTAAATCGGGCTAGTGGTTCCCGAGTTATGCCGGACGAAACAAATTAACCAAAAAAAAAATTTTTTAAAATTTAAAAAAAAAAAAATAAAACAAAAACCAAACGAAAAAAATTTTTTTATTGCGTTTTTGAGCTCATGTCAAGGTTATCTACACAGAAAAAATTATCGCATCCCGAGTACATTTTGACTGTTGACTAGTGTAATTGTTGTCAAAATTGTGGTTTTATTGGTTAGGTTGAACTTTTTCATTTAATAATGGAACACATTATCATTCATATGACTACCACAACTGGCTCGGCAGTACCTCATTCGATCAACCCAATTTTTTGGAACATTTTCGATTGTTTCGGGTCGAATCTTTTCAATGGCAATATCAATTTTATGTTTTAACGCTTCAAATGTCTCTGGAGGCTTTGCGCAAAATTTATCCTTAAAACTTCCTCACAGAAAATAATCCAAAGGACTCAAATAACAGCTCCGAGGTAGCAAATTGTCATCACAATTTCGTTGATTATTCGATTTTCAAAAACAGTGAGTAAAATATCGATGGAAGCGTTGTGCGACCCCGTCTTGTTGAAACTAAAAGTCGTCCATGCCATTCTCTTCAATTTTTGAAAACAAAAATTCGTTGAGCATGGCGCGGTAATGCTCACCGTTGAAGAAAAATGATCCGCCAGCTAAAAATCCACACCAAACAGTGACTCATTGTGGATGCATTGGCTTCTTAATAGTCACGTGCGGGTTCTCTGAACCCCATCTGAGGCAATTTTGCTTATTGACATAGCCATCGAGATGATAATGAGATTCACCTGAAAATCCAAATTTTACGGTAAAATTCTTCATCTCCAGCCAATAAATCTTCAGCCTAGCAAAAACGCATCGGATGGTCATGAGGCTTCAGTTCTTGAATTGAACTTTATAAGCCTTCTAATCGAGGTCTTTATACCAAATTCTTCTCAAAGAAGTGCGGAAAATGTTCTCTTCCTGGGAACGATGACGAGTTGCTGGATGCTTTTGGACAAAGTTTATATTCAAATACTTAAAAAAAGCGTTGCATTTTATTTTGGCACAAAAATTAAAACAAAGCGGTAAACCTGAAAAAGGCCAAAGGACAACTAGGTGATATCCTTTACCATTCGGCTGTTCAGAAGATACTAAGTCTCTCTCTGGAATTTGAGCACGTTCGATGCAGCTATCTTACTTATTGCTGTAAATCTTCTTATATGAAACGGCAAAACTGCCACAACGCCATCCATTAAAAAATGCCTTGGTCTGTGAAATGCGTATACGAACTATAGCTAAATACTATTTTTTTGTTTTCAAAAATCGTATTTTTTTAACATAATCAATTTTTATAAATTTAAATGAAAACTTTATGGAATACACACAGTATTAAAATTTTAGATGAAAGTAAAACTATTTGCTTGGCTTCAGTTCTTGGACCAATTGAACTTTGAAAGCCTTCTAATCGAGGTCTTTATGCCAAATTCTTCTCAAAGAAGTGCGGAAAATGTTCTCTTCCTGAGAACGATGACGAGTTAATGGATGCTTTTGGACACTCTCAGCCATAGCAGCATTTTTTTTATTGAATGCGCTGGACGAGAGCGTACACGGGTTGGTTTGTACAATAACTATTTATTTTCATGAACTCGCTTCACAAATGGACCACAAACTGAACTGAAGGCCGATCTCTTCTCGAAAAATTTCCACGTAAATTTCTTACAGTTTGCGTTAAAGACTCACTACTTTGAAAGTAAGTTTTTAATATTTCTTAATTTTATTTGAGCGTATTGCGTCTCATTTTGCAAATGTCAAACTAAACCCGTAAATAAAAATGAATTTTTTTCTACCTTTCTAAGTCAAAGTAATCATTAGTTCGGTAGTAAATGGCCCACCCTCTATTAATATAAATTGCTTCGTTTATTTTTAACCCATACTAAAACTATTATATCATGAATGTCGCTTTCTTTCGCCGTAATTGTCCGCATTAGAAAATGTATATTTTTGTTGGTAAATACAAAATGACTGTTACAGAAAATTAACAACTGTTACAAAAAAACCAGTTTTATATTTGAATACTCACATGTTGTAGACCAACACAGCATGTGTGAACATTCGTAGATGATTGTCCAGATGATGTCATTGACCGTCCATTTGAGGTAACACTTATTATAAGATTCGGTGTATGAATATGAGATTACATACAAGTAAATATTTGTACGTATCTTATCACGTGAACAAACAGGGAACTTCTTTGAAAACCTTGAGCTTTGCTAGTTATCCTAATTTAAAGTGGGTTCCTAAGGACTAAATATGCTGTACGTTTCATTAGTATTAGCCATACACAGTTGTCGGCTTAATGAAATCTTTGATCAACAGATTTTAACAAAATTTGTTTTGTGACATCGTTTAGACTCTCCTTTACTAAACTGATTGACGATCAATATAATTGAAATTGCCTAAGATTTCAATAAAATTTGGGATTTGAAGAGTTTATGTTGTTTTGGTAGTGCACTAGTTAGCCGATGTATAACTAATTTATTGCCTTAAGAAGTATTGAATGTCGTAATTTTTTATTTATTTATTTACAATATATTTTTTTTAAAATTAATTTACAAAAAAAATATGGTTATTAAGGCGCTGGGTAACTGACCATTTGCGCCTGTAGGTTTTTTATTTCAGATATTTATTTAGAATAGTGAATAATTCAAAGTAAAGTGGAAAAAATAGAAGCTAGATATTATTTACAAGCTATTTAATGATTAAGAGTAAAAGAAAATCTGAAGTAAGAAAATCGAGAGTTTTAGTAAATTAAAGCAAAATTATCTTTTAAATGTTTATCTAGATTTCAAGTGTTCCATGAAAGCTAAGCGAGCAAAGTACTTATATTTTAGGAAGCATGTCCTCCCTAGAACAGTCAAGTATTTTTCCAAATTGTTCATCAATTCTTGATAAAGGACACTCAGATAAAATATGACTGACTGAAAAAAGTTCCGAACAAAATACACATCCGCTAGGGCTAGTGTGGTCATAATAATGTCTGGTGTTAAATATGGCCTTGTTTACCCTTAGCCGGCCCAAGAAGATACAGTCCGTCCTGCTCATGTGTGCATTGTAGTCTGGCCTATCTATCGTGGGAAATCTCTGATCGATTCCAATTATCGAAATCGACATTGGCTTTCATATCTCTACTGAGAGGTAATTGCATTGGGAAAGCATTCTAGGTCAGTGATGTGGGATAGGTTAAAGCACGTCTGGCGATTTCGTCTGCCCCATCATTGCCTTATATGCCTATATGTGAAGCGATCCAAAGAATGGTAACGAAAGCTTGGCCCGCTAAGGACGTAATTGTTCAACCTTTTACGGTTCTTCCGCATTGCTCTGATAACACTAAGGCTGTCAGTACAGATGAACGTTCTTCCCCGCTGGGCTGATGCAAATGTCATAGCTGATTTGACAGCGGCCAACTCAGCCGAGTAGATGCCCGTTCTAACTGACAGCCGGCTCTCGCTTACGATATCATGCTGATTTTCGGTGACTTCTTTCAGAACGGAAAAGGAGGTGTTGTTACAATCAAAAGAACCATCCGTGTCGTAATTTTTATTATGACCCGAATTCAAAAAAAATTTCAACTCTGAAATTGTTTTAGAATATTCTGAATATAACATGAGATATAACATCAGTATGATATATACACTTTTGCATGCGCACAAACCAATTGTCGAAGCAATTTTTCCACTCCGATTGAGACACCTCCAAACATTTTTTTTGAACGCTACAATAGCAGAAAATCGTTGACCATGCATTTTTTTCTTGATGTGCGGAAATAAAAGGAAGGCATTGGGTGCGAAGTCAGGGATGTACGGCGGATGGCCCATCAATTCGACGCTGTACGGCGGATGACCCATCAATTCGACGTTTTGGCCGGTCAAAAAGGCACTGGTTTGAGCCGATGTGTGAGAGCTCGCATTGTCATGGTGCACAATGATTCGTCTTCTCTTGTTCGTTTTTCGAATTTCTCCGAAGACTTCAGGCAAACAAATTGTGGTGTACCACTCAGAATTTACCGTCCTACGTTGCTTAAGCGGAACAGACACCACATGACCAGTTTTTCCGAAGAAACGGGCGACCATTTGCTTCGAAGTGCTTCTTCCAGGTACAATTTTCGTTGGATTTGGCTCGTCTTTGAAGACCCACACTATCGATTGCTGCTGTGTTTCGGTCTCATACGCATAGATCCATGATTCGTCACCTGTGACGATCTAATAAACGTCTTTTGAAGCGTATTTTTTCAAAATTTCTTTGCACTAATCGACACGAACCTTTTTTTGAGCGATTGTCAAATTGTGCGGGATCCAACGAGAACAAACCTTTTTTATGGTCAGGTGTTTATGCAATATCGAATGTATGCTGGTGCTATCACACGGTATTTCACATGAAGATCTTGCATTATCAGTTCTCGCACGGCATCAATGTTCTCTGGCACAACGGCCGTTTTCGGACGACCTTCGTCTTTGAGCGAGCGTTGGCCACAATTGAATTCATTAAACCAGTTTTTCCCAGTGCTATAGGATGGTGCTTTATCGCCATACAAAGATTAAAGTTCATCGATGCACTCTTGTCGTGATAATCCACGTCGAATGTTGTGAAAAATGATCGCACGGAAATGTTCACGACTTAACTCTATGTTTTGCCAAATTGATTTTTTCAAGTCAATGTAAACAACACAACGTTAAAACGTTCTGAGTACGTTTATGCTTAAAAATGTCAAACTTCAAATATCAGATTTCCTTTGGAAAGTTTGAGTTTGTCTAGGCCAGAAATATATATCGTATTTCGTGTCCGTTTCTCTCAGAAATTGCGATTATGCATACAAATTGTCGCAGTTAAGTTTTCTTTGTACGTCTGTTAACCCATTAAGAGCGGCATGTAAAGGGGGTGGTGTGCGTCTCTGCTATTTAAATTTTAAAATTTACACATTTTTTAAAATATCTTTGTTTAATATTTTTGTAAATTTATTGCTTATTTAAATACTTATAAACTTTGCAGTTTATTTTTTCAAAAATATATTATTATTTATTTAAATGCAATAAATATATTTTTTAAATAATACTTGGTGTTTACTTTATTTTGACGCCCATGGTAATTGATCAGAAAGTCTTGTTTGTGATCATGACTTTTTCCCAATATCGAATGCATACTTCACAGTGCTGCAATATTTTCCGCTTTTTAATAAATGAAACTGCATATATCTTGTTTTAATATTGCAAATTAATGTCGCATGACGTGCCGCTGACTTTTTCTTTCCTTATCCCTCCCTGACATATTTGCCCCGCTGGTTTAAAAAATCACTAAACACGAAACGTATTGAAAAAAACAAGTTGACATTTTTAGAATATTTTTTCATACTTGTTCGTTTTTTTTTGCTGGCAGCAGAGCAGCGGTGAGCGATCTTTGATATAATGCGATAAAACAAAAAACGTTTCTTCTCCGCCGTAGACGGAAGAGAAACGGTGGAATGAGAAATTTGTAAAAAAAAAAATGCAACATGCTCGAGATGTGTGCGAGAATCTTTATAACCACATTGAACTTGAGAAAACACCAGACAAGCATATCGTACGATTATATGGCGCACACACAGCCCCCGGCCCCGCCGCCACTTTGCTTTCCGTTGTTGATTTTGTAATTTGCACTTGATTGCAAGCGACACGTTTTTTTTTGGCGGTTTGGGTTGCCAGGTCTTGCAATTCCAATAATTTATTGCAGATGATAAAAACATCATTATAAATTACACGAAAATTATTTTGATTATAGACTGCATGTGATGCATACATGTTTGTAAATACTAGATAGGTGATTTTGAATATTTAGAATACAGTCGAACCTGGGTAAGGTGAATCGCAAGGTACCGCTTGTTTATTCCCACTTAAAGAGGTTGTTCATTTATACAATTTCCCACTTATCCAGGTAATTTGATTTTTATCCCACCTAAAGAGGTAAAGCATGCTTATTTTTTTTAAGTAAGTTCTACGAGGGCGGTTCGGAAACTTCTTAGCCTAGCACAAAAAGCGCGGTATAAACAGAAAAAAGTTAAGTGTTTTGGAAAATTCCATCTCTGCTATGAACACATGTTAATTTTTTTCGATCTGGCAACTCCTTCATATAGAAACAGGTGTTCACAAAAGACGCATCCGCGATTTTTTTACAATGGAAAAATTAGAAATGCGTTGTGTCATTAAATATTTACATAAAAAAGGTTTATCGGGACTAGAAATTCATAATGATGTGGTGAATGTGTTAGGTGAAAGTGCTCCTTCATATGCAACAGTAAAAAATTGGGTTGCTGAATTTAAACGTGGTCGTACAAGCATTGAAGATGAACCACGTAGTGGGCGTTCAAAAACACAAACAACAACAGAAATTGTAGCCAAAGTGCATGATATGGTATTAAATGATCGACGAATAAAAGTGCGTGAAATAGCTAATATCATTGGCATCTCAAATGATCGAGTCCATTTAATTTTGCATGAAGAACTACAGATGAAAAAGCTTTCTGCAAGATGGGTGCCGCACTTGTTAACAGTCGACCAAAAACGCATAAGAATAAACATTTCTCAAGCTTGTTTGGATCGTTTTCAGCGAAATAAAATGGATTTTAAGCGTCGTTTCATAACTGTTGATGAGACATGGATCCACCACTATACTCCAGAGACAAAAGAACAATCCAAACAATGGACTGAAGCTGGAGGAAGTGCCCCAAAGAAGGCAAAAACAATTCAATCGACTGGTAAGGTTATGGCAACGGGTTTTTGGGACTTCAAATGTATTTTATTGATTGACTATCTGCAAAATGGTAAAATAATAAATTCAGAGTACTATTGCAACCTTTTAGATCAATTAAATGTACAAATTCGAGAAAAACGTCCTGGCTTAAAACATAAAAAAATAATTTTTCATCAATACAACGAACCAGCGCACAAGAGTGTTTTAACAATGGCTAAAATCAACACCTTATTCTCCTGATTTAGCTCCCAGTGATTTTTACCTGTTTTCAAATCTAAAAAAAATCTTTGCTGGCAAGCGTTTTACCACAAATGAAGATGCAATTACAGTTGTAAACCACTATTTTGAAGACCTTGAGGAAAACTATTTTAATCAAGGGATAGAATTGCTAGATAAGCGTTGGACTAAGTGTATTGAAGTTTCAGAAGATTATATTGAAAAATAAAAATATTTTTGAAAAACTAACTTTTCTCTTTCATTGATAGGCTAAGAGCTTTTCGAACCGCCGTATTTATTGCCATTAAATTAAAATTCCATAGTTCAATTTAAAAGGATTACAAACAGATGAACATGCATTTACAAACAGAAAAAGTAAGAGAATTCATATACTTTAGAACTCATATTTATATATAAAGGTCTCGAACCAGAATAAAAGACTGTTCCAGTCATAAGAACTGCACTTAGAGATCGCACTATACGAGTTGTTGTAGATGGGTTCTCATCCGATAAACATAGGCTGACCGCAGGTGTGCCACAAGGCTCTGTCCTTTCTCCCTCATTATTTCTCATTTTCATTGATGATCTTTTGGGTCAGACCGTGAATCCAATCTACTCTTTCGCGGATGACAGCAACCTATGTCATTCATATTCATTCGACCGTAGGCCGAGTCTTCAAGATATTGAAGACAAAAGGCGAATAATGGAAGAGACACTTGGCCGGGATTTACTGGCCATTTCCGACTGGGGTCGAGTGAATAGAGTAGATTTTAATGAGCGTAAGACACAGTGCTGCTTGTTGTCTCACAAGCGATTCGCTGACCCAACAGTGTCGTCATTATCTATCGATGGTATGGATGTCGAACAATCAGATGCTCTTGATGTTCTGGGCATGAAAATACAATGTGACGCTCGTTGGGCGAGACATGTATTCGAAGTGTCGAAAGAAGCACTCAAGTGTATAGGCTTCCTAAAGCGGTGCAAAAAATATTTCACTCCTTCTGATCTTTTCGATATCTATACAACCTACATCAGGCCAAAGATGGAATACAACTCCCATATATGGGCAGGTGCTCCAAAATCATCCTTGGAGCTTCTGGACCGTGTTCAAAGGAGAGCGATGGTGCTGATAGGAAACAGTAGGGTATCCAACTCTATTGTTTCCCTGGAACATCGTCGGAATGTGGGCTGTGTGTCGCTGTTCTATCGCTACTTCCATGGTGTGTGTTCTTCAGACATTCGTGGCCTTATTCCTGACGTGAGGATGTTCGGCAGGGATACACGACTTTCCAGAAATTCACACCCATTTGTTATCGATTGGCCGGTTGACCGCACTGTACACTACAGATCGAATTCGTTTTTCGCCCGTACTGTCCGTATGTGGAATCGACTTCCGGCAAATGTATTTCCCACCAATTACGACATCCAGAAATTCAAGTCGAATGTCAATAAACATTACTCCCTCTTTCCCCCCTTCGATCCCTTGCTTTCCAACGACCAACGTAATGCATTGCATGTATAGGGTAAAACCCCTGAGTGTTGGCTAATTAAAAAAAAAAAAATTGTTATGTAAAATCAGTCATTTTTGTTTGTTTCATTTACATTTCTTTTACGGAAATTTCCAAATCATTAGTTTTTATTAATACGCCTGAATTACTTATATTTATTTCAAAGTAATGCTGTATTGTTTTCATCGCATTTAATGCGTATCTTTTTTGGCCTCTGTCGTCAAATTATTGGTCAAAATTACCCTAAATAAATCGCCAAGTTATACCGCAGTGATACTATTGCGAATATGTATTCGTATCTATGACATTCTAATCTATGATGGAAGGTACACAAATAGATAGAACCGAGTCATTCAATCGGATATGAGCCAAAATATTGAAAATGCCGACTAAAAAATGAGACATTCGGCGTTTAAGAATAAGCTACTCTTTCATTAAGACCTTTAAAAGTTAAATAATGGCGTTTTCATAAAAAGATAATCGCCTAATCATTAAAATATAAGACGCCAAAAAACTTTGATCTCGTCAAACCTTACAACCTTGGCGCGTTTCCTAAACCTGGATATCGAAGCAGATCCTCCATAGACGAACAAGACTTCAAAATAAAATATATTGTTGTTACAACAACCTTGCCTCGCACTCCGGTAAAACTCCCTTAGTAAAAAGCAAAAAACAAGAGAAAAAATACAAAAATTGAACTTTTAAAGGGACAAATAACAGGTAAATTATAAAAAAACAAATCCCATGTAAAGAGGTTCAAACTCCTGCTTTATATTATTGTTCGAAGTGTGCAGGGACCGCAAAAACTCTCCAACTTTTAGAGGATTCCCACTTTTGCAGGTCCACTTATCCATGTTCAACTGTATTAGAATACTATACGAGGACGACCGCAAAAGTAACTGGCCTAACATAAAAAGAGCCTTTTTTTGGAATTATTATTTATTTTTCAACATCTCCTCGCTATTGGACGAACATTTTTGCCACCGAGAATTTTTTTTAAATTTGGAAACAAGAAATAATCAGAAGGAGCTAAATCTGGACTATATGGTGGATGCGGAGCAATTTCAAATCGTAATTCGGCCAGTTTTTGTTGAGTTAAAAATGCAGTGTGTGAAGAAGCATTATCTTGATGAAAAAAAACTTTTTTTTTAAATGCGGTCGTTTTATCTTGATTTCTTAACTCAACCGATCCAATAATGCACAATAATATTCACTATTTATAGTTTTTCCTTTCTCAAGATAATCAATAAATATTATATCCCTTGCATCCCAAAATACTGTGGCCATTACTTTTCCTGCTGACTTAACAGTTTTCGCATTCTTGGGACCATTTTTACCAGCTTTTATCCATTGTTTTGACTGTTCTTTGCATTCTGGGATGTAGTCGGCGCAGGAACTCTATTGGATTACGCTGATAAATCGCTAAAATCTCCTCGGAATTGGTCCAACGGACGATTTTTTGGGGCAAAGTCAACAAACGCGGCAAACATCTTGCGGATAGCTTTTTCATGTGGAGTTCATCATGTAAATACTCCAAACTAGTTTTTCGTGTATTTTAACAATATCAGCAAGTTTTCTGAGCTTTATTCGTCTATCTTTAGTCACTTCATTAAATATTTTTTTAATGTTTTCTATAGTATTAGCAGTTTTCGGTCTTCCAGAGCGTTGTTCACCTTCCGTACTTGAACGACCCATTTTAAATTGTTGAACCCAGGATTTCACGGTGGAGTATGATGGTGCATTATCACCATGGACAGAATCCAATTCATCTTTGATTAATTGTGGCGTATAACCTTTCATATAAAAGTGTTTAATTACCGCACGAAACTCTTTATTTTCCATTTTTCAACGTTCATCTGTGATCCTAGCTTTAAGAAGATAACTATTGTGACCTTTAAGTTTATTATTTTGTTAACTAATCTTATCTTAATTAGCTAGATTTAAGGAAATGCCATATGCAATTTAGCTACAAAAAATTTGAAACTTTGGATGTTTTTAACTTAGGTAATTTTTTAAAGTTAGGTGTTCTAGTCGTTAGTCAAACTCGAAATGTTATTAAAATCAAGTTTTAATCTAATCAATTAAATAGAAAATATACTCGTAGGTATGCTAGTTTGTTGTCCTTTTTACATTCCATGGTTAATTGTATTTGGTTGTTGAACAAGTTTAATATCTTAAGAGTATTCTCCACCACAGTCATCTTCACAATTCCAAATAAATCGTCTACATATTTGGTAAAAAGTCTTGGGTTTACTGTCATTTTTTTGATTGATGTTCCAATAATTCTTCCATTACAATGTCTCCATTTTTCGGTGATGTTGGGGATTCCATTGGCATTCCCTTGCGTTTCTCGTATAACGAATCATAATACTTAAAATATCGTGAATCTCTATGCATAACGTCAAAATTTCTATAATAAAGGCCTTCAAATTTTTTATGTATTCCTTACCTTATCTCATCTTTCTTTAAAAGCCAATGTTTTTTTTTTAAATAACCTACATTCAGGGGATGTCCCCTATACATGCAGTGCATTGCGTTGATGAGTGGAAAGTAATGGATCGGAGGGGGGTAGGGGGAGTAATGTTTATTGACACTTGCCTTGAACTAATGGATGTTCTTATTAGTGGAAAATAACTTTTGCCGAAAGTCGAATTCACATACGGACTGAACGATCGAAAAACGAATTTGATCTGTAGTGTATAGTGCGGTCAATTGGCCAATCGATAACAAACGGGTGTAAATTCCCAGAAAGTCGCGTATCCCTGCCGAACATCCTGACGTCATTATCGAGCATAATTTTAATATGGCAAAATTAAACCACAGATTTGAAATGTCGAATCTGCGCAAAAGCAACTTTTAAAAGAGTTTTAAGGGTATTTACTAAAATAATTACAAATTCTTCGGGTATTTACAACGGCATTTTAAAAATTAATCATAAGGTTTGAATAAAATAAGATATATCATCATATAAATAGTGAGGCTTGCGCCCACTGGAGACGTGGCATCGAAATAACGACACCGGCCACTCACCTCAATAATTTGGGTCTAAATGCTTTAAGCATACTTAGCAGAAACATAAATACTATTACAACATTGAACACACCCATTTAAATAGTAGAACTGAACATACCCCGTTAATGTCATATGGGTTTTGAAAGCTAAACTCAATAGCGTTAGTCTGTAACGGGATTTTAAAATTGTTCCAACTTTCATCATGGAGTGGTCAGATAATGAGAACCGTATCGCTGTATTAGCGCTTTTCAAGTGTGAAATGAAAAAAAAGCGATATTTTCAAAACGCTCCGGCGACTAAGGATTAGCATCGGTAGTCGAACACCGATGCATAATCCCACGACAGCCGGTTCTATGGACCGGATTGACCCGAAGCAGCAAATCTTCGGCCAAGGGCTGTCACCCCGGCACACAGTTGCCGCTACAACAACAACAACAACAACTGTTTGAGGAGACTGGAAATGTAAAAGACCGCCACCGGTCGAGCCGCCCACGCTCTGTTCGAACACCGCATGACATCAAAGCTGTTAAATCAAGAATTCACAAAAATCCGCTCCGAAAACAGAAAATCATGGCCCTGGAGATGAATATCACGCAAAAGTCCATGGGTCGAATCATTAAAAAAGTCTTGGAACTTGTGGCTTTCAAACGACGTACCGTACATTTATTGACTGCAGCTTTAAAAAAAAATAGGATTGAAAAATGCAAACGTCTTTTTTTGAAGCAGGCTAATAACTTGCACAGAAATATTTTGTTCACTGATGGGAAAATTTTTACCGTTCAGGAAAAATTTAACAAGCAAAATGATAGAATGTATGCGCGGTCATCTAAGGAAGCATCTGAACTGATCCCAAGGGTGGAAAAGGGTCATCACCCAGCTTCAGCCATGGTTTGGTGGGGTGTCTCTTACGATGGGGTCACTGACCTGTATTTCTGCGAACAAGGAGTCAAAACATCGGACAAAGTTTACCAAGAAACCGTTGTGGATGCTGTTGTGAAGCCTCTTAACAAATTCCTGTTCCAAAACCAGCCATGGACTTTCCAGCAGGTTTCTGCGCCGGCCCATAGGGCTAAAACGTCCCAGACCTGGCTTCGAAACAATTTGCCAGCGTTCATTTCCTCTGAAGAATGGCCCTCAGGCAGTCCAGATTTGAACCCATTGGATTACAAATTGTGGACGGTTTTAAAAGACAAGGTTTGTCACAAAAGATACCTTAACAATAGATCTCTTAAGACTGCTTTGGTTCGACCTGTGGCCAATTTTCCAATGGACGAGGTTTGTGCAGCTGTCTAAAGGCAAAAGGCGGACATTTCGAACAAGTAGATTCTTTTTGTATAAAATATACATCAAGGAATATATTAAAAAATATTTGATCCAAAAACATTCAGTTCATTTTATTTTACAGCATAAAACATGCGTAACAGTATTTATGTCCCTACCTAGTATATAAATTTTTTATAAAATATTAGTTTTAACTAATATTTTCTAAAAACATAGCTAACCTCATCTTAATCAACTAGATTTAAGTTGAATGTTATTTAAAATCAATTTAAATCTAATCAATCTGATTAATTAAAAAGAAAATATATACTTTTGTCGTGTTGTGCAATTTATACTAAACATTTTGAAAATCTATGAAACTCTATGATTAATTTATTAATGGATATGAACAGAAACAGAGGGAGAGTCTGTCTACTTAAATTGTTTTTAACGATCCATGATTTCAAGCACAGACAATAGAATCGCAGCAATAAAATCGGGGGTTTCCGCTTGTGCAGTGAATCACAGATTGAAATGTGATCTGCCACACAAGATGTGTTGCATAAAAATTGTGCTATTACTATTAGAGTAACCATTAGTTTTAGATATTTGATTGATTGTAAAATGAAACAAATAAGAACGTTAAGTTCGGCCGGGCCAAACCTTAAGCTACTAATGAACCAAACAAAAAAAGATTCGCATTTTGGCCCCTTTCGACCGCCCGTAAACTCCCCCAAAACTTCAAAACTACTCTATATGCGACGCTTAAAATAGAAAGGGACCTAAGGGTAAAACCCAGTTTTGTTCAGGAGAGCCATTTTAAAGATTTAAATACGTGTATCTTTGGTGTACCATCACTTTCATAAAACGCGCATATCTCTGGGAGGGAACACTTTTGGGGCATGGGATCGGTCTCATTCGATGCTTAGATGTTGTCCACATCAAAAAAAAAGTGAAAATTGATTTTTTACCCTTAGGTCCCTTTCTCTATGCGCTGTCACATATACAGATTCGTTAGATTTTGAGGGAGGGAGCACTTTTGGGGCATGGGATCGGCCTTATTCGATGCTCAGATGTTGTCCACATCAAAAAAAAGTGAAAAAATTTTTTTTTACCCTTAGGTCCCTTTCTCTATGCGCTGCCACATATACAGATTCGTTAGATTTTTTTTTAATTTGAGTACCCATATGTTCGTATTGACTATTGATCGCCCGTTTTGACCATGTAGGACATTTTCAGGGCCACATGCGCCAAACGTCCGGCAACAATGGTCTTTTTGATGTATTTTATGCGTCCCAACTAACAGTACCCATTTTAACCATTACCTGCCTACAGAAAATTATGATTTGTCAAAAAAGTGTACTTTTTACTGAGATACCGTTAATCCCTTAAAGGGAAACATTTTCACCCTGGGCTGATTTTGCTTATTTATTCTGAACTACTTTTCTGAGTGAATTCTGATGTTTTTGCAGACATTTCGAACTGATTTCTGACCGAATTCCGAACTGTAGTCTTGGGAAATTCGAAAGGAAATTTCGATTTGTCGTATCGAATTCTGAACGACTTCGGTCAGAATCCTGCATTAAGCCTTTTTAAATTCTGATGTTTTTATCGACATTATGAACCGAATTCTGAACGAATTCTGAGCTCATGTCATGATAAATTCTGAATGTAAACAATCAAAAAGAAGAAAATATTTTTGTTCTACAAAAAAAAGTTGTAAAACATTTTCAAAAAGAGTTCGGAAAGACTTTTAGTTACAAGCAGGGGTGTCTGCAGTTCCGCAAGCAATAATTGTGCTGTAACTATGTTTAGTGGCTATACACTTAAGGGCAACCAGTTTTGCATTTAACGAGAACTGGCG
The DNA here is from genome assembly GCA_963513945.1 of Hydrotaea diabolus. Lineage (NCBI taxonomy): Eukaryota > Metazoa > Arthropoda > Insecta > Diptera > Muscidae > Hydrotaea > Hydrotaea diabolus. Next base: position 161,631,394 of record OY740718.1, read on the forward strand.
GCAGTAGAGTTTTCCTACGAACACAATAAAAATCCCTCGCGCAGCTAAGCTAACCAAACGTTCAGAATTTGAAATATAAAAATATGTCAGAAAAACAGCTAAGAATTCGTTCAGAATTAGCTCCGACATGTCTGAACACAAAAACAACAACTGTAAAATATGAAGCAAATAACAAAAATTTTAAACGAATAGACTACCTCAGATAAATAGTTCAGAATTCGTTGCGAGTTCATTACGAGAAGTCTGATCAAAAAATTTATAAAAATCCCACAGACAAGTCTAACAGAATTCGGGCCGAATTTGTTCAGATATTTCTTAACATAATAAATAAAAAATCCTCAGACAAATCGAACAGAATTTGTAACGATTTCGGTAAGCATTCTCGATAGAGTTCAGATATTGTTCAGAATTGTCTGATATCAGACATTGTCAGTAAATTTGGTTTACTGGGCTATAACACAGTGTGGTGTAGGCTATTGAAAGGAATAATTTTGTAGACACAATCCATATTCTCGAAATTGGTTTCGCTTTAAATGTCTCATTTACCGTCTAATGCCAAGACCAAATACGAGTAAAAGTTCTTTTCAATTATGGAAACATTCGTTTCGATTTTTTGCACATACGACGAGTATGCGATGACAATTTTAATTTTTTTTGTTTTGCCCAGAATTTGTGTTATCAAACCACTTAATTTAACACAAAACCACACAATTGATTTGTTTCTACATATTTTCAATTTTTGGCATTGAAAGGGGACGCTAAATAGGGGAGGTTCAGTTTAGATGGCGTATTATATTTTTTTCATACAAAAAAAATTACGAAATTTTAAATGTTTATTTTTTGTTGGTTTCTTTGCATATGCGTTCGCTTTTTTATTTTTTTAAAATCACACCATACCTTCGAGTGAGGGAATGATCATACATGTGCACACATGTATGTACACACTTAAATTAGGGTAAGTTTTTTTTAGCCTGTTTAAAAATTGTAATCTATAAGTAGACTATTTGTAAAGGCTGCTTATCAGGAATGGGAATAAAGACGGACTTATTTCCTCAGACACGAAAGAGAATTTTTAAAGTTCAAAACATTATTAAAAACCAATAATTTCGTTTTCTACACCTACATTGTTTTTTATGCAGCCTTACAATTTTAAAACAAAACCTTCAGCAGTGTATCAAATTTTTTAGTTTGTAAATATAGGGTGATAATTTTAAGGTTCAAACAATCCAAGTTGTTACACGATTACGTTTATGGTCTATTGATAGCAAATGCGGCACACATCTTGCAGACAGCTTTCTTAAACCCAACTGATCATCTAAAATCGAAACCACACTGCCAAATGAAATGCTTATGGCATGAACAATCTCACGGACTTTTACTTTTCGATCGACCAAAACCATATCGTGGATTTTTTCGACATTTTCGGGTGTGTGACCTAAATTGTTTAAAACGTTCAGGGTTATTTGTACTTGTGCAGCCACAGCGATAGTTAGTAAACTACATTTTTACCATTAAAATCGATGGTGCAGAGTCCCTATAGTAATTATAAAGTTTTTTTTCTTAGTTTGGTTGACGGATTTTTCCGCAAAAAATGTTTAAAATGAGCACTCGAAATTCACTTTTTTCCATTTATAACAAAATCCACGAGTTTATACGTTTTGAACAGCTGTTAAACACAAGCTAAATCACGGAACTCTCTCAAAATTTGACAGTAATATATTAGCGGATGGCACTTGATAGGTGCATTGTTGCATTTTATATAAGTATAACTACGTGGGAAGTTGGAAAAGTCACGGAATTATTGATATTCCCTCGTACCTTGAACTGTAAAATGTGTTTTGAAGTGGGTTTTAGGCGATACTCAGTTTTGATTTCCAGATTATTATGAAGATAAGTAATGTATTTTTTTGTTATAGAAATATAGACCAGGTCACAAGGTGTACAGACACATTTCTGGGAGCAGGAATTTCCAACCCCTTTGAAATGGATTACAGTAATATTGTTGGAATGGATTTTTTTATTACAATTTGATAGATCATTTTCATTACATTTATTTTTTTTTAAATGATTTCCGGCATGCATATGTTCGCCGCGGCTACGAGTTACATTTTCTTTTCGATCAGTCCAGTGGTTGACCCCAGTTGTTAATAAATCTGTCCTATAGTGTCAATGGTGGCTTGAATTTTGACTTTCAATGTAGGCATAATTCAATTACTTAACATCAGGAATATAAAATATGCTTTTTATTTTGTAGAGTATTTCCGCTCATTGAAAATGTACTTTTTTGATTTCGAAGGTACCAAAACCAAGAAACACGTATAGTTTTCAGATCAATTTTATTAAAACAAAAAACGTAAAAAATGTCCCAATTTTCTCGATTAATCGAAATAAGTGATTTTAAATAAATAACATAGGGTAACACCCTTTTTTGTTTTTAATTTAAAATGGGGGAGAACTTGGTTGATAAATCGAGTGCTAACCAAGCCGTATTACATATTTTCAATCACGAGTTAATGTTAATATAAAAACTTTTTTAATACAGTTAAGATAACTGTAGTTATTAAAAAAACGAAATGAATCCATCACTAGAAACCGCAGCGACCACACACCAGAAGCGAAGTGTATATGTTACCTTTGGTAATTTTTAAGGATCCAAAAAATGTTGGATTAAACTTAGTAGGTTATTCTAAAACAACTCACCCTAATATACATACGTATACACAATGGAGCACATATGAAGCATTATATATGTGAGATTGCTTTATTTAATATCCACTTCACTGACCCAATTTACAATTAAACGCGAAAAATAAACGAAATACACACAACAAGTAAAACAGCTGTTATGCTCGTCTGGGTCGAGATCCCTTCTCTTCTCTAGTTATTCAATTTGGAGAAATATAATTTTTTTATAAATTAATTTCGTAGCGATATTTATGCAACAATCAGATCATTGTTTGTAAAAGATTAAATTTTTTCTTAGAGAAGAATTCGATGTCGAACTTGTTCAACTAAGACTATTAACTCAAAATTTCTAATTTTTTTTTGTAATAAAAAATGATAAATTGTAGAATATGAGCGATAAGCTTCTTCTTTGCAATTATGTAGAAAAACAGCACTCAGAAACGCACAAATTTTCGGCATATGTATGTCCACTTTTGTTTGATCACAAACACAACTCATAAAAGGCAAAATTGAAACACAACAGCATACTAAATTCGCACACTTTAAATGCAAAAAAACTCTCCCAAAATGATTGCTGTGTTTCTTAAATTCTCAAAGAAGAAGCAATTGTTGAAACATCATGTGGTCCATGTCATTCTTTTGTAAACAAAAATTCGTTGAGCATGGCGCGGTAGCGCTCACCATTGACGGTCGAAAATTGCCCAATGATGCCGCCAGCCCAAAATCCACACCAAACAGTGGCACGTTGTGGATGCATTGGCTTCTCAATAGTCACGTGTGGGTTGTCTGAACACATATGCGGCAATTTTGCTTATGGACATAGCCACCGAAATGAAAATGAGCCTTATCTGAAAACACGATTTTTCGGTAAAATTCTTTATCTCCTGCCAAACAATATTCAGCCCATTGGGTGAAGCGAAAATGCATCGAAGTGTCATGAGGCTTCAGTTTCTGGACCAATTGAACTTTATACCGAGGGATTTATTTATGTACAGTTCCTCTCAAAAAGAGCGAGAAATGTTCAATTCATAAGAACGATGACGAGTTGATGTTGATGGATGCTCTTGGACATTCTCAGTTTGTCCAATAACGATCCATTTTCATGAACTCGCACCACAAAATGAACTGAAGGCCGATTTCTTCTCAAAAATTTGCCACGTAAATTTCTTACAGTTTGCGTTAAAGACTCACTACTTTTGAAGGATATTTCAACATTTCCCAATTTTGGCATTTGAGTATACTAGGTAGGGGCATAAATACTGTTACACACGTTTTATGCTGTAAAATAAAAAGTACTCAATGGTTTTGGACCAAATATTTTTTAATATATTCCTTGATGTATATTTTATCCAAAAAGAATCTAATTGTTCTAAATTTCCGCCTTTTGCCTTCACACACGCCTTAAGTCGCACTGGCCAATCGTCAATAGCTGCACGAACTTCGTCCTTTGGAAAATGGGCCACAGCTCGAACCAATCAGTCTTAAAAGATCCAATGTTGGGTATCTTTTGTGACAAATCTTGTCCTCTAAAACCGTCCACAATTGGTAATCCAATGGGTTCAAATCTGGACTGCCTGAGGGTCATTCTTCAGAGGAACTGAACGCTGGCATATTGTTTCGAAACCAGGACTGGGACGTCTTAGCCTTATGGGACGGCGCAGAATTCTGCTGGAAAGTCCATGGCTGGTTTTGAAACAGGGAATTGGTTAGAGGCTTCACAACAGCTTCCAAAACGGTTTCTTGCTAAACTTTGGCCGAACTTTGGCGGACATTTCGAATAAGTATATTCTTTTTGGAAACAATATACATCAATAATTATATTAAAACACATTTGGTCCAAAAACATTCAGTACTTTTTATTTTACATTATAAAACGGGTGTAACAGTATTTATGTCCCTACTAAATTATTCGGATCAACGAGGACTCACTGCTTATTATTGACGTAATTCGGTAGTAAGATGAGCTAAACGCATTAATTTAACCGGAATGTTAATTGTTGATCCATTTTACAATACATAGTATATTTTCTCGGGACTATAAAAACAGCCTATCTTGTATTAAAAAAACAATGAACCGATGTTCAAGCCACCGCCATTTGCGCCCACATTTATGAAGAATTCAAGCCGTTCAAAAAACAAGCGCTGCCGTCGTCGATCATTTCCTATCGGTTTCAGACCCTATTCGAGTATCGATTATTTGTCGCGTATACGAGTAACGTACTTTGCAAAATTTGAGAAACTCGGATGAACAAAAGATACAGTTTGTCCCTAGCCCATATTTGAGCAATATGCACACTTTTGTCAAGATCGATTCATCATTCCGAACAGAACTTTAATTACAACGATAGATGGACTGACAGGCGGATTTCCGTCAATCGAATACGAAAGTGCTTTCTAAGTCGTACGTTCTGTTTAAGATACTTGGAGGGTAATTTAAACAATATAACAGCGCTTCTTGCTAATGAAACGTTCAAGCTCTTTGTGATTGATTAAAAAAATCGCCTGTTATTTAATCATGCCATGCATATGTTATACATTTTCTAATCAGATGTACATACTGTGTACATACATATCGCACTTGTTCAAATAAAGGGTGATAACTCAAAAATTTCAAATGTTTATTAAAGGCTGCTTGCTTGGACTCTAAAACGTAGAATCTAAGGGAAGGGTCATAATTTTCTTGTTGATAAACGAGTGGAGCTTACAATGAAAGATTCCTACTGTGTTTAGAGATTTAAAAGAAATAAACTTTGTGTTAATCCACTTTAGCTGAACAATTTAAATATTTTGTGTTAATCCACTTTATCTAAACAAGTGCGATTTCTATAACAAAACTCAACAATTTAACGACATTACGAGTATTTGCTATACTTTATTCTACGAACTAAAAATGTACGATCCGACTTGGCTCGCCTCTCGCACTCTCTCACGTTGCTAATCAAATTTTGTTGGCAAACTTAATGAACTGTGTCTCATGCAAAAACAACACTCGTTGATCTAAGCGAGTTCATTAGTACCCCATGAGTATTTCACGCTAATTGTTTTTTTAATTGCACACAAACATTTGTCTTATAATTTATTTAAAAAAATTGTTTTCTCTAATTTCAGGTCTGAAAAACAACACATGAAAATACCACGTGATATACAAGATGCCAAAATGCTGGCCAAAGTTTTGGATCGTTATAAGGATATGTACTATTTTGAAGTCATGTTTGGTGTGGTCGTCGCCTATATATTGTATCCTTTTTAACAAAAATTTAAAAGAAACCCGCTTTTACAACGGTTATATAGAATTAATGTTAAATTCATTATCAAACAAAAAACTTGGCCTTTACCCTTGAATTTTTCTGACCAGGGGCGAAATAAGAATTCAATATCATTACGACTAACCGAAAACTGTAAATGGCTCGGTAATATGTTTGTTATCTCCATTGACTTGACTTCTGACTGTAACCACAGTCAGTGGTTATTCCTACTAATTCGATAGCAGTATTTAAAAATAATCTCTGTTTTTATTCTTTAGATGTCGCACAGTGGTTGAAAACAGCATTAAAGCAAATATTTGTTTAAACCAAACAACTGAAGCTATTTACAAATAATTTTTATATTGTTTATAGATTATGGAGCTAAGCTTTCGAAAAAATATTTCAATGTTCGCCCTATCTCAACTCATATTTAACTATAGGTAGCTCAAAAAGAAACATGTTGGGTCAGAGAATTTTAATAGTTTGTATTTTGTACAAAACAAAAACCGAATTATGTTTTATAAAACAATAGGAGAAGGCCTAGTAAAACGTTAATAAATTAATCTTCAGTAGTCAGATATACAATACATACTAAAAACTCCAACCTTAGAATACAGGGTGATTCATTCACGACTGGACAGATTTCACCAGCGTATTCCTTGGGTCATTTCATGAAAATGTATCCATCTTCGACCATGCCCGAAAATGCAAGGGGCGAAATGGTAGCGGTTTGAAAATTTTCAGATTATAGGATAGAGGGTACTAAGGTAAAATTGCTAAGTTCTGGACCAGTGCTCTTAAAATATAGCCCTACCTCTAACCTTTCCAAAATTACCTAAACGAAGTCCAGAGGTCCTACCGTTCCAAAGTTATGACTATTTGACTGAAATGATAAAAAAATTTTGTGTTAATTTACAAAAACAAAAAAATGAGCGCTTCCAAAAAATATGAAAAAATCTACATTTCAGTCAAATAGTCATAACTTGGGAACGGTAGGGCCTATTGGCTTTCTTTAGGTAATTTTGGAAAGGTAAGAGGTAGTGCTAAATCCGACCACTGGTTCATAACTTAGCAATTTAACCCTTTTGAAGGGTACCGACCACCAATCTAAAAATTGTCAAACCGCTGCCATTTCGACCCCTTGTATTTTCGGGCATGGTCGTAGATGGACATATTTTCATGAAATGAGTCTAGGAATACGCTGGTAAATTATGCCCAGTCATAAATGAATAACCCTGCATTTAATGCAGGTAGTTCCCAACATTTTGCAACAGGATAAGAAAATAAGTTATAGATTTATCACTGACCAAATTAGATGGCGCAATGAACTGGAGCGTCCTTTTCGAACCACTGTAGAATACTCATCAAGATAAACTAAGACATCTGATGAGCTGAACTTTATAAAAATGCTGAAACAAAAAACAGGATTCAATTGAATAAACATGTTTTACTTAAATTGGAAACTGTGATGCAATGTACAATGGTTAATCAATTTATAAAAAAAAATGTGAATCCTTGGACTGTGAAAATTGTCCAAAAACCTTTCCAACGGGTACAATACTCTTATTGGGGCATAGAGCTACAAAATATCCTAGTGATGACTGCACAACAAAGCGTGACAGACAAATATCTAAAAAAAAATTATAAAAAAAAACAAAGTGAGCAAAATTTGTTGTTTCTGCGAATCAATATAGACCGAAAATGATAAAAATACCTTCCAAAAATACCAAAGTTTGGGAAACTTTAAAACCATCTTTCCAAAACTACATAGAGGAGTTCGAATATTACTTACATACTTGAGTTCCACAACATCCCATTAACGAACAAGGGGAAACTTCTTTAAAATCAATGAGCTTTGCACGATTTACCTCTGTTACTCACTGACTGGGACCTACTGTTTAACGCCGGCTTTCCATTTCCATTTTATAGAACATTTTTGACATGTCTTAGAGATAAATCTCTTACTCGTAAAGTCGCCAGCTTTTATGAGGTGCAAAACTGCCGCTGAAAAATTGTAAGATGAACCTGGGTTAACAGACATGATAGTCGTGCACGCTTCACGTGTGCATCTAACCACGTGTGCATCTAATCACTTTCATGAAACGCGCATATCTCTGGGAGGGAACACTTCTGGGGCATGAGATCGGCCTCATTCGATGCTCAGATGTTGTCCACATCAAAAAAAGAAATAAAATGAAAATTGATTTTTTTACCCTCACATATATAGATCGTAGTATGGGTCTCTTTCATATGACCCAAATTCCGCTCATATCTGTCAATCCGTTTCAGAATTGCAAGCTATTTAGTTAAGCCAACAAATGCATTTCTTATTTATTAAATAAAATTTTTCAAACCAGTCCCCAAAAAAGCGACAGCAGCCGTTTATAAAGGGTGTTTTTTTAGCGTGTGGTTTTCAATCTGGCCACACTTTTTTCGAAGTTGGTCTTTTCGACTGCTGGCACTTGATTTATGCTAAGTTTGGTTTGTCATTTCATAATGAATAGACAACGGAACAACGTTTGCAATTCGTGGTGAGTGGGCCCAAAACGAGAAAATGAAGCGGGCCAAAATGTGTCTCTCAGCAGAGGCTTAAATCCTTCGGTGTTGCTACCACAAGTTGAACTGAAAGAAAATACTGTATAAATACTTGAATTAATAATTAATGAAAGTTGCTTGCTTGTTTGGATAATCACTGGACTAGGTTTAATATGTAAAGTGCTTCTCAAAGCTATTTTACTTAAATTGTCTCCGGATTAACGAGGTAAAAGACCGTTTTAAAATGTCAGACGTTCCCTCCCCATGGATTTTAATCCCAAAATGGCATGATCCATTTGCTCCGTCTGTTTATAGCATTTCCACGACCTAGTTTAAGGTAAACGTAAGATAATAATCTAGTGTACTAAATAAGCTTCAATGAACCCATAATGAAGTTTAGTAGTTTTTGAGTGCAACTAAAACTACTTATTATGAGCCACTGTGCATATTTAGTTTAAATCTGATTAAGTTTCGAATATTATATTAACCTTGACCTCTTTTATTTGTGCGCGTGTTACTGACGCTGTTGGTGTGCCTAGTCAATTGATTACACTTTCGGAGCACGTCAATCGCACGAGTACACGTATTATTTACTAGCGACTACATTAACTGGCCGTCACCCACACAACTTGTGTGGGCAGCCGGCAAGTGTGTGTCTAAAGCACACAAATCAAGCGCAGGGGGAAAATGGAAGTCGACAAATCTAAGCTTAACTAATACAAAAAAAGTTAGAAACGTTCTTATCATTTAGAATCTAAAACTAACAAAGAATTGGAAATCAAAATTAAAAAAACAAGTGACTGAATAGGGATTCAATTATTACAATCTATTGTAAGTGATGGGTGGATTTCAATACCTTTTTAGATGGCATGAGCGCTTCAGAACTGTCAGATTCGATACATAACCCACACATTTCATGTGCCAATTGAATTTGGGATCGGTTCAATTATTGTTTTAATGTACAGCTTCAATTTAATCAAATTCCTTGGTTTCTTTTTGTACACCTCTTGCTTGACATAACCCCGTAAAAAAGGTCAGTTCTGTTTTAAGTGGACAATAGCTTAATGTGGTTTGCCTTTTTAGCTTAATTTTTTCGCGGTCCAGCTTTCAAAATAATTTATTTTTTGTCTGGTAACGCATTGCACAAAAAATTCTACGATTTCCTAAGTTTTTTTTTTTTTATTTTTGGCAATCTAAAAGTGATATTTTAAATATCAAATATTGGGACTCACTGTCCTACGGTGCATAGCTCAACATATTATTTGAGTAAGATATTTAATAAAATCGTTTACACTTACAAAGCACTTATAAGGGAATTTTCGCTGCTAAAAGTTTTTATTCTTGTAAATTAATTCTGGTTATAAGTAAAATCTGCCGTCGACCCTATTTTTTGTCCGCAGCTCCGGTTGACATTTATCATTTTAGGCAATGAACCATATTGTCTTAAATTCTAAGGCGTTCCCAGATAAAATTTTTTAGATATTCCTTCTCAATTACAATAATTTCACTTAAATATATTTAACACAGCATTACAAATTTCTCCGATATTTTGAAAATAGTGTGTGAATTCTTGGTCGTTAAGTTTGGCCAGGCCAAACTTTATATGAACTTCACTTCATAAGCTACTAAAGCGTTTTTTGTGCCCTTTAGACTCTTGAGTCCGTCCCTTATCTCAGCTAGAACTACAAAATGACTCTATATTTGGATTGGTACTAATATTTGCTATAATTTGAGTCCATATTGACTATTAATCTCCCATTATTAGACGTCCCACATTTTTTGGGCCACATGAGCCAACAATTTCCAGCAACTCCGCCCTTTTTTGAGGTATTTAGTGTGTTCCAGCTAACATTACCCGTTTTAACCATTGTCTATCTTCAAAGAGTTTTGATTTGTTAAGCAAATACTCAAAAAGTGTACTTTTCCTCGAGGTATTGAAACTAATAAGATCCCATTTGGTTTTTGGTAGTTTAGCTGCTGTTCGGATATTATTTAAAAGCCTCAAAAGTTTTCAATCATATCACGATATCGCTCCCCATTGACAGTTGCCGTTTTCATTTTCATAGAAGTAAGGTCCATGATTCCTCCTGACCAAATTGTACACCAGACTTTTTCTTTTAATGGATGCAGTCACCTTTGCATGCTCAGAAGACATTTCCTCTGAAAGGCGGATTTATGGTAACGCTATTCGTGGGTGTTCCACCAATTTTGCTTGTTGACTTTGTTGTCGCACAGTAGGTCGGTTACGAATACCCCGTAATGCCCAGTAATAAAGTTGACTTGACTTATGTAATAAGTTTTAACTTTTTTTAGGCGTTCTTGTGTTGCTAAACGATTCATATGCGTCACTCTTCAGATGACACACATTAAAGAGCTGACAGCCTTGCGTTTTTTAAACGACGAAATCGATAACCCTGTACAATTTTAAGATTTAGCTGATCTGGAATATTTAAAATCCATTAAATATGACAATATTTGTATATTCTGGGATAGAGTCTCATAATTAATAAAATCAATTAATATTCGCGCATATTTCAAAAACTGTAAGAGGTCTCTTATTCTATAGCTGTGAGAACTTTCGACTGACAGCCTTGTGGTTTTTAAACTACGAAACGGATAATCATGTACAATTTTGGTTTTAGAAATATTTTTGATTTTCTAAAATAGTCTCATTGTTTATAAAATTAAATAATATTCGCGCATACAAGGGCGACCGCAAAACTTACTGGCCTGGCACATTTTCTGTTTTACTAGCAACTTTTTTTGTTTTTGTTTTTTAAAAGCAATCTTTTATAAGCCATCTGTCAAAATTTCCGAAATATTTAATGATTATTTTCTTTGTAACAGGTAATTGAATTAAACAAGTTTTATAATTTTTGAAAAATGGAAAATAAAGAGTTTCGTGCGGTAATTATACACTTCTTTATGAAAGGTTATACGCCACAATTACTCAAAGATGAATTGGATTCTGTTCATGGTGATAATGCACCATCATACTCCACCGTGAAATCCTGGGCTCAACAATTTAAAATGGGTCGTTCAAGTACGGAAGATGAACAACGCTCTGGAAGACCGAAAACTGCTAATACTATTGAAAACATTAGAAAAATATTTAATGAAGTGACTTAAGATAGACGAATAAAGCTCAGAGAACTTGCTGATATTGTTAAAATACACGAAAAACAAGTTTGGAGTATTTTACATGATGAACTCCACATGAAAAAGCTATCCGCAAGATATGTACCGCGTTTGTTGACTTTGCACGAAAAAATCGTCCGTTGGACCAATTCCGAGGAGCTTTTAGCGATTTATCAGCGTAATCCAATAGAGTTCCTGCGCCGACTACATCCCAGAATGCAAAGAACAGTCAAAACAATGGATAGAATCTGGTAAAAGTGGTCCCAAGAAGGCGAAAACTGTTAAGTCAGCAGGAATAGTAATGGCCACAGTAATTTGGGATGTCAGGGGTATAATATTTATTGATTATCTTGAGAAAGGAAAAACTATAAATAATGAATATTATTGTGCATTATTGGATCGGTTGAGTTAAGAAATCAAGATAAAACGACCGCATTTAGAAAAAAAAAGTTCTTTTTCATCAAGGTAATGCTCCTTCACACACTGCACTTTTAACTCAACAAAAACTGGCCGAATTACGATTTGAATTTGCTTTGCATCCACCAAATAGTCCAGATTTAGCTCCTTCTGATTTCTTGTTTCCAAATTTAAAAAAAAATTCTCAGTGGCAAAAAAATTTCGTCCAATAGCGAAGTTATTGCTTAAACTGAGTCTTGAAAAATCTTATTTTTCGGTTGGAATTAAAAAACTTGAAAAACGCTTGATGAAGTGTATTGAGTTGGAAGGAGATTATGTTGAAAAATAAATAATAATAATTCCAAAAAACGGTTCTTTTTATGTTAGGCCAGTAACCTTTGCGGTCGCCCTCGTATTTTTAAAATTTTAATCGGTTCTTCATTATTTAGCTGTGAAGAATTTCAGGACTTCTATGAAAAAAACACACAATTTAGAGCAAAACTAAATCATTGAACAGATGGACTCTGTTAGAAATTTTGTAAATGTATGCAGCGTTGTTCATTGTCACCCAGCTTTAATAATTACTTATGTACATCTACGTCTATTAAGAGGCATAAGGTTCAGTGAATGCACACTGCCTGACTTATATCCACACCTTCAGTATCAGTTGTGAAACTACGTATACAAAATGAAATGGCAAACCTTGCTCAAAATTTTGATAGCTGACTGGCATCGGCATCTTTAACAGCTTCTGAAATTTATATTTTCATACGTAGTAAAAAAATTCGAAATGAAAAAATTGGTACATCTTTATTAAAAACTAGCCGACCCGAGAGACGTTGTCATGCCCAGATTTGAAAATAATTTTAAAAGCCATAAGGTTATTTATGCGGTTATCAATGCGTAGACATTAACGATTTTTGCGGCTAATTTAGCACATTCGCTCAACAAAACATGATTTTTGTAATTTTGAGCAATATTAGGGAAAACCTTTCGGATGAGTTCGTCCTTTGATTTGGTAAACTTACAAAAATTCACTCGTAATGTAATGCAACTAGTAGAAAGTTCAATAGGGATTTTTCCATTGCCAACATCCAACAATTGTTTAGAAAATATTTTACCAAATTGGTTGTTTTGTAATTGGACTCGCATGTTTGTACTTAGTTTGAGTATCTTGACGTTTTGCCACAAAACGGACGACTTTACAAATCCCCTGCCAACAGAATTATTGCACCGCCAAACCTATTTTGGTTGTTTCCCCCAACTCTGTCCTGTACATTCCTCAAGAGAGTATCGTACGCATATTTTTGTTGCAAATTTAACGGTGGCACGTCCGTACGAACTAATTTTTCCAATGCACCTATATCATATTGTTTTTCACCTTCGAGCTCTTGATTAAATGAGTTGTGCATCGGGCGATTGTGCGCTGTCATACTTAATTGAGTTAATACGAGTACCTTGTTTGACATCATCAAACACATGTCCCTTATTAATACTAATGCCTCGTAGTAAGTTTCTTCGGTGAAATGGAAATCAAGATTTGGTGTTGTAGTACGCATTATATGCCAAATGTCATCAGACATGTCGTTTTTGTATTTGGTTCACAAATCAAGCGGGTTCGAGTAAAGCATGTTGAGATAATTATCGAAAACAATGAGTGTAATCCTAGTGGGTGTCATTCTCTAGCAATACCAAACGTTAGCAGGCTGAAGCAGGAAGCAATTTATTTTTGTGGGTAGGGAAATTTATGGAATATATTCCTGATCCAGAAACCAATGAACGCAATGGTTCTGAAGGCGGGACTTATGGGACCAATTTCACTTTGCCGCTTCACAACACAACCCAGAGGATTAATTCCTGTACTTCAATGCACTACAATGTGAGAACAGAACACTCATGGACCCAATTGCAACGGATGGGTCTGTTCTACAAACAATAGTCATATTGTAATGGAATGCAGTTTGACGAGTATTGAACATAAAATTAGTTTGTATTCTTGCCCTAATTATTAATTTCTTCATACATTGAGAGCAGCATAATGGTTCCGTTTCCATTTTCTCTTTGTTGGAATGAACCTATTGAAAGTTTTTGTGGTAACCTATTTCGTTCAATTTCAATTTACTCTTCGCGCTGTCTGCAGTTTGCTTATATCGGAAATGTCTTCGATTTTTAGCAGCGCGAGTTCTGCGACCTATATTTCTTCTTCTTATTGGCGGATCCGATCAAATTATACGAATTAAAATCACAACAGTTTCATAAATTATTGAGAGAAAAAAACCAACAGAAAATTTTATTTGGTTACTGTGCAAGCGATTGGCTTGATAAATAATTAGAAATAAATTAAAAAAAATAATAAAATAATTAAAAATATTACTTGAAATCTCGCTGGATTTTTCGGCTTTCTTTTTTATTGTTTTCAACATTTTCCTTAACAGTTTTTTTGGGCCACAGCGAAGTAAATGGAAAAAGTATTGCGTTTAATTATTGAACGAATCTTGAGTTATAACATTAAATCCAGTTCAGTTTTCCTCGTCACTTTTCAAGTTTGTCTGTTCATACAAATCTTCTTCGCACTATTACGACCATTGAAAAAATTAGTCAAATCGGTCCAGCGGTTTAAAATGATGCGATTGCCTACCTACATACAGGGTGTCCGTTGGGAAGGTATACTACTTTGTTTGTTTATAATTTTTGATTAAATGAAAGAGAATGGATCCAATATTGATAAATGTTTTCTTTTAATGTCGGCAATTATGTATGGAATACAATATCAGATAAACGCCCGCCTCTGTTAGCCTTACAAATGCGAGCCTTTTTGAGCACATTTTTCATTACATTCTCACACATTTCACGCGGTATTTCATTAATTTTATCACGAATATTTTGTTTGAGTTGCTCAAGCGTTTCTGGCCTGTTTGCATAAACCTTGCTAGATATCCCCACAAAAAGAAGTCCGGAGCACTCAAATCAGGCGACCGTGGAGGCCAATCAACATCACCATTCCTTGAAATAACTTGTTGTGGAAAGAGGTCTCGCAGTAATTCCATTATAATCCTGTCTGTATGCGATGTGGCACCGTCTTGCTGATGCCACATGCTTATTAAGCCCAAAGCATGCAGTTCTGGGGTTAAAATGTTTCCAATCATATCAGGATATCGCTCCCCATTGACAGTTAACGTTACGGCGTTAAGGAAGTAAGGTCTAATGATTCCTCTAACGAAATTGCTCACCAGACCGTCACTTTTAATAAATGCAAACAAAGGTGACTGATGAATAATTTGAGGGGTTTCCATTGCCCACAACCGACTATTCTTTTTATTCACATATCCATTCAAATGAAAATGTGCCCCGTCACTCATTATGCTTTTTTCATGAAAATCGGGGTTGTCTCATGGGCGAGCAGTAACATCCTATTGGCATATGTACGGCGGCGTAAATGGTCTTGTGGAAGAAGCTCTTGTGTCAACTGAATCTTAAATGGAAACAAATGCAAATCCTTGTAAAAAATTGTGGCCAAAGTTGTTCTTGGAAGACCAAGCTGCTGAGCACGGCGTCGAATTAAGGTTAATGGATTGTACACTTTCTGGAGCAGCAGTAATGTTTTCAGCTGATCTTTCAGTTCGTTGTGGTCCATGCTTGGGCCTATCAGCTACAGACCTCCTTTCTTCGAAATCATTCACTACACGATAAATAGTGCCTTTTGTTGGCACTTTGTTTCTCCCAAAAATTTCACGTAACTTTCTCATCGTCACAGTAATCGATGATTGATTTTGATAAAATGTTTTAACGATTAAACACGTTGGTTCATCGAATATTTTTTCCATAATAAATTTGCCACGTCTCTACTTTACGATGCATCAAAACAAAGTAGTATACCTTCCCGGCGGACACCCAGTATTACTCAATTAATTTTTATTTAAAAATTTACTTTTTGGAAGACTTTTTTAAACAGTTCATCCAGCTTATTTATCGTTCCTGTCCTGGGGTTACATAAAAGGAGTTCAAGCCAACCTTTAAATGAGGACTTGTTTGCATCAGAATCATAAATACCCATTTGATATCTACATAATTAGAAATCAAAAGAGTCGCACTTTTGAGATCATAACAAATTGTACACCTTTCTGTCCAATCATGTCTAATAAATATTAATTTTCATTTTACCAGGAAAAAGAAAATCACTTCTGGATTTCGTGCCATAAAGCGGTGCATGCCAAAATCATATTTCTTTCCGACGTTTTTCGGAATTGATTTTTTTATGCGCAAATTATAATTTATTTTGTCGCATTAGACTAAATATCTTGTTAACTCACAAACGACGATATGTATTTAATAATGCGTGTATCATCAGCAAAACAAAAGTGTTTTTGCATATTTCCATAGAATGTGTGTGACGACGTTATGTTTTTGTTTATTTCATTCTACTTCGCTTTCAAATATTATCACATTCGTCGTCTTTTGTCGACATACTAATCGGATGTAGTATGTTTTTTAGCAAAAACATTTGCTTTTAATCTCTGATATTAAATGACTCATTGTACTTTGTATTTATTCTAAATCATTGATTAGGAGGTATATATATTTTTTTTTTGCAAAATGTATGTCCATTTCCAATCCAATGTTTCGACTGACCATATTAACCTCATTGTCTGCGACAGATTAATTGAAGATTTGGCCTTTTGTTTAACTTTACGAAGAAATAATTTTTGTTTTAAACACAAAGGTGGAAAAGTATAATGCATATATTCACCTTGGCGATAGCTCGTAAATAAATGCATTGACCCCTAAATGAATCTAATTTAGTTGAACCATCCTGTTTTGTTGAGTATAAAAAACCTGATTATTTTATTTTCCCTGCAGTATAATGAAAACATGATTTATTTAATGAGGTTTTAAATGCCAGTGTCTACAAACATTAGCGTGTTCCTTCGCAAAATTATAGTAAGGAAATGTTGCCTTTGAAGGTAGTGGTCGCGGGAAAATTCATAGTAAAGTGTTTCCAGTGTTTTAGTTTAGCACTGTGATAAACATTCACACAATAATTTTAACTTGCTTGTAACTGGCATAATAATAACGTTTTTTCCAGGAGGTACCACTACGGGATATTTACGCTGCCCAGAGACCCGGGATTCTTTAGTTTTGAAATCCCAGGACGGGATATGAGGGCAGATCAGTAATTCCATGACTTTCCTAATAAAACAGTTTTTTTTTTTCCAAAAAAATAAAATATTTTTAAACATAATCTTCATTTAGCTCAATACACTTAGTGCAACGTTTCTCCAATTTATGTATCTCTTCCAAAAATAGGATTTTCGAGGTCCATAAAATATTCATTTGTTTGGTTTATATTTTTATCATTGGAGCTGGATCTCTTTCCACCGAGCCATTATTTAGGTTTGGAAATAGTCACTGGGCGCTAAATCCGGAGAATATGGCCGATGAGGTACCAATTCGCAACCCAATTCATGCAATTTTGCCATTGAGACTGCACACGTGCATCCATCCGTGCATCCGTTTATTATCTTGATGAAATGGTAATCGCGGAACGCATTTTGCAGACAGCTTTCTTAAGCCCAACTGATCAAGTAAAATCGAAACCCCACTTCTTTATAAATTACGTATGGCATCAACGATCTGACGCACTTTTACTCTTTGATCGGCCAACACCAGATCGTGGATTTTTTCGACATTTTCGGGTGTAATGACCCCAACTGGCCGGTCAGAACGTTCGGCGTCACTTGTACTTGTGCGACCACAACGAAAGTCAGTAAACCACTTGTTTGCCATTGAAATCGATAGTGCAGAGTCCCCATAGTATTTTCAAGCTTTTCCTTGGTTCGATTGACAGGGTTTTCCGCAAAAGCATAATGTTTAATAAGCCCTCAAAATTTACTTTTTTCCATTTTTAACAAAATCCACGAGGTTGTATGTTTTGAACAGCTGTTAAACACAGACTAAATGACGGAACTCTCTCAAAACAGTAGTCTATAAACAGATAATACTGGATAGGAGCAGTGTTGCATTTCATGTAACAAAGAGGGAGGTTGGAAAAGTAACGGAATTATTGATCTGCCCAGAGTCCCGGGATTCTTTAATACTCGCATTGCTTTAAAATCTTAATTTCTATTTTTGATCTTGCTACTCACTTTTTAAACACAAACATTAAATTACAAGGGATTGTGGAAAAATTATATTTTTATTTCATATTTCCAAAAGAGTTTCCCTCATTTTAAAATATTTTCAAAAGTAATTCGGGTTTACTGAATGATAACTTCAAAATCTCATCGTCGATTTTTGGCAGTTTTGGACGGTTTTTGGTAATATTTTGTTCGAAAAAATAATTTTTCACCGGCAACACGGCCCGATACGACTCTCTCGAAGAAGGTGTTATTGTAATGGCAACTGTGTGTCGGGGCGACAGCCCTTGGCCGAAGAGTTGATCTTCGTGTTAATCTGGTCTAAATCGCTTCAAGCTGTTAGACATTTATGGTTTATTTGCAAGAATTTTTCGAACACCCACGAAGCAATTTATATTTACACTCTTTGACGTAAAAATCTCCAAAATGCAAGTTAATTAGTGCGGTGTTTGCTCATGGTGTTCTTTGGCAATGTAAAAAGAAGCTAAAAATGTAATGATCTAAAAAAATAGTCAATTTAGAGTTCCAATAGAGTCAAGCACGAAAAAAGAATAATTTTGACTTGCTAGAGTGAAAAACGCTAATGGGTATGGGCTAGGAATTATTCAATATTTTACTTATGGTAATACATATAATTTATTTTTCTACCTTTACAAATCCAACATTAATTACCACGCACTAAATACTTAATAGGTACTTAGTAGGGACATAAATACTGTTACACACGCACTGGCCAATCGTCATTAGCTGCACGAACCTCGTCCATTGGAAAATTGGTCGAACCAAAGCAGGCTTAAGAGATCCAATGTTGGGGTTTCTTTTGTGACAAACCTTGTCCTCTAAAACCGTCCACAATTTGTAATCCAATGGGTTCAAATCTGGACTGCCTGAGGGCCATTCTTCAGAGGAAATGAATGCTGGAGAATTGTTTTGAATCCAGGCCTGGGACGTTTTAGCCTTATGGGCCGGCGCAGAATCCTGCTGGAAAGTCCATGGATGGAACAGGGAATAGTTAAGAGGCTTCACAACAGCTTCCAAAACGGTTTCTTGGTAAACTTTGGCCGATGTTTTGACTCCTTGTTCGCAGAAATGCAGGTCAGTGACCCCAAAGTAAGAGAAACCCCACCAAACCATGACTGAAGCTGGGTGATGACCCTTTTCCACCCTTGGGATCAGTTCAGATGCTTCCTTAGATGACCGCGCATACACTCTATCATTTTGCTTGTTAAATTTTTCCTGAACGGTTAAAACTTTTTCATCGGTGAACAAAATTTTTCTGTGCAAGTTCTCAGCGTGCTTCACCAAAAGACGTTTGCATTTTTCAATCCTTTTTTTTAAAGCTGCAGTCAATAAATGTCCGGTACGTCGATTGAAAGCCCCAAGTCCCAAGTCTTTTTTAATGATTCGACTCATCGACTTTTGCATGATATTCATCTCACGGGCCATGATTTTCTGTTTTCGGAACGGATTTTGTGTGAATTCTTGATTTAACGGCTTTGATGACATGCGGCGTTCGATCAGAACGTGGGCGGCCCGACTGATGGCGGTCTTTTACATCTCCAGTCTCCCCAAACAGTTTTATGCATCGATAGACGAACATGCGGCTAATCCCTAGTGGCCGGAGCGTTTTGAAAATATAGTGTTTTTTCATTTCACACTTGAAAAGCGCTATTACAGCGATACGGTTCTCATTATATGACCACTCCATGATGAAAGTTGAAACAATTTTAAAATCCCGTTACAGACTAACGCTATTGAGGTTAGCTTTCAAAACCCATATGACATTAACGGGGTATGTTCAGTTCTATTATTGAAATGGGTGTGTTCAATGTTGTAACTGTATTTATGTCCCTACTAAGTAGTATGTTTAGTCAGTCGATCAGTTTGCCAAATGTAAGGGAATTTTCAGTGAGTTCGTCTTGTCCTTGTTTTTCGCCGTACTACTTCTAATATGCAACACTAGTATTGTATAAGTATATAGTTTGATGTGTTAATGTAGGGTTACAAAGTCGATTATCGATCAGTCGACTAATCGACTTTTTGTTGCAAAAATTAAAAAAGCCGTGATCGACTTTTGCTTCCGATTTTAATTGACCAATCGACTTTTGCGTTCGACTTTTTACTACCGGCTGAACAAATAATTTTTACTCTGCACCCACATAAAGCTAAATTAGCAAGATTAAAACACGAAAATTTTAGAGGTATTATAATTCTTAAACCTCCTATTAATCGAATATCTTGTGACTCAGCTTTAAGGTACTGATCGACTCAGAATCACAAACCAATTCGTCTATCTGTCCGTCCGACCGTATGCAGTCCATCTGAAGCTTGTAATTTAATTACAGGCCCCAGAATCATTACCTGTTTCAATATAACGATGTCTGTCTTACTTTCCGCCCTTCTGCTGTAGATCTTAAGATTGTAAGCACAAGTTTTTGGACCATGGATTTGCTTTATCGAAATTAAAGGATATCGGTTCAGATTTAGATATAGCTTCCACCAAATGTACGTTCAACCGATTTTATGTCTTTCATCCATACCGTCTCAAATAAAATTGAGATATATCGGTGCACGTTTTGAAATAGCCATAGAATAAAGTTCCCTCCCGATAACATACAACCGCTCTAGAACATAATTTGTAATTGGACCAGTTTAAAACTGGACAATATGACCGATTGTTTAGGCAGCTAAGTCCTTAAAACCATATAATATAGGGCATGCCCAAATTAGGATTTTTACTTGTTTATAATTCTACATTACTCTTTAATACAGTCCATTGTGGTATATTTATTTTGTCATTCTGATTGCAACACCACGAAATATTAACTGGATACTCTCGATTGTAGTTATTCTAAGAGACGTCATTCTAAGACGATATAGCCCTGAACGGTCAGTTTAAAATTATGCATCGGCTGTAAAAAAAAGTACTGATAATTTGTTAAAATTTCTGGTTTTATTGGAAAGGTTGAACTCATATGTCTATCACAACTGGCTCGGCAGTACCTTATCCGATCAATACAAATTTTCTCTTCAATGGGAACTTCGGTTTCATGTTTCAAAGCTTCAATTGCCTCTAAATGATTTGCGTAACACTTATCCTTAATGGCATCCCACAGAAAATAATCCAAAGGGCTCAAATCACAGCTTCGAGAAGGCCAATTGAAATCACAATTTCGGGTGATTGTTCGATTTTCAAAAACAGTGCGTAAAATAATGATGGTTGCGTTGGCTGCGTGACATGTGGCCCCGTCTTGTTAAAACCAAATGTCGTCCATGTCATTCTCTTGAGTTTTTGGAAACAATAATTCGGCGCGGAAAACGCTCACCGTTGACGGTAACGTCTGCTCCTTGCTCATTTTAGAAGAAAAATGGTCCAACGATGCTGCCATCCCAAAATCGACACCAAACAGTGACTCTCGTTGTGGATGCATTGGCTTCTCAATAGTGCGTCGATTTTGCTTATTGAAATAGCCACCGAGATAAACAAAGAGCTTCATCTGAAAACACGATTTTTCAGTAAAATTCTTTATCTCCTGCCAAACAATCTGACGCTGTATTAAATGAAAAAGTTCAACTTTTCTAATAAAACCTGAAACTTGAAAAAATTATCAATACTTTTTTTACAGCCGGCTGAAATTTTAAATAGTCCACCATATAGTTAGGCCGCCATGGAGTAATCAAATTTTTTAAATAAATCTACTTCTTATTAGGTTAATAACTTGTGTGTTCTACCAATGATTCCCTTATCGTAAAGAGTATATAATTTCTGTCCATCTAAGTATACCATCACTTTTTTATTTTACAATTAAATAATATTATAATATATTTACAATTTCCATCCCTCTTTTATTCTTCGTGTGGCTTTTTCCTTAATTTGTATACGATTATTGTACCCCACCTTTACTTGCAGCCTACAAACATTTGCCATTCCAGGATCTCTATTTCTTTCCATACTACTTGGATTCCTCTATCGTTTTCCAATTGCATTGTTTCTCATCTGCTTCTGTTCGTCGCTGGGCGCAACGCTATGCTATAGCCTCTCCAACCTGGTGGGCCGACGGCTGATACGACACTTTTGGCCCAAGAAAATCGGCGAATGGTCCAAACATGTGGACAAACATCGTGACAGCCTCTTCAACTACATGCTGTTCTTGCGCATGACACCCATACTACCGAATTGGTTTATCAACTTGGCCTCGCCGGTGATCGGAGTGCCGCTCTTTACCTTTGCCTTTGGAACATTTTGCGGTGTGGCACCACCCTCTGTGCTGGCCATACAGGCGGGCAAGACCTTGCAGAAAATGACCAGTTCAAGTGATGCCTTCTCGTGGACATCAATGGGTGTTCTAACATTGTGTGCTTGCCTATCGTTGGTGCCCGGCCTCTTGAAGAATAAGCTGAAAAAGAAGATCGAATAAATTGTAAAGGGATCTCTTACGCAGCAGCTGCTGGGAGTAGTGCATGGAAATAAAAAATAAGCGGGCTAAAGCTAAAGGAGTGCTAATAAATATTTGTGTTTTTTTGTTTTCATCTCCAAAGTTGCAAAATCAAACGTTAGTCGTGTTTTAGTTGACAAGCAAGAAATAAACTCCTGCTGAAACGATAATTTCAATCAAAACTTTCTCAAAAAACTATAAATCACTCAAAAAATATCCCCCACATTTCTTGTGTGATTATACTTTACAATCCAATAATAGGTATATTTTGTACCAAAAAAAGTCAGTCGTTTAGTTTGCCAAATGGAAGCAATTTTCGTGTCAAAATTTAAAACGCTACGCGGATTCGTCTGCTTAACGTTTTTCATTCAATAAATTTTTCTAAGTTTAGTGACTAAATTGTAATTAATTTCCCAACTAAAAAAGTTTTTGGGTTTTTTAAAAACAATTAAAAATTATTGCCTTGGCGGGATTTTAGTCGATTCTTTTCGCTTGTCCCTTAATACACGCCTATTGTTTATAGTTTTTTATTTTTCAAACATATAAAGCTTGATTCCAAATGTTATCATAAACATACATACATACATACGAGTATATATACATATTTATAGATATTTGTGTACATTTTTTTTAGCCAATTCCCCCAACTATGTTTTAGTGTAATTTCAATTTAAAGGGCGAAATTAAATACGCCAAAAAGTAATTGCTTTCGAATCGAAATCAATGCGAGGCAATTGAAATTTAGTTCGTACGTACATTTGATTTATTTAGTATCTAGTTCAAGCTTTACTTTGTTTATGCAGTATTTTACTTTGATTTTAAATTATTAAGTTTATTTAAAATAAATAAAAAAAAATATACATACTTATATATAATTTAAAATAGGTTTTCGTTAAGGTATGTACGAATTGTTTTGTTAGCTTTACCATTCATCATACTTTGATTATTTCCAGTCCACAGATATATGTATTACGTTGCTATGCTCTAACATATCTTATCCATTTATATAATTCTCTTAAGTAAATTAATTATTTGAAGATATTTTGCCAATACATTCTTCGTTTTTTTTTCTTTTATCATTTTCCATGCTGTATAATTCGTAGTTAGTTTTTGTATGATGATGTAAATTCAAGAATTATTTTAAACAAAGAAATATAACTTTATATAAGTTAAACCAAACACCAATTTTAGTTAAAATATTAAAAGGAAGAACATTCATAGGATACGAATGAAAACACTAAAAATACCATTTCCCAAAGACGTGTGTAGAAGAACTGAAATATATATATAATATTTCCCTTTCTATCCTTTTCGTTTGAAATTTAAATACAAAAAAATAATATTTATAAGCCACTAAAGTCATTTTATTAACGTATAATAAAAGGAAAAAACCCAAATGTGAAATGAATAGATGTTTATTGATATTGACATTCTTCATCTTTTTTTATATACGATACATACAGAGTACACACAACCAACATTTAGTTGTTACCATCATACATACATACAAATATATGTATGTGGAAATAAAGAAGGAAAAAAATAATAATGTCTTAAATGAGTAAAAAAAAATCAAAGAAATCGTGAAATATTAGTAATAAATCTACATGTATTGTAATTTTGAATGAAATTCTGTTGTTTTTTTTTTATTGTTTTAAGGTGAGAAAATGTATTAAAAGCCATTACACAGAGCGTAATTTCGATCGAAAGTGACCAAATTTCGCCAGAGTAAAACCAGTCGGTGAAATTGTAAACGTATTAAAACAATCATTATACAGGGTGGCGCAATATTAGGTGGTGGTTTGAAGGTTTAATAACTTTTTAAATTTATTAATTTTTTTATTTTTAAATATTCGTTTTCATTTCTTTATTGACATGCTATTTTCGAAGCCCAACGCGGGCCTATTAAAGCTAAATTACAATATGCTAAATAGAACATCATAAACTAAATCTGGACTATATGGTGGATGCGGAGCAATTTCAAATCGTAATTCGGCCAGTTTTTGTTGAGTTAAAAATGCAGGATGTGAAGGAGCATTATCTTCATGAAAAAGAACTTTTTTTTCTAAATGCGGTCGTTTTATCTTGATTTCTTCACTCAACCGATCCAATAATGCACAATAATATTCACTATTTATAGTTTTTCCTTTCTTAAGATAATCAATAAATATTATACCCCTTGCATCCCAAAATACTGTGGCCATTACTTTTTCTGCTGACTAAACAGTTTTCGCCTTCTTGGGACCACTTTTATCAGCTTCTATCCATTGTTTTGACTGTTCTTTGCATTTTGGGATGTAGTGATGGATCCGTGTTTCATCAACAGTTATGAATTGGCGCAAGAACTCTATTGGATTACGCTGATAAATTGCTAAAAGCTCCTCGGAATTGGTCCAACGGACGATTTTTTGGGGCAAAGTTAACAAACGCGGCAAACATCTTGCGGATAGCTTTTTCATGTAGAGTTCATCATGTAAAATACTCCAAACTAGTTTTTCGTGTATTTTAACAATATCAGCAAGTTCTCTGAGCTTTATTCGTCTATCTTTAGTCACTTCATTAAATATTTTTCTAATGTTTTCAATAGTAGTAGCAGTTTTCGGTTTTCCAGAGCGTTGTTCATCTTCCGTACTTGAACGACCCATTTTAAATTGTTGAACCCAGGATTTCACGGTGGAGTGTGATGGTGCATTATCACCATGAACAGAATCCAATTCATCTTTGATTAATTGTGGCGTATAACCTTTCATATAAAAGTGTTTAATTACCGCACGAAACTCTTTATTTTCTATTTTTCAAAAATTATAAAACTTGTTTACTTCAATCACCTGTAACAAAGAAAATAATCATCAAATATTTCGGAAATTTTGACAGATGGCTTATAAAAGATTGCTTTTTAAATACAAAAAAAAAGTTTCTAGTAAAACAGAAAATGTGCCAGGCCAGTTAGTTTTGCGGTCGCCCTCGTAAGTGATAATCAAGAAACCAAGGAAAAAAACATATAAAGAAAAGCATTACTCTGTACTTGAACGAAAATGTTCCATTAAATGTTTACGAAATTTCATGGAATACTTGGTAAAATGTTAAATAGTCGTGCTACTCTTACGAAGAATGATCGATCCATAAGCGGCGTTACCTGTTGCGAATAGAGTCACTGAAGACAAATGAGTTTGCTAGGAACAAAGGAGATTGCATTTTTGTATATCTTGCACCGAAGGTGCATAAAGTCTACAAAGGAACAGCCTAAAAAGTCATTTACAAACGGCGATATGTAAGCAAACCGTTTAACAGAATATAAATATCGCATAACTCTATGACACACACACAGAAAAAGTTCCGGGCCATCATTAACGCAGCAGGCGCTCGCCATATCCATGCAGGTCGAATACCCGAAGTACGACCAAACTTCCCAGCAGAGACAGCGGGACTCGCAGACGAGCGTGATTACATTCGTCGCTCCAACCCTACTGACCCTAGAATTAGGGATCTCAGCTCCGAGATCAGTAGGTTGGTCAACGAATATAAGCGGAACAAATGGCTAGACCACTTAATGCAGTGCAACTTGAGTTCCGGAATTGGTAAGTTGTGGACAAAGGTCAAATCGCTCTCTAACCCTGGAGGGAAGGATGGTCGGACAGCTGTCACGTTCGGTGATAGAACAGCAACAGATCCGAAGCGGTGCGCGTGTTATTTTAACCGGCTTTTCATTGAGCACCCAGAGAATGATAAGACGAAAAGGAGAGTATTTCGTCGTGTCCGCGCCCTCCGAGTCGAAGAGGCACCACCACAATTTACCGTTGGCGAAGTTGCCCATGTCATCCGCAGCGCAAAGTCATCAAAGGCGCAGGGTCCGGACGGAATCTCAATGTTGATGTTAAAGCACTTGGATACCCCGGGAGTAGAGTACATGACCAAAGTGCTCAATCTGTAGCTAGCCACTCACCAAGGTTCCGATGCCTGGAAAATGGGCAGAGTGGTCCCGCTACTGAAGCCAGGCAAAGACGCTAGTAAAGTAGATTCGTACAGGCCGATCTCCTTGCTTTCTCCAGTAGCAAAGACGCTTGAAGCACTGCTCCTCCCCAGCCTGATCGAACACTTTCCTAGTGCTGATCATCAGCATGGATTCCGCAAGCAGCGCAGCACAGCAACTGCTTTACACGCCATCACCACACGCATAAGTCGCGGCCTTAACCAGAACAAGCCTAACGACAGGACGGTCCTCGTGGCTCTTGACCTTACAAAAGCCTTCGACACGGTCAATCATGCCACTCTGTTCGAGGACATTGAAGAAACGTCCCTTCCGCCCAGTTTGAAACGTTGGGTCGTAAACTATATGTGTGGGCGCCAGTCATATGTAGAATTTAAAGACAGAAAGTCGAAGCCAAGGAGTTTCAACAAGGAGTTCCTCAGGGTGGAGCTATATCCCCTGCTTTGTTTTACCTCTCTAAACTTCCTGAACCACCAGACGGCGTTGAAATTGTGTCGTACGCTGACGATTGCAGAATTCTGGCGCCAGTACCTAAAGTGGATGACATATGCGAAAAAATAAACTCTTACCTCACTGACACACACTTTTTCACTGCGAGGAATATGAAAATATCCGCCTCCAAATCATCAGCCACACTGTTTACTGCATTGGCCGCAGAGGTGCGGTTGTCACTCAATGTGAAAGTCGATGACGTCAACATCCCGACTACCAACTACCCCAAAATCCTTGGGGTCACATTGGACAGCCTTTTTCGATCCTCTGCACATGCTACAGCTATCTGCGATAAATTCAAAATTAGGAACAAGGTCCTCAAGTCAGTACTTGGGGAGCCGTCAAAGAAACCTTGTTGACCTCTTACAAAGCGATGGGTCGATCTGTAGCAAACTACGCAGCACCTGTATGGTCGGCGAACGAGAGTACAACGCAGTAGAAGAAAATTCAGACTTGCCAGAATGCCGCCCTCAGAACATCAACAGGGTGGGTTCTTATGCCTTCTGAGGACCATCTACTAAATGAGGAGAATAGGGTCCTTACCGTGCGCAGTCACAATTTCCTGCTGTCTAAGCAATACCTGCTAGGGTGTCATCCTAACCACCATCTCTTGGACAGGATGCCTCCGCCCAGGCAGATCAGGTACGATCTTCATGATCTAGAGAGAGAGGTATAAGAGAGAACCTTTAGATCATCGAAACTATCAGGCAGGTCTGAACAACATTCACGCCGACAAAAGTTGCAGCAGCAGTATCCAGCTACCGTGTGAATGTAGTGCTAGGGGAGCATCCCTCGAAGATTTCACCTGAGGAGAAGGTATTACCTCGGCAGACGCGGGTGGTTTTGGCGCAGCTGAGATCTAAATGCTGCAGCCGCCTCAATTCTTACTGGGCAGGAATTGATGCTAATGTACCGGACATCTGTCCCGCCTGCATTAAGGTACCACATGATGTGCTGCACCTCTTCAATTGTCCGGCCAAGCCCACACAGCTCACCACCAGATATTTGTGGACAGTTTAAATGGCGCGTTTCCTCCATCTGGATATCGAAGCAGATCCCCCATAGACAAACAAGACTTCAAAATAACTATATTGTTGTTACAACAACTATCAATTCTGAGTGGCATACAACCATCTGTTTGCCAACAGTGTTGGAAGATATGAGGAAAGACAATAAGAGAAGACGGATCATTTTGCATCACGACAATGCGAGTTCTCACACATCAGCTGAAACGATGAGCTATTTGACAACTGACATTCGACATCTAATATATGGGCCATCCACCGTACAGCCCTGATTTGGCACCCAATGACTTCTTATTCCCGTTTTTCAAACGCTCCGGCCACTAGGGATTAGCCGCATGTTCGTCATGCGATGCATAAAACTGAGAGGGTGGAGATGTAAAAGAGCTCCACCGGTCGGGCCGTCCACGCTATGTTCGAACACCGCATGTCATCAAAGCCGTTAAATCAAGAATTCACAGAAATCCGATCCGAAAATAGAAAATCATGGCCCGTGAGAAGAATATCACGCAAAAGTCCATGAGTCGAATCATTAAATAAGACTTGGGTTTTGGGGCTTTCAAACGACGTACCGGACATTTATTGACTGCAGCTGTAAAAAATAGGATTGAAAAATCCTTTGTAATTTTGTAACTATATTTTGTAACTATATAATGCTCGGTTACTTTTTGAATATCAATAAATGAAATGAAAATGCAAACGTCTTTTGGTGAAGCACGCTGATAACTTGCACAGAAAAATTTTGTTCGCCGATGAAAAAGTTTTAACCGTTCAGGAAAAATTTAACAAGCAAACTGATAGAGTGTATGCGCGGTCATCTAAGGAAGCATCTGAACTGATACCAAGGGTGGAAAAGGCTTCAGTCATGGTTTGGTGGGGTGTCTCTTACAATGGGGTCACTGACCTGCATTTCTGCGAACAAGGAGTCAAAACATCGGCCAAAGTTTACCAAGAAACCGTTTTGAAAGCTGTTGTGAAGTCTCTTAACAATTCCCTGTTCCAAAACCAACCATGGACTTTCTAGCAGGATTCTGCGCCGGCCCATAAGGTTAAAACGTCCCAGGCATGGCTTCGAAACAATTTGCCAGCGTTCATTTTCTCTGAAGAATGGAAAAAGGGCTTCGAAAATTGGTTTGTGCGCATGCTAAAGTGTATGAATCTTAAAGGAGAATATTTTGAAAAACAATAAAACCATTTCCAATGATAAATTATTGTGTTTTTATTGCCGCACCCGAAATATAAATAGCAACCCTCCTATACGAGGCATCTTCAATATAAAAGGCGACATTTAATTTTTCTCAAAAAATATTTATTTATTAATTTCTGCTTTGTCCCGTTTAAAGTATTCCCCCGCAGATACTTATATAAAACACTTGTTGTGCTAGCATTTTTCCAATCCTAGAAGCAGTCCTGATATGCACTTTTTAGTATGGCCTTGACCTCTCTCCGAAAATCGGACTTAATCGTCACACAACGCCGTCTTTCATGGGTCTCTTCAATTTTGGAAACAGGAAAAAGTCGCACGCAAAATCTGGCTGATGCATAAATACGGTAGGTTTGCCTTACGGCCAAAAAATTACGAACGGTTACGGTTTATTGTTGAAAATCCACTAATTTTAAAACGAACTTCGCTGCCATGCGCTTCTTGATCAAAATTTCGGAAAAAAAATTTATTTGGTATGGGCTAACCGATATGTCGACATCCTCTGCAACTTCTCTAATAATGGTTCGACGATTCTTCATAAACCTCTAGTTCATATGACCGTTTACAGGCGGGCACACTTTAAAAGCCCAAAACATTCAAATAAAAAATACTTGTTGTTTGATTTTTAATCAATACGATCTAGCCTAGCTATTTCATTTTAGTAAATACATAAACTTAGCATTTCATTCCGTTTAAATTTTTTTTCGGTTTTGTGACAAAAGAGCAAGAAAATGGAAAAAAAAAGATTTTTCTGAGAAGGTGATTTTGTGAATTTATTCAAACAGTGATTAATTAATATTTGATTCGGATTTTTTTTTAAAGTGAAGTTTTGAAATGAAATAAATTGTTTGACAATGCATTGTTATAAGTGTGTTCGTTTACTTTCGCAGTAAAAATTTGTAAGTTTCTAAAGTACTTTTGAGACCGTAAGGCCAATTTTACTCTTTTTATTAAAATTTGCAAGAAAAGTAAACGAACAGCTTCCAGTAAACATTTGCAATGAAACAGATGATTTTGTTTACTGCTTGCATTACATTTCTTTTTATTTTGAATTTTAAAGTGTTAAGATTTGTAATAAAAAATTGAGCAAAAGAAAACTTTTTTTCCTTCTAATTTCAGTGATTAACATATGAGAGCGCAAAATAGTAAGGGACCTAAGGTTAAAAACCAGTTTTGTTCAGGAGAGCCATTTTAAAGACTTGGTCCCTTTCTATTTGCGCTTAGAATCGTCGACTTCACTTTCATAAAACGCGCATATCTCTGGGAGGGAACAATTTTGGGGCATGGGATCGGTCTCGTTCGATGCTGAGATGTTGTCCACATCAAAAAAAAGTGAAAAGTTGATGAAAAGTTTTGTGCAGGAGAGCCATTTTAAAGATTAGGTCCCTTTCTATTTGCGCTTAGAATCGTCGACATCACTTTCATAAAGCGCGCATATCTCAGGGAGGGAACATTTTTGGGACGTGGTATCGGTCTTATTCGCTGCTCAGATGTTGTCCACATCAAAAAAAATGAAAATTGATTGTTTTACCCTTAGGTCCCTTTTTTCTATGCGCTGTCACATAAATGGTTGATTCTGAGATTATGCGCCACTTTGTTGTCCTTGGTTGTTTCAAGCGAGAAAAATAAAATATATTATAATTTACTTACAATAAATCTTTTAAGTCTTTAAAATTGTTTTTTAAAAAAAATATTTGTTCTTCAAAAATTTCCTACCAAAGTGTCCAGTTATCATTACCCTGGTTGTCCCTAGCACTACTTTCAATTGAAATTTTCTAAATTATTTACAAAAATATTAATTATTTATTTAATAAAACCAGTCCATAGTAAAAAATAATATTCAATTAAATTTGTTGCTATTAACGATTATAATTTTTTATTCAATTTATATTTTTTTGGATGTTTATTTTCTGTCCCTGAAAATACACTGTATTCCCCTGTTAAATCTAATATTCGCTAAAATTCAAATTCCAAACCAATCCTGATTTCAAGCAACTCAAATATGACTGAACATTACTTGAAGTGAGTGCAAATCTAATAGTTTTTTCGTCTCATTAACAGTCTTATTAAAATTTAGTATGTCGTGTTTTGTCACGCGTTACGAACGTTCACACTTAAGTTTGTCATTCCCCTGTGTTGTTTTTTAAAAAGATAATTGATACTTTTTGTAATTTTAAAAGTGTTTTTTTTGTGTTTATTACAAGTATAAACTTCCAGCTCAAGTCAATTTTGTAAGCTCAAGTCAGTTTTGTGGAAATTCATCATTACCCTGCCAAAAATTTTCACAGGAGAATGACGATTAACAGATTTTTTATTTTATTATTTTTACAAAAGAACTGAATTAAAATGAATTTGTTGATTTTAAAGAAAAAAATACTATATATTTTTTTGTCTTCGTCATTTCTCTGTTCAATGAGTCATTACCCTGGAGGTTATATTTTTAAATTGTTGCATGATTCCGTTAAAAATTAAAATTTTGTTGTATACTAGTCTTTCTGACTAGTCTTTCTTAGAACAAAAACATCTATGTACCTGAATTAAATATTATATTCTGCAAAAAAATCGAATGCCAAAAATGATGTCGAAATTGCCCAATTTCATTTTTTACTTACCTATTCTGTTGCAAATTTATTTTTAATTTTATTTGTTTACATAAAACAGCTGATTTCAAACATCTGTTCTATCTTTCCAATTTTGCTTGGCTAAAATTTCTCCAAACAAAATTTGCAAACTTTTTAACATCGAACTGTCAAAATGTTCTACCACGGATAGTCAGGAGCCCCCAGAACTGTTGTTCTGGCCTGACTAGTTAGTTGGTGGGCCCTTCGGGGAGTAACGTGGTGGCTGTGGTTTAAACCCAAATCGCGGGGAGAGCTTCGGCTCGGTGTGAAGTTGCATTGCAACCGGGTGCTGTGACCCATAGAACAGCAGAGGTTTTAGATAGGCCTCGGCCCCTAACCAAGGGGGAAGTTGTGTCCATATAACACGCTTCGAATTGGTACCGGCGGGATTGGCCTTAAGGGGCGCTGGCCGTCGCTTGGTAATGGCTCCAGTGCGTCGGCGCACCATGGTTGAAGCTATCACAGCGAGAATCATGTAAAACACTCGGACGCTGTCAAAATGTTCTGCTTTCTTGCATAAGAGAGCCTTGAGCGATAGTCAGGCATGCAGTTGCGGGGCGCCAGTCGAGGACTGGCTACATGTTCTGTGCGAATGCCCTCTCTATGAGGACATACGTGACCTGGACGCCATGGGCGTTGTTTTCTCTGACGGTCAGTGGGGTGCTCTCCACTATCGCATGTCAAGCTAGGATTAGTCAGTTTGCCTGTCAGGCCTTCTCTAGGCGCCGTGATGTTGTTTAGTCTAGTGTTCGCTGTAACCGGCGGTCGTTCCTCTTGACCTGACGCTTGCTGCTACGGGGGGCTACCAGTCCCCTGGTTACATGGAACTGAAACTGGGAGTAACTTTGGTTACGGAACCTGACCGGAGGTAAACCGGTACCACGGGTGACTGGGGTTTTCTCAAGACTCCACCCAGTCATTATAGGCTCTCGGGCCTTGTTGGGGGTACGGTCGGGCCTAGCCTTAAGACATGGGTGCCGTTCACCGTCGTCGAGCGGAAGAGGTAGAGATAGACCTCGCTCTGAGCGGTGAGGAAGAACTGTAAATTGCCTACTTACTAGCGATTGGAGGAGAAGAAAGTTCCCCGAGGCTATTCTGAAGAATCTACAGTTGGAAAGACAACAAAGGCGTTCGCTTAGCTTCAACATATGTGACAGCGCATAGAGAAAATGCCCCAAAAGTGTTCCCTTCCAGAGATATGCGCGTTTTATGAAAGTGAAGTCGACGATTCTAAGCGCAAATAGAAAGGGACCTAATATTTAAAATGGCTCTCCTGAACAAAACTGGTTTTTAACCTTAGGTCCCTTTCTATTTTGCGCGTCACACATGCTGAAGTTCAGCCATTCAACATAAATATTCCAGGTGACTTTAAAAACAAAATCAAAGCGTTGGAATCGCACTACTAAGAAGTATGAAGAAGTGAGTTGTCCAAACATCGTTAAAGAATATAATCAACACATGGGAGAGAGAAGTCGATTTGATGGACTGTTTGATTGGCCGTTACAAAATTCGGATGAAGACTGGTCTATTTCACCATATGCGAGGGTTGCTATATATATTTCTGGCCTAGGCAACACTAAGTGTTGCCTGGAGCAATCTGACATTTACATTGGATAATGTAAGTTCGTCATGTGACATACCGTGAGATAGAGGCATCCTTGGGAATTTCTTCCACCAGCATACAGTCGATATTGCATGAACACCTGGCCGTAAAAAAATTTTGTTCTCGTTGAATCCCGCACAATTTGACAAAAAAGGCTCGTGTCAATTAGTGCAAAGAAATTTTGAAAATTTTCAAAAGACGTTTATAAGATCGTCACAGGTGACGAATCATAGATCAATGCGTATGAGACGAGCCAAATTCAAAGACAAGCCAAATTCAACGAAAGTTGTTCGTGGAAGAAGCTCTTTGAAGCAAATGGTCGCCTGTTTCTTCGGCAAAACTGGCCATGTGGCGACTGTTCCGCTTGAGCAGCGTAGAACGTTCAACTCTGAGTGGTACACCACAATTTGTTTGCCTGAGGTTTTCGAAGAAATTCGAAAAGCTAACAAGAGAAAACGGATCATTGTAAACCATGACAATGCAAGCTTTCACACATCGGCTCAAACCAGCGCCTTTTTGACTGGCCAAAACGTCGAATTGATGGGTCATCCGCCGTACGGCCCTGACTTGATACCCAATGACTTCTTTTTATTCCCGCACATGAAGAAAAAAACGCGTTGTCAACGATTTACGTCGCCAAAGATGCTGTTGAAGCGTTTAAAAACCATGTTTTGGAGGTGTCTCAATCGAAGTGAAAAAAGTGATTCGACAATTGGTTTGAGAGCATGCAAAAGTGTATAAATCATGCTGAAGAATACTTTGAAAAACAATAAAACCATTTTTGATGATAAATATTCGCATTTTCATTGTTAGGTCAGAAATATATACTTATAGCAGCTCTCTTAAGCTTCTTTCTGGGGGAGTAAAGGATTGTAATCCAAATTCAAATGATATCTATTGATAGTGCGGACTAAAACTATCAAATGAGGCGACTACCGATAGTTTGACAGCTCTAAAGTAGAGATCGTTTAGTTCTCCCCTT
Source organism: Hydrotaea diabolus (assembly GCA_963513945.1). Classification (NCBI taxonomy): domain Eukaryota; kingdom Metazoa; phylum Arthropoda; class Insecta; order Diptera; family Muscidae; genus Hydrotaea; species Hydrotaea diabolus. The sequence continues at coordinate 161,665,875 of OY740718.1, forward strand.
GACATCTATGGAAGATGCTCTGGAATGGATTCTCTGCAAAAGTGATAATGGCCTCGTCTCGTATCGAAAGGTTAGGAGAGGTCGTTGTCTATTAGAACTTTAAGATCTTTATTAAACTACCTACGCATTTAATAACAATAAATAGAACTTGGGTTTTTTTTGCAATAAAAAAACTATATTTATATTTTTATTTACTTCAGATAATTAATTGCTCTTCTATTAGAGAATAGTAGTAGTGAGTAAGTGGCGAAGAGTGGAAATATGGATCTTGTTTTGTTAATGCATTTCTCATTTTAAGTATAAAAGTTTAGAAAAAGAAACATACTAGAAAAATAAAAGACTTTGGAGTGTGGAATACATATATAGGCCGTAATTTCGTTTTAAATAAATTCGAAATATGTAAAGTTCTAAATACATCTTTCATATTTTTTTGTTTGTTTGTTTAAACTTAGGCTATCATATTTAAAAGCTAAAAACAGACTTTTATTTAAAAAATTATATAACTTTAAGTCTAATAAGCAAAATGCTGAGATAAAATGTTGTGTTTTACTTTTTCAAAATTATGGAATTTCTTTGTGTGTTTTCTTAAAAAAAAGCCTAAACTAAAGATTTTGCAAAGCAAAAAGAGTTTTGTAAACAAAAAAGCATAAGGAAACTTTGAAGTAAAATGTTGCTTGATGTGCGCTGCAGGAAGGGGCGGTATTGGGAAAAGGGAAGGGGTTAAGGAAATGAGCAAAAGAAAACATTATACTGTGTCTATATGAATTTCACAAATAGAAAAAAAATATTAAACAAACTATAAGTGGTATATGAATGCGGTGTGATATATGTAGTGTTCTGCGTATGATGTGGTTGAGTTGTTGGTTTGCTGCCGCTGCTGCCGGAAGGGACCACTATTCCGATGGCGTGAGATCACGTTCTTGTTCATTTTCGTTCAGTATCTGGGACATTAGGTCATGAACCGGCTCGAAGACTTTCTTAGCTCCTGTATTGGTTAAATTCTTGTAATCGAACATATCGTGATGACTAATGGAATCGTCGGCTTGCACAAGGCCTTTTGCAATATCAACGGTTTGTACACGATTAAGTCCTACAATTTTCTCTTTAATCAGACTATTGACTTGAGCATTTTTAACACGTAATTTATTCGGTTGATGGCCACGAGGTAGCAGAGACTGGAAAATGAAGAGGGAGAAACATGTATTAAATCGAAATAAAATCATATAAATGAGGGGGTGGTTATGGCAGATTGGATTTAATGTACGTCATCGGAATTTCTAGTTTTTAAGCACTTTTCCGAAATTTTGGATTATTAAGATTATATTTATTTATATTGTTTATTTTATATTGCAATATGTCCAGTAGTTTATGATCTCCTATTTAAAATTTTGATGCAAATTGTAATTTAGCTTTAATAAACATCTAACAGGCTTCGGTTTGCTCCCTGCAATAAAGAACTTAAATCCAATTCCCTTGCTCCTTTTTAATTTACACCTAGAATCTACACCATAGAAGTGAAATATTATTCATGGTTAGCGTTTTAACATTTTAAATTCGAACCGGCTTTGAATAAGAATGTACAGTATAACCTCTCTAATTCGGACAGATATAGTTTCGAGCTGGATCCGGATTACTAAATTGTCCGGACTGCAGTACAAAATTTTTCAACTCGAAATTTGCTTACATTTTTTTTTACTTTATTATGAAATAAGTTATTAAAAAAGCGAAATGTAAAAAATAACTAATATTTAATTCATTTTCACCACGTACCCAAGCATGTACTCCATATATTCTATTAATTTCCTGGCAGGTCTAATCTATCTCTCTTAAGTGAATCAGTGGTACAGAATCTTCATCGTCCCCCCGGCAACCTAGTGATATTTGCATCGTTTGCTTGAAGAAAGTGATGTAAAATATGCTTTCTATAGGGTGATCCAAGTAGAGATACTTTTTACAATAACCTTTTTGATAGATCACGTGGGAGTCGTGTTATGCTGTCGTGTTATTTTTGATTAGTATTGTATGGCATTTCATCATGGAAAGACTTACGCCTGTACAACGTTTACAAATCGTTCAACTCTGTGAGGAATGTGTTTCGTGCACTTCGTTCAAATAATGGTCAACATAATCGGCCAACATTTCTGGCTTAATGGGTATGTAAGCAAGCAAAATTACCGCATTTGGGACGAAGAGCAACCAGAAGACGTTCAAGAACAGCCACTTCATCTTAAAAAAAACGCTTTGGTGTGGTTTTTGGGCCGGTGGAATCATCGGTCCATATTTCTTCAAAGATAATGCCGGTTAGAACATAACCGTCAATGGCGACCGTAATAACCGTGCCATGATAACCAACTATTTGATGCCTGAAATTGAAGCTCGTAATCTCGGCGTCATTTGGTTTCAACAAGACGGCACCACTTCCCATACATCGCATCAATCAATGGATTTATTGAGAAAACAATTCGGTCAGCAGATAATTGCATGTTTTGGGCCGGTCGATTGGCCACCAAGATCGTGTGATATCACACCGGTAGACTTTTTCCTGTGGGGATATGTAAAGTCTAAAGTTTATGCGGACAAACCCGCTTCGATTCATGCCTTGGAGCAAAACATCACGCGTGTCATTCGCCAGTTACCAGTTACTATCGATAGTTTGTTAGCTCTAAAGTAAAGATCGTTTAGTTCTCCCCCTCACATCTATGGAATATGCTCTAGAATGGAATCTCTGCAAAAGTTATATTGGCCTCGTTTCGTATCGAATGGTTAGGATCATTTTTTTTTGATCTGTTAATTAAACTTTTCCTTAAATAACAATAAATTAAACATGGGAATTGCCAACGTTTCGGTCGAAATGTGTACAAGAGTGGTGACAAATTAGGTCCAAAGAATAGATCCCTGTACACGGGCTCGCGGTGGTCATATGACCGAAATCGATTTTCAATCTTAAAATGTAACATTTACATTACACCTGGAATAAATTTGAGCTCTATATCTTAAATATTCTGTGTTTTATTGATATATAAAATTGTTATGTCCTTAATAGAAACCCCTTTATAAGTAGGCTTTAATTTAAGAATTAAAACCTATATTTTGCGACTCTCGGTAACAAGTTTTAAGCCCCCATGCGCGGATAGGTTTAATAGAGCTAAATTTAATTATTTTAACCCACTTCAAAGTTCGTGCTCGAAATTTAGGTAGGGTATATAGAAGTTTGATGCGGTTTCAGATACATATTTGTATTTTCTCATAATGGTGGGATAAAGGTCTTGTATCAGATAAAGCTTCTGTCTTTAGTGATATTCATTTTTTCTGAAATAATGTTCAGTATTAAGACATATACGTTAATTTAAACCGACACACACATTACTATATATATTTCTGGCCTAGGCAACACTAAGTGTTGCCTGGCGTCATTTGACATTTCCATTGGAAAGTTTGACATTTATTAGCATAAAAGTACTCAGAACGTTTTGACGTACGACCATCATTTGTGTTGTTTACAGTGACTTGAAAAAATCGATTTGGAAAAAAAGGGTATTAGCTCGTGAACATTTTCGTGCGATAATTGTTCACAAATTTCGACGTGGATTATCGCGACAAGAGTGCATCGATGAACTTAAATCTTTGTATGGCGATGAAGCACCATCCTATAGCACTGTGAAAAACTGGTTTAATGAATTCAATCGTGGCCGACGCTCGCTCAAAGACGAAGGTCGTGAAGGTCGTTCAAAAACGGCCGTTGTGCCAGAGTACATGGATGCCGTGCGTGAACTGATAATGCAAGATCGTCATGTCACATACCGTGAGATAGAGGCATCCTTGGGCATTTCTTCCACCAGCATACATTCAAAATTGCATGAACACCTGGCCGTAAAAAAGTTTGTTCTGGTTGGATCCCGCACAATTGCTTAAAAAAGGCTCGTGTCGATTGGTTTAAATAAATTTTAAAAAAAATACGATCGCGGTGCTTCTAAAGACTTTTTTAAGATCGTCACAGGTGACGAATCATGAATCTTTGCGTATGAGCCCGAAACAAAACAGCAATCGACCGTGAGTGCCAAATCTAACAAAATTTGTTCGTGAAAGAAGCACTTCGAAGCAAATGGTCGCCTGTTTCTTGGGCAAAAATGGTCATGTGGCGACTGTTCCGCTTGAGCAACGTTGGAGGTGAATTCTGAGTGGTACACCACAATTTGTTTGCCAGAAGTCTTTGGAGAAATTCGAAAAACGAACAAGAGAAGACGAATCATTGTGCAATATGACGAGCTCTCACACATCGGCGCAAACCAGCGCCTTTTTGACCGGCCAAAGCGTCCAATTGATGGGTCATCCGCCGTACAGCCCTGACTTGACACCCAATGATTTCTTTTTATTCCCGCACATCAAGAAAAAAACTCGTTTTTCGACGTCAACGTTTTTCATCGCCCGGAGCAGCTGTTGAAGCGTTCAAAAGTCATGTTTTGGAGGTGTCTCAATCGGAGTGGAAAAAGTGCTTCGACAATTGGTTTGGGCGCATGCTAAAGTATATAAATCATGCTGGAGAATACTCTGAAAAACAATAAAACCATTTTTCATGACATATATAAGTACTCGCATTTTCATTATTAGGCCAGAAATATATATAGCAGCCCTCGTACTGTTTAACCTATAGCATCATGCTTGGCGGTAAGTAGAATTCAGGGAAGGTATGTGGAAAATTTGTGGGCCCTCATAAAGTCATCGAGGATTGTACCGGGCATCTATCCAAAGGGTGGACAAATTTAGGGATCCACAACACTAGTATCTCACACATGCAATCCGTCCATCGAACATTGTTGTCTCTAAAAATCTTCTCATTCACCAGTGATATCTTTTTAAATATCGAAATGAAACAAACGAGCTAAAAATTTTATTTTGTTGTTGGTTTGTTACATTCCGGAGGAAAACCATCCACCAAGCCACAACCGAACGTCAACAACCAAAAGTAGAATTTCGGCGGTTTCTAATTTATACCAACTGAAAACCCACGCACCGACAACAACATTCTTAGTCGGGACATAAATACTGTTACACCCGTTTTATGCTGTAAAATAAAAAGTACTGAATGTTTTTGGACCAAATATTTTTCAATATATTAATTGATGTATCTATATTGTATCCAAAAATAATCTACTTATTCGAAATGTCCGCCTTTTGCCGTAACACACGCCTTAAGTCGCACTGCACGAACCTCGTCAATTGGAAAATTGACCACAGCTCGAACCAAAGCAGTCATAAGAGATCCAATGTTGGTAAATCTTTTGTGACAAACCTTGTCCTGTAAAACCGTCCACAATTTGTAATCCAATGGGTTCAAATCTGGACTGCCTGAGGGCCATTCTTCAGAGGAAATGAACGCTGGCAATTTGTTTCAAAGCCAGGCCTGGGACGTTTTAGCCTTATGGGTCGGCGCAGAATCCATGGCTGGTTTTGGAACAGGGAATTGTTAAGAGTCTTCACAACGGTATCTTGGTAAACTTTGGCTGATGTTTTGACTTCTTGTTCGCAGAAATGCAGGTCAGTGACCCCATCGTAAGAGACACCCCACCAAACCATGACTGAAGCTGGGTGATGACCCTTTTCTATCCTTAGGATCAGTTCAAATGCTTCCTTAGATGACCGCGCATACAATCTATCATTTTGCTTGTTAAATTTTTCCTGCACGGTACAAATTTTTTCATCGGTGAACAAAATTTTTCTGCGCAAGTTCTCAGCGTGCTTCACCAAAAGACGTTTGGATTTTTTCAATCCTATTTTTTTCAGTTGCAGTCAATAAATGTCCAGTACGTCGTTTGAAAGCCCCAAGTCCCAAGTCTTTTATAATGATTCGACTCATGGACTTTTGCGTGATATTCATTTCACGGCCATGATTTTCTGTTTTCGGGGCGGATTTCTGTGAATTTCATGCGGTGGCGGTCTTTTACATCTCCAGTCTCCTCAAACAGTTTTATGCATCGGAAGACGAACATGCGGCTAATCCCTAGTGGCCAGAGCGTTTTGAAATTTTTTTTTTCATTTCACACGGTTCTCATTTTCTGACCATTCCATGATAAAAGTTGAAACAATTTTAAAATCCCGTTACAGACTAACGCTATTGAGGTTAGCTTTCAAAACCCATATGACATTAACGGGGCATGTTCAGTTCTACTATTGAAATGGGTGTGTTAAATGTTGTAACAGTATTTATGTCCCTACTAAGTATAAAACTCGGAAGCAGTTTGTCCATTAATGGGCCGACTAACCGGCTTCTGTTGAATTTCCAATGTTTTGTAAGCATTATTTCCTATTTTTTTTGGCGATTTTTAATATCAGCGAATACTTCAGAATTGGGCTGCATACTACCATTTGCTTTCGGCTTGTTCCTCAAAAATGTGATATTTCAAAATAATGGCGTGGAAAGCTTCATACTTACAGGTAAGACAATATATGTATCCGGCAGTCTTGCGCGTATTCTCTCTACAATTTCGTATATGCCATCGGCTATCTCTTCCGGTTTGTTTTCCACATTATTGGTGCCCACATGAAGTACGACGATTTTTGGCTTTACGTTATCTAATTCACCATTTTCAATGCGCCACAAAACATTCTCGCAGCGATCACCTCGTATACTAAAGTTAAGGCAGTGCATGGGGGCGAAATAGTCGTGCCATGTCTCCGTATCCTGTAAAGTTTCGAGTATGCAATCACCCACAAAAATGACGTCAGGATCTTTTTCACGACATTCGGAGATGAAACGTTTGTGTATGCTATAGTAACCAATAACAACGAAAGTAAATTAACCTCATCGATTACAAAGTACGGAATCTCGAAAAAGTATTCCAACACTACTACACTACCTGATCCATCTATCGTCTCCTTCACAGTCTTGTCTTTGAGTGGCGACCAAACAAGGATTCATTACGTCTTCAGTGTATTCAAAAACAATCTGACGTTTCCTTAAGATTATATTTTATCAAAGAATCAATATAATGTTGTTTTCTATAACGGCGGTATTTTTTAGTTAATCGTCTCGTCGTCTATAATTTCTCCTATTTTGCCAATAATTTAACAATTCTACAATAGCGATTGGCAAATCGATTTCGATTTTATAGAAAAGATATGAAATCGTTCATATAATCGATTAATCAAGTAGGTAGTTAATCGAAAATTCTCTTTGATGTGAATCTAATCTAAATCGTAGGATTTAACCAAAGACGATCAATTTTACAAAGGTTCGGGCACACTGAAGCTTTTTTTTCTTATGCCATAACCACACACATCGTTACCGTTGTGCGACTAAAGTGGCAATTTGACTCTTTTTGGAAGCCTTGCGACTTTTGCTGCCCCTTTTTTGCCACTTTTTTAAATTTTTGCTACTTTCCACAACTAGAAATGTGTGTTGATTTGCTTTTAAAAGATATGCGTATTCTTCTTTCTAGGGTTAAGGATTGCTCCGGGGAAAAACTAATATAATTAATGGATTTATAACCTGGCGCTAACGCTAGGCATTATGGGTACTCGTACTAGTGTGTCAGAGCATATATACATATGTGTAATACACACAGACTAACAGTCCAGCCGCACATCTCTGAAACGCACATATTACATCCAGTCTTGAGGAAATTTGGAACATTTCATTAGGATTGATCAGTAACTGGAAATGCTTCGTAGAATAGCCATTACAACAGTGTGCTTTTAGGGTAAAAATGCCAACAGTTCCGAACATTTGTAAAATGTATCATGTAAGCCGTAAATGAGCCGCGGTTGTCACGGTGCTTTCGATGCCGAAAATGTATCAAAAAATTCTATTGTATCATCTTTTGCAACCTTGATTTGAAGTGGACGAAAGTGGAAATTTAACAACAAACCCAACGAATCCATATGAAATTATTTTTAAAATCTGTATATGTATGTGATGCGCAATAGGTCCGCAATAGAAAGGGACCTAAGGGTAAAAACCAGTTTTGTTCAGGAGAGCCATTTTAAAGATTTTAATACGTGTATCTTTGGTGTATCATCGTGGGATCGGTCTCATTCGATGCTCAGATGTTGTCCACATCAAAAAAAAAGTGAAAATTGATTGTTTTACCCTTAGGTCCCTTTCGCTATGCGCTGTCACATATATTAAGAACCCGGTTCATGAGCACAAAAGCCATCTGCGCATCCAGTAGAGCAGGGTATAATACATACATATATGTATAGTCTGCCATGCTCGACTTTTGATGTTTGGCTTCTCTGAAAGCACGATATCGTTCAAACGGATCAACCTAGTTTTCAGAAATTTTGCATGATGCAGGCTTATGGTCACAAGCTGTTGGGGATTGCAAATGGGCGAAATCGGACCAGGGGAAAAACGTTTTTCCCTTTTTAAATACCTCAAAAAAGAGCTAAGCTGCTGAAAGGCTAGGCTCAGGTGGCATGCATGGCCAAAACCGGCGATTAATAGTCAATATGTACATATGGGTACTAAAATTAAAGCACATTTTGCTACATTTTTGTTCGCTCTATTATCGTATAGTAGAGGTTACATGAGGATCAGAAATTGAATTGTTTTTTAGTTTAAATGTGTATTTTACCTCCGATTTCATGGAATTTAGTTTTTACTGTGATGTTTGTTGCTTTTCTTATTAAATTTTAATGTATTGTTTTAATTAAATTATCTTACGAAAAGGTTGCGACTTTTTTTTTAAAAATACCCTTTTTGTGCCACTTTTTTAAAAATAATCCCCTTTTTGTGCTACCTTTTGAAAATTTTCAACGGTAACCCTGTCCACACATCTTATGCCATGTCCATACATCGCGAATTAAGGTCCAATTAGTCTTGACGGTTGATGGTAGGCAATCAGTTGTTTAAGTTGGGGTGCATGTGTTAGAGAGAGGTAACTACAATTCGACGGTAGACTTCTGCAGGTTGCAGAGTCAACGGTCAAGACTAATTGGACCTTACCTAATTCGCTCTCTGAATTACTTACGCTAATTACCATGTTTACATTAAACGTACTTATTTCGATATGACTGTTGCTTTTGCTTAGGTATTCCAAAGAAAAAAAAAATTGTTTGTTTACATTACAATTCTTCTTTTTTTTCAATCTATAGAACTGAATTCCTCTTTTTTAATTGGGCTATGAGCTCCAATGGAAAGTACAAAATTTAGCAATAAATAATAGATATATACAGGCATGTCACCGAACACAATTCCGATCCAAAGTGGTTTTAATTCCATATTTTGCTTCCTCAGAAAACTAATTCCGAAACAAAATAAACACAAAAAACTTTGATAAAAGTACTTTTTTTGAATAAAGATTATTGTAAAATTTAATGACTTTAAATTTTTGCTTAGTTAACATCTATTTTAATAAATCTTTTATATTTTCAATAGTACTAAGACAATAATACAAGCCAATTAATTGCCTTGAACGAAATAAACTAAACCCATAAAAACGTTGGAAAATTAATTTGTTATTTGTATTGTTTGTGATCGTCTTTTGTTGTGGCGTGTAATATTCTGGCTGACGAAAATAAAACATATATGAAATGTGAGTATTTTATAAGTTGTCCCCAATATTTTCATTTACAAACATATATTTTAGGAAAAAGCATAGAAACGGTGCTCAAGATAAAATTTTTGTCGAGTTCATGAAGTGCCACAATGATATAGCCAGAGGATTCGTGAAGGGTGATCGTTTGGTTGTGGAAGCGCTTTTGATAGAATTAACTCAAAAATTGAATTCTTCCGGACCACCACGCAAAGATTGTCAAATATAGAAGAAACCCTGGGCGGACTGGAAAACTTACGTGAAGAAGAAACTGTGCCACAGCAAAAACGAAAATTGAAAAACAGGTGGTGACACATATAACAAATATGTATTGTCCGAGGTTGGGGAAGTTGTTGTTAAAGTCTCCGGAATGCAGAGAAGTGTATAAGGCGTTGCTGGCGCCAAAAGATTTGGTAAAGCGGATCTAATCGCGTACATTTGTGAATCTGACAAAGAAAAAGAAGGAAGATTTTGATTTTACTCCCTCAACATCTGACAGTGTTACGGAAAAAGAAAACGATTTGACAAGAAAGCAAACTGTAACACCATCAGCTTCAACGTGGCGTCTTTCCCGCACACCATCTCCTACTCCTAAGCGCCACAGATCACGTACTCCACATGTATCCCGGAATTGAGCAGCCTTTTAGTAGAAGAAAATAAACACTTGGGAAAAATTGCTAAGTTGCTGGAAGAGCAAATGTCGACAACAAAGTGAAAAATATTGTCCGTCTTATGGAAGAACAGAGCGATAAAATGCGAAACCAAAATGAAAAATTAGATAAGCTCATATGCATAGAGTTGTCATAGCAAATTCGAATAACCAGGGTTTTTAAAATTTTCGGAATTACCTAAATCGATCGGAATCTGAAGAAGGTAAAACAAAACTGACCGGAATGGCACGTACGGAATTAAAATCATTCATTTCATTTCTTTACTGACATGTAAATTACAATATGCATCAAAATGTTAAATAGATCATCATAAACTACTAGAAAAAATTCAGTATAAAATCAAAAAATAATATAAATTAAAATAATCCTAATTTTTCATAATAAAAGAGAAAAAAACTTGATGAAAGCATATATGTAAGTGAAAATCAAGAAACCAAAGAAAAAACATATAAATAAAGCATCCGAACGATTTCTGTGACAGGCCAGATACATTGCTTTTGGTTTTTTGCAGTAAGGTGAATAGAAAAAGAGAGAGAGTAAATGGGAGCAGAGCAGTGTTTTTACATTTTTATTTTGACAGCAGCTTCGATACTTTTCAATAAGAATTAGAGAAGGCAGTGTTTCTTCGTCCAATTAGTCTTGACGGTTGATTCTGCATGAAAAATGCAACCTCAACTGAAATAGCTGATTGTCAAACGTCAAGACTAATTGGACCTTAATTCAGAAGGCAATTCAAAATGAATTATGTACCACCAAACAACCTAATTACACTTCGATTTTTTTTTAAACTTTCGGGCATATCCGATTGCTCGGGACCGGGCGCAACACGGTTAATAGAGATTTTAAAAACAAATAACCTTTGCTGATTTCATTCACTTTTATTAAGATCATATGAGTTTTTATCTATATATTAATTTAAATTCAAGTGCAGATAATTTTGTAAAATACACGCATACAGATTTTCATTTAAAGTATTTTTGTACTTTGGATTTTCTGCTTTTTTAGGGTATGCTTTTTTTCAAACCTTCCTAGGAATCACTTTCCGAGCCATATTTTGAAATTGTTGCCTTATTTTATACTGAATTTTTGCTAGTAGTTTATGATGTTCTATTTAACATTTTGACGCTTATTGTAATTTACTTATATATTAGGGCTTTTTTTATTCAGCACTACAATATCATTCACTTATTGTACACTTTAAACATAAAAGCAGCTTTAGTTTGCGCGGGCCTTAAAAAATGTTTTCTGCACTGCTGACTGATTTGAGAATAGTTTCCCATTGTATCTTAATGGGATGTTGTGGAAATAATGTATTTGAATGTTTAAAAAAAACTGTGGTTTATAAAATAAGTTTAATAAAAGAATTTTTATAAACAAAAATGAAGTAAAACGTCGTAAAGTTGACCTAGACCTTTTACATGTACCCTCCATTGTCCGTTAATAATGCGCCAAAAATTTTACGTTTTGTTGTCCTATTCGGACCAAGGGTCCATCCCTACTCTCAGCCAAAACTTCTAAATTACTCTATATATATTTGGATTGGTAGCAAAATTTACTTTACTTTAAAACAAATTAAGTGAATAAATTAAGTTCAGGCATTCCGAAGCTTACGTCCAATATGAACATTTTGTCAAGGGGGCGTGGCAAGGAATCTTATAAATTATACCAACATCATAGATACTAACTATTGTCATGTCCGTATAAGTTCTCGAGATATAGCCTTTCAAAGTTCGGGGTTGTATGGAAGGGGCCACAACCTTTTGTGCAATTAAAACAATATAATCTTTTTTTTAGTTCTACTGGATGTAAATATGGCTAGGGAGCTAATCGCGTTAAATTACATGTGTATATGCATACATTTTTATTATTAAAGTTTATTATAGATTTAAGTTTTTCTATTTGGGAATGTATTGCTAAGTAATACGGTTTTTTTGGCCCTGTGGGCTTTTGTATTACTATATGAATAAATAAATAAAAAAAATAATATGAAAAATATTTATTTGATTCATTCATTCATTCATTGATATTTAAAAAGTAACCGAGCCTTTAGGCCTTATATAGTTACAAAATTCTGTTAAAAATTCGTTGGTAATCATTTATTTGATTCTGTTAAAAATTCGTTGGTCATTTCTTTGGCCATAAATTCGGCTTTTTAAAGGGGGGAGAGAAGTCAAAATATATTTATTTTTCAGGTATCCACTCAGTATTTTGAGGTGTTGCAAAAAGAATGACAAAGTGAATATACCCTCTATCTAGGAGGTTAAACATGTAAGCGTATTTTTAGCTTGTCAAATAAAACTAGGGTTACAATAAAAACTGTTCGGAAAGGAGGAGATTTCAAAATATATTTATTTTTCAGGTATCCACTCAGTATTTTGAGGTGTTGCAAAAAGAATGACAAAGTGAATATACCCTCTATCATGGAGGTTAAACATGTAAGCGTATTTTTAGCTTGTCAAATAAAACTAGGGTTACAATAAAAACTGTTCGTAAAGGAGGAGATTTGGCAATTTTTCCAACTGCAATACAGCTTAAACCTATTGAAATTTTATTTTTCCGGGCCACCATTCTCGTGCGCAGTACGATGCGTCTGCAAATCTTCCTCTTTGTAAAAGCCTTTACCGCAGATGTTGCAAATATGCGGTTTATCACCCAGATGGCGCTTCTCGTGGTCTACCAGATTCTTCAAAGTTATGAAGCGTTGAGAGCAGTAGGAGCACACATGTTTGCGCAAGGTTTTATCGTGATTTTTCATGTGCGACCGAAGGCTCTCCTCCTGCGCAAAGGTCTTATGGCATACCTCACATGTAAAAGTACGTTCGCCGGTATGCAAGCGTTCATGACAGACCTTTGCGTTGCGGGTGCTAAATCTTTTGGGGCAGTATGCGCAGGGAAAACGTCTTTGGCCCTCATGTACCGCCTTGACATGCCGTGAAATTGCGTTCTTGTGATTGAAAACTTGCGGGCATTGAGGGCACGGAAATTTCTCTAAATTTGGAATGTGAATACGCATGTGGGTCTGCAATTCCCTGCGCGTTACTTTGGCTACACCACATTCTTTGCAGACATGCTCCTTTATTTGTTGATGTCGCTTTAAATGTTCGATGAGGGCACGTTTGGAAGTATAATTGCGCAAGCATATGTTGCATGTATAATCACCGGACTCCAGTTCCGCTTGACGTGGTATTACCTCTTTTATGTTCGGCTTGTCATCAACTTGAGTAATATCAGGCGGGACATTTATGTCATCTATAGTACATTCTAGATTATCCTGATACTCTTCCATATGCTGAGAACGTTTGTGTTTATACAAATGATTGTACCTTGTAAATGACTGTGAGCATGTAAGGCATTGGAAGGGTTTTTCTTCACCCATGTGTATGCCGCGCACATGGGCGTCTAGATATATTTGTTTGTAGAATTGTTTATTGCACATCGAACAGTGCAGAGATCTCTTGTGATTACGATCGCGCTTTGTAAGCACCAAATATTTGGCTGGTTTCCCTTCGACAGTGTACATAGACGAACTGGACGTGTTAGCGGCCCCGTTAGAAAGATAAAGCTCCTCGTCACCCGCATCATCCTCGTCGCTGCAATTTGTTGTAGACTGGTGTTGAGTATTATTCTCACTCCCTTCATCGACAAAGGGTGATGGCGATAAGAGCTGTGTTTCGGTTACTTCAAAGAAGGGATCCGTTTTAATGTTTATGGGTATGTTGGCTAATTCTGGAAGTATCTAAAGAGGAAGAGAAATACGACATGGAAGAGGTTTAAGACTTCTATTTTATCTTAGAACTTAAAATGCCAGACTTACCAGTTGGTCATCATCATTATCAGCATCATTATTATGTTCCGTTTTAACACATACATCATCATCAGATACTATTTCCCTTTTCACTTCCGCTTCGATCACATCCGCCGGCATAATACAGGCATTCCTGTCCTCAATCAGCATATCGTACAACTTCGCAGTATTATTCAAAGTTAACTTACGAAAGTCGTCATATTCCATTAATTTTGTGAAACACAATTGACACAAAAGTTTGGGAAACACCTCAATCTCTTTGGCAACATCCAAAGAGGTAAATAAAACAAATAAATGGCTTAAATTTGGTAACAAATTGTAAGACATTTCACAGTCCTCCATTGTCTCTATAGCTGTGGTTATTTTTAACGATTTCAAACATACTCGACATAATTGTTGCAAGTTTCTACGTTTTACTGCACTCATGTTTTAGTAATTATTTACAAATATTTTGGATATTACAGTTACGCACAAATCGATATCACAGAAAATAACAACAGTGATGATAAAATTGGCACAACGTACTTTTCTTGGTACTCACATGCGAAGATAATAAATTGAACGCAATGGTGCTTCTTCTTGAAAAATTTGAGAAACACAACAATCATTACGGAAGAGCTCGTTTTTGCATTTAAAGTGTGCGAATTTAGCGTGCTTTGTGTTTTTTGTGTTTCAATTTTGCTTTTTTGAGTTGCTGTTATTGTGTTCAAACGAAAGTGGATAAATAAACCCAAAATTTTTGCGTTACTGAGTGCTGTTTTTCTACATTATTGCAAAGAAAAAGTATATCGCCCATCATGTACAATTTATTATCTTTGCTATGGAGTTGCCGACTTAGTCGGCAAAAATTAAAAAATTGTTTTTTGATCGTTTTTGTCACTTATTAATCAATGTATCAATGGCGACTAATGTTTGTTTAAAGACTGAGGCCACTTCGCTTCTGGATATCGTAGTGTGTGGTCCTACGCCCTACTATGGTTTCTGTTGGCGGGGCCACAAACTTTTGTGCAATTTTAAAACAATATAATCTATAATAATATGATTATTATTTATTTGATTCTGTTAAAAATTTGTTGGTAATCGTTTATTTTATTCTGTTAAAAATTCGTTGGTCTTTTCTTTGGCTATAAATTCGATTTTTAAAGGGGAATTTAAGAATTTAAGAGAATTCAAAATATATTTATTTTTGAGGTATCCGTCCAGTATTTCGAGGTGTTGCTAAAAGAATGGCAAAGTGAATATACCCTCTATGATGGAGGTTAAACATGTAAGCGTATATTTAGCTTGTCAAATAAAACCAGGATTACAAAAAAAATTGTTCGGAATGGAGGAGAATTTGCAATTTTTCTCACTGCAATACAGCTTAAACCTATTGAAATTTTGTTTTTCCGTCTTCGGCACAATAGTAACTATAGACGAGGATAAAAAGGGTTTAAAGTTGTCAACAGTTGACAGCGATAATCAGACGGACGACATTGTTTTGTTAATTGACAACCCCTGAAGATGATTGACGAAGTCAATCGAAATATTGGGATAAATAAAACTAAAACAACACAGAACAACGAGTTTAAATAAATGACCTCAAGCCGAAAAATAAGTTTATAAAATAACAACACTAAAGGTCAACTATTCACTTACAACACGTTTTATAATTTTCTAAATAATTATGCATTATTTTACAAGAAATATAAGTTGCTAAAGGAGGTCAAATTTAATTTTTTTGAAAAATGAGGGAGGAAGATTAAGAAGACGACACGCCGACTGACGTGGTATAGTGCTTTTACTCCTGCTAACGCAGGTAAAGTTTTTTCTGATAAAAGGTAAAACCGACTGTTTCTGATCAAATCTTTAAGGCCTGGGCACTTTAAAGCTTTTCTTATGCAGCGCTTTTCTTAAGTTTCGGTAGGATAAAAACTAATGAATTAAGTTGAAAGTGTCCAATAAGTTAAAGATAATGCAGTGCCAGAATTTAAAAGCCATACTTTGATTATAAGTTTTGAACACTTTTGCCTATAGTCGAAAAAACGCATCGTAATAAAAAAGCTTCAGTGTGCCTCAGCCTTTTTTTGGTTTTTAATGTAAATAGCGGAGAACTTTATCTCATATACAAGGTTGATAAATCGAAGGCTAACCAAGCCGTATTCTTTTCAATGAAGATTAATGATTAAAACTTTTATAATACAGTTACGATAACTGTAGTTATAAGAAAAACTTAATTACTCCGCCAACAGAAACCGCAGTAGGGCGTGCGAACACACTATGATATCCAGAAGCGAAGTGACCTTAGCCTAAACAATCATTAGTCGCCATTGATACATTGATTAATTAGTGACATAAACGATCAAATTATAAAATTTTTAATTTTTGCCGACTAAAGGTCCAATTAGTCGTGGCGGTGGACGGTAGGCAATCAGCTATTTCAGTTGAGGTTGCATTTTGCATTTGTTAGAGGGAGATAACTACAGTTTGACGGTTGACGACGGTAGACTTCTGCAGGTTGCAGAAACAACCGTCAACCGTCAAGACTTATTGGACCTTAAACCGGCAACTCCATATGAGCAAAGACGATATATTGTATGTATATGATGGGCGATAAGCTTTTTCTTTCCAATAATTTAGAAAAAACAGTACTCAGTAACGCATACATTTTGGGTTTATTTAACCACTTTCGTTTGATCACAAGAACTCAAAAAGCAAAATTGAAACACAAAAAACACAAAGCACACTAAATTCGCACACTTTTAATGCAAAAAACAGCTCTTCTATAATGATTGCTGTGTTTCTCAAATTTTTCAAGAAGAAGCATATCGGCCATTGAGTTCAATTTATTGTTTTCGCATGTGAGTACCAAGAAAAGTACGTTGTGCCAATTTTATCATCACTGTTTGTTGTTATTTTCTGTGATATCGATTTGTGAGCGAACTGTAATATCGAATATATTTGTAAATAATTACTAAAAAAATGAGTGCAGTAAAACGTAGAAACTTGCAACAATTATGTCGAGCATGTTTGAAATCGTTAAAAAATACCACAGCTATGGAGACAATGGAGGACTGTGAAATGTCTTACAATTTGTTACCAAATTTAAGCCATTTATTTGTTTTATTTACCTCTTTGGATGTTGCCAAAGAGATTGAGGTGTTTCCCAAACTTTTGTGTCAGTTGTGTTTCACAAAATTAATGGAATATGACGACTTTCGTAAGTTAACTTTGAATAATACTGCGAAGTTATACGATATGCTGAATGAGGACAAGGACAGGAATGTCGGTATTGTGCTGGCGGATGTGGTTGAAGCGGAAGTGAAAAGGGAAATAGTATCTGAAGCTGATGATGATGTATGTGTTAAAATGGAACATAATAATGAAGTTGATAATGATGATGACCAACTGGTAAGTCTGGCATTTTAAGTTCTAAGAAATAGAAGTCTTAAACCAGTCCCATGTCGTATTTCTCTTCCTCTTTAGCTACTTCCAGAGTTAGCCAACATACCCATAAACATTAAAACGGAGCCCTTCTTTGAAGTTACTGAAACACAGCTCGTATCGTCATCTCCCTTTGTCGATGAAGGAAGTGAGAATAATACTCAACACCAGTCTACAACAAATTGCAGCGACGAGGATGATGCGGATGACGAGGAGCTTTATCTTTCTAACGGGGCCGCTAACACGTCCAGTCCGTCTATGTACACTGTCGAAGGGAAACCAGCCAAATATTTGGTGCTTACAAAGCGCGATCGTAATCACAAGAGATCTCTGCACTGTTCGATGTGCAATAAACAATTCTACAAACAAATATATCTAGACGCCCATGTGCGCGGCATACACATGGGTGAAGAAAAACCCTTCCAATGCCTTACATGCTCACAGTCATTTACAAGGTACAATCATTTGTATCAACACAAACGTTCTCAGCATATGGAAGAATATCAGGAAAAGCTAGAATGTACCATAGATGACATGAATGTCCCGCCTGATAATACTCAAGTTGATGACAAGCCGAACATAAAAGAGGTAATACCACGCCAAGCGGAACTGGAGTCCGGGGATTATACATGTAACATATGCCTGCGCAATTATAGTTCCAAACGTGCCCTCCTCGAACATTTAAAGCGACATCAACAAATAAAGGAGCATGTCTGCAAAGAATGCGGCGTAGCCAAAGTAACGCGCACGGAATTGCAGACCCACATGCGTGTTCACATTCCAAATTTAGAGAAATTTCCGTGCCCTCAATGCCCGCAAGTTTTCAATCACAAGAACGCAATTTCACGGCATGTCAAGGTGGTACATGAGGGCCAAAGACGTTTTCCCTGCGCTTACTGCCCCAAAAGATTTAGCACCCGCAACTCAAAGGTCTGCCATGAACGCCTGCATACCGGCGAACGTCCTTTTACATGTGAGGTATGCCATAAGGCCTTTGTGCAGCAGGAAAGTCTTCGGTCGCACATGAAAAATCACGATAAAACCTTACGCAAACATGTGTGCTCCTACTGCTCTCAACGCTTCATAACTTTGAAGAATCTGGTGGACCACGAGAAGCGCCATTTGGGCGATAAACCGCATATTTGCAACATCTGCAGTAAAGGCTTTTACAAAGAGGAAGATTTGCATACGCATCGTACTGCGCACGAAAATGGTGGCCCAGATAGGTCTGGTAAAAGATACAATAACGACTTCAGTGAGCTGGAACAGCCTACAGATAGCGGTTCACAAAGTAGTAATTAATAAACAATGTACATACCTGCGTATGCAAGTATTTTGTAATAGGAATAGACTAATTAAACTTGCAAATAAAAATTTCAAACCTTATTAATAATCAATTCCTACAAACTGTGGTGCCTTTTAAGCCATTGTTTGATATTTAAGATCGATACACAATTTATAAACCCATTTCTCAACTACTTATACATATTAAGAAAATTGATTTTGTTAAATTAATATACTTAGAATACTTAAACCTCTCGATACCTATCTCGAGTACAAGTAGTTGGACTTTCTATGATCTCAACTTACATAAGCAAGAAACAGATCTTTACCAAAAAAAAAGATCTTTATTTACATTAGTAGAGTGGGGATGCTGGAGGTTATATAAGTCTCGGCCTGGCCGAACTTATTGGAGTTTTTACTTGTTATATTGACATCTCCAAGTACACTAGGGGTGAGATAGTGCACGAGTTTTCGATTTTGATACGGCTCACCCCCTTATTTTGTGGGGTTTGGAAAAAATGCATGAGCCAAAAAATGGGGGAGGGGGATCGGGGCAAGTGACAGCTCATCAAGGTCAAAGGTCGTGGAAAAATATTCACAAAAAGCCCCGCAACTACCTAGGAGTCGCACCTAGAGGGGTAAAATGTATGACCGAACCACATTATTTTTTCCAAACTACCCCCTATCTTCAACCCCTAAGGGAGCTACACTACAAATAATAATTTTTTTAAATTTTCGGCGACGACTTCAAGTAATATAAATTTGCCCTTATGATGATGAAAAATATTGTTACTTGTCGTTGCTGAAAGTCGGAAGAAATATCCATCACATGAAAAAATTAAATTAATTTGACTAACATTTTCGAACTATAAAAAGTTTCGAATTTTAAATATGTACAAGTATTTTTACTTTTAATAAAAGCGAAAATAATTTATCATCAATAACAGAAAATATTAATTGGTGGGGAATTTAGTTTTGTTTGGTCGTTTTAAGTGCATTTTGCATTGGACTTTTCTTATGGGTTAGCGATAGTGTGGACTTGTTCTGAGAAACTGTTAGAATTGCAGAAATATTGGGGGTGGAAAAAATATTGGGATGGAAAAATTATTGGCGGTCGGTCATACATTTTACCCCTCTAGGTGCGACTCCTAGGTAGTTGCGGGGCTTTTTGTGAATATTTTGTTTCTCAACATTTTCGCAAGTAAGTCTTATCGTTTGATATCAAATTTTCGTCATTTGTGGAGTGCATATTTAAAATATAAGATTGCATCATATACAAAAGAACCTTAATGAAAATCAAGCATAATTTCATGAAGTGGGCATATAATGTTTGGTCTGACCAAATCTTATATTTCCTACATCGTGGTAAAATAGATTAAATTATTTAATACCATAGTGTTGCTATTTACTACATACATAGAAATATCCTTTTGAACAAAGGACGGATGCTGTTGACATTAAAGATCGGTTCAGATTTTGGCGTAGCTCCTGCGCCTTTTTTTAGAATAATAAATGTAGACATTTTAGTAAATTACCTGTATAACTATACTTATAGAGTATACGTCTTTATCCAAGCTATGTCCTAAAATGGCTACAACTATATAATTTCTAAGTTTTTTTCCAGTATCAAGTACAACAGCGCTTTTTTATGGCCAAAATTGACACATTTTGTTATCAAATGACTAAACTATTGCGGTTTTGGTATCCAGTCTAATTTATCTAGACTTGCAAAGTGATTTGAATCAAGCTTGAAAATTGCTATTGCGAAATGAAACAAAAAAATAAAATTAATATTTTTTACGCCAAAAAGTTACAAAATTTTTTATGAAAACACAACAAAGTTAAATAATAAATCTCAAAAATTACATTTAAATCAATTTAAATATTATTTTTACTTAATGAGATCGTTTAAATTGTCATAATAATGTCAAAGCGTTTTACTAAAATAATTATTTTTATTAAGTCTGACCATTATACAATTATAAAAGCAAAATTAAAAAAACAACACATAATTAGATGCCACCCGTTGACTTTCGATTGTCAAACTTAGATGGCGTAAACACACAACAAACTGCCTACTAAACGTGTGAAAATTTTGAATATGGGCCATGAACACTTTGTTTTAAAAATTTTAAGTTTTTAGGAAAAAAATTATTCAAGAATCACTTTCTTTCTATACATTCCAAGATTTCATATCAAACGGTTTTTTATAAAAGTTTTAAAGTTATCGCTTCAGCGACCACTTAATCGCTGGATAATCGAGCACCAAAAACAAGTGCAATATCAACAAAGAAAATGAGTAAAATGTACGTAACGTTTAATGAGATAAAGTTCTAAATAAAATGATTTAAAATCAGAATATGATGATTTTAGTGTGATGGGGGTGTGCACGACTATCATTCCAGTAAACCCAGGTTCAAATACGGGTAAGAACATCTAGCGGGTTTTCCACCTTGTATATGCAAGCGACGTTACGAGTAGGAGATTAATCTCCGAGCCATGTAAGAACTTATCTTCGAAATGCATTAGCCATTCGGAGCCGGCGTTAAACAGTAGGTTCCAGTAAGTATGTATAAGAATAATATTGTACACAGCTCATTAATTTGAGAGAAGTTTCCCTTTAACTAAGTACCTCAACAGCTAAAAAAAGGGGAAAAAACAACGAAAAACATTTTTGGGATGCCATATTTACCGAGTAATGGTTCCCTATAGTTTTGACATAAAATCGGATCCATCTTTGTTATACTTATTTATCCAGAAAGCTTTAGATGTCATCATCTTATCACCCAGTACCTTTTGAACTATACCAAATTTTTTTATGATAGTCTTTTGAGATAACTATCATAGAAACCTAGTTATTTCTTTTCATATTTTTTATCGTATCTCTCGTTTTGAGTGGTTGTTTTTTTAATGTTTATACTTATATATGGTTGATTTTGAGATTATTGGCCACTTTGTTGTCCTTGGTTGTTTCAAGCGGAAAAATTAAAATATATTATACTTCATTATTTACTATACAATAAATTTTATAGGACGTTTAAAGTCTTTAAAATTGTTTTTTAAAAAAATTATTTGTTCTTCGAAAAATTTCCTACCAAAGTGTTCAAATATCATTACCCTGGTTGTCCCTAGCACTACCTTTAATTGAAATTTTCTCAATTTTTTACAAAAATATTAATTATTTATTTAATAAAACCAGTCCATAGTAAAAAATAATGTTCAATTAAATTTGTTGCTCTTAACGATTATAATTTTTAATTCAATTTATATTTTTATGGATGTTTATTTTCTGTCCCTGAAAATACACAGTATTCCCCTGTAAAATCTAATATTCGCTAAAACTTAAATTACAAACCAATCCTGATTTTAAGCAACTTAAATATGATTGAACATTACTTGAGGTGGGTGCACATCTAATAGTTTTTTCGTCAACAGTCTTATTAAAATTAAGTAAGTCGTGTTTTGTAACTCGTAACGAACGTTCACACTTAAGTGGTTCATTCCCCTGTATTGTTTTTTAAAAAGATAATTAATACTTTTTATAATTTTTTAAGTGTTCTTTGTGTTTATTGCAAGTATAAACTTCAAGATCAAATCAATTTTGTAAGGGTAAGTACTTCAATAAACATTTTAGGGGGTTTTGTAGAAATTCATCATTCCCCTGCCAAAATTTTTCACAGGGGAATGACGATTAACAGATTTGTTCTTTTGTTATTTTACAAAAGTAATGAATTGAAATTAAATTGTTGAATTTCTCTGTTCAATGAGTCATTACCCTAGAGTACATATTTTTAAACTGTTGCTTGATTCCGTTAAAAATTAAAATTTTGATGTGTGCCTTTTAAAAATGACTAGTCTTTCTTAGAACTAAGACATCTACCTGAATTAAATATTAAATTCTGCAAAAAAATGGAATTCCAAAAATGATGTCGAAATTGGTCCATAATCCTAGAATCACCCATATAATTTCAAATTGTAAATATTCAAACAAATATTTCGAAATTTGTTGGAACTGGTCAATATTAATTTCTCTCATTTAAGGCTTGAACACTTAAGGTTATTTTATGCTGCCTATTTTTCTACTTCTGATATCCTAAAATCTTTGAAAAAAGTTTCAAAAACTCAAAAACATGGCTTTTCTATATTGAAACTGCACCATGAATTTTTTTGTAAGTTAATATATGTTAAAAATATTTCAGCGCACAGAAAAAGCTTAAGTGCGCCCGGGTCTTTACATATGTGACAGAGCATAGAGAAAGTGACCTAAGGGTAAAAAAATAATTTTCACTTTTTTTTGGTGTTAAAATGGCTCTCCTGAACAAAACTGGTTTTTACCCTTAGGTCCCTTTCACATATATAAAATAACTTCGTATGCGCCTACCAGCAAATTTAGTATTTTTTTTCTTATTTATTTCATAGTGAATTTTTTCGCCGCCTCACAAAATAAAAACTCACGCTCCAGTGTGCTCGGGCCTTTACTGTAGGCACTACGTATTTACCACAACTGAAAAGTGGAATATATGGAACCAAAGACGATAAATGGTACAAGATGGGTGGTATGTTTCTTTTTTGCAATAATGTAGAAAACCAGCATTCAGTAACGCACAAATTCCCGTTTTATTTATCCACTTTTGTTAGATCACCAGAATTAAAAAGGCACAATTTAAGCACAAAAAATTCGCACACTTTTAATTTTAAAAACAGCAATCCCAAAATGATTGTTGCTCATTTCGCCTAAATTCTACAGTTTATCGTCGTTGCATGTAAGCAACAAAATTTAAAGTAAAATTCGGTTGCCGCAATGATAATTTTTCTGCGTGTTATGGTTACATGGTCGTATTTTGCAGTCATCTGCTAAAAAAACACATTTACGCGGCCGGCCAAATACAGCCGTGCCGCCGAGATTTTCCAATAAGCAATAAACAACTCTGATATCGCTTTTGAATTTAACGATTTTATCCCCAGAAGTTGGCGTTTTTGTGGCGTAATAGTTATTGGTTGACATCACCAACAATTGCATTAGTGAAAAATTTTGGAACGAAGGAAGTCTCTAGAAAATAATTCTTCACTTTAATTCGATATAAATCGTAAAAAATAGAACATTTGATACTAGAACCAATCTCTTGGTGTAAATAAGTGTTTATTTGGACGATTTTTGAAGAATATTGTAAGATTGATAGTTAAAAAGCAGCATTGAAAATATAAAAAAAAACATGGCGGCTCCCTTTGCTCACGAGGATTTGGAAAAATTGAAGAAGTTCATTGAGTTTGTATCGGAAAACCCTTTGATACTCAATATGCCCCAATTGGCATTCGTCAGGAAGTTCATCGAGCAATTTGGTGGCACAATACCAGTGGGTGAATTCCAAATGCCGGCCGGAGGGTGAGTAGTAGTCATCGTGCCTAGTAGCTTGTTTGCATTAATGACCCCGCATGTGTGTGTATAATATGAAAGTATGAGTTTTCATTGTTCTTTATTTAATTTTACATTGTAGCAAATGTCCCTTCGGTGGCGATGCCAAGGCCGAATCAAAATCATGTCCACACCCTCCTCCACCAACAAAGCCAGAAGAAGATGTGGAACCAGAACCTGCTCAGGAGGAATCGGAAGAATCCGAGGTGGAATTGGATATGGAAGGTATGTACACAAGCGAATTGAAGTCTTAAAAATGTAGAAATAACATGATAATTTTACACATGTGTCATATGTACACACTACGTGCATATGTAGGTATGGAATTGACTTACACACTTGTTCTTGCACATTAAAGGCAAAGTTCAAGCATTTCTTTCGTTCGCAATTATATGTGTAAAATGTTTTTGTATTGCATAATATCGATTTATTTCGCCTGGAAAAACAAGAAAACGTTTTAAGAGCATATCCTCTCGTTCTTTACATGCCTATGTTACGTTGTTGACATCGTCGCGGCTGTCAACAATAACCGCACAGAAAAGATGACAACAAATATATCTGCGTAGGTGCGCATTAAAAACCAAAAAAAAAATATTATAAACGGCAAGGTACATCTTGTCTACTCGTATCGTGTGACCGGAACGATAAATAAAAAGTTAGGCAACAAATTACTATATCGGGCGTATCAACAAAGAATTGGAACGTGCCCTCCGTTCAAATAAGCCAGAAGCAAAGAATGTTTATACGACAGGGATGTAAAAGTTTATACTTGTGTACTTTTTTGATATATTTTCGGCATCGAAAGTACCGATCTGTCGTATTTTGCGATGTTTGTAACTCTCTAAAGGAATGATTATACTGATACTCTCTAACTGCATTGACCAATGTGCGTTAGATGAAACTTGGTACTTATACTTAGTAGGGACATAAATACTGTTACAACATTGAACACACCCGTTAATGTCATATGGGTTTTGAAAGCTAACCTTAATAGCGTTAGTCTGTAACGGGATTTTAAAATTGTTTCAACTATCATCATGGAGTGGTCAGATAATGAGAACCGTATCGATGTAATAGCGCTTTAAAAGTGTGAAATGAAAAAAGCGATATTTTCAAAACGCTCCGGCCACTAGGGATTAGCCGCATGTTCGTCTACCGATGCATAAAACTGTTTGAGCAGACTGGAGATGTAAAAGACGGCCACCGGTCGGGCCGCCCACGCTCTGTTCGAACACCGCATGTCTTCAAAGCCGTTAAATCAAGAATTCGCCGATATCCGCTCCGAAAACCGAAAATCATGGCCCGTGAGATGAATATCACGCTAAAGTCCATGAGTCGAATCATTAAAAAAGACTTGGGACTTGGCGCTTCAAACGACGTACAGGACTTTTATTGACTGCAGCTTTAAAAAAAAAATAGGATTGAAAAATGCAAACGTCTTTTGGAGAAGCACAGAAAAATTTTGTTCACCGATGAAAACATGTTTACTGTTTAGGAAAAATTTAACAAGCTAAATGATAGATTATGCGCGGTCATCTTAGGAAGCATCTGAACTGATCCCAAGGGTGGAAAAGGGTCATCACCCAGCTTCAGTCATGGTTTGGTGGGGTGTCTCTTACGATGGGGTCACTGACCTGCATTTCTGCGAACAAGGAGTCAAAACATCGGCCAAAGTTTACCAAGAAACCGTTTTGGAAGCTGGTGTGAAGCCTCTGTTCCAAAACCAGCCATGGACTTTCAGCAGGATTCTGCGCCGGCCCATAAGGCTAAAACGTTCCAGGCCTGGCTTTGAAACAATTTGCCAGCGTTCATTTCCGCTGAAGAATGGCCCTCAGGCAGTTCAGATTTGAACCCGTTGGATTACAAATTGTGGACGGTTTTAGAGGACAAGGTTTGTCACATAAAATACCCCAACATTGGATCTCTTAAGACTGCTTTTGTTCGATCTGTGGCCAATGGACGAGGTTCGTGCAGCTATTGACGATTGGACAGCGCGACTTAAGGCGTGTGTAAAGGCAAAAGGCGGACATTTCGAATTGGCCAGTGCGACTTAAGGCGTGTGTAAAGGCAAAAGGCGGACATTTCGAATAAGTAGATTCTTTTTGGATACAATATACATCAATAAATATATTAAAAAAATATTTGGTCCAAAAACATTCAGTACTTTTTATTTTACATTATAAAACGTGTGTAACACTATTCCGATCTGTCGTCTTTTGTCTCTCTGAACGAATGTTTAAACTAATACTCTAACTGCATTGACCAATGTGCGTTAGATGGACCTTGGTATATTGTTCAAGTTGGCCCGTATTGGTCTATGTTTTGATATCATAAAAAGGTTGTTCCCGATGCAAGGTGTTGCAGCCTAGAATTCCAAAGCTACGCACAATCTTGATTAAACTCTTGTTAACCTGGAGCATGTCGGTCCATGTTTTTGAATAGCCACAAAGTGTTGCATAAAGCACTACCAGGCCTCTTAATAACCCCGACGAAATTTTACTTAATTGAATAATTAGACATAATTTAAGACAGCCCAAATGCCTATGACCACACACAAGGTTCTGAGATGAGGTTTTGCCATTTAAGAGTTACAAATTTGGTGCAATTCAGCTCAAATTTATTTATTTTTTATAAATCATGTTGGCCAATATTTTAACATAGCCTCGTTACAAATTAATTTTCAAATTAGAAGTCCAGCCGCTATACCGGAAACATTTTAAATTCCATCTCGCGTTAAGAGCGAACTATTCCTAGAGAAATAGGACCATATCGTTATGTTGGGTGGGCAATTAAAAATTTTAATTTTAAATCGGCTGTTATAAAAAAGTATTGATAATTTTTTCAAATTTCTGGTTTTATTGGAAATGTTGAACTTTGTCATTTAATAATGGGACACCATCGTTTTCGCTTCGTCTAATGGGCTGAAGATTGTTTGGCGGGAGATGAAGAATTTTACCGAAAAATCGTGTTTTCATAAAGCAAAACAGAGAACCTACACGTGACTATTGAGAAGCAAACGCATCCAAAACGAGTCACTGTTTGGTGTGGATTTTGGGCCGTTTTTCTGCGAAAATGAGGAAGGAGCCGCCGTTACAGTCATCGGTGGGCGTTTCCGCGCCATGCCCAATACATTTTGTTACCATGGACGACATTTGGAAATCTGAAATAGTATATTCTTCGCCTCAGAGCTGTGACTTAAACTCTTTGCTGTGGGGAGCCATTAAGGATAAGTGATATGCAAAGCATTCAGAGACAATTGAAGCGTTGAAACATGAAATCGATGTTGCCATTGAAGAGGTTCGACCCGAAACAATCAAAAATATACTGAAACATTGGGCTGATCGGATCGGATGAGGTACTGCCGAGCCAGTTGTTGTAGTCATATGAATGATATTGAGATCAATTATTAAAAGGCAAAGGTAAACTTTCCAATAAAACCAGAAATTTAAAAAAATTATTAACACTTCTTTTTACAGCCGATTCAAGTTTAAAATGTTAAATAGCCCATCCTGTATGTTTTCATAAAACCAAAACGAAATGTACTCGCTCTAACAGTATAAAGAACTTGCTTTAACTTTAGACAAAAGCGCAAATATTCAGATAGCAGAAGGGTATCCCATATTCGGCATATTTTGAAAACGAAATGTCTTTTAAGTTTTGCTACCTTCGGGATTGAATAAGTTAATTTTTAAATAGCGGAAAGTACAAAATGAGAAAACCTATATAACATACCTGTAATACGAGAAGGAAGGCCCTCTAGGAGACAAAAAATTGTCGCCTAAAACCCAAAGTGATGTGGGAACTCAGACTTCGGATGAAATGTCATCAAGAAGCAAAAAAAAGTAATGTGATCGTGACCCATGTAGCCCAGAACGTTCAGATTTTGACATCATGAAGTTGCATTCAGATAAAAGGTATTTTTTTTAAATAATTAAAATATACAATTAAAGGTAAATTAATTGTCGAGCTCGAGGTTAGTTTTAATAACAAATTACATCTTTAAATTGCAACATCTACAAAACAGAACTGTAACAATAATCACAACAACATTAAAAGCATCACTAATATACACTTCTTACGTGTAAAAAACATTAAAATTAAACTAGCGTAGTTTGACTACTCTCGTCCGTTGTTTGTTTTGCACCTCGAGCTCGATAATTAACTTACCTTTATTAAAATTTAAACAAAAAGTCGAACAACAAAATATCTATTAAATGAAATTGTTTTTAACTTTTGTGGACAAGCAGCATCTCTTGAAGTCAATTTTTATATATTATAGTATTATCCTCATTCTTTGATTCCTTTTGAAAATATCCTATTTTCTTTGCGTTTACCTAACACATTGTTAGAAAAAAACAAGCTTTTTTTGATAGCGGCTTGAAAATATTGCTTTAGTGCGCCTGTTCAAGACAACTAGTCTGTATATTACAATAGACTTAATTTATTAAAAAGGCTTGGAAAACGCGTCTATACTTTTCTTTTGATAGACATACTCATTCGACATCCCCATGGGAATTGGTGCAGTCTTTACACTTGGTTAAATTTTACAAAGTGGTTGGAATTGACTCAGCAGCGTTTTTTAAAAAATGTTTAAAAGTAATTGGAATATTTTTAGAAATTGAGAGCACCTGTTTAAAGTATATTGCTTATCATTGTAATAGGCTAGATTTTTTTTTTTTTATCAAATTGGCATGTTTTCATAAAGATTTCCTTCTTGCAATTCATGAAATGAGCACTGAATTAAAAAGACGAATCAGAACTTTTAAATTTGTATCTCTATTTTTGAGTTTCGTTTGAAAAAGTACCCACAATTAGAAAATGTAACTCACCATTGCCTTCTCTACTGCATCCTCCTGCAATTTTGAAAAGTTGAAGTGTCCACATGATTTTTTAAATTTTGTGGGCTCTTTTTAGACTGCAAGGGAAGAAGTATTGATACATTTATGTTGTTATTGATAATATTTTATTCAATCGACCTCTTTATCGATTTTACACGAATCTGCACTAGATCTATTACGTACAGTGCCCAATACTTTTAAATTGTTAGTGATAAAAAATACTACTTTTGTAATTATCTCTTTTTGAGTTCTTCCAAGCGATCGCCCAGGAAAGTACAACTCTCTATTACAACTCGATGATCGATGATTTTCTGGTTATACCGAAAACCAAAATTACACGTGACGAAATATGACGTACATTGGTGGCCAAAACTAAAGCAACTTTTTTGTGACATATTCAATGATCTCTAATTTTTTTTGAATGGGGAAAAATGGGATTTTTTATATATGTGTCTTTTATTATTTTATATTTCGTATATACAGAACAAAACTAAGTTTCATTTCGAATTAATTTTTTTAATATTAAACGTAATTGGCTGCAGTTCAACTCCGGTCAAAACTAAAGCAACTTTTCATTTCAGTCTTTTGAATCGTAATGTTATATTAATAATCCATAGCAAAACCTTTATTTTTAATGACTGCAATCATTGAGTCTATTAGCCTTATATGCTGTTCCAAGCATCCGATACGTCCAAATATAGTGTGCTTATTCGTCGTGGAATCTCGTTTTTTACGGTCTTCTATACTCCAGAGATTTTTGATGGGATTTAAATCGGGTGATTGAGCTGACCACGAAATCACGATGATAATTTGACTCATTCAACCAATCTTCCACCAACTTTGAGGTATGCTTCGGGTCATTATCATGCTGAAAACCCAAATTAGCGGCATATTTTTCTCTGTGTACGGGGAAGCATTACGTTCGTCAGAAGATCTTTATACACAAATCGGTCCATTATTTCCTTTATCTGATAAATCGGTCCAACTCCAGCGTAAGAAAAAGCGCCTTGCACCATCACTGAGCCTCCGCCGCACAGTGTCACGGCAGTGGCCAAAAATGATATAAGTGAACATTAAAATTTTATAATTTTTTTTTCTTTATTTACAAGTAAACACTTATATTAGATGAAATATAAAATTTTTTCTGGATATGTGGAATAGATTTGTTTTATAGAAGCTCAATTGTGATAGTTGTTAAGCCAGTGGTACATCATTGCCAAATGTAGAACTTTATATATTTTAGAAATGCTGTTATTTCAAATACATAATGTAACTGTCGGTATAAATTACATATAAATGTCAAATTTGAGTTGCATTTAATATGGCAACACTGGTTTTGTTGATAAATATGTATCACATGGAAAGAACCGTTAGCTGAAACATATGTCTTAAGATGTGTCAAAGTGAATGTGAACCGCTTGTTGTGAAGACTTAAAAACAAAAATACATCAAAATACTACTCTAATTTTTGGATATTTAGTTCACAATAGTGTGTATTTAAACATATCTAAATTTCAACTGCGCCAGAGTGCTCTTTTATTTTTTATGAATATTTTTCAGTGTCTACTCCATTGAAGATACGCGAAATATTTAGAGGTGAGGTTAGAGGTGAAGCACAACAAAAACACCATAATCGAGTGTAAAATAAAAGAATTTGTGGAAAATCATTTGGATCGAGAATTAGACGACTCTGAGAAAAAACCAATTCACTTTACGCTTTGGAAATTTAGCAGTAATTGGAAAAAATATGGACGGAAAAAGGCTTCGTTTGAAAAAGCCGTTAGTAGCTGGTTGGATAGTGAAATATTGCATGGGGATCCAACTTCTGCTGTAAGTTATTATCAGTTCTTGGCATCAATCAGAGATAAAACAACTCTATTGTTTTTTTAGGAACCAAGTTCAAGTTCTGTTAAAGGTAGGCCACGTTTGTCTTTCGACCAAGCATTACATCGAACTAAGCGAAGACGTGTTGATGAACTTGTTGCGTCAACATCTGCAGAAGCTATTACAAAAGCAGCAGAAAAATTTCCGAAACAAGTAACAGTGGAACTATTTCAGTGGAAAAAAACCCTCGCATTGTACGTGGATATGAATCTCTCTTTTAGGCAATACAATATGATGAGAAACGTTGTGAATGCTGTGCATAAAAATTGTTTTCCGTCCTATTATTCTATCGTAGAAGCAAAAAAAAAATAATTCCAGATGGAATTAAAGTTTCAGAAACGGAAGCACATGTTCCATTACAGGCAATTTTGGATAAAACCGCAAATAGCATTTAGTTCACGGTATTAGTTACATCAAGTACTCCAATATACCAATTGGAATGTTATCAGAGGAAGCCATCGAGTCCTGTCACAAAGTAATTCGAAGTAATAGATTGAGGCATACAAGAAAGACGAGTAGAGTTGACTCCAGGGATCTAATACATTACTTAATTATGCAGTCAGAGCCTGATATTTCGATGAACAGTCAAAAAATAAAAATAAAAAGATACGATCTTAATGAAATAAAAGATTTTGTTTTTGTGGAAGATGAAAGCATAGTATACGAGGATGATTTATGCAATAGTATTGATGTTGTAACATTTGAAGATGAAAGCGATGATAATAGTAAATAAGATATACTCATGTCTGGAACTAAAAATAAAGATATTGTTTTTATTAATAAAATCTTTTTGTTATTAATATAAAATTTGTACTGCTTTTTTAATATTTTGCTTAAAGACCAATATAATTTTAAATTAAATATAATAAACTTATATATATGGGAGGATATATGGGAGGTATGCGTGTCCTTTGAGATAATTGCATATAACTTAACACAGTTATCAATAATATATTAAAGACAAATCGAGTCAAATATAGTTCAATTTCATCAACAATTTTGGAAAATATAAGCTTTTTTCGTTTCAGGATATATGGGAGGTAGGCGAGTCCTTTGACCGATTTTCACAAAACTTCGTTTTTTTTTTTCCTATGTATAAAAGCAATGTGTACCAATTTTCATCTTTCTATGTTAACTCCTTCTATTTTTGGCCACCGTTTGTATGAAATCACGACACTGTGCGCCGTGGTTAACGGTGCCTTTGCAATACTGAGGTTTAAGACGTTTGTTTGGTGGTCTTCTTACTGTACAATTTTTCATATCCGACCCCTTTATATTGAATTTTGACTCATCGGAAAATAACATATTTCTCCACGGATCTTTGCTCCAATTGATATGAGCCAGTGCAAATGTCAACCTGGCTTCCTATTCTTTGGCGAAATAAATAGCTTCTTCGACGGCTTGTGAGCTCGCAAATTTGCTTCTACCGCCCATCTTCGCATAGTTCTGTCAATGATGTCTAACGGTAGCTCTCTTATTAATTTATTTGATGTTGCAAAAGGGTTCTTTTTTATTTCACGAACGAGTTTTTGATCGTTACGTGTTGATGTCCACGGACACAGTTGCACGATATCGATTTATTATTCGAGAAATCACCGATTTGTTTATTGAAAACTTTTAAGAAATGTTAATTTGTGACAAACCATTTTTGTACTCTAATAATATAATTTTCTCGTTTGACCATAAATTGTATTCATTTCTAGCCATTTTGAAAGAGTGATTAAAATTTGCATTCAACACGTACATTCGCAATAAAAACTATTTACAAAATCATCTTATATCGTAATACAAAACATATTCAAAAGCAAAACGTCAAATTTACAACGGTAAACCATTGATTTTGTTTTAAATAAGAAGAGTACCGTAGAGTTGCTTTTGTTTTGACCGGGTGCTTTCACTAAATGTAAAAAAATGTCAGTTAAAATTATTGAAATTTGTTTTTCGGGTGTTAACCTTAACAACAACACTTTAACCAAATATTAAAAAATTAAAAAAAAGTTTTGTGGCTAACCAATATTTTGCGAGAATTTAAATGCTGGGCTTATATGAGTTGCTTAAGTTTTGGCCACCAGTGTATGTAATAATCGACAAATAAACCAAACGGGACAAATTGAATCATATTAGGTTCTACCTTCCACTCAAATGTACCAACTATTTAAGGAAATGTCCTCTTGGAAATAACTTTTTTAGTTCTACGTCTAGTATTTTCTTGTCTACCAATGCCTACCTACGGCGAAAGTTGAAAAGTTCCTTACACTTCAGAGGCTACATTTATTACACACGAAAGGTTCTGATATCTCAGTAGCCAATCCTGGTACAATTGAAATATATTTTGACTCGAATCCAATTTTATGTGTATTTTTCCCAGCCTTTTGTGTATTATAGCATAAACGATTCCAAATAATTGGCTTTATGTAGAGGGTTGTTAAATTTTAAGGGCCGATGTTGATTTTTTGCCTCCATTCTGAGCATTGACGACGTTTGGAATGGTCGAGAGGCTTTAGTTATTGAGTCAATTGCACCTTGTAAGCGTGTAAATGCAAGTCTTTATGTATAATGTCCATCAACGGCGAGCGCGAGAGATGCAGTTGAAGCAACACTATCGCGAACAGCAGCAATATTTTCTGCAGT
The DNA here is from genome assembly GCA_963513945.1 of Hydrotaea diabolus. Lineage (NCBI taxonomy): Eukaryota > Metazoa > Arthropoda > Insecta > Diptera > Muscidae > Hydrotaea > Hydrotaea diabolus. The sequence goes on from OY740718.1 coordinate 161,699,357, forward strand.
ACGAGCTGTGCGAGCATGCACTGGTGTTTTCACATCTCCTACAGACCCGGTTTTCTCAAATTTTTGCACAATTTTTCCGATTGTACGAACATTTGGACGATTAAATAGACCGAACAAATCACGAACAGCACGATATACATGTTGATTTGAAAGCCCATTTTCATAATATCAACATCGGCCCTTGAAATTTAACCACCCTTTACACGTGTTAGAAATCCCGAAAAACTGGCATTGAATTTTAAAAATTCTGTAAAAAGAATTTGTTATTATATTTGAGTATACATGGCAAATCTTTCGCTTTTCTAGGTAACATGAGAATTTAATTATTTTTTTAGTCAATAGTTTGCCGGGTAAAAAGTTTTAATAAACTAACCTTAACATACGGTGCAACCTGAATCATTTTTTTAGAGTTTAAATCATAAGAGTTATTACAACTTTGGTCGGTGCCATACATAACGCTTGATAAAATCAGTGTTGCTTCGATAAAGTGTAAAATGTACTCACATCTATCAAAATGTATCAATTAAAAAAGGTATTTACTTTCTTTTCTTAATACTTTTTGATAGATGTGAGTAAGTACATTTTGTGCTGCATACTTTCAATCAGTCATCCAAAACTTTACTAACTACTTACTATTTTTACTATTTTTATTATATTTACTAGTTTATTTTATCTGACGACCGGAAATGAAATAATATTATTGCGTTTATTACTATGACATTCGCTATATTCAAAAGTTATTTTCTATAATTTTTAAGACATAAAAACAATTATTATAAATTAACCCAAGGGATGCATCAAAAAGTTTTACTTTTGGATCACGATTTATAATGGATGTCTTAAAAAAGAATGGTTGATAAATCTAATATGAAGGTACTCTTGAATGGGACCAACATCGAAACATATGTAGATAGGTTTAGATTAGTAGTTTTTCAATAAATTTCACAAACGTGGCTGCAGTTCAAATGGTCCTAGAGTGTGCAGTTTTAGCGCAAATACTGGTCCTAATACTGGTGCGCAAAATTCACTTAATTCGATGATAGCAATCTACAGAAAAATAATATTTAATATAGAGAGAGTATAATACGGGAATGTTATAAAGGAGGTTCTGAGCTTACAACTCGCTTAAGTGGTTTGGTGGATACTTAAATTATTGAAAATTCACTTTTGGTATTTCTTTAATAGCACTTTTTCTGTAAAATGCAAGACAGCAGGAATGCGAAGTTAGTATCTCCTAATGGACCACTTACTTGCAAAACCAGCTTTTTATAAACATGGGTAAATTGATCTCCTTTTAGGCGCAATTGATCTCCTTCGGGCACCATTAAATGTGGATCACATCGGTAAAAATTTCTATATAGCCCTTAATACAATCATTCTACCCAAAAAGTCACATTCAATTTTGTATATTTTATTATTACATAAAACTTCAGAAATAAGTTCTTATTTTGCTCCATTTGTGTTTGAGTTACTCTGGCAGCCATATATTGAATCAGATATTGCTCGCTGATTTAAGTTTATAGACAGAATAATAAATATTTGTAAGTTTTTTTTGAAAAAACGAAAAGTTTTAATTCCCAACTGCAAACTTGCATTTCAGGATCAGCAGAGTTTTAAGTATATTAATAAAAGCAAGGTAAGAAATTCGACTAAAACATATTTCATTACTTCTATGTATCTTGCTCGGTATGCGTGTTTCTTGAAATATTTTTTTTTTAATAGTTTTTTCTTTTTGCTTATAATATGATAAAAGACCGAATAAATATAAATATGCTTTTTGCATCGAAGCTGATATTGCGCTTTGAATATCGCTCTACGCACAGTTCGAAGACCCCACGCAAAGGGCTATTTTTTCTCAGTAATTCAAATGAGTCTCCTGTGGTTGATTTGTTGCCGAAGTAATCGTTGCCAATGACTGCTGAAGAAAAACCTTGGCGGGTTTAGAAACAGCTGTACATTCTACCAGGCAACCAAGCCAATACATTTCACCAATTTTTTACCTTGATTCTGAAAAAGAAACAACAAAAAGGTCTCGAACCAGAATTAATACTGTTGAAGTCATAATTTTTTTTTAATTATTTTTTTTAAAATTCACATTGGCTTTGATTGGGCGAACAGTATCGGCCAAAAAAGGATTTGAATTTGAACGTGGTCGTGAGAGCACATAAGATCTGATATTTATTTTAAAATCTTTAAATGAAAATTTAATGAAAAACCCAGAAGGATTTGGCGTTTTTTGTCAATCAATCACAAACACAATCGTGAGTAGTTATTTCAAAAAATTGTTTGGTGTTGTTCATACGTAATGAAAATATTATGATGAAATATGAGACTCGTCACCATATTTCTGAAATAAATAAATAATTTGTTTGTTCTGCTGTGCCCACAAAAAAAAATCTTCGGCCGAGGGCTGTCACCCCGGTACACAGGTACCGCTACAACGACTACAACTATGACTGGTTGTAGTAATAGTTTTTTTTAGATATGATAGATTATTTCGAAATGCAGTAACATTATTTTGATATTACTACAACCATTCTGTTTTATGGGCCGATCTTTCTTCATCTTTTCCTTATATGTTTAAGCTTCGTTTTCATTATGTCAAATTCAATGGCAAACAGAAATGGCACATTCGTCGACATTTGCATTTGGTGTCAAACGCGTTTTCACTACAACGTCATAACTGACACAAAACCCAAATGGCAACATTTGACATCCACATTTGTTGTCAGTCATTTGCCACACCGTTTTCATTATGCAAGCTAAACACATCTGTCGTCATATGATTTTTGCGAGAAGAAGAAGAAACTAATTGAAATTTTTGTGTCAAAAGCGACGTGGTAGCAAAATTTTCAATTTTTTTCAAACAACAAAATGTCCATGAATAAGCAAATTGCCGTCGCAGCGGCATTGGTACTAGTGACTACTTTGGTGAGGTAGTCCCAGGTTCCAGGGCGCAATTCGACTGCCTCAATCAGCCGCTCCGTCTGCTCGCTCGTCCAAATGTGCTGTAATTTGCGCACCCTCTTCTTCGAACTGGCGACGTCTTCCACATTCATGATTAGCACATCGTCCATGTCTATTCTATAATTCCAGAAGTCCGTTCTTGGCGCGATTTCCTCCTTTGCTCGTTTTCTTTCTTCGCTTGTTGAAAATGCCAGCAAAATCAGCTGTTTGCATGCCAAATGTGTTTGCATTTGCCAACATGTTGGCAAATGGATTCTCCTTGTCAAATGATGCCATATCGGTCAATTGTCATAAATTTACCCGTTTTCACTTGACTGCCATTTCGTTTGACAAAGCATAGTCATATATGACGTCAAACGTGAATGTCACCATATGACTACCCGTTTTCACCTAACTGACTACATTTGCCATTGAATTTGACATAATGAAAACGAAGCTTTAGTTCCTAATAAATTTATAATTATATTAAATGGCGGTTGAATACGATTTTTTAGTTTCATAATGGAGTAGTCGACGTCGAATATATATATATATATATATATATATATATATATTTATATATATATTTATATATATATATATATATATATATATATATATATATATATATATATATATATATATATATATATATATATATATATATATATATATATATATATATATATATATATATATATATATATATATATATATATATATATATATATATATATATATATATATATATATATATATATATATATATATATATATATATATATATATATATATATATATATATATATATATATATATATATATATATATATATATATATATATATATTTGATGTAATACAAAGGAAAAACTATATATTTTTTCTAAAGTCAGCAAAAATATCTCCTATTCACTTAACTAAATTCTTTTTAAGTAAATTTAATTCAAAAATAAAAAAAACATTTCTAAATATTTTTTTAATTTTATCCACGTTTTTGAATTCACATCGTACGAGGGTTGCTATTTATATTTCTGGCTAGGCAACACTAAGTGTGTTTGAACATTGATGCCGTGCGTGAACTGATAATGCAAGATCGTCGTGTGGCATACCGTGAGATAGAGGCATCCTTGGGCATTCCTTCCACCAGCATACACTCGGCCGTAAAAAAGGTTTGTTCCCGTTGGATCCCGCACAATTTGACAATCGCTCAAAAAAAGACTCGTGTCGATTGGTGCAAAGAAATTTTGAAAAAAATAGAAAAAATACGATCGCGGTGCTTCAAGAGACGTTTATAATATCGTCACGAATCATGGTTCTATGCGTATGACCCGTGTGGGTCTTCGAAGACGAGCTAAATCCAACTAAAGTTGTTCGTGGAAGAAGCACTTGGAAGCAAATGGTCGCCTGTTTCTTCGGCAAAACTAATCACGTGGCGATTGTTACGCATGAGCAACGTAGGACGGTCAATTCTGAGTGGTACACTGCAATTCGTATGGGGAAGATTATAAATATATTGAAAAACTGTTTTTTTAATTCAATCTTGGCCGACGCTCGCTCAAAGACGATGGTCGTGATGGTCGTCCAAAAACGGCCGTTGTGCCAGAGAACATTGATGCTGTGCGTAAACTGATAATGCAAGATCGTCATGTGAGAAACCGTGAGATAGAGGCATCCTTGGGTATTTCTTCCACCAGCAAACATTCGATATTGTATAAACACCTGGCCGTAAAAAGGTTGGTTCTCGTTGGATCCCGCACAGTTTGACAATCGCTCAAAAAAAGGCTCGTGTCGATTGGAGCAAAGAAATTTTGAAAAAATACGATCGCGGTGCTTCAAAAGACGTTTATAAGATCGTCACATGTGACGAATCATGGATCTATGCGTACGAGCCCGAAGCAAAAAAGCAATCGACCGTGTGGATCTTCGAAGACGAGCCAAAACCAACAAAAGTTGTTCGTGGAAGAAGCACTTCGAAGCAAATGTGGTCGCCTGTTTCTTCGGCAAAGCTGGTCATGTGGCGACTGAGTAACGTAGGAGGTCAATTCTGAGTGGTACACTCAGTTGGGAAGATTATAATTATAGTGACAAAGCTATTTTTTTGTTTTCTTTTGAAAGAGTAAAAAAAATCACCAGAATGGAGCTTTATAATATTATTAAAGAGTTCAAAGGAAAGATGATTGAAGAAAAATTTTCGTTGTTGGCTAGAAAGACTACCCGTTCGTTGAAATGTTTCAAGGCCAGTTTCAAAGAAATGTGGTCGGCAGCCCGTAATACTTATAACAGATTCGTAGAAAACAATATGGAATGGCTTAATGTATCACTGGAACTACCTGCTGGGACCTACAAATCAGGCCTACCAATAAAAGAATTCGGAGAATTGTGTGATCGAAGCAAGCGTTGAGGAACAAGAAAATTACGAGACCGGTTACGTGTTGAGGAATTGACGTACGCTGCAACCGTGAGAAATTTTGATGCGTCTAAGATTATGAAAGAAATTACGTCAACGCCTACCAGAGCTAAAAAGTTACGAAAAGCAATATCAGCAGCTTAAAAAAGTTCCACGCCACAAGAAGCTTTAGCGTTATTTGTAGAAGGTAGGGTTACAAGAGAGCAGTGGAAATTAATACAAGGTGGCCGAAAAGAAATCTATCCTTGCTATTCACTTTTAAAAAAAGTGAAAAAGGATTGTTATCCCGCCGAAAAAGATAGCATAAAAGTTACAGAAACTAGCTTTGAAGTGGAACTTTAAGATGATGTGGGTCAAATCACCTGTGAACTCGGAGACAGCGATTCAGATTGATTTTTTTGACTTTTTTCTTTTAAAATAAATGATTTTTAAAATAATTGATGAATCATTGGCATTTATTTCATAAAATGTCAAAATAATATATAAAATAATTTTGTCCGGTTATACATGTGAAAAACTCCTATGTTGCAGCGCCTTTTTGACCGGCCAAAACGTCGAATTGATGGGTCATCCAGCCCTGACTTGGCACCCAATGACTTCTTTTTATTTCCACACATCAAGAAAAAATGCGTGGTCAACGATTTGCCAGAAGATGCTGTTGAAGCGTTCAGAAACCATGTTTTGGTTTCTCAATCGGAGTGGAAAAATGATTTGAGCGCTGGAGAATACTTTGAAAAACAATAAAACCATTTTTGATAAAAAAAATATTCGCATTTTCATTATTAGGCCAGAATATATATAATTTCTGGCCTAATATAATTTTGTGTGGACAAATAATTGTCATTTGAAAAAAATTTATTTAAATGTAATGAGCTTAGAAAATTTTGTATCCATAGTACCACCAGTATTTCGCCACATCTGTTTGGCATTGCTTTAACTAGAGCTAAGCTTTGGTCAGGAGTTATTTTATTCCATTCCTCTTAAATAGTCTTCCACAAATCCTTCTTTTGTGTCCATTCAAGACTTAACGACCCGAGATTTATGCTTCGGGTTGTTGTCTTGTTGAAATATCCACGCTAGTTTCAAATTTTCGGCATCAGGGTTATTCTGCAAGATATACATTTCACCTGTCATTTTGCCTTCAATTTTTACAATAGGACCAACCCCAAATGATGTAAAGCTTACCAGTTTTCTTCAATCAATATGACAGTTTACTGGCCGTCGAACATATGGCATTAAATTTAGATTTGTAGCTCCAGACTACCAGTTTCCAAAAATTTTGGTCACGGTCACGATATTTTTTTGGCAAACAGCAGACGCTGTATAATATTTCTTTTTGATACATTCATTTTTCGTCTTGCTATGCGTCCATGCATTTTTTTCAGCAAGACGTCTTCTTACGGATCTTGCTGATATTTCGATTTGTGGTCTAACTCCATCTGCGACCTAATCTGCGTAGATGTAAGAAAGGGGCCAGCTTTACTCCTTCTGGCCATGAGCCTATCTTCTGCGGCAGACGTTTTTCGTGGTTTGCTTCTGGGCGAATTATAAAATTTATTGTATTTGTATCAATTTTTGTATGATTATAACGATATGTAGCGGGACTACATTTTTGTAATGACCGCAAAGCATAAAACAAAAAAGTACCGCTAGATTTACACTTAGGGAAATTTTAAGAGTAGTGGCTTAATTATATGTCCATAAGTGTTCATCGTTACGTCTCCTCTAACTCATAATATCGTAGGTTTTTTTAATAATGAAAATTTGAATTTTAACCTTCCTTAAATGTTTATGAATACGAGGGCTGCTATATATGTTTCTGGTCTAATAATGAAGATGCGAATATTTGTCATCAAAAGTGGTTTTATTGTTTATTCTCCAGCATGATTTATACACTTTTGCATGCGCTCAAACCAATTGTCGAAGCACTTTATCCATTTGCTTCGAAGTGCTTCTTCCACGAACAACTTTCGTTGGATTTGGCTCGTCTTCGAAGACCCACACGGTCGATTGCTGTTATGTTTCGGGCTCATACGCATAGATCCATGATTCGTCACCTGTGACGATCTTATAAACGTCTTTTGAAGCACCGCGATCGTTTTTTTTTCTCAAAATTTCTTAGCACCAATTGACACGAGCCTTTTTTTGAGCGATTGTCAAATTGTGCGGGATCCAACGAGAACAAACCATTTGTACGCCCAGGTGTTCATGCAATATCGAATGTATGCTGGTAAAAGAAATGCCCCAGGATGCCTCTATCTAAGGGTATGTCACATGTCGATCTTGTATTATCAGTTCACGCACGGCATCAATGTTCTTTGGCACAACGGCCGTTTTTGGACGACCTTCACGATCTTCGTCGGCGTCGGCCACGATTGAATTCATTAAACCAGTTTTTCACAGTGCTATAGGATGGTGCTTAATCGCCATACAAAGATTTAAGTTCATCGATGCACTCTTGTTGTGATAATCCACCTTCCGTAAATTTTTATGAATATGTCACTTAGTGTTTATTTTTTTGTTTATAGAAAATGTAGAGGTAAATCTTCTACTAGTAATGACGATATCATTTACGAGGTGGACAATGACACTTTGAGAGAAAGCGTTTAATCTCTTAGAAATTATTACACTTTACAAAGTTTTATAGCCCAACGGATATTCTATAAGCATATACTTACAGACATTAAAGCCAAAGGCAAATGTGATCGGACCGTATTTATAACTTTTGCAATCTATTTCTGCAAAGCGTAATCAGCGCATTCAGTTCTTATTTACAGATTCTTAAAATAATTTTTAACGAGGCTATCCAGAAAATAATCAAAAAGTAACAAATGTTGCTTTAAGCCTTAAGAGGGCGAACAATGCCTTCACTTGTTTGCATTTAATTTTAAAATTCATATGAAAATTAAATTAAAAATATAAGTTTTGCTAAATATGTACATTAGGGATACAACCAATTTTTTGGCATAGTACCATGAGGTCAACCATGTCCTAGTAACCACGAAAATCATAATCTTTTGTAATTTTTCTGGAAAAAGTTCACGCACCAATTGGTTTTTCTAAACAGCTGTAAGTTAAAGCTAGCTTGCATAGAATTTAAAAGCTCAATTCTTATTGGCCAATAGCAACTTAACGAATTAATAACAAAACTTCGTTAAGTGGGGATTTGGATCTCCTAGGCTCATTGGTCAATTATCAACAGGCTGCCACCTGCGATAAATGTTGCAAGTGTTAGTAAACGAATTAACTATTAGCATTATGAGAGATTATTCGTTACACATTTTTATTTTTTTTCGTTAAAAAAGGTTAAAGATGCGTTTTGGTTTGCTGGAAAAATCTCTTACCATCTGTAAATATTAATGCAATTTCATACTTAAGTTTTTTTTTTATTTTAAATAAACATATTATTAAGTTTTCTTAACCAAAAAGAAAATTAAAATTTTTCAAAACTTCATCGCGGTTGGTGCGTGAACTTTTTTGACCTTAGCGAAAAAATAAATATACGTTCCCTTATAGTTTTTTATGCTCTATTGGACTGTGCTATGCCAATTTTGATATTTTAAAAAATTGTTAAAAAGTTGTATCCCTAATGTACATACCTACATAATTTAATTTGTTTCTTTTTATAAATATTGTGCAGAATTTTAAGTATAACCCGAATCATTCAGATTGATTCAGAAATATTAGTTATGACATACCTTAAAAAAACAATTCAGCTCCCACAATATCGGCGAAATTTTGATAAGTGCTTTTTGCTTGCCATATGTTTGCAGAAATCAATGTGCAATTGTTAGAACCGAACGTTCTATATCTTGACGAAAAGCCGCCAAAAATATTTAAAAATAAAAAGGCGCCCAAAAGAGGAGTTCGTTCTAAAAAGATGGCAAGGAAAAAATGTGCGTCCAAAGTAAAAATTACGAAAAAAGTACAAGGCAAAAAAGATCTCATAAAAATGGAATTACAATTAACTGCTAATGAAACAAGAGGCCAAAACAAATGTACTAACTTGGGTGAAGATCCTTTGTGTACACCAGACAAAGAGATCAAAATGGAAACCGAATTAGAACATATACAGGATGAGGAGGAGGTTAACGCAAAAGAACAAAAATCTTTGAGTCATCTTTTTTCCCATCATGTTAAGGAATGTCACTCTGCCAAAGAACAGAAAAAGGATGAACTATCCTCCGTCGATGAAGACGAAGAATATGATGTCAAGCGTGAAGAGGAGCTAAACGAGGAGGATGAAGAGTACGAGGACGATAATGATGCTCCTAATGATTCCGACGATGATTACGAGGACGAACCTTTAATAATGCTAACGAGGAGTAAGGGTAGACCACGTAAAGAAGTCCACAAACAAAGAAAGCCCCGCATGGAACAATGCCGTGATATATGTAAACACCGTTGTACTCAAAAATTCACTGAAGACCATCGCCGTAGTATGTGTGATTCGTATTGGTCCCTTGCCGAGGATGAAAAGCTGCAATATATACGCAATCATCTTCGAACAAAATGCTGTTCACGCTTTAAACGTAAAAAGGCCACAAATCGTGGCAACAGCTGTTGTTACTATCTGGATGACATTGCCGACACAGAGAGTTCGAATTTAATACGAGTTTGTCGCAAGTACTTCGAGGCCACCTTAAACCTAAGAAGCCATGCCATTAAAAAGGCCTTACAAGGATATAAACCAGAACCAGAAATCGAAATGAAACCGTTGATAGATCAACAAAAAGAAATTGAGAAGAAAGCGGACGATAAGACAGAAGTGATTCAACAGTATCTAGACCCAGAGACGGGAAATTTGATAACAATTGATCCCAAAGCGAAAAGAGTAAAAAAAGCGAGCACAACAAGTGTCAAAACAAAACGCACTCGTCGTAAACCGGGTGATCCACTGCCAGAACATAATCCCAAGCCCATAAAATGTGCTCAACGTTGCATCCATAAATGTCATACCAAATTTACGGAAGAAGAACGAAAGCAAATCTGCGATGTTTTCTGGTCCATGGATTACAAACGAAGAAAAGATTACATACTGGCTCGTATAGAGACCAAAGATATTGAGACCCTTACGACGCCCGAATTCCGCAAATCGAACAGACCACCGCGCACCTATCATACACGTTTCTTTCTGGGTTGCGGCATTAATGGCGAAAACAAACGTGTTTGCAAACACTTTATGATGGCTACATTATCGATAAGTCGAATGTTCATTACCAATGCTATCGATTTTGCCGATAAGAACACGGGCTGCTATACAGGAGCTGATCGGAGAGGGGGTCACAATACAGCTGTTACTAAAATAAGGCCCGAAGATAAGCAAACCATACAGGATCATATCAGTTCGTATCCCACTTGGATGCCAAACAAAAAGAGTAAAACTCGTTATCTCCACCATACACTAAATATTAAACGCATGCACACGGATTACACCAAGATGTGTGTGGCGGAACAAAAAGAGATTATGTCCATCTCCTACTATTACAAATCATTCCATCAAGATTTTAGTCTATCCTTTCTCACCCATCCAGAGCCTAAAAGAAGAGGTGGTTTGACAAATGTAAATCCCAACATTTCCCATTATACAGGTCTTGAACCGGGTGGTATTTGGCTTGATCCGAAGGGTGAAAAACTAGATCCAAATCTACACAATCCAGCAGAAAGTTTTATGCACTTTGGCAGCTCGGAACCGGATCCAGCTGCTGCTCCTGCGGCTATTGTAACAGCAGCAATATCGCCTGACGATTCGACTAGTTCTATGGCACCGCCACAGCCTGTTCTGACGCAAACGCCCTCATTTAGTTTTAACCAATCGCTGAATTATGCACATTTAATCGATCCAACACTGAGCTCCAGTTTTATATGCCAATCACCTGTGGTGCGACAAGAATTTAATCCTAATTTGTATGATAGTAATTTACCGCCAGCACATGCAGCTTCCACATCTTCAATGTATAGAAGGCTTTAAATGATTTTGGTTTTTCTTAAATAAATTATAAACAAGTTTTGTATGTGTATTTTGTTTGCACTATCTTGAGAGGCACCTTCGAACAAGCTCGCAAAGAGTTAAGAGGGATGTGAAGACTGACAGTTTTTTTAACATTTAAATACAACCGGTGTTTAAGGGATGTGAAGTCCGGAATGTATTTTTGAAAACGCTGAATTCAACCGGAACTGTTATTCTTGTGATCCATACTAATTTTTTCCACAATTCAAACAATTTTTAAATTATAAATAATCATAGACATTTTAATTTAAATAAAGCTTATCTTAATGTATGTAAAATTGAAATGACATAACAAAATTGTATTGAGAGAATGTCAGAATTTGGTACATTTATACATATATTGTTGGCACGGAAACATACTAAAGTCGTTCCGGTAATATTACGAGGGCTGCTATATATTTTTTCTGGCCTAAGTGTTGCCTGGCGCCATCTAACATTTCCATTGGAAAGTTTGACATTTTTTTAGCATAAACGAACTCAAAACGTTTTGACGTACAACCATCATTTGTGTTGTTTACAGTGACTTGAAAAAATCATCAAAAAATGGAATTAACTCGTGAACATTTTCGTGCGATCATTTTTCACAACTTTCGACGTGGATTATCACGACAAGAGTGAGTGCATCGATGAACTTAAATCTTGGTTTAATGAATTCAATCGTGGCCGACGCTCGCTCAAAGACGAAGGTCGTCCAAAAACGGACGTGGGTGAACTGATAATGCAAGATCGTCATGTGATATACCGTGAGATAGAGGCATTCTTGGGCATTTCTTCCACCAGGATACATTCGATACTGCATAAACACCTGGCCGTAAAAAAGGTTTGTTCTCGTTGGATCCCGCACAATTTGACAATCGCTCAAAAAAAGGCTCGTGTCGATTTGTTTAAAGAAATTTCGAAGACGAGCCAAATCCAACGAAAGTTGTTCGAGGAAAAAGCAAATGGTCGCCTATTTCTTCGGCAATACTGGTAATGAGGCGACTGTTCCGCTTGAGCAACGTAGGACGGTGAATTCTGAGTGGTACACCACGATTTGTTTGCCTGAAGTCTTCGGAGAAATTCGAAAAACGAACAAGAGAAGACGAATCATTGTGCACCATGACAATACGATCTCTCACACATCGGCTAAAAACAGCGCCTTTTTGACCGGCCAAAACGTCGAATTGATGGGTCATCCGCCGTACAGCCCTGACTTGACAACCAATCTTTTTATTCCCGTACATCAAGAACGATTTTCGTCGCCTGAAGATGCTGTTTAAGCGTTCAAAAACCATGTTTTGGAGGTATCTCAATCGGAGTGGAAAAAGTGCTTCGACAATTGGTTTGAGCGCATGCAAAAGTGTATAAATCTTGCTGGAGAATAATTTTAAAAACCATAAAACCACTTTTAATGATAAATATTCGCATTTTCATTATTAGGCCAGAAATGTATATAGCAGCCCTCGTAATACCTTAAGCGAATAGTGTTTTTGCCGCTGGCAACATATATTCTTTACCTGAACGAGTTTTTTTTTATTTTGAAACATGCTCTTGGAGCCAAATTATCTTTTTCTCCGTTTTTTACTGTTAAAATGGGAGATATAACAATTACCACATATGATCAGTAACTCATAAAAATCTTAAAATAATTTCATATTTAAGTCCTAAAGATTTGAGTACGCATAGTCCATATTTATGGTCAAAATAAGCTAATACTCGTAATATATTTTTTATCACGAGGCCCGTGTCTGCTGTGGCCTAACGGTCTAATAAGCTCGATTCCCAATATTTGTCCGAAGGCATATTTATATTTGGACAGAAATTTGCGTTAAAACATTTTTGTGCATGTCTTTATAAGTATTTATAAAGTCCATTTTTGGCTCCTTTTTCTAATTTACTCGTAAGGCAGTTCTCGAAAATACACGCGTTGAAATGTCCATTTTTGGCTCCTTTTTTCTAATTTAAGGCAGATCTTGAAAATACATGCATAAAGTATAATAAATAGCAACGAATAACTACAACACCTTTCCTTACCTTACCATCCCTTAACTCATTTACCCCGCTGGGTAAATGGGTATGACCTTTTGGCGAAATCTCAATCCTACATGTATTTTTAAATTAATTACAAAAAAAGGGAACGACAAAAAACTCGCAAAAAACTCATAAGGCAATTTGTATGAAAAATTATAAAGTATCCGTCTCCGGCTTTGGCCTAACAACTATTTGGTACAAATCCTGTAATTTTTTTGCAAAATTGCCTATATGAGTTTGAATAGAATTTAAATCCCTTAGGCGGCTTCGCACGGACAGACAAATAACCAAAATTTAACTACTAAAAAAATAGTTAAAAAACAAAATGTTGTAAAGGGTGTTGTTTTTCAGACGTTCATGAAAACTTCAGAAAACATATGCACCAGTGTGTGTGGATAGCGAAGGTCGACATGTAATTTAAAAATTCCCTTACTGTTCAATATAATAAAAATATAAAATACATTTTTCTATGGTTCATAATTTTTTTTTATTTCATTCCCAAATAAGCAAATTAGAGCGCTTCACCCTGTATAATAATGTCAATACTACAAAAAAAAATCGTTGTGTTCTTCTCTATGCAATTTAATTGTGCGGCAAAACATTTAAATTAATTCTTAATCTTTTGATAACTCATAAAATCAATTTATAGCCCCACAATACGAGTACCTCCGAAATTTTGATAAGTGCTTTTTGCTTGCCATATGTTTGCAGAAATCAATGTGAAATTATTAGAACCAAACGTTCTATATCTTGATGAAAAGCCGCCAAAAATTGTTAAAAGTAAAAAGGCGCCCAAAAAAACACAACTTGCAAAAAGGAAGCCGAAGAAATCAGATATCTCCCAGCAAAAGAAAGTCAAAGCTAAAAGGTCTAAAATAACAAGAGGCAATAAAGGTGTGAAAATAAAAAAAGAATTTCTATCAACGCACACTGGACCAAAAGATCAAAGCAAGGATGTTGTTTTGGGAGAAGATCCCTTGTACACGCCGGATAAAGAGATAAAAATTGAATCTGGCTCTGAACATGGAACGCAGGATTTGGAAAACAAGTTATTTAAATGCCAATCCCTACCGGATGATGACACTAAATGTAGCAATAATGACCAGGATATTGATGACTTGTCTGTGGACAATGAAGACGATTATGAAGCAAAACATGAACCGGAAACGGAAGATGAGTTGGAGGACGAAGACGATGATGATGACGATGACGACGAATTCATTAACACCGATGAGGAGGAGGCCCAGGAAGACGACGACGATGAACCGCTAATAATGCTTACCCGAAATAAGGGAAGTCCTCGCAAATATTCCCTTAAAGGCGATGGCAGAAAGAAAAAACCTCGCATTGAAAAATGTCGTCATGTCTGTAAGCAACAATGTAATCTTAAGTTTACCCATGAACAGCAGCGTGCGATGTGTGCTTTATTTTGGTCCCTTCCTGAGGAAGGGAAATTGCAATATATTCGCAATCATATTAGATCTAGATATATACGTTTGAAACGTAAAAAGCTTACAAATCGTGGCAATAACAATTGCTACTACTTGGATAGCGATAGTACAGAGAGTCCCAAATTACTACGAGTCTGTCGAAAATATTTTGAAAACACTTTGTGTTTATCGAACTACACAGTTAAGAAGGCTCTGGAGGGATATGCACTAGAAGGTGAGATAGAAGTGAAACCTTTTATGAATCTGCAAAAAGAATGCGATCAGAAGAAATCTTTGGAAAACCCTGAAAAAGAAATTCAGCAATTTCTAGATCCTGAGACTGGAGATTTACTAACAATTGATCCCAAAGATAAGAAGAGTAAAAAGTCAACTGCTGGAACAACACCAAAGAAAAAACGCATACGTCGCAAACCCGGAGATCCGCTACCGGAACACAATCCCAAACCTGTTACATGTGCACAACGTTGTATTCATAAATGCCATACAAAATTCACGGAAGAAGAACGGAAAAAAATCTGCGATGTCTTTTGGTCCATGGATTATAAGCGAAGAAAAGATTTCATATTGGCACGTATAGAGACAAGAGATATTCTTACCGAAACAACTCCGGAATTCCGAAAAACAAACAGACCACCACGTGCCTATCATACACGATTCTTTTTGGGTTCTGGCATAAATGGGGAGAACAACAGAGTTTGTAAACATTTCTTTATGGCCACATTGTCCATTACCCGCATGTTCATAACAAATGCCATAAATTTTGCCGATAAAAACACAGGCTGTTATACGGGAACCGACAGGAGAGGTCTACATTTTGTCCCAAACAAAATTGCCCCGGATGTCAAAAAGATCCTAACAGATCACATTGGTTCTTATCCCACCTGGGTGCCAAAGACCAAGGGTAAAAATCGTTATTTGCACCATTCGCTCACCATAAAACGCATGTACACGGAATACAAAGAGATGTGTTTAGCCAAACAAGTGAAATCCGTCTCCATAAATCTTTACTACCGATCATTTCATGACGATTTTTCTCTGTACTTTCTCAGCAATCCAGAACCACAAAAGGGAAAAGGTTTAATAAACTTAAATCCCAACATCTCACATTATACCGGCGATGAACCTGGTGGTGTTTGGTTGGATCCCCAAGGTAGGAACTTGGATTTAAATGTACACAACCCAGCGGACAGCTTTATGTGTCCTCATTCTCGATCACCACCTACTCATGATGATGTGACCGAAGTTTTAGCACCGGTTGCGTCAAGTGATTCGACAAGTCCTACAGCGGCGCAACAATCGTTGGCTCCTGCGTCGTCCTCATTTAGCTTTAATCAACCATTAAGTTATGCTCATTTAATAGATTCAACTCTAATACACCCAACACAAGTGATGCGCCAAGAGTTTAATTCTAATTTGTACGATAGTAATTTGTCACAATCACACATTGCCAGCACATCTTCATTATTTCGGAGACTTTAGTTGTTTTAAATAAATTTTAAGTAAATTAACAAAGTTTTTCTTTATTTTTTTTTTAATAATTTGTTTCAAAAATGTTGAAATGTTTTATATCGTGGGAGCTGTCTGTATATATTGGTTAACGGGTATCGAAGCACCAATACGATAAGGTACTTGTTCGAATACTTGAAGGAAAATTATCAAAACTAAGTTAATCGATACCATGCCAGGTTAAAAAGATTTGTTAATCGGGGGTTAAATTGGAATTTCCTTCGATAGGAGGTTAAGTTGAAATTAACAAGAAGCTGTAGGAAATAATAGTGAATTATTAGAAAAATAGGAGCAAATATGGAAAAAGCGTATTGCTATATGTCTATTGAATTGGTCATGTTAAGCAGCAGCAACCTCCTCCATCCAGCCATCTATGCCTCTAATGAAAAGAATTGTCTCTTGTAGTCTGATCTCAGTGGTAACACCCATTTACACATAAAATATTTTCCCTATTCCCTACCATGCTTTATAGACTTGGACAGCGACAAATAAGATGCTCCTTCGTCTCAAGCTCCTTCGTCAATGACCCGTAGTGACTCCCATAATAAGTCCAAGAAATCTTCCGTCCAGCTCGGTTGTGTCATATTCCCCTCGAGGAAATGTGTCCTATTCTAGCATTCTTATTCTGAGATATATATTTTATAATTTTTCCTCTGTTTGTTCAAAAAAGTAGCTATTCGGTCGTTTGACCTAACTAACCACCACACCTAACCATACAGATAATCAGGCGGGAGGAAAACGCTCCTAACTAAATGGTGATCTATCTAGAGGTATTTTTTCAGAACAAAAAATATATAAAAATTTAAATCAAGTGTGGAATCTTTATTTGCAATTCGAAAGGACATTTTATGGCCTTTTTTTGAATATAATTTCATTCAAATGTAGGCCGCAACTACGCCTCAGGGTTTCCATTCTGAGGGTCCAATTTTGGATGACTCGTTCGAGCATTTCGACCAGTATGGCGTTAATGGTACGCATAATGTTGGCTTCCAAAACCTGAATTGTAGCTGGGTTGTCAGCATAGACTTTGGACTTTACGTAACCCCAAAGAAAAATGTCTAAAGGTGTGATATCACTCGATCTAGACGGCCAACTCACCTGTCTAAAACGTGAAATTAGTTGCTTTTCGAAATGATCTCTCAATAGATCCATTGTTTGAGCAGCTGTATGGCAAGTGCCACCGTCCTGTTGAAACCAAGTGTCGTCAAGATTACGGGCTTCAGTTTCAGGTAGCATAAATATCGATATCATGGCGCGATAGCGAGCATCATTCACGGTTACGTTCCAGCCTTCATCATTTTTGAAAAAATATACACCAATGATTCCACCAGCTTATAAACCACACCAAACCGTGGTTTTCTCTGGTTATAATGGCACCTCTTGAACCTCTTCTTGATGCTCTTCAGCCCAAATGCCAGAAATGGACATCATCACTGAAAAAAATGTTGGTCGAAAACAGCGGATCTTCCCGTTTCCTAGCGAACGCTCATTTTCATAATACAATTGCCAACATTTGAAGGTAATTATTTTCAATAAAAAATGCCATAAAATGTCCTTTCAAAATACCAATAAAGATTCTACACTTGATTTAAATTTGTATTATTTTTGTTATGAAAAATACCTGTAGATGGATCGCCCTATATAGCAAGTAAAAACGTCGTTAATCTCCGAATCAATAAATGCTCGATTGTTTTTTATTTTGTAAAATGGACGTCTATCGCTATTTTTTTTAAACATACAGTGAATCAACAAAACGCAAACGAGCAAAAATTAAAAATTGTGGGTACTAAGTTTTCATTTTTATTTAATTCTTTGTTTATTTATCGTATTATTAACACATTTGCCTTTGAAAAAAACTTAATCATCCTTGTCGATCAGCATAGCATCAATATGACTCTTGCAAGTCTAGTCGACAGTTAATCCGTTCTGTTTATGGAAAGTAATCCGGATTTTGGCTTCAGCCTAAATTCGGGTTTCTTGCTGACCGGGCACGGGCCTCTTTACGTGGCGACTTAAGTCTGGTATCACGGATAGTAAGAACCTCTAGAACTGTAGTTCTGCCCTGGCTAGTAGGTGCGGCCATTCGGGAAATATTGTGGTGGCTGCGTTTCAAACCCATAACGCCGGGAACAATTTAGGCTAAGTGAGGAGTTGCAGTTCAACCGGTAACTGAATCTCAAAGACTGACAAAGGTTTAGATGGTCCACAGGGCAGTTGTGTCCATATGACATGCTTGATTGGCAGTCCTAAAGGGTTCGCTGGCCGTCGCATGATAAGGTGCTCCTGAGCGATGGCGCACCATGCTTAAACCTATCACTGCGAAAACCCTGTAAAACACATTTTTAAATGTTTTTCATATTCATCTGGGTGGATATGTCAAAAGGCAAAATTGCCGCATATGGGGTTAAGAGAACCCACATTTGACTATTTAGAAGCCAATGCATCCACAACGAGTCACTGTTTTGTGTAGATATTGGGATGGCAGCATCATTGGGTCATTTTTCTTCGAAAATGAGCAAGGAACCGCTGTTACCGTCAAACGGCGACATGCTCAACGAATGTTTGTTTCCAGGAGAATGACATGGACGACATTTGGTTTAAACAAGACGGAGCTACTGCCTCAAAGCCAACGCAACCATCAATATTTTACACACTGCAAAAATCGAATAACTAGGCGAAATTGTGATGTCTGAATTGTGATTGTTTTCTATTAAAAATAAATGGTACACAAAGCATTTAGAGACAATTGAAGCGTTGAAACATGAAATCAAAGTTGGCATTAAAGAGATTCGGCCCGCAACAATCGAAAATAAACTAAACGAGCCAGTTGTGGTAATCATATGAATGATATTGTGTTTATTATATGACATAGTTCAACCTCACTAATAAACCCAGAAATCAAACCTAAAATGTGATATAGATGTATAAGAAAATTTTGGGCAATTAACTAGAAAAAGGCGAAAAACTTTGGGAATTAATATATTTTGTATGGAATTGCATTGAACTCATTGATAAATTCAAATAACCTGATACTGTATTCCACTGAATTTCAATAAACATTTTTTATTAAAACGTATCAAAAATAGTACTTTTTCCAGTCTAAAATAAACTATCAAAAACATTTTCTGAATTTAAAGGCTATACACCAAAATATGAAATTGGCTTAAGTTTTATCGTGCGTTTTATTTATGGGTATCTTTTTTTTTTAAATTTTAATAATTTAAATTAAATTAATTTTATGTTATAGTTTTGACAGTAACTTACAATTTTTTTTATAAAAACACATCGTTATTAATTAAGAAAAACACACGCTGAGAAAAAATAATTAAGGTTTTGCGATATCCAGAAATGGAGCAAATATTATTAGTTTAAAAAAAATCATATCATTTAATTTTACTTGCTCTAATAAGGCGGCATTAAACTGGCGTACAATTTTAACGCCCACCGCCAATGTAATTTATCGGTTTGATCCTCAATTGGATGTTGCTAAATACATCTGTCAGTTATTTATGACTTTTGATTAAGGGCTTTAGTAAAACCGGGTTGTTTATGCAAATAATGTCATTAATTGCGCAATCTTAGGGGAAACATGAAAGGTAACGTATTTCGAAAATTTTTATAAATGTATGGCGAGTATAATCAATAAGTTTTTGTATGCAAAGACTTCTATAGATGTGAAACAAACGAGAGAATTCCCACACTGTACCTTTAACGCGAACCCCCATTTACGTTACACAATATATCGTAAGACAATTTAAATCTTGCGAATTTATTTTTATTTGTATAAAACGCATACAATTCAAGTGCTTACTACTTGAATTGACTAATATAATTGTAAATTCAATTTAGCCCACACAATACCTCCGAAATTTTGATAAGTGCTTTTTGCTTGCATTATGTTTGCAGAAATCAATGTGAAATTATTACAACCAAACGTGCTATATCTCGATGAAAAGCCGCCAAAAATTGTTAAAAAAGAAAAGGCGTCCAAAAAAACCGAACGTGCTACGAAGATGGCAAGGAAAAAAAATAGAATCCAGCAGAAGAGAGCCAAGGCGAAAAAGTTAAAAAAATCAAAAGGTAACAAAGCAACAATAAAACAAGAGGCGGCACCATCAACGTCCACTGATAAGGTGGAAGGCCAGCTCAAATGGAATTCTTTGGGCGAGGATCCTTTGTTCACACCAGAAATAGAGATAAAAACCGAAACAGATTCCGAACATGGAACGGGAGAAGTTGAGAGCAAAGTATTCAAATACCAAATGCCAGAAAATGATATGAAATGTCAGGAAACAGACGATCAGGAAAAAGACGACGTGTCTCTTGACGATGAATATGAAGCAAAACTCAAACCGGAAGAAGAGGAAGAGGAGGAGGAGATCGACGGTGGTGACGATGACGAATATATAGAATCCGATGAAGATGATTTGGAAGATGACAACGACGACGAACCCTTAATCATGCTTACCAGAAGTAAGGGAAGGCCGCGCAAATATTCTCTTAAACACAATGGCAAAAATAAAAAACCTCGCATTGAAAAGTGTCATGCCTGTAGGCAACAATGCAGCCAAAAGTTTACTCAGGAACAGCGGGTGGCGATGTGTTCCTTATATTGGTCCCTCTCCGAAGAAGGAAGAGTGCAATATATACGCAATCATATCAAATCAAGAATTATACGTTTAAAACTTAAAACGCACAAAAATCGGGGCGCCAACCATTGTTACTTTTTGGACGACGATAATACCGAGTCTCCCAACTTAATACGCGTTTGTCGCAAATATTTTGAGAACACTTTGCGTCTTACTGAATACAAAATAAAAAAAGCTTTGGAAGGCTATGAGCCAGAAGTGAAACCTTTGACAGATATGCCCAAAAAGTGCGATCAGACGACTAGAGAAAAATCAGAAGAAGCAGTACAACAATTTCTGGATCCGGAGACAGGAAATTTGGTAACAATCGATCCAAAAGACAAGAAAACTAAGAAGCCACCAGCTGTAAAAGCACCAAAGAAGAAATTCACACGCCGAAAACCCGGCGATCCCCTGCCAGAACACAACCCCAAACCTATAAATTGTGCTTATCGTTGTATACAAAAATGTCATACAAAATTCACGGAAGAAGAACGGAAAAAAATCTGCGATGTTTTCTGGTCCATGGATTACAATCGCAGAAAAGATTTCATATTGGCCCGAATAGAGACCAGAGATATACTGTCAGAAACAACGCCGGAGTTTCGAAAAACAAATAGACCCCCTCGAGCCTATCAGACCCGATTCTTTTTGGGTTCTGGCATAAATGGTGAAAACAATCGGGTTTGTAAACATTTTTTCATGGCTACATTATCGATAACGCGTATGTTTATTACAAATGCTATCGATTTTGCCGATAAACACACAGGTTGTTATACCGGATCTGACAGAAGAGGCCTGCATTTTGTTCCAAATAAAACAGCTCCAGAAGTGAAACAGGTCGTTAAAGATCACATTAGCTCTTATCCCACATGGGTGCCAAAAACGAAGGGTAAAAATCGTTATCTTCACCATACGCTCTGCATAAAACGCATGTTCACGGAATACAAAGAGATGTGTTTAGCGAAACAAACGCAATCTGTATCCATGAATATCTATTACAAATCATTCCATGACGATTTTTCGCTGAGCTTCCTCAAAAATCCCGAACCACAAAAAGTAAAAGGTTTCTTGAACCTAAATCCAAATATTTCACATTATACTGGTGAAGAAGCAGGTGGTGTTTGGCTAGATCCCAATGGCGAAAAATTAGATTTAAAAGTGCATAACCCAGCGGACAGCTTTATGCGCTTACACACTCCATCGCAAACATCTCAAAATGATGCTCCACAAGTTGCTGCACCGATTTCGACGGATGACACGAACAGTTCTGCGGCGGTGCAATTAAGTTCGGCTCAAACGTCGTCATCTTTTAGTTTTAATCAATCGTTAAGTTATGCTCATTTAATCGACCCAACCCTCAATTCCAGTTTTATATGTCCACCCCAAGTAATGCGACAAGAGTTGAATCCTAATTTGTACGATCTTAATTTATCCCAATCACATATAGCCGGCACATCTTCATTGTTTCGGAGACTTTAGTAGATTTAAATAAATCTAGAAATAAATTTAAGATGTACAAGTGTGTTTTATTTGTATTTATTTTAAAATAAATTAGATGATGTCTTTGTTTTCGTTTAGATATATTAAACTAGCTTTAAACTATTTGTCGTAGGATAATAAATTTTTCACATTTCACTGTGTCGATATAACATATTTAAGTTGTTTTATGATTTTAAGCGAGATTATTATCTAAGAAATGGGTTTGTGTTTTTATGATTTTAAGCGAGCTTATTAGCTGAGAAATGGGTTCCTTTTTAGCAATGATAGAGTAATTTGGAAGATTTTAAATTCTTAAATCAATAGAAAATATATTTTAAAAAGCACACACGAACCAGCTTTGCCGTTGAACAACTTAAGAGTCGAAAAAAATATTCTTGTTGATTTAAATACTGAAACCACAAAAAAACAATTTTGAAAAACACAAACGCTAAGAGAGTACTAAGGCGCTTAATCGCTTAAAATCCTAATTTTAGCCAAATTGTTTATTCACAACATCCAACCGCAAACATATCCAGAGGCCTATTACATCTTCGACATCTTGAGTGGTCAAATAGCTCATCGTTTCAGCTGATGTGTAAGAGCTCGTATTGTCGTGATGCAAAATGATCCGTCTTCTCTTATTATAATAATATTTGTTTTGATGGACGGCTTCAATTCAATCAAGTTCCTTAGTTTCGTTTGACATTAACCCATAAAAAAAGTATGATGCAGTCAGATCCGGAAACCTTGGGGGCTACCGGAAAGTGGAATGTCTGGATGTTAATTTGTTTGAAAATTTTAATTTGAGCTCTGCTATAACCCGTCTGGCTATATGTGCAGTTGCTTCATCTTGCTGAAACCAAATGCTGTTGAATTGGATACGTCTTCTGCGCAGTTTAAATCTTCTTTAACATCTTTAAATAACGATCCCCACTGACAGCCACTGTTACACCGTTTTCTTCAAAGTAGTATGGCACCGCAATGCAGCTGGATAAAACTGCGCACCACACAGTAACTCGTTCTGGGTGCAGTTCCGCCTTATGGAGTATTTGTGGATTAGATTCACTCCATATACAGCAATGTTGCTTGTTTACATTGCCGCTTCTATCAAAATGGGCCTCGTCAGAGGTAAACAAGAAATTTATATCTTCTTTGGTCATTTCAATAATTTTTTTTTTGGCAAAATTCGATTCGAATAGAAAAATCCAGGGTTTAACTATGTTGTAATTTGGAATTTGTACGGAAACAAGTTCAATTCATCATGAGTTATCCTTTTTATTGGCCATATGCTAAAAGCATTTTGCGCCGATAAGTTTCAAGTTTGAAGAAACGTTTAAATTTGCCTGAATTGACGATGCTACATCCACGGTGGAGTCTTAAAAACAAACATATGGATCTCCATGGTGCGATGCTTCCAGATTCCGCACATATGTTTGCCAGCCTTAAAATGGTCCATCTACTCGGGGAAGTTTTGCCAAACCCTTGCCTAATTTATTTTTTGAAGGAAATGCAGGAGTGCTACGAATGGTACCGTGCACTATCCAAATCCTCTTTTTGGTATCCCAAACATTCATTTTAATATATTTAATTCATTTTAATATATTCCAAATAAAAATAGGGCGATTTCTCACACAAAAAATAACGTTTGTTTTCGTGTGCCACCCTGTATTTAAATATGATAATTCATCGTGTTAAATCGTAGAAATTTATATTGATCATGGAAACTAAGCCCCATATTTATAAAAAGTAACAAAAGGTTTAAAAAACATCGAAATCAGTACCGGGCTTTAAGGCGAAACTGAAAACGCATCCGAGGTCTAGGAAATATTTTTTTTTGTAAAATGTATAAAGAAACTTTAGCAACGAACACCTTTTATGGATATATTTTTCCATTACTTAATACACATGAGTGCATTGGGATCCTACAAGGTATTTTTATATCGTCCATTGATATATTTATTTTTTGTTCGTCTTTGGGGGATCTGCTTCGATATCCAATAAAACAAGAGGCGGCACCATCAACGTCCACTGATAAGGTGGAAGGCCAGATCAAATGGAATTCTTTGGGCGAGGATCCTTTGTTCACACCAGAAATAGAGATAAAAACCGAAACAGATTCCGAACATGGAACGGGAGAAGTTGAGAGCAAAGTATTCAAATACCAAATGCCAGAAAATGATATGAAATGTCAGGAAACAGACGATCAGGAAAAAGACGACGTGTCTCTTGACGATGAATATGAAGCAAAACTCAAACCGGAAGAAGAGGAAGAGGAGGAGGAGATCGACGGTGGTGACGATGACGAATATATAGAATCCGATGAAGATGATTTGGAAGATGACAACGACGACGAACCCTTAATCATGCTTACCAGAAGTAAGGGAAGGCCGCGCAAATATTCTCTTAAACACAATGGCAAAAATAAAAAACCTCGCATTGAAAAGTGTCATGCCTGTAGGCAACAATGCAGCCAAAAGTTTACTCAGGAACAGCGGGTGGCGATGTGTTCCTTATATTGGTCCCTCTCCGAAGAAGGAAGAGTGCAATATATACGCAATCATATCAAATCAAGAATTATACGTTTAAAACTTAAAACGCACAAAAATCGGGGCGCCAACCATTGTTACTTTTTGGACGACGATAATACCGAGTCTCCCAACTTAATACGCGTTTGTCGCAAATATTTTGAGAACACTTTGCGTCTTACTGAATACAAAATAAAAAAAGCTTTGGAAGGCTATGAGCCAGAAGTGAAACCTTTGACAGATATGCCCAAAAAGTGCGATCAGACGACTAGAGAAAAATCAGAAGAAGCAGTACAACAATTTCTGGATCCGGAGACAGGAAATTTGGTAACAATCGATCCAAAAGACAAGAAAACTAAGAAGCCACCAGCTGTAAAAGCACCAAAGAAGAAATTCACACGCCGAAAACCCGGCGATCCCCTGCCAGAACACAACCCCAAACCTATAAATTGTGCTTATCGTTGTATACAAAAATGTCATACAAAATTCACGGAAGAAGAACGGAAAAAAATCTGCGATGTTTTCTGGTCCATGGATTACAATCGCAGAAAAGATTTCATATTGGCCCGAATAGAGACCAGAGATATACTGTCAGAAACAACGCCGGAGTTTCGAAAAACAAATAGACCCCCTCGAGCCTATCAGACCCGATTCTTTTTGGGTTCTGGCATAAATGGTGAAAACAATCGGGTTTGTAAACATTTTTTCATGGCTACATTATCGATAACGCGTATGTTTATTACAAATGCTATCGATTTTGCCGATAAACACACAGGTTGTTATACCGGATCTGACAGAAGAGGCCTGCATTTTGTTCCAAATAAAACAGCTCCAGAAGTGAAACAGGTCGTTAAAGATCACATTAGCTCTTATCCCACATGGGTGCCAAAAACGAAGGGTAAAAATCGTTATCTTCACCATACGCTCTGCATAAAACGCATGTTCACGGAATACAAAGAGATGTGTTTAGCGAAACAAACGCAATCTGTATCCATGAATATCTATTACAAATCATTCCATGACGATTTTTCGCTGAGCTTCCTCAAAAATCCCGAACCACAAAAAGTAAAAGGTTTCTTGAACCTAAATCCAAATATTTCACATTATACTGGTGAAGAAGCAGGTGGTGTTTGGCTAGATCCCAATGGCGAAAAATTAGATTTAAAAGTGCATAACCCAGCGGACAGCTTTATGCGCTTACACACTCCATCGCAAACATCTCAAAATGATGCTCCACAAGTTGCTGCACCGATTTCGACGGATGACACGAACAGTTCTGCGGCGGTGCAATTAAGTTCGGCTCAAACGTCGTCATCTTTTAGTTTTAATCAATCGTTAAGTTATGCTCATTTAATCGACCCAACCCTCAATTCCAGTTTTATATGTCCACCCCAAGTAATGCGACAAGAGTTGAATCCTAATTTGTACGATCTTAATTTATCCCAATCACATATAGCCGGCACATCTTCATTGTTTCGGAGACTTTAGTAGATTTAAATAAATCTAGAAATAAATTTAAGATGTACAAGTGTGTTTTATTTGTATTTATTTTAAAATAAATTAGATGATGTCTTTGTTTTCGTTTAGATATATTAAACTAGCTTTAAACTATTTGTCGTAGGATAATAAATTTTTCACATTTCACTGTGTCGATATAACATATTTAAGTTGTTTTATGATTTTAAGCGAGATTATTATCTAAGAAATGGGTTTGTGTTTTTATGATTTTAAGCGAGCTTATTAGCTGAGAAATGGGTTCCTTTTTAGCAATGATAGAGTAATTTGGAAGATTTTAAATTCTTAAATCAATAGAAAATATATTTTAAAAAGCACACACGAACCAGCTTTGCCGTTGAACAACTTAAGAGTCGAAAAAAATATTCTTGTTGATTTAAATACTGAAACCACAAAAAAACAATTTTGAAAAACACAAACGCTAAGAGAGTACTAAGGCGCTTAATCGCTTAAAATCCTAATTTTAGCCAAATTGTTTATTCACAACATCCAACCGCAAACATATCCAGAGGCCTATTACATCTTCGACATCTTGAGTGGTCAAATAGCTCATCGTTTCAGCTGATGTGTAAGAGCTCGTATTGTCGTGATGCAAAATGATCCGTCTTCTCTTATTATAATAATATTTGTTTTGATGGACGGCTTCAATTCAATCAAGTTCCTTAGTTTCGTTTGACATTAACCCATAAAAAAAGTATGATGCAGTCAGATCCGGAAACCTTGGGGGCTACCGGAAAGTGGAATGTCTGGATGTTAATTTGTTTGAAAATTTTAATTTGAGCTCTGCTATAACCCGTCTGGCTATATGTGCAGTTGCTTCATCTTGCTGAAACCAAATGCTGTTGAATTGGATACGTCTTCTGCGCAGTTTAAATCTTCTTTAACATCTTTAAATAACGATCCCCACTGACAGCCACTGTTACACCGTTTTCTTCAAAGTAGTATGGCACCGCAATGCAGCTGGATAAAACTGCGCACCACACAGTAACTCGTTCTGGGTGCAGTTCCGCCTTATGGAGTATTTGTGGATTAGATTCACTCCATATACAGCAATGTTGCTTGTTTACATTGCCGCTTCTATCAAAATGGGCCTCGTCAGAGGTAAACAAGAAATTTATATCTTCTTTGGTCATTTCAATAATTTTTTTTTGGCAAAATTCGATTCGAATAGAAAAATCCAGGGTTTAACTATGTTGTAATTTGGAATTTGTACGGAAACAAGTTCAATTCATCATGAGTTATCCTTTTTATTGGCCATATGCTAAAAGCATTTTGCGCCGATAAGTTTCAAGTTTGAAGAAACGTTTAAATTTGCCTGAATTGACGATGCTACATCCACGGTGGAGTCTTAAAAACAAACATATGGATCTCCATGGTGCGATGCTTCCAGATTCCGCACATATGTTTGCCAGCCTTAAAATGGTCCATCTACTCGGGGAAGTTTTGCCAAACCCTTGCCTAATTTATTTTTTGAAGGAAATGCAGGAGTGCTACGAATGGTACCGTGCACTATCCAAATCCTCTTTTTGGTATCCCAAACATTCATTTTAATATATTTAATTCATTTTAATATATTCCAAATAAAAATAGGGCGATTTCTCACACAAAAAATAACGTTTGTTTTCGTGTGCCACCCTGTATTTAAATATGATAATTCATCGTGTTAAATCGTAGAAATTTATATTGATCATGGAAACTAAGCCCCATATTTATAAAAAGTAACAAAAGGTTTAAAAAACATCGAAATCAGTACCGGGCTTTAAGGCGAAACTGAAAACGCATCCGAGGTCTAGGAAATATTTTTTTTTGTAAAATGTATAAAGAAACTTTAGCAACGAACACCTTTTATGGATATATTTTTCCATTACTTAATACACATGAGTGCATTGGGATCCTACAAGGTATTTTTATATCGTCCATTGATATATTTATTTTTTGTTCGTCTTTGGGGGATCTGCTTCGATATCCAGGGGGAGGAAACTCGTCATTTGAACTGGATGCGTCCACAGAGACCTGGTGGTCAGCTGAGTGGCCGGACAATTGAAGAGGTGCAGCACATCATGTGGTCCCTGATTGCAGGCGGGGCAGATGTCCGGAACGTTAGCATCAAGTCGTGCCCAGTAAGAGTTGAGGCGGCTGCACCATCCAGATCTCAGCTGCGCCAGAACCACGTGCGTCTGCCGAGGTAGTACCTTCTCCAGGTGAAATCTCCGGGGGATGCTCCCCTAGCACTACATTCACACGGTAGCTGGATACTGCTGCTGCGACTTTTGTCGGCGTGAATGTTGTTCAGACCTGCCTGATAGTTTCGATGATCTAAAGGTTCTCTCTTATACCGCTGGACCTCTCCCTCTAGATCATGAAGATCGGATCTGATCTGCCTGGGCGGTGGCATCCTGTCCAAGAGATGGTGCTTAGGATGACTGCTGAGAAAACACCCTAGCAGGTATTGCTTAGACAGCAGGAAATTGTGTCTGCGTACGGTACGGTATTATCAAATATATCAAGAGTATTATTCGGAAATTGTAACAAAAATGGGTGTTTTCTTTTATTTCAAATCAAGTTCATAATAAGATTTAGGTTTACAAAATGCGAAATTAACAGTTCAAACTCATTTTAAGTATTTATAAGGAACAAGCAATATAAGAATGGATTTTAAAGTTATTCCAGCAAATCGAAAACATATTTTAATCGATTTGTTCTTGGAAGCTAATTTTCGTGGGTCGGAGCTTGAAAGCAAAGGAGTGAACAAATCCATGTTTGTTGAAACCGGTGTATTTGTACGCGTATGCTGGAGTCGAAACCTTTTAATATATTTGTTGCTGGACTCTGAAGCTTCCACTGAGTATGGGAGGTAGTATCATGAATACTTCTTTGTCAGTTCTTTAGCAGTATCCAGCGCATATGACCTACATTTATCTATTTTAATTGTATACCCAGAAGACAAAGCTTGTAATAATGTTGCACATCTCTCAATTAAATTTTGGTCAAGCCCCGTTATTTCATACAGACTCGCGTTATTTCAGCAGACAGACAAACGACAATTGCTCATTCAAAAGGTGAAGCAAAACACAGGAGGACGCCTTGGTCTGTGGGAAACAC
The DNA here is from genome assembly GCA_963513945.1 of Hydrotaea diabolus. Taxonomy (NCBI): domain Eukaryota; kingdom Metazoa; phylum Arthropoda; class Insecta; order Diptera; family Muscidae; genus Hydrotaea; species Hydrotaea diabolus. The sequence continues at coordinate 161,728,940 of OY740718.1, forward strand.
TGAAGTGGGCACTTGTCGACAGCTGACAATAATCAGATTATAATCTTAATACTTTGACTGATATTAAAAAAATCCCATTGGAGGAATCGGGGGGAACATACATGTTCTATTAGTAAATGACAAAGTTAAATAAAACTTTTTAATAAAACCAGAAGTTTGAAAAAATTATCAGTACTTTTTCAGCCAATTAACATTTTAAATGGCCCACTCTGTACTCACTGAACGGGACCAACTGTTTAAAACCGGCTTTAAACGGCTAGTGATTTTCTAAATACGTTTTTACATTGCTAAGAGATAAATCTATTACTCATGGAGTCGCCGGAATTTAGGAGGTGGAAACTCGCCGCTGATAACTATGATGTTTTCACTTTTTAATCGCGAATATCTCAAAAAATCGGATTGTGACTCAGTATTCAGGTCATTAAGTTGAACATTGCACTACAAGTTTCTTTTTAAATAATCAATACAAAAATATTTTTATTGTACTTTACTACTTAGTAGGGACAATAATACTGCTACAACATTAAACACACCCATTTCAATAGTAGAACTGAACATACCCCGTTAATGTCATATGGGTTTTGAAAGCTAACCTCAATAGTGTTAGTATGTTACGGGATTTTAAAATTGTTTCAACTTTCATTATGGAGTGGTCAGATAATGAGAACCGTATCGCTGTAGTAGCGCTTTTCAAGTGTGAAATGAAAAAGAGCGATATTTTCAAAACGCTCCGGCCACTAGGGATTAGCCGCATGTTCGTCTACCGATGCATAAAACTGTTTGAGGAGAATGGAGATGTAAAAGACCGCCACCGGTCGGGCCGCCCACGCTCTGTTCGAACACCGCATGGCATCAAAGCCGTTAAATCAAGAATTCACAGAAATCCGCTCTGAAAACAGAAAATCATGGCCCGTAAGATGAATATCACGCAAAAGTCCATGAGTCAAATCATTAAAAAAAAGACTTAGGACTTTCAAACAACGTACTGGACATTTATTGACTGCAGCTTTAAAAAAATAGGATTGAAAAATGCAAACGTCTTTTGGTGAAGCACGCTGAAAACTTGCACAGAAAAATTTTGTTCACCGATGAAAAAATGTTTACCGTTCAGGAAAAATTTAACAAGCATCATCTAAGGAAGCATCTGAACTGATCCCAAGGGTGGAAAAGGGTCATCTCCCAGCTACAGTCATGGTTTGGTGGGGTTTCTCTTACGATGGGGTCACTGACCTGCATTTCTGCGAACAAGCAGTCAAAACATCGGCCAAAGTTTACCAAGAAACCGTTTTGGAAGCTGCTGTGAAGCCTCTTAACAATTCCCTGTTCCAAAACCAGCCATGGACTTTCCAGCAGGATTAGGAGCCTGCCCATAAAGCTAAAACGTCCCAGGCCTGGCTTCGAAACAATTTGCTCTAAAGAATGGCCCTCAGGCAGTCCAGATTTGAACCCATTGGACTACAAATTGTGGACGGTTTTAGAGGACAAGGTTTGTCACAAAAGATACCCCAACATTGGATCTCTTAAGACATCTTTGCGTCGAGCTGTGGCCAATTTTCAAATGGACGAGGTTCGTGCAGCTATTAACGATTGGCCAGTGCGACTTAAGGCGTGTGTAAAGGCAAAAGACGGACATTTCGAATAAGTAGATTCTTTTTTGATACAATATACATCAATAAATATATTAAAAAATATTTGGTCCAAAAACATTTAGTACATTTTATTTCACAGCATAAAACGGGTGTAACAGTATTTATGTCTCTACTAAGTACATATAACTATTTTGTATATGTGACAGCGCATAGAGAAAGGGACCTAAGGGTAAAAAATCAATTCTCATTTTTTTTTGATGTAGGCAACATCTGAGCATCGATCCCATGCCCCAAAAGTGTTCCCTCCCAGAGATATGCGCGTTTTATGAAAGTGAAGTCGACGATTCTAAGCGCAAATAGAAAGGGACCTAATCTTTAAAATAACTCTCCTGAACAAAACTTTTCATCAACTTTTCACTTTTTTTTGATGTGGACAACATCCGAGCATAGAATGAGACCAATCCCATGCCCAAAAGTGTTCCCTTCCAGAGATATGCGCGTTTTATGAAAGTGAAGTCGACTATTTTAAGCGCAAATAGAAAGGGACCTAATCTTTAAAATGGCTCTTCTGAACAAAACTGGTTTTTAACCTTTAGGTCCCTTTCTATTTTGCGCGTCACATATACAGATTTGTTCTTAAATCGCTTTACGTAATGGGGTTTTAAAAGAACAATTTCAACAATTTGTCTGATAGTTTAGCTTAATGACTGCGAACTCAACTCAAATCGCTTCCTCGGTCTGTAGTGGTAAATATTGACATATTTTCTAAGAGCCACCTTAAAGTGAAACATTTTTACTTACATCTCAATTAAAATTACTTAAACATTGTGATAGTAATAAATTACTTCAACTTTAATTTTTTAGAATGGAACGGGGATTGGAAAAAAAACATGGAAATACAGAATATTAGTTTAACAATTGCGAAAAAATACTGGTCAAGGCTAATACGTCCTGAGCATAAAGTTGTTTTTTGAATCCTATTCCTAATTTTATAACATTCAACAAATTGAACAACTTGATTTACAAATATGTAGGCTTTTAAACCACGCCACGACTAGGCCGAATGATTTTTAAATTCGGCTCAGTTGATATGTATGCATGTAAAATTATCAAACGCAATACAGCCAATACTTTAAAACCCAATACAGCTCAAAATACCTCCGAAATTTTGATAAGTGCTTTTTGCTTACCATATGTTTGCAGAAATCAATGTCCAATTGTTAGAACCAACCGTTCTATATCTTGATGAAAAGCCGCCAAAAATTGTTCAAAGCAAAACGGCGAACAAAAAGAGAGAACGTGCTAAAAAGGTGACAACGAAAAAGGCAATCACAAAATGCAAAGTTAAAAAATCGAAAAATACACTCGACAGCAATGTAGTAATTAAAAAGGAGTTAAAGCCTAAAGCTCATAAGTTGATAGAGCAGAGCGAATACAATTTAGTGGGCGATGATCCCCTGTACACTCCGGATAAAGAGATAAAAATTGAAACCAACTTGGAACTCAGAAATGAGAAGAATGATGAAGATATCGTAGAAAACAAATTACTAACAAATCCAATTCTGGATAATAGTATGGAATTGTCGGATGACGAAGAGGATAATAATGACTTTTCCGCTGAGGAAGACGACGAATATGAAGGAAAATATAAACAGGAAAAGGACTACGATGATGAATATTTTAATTCCGATGAAGATTATGACGAAGAAGACGAACCTTTAATAATGCTTACCAGAAGTAAGGGGAGACCTCGAAAATATCCCCTAAAAAACGAAAGCCACAAAAAAGAACCACGCAAGGAACTATGCCGCGATCAATGTAAACAGCAGTGTACCAAAAAGTTTAGTGAAGAACAGCGACGTTCGATGTGTGTTCAATTTTGGTCGCTCTCCAAGGATGACAAGGTGCAGTTTATACGCCAGCACACCAAAATAAAGCGTTATAAACGTTTGAAACGTCAAAGAACCAAAACTCGTGGCAACAACAATTATTGCTATTATTTGGATGACACCGCCACCACTGAGGCTAGGAAATTAACCCGAGTTTGTCTTAAATATTTCGAGGCTACCTTATGCCTAACATATTACATTATTAAAAACGCTTTAGAGGGTTATCAACCTGAAGTTGATATGGATATGAAAGTATTGGCTGATCAGCAAAAGGAATTGGAACAGAAATCTAAAGAGAAATCGCTGGAAATTGAACAATATCTAGATCCCGAGACAGGAGACCTAATAACCATTGATCCTAAAGCTGAGAAAATAAAGAATTCATCCGATGGAAGATTAAAGAAAAAAAGAATACGTCGCAAACCGGGAGATCCGCTACCAGAACACCACCCCAAACCCATTAAATGTGCTCAACGTTGCATTCACAAATGCCATACAAAATTCACGGAGGAGGAACGTAAACAAATCTGCGATATTTTCTGGTCCATGGATTATAAACGAAGAAAAGACTTCATATTGGCACGCATTGAGACGAGAGAGGTTGAAACCGAAGTAGCGCCGGAATTTCGCAAATCAAAGCGACCTCCGCGTGCCTATCACACCCGTTTCTTTTTGCGTTCGGGCATAAATGGTGAAAACATACGGGTTTGCAAACATTTTATGATGGCCACCTTAGCAATTACACGTACGTTTATTACCAATGCTATTGAATTTGCGGATAAGAACACCGGCTGTTATACCGGGGCGGATAGGAGAGGTCAAAATTCGGTGCCAAATAAAATTGGGCCAGACCGTAAGAAGATTATAACAGATCATATTGGATCCTATGCCACATGGATACCAAATAGTAAGAGCAAGACACGTTATCTTCATCATACGCTCAGTATAAAGCGCATGCACTCGGAATACAAAGCTATGTGTGTAGCTCAACAAAAGAAATTCGTCTCTACGCATCTTTATTACAAATCATTTCATGACCATTTTCGTCTATCATTTCTCAGCAATCCGGAGCCCAAGCGGGGAGGAGGTTTTATGAAATCAAATCCCAACATTTCCCATTACACTGGCCTCGAACCCGGAGGTGTATGGTTAGATCCCAAAGGCGATAAATTAGATATTAGTCTACACAATCCAGCGGAAAGTTTTATGCACCGCCCTCCTCGTTCAGAGTCTGGCGCTCAATCAGCGCTACTAACAGCGAGATCGCCTTATCATTCGGTAAATGCCACGACGATGGAGCAGTCTTTAGTGGAAGTATCATCATTAGAATTTAATCCAACTTTTAACTATGCCCATTTAATCGATCCAGCTCTCAATACCAGTCCATTGAATACTAATCAGTATGATTTAAATTTACCTCATGCACATGCAGCCGCCGCATCTTCATTGTTTAGGAAGCTCTAATAAGTTTTTTATTCATGAATCTTGAATATAACAATAGTTTTGTTTATATGTAAGATTAAATTACACAAGAGAGTATGTGTTAAAAATAATAATAATCATCGGTAATAATTATTTTTTTGTTTTGCCTTGTTTTATTTTTTATACATTTTTGAATTTGTCATTTAAAGAACCTATATTATTGTTTAATGCGACTAGAATGAAAAGTTCTTTTTTAAAGACGAGAATTTTCAGCAAATGGCAACTACTAACTAATACATGAGTGCAAATATTTAATCGGTATTATGCCTTAGAATAACCCTGCATGCCAAGGCAGAAAAAAGCAGACAACATACTGTTGAACATAGATGGTGGTAGGGTGGTCGGTTCTGCTTCTTAAAACCGACAGTTTCTAAAAAATTTCCATTTTTCGGTTTTCGAATAATCCGGTATTTTCAATGGAATAGTCAGGTATTTTCCATCAAATAACCGGTTACTTAAATTCTTTCCAAATGAATAACATTTTTTAACTACTCCAAACGCATTACACTTTGACAAGCCACAAACTTGTTTTTAAAACTTTTTAAATGAAGGAACTCAATTGTTTTGATCACTCAGATTATCATGCACCCTTATTAAGCATACTGCAGACAAATAGTTGGTATTTGACCAGCTTAACCAGCTTTGATTGTCTACGAAACGTCTGATATTTTGAATTTTAAACTTCTGACAAATAATTAAGAACAATTTGTTTTAAAACTGTCAAAATCCTCATTAATTTTAATGCAACAATAGGCTTAGCTAGACAGTTGTCCTGATTAGTCCAACTAAATGTACTTATTTCCAAAGAGGAGCGAAGAAAATATTTGAAATAGTTGTTTTATGAAATATATTTAAAGCTACAAGGGATTTTTTGGATTCCAACCTTGTTTGTTCTTAGCTGGAGATAATTACAAGTTCACATCTTTTTAATATTGCCTATCAATATTGTGACATTATTTTTTACGTTTTTTATTGAACCTAATTTAAAATATGGGACTATTAAATATAATTTTGTAGAAGTAACGCCTGTCCTATATACTTATACACGATTTGAGGGTTTTCAATTAAGGCCATAACAATGGTATATATTAATAAAACACAGAATATTTAAGATATAGAGTTCACATTTTTCCCAGGTGTAGTGCCGATGTTACATTACATATAAGAATGAAATTCGATTTCGGTCATATGACCACCACGAGCCCATGTACAGCAATTTATTCTTTAGACGCAATTTTCCGCCACTCTTGCACACATTTCGACCTGAAACTTGGCAACTTCGCGTTGTATGTTGTCTCCCAGCTCGCCTAAAGTTGTTGGCTTGTTGTATCCAATGGCGTTAAATCGCAAGAACGAGGTGACCATTCGACCGGACCATTTCTCGAGAAAACACGTTCACCCAATTTTCCCTTCAATAAATCAAATGTAACGCGAGTTGTGTGGCTAGTGGCACCGTCTTGTTGAAACCACATATCGGCGATGTCAAGCTCATCCAATTCTGGCTAAAAATAATTTTCTAACATGGCAGAAAAGCGCTCTCCATTGAAGGTAACATGAAGATTGTTTTCATCGACGAAAAAATACGGCACAATTTTACTTCCGGCATGAAATCTACACCACACAGTAATTTTTTGCGGAAACAATTCTGTCTCTTAAAGCACATGTGGGTTTGTTGCTGCCCAACAACGCATATTTTATTTATTGGCAAAATCAATCAGCCAGAAATGAAAAAAAAACGAAATAATTTCTTGAAACAGCTTAAAGCTAAACCCGAAATTTTCCCACAACCTATTTCAAAATCCACTAAATCAAGCGGGGGAAAAGCTTAATTGGCAAGCCTGATCGGCACATATAAGTACAGACAACTTATGCCGTTTTCGCTTTCAGTTTTCCGTCATAGTTCCATTAGTTAGAAACTAAATTTATTTGTGTGTACTGCGTAGGGTCGAATAGGCCCTCTTTAGTATTAAATTAACTTTCAAAAGTAGTGCCTTTCCTTCATGGTACTGCGCTAAAATAACTTGACCCACTTCTTCAGTAGTTAATACTTTTTTTAAACAGCCATATAAAATAAAATATTCAATCCCTGCCGACACGAAGCGAAACAATTGAAACAGATTTAAAGATAGTTTTGAAGATTCTTATTGTTAGGCATGGAGCAGATTAAATAAGAAAAAAGCATAATTTTTTATTCCCGTTAGTCAAAGAAAGGTCGCATAATTTCAAAACTTTTCCATTTTTAATAGACATTGTATAAAAAGTGAAATAAAACCATATTGCTCACTTCTTGTAAGATAGGGTTTCCGATCTTATATCACAAAGGATGGGGGGGTATACAGTGTGGGCCAAAAGTTACCATGGAATTAAAAACTTTAATTACCTTTTCGTTTATTAATATTTTTTTTAATTTTTTCTGATTATATAATATACAAAATGAATGACCACCCTCGTTTTGAGCTTCGCAATGATGAACTCGTTTTAGAGCATTTCCATAACATCTTTTAAAATTAGTGACTGTAGCGTTCGAATTTCTGTAACAATATTGGCCTTGAGTTGAACTATTGTCTCGGGCTTGTTCACATATACTCGCTCCTTCAAATAGCCCCAAAGAAAATTGTCGGGTTCTTACAAATCCGGCGATCGCGCTGAACAAATAATTTCTGAATTTCTGGAAATTATTCGCTCTCCAAAAATTTGACTTAAAAGTGCAATTGTCTCTCGGTCTCCGTTCTGCTGAAACCACATCTCATGTCTTCAAGAGCAGGACGTAAACAGTTTTCTATTATAAACCGATACCGCTCTTCATTTACGGTTGAAGTAAGGCCCAATGATATTTGATATGATATTACGGAAGATATTTGATATTTGAAGATGTGATCCCACACCCTACTGTATACCTAATGGGGTGCAATTGGCGTTGAGGAATGGCTCTTGGATTTCCAGAACCCCAGAACCTACAGTTCTGCTTATTATTAAAGCCATTCAAATGAAAATGAGCTTCATCACTCATGCGTTAAAATAATTGTTTGCTGATAAAAATAATAAAAGTATATTATTCTAGTTATTTGTTCAGTTGTGAATCTCACCATTATTTATTCTCCAAGTGTAATTTATACGAGTATAATCTGAACAAAAAATTTATAAACAAAAAAGTTTTTATATTTTTAAACCCCATGGTAACTTTTGGCCCACCCTGTACAAATAATTCATGATCTTTATATTGTTAGTATAAAATGAATCATTTCAGCTTTTTGCGTTATGAACAAAATTAATAAAAGATTATAATATATGGTGGATCATTTAAAATTTTAAATTTGAATCGTAAAGTACTGATAATTTGTTCAAATTTCTGGTTTTATTGGAAATTTAAAAATGGAACACCATCCGATGCGTTTTCGCTTCTTAATGGGTTGAAGATTGTTTGGCAGGAGATTCAAATTTTACCGAAATATTGTGTTTTCAGATGAAGCTAATTTTCATCTCGGTGGCTATGTCAATAAGAAAAATTTCCGCATATGGCGTTCAGAGAACCAACACGTGACTATTAAAAATGCATCCACAACGAGTCACCGTTTGCTGTCGATTTTGGGCTGGCAGCATCGTTGGGGTATTTTTCTTCGAAAATAAGCAAGGAGTGTTAGCGTCAAGTTTTTTCACAGCCGATTCAAATCAAAACCTTTCGAATGCAGATATCGAATCAAACTTGTAAATAATTATGAAAAGTGACAAATTAATTTAGATAAGAAAAAAAGATAGAAAAAAAATAATTAATAAATAAAAATCAACATCAGCCCAAAATTTTTCTAGTTTTAGGCATTAAAAAAGGTACGAATCAAGTAGTAGTCAAAAATATTGTCTGGGAAATTTTAGCCTTTTTTAAACCAAATGCTGAACCATTCCTTCTTGGACAATTGGCCAACCGTCACATTGCCAGCGGATTTTTGGCTTTACCACTGGTATCCAGTGATATTCTCTGGGCTATTTCCGCTTGAAATAAACCGGGATGAAATATTTAAATTCGACATTTATATTTTTTCGCCGCGTTTATAAATTCTTTGTTGAAATACATTTTGGAGGAGCTATATTGTTTTCTTTGCGAAAAAGGTAAAGGAATCCAATTTTGCTATTGAAATCTGGGCGAATTTATAATAGTAAAAAATATAGGTACATGTAAATAAATACTACATCTAATTGTTGTACAAATCACTCTTGAACTGATTCATAAATCTTCTATAGATTACTTAAACACAACAATTTAGCCCACACAATACCTCCGAAATTTTGATAAGTGCTTTTTGCTTGCCCTATGTTTGCAGAAACCAGCGTGCAATTGTTAGAACCAAACGTTCTATATCTTGATGAAAAGCCGCCAAAAATTGTTAAAAGCAAAAGGGCGCCTAAAAAGGGGGAACGTGCTAAAAAGATGGCAAAGAAAAAAGAAATCGCCCAGAAGAAAACGAAAGTAAAAAAATTATCGAACAAATCAAAATGTGGCAAGAATGTGGCAATAAAAAAGGAATACTCACAATTAAAGACCAATGAAGTGAGAGGTCAAGACATCATCGAGACTGCAGCTTTGGGAGATGATCCCTTGTACACAGCAGAACAGGAAATAAAAATGGAAACTCAGTTCGAGCATAGTGCGGAGAGCGAAACAAGAAATAAGTCATTGGAACAACTTTTATCGGATGATATGAAATATTCTGACAACGAACAGGATAATGACGATTTCTCCGTTGATAATAATGAAGAAGATGAAGAGTATGAAGCAAAGCTTGAACTGGGAGAGGCGGAGGAGGACGAAGATGGTGATCTTATTGATTCCGACGAAGATTACGAAGACGATGAAGATGAACCCTTAATAATGCTTACCAGAAGAAAGGGTAGACCTCGCAAATATCCCCTTAAAGAAGAAGATCGCCACAAAGTACCCCGAATGGAGCAATGTCGCGAAATATGTAAACAACAATGCGTGCAAAAGTTTAGCGAAGAAAGGCGACGTTCGATGTGCGATTCGTTTTGGTCCCTTTCCGAAGAGGATAAACTGTTTTTTATACGCAAACATACCAAAACAAAACGCTACACACGTTTGAAACGTAAAAATACCAAAAGTCGTGGCAACAATTGTTGCTACTACTTGGATGACGATAATACTGATACTCCCAACCTGATAAGAGTTTGTCGCAAATATTTCGAGTCCACACTGTGCATAACGAACTATACCATTAAAAAGGCTTTGGAGGGTTATGAACCAGAGGTTGAAACCGAAATGAAACCTTTAATGGACCAAGAAATGGAATTTGATAAAAAGTCTAAGAGTAAAGCCGATGGAGTACGACAATATCTAGATCCGGAGACTGGAGACTTGGTAACGATCGATCCCAAAGCAGATAAAACGAAGAAGACATCTGACGCAACTCCAAAGAAAAAACGTATACGTCGCAAACCGGGAGATCCGGTACCAGAACATCACCCTAAGCCCATCAAATGTGCTCAACGTTGTATTCATAAATGCCATACAAAATTCACAGAAGAAGAACGAAAACAAATTTGCGATATTTTCTGGTCCATGGATTATAAACGTAGAAAAGACTTCATATTGGCCCGCATAGAGACCAAAGATGTGGAGACACAAACCACGCCGGAATTTCGCAAATCAAATAGGCCACCGCGAGCCTATCACACGCGTTTCTTTTTGCGCTCCGGCATACATGGTGAAAATAAAAGAGTTTGCAAGCACTTTATGATGGCCACGTTATCCATAAATCGTAATTTCATTACAAATGCTATCGATTTTGCCGATAAAACCACTGGATATTATACGGGTGTCGATAGAAGAGGCCAAAATTCAGCGCCAAATAAGATAGGACCCGATCGTAAACAGACCATAACAGATCACATTGGATCTTACCCGACCTGGGTGCCGAACAAGAAGAGTAAAACCCATTATCTGCATCATACTCTCAATATAAAGCGCATGTACACGGAGTACAAAGAGATGTGTGTAGCCGAACAAAAGAAATTCGTATCCATACACTACTATTACAAGTCTTTCCACGATGATTTTCGCCTATCTTTTCTCAGCAATCCTGAACCAAAGCGGGGAGGAGGTTTTATGAAATTAAATCCCAATGTTTCCCATTATACCGGCGAAGAACCTGGTGGCATTTGGTTAGATCCTAAGGGGGAAAGACTAGATCGGAATGTGCACAATCCAGCACAAAGTTTCACAAGATTCCAGCGATTGCTAGCTGAGCCAGCTGATCCACCTGCCGCTCCGTCAACACTGGCAATAGCAACAACATCGCCTGGCGATCTAACAAGTTCTGTGGTTCACCAGTCTCTGGCTCAAACGTCATCATTTAGTTTTAACCAATCTCTAAGTTATGCCCATTTAATTGATCCAGCTCTGAGCTCTAGTCTAATATGTCAAGCGCCTGCGGCGCGACAAGACTTTAATTCTAACTTGTATGATAGTAATTTACCACCAGCACATGCCGCCTCTACATCTTCGTTGTTTAGGCGGCTATAGTTGTTTTTAATTAAATCATAAATATTATGAAATTTATAGTATTTTGATATCTTTTAATTTGAAAATATATCGCTTTGGCTCAACAAAAGGTACGAGTATTAACTAAAAATTTCAAATGTTCAGTAGAGCATAGTGAGTCATATCCATTTTTGATGACTGAAGCAAACCATGGATTGAGATGACCTCTTTCTAATATTTTCTTACAACTGATTAAAAATCGAACAATTTGAGTTAATACAGATTATCTGAGCTGAAGTGCGATGTGTTCATGAGGATGATATAGAATTAATTTTAATTATAAATGTGGAATTGAGTTCGTAATATCAAAAAAGTTGATATTACGAACGGAACTGATTCACGTAACCTATGAATTGCAAGAAATTCAGAGGTTTGACTCTTTGCAAAAATCGGACGACCCCGGATCTTTCAACTTCTCTGGGATTCTGTAAAAAAGCTTCGATTTAATATATTTCTTTCTTTGCGGAAAGGAAATATAATGGAAATGAGACACCAAAAAGCTGGACAATAAACAGAAGTTTAATATCAACATTTTAGACGGGACGAAAAACACAATTTCAGTACATACACGAATTAATGTGGTCTTAGAATTTGGAATAAGTGGGGCAATTTTCGTGGGTTTTTCGTCTAGCGAAAGGTCTTCAGTCCAAGTCAAACTACTGCAAGGTTCTAAATAGGTATTTTGTGACTGAATCATGTTAACACTAGGAATATAACAAAAGTGGGTTGAACGAAAGCAAACGTTGAAATGTATTTGTTGCGAAAGCGAATATTGAAATATAATTTTTTGCGAAAGCAAATAATCCAAAATTGTTTTTTGTCAACGAGAATGTAGAAGCGAATAATAATTCTTTGTTTTTTTTTAATTGTGACTAATATTACAATATAAAAAGTAACTAAGATTATTTTATATGAAATTATATAAAGAGTGATCCATCTAGCGGTATTTTTTCAGAACAAAAAAAATATAAAAATTCAAAAAAAATCATTAAGAAACGATAACCTCTCAATTGTCTGAGCAGCTGTATGGCAAGTGGCACCATCCTGTTGAAACCAAGTGTCGTCAAGATTACGGGCTTCAATTTCAGGTGGCATAAATCGATCGATATCATGGCGCGATAGCGAGCACAATTCACGGTTACGTTCCGGCCATCATCATTTTTGAAAAAATATGCACCGGTGATTCCACCAGCTTATAAACCGAACCAAACCGTGGTTTTCTCTGGGTATAATGGCACCTCTTGAACCGCTTCTTGTTGCTCTGCAGCCCAAATCCGGTAATTTTGTTTATTGACTTGGCCGTTGAGCCAGACATGGGCCTCTTCAATGAACAAAATTTTGGTCGAAAACAGCGGATCTTCCCTTTCTCACCGAACGCTCATTTCCATAATATACTTATACATATATACTAAAAAAAAGTCCAGCAGCACTTGACTAATAAATTTTTTTTAAAAATTATGTGTTGTACCCGCTTTGGTACCAGCAGCACTTGACTAATAAAATTTTTGTAAAAATTATGTGTTGTAAACGCTTTGGTACTTAGCCTTAATAGGCATTTAGAATAGTGGCATAAATAAGAGTTATAAACTGATAGCAATTTTGAAAACTTTTAGAAGTGCTGCTCTGTCTTTATAAACACTGCTCTGCCTTTGGAAAGATACATTATTAAGAATTATATATTAACCCATTAGGTAAAAAACTCTAATTTTTAGCTTTTTGCATCGACTCTTTTTTTAAAAAATTATCTTTTTTAAAGAGTTCACCATTAAAGGTCATGTTTACGTTTTTAATGTTTCATTAATGGTCCGTGGGTTAAAAGGGGACTATAGACCATTAATGAAATATTGACAATCAGTAACTCCTTATTTTAAAGTGTTCGTATATATGTACATTTTGAAAAAAATGGATTTTGTAAAAAAAAACTTATGGTAAAGAAGCAACATATGACTTTTATGTACTTTACCAATGGCAGAGCAATACCGATAAAGGAAAGCCTTTTCAAATTTCGATGTCAGCCCATCCAAAAGAGACTACAAATTGTTTACAAATGCCAGTGGATTCCAATTTTTTGTTTAGTAATGTCGTAAACACAATTTGTTTCAGTATAGTTAACAGTAAAAAATATACTTATTTATTTTTCTGCTGAGTACTCTCAGGCATTTCCTATATGTACGAGGGTTGCTATATATATTTCTGGCCTAGGCAACACTATCCATCTCCATTTGACATTTCCATTGGAAAGTTTGACATTTGTAGCATATACGTACTCAGAACGTTTTGACGTACCTATCATTTTTGTTGTTTACAGCGACTTGAAAAAATCAATTTGGGGGAAAAATGGAATTAACTCGTGAACATTTTCGTGCGATCATTTTTCACAATTTTCGACGTGGATTATCAAGAGTGATAGACAAGAGTGCATCGATGAACTTAAATCTTTGTATGGCGATGAAGCACCATCCTATAGCACTGTGAAAAACTGGTTTAATGAATCCAATCGTGGCCGATGCTCGCTAAAAGACGAAGGTCGTCCAAAAAAGGCCGTTGTGTCAGAGAACATTGATGCCGTGCGCTAACTGATAATGCAAGATCGTCATGTGAGATAGAGGCATCCTTGGGCATTTCTTTCACCAGCATACATTCAATATTGCATGAACACCTGGCCGTAAAAAAGGATTGTTCTTGTTGGATCCCGCACAATTTGACAATCGCTCAAAAAAAGGCTCGTGCAAAGAAATTTTAAAAATGTATAAAATCGTCACACGTGACTAATCATGGTTCTATGCGTATGAGCCCGAAACAATACAGCAATCGACCGAGTGGGTCTTCGAAGACGAGCCAAATCTAACGAATGTTGTTCGTGGAAGAAGCACTTCGAAGCAAATGGTCGCCTGTTTCTTCGGCAAAACTGGTCATGTGGCGATTGTTCCGCTTGAGCAACGTAGGACGGTCAATTCTGAGTGGTACACCGCAATTTGTTTGCCTAAAGTCTTCGGAGATATTCGAAAAACGAACAAGGAAAGACGAATCATTGTACACCATAACAATGCGAGCTCTTACACATCGGCTCAAACCAGCGCCTGTTTTGAACGGCCAAAACGTCGAATTGCCGTACAGCACTGACTTGGCACCTAATGACTTCTTTTTATTCCCGCACATCAAGAACAAAATGCGTGGTCAACGGTTTTCGTTGCCGAAGCTGCTGTTGAAGCGTTCGAAAACAATGTTTTGGAGGTGTCTCAATCGAAGTGGAAAAAGTGCATCGACAATTGGTTTGAGCGCATGCAAAAGTGTATAAATCATGCTCGAGTATACTTTGAGAAACCATAAAACCATTTTTGATGATAAATATTCGCATTTGTCGTTATTAGGCTAGAAATATGTATAGCAGCCCGTACCACTCTAATACTCTTAGGCATTGAGACTTTATCAAATCATAACAATCTGTTTTTTCAACGACTGTATTTGGGCCATTCAGTGATCTCATGAATTAACTAAGTCACTACAATATAAGTTTTTTCCCCATTTTTAAATACTTGAATTAATTTTTATTTTGTAAAACAATTTTGTATCCGCTTTTTCTTAAAAAAGTGAGTTTTTGTGGAATAATACAACCATACGCAACTTAACCGAAAGTATCGTTAGTTTTACAGCTCTACCTTGCAGGAGATGAAAAAGATCTAAATATGATATAAAAGACAAGAACTTAAGTCAGAAGCCGAAATCTGTAGAAGGCATAACACAAAAACCTCACCGAAGACTCAATCGTAGGCATTTATAGATTTTAAACTTTCGATCAAATCGGATAAAAAAACGTTTTTTTTAACTGCAATTTTATGATACAAATTTAGAAAATACCAACGTTTACCGAATTGTACAAATACATAGTAAATGTTAAGGCTTAGAAGCCTAAAAAACCCCAAATTATTTATACACTCCCGCTCAACTGAATAGGTTCAGTAATCGTTTTGTGTTCAAATGATATTATTCCAAGAAGTAGTGAAATGAATTTTTTTTTTTAAAAATATGTCGTTTATAGACTAGCCTATTGGGGATCTTTTTATAAGGAAAAAAAATTATATTAAGTTTTAGGATTACTCGAAAAAAACACAGATTTGGTTGGTAACTTGCTGAAAAATGATGTATTTTTGGGGTCATCAGAATAGGTTCAGGAGCAAATTATTAATAAAAACATAAAAATAAAATGTTTATTCATATTTCCACTTACAAACATAATAATCAGGAACATTTTGAACTTAATTAATAATGGGTACTCCCGCCCCTGTTTGAAATTACTTCATAAATTCGATTTGAAATTGAGTCATATAATTTTTGGATATATTGAAGAGAAATTTCAGCACAAGCTGTTTTTATACCACGTATTAAGCACTCCTTATTCTCAAATTGTCTACCGGACTCGTATACTTTTCGTGACAGCATTTTCAATAATATTCAGATCAGAGAATATGGCGGCAACTCCAATTATGCCACATTTTGGCTCCTAATCCACTGTTTACGACCCGCGCAGTGTGAATGGGAGCATTATCATGCTGATAAGTCCACGTTATAGGTAAAAAATGTTAGAGAAGTACGGAAAAGCCTCCTCAATTACGGCTTTGTAGCTATTCGCATTCATTCTAGCGGTGGCTTTTTCATTAGTTTTAGTCGTTTTAAGTGACTGGCACTGCGAATAACACGTTTTACTGTAGCCAGACTAACACTGACACCAGTTTTTTCCTTTACTTTTGAAGCAGAATCATGCGAGTTAGAAGCAGATCTGATGATGTCTCTCCAGCACTCGTAGTGGCTATGTATGTACCTCCTTTCATATTTTATCCATATTCGGATTCATTCCGTAAATAATTGCTGACAACATTTTGGCTTCATCCAATTTTTGTTGCGATATACCGATGATTTAGGCCACATTCACAAAGGCTTTAATTTTTCCCTTTTCTTCGTCCGTCAATGATTTACCTCGACCCATTTTAAAATTAAATTATGCCAAATACTTCAAAAAAATAATTCAACAAATTATTATGCTTTGAATACCGCTCACTTAGAAATATAAAGGTTTTAATTTCGAACCTATTGTGATGAGCCAAAAAATTGCTATGATTCTACCGAAGAGTAAGCTAAAAACAATGCAAGGAAATAACGGTTGATTTTTACCGTTAGATTTCTCTCCCAGTTGAGTGTACATATGTATATAACCTCACAATGGACAGAAAAAAGTTTGGTGTGCATATAACACAAATTGAGAAATCCAACATTTAATGTTTCAAAAACTCCAAACCTATTCAGATGAGCGGCAGTGTACATACATACGCCTTTGATATCCTTGAAGAACTTGCCAGAAATACCTTTTAAAACTACAAACCTATGTGTGTTTATAAAGGTAATTACCTTCTAAGAACATGATAGCTCTACAGATGATTTGTAAAAGCACACTATAACCAACCGATTTTATTGCATATTTTCCAGGTGTCATTGAACCGGACACTGATGTCGATCAACCCATGGGCGATTCATCAAAAACACCGTCAGAAGAAGATGTCGACAAATCCAGTGAACTGCGTTCACAAGCTGCTGCTGCATACAGCGAACAAAATTTCCAGGAAGCAATTGATTTGTATACTCAAGCCATCGAAACAAATCCCGGCAATGCCTTGTTCCACGCCAAACGTGGTCAAGCGTTTTTGAAATTGAAAAAACCCAACGCTTGCATACGTGATTGTAATAAGGCGCTGGAAATCAATTGTGATTCAGCTGCTGCTTACAAGTTTCGTGGTCGCGCAAATCGTTTGTTGGGCAATTGGGAAGAAGCTGCTAAAGATTTGAGACAGGCCTGCAAACTGGATTATGATGAAGATGCCGATGAATGGCTGCGTGAAGTTACACCAAATGCTAAGAAGATTGAACAGCATCGATTAAAACAACAACGCAAGAAGGCTGAACGCGAACGCAAGGCCGATGAGGCGAAACGCCAAAAGGCACGTCAACAACAAAAGACTTCTGCTGGTGCAGGTGCCGGCGGAGGAGGTTTCCCAGGTGCTGGAGGTTTCCCCGGAGGCTTTCCGGGAATGGGTGGCATGGGCGGATTGGGTGGCACGAACCTTGGCGATTTGATGTCGGGCATGAACGATCCCGAAGTAATGACAGCTTTGCAAGATATTATTAAGAACCCTGGCAACATTGACAAATACAAGTCGAATCCGAAGATTGCTAAACTCCTTGAGGTCTTCAAGGGCAGTTTCCCCGGAGGTGTTCCTGGTTTCCCTGGCGGTTTTGCTGGTGCTGCCGGTGCCGACGATAGTGGCGATGATGCTGAAGCTGATGCTACTCCACCACCGCCCAAGGCGGAGGAACCTAAAGCAGCACCTAAGAAACCAGATTTCGTTGATGATGGTTTGGATTAAATTATATGCATTATATTGAGTTGATCGTTTAAAGATCACCTATCTATCCAGCTATATATATATATATATATATATATTTCATTTGAAATGGAATTACTAATTTATTCGCGTTTCCTTATTTTTTTTTAATTTTTCCTTTGTCTCACGCTTAACCAAGTCGTCTCGATAAATTATAAAATCTCTCGTAGACATTGTACTTTCTCTATTCATTTTTTTGTGTATTATTATCTAGGTTTAACTTTGGAAGTTTATAACAAATAAAAAAGAAAAGCGAAAAATCCCAATTATACGTTCGACACTACGACGTTCCACATGCGTTGAGTCAAATCCTTATTAGCTTTTAAAGAAATGCATTTTACAAGACTTATTCATTATAAACTATCAACCTCCTATGTAATGGGAATTGATCAAATTTTAATCATAGCATTTAGCAATGAAAACTTCAAACTGTTTAAATAAAAGATAAATACAAAAAACGAGGAAAAATAAAAAAATGCCCTTGCTATATGCAAATATTTCGAATGTTATATTGAATCCATTTTTGTTCTCAATAAATTGAAAGGAAACTGAGAGACACGCTAAATTTCCAGAAAAAAATGGTAATTCCTGGTAGTTTTAGCAAAAAAAAAAATACGGCTCAGTGCATACATTTTTAATACAGCGTGCAATTCTTACGAGCACCTGGTTCTTGCAGTTAGTTACAACAAGATTCCTCGATTCTTCTTGGGCTTTGTCTTTTCAGGAGGGTTATAGTTGGCCACAAACTCGCCGTCGAAGATTATCAGTGCCGGCAGTCCCACGACAGCCGTTTATATGTTTATAAAATAAAATAAATTAAATATTTGGCGATGAGCGTTCTACTTCTCGTTTTCAGTAAAGAGCTGCTTTGTCAGTTGGCGAAATTTTGTTTTAGATTATTCTGTACGCTAAAAATACTTAACATTAGTGAAAAACGTGTGAAATAACTTTTTCAGTTCAGTCCTTCAAACTAAAATTTTTTCTAGTTTTTCTATGCCAATTGCAAGTTTTTATTAATATGGGGGTTATATGCTGTAATATCGTAAATCAATGTAAAGGGTGATCCATCTAGAGGTATTTTTTCAGAACAAAAAATATATAAAAAATCAAGTGTGGAATCTTTATTGGTAATTTGAAAGGACATATTATGGCATTTATTTTTTTGAAAATAATTACCTTCAAATGTTGGCAACTGTACTTATATTATGGAAATGAGCGTTCGATGTGAAACGGGAGGATCTGCTGTTTTCGACCAAAATTTTCTGGCAAAACGGCAGTCAAAAAAAATTGCCGCATTTGGGCTGAAGAGCCACAAGAAGAGTTTCAAGAGGTGCCATTATACCACAAAAAAAAACACGGTTTGGTGCGGTTTATAAGCTGGTGGAATCATTGGTGCATATTTTTTCAAAAATGATGATGGCCGGAACGTCACCGTGAATGGTGCTCGCGCCATGATATCGATCTTTATGCTACCTGAAATTGAAGCCCGACACTTGGTTTCAACAGGACGGTGCCACTTGCTCAAACAATGGATCTATTGAGAGGTCATTTCGAAAATCAGCTAATTTCACATTTTGGACCGGTGAGTTGGCCGCCTAGATCGAGTGATATCACACCTTTAGACATTTTTCTTTGGGGTTACGTAAAGTCTAAAGGCTATGCTGACAACCAGCTACGATTCAGGTTTTGGATGTCAACATTACGCGTGTCATTCAAGCCATACCGGTCGAAATGCTCGAACGAGTCATCCACAATTGGACCCTTAGAATGGAAACCCTGAGGCGTAGTTGCGGCCAACATTTGAAGGAAATTATATTCAAAAATAAATGCCATTAATAATGTCCTTTCAAATTACCAATAAAGATTCCACACTTGATTTGAATTTTTATATTTTTTTGTTCTGAAAAAATACCTCTAGATGGATCACCCTTTACCTTGATTTAACAGCGGCTTATTTGGGCTTACTTGATATACCCTAGACCACACTGTGGCACAGGTTATTATTCCGGGTTTTACCTCAACCGAATGGAATCACTTTCTAATTCCATTGAGCGATGTCCGCCCGCTTGTCCATTTAGCATTGCACGTAATAAAAATACAGTACGCAATTACGAACCGATTTCAATGAAACCTGATACATTGTTCAGGTTTGGACCAAGGACAAACCTTTTTGAAATTAACCCTTATCGGTCAATGTTTTGATATCATACAAGGGGCTTTCCAAATTTGAAGCCCTGTCACTTTTGAAGTCACCTTCTACATCAGACTCCGCCCAAATTTCGCAGCGAGCGGTGCGAGCGACCTACACCCATGTTTGATCAAATTGTACTGTATCGGAACAAGTTTTAGAATAGGCCATACACAAAGTATAGCATTGCGAATTGTACGAAGCCGAATTGAGGTTCGGCTGCACCATTCAGTCCTCAGCTTAGTCGGGACCATGCGCGTCTGCCGAGATAGCGTTTTCTCCTCTGCTGAAATCTCCGGCGGTTGTTCCTCCAGCACAACATTTACGCTTTAGCTAGATACTGATGCTGCTACTTCATCTGTAGGAATGTCATTCGAACATGCCTCATAGTTTTGATGATCTAAAGGCTCTCTCTTGTAGCGCTGAATCTCTTTTTCTAGATCAGATCTCCGTGGGCGGCGGCATCCTGTTGGTCCTCAAAAGACATGAGGAGACACCCTGTTGATGTTCACAGAGCGGCATTCTGGCAAGTCTGAATTTTCTGCCACTGCTTCATAATCACGATCGCCGACCACACCGGCGTTGTGTAGTCCGCTACAGACCGACCTGTCCCTTTGGTATCTTTGTTAACTTCCCGAGTAATGCAGGCTAGTGACTTAAGGACCTTGTTCCTACTTCTCAAGATATTGCAGACAGCTGTAGCATGTGCAGAGGCTCGGAAAAGGCTGTACAATGTGACTTCAAGGATTTTGGGGTAGATGGTAGTCGGGATGGTGACAATATCGACTTTCACTTAAAGTGACAACCACACCTCTGCGGTGCACGCATTGAACAGTGATGATTTAAAGGCGGATATTTTCAAATTCGTCGCAGTAAAGAAGCGTCCTGCAGCAGCGTAGACCATTTAGGTCCTCCACGTCTTTTTCGCTTAAGAAGTCATAAATAAAATTAGGCTGCGCTAAAATTTAACATATTGCGGAATGAGCGACTCACAACTATTCCAACCGAAGCTGACCATATAAGTCTATCCTTTTATATAGGGCGCAATCTTTCAAATAACTGAATGTCGTAGGGTATCTTGTTGTCAGCCCTGTACGACTTAAAAAGCAAAAAGTACAAAATGAAAAAAACTTACTATACATCCCTGCTGAGTACCACTAAATATAGTCCAAGTACGGGGCACCCCTTATTTAAGAATGACTGTAATCGGTATAATGACTGTGTATGGCTTTTGGTTGTCATTTTCTCTAATAAAGTCTGGTTCGTTCATTTGAAATTCATTAATTGCCTAATAAATAGCCCATAAGAGCAGATTTGCCAAGTGAAAATCAAAAAAATACTCGCACTATAGTGCGATGTGCTAGATGTTAATCAAAAACAATTTTCGCTGCAATTTCATAGATATTTTTTCTAAAGGGGGTTTGACACATTTTCACACATAAATTATAAACATGGATTTAAAAACTTAAACATCAGTAGTTTTTAATAAGGCAAGACTGTGTGTTCTCTCCACTCAGGCGATGCAGACAGCAAGTATTCATAGAAGATGTATAACGTGGGGACTTTAAGATAGACTAGATGCTCTACGTGTTGCCGACAATATCTGTCTTCTTTCCCACGTTCTTGCTGAAATACAGTCTGAACTAAGTCTGCTTCAAAAAACATCATTCCGAGTATGCTTAAAAATAAGTATTAGGAAGACCAAAAGATTGCGACTGAAAACAGAAAACGTTGAAAGGCCCTGTGTAAACGAAATTATAGAAGAAGTGACCGGTGGATCCACGAAAGATATTGTCAACTAAATGAACAAAGCCAGACAGGCATTTGTCATTTACCTCTAATGTGAAGTCAGTTCCATTACATGGTTGATGGCATCTCTTGATACCCATAGCATGCAATTTTTTATAAATAAATGCCTTCGTAAAATCATTTGCATATTTTGGTCAAGGATAAATAACAACACCTATGGGAGATTTCACAACATCAACCAATTACTATTGAATCAGAAGACGTTAATAGAGATAGATTGGCCACACTATTAGAAACTCAGTGGACGATTGTTGCTAGATAAACAACAGTAGGGAAGTTGACGCCGGGCGCCTTAAACTACGAGGGTTGCTATATATATTTCTGGCCTAAGCAACACTAAGTGTTGCCTGGCGCCATCTGACATTTCCATTGAAAATTTTTTAGCATAAACGTAGTCAGAACGTTTTGACGTACGACCATCATTTGGGTTGTTTACAGTGACTTGAAAAAATCAATTTGGCAAAAAAATGGAATTAACTCGTGAACATTTTCGTTCGATCATTTTTCACAACTTTCGACGTCGATTATCACGACAAGAGTGCATCGATGGACTTAAATCTTTGTATGGAGATGAATCACCATCCTATAGCACTGTGAAAAACTGGTTTAATGAATTCAATAATGGCCGACGCTCGTTTAAAGACGAAGGTCGTCCAAAAAAAGGCCGTTGTGGCCGAGAACATTGATGCCGTGCGTGAACTGATAATGTCGTGAGATAAGGGCATTCTTGGGTATTTCTTCCAACAGCATACAATGGTTTTGTTCTCGTTGGATCCGCACAATTTGACAATCGCTCAAAAAAAGGCTCGTGTCGACTGGGGCAAAGAAATTTTGAATAAATACGATCTTGGTGCTTCTAAAGGCGTTTATAAGATCGTCACAGGTGACGAATCATGGATCTATGCGTATGAGCCCGAAACAAAACAGCAATCGAAAGTGTGGGTCTTCGAAGACGAGCCAAATCCAACGAAAGTTGTTCGTGGAAGAAGCAAGTGCTTCTTCCACGAAGCAAATGGTCGACTGTTTCTTTGGCAAAACTGGTCATATGGCAACTGTTCCGATTGAGCAACGTAGGACGGTCAATTCTAAGTGGTACACCACAATTTGTATGCCTGAAGTCTTCGGGGAAATTCGAAAAACGAACAAGAGAAGACGAATCATTGTGCACCACGACAATGCGAGCTCTCACACATTGGCTCAAACCAGCGCCTTTTTCACTGGCCAAAACGTCGAATTGATGGGTCATCCGACGTACAGCCCTGAGTGGGCACCCAATGACTTCTTTTTATTTCCGAACATCAAGAACAAAATGCGTGGTCAACGATTTTTGTCGCCAGAAGAAAACCATGTTTTGGAGTTGTTTCAATCGGAGTGGAAAAAGTGCTTCGACAATTGGTTTGAGCGCATGCAAAAGTGTATAAATAATGCTTGAGAATACTTTGAAAAACAATAAAACCATTTTTCATGATAAATATTCGCATTTTCATTATTGGGCCAGAAATATATATAGCAGCCCTCGTACCAAATTGAATTAGGAATTGATACGGATATCGGGAGAAATCTTTGCAGTGGTGCTATATCAAAACACGGACTGGTGTGATCCATTTTTTTCTGAGCTGATTACTGATAGATTGTAATAAACTGTGCCACATTTCGTCAAAATTCGATCTACAATGTGGCCTATAGAGCTAAAGACAAAAAATATGTTGTACAGCAGACTGAGACACGACAGACAGCAATCCCATGACAGCCGTTTCTATGAACCGGATTGACCCGAAGAGGCGTTCTTTGGCCAAGTGTTGTCACCCCGCCACACAGTTGCCGCTAAAACAACGACTGGCAGATATCGTTAAATCTTTTCAACTGAGTCGATGATTCTGAGTCGTTCGGTACAGGACCAGCTTAAATATTACGTATTTCGGGGTTTTTACATACAACAACCAAAAACCGAAACCAGGAAAACCCGACACCAAAAAAGCGAGTAAGCCGGCATGTCGGGTTATAGCTATACTTGATAAACTGACTATCAGGTTTGGACATAGTAACCGAAGTCTCGTTTTTTCGGTTTCAATATGGAACACTCTAGCTGCATCACAACATTAACTAATAAGGTCCAGTTTCACCACAGTTATCAATTAATCGGCCGTAGCGCATAAAATATGTGGTTTCTAGATATACAGATCTAAAATTCTTTTTTAAGGATCAAACAAAAAAGTCTTATTTCAGCAAGTTATTGGTTTATTCCACGCAGCAAGTTATTGGTTTATTCCACGCAGAGAAAAAATATGGATACTACATGGTCACGGCAATAATAATATGTTCTCCGCGATAAAAGTATGTTCGTCGCAACCATAGCATTGTTAACAGAATTTAGTTTTGGAAATAGTATAATTGCTGCAATATTAATATTGTTGAAATGTAACAATAGTATTATTGCCAAATTTAAAAATGAAAATATGGTTGGTGCGACAAAAGTATTGTGTTTTGCGTTTTATGTTAACAATGATATGATTACGGCAATCATACTGTACGATTGTAATTTTTCTTCATTTAAATATGCTTTTTAGAAAAAATGTTATTGGTACGGATCTTATGCAATAATAGTACTTTTTATCGAAATTAACATTTTTTAAACAAGCTGCTTTGGCTTTGTTAAACTCAAATATTTTAAACAAAAACGCTTACGTTTATTTAAACTTATTTTTCCTACTTTGAAATAAAACACTCCTATTATTTTGAACTTAATGTATTTTTGAATAATTTTCATAATTCAAATCTATTGTTGACAACTTAAACCAATTCTAATAAATAATATTGGGGATCAAATCTATTGTCGACAACTTAAACAAATTATAATAAATTATATTGGGGATCATAGTATAATTGTGTGTGATCATACTATGGCTGTAGGGATAATAACATGGTTGCGTGTGAAGCATGCTATGGCTGTGAGGATCATACTATGGTTGTATGTGAAACATACTATGGTTGTGAGGATCATACTATGGTTGTGGAGATTATAGTATGGTTGAGTGTGAATCATACTATGGTTGTGGGGATCAGAGTATGGTTGTATGTGAATCATACTATTGTTGTGTGGATCATAGTATGGTTGTATTTGAATCATACTGTTGTTGTGAGGATCATAATATTGTTGTACCACAACCATATACCCAACAATAGTATTATCCTCTTCGAATATTGTCACCACAACCATACTTTTTTTCTGCGTGTGGAAAAAACCAACATTCCCATTACTTATGGAACACAATTAAATTCAAAACGGGTGATCAGTCTAGAGGTATTTTTTAATAGGTTTTTTCACAGATTACGCGTGAGTTGTGTTAAACATTATTTTTGTTTATTTTTAGTATTGTTTGCCATTTCATCATGGAATGATTTACACTACTTCCTGCCCGTCGCCGTTTCAGTAATGAGGCCCATTTTTGGCTCAACGGCAACATCAATAAACAAAATAGCCGCATTTGGGCTGAAGTGCAACCAGAAGAGGTTCAAAAGATGTCATTATACCCAAAACCATTGTATGGTGCGTTTTATGGACTGGTGGAATCATCGGTCCATATTTTTCAAAAATGATGAAGGCCGAAACGTAATTGTGAATGGTGCTCGCTATCGCGTAATTGAAGCACGTAATCTTGGCGACATTTGGTTTCAACAGGACTGTGCCACTAGCCATACAGCTGCTCAAACAATGGATCTATTGAGAGGACATTTCGAAGACCAACATTACGCGTGCCATTAACGCCATACCGGTCGAAATGCTCGAACGAGTCATCAAAAATTGGACCCTCAGAATGGAAACCCTGAGGCGTAGTTGCGGCCAACACTTGAAAGAAATTATATTCAAGATTATATGTCATAAAATGGCCTTTCGAATGAACAATTAAGATTCCACATTTGATTTGAATTTTTTTTAATTTGAAAAACATACCTCTAGATTGATCACCCGTTACAAAGTCTCGCTTCACAGAAGCTTATCTGTCAACCCAATTTTCCAAAATCATGCTGACTATATTTCATGAATGCCTTTCACGATAATCTCCTTAATGGCCTGAATTGTTAGGCTGAAGAGTGTCTCTTTATGGCACCAGACAACAAGTCGTATCGCAACTACGAGTTGGACAATTGACTTCTTCAAGACAGGTGAAAACACGAATAAATGGACCACCCACCCGATACATAGTATGATGGATTATAAACCTACATAAGGCAGGCTCTATGAAATAAAGCCCCAAGAAATAAGGCCCCAAACTGAAAATTAAATAAAGCCCCAAAAATGGGGTCTTATTTCGTTATGAAACTAAGCCCCAGTTCCTACAATGAAATAAAACCCTAGAAAGATGAAAAGGGGCCCCAAACGTAAAATGAAACAACACCCCATTTCATTTTTTTTATAATGAACTGAGGCCCCATTTTTTGAAAAGAAATATAGTTTTATAGTTTCTTAATTGAAAAATTTATCAAATATTAAACAAACACCTACATACATTGTATCTTCAACAATTTGTCGGCAGTATGGACATTTATAGTGCTCTAATCCCTTGGAAATCGCATCTGCTTGCATTTTTAAATTGCATTTTCGATCTGACTTCAGCATAAGCAAGCCTAATTGAAACTGACGGAAACAACGGAAGTGCCAATATTTTATTATAAGCCACAGATGCTGCCTTCGAAGCTTTGATATAATCAAACAATAATTTTCGGCTACACATATTTCGCCTTACAGCTTGGCAATAATGAAACCTACAAAAGTAATTTGTTTTAACAATCAATTTACAATTTCATTAAACTCAATTCGAATTTCAATTTTAAGAAATATAAATTGGTGGTGTTGGGAAAAAATCTTTAATTTTGTCGAAGTGCAAAAGGTGTAGAAAAATTTGCGCGTTTTTTTTCGTGAAAGAAAGACGTGTGTAAATACAGAAAGAAAATTCGAATTTCAGTTTTAAGTAAATATACTTATGGTGCGGAAAAAAATGTGCACTTAAATTTGTCGAAGTGTAAGAGAGGGGGAGATTCAAAATTCGCAATGCATAACTGTTATTCAGCTTGTGTTTTGCAGAACCACGCTTTTTAAGAAAACAAAATAACACCCCAAAAATAATATTTATGGCTTCATTTCATTTTAGAATTTAGGACTTTATTTTATTATGAAATAATGCCCTAGTTACCAGAATGAAATAAAGCCCTAAAAAGATGAAACAACACCCCAAATATCGTGCCCATAAGGCACATAAGGCACAAGTACGTTCTCAAAATGTAAACCAGTTAATGACTTTTTTTCATTCATTATAAATACAAAAAATAGCTACAAATTTATATACGAGGTCTATAACAAAAATCTTTAAATCAAGTGAAATTGAAATTATTCCAAATCCTTGGATCACACAGAAATTTACATAAACTTCCTTGCGATCTAACATTTCCTTCTCGGTGAACCTTGAGACTTGTTAGCTCTACGACGGCTTTTTGTCACACTAGATTTCCTGGAATTTGATCGAGACTTTGTCAGTAAAAGACGTCTGCGCCGGCGTCTCAGTCTCGGAGCATAAAACGCCTAAAAGGGGAAAAATTTGCATATATTTATGTAACTAGTGGGAAGGAGAAGTAGCCATCACACATACCTCTCTAATATATCTTAATTTTTGATCATCCGACAATTTTCTCCATTCTTGAGCACCGCGTTTAACTGTTTCCACGGCACTAAGGCCGCAATTCTTTTTACGAAAATCACGTAGGAAGTTTAAATATGGATTTCGTACTACCGGTCCAGGTTTTAGGCAACGTTCTCCTTTGCTTGGCTCTGCACCATTGGAATCGGCATTCGAGATTTGGTTGCCGGTCTCCGGTGCACATCGATTGATGCAGAGTCGACGAATTCTTCTAGCAATGTTCTTTGACGATTCCATATTTTTGTATATTTAAGTTAATTAAATTTTTTTGGAATTTAATATTTTTAACAGAAAAATTTTATTATGAAACGCACAAAAGCTGATCTTTTGTGTATGTTAGAATTTTTTCAGTTTTGATTTGAAGTGAATGATTAAGTTTTCTATGAACAGTCAATACTTAATTTACATATTTGTTTAAACACAAGTTGTCTTTTTTTAGTACGAGTAATAGATGTTCTCTGTAATGCGTGAACCGAAGCCAACCATCAAAGGTGACGTCAGTTCCCATGTATTTATGTATTTCGATTTTTAACACCACAAATGGGTGGTGCCATGCCCACTCATCTAAAACCTTTAAAATGATTAGTACTCATACACTTGAAGAGCTAGGAGCGTTAAGTTTGCTATAAAAATTTATGGCTATAATGACTATTATAATTGGCCAATCGTATTTTTATTTTAGCAGTCCAGCAATAGGAGTTGTCGACACAAAACCCATGAAGTATAAACGTGTAAAGATATAAAAATAAGGCGGAAAAGTGGGCCCTATTTGTTAAAAGCGATGTAATACACTTATACGAGGGTTGCTATATATAAGAGTGTTCGTTTAATTTTCCAGTAAAAATTTGCAAGTTTCTACTTTTGAGAGCGTAAGGCCAATTTTACTCTCTTCATTAAAATTTGCAAGAAAAGTAAACGAACAGCTTCCAGTAAAAATTTGCAATAAAACAGCTGATTTTGTTTACTGTTTGCATTACATTTCGTTTTATTTTGAATTTTAAAGCGTTAAGATTTGAAATAAAAAAAATGAGCAAAAGAAATTTTTTTTCTTTCTAATTTCAGTAATATTCCAACTTTTACTTACCTATTCTGTTGTAAATATATTTTTACTTTTATTTGTTTACATTAAACAGCTGATTTCAAACATCTGTTCTATCTTGCAAATTTTGGTTGGCTTAAATTTGCAAACTCTAACATCGAACTCTGGCTCTCAATTACTGGACTTTATGTGTAAACAAACACGATCCAGTAAAAGTTTGCACAAATTTGCAAGTAAAAGAACACACTTAAAATTTGAGGCATAGGCAACACTAAGTGTTGCCTAGCGCCATCTGACACTTCCATTAGAAAGTTTGACATTTTTTAGTATAAAGTACTCAGAACGTTTTGACGTACGACCATCAATTGTGTAGTTTACAGTGACTTGAAAAAATCAGTTTGGCAAATAAAATGGAATTAACTCGTGAACATTTTCGTGCGATCATTTTTCACAACTTTCGTCGTGGATTATCACGACTCAATGAACTTAAATCTTTGTATGGCGATGAACCACCATCCTATAGCACTGTGAAAAACTGGTTTAATGAATTCAATCGTGGCCGACGCTCGCTCAAAGACGAAGGTCGTCTAAAAACGGCCGTTGTGCCAGAGAACATTGATGCCGTGCGTGAACTGATAATGCAAGATCGTCATGTGAGATAGAGGCATCCTTGGGCATTTCTTCCACCAGCATTTATTCGATATTGCATGAATACCTGGCCTTTAAAAAATGTTTGTTCTCGTTGGATCCCGCACAATTTGACAATCGCTCAAAAAAAGGCTCATATCGATTGGTGCAAAGAAATTTTAAAAAAGTACGATCGCATCGCTTCAATAGACGTTTATAAGATTGTCACCGATGACGAATCATGGATCTATGCGTATGAGCCCGAAACAATACAGCAATCGACAGTGCGGGTCTTCGAAGACGAGCCAAATCCAACGAAAGTTGTTCGTGGAAGAAGCACTTCGAAGCAAATGGTCGCCTGTTCCTTTGGCAAAACTGGTCATGTGGCGACTGTTCCGCTTGACGATCGGACGATTCCGCTTGCCGATCGTACGGTCAATTCTGAAGTCTTCGAAGAAATTCGAAAAACGAACGAGAGAAGACGAATCATTGTGAATCATGACAATGCAAGCTCTCACACATCGGCCCAAACCAGCGCCTTTTTTACCGGCCACAACGTCGAATTGATGGGTCACCCGCCGTACAGCCCCGACTTGGCACCCAATGACTTCTTTTTATTCCCGCACATCATGAACAAAATGCGTGGTCTACGTTTTTCATCGCCCGAAGCAGCTGTCCAAGAGTTCAAAAATCATGTTTTGGAAGTGTCACAATCGGAGTGGAAAAAGTGCTTCGAAAATTGGTTTGTGCGCATGCAAAAGTGTATAAATCATGCTGGAGAATACTTTGAAAAACAATAAAACGATTTCCAATGATAAATTATTGTGTTTTTATTGCCGGACCCGAAAGGGTCTCCGATCAATATTTCGTAGTATTGCAAACAGAATGACAAATTTAATATACCGTCGACCCTAGCGTAAAAATATGTTAATGTTACTAAAATTGCGACTAGGAAAAAATCTGCGAATCGAATTTTCACCGACAAAAATGACGGTATGCCATTAGGGCCACCAAAAATACATCCCAAAGTGAAAATGAAATTAGGCCCCAAAAAAATATATGGGAAAAAGCAACACGAAATTTTATGTTTTTTTGGGGCCTAATTTCATGTTTTTATTGGGATATATTTTCATAATGCAATTAAACCCAAAATGTTTGTATGATAATAGACCCCAAAAAATATTGGAGCCTATGTTCGCATTTTAGGGTCCAATATCATTTCGATGTATTTTAGGGCCACACGAAATATTTTTGGGGTCTAATTTCCATTGGCGAAGAAAAGAAAGCGTTGATTTTTTATTGAAAATTATATAGTTTATTACCTCCGAACTTAATTTTTTGTACTTTGTTGTTACATTCACTTTGTAACACATAAATGGAAATTACACCCCAAAAATTAAAATAGACCCAAATTTGAAGAGAAAACAACAACTCGATATTTTGGCACATATTTGCCTTTTTTGGAGTGTATTTGCATACCTTCAAATAACCACTAGGTCCCAATACAATTTTCGGGGCCTATTTTCATCTTGTTTGGGGTATAATTTCGTGGGGTCTATTTTCATAATACAATTAGACCCCAAATTTAGGGCCTCATTTCCTATTTGGTTTGAGGTGTATTTTCGTGGGGCCTAATGTCATACCGCCGACAATAAGTAATATTATTATTATTACTTACGCTCCATGATTAGAACATCGACGTCGAAACTCAAGCTGCGCCAACACCACCTACAGAATATTCCCCGACATCCGGTTCAATGAACCGGATTGACCCGAAGAGCAAATCTTCGGTCAAGGGATGTCAGTTACACCTACAACAACAACCGAATACTACCCAAAAATCGACACAATTATTTTACGCTCCTACGAAGTGTAGTTATCTGTTTGTATTCTGCAGCTGTCAAGTTCTCAAATCTCAAATATGA
The DNA here is from genome assembly GCA_963513945.1 of Hydrotaea diabolus. Classification (NCBI taxonomy): domain Eukaryota; kingdom Metazoa; phylum Arthropoda; class Insecta; order Diptera; family Muscidae; genus Hydrotaea; species Hydrotaea diabolus. Next base: position 161,760,165 of record OY740718.1, read on the forward strand.
TTAAGGCAGAACGCCATTGACATAATTTATAACTCTTCTTCTAGAGTGATTAATTTTGCGCCACCTTGCCTTAGCCTGGATAATGGCCTTAGCCTGTATAGTGGCTAATAATAATGGTTACCCTTCCTGTACGACGTAAATTGGTGCTTGAAAAAAAGGAAAAAGACAACAACAAAATAAAAAAAACAAAGTATAACAAAGTTGAATAAACTTTTATTGCTGCCCAGAGTTGGCGAGACTTTCAGACTGCAACTCATCCCAAATTCCCCATTGAACTGTTCAAGCATAACACACCATACTCACACCTAGACGGAAAGCAATTGCATTACAAGGAGTAGGAGGTCCTTGGGTATGAAGGTTAAACGCTGAGTCAGAGACGCTATCACCAAAGTACAGTTTCTATAACGTACAACACTTGTTGAGATGATGGTATGTACTCGTACATACCCATGTATGTACAGTATCGGACATAAAATATTGGACAAAATTTAAATTTTCATTAAACCTCATAAACATATTAAATAATTAAAGTTTAAAAACAAATATGCATTGATATTCAAAATATAACTTTTATTCTTTAAAAACAAAAAAGATTTATTCTAAATTTTATAAAAAATTCAACCTTTGTAATGAAAAAACTAAAATATGTCAAAAATTTACGTGACAAAACATATTGAACCAAACAATGCAATCAGGTTTTTGTGGAAAATCATTTGTTTTTGAGGACGGCTGCACATCTTCTGGCCTTAGATGCAATAAGGTTGTCTATGATTGTTTTTTTATAGCAATCCAAGCATCTTCCAAGGTTTCAAAAAGTTTTTTCTTATCTTCTCCCACACATTCTCTATTTATCTTTTTATTAACTATTTCCCATAAATTTTCAATCGGATTCATGTCCGGAGATTGTGCTGCCCACTACATCACTTGAATATCTTCCTTTTCAAACCAATCTTTTACATATCTTGATGTGTGTTTCGGATCATTGTCATGCTGAAGTTTCCATACCAGTGGCATATTTCATTCTGCATGGGGAAGCTGCCCACTTCATTACTTGAATATCTTCCTTTTTAAACCAATCTTTTACATGTCTTGATGTGTGTTTCGGATCATTGTCATACTGAAATTGCCATACCAGTGGCATATTTAATTCTTCATAGGGAAGCATAACACTTTGCAACATTTCTTGGTACATGAATCTATCCCTAATCCCATTCATTTTGTGTATGAGTCTTAGTCCATTTCCAGAAAAGCAACCCCAGACCATCACATTACCTCCACCATGTTTTACAGTGCCTTGGTAATATCGTGGATCTAACCTCTTTATTATTGGTCTCCGTACACTCTTTATTCCATCAGAACATTTTAAATTAAAATCCGAAAATAAAAATGTGTTCCACTTCTGTATAGACCAACTGATGTGTTCTTCTGCAAATTTTAATCGAGCTTTTTCTATTTTTTCCGATATAAATGCCTTTTTTGCAGCCCGATAACTTTTAAGTCCAGCAGCACATGCTCTTCTTTGTACGGTTCGACTGCTTATATTTAAGTTGAGAGTTTCTAGCACACTCGGGGCTGATTTAGCCGGAAATTTTTTGAATTCTCTAACTATTCTTGCATCGTCTTTCGATGTTGCGGCCCTTGGTCGGCAACAGCAGTGAACAGTTTCAAGTACGAGTATTCCGGTTGTTGTAAACTTTTTTATAATGTTTTCGGTAAACCATACTCTTAGCAAATATCTTTTTGTGATAATCCGTCTTGAAAATCGTTAATTATTAATTCTTTGAACAGTATTTATTTCGCGCCATTTTTACTTTTACTTTAAAAATGAATAAAAATTTGAATACCTTTAACTTTTGTAAATTACACTAGTCAACAGTCAAAATGTACTCGGGATGCGATAATTTTTTCTGTGTAGATAACCTTGACATGAGCTCGAAAAACGCAATAAAAAAAATTTTTTTCGTTTGGTTTTTGTTTTATTTTTTTTTTTAAATTTTAAAAACTTTTTTTTGGTTAATTTGTTTCGTCCGGCATAACTCGGGAACCACTAGCCCGATTTAATTGAATTAAATTTAAAATTACAATTCCCTTAATCTGTTCATATATTGTTTTCCTATACAAGCAACAGTTTCCAAGTTAAAAATGAATATATAAAGGAAAAAACTTATTTTTTGCCTAAAGATTTAAATTTTTTTTTTTAAAAAATCCATAAAAAATCCAAAATGAAAAAAAATGTCAAATCTTATTACTTTTACGTAAAGTCACATAACCTATGAGCAAAATGAGACAAAGATCATGAAAATCGATGCACGCGTTTCGCTTTTTTTCGCAATTGAGTAAAGGTATGAATTTCAAAAATTTGCTCGACATATGCACAACTTTGTCTATGGTGAGGTTTTTTCTTTTTTATTACAAAAAAAATTAAAATTTGTTGGGTGACAAAAATATATGACTTTAAATTAATTTTTGAAATTCATACCTTTACTCAATTGCGAATAAAAGCGAAACGCGTGCATCGATTTTCATGATCTTTGTCTCATTTTGCTCAAAGGTTATGTGACTTTACGTAAAAGTAATAAGATTTGACATTTTTTTTCATTTTGGATTTTTTATGGATTTTTTAAAAAAAAAAAATTTAAATCTTTAGGCAAAAAATAAGTTTTTTCCTTTATATATTCATTTTTAACTTGGAAACTGTTGCTTGTATAGGAAAACAATATATGAACAGATTAAGGGAATTGTAATTTTAAATTTTTTAAAATTTAATTCAATTAAATCGGGCTAGTGTTTCCCGAGTTATGCCGGACGAAACAAATTAACCAAAAAAAAAATTTTAAAATTTAAAAAAAAAAATAAAACAAAAACCAAACGAAAAAAAAAAATTTATTGCGTTTTTCGAGCTCATGTCAAGGTTATCTACACAGAAAAAATTATCGCATCCGAGGTACATGAAATTTTTTTCATTTTGTTGAGTAGTGTTATTAAACGACTAACAATAGCTAATTTTTGCATCACAAGTTCCAATATTCTTTTAAGTTCTGTTGTTATATGCTACGAATTGTAACGGGACATTTGCAGCTCTGTTTTGATAACATTTTCCAAAGTCCAATTTGTTATGTCGTGACCTTTTCAAGTAATTCAAGTTCCTTTTGATGATAACACTACGAAATCCAATCAATACTTACCTTTTTAAAATATTTTTGCTAGCTAAAAACGTAACAAAATATACATACATATTAATTTGAAACCAATTTACAAGTATCGTTTTTATAATTGTGAGCTCAAAGTGAAAAATACTAAAAATATAATTTCAGTTAAATATGTTTTGTCCGACACTGTATGTATGACTATTTATGGTTTTAAATTCTTTCCTATCGTACAAAGATGCGGTTTTATTTATAATAAAGTGAAATTTCATTTCGAGAAACCACCACCCCTTTAACTTGAATATGAGAATAACTTTTAGCGGGACCGGGGACCATAGGCTATTTGGGTTGGACTTCAGTTAAAACTGAATTTATTGTGTAATAATACAATGATATCATTATACTCGTACATACTTGTACAAGTAATATCATGTACGAGTCATATTTTAAACAGATTTATAAATATTTTCAATAACAAAACGTGCCTTTTCAACGTTTTACTATAAACATTTACAATAAGACACACCCTGTGGTTTCTATGAAGAAGCTCCTTGTTCGTTCCATAAGAAAATGAGAGAATATTCTATTTATTGCGAGAAAAAAGCTTTTTCTCTCTACATCACCTACCTTTATTTTATTGGTTTTTTGTTCTGCACATATGTACATTTTATTTATCATTAACTGAAAACGCTTTTTACGAGGCAGAATCAATGAGTACATTAAAAGTCGGTGTGGCCAACAGTATAGATAGACGCGTCATTTATGCCCTCCATTATAGCGCAGTGTACTTAGTAGGGACATAAATACTGTTAAAACATTGAACACACCCATTTCACTAGTAGAACTGAACATACCCCGTTAATGTCATATGGGTTTTGAGAGCTAACCTCCAGAGCGTTAGTCTGTCGCGGGATTTTAAAATTGTTTCAACATTCATTATGGAGTGGTCAGATAATGAGAACCGTATCGCTGTAATAGCTCTTTTCAAGTATGAAATGAAAAAAGTGATATTTTCAAAACGCTCCGGCCACTAGGGATTAGCCGCATGTTCGTCTACTGATGCATAAAACTGTTTGAGGAGACTGGAGATGTAAAAGACCGCCACCGGTCGTGCCGCCCATGCTCTGTTCGAACACCGCATGTCATCAAAGCCGTTAAATCAAGAATTCACAGAATTCCGCTCCGAAAACAGAAATTATGGCCTGTGAGATGAATATCACGAAAAAGTCCGTAAGTCGAATCTTAAAAAAGACTTGGGGCTTTCAAACGACGTACCGGACATTTATTGACTGCAGCTTTAAAAAAATATAGGATTGAAAAATGCAAACTTCTTTTGGTGAAGCACGCTGATAACTTACACAGAAAAATTTTGTTCACCGATGAAAAAAATTTTACCGTTCAGGAAAAAATTAACAATCAAAATGATAAGAGTATATGCGCGGTCATCTAAGGAAGCACCTGAACTGATCCCAAGGATGGAAAAGGGTCATCACCCAGCTTCAGTCATGGTTTGGTGGGGTGTCTCTTACGATAGGGTCACTGACCTGCATTTCTGCGAACAAGGAGTCAAAACATCGGCCAAAGTTTATCAAGAAACCGTTTTGGAAGCTGTAGGGAAGCCTCTTAACAATTCCCTGTTCCAAAACTAGCCATGGACTTTCCAGCAGGACTCTGCGCCGGCCCATAAAGCTTAAACGTCCCAGGCCTGGCTTCGAAACAATTTGCCAGCGTTCATTTCCTCTGAAGAATGGCCCTCAGGCAGCCCAGATTTGAACCCATTGGATTACGAATTGTGGACGGTTTTAGGGGCCAAGGTTTATCACAAAAGATACCCCAACATTGGATCTCTTAAGACTGCTTTGGTTCGAGCTGTTGCCAATTTTCCAATGGACGAGGTTCGTGCAGCTATTGACGATTGGCCAGTGCGACTTAAGGCGTGTGTAAAGGCAAAAGGCGGACATTTCGAATAAGTAGATTCTTTTTGGATACAATATACGAGTATGTACATCAATAAATGTATTAGAAAATATTTGGTGCAAAAACATTCAGTACTTTTTATTTTACAGCATAAAACGTGTGTAACGGTATTTATGTCCCTACTAAGTATAATATCGTTCACTTGTTTGAATATTCAAGTCAAAGACGATAAATTGTACAATATAGGCGTTATATTTTTTCTTTGCAATAATGTAGAAAAACCGCGCTTTAGTAAATTCCCGGTTTATTTTTCCACAATCACAAGAACGCTAGAAAATCAATACAGAAATACCAAAAAAAAAAAACAGAAAACACTTCGCACACTTTAAAGACACAAAAAACAGCATTCCCAAAATGATTTTTACTCAAAAAAAAAACGGTTATACTGAAAGGATAAGAAAGGTATCACAGCCGAAAAGTGAGATAGTAGATGGACTAACAGGATTCAGATGAAGTCAAATTCGGTTGCAGCAGTAAAACAGTTTTCTGTGTTTAGACAGTATAAGGCTATAATTAGACAAAATGGTGAGGCACTTAGACATGTTAATTCCTCCAAATCACTGGCAAATACTCGTAGTAAGTGTATCGACAATGACGAAGTGTTAACGTCTTCTTCTACTTGGTCTTTCCACAGAAACCTTGGTCTCAGCGTGTATACTTATTATTACGAATTGTACGTTTTTAGTAAATTCCCTAAATTCAGCATCAGCCCTCGTATACCTTTGCCTCAAGTAAACGAGTAAAAGTGAGTCACATTCAACAAATTGCTTGGCGTTGGGTAGACGAATGTTTTTCGTTATCAATGGAATTGCATTTGTGTGTTCGTACGCACGGCGTACCAGGAGAAGGAGTAGTAGTTGACATCATTATTTCAAAATGCAGAGAACAACAACGGCAAAACGACGTCTACACAAAATCAAACCAAAAACAAAATAAATGCTGTTGGTTTTGTTATCAGAACTCGCTCTCAATTGACAATGGAAATATCGCCATAGAACACCGGTTGGTTTCGTGTTTTCTGAATATGCATGTTCTCGATTTTTGTTTACAATTTTCACCTTTTTTGTTGTTGTTGTTCGTTCTTCTTGTTGAAAGAAATGATGATACTACGCAGCTACTTGTTGGCCGCCTATGTAAGCTGCAGTATTTGTTGTATTTCTCGTGTGCGTTATTTCCTTAGTATTCTGAAGCATACATATATGACGTCATGGCGGTCGAGCGCGTACAATCAAAACAAAAGCAAAAAAGTTTTGAAAATGAAAATATTTCGTGTCCAACATTTGTTTCAGGTTTCGATTTCAGTCAGTCTGAAGTGAAACGTACGCGTGTTAAGACGTGCCAAAGAGAAAACAAATTGTTTGAATCCGTAAAAATCTCAAAAACGAAAAGTTCAAGTTTGTTGTTTTGCCAAAAAGTAAGATTTGCAAGTGCCTAAAAAAATATTTTATTAATGTATAACAAATTAACAGGAAATGTGTATATTTTAATGAAATTGTTTGTAGATGTGGTATGCGAAAAATGTGTTCCAAATTTGTTTGGTTAATGTTTTTTTTTTTAAAATAATTTCAAATCACTATCCAATGCGTGGGTGTGGTACTTTTTCTGTTTTTAAAATTTTCAACAATTTTTGTGTTTGTTTCTGTGCTTTGCAAATGATTTGCCAAATTGTTTTCTCTTTTTTTTTGAAGAAAAAAAATGTGTATTCGGAGATGGCCGTTTTGGAAACGATCGAAGGAAAATTCAAAATATTGCTGCTCGTACGTTGTTCACGGTCAAAATTGAAGGAGAGCGCGCTAGATTTTTTTTTTGATTTTTGTTTGTCTGTCGTTTTCAATAAGTAACGTATGTTGCATGATTTTTCTTCGAATTCGGTATTGAATAAGCCAGTATGTGGGCCATTTCATTGCCTTTTTCGATGATCTCATTTTATAAATATACATGAACATGTGTATTTAGTTTTAGTTAATGTTGTGATTTTACCCTCCATTATTCAACATTGTAAATATTGAAGAAAAAAATTGGAAAATATGTATGTATGTAGTGTCCCTCAAATAAGAAGGCAGAATAGAAAAACAAACACGTTTTTGATAAAAAAAAAATTAAAGAGAAAAAATTGTTTTTATTTAAAATACATATAAAGAAATTTAAAAATAAGTGTTGGGATAACTCCCCTTTTATTACAGAATTATTTTTTTATTATCAGTTAAAAATTTTACATTCTATTGCGCACATATTATTATAAGCGTTTTTTATAACACCTTTAAGGCTCAGACACACCGAAGGTTTTTTTTCTTACACTGCGTTTTTCTTAACTCCCGGCAGTCTAAAAATCACTAAAATATATGTTGATAATTTATAAAAAGTAGAATCGACTTAAAATGTCCATTACTTTTTTTGCCGGTTTTAAAGGTTTATTTCACTGGAAATCGGAAATCGAAAAATACGCAGTGTATGAAAAAAAGGAACAAATCTAGTTTAGTAACAAATCTCAAAAAAAAAACAAAATATGGCACTGTAGGGTATTAAAAACGAATAAGTTTAACAAAAAAAAGTCGGCGGCAACCTATATTTTCCGAGTAACGGGACCCTCAATATCGGACCTACAACTGGATATATCTGCGACATTTAGATAAGAGATATGTGTATCGTTGGAAAGCTTATGACAATACCTTTCAAACGGTGTATACATTTTATGAATCATTTAACCCATTGTGGGCTGTGGGGTCATTTCGTATATTTTCGACCCGAGATTCTGTGAAAAATGGGTCAAACCTCGGAAAATTGCCTATATAAAGGTAAATATTTCTTCCTACTAGTTTGTTGCCAACACTTTAAGCTTTTATTGTGTAATTTGATTTGGAATTTAACCCTTTGAATGCCGAAGATATTGGCATTTTAGTTTCTGTTTTTGCTCATAATTGGGACAAAATTTTAAAAAAAAATTTCGCATGTGACGCGCAAAATATAAATGGACCTAAGGGTAAAAACCAGTTTTGTTCAGGTGAGGCATATTAATGATTTAAATACGTGTATCTTTGGTGCACCATCACTTTTATAAAACGCGCATATCTCTGGGAGGGAACACTTGGGGCATGGGATCGGTCTCATTTGATGCTCAGATGTTGTCCACATCAAAAAAAATGTGAAAATTGATTTTTTTTTTACCCTTCGGTCCCTTTCTCTATGCGCTGTCACTTATATTCCTTGAATTAAAGAACTTTACCTAAATTCCGCTGGCAGAATTCAATAGAAAGACTTTAAGACCTGCCACAAGAGGACGTATCAAATAGAAAGTTATTTTCAAGACCCAAAGGCCCTCTGGACCTGAGCGCCCGAATCTTATAAATATATGGTCTAACATGGACTATCTATCAATATGGGAGAAACACCAATTATCATATGTTTAACCGCTGGGCTAACTCGAACAACCTTGTGTCCTAATAACAGATGGTTGTATACCACTCCTACGTTCCACTAAAGGCACTGTGGCAACATGACCGGTTATACCGAAAAAACGCAATCATTTTCTTCGATGTACTTCTTCTACGATCAACTTTTGTTGGATTTGGCTCATCTTGAAAGACCCATACGGTCAATTGTTGTTTTGCTTTGGGTTCATATGCATAGATCCATGATTCGTCGCCTGTGACAATATTATACACTGCCTTTGAGCTACTTTTTCAACATCTTTTTGCACCAATCCATACGAGCCTTTTTTTGAGCATTCGTCAAATTATGTGGGATCCAACGAGATCATATTTTTTTTCACGGCCAACTGAACATGCAAAATCTTATTGATGATTGTCATACAAATGTCCAAGGATGCCTCAATCTCACGGTATGTCACATGTCGGTCTTGTTGAATCAGTTCACGCACAGAATCGATGGTTTCTGGCAAAGTGACCGAAGTTGGACGTCCTTCATGAAATTCATCATGGAGCGAACGGCGTCCTAGACTGAAGTCTGGTACCAGCGATTAACTGTGGTTGTTGATGGTGCTTCACCGCCAAACGTCGAAACAAGTTGATTTAAACCATAGATGCCCAGTAGTGGCTGATTTCAGCAATTTCAACTCACACGTATTCTTACGCTCTTTTGTTTGATCGTCAATCAACCAATAGGAAAGCAGAAATATGAGTGGGAGAGACAAGCTACACTGGCAGAAGTTCTGTGTCTTATTTACATTTAATCGTGATCGAGACTGCTGATAGTGAACACATAAACTGAAATTATTGCGATATGTTAATGATGTCATTTGAAAAGTATTTTATGTAACAAAATGCTTTTGATGACATGCATTCATATATATATATATATACATTCATCAAGAGTATTACTAAAATAAATGCATTTATCAAGAGTATTACTAAAATATGTACATTCATTAATTTTATATTTCCCAGAAACAGAAAAAATTACGACACCCGCCACACATGTGCTTTCGTCGCTATCTCGTTGACGACTAAATAAAATGAATAGAAAAATCTTTTCTTCCAGTGTTATTTCGTCGCTCTCACCAATACTATTACATTGGGCATCTATGATTTAAAGTTTAAATTTTAAACACTCTTGTCTCGAAAACCCACGACGAAAATCGTAAAAAATCATCACACGAAAATGTTCACGGAATAATTCCATTTTTTTGGCTGAGATGAATTTTTCAACACACTGTAAACAAAACAATTCGACCACAAATGACAAAACGTTCTGAGTAAAGTTATGCTAAAAAATGTCTAAGTTTCCAATGGAAGTTCAAGTTTGCATCTGGGAACACTAGTATTTCCAGGACCCGAAATATAAATAGAAACCCCCGTATTTTTGCACTGGTATTTTGAGATGTTCACATGTATTTTACATTAAAAACCGCTTACTTCAAACAGCCCTTCTTAAGAAACCAAATCTACACAGGAAATTGCCATAATTTAAATTAATTTTTTTCTTCCACAAAAAATATCCAAATTTACGATATAAAAGAACACACCCTCTCTCGTCTGTCTACTTTATAACATTACCATGAAGTGGATGGAATTTGTTAAACATATTGCTTTCATGTTTGGGAAGTTTTTTGAAGGTATGTGATATCGATTTAAATACTGAAATAAAACCACTTGAAATCCAAAATTAAATTTATGTCTGTAAATGGTATGACATCATTTCGTTACCCCTTTATATGATGTAATAATGTATGTTTACGAGTATACTCGTAAGACAGACTTCTTATTCTTTTCCTATTGCGCGTTTCGAACGTTATTCTACTTCTGATCGTAAAAATTCAATGAAATGTTTTTTTTATGGATATAATGAAAAGATGATCTATTCTGTATGAAATTTATGTTTTGTTGTATTCGCTGTAAATAAATTACTCATTTAATAGTCGTGTTTTTTGGTATTTCTCCTCTGTAATACTGGATAGCAAAACTGCACTGTTTAAGTCATTTTTTTTAACAAAACGTGTCAATTGAATCGCAAAAAGGGGAACTACTTTATAACATTAATTTTAAGATAATCAATTTATACAGTGTAGTTAATAAATTATGGATAATAAATGCAAGTTTTTTGTCTTAGCTCGTAAAAGGTACAACAGACTTAAATTTAAAATTGTCTAAGGTAGCACTATTTAAACTAGTTGCTTACCAATAACTAATTATAATTATTAATTAATTTTCGCCATAAATGACCTTAGTTCCGATATAATTTCCTTCAGGTCAGTAGCAGACATCTCGCTAAACCTGACTTTTTCAAAACTACTTAGGTTGATGGCAGAGTGCACGCTTAAAGCGGAGCCGAGCCGAACTTATTTCATGCTTATTTGTAATTTGAACGCGGAAATCAGCGCTGAATCTGCACTGTTTTTACTGTTTTTGCTGTGTTTTTTTTATATTTTTTCATTTATTAATGTTATTATGTAGTTGATATTTGTAAGTCAAAATTTGGGTTAATCAATAACGTTATTAATCAATTAATATAATTATGAAAATTTCCGATTAATCTGAACTATGAATAATCTGTTAATTATAAATAAAATTTAAATAATTTTGTTCAATATTCGAAAAATTTTTCAAACAAAACAAATAGAATTATTTCAACAGTACCAAAACTTCAAGAAAAGTTTACAAATTACAAACAACTTTAATCTTTACAAATACAATCAAATATCAGCACGAAAAAACGCTACAACCCAATAAGCACATCGGATCCGAATCGGATCCGACTTCTCTGATTTGGTTTCGAGAACGGGTCCGATTTCGGTCCGAGGTCGGACACGAGAACGGGAGCAATTCCCTCTTCGATATCGGAACGAGAATTGAGTCCGATTTCGAAATGATATCGGACCCGAACTCAAAACGATGTCGGATCCAACATCGAAGTGAGTTCGGATCCGATTTAGATATGAGTTCGGACCCGAACTCAAAAAGATGTCGGATCCGAAAACGAAATGAATTCTGATCCGTTGCCGAAACGATTTTTGATCCTGCATAATTTAGCATAAAATAATAAGGCGGAACAAATTCAATTTTTTTTTATATAACGAGTCCTTTTTAACATACAATGTGCATTGCTTAACGCACTTGGCAACGGATTGCAGAACTTTCGGATCGTTAAATAACTTCAGTGCCTTTAAATTTGAAAACTATTTGCAAGAGCTCAAACGCAAATTGAAGAAAAAACTCAATTTGCGAGTCAAATATATAAAAGAATTGTGGAGGAAAGCAATTTCAAAAAATGTCTCAGTAAAGATACTACAAACATTGTTCTTGGTGATTTTGAAGATGGTTCTTATACATACATTAAAATAACAATAAATAAACAAACAGCAAAATATTTTTCATTGAAGCACCCAAATAACTATTATTACTATAATGATAAAATATTTAAAATAAAATATATCAAACGAGTTGATCAGGACTATATTGTGCATGGCTATCCATTGAAATCAGTCGAAGACATTTCTTCTTCAATTACCATTAATATAAACTGTATATTCAAGACTAATAATATTGAGTTTGAAGATTTGCCCAATGAGCACAACATATTACATATAAAAAAGGTTTTCAAAATTAAATTGACAAACGAATTGTATTTTGTACCACTTATACACTAATATGATGTCTGTTACATATGAGTCATATACTTATTAATATATTAAATTTTAATGTCATATTACTTTTCATGTAATTGTTGCTTATTTCACCACATAATAATAAATAAATTCATTAATAAATATAAAACTCCAAACTTGAATCGAAAGCGGAGTCAGACATCTCAGACTCAAATCGGATCCGAATCGGAACAGAGAAAGCGGAGTCTGTCATATCGGACTCAAATCGGATCCGAATCGGAACAGAGAAAGCGGAGTCCGACATCTCGGACTCAAATCGGATCCGAATCGGAACAGAGAAAGCGGAGTCCGACATCTCGGACTCAAATCGGATCCGAATCGGAACAGAGAAAGCGGAGTCTGTCATATCGGACTCAAATCGGAGCCGAATCGGAACAGAGAAAGCGGAGTCCGACATCTCGGACTCAAATCGGATCCGAATCGGAACAGAGAAAGCGGAGTCCGTCATATCGGACTCAAATCGGATCCGAGTCCGACTTTGTGCTTATTGGGAAAACAGTTTTGTTCCATTCAATCAGCTTTCAGCTCGGCTCGGCGCGCACTCTACCATCCCGACGCTGATTTCTACTAATTTGTATGTACACAGTTTTAGGAATTTCAATCAGCTTTCAGCTCCGCTCGGCTCCGCTTTGAGCGCGCACTCTGCCATCAGCCTTTGATATTAGCCTATATTCAGGCTAAGCACTTCACTTTTATATAAGTAAGTATACTAACTATATAAAATATTAAATTTGACTCGCCTGTAAAAAAAGTGTAATGTTAATTTCTTCATATTTCTGGTTTTCCTAGAATGGTTAAACTTTGTCATTTAATAATGGAACACCATCCGATGAGTTTTCGCTTCGCCCAATGGGCTGAAGATTGTTTGGCAGGAGATGAAGAATTTTACCGAAAAATCGTGTTTTCTGATAAAGCTCATTTTCAGCTCGGTGGCTGTGTCAATAACCAAATTGCCGAACGTAGATGTCAGAGAACCCACAGGTGACTATTGAAAAGTCAATGCATCTACAACGAGTTACTGTTTGGTGCGAATTTTGGGCTGGCGGCATCATTAGTCTATTTTTCTAAGAAAATGAGCAAGGAGCCGCCGTTACCGCCAACGGTGACCGTTACCGTGCCATGCTCAACGATTTTTTGTTTCCAAAAATCCAAGAAAATGACTAGGACATCGTTTGGTTTCAACAAGACGGGGCCACATGTCACACAGCCAAGGCAACCATCGATATTTTACGTACTCTTTTTGAAAATCGAACAATCAGCCGAAATTGTGAAATGTCAATTTGCCGAATCGGAGTTGTAATTTAAGCCCTTTAGATTATTTTCTGTGGGAACCATTAAGAATTAATGTTACGCACAGCAGGAAGTGTTGAAATTGAAGTGTTGAAACATGAAATCAATGTTGCCATTGAAGAAATTCGACCCGAAACAACCAAAAATGTACTTAAAAATTGGGTTGATCGGGTGAGGTACTGCCGAGTCAGTTGTGGAAGTCATATGAATGATGTTGTGTACCCATTGTTTAATGATAAAGTTTAACTATTCCCATAAAACCAGAAATATGAAAAAATTATGAGTACTTTTTTTTAAAGCCGATTCAAATTTAAAGTGTCATCAATCACCCACCCGTAATAAAGGTTACAACAAATTATTTTAATTATTTTTAAATCAAAGTTGCAGCTTGATTTTTCCTATAGACATGAACAACATTCGAACTATTTGCTAAAAAATGGCTTAACTACCCAGCAAAAAAAATTGGAAGTACTTCTCTAGGAATCACTTTTAATATTCATTCTAAGGCTGCTATTGGATACCAAGAGTCACATCAAATGTTAATAATCAGAAGTTATTTTTATCCATTCGTAAAAGTTCTTTTGGCTGTGAACATTTGCGCATTCAATTCGGAAGGTCTTGGGTTCGAGCTCAAGTACAACTATTCATATTTTATGTAAAATTATGCTGTATTAATTTTAAGTTTTAGCGATAGCAATTTAATCTGATGTTTTCTGTTACAAACTCACTTTCAAAGCGTTGAAGAATACTGCTTTTATCGCTATTTCGGGTTAGTAACGACCTTCATCCGAAAGCTTCACTGCAATTATTGAAAGGAAAACAGAAGATCGGTTTCTCACCAAACGAATGAGAACAACTGTTGTAAATATTACTTTTCAAGTTTTCTCCAAACAACCTCTACAGAAATTCCACATTCGGAGCCATCTAATGTCTCGAGCGGACGTGTTTCAAATCGCAAGGCACATTCATATGTAGACTTAGCAAAACATGCTCAGGAATAGATCGAATTCTCCTCAGATGTTAATTTTACGTTTACTAGGAATTGTGTGAAATATGTGGCGTCTAGAGTGGTTATTTTAGATATGTTCAGGGTGGAGCGCGGTTATTTGCTTATTAGGGAATGAAATAAAAAAATTATGAACCTTAGAAAATTTATTTTATTTTTTAATTATATTGAACAGTAAGGCTATTATTAAAGTACATGGTTTTCAATAGTTTATCTGGCAAATGTTGACCTTCATACGTTTTCTGAAGTTTGCATGAACTCTATCAAGCATGTCGACTGGTATTCTGCCAATTTCAGCCTCAATATTGTTAATAAGGTCTTCCATGGTGTTGGGACTGTTGATATACTTAGTAGGGACATAAATACTGTTACACACGTGTTATGCTGTAAAATAAAAAGTACTGAATGTTTTTGGAACAAATATTTTTTAATATATTTATTGATGTATATTGTATCCAAAAAGAATCTACTTATTCGAAATGTCCGCCTTTTGCCTTTACACACGCCTTAAGTCGCACTGGCCAATCGTCAATAGCTGCACGAACCTCGTCCATTGGAAAATTGGCCACAGCTCGAACCAAAGCAGTCTTAAAAGATCCAATTGTCCTCTAAAACCGTCCACAATTTGTAATCCAATGGGTTCAAATCTAGACTGCCTGAGGGCCATTATTCAGAGAAAATAAACGCTGGCAAATTGTTTCGAAGCCAGGCCTAGGACGTTTTAGCCTTATGGGCCGGCTCAGAATCCTGCTGGAAAGTCCATGGCTGGTTTTGAAACTGGGGATTGTTAGGAGGCTTCACAACAGCTTCCAAAACAATTTCTTGGTAAACTTTGGCCGATGTTTTGACTCCTTGTTCGCAGAAATGCAGGTCAGTGACCCCATCGTAAGAGAAGCCCCACCAAACCATGACTGAAGCTCGGTGATGACCCTTTTCCACCCTTGTGATTAGTTCAGATGCTTCCTTAGATGACCGCGCATACACTATCATTTTGCTTGTTAAATTTTTCCTGAACGGTAAATTTTTTTTCAAAAGACTTGCATTTTTCATTTTTATTTTTTGTTAAAGCTGCAGTCAATAAATGTCCTGTACGTCGTTTGAAAGCCCCAAGTATTTTTTAATGATTCGACTCATGGACTTTTGTGTGATATTCATCTCACTGGCCATGATTTTCTGTTTTCGGAGCGGATTTCTGTGAATTCTTGATTTAACGGCTTTGATGACATGCGGTGTTCGAACAGAGCGTGGGCGGCCCGACCGGTGGCGGTCTTTTGCATCTCCAGTCTCCTCAAACAGTTTTATGCATCGGTGGACGAACATGCGGCTAATCCCTAGCGGCCGGAGCGTTTTGAAAATATCGCTTTTTTTCATTTCACAGTTAAAACGCTATTACAGCTATACGGTTCTCATTATCTAAACACTCCATGATGAAAGTTGAAACAATTTTAAAATCCCGTTACAGACTAACGCTATTGAGGTTAGCTTTCAAAACCCATATGACATTAACGGGTTATGTTCAGTTCTACTATTGAAATGGGTGTGTTCAATGTTGTAACGGTATTTATGTCCCTACTAAGTATAATCTTAATATCAAAGATTTTTGAAAAATCGTCAAAAGAATTTCCACATTCGAGGTGTAGAAGTTATGTAATGG
This sequence comes from Hydrotaea diabolus, assembly GCA_963513945.1. NCBI lineage: Eukaryota > Metazoa > Arthropoda > Insecta > Diptera > Muscidae > Hydrotaea > Hydrotaea diabolus. Next base: position 161,776,358 of record OY740718.1, read on the forward strand.
TGGCTTTTCGATAATGACTTTTAAAAGATCGCATTTTGCCTTGGCCTATAATGGCTGAGTTGTAGACGTAGTATTAGGCGGTAAAAATATTATTTGAATATTTTCCAAAACAAAACTATTATTTTTTTATTATCCCTTTTAAATTTTAAATCGAGTTCCCTCATTATGTCAGTCCAATGTGATAGTATTGATGGGGAAATGTTTATCATTTCAACACATCTATGTTTTTTTACTCAAAGGAGTACATTTCATATAAAATTGTCAGTTGAAATTTCTGTTTCACTTACGCGATACTTTTACTTAAACGAAGTTTCACTTAAGCGAATTGAATAGCTTCGACTAAGCATGTAAACAAGTATCTGTGAAACTTATATTTCAGGTAACCGATACAGTTAACCGGAGTCGACTATATTCTATAGTTACTGCACTAGTTCTAAAGTGTATAGTGAAGTATCAAAATCCAAAGCATCGATACTCCAATGCATAGTTTTACATAACTGGCCTCATTATGTTTAGGTATGTTTTTATCCCAACTTTTAAAGTTTACAAAATAAATAACTTCGAATAGAACACCTAGAGCAGAAACAAACTCAAACAATTTTAATTCCAGAATATTTTAAAATATTTTATAACTCATCGTATCACATTCCGTTGCAAACTATTATTTATTTTAAAATATTTAGTTTAAATAATATCCGCATTTTTTCGCATTTGAACAAATATTTGCCCAAAAATCATTGTTCACATTTAGGAGGATATGGAAATAAATTTCAACGCCGCACAGTAGTCCAGAATCAATTTCAATCGGCCAAAAGACTATAACTTTTGATAACCTCAACATTTTTGTGCGATTGAAGTCAAGGATTTGAAGGATTGTTTCGAGATATGGGAATTCGGGTGTTCTTTGGAATGAAATGCAGTACTACCTGTGGGAAGTTAATTGATTTGATACATTTATTAAGGTGTTTCAATTCCGCAAAGCACCGCAAACAAACTCAGATTGGGATAAAATTTAGCAGTAGGAGAAAGTAAATTTGCTTACATTTTCAGACTCGTACCTAGATTTTTAAAGTCATTCAGAAAAATATAAGAAATTCGCGTTTTAGAACTAAAAAAATGATTTTTGCACAAGGGATCAATTTTAGTTCTTCCAAAAAATTTAAACTCTTTTCGAATTGGTGCTGCATCTTTAACCCTCGAGGACTATCGTCTATTTCACTTACGTCAGAACTATCGTTGGGTGTAATCCACCCATACTCTGTCAGTAACTGCGTTTCTCATATGTCAGATGAAACTATAAAAATAATTAATTTGTTTTTAAGAATGAATACCCAACTACTGAAAAACAACAATATTTTACATGTAAGTAATTTTATTTTTTTATATAATGGTTTGCTTAGAAACATTTCGATTAGAGAAGAAAATAAAAAAATAAAAAATGCATTCTGCAAAATCAATTGTAACTTTTTTAGTTTTAACGCCATGGTCCTTTGGTTGACTGATTTGGAAAGCTGAAAATATATATGTATAAGAAAAAGTTATTTAATAATTTTTTTCGGCACAAAGGAAAATATTTGTTCAAAAGTGAGCTAAATACTAACAAACTTTAGTTACTCATTACAGCTAGTAAACATGTCATCATAAACTGAGTTCGTATCTGGTAAAGTTGGTTCATAGCAGTACGTACAGAGGGGGTATGTGTGGCTTTTGCAAATAAAAGTTTCACATTTGAAGCATGTTGTCTTCGTTTTTCGGTCCTTTGTATTACCACATACCTGGCAGCGGGACTGTTTAATTCTTTTAGCTGGTGGAGGTATGTTCTGCTGCTCGTCTATGTTACCACATAACTGTTTGGCAAATTTTTGACAGCTTATTTTGAGGTTATTTGACAATGTTGTAATTTTGCTACGCTTTTCCATCTGTGGTGCAATAAGACTGAACGCAAGATCTTTTATAAAAAGCGATCGCTTTTTATATTTCAGTGGTGGATTTTGAGTGCATAACAAAACTATACGTGCATTTATAGCAGCCAGGTTCATCAGTGAATAAAATACCACCAAAGGCCAGCGATTAGAAGTTCTGGCGACATTATACGTAGCACATAACTGGTCAGTCGTATCGACTCCTCCTTTAGTTATATTGTAAAAGTCAACTATTTCTGGTAAACAATTTGGTCCATCCAGTATTTTACCATCTCTATTTCGTTATATTTCGACCCGAACCTTGAAGAGTCATGATTGCTCATCATTTCCTCATCACCGCTTTCACCACTGCTTTCACCACCAATATTTTCTTCTTCGTCCAAATTAACATCTGATAAAAGCGCCATCAGTCGCTCTTGATTTCTTTCGTAGGCACACATTTTTACTTTAACACTGCACTTATGATGATCAATTTTATACTGATACAATAAAGAATTTATTGTACTGTCGTTTTCTAGCCACACAGCGTAATGGTAAACTTATTTCAATTCTCCTTTCAACACAGTAAAACATGCGTTGCTATGCGAAAAGTGGCAACAGTTCTTTCAGCCAGTATTTTCTGAGAGATGGGTGAGCGCAAACTTTCTTACGCTCTTTAGTGTATAACTTCTTCAATTGTTATCTGCCACTGCTCTACACTCTTGTGTGTGCCAATTCAAAAAAACGGAATATGATTTTATATCAGCGATCACATAAAATATTTCATTACTGATTACTATCGTGGGTGCAAAACACCCAAAATTTTGAAACGCCATGACTATCGAGGGTGTAAACCACCCAAGCCTTTTTTTAAATTGGCTTTATGTAAATATCACCTTAGTTTAAACTAGTAAATAATGCTTCTTAACATCACTGAACATTCAAATGAGGATTACATTATAATTTAGTGATTATTTTCATGAAAAATTATATACTTCTCTAAGAAATTCAACCTTATGGGTGGATTCCACCCAGGCGATAGTCCTCGAGGGTTAATTGGATTTTGAAGAATAATTATTATGTTCGTCCAAAGTTATATTTTTATTTCATAATCGATATTCTAAAATAGAAACTACAACCAAAACATATTCGCACAAACAAAATGTTATTGTCAGAAAAAGCTAAGAATCCACACTTTGTAAAGGGTGTTTTTTTAGCATGTGGTTTTCAAAATTGTTTTAAAAATTTCGGGCAAGTGGCCGCCGCGGCTGGCTGGAATAAATTTCAGCCTAGAGGCCCGATTTTCGATTTTTTTTTGCTGCATTTGAGGCCATATGTCAGTAATAACGCGCCGAATATTCTTCTCCAAGACGTTAATCGTGTAGGGCTTATCTGCGTAAACAAGCGTCTTCACATAACCCTACAAAAATTGTCCAGCGGTGTTAAATTTCACGATCTTGGAGGTCACACCATAGGCTCACGACGCGAGATAATGCTCTCACCAAAAGTTTACATCAATAAATTGATTGTTTCATTGTCTGTATGGCTAAACGTCGTCTTGTTGGAATCATAGGTCGTCTGCATCAACATCCTTCAATTCAGGCACGAAAAAGTCATTAATCGTGGATCTATAGCGTTACCAGGCTTAATTTTTGAAGAAATATGGACCAATGATTTCCTCTGTTTAAAGAGCACACCAAACATTGAGTTTTTGAGGATGTAATGGCGTCGCAACAATGGCTTGTGGATTTTTTCGACAATTTTGGTTTTTAACGTACCTATTCAAAAGTGGGCTTCATCGTTGAACAAAATGTTCTTGTAAAAATCGAAGGATCGATGGTCATCTCGTTTTGGACCCATTTACCACGATTTGCAAACGTTGGTTCGGAGTAAGTCTATTCATTATAAAAGGGCAAACCAAACTGAACGTAAATCAAGTGACAGCTGTCATAAAGCGGAAATCGGTATGTATATACCGAAAATAGTGTGGCCAGATCGAAAACCACAAACCCTTTTAAAAAAACATTGAGTGCAAAGCTCTTAAAATGTATAAGTTACTTTTCGACAAAGTCGAAATATTAAATTACACTTTTTCAATATTTAAAACATAAAAATTGTGAAAATCAAAACTAAGAAAAAATCCAATCGTCAATAGCTGCACGAACCTCGTCCATTGGAAAATTGGCCACAGCTCGAACCATGCAGTCTTAAGAGATCCAGTGTTGGGGTATATTTTGTGACAAACCTTGTCCTCTAAAACTGTCCACAATTTGTAATCCAATGGGTTCAAATCTGGACTGCCTGAGGGCCATTCTTCAGAGGAAATGAACGCTGGCAAATTGTTTCGAAGCCAGGCCTGGGACGTTTTAGCCTTATGGGCCGGCTCAGAATCCTGCTGGAAAGTCCATGGCTGGTTTTGGAACAGGAAATTGTTAAGAGGCTTCACAACAGCTTCCAAAACGGTTTCTTGGTAAACTTTGGCCAATGTTTTGACTCCTTGTTCGCAGAAATGCAGGTCGGTGACCCCATCGTAAGAGACACCCCACCATGACTGAAGCTGGGTGATGACCCTTTTCCACCCTCGTGACAGTTCAGAAGCTTCCTTAGATGACCGCTCATACACTATCATTTTGCTTGTTAAATTTTTCTTGAACGGTAATTTTTTTTTGATGACATGCGGTGTTCGAACAGAGCGTGGGCGGCCCGACCGGTGGCGGTCTTTTATATCTCCAGTCTCCTCAAACAGTTTTATGCATCGGTAGACGAACATGCGGCTAATCTCTAGTGGCCGGAGCGTTTTGAAAATATTACTTTTTTTCATTTCACACTTGAAAAGCGCTATTACAGCGATAGGTTCTGATTATCTGACCACTTCATGATGAAAGTTGAAACAATTTTAAAATCCCGTTACAGACTAACGCTGCTTAGGTTAGCTTTAAAAACCCATATGACATTAACCGGGTACGTTCAGTTCTACTATTGAAATGGGTGTGGTCAATGTTGTAAAAGTATTTATGTCCCTACTAAGTATATGAGAGGGCCTGTCTGCGCCGACACTGCAGTAACATGAACTTTGTAAGTTTTTAATCGATTTCTATGGTTTTTGGACAACTGGAAATTAAAAAAACGCAGCGTAAAGAAAAAAAGTTTCATAGTGTCGGAGCCTTTATCCAAAAATACGTGCAATATAATAAAGAAATAGCCAGTTTAATTCTTATTGTATAAAATAAATTCTATCCACATAACTGAGAACCTGTCTTGAAAAGATTTAAACGGTTAATTTAGCTAGCATAATAGTAATCATATCAATGAAAATATTAGTTTTTGAAATAAGTGGTGAGTGTTCATAGTCCTTACTCATGCGCCTAAAATTCGAAAGCCAAGCGAAAGTTCTTTCAACAATCCATCGCTTAGGAATGATCTGAAAAATAAATAAAAAAATAAAACAAAAAAGAGGTAGTTTTACTTTTCTTTAAAATCTTAAAATAAGAAAATTGGATAATTTTTAGCTCATTTTAAAATATATCCGCTTACCAGATTTTGAATGTCAATATCTCAAAATAATCTTAGAATTCTTGTCTAAAATCACCCTTTTACAAAGACCAAAAGTCTTCGACTTTTAGCCGATGGAAATTGATTCCGCACCACTGTGCGTCGCACGGCATTTGTTTATTTTGTATAATTGAAATGCATAAACCATTCATTAATAACATTGACAAATTCTTTAAAAGACGACCTCAAATTTCTGGCAACTAAATGCAAGTTTATATGTGTTTGAATTTATTTAGTCATACCCACGACTTAATGCAAATTGCTGAACACACATTTTGCATATTAAAATGTGATTGGCCACAACATCGAACATGATTGATATTTTTGAAAAATGATTTCTATATTAACTGAAATGATTCAGAGAATAAATTAATATGAAATGTTTAAATAGACGACTCTACCGTCAGTGATTAGATAATGTTAACTTTATTCTAGTGTGCAAGAGATTAAAAATAAATGCATGACACACAAAAAGCGTTACAGGCAAAACCACATCATATTCATCTTCTGAGAGTTAAAATTTTTTTCGAACTAAAATTAAAAGTTGTTAATAGATAAGGAAAACATCAAGAAACCAATAACCAAAAATATGTACTAGGAATGTTCAAGTAGCATTCAGAACTACGCGATACGACTGACTACCATTTGATAATTCTTTAATCACAGAGAAAACTTTTTAATGCGTCCGAGTTTTACTTTAACTGAATTTTTAAAGTCCCATATAGTCTCACTTCCTTAACGTTGATACCGAGTTGATACATTGTATACTCGTAGTTAATTTTTTAATTCGTTGTATAATAACACTGAAATCGTTAAGGAACATACGAAGGCTGCTATATATAAGTATAAACCGTTTAAAAGGTATTTTCATAAGCTTTCCAACGATATCCATATCGATTGTCGCAGATATATGCAGTTGTAGGTACGAAATGTATGGTCCCTTAACTCTTGCCTCCGACTTTTCATTTTTAATGCCCTACAGGGCCATATATTTTTTTGGACAATTGTTCTTAAAATAGATTTGATCCATTAATATATTGGACAAAGTTAAAAAAAAACAAAATTATTCGCTTTCGTAAAGCCAATATTGGAATACTCGCTCTCGCTAAAAATTTATTTTATTTTTCGCTTAATCCACTTTATTGAAATTTGCTTGTAATTTTTACTTTGTACAGAAAAAGTTTAGGTCATCTTGAATTATCCGTTTTAATGACCGTGCAATTTGAAATTTGCGCCCCTAAGTTTCAAGTCGAAACGCTTGGATTTGACAAATTGACAATGGTGTCTTGAACCCGAAGGTAGGAATCTCGACCGGCCTCATAATGATCCATCTAATCAGGGGAGTTCCGACAAACTGCTGCCTAAATTCCCTTTAGACGCAAATGCAGGACTGCATAGCATGGTAACGCTGCAATATCCAAATCCTCTTTTCGGTATTCCAAGCTTTGTTTTTAATAAAACTAAATACTAATATTCCAAATAAAATGAAGAAAAAGCCGAGAGCTCACACAGAAAAAAGTAATTATAAGTACATTTTGTTTTTGTAGCACGATTCGAGAGCCACCCTGTAAGTTTTAATTGAAATTTCTAACTTTTCGAAAAGAAACATTTTAAAATTAAGTTGAATTCCATCATTATTTCAAGCATTTGATATTTGACATTTTTGTTCTTACGAAGTAAATACTGCTAGGGAGTCAATACTCGAAAATTAGCAAACATTCAAGGTATTGCTAAATTTTTGACGTCTGTTCCCTAGGTTGGTCTCTACAAAATATTTTCGATACAAACTTTGTGTTGGTGCGCAGTAGTTTTTACTCAACTTACGATTCACTTGCCGAAAGAAAAAGAAACGAACACGACCTTACTATTCAAGAGTTTATTAAGGAGTAAATCAAATCGAACAGAATAATGTACAAAAGACGAGAAAAGGAAAAACAGTGTAGCAAATATTCGCATTGTTAAACAGAGTTGTATTAATATGTACTTCAGAAACTCCAATACTCCTCCTCAATGCCAATATTTATTTCATATAAAATCATATTCTTAAACCTAACAGTTTCGAAAACCGTTCATGAGCAACTTTTTGCAAATTCTTAGTTAGCACATCCGCTATCATGTCTTTAGTATTACAATATTTCAAATATATCAACTTATTATTATACAAATCCCTAACATGATGGTATTTTATATCAATATGCTTACTGCGAGCATGATATATGGGATTCTTCACGAGCTGCAGTGCACCCATATTATCGCCTTGTATTTCAATGACGTCACCATTGTGCAGTTGAACTTCGTTGAGTAATTTGCTGAGATAAACAGCTTCTTTTGCTGCAGATGAAAGGGCCATATATTCAGCTTCGGTGCTTGAGAGGGCTACTGATTGTTGTTTACGACTTTCCCAGGAAATTGATGCTCCAGCTAAAATAAAAGTGTATCCTGTATACGACTTGCGATCAATAGCATCTCCGCCCCAATCGGCATCTACATAACATTGAATCGGCTTTCCTGTTTTGTTATATTTCAATTGAACATTCAGCGTGTTGTTTAAATACTTCAGCACTCTTTTCGCAGCTATGAAGTGTTCTAAATGTGGGTCGCTATTCTTCTGAGATAACTTGGACATAGAATGCATTATGTCTGGCCTGGTACATATTGCAATATACATAAGAGATCCAATCAAAGACTGATATTCAAGTTGACTGACCCTCTTGCAATTGTTATCTTCGCACGCAATTTGGAAATTTGGCTCTAAAGGTGTCGCAACTGTACGACAGTTTTCCATGTCATATCGTTTCAATAATCGTTTTATGTTGGCTTTTTGACTTATCGATATCGAACCAGTTGGACCATCTCGTTCTACTTCAATATTCAAAAACTGTTCCACTGGACCTTTGTCCACAACTTGAACTCGTTTAGAAATTTCGTGCTTGATCCATTTCAAATATTTCATGCTGGAACATCCAATCAACAAATCATCGACATAAACCGCAATTATATTTATTTTGTTTCCAATGTTCTTTGTATATAGACATGGTTCGCTTTCGCATGCATAAAATCCAATTTCATTCAAAATAGAATTTAACTTACGGTTCCACTAGTACCCTGACTGCTTAAGACCGTACAAAGCCTTCTTCAATTTTAAAACATGATTTGGTCTTCGGCTGTCCAAAAATTTCTCCGGCTGAGAAATGTATACATCATCGTCCAATTCGCTGTTAAGGTATGCATTTGAAACATCCATTTGGTGTAAGTATAATTCGTATTCAGCCGCAAGTGCAAATACCATTCTTATCGTCTCATACCGTACGACCGGGGAAAAAGTTTCACTGTAGTTAACTCCATACACTTGTGCACACCCCTTCGCCACCAACCTGGCTTTGAATCTTTCGATGTCGCCAACCTTGTTCCTCTTTAGCGCGAATACCCATCTACATTTAATCGCCTTCTGATTTTTAGGTAGCTCAACCACCTTCCATGTATCATTGTTAAGAAGTGCATGGTATTCATCCTCCATAGCAGTCCACCAAAACTGTGCATGCTTACTTGATAGCGCTTCATCAACGGTTTCAGGAACAATAACATCTGTAGGGCACATAAAATTTACGGTATTAAATACCTTTTTGGGTCTACCAACAGCACCACTACGAATTATTTTCGGTCTTCCGGGTCCTCTTTTAACTGGCATTTCATTAGAGTCATCATATTCATCCGCAGATTCATAGTCACTTTCATTTTTATTATTCGCGGCGACGTCCAGCAATTCGTTTTCATTTTTGTCTTGTTGTTCGATTTCATTTGGTAGCAACTCAATTTGAACATAATCTTTCTGTTCTGCCTCCACGAAATAAACGTCTCTGCTTACGATGACTTTCTTTGTTGATCTTTCATATAATCGATATGCCTTAGCAGTATCCGAATACCCTACCATAATGTATTCATTGCCTTTTGGTTTAAATTTACCGTGCTGTTTTTTATTCAAGGCAATAGCAACAGAACCAAATGTTCGAAAATGTTTGACCACAGGCTTACGGTTAAACCAAACTTCATATGGTGTAGTTTCCACTAAGGCTTTCGTCGGAGCTCTATTTCGCAAATATGCAGCAGTATTGACTGCCTCTGCCCAAAGGTTCTCCGGCAAACTACCACCAACTAACATGCACCTTGCCATCTCCACTAATGTGCGGTTAAATCGTTCCGCAACGCCGTTTTGTTGGGGAGTGTAGGGTACAGTTAATTGTCGCACAATTCCATTTTCCTTCAAAAAATTATCAAATGCTCTGTTTACGTATTCCGTACCGTTGTCGCTGCGCAATACCTTTATTTTGCGATCAACTTGTCGCTCAACCATAGCTTTAAATTCTTTGAATTTGTCTAATACTTCGTCTTTGCTCTTCAGAAAATAGACAAACACATAACGGCTCTTATCGTCGATGAAAGTCAGCATATATTTTGCACCACCAATTGACATTGTACTCATAGGGCCGCAAACGTCGCTGTGTATGATCTGCAACAACTCATCGGCTCGATTCTCCGAAGTTTTAAAAGGTTTGACACAACATTTGCTTTGCAAACACACAGTGCAACTGATATTTGCAGGAACATTCAACTGCAAGCCAATGACCATATTCTTGTTTACCAGTTGTCGCAAACTAGCGAAGTTCATATGCCCAAAACGTTTGTGCCATTTCATTGCCTCATCATTAGTGCCACACGTAAAGAACAATTCATTTTTATTTGCTCCATGAAGAAACAAATTGCCGACCTTTTTTGCTACGAATAAATTCTTACCGCCTTTGCTTATAGTCGCCTCTCTGTCGTTGAATTTCACAACGCAACCATTGCCAACCGCCTTTCCAACCGAAACAAAATTGCATTGAAGACATGGAACGTACAAAACATCCCTTAAAGTTATGTCGAACTTTTTTATGTATACTTGTCCTCTGCCCTTTGCTTGTATTTTGTTGTTACCTGCTAGTATTATCTCCTCCGTATGCTCTTCAAACTCTTCAAACATGTTGCGGTTGCTGCACAAGTGAGCAGACGCACCGCTGTCGACGCACCAAACACTCTCCTGCAAAGATCTCTCATTTGACATTGAAAACGCACGATGTGGTTGATCGTCTTTCTGCTCTCCTTTTGTGTTTTTTACTCTGCATTGTGCTGCATAGTGACCATTTCGTCCGCAATTATAACACTTGAAATTTTTCTTTCTTCGAGGGTTCTTGTTGTTACCGTTATTATTATTGCTGTCTCTATTTTCAGTATACCGTTGTTTTTCTTTGCGTTCTCGTGCCATAAAAACTTGTACGCTATCGTCGGTATTTACAACATCATTGTTTCTAACTTTTCGGCGCTCACCTTCTTCACTTAATTTAACCTTTATAGTTGATAACGATGGTAGTTCATCTCTCGCCTCAAGAGCAACCACTAGGTTTTCGTAAGATTTTGGAAGACTCGCCAGGAGCATAATAACGTACAGCTCCTCCTGTAGCATGATTCCAGTTTCTGCCAGCTTTTCAACGAATGATGCAAAGTTGCATATGTATTGGGAAACACTTTCATCCTCGGACATACGCATTTGTAAAAGCTGCTTGAACAATGTAACCTTACGTACCGGTCCTTTCGGTCGGTGTACCTCCTTCAAAGTATTCCACGTTTCAGCAGCCGTTGCGCAATTCTTTATGTGTGCTATTTGTATGGGAGTTACACTTAATATTATTGTAGCTGTAGCCTTATCGTCTTTATCTTTCCATGACGCAACAACTGTAGCATTTGTATCACTTGGCTGAGGCTTAACATCTTCTCCCGATACCACTGACCACAAACCTTGGTGGATTAGCACACTTCTCATTTGAAGACTCCAGGAATCATAGTTCGTATCATCCAGCTTTGCTATGTTGTACAGGCTTGACATTTTGCTTCGTTTTTATATTTCTGTCTTTCCGTTTAATTTATTTCACAATGCGTAACTGGGCCCATAACCTGTTGGTGCGCAGTAGTTTTTACTCAACTTACGATTCACTTGCCGAAAGAAAAAGAAACGAACACGACCTTACTATTCAAGAGTTTATTAAGGAGTAAATCAAATCGAACAGAATAATGTACAAAAGACGAGAAAAGGAAAAACAGTGTAGCAAATATTCGCATTGTTAAACAGAGTTGTATTAATATGTACTTCAGAAACTCCAATACTTTGTTTAGAATATACGATATTGCGGATGTCTATATTTTTTGAAATAACGTCTGTAGGTGGCAATACTTTAAAGAAGAGAAAATATACAACGAAAATATATTTTTGAAAGAGTAAATTATATTTTATCGGATTATACAGTGCTGCTCAAAACATTTACAACTAGCACTACCATGAACTATTTCTAGATGAAACTCAGATATTAATGGTTTTATAATTTATACTCCAACTAAGAAATAATCTTTAAGCGGCGAGCTTTCTAAGTTCTATTTGGAAAAATAAATATATTACAAAAAATTCGGTAAAGTTTAAATGGAAAAATAATATACGAGTATTACAAAATTTTGGTCTGCTCAAAACATTTGCAACTACCTAACACCCTGCATTACCTTCTTTTTTGGTAGTATTGTTTTCGTTTTTTATAACTGTAAAAAGTAAAACTGCTTGAAAATTGATAGATTAGCGTAAACAAAAAGCAGGAAAGAAGTATCACTTAGTTGATTGCATTATTTCGTCATAAACTGATCGTTACTGGTCCATGCGCTATATTTCTGAAAAAATCAATAAAATGGCTGGCAATAAATATAATTACCACATTAAAAAGCAAATTATCGACGATTATAAAGCAGGTGTATAACAAAAAGAAATTTCGGAAAAGTTTAATGTCCATAAAACAACAGTGTCTCGTGTTATAAGAAGTGGAAACACCAAAACAGCGCATAAAGGTGGAAAAACCCGCAAGACTACACTAAAAGAAGATCGGAAAATTAAAAGAATTGTACAACAATTCCCTCAAATATCAAAAGAAATGAAAAATTCGCTTCAACTGGATATATCCGCATCAACGATCAGACGTAGAGCCGGACTTCGAGCTTACAAAACTGTTAAAAAACCATTTATTTCTAAGAAAAATAGGCTAGCTCGCCTTCAGTTCGCAAAAAAAATCTTAAATGATCTGAGCGGAAGTGGCAATCTGTTCTATTTTCCGATAAATCAAAATTTAACTTGCACGGTTCGGATGGCAGGTGTCTGGTACGAAGGCCAAAAGGGAAAAGTCTTAATACAAGCTATACAAAAGGTACTGTCAAGCATGGTGGGGGCAACATTATGGTCTGGGGTTGTTTTTCCGGAAAAGTAATTGGCCCGATTCATAAAATCGATGGAATTATGAGATCAGAGGACTACAAAAACATTTTGTCTGACGTAATGTTGACATATGCATCTTGGGAAATGCCGCTTGCTTTGGTGTTTCAACACGATAACGACTCCAAGCACACGTTTAAGGAGGTTAAACAATAGATGTCCAACGAAAAATTGCGTGTGCTAGACTGGCCTGCCTAGACAGCTGACCTTAATCATAAAGAGAACTTTTGGGAAATTGTAAAACGAAAAATTGGAAATAAAATATTTAAAAACCTGAGGAAATCTATGTTGACCTGAAAGAGCAGGGGAATAGCATCCCAAAAGATGTCATTGACCATTTAATCCAGTCCATGCCAAGAAGATGCGTAGAACTCATCAATCGTAGTGGTTACGGTATCAATTACTAACAAAAAATTTAAATTTTGTTTAATATCGAAGTCACTTAGTATATAAGTAAGTTGCAAATGTTTTGAGCACAGTAAAACATGACTTCTTACGTTATTTTATAGATTATCAACAAATCGTTGTCGATAAGTAATTTATTTTATATAATCCATGAAAATGAATAAATAAACAACGACTTTGCATTTAAATCTTTCTTTTAATATTTTAATTTTCGTTATAATGACGGTTTTTGACCAACTGGTGACATGGTTGCAAATGTTTTGAGCAGCACTGTATGTATTTATCAGATTCGGACTTTTTAATTTCAACATGATTTGTTTTTTTTCCACTCTATTTTTACCTGCAATTGTTGGAAAGTAACAAAAGCTTGATACATTAAAATACAGTTTTCAATGATGACCTCCTCTCCTTGAGAAGAGGAGTCATACGCGATTGTACAAAACAAACGTAAACATAAGTCTGTACAAAAAATAAATAAATAATATGAAAAAACCAGAACAGCAACAACTATGAAATCAAATTAATTATCAAAACAATTCATACTCGTATTCATCGTATATAAGTCAACACTTTTCGAATAAAAAATCGACTGTTAAAATGAAATAAGAAGAAAAAACTCAAAAAAACGGGGCGAACGCACGGATGTCCCCTTCCTCTTGTGCACACCGACCGATATCAATGAAATGAATGACGTCAGATCGAAAATTGTATTTATACGATGAAAACGAAATATTGGAAACGTCGATATTTGCTCTTTAAGTTAATTTTAGTAAGCGTCTCAAAAAAATTTTGGCGTTCAATTCACAACGAAACGAAAAACATCAAATTTTCGAGCAAAATGTTTTCCATCAAGAAATGTTACAGATGCTGCTGTACATCTGAGATTTCAAAATCGCTTAAGATTTTTAAACGAGTTCATTGTGTTGTGTTCATATGCCAACGATGACGACGATGAGGTTGATGATTATTCACAGCACTCGAATGTATTTTTTTTCTTCTTCTGTTTTGTTTGCAATAAAATTTAATATTTTAACGAATGTCTCATGTAATGTTGTATATAATGAATGTTGATGCATTGTAGTAGTATTCCGTGAGCAGTTCGCCTTGTAAAAAAATATCTACTCGTATATCTGTACTTGTCGATTTTCAAGTTTGTACTCGGTTAGTTCTTGACCTATTTTTTTTCCAGTACGAGTAGACGAAACGGAAATAAAATAATACTTTAATTACATTGTATCTATGATTTTTGTTTTTTCTCTTTACAGCCAACCCATCCCACCCTTTTTGTATTTTTTTTCAATTCATCTAGTCCTTAAAACCTATACAAGATGTCTCACTCCGTCACCATTACCCGTACCACCACCAGCACCACCAACACTTCCTACATCGTTTTGAATACCGGCTACTTGAAGAGTTTCAGCGGTCTTTTGAAACTATTCCAATTGGTATTTTCAAATCAAATCTTTGCTGGTGACACCTAAATTTAACATTAACATTTTCTTAATGCAAATTTCAGCTAATTGGTGCTGCTATGGTTGGAATTTTTAGCTATTATCAAAAGGGCAGTGCCTGTTTTACCAATTTTGAGGGCATCGTTTTTGCCTTCCTGATGTCGGTGACCTTTATGATAGGAACGTTTTGTCTACTACTATCGTGTTTGACATCCCTAAGTACTGGAGGGATTATATCGAAGACGATTTATGTAAGTTTTGCACTAAGAATATATTGAAGAAATTATTGACACACGGGTATTTGCTGGGTTTCACATATTATTCATTTTACATTCACTTCACCTAATTAAATTAAAGGTGTACTACAGTAAGTAAGGGATATAAAAACTGAAAAAAAAATCGCATATAAGAAATTTTTGCAAAACACCGTGTAATTAATTAGAACTTTTTATAATTGCTTATAAGAAAAAACGCATATAAGAAAGAAACTTGTGGTATTTCTTGACTTTTTTATAAATATTGTAGAAAGAAACTTGTGGTATTTCCTGATTTTCTTATATCCGTTATCTACAGTAGTCACATGTACCATATAAATTTAAGTTGCCATATGTGACAGCGCATAGAGAAAGGAACCTAAGGGTAAAAAAAAATCAATTTTCACTTTTTTTTCCTTTTTTTGATGTGGACAACATCTGAGCATCGAATGAGACCGATCCCATGCCCCAAAACATTTAGTACTTTTTATTTCACAGCATAATCTTTAAAATAACTCTCCTGAACAAAACTTTTCATCAACTTTTCACTTTTTTTTGATGTGGACAACATCCGAGCATCGACTGAGACCAATCCCATGCCCAAAAGTGTTCCCTCCCAGAGATATGCGCGTTTTATGAAAGTGAAGTCGACGATTCTAAGAGCAAATAGAAAGTGACCTAATCTTTAAAATGGCTCTCCTGAAAAAAACTGGTTTTTAACCTTAGGTCCCTTTCTATTTTGCGCGTCACATATGTTGTTTTTGTAAAACAATTAATCGCAATACATTTATTTTTCCTTTTTTCGAGTTTTTTTTAAAATAAAGAGTGCCTCGGAAAGAGAGCACTTTTCATTATAAAATAAAAAAACGTATTTTTGAGATAGTTGTGATTTTTTACTTACATTGTAGAGAAGACCTGTTCCGATTATGTATGTGATAAAATATCCGTCAAATGGCCCCTACGGCTCTGATGGACAGGCCTTTGCTATTTTCATCAAATTTTCCATTAATTACTCACCAACGATGCGATGGATCTTTGTCCAACAAGATCATAAGACTTAACGCCGTGCGAATTCTTTCTTTCGGGTTTTGTGAAATCACGGGTTTATGTGAATAGACCAGAAACATAACCTGAGTTTATATTAGAAATTCAACGCTTCATCAGTGAGATACGGCCGCATCTCCCTGCAAAAGTCATAAACAATTTTATAAAAAGAAAAATGTCCTGTCATTTAACGGTAATTTTAATTGTTATTTAATCGGACCATGTCTTGTTTACAAACCTTCAACACCCTTTATTATATGGAATTTCGGAAATAGACTGAAAAAGCATATTAAAGGCTCGGGCACACTGACTGAACCTTTTTTCGTACATTGCGTATTTTTTAACTTTCGGTAAGAACCATTGAAATAACTGTCAAAAACTTACCTTATCAATATATAAGGGCCTTTTTTGCTCCGACAATGCAGAAAGATGCAATTTTTTTAAGTTTTTACTAATAATAACTAGGTTTTAAACTAACTATATGAATTAATAAAATAAAAAAATAAAATATTTCAATGTTATTTGGACAACCGGAAATGAAGAAAACGCTGCTTAAGGAAAAAAGATTCAATGTGCACGGGCCTTTATAATCAATAAAAACTGAATCGATTCATGAAACTCCGGCAACATCACATGATGAAGTGAAATATCGAAGCACATTAGAGCGGGTCAATTTGAGTGAATGAAAAAAACGCGACAAAGCGTACCTCCACACGCGATTTCAGGAACATTTCTAAGCATATTTCCAAAGAAACCAATTGTCTAAAATCATTTTCGAACTTGCCAATTTTGCGAATGAAGTCGGTCCTACCTATATATGAAATAGGGCGAATGAAATATTCAAATTAGTTTTGAAACATTTTTTGAAATGACACGATTTTCGACCTAATTCGCATATAGGCAGGACGGACTTTGTTCGCAAAATTGGCGAGCTGGAAAATGATTAAAAATGTTCCTAAAGTCGCGTGAGGCGTACGCTTTATATTAAATTTTTAATTAATATAAAGAAAATATGGGGTACTTTTCAAATTAAAATTATTTGGTTATTTTTTTCTGATTTGTAACATAAATATACATAAAAAGTGTAAAACATGATTGATTTAGCATTTGTGTCTTTTATTTGTGTTCTTTATGAGGATTTCTTATTAAACCTTGATTTAACATTTAAAATTTGAATCGACTTTAAAAAGAAATACTGATAATTTTTTCAAATTTCTGGTTTTATTATTGTCATTTAATAATGGAATTCATATGACTACAACATCTGGCTCGACAGTATCCGATCAACCCAATTTTTCAGTACATTTTCGATAGTTTCGGTTCGAATCTCTTCAATGGCAACTTTGATTTCATGTTTCAACGCTTCAATTGTCTCTGGATGATTTGCGTAACGTTTACCTCATTGGATCCCAACAGAAAATAATCCAAACGGTTCAAATCACAGCTCGGAGACGGCCAATTGACTTCACAGTTTTAGTTGATTATTCGATTTTCAAAAATAGTGTGTAAAATATCGATGATTGCGTTGGGTGTGTGACATGTGGCCGGTGTTGGTGAAATCAAATGTCGTCCATGTCATTCTTTTGCATTTTTGGAAACAAAGCATGAGCATGGCGCGGTAACGCTCACTGTTGATGGTAACGGCAGCTCCTTGCTCATTTTCGATGAATAATGGCCTAGTGATGCCGCCAGCCCAAAATCCACACCAAACAGTGACTCATTGTGGATGAATTGGCTTCTCAATAGTCATGTGTAGATTCTCTGAACCTCATATCCCGTTTTTTTTTGCTATTAACATAGCCACCAAAATGCAAATGAGCTTATCTGAAAACACGATTTTTCGGTAAATTTCTTCATCTCCTGCGAAACAATCTTCAGCGAATTAGGTGAAGTGCGCACGCATCGGATGGTGTTCTATTTTTAAATGACAAAGTTTAACCTATCCAATAAAACCAGAAATTTGAAAAAAATATCAGTCCCTTCTTTAATAGCCGATTCAAATTGAAAATTGGATATCGCGCACCCTATATTAAAAGGACAGTGGCCACCCATACTACGACAGCCGGTTCTATGTATCGGATTGACCCGAAGCTGCAATGTTTGGCCAAGGGCTATCACCCGGCACTAAGTATGCCGCTATAAGAACAACCTTTCAACAATAAATAATAGAGCAGCCCTTTAAAGTTTATAGTTTGCCAGGAATGATATTTAATTTCTGACTCACTATAAAAAAATCACAAACATGTTTTCAATATGTCGACCTGATTTTGTAGGTCGTTTAGTTTTGATGTTGTTAAAATTTTGAAAATCGTTAACAACAAAAAATTGAAGTTTTGGCCAACAAAGTTAAATCCTGAGCAATTCTTTTAAGCATATAGCCGGTTTTAAGGCCTCATCAAGTCCAACCTAAATTTTAGGCAAGACTAGTAAATAAACCCATACTTCAAATCTTTGTAAAATGTGCTTTTAAACGGGGAATATAATTTATCCAGTATATAATAAAAATCGATCGATATCGTTCTGCGGTCGATTTGAAAATTGAAACGAATATTTTTTAAATACGTCGCGAAACCTGGCAACTTTTTTAACCGTTCTTATGAATTTATTGCATTAAAACCAGTATTAAAATCATACTTATCAAGATTATTTGAAATTAAAGTTCAATCGGTTTCCATCACATATTGGTGTACGTTATGAAAATGTAATTATAATAAAACCTATATGCATGTCTCCACCCCTTTCTATCTTTACAGGAATTAATTTATCATAGCATTGCGGGCATTTTACTCCTGGCCTGTTCTTTACACGTGGTTATATCGTTAAGCAACAGGAACTACAGCGGCTACAAACAGTACGATGCTTATTGGGCTGCCGGTATCATGGGTCTGGTCAATTCCGTCCTGTACTTCATTAGCGCCTTCTTGGCTCATCGATCTTATCGCGGCATTTAAATAATCGCTAGAAAACCAGTCGCCAAATAAACAAACATCCAAACACCATTTATAAAATAATGTTAAAAATATTTTTATATTTTCCACATATACATACAACTTTTAAAAAACGGATGTACCGAAAAGAAATTAGCATTTTATGCTTAATGTTCATATTTTGTTTAGTTTCGAAAATAAACAAAAATGAAATAATTTAACTTTAGATTTAAGACAAATGGAAGTAATTCGAATAGAATGAAAAAAGAAGAAATTTCAAACCGAACATGAATTTCAACAGTGCAAAGAATGCGAGTGCATATAAATGCAGATTTTTCTCTCTAAATGTATTTATATTTTTATAAAATTTATTTTTTAATATTGTTTTTAAATAAGAAGAAAAATAAATTAAATAATTTAAACAAACCAATTTTGTACTTGTATTTGTAGTAATTGCAAACTCGTTTTTTTATTTTTTGCCTAAAAGAAATACTAAATGAAAGCACTATTTTAAGTGTAAAACAAATAATTTTATTGAATTGCAAAGCGAATTGAAGAAACTACTTTAACTCGTAGAATGTAGCTTTGAAAATTTTGTTTATTTTCACCGGAAGTTACAAGTATACCAAACAATCGTTTTTAAAACAAAATGCCTTAGTAAACGCTAAATTTCTGACTTACCTCAGACAATGCAATCCTAGGTCCATGCATACATTTCCTTTATCGTTGCAGGAAATGCACTTAAAAATTTACAAAAGTATACCTTACAACCCGATCACTAAATTAAGTAAAAGAAAAATGACATCCGCTTAAGTGACGGCGGTTCCTATTCTGGGTATCATAATATGATACCCGTTGTGGGGTGTCATACTATGAATTACTTCCTCTCAAATCATCTAGTGTTTTAAACAAACGTAAATACTGTGAAATATGGACTTATTCTTAAATGCAGCACTGAGCTGCATTTAAGAATAAGTGAGAAAATGTAACTTGAAAGCTTTTTTGGCCCCCAAATTTGATCGAAATCGGAATTAAATTTAGTGCTTACTCATTCATTCATCATATATTTTTTTCTGCATGTCTGCGAGATACATGGTAAGCGATTTAGCATTTTTAATTTGAATCGTTTGTAGAAAAACTGGCAAATTTTTCAGTACATTTTCGATTGTTTCGGGTCGAATCTCTTCGATGGGAACTTTGATTTTATGTTTCAACGCTTCAATTGTCTCTGGCAGCTTTGAGTAACATTTATCCTTTTTGGCTCCCCACAGAAAATAATCCAAAGGTCTCAAATCACAGCTCTGAGGCGGCCAATTG
This sequence comes from Hydrotaea diabolus, assembly GCA_963513945.1. Classification (NCBI taxonomy): domain Eukaryota; kingdom Metazoa; phylum Arthropoda; class Insecta; order Diptera; family Muscidae; genus Hydrotaea; species Hydrotaea diabolus. The sequence goes on from OY740718.1 coordinate 161,796,545, forward strand.
ACATCACAATTTCGGCTGATTTTTCAATTTTCAAAAACAGTGCGTAAAATATCGAAGGTTGCTTTGGCTGTGTGACATGTGGCTCCGTCTTGTTGAAACAAAGTTTCGTCCATGCCATTCTCTTGAATTTTTGGAAACAAAAATACGTTGAGATTGGCGCTGTAACGCTCACCGAAACCCAAACCATTGACTCGTGTATGCATTGGTTTTCAGTAGTCATGTGTGGGTTCTTTGAACCCCATATACGGCAATTCTTCCACCGAAATGAAAATGAGCTTCATCTGATAACACGATTTTCCATAGAATTCTTAATCTCCTGCCAAACAATCCTCAGCCCACTGGGCGAAGCGATAACGCATCGGATGGTCACGAGGCTTCAGTTCTTGGACCAATTTAACTTTATAAGCCTTGATTCCGAGGTCTATATGCAAAATTCTTCTCAAAGAATTTTGGGAAATGTTCACTTATAAATAAAACGTTATGAAAACCAAACCACTCAGTAATATTTTGCGGATGCAATTGTGTCTCTTTAAGCACACGTGGGTTTGTTGCTGTCAGCCAGAAATGAGCTGGTTTTAGTTCATGAGTCAGTTTGATCTTATAAGGATGAAGGCCAAAATCTTTTCGCATAATAGGCCACAGTGTCGTTTGAGAGATGCCCAATTCCTGAGAATATTGTTGAATCGACAGATTTAGCTCATTTTGAACGAATTCACTAACGGCTGCGATATTTTCGAGCGGTACGGCGTCTCTTTGGCGCCGGAACATCCAAAAGTGAAAATTTGGATCCAAATTTATCCACTATAGCACGCACAACCTGTCGGGTGGGACAATTATTACGGCCAAAAATTGGAATAAGCGCTCTTAAAGATGCGACCACCGACTCAGAATTTCGGTAGTAATTTTTATTGATTTCCAAACCTAGCTTGTAATGAACTTTACCATGATGGAAAATGTTGTCTTCGACTAACGTTTTGACACTGAAAGATCATTTAAAATGTTTGAGGGTGCGTTGACATAAAACATACGAAATTGTTATGTCCCTACCCGTTACGAGGGTTGCTATTCATATTTCAGGTCCGGCAATAAAAACAATAATTAATCTTTGGAAATGGTTTTATTGTTTTTCAAAATATTCTCCTTTAAGATCAATACACTTTTGCGTGCACACAAACCAATTCGAATTCGAAGCACTTTTTCCACTCCGATTGAGACACCCCCAAAACACGATTTTTGAACGCTTCAACAGCTGCTTCGGGCGATGAAAAACGTTGACCACGCACTTTTTTCTTGATGTTAGGGAATAAGAAGTGCCAAATCAGGGCTGTATGGCCAATCAATTCGACATCTAGAGTGGTCAAATAGCTCATTGTTTCAGCTGATGTGTGAAAGCTCGCATTGCCGTGATGCAAAATGATCCGTCTTCTATTATCCTTCCTCATTTTTTCGTACACTGTTGGCTAACAGATGGTTGTTTTCCATTCAGAATTGACCGTCCTACGTTCCACTAAAGGCATTGTGGCAACATGGCCGGTTTAACCGAATAAAAACGTAATCATTTGCTTCGATGTACTTCTTCCACGAACAACTTTTGTTGGATTTAGCTAGTCTTGAAAGATCCACACGGTCGATTGCTGTTTTGTTTCGGGTTCATATGCATAGATCCATGATTCGTCACCTGTGACAATGTTATACACTGCCTTTGAGCAACCGCAGTTGTACTTTTCCACATCTCTTTGCACCAATCCATACAAGCCTTTTTTTGAGCATTCGTCAAATTATGTGGGATCCAACGAGAACAATTTTTTTTCAGGGCCAAATGAACATGCAATATCTTATTGATGCTTGTCATACTTATGCCCAAGGATAACTTAATTTCACGGTTTGTCACATGTTGGTCTTGCTTAATCCGTTTACGCACAGCATCGATGGTTTCTGGCAAAGTGACCGAAGTTGGACGTCCATCACGAAATTCATCCTGGAGCGAACGGCGTCCGAGACTGAACTCTGGTGCCAGCGATTAACAGTGGTTTTTGATGGTGCTTCATCGCCAAAAGTCAAAACAAGTTGATTTACACACTCTTGTCTCGATAACCCACGCCGAAAATCGTAAAAAAATCATCGCATGAAAATGTTCACGGGATGATTTTGACTGAGATGAATTTTTTAAAACACTGTAAACAAAACAATTCGCCCTCAAATGACAAAACGTTCTGAGCGAAGTTATGCTTGAAAATGTCAAAGTTTCCAATGGAAGTTTCAGTTTGCATCTGGGAACACTAGTATTGTCAGTATTTGAAATATAAATAGCAACCGTACTTCCCAATACATAATGGGTGATCCAAGTAGAGATACTTTTTTCAATAACCTTTTTTTGAGAGATCACGTGTGAGTCGTGCCATGCTGCCATGTTATTTTTGTTTAGAATTGTTTGGCATTTCATCATGGAAAGACTTACGCCTGAACAACGTTTACAAATCGTTCAACTTTATGACGAAAATGCACGTTCTGTGAGGAACGTGTTTCGAGCCAAATTGTGTTCAGCGATGAGGCCCATTTCTGGCTCAATGGGTATGTAAACAAGCAAAATTGCCGCATTTGGGACGAAGAGCAACCAGAAGAGGTTCAAGAGCTGCCACTTCATCCAGAAAAAACAACGGCTTGGTGTGGTTTGTGGGCCGGTGGATTCAACGGTCTGTATTTCTTAAAAAATTATGCCGGGCAGAACGTAACCGTGAATGGCGACCGTTATCTTACCACGATAACCGATTATTTAATGCCTGAAATTGAAGCTCGTGATCTCGGCGACATTTGGTTTCAACAAGACGGCGCCACTTTCCACACATCGCATCAATCAATGGATTTATTGAGAGAACACTTCGGTGTGCAGATAATTTCACGTTTTGGGCCGGTCGATTGGCCAGCAAGACCGTGTGATATCACACCGTTAGACTTTTTCCTGGGGGATATGTAAAGTCTAAAGTTTATGCGGATAAACCATCTTCGATTCAGGCCTTGGAACAAAACAACTCGCGTGTCATTCATTGAAAATTGGACTCAACGGATGAACCATCTGAGACATAGCCGCGGCCTTCATTTGATAGACATAATCTTCTAAAAATAAATGTCAAAGAATGTCCTTTCAAATTATAATAAACATTCAATTTGAAATTTCTGTTTTTTTCTTTAAAAAAGTAGGGATTATGGAAACGAAATGGATCACGCGTTACAATTTTTAAGATCCATTTCTGATTTTATGGTCCTATGTCTCCATATGATACAGGATATATAGATCATAGGCAATAGTGTGGAAGTCAAATAATAATATCCAAAAGTGTTGACAACAATTTCTAAAATGTTGTAGTGAATCACTAGTTCCAAAGACTCCAAGTGATTTCATGAGAACCACCTCATCAATAGTTTCAGATGTACTAGTGGATTCTCAATGATAAGCGCATGTTAAATGTCTACAGCAGCGAGCATTGGCTGGGGTATAATTGGTCAGTAGTACTGATGACAAAGTCAATAGTAAATCAGTCCAGTGTCTCTATCGACATTTCCTGAAGTGATGGAACCCGAAAGTTAGTCGACCCACACACACTTGGTAACGGGGAATCGTATTGGAATATCAAACTTACACGTTGGAATGAAATTGAACATCGTGCATTAGATCGAAATTATTGGAATAATATTATGGTGGACCAATGCTCTTTGCACGAGTAAATGGAAAAAATATGTATAATCAAAAAATGTATTTGGAAATTGTTTGTGGATGCTGTATTATGCAGTTTGTATAACTATAAAGTAAATTCAAGTTAAGACTAAAGATAAATGTGAAAAAATAACCAACAGTACTGGAAATACAAAACTCCCTTACGCCTGACGTCTCCTCTTTCGCCACATACTAACCGCGCGAGTAATGACATAATTTAACTGAACGATAACGATAATGCCGGTGAGTAGTAGCATTCCTTGCATTAAAGCCAGACTTGCAGCTATACGTCCATCCTCGTCATCGAATATATCATGATCGAAGACGCCACGAATTAGAGGACCGTATGTTACCAAATAACGCGATCGAGTTTCGAACAGAAGAAAAATCAGCACTACGTTCACAATGATGCACTGAAAGCAAAAGAATCAAATAAAGTTTTTGTATCATACATTGACGAACTTAATCCAAGAATTTTACTTTTTTTGGATATAGGCTGTCGAACAAAATCTGGAGAATATTGATTTCAATTATTTATGTAAATGCAGAATTAATGTCTCTGATGAATACTCGTATCATGTCACTTACGTGCACTCTGGTTAGCATTCGTGTTGCCGCCACATTGGAATACCAAAACCATGTCCCGATGGCATAATACAGCGATATAAAACCTATAGCCACGTTAACACATTGATGTTCGAATAGACGTATATCGTACATGGGTGTATCGTAGAGATCCATTTTAGTATAATTCACAAAGGCCAAAATCTAGAATGCATCATAAATATATAAAACACTTATAAAAGTACCAACAGATTTTAAATTATTATTTTTTATACCGCCAAAGCAATTTGAGCGAATGCCAATAACTCTTTGCGGCTGGGGCAAATAGCCATTTCTTAAATCTGTATTTCACTGTTGATAAATATTTCAGTGTCTATTCAAATAAAATCGTATTGAATATAATTTTTAACTTCAATGTCTTTGGAATATACACTGAAAAAAATTATTGAAGTTAATGAATAAAGTTAGAGTTTATTTTAGACATTTTTGTTGTACAGTCAAATTATTAAATATAGCTTAAAAGTTTTTCATAACCTCACAAAAATTCGGGTGCTGTATGGTCAGGCGACCTGGGGGCCAACGGAATGTGGAGTTTCTGGTTATCATCCTATTCGGAATTTTTGGTCGCAATTCTGTTATAATAGGCCGGACTATGTGAGTCTCATTATGGTCCATCTGCTCGAAGGATTGCCGCAAACGTGCGCCTATACTCTCTTTGAACCGAAACTACAGTGCGTGATAGCGCCGGACAATCCAAATTCTTGTTTCAGTGTCTCAGTTATCCATTTTTGTTAAATTTAGAAATCAATCTGAAAAAAAACCATATTCATTAAATAGAAAAAAAGATATTAATTTTTTTTTTTGGTTGCGGATTTTATCAGCCACCCTGTACTTATATTAATCGACTGTTTTAAAATATAATCTTTGTTTTTTACATTTATAAAAACTTAAATATGAATAATTTACAAACTACCAGATGTTTATAAGGCTTTTAATTACTCTTATTTTTTACAAAAAAATGTTTTTTATACAAAAAAACTTGTTTTTTTATTACAAAATATTGCATTTTTATTTTCCTAAAGAAAAAAGTCGAAATGTCGACTTTAGTCGACTTTTTTATACTAAAAGTTTTAAAGACTTTTGCTTTTTTATTGTCCAGAACTCGACATTTAGTCTTAAGTATAAAAGCCTAGACTGCATTAGCCGAATGTAGAACAATGTGCAAAGTTTCGTCGCGAACAGCTCATATTTAAGACCTGAATTTTAATTCCAAGTATAGATAGACGAACGGAAATGCCTTAATCGACTCAAAAAAATCAGAGTCAATCGGTAAGAGTCCATCACACTTTTCTCTTGGCTTAACAACATCAGCACAAACTCATGCTGAGGGCAAAAACGACAAAAAATAACATAGTGCAACAACCAAAATGCGAATGGGATGAAACCAATTGCAAATAAAAGCTGACATCATGAATAACAAAACATTCAAGGGTATTTTTTAGTTCAGTACGAATTTTTGTTTTATCCATTTGAAGTTGGTGATTTTGGATCCAGAAAAGATGATTGAAAATTTGATAACATAATGCTAATTTATTTTTATTATCCTGGAAAGTAATGGTATCGTGCCGCTTTTGGGGTAGAGGAATTCATTTTTGATATTTATTTTTACATAAAACTCACGCTAAATGGCACTGTCGTACAAATGGTGCTATTTCTTCTAGATTTTCATAGAAAAACCGTGTATTTACTTTTTGTATGCTGAAACTTGTGTATGGACTAGAGGTGGTGTCGGGTACAGTCGAATATAAGTTGCTTAAACTAAGACGTATTATAAACACTGTAACTCGGTTTGTACTTACGAGTAGTAGGGACATAAATACTGTTACACACGTTTTATGCTGTAAAATAAAAAGTACTGAATGTTTTTGGATCAAATATTTTTTAATATATTTATTGATGTATATTGTATCCAAAAAGAATCTACTTTTCGAAATGTCCGCCTTTTGCCTTTACACACGCCTTAAATCGCACTGGCCAATCTTCAATAGCTGCACGAACCTCGTCCATTGGGAAATTGGCCACAGCTCGAACCAAAGCAGTCTTAAGAGATCCAATGTTTGGGCATCTTTTGTGACAAATCTTGTCCTCTAAAACCGTCTACAATTTGTAATCCAATGGGTTCAAATCTGGACTGCCTGAGGGCCATTCTTCAGAGGAAATGAACGATGGCAAATTGTTTCGAAGCCAGGCCTGGGACGTTTTAGCCTTATGGGCCGGCGCAGAATCCTGCTGGAAAGTCCATGGCTGCTTTTGGAACAGGGAATTGTTAAAAGGCTTCACAACAGCTTCCAACGGTTTCTTAGTAAACTTTGGCCGATGTTTTGACTCCTTGTTCGCAGAAATGCAGGTCAGTGACCCCATCGTAAGAGACACCCCACCAAACCATGACTGAAGCTGGGTGATGACCCTTTTCCACCCTTGGGATCTGTTCAGATGCTTCCTTAGATGACCGCGCATACACTCTATCATTTTGCTTGTTAAATTTTTCCTGAACGGTAAAAATTTTTTCATCGGTGAACAAAATTTTTCTGAGCAAGTTATCGGCGTGCTTCACCAAAAGACGTTTGCATTTTTTCAATCCTATTTTTTAAAGCTGTAGTCAATAAATGTCCGGTACGTCGTTTGAAAGCCCCAAGTCTTTTTAATGATTCGACTCATGGGCTTTTGCGTGATATTCATCTCACGGGCCATGATTTTCTGTTTTTAGAGCGAATTTCTGTGAATTCTTGATTTAACGGGCGGCCCGACCGGTGTCGGTCTTTTACATCTCCAGTCTCCTCAAACAGTTTTATGCATCGGTAGACGAACATGCGGCTAATCCCTACTGGCCGGAGCGTTTTGAAAATATCACTTTTTTTATTTCACACTTAAAAAGCGCTATTACAGCGGTACGGTTCTCATTATCTGACCACTAAATGATAAAAGTTGAAACAATTTTAAAATCCCGTTACAGACTACTATTGAGGTAAGCTTTCAAAACCCATATGACATTAACGGGGTATGTTCAGTTCTACTATTGAAATGGGTGTGTTCAATGTTGTAACAGTATTTATGTCCCTTTGGTATATAATGTTCGTAGGCGTGAACATGTTTCTGCGTTTGTTAGAAGTTTTTTAGGAGTGCCATTTACTGAATATGTTCATCATATAATTTTATTTCAGTTCTATAAGGATATTAAAAGTGGTTTTTCGCACTCTAGTAGGATTACTCAAATCGTTATATCTAGAATTTTTAATTCCATATTTGAAAAGTCTTTTGTTGTTTCGGTAGCCAGCCAGCTGCTGGAATCAATTGCCTATTGAACTGCGAGTTTTTTCTCACTCTAATAATGTTTTTCGTCTTAAACTCTTTGATTACTTTATATCAGTTATACCTTAATAATTATGTTCATAATTTCATTTTATTTCCATGGATATAAAACATGTTTGCCAACAACATGACTACGAGTAAGTATGGTTTGTACAAATCTGGACAATATTTCTATTTTTTTAGTTCTACTTGATGTATATATGGCTAGGAGCCAATCGCGTTAAAATACATGTGTATGCTCATACATTTTTATTATTAAAGTTTATTTTAGTTTTTAAGTTTTTCTAATTGGGAATGTATTGCTAAGTAATACGGTTTTTTTTGGCCCTGTGGTCTTTTGTATTACTATATGAATAAATAAATAAAAATCAATTTTTTATGTTGGCTCTATTGTAAAACATATTTCTAATGATATTACGAAGTACATTTTATTATTCTCAGTAGGTAACTCTTACGAAAATGCAATTGTTATGGAAAAAAATTAATAGTGTTTTTTATTGGAAAAAAAATTTTTTTAGTATTACAAAAACAACTTTTTCATTTAAAATTATTATATCTTATTTATCACTGTCAATTTGCATGTTTCGCTATCACTGTCAATTTGCATGTTTTGTATTATCCTATCCTATATAAAATGAATTTCAAAACATTACCTGGTTTGTACCATATCATTGGAACATCAAACTGCATTGACTTCCGTTTCTTTTGTAACCACTTAGTTAAAGAACTATTATTGCAAGCTCTGCATACTTTTTCAGGTACCCATTCTACATTCTTAATAACCTCTACTCCAAAAACTGTAAATACAATTATTTCATACTCTCATATTTTGGCACCAATTTTTTTTGTCTATATTTTCCACAAACATGTGTTGTATAGGGTGATCCATCTAGAGGTATTTTGCTAGAATAAATAAATATAAAAATTCAAGTCAAGTGTGGAATCTTTATTGGTAATTTGAAAGGACATTTTATGGCATTTATTTTTTAAAATAATTACCTTCAAATGTTGGCAACTCTATTATGGAAATGAGCGTTCGGTGAGAAACGGGAAGATGTTGTTTTCGACCAAAATTTTGTTCAGTGATGAGGCCCATTTCTGGCTCAACGGCAAAGTCAATAATCAAAATTGCAGCATTTGGGCTGAAGAGCAACAAGAATCGGTTCAAGAGGTGCCATTATACCCAGAGAAAACCACGGTTTGGTGTGGTTTATAAGCTGATGGAATCATCGGTGCATATTTTTTCAAAAATGATTATGGCCGGAACGTAACCGTGAATGGTGCTCGCTATCGCGTCATGATATCGATCTTTATGCTACCTGAAATTGAAGCCCATAATTTTGACGACACTTGATTTCAACAGGACGGTGCCACTTGCCATACAGCTGCTCAAACAATGAATCTATTGAGAGGTAATTTCGAAACGCAGCTAATTTCACGTTTTGGACCGGTGAGTTCGCAGCCTAGATCATGCGATATCAAACCTTTAGTCATTTTTCTTTGGGGTAACGTAAAGTCCAAAGTCTATGCTGACAAACCATCTTCGATTCAGGTTTTGAAAGCCAACATTATTCGTGTCATTAAAGCCATACCGGTCGAAATTCTCGAACGAGTCATCCAAAATAGGACCCTCAATGAGCTGTTTTACATAAAAATATAGATAAATATATTGATTAATCAATAAATATGATTAATCAATATATTTAGTAAAATACATCGTGTTGCCAGTAGTCGGCATGCATTTTCCTATAGTCGGCACGTGATGTTCCTATAGTCGGCATGCCATTTTTTGCTAAAGAAAAATCCACATTAGTACTATCAGAAATTCAAATTCGTATTTATTTAAATGAAATAATAAAATGTTTACATTCTTACGTAACTAATACATGCTTACATTAATATTTTTTCGGTGAGATCTTTGATTTTACTTAAATTTTTACATAAAAGGAAAACTAATAAAAAATTATATTATTAGGGACTTAGTCATTTTGGCTAATGCATGCTATGCATACGAAATCCATATCAATTACTTCGATGTATGGTAAATTTCTTAAATCAGTGCACTTTAGGTGGAACCACTTAGGACAAGAATCACATCCAACATTTTTAAGTCCATCATCCACGGCGTCAGTGTCCAAGTCTTCATCACAAGCTTGTTTCGCTTTTCTTTTTTTACACTTTCTTTTTACCTCTTTTAGGACTCATAGAGAAACTTGTCTCATCACCATTAAATATTCTTGATGGATCATCCAAAATATCGGAAACATTCTCCTCATTGAGAAAATTTCGTAACTCTTCACACTATTTTCGTATACTTTCTTCAGTTATAACTGCACGCCCTTTACTGGTTCCTTCTGCTTCTCTGACTTCTTAGCAGGGATGCCGTTCCATAAAACCTGAGTACCACTTTCTTCCAGGACGACCATTTGCAAATGGTGTTGTTCGATTATCTTCTTTGATGCTTGCTTGAACTGTGTTCAGCAAATCATCAATTTTGACTGGAAATTCACATTTTGCAAGATCGTGGCACCATTTTACAAAACGGATTTCTTCGGCATTTGATAATGCAGTTTGTGGCCCCATTTTTCTAGGACACTCGGAAATGGGGTAATAAATTCTGTCTGGTAATGTGGAACGTGGAACTCCATATTTTGTGCTAGCTCCTAGTATTGATATTGTACCTTTCCTTATGTCATTTAAAGGTTTTTACAGGGATTCTTCGGAATATTGGTGGATTGCTCTTTTTCCTTTGGTGGCCTTATTTTGAATTTCTGAAACTAAAAAATTTAAATTGATTCTAGAGATCTCAGAATTTCATACCATTTGGGAATATCTGATTAGAGTATGAATAAAATGAGGAAAAAAGCTCCTGCCGACTTTAGGAATCATTGAAAAATTATAATTTACCAGTAGTCGGCATCCCTATGCCGACCATTGGCAATTGTGTTTTTTTTGTTCCTAATGTCGACATCCATTCAAATAAGAAAAAAAAATGTTTGTGCAATTTTTCACATTCATACTAATATTTAAATAAATATCTACCATTTGAACCATTTACGGTTAAAATATAACATAAATTAATGTGTTTGCTGACCTTTTTAAGTTTGGTCTATTCACTATTTTTTTTTTTAAAAAAACGTCTCGCGCACTTGTTGAGAAACTGTTACCAAATAAAGATAAAACGGCGCCAAAATAATCATCTCACTCCAATATGATCATTACAAAGAGAGAGACAACTATATTTTCAATGCCAACTTGATCAATTTTAAATATTAAACTTTTGTGGTTCTCATTTATTTACGTTTAAATTCAAAACATGTCGACTACTGGGACATGCCGAACTTAGGCGCAGTTACCATATTTCACCATTTATTTCTCAAGCCAATTTGGTTCATCCCTACTTTCGAAACAATATACATAGTTCTTTTACGCACTTACCCAGATCTTCTGTTAAAAGCCGGCTTCAAACAGCTGATGCGTTGGATAATAATCTCTTACTTGCCATATTTCAGTAGAAACCCGCCGCCAAAACAATACCCGGCTTTAAAAGTAAGTTATCTGCGTGATAGTCGCACACACTATGGCTCCACAGCGGCTCACAAAATCCTACTAAGGCCCAAACTGGAAAATTATCTCAAATCAGTGTACTAGTATTTAGACTTTTAGGCCCCCATTTTGACATTTTATACGAATCCACATTGTAATTTATGTTTGGTGTTATGGCAGCAGTTATTGGTTTTGAACACACTTTGCAGCGAGTCCTGCAAATAAACACCTAAAACATAGAGTTACTTAAGTTACTAATTTATGCTTGATTATTGTTTTATATCATTGGATTTTTTCTCCCGACTCGCCGATGTCTAGACCCAAATATCAAGCTACATTCACTGGTCCATAAAAATGTTAGTATATGCTGAGTCGGGTATGCATTACATTGGAACAAGTGAGCTACGTAGTGGTGATCATTGTTGCAGTTGTTGTAGCTGCACCTTGTGTCAAGGTGGCAGCCCCTTGCCGAAAAGTTACTGCTTCGGGTCGATCTGGCTAGATAGAAATGTCTACACCGATATGTTTTTAAACACCGTTGTCATGTCGAACTGAAAAAGCCGGAGGATATCGTCGGTGTTCCCAGCAGAAGGCCTATGTGTCTTTCCGATACTTTACAGGAGAGCCAAAAAACTGTTGCATTTATTCATGTTACTGAATTTCCGAAAATTAGTAATTGTAGTATATTCGTATACAGATTTGCCACGTTTTTACTTCAAAAAAAAATTGATTAAAGGCGTGATTTTGAATGACACATATATAATTACAAATGACATATGTATATACAAAAATGTCACATACATATGTAGGTCCTTTTTGTATTGCATTTTCTGTAATAAAATAAAAAGAAATTGATAGTTTTCCACAAAGGCATTTTTATATCTCCCACCGTATGATGGGGATGCACCAAATTTGGCATTTCGTTTGGCACACCTCAAAATATCGATCTGATACCCTACAAAGTATATGTTTTTGATTAGCGTACAATTCTAAGACGCTCTAGCGATGTCTGACTGTCCTTCGGTCAGTGGGACGTCAGTGGGGTACTCTCCACTAGCGCATGTCAAGCTAGGATTAGTCAGTTCGCCTGTCAGGCATTCTCTAGGCGCCGTGAAGTTGTTGTCGCGTAATCTCGTGTCCGCTGTAACCGGCGGTCGTTCTCTTTGACCAGACGCCTGCTGCTACGGGGGGCTACCAGTCCCCTGGTTACATGGGACTGAAACTGGGAGTAACTTGGTTACGGAACCTGACCGGAGGTTAACCGGTACTACGGGTGACTGGGGCTTATGGGGTTTTCTCAAGACTCCACCCGGTCATTATAGGCCCTCGAGCCTTGTTGGGGGTACGGTCGGGCTTAGCCTTAAATATGGGTGCCGTTCACCGTCGTCGAGCGGAAGAGGTAGAGATAGACCTCGCTCTGAGCGGTGAGGAAAACATGTCCATGTACAGCATGGTTTTAGACCGTAACATCTATATGTGGACACTTGTGTCTGCATATATGCTATCTCATGATCGTGCCTTTAATGATGGGTGACCAGTCCCGCGATGTATGGCTCGCAAACTGGTAGTAGCTCGGCTACGAGGTCTGACCGGAGACTTTAATCTGGTACCACGGGTAGTCAGGAGCCCCCAGAACTGTTGTTCTGGCCTGACTAGTTGGTGCGGCCCTTCGGGGAGTAACGTGGTGGCTGTGGTTTAAACCCAAATCGCGGGGAGAGCTTCAGCTCGGTGTGGAGTTGCATTGCAACCGGGTGCTGTGACCCATAGAACAGCAGAGGTTTTAGATAGGCCTCGGCCCCTAACCAAGGGGGAAGTTGTGTCCATATAACACGCTTCGAATTGGTACCGGCGGGATTGGCCTTAAGGGGCGCTGGCCGTCGCATGGTAATGGCTCCAGTGCGTTGGCGCACCATGGTTGAAGCTATCACAGCGAGAATCATGTAAAACACTCGGACGCTGTCCTTCCGTCAGTTTGGAACCTAATGATGGATCCCTTGTTGAGGCAGCTTGGTCAGTCATACAAGGTGTGCGCATACGCGGATGACTTGCTCATCCTAATTGAAGGACAGTCTCGTGCTGTTCTGGAGACAAATGATGAGTGAGAGGAAAGATAAGCTTTCTGTCACTGTAGCGAAAGTTAGGCGGATTCTTAGGAGTGACTGGGGTCTCAGCAGGCGTGCCACTCGTACTATATATGCTGGCCTATTTGTTGCTTGCGCAACATATGGCGCGCCTATATGCTACGAGACGGTTATGTCTGTTGCAGGCATAAACAAGGTCTTGTCGTGCCAGCGAGGGTTGCATGGCAGTGTGCAGGTATTGCTGGGTGTAGTGCCTCTTGACCTTTAAGTAATCTGCCGATCGATTGCTTTCAAGGCCAAGAAGGGGCTACCACTTCTGGAGAGAGATTGGCTTTCTGCGCCTGTGTCCGATGTGCGGGAGGTGAAGGCACGCCTAGAGGAATGCGTGATCTCGAGGTGGAGGCAGCGATGAACAGAAAGTGACAAGGGCCGGGTGACGTATGAATTCATACGGAACGCGAACTTTGTTAAGGGGCGCCCTGGCTTCGGCCTATGTCTGGGGTTCTTACTGACTGGACATGGCTCTCTCAATGAGTTCCTTCATCGGAGGGGTCTCTCTGAGACTTCTGATTGTCGATGTGGTGGTGGTCCGGAGCACTGGAAGCTCGTCCTGTTGGTATGTCCGTTGTACAGCGACATAAGGGACTTTGATGGAATGGGCATTGTCCAGACCGTCGACAGGTCCGACTTCAGTCGCTGCTTGGGGATGATCGGGCTTTTAGAAGGTTGGGGGAGTTTGCTCGTGTAGCCTTCAATGGGAGAAGACTCGCAGGAGCCTAACGGGGGTTTTACTGATGTGACCATTCACGGATAAGACGTGGCATTGTCGTTGCCTCACACAATCGTCATTGGATCGTTGTCGCCGTTGGATCGTCGTTGTTGTTCCTCTGTTGTTTTGTATCTCGTGAGGGAGGCAAAGTCCTTTGTTGTTGTTCGTGATGTCCATGCAGGTGCCAGTCCATGGCCATCGAGTCGCCCGTGAGGGCGACTGTTAATTGTTTGTGTATTGTTTGTGTTTTGGTTGATAAGTTGCTGTGGGTGACCAGTCCCATGTTATATGGAACAGAAACTGGAAGTAGCCTTTTGGTTACGAGGTCTGACCGGAGACTTTAATCTGGTACCACGGGTAGTCAGGAGCCCCCAGAACTTGTTCTGGCCTGACTATATGGTGCGGCCCTTCGGGGAGTATCGTGGTGGCTGTGGTTTAAACCCAAATCGCGGGGAGAACTTCGGTTCGATGTGGAGTTGCATTGCGACCGGGTGCTGTGACCCATAGAACAGCAGAGGTTTAGATAGTCCTCGACCCCTAACCAAGAGGGAAGCCATGACCCATAACTGTTATGCTTCGAATTAGTACCGGCGGAATCAATCCAATGGGGCGTTGGCCGTCGCATCGTTACGGCCCCAGTGTGATGGCACACCGTGGTTCAGGCCATCGTGGTGAAAATCACGTAAAACTCGGCGACTCTGTCCTTCCGTCAGTGTGTCTGTTGAAAGTCCAAAAGCGGGTATTGGTATTTATAATGGACAAATCCATTCAGAGGAAAAAGGTTCTCTATACAAGGACTTAAACAACATCTGTAAAAACCACACTTTTTGGAGGTATTTTGTATAAAAGTCGGTGCCATTGGATTGTCCGTATATCGGCAAATATTCTGATATAGCCCCCATACAAAGTACTTTCCCGAGTTTAGGTACCGGCGGTCTAGAAACTGCATTTATGGTTTAAACTCGACGGAATGTGGCACAAAGTTGTTTCATGGCATGGAAATTAACTGTTTATAATTAAGACCATATCGGTCCATGGTTTTAAACAGCCCTCGTACAAATTTCCCTCCCTATTTTAGGTCCTGACGCTCTAGAAGCTACATATATTGTCTGATCTGGACAAAATTTAGTAAAAAGTAGTTCTATGGAATGACAATTAACTGTTAAGGATCTGGACCATATTGAACCATATAGAATTATTGATTTAGAAATTGAAAAGTCCAATGTGATGAAAAACTCACAGGCCTTTTACAATAATTTTATGATAATTTCTATAAAGCAATGCACATAGGCCTTTTTCTAAATCCTAAACCAATAAGATATCGAAAAAGCGATTTGATGGGTACATGCATGACCAATAGGACTACTTAAAGCGACAATAAAAAATCCAAATTTTACACATAGGCCTTTGCTGGGAACTACGACGATATGTAGTATGTTTACCAATAATTTTTTCTAGCGAAGATTTTTTATGTTTAGAATTAATAAGTTGTATATTTACAGGTCCAAACTGTACAGCATAGAAGCTTGAGCTCCGCATTTCCTACATAGCTCAAATTTAATAGTAATAGAGGAGCTTTAAACCCAAACACCGCATGAATCGACCTATACAAAGTTACATCTAGCATAATAATGAAAACTTTTACATTATTTTGTTGTATATACAAAACACATTGGTATTCGTTTATTTTAATCGTTATTGATTTAGTATCTTACTAAATTAATTAAGTGGTAGGTATATTGTTTTATAGGAAAATATAGTAATGTAGCTAAAAAACGAACCAAAGTACAAATCTTGTTAACAATATATGTATGTAATAAAAAAAAACAGAAACTGAGATATAAAAAGTTATTATTTATTAAAAGCTATTATCAAATATAATATATATTTATATATTGTAAGGAAAAACAATTGCAAAACTTATTTTGTACCAAAAACATATTAATCAATAATATTAACAACAGTGCAGATTGAAAAGCATATGCACTAAATGAGCAAAACGTTCTCTTCAACCCTAGGTATTCAACAGTATTATTATCAAAACTAAAAGTTAAAAGTAAATAATAATCAATAAAACCAAACTTGAAAAAGTGTTTTGTATTATTTTATGCTTTAATCTGCAAAGCAATGAAGTGAGGAGGAGAAAAAGTATAAATTAGTTGGTATTTGCGTTTAAAGCTATCAAAGTTTCTTTAATAAGTGCAACTTATTAAAAATATATGCCTGTCTAGAAATCAAAACTTAAAATTTAAATGCAGTAACCCAAAAAAAAAATGTTCCTTCCTTCCTATGGTTTTCAACTACAAATATCTCTTAATGCTATTGAACACGCCCACCCAGAGAATTCCCAAAGAATGCAGCAGAGCTTCCTAGAAGAGCGTTGTATTCTTTGGCCTATCCACTATAATGGGAAGTAAAATTGGGGTTTTTGATCAAAACAAATGGAATTTTATGATTCTAAGTCTAGAGTTCTCACTTTCTCTTGAAAACTATAGTAAAATTATAAAAAAGGAAGGAAGTATTTCATCAGTTGCTTTATCTCCCACCTTACCATCTATTGACTAAATTTAATGCTTATGTTATTAACTCTTGTTTTCATATGTCCCAAAATGTCATGGGCAAAATCCTCCAAAGTCGTATAACGACTCATTTGGAAATTGAATATATCAGCCAGAAAACCTAGCATTTGATCCCTAAAATAGTGGCAAATATCTTTAAGATCCTCATCAGGACCAAAAAAACCCCACGCCATAAGAGGGGAAATCTGTTCGGAGATGACATAGAAGTGCGACATAAAGCCTTCGGGAAATTTTAACATGCGCTTTTTGGCCTTAAGCACCGACCACACAGCGGTAGTAAGAGCCTAAAATAAAAAAATAAATATACAAAAATCACTTCGGAAATCGAGCGGCAATTAAAGGGGAACTTACAGTTTCTTTGAAACCATTCGATAGGAAGCGATTTTGTACCACCGCTATAACACTGGCGGGCGGTGCATCTAGATCACGAAATGAATCGAGTATAATAAAGTCCAGGCAGATATCGTAAAATGTCATGGCCTTGACATTACGTAGCTCCAGTTCTTTTTGAACATCATCCCAATTATTGGAATCTTGCAGATAATTGATCATATCTTCGTAGCCAACCAAAAACTCTTTGGTATCTTTGTCACCCAAGCAAAGTAAGTCCGTAAGAATTTGTCGGCCCGTATCAATAACCCATTGGCCAACGGCTGGATCCTGAAAAACAAAAATTAAAATTAGACAATTTCATAAAAAATAAAAACGATTTCCCACAAACCTTAAATAAATATTGAAAGGCCAAACGAACACAGTGCAGTTTTGCCAAATACTCCGTTTCATTATTACAATGTACCAAGTCCGTACGTAACGTACGATATGGTACAGGTGTCTCCTCGTGGTGTTTGAGAGCTGTCTGATACAGCGGATACTCTTCGTATTCAGTATCGGAAAATCCTTCGAACTCACGTAAATCGGCCACTTGATCTAGGGCCGAGGCGAAACTATCTGCCGAATCGATATTTGGATCTGAGCCAGTGCGACTCATGCTAACCGAACGATGCGATTGTTTGTCCTCGTCAGGCACATCTTCCAGAGCGGCCCATTGATCTTCCTCAGCCTCATCGATTGAACGTTCGTCGCGAAACAAAACTGAACGCTGATCGAGGAACAATAGTTCACTTTGTTCTTGCAAAGCGTAGGCCATATCAAGTAAATTTTGAATTTCACGGCAAAATTCCGACTCTTCGGCTGTGGTGAGCAAGGCCGGCACACCACCCGGTGAATAATGGGCAGCCAAGGCATCTTCCCAGAAATTGATGACCGTATCTAAAGCTTCCATGCCCATAACTCCCAGTTGTTGGGCAGTTAACTGGGTGGTTATTATACCCGTATTTGCAGGATTTGACATAACTAAAGCACCGGCGCCAACGGAACCACTTGCCATTGACATGCGGTCCGATTGTGAATAGGCCACTGTGGAGCCGACTGGACTGCCCGATCGGGCTGAGGCCTTAGAACCCGCCAGAGAAATCATATCGTTGGGACTGCGCATACTATTGCGTGCACGTCTATTTGTGTATTTGCGGGGCCTGCGGGGTGGACGTGGTGGCTTACGTCTACGCAAGAAGCGTGACATAACACCCAGTAGGGCCACGCCAGCAGCAATCGAGATAATGACAACCTGTAAGGCAATAAAAATAAACGATTAACAATAGAAATCAGATGTAACAGAGGAACCAATTAGATTTAATTATACGTCAGTGAGAAATAAACAGTTTGTGGCATTCCTAAAAACAAAACATTTTTCTTAATCTCAAAAATATTGACCTGCAAGCCCATAAGATAGTGTCCCGAATATGTTTATAGGCGTGCTTTTTCAAAGATCGTGGCTAAGTTCTACGAAATGTCGCTTTCTAAGGTTAAGTTCTGTAAACACCGAGCCAGGATCTAACAAACACCCCGGACCTTGAATCTGCTTTAATTGGCGGAACTGGATCGTCTAAGGTGTAATTGTTGTATGGAACGGGTGCACTTTAGGAGCTGTTCAGGTTTGTACTGCATCAGAGAGTACAGTGAAATGGACTTCGTTGCCCCTTGCTGTAGCAACGTAGTTGTTGTAACAACAAACAAAACACATATTGTTGAGGCGACTCCACCTGGCCGAAGAGTATTTGTTTCGGGTCAAACCGGTTCATTGAACCGACAGTCGGGGGATTGTAGTCCGTCTCTGGTTTTGGTGTCATCATCGCCGTCTACACCGTCGTCGTCATCATCATCCAACTATGACACGCCCCGCAGTTGCCCTCGCTGCACCATTAACATATACAGCACCTTACACCACAAATTTCTGTTGCCACTCCTCACAGTGCATCAATTTTGCAATATAACTGCATTGGTCTACGCAACAAAATAAGTGAGGTAATAGAATTTATAAGCCTGTTAAAATTGTTGGTCCTTGCGATCTAGGAAACTACGCTGAATGTCACCTGCGTCCTGCATAGTTGTGCTACGGAAGGATCGCACGAGAAGTAGAGGTGGGGGACTTGCTTTCCTGTTACACCATTCTGTGTACGCATAGTACAGAACTATCCCGTCTGAGCTGACTCTAGAGGCCCATACATGGAATGTATGGGGGTAGCAGTAAAGTTTAAACTGCTAAGATAGAACTTTATAATGTATACATCCCGCCCGTTGGAAGATGTGCCCAACGTTTTTTGTATGATGTTACCAATTTGCTACAAGATAATAACCGCTTGGTCCTAAAAGACTTTAATGCCCACCACGAATTGGGGCATAGCTTTGGCAGACCAAATTATTAGATTTGCGTTCTGCACGGAGACTGAGGACGCTTCCACACGAATTATGGATGATTGCCATCTTAGATAGATATAAAAGTGGTATCGCCTGGCCTGATCAACGACGTCATCTAGCAAACCGTCATCTCGTGAAGATCGGACCACCTTTTCATAATCAACTGGCCATTCGACTTTACAATTTTTAAAACTTAAACTTAATTAAAAAAGGCTGAATGGGATGCCTTGAGGGCAGCTACTAAATGCAGCTTTAGCGATCTACTCAATTCCTTGGATTGCCGAGAAGATGTTCCGGGGCATCTTCAAGGCAGAAGTCGCTCGACATATTTTGCTGGTCGAATACTCGATATAGATAGAATTTCCCTCCAAAGGCAGCAGAACTCGCAGATGAGAGTGATGACATTCGTATCTCTAACACTATTGACCCTAGAATTAGGGATCTCAACTCTCAATGTCAGTAGGTTAATCAACGAATGCAGAGGTAGAAAAAAGCTAGATCACTTCAAGGAGTGTAACTTAAATTCCGAAATTGGAAAATTATGGACATCGGCCAAATCGCTCTCAAACCCTGGAAGACAGATAAGTGACAGATCCGAAGCGATGAGACGTTGCGAGTACTAATATTGTACTAACTTTTTTGACCACCCAGAGAGCGACAAGGCGAAAAGAAAAGTATTGCATGGTATCCGCGCTCTTAAAGTCGAAGAGCCACCACCACAATTTACCGTTGTCGTAGTTGCTACGTCATTCACAGCGTAAAGTCATCGAAGGAGAACTTCCAGCCGATCCCCAAAACGGGTGAAGCCAATAATCCTGCAAATTATCGGTCACTTTCGATTTTGTTTGCGCTCTCAAATGTAATGGAGATCATGGTAAAACACCAACCTTTGAGGTGTAGGTGAAACCAACGACCTGCTTAGAGGTCGACAGTATGGCTTCTATTAAAATCGATCGAGTCCTGATGGATTTCTTGTAGGAGCGTAGAATTCGGTCTATCCACCAGTTTAGTGCAAGTAAGGTCGTAGCTTTAGTTTTGTCTAGATATCAAAGCTAATCGCTTTTGATGTCGGGTATACTCTCATCCGATTTATACGAGGGTCCGGCAATAAAAACACAGTAATTTATCATTGGAAATGGTTTTATTGCTTTTCAAAATATTCTCCTTTATGATCACTACACTTTTGGATGCGCACAAACCAATTTCCGAAGCACTTCTTCCACTCCGATTGAGACAACTCCAAAACATGATTTTTGATCGCTTCAACAGCTGCTTTGGGCGATGAAAAACGTTGACAACGCATTTTTTTTATTGATGCTACGAATAAAAAGAAGTTATTGGGTGCCAAATCAGGGCTGTACGATGGATGGCCCATCAATTCCACATCTTGAGTGGTCAAATAGCTCATCGTTTCAGCTGATGTGTGAGAGCTCGCATTGTCTTGATGTAATATGATCCCTCTTATCTTAATGTCTTTTCTGATTTCTTCGGACACTGTTGGGCAAACAGATGGTTGTATACCACTCAGAATTGACCTCCTACATTCCACTAAAGGCACTGTGTCATCATGGCCGTTTATACCGAAAAAACCGAAATCATTTGCTTTGATGTACTTCTTCTACGAACAACTTTTGTTGGATTTGGCTCGTCTTGAAAGACCCATACGGTCGATTGCTGTTTTGTTTCGGGTTCATGTGCATAGATCCATGATTCGTCACCTGTGACAATGTTATACACTGCCTTTGAGCTTCCGCAGTTATACTTTTTCAACATCTTTTTGCACCAATCCATACGACGTTTTTTTTGTGCATTCGTCAAATTATGTGGGATCCAACGAGAACAACTTTTTTTCACGGCCAAATGAACATGCAATATCTTATTGATGTTTTTCATACTAATGCCCAAGAATGCCTCAATCACATGTCGGTCTTGCTTAATCAGTTCACGCACAGCATCGATGGTTTCTAGCAAAGTGACCGATGTTGGACGTCCTTCACGAAATTTAATCTGGAGCGAACGGAGACCGAGACTGAACTCTTGGTACCATCGAATAACATTGGTTTTTGATGGTGCTTCATCACCAAAAGTCGAAACAAGTTGATTTATACACTCTTATTTCTATAACCCACGCCGAAAATCGTAAAAAATCATCGCACGAAAATGTTTACAAAATTCCATTGTTTGACTGATATACATTTTTCAACTCACTGCAAACAAAACAATTCGCCCTCAAATGGCAAAACTTTCTGAGTGAAGTTATGCTAAAAAATGTTAAAGTTTTCAATTGAAGCTCCAGTTTGCATCTGGGGACAGTAGTATTGTCAGGACCCGAAATATAAATAGCAGCCCTCGTATCGAGCTTTCTTGATGATCCACTAAACGAGTTGTTGTAGATGGTTTCTCATTCAACAAGCATAGGCTTACCACAGATGTACCCCATTTTCATTGACGATCTTTCGGATCAGACTGCTATCACTCAAGCGATTCACTGACCCAACAGTGTCGAGAATATCTATCGACGGTATGGATATTGAATAATAAGATGCTCTTGAAGTTGTGGACAGGAAGATAAAATGTGTCTGGTTGGGCGAGACATGTTTTCGAAGTGTCGAAAGATGAACTCAAGTGCATAGGCTTTCTTAAGCGGCGAAAGATAAATTTCACTCCCTCTGATTTGGCAGGTTATCCTAAATCATCCTAGAAGCTTCCTGATCGTGTTTAAAGTAGAACGATTGCAGTAGGGTATCCAAATGTATTGTCTTCCTCTATTGTGGCAAAAGAAAAACGTTCCGTATGATCACACGATACGATTACTAATAAACATGGATATAAAGCTTAAAAAAGATAAGTATGTTTATTTATTATTCGATATATGCAAATAAATTCAAAATCTAACGATTGCAGTAGGGTATCCAAATGTATTGCCTTCCTCTATTGTGGCAAAAGAAAAACGTTCCGTATGATCACAAGATACGATAACTAATAAACATGGATATAAAGCTTAAAAACGCTAAGTATGTATATTTATTATTCGATATATGCAAATAAATTCAAAATCTGAGTAAAATGTTGGCTAAGACATATGAAGGGGCCCAAAAACCGTTCTTTTAGACTCAAAAAATATCAATGTTTACTATGAATACAAATATAGAATTATATTGAAGGTTTAATATTGAGGATTGGTTGCATGTTCTCTGTGAATGTACTCTTTATGAAAGTGTTAGGGATTTAGGTCGGTTAGGAATTGAAATGACGGACGGACAGTGGGATGTCAGAGGGATGGTTGCTTCACAAGAGGTTTTGGCCAGAGCGAATGAGTTCGCAAATAGAGTTTTCTCGATGCGGCGTGCTAGGGCGAGTTTGGCAGTATAGAGTCGGTGGCTGTGGGTGGGCCATTTCGGCGATAATCACGTTAAATCCGGCATCTTCTGAAGGTTTAATAAAAATACATGATTAAATTATTGACCCTGGGAGCGCAAAAAACTGTCCGATTGGTCTAATCGAGCATTCAATTTTAAGTTTGTGCATTCCGGTACTAAATTTAAAAAAAAACTTTACCTTGAATGAAAAATAAAAAATAGATATATTTTGAATATTTGATTGAGATTGGGTGTGGACTTAAGGGGGTCCAAAAACGGGTCAATTCAATAGCCGAAACACGGTGCAGGCTATATAAAGAACGGCCTGTCCAGAGTCAACGACTCGTTCTTTATTTAAATGTTTTTCTTGAATCAACTTCCGGAAGTTGAAAAATAAGCAGTGTCAGAAAAAACATTTAACGTATTTGTACTGGATCAGCTATCTAAAATTACAGTACGATTTAAGTCCTCTTAAAGATTTGATTGCAACCCTTTTATTTCACTCTTGTTTCTAATGCTAGAAATACTACCTGCTTCACCTAGCTAATTGTCATCGCTACTGCACATATGGCATTTATTCAGATAAAGGGTATTAACAAATCTGCATTTTTCAGGAGAAATGGTAATGTCTGTTTGCTTATGCTTTTTGATTCATGTCGATATCTCGATCTATTATATGAAAAAGTGGTAACATGTACGAAAGTGAAATTCTGAAAATTTCGAGTTAATGCCCTTTTGTTAAACAAGTGTGATATGATTGTCGTTAAATTTGTTCTATGCTCACCTTTTGTGTTGTGGACATGCGGGTCGGAAAGATGCGTATGTCTGACCATTTGGCCGGAATTGCAACACCCAACATTTCGGCTGTTGTGATTATCCAACAATTTAACTATTGCAACAACAATTTCCTAGTACTTTGTACGCTACAATTAACGGAACTGATTTAATGGTTCACTATTAAATCAGTTCCGATTTTACATTTCTTTCTCTACTCTTTAACAGTTTTTAGGTTATAATGTTTTTGTTGTGTGCGGTTTTAATTTGACGGCAAATCAAATCGTATGATTTTTGTTTTTCACCGACCGCCTGACCATTAATATGTTCTCTTAATTTATGACCCGTTCGCATCTTGTATCCGTTCGCATCATGTACATCATGCCGATTTTCCGTTCTTTGCACCACACTTTTTATTTTGTTTTCATTTTCATTCTTTTTTTTAGGGAAAATATATTTCAATTCGGCACGGCAGAGATGGCAATTTTAATAATTCTTCACTTTCACTTGATGTTTGATATTAAAATGTTGGCTGAGATTGGGAAATTGTTAATAAAAATCAATTGCATCATAGAAAAAAAGATGTAAAGTGAAAACAACAAAAACAAGACTGACGTTAACAACCAGGATTGCCAGAGCCTAAATAAGAGTTGTTTACATTGGTGGGCCCCAGCTAAATCACGAAGCACATCAAAGCGGCGAAAAAATGAACGCAGAGATACACCCGTGGTGCATATCAAAATATTTTAACGACTAAAAATGTCTGTAAATTGCAGCCTACATTCGGTAGGGTGATAACCAATGAATTATATGTGTACATTTTGCAAAAACATTAAAGTATTGCAGTGTCAGCATAAAAAGCCCTGACATAAATTTATTGTATGTTTTGGACACTTATTTCTATGTTTTTAGAAGTTGAAAAATACTCAGCGTAAGAAAAAGAGCTTCAGTGAGCCCCAACCTTTATACCAATATTTATTCTTTGAAGTTAAATGTCAGCTGAAACGTGAGAAACAACCAGTCGAGTGAAAGGTTTGCAAGAAATGACAGCTGCAAGGAGATGTTTTAATTTAAACGCTGTACAACGAAGTATGCTTCGACATGTACAAATAGGGTGATCCATTTAGAGGTATTTTATCAAAAAAAAATAATAAAATTGAAATCAAGAAGGAATCTTTATTGTTCATTCGAAAGGAAATTTGATGCCATTTTTTTGAATAAAATTTCCTGCAAGTGTTGACCGCAACTACGCTTCAGGGTGTCCATTCTGGGGGTCCAATTTTAGATTACTTGTTCGAGCATTTCGGGCGGTATGGCGTTAATGATACGCATAATGTTGGCTTCCAAAACCTGAATCGAAGCTGGTTTATCAGCATAGAATTTGGACTTTACTTAGCCCCAAACAATTCTTTAGGCGTGATATCACACGATCTAGGAGGCCAACTCACCGGTCCAAAACGAAAAATTAGCGGCTCCTTGAAATGTCCTCTCAATAGATCCATTGTTTGAGCAGCTGTATGGCAAGTTCCACCGTCCTGTTGAAACTAAATGTCAAGAATAGGGTCTTTAGCAAAAAGTCCTATATCATGATAGCGAGCACCATTCAAGATTTCGATCCGGCCATCATCATTTTTGAAAAAATATGGACCGATGAATCCACCAGCCTATAAACCGCACCAAACCATGCTTTTTTCTGGGTATAATTTTAACTCTGGAACCTCTTCTGGTTGATTTTCAGTCCAAATGCGATTATTTTGTTTATTGAAGTTGCCGTTGAGCCAGAAATGGGCCTAGTCACTGAACAAAATTTTGGTCGAAAACTGTGCATCTTCTCATACTCATTTCCAAAAAAAACATTTGCGGAATTTGGAGACGTTGTTGCGGTGTAAGTCTTTTCATGATGAAATGGCAAACAATACTGGAAATAAAAAAATAAAGTTAAACACAGCTCACGCGTAATCTGTGAAAAAAAACCCTAATAAAAAAAACACCTCTGGATTGATATAACTGGTGTGCTTAAAATTATAAGAAGAAAAAAAATAAAAAGTACACTTATTGAATATTTGCTTAACAAATCATAACTTTTTTTAGGAGGACAATGGTCGTTGTTGTTTTTGCGGCACACGTAGTGTCGTGGTGACAGCCCTTGGCTAAAGTTTGCTTCTTCTGGTCAATCCGGTACATAGAACCGGGAACAATGGTACAATTAGGTACTGTTCCAAAAAGGTATAGTTGCTAAACGTTTTTGCTCAAGTGACCCAAAAAACGTCCCGCATGGTCAAAACGGGTGATTAAAAGTTAATATGCTAAAAGAAAATGTTGCTACGAATCCAAATAGAGAGTACATAATTTCGAAGCTTTGGCTGATATTAGGGATGGAAGCATGGGCTTCAATAAACGGACCATTTTTTGTTTTTGAGCTTTGGTAGCGTAGAGACGGTGGTATATAAGGTTCGGCCAGGATTTCTGGCGTGAACTTTGCGTAAACTGAAATTACCTAACTAGCATTGTCGACCAATTTTTTTTTGGTTGACATCATTGAAAACAACTTCCTATTTAATTTTATTGTTGCCCTCATTCAATATATTGATTATAGTTTCCATTTCCATTTTGAAATACTATTTTTCTAATTTTATTTGAAAATCAACGCTTTTAAAACTTTTTGAACAATTTTTCATGCAAAACACTAATTATGTATAATAAGTTCAAAACAGTGGTTATGTATATTAAGTACTTTTCAGACAAAAGCGAGACGACAACAAGAAGAAACTAAATGTCAAATTCTTTTTACACACGTCCTTATTTAAACTAAAGCAACACGACAAAAAATCAACATCGGCAGAGCGGCGACAAATAAAAAAAACGGAAGTGTCACCGTTTATTCGTTTGTTGCACCGTTTTTAGTAATGTCAAAACAACAAATAAAAGATTTTCACAACCCTTCTTTTTTATTAATTGTAAACTCACATCAAAAAATAAATTGTAAAAATGATTAATAATACAAATGTTTTACATTATTTTTTAGAAAAGGCACGACTGTAGCAAACGAAATTTACCTTTGGTAAACTCCATTTAGCAATTTTCGTTTGGTGGTACTTAGTTGAAACGAAAAGGAAGCGGAATTTGCAACTGCTACAGGGATTTTTATTTACCAGTAATAAATTTCGAAGCTGTGTTAAATGTATTTCATATGGAAGCGAAAATTTCGTTTTAGGTGAATACTAAGCTTAATTGTTTGGTCAAGGAATATTTGCCACTTGCAAAAAATAACAAATGTTTTGAAGTAATTTTTAGGGGTATTCATATAAATAAAATAGCTTAGATTGTAATTTTTCCGTGTACTCCTAAGCGAGAATTTCGTGTTAGGTGAACACTAGTCATGTGATGCAAACATCACATGACTGTCGCCTTGGTCATTTTGTCGCATAACGTTCATCTAGACTCTGCTATTAGTTTTGTTTAGGTTAGTCTTCTTAACGGCGTAACAATTGTTAACGCCGCCTTCGGATTCATACCTACTGGCTTGAATTTACTTGGTAGGGAAATAAATGTTTGATGCTGTAAAATAAAAAGTACTGAATGCTTTTGGACCAAATATTTTTTAATATATTTATTGATGTATATTGTATCGAAAATGAATTTACTTATTCGAAATGTCCGCCTTTTGCCTTTACACACGCCTTAAGTCGCACTAGCCAATCATCAACAGCTACACGAACCTCGTCCATTGGAAAATTGGCCACAGCTCGAACCACTGCAGTCTTAAGAGATCCAATGTTGGGATATCTTTTGACAAACCTAGTCCTCTAAAACCGTCCACAATTTGTAATCCAATGGGTTTAAATCTGGACTGCCTGAGGGCCATTCTTCAGAGGAAATGAACGCTGGCAAATTGTTTCGAAGCTAGGCCTGGGACGTTTTAGCTTTATGGGCCGGCTCAGAATCGTGCTGGAAAGTCCATGGCTGGTTTTGGAACAGGGGATTGTTAAGAAGCTTCACAACAGCTGCCAAAACGGTTTCTTGGTAAACTTTGGCCGATGTTTTGACTCCTTGTTCGCAAAAAAGCAGCTTAGTGACCCCATCGTAAGAGACACCCCACCCAACCATGACTGAAGCTGGATGATGACCCTTTTCCACCCTTGGGATCAGTTTAGATGCTTCCTTAGATGACCGCGCATACACTCTATCATTTTGCTTGTTAAATTTTTCCTGAACGGTAAAATTTTTTTCATCGGTGAACAAAATTGTTCTGTTCAAGTTATCAGCGTGCTTCACCAAAAGACGTTTGTATTTTTGAATCCTATTTTTTTAAAGCTGCAGTCAATAAATGTTCGGTTCGTCGTTTGAAAGCACCGGGTCCCAAGTCTTTTTTAATGATTCGACTCGTGGACTTTTGCGTAGTATTTATCTCACGGCCATGATTTTCTGTTTTCGGAGCGGATTTCTGTGAATTCTTAATTTATCGGCTTTGATGATATGCGGTGTTCGAACAGAGCGTGGGCGGCCCGACCTGTGTCGGTTTTTTATATCTCCTCAAACGGTTTTGTGCATCGGTAGACGAACATGCGGCTAACCCCAAGTGGCCGGAGCGTTTTGAAAATATCGCTTTTTTTCATTTCACACTTGAAAAGCGCTATTACAGCGATACGGTTCTCATTATCTGACCACTCCATGATAAAAGTTGAAACAATTTTAAAATCCCGTTACAGACTAACGCTATTTAGGTTAGCTTTCAAAGCCCATATGTGACAGCGCATAGATAAAGGGACCTAAAGGTAAAAAAATCAATTTTAATTTTTTTCTTTGTATGTTCAGTTCTACTATTGAAATGGGTGTGTTCAATGTTGTAACAGTGTTAATTACCCTACTAGGTATATAAATATTTAGCAAGCAGTATATAGAAAATTGCAAAAACTATTTTACAGCCGACAGGCGGTCAAATCGCGACATTGTTGTCTTAAAGCCGTTATCGCTTCAACGTCGTCCTAAGAAGTTTTTGTTTGGCTCCGTTTTTTTCGCCGTCGTAAAATTTCCCAAAAGAAAGAAAATTCATGATAAAGATCCCAAAAGAAGAAAATTGTGTTAAAAGAACCAAAAGAAAAAAATCATGATAAATGAGAGAAGATGGCCAAAAAGCAACAAAAACGCAAGAAGAAGCATCGCAAGCAAGCACGAAGTAGTATTTGGTATTTTCCGAATCTAAATCAGAAACTAAAAAGAAATCGAAGCGAAGACAAGTGCGAGAGATCAAATATATACCCCAAAGTCCAAGTGCTATAAAAATTAAAATTTTGTTAAATTCAATAAAACACAAAAATGGTTAGACGCGGTCGTTCAGCATCACCACCACCAGCTTCCAGAAGGTAAGCAAAATTTAAAAAAAAAAGAATTGAAAAAGCAAAAACTAAAAAATTTCTAGATTGTTCTAAACAAATCCAATTAGAATAGTACAACTTGGCACAAACAAGTGTGATAATTAGATTTGATATGCTGCTTTTTCTTAGAAAATATTTTTGCAATTCGGAAAATGATGAAATTTTTTTAAAAGTGATTTTTTGTTGTTACATAACCTAACATACATAACCGTGTTATTGTTTGTGTATGGTGCATGTCACTTGTCAACTTCTAATGCGAGTACATACTCACATTTTTCTTTCTGGAAATCGCAAAATAACTCAAAATTAGATTAAATTATGCACACCGAAACAAATTTTCTTTTGCTTTGGTTGCGTTTTCTAGAAAAGTAAAACACTCCAACTATCTAGCCAAATTTTCCTACATCACTGTTGACTGTGCTCTTCAACGTGTTTTAAACATTGCAATTCATGTCTGGAACTTTCCCTTTAGATCAACTTTTGAAAGTTGGCGGATTTTTGAATATTCTATTTATCAGTCCAATGTTTCGGGGAAAATGGGCCTCTCAATTTTAACTAAGACCTTCTAAGCAGGAAGTTTGTTTTGCTTAGCTGGTGATTATATTGGTTTCAGAAGATCTCTTTAATCTCTGAAAGACTTGTCAAATCTGGCAAAAGAAAAACAAATACCTCACGCCTTACAGAATGGGCGGTTATTTAGAGAAATATAATAAACAAGGTTACTCGGATCCAGGGGGCCTTAAAAATGATTTTTTAAATTAAAACTTCAATGCAGCCGGTTTTGGCCGGGCTCAAAGACAGCTGCGACAAAATTTAGGTAAAAATCTTCAAAACTTAAAGACAAATTTTTTTAAACAATTCTGAATTTACTTTTAACATCCATCTTCTGCTAGTGTAACTTTCACAGAAATTTATGTAAAATTTTTCAAGTAAAGAAAACGATTTTTTGAAATTTGAAATATTTTTTATCATCCATTTTGTATACCTCCAATTCTTGTACAACTCAGTATTATTAACTTACAATCCCTTATTTTGGTTTTTGATGAACCCATATTGTTACGCCCATATACACATATGTTTAAATTTTTACGTTCTTCATAACTCCACTTATATGGCAGTGAGTGGTATTCTTATTCATTATTTTTCCGAATTTGAAGGCCTCAAGTTTACAGTAATCAATAGCTCATTGCTTCTCAGTACCCATAGATGGGAGTAGAATGATGGGAAGTGAGCAGGAATATTTTCCAGCATCACATCCGTTTAAGAACACCTTATATTTTTTAGTAACGTGTTTTTACTCGTAATTGCCGCAAGAAAGAGATAACCTATATTGCATTAGCCGTTTGTAGTGGCCATTTAAAAATTCCTGGTGAGTGGGTGAAAGAATTATATCGTGCACAGCTCACTGATTCGAAAGTAGTTGTCCGCTTTCATTTTATGGGATGTTGAGAAAAATACGTATTTATATGGATCAAGGCCTGAAGTTTACAGAAATTTTAAACTTAACGGCTTATTGGACTTTTGTGGAACTTTAATTGTTTCTGAGCTCACATTCCCATTATTATTGGGGCTGATTTATGGGTCTAACGGCTCACGGTAAAGCCAATATTCTTCAAAAAGAACAAATTTATGGAGTATATACAGGGTGGGCGATTTAACATTTAAAATATAAATCGGCTGTAAAAAAGAAGTATTGATAATTTTTTCATATTTCTGGTTTTATTAAGGTTGATCACATCATTCTTATAACTACCAAAACTGGCTCGGCAGTACCACATCCGATCAACCCAATTTGTCAGTACTTTTTCGGTTAGAATCTTTTCAGTGGCTACTCCGATTTCATGTTTTAACGCTTCAATGGACTCTGGATGCTTTGCGTAATATTTGTACTTAATCGCTTCCAACAGAAAATAATTCAAAGGGCTCAAATCACAGCTACGAGGCGTCCGAGATCAAAAACAGTGCGAAAAATATCGATGGTTGCGTTGGCTGTGTCACATGTGGTCCCGTCTTGTTGAAACGATATGTCGTCCATGTCATTCTCTTACATTTTTGGAGGTCAAAAACAGCGCGAAAAATATCGATGGTTGTGTTGGCTGTGTGTCTTGTGGCCCCGTCTTGTTGAAACGAAACGTCGTCCATGTCATTCTCTTAAATTTTTGGAAACAAAAATTCGTTGTTCGTTGAGCGTAACGTTCACCGTTGATGAAAGCGGCGGTTTATTGCCCATTTCCGAAGAAAATGATCCAATGATGCCGCCATCTCAAAATATACACCAAACAGTGACTCGCGGTGGATGCATTGGCTTTTAATAGTCACATGTGGCAATCTTGCTTATTGACGTAGCAACCAAGATGAAAATGTGCTTCATCAGAAAACACGAATTTTCGGTAAAATTCTTCATCTCCTGCCAAACAGTCTCCAGCGCATTGGGCGAAGTGAAAAGGCTTTGGATGGTGTTCCATTTTTGAATGACAAAGTTCAAGCGCTCGTCCAGATATTTGAAAAAACCTTCAGAACTTTTTTTACAGCCGATTCAAATTTTAAATAGCCCACCCTTTATCTAAGACATTTATTTGATTTTTCATACAATCCACTAATAGAGTGTATTATAAATTTGTCATTCCGTTTGCAACACCGCAAAATATTAATCGGAGAGCCGGAATCGGAGTTCGGATAAAGTATTTGTCATATTGATCTCTTAAAAAGCTAAGACGATCTCGCCATGTGGATTCACGAAATCACCTCCACTTTATTTTACGATGTAAGCTATATAAGTTTCGACATGGGCGAGTATAGCTAGATTTAAACTTTTTTGTTAAGTTAAATAGGAAGTAAAAAATCATAAATGCGACAAGAGGTCCCTTCGGTGAATTTACACGGAATTCATGTACCCGATCGTCATTAATAAGTATTTTGACTCAAAAAATAGCCCAACGACCATTGGCATGTGTTGAGCAGCATTATCATATTTCATTAATTTCTTTTGTTAAAATCCATTGCTATTTCCATCTTTTAAGGAAAACTTTATTCAGTCGGTAGTGAATCCAATTCGCCATAAAGTTTTTGTTCGCATTTAAAACTCTTTGGTTGTTGACGTTTAATAGGTGTAGTCACCAAACTATTTTTGTCTTGAGTTTTGCAGAATGTTACCAATTTTTCATAATGTTGCGAAATATAGCTGTGAATCATTTCTTAATTTAGAATTACTATTAACCTATAATTTTTGTTATGTTTTTGCAGGAGTGCTCCAGCCCCGGCACCATCTCATAATGTACCTGCACGTGCAGCTCCCCCACCACCACCACCAGCTCCCGTGCACGCAGCTCCCTCAGCTGTTGGTGCACCACAACAGCCATCCATGTTTCAACAGATGGCAGCTACCGCTGGTGGTGTAGCAGTTGGTTCGGCTATTGGACACACTGTCGGTCATGGCCTTACTAGTCTCTTCAGCGGTTCTGATAAGGAGGCGGCTCCAGCCGCTGCAGCTCCCGCTGCCCCAGGCCAACAACAACAGTACTATGGCGGCGGTGCTCAAGCTAACGAGCCTCAAGGTCCCTGCAGCTGGGAGATTAAACAATTCTTGCAATGTGCTCAAGGTCAATCGGATTTGACATTGTGCGAAGGCTTCAACGAGGCCCTTCGCCAATGCAAAGTTCAAAATCATATGCAATAAATGTGCGCTTTGGTGTGCAGCAGGAAGATGGGAGATTCGTGTGATTTCCCATCTGTATACAGCGTTCCTCAGGCTTGTTTTGGATTGAAATGTTTTAATTTCTTCGTTTATACACATTATGTATACAACATATTATTTAAATTTATATTTGTTGAATTATCATCAGTTTTAAAACAATACTTTTTAGTTTCATTTTATAATTTCCTCCTCTGTATAATAGGTTATAATTCTTATAATTTTTAATCAACTGTGTTAGGTACAATACTGACATTAACGTAAAATAAAACATAAACCAAAGGTAACAACAGTGGGCATAACATACAAAAAACATGCAACCATAACGAAAGTATGGAGAGGCTTGTATTGCTCGAAAATGGATAAGTCAGAATTTTTTTACATTGACTCGATTGCGACAAATACGATTTTAGCATGACTTGCTTGTGTGGTGAAATGTTTTTCATAAAAACATAAATCCCCAAATTAATAAAAAAAAACATCTGAATTTCACCATCATTTCTAGTTGGTGAAAACAAAAACATGCCACTGTTGTTATCGACAAAAAAGAAAACAAAAAATATAAAGTGTTGTTCATTTTCTTTACCAGGTAATCTTTCTTCTCATCAACAGAAAGTTATTAATAAATTTAGTCACGAGTCACTGTACCCTTCCATTTGGGATTGAGTGAGTGAACTAGTGACGTTGTTTTATGTCCGCATTTCTTATGTGGACTTTGTGCCCGTTTAATTCCTCTTGTTTTGTTTACAAAAATAATGCCCGTGCAGTTGTTTGCCATCTGAACAAATCTCATGTCCTGATACTTTGATGATTGTTTTGAACGACATGCGTTGTAGTTATTAAAGAATGCATTTGTCGTAAACATGTTTTTCACTTGTATTATTTTTGATAGATAAACAACGTGTTTTCTTACTTTTCTAATCAACATTCATTAATAGATGCGATTCAAATACTGAGAGCGTTAATTTTCATTAGTCATACTGTTTGCATACATATTCGTAAATGTATACAAACAGCATACGACGTAAAATTAACAACTCTAGGGCGAAGTTGGGTTAACTAACGTATCGCCATTTTATTTTATATAGAACCAAACTACTAAAACCTAGTACTTTTAAACGATTCGAATTGGTCGTGTTCGATTGGCAATGCGTTTAGGAGGTCGCTACCGCGATAACTTCGCACCATTGTACAAGAATAGAGAAATGATTTTGTGTACAGAAAACTATAGACACTTTTTTTTAAACCCCGTTTGTTTTAAGTAGTTAACATTATTGTGAATAGAGTTATTCGCCTTTAGCGAGTTTGTGCCAGCTCGGTTATTACTCGCTTATAGTATTTTTTGTGGAATCTAGGCTTTTGTTTTTTTTTTTAAATAATTACCTTCAAATGTTGGCAACTGTATTATGGAAATGGTCGTTCGGTGAGAAACGGGAAGATCCGCTGTTTTCGACCAAATTTTTTTTTCAGTGATGAGGCCTATTTCTGGCTCAACGGCAAAGTCAATAAACAAAATTGAGCAACAAGAAGAGGTTCAAGAGGTGCCATTATACCCAGAGAAAACCACGGTTTGGTGCGGTTTATAAGCTGGTGAAATCATCGGTGCATATTTTTTCAAAAATAATGATGGCCGGAACGTAACCGTGAATGGTGCTCGCTATCGCGCCATGATATCGATCTTTATGCTACCTGAAATTGAAGCCCGTAATCTTGACGACACTTAGTTTCAACCGGACGGTGCCACTTGCCATACAGCTGCTCAAACAATGGATCTATTGAGAGGTCGTTTCTAAAAGCAGCTAATTTTACGTTTTGGACAGGTGAGTTGGCCGCCTAGATCGAGTGATATCACACCTTTAGACATTTTTCTTTGGGGTTACGTAAAGTCCGAAGTCTATGCTGACAAACCATCTACGATTCAGGTTTTGGAAGCCAACAATACGCGTGTCATTAAAGCCATACCGGTCGAAATGCTCGAACGAGTCATCCAAAATTGGACCCTCAGAATAGAAACCCTGAGGCGTAGTTGCGGCCAACATTTGTTGGCCGCAACTACATGGTCTGAAGTTTTATATATTTTTTTTCTAAAAAAAATAACCTCTATATGGATCACCCTATATAACTTACAAACTTTTAAATCAAATGGCTAATGATGCATAGAGCTAATCATTTTTTGTAAATAACGAAATTTTAAAATTGCTCGTAAAGTTTTGAAGTTATCGCCTTAACGACTACTTACTCGTTTACACGAGTACAAATAGAACACAGAACACGCCTAGTATGAAGCTAAACGTTCGGATTCCTGGAAAAGTGCGTATTATAAGCTGGTGTTTTGAATAATTTAAACAAAAAGAGATATACCACCATATTTAATAATACGCTTGATTCTGAATCACTAATTGTTGCAACTAAAGCATTTTTTTTCTCGCTGCGTAGACCATTCTGAGCATTGAGAGAAATTTCAAAAAATAATCTAATGCGATAGGCAAGGATGAACTCAATCCAGTATTTTTAAAACTTAATCTTCAAAAGTTTCTACCTTACATCACACACATTTAAAACGGGTGAAAATTCAGTTCAGCATGAAGAATCCGGTGGAGAGAACGTCTGGAAATGCCAAAAGCAAGTGATTGCTTTCGAGCGGAGATTGCAGCACTGCTGCTCTAACTCTCTCGATGTTTTGTGGTGTTGTAATCCTTCTCTCCCTTCGTACACATTACCTGCAGTTCTCAATGAAGTTACCCAATTTACAGTTGATTGCCGTCCAAACGAAAAGCACGCTGCAATGCAATGATCGAGTGCGCATTTGAAAAATACGCTTAACCCAAAATGACCTCTCCTCACGTGTCCAGTGCATGATGGCAGGCGAATACAAATCTCCCGTCAGCTACCCTGTATTATTGCTTCTGTTAGATCAAAGCAAAGCCTGGATACTTTTGATCACAAACTTTTTTTCTTGGTAACCTTTGTTCCAATGTTCAAAATTTCTTTAGTGGCGTCATCTAAGATCCTCTAATACTGTCTATCTACGTTAATGACCACCCTGATGTCCCAGAAATATCTGTAGACGAAGTGTATATCTGCGCTGGCGCCAAACCAACTGATATTCAGTCCTGCCTTTCGGTAATACACAAAATCTTATGAACGTTTAACTAGTGGGCTAATAATAACAGATTGCGCCTACAAAATCCTTCTAGAAAAAAACTCATAAACATAAAAACTGATCTCTTAAATCACAAGATTATGGCTGACAATACTACAATAGACTGTGTTCCGCGATTAAATCTAGGAATTACTTTTAACTTAAAACTTATGTGGATAAATCACATTATTGGAATTATTGGCTAGATGCGAGGGATGTTGAGAGACTTGTGGACAGTTTTTATTATTTATTTATGGATCTAATATTGTTGCCAATTGTAGTCAAAATGATAGTCGAAAACTAAAAGCGGCTTACAATGATATTGCAAGATGTTTTTAACAGAAAGCAGTACAACCGTCCGAATCTCTAACCGCTTACACTTTAGACGGCTGATAGCAAAATCGTATCGGAACATTTCTTTATGGATCTAATATTGTTGCCAATTGCAGTCGAAATGATAGTCGAATTCTAATCGCGGCTTACAATGGTATTGCAAGATGTTTTTAACAGAAAGCAGTACAACCGAATTTCTGAGTTTTTATTATATGATAAGTCACCTTGGTATATGGACATTTTTTAGCAATTTGATAAAAAAAATCATATTGTTTGTGGCCTTGGGACGCACTATATACCTCAAAAAAAAGCCATAGTTGCCATTGGGCGAAGCGAAAACGCATCGGATGGTGTTCCATTGTAATGACAAAATTCAATCTTTCCAATAAATTCGAAAAAAATATAAGTACTTTTTAATTCAAATTTAAAATTTTAAATGGACCACCCTATACAAATGTTGTTTTCGGTTTACCGAGCTAATTTAAGATGAGAAGTGCAGTTTTTTCCGAGTGAAATTACATTTTTAACAAAAAATTTTAAAGCCAATATTTTAAGAATAAAAAAAATGTCAAGTTTCGTTTTTTTTTCTGCATTTAATTTGATATTATCTCCATTTGAGACTAACTCAATTTGAACCATGGAAAGATACAATGGTCAGAATGGTGGCAAGAAATGGCAACAGTGGATGATAAATTTTCGAACAAAATCATCTTTAGTGATGAGGCACATTTTCACCTCGGTGGATTCGTCAATAAGCAGAAATGTCTCATTTGGGCGAATGATAATCCAAGAGTGATTCTCGATAAAACGATGCACCCACAAAGATTAACTGTTTGGTGCGTTTTATGGGCTGGCGGCGTCATCGGGCCGTATTTTTCCAAAGTGTGGCTGGTCAGGCAGTTACTGTGAATAGTGTTCGTTATCGTTACTTTGTATAGCCCGAATTGGAAGATATAGATGTGGACGATATGTGGTTTCAACAGGACGGTGCCACTTGCCACACAGCTAACGAAACAATGACTCTTTTGGGCGACAAATTCAATGGCCGTGTTATCTCACGTCGTGACGATGTTAATTGGCCGCCAAGATCATTGATTTGACACCGTTGGACTTCTTTCTTTCGGGTTATTTAAAAGAGCTAAAGGAAGAGATAATTCGGCACATTAATGGCATAGAACCTCAATTATGCCACAGCGTCATCAAAAATTTGGACCATCGGATGGAGGTGTTGGCCGATATTTTCTTCCATACATAATTGAACCATACCAATATTATCATAATAAAAGAAATGACAATAATTTCTAAATACATAATGTGTTTTATTCAAAATCAACATCGGCCACCCAGGACCAAGCTTTCTAATTCGAAAAAATACTTTCGAAGTTTAAGGTACTCGTAATCTCTTTCAGAAATCCTATGGACATAACCACATGAATTCGTGTTGCTATATATAGTTTGTTTTTTACAATTTTATGCAATACATTTATTTTAAATTTTTTCTGGCAAAATTTGTTTAGTTTTTAGAAAAGAATTTTGGCAATAGATTGCACAAGAAACAACCGAAACTGAAGCGATTCCTGAAATTCTGGCAAACACCACATGTTGAAGTGAAATTTTATTGTACATAAAAAATTAATTGGACACTTTTAAACATTTAAATTATGTTGGTATTTCTTTTTAATTAATAACAAAAAACTACTTAATAAGTGTACTACATAAATTTGCATTTAGGGGTTTTTATTTACATTTTTAATGTGGATTTTATAGAGAAAATTAACCACTCACAGTGCTCTTACCATGCCTTTAAAGGCGATTTACTATCACCCCAAAATAGGGTGGTGAAACACAGATCTACCTTACGATGATATGTTTCGTTTGAAGTGAAAAGCAGCATAAAACTGAGTTCGGTTCAACCGTCGAAATAAGTTTATCGATAATTTGCTGCAAACGATTTGTTGGTCGGTAATCTCAAAATGGGTGAATTGGCGATGTTATGTGGTATTGATACAGCTTAATGACATCTGATATCTAGTTCGATATCGAGTTCGATTATATTGGATAGGGTAATAGTCAGTTATATTCTTTAAAAGCAGGTTCTGTAGGGTGATCGGCTATAAAGAATTCGGTAGAGCGTCGGCGCCAACTCGACATTAGCAGATTCGTTAGTCTTAATGACTACACAAGGGAACAAAATGGAACTATTTGTGTGTTGTTTGAAATTTTATAGCAATTTTTTACTAATTTGAGGTAGCTGATTTTAAATCTATTGTCTATCAGCTCGAATTTTTAAGCTACTATTCGTATTTCCGACTTTTTTCTAAAAATTTAAAGTTCAAAAATCATAAATTTTCTTTTCATAAGCCGATTTTTAAAATTGTGTTTTTTTAAAGGTGTAGTTGTTTTGAAAAAAGTCAAATTTTTAAAATCACAAAAAAACAAATAATGGTAGTTTTATTTAAAAAAATAACACATTTTAATTTTCTTCACGCTCAAAGTTATTATATTATATACATATTAATTAGCTTTATTGAATAGCATGTTAAAGTAGCTTTCTAAAACATGTGTGTACCTAAAGTCGATTAAAAATTAAATGAGTCATGATGCTAAGTTCGGTGATAACAGTTTTTTGATTCTACCTATAAATACTCGTAAATAGAACAGCAGCAAACACACACACATACTCGTTAATGTTATTTCTGTATGGAAATCGCGATTTTTGTCAATTCAGTTTTCTCAGTAAATCGTTGACAAAATCAAAAGTTGTTCACCGATTTCAATGAAATTATTTTTTATGAATTTTTAAAGAAGAATTTTTTTTCAAATCTTCAAAGTTCTTTTTCTGAAACTACTGGGCCAAATTAAAAAAAAAGTAGCCGCGGATTAAAGATAATTTTGTTGGCGAGTTTTAATTTTTTTAACTGAAAATGGTGAACCGTTTTCCAGTTGTTTAAATATTTGTAGTGGAAGTGCCTTAATTTTGGACATAACGGTATATCGCGAAAAGTCGAGCTGATAGAAAAAAAAACAAGCGCAGATTTGAATTCAGCGCTCCAAATTACCTTCAAAACAACATTCAGTCCTTAAACAAAAAAAATACCTTGTTCCTTGACGCGCAAAATAGAAAGGAACCTAAGGTTAAAAACCAGTTTTGTTCAGGAGAGCCATTTTAAAGATTAGGTCCCTTTCTATTTGCGCTTAGAATCGTCGACTTCACTTTCATAAAACGCGCATATCTCTGGGAGGGAACACTTTTGGGTCATGGGATCGGTTTCATTCTATGCTCAGATGTTGTCCACATCAAAAAAAAGTGAAAGTTGATGAAAAGATTTGTCAGGAGAGCCATTTTTAAGGTTAGGTCCCTTTCTATTTGCGCTTAGAATCGGCGACTTCACTTTTATAAAACGCGCATATCTCTGGGGGGACACTTTTGGGCATGGGATCGGTCTCATTCGATGCTCAGATGTTGTCCCCATCAAAAAAAGAAGAAAAAAAAGAAAATTGATTTTTTTTACCCTTAGGCCCCTTTCTCTATGCGCTGTCACATATATTTCTGGCCTACTAATGAAAATGCGAATATTTATCCTCAAAAATGGTTTTATTGTTTTTCAAAGTATTCTCCAGCATGATTTATACACGTTTGCATGCGTTCAGACCAATTGTCGAAGCACTTTTTCCACTCCGATTGAGTTTTTGAACGCTTCAACAGCTGCTTCGGGCGATGAAAAACGCTGACCACGCATTTTATTCTTTATGCTAGGAAATAAGAAGTCATTAGGTGCCAAGTCAGGGCTGTACGGCGGATGACCCATCAATCCGACGTTTTGGCCGGTCAAAAAGGCGCTGGTTTGAGCCGATGTGTGAGAGCCAAAAAATGGCTCATGGTGCACA
Organism: Hydrotaea diabolus; assembly: GCA_963513945.1. Lineage (NCBI taxonomy): Eukaryota > Metazoa > Arthropoda > Insecta > Diptera > Muscidae > Hydrotaea > Hydrotaea diabolus. Next base: position 161,836,481 of record OY740718.1, read on the forward strand.
ATGATTCGTCTTCTCTTGTTCGTGTTTCGAATTTCTCCGAATACTTCAGACAAACAAATTGTGGTGTACCACTCAGAATTGACCTCCTACGTTGCTCAAGCGGAACAGTTGCCACATGACCAGTTTTGCTTCGAAGTGCTTCTTCCACGAACAACTTTCGTTGGATTTGGCTCGTCTTCGAAGACCCCCACGGTCGATGGCTGTTTTGTTTCGGGCTCATACGCATAGATCCATGATTCGTCACCTGTGACGATCTTATAAACGCCGTTTGAAGCACCGCGATCGTATTTTTTCAAAATTTCTTTGCACTAATCGACACGAGCCTTTTTTTGAGCGATTGTCAAATTTTGCGGGATCCAACGAGAACAAACCTTTTTTACGGCCAGGTGTTCATGCAATATTGAATGTATGCTGGTGAAAGAAATGCCCAAGGATGCCTCTATCTCACGGTATGTCACATGATGATCATGCATATCACGCACGGCATCAATGTTCTCTGGCACAACAGCCGTTTTTGGACGACCTTCGTCTTTGAGCGAGTGTCGGCCACGATTGAATTCATTAAACCAGTTTTCCCAGTGCTATAGGATGGTGCTTCATCGCCATACAAAGATTTAAGTTCATCGATGCACTCTTGTCGTTATAATCTACTTTGAAAGTTGTGAAAAATGATTGCACGAAAATGTTAACGAGTTAATTCCATTTTTTCCCTAATTGTTTTTTTTAAAGTCACTGTAACAACACAAATGATGGTCGTAATTTAAAACGTTCTGAGTACGTTTATGCTAAAAACTTTCCAATGGTAATGTCAGATGGCGCCAGGCAACACTTAGTGTTGCCTAGGCCAGATATATAAGTATATAGCAACATAAACGGTCCAACAGATTCGGAAGTGACATCGATTACAGTAGTTTCGATGCGAAACGGCTACAGCATCTTTGAATTTTGGCAGCTTTCGTGTCTCAGTGATCAGCCTCCTTGGCTCTACGAATTCGTGGCCAACTGCGATTAGCCGCCGATAGACTTTATTTGGGTTGCGAAGCGTCCATTATCGATTTAGGCCATTAAGACCATTCGAGGAAATGAGCCAGAAACTGTCCCCACGGCCTTGGAAAATTGGTTTGCCATAATGCACTACTGCGAAGGCATCTATGAGTATGAAATGTTGTTTTCATAAATAATGCGAATGTTTGCTACAATAAACCAATAACGAAAAAATAATTTTTGTGTAATTTCTTTGGGTTAAAAGTTGGATTTGAAACACCCTGTACTCGTTATGGCTTTATTAACAGTAAAACCGTAAGGCTTCAAGATGCCAATATGTCGCAGGGGATCAATGAGGAAAACGTTAGTGAGAACAACCATTGCTCAAAAGAACAAAAAATCCATTTACAAGTTGTTATTAAAAAATATCATTCATTTTTAAAATTTTGTACAATTAATACATACGCGTATCGTCATAAAAAACCTGCTTAGAATTATTTTAACTAACCAATACTCAAAATCAAAAGTTTAAAGAGAATCGAAGTAATAAATATGACCCTCTTAAAGTCCACAATATAATTTATTCGATTTCATATTCTTCTCCTTACGATCTTCCATGGACTCCACCTTTTCAATCAATTGCTTAGCGCGAGCTATAATATCGTCAACGTCGTCGTTATGGTCATAAAGGCGATTTTCTGAAGGCTGTTGCACCATCAAACGTTTACGTTTCTTCGGTCCTTCTGGCGGCGAATGGTGGAGCACTTCATGAATTGAGGCATCAATGTCGTCGGTCAGATCATCAATGTAGCTGGTGTCGTAGTGGCCAATCTTTTTTGATAACTCAAACTTGTACAGCGATTCGTCCAAAGTGCGCTTAAGATTAAGGGATTCGTTATTGGCAGTTAGGGGCTTTAGCGATTTCTTTTGTTTTATGGCAAGAAGGTTTTTTTCGACTTTGCGTGAGGTGGCCTCAGCTTTTGCTATAATGTCATCGAGTTGTTTGGGGCTGAGATGAGGTTCCTTCGGTTCGTTGGTGTGTTTGCTAATGGGTTTGTTCTCGTCGCTTTCTTTGGAATAGTCCATGTTCACTAAATCTAAGGGCTGATAGTTAAGCCACCATGGTTGAGTTTGATAGGTTTTCAGGTCACTTTTTAAATAAATCACTGGCGAATTCGCCAATTCCCGGGAAAACTGTCGCAGTACATTATTGATGTGGGCAAATACTATGGGCTTTAAGATACTCAAATAGTTAAGATACTTCAGTCGTTCATTATCTTTTAAAGTTTGTAGCTGCGGTTGTTTTAGTTGTTGCACCAGATTTCCAATGGACTCATGGGCAGCTCGTGTCGCCATCAAATCGTCGTGCACCAAACAGCTAGAGGCATAATTTAGAATCCATAATTCCAAATCTTCCACAGTCGCCGGCGGGCATTCTTTAAGGGTGGGCAAGTAAAGTTTCTGCAAGAATTTGTACATAGTTTTGCGTCCCTTGCCATCCTTCCAGTTCGAGGGGAAAAATTCCAAACCCAAGGGGATGTTAATGGCTCTTTGTTGGGGCACAAACTCTTTGAGTTCTTCGGGAAATTCGGGCATTTCGGAAAAGTCCTCTTGGGTCATGTGTATTAGATGCTGCAGGGCCTTGTGGTAGATGCCCTCAACATATTCGGGCTCTTGGCAAATCTTTTGAAACACCGGATTCTTCTTGGCTGAATCCTGCCATCTGTGCCAGAGTTCTTCACCCAGTGATGAATCCAGAAAACTCAATATATTTTCCATGGCCAAAGCCTGAACGTCACTATAGTTTTCGGCATAACTTTCGAGAGTAATAAAGTCTATGGCGTCCTGTACGACTTTATGGAAACTGAAATCTTTGCGGCTTACACCATGACCGAATATTTTGTACTTGCACATTAGGCCTTCCTCTTCTAGGGACTCTAGGTCCAACATTTCGGCCACTTGATGTTTATCCATTAGACAATTGTAGGCTATAATGGCCACCGGAATCTTTTTGCAATTTTTGGATATGTAAAGTAAATTATAGAGACGTCTCTTAGCCTGCGAACTAAAGTCTTCGCCGCTAATGAAGCACAACACGCCGTCACTGTGATCACCTTCCTGTCTCATTTCGTCGCCTTGCTCGTTGCGCGGGTATATACCGGACATTTTACGCACGCATAGAGCCATGTTGTGCAAAAAACCATGGACAAATGGACCCGTTTCCATCTGAGCCTTTCTTATGTGCTTAAAGAGCCATTTGTTGCAAAAGGTTTCAAAGCCCGGCAGTTCCTCTTTATCAGAGGGTATGGTGATTAACAGTTTGAAATATTGCCTTTGCTGAAGAAGGCCGGCCGGAGTGACATTCCGTTTATTCAAGAGGTGCCGGCCCACAAGACTGAAAAGGCACAATGGCTTCCGATTATCGTCCACCGATGGATGTCTGCCAATAAGCATAAGTTGTTTGAAGTCACACGGTTGTCCCAGACGATAGCGTTTAATCATTTCCAAATTAGTACTTTGGCAAGGATGTTCCAAAGCTTCGGCAAATTGAGCTCTACTGTCGGTGGTTACCCATAGAGGTGTGCTCTCCATGAGCTTTCGTTGGTCCCGTTTCTTCCTTAGATGCAGAAGCCAGCGATTGAAATACCGATTAAGTAGCAATTGATCGTAGCACATAACAGCATACTCCTCGTGGGCTATATCCTCGACAATGGCTTCCACAACCTCAGAGAGTAGAAGATCGGTTTGCAGATGTGAGGCCTGTTGCACCATTTGGTATTTCCTTACTTCTTCATGGGCCATTTTTTCGACCTCTTGTTGTATAATACTGGCGATTATTGTGTCCGTTTCTTGGTGGGCTTTTTGCAGACACACCTCCCTCAGTTGTTTTCGTTTTTTGTGTTCCACCTCTCGTTGCCTTTGCTCTTCTCGTTGCTGTTTTTCTCTTAAGCGTTGCTCTTCCATTTCCTTTAACTTGCGCCGTTCCTCCTCCAACTGTTTCTGTTTAAGTTCATGTTCTTTTTCCAATTCCAGTTTACGTCTTTCGATTTCTTGCACAGATGGCGGCGTTGCTTGGAAAGCCGAAGGTTGTTGTACGATGGAAGAAGGAGCGGGAAAGCCATCAAACGCAGGCGTTTCTGGTTTGCTTTGAAAATGCTGGAACACATTGTCGGTCTTAAAGGTGTGTTGATTGTGTTGTTGTTGCTGGAAAATAGTGGCCGTCTCTTTGGCAGCATTGCCAAAAATACAAGTGGTGTTGCTGGGGGCCGGTTTACTTTCGGGTGCTTTGAAACCGCCAAAAATATTTCCTGTCACCGTGGCTGGTAAAGACTTTTCCGCATTCGGTTTGAATATGGAATTTTGGAAAACATTTACATTGTCTTGTGCTTGTGGTGGCGGCGCTGTAGAGGCGGGTAATTTGAAAATAGAGGTTCCGTTTGATTCCTGGACAGGTTTAAAGGTCGTTGCTGAAGGGATACTACCACCGTTTGTAGAACTTCCAAAAATGTTGCCACCAAATTTAAAACCTCCGGGGGAAGAACTGCGAGTTTCTTCCTTGTTTGCTATTGATCCAAAGATGGATTTCGATGGCTCCGTTTGTTGTTGCTGCTGTTGAAGCTGTTGTTTTCTATGTTGCTGTTTCGGCGAAATGGGCGGTGAAGCCTGAGGCATTTTGAATATATTACTGTCGGGTGGTTTAAAGACATTTGTTGGTATTGCGGTTGGAGGTGGTTGGGCCGGTGGCAACTGTTTCTTTTCTAAAGCTTTCGTACGGGCTTCATCCCCTCTCAGTTGATCATCGGCTGTCCAAGACTCGGGACGAAGCAAGCCGTTTGTATCGAAACTGGAATGCGTTTGGTGCTGCTCGAATCTAGTCGAGGAGGGCAATGGCTGACCACAGACACATTCACCCACCGAAACCTGGCGTTTCGATTCAACAAGCTAGGCGGGATAGAAAGAGGAAAATGTCATCTGTTACTAGGAGACAAAAATTTATATCGAGGAAAAAATTTTACCTTCAATGCCCTATCCATGGCATATTCCATGTCGGGTTTACTTAAACGATCCAACAACACACGATCTTCCATTTCATCACACTGCAGACCATGACAGGCGAGAAAATTAACTGCGGATGCTTCGTCATCAAAACCCAAAACTCTAGCCAGGTATGAAAGCGGCAGGAACACATCATTCTTACGCCAATTGTGTGATTTTATAATGGCCTCCATGGCTCTTAGACGCAGCTTATTAAAGTAACCCAACAAAATACAAGCTTCCAAGTACGATGTCTCTTCCGAGCGAATCATGGCGAAAAATCGCACAAAATTGTTATTCTGCAGGGCATTATAAAAGGCAATGGCTCGTTTGATCTCCGCCGACTTTTGTATGGCTATAGGCAATTGTTTCAGCTCCCACAGAAAGTTGGAATCGCCCAAATTCAACAATATAATATAACTGCGAAATTCAGCCTCACAGGGCCCATGTACGCCTTTAATGCGCAAATCATGATACATGTACTTCAAGGTTTGTAGGCATTTCGTCAAATTCTCTGCATTGATTTTCTTATCGAAAACGGAGGGATCTTCGGCCACCAAGCGGGCTGCACAGTGTATATGGAAGCGAGCACATTGTTCCACCAATTGTACACCGCCCAGCGAGCATAGTTCTTGCTGGGTTATATCCTTGCGTATGGAACGTGTACGATCCCAAACAAAGTGAAACCAATCGCCCAAAGACGTTAGTGGATCATCGCACAGGTCCATGATGCGATGCATTAGATACAACATGGTCATTTGCAGCACAGATTCCGAGCGTAATTCGTGCGCCAAAGGTACCTCTTGATCGGCACTGCTGCGAGAATATTCCTTGATAGCTTTTCTATGCGATATGGTTGATTGGGATCCTTCGTCATCGTTGGCCATCTCAAATGTAGAGACCTAAAATAATAGTTTAATTTCAAGTGAGTCTTTGACTTTTTCTCAAGGGTCCCTAGTGTATTTAGATAAAGCTTAAGAGAATAAGCGCATAATACGATAAGTGGGGAAATTCTAATGTTTATGAGTATCCCTATGTCATGTTCGAAAGGACTCATTTATCGGCCCCCTAAGGCCCATGGGTCGAATCCGAATTGTTATATTTTGATTCGTGACGTTGTTTTCTTATTTAATACCAGGTAAGTCGGTTGTAGGTCTCAGGAAAACGTTGCCTTGTCAGAGAGTTTTTTGGTTGCGTGTGTGTGGTCTGGTCTGTATGGATGCCTTACAGGAGTTAATGGGTGTACCATTCCGCGAGCTTAAGGTTGTACCGAAAGGGGTTGCCTTTATGGCTAAGAGGATTACTGTATTGCTAAGGGGAAATTGGCAAGGAGGGTGGACTCACTTGGATTAATGGGTAAAGAATATCGGACAGTCAAGGTTGGAGAATAGTGTGAAAGAGCCTGTTACATTTAGATTTCTTAGGGATGTAGGGTTTGTGAGTGAAACCGGACTAAAGCTTTGGCCAAAGACGTCAATGCATTCTGGCATAAGGAGGCCATGAGTAATAGGGAGTCTTGTGATTTTTGTTGAGCATTGTTTCTTTGTTCTCTGTATATGTTCTTTGTATGACGATTTTGGGGATAAGGATGTTTTAGGAATTGTTTTGGCGGACGAGCAGTGACACGTTAGAGTTATGGTAGCTTCGCCAGAGTTTTTGTCTAGGGCGATTGAGCCTGCCAGTCGCGTATTTTCAATGAGTCTCATGCTGTATAGGACAAAAACTAGAACTAATGGTGTGACCGGAGGCTTAAGACTGGTATCAATCGTAGTCTAGAGCCCCAAGAACTGGTTCTGACTGGTCTTGTAGTTGCGGCTACTCGGGGAGTATCGTGGGGCTGTGGTTTAAAGAAAAATAGCGAAAAGATTTGGTCTCGGTTCAGAGTTGCATTGCAAAGGGTGCTGAAACTTAAAGTTAAGCAGAGGTGTTAGTTAAATAGGCCTCGACCTATCACCAAAAGGGTGAGCCATTTAAAATTTGATTCGGCTGAAAAAAAAGTTCGGATAATTTGTATTAATTTCTGGTGTTGTTGGAAAGGTTAAACTTTGTCATTTAATAACGGAACACAATATCATTCATATGACCACCACAACTGGCTAGGATATTAAGGAATTTTATCGTGTTTGCAGATGATGCTCATTTTTATGTCGGTGGCTATGTTAATAAACAAAATTGCCGCATATTTGTATGTGGTCTTTCTTTGGTACACATACATATTGCATACAAAATTATTCTTGTCCTGAAGTTAAGACACATTTAAATAAAAAAAAAAAATTAGCAACAAAATATTGCTTCTATTGGATAATGTGGAAGTGGAAGGAGTTGATGTGGAGTTTCTCTCAAAAAATACCACAGCTCTAATTCAACCCATGGATCAGGGTGCAATCGTCACACTTACGGCGCTTTATTTGCACAAGGCATTCCGGGAGTTGATTGCCGAAACTGATGTTAAAGAGAAAACTACAGTAAAAACTTTTTGGAATCGTTTGTGATATTAAAAAATCTGTAGTGAATATCGGCAAAGCTTGGAACGGGTCTGACCGGGAAATTTGAACAAAGTTTGGAGAAATTTATGGCCGGAATGTGTCCTAGCATCTGAATTATTAATTTCCAACATTGATTCTGTGCCTGTCATTTGCCAAAGTTTTTTAGGAATGGCCAATGATGTTGGCTTTGACAATTTAGAAGAAAATGATTTGCTGCGATCTCAAGGAAGTACTCTTACCACTGAAGAGGTAATGCAACTTGATTCGTTCGAACCATTAGACTGTAAGGAGCCAGAGTCTATTAAAAATTAACTACAAAAAAGATTAAAGAAACTCTTGATTTTTTTGAACAGGGCATTAGTATTTTTATTGATAATGATAGAAAAACCCGTCTGTTGGGGTTTTTATAAGTAAAAAATCTAGCATTAACCGACATTCCGGGTTTAATCTTTTACTTAAGAATTGAAAATATTTTTCCAATATGAAGTAAAGTAATCGTCCCCATTTATAGAATCTAAGAATTCTTTTAAATATAAACTAGTTAAAAAGCTTAAGTCGGGCTTTGCCGACTATACTGATAACCTGTACTTCTGGATGTGTACAAAAGCCAATTGAAAAAGATTTGTTAACCCTTTAAAGGGCTTTGAATTTGCGAAAATTTAAAAATAAATGTTAAAATTGATTTCGTAAGAAAATTTCGTCCCACGGTTCCCATTTGCACGAGGCAACTTAAATTGCCGCAACTCTCAGTTTGTTGTAGGGAGGGGTAAGGGAAATGGAAAGTGAAAATACTTGCCCGTGCTGTCAATTACTTTTGTGTTTTTCGTAGTGTGAAGTTGGCTGCGAATTATTTTAGAGTTTTTTCACACAAAAATCAAAAATTTCCGTAACCGAATTGCCTTGTGTAAGCGCAAGAGTCAAGTTCAAAAAGGAATCGTAAAAAATGATGCGAGTATAGCTGCCTCGTGTGAATGAGGACATGTTTAAATAGGTCGAATTATCGGCCCTAGGATTCAAACTTAGCCACACATCAATAAAAAATTGGTATTGGCTTCGTGAGAACATTTTATAGATATTTTATACCCATATGGAAGCTGATTTTTGAGCCCCTTACGATTTTTATGAGCCTATTTCATATGATTTCATTTCATACAAGATTGGTTGTTTGTCTATCATCATATAGTATAGCAAATTTGATCAAATCGGAATTAAAATTGGTAAATGTGGTAAATGTGGGACCTGGGCACTGGGGCTATATTAAAACGTGGTCCGGTATGACCCATATTATCTACGCTGATTACTGATCGATCGCAAATAACACTGCCAAATTTCACCAAGATGGATGTAATATGTAGCTTCAAGAGCTAATGACATAAAGTCGGTTGGACACATGTGGGGAAGCTATATCTAAATTTTAACTGGTTTTCGTAAAAGTCAACAGCCTCCATCCTTTGTCCCAAAAACTTACGTGTGCCACATTTCATCAAGATTGGATGTAAATCCATAAAGTTCAAAAAAAAGTAAAACCGAAACAGACGAGTATGTGTTGTAGATATTTAAGGGCAGCTCAATAATTCAGTGGTTTTTCAAACTTCCCTCGTAGTTCTCAGAAATGCAACACTGCTCCCATCAAGTACCATCCGTTAAAAGACTTGTGTCAAATTTTGAGAGAGAGTTCCGTTAGCTGTTGAAAAATTTCCGGTGCTCATTAAACATTAATTTTTGCGGAAAACCGTCAATCAAACCAAGAAGTAGCGTGATAAATGCTATGTGGACTCGATTTCTATGGTATAGAAGTGGTTAACCGACTTTCGTTGTGGTCGCACAAGAACAAATGACGCTGAACGTTCTGGACGACCAATTGAGGTCAATACACCCGAAAATGTCGGTAAAATCCACGATATGGTTTTGGCCGATCGAAGAGTTAAAGTGCATGAGATTGTTGAAGCCATACGCATTTCATATGGCAGTGTGGTTTCGATTTTACATGATAAGTTGGGTTTAAGAAAGCTGTTTGTTAGATTGGTGCCGCGTTTGCTCTCAATTGATTATAAATGTAATCGTGTGACAATTTTAAAGATTGTTTGGGGTTGTTTAACCGCAATTCGAAAAAGTATTTGCCGCGTTTTGCAACTTTGGATGGAACATAGATCCACTACAACACTCCGGAGACAAAGCAGCAGTCTAAATAATGGGTTTCTCCGGATGAAGCGGCTCCAAAGAAGGCCAAGGTAACTTTGTCGGCCAATAAGGTGATGACAGCAGTTTTTTGGGTTGCACGCGGGATAATCCACATCGATTATCCCGCGTGCACAATCAATAAATACTCTATTAGCTGCTACAAACAACTTCGGAACCTAAAACACACATACCGGCAACATCGATAAGTTAATTTTTCAAGCCCAAAGTTCAAAAGCAATGAGAACTTCTTTCTACACATTTAGCTACTCATGTTTTCTTAAAACTTATATGAAATATTTGTAATGATCCGTTTTATAAATAAATTTATCTGATTCATCTTTCTTATGCAATAAATTAGTTACTTTTTTGAATGAAATTATTTTTGGTGTTCTTAAATAAAAACGCAGGGGCGTTTTGTTTAAAAATAAGCAATTCATTATACGGCAGATTAAGGCCAATTTTGGAACGCATCTAGGAGGTATGAGTGCATTAAAAACTACTCCAAGTTAAAGTATAACGGTTCTTGCAAACAAATTGCATTTCGAATTGCGAAATCCTCGAAAATGTGATATTTCCTCCGAATGTGATAGCATCAACACTTCAAAGAAGAGTAAAACAGTCCAATCAGCATTCAAAATATAAAAGAGGAGTTGTTCCTCTTTTAGGTTGCACTCAATCTTTGGTAAGTTCTGTTCTTGTGTAGGAACACGTAGCTATAAGCGATGAATATTTCTTTGGATATCGAAATTCTGTTCTTTTGGTTTTAACACTCCGTAAAAAGAAAAAAACAAAAACAGATATCAAAACCTATCGGGAAACTTTCAAAATTTGTCAACGATATAGTAGTTTCTGTGATAAGATGTTAAGGGAAATACAAACTTACTAGTCCTTATCCCTCTTCGTACCGGTAAGCATAGCCTACCCTCTGATACCTCTTTCCTACTACTCACTTGTCTCTGAAACTCCCTCATAAGACGCTCCTTCTCCGGGCACATATCGGGACAGGTGCCTCTTGTTGACACCGCTTTCTTTATATCAGTTTGGCGGACTGTGGTCAATCGTATCAATTTGTCGCGTGCATCTAACACCCGATACTTATCCTCATCGGTAAAGGCAGGTCTTCGCAACATGGCCTCCAATTCACTGCGAACCGAAGCATCAACTTTTGGTACATCCGGCTGCGGCGAATCTACTCGCGTGGTCTTAATAGAAGGCTTAGCTATAGGCAGACCAGTAGGTTTGGCCGCCAATCTGGACATAGGTAACGGTTTGGCCATCGCAGCGGCAAAAACCGACCTCATTGTGTTGCTGCCGCTTCCAAATGCACGATGACCCGGCGACATTGCTTCCAATTCGGCTTGAACATCCGGATCCACCCATTCCTCTGTGTTTTGTACTTGCGCCACCTTGTTCTCGGCATAGGTTATGACAAAATCGATACCATTAAAATTGTCGCCTTCCATGTAGGCTTTCTCTGCTTCTTCCTCTGTTTCGTATTCCACCGTACAGCTTAAGCGCTTTGGCCGCAAGATAAATCGGCTTATTTTACCAAATTTACTGAAATGTTTTTTGGCTACCAATTTATCCAGGAATAGTTCAGGGATTTTGTCACAACTGTGGAGAAAATAAATCAAGGAAAATATTTTACAAATTGAGAAAAGTGCTGCTGTCGACTGCACTCACCTAATAGCCTTGTAATTTGTGTTGTCTTCAATTTCGCCATCCTCGGACATTGTCGTTGCTGATGGTGCCTTAAATATTAAGTAAATGTTTTCCTTTATGTCAAGAAACACGGCGCTTTCGTTTCTCGATTCCAAAAATGCTGCAAAATACCGCCTTGAACAAAACAAACTGCAAACACATATACAGCTGTTTCTCAAGCGGGCAGAGTTGTATTAGGAGAGTATGTTCAGTGAATGAAAATTGCAGGGTAAGAGAAAAACACAATGTCTTTACGTAGTTATTTGTCACAACATCAAATGAATCAACAAGGCGAAAATTCTCTCAATTCAGTGAGCAGTAGCCCGTTTCTGTAACTCGTACCGATCGCAGTTACCGACTGCAATTACCGATTCCTATTTTATTCACTCATTTCAAATCGCTAAAATGACATTTGTGCCGGTAGAATCGGCTAAAAGGAATCGCTTAAATAAGTGTTTCTGTAAGAAAAGTGACTCAAGTCGAAATCGATAATTTTTTTATTGACTTTAAGCCAAGTGAGAACTCTACCGTTTCCTATTGTGTTATTGCAACTAAGAGGAAGCAAGTAATCAAATATAACTTTTTGAACCAAATACAATTTTATTGATGTAATTGAATACAAATAAATATTTTATTATAAAAATATTTTGTAATTGTGTTACCGCGGTTTTAATTGTGTTTGAAAATAGGTAGCAAAATATAAACATTTACGATGGCAATGTGTTGAAAGTTACGACAACTTATGAACCGGTTTCAACGAATTCGGCATGTGAATGAAAAATAAACCGAGTGCAAATGTTTATTTACTTTCAATATACATCACCAACCTAAGCTTATTTAATTGCGTGTTTTATTGCTCATTTTTAACAAAATGAGTGTAAAGGTAAGTAATAGTTATGTGTTTAAATATATAAGCTATATTAAAATGGTAGTGTTTTTAATACAAAATATTTGTACATGAAAACAAATGCAAATCTTACCGTTTATCTCCAATTTGTATTTCTTTTCGTCACAGACCGATTTTTTACCGATTTCAACGTGCAGAAACAGCAGTTACAGTTAGTTATCACGAAATTGGTAACTTTTAATCGAGTCGGTGTGAAGTCACATTAATCGGTAACTTACCGATTTACTTACAGAAACGGGCTACTGTGCATGATATAAATATTATGCTAGATACACACGAGGCTACCGTTGCAGCAGTACAGCCATGCTGATGTGATGCTAGTTGCATTCTGAACAAAAAAAAAACAATAACTGCAACACGTTGCTCTCGACGGTTGTCTGGTGTGTACCTAGCATTACTCACTGACCGGGACGTACTGTTTAACGCCGGTACCGAACGCCTAATGTATTTTATGGAGAAGTTTTCACATGGCTTAGAGTTTATTTTCCAACTTGTAAACCTGCCGCTATAAAATTGTTAGGTGTTCTTACCCGGAGTTGAGCCTGGGTTTACTGGCATGATAGTCGTGTACACTACCATCACACCACGACAGGCCATATTTTTGTCCGTACTCCTAATAAACCCTCAAGCATAATGGCGATTTTTTTAAGCTGCGGATTTTTAAACTTCAGTAACTAGGTTTTAAATGTTGAAAAATCGTATTAAATAGTGAAAATAGTATGTATCTCAAAAACATGGCATCAAAGCTCGAGTCATTAAACTGCCAAAATTTCCGATGATTTGTTCCTGATATTTTTTGCACAATTCTGTTAAGTTTTGCGTTGTTAACACTTTTGCGGGATTTGCGTTTTTTCCTAAACCTGGATAGATACCATATTTTTAAGGGATTTTGGGATTGTTTTCGATTTGTTAACCTGATTTTAGGTGGCAAACAAAACTAATGCAAAAAGTGAAAAAAATGTCACGGCACAGATTCAATATTGAATATTATGCATAATAAACGATTTCTCATTTCTGTCTTCATTTGATTCTTCGAATTCACTGATATGGGATTTCAACATGATTTTTGTGCTAAGTAAAAGAGATTAAGTGGGCCCCCTTGAGGGAGTAGACATATAAAATCTAGTTGCAGTTATCCATCTCGTTATTACCGTCAACTTTAAGAGTAAGATCATTTTGCAACTCGACATTAATCTTTTAACATGTAAATTGGCCGCCATGGTGCTGTGATTTGAGCCCTTTGGATTATTTTCTGTGGTGAATCATTAAGGATAAATGTTAAGCAAAGCATCAAGAGACATTTGAAGAGTTGAAACATGAAATTGAAGTTGCCATTGAAGAGATTCGAGAAAATTCGAAAAAATCTAAAATTTACTTGATCGGATAGAAGCCAGTTGTGGTAGTCATATAAATGAATTTGTTTTTCATTATTAGAAGACAAAGGTCAAACTAAAAATTTGAAAAAAATATCAGGACCTTTTTTACAGCCGATATAAATTTAAAATGTTAAATCGCCCACCTTGTACTTATACAACTAATCTTAAAAATTCAGTATTTTCTTCTAAAAAACTATGTGTACTATTTAATAATATATATTTCAGCTTTAAAAAAAAAACAAGAACAAACGACATTAATTTCGGACTGGCCGAGTTTATATCCCGTCTACCTCGGATGAGCTACAGAGCGGAGCGCTGTAATTTGCTTATTTGGAATGAATTAAAAAAAATATGAACCTTAGAAAAGTTTATTTTATATTTTAACTATATTGACCAGTAAGGGAATTTTTAAATTACATGATCTTAAATCGTGTACATGGCAAATGTCGACCTTCGCTACCCACACACTGCTGCATACGTTTTCTGAAGTTTTCATGAACTTTTACAAGCATGTCGACTGCTATTCTGCCAATTTCAGCCTGAATATTGTTAATAAGGTCTTTCAAGGTGTTGGGACGGTTGATATACACCGTCGACTTTAGGTACCCAAAAGAGTCACCCCTCAAAGAGTTAAGCCGTCCAGGAAACAATTGCCTCAAACAATTCATGGTAACCTTTGCTGTGTGTGCAGTGGCACCATCCTGTCGGAACCATGTATCCTCTAATGGCATTGACTCAAGAGCCGGCTGAAAAAAATCCAGGAAATGCCAAGAGCAAGTGATTGCTTCCGAGCAGAGCGTTTCGGAGACTGCAGTACTGCTGCTCTAACTCTCTCGATGTCTTGTGGAATTGTAATCCTTCTGCCAGGTCCCCTTCGTGACACATTCCCTGCTGTTCTCAATGAAGTTACCCAATTTACAATTGCAGGCAGCACTGCAATGATTGAGTGCGCATTTGAAAAATACGCATCAACACAAAAGGAAATCTCCTCACGCGTCCAATGCGTGATAGCAACTGAGAGGCAGACAAATGCAAATCTCCCGTCAGCCACTATAAGCCGCGCACACTCTCCACTCTCTTCGACCAACAGTGCCGACCAACACAAAGTTTATACAATAAATAAAACAATGGAATAAAGTTTAACTTTTTGTGTTGACTAGAAGATTATAGCATTTTTTACTAATTTCATATCGCTGATTTTAAATCCAATCTCCATTTTTCTCTATCAGCTCGACTTTTTGAGATAAACCGTAATGTCAAAAATAAGGCACTACATACATACATTGGAATAATTTGAAAACCGCTCATCATATTTAGGCAAAAAAATCTAAAAAATTTCAAAAAAAATCATCTTCAAGCCGTACATTATTTTTATATTTGCCCAGTAGTTTCGGAGAAATCGTTGAAGTTTTTGGTCTAAAAACAATTAGTTTAATATTTTTCGAATGAAATGAACTTTGCTTTACTGACATCGGTTCAACTGTGTGCCGGGATGACAGCCCTTGGCCGCTCTTCGTGTCAATCGAGCCGGATGTCAACCGGTCCAAAACACTAGTCGACAACGTTAGCGTAGAGTATTGTATAAGTATTGTCGAAAAGTAATACAAATTGACGATTACCTCCAAAGCCTAACACAATCGAATCGGACTAATCATCCGACAAAATTTGGTCGGAAAAGCTTAAAGCGGCAACACAGGACAGATGTTTCCTTTGTACACATAACCTTCTCCTTTGAATTGTATGCCAGTTGCTGGGCGAAAGTGAGAGAATTTATTATTTACTGCATATGCGGTAAAATATCGTTAAAGACAAATAGACTATGTTTACATTAGAAAATAAATCCAGATTGTCTCTCAATTTGTAATTGAATTAATCTCGAAAATACACGAGCAATTGAAAATCTGACTAGGATAATTGAATTTTATGTTTCTATTGAGCAAAGATCTTTAGAAGCTCTACATTAATTTCTACTTAGTAGGGACATAAATGCTGTAACACACGTTTTATGTTGTAAAATAAAAAGTACTGAATGTTTTGTACCAAATATTTTTAATATATTTATTGATGTATATTGTATCCAAAAAGAATCTACTTATTCGAAATGTCCGCCTTTTTCCTTTACACACGTCTTAAGTCGCACTGGCCAATCGTCAATAGCTGCACGAACCTCGTCCATTGGAAAATTGGCCACAGCTCGAACCAAAGCAGTCTTAAGAGCTCCAATGTTGGGGTATCTTTTGTGACAAATCTTGTCCTCTAAAATCGTCCACAATCCAATGGGTTCAAATCTGGACTGCCTGAGGGTCATTCTTTAGAGCAAATGAACGCTGGCAAATTGTTTGGAAGCCAGGCCTCGGACGTTTTAGCTTTATGGGCCGGCGCAGAATCCTGCTGGAAAGTCCATGGCTGGTTTTGGAACAGGGAATTGTTAAGAGGCTTCACAACAGCTTCCAAAACGGTTTCTTCGTAAACTTTGGCCGATGTTTTGACTCCTTGTTCGCAGAAATGCAGGTCAGTGACCCCATCGTAAGAGACACCCCACCAAACCATGACTGAAGCTGGGTGATGACCCTTTTCCACCCTTCGGATCAGTTCAGATGCTTCCTTAGATGACCGCGCAGAATCCTGCTGGAAAGTCCATGGCTGGTTTTGGAACAGGGAATTGCTAAAAGGCTTCACAAAAGCTTCCAAAACGGTTTCTTGGTAAACTTTGGCCGATGTTTTGACTCCTTGTTCGCAGAAATGCAGGTCAGTGACGCCATCGTAAGAGACACCCCACCAAACCATGACTGAAGCTGGGTGATGACCCTTTTCCACCCTTGGGATCAGTTCAGTTGCTTCCATAGATGACCGCTCTACACTCTATCATTTTGCTTGTGAAATTTTTCCTGAACGGTAAAAATGTTTTCATCGCTAAAAAAAATGTTTCTGTGCAAGTTATCAGCGTGCTTCACCAAAAGCCGTTTGCATTTTTCAATCCTATTTTTTTTAAAGCTGCAGTCAATAAATGTCCGGTGCGTCGCTTGAAAGCCCCAAATCCCAAGTCTTTTTTAATGATTCGACTCATGGACTTTTGCATAATATTCATCTAACGGGCCATGATTTTCTGTTTTCGGAGCGGATTTCTGTGATTTCTTGATTTAACGGCTTTGATGACATGCGGAGTTCGAACAGATAATGGACGGCGGTCTTTTACATCTCCAGTCTCCTCAAACATGCATCGGTAGACGAACATGCAGCTAATCCCCAGTGGCCGGAGTGTTTTGAAAATATCGTTTTTTTCATTTCACACTTGAAAATCGCTATTACAGAGATAGGGTACTCCTTATCTGACCACTCCATGATGAAATTTGAAGCAATTTTAAAATCCCGTTACAGACTAACGCTATTGAGGTTAGCTTTCAAACCCCATATGACATTAACGGGGTATGTTCAGTTATACTATTGAATTGGGTGTGTTGTTCAATGTTGTAACATTATTTATGTACTAAGTAATTTCTATTACATTTTATTAGCCACAACTTTTTGAGCACAGATGTACATTTTTCTGCTTTCAAAAAAAAACGCGTACAAATATCCCACTCATGGAAATCAAGAGGTCGAGGAGTAGAATGCCAAAAATTTTGGTTTATTTTTAATTTTTTTTCGTCAATTCTTCGAATAGAAAAGTAAAACACTAATTTACAGATATAAAAATATATTTAAACTAGGTGCAGAGAAAGTTGTTATCATTCGAATATAAACAACTAATAACAAAAAAATATATCTAGATTTTTAAGAGAATATTACACATAAATGACCATATCAATTTATTGTTGAGTTTTGGTCTCCAATTCTAAGAAATCGTCAACGAACTTTGAAACTCCAGCAGCAAAATCATTTTCAACGGTGTCCAACACTTCGTTTAGAAGCTTTTCTGATATTCTGCAAAAAAGATATAACTATTAAAAATTGTAAAACATAATAAATCCAGGCGGTTAGAACTAATTTGGCAGCCGACATCCGTGGTGTTTTGTTTTTGGTAGCTTGTAAAAAGTTTTAGTATCTTTAAAAAGTTTCTAAGTAAATAATTTATCGATAACACTTACGTTGAGAAGACTCTCCAGGGTTCGGCAAAATTGGGATTTTTATAAAAACGATTTTTCTCACATAACTCCAAAAATTGATTTCTTTGGCGAATCATGTCATCAAAACGCAAGTCGGGTTTGGTGAGCTCTTCATCGCATCTGCTCTTTGCGGCCGAAGGCCATTGTTGTTGTCGTGGACTTAGATTTTCCTTCATCGAAGTCGAAACGTTTCTAGTTGACGCTTGTGATTTCATTGCCGGCTTTGGTTTAAGTTTTTGCAACTCTTTTTCCGGTAATGGGCGTTGGCGACTTCTTGCGGTATTTTCGGCAGTGCTATAGGGTGAATTGTTGACGAAAAGTGGTAGGTCACTAAGGGATTGATTGAAAATCAAAACTACAATTAAAAAAAACTCAATATTTAGCATTTTAGGGGATAAAAAAACAAGATTAGAGGGTTGCTATATATTTCTGGCCTAATAATGAAAATGTGATATTTATCATCAAAAACGGTTTTATTGTTTTTCAAAGTATTCTCCAGCATTATTTATACACTTTTGCATGCGCTCAAACCAATTGTCGAAGCACTTTTTCCACTCTGACTGAGACACCTCCAAAACATGGTTTTTAAATGATTCAACAGCATCTTCTGGCGACGAAAATCGTTGACCACACATTTTTTTTCTTGATGTGTGGGAATGAAAAGAAGGTATTGGGTGCCATTTATTCGACGTTTTGGCCGGTCAAAAACGCGCTGGTTTGTGTGATAGCTCGCTTTGTCATGGTGCACAATGATTTGTCTTCTCTTGTTCGTTTTTCGAATTTCTCCGAAGACTTCAGGCAAACAAATTGTGGTGTACCACTCAGAATTGACCGCCCTACGTTGCTCAAGCCGAACAGTCGCCACATGACCAATTTTGCCGAAGAAACAGGCGACTATTTGCTTCGAAGTGCTTCTTCTACGAACAACTTTCGTTGGATTTGGCTCGTCTTCGTCTACACGGTTGATTTCTGTTTTGTTTCGAGCTCATACGCATAGATCCATGATTCGTCACCTGTGATGATCTTATAACCGTTTTCTGATGCCCCGCGATCCTATTTTTTTTAAAATTTCTTTGCACCAATCGACACGAGCCTCTTTTTGAGCGATTGTCAAATTGTGCAGGATCCAGCTAGAACAAACCTTTTTTACGTCCAGGTGGAAGAAATGTCCTAGGATGCCTCTATCCCACGGTATGTCACATGACGATCTTACTTTATCAGTTCACGCACGGCATCAATATCAAAAGTTGTGAAAAATGATCGCGCGAAAATTTTCACGAGTTAATTCCATTTCCATAATACAGTTGCCAACATTTGAAGAAAATTATATTCAAAAAATAAATGCCATAAAATGTCCTTTCAAATTACCAATAAAGATTCCATACATGATTTGAAATTTTATATTTTTTTTGTTCTGAAAAAATACCTCTAGATGGATCACCCTATATAAGCTGATATTAATAGGTGTGTTGTCTGTTAAGACTCGTTAAGGGATTTATCCACTTTGGCAGTATTGTGGAATCAGCTGTTGCACAATGTCACAAAAAAATCTCTAAATTTGAAATTGAATTAATCTCGAAAATCCACGAGCAATATAAAATCTGACAGAGATAATCGGATTTTATGTTTTCATTGAGATAAGATCCTCGAATCTCAACAATAATTTCTATTATCTTTTATAAGCACCAACTTTTTGACCACATATGTAAATTTCTCTGTATTAAAAAAAACTTACAAATATTCCACTCGTGGAAAATAGGAGGTCATGATGACTGGGTCAGGTTTAATGCCAAAAACTTTCGTTTATTTTTATTTTTTTTCGTGAGTTGAACTTAGTTTACTGGTATAACAGATCAACAGCAAACAAATATAAACTGATATAATTAGGGATTTTTTCTGTTAAGACTGGATAATGGATTAATCCAGTTTGGTTTTGTGACATTGTGCTGATGCACAATGTCACAAAAAAACAAATTGCAAATAACACACGACAGTTTGTCGAAGATTTTAACTGCCTAATATTGGCCAAACAAGGCTAAAACAAGAAAACCAGATATGGGAAATAAAATTAGAAATTTAAACATAGCGAAAAACTGACTCTAAACAAGCTAGTACGTAAGCCCAAACCCAACTCCAGACAGAGACGAATAATCTTCCGAATAGCAAAGTGTTGTAGGATCAAATAATGGCAGCCGACTTGTCTTCTATTTAAATATAGAAGCAAGAGGCCTTGAGCCGGTTTAATCCCTGTTCAATGTGTAAAATGTGCCATTTTGTTAAAAACTTGTCTTCTATTTAAATATAGAAGCAAAACGTCTTGAGCCGGTTTAATCCCTGTTCAATTTAAAAAAGTATTCCTTAAACCAATTCTATACTAAGCGTTTTAGTTTAAATTATATGACTATTTTGTAAATAAATCACCTAGCGGGGGAGCTGCGAAAAATATCCGTTTTTGTAGTGGGGTAATTGTGCATACTTCACTCTGAGTAAATTTCTTAGATACAAGGAATGAGACAGTGTGGGTTTAATGTGTTTGCAGAAGAATGCGGCTTTATTAAAGCTAGCCTCTTTTTAAATAAGAAATTCCATCATGTAAGTAGGCTATGATATTTTGTGCTGCCATCAGCCTAGAAATAGGCAATAGTTATAATCAACCGACATGTGCAAGCAACACACGAGAGTGGGAAACACAGTTAAACATAGACCAACCATTTAACGTCAAATCCCTCCAACTCACTTTCATTTGTACCATATAAAAGCGACATCTCCGCTTGTCACTATTACGAAAGAAATGTTGCGTGATGGCATTCAAAAAATTTTATTCGTATTTATCATTTCACCATCATCACAAACCAGCGAATAAGTAAGAGAAACAATATCGCAAGCAAATGAGTAAGAGTGAGATAGTGTGAAGTCATAACAAAAAAACCAATTAAATAGAAACTGTTTTCAATGCCAATAAAACATGTGCACCCCTACAATAGGGCAACAACTGCTCACGGAACACAAAATGTGGAAATATCCTTTATTTGTATGTTTTCTTATCTAATAAAAGAATTATAAAGTCAAGGTTAAAGGGGATATTAAAAATAGTTTCCAACGCCAAAAAACGAAACATGTAAAAAGAAATCACAAAAAAAAACAAACAGATCAAACTCAAAAACACCCTATGACCCGGTTAGATAATAGCAGGAACAAACAGAACACGAAAACAAGCCCGCAATACCTTTGTTTGTATACACATGCTCTGTAGCATGAGAGATGGGTAGGCTGAGAGTTTATTTGGCAGACAGATATACTCGTAGAGAAAGAGTAAGAGATTATTTCCTTTATGACAGTCTATGAGTGTGGGTAAGGAGTTTCATAAACAACGAACCAAACAATTTACAATTTCTCATGCCATGGATACTGGGAGGGGAAAACTTGACGTTCGTTTTCTCCCCATTAAGGAAATTATTCTAACGAAGCAGTAAAAATTAATTAATCAAATGATTTTATTGATCAAACATTTATACGAAATCAATCCATATGAGTGTGTTTCAAAAAGAAAGCATATAAGCTGCTTTTAGTGGTTTTAGAAGTGACGATTTTTATTTTGGCGATTTTTTTTGTGATAATTTACCGAAATGATGATTGACGATTTCTAGAGGTATTAGAGAGGTAATACCATCTAGAGGTATTTATTCAGAAAAAAATATAAAAATTTAAATCAGGTGTGGAATCTTTATTGGTAATTTGAAAGGACAATTTATGGCATTTATTTTTTTGAATATAATTTCCTTCAATTATTGGCCGCAACTACGCCTCAGGGTTTCCATTCTGAGGGTCCAATTATGGATGACTCGTTCGAGCATTTCGACCGGTATGGCTTTAATGACACGCGTAATGTTAAATCGTAGCTGGTTTGTTAGCATATACTTTGGACTTTACGTAACCACAAAGAAAAATGTCTAAAGGTGTGATATTACTCGATCTAGGCGGCCAACTCACCTGTCCAAAACGTGAAATTAGCTGCTTTTCGAAATGACCTCTCAATAGATCCATTGTTTGAGCAGCTGTATGGCAAGTGGCACCGTCCTGTTGGAACCAAATGTCGCAAAGATTACGTGCTGCGATTACAGGTGGAAAAATGTTGGATATCATGAGCACCATTCACAGTAAGGTTCCGGCCGTCATTATTTTTGAAAAAATAGGGACCGATGATTCCACCAGCCCATAAACCGCACCAAACCGTGTTTTTTCTGGGTATAATCGCACCTCTTGAACCTCTTCGTGTTGCTCTTCAGCTCAAATGCGGCAATTTTGTTTATTGACTTTGCCGTTGAGCCAGAAATTGGCCTCACCACTGAACAAAATTTTGATTGAAAACAGCGGATCTTCCCGTTCCTCACCCAACGCTCATTTCCATAATACAGTTGCCAATTATTTTCAAAAAATAAATGCCATAAAATGTCCTTTCAAATTACCAATAAAGATTCCACAATTGATTTGAATTTTTATATTTTTTTTGTTCTGAAAAAATACCTCTTGATGGATTACCCTATATTTCTGGCCTAGGCAGTACTAAGTGTTGCCCGGCGCCATCTGACATTTCCATTGGAAAGTTTGACTTTTTTGGCATAAACGTACTTAGAACGTTTTGACGTACGACCATCATTTGTGTTGGTTACAGTGACTTGAAAAAATCAATTTGGCAAACAAATGGAATTAACTCGTGAACATTTTCGTGCGATCATTTTTCACAACTTTCGACCTGGATTATCATGACAGGAGTGCATCGATGAATTTAAATCTTTGTATGGCGATGAACCACCATCCCATAGCACTGTGAAAAACTGGTTTAATAAATTCAATCATGGCCGACGCTCGCTCAAAGACGAATGTCGTAAAGGTCGTCCAAAAACGGCCGTTGTGCCAGAGAACATTGATGACGTGCGTGAACTGATAATGCAAGATCGTCATGTGACATACCGTGAGATAGAGGCATCCTTGGGCATTTCTTCCACCAGCATACATTCGATATTGCATGAACACTTGGCCGTAAAAAAAGTTTGTTCTCGATGGATCCCGCACAATTTGACAATCGCTCAAAAAATGCTCGTGTCGACTGGTGCAAAGAAATTTTGAAAAAATACGATCGCGGTGCTTCAAAAGACGTTTATAAGATCGTCACAGGTTACGGATGCTTCACGAATTTCATCCTGGAGCAAACGGCGTCCGAGACTTAACTCTTGGTACCAGTGGTTAGCAGTGGTTTTTGATGGTGCTTCATCGCCAAAAGTCGAAACAAGTTGAAAATCGTACAAAATCATCGCACGAAAATGTGCACGCGATAATTCCATATTTTGACTGAGATTAATTTTTCAACACATTGTAAACAAAACAATTCGCCTTCAAATGACAAAACGTTCTGTGTGAAGTTATGCTAAAAAATGTCAACGTTTCCAATGGAAGTTCCAGTTTGCATCTAGGAACACTAGTATTGTCAGGACCCGAAATATAAATAGCAACCCTTGTATTATACGAAGGCTGCTATATATTTCTGGCCTAATAATGAAAATCATATCATCAAAAATGGTTTTATAGTTTTTCAAAGTATTCTCCAGCATGATTTATACACTTTTGCATGAGCTCAAACCAATTGTCGAAGCACTTTTTCCACTCCGATTGAGACACCTCCAAAGCATGGTTTTTGAACGTTTCAGCAGCATCTTCTGGCGATCGAAAATCGTTGACTACGCATTTTTTTGATGTTCGCGAATAAAAAGAAGTCATTGCCAAGTGAGGACTGTACGGCGGATGACCCATCAACTCGACGTTTTGGCCGGTTAAAAAAGTGCTGGTATGAGCCAATGTGTGAGAGCTCACATTGTCATCGTGCACAATGATTCGTCTTCTTATGTTCGTTTTTTTGAATTTCTCCGAAGACTTATGGCGAACAAATTGTGGTGTACCACTCAGAATTCACCTCCTACGTTGCTCAAGCGGAACAGTAGCCACATGACCAGTTTTGCCGAAGAAACAGGCGACCATTTGCTTCGAAGTGCTTCTTTCACGAACAACTTTCGTTGGATTTGACTCGTCTTCGAAGACCCACACGGCCGATTGCTTTTTTGTTTCAGGCTCGTACGCATAGATCCATGATTCGTTACCTGTGACGATCTTATAAACGTCTTCTGAGCACCGCGATCGCATTTTTTCAAAATTTCTGTGCACCAATCGACTCGAGTCTTTTTTTGAGCGATTGTCAAATTGTGCGGATTCAACGAGAACAAACCTTTTTTACGGTCAGGTGTTCATGCAATATCGAATGTATGCTGGTGGAAGAAATGCCCAAGGATGCCTCTATCTTACATGATGATCTTGCATTATCAGTTCAAGCATGGTATCAATGTTCTCTGGCACAACGACCATTTTTGGACGACCTACGTCTTTGAGCGAGCGTCGGCCACGATTGAATTCATTAAACCAGTTTTTCACAATGCTATAGGATAGTGCTTCATCACCATACAAAGATTTAAGTTCATCGATGCACTCTTGTCGTAATAATCCACGTCGAAAGATGTGAAAAATGATCGCACGAAAATGTTCACGAGTTAATTCCATTTTTTTGCTAAATTGATTTTTTCAAGTCACTGTAAACAACACAAATGGTGGTCATTGATGTAAAAAAATGTCAACACTTAGTGTTGTCTATGCCAGAAATTTATGTAGCGACCCTCGTGTACAACCATCTGTTTGCCAAAATTGTTCGAAGAAATGAGGAAAAAAATCATGTTTTGGAGGTGTCTCAATCGAATCGAAAAAGTACTTCGAAAATTGGTTTGTGCGCATGCAAAAGTGTATTGATCTTAAAGGAGAATATGTTAAGTAACAATAAAACCATTTCCAGTGATAAATTATTGTGTTTTTATTGCCGGACCCGAAATGTAAATAGCAACCCTCGTAGTTGTACGTTTTTTGGTTAACCACTAGAATGCGACGAATATTGTAACGTATATTTAACGGCTTTCCAGGAGGATGACGTTGTCTATGCCAACGCTGTATTATCATGAACTTTAGGTAAATACTCGTATTTGTTTAAAACTACCAAAAAAAGTGCTTATTTCTTTTGAAAAAAACATTTCTTTGTAATAAACCTTTAAAAAGTGCGTTTATAATTTTTATTGCAAGACGATTTTTTGACTATTGAACTTTTGACGAATTTTGTACTCAAATTGGAAAATTTCTGTAGCACTGGATATTACCTTTCTCCTTTTCTGTATCAACTAAAAAATGTGTCTAGTCTTGAGAGAAATTCGGTTCGAAAGCTATGATTTTAGTATTATGGTACAGACAACAAATAATAAATAATAAAAAAAATTAAAATTGGAACCTACAATCTTCAGTTGTTACGACAAAAATATTCTGATTTAAACTCATTTCATCGTTTTTTTTTACTATTTTTTAATTTTAAGGCTATTAAGGAAATTCACCGTGTGAAAATGTTTCACAGGAGTTCTGTATTTCGAAAACGAAACGCCAAATCGTTCGTGTCGCATGACCTATATAAGGCGCGAAAGCAACAATTTAGTTTGTATTTTTTCTTTTTGATGTCACGCAATATTTGTTTTGTATTGCCATGACAAAATTGTTACTTCTCTATGCACGTTAGCCGTAGCGAATGAGAGCGTACATAGCGACAGAGAAAAACAGATAATCAAAATAGTTTTTAAAATATGGCATATTTATAGGCTGCTTGCGGTTGTAAATTGGGTAGCACACTTTTGTGCGTTGGCGTATGCTTGGCTTTTTTTTGGCAATCGGCTTAGATATAAGAAATAATGGGAAATTAATGGAAGTAGAAGAGAGATTTCCCAAATGAATTTGAAAAAGAGTTTGTATGGAATCAATGATAAAGTGTAATTCAGTTAGAGGTTGTTTCATTTGTATTATACAGGCTGGAGCGCGGTAATTTGCTTTTTTGCACTGCAGGCTGTGGCGGCACTGTTGATCGAAGAGAGTAGAGAGTGTGCGTGGCTTATAGTGGCTGACGGGAGATTTGTATTTGTCTGCCTTACAGTTTCCATCATGCATTGGACACGTGAGGAGAGGTCCTTTTGTGTTGATGGGTTTTTTTTCAAATGCTCACTCGATCATTGCAGTGCAGCGTGCTTTTCTTTTACGATTCGCTTTTCTCCTACGCGGGCGTGTTTCTGGACAACAATCAATTGTAAATTAGGTAAATTTATTGAGGTAATGTGTTATGTGTACGAGGGGACCTGAGAAAAGAATTACAACACCACAAAACATCGAAAGAGTTAGAGCAGCAGTACTGCAATCTTCGAAACGCTCTGCTCGGAAGCAATCACTTGTTCTTGGCATATCCTGGAATTTTTTAGCCGGCTCTTGAGGCAATGCAATTAGAGGATACATGGTTCCAACAGAATGGTGCCACTGCACACACAGCTAGGGTTGCCATGAATTGTTTGAGGCAAATGTTTCCTGGACGGCTTATCTCTTTAGGGGGTGATGTGAACTGGCCGCCACGCTTACCAGACTAAGCCCCTTGCGATTATTTTCTTTGGGGTTATCTGAAGTCGAAAGTGTATATCAACCGTCCCAACACCTTGGAAGACCTAATTAACAATATTGAGGCTGAAATTGGCAGAATACCAGTCGTCATGCTTGTTAAAGTTCATGAAAACTTCGGAAAACGTATGCAGCAGTGTGTGGATAGCGAAGGTCAACATTTGCCAGATACACTATTTTAAACCATGTTATTTAAAAATTCCCTTGCTGTTCAATATAATTAAAATAAAAAATAAATTTTTCTAAGGTTCATAAATTTTTTATTTCATTCCCAAATAAGCAATTACCGCGATCAACCCGTATTACAGATCACGCGTAGCTGGCTTCTGGCTGTCATTCTATTTTTTAGCCATTAGGCTAACTTTTTTGACAGAGAAAATAAAGTTATAATTCTAAAGGCATTTTTTTTATTAATTTCTACAGAAGGTTTAAAATCCAAAATTTCGTTATGAAAAAATGTCCTCTTAGCCAACGGTAAGTTTTTATGAATAAGAGGGTGACTTTTTAGTTCTTATATTAATGCTTAGCTTGCAAATCTTTATCTTTAGACATTTAATAAAAGCTTTATTTATAATAATTTTTTCTCTATTCGTGTATTCGAGTGTATATGCACGACTTTAATTAATCAAATACCTTTAAAACTGTTAATTAATACTTGGAAATTTTCTTTACTAAAATTAAAGACAAATTGTTAATTTGTCATGATTTGCATTTTCTTTTTCATTTTGAAATGAAATGTAACGAATGATTTATTGCGCTGTTGAGTGTATCATTGCAACAAAAAAAACAAACACAGCTAGTAAATATTTTAACTTCATCATAACCAGTTGGTGTCGTTTATACCGGTACACTCGAAAAAATACTAACCCTACTAAAATTGCACCATGAGAACCCATGCTTTCACAAAAGTCGCTTCCGATTTCAACCCTGCAAAAACTTACTAAGTAAAACTCATTACGATTTTCTTTACCAGGTAACGATATCTTATTACCCTCTACATTATATTAAAACCAAAAATAAGTACTTGCTGATAAGAGGTTAAAAAAACTTATCCGTATTAAGGTCCAATTAGTCTTGACGGTAGACACTTAGCTGTTTGAGTTGGGGTTGCGTTTTGCATGTGTTAGAGAGAGAGATAACTACAATTCAACGGTTGACGATGGTAGACTTCTGCAGGTTGCAGAATCAACCGTCAGCCGTCAATACTAATTGGACCTTTAAGAGTCCAATCACTAAACAACATTTCGTTGCTCAGTTCTCTCTCATGTTCTCACTCGCACACAGATCTCGTCGTAAGTTTTTTATATTTGTAATGAGGAAAACAACGAGAAAAGAAGCAAATAACTATCATCTGGAATGACCGACCGGCTGTGGCTCAGGTGCTAGTATCTGACTCTAAAATGTTTTATCTTCAAAACCCCGCAGAAGTGTTTTTTTTTAATTATTTCTCAAATTTTTTTTTTAACTCGCTCTCGCACACAGACTACTTGTTTTTGAGCTCAGCTATGCTTACAATTAAGTGCTTACTCTTGGGCTTCATGTAGGCTTGTAGATAAGTGCTTTCGTAAATCTCATCGCCATGTTAGTTATTCGAAACGGATCCGAATAATTTTAATTTCAACTTGCAATGTTACTTGGTAATTAGAGTGTTTGCTGGGATGCTCTGTAACTCAAGAAGCAACCATTTCAGAGTTGGAGTTGGTTTGGTTTAGTGGTTCAATGCAGGTTCTAACCGAGGGTTCGGTTATACTTATAAATATTGTCTTTAGGTACTCTTGAACCGAGGTTTTGGTTCAATGGTTAAAAATTGGTTAAAGAATCGTAGGAATGCATAATTTTTTAAGTAATTTTTTTTGAATTGAAATTAAAAAAAATATTAAAAACTAAAAAGGTCTCGTATAAGTCATTTGATTTGTAGCCGAAGTAACAGTTTCCAAATACTGCTGAAGAAAAACCTTGGCGGGTTTAGAAACAGCTGTACAGTCTGCCTGACAACCGTAGCCAATACATTTCACCAATTTTTTAGTTGATTATGAAAAAGAGACAACAAAAAGGTCTCGAACCAGAATAAAAACTGTGAAGTCATAAAACTGAGCATTTTAAAAAAAATATTTACATTTATAAGATAATATTTAATATGCACATACATGAGTATTTATGTAAAAAAATGCTTACGAAGTTCGAATCATTTTTTCATAATTGTTTTGCGGTTTTTGATTCGGTTCGACATTTTTATCTAACATCGGTTCGGTTAACCGTTCGGTTTATGATATGGTTGGGTTCAAACCCGGTTAGGGTTCGGTTTACATACCTGTCAAGAAGTAACTGATCAAATACACTTGTGTAAATTTCGCATGGAACGTTACGATCAGTAACACCAACACGATGGAATTGGACCATTTTGGCCTATGCTATCTTAAAGATCCAGTGTAGGACACTCCCAATTAAGAGGCCTTTTTAAATTACATGGTTTTAAATAGTGTATCTGGCAAATGTCGACCTTCGCTACCCACACACTGCTGCATACGTTTTATGAAGTTTTCATGAACTCTTACAAGCATGTCGACTGATATACACCTTCGACTTCAGGTAACCCCAAAGGAAAAAAACGCATAGGGCTAAGTTCGGAGCGTGCCGGCCAGTTCACATCACCCCTCAAAGAGATAAGCCGTCCATTTGTCTCAAAAAATTCATGGTAACGCACGCTGTGTGTGCAGTGGCACCATCCTATTGGAACCTTATATCCTCTAATTACATTGCCTCAAGAGCCGGCTAAAAAAAAGTCTGGAAATGCCAAGAGCAAGTGATTGCTTCCGAGCCGAGCGTTTTGGAAATTGCAGTACTGTTGCTGTAACTCTCTCGATGTTTTGTGGTGTTGTAAATCCTTCTCTTTGGTCACTTCTTACACATGGCACATTCCCTGCTGTTCTCAATGAAGTTACCCAATTTACAATTGATTGCCGTTCAGTAATACGCCCGCGTGGGGGAACACCGAATCGTAAACGAAAGGCACGCTGCACTGCAATGATGGAGTGTGCATTTGAAAAATACGCTTCAACACAAAATGACCTCTTCTCACGTGTCCAATGCATGATGGCAACTAAAAGGCACACTTATACAAATCTCCCGTCAGCCACTAGAAGCCAAGCACACTCTCCACTTTCTTCGACCAACAGTGCCGCCACAGCCTGCCGTGCAAAAAAGCAAATAACCGCGCTTCACCCTGTACATAAAATTTTACGAGTCATAATAAAGTAAACAGTAGCAACGCAAAATATCGCTGGATTCTAAAATTGATGGCAACTCTTTTTTCAATTTCTTTGAGCGCATCTCGGGGAAGTACCAATTCAGTATTAAAACGTAGATTCATTAGCCAAAAACAGTAATTTTCTAAGAAAAACTAAGTTAAATAGCAGAAGAGTTCCGATGGGAAAACAAACATCAGTGGACACTCGTGAAATCATAAAGATTTGCACCAAAAGGCAAAATCTTAGCGTAAACTGGACCAATTGTTGGAAGAATCCCTTGTACAATGAAAAAAGATAATAGCTAAGTATGCCACTCATCACACAGTGGAGAATTGCTAGGGCAGAAATTAGAGCTGTGGTAAGAGAAGTGAAAAAATTCAGCGTTCAGTGATGTAAAAATAGCAGAAAAAGTTACAAAACCCCCCCAAAAGTCATTAAATACTTCCACAATGAGAAGTTCTCGGCATCAAAACGGTTTACATGGCCGAGTACTGTGTAAGAAATCATACAGATTGAAAGTAAACCAAACGCTTGGATTTCGGCATTAAATTTAAAAATGAGGCTTCAAACTCTTCGGAAAACATATTTTTTACCGACGAGAGCAAGTTTAAAATCTTTAATGTTAAAAAACCTCCAAAAAATATGGTGAAGCAAAAACAAAGTCTTTAACGACAAGAATGTGATGAAAACGATTAAACGATTGGTGGAGGCTCTTTTACGAGGGTTGCTCACGAGATGCAAACTGGAACTTCCATTGGAAAATTTGAAATTTTTTAGCATAACTTCACTCAGAACGTTTTGTCATTCGAGGGCGAATTGTTTTGTTTACAGTGTGCCTTAGTCAAAAATTTGAATTATCCCGTAAACATTATCGTGCGATGATTTTGTTTACGATTTTCGGCGTGGGTTATCGAGACAAAAGTGTTTAAATCAACTTGTTTCGACTTTTGGCGATGAAGCGTTATCAAAAACCACTCTTAATTGCTGATACCAGGATGACGCGGTTCGCTCCAGAATAAAATTCGCTAGTACGTCCAACTTCAGTCACTTTGGCAGAAACCATCGACGCTTTGCGTGAACTGATTAAGCAAGACCGACATGTGACATACCGTGAGATTGAGGCATTCTTGGACATTAGTATGACAAGCATCAATAAGATATTGCATAATCATTTGGCCGTGAAAAAAATTTGTTCTCGATGGATCCCACAGAATTTGACGAATGCTCAAAAAAAAGGATCGAATGGATTGGTGCAAAGAGATGTTGAAGAAGTATAACTGCGGTAGCTCAAAGGCAGTGTATAACATTGTCACAGGTGACCGATCATGGATCTATGCATACGAGTATGAACCCGAAACAAAACAGCAATCAACCGTATGGGTCTTTTACGACGAGCCAAATCCAACAAAAGCTGTTCGTGGAAGAAGTATAAGTACATCGAAGCAAATGATTGCGTTTTTTCGGTATAACCGGCCATGTTGTCACAGTGCCTTTAGTGGAACATAGAACGGTCAATTCTGAGTGTTTAAAAACCATCTGTTTGCCAACAGTGTTCAAGGAAATGAGGAAAGATAATAAGAGAAGGCGGAACATTTTGTATCGCGGCAATGCGAGCTCTCACACATTAGCTGAAACGATGAGCTATTTGACCACTCATGAGCTATTTGACCACTCCACCATACAGCCCTGATTTGGCACCCAATGACTTCTTCTTATTTCCTAGCATCAAGAAAAAAATGCGTGGTCAAGGTTTTTCATCGCCCGAAGCAGCAGTGGAAGCGTTCAAAATTCATGTTTTGGAGGTGTCTCAATTGGAGTGGAAAAAATGCTTCGAAAATTGGTTTGTGCGCATGCAAAACTGTTTTGAGGTGTCTCAATCGGAGACACCTTAGAGGTGTCTCAATCGGAGTGGAAAAAATGCTTCGAAAATTGGTTTATGCGCACGCAAAACTGTTTTGATCTTGAAGGAGAATATTTTGAAAAACAATAAAACCATTTCCAATGATAAATTATTGTTTTTATTGTCGGACCCGAAATATACTTAGTAGGAACATAAATACTGTTACAACATTCAACACACCCATTTCAATAGTAGAACTGAACATACCCCGTTAATGTCATATGGGTTTTGAAAGCTAACCTCAATAGCGTTAGTCTATAACGGAATTTTAAAATGGTTTCAACTTTCATCATGAAGTGGTCAGATAATGAGAACCGTATCGCTGTAATAACGCTTTTCAAGTGTGAAATGAAAAAGCGATATTTTCAAAACGCTTTGGCCACTAGGGATTAGCCGCATGTTCGTCTACCGACGCATAAAACTGTTTGAGGAGACTGGAGATTCTGTTCGAACACCGCATGTCATCAAAGCCGTTAAATCAAGAATTCACAGAAATCCGCTCCGAAAACAGAAAATCATTGCCCGTGAGATGAATATCACGCAAAAGTCCATGAGTCGAATCATTAAAAACGACTTCGGGCTTTCAAACGACGTACCGGACTTTTATTGACTGCAGCTTTAAAAAAAGGATTGACAAATGCAAACGTCTTTTGGTGAAGCACGCTGATAACTTGCAGAGAAAAATTTTGTTTACCGATTAAAAATTTTTACCGTTCAGGAAAAATTTAACAAGCAAAATGATAGAGTGTATGCGCGGTCATCTAAGGAAGCATCTGAACTGATCCCAAGGGTGGAACATGGTCATCACCCAGCTTCAGTCATGGCTTGGTGGGGTGTCTCTTACGATGGGGTCACTGACCTGCATTTCTGCGAACAAGGAGTCAAAACATCGGCCAAAGTTTACCAAGAAACCGTTTTGGAAGCTGTTGTGAAGCCTCTTAACAATTCCCTGTTCCAAAACAGGCATGGACATTCCAGCTGGATTTTGCGCCGGCCCATAAAGCTAAAACGTCGCAGGACTGGCTTCGAAACAATTTGCCAGCGTTCATTTCCTCTGAAGAATGGCCCTCAGGCAGTTCAGATTTGATCCCATTGGATTACAAATTGTGGACGGTTTTAGAGGACAAGGTTTGTCACAGAAGATACCCCAACATTGGATCTCTTAAGACTGCTTTGGTTCGAGCTGTGGCCAATTTTCCAATGGACGAGGTTCGTGCAGCTATTGACGATTGGCCAGTGCGACTTAAGGCGTGTGTATAGGCAAAAGCAGACATATTGAATAAGTAGGTTCTTTTTGGATACAATATACATCAATAAATATATTAAAAAATATTTGGTCCAAAAACATTCAGTACTTTTTATTTTACAGCATAAAACGTGTGTAACAGTATTTATGCCCCTACTAAGTAAATAGAAACCTTATGGTATGGGAATGCATGGCGGTATCAGGGGTCGGTAATCTGGAGTTTATCGAGTCTACGATGAAAAATAAAGTTTTTTTTTTTAAAGATTTTACTAGACAATGTTACCCCCGGTGTCCACAAATTGGGCTTGTCGCGAGAAGGATATTCCAACGATCCTAAACGTTCGTCTAAAATTATAAAAGATTGGTTGCTCTATCGGACTCCTAACACGCTAGTTCATCCACCGCAGTCTCCAGATCTTAACCATATTGAACACTTGGACAAAAAAATTATAGAAAGAAAAATTTCTTGTAAAGATGACCTGACGCAGGACGAATAGAGGAAAATCTCTCTTGACGATCAATGTCTAGAAGACTCGCAGAAGTTATAAAGTCTAAAGGAAAGCAAACTAAATATTCAATATGATAGTTTATCTTCTTTTCGTAAAAGTGTTTATTTTATTTTGACGGATAAAATTTGGTGTATTTTAGTAAAACGTAAACTATTTTTTAATTTATTTATTTTCTTTTTACCTACTATTTTCATGAATTTAATTCTTATTTACTTATAATTACTGATGAATTTTTCATTATTGTTTTTATGTATAATTTTTTAATACAATGTTTAAAAGAATATTTGGCGTTTACTTTATTTTGACGCTTACAGTATATAATCGAACATGCTGAAATTTGACAATATCGGCTCTATAAATTAATCTACAAACCTCATTTAGAATCAGTAGCAGATTTTCGTTGGTTCATGGCATTTTTTTAATGAAATTTAAAAATATTTCCATTATCTGTAAAATGATATTGGGAATATTTGCGATAACCAATTTTCAATCTGATGCTTGAAATCTTTAAAGTTATTTAAACGTCTTGATTAAGACCTAAATTAGTCATTCATATTTAAGGGATATTTTTGCTTGAGTGTTTTTAACTGCCGGTTTGTATACGGCATAACTTTGCAAAGTTTGCGATGGATTTCTCATTTTGGCACTTTGCTAATTTTTGGCAAATATTTCCTTTTTTTATAAAAAAAAACAAAAAATATTTGTGAAAACCAACAACACTACGGCAACGTCAGACAATCTAACTTAACACACATTAAGGTTTTCTATTTCTTCGCTTCATATTTATTCTTAACAAATAAAAACAAAAAAAATAAATATGAAAAAAACGGTTAACAGCGACGAAAGCAGCAGTAGCAACAAACAAACTCCTCTGCTACTTCAAATAAAACTAACCAAAATTAAAATTAGAAAATAAAAAAAAAGATTCAAATGATGTCATCGACACTTTGGACTAACACAACCGACCGACCGACCACTTCTACCGGCAGTCAGACAGGCAGTGCGATTTTATAACCGACGACAATTTTTTTCGCAAATTGTTGCTGTTGTTGTGTTTGTTTTCTATCGCTCTAGAGTGTGTGGCGCGAGTATGACGAGTCGGTAGGAAACAGCATATTTCGCTCAGTCGTGTTAGCAGGGCTGCCAATGTTAATGATTTTTAAACTATAATTTGACCTCATGACGATTGAGGCCGTTTCAGTGTAAAACGCCAAAAATGACGATTTTTAAAAACTCGTAAATTATGGTAAATAAAGGGTGGACCATTTTAAATTTGAACTACCGATAACTTTGACTTTGAAAGGTAGAACAACATTTTTTTATATTGTTGTTTACATTTATTCGGTCTTTCATTTTTATGACTTGAACAGTTTTTATTCTGGTTCGAGACCTTTTTGTTGATTCTTGTTCAGAATCAACTTAAAAATTTGTAAATTGAATTGGCTACGGTTGCCAGGCAGACTTTACAGCTGTTTCTAAACCCGCCAAAGATTTTCTTCACCAGTCTTTGGCAACGATTACTTTGGCTACAAATCAAAGTCTTATTATAATTAATTCACCAATTTTTTAGTTGATTATGAAAAAGAGTCAACAAAAGATCTCGAACCAGAATAAAAACTTTTCAAGTCATTTTTTTATTTTCAGGTTTATGTTTGACATTTGCCAAATAGGACGCTCGAAAAAAGTTGGGAAACATAAAAAACTTCCTTTCAAAGTAGTGAGCAAACTGTAAGAAATTTGCGTGGAAAATGTACGAGCAAAGATCGGACTTCTTCAGGCCTTCTTCAGTTGGTGCGTCTATTTGTGAAGCGAGTCCATAAAAAAGGATCATTATTGGACAAACTAACCAGAGTCAGTTCTTCTCCAGTGGGTTCAATTGAATTGAACTTTGCTAATGTGGCTGAAAATTTTCAAGAGCACCCTGCAACATCAACTCGTCATTGTTCTTATGAAGTGAACATTTCTCGCACTTCTTTGAGAAGAATTTTGCATAAAGACCTCGATATAAAGGCATACAAAAGTTCGATGGTCAACGTTTTTCATCGCACGAAGCAGCTGTTGAAGCGTTCAAAAATCATGTTTTGGAGGTGTCTCAATCGAAGTGGAAAAAGTGCTTTGAAAATTGGTTTGTGCGTATGTAAAAGTGTATTGATCTTAAAGGAGAATCTAGTGAAAAACAATAAAACCATTCCCAATGATAAATTATTGTGTTTTTATTGCGGGACCCGAAATATAAATAGCAGTCCTCGTATGGTATGGGAATGCATGGCGTTATCAGGGATCGGTAATCTAGAGTTTATCGAGAAGATTTTACAAGGCAATGTTACCCCCAGTGTCCACTAATTGGGCTTATGGCGAGATGGATATTGTAACGATCCTAAACATTCGTCTAAAATTGTTAAAGAGTGGTTGCTCTATCGGACTCCAAAAACGCTAGATCTAGAGCATCCTGCAACATGAACTCGTCATTGTTCTTATGAAGTGCACATTTCTCGCACTTCTTTGAGAATAATTTAGCATAAAGAACTAGGTATGAAGGCTTACAAAGTTCGATTAGTTCAAGAACTGAAGCCTCATGACCATCTCATGCATTTTCGCTTTGCCTAATGGGATAAAGATTTTTTGGCAGGAGAAATGGAATTTTACCGAAAAAGCGTGTTTTCAGATGAAGCTCATTTTTAGCTCGGTGGCTATGTCAATAAGCAAAATTGCCACATATAGGGTTCAGAGAACCCAGACGTGACTATTTAAAAGCCAATGCATCCACAACGAGTCACTGTTTTGTGTGTATTTGGGCTGGCTGCATCATTGGGAAATTTTTATTCTACCGCGCCACGCTCAACGAACATTTAAGACAATGAGATGGACGACATTTGGTTTTAACAAAACCAGAAAGTTGAAAAAATTATCAGTACTTTTTATTTTACGGGCTGCTTTATATATTTCTGGTCTTATAATGAAAATGCGAATATTAATCATCAAAAATGGTTTAATTGTTTTCAAAGTATTCTCCAGCATTATTTATACACTTTTGCATACGCGCAAACCAATTGTCGAAGCACTTTTTCCATTCCAATTGAGACACCTCCATAACATGGTTTTTGAACGCTTCAACAGCACCTTCTGGCGACGAAAATCGTTGACCACGCATTTTATTTCTTGATTTGCGGGAATAAAAAGAAGTCATTGGGTGCAAGTCAGGGCTGTATGGCCGATGACCCATCAATTCGACGTTTTGGCAGGTAAAAAGGCTCTGGTTTGAGCCGAAGTGTGAGAGCTCGCATTGTAATGGTGCACAATGATTCGTCTTCTCTTGTTCGTTCTTCGAATTTCTCCGAAGACTTCAGGCAAATAAATTGTGGTGTACCACACAGAATTGACCACAGTTTTGCCGAAGAAGCAGGCGACCATTTGCTTCGAAGTGCTTCTTCTACGAACAACTTTCGTTGTATTTGGCTCGTCTTCGCACACATGGTCGATTGCTGCTTTGTTTAGGGCTCATACGCATAGATCCATGATTCGTTACCTGTGACGATCTCATAAACGGCTTTTGAAGCACCGCGGTCGTATTTTTATTTGCACCAATCGACACGAGCCTTTTTTTGGGCGATTGTCAAATTGTGCGGGATCCAACGAGAACAAACCTTTTTTACGGCCAGGTGTTCATGTAATATCAAATGTATGCTGGTGGAAGAAATGTCCAAGGATGCCTCTATCTCACGGTATGTCACATGAAGATCTTGCATTATCAGTTAACGGTCGGCATCGATCTTTGGCCAATGGCCATTTTTGGACGACCTTAGTCTTTAAGCGAGCGTCGGCCACGATTAAATTCATAAAACCAGTTTTTCACAGTGCTTTAGGATGGTGCTTCATCGCCATACAAAGATTTAAGTTCATCGATGCACTCTTGTCGTGATAATCCACGTGAAAAGTTGTAAAAAATTATCGCACGAAAATGTTCACGAGTTAATTCCATTTTTTTGCCAAATTGATTTTTTCAAGTTACTGTAAACAACACAAATGACGGTCGTACGTCAAAACGTTCTGGGTACGTTTATGCTAAAAAATGTCAAACATTCTAATGGAAATGTCAGATGGCGCCATTATTTACGAGTGAATACTCTCGTAAACTATAGGGTGTGTCATTTGAAATTTTAAATTTGAATCGGCTGTAGAGGGTTGCTATATATATTTCTGGCCAGAAATATATATAGCAACCCTCTACAGCCGATTCAAATTTAAAATTTCAAATGACACACCCTATAGTTTACGAGAGTTTCACTCGTAAATAATGCAAAATTTTAATGTGAAAATTGCCTAAATTGTGTGTGACAATTTTTTCTTCAAAAAACAAACCGACGATTTTTAATTGATTTCGGTTGGCAGCCCTGCGCGTTGTTAACTCTCATCATTCATGGCGGGACAGCGAATTGGAGTGCTGTGTTCAGATATGCAATCTAGTCAGTATTCGTTTGCCCGCTAGAAATTAGCTGTTTTGAGTTTTCAATATTTCGAGAGCAGCAAGGTGTCAGCAGCAGTCTGGTTGGGTCTGATCTGATCTGGCCTGGCTGGCTCGATGTCTGTCTTTCGTTTACTTCCCTTAGAAACGAGTTTTTATTGTACAATGGTGGTGGCTTGCTTATTTAACAATAAATAATGACAGATGTCATCTTGGATAGACATTATATAATTTATTTAATCGTGATTTAGATGACGTTGTGCGTTTGTTTTCTACAGAATCTGGTGGTGCTTTGTTTTTTCTTCGAATCGAAATAGGAAAACTACGGCAGATACTTGGAGAATGTCAAGAATGTGTAGGCGGAAATTTAGAAGTTTAAGCTCTGATAGAAATCATACCAATGAAATTAGGCTGGTTATAAGAAATTCACAATTGAATTTCTAAAAATTATGATTTCGATTAAATAAAAAATACATATTTTAAGAAAACAACTAAAAAAAGTCTGCAGTCCTAAAGGATCACGTTTATAAAATATAAAAAATTTATTGCAATAGTAGGATCTTTATTATCGTCATACAAAGACTAAACCCACAATATATTTTCTATGGTACTGCATAAAAATCTATTCTTGTACTGGAAAAGGGATTCTTATTACTGAGCAATGGTTGCTTGGAACTTATGTCATTTTCAAAAAATAATATTTTATTGTTCGTGCTGATTTGTAAGTTTTCGTAAGTATTAAGTTCTTTAAGCACAAATTCTTGAGTTTCCCGGGAATTTAATCCAATCAAACTGATTTACTTTTGAAATTAGTAGCTAAAGAACATAAAATTTAGTAAATTTTATACAAGTCCAGGGACTATTTTCTCATTTTTGAAATTTCGTATAGGTACAAAGGGAGGGAACGAAAATGTTGGGGGGAATCTACTCTTCACCGATCTAGCCCATTTTCAATACCAACCGTTTCAGTACATCAACACATGTTTCTGCAAAGTTTCAGCTACATAGCTTTAATAGTGCAACCCGTAGTTTGCTTTTTAGAGACAGTCAGACACTAGGCGTTGCCTGGCGCCATCTGACATTTCGAAAGTTTGCAATTTTTAGCATAAACGTACTCAGAACGTTTTGACGTACGACCATCATTTGTGTTGTTTACAGTGACTTGAAAAAATCAATTTGGCAACAAATTGAATTATCTCGTGAACATTTTCGTGCGATTATTTTTCACAACTTTCGTCCAAAAACGGCCGTTGTGCCAGATAACATTGATGCCGTGCGTGAACTGGTAATGCAAGACCGTGAGATAGAGGCATCTTTGGGCATTTCCTTCACCAGCATACATTTGATATTGCATGAACACCTGGCCGTAAAAAAAGATTGTTCTCGTTGGATCCCGCACAAGTTGACAATCGCTCAACAAAAGGCTCCTATCGATTGGTGCAAAAATTTTTTTGAAAAATACGATCGCGGTGCTTCAAAATACGTTTATATGATCGCCACAGGTGACGAATCATGGATCTATGCGTATGAGCCCGAAACAAAACAGCAATCTACTGTGTGGGTCGTAGAAGACGAGCCAAATCCAATGAAAGTTGTTCGTGAAAGAAGCTCTTTGAAGCAAATGGTCGCCTGTTTCTTCGGCAAAACTGGTCATGTGGCGACTGTTCCGCATGAGCAACGTAGGAGGTCAATTCTGAGTAGTACACCACATTTTTTTTGCCTGAAGTCTTCGGAGAAATTCGAAAAACGAACAAGAGAAGACGAATCATTGTGTACCATGAGAATGCGAGCTCTCACACATCGGCTCAAACCAGCGGCTTTTTAACCGGTCAAAACGTCGAATTGATAGGGTCATCTGCCGTACAGCCCTGATTGGCACCCAATGACTTCTTTTAATTTCAGCACATGAAGAAAAAAATGCGTGGCCAACGATTTTCGTCGCCAGAAGATGCTGTTAAAGCGTTTAAAAGCTAAGTTTTGGAGGTGTTTCAATCGGAGTGGAAAAAATGCTTCGACAATTGGTTTGAGCGCATGCAAAAGTGTACAAATCATGCTGGAGAATACTTTGAAAAACAATAAAACAATTTTTTATGATAAATATTCGCATTTATATTATTAGGCCAGAAATATATATAGCAGCCCTCGTATAGGCCGGGATCTCAGAAGATTTTAAATTTGTACCTACTTTCGTGGTTTATGGAAAAGGCCACGAAAAAACTCTGGTTGTGCCAAAATATAGTTGGACTTGGGATGTTGCGATCGTTCGCACTCGCATATGCCATGCTTTTCGAACTATGTAGCTATCGTAATAGCCAAATATTTGTTGTTCGAACCGAGTTGTAGCCTATTTTTTCTTTGCATGTAATGCCGTTGGTAGACTATAAATTTAAAATTTCTTCTATACAGTCTGATTTTTAAAAGAACTAACAGAAGATTTAAAATATTTTTTTTATAAAAATCTTCTTTAAACCTATTTTAAGTTTTTATGAAAAAGAAGGTAAGAATTATAAGGTGTACTTACTTTTTCTTAAATAACTCCAAATAACTAGTATCCTTTGGAGTTGCAGTCCACCTCTGTTTACCATCCGTTTCATAAGCCGGAAGTTCAACAGTCACGTGATCATCACCCTCGATGGTCGATGTTTTGTTCGGTTCGGTTCTCATCGATATCAAATCTGTGATATTCGAAGAGAGGGGCACGTTAAGCTCGTCCATTGGCAATTGCAACAATAAACTCTGCATGTCAGCTCTAAGCGATTGTCGTCTATCGTTGGCGTCATCGCGATCGCGATCATGATGATGACGATGCTCTTCATGAGCTTCTCTGTTCATATTGTCACTCAAGTGACCCAATGACGATGATGGCGTAACCGAGGGAGCGGGTGGTGGCGTTAGAAACGGATCTCGTTTCTTGCGCAGACGCAGGGCAGTATTACGTTTCGCTTTTGTGTTCGTCAGACAGTGCAACGAATTGCAATGGGATATCGACGTCGCTGTCGCCGCAACGGTTGTCGCATTCCGCAAATTCGTCTGAGTGTGTAAATGACCCAGGGAGTGCGATGAAGATCGATAAGCTTGTTGACGTCGGCTACTAGTGCAACTGGTGAGCCGGCGAGGTGTGTGAACATTGGAATGGTGGGGCGGTTGACATCTGTTGTTGGTGGCGGACTGATGCTTTTTCAAGTAGTTGGTAGTTTGTTGTGACTCACTGTCAGAGGACGACGGAGAGCGGCCACAGGAAGAGGAGGACCGGCAGTCGGAGGAGGATTGCCGTTCGGCAATTTGCGCTCTTCTACGGTGCTGTATGCGCTCTCTGTTTATTTTATCGGAGCATTGTTGCTGTTCCATATCATCGTTTGCTGTTGTAGGTAATTGTTTATCAATTTGATCTTCAGTGCGGCGAAGAACTTTATTCATTAATTTCTTGGTCGATTTGTTTATGTTATTCTCCACCGCTCTCACCTCCTCTCTGCCGGTGGCGATGTCTGTAGGTGGTGGGGTTGTCTCTCGCCAGTTGTGTTTATGGCTGTTTGCACTAACACCACCACTGCCATCGGTGATGACTCTCCGACGTTGGGTGGTTATTGAGTGTCTACTGTTACTCTGACTAAGACTGTTGGCGTTGCTCTTTGTATGGTAGTAGTCGTTGTTGTTGCTATCATTGTTGTTAATGTTATTGTTGGTGCTGTCGTCATCATCATCGGCAACAGCAGCAACACCGCCAGCAATATCGATGTGCTTTCTTGCCCGTGCCAGACGACTGTTGTTTTGCTGGCGCAGCGTTTTAGTTTGCTTCGCGGCTTTCAACGGTTTACACGTCCAACCTCCCAAGCTATCTACCGAAGAGGATACTGTTCCGAAAAACAACAACAACAACAATACCAAAATAGCAAGAAAAATAAAATCAAATCACATAAAAAAAATACGTAAAAATACAAGAAACAAAAAAACAAATAGAAAAAATCATAGAAAAGAGTTTGAAAAGAAATTCAAGTGAAGCAAAATTAAAGTGCATTTGAAAAAAATTATTTTAATTTTTAATGAGATTTTTTCGTTTTTTTCCGCTCCCCTCGCCCCCTCCTCTGCGCTTTAGTTGTGTTTAGCACCGCACCGCACTCAACGCAATTCGTTTCAAGTGGGAAGTGGAAATACAAAAGTTTTTAAATAAATATCTTCTGTACATTTTTCGAATTTAATTAAATCCAAAGTATTTTCCTTTCTCTACTTTTCTCTACTACGATCGGGCCTCATGCTTGCGCTCACAGAACAGCCAACAGTTGTTTGTTAGTTTTTTTTTTTTTTTGGTTTGTTGGATTTTTCGACATCAAGCACCCAGCCAGCTGCTGTTAGGTTCGAAATTATCATCATCTTCATCATCATGATTGCCATGATCTTGATGATAATGATCATGGTGATCATCATTACGACAATCACAATTATCGCCTTCATCATCCAGATTGAAAGCGGCCAGAACGACTGCTGGCGCTCTTTCATAATAAAGAGTTTTTTGTGATTTTTTTTTTTTATTTAAATTGGAATTGTATGCGTTTTTTTATTTTTCCATAATTGTTGTTTTCGTTATTACTCGAGTATTATTAAATTATCTTTTCCATGAGGTTGATTTTTTACCGCTATGTCAGCGCATTTTGAAATTGTACAATAAAAAAATGTTCATTGAATATAATCTGCGGAATTACTCAGTGACATCAAAAGCAAAACGGTGTCGGACATTAACCCAGACCGAGACAAACCAGACAGATCATTTGGAAATCGCCATAAGTAAAAGAAATTTATTTGTTTTGATTTAATTTATCTACTGGAGAGAAAATAGGTCCATAATTATTCCAGAGAATAAACAGGACAAACTTCAGAACAAACTTCTCTTTGGTCAGTGAGCAGTGCACGTAGTTTTTGTTGTTGTTGTAGCGGCAACTGTGTGCTGGGGTGACAGCCCTTGGCCGAAGAATTGTTCTTTGGGTCAATCCGGTCCACAGACCTACCATACAGGGTGCGAGAATTGAAGTGTTCCCATTTTCAACTTGACATATCTGCCAAGCTATCAGTGCAATCAATTTTTTATTTTGTATGGCTATACTTTATTATATTGTTACAAGATTACCAAAGCGCACGTGTTTAAGTTTTGCGAAATTAATTTTATATGATATGAAACTCAAGCGCAACAGTGTGAAACCGCTTTATTGAGCTGGAAAATCGTGTCCAGCGAAAGTCCTAGTACTAAAAAAATTGAAATAATAATAAAACCTTCGTGTATCGGACCATAAAAGTTTTAAGAAGACCAAATTCTTCAGGAATGGCCCGAAAGGTAAAGGCACAAAGTTGGAGGATATCCCAGGCAGAATGCTAGGAAATTGGACGCAGATCTCGCCATATCTGACCGAAGCGTTCGGGATTTTTTAAAAAAGAAGCTCGGTGTGAAGCCTTACAAGATCTTAAAGGCACATAACCTTACACCTAAGCAAAAACTCTGAAGACTGCAAAAGAGATAAAACGCTTGCACGGTAGCGGCCAATTACCAAATATGGTATTTTTGTGATGAAAAAAATAGAGCAGTACATATATATAATTGTGGCCTAATAATGAAAATGATAATATTTATCATCAAAAATGGTTTTATTGTTTTTCAAAGTATTCTCCAGCATGATTTATACACTTTTGCATGCGCTCAAACCAATTGTCGAAGCACCTTTTTCCATTGGTTTTCGAAAGCTTCAACAGCATCTTCTGGCTGTACGGCGGATGACCAATCAATTCGACGTTTTGGCTAGTCAAAAAGGCGCTGGTTTGACCCGATGAGTGAGAGCTCGCATTATCATGCTTCACAATGATTCGTCTTCTCTTGTTCGTTTTTCGAAATTCTCCGAAGACTTCAGGCAAAGAAATTGTGGTATATCACTCAGAATTGACCGTCCTACGTTGCTCAAGCGGAACAGTCGCCTCATGACCAGTTTTGCCGAAGAAACAGGCGACCGTCGGCTTCGAAGTGCTTCTTGCATGAGCAACTTTCGTTGGATTTGGCTCGTCTTCGAAGACCCAAACGGTCGATTGCTGTTTTGTTTCGGGCTCATACGTATAGATCCATGATTCGTCACCTGTGACGATCTCATAAACGGCTTTTGAAGCACCGCGATCGTATTTTTTTTAAATTTCTTTGCACTAATCAACACGAGCCTTTTTTTGAGCGATTGCCAAATTGTGCGGGATCCAACGAGAACAAACCTTTTTTAAGGCCAGGTGTTCACGCAATATCGAATGTATACTTGTGGAAGAAATGCCCAAAGATGCCTCTATCTCACGATATGTCACATGACGATCTTGCATTATCAGTTCATGCACGGCATCAATGTTCTCTGGCACAACTGCCGTTTTTGGACGACCTTCACGACCATCGTCTTTGAGCGAGCGTCGGCCACGATTGAATACATTAAACCAGTTTTTCCCAATGCTATTCATCGCCATACAAAGATTTAAGTTCATGATGCAATCTTATCGTGATAATCCAC
Organism: Hydrotaea diabolus; assembly: GCA_963513945.1. Lineage (NCBI taxonomy): Eukaryota > Metazoa > Arthropoda > Insecta > Diptera > Muscidae > Hydrotaea > Hydrotaea diabolus. Next base: position 161,880,714 of record OY740718.1, read on the forward strand.
GTCGAAAGTTGTGAAAAATTATCGCACGAAAATGTTTACAAGTTAATTCCGTTATTTTTTGCCTAATTCACTTTTTCAAGTCACTGTAAACAACACAAATGACGGTCGTACGTCAAAACGTTCTGAGTACGTTTATGCCTAAAAAATGTCAAACTTTCGAATGGAAATGCCAGATGGCGCCAGGCAGCACTTAGTGTTGCCTAGGCCAGAAATATATATAGCAACCCTCGTACACCTTAACAAAAACTCCAACGACTGCAAAGGAGATAAAACGCTTGAACTTCAGCGGCCAATTACCAAATATCGTCGCACTTGTTCACCAAAAAAATATTTACTCAAAAATGAAATATAAAAAAAACTACATGCTTAGGCACTTGAGATAGAATGTCCAGGCAAATTTTGTTTTTGAGCAACGAAACTATCGTTTCTCAAAAACAAAATTTGCGTGGACATTTTCCAAATGTTGGACTATAAGAAGGCATTACGTAAACAAACAAAATTACCGGATGTGGTTAGCAGAGAAATCGTACGATAACTTGGAGCAAAGATTGGTTACTAGAACTTAAGCTCCACCTCACGTCATGGTTTGGGCCGCATTAAACGCCGTTGGACGTTCGTATTTCTGAAACCTGGTACTCGTAGTAAAGTGAATGCAATAGTGTACCGTGAATAAGTCTTAGAACGTAAACTTATGCCTTGGGCACAGAAACATTACGGCAATAGGCCATATATTTTTTATTAGGACTCTGCACCATCGCATAAGGACTGGTTAAAAAACAACGTTCCTCACTTCATTTCGGCTTGCAAATTCATCGGATGCTTACCCCCTGAGTTTCTGTATTTAAGGTATTTGGGACTCCAAGGTTCTAATAAAAAAAAAATACAGCGGTAGTAGATTGGACGCGCCTTCTTTTAATCATATTCGTGCATTCGATCGAATTATCAAAGTGAAAGGGGGATATATTGAAAATTTTAAATTAATTTCTATTCTCTACTATTTTTAAAATAATAGAAACAGATTTCAATAAAAAATACAAAAAAATTGTATAACACTTTCAATAGGTAACACTTCAATCCCCGCACCCTGTATGATACAGTCTCGCTACAGCTAAGTCTTTTTATAGAGAAGCTTGTACTTGGCTTAGAGATTAATCTTTTACACTGAAACATTAATACAGATTTAAACCTGAGTTTACATGTGTGATAGGCTTACATAATAACCATTAGAGCTGTTGCGGAAGGTTATGACTGATTGTTTAAACGGCCCTGTAGCTTATATTCGAATCAAATGCGCCATTTTTTCTGCGGGTATACAAAACCTATACTGCTCGTATTAACACCATTTTTTCCAGTCTTTCTTACAATAAATACATAGCTCTCATTGTTTTATGGAGTTTTCGATTGGGCAAAAAAATGTTAAATTTTTCTGCATGTTGCACTGAAACCAAATTTGTGTGTTCGTGTGTTAAATAAGTGCAACCCTACAAACATCTTTTGATTTCGATCGTCAAAATGTTGCAAAAATGTCATGTGTGTGCGAAAATGTCGCATTTTCTGCACTCACTCAAGTCGATACAGTAACAGATGATGTCTACAATGTTGTATTTTCAACACACATAAACCAAATAAAATCATTCAAAATGTGAGAAAAACGTCATTGCGATGTTTAGGTTTAAACTTTGTTTACATAAATTATTTGTTTATCTTCTTTTTTAAGTGTTGCACTTAAATATGTTCGATTGTTGGCAATAAAAGTGTGACATTTTTAAAGGGTGAAAGCAACATTTTCCAAATGTTGCACTATTAGAAATCTCTATCAGTTTACCTCAAGTGCCAAAGCCTAAAGTTTTTTTTTTTAATTTTAATTTTCGAGTTAATACTCTTTTGTTGAAAAACCAAAAAATTGTTTGTTGTAAGTTCCATATTAGATGTGGGCAATTTAGCCGCAGGTTTCATGGAAATGAAATCCCATACGAAATCATTTCAATTCGGAAAACCCCTACTTTAGAAAACATAGAAGCCATCTCTAGAGAGACACGCAAATAGGACTTCCAAGAGATTCAATATACATTTAAATGCCCGGCATCTCAGCAGCCCTGCTTTCAACTGGCATTAAGTTTGATTCACTTCAAAATACAAGCCCGGAAAATGACAGTCTACAGACCTTCAAAAATATCCTGAAGATATGCTTACTTTCCTTCCGAAATAATATCAACTAGATATTTCCCTTCTTTAAGGAGGACCGCTTTCCGGGTAACAAAGGGAAAATCTGTGTTGCTGGCCACAACTCAGTGTGAATAAAAATGGCGAGGACTTAAGTTTGATACCGGAGGCACAGTTGTTTGCGCTTAAAAGTTTTTGAAAGTTGAATAATTTTATGCGCAATAATTAAAAAAATGAAAATTTCAATGTGTCACATAACGAACATAAAAATCGCTGAAATACTCGTAATTCCCATATTTATTTTGTCTTTTGCCAGCTTTCTGGTGGTCTACTATAAGGTGTGGAGGCTAACTCTAGCTATGACAACCTATGTCAATTAGAAAAGAAGATTGCATTAAAAGAAAGGACCTCCTGACTGGCTATGGAGATATGATATGGAGTCATGAAAAGCCCCTCTTTTTGCTAAACGCTTATTCTAGCTATGACAACCTATGCCAATTAGAAAAGAAGATTGCAATAAAAGAAAGGGCCTCATGACTGGCTAAGGAGATATGGAGGCATGAAAAGAGAAATACATGGTGCTAATGAGAAATACATGGTGACCAAATAAGAACGAAAGGATAAGAAATTTAACAACAGCAGTGTAGGGAAAAAAATCAATTTTTGTTTCAATAATGGCAGCTATTTTTTTGATAATTTGATCCAATATGTAAGGCATTACTCGGGCAATAACATTTCTGCAAAGTGGTTAAGTTATTAGCGTAGACTAATAACTCGAGAGGTGGCAAGGGACAGTGAATTGAGTAGACTTTGTGAGATATGCCAGTCTCCACAAGTTCAAGTGTTACAAAGCTTGCATGGCATTTAGAGCCATTTGGTTGTATCGAGGTGGTCGAGCTGTCGAGCTCTAATCATCATTAGCCGGTTAACATTTCTCCTAGCCAAGGATAATTGAGGGTAACAATGTGGCCTAAGTCATTTCGAAAGAAGTTAGTTTCGATTGGCATGCCACGTACTAAAATCAAACCAAATATATATTTTCGGTCGAACACATGTGGAGTGTTTTTCCTTTAATAACTTAAAATATAGCTTGTTTTCATAGCCGCTGAGCTAAAAATTGTCCTTGTTCTAGAAAAAAAAGTTGTGACATGGTACAAATTGCCTACAGAAAAAAAAACTCTTAGCCGCTAAGAAAGTCTCGTTGTCCAAGACATTTTTTCTAAATAAATATTTCTCTCAGACGAAAATAAATTTTTAAGAGAAATACTTTTATTTCTCGCCGTCCCAAAAAAATGTTTTGGAGAAAATTCCTGTCAATCAAAAATAAATTTCCGAGAAAAAAATCGCCACAGTTACATTTTCTATAGAAACATTACTCTAAGTAAAAAAAATCTCCTAGTTTGCACAAAATATTGAAAGTCTTAGGTAAATTGTTTTGTGATAAAATAGTTTAGTTTTCAGATAAAACTCCTCTTAGCATGCACATATGAAAAATCTCTTTGTCCATCAAAATGTTAATAGAAACCCAGCAAAAACTCAGTCTGAACTACCCATAGCCATTTGCATTACCAGGTAAAGACATCTCATTACCTGCGTTATTTTTCAACAAAAAAACTTGCTGATTATAATAAATAAGCACTTATCACTATGTTGTGTGGCTGAAGTTCTATTGAAAGGCCAATCACTAAACACATTTTAGTTCTTTAGTTCTCTCTTAATTTTAGTCTTACTAATAGTCGCAAGCAGACCTTATTGTAAATATTTAAGTATTGTAAGAGAGAGAAGCAAGCAACAAAAAACTATCGTCTAGCATGACCGGATAAGGCGCAGCAGCTAGTGTCTGTGTCATCTAGCCGAAGTGTTCTACGTTTAAATTCCCGCAGAAGTATATTTTTATTTTCATCAATAATTTTTAAAAATCTATCCTTGAGCTCGGGCATGCTACATATGAGTACTTCCACCAATGTAACAGCAATGTGAAAGTACAGGCTGTCCGCCGGGAAGGTATACTACAGGGTGTCCGTCTACTTTGTTTGTTTATTATTTTTGATTTCATGAAAGAGAATGGAAATTATATTGAAAAATGTTTTATTAAATGTCGGCAATCTGTTAGCCACACAAATGCGAGCACATTTGAGCACATTTTTCATTACATTCAGCACGGCATCGAATTGAATTTGATGGATTGTTTTCAACCCTTTCTTGAGAAACAGTATTGTTTTCAGCCGACCTTGCAGTACGATGTGGTCCATGCTTTTGCCTATCAGCTACAGACCCTCTTTCTTCGAAATCATTCACTACACGATAAATAGTGCGTTTCGTTGACACGTTGTTTCTCCCAAAAATTTCACGTAACTTTCTCATCGTCACAGTAATCGATGATTGATTTTGATAAAATGTTTAACGATTTATAGAATATTTTTCAATAATAAATTTTGGCACGTCTCTACTTTACGACTGCCACATATGAACTGTCCAGACTAATGTTTGCCAAAAAACCGGAAAAACAAAGAGGTATACCTTCCGGCGGACACCCTGTATTTCAAAACGGATCCGAATAATTAGACGTGAAGACTTTTGATTTCAGCTTTCACGTAATGTTACTTGGTAATGATAGTTTTTGCAGGAAAAGTTCTTATGCAAATTTTTTAGAAAAAACCTGCCTTCCAGCTTAATACTACTATTCTAAAAGACCATTTTCCTCATACCGAAACAATTTTTCCAGAGAATCATTCCTTTCAGTCTTACACAATGTTTTTAAGAAAAATATTCCCTCTTAGCCCAAGTCAAATTTTCCCTTAGATAAAGTCAATTTTTATAGAGAATATTCCCCACATCCAAAGAAAAAGTTTTATATGAAAATTCTCCTGACCTTAACACAGATTTTCTGCAGAAAACTTACTCTTAGGTTGAGACAGGTTTGCTGGAGAACAATTTCTTTTGGACTGAGACACATTAACTAGATAGCGACATCTCCCAGTCTGAGACGCATGTTTAAGACAAAAACTCCTCTTAGTCAGACGTACATTTTAAATGTAGAAAAAGCAAGCCTCTGAGTCTGTGGAAAATTATCTAGCAAGACATCCTTTCCACTCTAAGTCAAACTTTCTCAAATTCTAAGAAGTTTGAAAAAAATCTCATTCTAGAGAACATTTTTTCTAAGTCTAAGAAAAATAATCTAGAAAAAAAATATTGTCGTCCCAAAAAAAGGCTGGTTCTTACTTTCAGTCGGAGTCACATTTTCTCGAGTAGAAAATCTGTTCACTCTAAAAGAACCAGCCTCTAAGTCTGTAAAAGTATTATAGTGAAGCTCTGAGTAAAATTATATCTCATTCTTCGAAAGTCTTTTTTAAGAAAAACTTTTCTTTGTCTAAGACAAATGTATTAGAAGACCACTCTTGTCCGTACCAAAAAAAATGTTTTGGGTAAAACCTCCTCTCAGTCTGTGACAGATTCTAACGATGCATGTCTTGTGGCCTGAGGCAAACTTTCTAACGAAAAATTTCACTTTTCATTTTTCATTTTTCCTTGGAAATTTCCCTAGTTATTATATTCTGTAGTGAAATGCTTAAAATAGACTATTGCTGAATGTGTCAGATGACAACTGAAGGCTTTGTTTTCAAAATTTCCCAAAGGATTGCAGACATTAAATAGTCTTTGGGATTAACCTTAATGGAAAAACTGAAGAACTAAACAAAATAAAATAATACGTAATTGTAGATATAACGGAAAAAACACTCCTTTGGAAATTGCAAACAAACGCGAGCGCGCTGCGCTGCTCTTCCTCTTTAGACCCCGCGCACTCACTCAGCTCTCACACAAAGAGACATACGAAACATCCAAACAAACATTTCCATACTGTCTGTTTGTCATTAAAAACCATAACCTTGTTAAGAAAATAAATAGTGAATGAAATGTGAATTGTACAAAAGTGGTTAACCGCATCTAACACACGCACACACAAGCGCATGTACACAGAGAGAGGCACTCACTGCAGAGACAACCTCTCACAGCCATATGCATATACCACAGTACCCACCCAACCTTTGGGCTCTCATGAGCCACCCCCACAGAACAAACGAAGGGGAGAGAGGGTTATTGTTATTTGAAACAACAGCAAAAATCTAAAAAAGAGCCGCCAATGCTGTCTGAACATGACCTTAAGAATGCTTTACACGTACACACATACGGTACGTTGCTATGTTCTCCCTATGTCTCAGGGTTACATTACCAGAGGGGTTATTGTAGTTTCCTAAGGGGCAAGGACGAATGGGGACAACGGAATCACCTGAGTGGCTGGGTGTTAATGTTGAGGCGTAACTTACCCAAGGCTTTGTTTTCCTGCAAACACTTGTTGTCGTTGTTCAGTTGTTTTTCGGCTTTCAAAGTGGCAAATACTTGGTTCTCAAAAGCATTGACAATAGCTTCCACAGCTACGGGATTGTTGTTCTGTTGAGTGAAAATAAAAACAAGGAAAAACGAAAAAATTTCATTTTAATAATTCAAAACTGGAGAAAACAATCAAATAAATCTATAAAAAATTCTATTCTTAAAAGAAACATATCAAAGGAAAATTTTAATTTTTTTTCGTATTATTATTGTCAACGGAATAAATTTTAGCGTTTAAATAAGTGTGTGCAAATCTTAAGATTTCCAAGAGTAAAATCAAAGATTTGTTGTGGAGTTAACGAACGATATTCTTGTAACGAGAATTCATTTGGCGATACTTTGTTAACCCTGGTCAAGGCAGACCAACTGTGGAATTGTAAGGAGGAGAACAAGGCGTAAAGAATTTAAAGTAATTCGTGACACGAAAGAGAATAAGAAATCTGCAAATATGGTGAGTAGCCAATGTGAAATATGAAATCGTATGCCAAAAAAGCTCTCTTTAAGAATTTTGTTACTAGCAGCGAAAGACAACATTTGTAAAAGAAACTTGTCGCAATCAGAGAGAGAGAAAAGCGAGACGAAATTATTATAAGGAATCGAGAGAGACACAATTTCTATTTGTCTCTAGCAGCGAGAGACACAATTTCGATAAGAAACTTGTCTCTAGCAGCGAAAGACACAATTTCTGTAAGAAAATTTGTCTCTAGCAGCGAGAGACACAATTTCTATAAGAAATTTGTCTCTAGCAGCGAGTAAGAAATTTGTCTCTCGCAGCGAATTTGTCTCTAGCAGCGAGAGACACAATTTCTATACGAAATTTGTCTCTAGCAGCGAGAGACACAATTTCTATAAGAAATTTGTCTCTCGCAGCGAGAGACACAATTTCTATAAGAAATTTGTCTCTCGCAGCGAGAGACACAATTTCTATAAGAAATTTGTCTCTCGCAGCGAGAGACACAATTTCTATAAGAAATTTGTCTCTCGCAGCGAGAGACACAATTTCTATAAGAAATTTGTCTCTCGCAGCGAGAGACACAATTTCTATAAGAAATTTGTCTCTCGCAGCGAGAGACACAATTTCTATAAGAAATTTGTCTCTCACAGCGAGAGACACAATTTCTATAAGAAATTTGTCTCTCGCAGCGAGAGACACAATTTCTATAAGAAATTTGTCTCTCGCAGCGAGAGACACAATTTCTATAAGAAATTTGTCTCTCGCAGCGAGAGACACAATTTCTATAAGAAATTTGTCTCTCGCAGCGAGAGACACAATTTCTATAAGAAATTTGTCTCTCGCAGCGAGAGACACAATTTCTATAAGAAATTTGTCTCTCGCAGCGAGAGACACAATTTCTATAAGAAATTTGCCTCTCGCAGCGAGAGACACAATTTCTATAAGAAATTTGCCTCTCGCAGCGAGAGACACAATTTCTATAAGAAATTTGCCTCTCGCAGCGAGAGACACAATTTCTATAAGAAATTTGCCTCTCGCAGCGAGAGACACAATTTCTATAAGAAATTTGCCTCTCGCAGCGAGAGACACAATTTCTATAAGAAATTTGTCTCTCGCAGCGAATTTGTCTCTAGCAGCGAGAGACACAATTTCTATAAGAAATTTGTCTCTAGCAGCGAGCGACACAATTTCTATAAGAAATTTGTCTCTAGCAGCGAGCGACACAATTTCTATAAGAAATTTGTCTCTAGCAGCGAGCGACACAATTTCTATAAGAAATTTGTCTCTAGCAGCGAGAGACACAATTTCTAAAAGAAATTTGTCTCTAGCAGCGAGAGACACAATTTCTATAAGAAATTTGTCTCTAGCACCGAGAGACACAATTTCTATGAGAAATTTGTCTCTAGCAGCGGGAGACAGAATTTCTATAAGAAATTTGTCTCTAACAGCGAGAGACACAATTTCTATAAGAAACTTGTCTCTAGCAGCGAGAGACACAATTTCTATAAGAAATTTGTCTCTCGCAGCGAGAGACACAATTTCTATAAGAAATTTGTCTCTAACAGCGAGAGACACAATTTCTATAAGAAACTTGTCTCTAGCAGCGAGAGACACAATTTCTATAAGAAATTTGTCTCTCGCAGCGAGAGACACAATTTCTATAAGAAATTTGTCTCTAACAGCGAGAGACACAATTTCTATAAGAAATTTGTCTCTAGCAGCGAGCGACACAATTTCTATAAGAAATTTGTCTCTAGCAGCGAGCGACACAATTTCTATAAGAAATTTGTCTCTAGCAGCGAGCGACACAATTTCTATAAGAAATTTGTCTCTAGCAGCGAGAGACACAATTTCTAAAAGAAATTTGTCTCTAGCAGCGAGAGACACAATTTCTATAAGAAATTTGTCTCTAGCACCGAGAGACACAATTTCTATGAGAAATTTGTCTCTAGCAGCGGGAGACAGAATTTCTATAAGAAATTTGTCTCTAACAGCGAGAGACACAATTTCTATAAGAAACTTGTCTCTAGCAGCGAGAAACACAATTTCAATAAGAAATTTGTCTCTCGCTCACTTGGTGCCAGAGACTACTTATAGTTTCTCGTATCCCTTTTTCTCTTTCGATGCTAAAGACAAATTTCTTATTAACATTTTCAAACTCTCACTACTAGACAAAAATTTTATTATAGAAAATTTCTCTTGCTGCTAGACACACATTTCTCTTAAAAATTTTCTCTCTGGCTGCTAGAGACAAATTTCACCTAGAAATGTTGTTTCCCGATGTTAGAGACAAATTTTTTATAGAATCTTTGTAGCTTTTTTTAATTTTTCCAGACTAAATGTACAGTTTTGCTATTATTCGGAATGACTTAAATTTATGCGTTTGTAAAATAATTTATTGAAACACCTCTGTACGTTTTAACTGAATGATTTAAACGCAACTTGACAATTCGAGCGTTGATTTTAGCTACATAGTTTGCCAAAACTTCAATCGATAGCAACTGGTTTAATGATTTCTTTTTTGGTAACGTTGATTTAAATTGCGATAACTTTTACAAAATTCGACTGAACTTTTGTTGTTGGCAAATGCTTACAAAAAAATAAGACATTAATGTTAAATGTATAATTAATACATAAAGATTTTTATCCCATACAAATAGCCTCAGGTGGCAATGAAGATCTAACAAACGTATGAGTAATTTTTATTTAAGTTAAATAAGCACTCATACGCCCACGTGCTGTTTTGAATTCATTCGGGCGCAAAAGTCTAAAAACTTGTTAAACATATTACGATTTCAAACATAACAAGACTAAACAGTATTTGAGAGAACAGCGGAAAAAAACAACATTGACTTGTTTGGGTTTCTTTTCAATAAAATTCAAACCGTAAATGGTAAAAACCAGACCGCACACGAGACAAACACCCAAAGATACAGACAGACAGGCGGTCGGACGGCTTATTTGACACAAGAAAATATAAATAAAACTTAATTATGAAATATTGATAATGTAGTGGTGAGATAACAAAGGCTAAAAAGATAATACAATAATAATATTTCATAATATAATACAAATTGTTCCAACAACAAATACCTGTGAAAACATTTTTCTGTACAACAAATTGTTTCTTTTGAAAATATTCTCCACAACATGTTTAATGGAATTCATATTATAGAAAATTTGTTGTAAATAAGAAAATTTATTACAAATTTTATATTAAATAGAAAATTTTGTTACAATTTTTTTATTTAATGGAAAATTTGGTACAAATTTTGTTTTAGATAGAAAATTTAAAATTTGTTACACGTTATATCTATTAAATTTTTTTTTTTTACAAATTTTTTTTCTATAGCAAATTTTATTAACATAGAAAATTTGTCGCAAACTTTATTAACGTAGAAACTTTTTCACAAATTTCATTTAAATAATTGTTTTTTATAGAAAAATTGTCGCAATTTTTATTTATCTAGAAAAATTGTCGCAATTTTTATTTATCTAGAAAAATTGTCGCAATTTTTATTTATATAGAAAATTGTCGCAATTTTTATTTATATAGAAAAATTGTCGCATTTTTTATTTATATAGAAAAATTGTCGCAATTTTTATTTATATAAAAAAATTGTCGCAATTTTTATTTATATAGAAAAATTGTCGCAATTTTTATTTACATAGAAAACTTTTCGCAATTTTTATTTATATAGAATAATTGTCGCAATTTTTATTTATGTAGAAAAATTGTCGCAATTTATATTTATATAGAAAAATTGTCGCAATTTTTATTTATATAGAAAAATTGTCGCAATTTTTATTTATATAGAAAAATTGTCGCAATTTTTATTTATATAGAAAAATTGTCGCAATTTTTATTTATATAAAAAAATTGTCGCAATTTTTATTTATATAGAAAAATTGTCACAATTTTTATTTATATAAAAAAAATTGTCGCAATTTTTTATTTATATAGAAAAATTGTCGCAATTTTTTATTTATATAGAAAAATTGTCGCAATTTTTATTTACATAGAAAAATTGTCGGAATTTTTATTTACATAGAAAAATTGTCGGAATTTTTATTTATATTGAAAAATTGTCACAATTTTTATTTATATAAAAAATTTGTCGCAATTTTTATTTATATAAAAAATTTGTCGCAATTTTTATATATATAGAAAAATTGTCGCAATTTTTATTTATATAGAAAAATTGTCCCAATTTTTATTTATATAGAACAATTGTCGCAATTTTTATTTATATAGAAAAATTGTCGCAATTTTTATTTATATAGAAAAATTGTCGCAATTTTTATTTATATAGAAAAATTGTCGCAATTTTTGTTTATATAGAAAAATTGTCGCAATTTTTATTTATATAGAAAAATTGTCGCAATTTTTATTTATTTTGAAAAATTGTCGCAATTTTTATTTATTTTGAAAAATTGTCGCAGTTTGTATTTATATAGAAAAATTGTCGCAATTTTTATTTATATTGAAAAAGTGTCGCAATTTTTATTTATATCGAAAGATTGTCGCAATTTTTATTTATATAGAAAAATTGTCGCAATTTTTATTTTATAAAAAAATTGTCGCAATTTTTATTTATTTTGAAAAATTGTCGCAATTTTTATTTTTATAGAAAAATTGTCACAATTTTTATTTATATAGAAAAATTGTCGCAATTTTTATTTATATAGAAAAATTGTCGCAATTTTTATTTATATAGAAAAATTGTCGCAATTTTTATTTATATAGAAAAATTGTCGCAATTTTTATTTATTTTATTTACAAATAGAATAAAGAAAATATCTATATATATTAGGGTGAGTCGATTTAGAAAAGGATACTTATATTGTGCCATCGATTTTTCGATAGCTCTTGGTATGAGAAAAAAGGTTCCACTACGACATAGCAAAAAAATCATTTTCGAGGCGCCCAAACTTTTATTCTGAAGTTTTTTTTTAGAAGGTAATAAAAAAAAATATTTCTTTTTTTAAGATAATCTTTCCAAAGTGACACACTCATATGATATATTGTGTTTTTTTTTTGGCAATGTAAATTTGTATGTATTGTAATACAAATATACATTGCCACATACAATCAATATAACATATGAGCGCATGAGAGTAGAAAGACGACCGAGAAAATCGAATCAGACGTATTTCTAAGGTTTTGTCCTTACAAATCGGCCCACACTAATATATATATATATATATATATACTAGGGCGGGTCGATTTAAAAATCGCCCAAGTGAAAAGGAAGATCGTATTCAAGGGATCGAAATAAGAAACTTGGCCCGAAAAGCCATTGCTCTAAAATGAAGTCGGATGGCCCTACTTTTGACCCGTAGGTTCAAATTTTGAAAACTCCTACTTTAACCCATTTAGAGTCCCAATCGAGTCCAAATGTATGACCACCCGTGCCAGTGGCACACCCACTGGAACCCCCCTAGGGGGTTCCCCATACAAAAATCACCATTTTTACCACTTTACATGAAAAAATTAGCGAAATGGCTATGTTTGTTCTTTTTGGAGTTTATTTTTCTCTTTAAAAATTTAATTAGAATAAAAAGAAAAAATAATAAAAAAAATTATTGTTTGCCTTTAGGTACGGGTCATACCGCCATACCTCTAAAACGAATTCTAATGTCCCGACTTAGAATTCGTTTAAGAATTATGGTTTCTCAGGCATTTTTTTTTATTTTGAACACTAGAATACGATTTTCCTTGCCACTTTAGCGATTTTTTTGCCTCCCTACAAATCGACCCGCCCTAATATATAGTCGTATTTTGTTTGAACGTCCACAAAAAAAAACATATATTTTGTTAATACAAAATATATAATACAAAACAATTCTTACGAATTCGGTCAATACACTATTTTTACATAACATACATAATTGTTTTTATTAACAATTATTTTCAAAATTTGTATAGCAAATTTGTCACATATATTTTTATAAAAAAATTTTCAGAAATATTCTTTTAAAAAAATAGAAATTTTGTCACAATTTGTTTCATTGAAAATTTGTGACGAATTTTTAATAAACCTTTGGCAAAATTTTTTAACAATTTTTTATAGAAAATTTGTCAGAAGTATTCTTTTAAAAAATAGAAATTTTTCAAAATTTGTTTCATTGAAAATTTGTGACGAATTTTTAATGAAACGTTTATCATAATTTTTTTATAAACAATTTTTTTCAAAATTTGTATAGCAAATTTGTCACATATATTTTTATAAAAAAATTTTTAGAAATATTCTTTTAAAATAAAAGAAATTTTTTACAATTTGTTTCATTGAAAATTTGTGACGAATTTAATATAAAACTTTTGTCGCAATTTTTTGTTATTATCAATTTTTTTACAAAATTTGTATAGCAAATTTGTCACAAATATTTTTAAAAAAAAATTGTCAGAAGTATTCTTTTAAAAAAATAGAAATTTGATTACAATTTGTTTCATTGAACATTTGTGACGAATTTTTAATGAAACTTTTGTCACAATTTTTTATTAACAATTTTACAAAATTTGTATAGGAAATTTGTCACATATATTTAATAAAAAAATTGTAAGAAGTATTATTTTAAAAAAAATAGAAATTTTGTCGCAATTTGTTTCATTGAAAATTGGTAACGAATTTTTAATGAAACTTTTGTCACAATTCTTTTTTAATAACAATTTTTACAAAATTTGTACAGCAAATTTGTCTCATATATATTTTTATAAAAAATTGTCAGAAAAATTCTTATAAAAAAATGTCAGAAATAATTTTAAAATTTGTCACAAATATTTTAAAAAAAATTTGTCAAAAATATTTTGATAAAAAATTGTAACAAATTTTTTGACAATTTTAGTGCAAAAATTTTTTTATAGTAAATGCGACATAAAGTTTTGTTTTAATAATTTGGTAATGTTTGCATTGTTAAAAATCCAATATGCTTTATCAGCATATTTTTTTGAGCTTTCCCAAATCATCGACTCTAAAATGATTCACAAATGGTTTGTTGAACCACAAAAAGGTAATTTTCGTTCAGCACATAAACGTTTGTTTATAAATGAGATATTGACAGCGAGAGATTAAATTGGGTAAACAATGACTAATTAATCGTAATCTAAAATTTGCACTGAATAAAAATACATGATTTTCATTCAAAATGTGTTGCCGTCTTAGTTAATTCTAAATTACGTTTTTTAACAATTGGGACAGTATAAAAACAACAATTTATGCAATTGACCCAAATCGAATCAATGCTTCTTTTCGTGGAACTTTAACCTTTTGCCCTCTTATCTCGTGTTTGAGTAATTTATGCACATTTCAATAGATTTTTGTGATACTCGTATATTGTCATGAAATACATAAACAGGTCTTTTGGAATTGCTTTATTAAAAAAACAACGACCATCGGATTGTCTTATAAATTGACACTTTATAAAAGTAAACATTTGCGGCGTTATCACTATTTTTTTTTATCAGATCGTCGTGTTGTTGTCTTCGTTGCTTTATTGAGCAGGTGAATAAGGATAATCAATGATTAACAAATTAATTGCCCTGTCCATGAGGAGGCGGCTGTGGGAAGGGGGGGGGGGGGGAGAAATGATAAAAGTAGCTATGACTTTTTTTTTATAACATAGAGATTTGGCAAAAAAAAGACCGGTTAACCGACTTTAAATGCATTTTATTTTTGGAATAATGTTCTCTAATCAAGCCAAACAAAACAACTCATTAGGGGCCTGCAATAATTAGCACAAATTTATCTATTTTTTCCGTTTTTAAATATTCTTTCGAGTCATGCGCCTTTTATGATATAAACAAATAATTCCTTGGGCCATTTGGTGGGTTGGCAACATCTTATGACCTCTGAATGATATCTGATATTTCTTGTTTGTTTGGCCAGAGAGGCTGAAAAGGGGAAGAGAGTCAATGGATAGAGAAGAACGAACACAAATTCGATATTTGCACAAACGTTGTTTAGATTCATTGGAAATCTCACTTTATTATTATTTTATTTGGTTGTTTAGACAATTAACGAAAATTGAAGGCAGTCAATAGCAGAAGGCAGGGCAGGGGTGTAGGCAAACAGAATATTTATCGTAAATGAGGGGGCAGTAATTGCAATGAATATTTACGATGGGCAAAGTGACAAGGAAACCCGTAAAGGCATGAGTGTTTTCTTATACTTTCTTAAATTAGAAATATCGGGTGATCAATCTAGAGGTATATTTTTTAAAATAAAAAATACTAAAATTCAAATCAAGTGTGGAATCTTTGTTGTTCTTTTGAAAGGTCATATTATTCCCTTTTTTTAATATAATTTGCCCGCACCTACACCTTAGGGTGGCCATTCTAGGGATCCAATTTTGGTTGACTCATTCGAGCATTTCGATCTGTATGGCGTCAATGACACACGTAATGTTGGCTGAATCGTAGCTGGTCGTCAGTATAAACTTTGGACTTTACGTAGCCCCAAAGAAAAAAGTCTAAAGGTGTGTTGTCATACGATCTAGGTGGCCAACTCAACGGTCTGAAACGTAAAATTAGTTGCTCTTGGAAATTACCTCTCAGTAGATCCATCTGTATGGCAAGTTGAAACCAAATGACATTAGGCCCCACGAAAATACACCCCAAACCAAATTAGGCCTTAAAATTGGGTCTAATTGTATTATGAAAATAGACCCCACGAAATTTACCCCAAACATATGATCAAAATAGGCCCCAAAAATTGTATTGGGGCCTAATACCGTAGCGGTAATTTTAAGGTATGCAAATACACTCCGAAAAAATGCCCCAAAATATCGAGTTGTTATTTATATAAAATTGGGGTCTATTTTCATTTTTGGGTTTGGGTTGTAATCTCCATTTTTGTGTTACAAAGTGAATGTAACAACATAGTACGAAAATAGGCCCCAAAACGTGTAGAAAATCTTTTGCGTACAGTTTCGGTTGTGTGTTAATATTTATATTTGACATATTCTCTTTTTATTTTTAATAGTTTCTACGTGAATTTTAAATGCAAAGCCATAAACCAGATTTACTATTTTGCGGTACTGGTCTTGCTGTCGTGCCTTCGTACAAGATATTATACAAGTTTATAATTAAGTTACCTCTTAACTTAAATTAAAAAAGTATATAATTTTCAATAAGAAGCCAATGCTTCCTTTATTTCGCCGAAGGAAATTAGAGCCCAAAAATATTAAGCGTGGCCCTAAAATATATCGAAATGAAATTGGACCCCAAAATGCGATCATAGGCCCCAAAATTTTTATGAAATTATGCCCTAAAATTTTTATGGGTCTATAATCATACAAACATTTGGGTTCTAATTGCATTATGAAAATATACCCCAAAAAATATATGAAATTAGACCCCAAAAACGATAAAATTTTGTGTGGCTGTTTTCCATATTTTTTTTGGGGCCTAATTTCATTTTTACTTTAGGATGTATTTTCGTGGGGCCTTATGGCATACCGGCATCAATACATAGGGTTGATTTTGTGTTCACACTACCGAATAATATTTGACAGTTTTTGTTTGTTCAAACACATGTCAAGTGATGTCAAATAGAAGTTTGTGGAAACATGTTTGACGTGAAAAAATATTTGACTAAAAAAATATTTCATCAAACTGGCAAAAACTAGAAATTCATTTTTTGTCAACCTTTTGAAACCAATAATGCAGGAAGAAGAAAATTTACTGATTTTGTGCTGTGGAGCAGCATCTTTGATTGTCTTGGAAGAGGAGGAAAAGGCAAAGAAGGCAATGGGTTCGGTAGTGGGTACTAAGTTGGAAAAACGAATGATGCGCAAAGTCGTGAAAAGAACTGCGTACAGGAATACCAGTTTTCTATGAAAACTTTTTGCGCATGAACGCAGCAGAGTTTGACTATTTGGTAAGAACTAGAATAAGATGTAGATTATTACAATTTGTTAGAAATATTTTGTGTAGCTAAAATTAGTTGCCCCGCTAATTACAAAGAAGGCGACACAATTTCGTGATTCAATTTCAGCCTCCGAACGTTTAGCTGTTACACGGACAGCACTGATTTTATCAGCTGCCATTTCTTATTGTTTGCCTTACAATAATTTTGCAAGATCAAATAGATATTTGCCGAAAATAGAGGACAATTTTGGTGGTCGGGTGGTCACACTGTGTTCACATGGGCAAATTTTTTGTTTGCTGGCAATTATTTTTGTTTCCCCGAAATCAGCGGTTTTGTTGTTTGCCACTCAAAAATAGTTTGTGGTCAAATTGCGGCAAAGAAATATTTGACGTTTTTCTTCAAGTATTTGTCCAGTGTAACCGTACCTTAAGTCTTTCCATGATGAAATGGTAAACATTAATGAAAAGAAAAAAATAAAGTTTGACACAGCACACGCGTAATCTGTGAAAACCCCATTGAAAAAAAATACCTCTCGATTGATCACCCGTTATATCGCACTTGTTAAACAAAAGGGCATTAGCTCTAAATTTAAAAAAATACTTTTCGTTAGAAAACTTTGCACAGTGGTTGTTGCTGTTGTAGCGGCACACACTGCCGGGATGACAGAGCTTGGCTGAAGAATTAATGCTTTGAGTCGATCCGGTGCATAAAACCGGCTATAATGGGTTAACCCTCTGTTATTCAGAAAATAAGAAAACATGGATCAGAAAGCTTCAGTTCCACTAGAAATAGATTGATTACCCGTTATAAGGCGCTTGTTAGACAAAAGGGTATTAGCTCGCACAGTGGTTGTTTTTGTAGCGGCATACACAGTCTAGAGGACAGACTTTGTTCGCAGATTTTCTGCTTCGGGTCGATCCGGTGCACAGAACCGGCTGTCGTGGGTCATCGCTATCACTGTAAATGCGATTAATGTTAACCTTCTGTTATTCAGAAGTTTAAAAAACATAAATCAGAAAGCTCCAGTTTTACCGGATATTATAACTTACACGTTTAATTTGTGCCTTTTAGAGTGGCAGAACCCTAAAATTGGGGCCTATAAAAAGACATAGACCGAAATGGTTCCATTTTATTGG
Organism: Hydrotaea diabolus; assembly: GCA_963513945.1. Classification (NCBI taxonomy): domain Eukaryota; kingdom Metazoa; phylum Arthropoda; class Insecta; order Diptera; family Muscidae; genus Hydrotaea; species Hydrotaea diabolus. The sequence goes on from OY740718.1 coordinate 161,898,725, forward strand.
GTATAGAATACATTGTGCATATTTTAAACAAGTACAAATGTATACACGCAGAGAAAAGATATGGTTACTGTATGGTCACGGCAACAACAGTATGTTCGCTACAGTAAAAGTATGGTCGTCGCAACCATAGTATTGTTTTTTGTATTTAATTTTGACAATAGTATGATTGCGGCAATATTAATATTGTTAAAATGTAAAAATAATATTGTTGCCAAATTTAAAAATGAAAATATGGTTGTAGCAACAATATAAATATGGTTAGTGGGACAAAAGTATTGTTTTCATGGCTTTTATGTTAACAATAACATGATTACGGCAATCATACCGACAAAACCTTATTTTTTTAATTTGACAATGTAATTTTTAAGAATCTTACCCAATAATAGTAATAATAATTAAATTTTTTTAAAAAAAACTACGGATTAGTATAACTAAAATATTATTACTCCTATTATTTCATACTTACTTAATAAAATTCTTTATTGTTGAATTAAACGTAATCCAGTCTTTACAAAAAAATTTGGGGATCATAGTATGGTTGTGCGTTAGTCATACTATGGTTGTGAGGATCATACTATGGTTGTACGTTAAACATACTATGGTTATGAGTATCATAATATGGTTGTGGGGATCATTGTATGGTTAAATGTGAATAATAATATGGTTGTGGGGATCATAGTATGGTTGTGTGTGAATAATTCTATTGTTGTGAGGACCATAATATTGTTATGGGGATCATAGAATGGTTGTGTTTGAACCATACTATTGTTGTGATGATCATAATATTGTTGTACCACAACCGTATAACCAACAATAGTATGGTGCTCATCGAATATTGTTTCCCGAACCATACTTTTTTCTGCGTGTGCTGGCAACTAAAAGTATTTTCGACTGCCGTTGAAATATATGTTTTTGTTTCTTGAACGAAATGTTCAATAAGAACATGGCCTCAAATCTGGCTATGAACTAATTGTAATGCAATCTAAAATTATTTGCTTGATAAAAAATCTATTTTTGAATAACAACACCCAATCCTAATAAATAATTTTGGCGATCATAGTATGGTTGATTGAATAATACTATGGTTGTACGGATAATAGCATGGTTGCGTGTGAATCACACTATGGTTGTGAGGATCATACTATGGTTGTATAAGAAAAATACTATGGTTGTGAGGATCATAATATGGTTGTGACGATAATAGTATGGTTGAGTGTGAATCATATTATTGTTGAGAAGATCATAGTATGGTTGAGTGTAAATCATAATATTGTTGTGGAGATCATAATATGGTTGAGAGTGAATCAAACTATTGTTGTGAGGATCATAATATTGTTGTGGCACAACCATATACCCAACAATAGTATGATCCTCTTCGACTATTGTTACCCCAACCATACTTTTTTTCTGCGTGTAAGTTGACTACTACGTAGAGGTCTGAACATTTAACATTTTTCTAAATTGCATTAAATCACATTTTAATTAATTTTTTTTTTAAATTTAAAAGATATTTTGAATAATTATATAAAACAATAATAAAACTGCTGTCTAGCCATGCACTTGTTGTCATTGGTCATAGTCAATTGGGATTATTTTCTCCCCGCCCCCACCCGATAAGTTATCACTCAGCCAGACCTGGAACAAGTTAGTTGGTAGATTGCTCATATGCGTTCAAGTTATTGGCAAAATGTTGATAAATACTTAAGAAATTTCTAACAGCAGCAACAACAGAGAAACGAATGTATAAACAACAAAGTAACGAATATTTTATTGTAGTTTTTGCGTTTCTATGCATAAACAACTCGAAAAACAAAAAATAAAAAAAAAAACAAACAGGCGCAGAAAACACGCAATTCAGACGAATGAGAAATTTTTACTAGCGTGCGGAAAAAGCAATTTTTTTTTTAAAAATTATGAAACAGATTTCGTTTTAGTGAATGTTGAATAGATTTTGAGTGACAGTGTTAAGAATCATTAAAATACAATACGTCATTATTTCATACCTTGGAATCCACCTGGATCGCCGACTCACCTGGAGAAGTCATATCGAAGCCAAGAAAACTCAACTGAAACTTAAGGTCCATCAACTTCACTGGCTCCCAAACGCGAACTCAAAACTAAGCCTTGAATATAAGGTCCTGCTATACAACAGTGCAATCAAACCTATCTGGTTATACGGTGCCCAGCTATGGGGCAAAGCAAGCTCGAGCAATCTCGACAAAATCCAAAGAGTCCAATCGAAGACATTGCGGCTTATTACCGGTGCCCCTTGGTATATGAGGAATGAAAACATCCACCGAGACTTGAAAATACCTCTCGTCAAAGAGGTAATTCAAAAAATCAATATAAAGCACAAACATAAGCTCCAACGTCATGATAACATAGTTGCTAGACAATTATTGTGCAGTCCAAGCTCTTTAAGACTTCGGAGAAACGAACGCCGTTTTCTAATCTGCACTTGTGCTTCATCCGTAACAGTAATCGCGAACACACGCGCCCGAAAGACTGTGTAGAATTCTTTTTTCTATGTCACGTGGCTTAAATGCTCTTATACGTGATTTTTAAAATAGACAATATAAATCGCGGACGAACACTCAAAAAAGACTGTGTGGAATCCTTTATTCTACGTCACGTGGCTTAAATGCTCTCATACGTGATCCTTAAAACAGTCAACACGAAAAACCTACAAAACCCAAATTACGTCGTCCACTCTGCTATTCTAGAGTTATCCGTTATACATACATAACTAGAGTTCTTCACTCTACATAATATCGCGAACACTCTGTAAATGACTGTAAGGGTCCTCTGGCCCTTTATCACGAGGTTTAAGCCAAACTAGGTTTAAAATTCTCAGACATGTGATCCATACCAGTTGCATACTATTTTGACCAAATTAATTAAAATTCCTGCCAATAAGCAGAGATCCACATTACAAGAAATCCATACTAGGATTCATTATTGAATTATACTTAAGATTCGTATACTTATTGTTAGGCTCCTTTGGAGCAGATTCAATAATTCAAATAAAGCTTATATAAAAAAAAAAATTATTTCAAAACGTTTGATTTCAAGGATATAGGCATACATCGTTTTCGAAACTATACAACAAAATCAACTTGTGGCGAACGCCTAAAAATTGTTATCCTCTTTACGAAAATCAACATGAATAGACGGGTTAAAGTCGACAATTATAATCCAAAAATGTGATTTTTTTTAAAAAAAAAGAGTGGCAAGAGTGAGTTGTATTTTCGTGGGCAATTGTGTGAAGAAAACTTGAAAAGTAAGGTTTACAACAGTAGTTCTCATTCGTTTGTGGAGAGCCTGGCCCTAAAGAGTTCGGTTTTAATTTCAACAATTGCAGCAAGGCTTTCTAAAGAGGGTTGTCACGGACCCGAAATCATGATAGAAGTAGTGTGCAGCCACGAAAATCAATGTCACTTTGCCATTTTGTTAAAAACTTGACTTCTATTTTAATATAGAAGCAAGAGATCTTGAGCCGGTTTAATCCCTGTTCAATGGGGAAAAAATTTAACGTGAGATAGTAGACATGTACGCTATTCCCCTCGAAATCAAAAATGTTGCTTCAATTGTGTCCAGTGTGACTTCAATTTCACAGATTTTTTTTATATGGAGTTTGACACATTTTCAAGCAAAAAGACGATCTTAGTAGCAGCCTTAAAAGAAAAAAAAAACAACGATGTACTTGACTCTTCAAAAAAATAAAGGAAATTAATTATTTTGTGGCCTTTTTAGTACTTAATTGGATAACTTACACCCTGTAGGTGGCGCACCAATTGTGCTACAATAAGAAATTCAAATAACTTTTGTTTAATCATTGTATTTATTTTATTTTTTTATTGTAAAGAAAATTCAATTTAATTTTATATGACTTATTGTGTTTAAAGATGATAGACCGTAAATGATCTGTACAAAAACATGTGGGGGAGCTTCAGAATTGGGGTACAATTGGCAGTTGAAAACAACACTTTTCATCAAAAAAAAAGAAACAAAAATTTGTTGTTGTAACAACAATATATTTATTTTGAAGTCTTGTTTGACTATGGGGGATCTGCTTCGATATCCGGGTAAAGGAAACGCGCCATTTGAACTGGATGCGTCCACAGAGACCGGGGGGTCAGCAGAGTGGGCTTGGCCGGACAATTGAAGAGGTGCAGTACATCATGTGGTCCCTGATGGCAGGCGGGATAGATGTCCGGAACGTTAGCATCAATTCGTGTCCAGTAAGAATTGAGGCGGCTGCACCATCCAGGTCTCAGCTGCGCCAGAACCACGCGCCTCTGCCGAGGTAGTACCTTCTCCTCAGGTGAAATCTCCGGGGGATGTTCCCCTAGCACTACATTCACACGGTAGCTGGATACTGCTGCTGCGACATCATCGGCGTGAATGTTGTTCAAACCTGCCTGATAGTTTCGATGATCTAAAGGTTCTCTCTTATACCGCCGGACCTCTCTCTCTAGATCATGAAGATCGTACCTGATCTGCCTGGGTGGAGGCATCCTGTTCAAGAGATGGTGGTTACGATGACTGCTGCGAAAACCCCCTAGCAGGTACTGCTTAGACAACAGGAAATTGTATCTGCGCACGGTAAGGACCTTCGTCTCCTCATGTAGATGGTCCTCAGAGGACATAAGTTGATGTTCTAAGGGCCGCATTCTGGCAAGTCTGAATTTTCTTCCACTGCGTCGTACTCGCGTTCGCCGACCATACAGCTGCTGCGTAGTTTGCTACAGACCGACCGATCGCTTTGTAAGAGGTCAACAAGGTTTCTTTGTCGGCTCCCCAAGTACTGCCGGTAAGTGACTTGAGGACCTTGTTCCTACTTTTGAGTTTATCGCAGATAGCTGTAGCATGTGCAGAGGATCTAAAAAGGCTGTCCAATGTGACCCCAAGGATTTTGGGGTAGTTGGTGGTCAGGATGTTGACGTCATCGACTTTCACATTGAGTGACAACCGCACCTCTGCGGTCCAAGCAGTAAACAGTGTGGCTGATGATTTGGAGGCGGATATTTTCATATTCCTCGCAGTGAAGAAACGTGCTAAGTCAGTGAGGTAATAGTTGATTTTCTCGCAAATGTCATCCACTTTAGGTCCTGACGCCAGAATTGAGCAATCGTCAGCGTACGACACAATTTCAACGCCGTCTGGTGGTGCAGGAATTTTAGAGGTAGAGGTTAAACAGAGCCGGGGATAAAACTCCACCCTGGGGAACTCCTTGTTTAACTCTACGGGGCTTCGACTTTCTGTCTCTAAATTCTACATATGACTGGCGCCCACACATATAGTTTACGATCCAACGTTTCAAACTGGGCGGAAGGGACGTTTCTTCAATGTCCTCGAACAAAGTGGCATGATTGACCGTGTCGAAGGCTTTTGTAAGGTCAAGAGCCACGAGGACCGTCCTGTCGTTAGGCTTGTTCTGGTTAAGGCCGCGACTTATACGTGTGGTGATGGCGTGTAAAGCAGTTGTTGTGCTGCTTGCGGAATCCATGCTGATGATCAGCACTAGGAAAGTGTTCGATCAGGCTGGGGAGGAGCAGTGCTTCAAGCGTCTTTGCTACTGGAGAAAGCAAGGAGATCGGCCTGTACGAATCTCCTTTACTTGCGTCTTTGCCTGGCTTCAGTAGCGGGACCACTCGGCCCATTTTCCAGGCATCGGGAACTTCGTGAGTGGCTAGCGACAGATTGAGCACTTTGGCCATGTATTCTACTCCCGGGGTATTCAAGTGCTTTAACATCAGCATTGAGATTCCGTCCGGACCCAGCGCCTTTGTTGACCTTGCGCTGCTGATGACATGGGCAACTTCGCCAACGGTAAATTGTGGTGGAGCCTCTTCGACTCGGAGAGCGCGGATTCGACGCAATACTCTCCTTTTCGCCTTATCACTCTCTGGGTGCTCAATAAAAAGCCGGTTAAAATAACACGCGCACCGCTTCGGATCTGTCACTGTTCTATCACCGAACGTGACAGCTGTCCGATCATCCTTCCTTACAGCGTTAGAGAGTGATTTGACCGTTGTCCACAACTTACCAATTCCGGAACTCAAGTTGCACTGCTTTAAGTGGTCTAGCCATTTGTTCCGCTTATATTTGTTGACCAACCTACTGATCTGGGAGTTGAGATCCCTAATTCTAGGGTCAGTAGGGTTGGAGCGACGAATGTCATCACGCTCGTCTGCGAGTCCCGCTGCCTCTGCTGGGAAGTTTGGTCGTACTTCGGGTATTCGACCAGCAGGGATATGGCGAGCGGCTGCTGCGTTAATGATGGCCCGGAACTTTTTCTCGGCTACCCGAACGTCCGACGGAATAGCTAGATTATTAAAGCTGCGGTTGGTGGCTTCTCTGAAGGCCTCCCAATCAGTCTTTTTTTGATTGAGAAACGTACGGCGTTCAGAGGTTATGAAATCGGGTGGTCTATTTATGGAAAGAATTATGGAAGGTGGTCCGATCCTAGTGAGATGACGGGTTGCCAGGTGACGTCGTTTGATCAGGCCAGACGATGCCAAAGTGATGTCTGGCGAGCTATGGCAATCGCCCATAATCCGCGTGGGGGCGTCCTCATTCACTGTGCAGAACGTAGAGCTATCAATTTGCTCTGCCAAAGCTATGCCCCTCTGGTCGTTGTCTAGGAGAGAATGTCACAGTTCGTGGTGAGCATTAAAGTCTCCTAGGACCAAGCGGTTATTGCCTTGTAGCAAATTGCTAATGTCTGGCAGATAACGCGGGGCACAGCTACTAACCGGCGGGATGTATACGTTGTACAGCTCTATTTCGGCAGTTCCAGACTTGACTGCTACCCCCATACATTCCATGTATGGGTCTCTAGAATCAAGAATTTGTATTTCTTTTGGCTGTAATTTTCACAGTTTTCATCCGATTTTTATAAATTATAATTAACATTCAAGAGGCATTCCTTACAATTAGTACTGCTCATTATTTAAGTGAATCGGAATACCGAAGATTAAGGCAAATTAATGAAAAACGTCAGAAAAATGTATTATTGAATGAATTTTCACGATAACTCGAAATCTATACGAGATGGATTAAAATGGACATTTAATTCGAATTCAGGAGATCATGTTACATAGGGTTCAGCTGGTTTCGTCCAAAGGAGGATTTTGTTGCAGAACAGTGTTATTAATGATGATAAGTAAAACTTCATCATAACCAGAAACGGGGTGTTTTATATAAAACAATTTGATTATTACTGACTAAGCCAATTAAGCAAATTTTATTTGTCTGTAAAAATCATCCATTATTATTTACACTTTTTCCTCCTAACAACTCCCCCCCCCCCTCTATGAGTAATTCAATTGTGTAGGCAAACAGTTTTTGGCCTCTTAACTAAAATTTTAATGTACAGGGTGGTGCCTTATGAATATTGCTACAGTGTATGGAATTTATTTTTCTTTTAATCGTGTTAAAGCTCATTCAATATTATTAAATATAGCTTAATAAGTTTTAAAAATAATAATAATATTTAAATGCAACCCCCTCCCCCACTGCTCGTTAATGCATGTGCGGCCTTTACCAAGAAGTTCTTCATTACTCTTGGAGAGTTGAGACAGAAATAGCCGCAATTGTTTTTCGAATGGGATTGCTTTAGATCATTTAAATTTGTTGGTTTTCCTTTGTAGACTTCGTGTTTGTCATAACCCCACAAGAAAAAGTCAGGTGCAGTAAGGGGGCCAACGGAATGTGGAGTTTATGTGGATATCAGTTTATTGGGAAATTTTCGTCGCAATTCTCTCATAACAGACCGGGCTATGTAAGGAGTTGCGCCATCTTTTAGAAACCACACAGAGTTGAAAGAAATTCTCATTCGGCGTAATTCTGGATAGAAAAACTCTCTCAACGTGCTCAAGTACCGGCCTCCAGTAACCGTAACGGTGTGACTGTTTTATAAGAAGAAGTAGGGCCCGACAATGCAGAGGGATGAAACTGCTTACCACACTGTGAAACGAAGTGTCAATTCCGTATCATGAAGTATCTGGGAGTTTCCAACTATATTCGCACTCTATACTCGACAATTTTGTGTGCTTATGTTGCCGTTTAAATCGAACTGGGTCTCGTCAGATGTGAAAAGACAGTGCAACATGTTTCCGTCCTCTTTAACCATTTGAAGCATCTTCTGACAAAATTTTAAGCGAATTGCTGCGTTCAGTTTGTTGGTGATTTGAATTTTATATGGGAATAAGTCCAAATCTTTGTGCATAATTGACTGCAATGACTGTCTCCTTAAACCCATTTGAGCAGATAAGCTTCTTGTTAAAGCTCTTGGATTGTTTTGTATGACAGCAGCTACAGCAGCGATTGTTTCCTCCGTCCGAACTAAAGGCTTTCGATGGTAATTACGTCTGTTGACTGTTCAAAAAAAAAAAAAAAATATTAACAAGTCTCATTATGGTGCATCTGCTCGAAGGATTGCCGCCAAACTTGTGCCTATACTCTCTTTGAACCGAAACTACTGACTCCAGTTCGTAAGAGCGGCGGACCATCCGAATTCTTGTTTCAGTGTCCCAGTTATCCTTTTTTGTTAAATCTAAAAATCAATCTGCAAAATAAATAAAAATTAACCAGGCTTTCATCAGCCACCCTGTATGTGGATTTTTAGATCCAAAAATTTTCTTCTGAAGGTTTGAATATTTATACCGATACTACAGTTCCAATAACTGAAAATTACAAAGCACCAACTAACACTCGGTTGTACTAATGGAATACTCGAGGTGCATGTAACCTTTATCATTCCGGTGCCAAAAAAAATCGATTGTGGCAGCGAATCTCTTCCCTGCGTGCATGATTCATTTTGAGCTACTTATATTTAACTAAAGTTTAATTAGACCACATCGTTTCGTGCTTTCATATTTTTTCTCTCCCGATTTTACGAACAGCCGGTCTAAAAACCATATTTTAAGTCCAAACTTCTTCATATTTAGCACTCTACAATACGAGCGAGTAACCTACGGCAAACACTACAGAATTGTATTGGTCCTTGATAGAGCCCCCCCCCCCCCCCTTACGAAGGTCCTTTCTCATCACAGGTCCAGCCCCTCTAAATGCCACATTTTAAAACTCGTCTATCTCAATTAAGCATAGTGCGTGTTTACATTTGGCCCCCACATACCAACCTTGCTCCAATTGTAAAAAGATGTGCGATGTTTTCGACCCCGTGCGAGTTAAGCATTTTTCAATGTCTCGATGTAATTTTAGTCGTCTAAAGGGAACATTTTTGTTTTTAAGGCTAGTTTCACCAATTTTCAATCCCAAGCAGTACAAAAATATATATACGGCGGTTCGGAAAGTTCTTAGCCTACCAATGAAAGAGAATAGTTAGTTTTTCAAAAATATTTTTATTTTTCAATATAATCTCCTGAAACTTCAATACACTTAGTCCAACGCTTATCTAGCAATTCTATCCCTTGATTAAAATAGTTTTCCTCAAGGTCTTCAAAATAGTGGTTTACAACTGTTATTGCATCTTCATTTGAGGTAAAACGCTTGCCAGCAAGAATTTTTTTTAGATTTGGGAACAGGAAAAAAAATCACTGGGAGCTAAATCAGGAGAATAAGGTGGGTGGTCAAGCAACTCGTACTTTAATTCGTTGATTTTAGCCATTGTTAAAACACTCTTGTGCGCTGGTGCGTTGTCTTGATGAAAAATTATTTTTTTGTGTTGTAAGCCAGGACGTTTTTCTCGAATTTGTACATTTAATTGATCTAAAAGGTTGCAATAGTACTCTGAATTTATTGTTTTACCCTTTTGCAGATAGTCAATCAATAAAATACCTTTGAAGTCCCAAAAAACCGTTGCCATAACCTTACCAGCCGATTGAATTGTTTTTGCCTTCTTTGGGGCACTTAATCCAGCTTCAGTCCATTGTTTGGATTGTTCTTTTGTCTCTGGAGTATAGTGGTGGATCCATGTCTCATCAACAGTTATGAAACGACGCTTAAAATCCATTTTATTTCGCTGAAAACGATACAAACAAGCTTGAGAAATGTTCATTCTTATGCGTTTTTGGTCGACTGTTAACAAGTGCGGCACCCATCTTGCAGAAAGCTTTTTCATCTGTAGTTCTTCATGCAAAATTAAATGGACTCGATCATTTGAGATGCCCATGATATTAGCTATTTCACGCACTTTTATTCGTCGATCATTTAATACCATATCATGCACTTTGGCTACAATTTCTGTTGTTGTTGCTGTTTTTGGACGTCCACTACGTGGTTTATCTTCAATGCTTGTACGACCACGTTTAAATTCAGCAACCCAATTTTTTACTGTTGCATATGAAGGAACACTTTCACCTAACACATTCACCATATCATTATGAATTTCTTGTCCCGATAAACCTTTTTTATGTAAATATTTAATGACACAACGCATTTCTAATTTTTCCATTGTAAAAAAATGGCGGATGCGTGTTTTGTGAACACCTGTTTCTATATGAAGGAGTTGCCAGATCGAAACAAAATTTAACATGTGTTCATAGCAGAGATGGAAGTTTCCAAAACACTTAACTTTTTCTGTTTATACCGCGCTTTTTGTGCTAGGCTAAGAAGTTTCCGAACCGCCGTAAGCCAATGTAATTGTAGTAAGTTTTAAGCCGAAAATTTCTCTATAAGTTTTTCATTCACATTTACAGTGCAAACCAATTGTGAGCAAATTTGGCAGGCAGCAAATGAAACTGAACGATCAAAAAGTTTTATTTTTGCTCATTTCAACAGTAAAATTTATAAAAATTGTTTGTTATTATGAAAATAAATTTAGATTTAGGATCTCGAAGTCTTTTCTAACAAAATTTTAGTTTTTTCTCTTTCAACAGTGATTTTATAAAATTTTGAAAAGAAATTTGGATTCAGGATCCCGTAGTCTTTTCTAACAAAAATTAAGTTTTTCCCCTTTCAACAGCAAATTTTATAAAAATTATTCGTAGTGAACATGTTTTAAAAATAAATTTGTCTTCATTGTCTCGAAGTCTTTTATAAGAATATGGAGAAAGTATATTTTCCAAAATTACTTGCTTAGTATTGTTTTGCAAAGTGTATGGCCTCTTATAGGCATTCTCTCCTCCACTTCTTCTCCGCTTCTTACGTAATTTCCTTGTGCAATTAAATTCAAATTTTGTATACAATTGTATAAATTTAGGCAGACATTGTATTTACTTTGCTAGTATTTATTTATATTATTTTAAATATAAACTCTGGGCGCACCAACTAGAGTGCCCGTCCAATGGTAGCACCCGCTAGAGTTCACATACACCGAACACCACAAGACCAAAGTCGATCTGTCTATCGTTTCTCTTCTTCTACAAAAGTACGTACGTACGTGCGTGCGTTCATTCTGAGATCATCGATAGAGTTAGATAAGCTGTTCTTTTGTTGTTGTTGTTTTTTAATATAAACTAAAGATGTTTAAAGTAGAACCAGCCGAAGGCACAGAGGCGGAGGGAGGAGAAAAAAAGCAAATCAAAAATTGTCTTCGAATTCAAACACAATTTTGTACAAACATAGTTTTGCACAAACATTTGTTATGGGTTATACTTTTGGTGGTTTTGGCTAACTAAGACTTGATGGCAAAACCGCAATATTTAAGTCATTTCTTAACAAAAAAGTGCCGATATAATTCTGCCTTAGGCGTAAAAGCCTGTTGACCGAATACCATATATAAAAAAACGTCGTTAAGTTTGGCCAGGCCAAACCTTTAATTCCCTCCACCGCTACTTAGGCGCAAAAAGGTTGGTCATAGGACATTTTGACCCATTAGTCCGTTCCTTATCTCAGCCAACACTTTAAAATGAGTATATTTAGATTCGTAACAAAATTTCTCTTAATTTTAGTACTTATTATATGTCCATTAGGTAGCAATCGATATTCTGCCATCGATTTTTGATAGCTTTTTTTGGCATAAGGAAACAAAAGTTCCACTACGACATACAAAAATCAAACCAAATCAAAATCAAACCTGAAAAATTAAAGTTGAGAAAACGTCAAAAAATTGATATTTGGGCGCCTCGAAAATGATATTTTTGATATGTCGTAGTGGAAAACCTTTTTTCATGCCAAAAGCTATCGAAATATCGATGGCACAATATAGACAATTGTTTGTCCTTACAAATCGACCCACCCTAAAGTCTAAATTGACTATTAATCGTCCGTTTGGCGTGATGTTTTTTTTGGGTCACACGAGCCCAAAAGTCCCGCAACTATAACCTTTTTTAAGGTATTTAGTGCGTCCCAACGAACAGTACCGACATTTTAACCATTGTTTGTCCACCACAAATTATGATTTTTAAACAAATACTCAAAAAGTTGACTTTTTACCGAGGTACCTTTAGTCCCTTAAACGGAAATTTTTTTCTTTGTGGGCCGATTTCGGTCATTTACAATTCCAAACAGCTTATGACCATAAGCCACCATCATGCAAAATTTTAGGATCCTAGTTTGATTCGTTTGACCGCTATCGTGTTTTTATCAGACACGTGTAGAGAAGGGTGGTTCAACCATAATGAACGGTGTTAATTGTAAGTCAAACCTTAACCTAAAGTTTTTGCCCACTTAATTTGAAGTTTCTTTTAGTGTTTGACAAAACCGAGCATTCAAAGGTTCAAAATTGAGCAGCACTTTAAAAAAAATAGTTGTTCGTAATTTTTCTGGTCAGCATAATCGACCAAATGTGTCCACAATCGGGAGAATTGTGCGCGAACTTTGGCAAACCGGAACTGTAGGAAATGTGAAAACCCCTGTGCATGTGTTGCAAACGGAATGACATACCATTCACCCTTCGGTGGAGGCTTTAATAAAGATTTAGAAGGTTAGAAAGGCAATAACCGCTAAAACAATGCCACGCCCATTTCGAGCAAAGCCGCCACAATTTAAAAATGAAAATTTGAGTAAAATCATTTGGAAAATTGTCGCTTTGTCTGGCATGCAATACAAAACTCAAAATTTAAAATGTACCCATTACAATATCAAAATATGGCTTGACTTATGTGGAGTCAATATGCTACAAAAGAACCCCTCCAGAAAAATCAATGTTTTCTATACACATGACATTATTTGAAACAGTTCTTTAAGGAGAATAATTCTATACAACGTTCAAAGATGACATATTTTTTTTTTGAATTGCCACGGTCTTGCACAAAATTAACGATGTGGGTACTTTCGGCATTTTATTCTATTGTCCGACCTACTCAGTGGGACTTTCCTGTTTTTGTAGCTTTGTATGAAACAAGCAAGCGTGTCGTGAAGATTTAAATTTCAAAGGCAAAAAATAGCAACCCACCAGCGATCAAAGCAATTTGAAAACAAATGTTGCAATTGTTTAAAAAAATGCCGGTGTTCGTTGCTTGGTGTTACTGGTTATCACCTTTTGTTAGCCAAATGCTGACAGGTTAATTTGTGCCAATTAATATCTTTGTCTATAAATTAAGTCAACGGATAAACCAAGTTTTAAAAACGAAACTACACGCACAAAAAAAAGTATGGTTGAGGTAACAAAATTCGAAGAGCATCATACTATTGTTGGTTATATGTTTGTGGCACAACAATATTATGATCATCACAACAATAGTATGGTTCACACACAACCATACTATGATCCCCATAACAATATTATGGTCCTCACAACAATAGGATTATTCACACTCACAACCATACTATGATCCCCAAAACCATATTATTATTCACACTCAACCATACTATGATCCCCACAACCATACTATAATCTTCACAACCAAAGAATGTTTCACATACAACCATAATGTGCATGATCCTCACAACCATAGTATGACTTACATACAATCATGCTATGATCCCCAAATTTTTTTGTAAAGATTGGGTTAAGTTGTTATTCAACAATAGAGATTTTTATTAAATAAGTTATGTAAAAATACATTAATCTCTTTATAAAGGGAGTGATTTATTTATTTAACAGTAGAAACAATTCATTTATTAAAAATAGTTCAGTTATACTAACCCGTAGTTTGTTTTGAAAAAATTTTATTTTATATATAGAAACTACTATTATTGCGTAAATTAAGATTTTCCTGTATGATTGCCGTAATCATGTTATTGTTAACATAAAAGCCATGAAACAATACTTTTGTTCCACCAACCATATTTATATTGTTGCTACAACCCTATTTTTATTTTTTTTTAATTTGGCAACAATGCTTTTGATACATTTCAACAATATTAATTTTGCCGCAATCATACTAATGTCAAAATTAAATTCAAACAACAATGCTAAGGTTGCGACAACCATACTTTTATTGCAGAGAACATACTATTGTTGCCGTGACCATATAGTAACCATATTTTTTCTCTGTGTGTATGTAAAAGTTTGAAATGTAGAATTTTGAAATTGAGTCAGTCAAGTCAAGCAATGATTAACGCTTTAAAATTTTCCCGCTAATTCCTTAACAGGATGTTGAGGGAATTGTTTATGTATGATCGGATCGTTCTAACAAGCAAACGCCAAAACAATGTTATACCCTGCATCACACTGTAGAACAGGGTACTCGTACTATTGTTGAACCATAGTCGTTGTTGTTGCCTTGCCGTTGTTGCTGTTTATGTTGTTGTGAATGGCTGGGGCCGTTACAAATTTAATCGAAATAAGCAAAACCCATATCGTCATCTTCAGTTTCAGAATCACCAACTGCATCGACTTAACGATGGATGTCCGTCCGTTCATTTGTTGTCCATGTAATGTATGTGATCAAACTACAGGACGCAAATAAAGTCCCATCCTTATGAACCAATAACGGATATTGGTTCCTTCCACACATACCGCACTTTTTCGACAAAAGAGTATTAACTCAAAAATTTTAGATTTTAATTAGAGACTACGAGGCATGCTATTTATATTTCGGGTCCGGCAATAAAAACACAATAATTTATCATTGGAAATGGTTTTTATTGTTTTTCAAAATATTCTCCTTAAATATCAATACACTTTTGCATGCGCAGAAACCAATTTTCGAAGCACTGGAAAAAAAATGGAGGAAAAACCACTCCGATTGAGACACCTCCAAAACATGATTTCTGAACGCTTCAACAGCGGGCATTGAATAACGTTGACCACGCATTTTTTTCTTGATGCTAGGGAATAAGAAGAAGTCATTGGGTGCCAAATCTGGGATGTACGGTGGATGGCCCCTCAATTCGACATCTTGAGTAGTCAAATAGCTCATCGTTTCAGCTGATGAGTGAGAGCTCGCATTGGTCAAATAGCTTATCGTTTTAGCTGATGAGTGAGAGCTCGCATTGTCGTGATGCAAAATGATCCGTCTTATCTTTTTATTTTGCCTCATTTCTTCAAACACTGTTGGCAAACAGATGGTTGTATACCACTCAGAATTGACTGACCTACGTTCCACTAAATGCACTGTGATAACATGGCCGGTAATACCGAAAAAAAACGTTTCGATGTCATTTGCTTCGATGTACTTCTTCCACGAACAACTTTTGTTGGATTTGGCTCATCTTGAAAGACCCATACAGTCTATTGCTGTTTTGTTTCGGGTGCATATGCATAGATCCATGATTCGTCACCTGTGACAATGTTATACACTGCCTTTGAGCTACCGCAGTTATTCTTTTTCAACATCTCTTCGCACCAATCCATACGAGCCGTTTTTTGAGCATTCGTCAAATTATGTGGGATCCAACGAGAACAAATCTTTATTCACGGCCAAATGAACATGCAATATCTTATTGATGCTTGTCATGCTAATGCCCAAGGATGCCTCAATCTCACGGTATATCACCTGTCGGTCTTGCTTAATTAGTGACCGAAGTTGTACGTCCTTCACGTTATACGTCCTTCATCCTGGAGCAAGCGGTGTTCGAGACTGAACTCTTGGTACCAGCGATTAACAGTGGTTTATGATGGTGCTTCATCACCAAAAGTCAAAACAAGTTGATTTAAACAGTCTTGTTTTGATAACCCAAGCCGAAAATCGCAAAAAAATCATCGCACGAAAATGTTCATGGAATAATTCCATTTTTTGATTGAGATGTATTTTTCAACACACTGTAAACAAAACAATTCGCCCTCAAATGACGAAACGTTCTGAGTGAACGTATGCTAAAAAAGGTCAAAGTTTCTAATGGAAGTTCCAGTTTGTATCTGGGAACACTAGTATCCTCAGGAATTTAAATAGCAACCCTCGTATTTCTTTAACAAATGTACTCTAAAACATTAAGAGTGTCATGTAGATTTTCTCATCCAATTAATGGAAATAGCGATGGTAATTTTCTATAGTAGGGAGAAATGAGTGTTCAAAATCAAACACCGACATTCCGGTTTTAATATTCAAACCCGACAGCTGGTTTCTCAAAAATAGGTAAAACCCGACATGGCGGTTTAGCCGGTTTTTTGCTGAAAATTCATACAAAAATTAATAATTTCTTCTACGGAATACGTAACTAGTATTTGAGCTAGACCTTACCTTAAGGGTAGCGATCTACTTAGAATCACCAGTTGATGCGATTTAACGATATATGCCTGTCTGTCCCTCCGCCTGTCTGCTGTCTATCTAAAGCTTGTTATCAAACTTCACGATCCCGATCATCATGAAATTTAGTAAAAGTAAGTTTTTTGGACCAAGGACAGAAACTATATAAATTGAAGTAAAGCTGTTAAGATTTAGATATAGCTTTATATTAGCTTCATATGTTAAGCCGGTTTTATGTTTTTATACCCTCCACCATACAATGGAGGAAATAATAATTGAAATAATCATCGGAGACCCAACAAAGTATATATATTCTTGATCGTCGTAATTCTAAGACGACCTAGCCATGTTGTCCGGCTGTCCGTCTGTTGAAAACAAGATAGAGCCTGCATTAAAACCGCTAGGGAGCTGAAATTCGGCAAAAACATGTGCAGTTAACCTAACATGGTTGGTATTTAAAATGGGCTATATAGCTCTACGGGAAGTTGGTGTTGGAGACCCTCAACCTAAACTATAACTCATAAAAATTAGTTTTTTATTTGGAAATATCCGTCCAGTTTCTTGAGCAAATCACTGAAATTTTGCAAATAATGATCTCTATATAGGCGCAATCATCTATGTAAAGATGGTTTAGATTGGGCCACCATTTCTTGTACCTCCCATACAAACGGCCTAATGGGCCTTGAGAAATAATATGACAACAACTCAACACAAACTTGACCTATCGAAATGAAATTTTAACATAAAGATTTCTATATACAACTCACTTCTACGCTGAATTCGGTTGAGATCGGAACAGATCTACTGGTACCTCCCACACTAACGGTCTCATGGGCCTTGAAAAATAATATGACAATAACTCACCACACACTTGACCTATCGAGACGAAATTTTCGGCATAAGGATTAATATATAGAACAGACTTTTGCGCTAAATTTGGCTAAGATCGGAAAGGCCCTACTGGTACCTCCCACACAAACGGTCTCATGAGCCTTGAAAAATAATATGACAATAACTCACTACAAACTTGACCTATCGAGATGAAATTTTCTACGTAAAGATTTTTGTATAGAACACACCTCGGTGCGAAATTCTGTTGAGATCGGGCTTTGAGAAATAATATGACGATAACTCACCACAAGCTTGACCTATCGAAATGAAATTTTGCACATAAAGGTTTCTATATGTGACGCGAAAGGGACCTAAGGTTAAAAACCAGTTTTATTCAGGAGAGCCATTTTAAAGATTTAAATACGTGTATCTTTGGTGTACCATCACTTTCATAAAACGCGCTCCTCTCTGGGAGGGAACCCTTTTGGGGCATGGGAACGGTCTCATTCGATGCTCAGATGTTGTCCACATCAAAAAAAATTGATTTTTTTTACCCTTAAGTCCCTTTCTCTATGCTCTGTCACATATAGAACACACTTTCGCACCAAATTTGGTTTTATTTGGGAATCTGCACAGCCAAACTTAACATTTTTTACATGTTAGCTTTAGAAGCTTTACATTACTTCCAATCTTAATGAAATTTGACACACGCAAGCTTTTTTAACCAAGGACGTGCGCTTTGAAATTGGAACAAATCTAAACAATTTAATCATGTCGATATTTGAAGGGACCTCATTTTGGCACCCTAGGGGCCTGTGAGCTATGAGTCCAGACTTCAAAGCTATGAGTCCAGACTTCGAATCGCAGAATTAATGTCATTTTCGAAATCGTGACGAAAAATGTTTGTTGTGTTTCAATACCCATAAGCCTATACTTGAAAGAGACCCATTTTTGGACACCTTTAGGCAAGTCCGAGCGCAAAACTAGGCCAAATCTGAAATCTGGGTACATGCTTAGATTTGTAAGAAAATTTCACTGTTTCTGGATACCCATATGTCTCCGAGCCTTACGGGATGGATTTTAGGCCCCAGAGCACACAGACCACGTCCATAGGCTCATCAAATAAATCTTAAAAATGATGAGTACTCGGATTTTTCATAAAATTCCACTGTTTCCAAGTACCCAGGGCTCATATACCACGTACATAGGCCAAGGCGTCCAATTCAGCCAAATCGTACAACTAACTCCACTGTTTTTGACACATTTCAAAAGGACACACTGTTCAAAAGGACACATTTTCGTCGCCCTAGAACCTTACCCCCTGGATCGAGGACTTAAAATTAATCGAATTGTAAAATTAATATGATATTTGGATCCGCGTTTATAGTTCAAGGAGGCCGAATGTGGGATCCAAGCGCCCAATTCTTAAATATAGGCACATATTTTGAAAATATTACTGATTCTAGATACCCGCACGCAGAAAAAAAGTATGGTAACAATATTCGAAGAGGACAATACTATTGTTGGGTGTATGGTTGTGGAACAACAATATTATGATTCTCACAATAATAGTATGGTTCAAATACAACCATTCTATAATCCTCACAACCATACTTTGATCCTTACAACAATAATATGATTCACACGTAACCATACTATGATCCGCACAACCATAGCATGATTCACACTCAACCATACTATGATCTCCGCAACCATATTATGATCTCCATAACCATAGTATGTTTCACATACAACCATAGTATGATTCACACGTAAACATGTTATGATCCCTACAACCATAGTATGATCACATACAATTATACTATGATCCCCAAATTATTTAATAGAATTGGCTTAAGTTGTCAACAACAGATTTGAGTTATGAAAGTATTTAAAAATACATTCAAAGTAATAGAAGTGATTTATTTAGCAATAGAAAAAATCAGTTTAGAAAAACGTAAGCGTTTTTTATTAAAAATATTTTAGTTAAACAAACCCAAAGCAGTTTGTTTAAAAAATTATAATTTCCACATAAAAAGTACTATTTTTGCGTTAGATCCGTAACAAAAACATTGTTCAACAAAGCATTTTTAAATGACAAAAAATTGCAATCATACAGTATGATTGGCGTAATCATACTATTGTTAACATAAAACCCAAAAAACAATACTTTTGTCGCACCAACCATATTTGTATTGTTGCTACAACCATATATTCATTATAAAATTTGGCAATAATACTATTGTTACATTTCAAAAATATTAATATTGCGGCAATCATACTTTTGTCAAAATTAAATTCAATAAACAATACTATGGTTGCGACGAACATAATTTTATTGCGGAGAACATATTATTATTGCCATGACCATGTTTTTTCTTTGCGTGCGTATGTCCCCGAACATTAGGGGGCGGTTTTGGGCCCTAGGGCTTGACCCCATTGGTCAAGCCTTCGAATTTAGCCAAATGGAAAAATGAATCTCATATTCAGATTCGTCACAAAAGTCTCCTGTTTTTTAGTGCCTATATGTCCATGTTCGAAGGGAGAAAATTTTCGGCGAACTACACGTATGGGCCCTGAGACTACTTCCGCTGGTCAAGACCTCAAATTTAGTCTAATGGAAAAATAAATCTCTTATTCAGATTTGTCGTAAACTTCCACTGATTCTTAGTACCAATATGTTTATGTTTAAAGAGACCAATTTTTCGTCGCCATAGGGACCCAAGCCCCAAGGCTTCAAAAACCAAATCTTAATATAGATACATTTTTAGTTTTCTTTACATTTATTCGGTCTTTTCTCATTATTATGACTTGAACAGTTTTTATTCTGGTTCGAGACCTCTTGTTGTTTCTTTTTCAAAATCAACTAAAAATTGGTGAAATGTATTGGCGATGGTTGCCAGGCAGACTGACAGAAAATGAGGCTTTTACAAAAAAAACTCTCAAAATTGTACCAAACTCTTTGTGACCAAACACGAGGGCTGCTATATATATTTCTGGCCTAATAATGAAAACGCGAATATTTTTAATCAAAAATGGTTTTATTGTTTTTCAAAGTATCCTCCAATAATTTAAACACTTTTATGATTTAAACACTTTTGCATGCGCTCAAACCAATTGTCGAAGCACTTTTCCACTCCGATTGAGACACCTCCAAAACATAGATTTTGAACGCTTCAACGGCATCTTCTGGCGACGAAAGTCGTTGACCACGCATTTATTTCTTGAAGTGCGGGAATAAAAATAAGTAATTGGGTGCCAAGTCAGGGCTGTACGGCGGATGACCTATCAATTCGACGTTTCGGCCGTTCAAAAAGGCGCTGGTTTGAGCCGATGTGTGAAATCTCGCATTGTCATGGTGCACAATGATTCGTTTTCTCATGTTTGTTTTACAAATTTCTTCGAAGACTTCAGGCAAACAAATTGTAGTGTAGCACTCAGAATTGATCGTCCTACGTTCCTCAAGCGGAACAGTCGCCTCATGACCAGTTTTGCCGAAGAAACAGGCGATCACATGCTTCGAAGTGCATCTTCCACGAACAACTTTCGTTGGATTTGGCTCGTCTTCGAAGACTCACACGGTCGATTGCTGTTTTGTTTCGGGCTCATAAGCATAGATCCATGATTCATCACCTGTGACGATCTTTGAAAGACCGCGATCGTATTTTTTCAAAATTTCTTTGCACCAATCGACACGAGCCTTTTTTTGAGCGATTGTCAAATTGTTCGGTATCCAACGAGAACAAACCTTTTTACAGCCAGGTGTTCATGCAATACGAATGTATGTACCACTCAGAATTGACCACTCTGAATCAGTGTACCACTCAGAATTGACTGTCCTACGTTGCTCAAGCGGAACAGTCGCCTCATGACCAGTTTTGCCGAAGAAACAGGCGATCACATGCTTCGAAGTGAATCTTCCACGAACAACTTTCGTTGGATTTGGCTCGTCTTCGAGGACCCACACGGTCGATTGCTGTTTTATTTCGGGCTCATACGCATAGATCCATGATTCGTCACCTGTGATGATCTTATAAATGCTTTTTGAAGCACCGCGATCGTATTTTTTAAAAATTTCTTTGCACCAATCGACCCGAGCCTTTTTTTTTGAGCGCTTGACAAATTGTGCGGCATCAAACGAGAACAAACCTTTTTTACGGCCAGGTCATACAATATCAAATTTATGCTGATGGAAGTAATGACCAAGGATGCCTCTATATCACGGTAGGTCACATGACGATCTTTCATTCTCAAATCGCGCACGGCATCAATGTTCTCTGGCACAACGGGCGTTTTTGGACGACCTTCGTCTTTGAGCGAGCGTCGGCCACGACTGAATATGTGACAGCGCATAGAGAAAGGGACCTAAGGGTAAAAAAAAATCAATTTTCACTTTTTTTAATGGGGACAACATCTGAGCATCGAATGAGACCGATCTCATGCCCCAAAAGTGTTCCCTCCCAGAGATATGCGCGTATTATGAAAGTGATGGTACACCAAAGATACACGTATTTAAATCTTTAAAATGGCTCTCCCTTTTTACCCTTAGGTACCTTTCTATTTTGCGCGTCACATATATTAAACCTGTTTTTCACAGTTCTATAGGATGGTGCTTCATCGCCATACAAAAATTGAAGTTCATTGATGCACTCTTGTCGTGATAATCCACGTCGAAAGTTGTGAAAAATTATCGCACGAAAATGTTCAGGAGTTGATTCGGCTCTTTTTGCTTTGATTTTTTCAAGTCGCTGCAAAGAACACAAATGATGGTCGTACGTCAAAACGTTCTAAGTACGTTTATGCTAAAAAAAATTCAAACTTTCCAAAGGAAATGCCAGATGGCGCCAGAAATATATATAGCAACCCTCGTATTTCTATAAATGATATTCCTGATTTTATTTTGATATAAATATCAGTTAGTTTTCGCATTAAAACAAGTGATTTGTCGTAATACTCAGAGTCATGCAGGGGTTTTATTTGAAAAATCTAAAAGACCGGTAGGGCTTTTCAATTCAAAAAGATCTTGTGTGAGACAAAACTGATATTTCCCTGTTTCTACAGCGACACCTCTCAGGCCAAAGAGAAGACAGGTTGTCTATACAAACATTTTGTCTTTAACGAAGTGAGACATCATTGATTTATTAAAGGAAAGAAAGGCCGTCGAGTCTTCCTATAAAGACATTTTTGCGTCTCAGAATCTGATCAATGCCATACAGACACATTTTCTATTCGGAGTATGTGTTTGTTTTGAAAATCACGTACTCTCCTAGAAAACGATGTGTTTTTTGACATAAACAAATCAATAAAAGTATAAAAAAAAATAAAATATTTTGATCAATTATTGAATATTTTGTTCGTGTTTTTTTTTGTTAAAAGTTCTATGCCGTTTTTTTGTGCTTGTGCCGAAATGAATCCATTTATGGGAGGCAATATTTCATCACCAGAGGGTTTCAATTTGGACCGCATCGATTGTGGCGTGACAGCGCCAATTTTCGGCAGCTGATACTGGCGGGGAATAGAGTAAACAATGAATTCGTGTGCATGTTGGTGTATTCGTATGTGTAGGGTGACCTCTTAAGCATATTAATTAGTTTTTAATTTTTCTTCATTTAGTTCGCTGCAAAAAAAAGTGACATCAGTTTTAGAGACTGGGTTTGTGTTTGCTCACGTTTAGTGTTCGATGATATCGGTGTGCTGAGCGTTTTCCTATCCCGAAAAGTAATACGAGTATTAATTATTACTTCTGTACGAGACGAGAAATATGCATGTTTGTTTGTCGTCGAACAATAAGGGGTTTTCAAAAATAAATACGTTAATTTTAATTGTCTTTATTAATGGTTCAAATTGGCCAAAATTGGCAGCGCTGGCCAAGTCGCTGATGGTGGGTGGTTGGCAGAAGGTTAACATGGCACGGCATAATAAATGACTTCTCAGGTGCTAAAATTAATGTTTCATGTCATCCATATTTGCTCTTCTTACGTGCTCCATTCACAAACGATGTTGGTTTGATTGTCACAAAAAAAAAAATACACAAAGTTAGAAAAAAAATTAAACATCAAAGAGCGTTTATACTGTCCGACAAAATAATACTTGGTGTGCTTTAAAGTTTCTCTGTGCCAATATCAATAGATCGCAGAAAAAGTGAGTTTTTGGGTCCGCAACATGGATTGTAAAGGCTTAAGCTTTGAATTTATTAAATTTGAAAACTGTTACATAGACATAATAAAATCTACATCACTTGCTGTTAACCATTTTCCAAAAATGCAAAATTGCTTGCATTGGATCCTTGCACTCGTTTAGGCCTTTATTAAACCAAAATAATCACTCATCATATTAATCGAAAATTCTGATGAAAGTACGAAAGTTACCTAACGAAATGAGGTAGGACCCCGAAATACCAAAAAAGTTTTTAAAAACTTTGACAATTTTTAATTAAAACCCTTTTGTTGAACAAGTGAAATATGATTATCGATTGTTTGTTGAGAAACCATGGCCTAACATAAGATCCTTAGTAAAGAAATTATCAAATCCTTTATTGGAATTGTTGTTGGATCTTTGGGTCCTTGTTGCCCAATAAGCGTCCCACTACGGTCCCTACACACATTCTCTAAAGGATGTAGGCACTCGAAGCTAGTCAAATTTCGTTAATATTTGAAATATGCTTTAAATTCGGGTTAGGTCCTACTCGTATAGGCCCTACAATAGAGCGCCCATAATACAAAAAGTGTTATTTTTTCCGCTTCCCACTCATTTTCTAGTATTTTCTCTTACACAATTGTTGACCTAGCTATGACCCTTCATGGTGTTTTCAGAGGTCAAACTTAAAATTTGAGTCAAAATTTTTTCAAATGTAAATTAGTAATTTTATTTATAAACGTAACGAACTGGACGGTTTTCATCCGATTAAAAATATTTTTGCACTGATATTATTTTTGATGCCCCATATACTAGAAAATGAGCGGGGAGCGGAAAGAATAACACTTTTTCATTTTTCTATGTATTTCATGGGCGCTCTACTACCCTACAATCTAAACAAATACGATCATATTTTATATTTTCAAATTAAAGCAAATTTTAATACGAATCTAAGGTGCGTCAGTAAAATCAGCCCGAAGTTAGGGTTTAGACACATAAGGTCGAGCAGATGGTCCTTAAATATGGGCATATAAGTAATAAAATTATGTGGATTCAGTTTTCCTGGCCGGCATGTTCCCAATTAACACGTACTACGCTTTGTTTTAGCAAGATCACAGTAAGCGAAAAGACCTCAAATCGAGAGGATCTTTTGTATGGATTCTATTCGAAAACTCTGAGCGATATGGTCCTTACCAGGGGTGTGGAGTTTGGCTAAAATGGAATGACTCCGCTCCGTCTCCACCGTCGGCACTTCAAGAAACTCCGGAATTCGGTTCCACAAAATTTGTATTACATTTTTTCATTTCGTCAAATTTAAAATTTTGACCAAAGTTGCGAACTGTTTTTTTCACTTCTGCTCCGACTCCGGTTAAATTTTTTCAGTTAGGTTTTTGAAACCCCTTGGTTGGGCTATACATTTAACCAAATTAAAAAACGAATGTCTTAATTAAAATTATGAGAAAATGTCATTGTTTTTGTTAAAACTGGTTGTGGGAGCTATATCTAAATCTGAACCGATTTTCCTTAATTTTAACAGCGTTCGTCCTTGACCAAAAAAACTTATTTGTGCCAAACTTCATGAAGATTGGGCGGGATGGGCCCCAGGAAAAATCACCTAAATAAACACCTAGCAAATAGAAATGGGCCCCAAAATTAGATCGCTAAACAACAACAGACCATTTTTAAATTTTTTTATGGCCAAATTGATTTTTTTTGGAGGGCATTTTAATTGTAATGTTTGATATCTGCGAAAATAATCCCCATAATAATTGTTTGGGGTTCATGCCATATTTTCATATTTTGGGGGGGGGGAATTTCATTTTCGACATTTTTGAATACAGGGTAGATGTTTCTAGGACCGATTTTCATCCAACTTTAGTTTTGCCAAATGAAAATTCTCCCCAATTCGAGAAACGAATTCGAGAAACACATATCTTATTTTTAAAGTCAAACAAATATGTAAATATTTTTTTCTCTAATTTTTAATAATAATTCCTTTTTTATTATAATAATTTCGTAATGCAGTAATTGTGCGGATTTATATTTAAATAAAAGTTAAATTTAAATTAATAGAATAATAAGTATTAGATATTTTTCCAGGGTACATGTAGTCAAACACAAACTTGCATATTATCTTGTAAGGAACCGAGGCAATACGAAGGTTGCTATACGAGTATATATTTCGCTGACAAAACCAGTGTTCCCAGATGCAAACTGGATCTTTAATTGGAAACTTTGACATTTTTTAGCATACGTTCACTCAGAACGTTTTGTCATTTGAGGGCGAATTATTTTCTTTACAGTGTGTTGAAAAATTCATCTGAGTCCAAAAATAGAATTTTCCCGTGAACATTTTCATGCGATGATTTGTTACGATTTTCGGCGTGAGTTATCGAGACAAGAGTGTTTAAATCAACTTGTTGCTGTTGCGACATTTGGCAATGAAGCACCATCAAAAACCAATGTTAATCGCTGGTACCAAGAGTTCAGTCATGGACGCCGTTCGCTCCAGAATGAATTTCGTGAAAGACGTCCAACTTTGGTCACTTTGCCAGAAACCATCGATGCTGCGCGTGAACTGATTAAGCAAGACCGACATGTGACATACCGTGAGATTGAGACCTCCTTGGGAATTAGTATGACAAGCATTAATAAGATATTGCATGTTCATTTGGCCGTGAAAAAAATTTGTTCTCGTTGGATCCTACATAATTTGACGAATGCTCCAAAAAAGGCTCGTATGGATTGATGCAAAGAAATGTTGAAAAAGTACTAAATAGGGACATAAATACTGTTACAACATTGAACACATCCATTTTAATAGTAGAACTGAAAATACCCCGTTAATGTCATATGGGCTTTGAAAGCTAACCTCAATAGCGTTAGTCTGTAACGGGATTTTAAAATTGTTCAACTTTCATTATTTTCAAAACGCTCCGGCCACTAGGGATTAGCCGCATGTTCGTCTACCGATGCATAAAACTGTTTGAGGAGACTGGAGATGTAAAGACCGCCAGCGCACAGTGGGAAAATTACGAAAAAAATTGGAAATAATTCGGCCATTTCGTTTGTAATGGTCCGATTTAAATGAAAATTTACATTGACCTTCTTGAAGTGTTACTGAGCTTAAGTTTTGAATTTCATGCATCTGTGTTTAACAGGTGCTGCACAGTGGGCCCTCAAAGTTGGTCACCTCGAGTTAAAATTTTCTTTTTCAAGCCGCCAAAAGCGTATTTGTGGTCCGATCGTAATAATTTTTTCTTTAGTGAAATCTGCTGGACAAACCCAACCAAAAATGTTATTACAAATTTTTTCATATCTCGTACAATAAAAAAAATATCGGGACTTAAAGTTTTTTTTTCGAAAAATTTGCTTTGGATTTTCTGGGATTATTTTATTTTTGGGAATCAGTTTTAGGTGAATCGGGGAAAATTTAATCCTGGTTTAAAGAAAACACTTTGGTTAATGTTTTAAAAAAAGAATTGTAGCAAAATCACCAATAATATGAAAATGCCAGCTGTTCAAAGTCAACTATTGCGAAAAAAGTGGGATTTTGAGTGTTTTACGGCGAAAAGGTACCTTTACTCTTATGTCAATAACTTTAATGTTTCTTAAGTAACATACAAAAAATTTGCATTTATTTCAAAGAAAACTTTATGCTTAATACAAATAATAAGCAATTGTGACCCTAGTCGGTACTTTTCTTGCTCCAGGCGTCTCCAAATATGGGCATTTTTTTCAAAAAAAATTGAGTTTGAGCTCAAATAAAAAAAATCGCCACATTGCTGGCCCAATTTGGTGCTATAAGTCAGTTAACTACATATGTTTTCTAAAATCCCAAGCAAAGAAATTTTGCGGGAGGCCATTTCTAGGACAAAAAAAATGAGTTTTTGTTAAAAAATCCCATTTCTGGGATTTTGTTTTCCCCTGTGTCAAATTTTAGAAAAGTGGCAACTCCAATTTTTTTTTTGAATAAGTTTTTCATTTTGTCACAAAAATATTGATACTACGTAAAAAAATCAGGTTTATATCTCCAACCAGCAAAATTTTACAGTGGTCTGAAATATTGACTTTTTTTGCTACCTTCACAAAAAAAAATTTTTTTCTCGTTTTTATCAATTATTATTCAACATATATCTGGTAAAACTAGAGGTAATTACCTTTCCATTGGTATATAAAAAGTATATCCTTTTACCTACACTTATAACAGCACGTGCGCTGGAATAAGACCCCTTTGAGTAAAATATTAATTTTTTTGGTAAATAGCAATTTCATTTTGTGAGAGATCAATGTTGTTGCATTTAAAAAAATCAAATTTACACATTTCCAATCGCAAAAAAGTAATTTAATTGTTGCAGATAGAAAATTTGAATAAAAAGATGCTATTGACTTCATTTTTTGTGAAAAACTTTTTTTTTAAATAAATTAACATTTAAATAAATCTTATAATTAAAAAACATTAAACTTAAATGATTTTATTCCACGTCCAGCATATCTAATAAATCAGAAAATTCTTCTTCGTCTCCATGCGTCATTTCGTGGTACGAAGTCAACTTACTTCTCATGGAGGATAAAAAAGGATCTGAAGATAATAATAAACTATTAAGTAAGTCTTCGTTTTGTGCTATTCTTGAGCATTTTCTTGTGGAAAATTGTTGAACATATCTGAAGTCTCGATTTCTAGCTTCTTGTGGTTCTTCAGTTAACTCGCCTATAGGGAGAAGGTGAGACTCGATTATTTGTTTCCCATGGAACAGGACTCTGTGTATAGTTGGCGTTAGATCTTTCCAGGGATAGAGATCAGCAAGCATTTTTAAAATTCGTTCGGCGTAAACTCCAAATTTATCGGAATTAATCTTTTGTTTGGAATTCAGAGCTAAAAGCAATATATTAACCATTCGAATCAACTCCTTATTGATTCCAGTTATTTCTGCAGCTGTATTATAGTCTGCGAAGAATCTTCTGGCAGTGTTTCCATCATTTGTATTCCCAAAGTTCGAGCGTGGTTTAGAAATATTTAGGCCAGTTTGTTGTTTAAATGCATCTTGAATTCTTTTTTTTTTCACTTGCTCTCATTTCATGCATTTCTTTGTTAGCTCGAATGTTTTTCCTTTCATTTCCTGGTATAGATTTATACTTAATGTCATAAGCAAGGTTTAGAAAGTGTTCTAGAAACCTGATTCGAGCATGTAACGGTGCTATTCCAAACTCAAGGGTATCTTCATTGACTACTGAATTATTCGAAGCGTTTGAAAAATTAACTTTGCTTTTATTGCAAATGAAACACTTCCAGCTAGATTTGTTTCCTGTAATATCGTTTGCGGCTTTTCCATCTACCATTGTCAGGAACATTTTAAAAGATATTGTAATAGAATACCTGTCGAATTTAAATGCAAAATCTTCTAATCTCGAAATATCATCTTTTAATTTGTCTGTGATGGCTTTAGTTAAATCACTCGTTTCTTTATGATATACGAAGGAGATTGGTCTGCAATAAATTTTGGAGCCAGGTGTTGGATTACGCCATATTGCTTCAGTAGGGTTTGATTTTCTGCGCGAAGTTGAAGGTAAGGTAGAGTCTAAATTTAACCTCAGAGGAACCAAAGATGCCATGAATACGCTCTTGAATTCGATCTGGGTAGATTGGCTATCAGAGCATTGTTTGTATTCCGAAAGTGCTGACAAACCATCACATCCCCACTTGCATATTAATTGAAGATGGCTGTTGTTGATTTTTTTTAGTTGTTCCTCATTCAATGTTGTTATTATCCTACTGGCAGTATTTTGGAGAAGTAGTTCCAAACTAACGCTGCCGGCCTTTTCTGTAATTATCACTGGGTTTGGCAAAATTTCCATTTTTCGTTCCTTTATTCGGTTGTATGCGGGAAACATGTCACATCCTTTATCAAGCAGCATTCTTCTTAAATGAGTGTACTTGTTCTTACTCAATCCCAATTCGATGATTAAAGCTAATGCTTCTTCCTCGCTAAAACCAGGACATGGTGTTGCAATACTTCTTTCAATGCGTTGGAGCCGCCTTGGTGATGCTTCCGTTAACACGTCTGCAATTCTTTTTGCGCTAGATGGCCGATTTTCCACCGTCAGTAATTCCTTGAATGTATCACAAATCTTTGAAGGTGAATGATTTGCCATCTCAGCCGACAACCGTTGTTTCTTTGCCTTTGGACATAGATCGTCGTATTCCTTAGTAGGAGCACCCACTAAAGCAGGGACAGTTTTAAATTCAATTATACTGTCGAGCCACTCAGTTGGTAATCTTGAATAATTCCTGTGATACTTCTCCATGAGCCGGTCAAATTTTTTCAAAAAATTTAATACTTTGCTGCTTTCGTTAGATTGTGTTATCTCGCTATATGTTGACTCTATGCACTCTATTAAATATGCTACTCTGTTCTCCATTTTCCGAAGTTTGGTGTTTTTTAACAATTCAACAAGTTCTTGAACAAGGAGTGTTATCGTCATGGCGGATTAATTTGTTATGATAAACCCATACAAAATCGGCGGTTCTTATATCAATGAGTAATACTTACAGGTAATCACAATAATATCCGCAATTAATACTTGACTAAAATACCAGGTATTCCCCAAAAATACATTTATAACAATGAATTTTTATGTACCCAGGTACATTCGCCTAAAATGTTGCACAATATTCCGGACATAGGGGACAGGTATTCCCCCAAAACATATAAGAATGAATGTTTAGGTACCTAGATCCATACTATACAATACTACCCATTTTCCGTTTTTACACAATAGGTAAACAATAATGGTAAAAATATATATTTTTGCTATTTATGGATAGGTACGAGAATTTTTAAAATTGGTATTCTTACCTATAAAATTCATACTTTACTCAAAGGGGTCTTATTCCAGCGCACGTGCTGTTATAAGTGTAGGTAAAAGGATATACTTTTTATATACCAATGGAAAGGTAATTACCTCTAGTTTTAACAGATTATAAAAAAGAATGCAATTAACTCAATATGTTGAATAATAATTGATAAAAACGAGAAAAAAATTTTTTTTGTGAAGGTAGCAAAAAAAGTCAATATTTCAGACCACTGTAAAATTTTGCTGGTTGGAGATATAAACCTGATTTTTTTACGTAGTATCAATATTTTTGTGACAAAATGAAAAACTTATTCAAAAAAAAAATTGGAGTTGCCACTTTTCTAAAATTTGACACAGGGGAAAACAAAATCCCAGAAATGGGATTTTTTAACAAAAACACATTTTTTTTGTCCTAGAAATGGCCTCCCGCAAAATTTCTTTGCTTGGGATTTTAGAAAACATATGTAGTTAACTGACTTATAGCACCAAATTGGGCCAGCAATGTGGCGATTTTTTTTATTTGAGCTCAAACTCAATTTTTTTTGAAAAAAATGCCCATATTTGGAGACGCCTGGAGCAAGAAAAGTACCGACTAGGGTCACAATTGCTTATTTATTTCTTTTATTTCTTTGAAATAAATGCAAATTTTTTGTATGTTACTTAAGAAACATTAAAGTTATTGACATAAGAGTAAAGGTACCTTTTCGCCGTAAAACACTCAAAATCCCACTTTTTTCGCAATAGTTGACTTTGAACAGCTGGCATTTTCATATTATTGGTGATTTTGCTACAATTCTTTTTTTAAAACATTAACCAAAGTGTTTTCTTTAAACCAGGATTAAATTTTCCCCGATTCACCTAAAACTGATTCCCAAAAATAAAATAATCCCAGAAAATCCAAAGCAAATTTTTCGAAAAAAAAACTTTAAGTCCCGATATTTTTTTTATTGTACGAGATATGAAAAAATTTGTAATAACATTTTTGGTTGGGTTTGTCCAGCAGATTTCACTAAAGAAAAAATTATTACGATCGGACCACAAATACGCTTTTGGCGGCTTGAAAAAGAAAATTTTAACTCGAGGTGACCAACTTTGAGGGCCCACTGTGCAGCACCTGTTAAACACAGATGCATGAAACTCAAAACTTAAGCTCAGTAACACTTCAAGAAGGTCAATGTAAATTTTCATTTAAATCGGACCATTACAAACGAAATGGCCGAATTATTTCCAATTTTTTTCGTAATTTTCCCACTGTGCAGCGCTCGGGCCGCCCACGCTCTGTTGAACACCGCATGTCATCAAAGCTGTTAAATCAAGAATTCACAGAAATCCGCTCCGAAAACAGAAAATCATGGCCCGTGAGATGAATATCGCGCAAAAGTCCATGAGTCGAATCATTAAAAAAGACTTGGGGCTTTCAAATGAAGTACCGGACATTTATTGGCTGCAAGTTTAAAAAAATAGGATTGAAAAATGCAAACGTCTTTTGGTGAAGCACGCTGATAACTTGGACAGAAAAATTTTGTTCACCGATGAAAACAATTTTACCGTTTGGGAAAAATTTAAGAACCAAAATGATAGAGTGTATGCGCGGCCATCTAAGGAAGCACCTGAACTTATCCCAAGGGTGGAAAAGGGGTCATCACCCAGCTTCAGTCATGGTTTGGTGGGGTGTCTCTTACGATGGGGTCACTGACCTGCATTTCTGCGAACAAGAAGTCAAAACATCGGCCAAAGTTTACCAAGAAACCGTTTTGGAAGCTGTTGTTAAGACTTTTAACAATTCCCTGTACCAAAACCAGCCATGGACTTTCCAGCAGGATTCTGCGCCGGCCCATAAGGCTAAAACGTCCCAGGTCTGGCTTCGAAACAATTTGCCAGCGTTCATTTCCTCTGAAGAATGGCTCTCAGGCAGCCCAGATTAGAACCCATTGGATTACAAATTGTGGACGGTTTTAGAGGAAAAGGTTTGTCACAAAAGATACCCCAACATTGGATCTTTGGTTCGAGCTGTGGCCAATTTTTCAATGGACGAGGTTCGTGCAGCTATTGACGATTGGCCAGTGCGACTTAAGGCGTGTGTAAAGACAAAAGGCGGACATTTCAAATAAGTAGATTCTTTTTGGATACAATATACATCAAAAAATATATTAAAGAATATTTGGTCCAAAAACATTCAGTACTTTTTATTTTACAGCATAAAACGTGTGTAACAGTATTTAGGTCCCTACTAAGTATAACTGCGGTAGCTCAAAGGCAGAGTATAACATTGTCACAGGTGAAGAATCATGGATCTATGCATATGAACTAAACAAAACAGCAATCGACCGTATGGTCTTTCAAGACGAGCCACATCCAACAAAAGTTGTTCGTGGAAGAAGAACATCGAATCAAAGGATTGTGTTGTTTTGCGATATAACCGGCCATGTTGCCACAGTGCCTTAAGTGGAACGTAGGACGGTCAATTCTGAGTGGTAAACAACCATCAGTTAGCCAACAGAGTTCGAAGAAATGAGGAAAGATAATAAGAGAAGATGGATCGCGACAATGCGAGCTCTCACTCATCAGCTGAAACGATGAGCTATTTGACCACTCATGATGTCGAACTAGTGGACCATCTACCGAACAGCCCTTATTTGGCACTCAATGATTTCTTATTATTCCCTAGCATCAAGAAAAAAATGCGTGGTCAACGTTTTTCATCGTCCGATGCAGCTTTTGAAGCGTTCAAAAACTAGGTTTTGGAGGTGTCTCAATCGGAGTGGAAAAGTGCTTCGAGCATTGGTTTGAGCGCATGCAAAAGTGTATTGATCTTAAAGAAGGTTATTTAAAAAAGAAAATAAAACCATTTCCAGTGATTAATTATTGTGTTTTCATTGCCGGGCCCGAAAGATAAAAAGGAACCCTCGTAACTTCCATATTTCTAAGGCAGTAGTGGAATTTTTTCGGGATTTTCTTCCAATAGCTACAACTTTGCAATAGCAATATTCCGATCGGTTTACCGAGTTCATCAAAAAAGTGCTTAATATCCACTTTGAACTGAAAAATGTAGGATGCGATAACTCAAAAAGTTAAGCCAAATTGGCAGAACGCACTGTGCCTATAATCAAGTTTTGGGATAGACTTTCAGCCGCCATTGACAGAACGTATGCCTGGAAAAGTGTGTTGCACTGTGCAATTTTTGTCCTTCAAATTAGAGTTTTTTCAATATATTCTAATTCTGTTACGCATTATGCAACACAAATTTTTTGTCTATTATGACATCTGGGAGAGAGCAAACGTTCTAATTCTCATTTAGTTTGTCTTGGGTGACACATGCAGTGCGTAAAATACCTGACTTTGTGGAGTCATCAAAAGTTGAAAAACAAAACAATAAAACAAATAAATAGAGGATAATTAATGATTGCATTGACAAGCCAAAATCGTTAAGGCGTAGAGCGAACATTAACTCAATACAATGTTTCAAAATGATGCATAATTTGTATTCAATTCCATTACAAAGCCAAAAACAAAAAACAAAAGTAATTGCATTTTGTTCATCATGTCACAACAACAGACATTTTGAGGACATTTGGCCAAAAATTATATAAGAAAAAATTAAAAATAAATTTCAATATAAACGTGTCGGTGTGCCTGATTGAATGAATGAATGAATGAATGAATGAATGGAAATTGAGTTGTCAATAAGAATAATTGATGTGGTTGTTTTTTTTTTAATGCGATCTTCGCAGTTCTTTATCTTTTTGTTGATACTCGTACTTCATGTGTCCTATAAATGTCTTTTAATTGTTAATTTATCATTCATTATCTTGAACATCCATACTTTTTTAAGTGTCGTTTTAGTTAGTCGTTCGGCACTTTTCTCACATCATTATTGTCAATTTTATTTATCTTTTGATAATTAATCGGCTCATTTCAAAACGGATGCACGTTCGTTTGCAAATATTTGAAGAACTTCCGTCCTTTTGTTTGTTTGTTGTGATAAACGAGGCCGGCTAATTGTCATTAACTGTAATTGTCGTTACATTTGAATGATTCACAGTGTAATGCAATTGTTTCTTAACATGGCCAACAAAGATCAACCATCAGAGAGTCTTCTAAACAATGCAATTGTTTCCCTTTTACCGAAATTCCAAAGAACAATAAAGTCTTCTAGGAAATCAGGTAGAAACCATTGATTTAACGTTTCAGTGGTATGAAGGGACCTACATACATTCTAGTGGTAGCCTTTGACCATAGTAAAACTACCTTCGTTGCTTGGGGCCTGAGGATGTTAAAGTAGCGTTCACCGAAACTGCAGTCACCTCTGGTTGCAACTGAAAGTCTTTCCGACTGCCTTTTGAATATCTTTTTAGTTTTTGTATGAACAAAATGTTCAAAGGTATAATGGTTTCGAATCTGACTATGAACTTAGCAAATAAAGGGAGTTTAAATTTTAATGGCCGATGTTTATTTTGAATAAAACACAAATTATTTAGGAAATTATTGTCATTTCTTTTTATTATGATAATATTGGTATGGTTCAATTATGTATGAAACAAAATATCGGCCAAATGGCCGCCGCGACCTTGGCGCACACCTCCATCCGATGTTCTAAATTTTCGAGGACGCTGAGGCATAATTGAGGTTCTATGCCGTTAATGTGCCGAATTACATCTCATCCTTTAACTCTTGAATTATTGCTGGCTTTCAAATAACCCCAAAGAAAGAAGGACAACGGTGTCAAATCACATGATCTTGGCGGCCAATTAATATCGCCACGACGTGAGATAACAAGACCATTAGCTAAATGGTGTGACAAGTGGCACCGTCCTGTTGAAACCACATATCGTCCACATCCATATCTTTCAATTCGGACTATAAAAAGTTCGTTTTCATCTCACGATAGCGAACACCATTCACAGTAACTTCCTGACCGGCCTCGTTTTGGAAAAAATACGGCCCAATGATTCCGCCAGCCCATAAACCGCACAAAACAGTCACTCTTTGTGGGTGCATTGTTTATTCGACAATCACTCTTGTATTATCGTTCGCCCAAATACTGTAATTCAGCTTATTAACGAATCCACTGAGGTCAAAATGTGCCTTATCACTGAAGATGATTTTCTTCGAAAATTGATCATCCCAGCCTGAATAACTTTAACGCGTTGCTCGCTTGTGTATCTTTCCATGGTTCAAATTAAGTTATTCTGAAATTGAGAAATATCAAATGAAATTTAGAAAAAAAAAACTTGACGTTTAGGTGTGGTTCACATTTAATGTCGGCCCTTAAAATTTAACCACCCTTTACAACATACATTTACTAAACAAATGTCGTCCCTAACCTACGACGAAACGTGCGTCTACCGTGGGTGTTGTTCGCTGACTTACTTCCTTCCCCATTTAACAAACAACAACTTGAAAAATATTTTCCACTTTATGTCGACAGCAGCCAAAGAATAAGTAGGTAGCAAACACGCTTCCACAAACCCCACAGTTCGACGACGAGTGTATAAAAGATGTAGAAGCAAAGAATGCTGCCCATAACGCAACACTGCAGGCTGTAGCAACAAGAGCTGCACGAGAGAAATTTCGGACAGTTGGAAGAGAGGAAAGGCGCATATTCTAACAAAAGAAACAATAATTCGAATTGAAAATTTCACGACAGTCCGGTCCTATGGAATGGATTGACCTGAAGAGCAGTTTTTCGGCCAATGCCTGTTACCCCGGCACTTAAAATTTTAATTGTGTGAGGAGATGGAGATGCACAGGAGTACATCTATCAAAAAGTCAAACTTCCGACTAGGGCCTTATAGGGTATGAACTCCTGCAGAGGAATATGGTAACGTTTTGAAGCCTGAATATTCTGTTAGAGTGACGACCCAGTGCCAATCATTGACGACGGCGTAGAATGTCAATAACCCGGCCAAGAAGAAGTCAACACAGGAATCGAGCACCTTAAGAATAATTAGGCTGCAGAAACCGATAGTTTACCGGCTGATCTGTTTAGGGTTGGAGGGGATCATTTGGTTTGCACCAACTCTTGTGTTCAGTTTGATTAATAGAAAGCATGCTTGATGACTGGAATCTCAGAGTATATAAATCTGTTAATAAAAAAAGGAGACCGTAAGATCAACCCCCAAATATGGGGGTTGATCTTATCGATGTTGGTCTTAAGACTCAAATCAACAACATTATTGGCCCGTATCAGTGTGGGTGTGTCTATTATAAAGCCGTCTTTGACAGCCCAATATGATCGAAGCTTTTTTGAACCATATCTGACTATCATTTCCACGCAAAAAAAAAAAAATCCGCAGTTAAAATAGAGAAGGACATCTCCCAACCATTCGATATGAAACAAGTAAAAACGTCGTTAAGTTCGTCCAGGCTGAACCACATACACCCTTCTCCGTTAATAATGCCCAAACAAACAAAAATACGTTTTTTGGGCCCTACCGGCCAATGCGTCCACCTCCTATTTCAGCCAAAACTTTAAAATTACTATATATTTGGATTCATAGCAACATTTGCTTTAATTTAAGTAGACATATTTACATATGTGAGAAAGGGACCTAAGTGTAAAAAAACATCTGAGCATCGACGATTCTAAGCGCAAATAGAAAGGGACCCAATCTTTAAAATGGCTTTCCTGAACAAAACTTTTCATGAACTTTTCACTTTTTTTTTGATGTGGACAACATCTGAGCATCGAATGAGACCGATCACATGCCCCAAAAGTGTGCCCTCCCAGAGATATGCGCGTTTTATGAAAGTGAAGTCGACGATTCTAAGCGCAAATAGAAAGGGACCTAATCTTTAAAATGGCTCTCCTGAACAAAACTGGTTTTTAACCTTAGGTCCCTTTCTATTTTGCGCGTCACATATTGACTTCAAATCGCCAAAAAGTCCAGTAACTATGCCTTTTTTGAGGTATTTAGTGCATCCCAACTTAACTATTTTCATTCCACAAAAAGTGTACTTTTTAATAGGTACCTTTAGTTTTTTAAAGGAAAACTTTGTTCCCTCTGTACCGATTTCGCCCATTTACATTCCAAACACTCTACAGCACGCCTATGGCGCTGATGTTGGGAGTTTTCGAGAGGAAGGTTCTTCGAATAATATATGAACCGCTTTGGTGTTATAGCGAATATCGACTGCGAATGAACAGGGAGCTGTATACCGACATCGAGAGTTTGAAGATGCACGCAATAGAGGCTGATCGTAGTTGCGGTAAAAATGGTCATGTGACGACTGTTCCGTTTGAGCAATGTAGGACGACCAATTCTGAGTGGTACACCACAATTTGTTTGCCTGAAGTCTTCGGAGAAATTCGAAAGACGAACAAGAGAAGACGAATCATTGTGCTCCATGACAATGCGAGCTCTCACACATAGGCTCAAACCAGCGCCTTTTTGACCGACCAAAACGTCCAATTGATGGGTCATTCGCCGTACAGCCCTGACTTGGCACCCAATGACTTATTTTTATTTCCGCACATCAAGAAAAAAATGCGTGGTCAACGATTTTCGTCGCTTCGACAATTAGTTTGAGCGCATGCAAAAGTGTAAAAATCATGCTGGAGAATACTTTAAAAAACTATAAAACTATTTCTGTGCGAAATTACGACAAGATCTAATTTTATACTTAAACCGGTAAGAAACTTTGTATGGGAGCTGTTGCAAAATATGCAGCGACGATTAAGTCCAATTTTGCTTAGCTTGGTGTTATTAATCACAATAAAATTTAGCGATTTCGATCAAGACGGGACCCCATGTTTGGCCTTCTATGTTGTAGGGTCTTAAGTATGAAGGGCCCTTCGACGTCAAAACCTGGACTGTTGTTGTCACATATTTTTGTAAACATTTTGAACATGCAAAACTGCCACCTTTTTAAACCATTGAGATTCAATGACTCCTTTAGGCAAAGATCCACACCTAACAGTGAAACGTAGCGGATTTAGGTCGACTCCAGCCCACGTTGGAAGGTGTACCAAATGTTCCGTGATTGCATAAGAATTGCTGCTAGTGCATTTACTCTTTTCGTTCCCCTGTCAACTGCATTTGGCTATTATTGGGTTATCTAACCCTGAAGCTTTTTTTTAATAAATGACAATCATTGTTACATTTTCTTATCATTGATAACTTATCTATGGCGTTTTTGTTTTGTATTCTTTGCTTTTTGTGCGGAATGCCAACTATTTATAGATACGATTGTTTTGTTAAGCTATTGTCCAAGTGCGACTGTGTTCCTGAGAAAATTATTCATTAGGGTGTTCGGTTTTGTTTTATTAAAAAAAAATCAATATATCGTTTATGGACTGGGGAAGACCCGCCAGCAGGGCAAGGTTAATCTCTGGTGGGGATTGTAAATGAATCATTAATGATATTCTCAATTAAACAGGGTTAAAACCAATATCAAATTAGCATAACAATATCTAATAAAACAATGTGATCAATTAACAGTTTCAGATCGTTTCATCGTAATATATTCAAATGATAATTGAATCGTTACTAATTATACCTGGAATGTTAAATCATTACATTTTCTATAGTCTATATAAGTAATATCGGTTTATTTAATTTCTATTGTTTTATGCTGGTTTAATTTCAGTCTGAATCGGTTTGTCACAAATGCAACGAAGTGATCTCACAACGCATCATTACTGCCCTGGGCAAGACATGGCATCCCGAGCATTTCGCCTGCAAGGACTGCCAGCAGCCCATCGAGGAGGCTACCTTTAATATTCAGGATGGTGAGCCGGTGTGCTCGAAATGTTTCCTCAAAAACTATTCTGGCACCTGCCAGGGATGTAGCAAACCAATTTTGGAGGTGTGTATAAAATAATTTCTAATTTTTCATTTCTATCTCCTCTTGGGAGAAGGGAATTGCGTTTTATTTTTTTTTTGTGAGTAAACAAAAAAAAACACAAGTTTTATTAATTACTGCCATTTAACCTTTCGCGTAAGATTACGTTTAAGTTTAATTGCATTAATTAAGAAATATAAAACAAAACTGACCAACCAACAGGAAAAAAGTGAACAAATTATCTTAATGGCATTTCAACAAAATACGAGAAATAAAACTGGCATACGAGTACAAACGGACAGACGAACGAGATGAGTTCATAGCCATTAAAAGGCATCACCATCATCATCAAGAAATAGCATCTCCATCATCATTGTCAGCATCACAGCATCATTTCATTAAAAAAAAAATATCATTTTAATCTGTGCACATTTGTTAAAACAATTAATTGGTAATTGCACGACGACACTTCCTAAACTACAAAAGAAAAAAAAGAAATGAAATAAAAATATGTATCAAGAATTTGAAAGTGAGATACTTTTTGCCACTCATAGAGAAAACAAATTTCCACTTGTAATACATTTACACTAGTTTACAGGGATTTACAGAAAAAATATGTGATTAGCTACACTGGTAACAATGAACTCCTGTAACGTAAAGCTTAATAAAAATATCTACGGATATTTTTGTTTAAGTCATGAAGGCGCCAAAATTTCTAGACATTTTTCTCTCATGCTAGAAACAATATTTTCATGGAAATTGTTCACTCATGCTAGTAAACGAATGTTTATCTCATGCTGAAAACAAAGTTTCTAAAGACATTTTACCTCTCTTATAGGTCAGGCCACAAGAAGAGTGACATAGTGGATCAGGAATTTTGACCTTTAGTCTAAAAATCGAAAGTTTTTGCCAATATATAAATATGTAGTAACAAATTTAATTAAATATTTTTCTGATTTATTTAAAATTGTATATCTCGAAAACGACTTGATAGAAAAACGACAAATATGTTAAATATTTCTGAAATTTTTAATATTGAAACTGCAACAAAATCTTGAGGAATTTAACTTTTATTTTTTGTACAGTTTTTTTTGGACCAACGGTCAAAATTACTGACCAACTATGTCACATTTCTCGTAGCCTGACTTATAGTAGAGACAAAATTTATATAAAAAAAATTTATGCTGGAGACAAATTTCCTAAATTTATGTTTGTCTCATGGTGCAGGTATATTTTTACAAATGTTTGTTCTCATTTTGAAGATAAATTGTGTATCGTTAGTTTTGTCGCATAATAGAGACAACATTTCTATAAACATATTTCTCTCATGCTGCAGACATACTTTCTATACAATTTTTTCTTTTATGCTGGAGACACTAATTCAATAGAAATTGTTCTCTCTTGCTGGAGACAAAATTTTTACAGAAATTTTTAAACTATTATGACTTTTTACGTTGATTCTCAAAAAGCAAGGTCTCGAACCAGAATAAAAAAACTGTTCAAGTTATGATAACGATAACGAAAAAACCATTTTTGATCTATGCTGGTGAACAAGTTTGCTTTAAAAAATTCAAAGAAAATATAGTTTTTAACAATCTCTTTGTCTAAGAAAATCTTCATTAAGCATTTCACCTGTGTTTGCTATATTTTTCTTATGGTGGAGGTACAATTTTATAAAAAATTGTTCTCATTTTGAAGACAAATTTTATATTGTTACTTTTGTCGTATTTTTGCCTCATGGTGGAGAAAAACTTTCTATACAAAATTTTCTTTTATGCTGGAGACATTATTTTAATAGAAATTGTTCTCTAATGCTGGAGACAACATTTCTACAGGAATTTTTTAACTATTGACTTTTTACGTTGATTTTGAAAAAGCAACATTAAAGGTCTCGAACCAGAATAAAAAACTGTTCAAGTCATGAAATTTATAAAAATCGAATAAACCGAGTAAATAAATAAAAACGAAAAAACAATTTTTGATCTATGCTGGTGAACAAATTTATTGAAATGGGAACATTTTATATCCAAACACTTCTAAAAATATATTCTTTTTAAAAAAATCAAAAGAAAATATAGTTTCTAAAAATCTCTTAAAACTGAACTTTGTCTAAGAAAATTTTCATTAAGCATTTTGTCTTCAAAAATACTTCTAAAACACAAAACTTTGTCTCCAAAAATTTCTGTATAAGTTTAATTTTCCAAAAGTGTAGTTGTAAAATGTTTTCGCGGAATATTTCTATGAAAAAGTAACCTGCGGAAATTTCTTATAGAAAATGTTTCATTCAATTTTCCCCCAAAAATATTCTAAAATTATTTTTGTTCAAAAAATTATTTGAAAATTTCAATACGAGGGTTGCTGTTTATACTTCGGGTCCGGCAATAAAAACACAATAATTTATCATTGAAATTGTTTTTCAAAATATTCTCCTTTAAGATCAATACACTTTTGCATGCGCACAACCAATTTTCGAAGCACTCTTTTCACTCCGATTGAGACACCTCCAAAACATGATTTTTCAACGCTTCCACAGCTGCTTCGGGCGATGAAAAACGTTGACCGAGCATTTTTTTCTTGATGCTAGGGAATAAGAAGAAGTCATTGGGTGCGAAATCAGGGCTGTACAGTGGATGGTCCATCAACTCGACATCTTGAGTGGTCAAAGAGCTCATCGTTCAGCTGATGTGTGAGAGCTCGTATTGTCGTGATGAAAAAGATCCGTCTTCTCTTATTATCTTTCCTCCTTTCTTCGAACAGATAATTGTATAACACTCAGAATTGACCATTCTACGTTCCACTTAAGGCACTGTGGCAACATGTGCCTTGCTTCGATGTACTTCTTCCACGAACAACTTTTGTAAGATTTGGCTCGTCTTAAAAGACCCATACGGTCGACTGCTGTTATGTTTAGGGTTCATGTGCTTAGATCCAAGATTCGTCGCCTGTGCTAATGTTATACACTACCTTTGAGCTACCGCTGTTATACTTTTTCAACATTTCTTTGCACCAATATATACCAGCCATTTTTTAAGCATTCGTCAATTATGTGGGATCCAACGAGAACAACTTTTTTTCACGGCCAAATGAACATGCAATATCTTATTAATGTTTGTCATGATAATGCCCAAGGATGCCTCAATCGCACGGTATGTCACATGTCGGTCTTGCTTAATCAGTTCACGCACAGCATCAATGGTTTCTGACCAAAGTGACCGAAGTTCGACGTCCTTTTCGAAATTCATCCTGCAGCGAACGGCGTCCGAGACTGAACTCTCGGCACCGGCGATTAACAGTGGTTTTTGATGGTGCTTCATCGCCAAAAGTTGAAACAATTTTATTTATACACTCTTGTTTCGATAACCCACGCTGAAAATCGTAAAAAATCATCGCACGAACATGTTCACGGGATAATTCCATTTTTTGACTGAGATGAATTTTTCAACACGTTCTGAGTTAAGTTATGCTAAAAATATCAAAGTTTCCAATGGAAGTTCCAGTTTGCGTCTGGGAACACTAGTATTGTCAGGACCCGAAATATAAATAGCAACCCTCGTACTCCTATGTTGTTTCCGAAATGTTCTAAATCAATGGACATCAATAAATTTTGTCTTGAAAATTTGTTAGAAAATTTGGATCTTAATTTTGAAAAC
Organism: Hydrotaea diabolus; assembly: GCA_963513945.1. Classification (NCBI taxonomy): domain Eukaryota; kingdom Metazoa; phylum Arthropoda; class Insecta; order Diptera; family Muscidae; genus Hydrotaea; species Hydrotaea diabolus. The sequence goes on from OY740718.1 coordinate 161,941,461, forward strand.
AAATATTATGTATATCTTAGCAACAAACGCTACAAAACAGAACGTTAAAAAAAGGAATAGCAAATGTGTTTTATGAACGTACCATGCATGGAACGTACTGTTTTTATTCGAAATGTTGTCTCCGTAATTTTGTAGCTTATAATCTCCACAATGAGTCAAAAATGTCTACAGAAAAATTGCCATCACTTTAAGACATAAATTTGTATAGAGGATTTGTTTACAATATTTATCGCATAATGTCTCTTCCATGAAATAAAAATTTTAAATAAATTTTATTCGCCATTTAAGAAAATATTTCTAAAAAAAAACTTTTCTCAATAATGGCACAAAAATATTTCGTTACTTTCTAAAGAAATTTTTGTCTCATAGTGCAGACAAATTTTCTGAAGAACTGTTATACATTTTTTTTAATAAAAGTTTTCTATAGAAATATAGAAAATGACGGTTTTTTTTTTGAAATAATGTGACAACTTTTGTTTGAAATCTTTTCTCACGGACGATAGGAAATACTTATACTTATTTAAAAAATGTTCTTTATAAATTTTGGAGATAGTGGAATTGTCCTTACCTTTTGGGAGACAAAATTTAGTTTTGATAATTTCTGGGATAAAATGTTATATTATTTTTGGGATAAAATGTTATATTATTTTGTTATTAAAGCGCAGGTCGCAAGAAAAGGGTAGGCTGGGCGATTTAAAATTTTTAATTTGAATGGGCTGTACAAAAAGTACTGATAATTTTTTCAAATTTCTGTTTTTTTTTGAAAAGGTTGAACTTTGTTAGTTAAATATGGAAAATAAGAGCATTCATATGACTGCTACAACTGGCTCGGCGGTACCTCATCCGATCAACTAAATTTTTCAGTACATTTTGGATTTTTTCGGGTGGAATCTCTTCAATGGCAACTTCGATTTCGTGTTTCAACGCTTCAATTATCTCTAGATGCTTTGCGTAACATTTATCCTTAATGGCTCCCCACAGAAAATAATCCAAAGGGCTCAAATCTCAGCTCCGAGGCGGCCAGCGGACATCACAATTTCAGCTGATTATTTGATTTTCAAAAACAGCTCATATAATATAAGGTTGCTTTGGCTGTTGGACATGTGGCCCCGTTTTGTTCAAACAAAGTCACTGCTCGAAGAAAAATGGCCCAATGATGCCGCCAGCCCAAATACACACAAAACAGTGACTCGTTGTGGATTCATTGGCTTTTAAATAGTCACGTCTGGGTTCTCTGAACCCCATATGCAGCAATCTTGCTTATTGATATAGCCACCGGCAAAATTCTTCATCTCGTACTAAGCAATCTTCAGCCCGTTGGGCGAAGCGAAATGAAAAATTAAAATTTAAAGACAAACTTCAACCTCTCCAATAAAAACATAAAATTTGAAAAGATTGTCAGTACTTTTTTCTTACGGCCGATTCGAATGTTTAGCTCGTTTGTTTTATTTCGGTCTGTTGCTTTTACACATTGAACAGGGATTTAAATTTTAAATCGCCCACCCCTGTACGGTGTAACTAATGAAATTTAGTTTCTAATATTTTGATTGATTTGTAATTTGTTAGGGAAATAAACTTTGATTTGTTTCCTAAAAATAGTCTTTAGGGTATCAGATAGTCGGCGTCTCTTACATTTTGGTTTTCTTACTCCTTTTGATTTTTTTCTTTTGCCAGCTTCTTTATGTTTATTCTGATTATTACCATCCATCTGTGTCAGTTCCAATGAAAAACTTTACAAATATGTAAATTTGATTCACGCTACATAATGATCTTTAATCGCCATAATTACGATCATGATAATTCCATTGCCATAATCATCGCCAACATAACTTTGATGATCGTTGACGATATTTAGCATGAATTGCAAACGATAATGATGCTTTTAAAGAGAATTTGTAAATTGGACCATTAAACAAAAAGTTCTCTTTCGAATTGACCTAAACAAAACAAAACTTCGGTAAACATTTTAACGTAAGACATACAAAAGTCGTCCAGTCCATCATTCGATAAAAAGTCATAAGAAGTGCTTTACTGGCAGATCCGAGCCAGCCAGCCTCATGTGTGTGTTGAGGTGAATGTGTCATAATATTTTAGATTTTTTTTCTTTTTGAGATTTCTTAAAAGCGTTTTTTCGTTTCCCTCTGGTTGCTGTTGTTGTCATTTATTCAGTTTGACGGGCGAATTGTATGCTCGTATTTCTGTAGACGAGTCCGTAACTTGAGTTACGTCTTTCTTTCTTTTTGAATGTGGGAGATTTATCGTGTTCATTCAGATTCAAGATGTCATTCAAAGATAGCGACCGCAATTGGACGGTAAGACGGACGACCAAAGTGACACTACAGCCAGATGGATGGACAGACAGACCAACAAATGAGACACCTTTTTGTAGATCGTTCCATGGTGAATGAAAGTATTTTCATTTGTTGTCCATTTCACCGGCTGGTGTTTGGTTTATTCACCAATTGACTGCTATTCTTTTTAGATTTGTTTTTATTGGTTTCTGTCTAATATTTTACAAGCAAAATCGAAATGTTTAAAGAAAGAAGACAAACTTAAGATGATTTTTATTTTGAGATTTTGAGCGGGGGAGTCACAACAAAAATAGAATGTGTGGGCCGGGTAAACGACTTCAACGAAACAAGTGTCAAATATGCGTTAGCAACATTTTTAGATTTTTTTCGATTTCGAGTGAAAACAATTAAAAGGCGTAATATAAATTTATTTTTTCAATGATTTTCTAGAGCAGATGTTTTACAGAGGTTCAAAGAAAAAATTTGTATCTTGTATGTCGACACCAGCATGATTAGAAAGGCAATTGATTTTGGCGGAGTTTTTTTTGGAGATACATCTGTCTAATTATGTATAAATAATCAAATCACTTAAATGGCCACCTAGACTCATAGACTAAGGACTTGACGTAGCCCCAAAGAAAATAATGGGAGGGTGCCAACAAGCATTGCGGCACCCAATTGATGAGTAATCGTCGGGAGATGATACATTTACCAATATTTTGACCGTTGTGACAATTATATGGCAAGCATTGCTGTCGTGTTAGTACTTCTTTTGACTCTTTTGAGTTCCCGGACACAGTAATGTTGGCCGATAAACCGGCACGTCTTGTTCTGACTAAGGATGCTGCAGATGTTGACAACTCTGCAAAACCACAATCTGTGCCATTGAGAGGGTTGTTAACAACATGGATTTGAACCAATGTTAACCAAGCATTGAGTAGGACCGGCAGACCGTTCTAGAAAATATCATGAGTAATGACTAGGACACGTAGGATTAGTCGAACACTTCCGCCTGTGTGACGATGAAGCTTTTATGTACAGTCGAACCTATATAATGTTGGTCAATGTCTATGTTCTGCTATCCTATGATGAAAGGTACTCATATCAATCAGATATGAGCCAAAATGTCGAAAATGACGACAAAATTACCAAAAAAAATTGACAAACTATAACCGCAATGATCCTATTGAAAATATCAATGCCAATATATCCTATGATGAAGGGTACAATAATACATACATTTAATTGGAGTCATTCAATCGGATATGAGCCAAATATCAAAAATGCTGACTAGAAACTAAGACTTTCGGCGTTTTAGAATAAGCTACATTTTCGTAAAGAACTTTAAAAGTTAAATTAGGGTGCCAAACCTGTCAACCCTGTGTCGCATTCCGCAAAAACTCTCTAGCAAAAACAAGAGAGAAAGGAGAAAAATAGGCAAAAACTCTCTAGTTTTTTACTTACTTACAAAAACAAGAGAGAAAGGAGAAATATAGGCAAATATTTTACTTTTGGAGGTACAGCTTGAAAAGTAAAATCCCAGTCATAGAGGTAAATAAGTAAAAATTCCCACTTAAAGAGGTAAATTCTAAAAAATCAAGACCTACCTTCAGCGGTTCAAACTTCTGCATAAAGAGTTTTTTATTTTTTTGTTTGTTAAAAGTATGCAGGGACCGCCAAAACTGTTCCACTTAAAGAGAATTCACATTTCTGCTGGTCCCACTTATCCAGGTTGGACTGTAGATGTTATTAACTCCATAAATGACGACGTAGTTGTCTGGGGAAGTACTCCCTGATGATCTGGAAGAATTACACACGTGTCAATGTTTTAAGTTTCCAACCTGGCCTTGTCTATAAATCGAGATTCTCGAGTTAGGGTGTCAAAAATTAGACTTTTATTGGTCCATCCCAAGAATCATTGACGGTAATAGTGTCTTCAACATTTCGATAGAAACAGGGATACAAAATCGTCAATCGTTGTTAATGCAATAACGCTTGGTGGATTAAGCTCACTCCAATATTGGCAGTTTTGCTTCACGCAGAGAAACTGTATGGTTGGGGTCAAAATATTCGAAGAGCATCATACTATTGCTGGGTGTATGGTTGTGGCACAGCAATATTATGATCTTCACAATAATAGGTAGATTCACACTCAACCATACTATAATCCCCACATCCATATTGTGATCCTTACAACCATAGGCTGTTTTACATACTACCATAGTATAATCCCCACAACCATATTATTATTCTTACAACCATTGTATGATGATGCTACGATCCCCAAAGTTATTTTTATTAGGATTGGGTCATAAAATTATTTGAAAATACATCACATTTAACAATATAAAACTTAAACAGCAATGATACAATATGAGTGTCCTAATCATATTATTGTTAACATAAAATTCAAAAAACAAAACTTTTGTCGCAACAACCATATTTATATGGTTGCTACAACCATATATTAATATCTAAATTTTGCAATATTTCTATTGTAACATTTCAATAATATATATAAGTATAATTGTCAAATCAAATTCAAAAAACAATAACAATGGTTGCGACGATTATACTTTTATTGCAGAGAATGTATTATTGTTATTGTGCGTGTGTGAACGAATTTCTCTGTCTTTTAGGTTTTCTGTGGCTAATTCTTAGTTTTTAAGAGGACAACTTAAATTCGGATTTAAAATATTTTTTTATTTATGTGCTTTTCAGGACTAAACTTTGTTTAAGATAAAGTTTAAACTACCACTGATAAACTGGGCCTACGAGGTGATCCAATATTTTTAAAGGTTCAATTGTTGTCAAACATACGCCTTATTGTTTTCCTGCCTTTCTTTTTTCATTGTGATGGGATTTGCAATGTATTGTTTCGCGCCTCGTGTATGCTGTCATGGTAGGCACTTGTTTGCGCACGCGCACCGTTTGTCATCGTTGGCTTTATTTCAGAGGTTTTGTTGGCGGCGGTGTTTTAAGCACGCCATGTGTGTGTGTCTATTTTGCGATTATTTTTATCTTTTATGGAAATTTAAAATTATTAACATAATCTCTGGCAAATTGTTCAATATATTGTGTGATTAACACCAAAAAAATAAATAAAAAAAACTAAAACATAAATAGCGACAGAAAACATGAAACAGTCACGCATAAGTGTTACATAAAAATGGCAACACATGGTTAGCGGGATGGTACCCTCTGGTATGAATTCCTCGCAGATCCCCTCCTCATTGGCTTTCAAGATTTAATTTGAAATAAATAATTTAAATCTCAATTAAAGAAACAGGTTGAACAATGAATCTGCCATAAACTACTTATTGACATTTGATTAGGACTGCGACTTAAATGGTACGGACTACTTCATATTTAACTTGAGAACGCGCTGATGAGTAATTGAACAAGTGTGTGATCATCATCACCGGCCAGTCGGCCACACCTTGTTTTGTGAAAACGCACTTCCTTTATTAACGCTCTGCCTATCGGATGTTCTTTTTTCCCAGACGTCGTTAGTTAAATTCGCTTGCGAATACTTGAAATTGCGCATAGTTTTGTGCGGCTGGGATGAGAAGCTATGTTCTACTCATCCTCTTCGACCCTGACCACTACCACCGGACCAACTCCCCCGCCTTTGGTCATTGTTTGTTATTTTCAAATAATTTCATTTCATTTGTTTATATTTTCTCAGCAATTTTTTTGTTAAATATTTATAAGTTAAATGCAAAATAATGCTCAACAACATTTGTATGTGGGAGCGTCCGGTTTTCGGGGTGAAGAAGGGACGGAGCAAAGCGGCTGTTGACCGAGTAGGATGGGAAATACTTATATACTCGTACTATGCGTTTATTCCTCGCTCGGGTTATATCATTTGTGGTTGCATAACATTTTTATCCAACAAAATGTAAAACATTCTTGCATCTGTACGATGGCTGCTATATATATTTCTGGCCTAATAATGAAAATGCGAATTTTTATCATCAAAAATGGTTTTATTGTTTTTCAATGAATTCTCCAGCATGATTTATACACTTTGGCATGTGCTCAAATCAATTATCGAAGCACTTTTTCCACACCGATTGAGAGACCTCCAAAACATGGTTTGTGAACGCTTCAACAGCATCTTCGGGCGACGAAAATTATTGACCACGCTTTTTTTCTTGATGTGCGGGAATAAAACGAAGTTATTGGGTGGCAAGTCAGGGCTGTACAGCGGATGACCCATCAATTCGACGTTTTGGCCGGCCAAAAAGGCGCTGGTTTGAGCCGATGTGTGAGAGCTCGCATTGTCATGTTGCACAATAATTCGTCTTCTCTTATTTGCTTTTCGAATTTCTCCGAAGACTTCAGGCAAACAAATTGTGGTGTACCACTCAGAATTGACCTCCTACGTTGCTCAAGCGGGACAGTCGCCTCAGACCAGTTTTGCCGAAGAAACAGGCGACCATTTGCTTTGAAGTGCTTCTTCCACAAACAACTTTCGTTGGATTCGGGTCGTCTTCAAAGACCCATATGGTCGATTGCTGTTTTGGTTCGGGCTCATATGCATAGATCTATGATTCGTCACCTGTGACGATCTTATAAACGCCTTTTAATGCCCCGCGATCGTGTTTTTTCAAAATTTCTTTGCACCAATCGACACGAGCCTTTTTTTAAGCGATTGTCAAATTGTGCGGGATCCAACGAGAACAAATCGTTTTTACGGCCAGGTGTTCATGCAATATCGAATGTATGCTGGTGGAAGAAATGCCCAAAGATGCCTCTATCTCACGGTATGTCATATGACGATCTTGCATTATCAGTTCACGCACGGCATCAATGTCGGGATTTTTTTACTTTTACGGCCACCTAAGCGCTACCTAAAAAACGGTGTTAAGAAACATTCCTAGAAAGTTAATATGTTCTAGAAAGTTGTTTATTAACTTTTTAGGTATATTTGTGTAGTTGATTGTTTGAATTTTGAACGGTTTGCTACAAATGGACCTGAACAGGGGAAAAAAAGGTAAAAATTGACCTTAAAGATGAAAACTACAACTTTGCCTCAGAGAGTATATCGAAATTCCGAACGGTTTGCAAGATATGAGTCTGGGAAAGTAGACATGTATCTTTTTTTGGTCTTTTATCACGCAGTGGTGTCCGTATATGTGAGACGCGCAAAACAGAAAGGCACCTAAGGTTAAAAACCAGTTTTGTTCAGGAGAGCCATTTTAAAGATTAGGTCCCTTTCTATTTGCGCTTAGAATCGTGGACCTTACTTACATAAACCGCGCATATCTCTGGGAGTTAACACTTTTGGGGCATGGGTCGGTCTTATTCGATGCTCAGATGTTGACCACATCAAAAAAAGAAAAAAAATGAAAATGATTTTTTTTACCCTTAGTTGCCTTTCTCTAGGCGCTGTCACATATGGTTATATTTTTGTAGGTTGCACTGTGTTATTTAATGACAAAGTTAAACCTTTCCAATACGAGGGCGGTTCGGAAAGTTCTTAGCCTATCAATGAAAGAGAATGGTTAATTTTTCAAAAATATTTTTATTTTTCAATCTCCTGAATCTTCAATACACTTAGTCCAACGCTTTTCTAGCAATTCTATCCCTTGATTAAAATAGTTTCCTCAAGGTCTTCAAAATAGTGGTTTACAACTGTAATTGCATCTTCATTTGAGGTAAAACGCTTGCCAGCAAGGAATTTTTTAGATTTGGGAACAGATAAAAGTCACTGGGAGCTAAATCGGGAGAATAAGGTTGGTGGTCAAGCAACTCGTACTTTAATTTTGATTTTAGCCATTGTTAAAACACTCTGGTACGCTGGTGCGTTGTCTTGATGAAAAATTATTTTTTGTGTTGTAAGCCAGGACGTTTTTCTCGAATTTGTACATTTAATTGATCTAAAAGGTTACAATAGTACTCTGAATTTATTGTTTTACCCTTTTGCAGATAGTCAATCAATAAAATACCTTTGAAGTCCCAAAAAATCGTTGCCATAACCTTACCAGCCGATTGAATTGTTTTTGCCTTCTTTGGGGCACTTCCTCCAGCTTCAGTCCATTGTTTGGATTGTTCTTTTGTCTCTGGAGTATAGTGGTGGATTCATGTCTCATCAACAGTTATGAAACGACGCTTAAAATCCATTTTATTTCGCTGAAAACGATCCAAACAAGCTTGAGAAATGTTCATGCGTTTTTGGTCGACTGTTAACAAGTCCGGCACCCATCTTGCAGAAAGCTTTTTCATCTGTAGTTCTTCATGCAAAATTAAATGGACTCGATCATTTGAGATGCCCATGATATTAGCTATTTCACGCACTTTTATTCGTCGATCATTTAATACCATATCATGCACTTTGGCTACAATTTCTGTTATTGTTGCTGTTTTTGACGTCCACTACGTGGTTCATCTTCAATGCTTGTACGACCACGTTTCAATTCAGCAACCCAATTTTTTACTGTTGCATATGAAGGAGCACTTTCACCTAACACATTCACCATATCATTATGAATTTCTTGTCCCGATAAACCTTTTTTATGTAAATATTTAATGACACCACCCATTTCTATTTTTTCCATTGTAAAAAAATCGCGGATGCGTCTTTTGTGAACACCTGTTTCTATATGAAGGAGTTGCCAGATCAAAAGAAAATTTAATATGTGTTCATAGCAGAGATGGAAGTTTCCAAAACACTTAACCTTTTTCTGTTTATACCGCGCTTTTTGTGCTAGGCTAAGAAGTTTCCGCCCTCTAAAACCTGAAATTTGAAAAAAATATCGGTACTTTTTTACACTCGATTATGTCCGTGGATCCGCTAGTCAAGGCAAATCACAATAGCAGTCAAACGAAAAAACGTACCTTGGACAAAAAGTACACTTTTTTGAGTATTTGCTTAAGTCGTTTTCACTTGTTTTCGATAACAATTGTTTTGAGCTTTCTATTTCAATTGTAGTTACAATTTTTATCTCCCAGCCCACTGTTCCATAGACCATCTCCTCACATCCCAAGTGACTCATTACACTGTAAGTACAAAATATTGACAATGACAACCCCACAACAACAACAACAGTAGCACAATTTCACATTTCAATACTAGAACAATAAAATTTCAAAAATAATGACGGCTGCCACAGCGACGAGCACCGCTGTTGTGTCAGCCACTGGTACACTTCCACTACGACGAGCAGCGATTTCTATTCCGTTTCCATACGTAATGAGCGTATTTACGCTATATTTACTATTACAAAGACAACAACAACTACAATAGCGAAATAATAAAAATGAGCCATGAATTAATGCTAAATTAAAGGCATAATTATTTCAGAATGAAAATGACATTAAGATAATATTGCTATTATTATTATTATTTAATTGTTAACACATTTCCAACACACACACACAGACACACTCAATACGAAACAAAAACAACAAATTTAACAAAACGCTCAATAATACAACAATGCGATGTTTTGTAAAATAATGCCAAGCCAAAAAACAAAAACAATATCATCAGCATAATAATCGCGTTTTCTTAATAGACCGAAGACTCCGTTGTGAAATTGAGCTGTTGATAAGGTTAAATTTGTGGTTTACATTCTAGGGAACGTCAAATTGTTTTTTTTGTTTATATTCCTATTGACGACAGAAAGTAATTAAGGCTTTTGTTTTCTATTCAAAAAAATCAATAGCGCACCATCAAGGCTTTGGGCAAGACCTGGCACGAGGAGTGCTTTATCTGTGGCGGACCCTGTAAAAGACCCTTGGTTGGCTCCTCGTTCTATGAACGTGATGGCAAGGCGTTTTGTAAAGCAGATTTTGAGGAACTCTTTGCTGCCCGTTGCGCCGGATGTTCAAAGCCCATAACGGAAAATGCCATTGTCGCCTTGGATGCCAAATGGCATCGGGATTGTTTTAAGTGCAAGGTAAGAGAACAAAAACAAAAAACTATACAGTTTCATTTGAAGAACTCATTTTTGGAATACAAAAAGTGTCATTTACTCAGTTTAAGGTGATTCTGGCAAATGCATTTGGTAAAATAACAAAATTTAAATGTAAGCCCCCATATTCATAAAAATGAACAGTAGGATTTTTTTTTAGAAAATGAACGAGTTGATCTAATATTAAGCTCTTACCGCGAAAAAGACGTGGCGCCATTTCGCTTTTTAATGAAATCGATAGAAAATTGTACAACGCCTTTTATCTCAAATATTTATATAGGGTGATCCATCTAGAGGTATATTTTTCAAAATAAAAAAATACTAAAATTCAAATCAAGTGTGGAATCTTTATTGTTTATACGAAAGGACATTTTACTTAGTAGGCACATAAATACAACATTGAACACACCCATTTCAATAGGAGAACTGAACATACCCCGTTAATGTCATATGGGTTTTGAAAGCTAACCTTAATAGCGTTAGTCTGTAACGGGATTTTAAAATTGTTTCAACTTCCATCGTGGAGTGGTCAGGTAATGAGAACCGTATCGCTGCAATAGCGCTTTTTAAGTGTGAAATCAAAAGTAAAAATGTTAAGTTTGGCTGTGCCGAACTTTGAATACCCTCCACCAGATTCCCAAATAAAACCAAATTTGGTGCGGAAGTGTGTTCTATATAGAAATCTTTATGTGCAAAATTTTATTTCGATAGGCTTGTGGTGAGTTATCGTCATATTATTTCTCAAAGCCCATGAGGCCGTTTGTGTGGGAGGTACCAGTAGGACTTTTCCGATCTCAACAGAATTTGGCGCAGAGGTGTGTTCTCTATAAAAATCTTTATGTAGAATATTTTATCTCGATAGGTCAAGTTTGTAGTGAGTTATTGTCATATTATTTTTCAAGGCCAATGAGACCGTTTGTGTGGGAGGTACCAGTAGGGCCTTTTCGATCTTAGCCAAATTTAGCGCAAAAGTCTGTTCTATATATTAATCTTTATGCCGAAAATTTCGTCTCGATAGGTCAAGTGTGTGGTGAGTTATTGTCATATTATTTTTCAAGGCCCATGAGACCGTTAGTGTGGGAGGTACCAGTAGGACTTTTCCGATCTCAACCGAATTCAGCGTAGAAGTGTGTTGTATATAGAAATCTTGATGTGTAAAATTTCATTTCGATAGGTCAAGTTTGTGGTGAGTTATAGTCATATTATTTCTCAAGGCCCATAAGGCCGTTTGTATGGGAGGTACAAGAAATGGTGCCCCATCTTAACCATTTTTACATATATGATTGCGCCTATATAGAGATTATTATTTGCAAAATTTCAGTGATTTTGCTCAAGAAACTGGACGGATATTTCCAAATAAAAAACTAATTTTTATGAGTTATAGTTTAGGTTGAGGGTCTCCAACACCAACTTCCCGTAGAGCTATATAGCCCATTTTAAATACCAACCATGCTAGGTTAACTACACATGTTTGTGCCAAATTTCAGCTCCCTAGCTGTTTTCACGCAGGTTCTATCTTGTTTTCAACAGACGGACAGGCGGCCAACATGGCTAGATCGTCTAAGAATTTTACGAGGATCAAGAATACTCGTATATATACTTTGGTGGGTCTCCGATGATAATTTCAAGGTGTTACAGACAGAATGACAAAACTAATATACCCTCCATTGTATGGTGGAGGGTATAAAAAGCGATATTTTCAAAACGCTCTGGCCACTACCGATGCATAAAACTGTTTGAGGAGACTGGAGATGTAAAAGACCGCCACCGGTCGGGCCACCCACGCTCTGTTCGAACACCGCATTTCATCAAAGCCGTTAAATCAAGAATTCACAGAAATCCGCTCCGAAAACAGAAAATCATGGCCCGTGAGATGAATATCACGCAAAAGTCCAGGAGTCGAATCATTAAAAAAGACTTGAGACTTGGGGCTTTCAAACGACGTAGCGGACATTTATTGACTGCAGCTTTAAAAAAAAAATAGGATTGAAAAATACAAACGTCTTTTGCTGAAGCACGCTGATATCTTGCACAGAACAATTTTGTTCACCGATGACAAAATTTTTACCGTTCAGGAAAAATTAAACAAGCAAAATGATAGAGTGTATGCGCGGTCATCTAAGGAAGCATCTGAACTGATCCCAAGGGTGGAAAAGGGTCATCGCCCAGCTTCAGTCATGGTTTGGTGGGGTGTCTCTTACGATGGGGTCACTGGCCTGCATTTCTGCAAACAAGGAGTCAAAACATCGGCCAAAGTTTACCAACAAACCGTTTTGGAAGCTGTTGTAAAGCCTCTTAACAATTCCCTGTTCCAAAACCAGCCATGGACTATCCAGCAGGATTCTGCGCCGGCCTAAGGCTAAAACGTTCCAGGGGTGGCTTCGAAACAATTTGCCAGCGTTCATTTCCTCTGGAGAATGGCCCTCAGGCAGTCCAGATTTGAACCCATTGGATTACAAATTGTGGACGGTTTTAGAGGACAAGGTTTGTCACAAGAGATACCCCAACATTGGATCTCTTAAGACTGCTTTGGTTCGAGCTGTGGCCAATTTTAAAATGAACGAGGTTCGTGCAGCTATTGACGATTGGCCACTGCGACTTAAGGCGTGGCAAAAGGCGGACATTTCGATTAAGTAGATTCTTTTTGGATACAATATACATCAATAAATATATAAAAAAATATCTGGTCCAAAAACATTCAGTACTTTTTATGTTACAGCATAAAACGTGTGTAACAGTATTTATGTCCCTACTAAGTATATTTGTATTTTGTCTTATCTCAATGCACCCGATTACCTTTATTCTATTCGAGCAGACGAGAGATATCATTTAATAAAGACGTCTGTGTTCTTGATTGTTTGCAAAACTCTTTCAGTAATCGATGCCATCATGACGGGACACTGTCTGTTCGTTAGTCCGGCAATTAGACTTCAAGTTGGTATCAGCAGCCACTTAAGAAATTGTGTGTATGAAAAGGTGTCCAAGAAATATCTTCTTTAAACGAGCCGTTCTCCACCGATCGTAGGAAGCTAGCCGACCTTAAACTTGCTCAAATGGTGGGAAATAGTCCGAGCGTATCCTGCGACCATTTTTTTTCATTTTTTCATTTCTTTATTGACATGTAATTCGAAGCCCATTGGGGCCTATTAAAGCTAAATTACAATATGCATCAAAATGTTAAATAGAACATCATAAACTACTAGAGAAAATTCAGTATAAAATCAAATAAATAATATAAATTAAAAAAATCCTAATATTTCCTAATAAAAGAGAAAAAAAAAACCTGATGAAAGCATATAAGTGATAATCAAGAAACCGAAGAAGAAAAAAACATAAATAAAAGCATTACTCCGTACTTGAACGAAAATGTTCCATTAAATGTTTTCGAAATGTCATGGAAGACAAATTAAACGTTTTTAAACTGCTTGGCAAAATGTTAAATAGTCGGGCTACTCTTACGAGGAATGATCGATCCATAAGCGGTGTTACCTTTGGAATAATTAACTGTCTGTTGCGAATTGAGTGACTGAAAACCAATGAATTAGCTAGGAACAAAGGAGATTGAAGTTTGTATATCTTGTAAAAAAAATATAACAACCGAAGGTGCACAAATTCCACAAAGGAACAGCCTAAAAAGTCATTCACAAACGGCGATATGTGAGCATACGGTTTAACAGAATATACATAGCACACAACTCTATGAAGCACTGTCTTTATAATATTCACATTACTTTGAGTAGTTCCTGTATATACCTATAGCAGTACAAAATATTTGGCATAATTAAGCCATGAACCTGTTTTGTTTTTACCCAGCGAGGTAAAACTAAATTCGTGTTGTATAGTTGACGAAGTGTGAAACTAATACGTGAAGCAATACTGCGAATATACTGCTCAAAGCAACATTTGTTATCCAGTAGTATTCCCAAACACGTAATACTCTGAACGAATTCTATAGACGTACCATTGTATTGCAAATCTAGGTTGATAGAAGATGATGATAAAACCAGTATTGCCTTTGTTTTAGAAGGATTAAGCTTGATGGAGGACATCCATACGCTCAATTATTTTAAAACATAAATAGTTTTGGCTTGTAAAACATCCAAATACTGGATTTCTCCGCAAAATAATAGCTGAACATCATCAGCAAAAGAGTATGGTGTACACCAATCGCCTAGACTTTTGAAAAGGTCATTAATAAACAGCACAAACAAATTGGACCAAGAACAGAGCCCTGAGGGACCCCACTCCTAACAGACAAAACAGACGATGCGACTCCATTGACACGAACAAACTGCTTTCTACCACATAAAAAAGAAAGCATTAAACTACAGGCACTTTTCCCAAGTCCATAATCTTTATGCAATTTATTTATCAAAATTCCATAATCTACCCTGTTGTTTTTAATTTGGCCAAGTATAGGATAGCCCCCATCTGTCATTATCTGCCTCAATTATTACGTTATAAAAATCATCTTTGCCTTTTTAAACTTTAAATTCAATTAATAAAATGTATTCTTTGTTTTGTTTTCTTTTTACAGAAATGCTCGAATCCTATCACAGCTTCAACATTTGCCGTTGAAGAGAATAGACCCGTGTGTACCGAATGTTCGGCCTAAAGAAATTGAAGGACGATTCCATAACAACAGCAACAACAACTAAAGCAACAAAAATGATGTGAATACTATTAGAAAATAACAACGAACCTCCTCTCTTATATTAGATTTCTTTAAAGAAGAATATGAAGAAACAAAAGGTTTATAACCATAAAAAACAAGCTATACGTAATGTACACTCTGGTACTGGGAAAATTGTATGGCAGGGGACTTAGGTAGATACATATATAATATGGAAATAGATAGTCATTTGAAGCAGTTATTTCCAAAGCCCCTGCTAACGCACCTCCTCTATTCAACCAGCAGCACAGTGATAAAAACAGCCTTCTTTAGATTTTTTTGAAATGAAAAGAAAAGTGTTTAAGGAAACACCCATATGTTGATGATGATGGAGTATTGCTGCACACACTCTCACTGTGTTTCAAGTAACTCAAAAATTCCTTACACTTTTTTGAAAACATTTTGTTTTTCTCTTAAGATTTGTTTAACTTTTTCTTTAAAGGATACTTTTGATTTCGAGTTTTGTGTTCCACATGTTGAGAGTATTTTGAAATGTAATTTCTAAATTCTAAATATAAATTAATAATTAACTTTTAAAATTAACCATTGTCCTTTAAATGCTCATATTTACTTTTTTTATTATTTAAAAAAAACAACAACAACAAATTTTCGAAACACAAAAATAGGAATTTAATTTTGTTTACAGTAGTTCGATTTGTTAACATTCCAACAGCAGTTAGAAATCAATTGTTCCACTTTTTCTTCTCCCCGTTCTTGTTTGTTTTATTAAAATTTGTCTTATTTTGAAAGAAAAGAAAATATAATATTTATTGAAACATTTTCATTTAGGCTCCTTCTCTTCAATTCCTTTACAGGAACAAATTCCCAACCTTCAGATATAATATTATGCATGTTGTTTTTTATTTTAATAATGTTAACTTTTAATTAATTTATAATTTATATAATCAAATTTAATTTGTATAAAAACAAACAACAATATCCAATTTATTATTGTAAAAAAAAAATAAAACTCAAAAACCCCAAAAACAAAACCAAAGACATGCAGTTTCTCATTTTTAACTTGCTGAACTCTACTGCCCCTTTTTCCGGGTCCAACGTATCAGAGGAAAAATACTACACAATCGCTGCGGTAATAAAAGAAATTAAATCCATTAGGGAAAGTCCTATGTCAGCCGAGACAGACTACACGATACTCTCTCTACTCGCTTTAGAGTTCTCAGTATATATTTTTTCAAGCGTGAAAAATTACGCCTCAAACGATATTTCGTTGAAATCTGATGAAATTAGCCGTTGTTAGCTTCGTAAGACTCCAAATCGGGAGGTACATTTGTACGAGGGCTGCTATATATATTTCTGGCCTAATAATGAAAATGCATATTATAGAAAATGAATATTTATCATCAAAAGCGGGAAGATCCGCTGTTTTCGACCAAAATTTTGTTCAGTGATGAGGCCCATTTCTGGCTCAACGGCAGAGTCAATAAACAAAATTGCCGCATTTGGACTGAAGAGCAACGAGAAGAGGTTCAAGAGGTGCCATTATACCCAGAGAAAACCACGGTTCATAAGCTGGTGGAATCGTCGGTGCATATTTTTCAAAAATGATGATGGCCGGAACGTAACCGTGAGTGGTGCCCGCTACCGCGCCATGATAACGATCTTTCTGAAATTGAAGCCTGTAATCTTGACGACACTTGGTTTCAGCAGGACGGTTCCACTTGTCATACACCTGCTCATACAATGGATCTGTTTTTTTTTTAATTTGCCAACACTCAGGGGTTTACCTCTATACATGCAATGCATTGCGTTGGTCGGTGGAAAGCAAGAGATCGAAGGGGGGAAAGGAGTAATGTTATTGACATTCGCCTTGAATTTCTGGATGTCGTAATTGGTGGGAAATACATTTTCAAATACGGACAGTACGGGCGAAAAACGAATTCGATCTGTAGTGTATAGTCCGGTCAACCGACCAATCGATAACAAATGGGTGTGAGTTTCAGGAAAGTCGTGTATCCCTGCCGAACATCCTCACGTCAGGAATAAGACCACGAATGTCTGAAAAACACACACCATTGAAGTAGCGATAGAACAGTGACACACAACCCACATTCCGACGATGCTCCAGGGAAACAATAGAGTTGGATACCCTACCGACACCTATCAGCACCATCGCTCTCCTTTGAACACGGTCCAGAAGCTCCAAGAATGACTTTGAAGCACCTGCCCATACATGGGAGTTGTATTCCATCTTTAGCCTGATGAAGGTTGTATAGATATCGAAAAGATCAGAAGGAGTGAAATATTTTTTGCACCGCTTTAGGAAGCCTAAACACTTGAGTGCTTCTTTCGACACTTTGAATACATGTCTCGCCTAACGAGCGTCACATTGTATTTTCATGCCCAGAACATGAAGAGCATTGTTCGACATCCATACCATCGATAGATAATGACGAATCGCTTGTGAGACAACAAGCAGCACTGTGTCTTACGCGCATTAAAATCTATTCTATTCACTCGACCCCATTCGGAAATGGCCAGCAAATCCTGGCCAAGTGTCTTTCATAATTCGCCTTTTGTCTTCAATATCTTGATGACTCGGCCTACGGTCGAATAAATATAAATGACATAGGTTTCAGTCATCCGTGAAAGAGTAGATTGGATTCAGGGTCTGACCCAAAAGATCATCAATGGAAATGAGATATAATGAGGGAGAAAGGACAGAGCCTTGTGGCACACCTGCGGTCAGCCTATGT
Source organism: Hydrotaea diabolus (assembly GCA_963513945.1). Lineage (NCBI taxonomy): Eukaryota > Metazoa > Arthropoda > Insecta > Diptera > Muscidae > Hydrotaea > Hydrotaea diabolus. The sequence continues at coordinate 161,959,060 of OY740718.1, forward strand.
TTATTGGATGAGAACCCATCTACAACAACTCGTATAGTGCGATCTCTAAGAAAGCTCGATATAAATCGAGCAAATGTATTACCGACACCAAACGCGATCAGCTTTGGTAAGAATGCACCGTGCCAGACTCTATCAAATGCCTTGGAGATATCCAAAGCCACGACCTTACTCTCACCAAACTGGTGGATAGACCACTCCAGGTCTCCCGTAGATCGACTTCTAAGAAAGCCACACTGTCGATCGCTAAGCAGATCGTTGGACTGGAGATACCTTACAAGATGGTGGTTATTACCTTGGAGAGCGCAGAGCAAATCGCGATTGGCCGATAATTCGCAGGATTATTGTCTTCATCCTTTTTAAGATCGGCTGGACGTTCGCAACCTTCCAACACGCTGGGAAGACTCCTGCACGATAAGCAAGATTGAAAAAGTTGCGCAGTGGACGGGCTAGCGTCGAGGAGCACTTACATAGGACTAGTGCCGAGATACCATCGGGGCCCGGGGACTTACTAACATCGAGATTCGCAAGTCCAACGTCCACGCAAGTCCTAAGTCTATTCTGACAAACCAGCTACGATTCAGGTTTTGGAAGCCAACATTTCGCGTGTCATTAAAGCCATACCGGTCGAAATGCTGGAACGAGTCATCCAAAATTGGATCCTCAGAATGGAAACCCTGAGTCTTAGTTGCGACCAACATTTAAAGGAAATTGTATTCAAAAAATAAATGCCGTAAAATTTCCATTCAAATTACCAATAAAGATTCCACACTTGATTTGAATTATTATATTTTTTTTTGTTCTGAACCCTATATACGAGTGTATAAGACGGTTCTCCCGACTGATATTCATTAACTTGAATTGGTTTTATGAACTTTAGCTGATTATTTTATGTTGTGTGTGTTTTTTAATGATGTAATATATTTTATTTCTATGAAATTTAACACATTTTAGAACACGTTACATAATTTAATAAAACCTTAAAATTTAGAACATACAATAAATTTCAAAAAAGGAAACACATTCTTTTTTTAATTAAAGTTAACGAAGCAGTCAGACTTCAACACACTCAGAAGAGACATTCGACGACATCCAAATAGATTTAGGTATAGCAAATGTTCTGCTTGCTAAATACTTCGTTTAAACACTCAAGGTTTAGACCGCTTATCTTGATGGGGAACGCCGTACGTTTAAGAGCTATACGATCTTGAAAAAGTACACTATTTGACTTACCTGATTTCCTAATGCCGCACCCAATGATGTCAATATGGGCTCTAACACTTTGCGTACTTGCTCCTTAGTAAGATTTTGCATAGCTTCGATAACCGTTTTATCCAACACCGGCTTGGCACCATCTCCGTAGCCTATATTCAGTTCGGTTGAACTCTTATTTTCAATGGGCAAATTCTGGATTTGAGTAGGAATAGTATCATCCTTGGGCAGTACTCTTAAAGTGTCTTTTACTTCTTCAATGGGCACTGACGTTATGTTACGTTTTGTCTAGGGTGGATTGCATAAATACTTATAAGTGTTTCGAGAAATTCTTTATTGTTATTCTCAAAACTTACTTTCGTCTTTTTCCGAACAGTTTTTACCTTCGGCACCGTTTTCGGTTCGTACATATTCAAATCATTCATATACATTTTCAAATCATACTTTGGCGTAACTTTATCGAGTTTCAATTTACGACAATTCTCCCGAGCCGTATTTAGGCGGCCGTCTTGAAGATCCTGCAGGAAACCAACAAATTTCGAACAACTCTGTTGAAGGCTATCGACGATGGCGTCATGTGAGGAGAATATATTCTTTTCCAAACACAACGAAGTGGCGGTGAGTATTAGGTCTATCAGAATGGGCAACTTTTGCGGCACATAATCTAAGTGAAAGTAGCGCACTTGCTTTTGGTATATATTCAAGGATTGCAGAAGTAGACCATACATGTAGCAGACACGATTGCAGGCGTCGTTCGATGTCGAACAGTTAAATTGTTCGATGGGGGTGAACTTCAGGTCCTGCAGCTGTGAAAGTAGAAGCATTTTTGTAAATTTGTTCTGTTAATTATAAGTGAATAGTTATAGTTACCATTCCTTTCAGGGGATATAGGAAGTTTCTTGAAAATCGTACAGCGAACTCGAAAGCATTCCTTTGTCGTTTGGATTTGTCATAGCAATTATCGGGAACATTTAACTCCAGTAAATTATTCCTAGGGACATTTATAAAAATACGTTTTGTTAATATTTTTTTTAAATACTGATGTTTCCTATGTTTTAATTTTTTAAAATACTGATTGAACAAATATTGAGTTACTACTTTTACCAAAGTAGGCCACACCAATTAAAGAAATGCTTCTTAGCTGTTTTTTATATGTTGTCCGCGTAACTTTTTGCGAGCTAGGATACAATTAAAGCCGAAGAGATCGTCACACCAAAAAGAATAATTAAACAATTAAGCTAATCTTAAGATTAACTGAATAAAAAACCTCTTGATTTGCTTGTTGTTCACAATCAGTTTGCGTTTTTGCAACTCCGGCTTAGCATTTGACACAATTACTGAAACCTCAAGAGCACAAAACACGTCCTTCCACGTTTGGAACTACTTCTGCCACTTTCAAACATTAAACCTGCAAAGTACATAGCGTCGGTGTTCCCAGCAGAAGGCCTATGTGTTTACAGGAGAGCCAAAAAAAAACTGTTGCATTTATTTAGAAAATATTAACCTTTTTTGTCAACTGTCTGGGTAATTGTGTTGGTCGAATCGGGCCCCTATTGCTGAGCCCTAGCCAGAGTCCCGCCAACAAACAGCCAGTGCCACCAACACGCCGCCCACTCTTGAAGACAGTGGCCCTCTTCAAGGGGCCAGGACACAAAAATAATGCAATTTTCAAGTGAACTATTACAGCACATTTCCATTTTTAGACAAAAGTCTAAAATCGTAACGTCGGTTTTTTTACTTAAAAAAAACACAGGCAGTCGGTTTTTTCAAATCACGGACTTAAAGTGCTTGGCAGTTTTTGATTATTCCTGTCTGGCATTTCCTAATCATTGCCCAAATATTACAATGTTCCGTCAGGATAGCTACGAGCAACCTAGCATTACTCTTGTTATTTTTGGGCCGTGTCTTGGTTCTGCTACCGATTAGTTTTGGCCACATAGCCATATCAATCTTACATTTATGGGTTGTAGACCAGACCATTGGTTTGAATACCAACCTGTTTCTAACAGATCGTTAAGTACCCCAAAAGGGGGGCTTTGTAGCGTTCTTTGTGTCAGTTCTTTTGCTACTTTGTTTTCCACAATATTACGTGTTCTGAAAACTAACAGAGCCTTACAGTCCAGTTGCATCACTATCTATCGGTTTTATTTCAGCCCAGCTAAGTCCAATCTAAGGATGTTGGACCAATAAGTCTTTTATCATTTCTGTTTAAATCAGAATCATTGATGTACACATCTTAACATCCCTAAGACCGGATACTCTGTCGGAGTCCCAGCATGCCTATACAAAGAGCAAGTCTACCGAAACTGCGCGGCACTCGTTGCTTGGAAATATAGAAAGGTCCCTGCACTACAAGGAATACACGCACATGACTTTCTTGGTCTAACTATGTCAGACATGAATCGGTTTTTGACGCATTGGGGCAGTTGGGAGTAAATAAAACGGTTTCTCGGTGTGACAGCCCTTTGCCGAAGAATTGCTGCTTCGGGTCAATCCGGTACATAGAACCGTCTGTCGTGGGATTGGTAGTTATGCTATTGTTGTTGTTGTAGCGGCACACGTAATGCCGGGGTTACAGCCCTTGGCCGAAGATTGCTGCTTCGGGTCAATCTGGTACATACACCCGGCTGTCGTGGAATTGGTAAGTTATGTTGTCATTTTTTTCGTTGGAAATATTCTGATATTGGCCTCTACGAGTCTTAAAAAATTTGATTTTATTGTCAAGCCAATTTTGTTTTCGGGCCTTTTTTCTGATGGGTGCGTTAGATAAGAAGAATCACCAGAGCTGATTCGAACTTTTTATGAGAACGGTGGCTGTTTATTATCCTTCGCCTTATTCCTGACGTGAGGATGTTCGGCAGGGATACGCGACTTTCTAGGAATTCACACCCGTTTGTTATCAATTGGCCATTTGACCGCACTATACACTACAGATCAAATTCGTTTTTCGCTCGTACAGTCCGTATGTGGCAAATGTGTTTTCCACAAATGTGTTTTCCGGCAAATGTGTTTTCCACTAATTGCGACATCCAGAAGTTCAAGACAACTCCGATCCTTTACTTTCCTCTCGCCAACGCAATGCACCGCATGTATGGGGGGAATCCCCTGAGTGTTGGTTATTTAAAAAAAGGTATTGTGGTCCTTTCCTCCCAGAGAATGCGATCTTAATCTACACTGACGGATCAAATTCGCTAAGAGGAGTTGTATGTAGTATCTATTTGAATTAGCTGCATTTGAAACTGCCCCTTAAGCTACCAGACTATTGTATCATTTTTCAAGCCGAAATTACGGCCATCGGCCACTTACCTCGCGGTAAGTTCCTTATTATGGGGTGTCATGCAGAAATATCTTCATAACTACTGACAACTAGGCAGTCATTAGATTTCTGAAAAATCTGTACATAACTTCGCAAACTATTCAAGAATACCGGATTCATGGGTAACCATTATATAATCGTAGGTTCATGGATTTAGGGACATTGATGTTAATTATGCAGCTGAAACACTTGCAAAAGCTGGCGTAATCTAGAACTCAAATAAGTGTAGTGTAAGAATAGGTGGGAAAGGGAACCCACCTGCATAGAGACCAGAATGATCTGGCATTGTATGGAAGAGTATAGAACGCGAACAGCAATTAATCCGATAAGAATCCACCTTAATATCCTTATTGCGGTAATCAACGAACACCGGCCTTTGGGCGTACATGCTAGGGGACTGCGTCTGCCATATAAAAATTTCTGCGCGAGTTGCAACAATGATGGGGAGGAGGAGACAACTGAACAGGTTATCTGCCTGGCCAGCACGCATGGACAAATTATTCCCGAAGAGAAAGCTTTATTACAACGAAGCCTACTCATGGTGAGCTATGCTTCGGTCGGCTGCCAAATTTTTTTTAGCATAACCTAAGTCTGTTCCGTGCAATTTCTTTCCCGAGTTACCTTTCCATGTTGCCATACACACCAGCACGTCTCTGGCCTTAAGAGTTCCAGTCTAAGGCAGTTCTGGTTGTTGTTGTAGCGCCAAACCGTACCGGGGTGACAACCCTTGGCCGAAGAATTGCTGCTTCGTGAGATCGGTGATAGCTTCTGTTGGCTTCCTAAGTATTGTTGTTGTAGCGGTCCTAAGTGTATGACCTATCCAGCACCATATGCGCTTTCGGATTCTGTTTTTAATAGACCTTTGTTTATTAGCGCTTTTGTAAACTTTTGGCAATGTGAGATGCGGCTGTATACGATTCTCACCCTTCCAGAAAGAATCGACATTGCTATTGAAAATTCGTTTCTTTGTTCCAGTGAAACCGCCAGTTGTAAAAAGGACACATTCAATATATGAAACGGCCCTATAGTCTCATGTATACGGTCCCAAAGCATAAAAAATTGACAGTTGGTTGTGCTTGTCCGCATTGCCTATGGGGCATTAATTCTAAATCCTAACCTTAAGGACATCGTCCGGGTCATATGTAGGCAAATGTCGTCCGCGTAATAAAGATCTTCCAAACTGTTTGAGGGTGTAGCATTTTCCATATGTCGAGAAAGATTTTAAATAATAGCAGCGATAGCAAGCCACTCCTTTTTTTCTTGTTCTCAAAAATAAGTATAGTTATTAGCTTCCAAGACGTCTCCATCTAAGCATTTACAAAATGGCATTTGGGGTCTGTGTCGACCATCATCAGAAAAGAAAATTCAATTATAAAAGACAAGCTTCTCTCCAAACGTTAATTTAATTTTCGAGTTTTCTTCAAACAATTGCTTATAATTATTGTCAATTTTTGTGCAATTGAATCTTTTTTATTAAAAAAATGACTCAACTTTTTCCTTTTGCTATCAGTCATAGTTATCGAGGCTTAGATAAAACAAATGGACGATACGTAAGTTCAATCAGGACTTGTTTTAGTCAATAATTTTTAAATTAGATCAGGATTCTTTTAGTTATTTTTTTTCTTTTTCGCCGAATTTGAAACCAACCGTTCGGCGTCTTTAAGACACTTTTCTGGTAAGTTTAAAGACTCTAGCTCTTTTTGTTCCACAGAATCGTGCTTTCAACAGACTGACATGGCTAGATCGTCCAATTTATAAATACTCTTATCATATGATGGAGAGCACGAAATACCACCACTACCCATGTCGTTATTATATTTGCCCCCCAGGGAGAATTTTTTAAAACTTCTCTATTAAATGTTATAAACAAATAGGGGTAGTAATGCACCTTGAAATATTGTTTTAACTTTTCTTTTTTTATGTCATGAATTTTCCTGCGAGAAATCTTTTTGTTTACCTTAATTTGTCCAAAACCTCTATAATCTTCTCTTGAGTCTCCGACATCTTTTTATATATATTTGATTTCTCCGATTTCAGATTCTCTATGGATTTACTGATTTTCAAGATCTTTGGCATAACACGCCACCCAGCATTCGTAGGTTTCTTATCGCCCGGTCGATTCGTACATGATCCAATCTCAGTTCGTTGCTGAGATGGAGATGACCAATTTGTGCGTTCCCTGCCACTGCGATTACTGGGCATTTTATCATATATACTTTTAATACAAGGTGTTGTCGATCGGGTAGAACCACCTCCAGCTAAACGTTCAAATGTCCTTTGCAAATGTTGCTCACGTAAAAATTTCGTAGTACGTTTGTTTTCCCGAATGGACTTTTCAGGAGAGGAACATCTTTCGCATGTCACAAGTGTTTCGGGTTTTTCAAAGGCTGAATTACGGCATTGGGTTACAGCATTTCGTTTCTTTTCCCGACCATTTAAATAAATTTTCATCTGAAGTATTTAAGTTTATCATAAATTTGCATTTATTATCTGTTGCAGAAGGTACATACCCGATTTTGACCATCATTAGTATCCTCAGTAGGTTCTGTGAATCGTAGAGGTGAAATATTCCTCAGATATGTCACATCCATATCTTGTAAGCCACTCTTAAAAATTAATAAAGTTCAAATGTTATGTTTCTGTTTAAAGGATTAGCCTGGGCTACATATTTTTGGTTATTTACCTCGATTGCAATAAATTCCTCCAAACTACCATCATCGTCAATGGACCAGTCCAACAATTGCTCTGGCGTGGGCTTAGACTCTATGTATTTGTTATAATGTTGCCGCTCGAGCAACTCCATTTCGAGATCACTATCCTCGACAATATAAGTGTCGGCAGTTCGATTGTCCATAAAAGGATTAAAATTTATATCATCGCTGGATAAGCAAACATTTTCAGCAATAGCTTCAGTCATTAACATAACAGGAAGATGAGGCTGCTTAAGCATTTTGGAATCTAAGGGCCTTTTAGAGTAATCTTGGCTGTGGGTTTGTTGTATCATACATCGTGACTCGTTACTTTCCAGACGAACTTCTTTTATGGGTTCCACAACTTCAACCCATTTGGCTTGAGGTTTACAATACTCCTCTATCTGGACATTGGAAATATTTTTGGGCTCTTGAGTTACCACGCAGTTTGCCACCTGATTGGGTTTGTTATCTGTTGCACTTGTACAGGGGAGGGAGGGTAAATTGTATGTTTGGTTTAAATCAGCGGCTAAGACAAAGGTTTCGTCATGTTGAGGCTTACGTAGAATGCCACGCAGTCTGGTTGTGGGTGATATTAATGGAGATGTGGTAGTAGTTGTAGGTTGGATTTCTTTCACGCGTTGAAAGTTTTGATAATCGCTGATTTTTCTTGGGGACGTTGCAGAGGTTTCCTCACGTGTTTTAATTCTTGTTATAAGGCTGTTGATTTCTTGGTCACTAAGTTCTCGGATTGTTTGCATTGTATTCGTCGATGATGTTGGTTGGGTAGATTTCTCCTCGGAGACCATATCGAAGTCTTTTCTCAAAATACCTATTTCAGGCTCTTGGTCGGGTGTGGCAGTACACCTACGATTAAAGCTTTGCCTTGTATGACTAATACTTGCAGATTCCTGACATCGGTAAACCTTCTGTGTGGTATGCTCATGGAACTCAGGGCGAAAATTCTACAAAAAGAGTGGAAAAATTTATGATAGGTCACATGAAAAAAAAGGATTTTACTGGGTTTATTATCTAGCAAAAAGTATTTATATCGGGGTATATTTGAACCTACTTACGTATTTGCTTTAAAATGTCTTTAAGGTACACACGAGAAACATGCTTCCAAAAATTACTTACATCGTTCATATCCGCATATTATTTTTATGCTGGATAGATTAATGTGGATTTCTAATCAGATCTAAATAAAATTTGACCTGTATTGATTTTATGAGTAAGAAATAAATCTCCTAGTAGTTTATAAGCGAATTTTTAAAATAAATTAGTCATTTAGAGCCTGTATTAAAAACTACCGGTCCCGGTCATAAAAAATAAGAAATATATCGTACCCAGCTTTCTGATTTCGGAGAAGATTCCCCGTTTTTTCCTCAATGGGATGTTGAGTAAGGTTTTTATGATGTAGATTGACCTTCAAGATCAAACGAATTGTAATTGCAAAAATTGTTTGTGACGTTGTGCAAAGTAGGGAGTTTCATTTAACAATCCTTAAATTGTTGTCTCTTAAGATCCCGCGAAACTAAATATTATGTAAAAATTGTACTGGACTCCAACGGACTTGGAATTAATCGTTTAGTTTCTTAAATGATCTGATAAAGAATGCATTGGATATCGAAACCGTTCGTGAAACAGATTAATTAAGCAGGTCGCAATGTGAATGGCCTCAACAAACACGGTCCTTTTCGCAGGTTTGGATCAAGAACGAACACTATTGAAAATTGGCCAACATTGGTCTATGTTTTGATATAGCCCCCATGCATAGTCGCTGTCGATTTATGGTATTTTCCCTTTGCAAGCAACATAAGAGGGTCTACCGCTTCAAAATCCACCTATGAGGTCTGTGGTTAATCATGTTTGGCACAGTGTATTTTAATACGACCCTCGCAAAATGAGACCCTTAAATACGTTCCTATCCTACAGCTCTGCAGCACCACCTACGTCTGATCTTGGGCAAGTCTGGTACAGTTTACTCTTATATAACGGTGACCATCCCTAGCAGTCGATAGCAAGCCCTAACAAGTCAACTTATGCCTACATGCCACATACACGGGTTCTGTCCGATTTGACGTATAGAGGGTGGGTCAAGTACAATTTTCAATTTTAATCGGCTGTAAGAAATAAATACTGTTAATTTTTTCAAACTTCTGACTTTATTGAAAAGGTTGAAATTTGTCATTTAATAATGGAACCCAATACCATTCATATGACTACGACAACTGGCTCCTCAGTAACTCATTCGATCAAACCAATTTTTTAATACATTTTCGATGGTTTCTAGTCGAATCTCTTTAATAGCAAATTCGATTTCATGTTTTAACGCTTCAGTTGTCTCTGGATGCTTTGCGTATCATTTTTTTCAAATGGCATAATATTCCAAGGGCTCAAAATACAGCTCCGAGACGGCCAATTGACATCACAATTTCGGCTGATTATTTAATTTTCAAACACAGTGCGTAAAATATCGATTGTTGTGTTGGTTGTGTGACATGTAGCCCAGTCCTGTTGAAACCAAATGTAGTCCATGTCATTATTTTGAATTTTGGGAAACAAAACTTTGTGCAGCATGGCGCGATAACGCTCACCGTTGACGGCAAAGGCGGTTCCTTGCTCTTTCCTTCGAGTTTGCTTATTGATATAGCCACCAAGATAAAAATGAGAGTCACCTGAAAACACGATATTTCGGTAAAATTCTTTATCTCCTGCCAAACAATCTGCGGCCAATTGGGCAAAGCGAAAACGCATCGAACGGTGTTCCATTATTAACTGACAAAGTTCAACCTTTCCAATAAAACCAGAATTTTAAAAAACTATTAGTACCGTTTTTACAGCCGATTCAAATTTAAAATTTTTAATGGCCCACTCTTTACGCAAAAAAGGCAACTGTTTCTTTCCCAGATAGGGCGGTGTAAGGTAAGCTAAGGTATCTGCTTCTACACTGATTGGCCAAAGAAGGAAGTAGGGACATGAGCTGGTTTTTAAATAAAGGTATTTAAATATCTACTGAATTATACAGGGTGGCTGATGAAAGCCGCTACGGAAAAAAATTCGATAACTTTTTTTTCTATTTATTGAATATAGTTAATTTTTTTCAGTTCGGACGGAGGAAACAATCGCAGCTGTTGCTGCAATCCAAGAATTTCGAAAAGAAGCTTATCTTCTCAAATGTGTATATGTCATATAAGTCGTAAAAGTCATTGCAGTCTATGTTGCACAAAGATTTGGACTTATTCAAATATTAAATTGAAATGGCCAACAAACTGAACGCAGCAGACTTCCCGATTCGCTTGGAATTTTGACAGAAGATGCTTCAAATGGTGGAAGAGGAAGGAAACATGTTGAACTATCTTTTCATGTCTGACGAGGCCCATTTCGATTAACACGGCAACATAAACAAACAAAATTGTCGAATATGGAGTGCTTCGGAGTGCTTTGGAGAATTACGCCGAATGAGAATTTCTTTCAACTCTGTGTGGTTTCAGCAAGATGAACTTCTCACTACGAACATTTTCCTATAAGCTGACATCCAGAAACTCTACACACAGATGGCCCCGCAAGTCGCCTGACCTTACTGCACCTTACTTTTTCTTGTAGGGTTATTGCAAACATGAAGTCTACAAAAGAAAACCAACCAAATTGAATGAACTAAAGCAATCTATTCATAAAACAATTGCGGCTATTCCTGTTTCAACTCTGCAAGCAGTGAAGAACAACTTTTTGGTAAGATGTCGCACATGCATCAACGAACAGGGGGGTTATCACACACTCGCATATACTTAGTTTATATAGAAACTGTCTAAAAATGGTCCCTTCTGACTTAAGGTCCTGGCTCTTAAGAAAACACAATTTGAATCTGATACTGATAAAGTTTCGCAAGTTATGTTGCGAGCGACTTGTAAACTATCATACCGAGGCTTGTTATTGCCAACCGCAATATTCCAGATTTAAAATCCTGCTTTTTACAAGCTACATAATAAATCCGATCTTGCTTAATGATAGCATATTAAGTTATATGTGGCCTGTACCCACAAGTTAATTAAGGCCATATAGCATCAGATTAAAATTTCTGCTGGTCTAAAAGACACAATAATATAAGATCTAGCTCATATGTCATTATGAGTTCACAATAAACAATCCTTGTCATAATAAAAACAACCCTGGTAATAATAAAGCTCCATACTCTACAAGCCACATATTAAATCAAATCAAGGTAAAATGTGTTTTACGTGCCAGCAGTATTCAACTCTGGAGAGGACGGAACACATTTGTCTGTTTTTATAGTATCCTTAAAATATATCACTACCGCTCTTAAGGTCACACTTGAAGCACATAGCTCAAATTTCGGACAGAAGCGAAGACTCTTCTGTATAAAAAGGAAGTGTAATTTATCACATAGTCGATATTGTCCGCTATTTTATGTAGCAGCGTGAATAGAGTTTAATGCTACACGGCGTCTTACGTCTCTTACACAGATTGTACCCACGTTGGCTGATTAGTCCAAACATATCAAAAGTTGGAAACCTCATTCAAAGACCTCGTAAGGCGGTAAATGTTGCAGGGTTTTTGATATCTTAAATATTTGGTCTGTAACCACGAACGAACTTTTTCCCACATATTTTGTAATCTCAACCAATTTTCTTAAGGTTTTGAGTACACATTTCTCGTTTTCGTAAGGGCTGCTATATATGTTACTATATATATTTCAAAGTATTCTCTAGCATGATTTATACACTTTTGTATGCGCTCAAACCAATTGTCGAAGTACTTTTTCCCCTCCGATTGAGACACCTCCAAAACATGGTTTTTCAACGCTTCGACAGCATATTCTGGCGACGAAAATCATTGACTACGCATTTTTTTCTTGATGTGCGGGAATAAAAAGAAGTCTTTGGGTGCCAAGTCAGGACTGAACGGCGACGTTTTGACCGGTCAAAAAGGCGCTGATTTGAGCCGCATTGTCATGGTGCACAATGATTCGTCTTCTCTTGTTCGTCTTTCGAATTTCTCCGAAGACTTCAGGCAAACATGTTGTGGTGTACCACTCAGAATTGACCGTCCTACGTTGCTCAATCGGAACAGTCGCCACATGACCAGTTTTGCCTAAGAAACAGGCGACCATTTGCTTCGAAGTGCTTCTTCCATTAACAACTTTCGTTGGATTTGGCTCGTCTTCGAAGACTCACACGGTCGATTGCTGTTTTGTTTCGGGCTCATACGCATAGGTCTATGATTCGTCACCTGTGACGATCTTATAAACGTCATTTGAAGTACAGCGATCGTATTTTTTCAAAATTTCTTTGCACTAATCGGCACGAGCCTTTTTTTGAGCGATTGTCAAATTGTGCGGGATCCAACGAGAACAAACCTTTTTTACGGTCAGGTGTTCATGCAATATGGAATGTATGCTGGTGAAAGTAATGTCCAATGATGCCTCTATCTTACGGAATGTCACATGACGATTTTGCGTTATCAGTTCACGCACGGCATCAATGTTCTCTGGCACAACGGCGTTTTTGGACCACCTTCACGACCTTCGTCTTTGTGCGAGCGTCGGCCACGATTGAATTTATTAAACCAGTTTTTCAGTGCTATAGGATGGTGCTTCATCGCCATACAAAGATATAAGTTCATCGATGCACTTTTGTCGTGATAATCCACGTCGAAAGTTGTGAAAAATGATCGCACGTAAATGTTCACGAGTTAATTCCATTTTTTCCCAAATTCCCATATCACTGTAAACAACACAAATAAAGGTCGTGCGTCAAAACGTTCTGAGTACGTTTATGCTAAAAAATGTCAAACTTTCCCATGGAAATGGCAGATAGCGTCAGCCAAACACTTAGTGTTGCCTAGGCCAGAAATATATTTAGCAACCCTCGTAAGTTATTCTAAATTACTGTTCCAACCATACACGATGTTTATTGTGAGTCATCCCTTAACGTTAAGTTTTTTCGCAAATTAATTTGAGATTTCTTTGTTTCAGTTTTTGTTAAATTCAACTATGGAGAGGTGCACAATTAAGCAGCGCGTTAAGATTCAAGCCTTTTACGAAAATGGGCGTTCAAATCAATGTGAATTTTGTGCACTTCGTGATTTTTTTGATCAGCATCGTCGACTAAGTGTGTCCACAATCGGGAGAACTGGGGGCAATTTTCAGCAAACCGAGTCTGTAGAAAAAAAACCCCTTCGCTTTCTCGCCCAGTTTCTTCTCTCATCGGGCCTTACTACTTTGAAAATGAGGTCGGTTATGCAGTTACCCTGAATGGTTTTCGCTATCGCAAGATGATAATGGACTTCTTGTGGCCAGAAATTTTGGAAATGGACCTGGAAATGTGTAGTGCCAGTTGCCACAGCCATCGAAAAAATGGCTCTTTTTCAATGGCCGGTTATATCACATAGTGGCGATGTTAATTAGCTGCCACGATCATGGGATTTAACACCGTTGGACATTTTGTATGGGGATATTTAAATAAAAAGTGTTTGTCAATAAGCCCATAACGAGAGCTAAATGATGAGATAAATCGGCACATTAACGACATTGAACCTCCATTATGTCTCAGATTCTTTCAATACATGAATCATCAGATAGAGGCAAACCACTAAAGCCGTGTCGAGCATTTGGCCGATATTTTGCTTCACACATGGTTGTCATAGACCCTTCTATCCCCCTTCTAATTCTCTGAAAACTTTTTATTGTACATACAATCAACATCGTGCAGTAAGGTTGGACCACCCTTTACATGGGTTATTGCTTGACCCCAAAACTCATTCCCGAAGATACATCTTCAGATTGTACTATGTAGGATTCTTACCTGAAAATCCAAATTCTCTGTAGTCGTTGCTAAATTTCGAGCATTTTGTGCTGAAAATCCGTAAAATTGCTTCCCCATAAAATTACTCATTGCTTTGTCCTTTGAAGAGGTTTGGTGGACTCGTTTCACTTTCTGTGGTATTATTTGTTTTTATTATTGAAACCCCAGTCGGTAAAGCGAATGGACAACAAATGGATTATTAGCAAAAAAGTATGACAATAACAATTTATGAAAATATAATTTATTATTCGCGATAAAGTTGAAAAAGAATGATTCAAAAATAAAAAGGTAATGTTTTCCGGCACAAATAAAAGTAATGTCTTCCTTTTTGACGTTTAATTCGTTGCTAAAATGAACGAATACTGAAGGGAAGAACAGGTACAAAATATGACCAACGTCATGTGCAACGCAAGGTAGTCCAGCTAGAACCAGGGTTACCGTTGAAAATATAAAAAAGGTTGCACAAAAATCGTTTAAAAAAAAGAAGCACTAAATCGACGTGTTTTTAAATAGAAGTCGCACATTCGTTGTGGTCGCTGTTTATTAGAAAAACTCTTCGAGTTTATACAAATAAAAAACCAATTTATTGAAAATATTTGGTTAACATATTTTATCTAATAATAGAAAACAAAAATGTTGATAACTTATATTTATATATTTATTTTTTTGCAAACTTCGTTTCTGTATTTAGGCTGGTACTAAGTTCGTTGTTTCCTGTAAAAATTTGTCAAACTACATAAAAAAATCTTTTAATTCCTGATGGAAGCTGTAAATAAATAGGTACAGAGTTTAGCGTCATTAAAATATAAATAATTGGTGCTGCATAATAATATACATAACTGTTGTTTTGCATGGACAATTTTTCAAGAAGATTGATTTAAATTTGTTGTGGTTAAATTTTAAGGGCCGATGTTGGATGTGAACCACACCTAAACGTCAATTTTTTTTTCCTGCATTTCATTTGATATTTCTCAATTTCAGACTAACTCAATTTGAACCATGGAAAGATACACAAGCGAACAACGCGTTAAAGTTATTCAGGCTTATTATGAAAGTGGAAGATCAATTTTCGAAGAAAATTATCTTCAGTGATGAGGCACATTTTCACCTCAGTAGATTCTACAATAGGCAGAATTGCCGCGTTTTGGCAAGAGATAATCCAAAAGTGATTGTCGAAAATACAATGCACACACAAAGAGTGACTGTTTGATGCTTTTTATGGGCTGGCGGGCAGATGCCCGTAGTACTTCTAAAATGAGGGCGGTCAGGCAGTTACTGTGAATGGTGTTCGCTGTCGTGAGATGATAACGAAGTTTTTATGGCCCGAATTGGAAGATATGTGGTTTCAACAGGACGGTTCCACTTGTCACACAGCTAACGAAACAATGGCTTTTTTGCGCGACAAATTCAATGGCCGTGTTATCTCACTTCGTGGCGATGTTAATTAGCCGCAAAGATAAGCCAGCAAAAATCGAGAACTAAAGGATGATTTAGTTCGACACATTAAAGGCATAGAACCTCAATTAAGCCTCAGCGTCATCGAAAATTTTAACCAGCGAATGGAGGTGTTCCGCCAAGGTCGCGGCGGCCATTTGGCCGATATTTTGTTCCATACATAATTGAACCATACCATTATTATCATAATAAAAAGAAATGACAATAATTTCCTAAATAATTTGTGTTTTATTCAAAATCAACATCGGCCCTTTAAATGTAACCACCCTTTATAAACAACGAAATTGTTTTCAATAATGCGCATAGAATCATTCTTTTATGTAAATTGGCTTTAAAACACGAAAAAAGTGTAGACGACAACACTAATCTGGTAATGTCAGTTTCAGCAGAGGATGATAAATTAGTCTTCCTAAAAATTTTCTCGTGAACGAAATAAGTACAAGCTTTTTTCTACAAGCTAGTTATTTGGTCTACCATTTTAGTATCTAACAAGAGAAGTGCTAATAGCATCGAATTACAAGTTTTAACTTTAAACCTATTGGTTAATTTATTTTACATCAACCCTCACTTAGAAAGAAAAACTTAGATATAATTCCAGTTTTTTGCTCGTAAAAATAAAATGTGTATCAAAATAATTTACATATGCGTATATATAAGTCACAATACATAAAAAATATTAAATGATACAAATATTTCAATATTGCTACAAAAAAGGAAAAGATGCACAAAGTTAGCACAAATCACATAATTTGATGAGTTTGAAAAAGTCACGGGATCTTAAAAACGTTGCAAACTGCGACTCTAGTCGTACAACGGTTACACTGGCTAGAACAGCTGTTTAATGTGTTTTTTAAGCCTTTCCAATGTATTTTTTGGTGTTAGATAAAAAAAACCATTCGACAGCTCGTTGGAAACAAAATGTATGCTGTTATCCTACCCAAAGAGAAACAAATTTCAACGCAAGTTAGTCCTGCTGGAACAGCTGATTTATGTTTTTTTTGAGACTTTCCAATGTTTTTGTTGTTGTTAGAAAAAAAAACATTCGACAGCTCTGTTGAAGACAAAATGTTTGCTGTTATTCTACCCAAAGAGAAACAAATTTCTTAAAGAGATTCCATGGCGTTCAATCTGTCGAGTTCATTCCGGATTGATGCGCTAGAGATTGGGTTACCGTGAAAATCAGGCAAAACATATTGAAAACCATACATTTGGGCATTATAAAAATGTGTAACAAGTCGTTAAGCTATCCCTTTAGGTCGGTTAAAGTATTCATCAATCCCATCTAGTGAGCATGAACGCCAGATAGAACCTCTATATGAAATTTGTTTCTATAAGTTATTGATTCCGCCGTTGTAGCATTTGTTTTACTCAGTGCTGCCATTCAAATCAATCATCAGTTTTTTATAAAAAAAAACGTCAAAATCATCATTTTCACATTAGAAGTATACTTCGTTTTCGAGTAAATACTCTCGTACTCCATATGACCACAGTTCTTGTTGTTTGGAATTCCGGGGATCCAGTCGGCGAAAGATTTACATATACATATACACAAAACCAATAGTTAAAACTGTTTTGTCCCGATGAAAGACGACTTAGTAATACTTATTTTCTGTTAATAATGCCGACCCGTTCTTAACCTAATTCCAAGCTATGTGTACTATGTAATTGTTTTTGTTTGTTTTTGAATGCGGGTAAAAGAAAAAATAACACATAATAACATCCCCTACGTCTGTTATGAGTAATAATGCGTTATGTTTATTTCAATGAAAACCATATTTATTAGTATAAGTAGAAAGAAACCAAAAAAATATTTTTCTATAACTCCTCTCCTTGATATGACTGGAATGTCAATCTTTGACTAAAAATATTTTGTTCATTATAAATTAATGCAGAAACATGTAAAGCACTTACACTTTCCTACTATAAACTTATCGAATCCTAAGGTCTGCCATGATAACCATTTTGAATGGATACATACATGGCTTCCTCTCTATTTCACATAATAATGAGTTTTGAAAATAGTGATTGTCGATGTTTTTCCAGCGAAATGTTGTCAAACGTCATTAGATCAAATTTTAGTTTGAAAATCGTCAAAATGATGATAAATCGTCTAAATTGGCAGCCCTAAATATTTGTTGTACTACAGAGACGACCTTGTTGAAGTTGCTCTGGTCATGTGTTCCGTGTGTGAGTTTATGGTTTGAAATTTACCGCACGAACACCTGCCACTGTTTTCCTTCCTATCAGTTTGACAGGACATGAAAGGTGGTTGCTTTTTTTTTCCATTTTTTTGTTTTTGAATTCCGTTTTTACCGAGGTTGCCGCTCACGTTGTTGAGAATATTGGCCAATACTATTTATTACTTATGTTCAGTTAAGACGTGGATGCAAAAATCCTTTGCAATTTCTTTTTAATTTTAAACGAGTCATTGAAAATGTATTTTTTTTTGAATGGCAAAATCGAAAGCTTTTCTTTGTGACGGATGGCTAATGGTCATTTGGCCAAACAATTATTCGAATAAAATAGTGCCCAGACCGGCTCGAGACAACAAAACTATACAGCTGCAACTGTCGTGCTTCTACGCCACAGTCGCTATATCATTCATACTAGAGTGTCCAAAAGTGAATTTTTATGGCTTGAACCCGACATGTAGCACAGTGGGTTGAACGGTGTGCAAAGTGGCGAATAATTCAGGAAAGTCGCAATTTATTAGGCTGATATTTTTTTATTGATGGGTACTATGGGTAAATACACAAAAACTCAGCATTTAAAAAAGGTTAAACATTTTTTTTCTTATCTAAAAATTACCGCTGCAAAATAGTATTTACACTAGCAAAATTTAAAACAAATAATTTTGTTTGTTCAAATTCCACAAATTTAAAAAAAAAAACATATTTAAAAATATTATTTTATACTGATCAATATTCTACAACAAACACTTGCCCGTTTCTTTTATAAATTCAATTTCCAGGGGCCTACAAAACGTAGTGGAAGACGGTCGAGGATTTTGCCAATTAAACACCACAATCATTAGCTACAATAAAAACTATTACACGAAATATAAAAAAAGATAAGAAAAAAGACTTGATTTTATGTTGGGTTTTTTCAGATAGATTTTTAGTAACTGGAGATTCTGGGATTTATTTGCTGAAATCTCATATTTTAAAGTAAAGGGTGGTTAAATTTGAAGGGCCAATGTTGAATGTGAACCACACCTAAACGTCAAATTTTTTTCTGCATTTCATTTAATATTTCTCAATTTTAAGACTAACTCAATTTGAACCAAGGAAAGATACACAAGCTAACAACGCGTTAAAGTTATTAAGGCTTAATATGAAAATGAAAATCAATTTTCGAAGAAAATCATCTTCAGTGATAAGGCACAATTTCACCTCAGTGTATTCGTCAATAAGCAGAATTGCCGCATTTGGGCGAATGATAATCGAAGAGTGATTGTCGAAAAACAATGCACCCACAAAAAGTGACTGTTTGGTGCGGTTTATGGGCTGGTGGCATCATCGGGCCGTATATTTTCCAAAATGAGGCCGGTCAGGCAGTAACTGTGAATGGTGTTCACTATCGTGAAATAATAACGAACTTTTTATGGCCCGAATTGGAAGATATGGATGTGGACGATATGTGGTTTCAACAGAACGGTGCCACTTGCCACACAGCTAACAAAACAATGCCTCTGTTGCTCGACAAATTCAATAGCCGTGTTATCAAACGTCTTGGCGATGTTAATTGGCCGCCAAGATCATGTGATTTGGGGCCGTTGGACTCCTTTCAAGCAACAATTCAAGAGCTAAAGGATGAGATAATCCGTCGCATTAACACCATAGAACCTCAATTATGCCTTGGCGTCATCGAAAATGTGGACCATCGGATGGAGGTGTGCCGCCGAGGTCGTAGCTGCCATTTCGCCGATATTTTGTTCATTACATAATTGAACCATACCAATTTATCATAAGATAAAGAATGACAATAATTTCCTAAATAGTTTGTTTTTTCAAAATCAACATAGCCCTTAAAATTTAACAACCCTTTATTATATGCTCAAATAGCTGAAGTTGATGGTTCCATTATAAAACTTTTACTTTTAAAAGTCTTTATAGAAAAACACGTAAATAACAGAATTATCAAAATGCGTGCAAAAATAAAACTAATTACTGAACTTTAAATACAAACAAAGTAAACAACTTAGAACTTTTATTTTTGGAATTAGCTACGTGGATATGTGGAATTTTATTTTCTATCTCCCAATACGGTTGTGAAAGTTGAAGTTTATCTTTTTTCGTTTTTTGTTATTTATTCGAAACGGAATTGGTGGAAATGATATTGCGCGTTGAAGATTGCTCTACGCACAGTTCGAAGACTATACACAAAGGGTAATTCTCATTAATAAAAATGAGTCTCCCGTATAAGTCATTTGATTTGTGGCCGAAGTAATCGTTGCCAAAGACTGCTGAAGAAAAACCTTGGCGGGTTTAGAAACAGCTGTACAGTCTGCCTGGCAACCGTAGCAAATACATTTCACCAATTTCTTCTTTTTAAGTTGATTCTGAAAAAGAAACAACATAAAGGTCTCGAACCAGAATAAAAAACTGCTCAAGTCATAATATTGAAGTTTATCTTTTGAATTAATCGCCACTTTTGATAGATTTCAACCGTCTGTGTGTAGGTTTACCCGTTTTTAGCTGTCAGGGTTTTCGGCTTTTTGTTGTTGAATCAAAAGTCAAATAATTTCACCTTCGCAATACGTAACAAGTATTTGAGCTAGACTCACCTTTTAGAATACCGATCGACTTAGATCACCAGTGGATGCGGTTTAACGATATCTGTCTATCCGTCTCTTTAATCGCCTGCTGTCTATCTAAAGCATGTTATCAAACTACACATAGCAATTATTAGCTGATCTTTATTCAATTTTGTAAAATAAGTTTTTTGCACCAAGGCAAATTTTTTAGAAATTTAAGAAAATCGGTTCAAATTTAGACATAGATCCCACAAATACATACATACTCGTACATATGTTCAACTGACTTTTTGTCTTTAGCTCTAGAAGCCACACATTACATCCATCGTATTGACATTTGGTAGTTTTTTACAATCGATCAGTTATAAACTCAGAAAAAGGTCGGTTTAATATAGCCCGTGTACATATAACCCAAAGATTTTAAACCCGGCAGTAGGGGTTTTTTAACCACGGTTCCGAAAAAAACCGAAATGACGGTTTTCTAAAAACCTCGTTTTTCGACATTTTATTGCAAACCAAAACTTTTTTGTCGCTATAACTTTTCAGTAAAAAAATGCAAAAATAATTTAAATGAAAAAATTAATTAAATAAAATGATTTTAAAGTGTCTTACCTCTTGCATAAATAGGGTTTTATATTTGAATTAGCTTTACAAAAGTACCGTTGATTTTTTTCAAATTTCTGGTTTTATTGGAAAGCATTAACTTTGTCATTTAATAATGGAACACAATATCAATTATATATTATTGTGTACTGGCTCGGCAGCACCTCATCCGATCAACTCAATTTTTCAGGACATTTTCGATTGTTTCGGATCGAATCTTATTAATGGCAACTTGAATTTATGTATCAACGCTTCCAGCTCGCATGAATTTCATTTTTTTAAGGAACGTTACATAAATCTTCCGACGAGCCCTTCCTTAGTTTTATAAAATGACAAGTTCAGTGTCATGTCACCGAACACAATTCCGGTCGAAAGTGGTTTCAATTCCGTACTTTGCTTCTTCAGAAAACTTATTCCGAAAGATTTGGTCGGAATGATTATGTGATCGGAATTGATATTTTTAGTTCCATAAACACAAAAAAACTTTGATAAAAGTACTTTTTATGAATAAAGATTATTTTAATCTTTAATTACGTTAAATTTTTGCTTAGTTAGCATTTATTTTAATAAATCTTTTATATTTTTAATAGTACTAAGACAACAATACAAGTCAAATAATTGCCTTGAACGAATTAAACTAAAATCAAAAAAAAAAGTTGGAAATTTATTTGTAATTTGTATTATTTGTGATAGTTCTTTGTTGTGGCGTGTAATATTCTGGCTGACGAAAATAAAACAAATAAGAAATGTGAGCATTTTATATGTTTGCTCCCAATATTTTCATTTACAAATAAATATTTTAGGGGAAAGCATAGAAACCGTGCTCAAGATAAATTTTTTGTCGAGTTTATTTATGGAGTGCCACAATGATATAGCCAGAGGATTCGTGAAGGGAGATATTGTGGTTGTAGAAGCGCTTTGGAAATAATTAACAGAAAAATTGAATTCTTCTGGACCACCACGCAAGAAGAAAGCCTGGACGGACTGGAAAACATACGTGAAGAAGAAACTGTGCCACAACAAAAACGAAAATTGTAAAACAGGTGGTGGTCCATAAACCAAATATGTATTGTCTGAGGTTGAGGAAGCTGTTGTTAGAGTGTCCGGAATGCAGATAAGTGTAAAAGGCGTTGCTGGCTCCAAAAGATTTGGAGAAGCGGATCTGATAGCGTACATTTGTGAATCTGGCAAGAAAAAGACGAAGATTTTACTCCCTCACCATCTGACAGTGCTAGGGAAAAAGAAAATGATTTAGCAAGAAAGCGAAGTGTAACACCATAGGCTGTAAAGATGCGTCTTTCCCGCACACTATCTCCTACTCCTAAGCGCCATAGATCACGTTATCCACATGTATCCAACCCGGAATTGAGCAGCCTTTTAGTACAATAAAATAAACACTTGGGGAAAATTGCTAAGTTGCTGGAAGAGCAACGTGTCGACAACAAAGTGGAAAATATTGTCCACCCGCGATGAAATGCGAAATCAAAAGTAAAGGAACTATTGTTAAACAATTTTTGTAAAGCTATTTTTTCTTAACTCCGTTTGTTTACTTAAAATATGCATATGGTTTTTGTTTTCTCATATGCATAGAGTTGCCATAGCAAATTAGAATAACCAGGGTTTTTAAAATTTTCGGACATACCTAAATCGATCGGAATCTGAAGAAGCTAAAACAAAACCGACCGAAATGGTAAGTACGGAATTAAAATCAATCCGCTCGATTTCTGTGACAGGCCTGAATGTGTTGGTTTTATAAAGTAGATTAAAAACATTTACAAATCTTCAGTTGTGAACACAAAGTTTTATTTTCTAATAAAAAAAATAGTTTAAATATAAGTATGTATATAGTATTTCAAAGATATATGTTTGCTGTTTGTATTAGAATCGAATCGATTTTATAACTTATTGTCTTAATAATACTCTTAAATATGAGAACAATTTTTTCATAAAATTTTGCCAACATTTTTCATAGTAATTGATTTTTTTAGTTCTGTTTTTTCTTTATTTGTTTAGAGTGGTAACAATAAATAAGACTTAAGATCTAAACAACTTTTAACTACTCCGGGATCCGGGTACATTAGGGCAGCGGCGCACTTCCTTACTTGGTAATGATTTGTTTGTCTCTTTCCTACTTGAACTATATAAGGCAGTACTACAAAAATAACCTCTAGGTTGAGTGATTGCTACAACGACGAAGACGATATTATCGATTGAACTGGCGTTACAATCGAATTGAATTTGGTTACTACTCCTCCTCTTCTGCGGGCAATGGATCGAAATCTTCACGACTGGCTATATGTATAATCGAAAGTATAATGAAAAATGCTATAAATAAATAAATGGTGCGACAATCGAGAAATATTTCGATCATAAACAAAAACGATCAGCCAAATATGTTTGAGTAGAGATTATTGAGACCGCTGGTGATGGAGGAGAAAATGCCGGAATCACTGTAGCCCGGCGATGGTGGCCGATACAGATGTGGTGGTGGTCCGGGCACCGGACGATACAGCTGTGAAATGGGCGGCGAACCCTCGGTGCGCTGAAAAGGTAAAAGTCCATAGAAAAAACAAATTAGATGGAGAACCATAAAAGGGATATGTTTTTGAACATTGAGATGTGTAAACAACTCTGTGCGAGTAGTAAAGAAAAAATGCTGTGCGTGTGAGAAAGGGTAAAGCCTTAAGATATGCTATGATTTGCGGACTCAACAAATGATACACTCAAAGAAAAAACTTGGTTACATACTTAATGAAATGTGAAATGCAAGGCGAGGTTGTAAAAATACAATAAGAATTAAATAAAAATGTTTAATGATTCTTTAAGGTTTATAAAAATGCATTTTAATTAAGATATTGCTATACTTACTACCAAGAAAAACTTGTTTTTATGGGAAGGGTTTAATGGGTAGGGTAGGGAGAAATTTGTTAGTTTTACCAATCACCAGCCTTCTTTTTTGTAAGTAATACAAAGCCATACTTTTAATTTATTTTTATTATTAATATTAAATTAGGGTTGAATTCCAATACATTTATATACATTGTTTGGTTTATTTCATGGCTTCAAAACTTTATTGAAATTATTAACTTAACGCTACAAAAAGAAAATTTATTTATTTTTTTCAAAAAACCCAAGAGGAAAGGAAAACTTATATTTGTTTTGTTTTTGATTCAACAATTTCTAAAATGTATTTAATTTATTGCAGTAATTTGTTAAGGAATGAGTTTGGTTTATTTTGGCATAACACAACAAACTAATCAGTGGGAAATTGGATTTTATCATTCACATTTTTGCGATTATTCCTGATTTTTGTTGTAATTGTGGGCGTAGTAAACTGCTGAAATATAATTTGTTTGTAGAAAAGTAATATAAAAATACGAAAAATACAAATAAACAAAATAAAGATAAGAAAGAAGTTGTTGTTTTTTTTTGTGTAAAAATAAGATCAAGAAATATACAAGAAAAAAAGGACGCTACTGTCATTTCTTTGGTGCAAGCATGCTTTCGTTTAAAATCTATATAATCAATTCGATATACTTAATATTGAAAAAATTAAAACCAAACGTAAAATAAATAATTGAAAAAGTTTTATATTCGACTAGGCCGAATGGAAGGTATTCTCCATCACATTTAGGAAATTTTTTAAATCAAAAGGGTATATTTCTTTTGAAAGTTTATTGATTAATTGACACTAGCCCCTTTTGAACGTTGAATATTTTTGATTTTTCGATAGCCAAAATCGAAAGAAATAAGTAAAGGGGGCTTTTCCTCGATGTAAACTAATACGTTCTAGTTTAAATAATTTTTTGGTATTAAATATTATTAATCAAACCTTTTTTCGTGTTGCTCATCGCTACCGTGGGTACATTTTGGAAAACATCTATTAAGTTCGAGTATCTTTTTTAGTAGGGTTATTTTTTTTAAAGATTTTTGGTTTATTTTTTGACGGAAGTCAAAATGATTTTGATTCTACTTAAGAACCGTATAGAAAAAATTAAAATCCACTATCATAATGTGGGATCTGTGAAAAGAGTATAAGTGCGAAAGATTGTTGATGTCATACGCATTTCATATGGCAGCGTGGTTTCGATTTTACATGAACACTTGGGTTTAAGAAAACTGTCTGCAAGATGGTTGCCGCGTTTGCTCTCAATTGACCATAAACGTAATCGTGTGACACATTCAAAGAATTGTTTGGAGTTGTTTAAACTCAATTCGAATGAGTTTTTGCGGCGTTTTGCAACTGTGAATGAAACATGGATCCATTACAACACTCCGGAGACCAAGCAGCAGTCTAAACAATGGTTTTCTCCGGAAGAAGGTGACGGGCACACTTCTTTGGGATGCACGCGGGATAATCCACATCGATTACCTTCAAAAGGGAAAACCAATTAACGGCGAATATTATGACCAAGAAAAAAGTTCATTTTCCTCAAGATAATGCACGGGTGCACACGTGTGCAGTCCCAATGACAAAATTGCATGAATTGGGTTACGAATTGGTACCTCATTCGTCATATTCTCCGGATTTAGACCCCAGTGACTATTTCATACTTCCAAACTTAAAGAAATGGCTCGATGGAAAGAGGTTCAGCCCCAAAGATGAAATTTTTGATCAAACAAATCCCTATTTTATGGATCTCTAAAAATCATATTTTATGGGAACAAATCTAGGTTTGTAACAATAGCCAAAAAAATTGCACTGTAGGGCATTAAAAACAAATAACTTTAAAAAACCAAAACGTCTGCGGCAACCTATAATTTCCGAGTTACAGGACCCTAAATTTCGGACCTACAACTGGATATATCTGCGACATTTGGAATCGGACCTATGCGTTATGGGTATCGTTAGAAAGCGTGTGAAAATTCACGTTGTTCTAGCATTTCTTTTAATAACGGAGAAAAGTTTCATTCTAGAAAACTCGTAAGAAACGTAAAGCGTAGTGAAATTAATATAAAAAACAGTAGGGAGTTGCGAAAATTGTTCAGCGATTGGCCATCACTGCTCGAAAAATAAATATTTTAAGGTACAGGGGCTTAGTTCGAAAAGAGGGGGAATATATCTGTCCAAAAGGCCATCACGCGCGCGATTTTTTTTAAATTATTTTTTTTTTATATAGAGCATTATTTCCTGTTCTAGAAGGGTTAACACGTCCCAAAATGCGTTAAATGAGAGGTTATTATGCTACAAATCTAGATCGATAAAGACATACGTAAAATAAGCATTTTTCCCGTTATGATTTTCAGTAAAAGGTCGTGTAAAATAAAAATGTTGCTACCGCTTCTTAATGGGTTAACATATCGAATATACGTACATATGTATCACTGGAATGGTGTTGTTTGTAATAAGCTTTCCAACGATACCCATATTGCTTAATAATAAAGTAAAAGTTTTACAGATATGGCTTAATATCTGAATTATACGTCTAAGCTTTCGAGGCCCATATCTCGGAAACTATGGGAGACCGCCGATTTTTCATTTCATATTTTCTGCTTAAGCATAGTATTCACCTATAACGAAATTCTCGCTCCCATAAGAATTACATGAAGCATTGCAAACGAATTTTACCATCGGTAAATTCCGTTTAGCTATTATCGTTTGGAGGTATTCAGCTGAAACAAAAAGTGGCGGAATTTGCAACTGTTAAAGGGATGATTTTAAGAGCAGTGTATACTTTTTTTTCACCATCTGCAAACGAAAATTAATGGTCAAGCAATTTTGAAATTTACAAAAAAATAAATTAACAAATGTTGTAAAGTCGATTTTGAGGGTATTTAAATGAATATGATTAAAATCATTTTTTGAAAATGAATAACATCGCTTCCTTTACACTGCTCTACACTACCATTCTTTCGTGTAGAGAGATATGCAAAACTCCTAAGCGTAAATTTCGTTTTAGGTGAATACTAGGCTTTAGAACCAAAAGTTCTATCAATGGTGCAAATTTGGTGTCCGTGCGAGAGTTGTTACTAAACTAGATTTAAGCCAAAATTAGTTTTTTTTTAAAATACTGTGTTTTATTCAAAAAGTGACGGAATTATTGATATACCCTCTTACTTTTCAGTTCTAGTTTATTGAAAGTATTTGGCAGGGAAACTCTTTAATATAGGGAAATATAACCTTAAGTCTAGTATTCACCTCAAATGAATTTTTCGCATTTATCTCTACAAGGAAGATTTGAAGTATATAGCAGTGTAAAAGAAGCTGCCGTTATTCGCTTTCAAATAAATTATTTTATTCATATTCATTCAAATACCCCAAAAATGACTTCACAATATTTTATATATTTTTTTTGCAAATGTCAAAAAATCCTTGACCAAAAAATTATCAGAACATTAATTTTCGTTTGGTGAGAAAAGTCTACACTACTCTTATAAACATCCCTGTAACAGTTGCAAATTCCGCCATCTTTTCGTTTCAGCTGAGTATCACTTAACGCATTTTCCCAATGGTAAATTTCGTTTGCTTTGCTACAAGTCTTATGGTAGCGAAAATTTTGTTAAAGGTGATTACTAGGCATTTTATATCGAAAATTAGGTGGAAATGTAATAGTTTTCGTCACTTTTAGCTTCGAAGTTATACTAATGGACGGACGTTTAAATATTTACATTACAAATATGTATACATCTTCCGTAGCCTGTGATAGAGAATATTATCTAAGTATGTATTTACAATACCGAATAAAAATTCACACTGAACTTGTACATACCTTGGAGGGTGTTAGTGTAACATTTAACAAGGTAGGGTGTTGTTCAACCACCACAAATTCAATTTCCCGTGGAGCAAAACCTTCAGCAAAGACCTGCAAAGAAAAACATAAGACTGAAGGTTATATAAGTTTTTATGAAGACATATGATGTACAGCAACGCGTCAAAATTGTTAAATTTTTTAATTCCTTTTGGCAAGTCCATTATCTTAACTCAACGATTTTAAATGCCAGAAAAACACCCAATAACAACATGATAAGGAACATATGGTGTTTTCGTTGGTACAAAAAAAAATTTCCGCATGTTGCAGTGAACCAGCATTTTTATGTTCGTTGGTTTAAAAATGCAACCCTACTAAAAAATGCGAAAATCTCGCATTATCTGCACTCACCCAGGTCTACGGTGTAGAATGGTACACCACTCACCCAGGAACAATTTGCTGCCTACAGTGTTGCATTTTCAACACACACAAACCAAAATAAAAGGTTGGGACTTTGTTTACAAAATTAATTATAATTATTCGAAATAATTATTTAATTATGTTGGATTGGTGGCAATAAAAGTGAGACATTTTGACAAACGCAGAAAAAAGTATGGTTGTGGTGACAATATTCGAAGAGGATCATAATCACGTTGTTGGGTATATGGTTGTGGAACAACATTATTATGATCCTTACAACAATAATATGGTTTACACTATTATCCCCAAAGCCATATTATGATCCTCACAAACATATTCTCTTTCACATACAACCATAGTATGATTCACACTCAACCATATTATGATACCTACAACCATAATATGATTCCACTCAACCATACTATGATACCCAAATTTATTTTTTATGATTAGGTTATGTTATTGTTCAACATTACGAGTAGAGATTCTTATTTAGCATTTTTTAAAATTAGTTCATAGCCAGATTTGAGTCAATGTTTCTATTGAACATTTTATTAAAATGATATATTCATGATATATTGCGTCTTTACCATCCGTAGACCCCAAGTGATGAACGTGATTAAACCATGATCAATGGCTATATAAGTACCGGAAAGTTTTAAATAAACTAGAACTAGTCGGCAGTAGAGAATTCCACCGAACAAAGTTAAAGCAATTAAAATCCTGCTTACTGCCTTCCGTTTTTTTATAATGAACAACAACCACGCACTGTGTCGTGCACTCACATGCATGCATAGTCTTTAAAACCTCTTATGCTTTGTTCACAGTCTCAGCCATACAGTATGATTGCCGTAATCATATTATTTTTTACGTAAATCTTTAACAACAATACTTTTGTCACACCAACAATATTTATATGGTTGATCCAACCATATATTCACTTCTAAATTTAACAATATTAGTATTGTTACATTTCAACAATATTATTATTGCTGCAATCATACTGTTGTCAAAATAAAATTCAGAAAACAATACTATATTTGTGACGAACGTACTTTTATTGTAGAGAACATACTATTGTTGCCGTGACCATATACTTAGTAGTTACATAAATACTGTTACAACATTAAACACACCCACTTCAATAGTAGAACTGAACATACCCCGTTAATGTCATATGGGCTTTGAAAGCTAACCTCAAAAGCGTTAGTCTGTAACGGGATTTTAAAATTGTTTCAACTTTTATCATGGAGTGGTCAGATAATCAAGTGTGAAATGAAAAAAACGATATTTTCAAAACGCTCCGGCCACTAGGGATTAGCCGCATGTTCGTCTACCGATGCATAAAACTGTTTGAGGAGACTGGAGATGTAAAAGACCGCCACCGGTCAGGCCGCCCACGCTCTGTTCGAACACCGCATGTCATCAAAGCCGTTAAATCAAGAACTCACAGAAATCCGCTCCGAAAACAGAAAATCATGGCCCGTGCGATGAATATCACGCAAAACTCAATGAGTCGAATCATTCAAAAAGACTTTGGGCTTTCAAACGACGTACCGGACATTTATTGACTGCAGCTTTAAAAAAATAGGATTGAAAAATGCAAAAGACTTTTGGTGAAGCACGCTGATAACTTGCACAGAAAAATTTTGTTAACCGATGAAATTTTTTTTTACCGTTTAACAAGCAAAATGATTGAGTGTATGCGCGGTCATCTAAGGAAGCATCTGAACTGATCCCAAGGGTGGAAAAGGCTCATCACCCAGCTTCAGTCATGGTGTGGTGTCTCTTACGATGGGGTCACTGGACTGCATTTCTGCGAACAAGGAGTCAAAACATCGGCCAAAGTTTACCAAGAAACCGTTTTGGAAGCTCTTGTGAAGCCTCTTAACAATTCCCTGTTCCAAAATCAGCCATGGACTTTCCAGCAGGATTCTGCGCCGGCCCGTAAGGCTAAAACGTCCCAGGCCTGGCTTCGAAACAATTTGCGTTCATTTACTCTGAAGAATGGCCCTCAGGCAGTCCAGATTTGAACCCATTGGATTACAAATTGTGGACGGTTTTAGAGGACACGGTTTGTCACAAAAGATACCCCAACATTGGATCTCTTAAGACTGCTTTGGTTCGAGCTGTGGCCAATTTTCCAATGGACGAGGTTCGTGCAGCTGTTGATGATTGGCCAGTGCGACTTAAGGCGTGTGTAAAGGCAAAAGGCGGAAATTTCGAATAAGTTGATTCTTTTTGGATGCAATATCATCAATAAATATATTAAAAATTATTTGGTCCAAAAACATTCAGTACTTATTATTTTACAGCATAAAACGTGTGTAACAGTATTTATGTCCCTACTAAGTAGTAACCATTAGGGTGGAGTGAAAACATGCTTTTTTTTTAATTTGAAAAAGTTAACCTCGGAAAGAGATGTAGTCTGGGGTCCTAAAGAGGGGAAAAATAAAGAAAAAAATTTAAAAAAATTTTTAGGGGTCGCGCCACTCCCTAGAAATTTGGAAATTATCGCTATTTTGGCTTTGATTTTAGAAAAATCCTAAAATTTAACGACTAAACTTATTCGAAATTTAAAAGTTTGAGCTTGTTCAGTGCCCAAACAAAAGTATTTGAGGCAAATATGAGGATAATCGACTAATATTTGTAGCTTTGGTGAGGTTTCATTGTTCAGTCAATTTTCTGAAGAAGGGACGATTTGACTTATTTTACTTTTTGAAATTTTTGAACAATGAGAAAATTTTTTTTAAACAAACATTTATTGACATAAAACTTTTTAGGATTTTTCTAAAATCAACGCCAAAAAAGCGATAATTTCCAAATTTCTAGGGAGTGGCGCGACCCCTAAAAATTTTTTTAAATTTTTTTCTTTATTTTCCCCCTCTTTAGGACCCCAGACTACATCTCTTTCCGAGGTTAACTTTTTTTTTTTGAATTTCACTCCACCCTAGTAACCATATATTTTCTCTGCGTGCAGATAAGAAGCAACATTTTTAAAATGTTGCACTAATAAAAGGTAAAATTATTTTTTAGAAACGAAATCACCATAAGTCTTCCGTTTTAGTGTCAGAATCCCAAGATATGACATCAGAGTCACTTACAGACCTCCAGATAAAGTTATCGGTCTATAATTGAAATGAGAACCAGAAACCATTATTGAGACAATGATTAAGATTGTTTTTCGTCTGCAAGTTGATAATAATCCTTACAGCAGTAAGATCCACAATGGAACTTCTTCCTGATCCCATGACAGCCGGTTCTATACACCGGATCGACCCGAAGGAGGAATTCTTTGGCCAAGGACTGTCAACCCGGTAATATGTGCCGCTACAGCAACAACTTGGAACTTCTTCTTCGTAATTATTTTTGGTGAATCCTACAGTCTTATTTGGGTCACCCTGAGTAAGGCTGTGTTTACAAATGGAGTCTAAGCCAGATTATAGCTCTGTGATTATTATTGAATTTATCGCAGAACTAGTCAGCGATAATCGCGTTTAATTCAAATGTCAACATAACCTTAACCATACTCACCTCCAATTTATAGTATCCCGGCAACAGTATTCTCCAGAATTCCCCATGTTTTGTGGTTTGGAAACCCACATCTCTGCCCTTGATCTTCAATGAGGCCCTCTCAACGGGAGCATTATTGATATCCAACACAAAGCCCTGAACGCCGCGATGAGCTTCAGCGAGAAATTTGATCATAGACTGAAAAGGAAAAACAGGAAATCATTATAAATTATCCAAAGCTACTATGCTACTTCTATATAGGCCATACACTCACCAATTGATTGTCCTCCCAGTATTTTTTCAGCTCATATGCCGGTGGAAATTTACAGCATGATATTTCCAGAGTCACCTCCATACAGCCATACCAAACATACTGATAGTCCTGCATGCCACCGGTCAAGGGATACCAAGCCGCTCCATTGGTAATGCCATTCTCGAAGGCGGGTGTGGCCGACTTACAGGCTACGCCACGTGACATTTTGGCATGATTTTTCGCATAGACCAACGACAGATGTTTGAAGACATCATCGTCGGGCGTTAGAGAAGGAGCCGCCGAATACGTTTGAAACACTGCGCCCAAAGGACATGTTGTTCGAAAAGAGGTGGGGGAAGAAAAGGGAATTTTTTATTATTGTTGTTTTAAATAGAGGTCTCTGTTGCATGTGGGCTGAAGTATGTGGAGGGCTTGTTATAAATGCCCTGGGTTTTGAAACGAAATTACTACTCACTCGCGCATAATGCCGATGATCTACAGATTCCTTTTAGTCGCCATATTGGTTTTTAAATGAGAAAAGTGTAATATCACTTTATATACAACTGAATTAACTACAAATGTGTGTACATATGTAGGTGATTAACTAGATTGACAAGCATCTACATGATCGACATGAATCAAATGGACGATGAGTTAAAGTAGCCTAGGGCCTATTCAGACTGACTGAGCAAATCGTTTTCGTTCACTTTTTTCCTATATCAAAAATAGAGTTGCCAACCATTTGCTGGATTTGTGTTGAAAAACTACTAGTTTTCGTCAGTCAAAATAAGCCCTTAGGTGCGATCTAGTGTGAGGAATGGATGAGTGACGACAGTTAACTTTAATTTGAAATCGTTTTTATTTTTTTTGGGTGTAACCGACACTTTTGCGTTATTACAGGTAAAATATGTTAGGGCCTATTCAGACAAATATTCGCCTCAAATTCAACATTCGCATTCGAAAAACCCAAATAAGGAATATTCACATTCGCAAAAAAATATTTAGTTGACTCACAACTAATTTTTTTGTGAATTATTTTTCAAACATGTTTGTTGTTCCCTAAGCCTTGTAATGGGTGATCCAAGTAGAGATACTTTTTTCAATAGCCTTTTTTTGACAGATCACGTGTGAGTCGTGTCATGCTGTCATGTTGTTTTTGTTTAGTATTGTTTGGCATTTCATCATGGAAAGATTTATTATGCTCTTTTTTCACTAGGCACTTTTGAAGTGTTTTTAAAAGTTTGGCCAAAACAAGTCAAAATGAGACGTTTTCCCACACAAATTCAAGTGATAAAAACGTCTCATTTTGACTTGTTTTTGTACAAAAGAGGAACGAAAACGTCGCACAGGCGATGCCACCTTAAATAAAGTGTGTCATCTTCAAAATAATCGTTTTTTTATCGTTGGTTTGTCATCTCAAGGCAGACATTTTTAATCAAAAGTCAAACATATTTAGTGAAATAGATATTTTATAAAGTAAAAGTAAAATGAGCGTGCTAAAAGAAAAAAAAACTTAATTTAATTTATCCATTTGTTTAAGAAAAATATGTTTTTCAGTATTTTAATAGTCACCACGTTGTTCTTTGTTTGTAAATAATAATGAACTGTCAAACGAAAACCAAAACGAGAATGAAAACGACCACAAATTGTGTGAAAATTGTTGAGACGTTTTGAAAAGTTTCGAGCGAAAACGAGAATAAATGGCCTAATGAAAATGCAGTATTACGCCTGAACAACGTTTTAAAACGTTCAACTTTATTACGAAAATGCATGTTCCGTAAGGAATGTGTTTCGTGCACTTCGATCAACTCATGGTCAACATAAACGGCCTACTGAGCGTACTTTTCGCAACACCATCACCCATCTTAAGACCTAGCATTCATGATTGGATAATATTCGACCAAATAGACCACGTCCAACACGCAGTGAATGTAGCGGCCGTAGCTGAGAGAACTTGATACAGCCAGACCGTGGAGAGTCGATTCGGCGCCGTTCGCAGCAACTCGGACTGACGTATAAAACGATTTGGCGCATTTTACGTCGAGATCTTAAATTGAATGCGTACAAAATACAGCTTGTGCAAGAACTGAAGCCGCCCGACGTCCTCAAGCTACATCGCTTCGCTCTATGGGCTCTTAAAAAGTTCCAAGAACATCCGAAGTTTTCGAGCCAAATTTTGTTCAGCGATGAGGCCCATTTTTGGCTCAATGGGTATGTAAACAAGCAAAATTGCCGCATTTGGGACGAAGAGCAACCAGAAGAGGTTCAAGAACTGCCTCTTCATCCAGAAAAAATAACGGTTTGTTGTGGTTTTGGGCCGGTGGAATAATAGGTCCATATTTCTTGATGCCGGTAACCGTCAGTGGCGATCGTGTCATGATAACCGACTATTTGATGCCTGAAATTGAAGCACGTGATCTCGGCAACATTTGGTTTCAACATGACGGCGCCACTTCCCACGCATCAATCAATGGGTTTATTGAGAGAACACAGTCAAACACGCTTTGATTCAGTCCGTGGAGAAAAACATCACGCGTGTCATTCGCCAGTTACCAGTCGAAATGATCGGACGATCCAACGAAAATCGGACTCAACGGATGGACCATGTTAGATGTAGCCGCGGCCAACATTTGATAGACAGAATCTTCAAAAAATAAATGCCAAAGCATGTTCTTTCAAATGATAATAAACATTGCACATTCAATTTGAATTTTCTGTGTTTTTTCCTTTAAAAAAGTAGGGAACCTCGAAATGGATCACGCGTTTAAATCACTTTTTTTTTGAAAATATGTCTGTAAACTAGTGTATTTTTTTATTTCTATTATTAAATATAAAATAATCTTCAAAATCTAAAAATATTTTTCGCCTTTGCACTCTCAAAATCCTAATTTGAAATATTCGCTTTTGCATTCGAAAAAATGGATATTTATATATTCGAATTTGCTTTCGCCACAAATAAATGGTGGGCCATTTAAAATTTGAACTACCGATTACTTCGACTTTGAAAGGTAGAATAGCATTCATTTTTATTTTAAGGTTTATGATTGAAATTTCCAAAATGGGAAGATATACCCAAGAATAAAATTGGAAAATACTAAAAACTTATTTTCAAAGAAGTGAGTCTTTAGCGCAAACTGTAAAAAATTTACGTCGAAAATTTTCGAAAAGAGATCGGCCTTCAGTTTAGTTTGTGAAGCGAGTTCATGAAAATGGAGCGTTATTGGACAAACCAACCCGAGTACGTTTTTGTTCAGTGCATTCAATGGAAAAACATTGCTGCTGTGGCTGATAATGCCCAAGAGAATCCATCAGCATCAACTCGTCATCGTTCTCAGGAAGTGAACATTTCTAGCACTTTTTTTTTAGAAGAACTTTGCATAAAGACCTCGGTATGAAGGCTTACAAAGTTAAATTTTTTCAAGAACTGAAGCTTCATGTTCCGCATCGCCTAAAGAGCTGAAGATTATTTGGCAGAAGATGAAGAATTGTCTGTTTTCAGGCAAAGCTCATTTTCACCTAGGTGGCGTTGTCAATATGAAAAAATGCAGCATGTGGGGTTTAGAGAACTCAGACGTTACTATTGAGAATCCAATGCATCCACAATGAGTTATCGGTTAGGGGGTTTTGGGCTGGCCGCTGTTACCATCAACGGTGAGCGTTACCGCGCCATGCTAATCGAATTTTTGTTTCCAAAAAAATCAAAATAATGACGCGGGCGACATTTGCTTTCAACAAGTCAGGGCCACATGTCGCACAGCCAACACAACCATCGATATGTTACGCACTGTTTTTGAAAATCGAATTGACATCACAATTTCGACTGATTAGAAATTTTGATGTCAATTGGCCGCCTCTGAGCTGTGATTTGAGTCCTTTGAATTATTTTCTGTGGGAAGCCATTAAGGATAAATGTTACGAAGTAGCCGTTGAAGAGATTCGATCCGAAACAATCGAAAGTGTACTAAAAAATTGTGTTCATCGGAGCCAGTTGTGGTAGTCATATGAATGATATTGTGTTTCATTATTACATGACAAATAAATTAAAGCAGAAATTTAAAATAAATTACACAGTACAACAGCCAATCTGGGGGGTAAGAAATTCCAAGTCAGGGTGATGGTACTAGGTCAGTATATTAAAACCCACAAAGGGTTTTGTGCCATGAAGAAAATTTTGACAAAAAAATTTTTTTTTTAAAACACATAAATCCCAAACGGAAAAACGTGTAGAGACTTATAACTTTCACGTAAAGTCACATAACCTATAAACAAAATGCGACATAGATCATAGAAATCGATAAACGCGTTCTGCTTTTATTTACAATTAAGTGAAGGTATCCCATTTTGACAAGAATATGGATATATGTTTTTATTCAAAAAAGTGTCATTTATCGCCTTTTTTTTTATAAATTTTTCCCAATAACTCCAGACTTCTGGCCATAAAAAATAATAAAAATAAAAAAAAAAATTTTTTTTTTGGCAAAATTTTCTTCATAAATTTATTTCTAATTGCAAAAATGTTGATTTGGTAGAGAAACAGTATATTAATGAATTAAAGAAAATGTAATTATTAATTTTTCTCAATTTATTTCAGCAAAATCGAACTAGTCGTTCTCGAGTTATGTCAAACTACGTTTTTGCCAACATTTTACAACTAAGCGAAAAAACATCAAGATAAGGAAAAAATGTAAAAGGCACATACGAACGCAAAACCCTTTGAGGGTTTTAATATACTGACCTAGTACCATCACCCTGACTTGGAATTTCTCACCCCCCAGACAATAACCCCAAAAATGTTCCACAGTGTTATCAGTACTCTTATTTTTAAAGCCGATATTTCAAATTATATATAGATATTTCGACTTATAATAACAACCAGCTGATTACATTTAACGATGACTGCCCGTCCGTCCATCTGAGGCTTGTAATCAAACTACAGGTCACAATTGTTGTTTGATTTTCATAAAATTCGGCAGAAGTGGGAAGGACGGACGCTATTGAAATTGAAGGAAATCGGTTTTGACTGCGATTTAGATTCCACATATATACCAATTTGTATATTTTTAGCTCTAGATGCCACATCACCTCATCTGTATGATAGGTGGAACTGGCAAGTTTCTTAGACAAAGAGCAAAGCTGTAATATTGAGACTTAAATTATTTTTTGTTATTACTCATACCTACTTAAAAATAAAGGTTGAGAAAAGTCAAAAAATTAAATTTTGGCGCCTTAAAAATAATTTCTTTGATATGTCGTAATGGAACTTTTTCTCATGCCAAAAGCTATCGCAAAATCGATGGCACAATAGCAGTTGATACATCGACCCACCCTTTATGTACATCATCAGTTGGATGCGAAGATATATACTTGACGTTTTTATAAAGTAAGAATTCATGTTCCTCAATATTGCATAAAATTATTTTCATTTCCTGAAAGTTTATTTTTGGTCGCAATCGGAATCTTGCTCCTGATTTTGACCTATGCTCCGACTCCGGCCATATAGCCGAATCCCTGCCGGATATACATGGACCGTAGAGTTTATTTTCTTGCCTTTCGTTACTGGGTCTACCTGATTGATTTACATCAATAAATTTTAGTTCTTTATAAATTTTAATTAAATAACTTTAAGAGTACACGTTTTCCATCTGTGGTTCATATACGGTGGAAAGCTGGTCTTAAAAAGTTTTCGTTTCAACAATTGGTGCAAAGCTTCCTGAGAAAGGCCGTCGCGGACCCGAAATCGCCATTTTGTAAAAACCGTGTCTTCTATTAAAATGTTAATGCAAAAGATCTCGAGCCGGCTAATATCTGTTTTATAATTTTTAGTTTTTAATTCAACTATTTCTAGCTGTTGTGGAGAATAACACAGATGCACCCTATTTACAAAATCCACTCTGAGATCCTCACAAGATCTTCGTTGAGTGTGTCAATTTAAAAATTAATCTTCGATTAGGATTGGACACATATGCCAATGGGGTACGAAAAACAGGCCACTTTTTTTTAAAATCAATATCGAAGTCACTGTGAAAAAAGTTGCACTTGAACCGTTTTCCAGAAAACTTCTGACAGCAACAGGGGTATTCTCAGTTCAGAATTTATTTTTGGTTTAAGAGACATTTGAATATATTGGAACTTCTTATAAGCGAAATACTCGCAAGTTCGCATTTCTCGCAGCGATGATAGCGAAAAAGAATATTTTCTTGAATGAAGTGATATCAGACTACATGATTACTACTAGCAAATGACTAACCAATGAGAATGTTCGAAAACTCAAAAACGTGTGAGTTATCAACGAAAAAAATATTTACTCAGTTGGTGACTTTATGGAATTAAATTTTTCTTATACTTACTAGCATTCGGCGTATTATCATAGGGATAACTGGCCACCAAGGCACCACCATGCAAACTGCCGCTTAAGACAAACTGTATTTTGGAAATCCAATCTTTGACCGAATCCGTTTCCGGTTGGCCGCGCTTGTTGTTCTGCTTGAAATAATCGGGGAAATTGCGATTTAAATCAAAGCCTCGGGCATTGTACCTTAAAAATAGAAATCAACATTAGAAATGGTAACTCAGTACCTTAATTTGTTTAAAGCAATCCTACCTGCCCTGGCCACCATCGCAAGTACCCTCCTTGGAGACGGCAAAACCATCAGGATTCATTGAGGGCAGTATATGAATACGTGTATTATCCAACAGCCATTTAACATATTGATCTGTCTCATAGCTGGATACCAGATAATGAATCAAGTGCAATAGTAACTCCCGGCCCACAGGTTCATTGCCATGTATATTACCCACATACTTGACATCCGGTTTGCCGATCATATGCTCATAGGGTGAGGAGGACACCACCAGCACCCACAGATCTCGACCTTGTATCGACTTGCCAATTGAATACAAGGCCGTTAAATTCGGATAACGAGCACTGGTAGCTCTGAAAGAAAATACAAATATTTTGGTTGCTTTTTGAATATTAGTTTGACTCCATGTGCCTCACCTTAGAAATCTTGTTAACTCTTCATGATTGTGATAGACAAAGTCTAGATATTGTGAATCAGGTATATAAGCTCTTGGTTCTGGCAGTGCCGGTTCTAGGTCTATCGTATTTGTTTGTTCAGGTATCTGTGTTTGCTGTGCTAAGCAGGATCTATAACAGGTGTAGAGTATCAGGAATATAGTGATTGTCCATCGCCGTAACATTTTTCTGGTAGTTGAGTTTCTGAATTGCTTTATTGGATCTAAAAAAAAAATAGAAAGAAACATGTTAAATGCGCCAATAAAATGGACAAATATTTTTGAATATTTTTTTAAATAAATTATATATCGAGCTCGAGGCCAATATATTAATTATTCAGTAAAATTTTAAATAATGGCCGAATACAAAAATTAAAAATTATTATTTTTTTTATTATATTTAATTATTTTCGGTCAATATAATCGTTACTCTACAAATAACTTTCCATACTTCTTAGTGCTGAAAATAAATCTGTCAAAAACTCATACTACGCTCGATTTCGACTTAAAAGAGTTTTTAACTCTGCGTATCTATCGTGTATTTAGTAATATCGGCATGAAATTTCTTGACATTTATTTTTTACGTATATTTAGCAGCGTTGTGGAAATTGATATTGTGGCTCCACCGGAGGCTCCCCCAGAAAAAAAGTAACGAATCTTGCATTTTGGGCAAATATTGCCCAATACAATTTTCTAATATTTCATCAAGCAACATTTGCATTAAGTGTGTTCGTTTACTTGCAAATTTGTAAAAAAAATTGTGCAATTTTTTACTGGATCGAGTTCGTTTACACAAAAAGTCCAGTAAATGAGAGCCAGAGAGAGAAAATTTTGTCAGTTTGATGTTACGTAGAGAGTTTGCAAATTTTGGTTGGGGAAATTTGAGCCAACCAAAATTTGCAAGATAGAAGAGATGTTTGAAATCAGCTGTTTTATGTAAACAAATACAAGTAAAAATAAATTTCCAACAGAATAGGTAAGTAAAAATTGGAATATAAGTGAAAGGAAAGTTCCTGGAGAACACTTAATGTCGAGTTTTCTTTTGCTAATTTTTTATTACAAATCTTAACACCTTAAAATTCAAAATAAAATGAATTGTAATGCAAACAGTAAACAAAATCAGCTGTTTCATTGCAAATTTTTATTGGAAGCTGTTCGTTTACTTTTCTTGCAAATTTTAATAAAGAGAGTAAAATTGGCACTACGCTCTCAAAAGTAGAAACTTGCAAATTTTTACTGGGAAAGTAAACGAACAGGCTTATTGTGTGTTTGCTGTAGCAACATTCGCGACAATAACGGTTGCACATTATGAGTTATTTTTTGGATTTTAGGGAATCCCCAAGCACACTTGTTTTATCGCTCCAAAAACATTAGAAAGAGAAAAGCATTCGACATTCGTCACTGCATTTTCGTTTTGTGCGCGCGTAGTTGATTCTATTGCAGTCGCGGCTTGTGAAGTTTGAAAGTCAAATTAAATTGTTATTTTACAACACGAAAAAAAGGAAAAAACCATGTTAAATAGTGGAATTTTAAGTTGAAATCGAGCGTAGTATGAGTTTTTGATAGATTTATTTTCAGCACTAAGAAGTTTGGAAAGTTATTTGTAGAGTAACGATTATATTCACAGAAAATAATTAAATATAATAAAAAAATAATAATTTTTAATTTTTGTATAACAAGCAATATAACAAGAATGTATAACAAGTAAGAAAATAGTAGTTGGTCAAGAGCGACCATATGATACCCTCTACCAATTTTGGAGTTAGGTCTACGGTTCTTTCGACACTGCTCCAAGAATTGGTATAGGGTATAAAAATGTGCCTATATTTTCCATAAAAATTGAAAATTCAATTAGTTCGATGCCAAATAGAAGAGCTACTGAGCGACAGTGAGGCTGAAGAGCGTACACTTGTCCCTGAGAGCTCACTTGAAGACTTCGAATTCGAAAGTATTTGATCCGATGCGCAACAATTTTCTGTTTCAGCGCAAGTGGAAGACTCACCTTCTGGTTTTATTTCTAAAGAAAAAAAAACAGTTTGGTACGACAAATGTGGCAGCTCATTGGCTGGTAGGAAAGGGGATGAAAACGTTATTACTACTATTCCAGGACCAACTCAATATACCATTGCACGTGTAAGTGATATCAAATCTATATTTGAGTGGTTTATGACAAAACACATGCAAACTATTATAATAACGATGACAAATATTGAAGGTAATTTTCATCTTATTTTCGAAAACTTTGAGCATTACAAACTTATTTGTACATTACTACATACATAGGTATCAAAGTGTTTGGAGAAGCTTGGAAGGAAATTAACCATGCATCCTTGAAGGCATATTTTGAATTGCTGTTATTAGCTGGCGTTTATCGTTTTTGTGGTGAAGCACTGGAATGTTTATGAGACGACGTGAAAGGAAGGCCCATATTCAAAGCAACAGTGTCTCTGCATAGATGCCAAAATATAAGCAGGGTTCTTCGATTCGACGATGAATCAGATAGGGCGGATCGACGAGCTCGCGATAATCTGGCACCTATAAGAGAGACAATTAGGCTAATAACTTGAAGAATTTGTATAATCCAGGCGAATGCGTGACAGTCGACGAGCAGCTATCGGCATATCGTGGAAAATGTCCATTTAGGCTATATATTCCTTCGAAGCCAGCCAAATACGGAATAAAATTTGGACACAGTGCGACTCTAATACCAACTATGCCTGGTCTATGCAAGTGTATATCGGACGAAATCGTAATTGCATTCCTGAAAATAATCAAGGCATGCGAGTGGTACTCGAAGTTGCAGAAGGACTCAAAGGCCGATATAACATGCGATAACTTTTTTACATCACACGATCTTGCTGCTGAACTTCTGAAAAAGAAAATGACTATAGTTGGGACTGTCCGAAAAAATTAGATATTTTAGACATAAGAAAAAAACCTGCCTTTTACTCAGAGTTCCATTTTGAACATAAAAATAAAGTTACATTAGTAGCGTATGTTCCAAAAGAGTATCGGTGCGTATATCTAATAAGCACATTGCACCAAGATGCACAAATAAAAGAAAACCAGTCGAAGAAACCAGAAATAATAGAGTATCATAACCATACAAAAAGGCAGGGGTTGAGACACTCCACCAACTGGTTGCCACATATACTTGTAAGCGGAAGACCAATAGGTGGCCAGTAGCTCTATTCTCAAATATGCTTGACGTATCCGCTTACAATGCTTTCGTGATTTGGACAGCCAGAAATCCCGACACAGCCATATGGTACTATCGCCAAGAAGCTACATCACCCGCAAGAAGAGAAAAATACAAAGAGAGGCTGTTGTCACTCCTGTGAAAATAAATCTAACAGCTCAAAATATAATACAAAATGCATGAATTGTAACTCATTTGTGTGCAAAAGTCATTCACATGTAGAAATTTTATGTAATACTTGCAACGAAAAGTAAGAAAACTAGTAAAAGTGTATTGGGCAAAATTCGCCCAAATAAAAAAAAACCGATACTTTTTATCTTTACAGGATGAGGGTTAAAAAAGGCATACACTTGAACCCACAATATCGGCGTTGCCATCTATGAATCACGCTCAGTAAAAGCCACTAATGCCTCCTAACCATCAAAACAAACGTGCTTAATGATTTTCCTCATGCCTACAAAGTACGTTGACACAAACGCTCGTTTCCACAGGTAATTACAGCGTTAAAGCTCACACCGATCGACAGACAGCAACATCGTTAAAATGTAACGAAATATAAAAGATCGAAACGTGATTGAATGTTGTTGACTTTTTAACTAACTCAAAAAAGGCATGGAAAAGAAACACAAACCGCCAAAGCAAACGGAGCAATGCACCATCGCTTTAAACAAAACAATTACGAACGAAGATCTTCAACCAGAAAATAATAGCAGACTTTGTAATTTGTTTGTAGTCAAAAAAGATAAAAAATAATTAGGGTACGCAGGTGGCATGTATGGAAACTAGGGTTCAGGCGAATGTTCACACTCGCATATGCGAATTATTTAAACATTCGCATTCTCATTCGCAAAAACCTATTTGCGAATATTCGGCATCCCAAAAATGAAATTTGGATTATTCACATTCGCAAAACAATATTTCGGTGTTCGCTTTCTCATTCAAAAAATATAAGAATACTTGATTTAATGGCAAAAAACGACGAAGCTTGATTTTGTTAAATATAAATTGGCTTTGCTAAACTTCGAATATATCGAAATACAGTAAGACCTCGTTAGTCCGAATAATTGAGAATATGGCTACTTAAAACTAATTGTTTTAAAGAATTGTATTTTAAAAGTGGTTTTTCTTGTAAAAATGTGTCTGACAAACTGCAAACAATTTAATTTTTTTATATACATCTTTATTTGCAATGTGCAGGGTGGGCGATTTAATATTTCAAATTTTAATTGGCTGTAAAAAAATACTTATACTTTTCTTTTTAAAAATTTTGGGTTTTATTGGAAAGGTTGGACTTTTAATAGTTTGCAATTGAATATATTTTATATATATTTCTAAAAGAACGGAACATATACAGGGTGGGCCATTTACAATTTTAAATTGGAATCGGATGTAAAAAAAGTACTGATAATTTTTTAAAATTTCTAGTTTTACTTGGTTAAACTTTGTCATTTTATAATGGAACACAATATCATTTATATGACTACCACAACTGGCTCGGCGGTACCTCATCGGATCAACATTTTCGATTGTTTCGGGTCGAATCTTTTAAATGGCAACTTCGAGCTTGCCCTTCTGTCTCTGGATGCTTTTCGTAACATTTGTATAAGTACTAAATGGCTCCCCATAGAATATAATCCAAAAGGCTCAAATCACAGCTTCGAGGCGGTCAATTTACATTACAATTTCGGCGTAAAGTATCGATTGTTGCCTTGGCCGTGTGACATGTGGCCCCGTCTAGTTGAAACCAAATGTCATCCATGTCATTCTCTAGAATTTTTGGAAACAAAATTTCGTTGAGCATGGCGCGGTAACACACAGTAAAAAATATGGCCAATGATGCCGCCAGCCCAACATCCACACCAAACAGTGACTTGTTATGGATGCATTGACTTCTCAATAGTCACGTGTGGGTTCTCTTAACCCTATAACGAAAATTTTGCTTATTGACATAGCCACCGAGATACAAATGTGCATCAAACGAAAACGCGATTTTTGAAAAAACTATCAATACTTTTTTTTAGCCGATTCAAATTTTAAATGGCCCACCCTATACTTGTAACTTTTCGTGTAAAAATGTTTGTTGAAAAAAAATAAGTATGGCAATTTTACTCGTTTCTTAAAAGACTTGATGTCAAGTCGATTGCAAATTCTAGTTTAGTGCCCTGAAACGATAACAGCTAATGTCATTGACGTATTCTTTTCAGAAATGAGACCGAAATTTCCCTTTTAGCCAGTCATTTCGTTTTATGTGAATACTAGGCTTAAATTGGTATTTTATGGCGCGGATGAAATTTTCCCATTTTGTTAAGTAT
Organism: Hydrotaea diabolus; assembly: GCA_963513945.1. NCBI lineage: Eukaryota > Metazoa > Arthropoda > Insecta > Diptera > Muscidae > Hydrotaea > Hydrotaea diabolus. The sequence continues at coordinate 162,003,313 of OY740718.1, forward strand.
GACAGATATCGCCAATAGCAGTTTCAGATTAAACTAGGAGTTTTCATGCTTAATTCCAACTTAAAAATTTATCACTCCCTTAAACATATAGCGCCATCTAGCGTCAGTTCAGAAGTGAACAGAATTTATAAAATGAAAAGCTTTTGTAAACGGATAAAACTAATGAATTCGCACTTGTTTTCTCGAACAGGATTTACGACTAACAAAACTAGTCGTTTTCCCTATAAAAAAACTGCAAGCAATTTTTTCCATATGTATACTTATACATATATCTTTATATGCAATTTATTTACAAGAAAACATTTAGCAAATCTAATAGTAACTTAAAAAGATAACTGAAGAGTTAAGCTACAATAAATCAATATTTATTTTTTTTAGCCTTCAGGTTTGAATTTTAAAAATTAGCCGTGTTCTTTCCGTTTACTAACCCAGCATTAGTATGGAAGTTACTTGGTTAGCAAACATGACACACCCTGTTAAAAAAACATATGTGTTTTGTTTAGTCAAAAATAATTAAACAACAAGAGGTGTCACCGACGAATTCGTATTGGGTTCCTCTGCAAGAGATGGGATAAGTAAACTATAAATCCTCTCAAACTGATAGTTTTTTTCTTTTTTTAAAGCGAAACTCTAGCAATTAATTGATGGCCGATAGCCTTAGTTGCTAGTGCTTTTTTAAATTATTATTTATTATAATTTTATTTGTAATAAAACGATAAATAAATAAATTTATGTTGTCTGCTTTGAACTCATCGATGACGCCTCTTGTTGTTCACTTATCAAAACAGTATTGCAGTTTCTGCAAAACGATGTTCTAGAGAGAAACTTGGTATCAAACACCAAAAAAAAAGTTTTGACTGTTGTGCGGTAAAATTATGGTCCGCTATTACTTTAAGAATTAGCAGCTAAAAGTTTCTCTATTATGGAATAGTCCCGTACACTTTACGTGGCTTAGTTTGGGATTCGTGTAGACACACGGAGCACATCCGATGTGGGAATGGTTTTTGGATATAATCGTATGGTCTTTAGTGGCTTAAAAAATGGTTCCTTTTCCCTACCAAACATTTACTAATAAACATTGCCTCAGGGTGACTCAAAGGTTAAAAAATGTCGTAACTATAAATGAATTATTGTTATTGGGATAATATTAAAAAAAACGAATATTTGTCTTCAAAAATGGTTTTATTGTTTTTCAAAGTATTCACCGGCATGGATTTATACACTTTTGCATGCGATTGAGACACCTTCAAAACATGGCTTTTGAACGCTTCAACAGCATCTCCTGGCGACGAAAATCGCTGACCATGCATTTTTTTCTTGATGCGCGGGAATAAAAATAAGTCATTGGGTGCCAAGTCAGGGCTGTACGGCGGATGACCCATCAATTCGACGTTTTGGCCGATCAAAAAGGCGCTGGTTTGAGGTAATGTGTGACAGCTCGCATTGTCATGGTGTACAATGATTTTTCTTGCCTTGTTCGTTTTTCGAATTTCCCCCAAGACTTCAGGCAAACAAATTGTGGTATACCAGTTAGAATTGACCGTCCTACGTTGCTCAAGCAGAACAGTCGCCACATTACCAGTTTTACCGAAGAAACAGGCGACCATTTGCTGCGAAGTGCTTCTTCCACGAACAACTCTCGTTGGATTTGGCTCGTCACGGTCGATTGCTGTTTTGTTTCGGGCTCATACGCATAGATCCATGATTCGTCACCTGTGACGATCTTATAAACGTCTTATGAAGCACCGCGGTCGTATTTTTTCAAAATTTCTTTGCACCAATCGACACGAGCCTTTTTTTGAGCGATTGTCAAATTGTGCGAGATCCAACGAGAACAAACCTTTTTTACGGCCAGGTTTTCATGCTATATCGAATGTATGCTGGTGGAAGAAATGCCCAAGGATGCTACTATCTCACGGTATGTCACATGACGATCTTGCATTCACGCACTGCATTAATGTACTCTGGCGCAACCGCCGTTTTTTGACGACCTTCGTTTTTGAGCGAGCGTCGGCCAATATTGAATTCATTTAACCAGTTTTTCACAGTACTATAGGATAGTGTTTCATGGCCATACAAAGATTTAAGTTCATCGATGCACTCGTGTCGTGATCGCACGAAAATGTTCACGAGTAACAACACAAATGATGGTCGTACGTCAAAACGTTCTGAGTACGTTTATGCTAAAAAATGACAAATTATTTCCTGACTTACGCACAAAACTATGAAAGATGTCAAATATAAATAAACCAAGAATAAAATAAATGCGTTTTTAATTAAAAAATGAAAAAACGCCAAAGAACATTGGCTGGCCGCTTTTGCGTAACATTGTAAAAGGTACAATTAATCATCGAATTTTGTTTTTGATTAAGTTTTTTTTACTAAATAAAAAAAAATTGAGTGATGGAAATCTTTATTTGGACTTTTACAATTTCTATATAAAGGCTGATACTTCTTTGCGCAAGAATTTTTGAGCAAAGAATAATTTCTTGTATAAAGCCCAAGTTGCAATCTAAATAACGAAAACTCGATATCGGTTTAGTTTAAAAGAATTATTTATATAAGTACTATCTACTATTGTCAACTTCATTAATTATCGTTATTATGACGTTAAGAAATCTAGTCAGGAGGTCAACCGGTGACGTAGGTAAAACTGTATCACTTTTTATCTTCTGGTCACTATTTTTTTGATAAGAAATATTAAACAAATGATTTAACTAATAAAACTCTACACTCTTCTGGCATGTACATTTTAAATACGGGCAGGGCTAACAAAAAGTGATAAAATATGTATTTCATAGTTTTTTCTTTTTTGTTATTTATTCGGTCTTTTATCATTATTATGACTTGAGCAGTTTTTTATTCTGTACAGCTGTTTCTAAACACGCCAAGGTTTTTCTTCAGCAGTCTTTGGCAACGATTTTCAATCCCACGACAGCCGGTTCTATGAACCGGATTGACCCGAAGCAGCAAATCTTCGGCCAAGGGCTGTCACCCCGGCACACAGTTGCCGCTACAAGAACAACAACTAAATAACTTTATCTCAATTAATGAAATATAATAACTTTATTAGTTGCATTCGCTTTGTAAAAATGTATTTAAACTATCAATTTATGTTGATTTATATTTTCAATTTTCTAATCTTGTGCAAATAAACCAAATTCAATTTCGCAGATGAGACCTCTTCTCGTTTTATTACATTTCAGTGTACATAACATTATTTTTTTTGTATAAGTACATACTTTGTTGGAAAAAATAAGTGTGGTAATTTGACAGCTAATGTATTTTTTTTTCTTTATTTAAAACGTTTTTATTACAGCAGTTTTAGATATGTTTCTATGCAACTAGTCTATGTAAGGCTAACGAGCATTTTGTATATGATCAATGTGAGATTAAAGAAAAGAATCCTTAGCCGGATTCTTATTGATCAGTTTCGCGAACTGTCGCAGTTACAGATATACCAGGAAGCGTTTACTATACGAGGTTGGCCTAGGCAACACTAATAAGTGTTGGCTGGTGCCATCTGACATTTTCATTAGAAAGTTTGACATTTTTTAGCATAAACGGACTCAGACCGTTTTGACGTACGATCATCATTTGTGTTGTTTACAGTGACTTGAAAAATTAATTTGGCAAAGAAATGGAATTAACTCGTGAACATTTTCGTGCGATCATTTTTCTTAATTTTCGACTGCTTTAATGAATTCAATCGTGACCGACGCTCGCCCAGAGGCGATGGTCGTCCATAACCGGCCGTTGTGCCAGAAAACATTGATGCCGTGCGTGAACTGATAATGCAAGATCGTCATGTGACATACCGCGTGATAGGGGCATCCTTGGATATATATATATATATATATATAAATATATATATATATATATATATATATATATATATATATATATATATATATATATATATATATATATATATATATATATATATATATATATATATATATATATATATATATATATATATATATATATATATATATATATATATAATTATAATATAATTAAAAACTTTTATATGAAAGGCTATACGCCACAATTAATCAAAGATGAATTGGATACTGTTCATGGTAATAATGCACCATCATACTCCACCGTGAAATCCTGGGTTCAATAATTTAAAAAGGTACAAGTACGCAAGATGAACAACGCTCTGGAAGACCGAAAACTGCTACTACTATTGAAAACATTAGAAAAATATTTAATGAAGTGACTAAAGATAGACGAATAAAGCTCAGATAAATTGCTGATATTGTTAAAATACACGAAAAACATGTTTGGAGTATTTTACATGATGAACTCCACATGAAAAAGCTATCCGCAAGATGGGTGCCGCGTTTGTTGACTTTGCCCCAAAAAATCGTCCGTTGGACCAATTCCGAGGAGCTTTTAGCGATTTATCAGCGTAGTCCAATAGAGTTCTTGCGCCGATTCATAACTGTTGATGAAACATGGATCCATCACTACATCCCAGAATGCAAAGAACAGTCATAGGATAGAATCTGGTAAAAGTGGTCCCAAGAAGGCGAAAACTGTTAAGTCAGCAGGAAAAGTAATGGCCACAGTATTTTGGGATGCAAGGGGTATAATATTTAATGATTTGCTGCGAAACGTTGATCTCGAAGATTTCCTAGTGTAAACCTCGTGTAATAGCTTTACCACACTAACAAAACCATTAGTTTTCATGCTCGTTATTCCTTAGGGCAAGTTCAGAAAGTCGATAACAGTTAGTTTTACATCCCATTTTTTCAGACAAATCAGACTTATCGCGCCCTTACCGCGAAAAAGACTCAAGCGCTACTCGCTTTTTAATGAAATTCAATAGAAAATTGTACAACGCTCTTAAGCTTAAATACAAAAAAATAAATATTATTATTTACAAAGATACAGCAAATTCAATTGTATCGGAATCCTACAGATGAATTTGACAAAAACCCTCTTCTGCAAAATTTTCTTTTTGGCGTGTACGTCTTTTTCACGGTGAAGGCTCAATATGGTAGGAAACTCGCGTACAGGGAACAAATCCACACTGTCTTTAACACATAGCGCCATCTAGAGTCAGATTTGAAGTGAAAAGAATTTACAAAATAAAGGCTTTTGTGGACGGACACTTGTTTTCTCGAACAGTATTTACGAGTAAGAAAACTAGACGATTTCCTGATCGTTTTCCCAATTAACTTAATTTCCAGCATCTGTATGGAAAACGACCTGGAAAACAATTAGTTTTAGTCAGTCTAAATAGCACCTTTGCAATAAGATTGAAATTTATAACCATTGTCTGTTTTCCTCTGGGAAAATTAACCGAAAAATTATTAGTTTTTGAGCCGAAGGACCAATGCACATTTTAAAAGATTGTTTTACCTACAAATCCGAAAAAAGGTGGGTACTACATTTTTATTACAATAAAAACAAGCACCAAAACTACTAGTTTTGTCAGTCTGAAAAGGCTATATGCAATGCCTTGTTTGACTGACAAAAAAACATACCGTTTTCTAGGTTGATTTCCCATACAAATCCGACGAATGGTTGGAAACTCTAATTTCTTTTATGCAGAAAAAGAGATCTTCTAAACTACTAGATTTGTCAGTCTAAAAAGTTTGAAGGGTCATTCTAAACTAACGAAAACTAGTAGACTTCCAGGTCGTTTTTCCACACAAATTCGACTAATAGTTGGTAACTCCAATTTTTTAAATAGGAAAAATGAGCGCGATAAATACTAGTTTTAGCACTCTGCCCTGGTCGTAAGACCACTGTGCAACATTCTTGCGAAACACACTGTAACAATTTATTGTTGAAATCATAATCGCTATCTTCTCCAGATAAGACATGGCCAAAATAACAAAAATTGTCAATGGGGGATTTTAATTTGACCACAGCACACACCTCTACGGGCACTGTAAATCAGATTTCGCCCTCTATAAATAAAGCATCACATTTAACCAGTCACAACAGTTCAAATATTAAAATGAAACCTTTCGCACTTCTGTCCACGATCTGTTTGCTGGCCATTATCGCCACAGCTTTGGCGGCACCCCATGCGCGTATTGTTGGTGGAGATGATGCCGTTTTGGGTCAAATACCCTATCAGGCAGCACTAGCCATTGCCGGTTTGCCCACATGCGGTGCAGTTATCATAAGCGAACGTTATGCCTTGACCTCGTTGCAGTGCGTGTGCTCCGCAGGCAGTGATAAGCCGTAAGTAGAGCAGCATAAAATCTAATCTTGCAAGAAATTGTTCTCATGCCTGCACCTCTCTCTCTCTCTCTCTCTCTCTCTCTCTCTCTCATTCTTTTAGATGGCCACCACAAATGTTTACGGTTAGTGCTGGAACTACGGATCTTTATACCGGCGGCTCGCGTATTACTTTGGAGAAAATTATCGTCAATCCCAACTACAGTGACCTCACCACCGGCATTGCTTTGCTGAAACTGTCGCAACCTTTGACTTATTCGGCCAACATACAGCCCATTGCCTTGGCTCAAGTTAATCCTCCCACCGCTGCCGCTGTGGAAATTTCCGGCTGGGGTCGCACCAAAGAGGGTGAGACAGACATGTATCGTACTTTGCAAATAAACGATGCCACCGTTTTGGATTCGTCGGAATGTTCGAGAACTTTGGGTCGCTCCGATCCCGATGTCATTTGTTTGGGTCACCCACGTAAGAATGGAATTTGTCGCGGTGACTTTGGTGGTCCAGCTGTTTACGAAAACCAATTAGTCGGCATTGCCGCTTCTGTGGTCGGAGAATGTGGCAGCATGTTGCCAGATGTTTTCGTTAGCGTGGCATTGAATTACGATTGGATTGTGAAGCAGATGGCTATGTAAAGTCTAAATAAAAAAAGTGGAATAAAAGCAAGCCAAGTGCTTGATATAATGAAAAGGGACCATAATAAAGGGTTTCACTTCGGACCTGAGGATACTTATGTGGGAAAAAAATAAAAGAACACCGGGGAGTTTTTTTTCTAGTAAAGCTATTCATGATGAGCCGTCTAGGTTCTTGGATTCCCTTATAGCCCATCTTTTGGCTTGAAATGTTGTTCTAATCTCTTTGTTACCTTAGTTGAATTTCAACACTGAAGATCATTGGAAGTCTATTATAAAAAAGGTGGAATTGCCAACCGCTTATTTGCCATTTAAGAGATTTTTTTAAGTCTAACAGCCTTTAGTTGCCAATTCCAACAATAAAGATCGTTGAAACTCTAGGTCAAAATATGTGGAGTTGCCAACCATTTATTTGCTATTTAAGCGGAATTTTTTAAGTAAAACAATCTTTAGTTGCCGATTCCAACAATGAAGCTTGTTGAAACTCTAGGTTGCCAACCATTTATTTGATATTCAAAGGAAATTTTTTCAAGTCCAACATTCTTTAGTTGCCGACTCCTACAATGAAGATCGTTGAAACTCTAGGTTAAAATATGTGGAGCTACCAAAAAAATCAACATCGGCCCTGAAGATTTAACCATCTGTTTACAAAAAGGTAAGAGTTTAAATAGCTTTCTACAGAAACTAGGTTTCGTCCGCAACTGACATAATATTTATTAAAAACAGCAATTCAACTTATAAACTTATTTTATTGAAAGAGAATAAAGAGTCGTTTATGGGGCGTGGCAAGCATTTTTGTCTTATGCGTACATAAAGATGAAATAAACATGTTGCAGAATACACGTGAAATTCCTTTAAAGTAATGTGGATTTCCATCTACGCTCCGAGTGTCATTTGCGTGGGGGCTACAAGAAGAGGCGTTGCTCCAATTTCTAGCTCGATAATCGATTTTATAATTACTAACTTACACTAGAATCGATTTACAGCATGAACGATATTTAAAACACTATGCTAATTCTAAAATTAGGAGGCATGGTTCATTTGCGCTGGAGGTAGCAGAATGGGGCGTGTCTTCCACTGGTGTCCTACTTGTTATAATTAAAATATTTCCGAATTCACAACTTAAGCGCATTCCATTCAAAAATTGACAACTTATGTTGATTCTAATCTGCACTGGAACAGTAATTTGTGAAGATGGTACCTAAAGGGGTTTTTATCAAAAATCGATTTTCTTCTCGCCAAGTTTACCTTATAACTGAGTTGTTAATAAAAAGCATTAAATGAAATGAATATTGTTTATTAACATAAATGAGTAGTATAAAAAAGTGAAACGTCCTCAACAGAAGACTTTACAATTTTTAGACGAACCAAGATATTTTTAAACCTTATTAGGGCTATTTTGATATCCTTATTCCTGCTTCTTCTATGTATTTCGTTTTTTTTCTGGTTACTACTTAAAATTTGCTAAAAAAAATATGCATATAAAGGTTGACGTTCTAAACTGCTTCCGTTTTTTGTAACGTTTGCAACGAAACTTACGGCACGAATGAAGTTGCTTTTTTCAAACATAGTTAAGTTAAAATCGAAATATCATTTAGAAATCGAAATATACTCTCGATAAAGTGGTGTTGCTGAAGGTTATCACGTTCAGAACGGTAACGAGATTAGGCGGTTCGGAAACTTCTTAGCCTAGCACAAACAGAAAAAGGTTAAGTGTTTTAGAAACTTCTATCTCTGCTATGAACACATGTTAAATTTTATTTCGATCTGGCAACTCCTTCATATAGAAACAGGTGTTCACAAAAGACGCATCCGCGATTTTTTTTATAATGGAAAAATTAGAAATGCGTGGTGCCATTAAATATTTACATAAAAAAGGTTTATCGGGACAAGAAATTCATAATGCTATGGTGAATGTGTTAGGTGAAAGTGCTCCTTCATATGCAACAGTAAAAAATTGGGTTGCTGAATTTAAACGTGGTCGTACAAGCATTGAAGATGAACCACGTAGTGGACGCCCAAAAACAGCAACAACAACAGAAATTGTAGCAAAAGTGCATGATATGGTATTAAATGATCGACGAATAAAAGTGCGTGAAATAGCTAATATCATGGGCATCTCAAATGATCGAGTCCATTTAATTTTGCATGAAGAACTACAGATGAAAATGCTTTCTGCAAGATGGGTGCCGCACTTGTTAACAGTCGACCAAAAACGCATAAGAATGAACATTTCTCAAGCTTGTTTGGATCGTTTGCAGCGAAATAAAATGGATTTTAAGCGTCGTTTCATAACTTTTGATGAGACATGGATCCACCACTATACTCCAGAGACAAACGAACAATCAAAACAATGGACTGAAGCTGGAGGAAGTGCCCCAAAGAAGGCAAAAACAATTCAATCGGCTGGTAAGGTTATGACAACGGTTTTTTGGGACTTCAAAGGTATTTTATTGATTGACTATCTGAAAAGGGTAAAGAATAAATTCAGAGTACTATTGCAACCTTTTAGATCAATTAAATGTACAAATTCGAGAAAAACGTCCTGGCTTACAATACAAAAAAATAATTTTTCATCAAGACAACGCACCAGCGCACAAGAGTGTTTTAACAATGGCTAAAATCAACGAATTAAAGTACGAGTTGCTTGACCACCCACCTTATTCTCCTGATTTAGCTCCCAGTGACTTTTACCTGTTCCCAAATCAAAAAAAAAATCCTTGCTGGCAAGCGTTTTACCTCAAATGAAGATGCAATTACAGTTGTAAACCACTATTTTGAAGACCTTGAGGAAAACTATTTTAATCAAGGGATAGAATTGCTAGATAAGCGTTGGACTAAGTGTATTGAAGTTTCAGGAGATTATATTGAAAAATAAAAATATTTTTGAAAAACTAACTATTCTCTTTCATTGATAGGCTAAGAACTTTCCGAACCGCCCTCGTATTAGAACGAACTATTAGAATTTATACATATGCGAATTATTCTCATCATAATTTACATTCGCTTTCGCAAAAACTAGTTTTGTGAATATTTGCTTTCGCATTCAGTAAAACCAATTTTAAAAAATTCGGATTTGCAAAAAAACGAATTCAATTAAGTCTATACTCCATTTTAATAGCTACATTTTTTATGAATTATTTTTCAAAAATGTTGGTTTTCCCCTAAACCTTATATGAGCACCAAATGGCATTTGAAATATTAAAAATTGTCTGGCACACTGCAAACAATTGCATTTTTTTCATTTCCCTTGAAAATTATGGTCATTTCTATTTTTTAACATAAAGTAAAGACAAAAGAAATATTGGTTTTGCTTTTGTATTTCGCATTCGCAAAAATGTAAATTTCAATATTCGATTTAGCAAAATTTTTTTTTTCAATATTCGCTTTCTTAAAACCCACTTTCGTTACATCCTTCCTACAGTTGCAAACAATGAAGTATACAAAAAGAAGGCCTATACATTTATTTAAGTTTGTACATACTGTAGTTTACATAATCTCAAATAGACTCAAAGAAACTCTGCAGATGGAGTCATATTTTCCTGAATCCAAGCCTTATGGAAAAACACCTTAGCATAACCATCAGGATATTGAGTACCACAACCGCCAACCACAAAGCCAGCAACACCGACCAGCTTGCCTCGGTAGGTGGCGGGACCACCCGAATCGCCATTACACACGCCGTGATTCTGTTCATGGGCCAAACAAATCAAACTGTCATAGCCCCAGTTAATGGCCTCCTGGCATTGATCCGTGTTCAAAGCTTTCAAGGTGTTCCACTGCAAACGTTGGGGAATCGGACCGCCAGTATACAAACGACCCCAACCGGAAACAATAATGTCCTCGCCGGATGGTACCTCCGAATCGGCCATTTCAATTGGTTTAATATTGTCGGTCCATTGCAGGGGCTCCTGCAACTCCAAAAGGGCGACATCATTTAAGAAATTACCATAGGTTTTGTTCACAATAATGCGTTTCAATTGCAACAATTTGCCGCCAGCCATGCGTTGAATGCTGCCAACGCGAACCTGGAAATACTGGGCAGGATAACTGCAAAAAAGACAGGGCAAGCAGCCTTAATTAGCAGCAAGCTACAGGATGTTTCTGGCCAACTTACGGTTCAACACCATTACCCACCACCACACAATGGGCGGCCGTAAGAATGAAACGTTCATTCAAAATCGATCCACCGCAAGTGTGAGAGCCATCGGAGCGCTGCAGCGAGACCTGATGAGGGAATTGGCCAACAATGGCATCGGCACCACCGACCACCCGGCTACTGGGCACAGCATTCACGGCAGCCACAGCCACTAAAAGCGTCGCAACAACTAACTTTAAACCAAACGCCATTCTAATATCGAACTGAATGTTTTTCCTTAAGGCCCCAAAGGTTTTATATGGAACAGAACATCGAGTAGACTAGCCCACTGATCGGATTCGAAGCCAAAGTGTCTTAAACAGGCTTCGGCTGTTTGATGAATATATGATCCCGATACCGATCTTATCTTAAACTTGAACACAAGACATTAGAGTCAACACTAAAACTGCTTTAGATAATGGAAGATAATTTATTGTCTGCTTAGTCTTTTTGGCACGCAGATTGTTCAGCCCTCCACTACGAGGTCTTGCATGTACGAGAATAGTTCTCGATTTTTGTCCGATAAGAATAACTATTCAATGGTCGATGCATTTAAAGGAAATTTTGTAAAAGCAAAACATATTATGGCATTAGCAGTTGTTTAACGCTCGAAGAACTTAAATAAGACTTACTCCTTTTTAGAGTACGAATAGCATAACAGCCGATTTTGGGTTCTCGACACATATTTAATATTTTGAAAATTTAGAGTTGTGTGTATTGTAGACCTCTTTTTTGTAAATTGCATTGTATTATGTACGAGTACATACCTAAATCAAACTCGTCAACTACGAATGAAATGAGCTATGCAATTAAGCGGGCAATTAAAACAGTAGATAACGGATAACTGAAACTCGACAAATGTCACAGGTTTGTTCTTATATGCGTTCTTTTGTTATAAGCAATTATTTTTTTAAAAAAGTAATTCCTTTTATGAATATATAAAATGTGTTGCTTACAGGATTTTAAAGCAAAAAAGTCCTTCTTATACGGCATTCGCATATAAGACATATATTCTTTTGATTTCATTACCATTGGATTTCGGCTGTTAATTTTCATCCAAATTGAAATAATCGATGAATTAATATTGAAAGGATGAAGGATGAGTTCTATAAGTATAACAATGCCAAATACGAAAGAAATGAACGTTGTAAGTAAGCGGCCAAATTATACAGTAAATAACGGATATAAGAAATTCGACTTCTTATATGCGTTTTTTTTCTTATAAACAGTTATGGAAAAAAAAATAATTTCTTATATAGATATATGAAATGTGTATCTTATAGGATTGTTTATACGGCATTCGCATATAAGACTGATATTCCTTTGATTCCATTATCATTACATTTTGGCTGTTAATTTTCATCCAATTGTAATAATCGATGAATTAATATTGAAAGCACGTAGGTTAAGTTCTAAAAGTAAAAGAACGCCAAATACGTAGGAAAACACACGTAGTTAGTAAGCGGCCAAATTATACAGTAAAGAACGGATATAAGAAATTTGACAAATACCAAAAGTTTCTTTCTTATGTGCGTTTTTGTTTCTTAAAAGCAATTTTTGTTTATTAAAAAGTAATTTCTTTAATGGATACTCGTATATGAACTGTGTTACATATAGGAATTAATAACATCATTGGATTTCGGTTGTCAATTTTCATACAAATTAAAACAGGAAAAACAATGCCAACGATTTATACAGTAGAGAACGGATATAAAAAATTTGACAAATACCACAAGTTTCCTTCTTATATGCGGTTTTTTCATATATGCAATTATTCATAAAAAAATATTTCTTATATGGATATATGAAATGTGTCGCTTATAGGATTATATACCATTAAAATCCTGTTTATACGCATTCGGATATAAGACCGACATTCATTTGATATCATTATCATGGGATTTCGGCTGTCAATCATTATACACATTGTAAATATCGATGAGTTAATAGTATATAAAGGATAATAATGTAGAAAGGATATTGGTTAAAGTAAAAAAACGCCAAATACGAAAGAAATGAACGATTTAAAAAAGCGTAGATAACGGATATAAGAAATTTGACAGATACCACAAGTTTCCTTCTTATATGCGGGTTTTTTCATATATACAATTATTCATAAAAAATTATTTCTTATATGGATATATGAAATGTGTCGCTTATAGGATTATATACTATTAAAATCCTGTTTAAAGGCATTCGGATATAAGACCGACATTCATTTGATATCATTATCATTGGATTTCGGCTGTCAATCTTCATACAAATTGTAAATATCGATGAGTTACTAATATAGAAAGGATATTGGTTAAGTTATAAAAGTAAAACAACGCCAAATACAAAATAAATGAACGATGCAAAAAAGCGTAGATAACGGATATAAGAAATTTGACAAATACCACAAGTTTCCTTCTTATATGCGGTTTTTTTGTTATATGCAATTATTCATAAAAAAATATTTTTTTATGTGGATATATGAAATGTGTCGCTAGGATTGTATACCATTAAAATCCTATTTACACGGCATTCGGATATAAGACCTACATTCATTTAATATCATTATCATTGGATTTCGCTGTCAATCTTCATACAAATTATAAATATCGATGAGTTAATAATATAGAAAGGATATTGGTTGAGTTATTAAAGTAAAACAACGCCAAATACGAAAGAAATGAACGATGCAATTAAGCGGCCAAATTGTACTGTAGATAATGGATATAAATCATTCGACAAATACCATGAGTTACTTCTTATGTGCGTTTTTTCTGATAGGAAGTATTGTTAAAAAAAGTAATTTCTTATATGGATATGTGACAGCGCATAGAGAAAGGGACCTAAGGGTAAAAAAAAAATCAATTTTCACTTTTTTTTTGATGTGGACAACATCTGAGCATCGAATGAGACCGATCCCATGCCCCAAAAGTGTTCCCTCCCAGAGATATGCGCGTTTTATGAAAGTAATAGTACACCAAAGATACACGTATTTAAATCTTTAAAATGGCTCTCCTGAACAAAACTGGTTTTTACCCTTAGGTCCCTTTCTATTTTGCGCGTCACATGTATGAAATATGTTACGTATAGGATTTTATACCATAAAAATCATTTTTTACGGCTTTCGCATAAAAGATCGATATTCAATTGGTATCACTATCATTGGGTTTGGCTGCCGATGGCTTAATAGAGAAAGGGTGTAACTATAGGGTGATCCATCTAGAGGTATTTTTTTCAAAATAAAAAAATACCAAAATTCCAAAAGTGTGGAATCTTTCTTATTCATTCGAAGGGTATTTTATGCCATTAATTTTTGAATAATATTTCCTTCAAATGTTGGCCGCAACTACGCCTCAGGGTCATTTCGACCGGTATGGCGTGAATGACACGCGTAATGTTGGCTTCCAAGGCCTGATTAGTCAACATAGACTTTCCGTAGCTCCAGAGAAAAAAGTCTTAAGGTGTGATATCACACGATCTAGGCAGCCAATTCACCGGTCCAAAATGTGCAATTAGCTGCTCTTCGAAATTACCTCTCACTAGATCCATTGGCAAGTGGCACCGTTCTGTTGAAACAAAATGTCATCAAGAATACGGGCTTCAATTTCAGGTAGTAAAAAGTCCCAAATGATAGCGCTATTGCGATAGCACCATTGAAAGTTACGTTTCGACCATCATCATTTTTTTTAAAAATATGGACCGATAATTCCACCAGCCCATAAACCGCACCAAGCCGTGGTTTTCTCTGGATATAATGACATCTCTTGAACCTCTTCTGGTTTCTCTTCAGCCCAAATGCGGCAATTTTGTTTATTGACGTTGCCGTTGCGCCAGAAATGGGCCTCATCACTGAACACAATTTTAGTCGAAAACAGCGGATCTTCTTGTTTGTCGCCGAACGCTCATTTCCATATTACATTTGCCAACATTTGAAGGAAATTATATTCAAAAAATAAATGGCATAAAATGTCCTTTCGTTTGAACAATAAAGATTCCACTCTTTATTTGAATTTTAGTATTTTTTTATTTTGAAAAAATACCTGTAGATGGATCACCAAATACTTGTACTCTGGAAGCCGCTTTTGGCCCCACACGCTGAAAAAAAGTATGGTTGGAGTGACAATATTCGAAAAGGATCATACTATTGTTAGGTATATACAACAATATAATGATCCTCACAACAATAGAATGATTCACACATAACCATACTATGATCCTCACAACCATAGTATGATTAACACTCAACCATACTATGTTCTCCACAACCATACTATGATCCTCACAACAATAGTATGATTCACACTCAACCATAATATTATATTCACAACCATATTATGATCCTCACAACCATAGTTTGTTTCTCATATAACCATAGTATGATCCTCACTATCATAGTATGATTCACACTCAACCACACTATGACCTCCAAAATTATTTACTAGGTTTGTGTAATTTTGTAATTTAAAAATAGAGATTTTTATCAAGCTATTTTAAATTGCATTATTATTAGTTCATAGCCAGATTTGAGGCCATGTTTTTATTGAACATTTCATTCAAGAACATAAATATATACGGCAGTCGAAAATACTTTTAGTTGCCAGCAGGGGTGAATGCTACTTCACCATCCGTACACGCAGAAAAAAAGTATGGTTGGGGTAACAATATTCGAAGAGCACGATACTATTGTTGGTTATATGGTTGTGGCACAACAATACAATGGTTCACACACAACATACTATGATCCCCATAACAATATTATGGTCCTCACAACAATAGAATCATTCACACACAACCATACTATGATCCCCACAACCATATTATTATTCACATTCAACCATACTATGATCCCCACAACCATATTATGATCCTCATTACCATAGTATGTTTAACGTACATCCATAGAATGATCCTCACTACCGTAGTATGACTAACACACAACCATACTATGATCCCCAAAATTGTTTGTAAAGACTGGAATACGTTGGTTTTCAACAATAAAGAATTTTATTAAGTAAGTTATGTAACAATAGGAGTGATTTATTTAACAGTAAAAACTTCATTTATAAGTATTAAAAATATTTTAGTTATACTAATCCTTAGTTTTTTGTTTTTTAAAAATAACATTGTCAAATTAAAAAAAATTAAGGTTTTGCCGGTATGATTGCCGTAATCATGTTATTGTTAACATAAAACCCATGAAAACAATACTTTTGTTGCACCAACCATATTTATATTGTTGCTACAACCATATTTTCATTTTTAAATTTGGCAACAATACTTTTGTTACATTTCAACAATATTAATATTGCCGCAATCATACTATTGTCAAAATGAAAATCAAAAAACAATACTATGGTTGCGACGATCATACTTTTACTGCAGAGAACATACTATTGTTGCCGTGACCATATAGTAACCATATCTTTTCTCTGCGTGTAGACCCCAATTAATGAATGTGATTAAGCCATGATCAATGGCTATACTCGTATACTAAAGTGCAGGCAGAAATAAACGAGAACCAGTCGGTACTAGAGTATTTCATCGAACAAAGTAAACACACTAAAAATCCCTCGAACTACCTTCCGATTGTTGTAGTTTTTTATAATGGACAACAACCATGCACTGTATCTATGTACTTATATGTGTTTTTTTTGGTAAATCAAAAAAAACATACGCACACACATATATGTTTGCTCTATAAAACCTGTTTTTTAATGTTCATATTTGCAAGCATACGGCCGTAATCATATTATTGTTAACGTAAATTTTAAACAACATAACTTTTGTTTCACCAACCATGTTCATATGGTTGCTACAACCATATTTTAATTTCTAAATTTGGCAATAATACTATTGTTACATTTCAACAATATTATTATTGCCGCAATAATACTGTGGTCAAGATGGAATTCAAAAAACAATACTATGGTTGCGACGAACGTGTTTTTATTGTAGAGAACATATTATTGTTGCGATGACCATGTAGTAACCATATCTTTTCTTTGCGTGCAAACCATTCGTATAGAGAATATATCAAAAAGTGCCTATACGGTCCAAACTAGTCCATAAGTCGCTCTTTTAGATTATACGGCCGTTATTTTGGACAAAGACTTCCAACAACTAAGCGATTTTTTGAGTAAATAAGTGCGTCCTAAATAACCGACCCAATTTACGCCACAAAAAAATTGTGGTATTCAACGAAACTGATTAAATAGATTCGGTAAAGCTTATAACGATAGTTACGGATGTGCGTGGTAAAGGGGTGGCTTGGTTATTTGAAGAAAATTCAAAGGATTTTTTAAATATTTGGATATGTGACAGCGCATAGAGAAAGGGACCTAAGGATAAAAAAAAGCAATTTTTATTTTTTTGATGTGGACAACATCTGAGCATCGAATGAGACCGATCCCATGCCCCAAAAGTGTTCCCTCCCAGAGATATGCGCGTTTTATGTGAGTGATGGTACAAATGGCTCTCCTGAACAAAACTGGTTTTTACCCTTAGGTCCCTTTCTATTTTGCGCGTCACATATATAAACGAAATGGGTAATTTAAAGAACGTAAACAAAGATGGATGTTCGCGTTGGAACAGTGAAAAAATAACGGTGATTCAGAAATTAAGGCAAATAAGCATGTAAGGCAATTAAGCGTGGAGATAATAAATCGGGGAATACTGAAAAGGGGTTTAGTCACGTTTAGATCCGATTTCCACGTGCTTAGATTTTGTGTGCGTGATGTCAAGTGGGTTATACGAGTACCAAAATGGCGTAGGTCTTCGTCTTTCCATCGAAGCTTCGGTTGGTCCCTCGCTGTCAAAAATTGTCAGTGCTGGATCATTATCATCTATTAGTACAACACGGCCAACTAGCGTCAGACTACGTCGATATCGGTATAGAGCACATTTGTATAAAATATTAAAGCACGGGTAGTTAAAACTCAAAACTGTGTTTGTTGCAGACGGCTAAACTAGAATTTGAAAAAAGTTACTTGGTTAGCAAGCAAGTCGCCTCAAGTCGCTTAAGAAACGAGTTAGATTGTTTTTACCAACACGAAAGAGTTTGCTATTTAAAAACATATTTTTTTTGTTATACATTCGAACCTGGATAAGTGGGGTCGCAAGGAAAAGCCAGTTTTACCGCTTTAAGAGGTTTTCCACTAATACAGTTTACCACTTATTAAGGTAATTTTATTTTTATACTACTAAAAGAGGCAAAGCATGGTAATTTTTTTCCTTTAAAAAAGGCACTAGATTCCTAAATAAAGTGTGTTCTATATAGAAATCTTTATGTGCAAAATTTCATTTCGATAGGTCAAGCTTGTGGTGAGTTATCGTCATATTATTTCTCAAAGCCCATAAGACCGTTTGTGTGGGGGGTACCAGTAGTACTTTTCCAATCTCAACAGAATTTGGCGCAGAGGTGTGTTCTATATAAAAATCGTTATGTAGAAAATTTCATCTCGAAAGGTCAAGTCTGTAGTGAGTTATTGTCATATTATTTGTCAGGGCCCATTAGACCGTTTGTTTGGGAGGTACCAGTAGGGCCTTTCCGATCTTAGCCAAATTTAGCGCAAATGTTTGTTCTGTATATTAATCTTTATGCCGAAAATTTCGTCTCGATAGGTCAAGTGTGTGGTGAGTTGTTGTCATATTATTTTTCAAGGCCCATGAGACCGTTAGTGTGGGAGGTACCAGTGGGACTCTTCCGATCTCAACCGAATTCAGCGTAGAAGTGTGTTGTATATATAAATCTTGATGTGTTAAATTTCATTTCGATAGGTCAAGTTTGTGGTGAGTTATAGTCATATTATTTCTCAAGGCCCATAAGGCCGTTTGTATGGGAGATACAAGAAATGGTGGCCCAATCTAAAACATTTTTACATAGATGATTGCGCCTATATAGAGAATATTATTAGCAAAATTTCAGTGATTTTGCTCAAGAAACTGGACGGATATTTCCAAATAAAAAACTAATTTTTATGAGGTAGTGTCGGTTGAGGGTCTCCAACACCAACTTCCCGTAGAGCTATATAGCCCATTTTCAATACCAACCATGCTAGGTTAACTACACATGTTTGTGCCAAATTTCAGCTCCCTAGCTGTTTTCATGCAGGCTCTATCTTGTTTTCAACAGACGGACAGCCCGACAACATGGCTAGATCGTCTTTACGAGGATCAAAAATATATATACTTTGTTGGGTCTCCGATGATTATTTCAAGGTGTTACAGACAGAATGACAAAACTAATATTCCCTCCATTGTATGGTGGAGGGTACAAAAAGTAAAAAACCGAGCGCACAACATCGCACAAGGGCTGCCAGGTTTTTTGGTCTCTGTCGCCAAATTGTTGGTCAAAATTACAACAAAAAAAACGCCAAACTATATCTATGCCCCTCTATCCTATAATGGAAGGTCCCAAAATAGCGACTAAAAATTGAGGCTTTTAGCGTGTAAGAGTATGCTACTTTTTCATTAAGAAATTTAAAAGTTAAATTAGGGCGTTTTCATAAAATCCGCCAAAATAATTGCTAAATCGATAAATATAAGTCGCCAAAATCTTCGGTCTGGCCATATTTGGTGAGAAATCGACAAACCCTCGTCGCATGAAAAACTCCCTTAAGTAAAAAAGCAAAATCAAGAGAGAAAAAAGACAAAATCGTACTTTTAGAGTTACTGCATGAAAAGTGAAATCCCACTCATAGAAGTAAACAAGTAAAAATTCCCACTTTTAGAGGTAAATTCTAAAAAATCAAGTCCAATAAAAAATGTTTAAATTCCAGCTTTAAAATGTTTTTTTTTTATTTATTTGTTTGAAGTGTGCAGGAACCGCCAAAACTGTCCCACTTATAGAGGATTCCTATTTATGCAGATTCCACTTATCCAGTTTCGACAGTAAAACTAACATACAAACAAGAAGAGGTCTCATCGGCGAACTCGCACTAAGATCTGTACGAGATGGAATAAGTGAATGTATAAATCAACTCAAACTGTTAGTTTAAAAACATTTTACACTTTTTTAACAAGTTTAGCTGTCTAGTATATTACAGTTATTAATTTTTGTCGTCCTATTTTAACGAATTCGAACG
The DNA here is from genome assembly GCA_963513945.1 of Hydrotaea diabolus. NCBI lineage: Eukaryota > Metazoa > Arthropoda > Insecta > Diptera > Muscidae > Hydrotaea > Hydrotaea diabolus. Next base: position 162,023,361 of record OY740718.1, read on the forward strand.
ATGAACCCTTTAATTCTTCAATCCTCTTTATGTAAAGTATACAAATAGGAACAATGATGTCAATGATTATTTAAAATTATGTTTATTGTCTATAATCTTCAACCAACATTTCACGTCAAAGCCTAGTTTTAACCTAAAACGAAATTTTCGCCAAGGAGATTTGCATTTATCCCTGTGAAATAAATCGAAAAATTGTGTTGGCAACAGGAGCATTTTTGGGCTCAGAAAATAGCATACAGACAACAGGAGCTTTTTTGGGCTCAGCAAACAGCATAAGAACGCAGCTTTTTTTTAAAACTGCATTATTACCCACCGACCTTGCGTTAACAAAAAACATTGAGAACTTCTGGATTTTATGGCTGCCTTTTCTTTTCGCCACAAAACGCATTGCTTTGATAATTCTGAAGAAACAGTACCAGCCATTTGTATGGTTGCTGGCTTATACGTGTAGTTTAAATGCTGTCCTTATCAATTGATATTGGACCTCTTATCGTGGCCTCTAATCGCCACTGGCAATTAGATCGTATATCGACTCTTGTATAGGCGACAGTGCAAGACTTAACCCAAATAATTTACACAGCACCTCAGTACGAATTTGAACGCAATGGCTGCTAAACGTCTAATCCCTCTAGCCTCCGTTGGCCTTTTACTGATGGCCGTGGGCTGTGTTCGAGCTTTGCCCAACTCTAGGATTTGGGGTGGCAGTGATACCTCCACCGGCCAGCATCCACATGTGACGTCGATAAGGATCGATGGGGCCCACACCTGTGTAGGTAGTATCATATCGCCGAATCATATTCTAACAGCAGCCCATTGTGTTTCCCAGTTGGGAGCTACCTCGTAAGTAGTGCTGATAACTGATTTTCTGAAATTGAAAAAAAAGTAACTGAGAGTCTTCTATTTTAGAATTGATCCTGCCCGTGTGACTGCCCGCGTTGGTAGTATCAATCAATTTGCCGGTGGCCAACTTGTCAGTGCCAAGTCCGTAGACATTCATCCTTCTTATGGCAACTTTTTGCATGACATCGCCATTATTAGTCTCGCCGAGCCTTTGGTATTCTCCGATAAGGTCAACAAAATTAATATTGCCACCGAGGAGGATGAATACCCTCATGGAACCGAAGTAGCTGTCACCGGCTGGGGTCTTCAAGAGTCCGGCTCTTCGCCATACAAGTTGCAACGTGTCGCTATGACCGTCTTGGGCGGCCCGGAGTGTGAGTTTATGGCTGGCTATGGCTATGATTCGGTCATGTGCTTGGAACATCCCGTCAATACCGGCATCTGCCGCGGTGATGATGGTGCTGGTGTGGTCAGCGGTTCGAAATTGGTCGGTGTGGCCAGTTTTCCCTTTGGCAGCTGTGGCACCAAGTATCCCGATATCTCTAGCAAAGTTTCCTTCTATAGCTCTTGGATCAATAGCGTTTTGGCTTAAGTAGTATCGCCCTGTTTTTTTTTTAGAGTTCAATAAAATGTTTTAGTGTTAATGGAATTTTACGTAGTACTTGTGATCGATTTTTATTATGCACCAATTGCGAAAAGACCATAAAGATTGTGTGATATCTTAGTCGGCCAATGTTTCTAAAGTCTAATTGTATTTACATAATGGTTGGAGATCGTTATGACCTCAGTTTACTTACAATTATTGAATAGCGATTGGCTCTGCTAAAAGTGTGAAATTTTCTAAAGCCAGCAGCAGTTTGAATATTAGATTTTTTATTATTTTTATGAGGAGATCTTTGGCAGATTTAAAGTAGAATACGTCAACCAAGAACCGAATGGGGCGCACTTTAATCCTTATTCTCTTCTATCTGTAGTAGATCTTCAAAGTTCCAGTTTTAAATTGACTTCGAAACTACCCAGCAAGCCAAACCTTCATAATTCGGTAAGAATTCTGTACGACAATCGGCAAAATGTTCCGATTTCTTATCGAGTTCGTAACGAAAAACATATGAGGTTTGACAAAAATTCTGAACTACTTCTTTGAAAAAAAATCCTCAGACAAATCGAACAGAATTCGTAACGACTTCGGTAAGAATTGTTCATAATTGTCTGATATCAGACATTGTCGGCAAATTTGGTTTACTGGGTATCAACTATATACAGTAGGGTGGGTCGATTTAGCAATCGATATTGTGCCATCGAAATTTTCGACAGCTTTTGGCATGAGGAAAAACAAGTTCTACTACCACATATCAAAAAAAATCATTTTTGAGGTGCCCCGATTTAATTTTTTTTGACATTTTCCTTAATTTAGTTTTTAAGGTTTTTTTAGTTCAAAGTTCTAATTTTCTAATAAAACCAGAAATTTAAAAAAAAATATCTGAAATGGTTTTTACAGCCGCTTAAAATTTAAAATTGCCCACCCTATAGGTATACACGCAGAGAAAAAACATACTTACTACATGTTCACGGCAATAATAATATGTTCTCCGCAATAAAAGTATGTTCATCGCAACCATAGCATTGTAAACTGAATTTATTTTTGACAATAGTATAATTGCTGCAATATTAATATTGTTGAAATGTAACAATAGTATTATTGCCAAATTTAATAATGAAAATATGGTTATAGCAACAATATAAATATGGTTGGTGCGACAAAAGTATTGTGTTTTGCGGTTTATGTTAACAATAATATGATTACGGCAATCATACTGTATGATTGTAATTTTTCTTCATTTAAATATGCTTTTAAGAACAAATGTTATTGGTACGGATCTAATGCAATAATAGTACTTTTTTTTATCGAAATTAAAATTTTTTAAACAAGCTGCTTTGGCATTTTTATTTTAATAAAAACGCTTACGTTTATTTAAACTTATTTTTTTTTTCTACTGTGAAATAAATCACTCCCTATTATTTTGAATTAAATATATTTTTGAATAATTTTCATAATTCAAATCTATTGTTGACAACTTAACCAAATTTTAAATTTAAATTATATTGGTGTGATCGTATGGTCATGGATTATAACATGGTTGCGGGTGAATCACACTATGGTTGAATATAAAACATACTATGGTTGTGAGGATCATACTATTGTTGTGGTGATCATAGTATGGTTAAGTGTGAATCATACTATGGTTGTGGGGATCATAGTATGGTTATGTGTGAATCATACTATGGTTGTGAGGATCATAGTATGGTTGTATTTGAATCATACTATTGTTGTGATCATAATATTCTTTACCACAACCATATACCCAACAATAGTATTATCCTCTTCGAATATTGTCACCACAACCATACTTTTTTTCTGCGTGTAGAGAAACGATTTTTGATCCGGTCCGTGTGCATAATTTGCCCAAATCATAAATACTGGTACACATATGTCCTGAAACCCATAGATCAAAGCCTCGGAAATGAATGACATAAACAGGTTCATTTCTGATTCCCCTGCTTCTGAGTCCTATATGTCCATGTTCGAAATGACATATTTTTCGTTGCCTAGGCACCTTAAGTAAAGGCTCAAATTAAGTCGATTAATGTTATATTCGGATAATTGACGAATTTTATTGTTTTAAAGTGAGCCGATTCGTCGAAATCTTAAAATTACGTGTTTGGAATTGTGAGAAAAAATTAATGGATGGTTTTTGGGCTCGTGGTCATTCAGCCACAGAGCCGAATGACCACGCATTCGCAAATTAAAGCTTACATTCCGGACGTTTGTCCCGCCTGCCATTAGGGACACGATATGACGTGCTGCACTCAGCTGACCACCAGGTCTCTTTGGATGCATCCAGTTCAAATGGCGGGTTTGCATCACCTGGATATCGAAGCAAATCCCCTACAGACGAAAAGGACTTCAAAACAAATATGTTGTTCTTACAACAACCACGCCCATTTATGCATTATTTAATGAGTCTATGTTTACGACTTCCAAGCAAAGCTATTTTTAATGCAAATTATTGAAGTTATGTAGTGGAACTGTCAAAAACAAAAAATGTTGTCCTGAGTTTTTTTAATCCCTTAAAGGGGAACTTCTTCTTTTGCCCGATTTGGGTTGTTTTCATTACCAACCGATTCACAACTATTTTTGGGCTTATGCGTTATTTATTTAGTCTATCTTAACGTTTTTCTAGCAAAGCTAATTTTTATGCTAATTATTGAAGTTATATCGTGAAAGTCTCAAATATATTGGTTTAGTCCCTTAAAAATTATTTTTGGCCAGAATTGGATAAGCTTGATATCGCAGCTATGTGGTTTCCACAAGACCCCCACACAGCACGCATTAAATCGATTTACTGAAAGGCAAATTCGGTGAACTTGTTATCTCGAGTAATGGTCCGGTCGAGTGGCCACCTCGTTAATGCGATTTAACGCCATTGTATTTTTTTTATGTGGCCACATCAAGTCATTGGTCTGTGCCAACAGTACAACAACTTTAGACGAGCTAAGAGACAACATCCAACGTGAAATTGCCAACGTTCCGGTCGTAATGTGTGCAAGAGTAGTTGAAAATGAAAAATTCGGTCCGAATAATAGATCTGTACACGGGCCCGTGGTGGTCATATGACCGAAATCGAATTACATTCTTAAAATGTAACATTTAAACTACACCTGGAATAAATTTGAACTCTTTATCATAAATATTCTGCGTTTAATAATAAAAAAATATGTCCTCTATAGGAAACCCTGTGATACTTGCACCCTACATTTAAATGTATTTTGAATTTTGTTTTTACACTCGAGAATTCAAAAAATTGTGGAAATATTTTTTACAAAAAATTCAAAAAAGAGGGTTGTCACGGACCCGAAATCATGATAAAAGTAGTGTGCAGCCACGAAAATCTATGTCACTTTGCCATTTTGTTAAAAACTTGTCTTCTATTTAAATATAGAAGCAAGAGGTCTTGAGCCGGTTTAATCCCTGTTCAATGTGTAAATTTTATGAATTTTAAAATATACATTCTGAAGAAAAAATCTGCGTACAACCTAAGACTCAACTCGATAATGGTCGAAAACAAAATTTCTACACAAAATATTTGCACAAACTTAAACTCTACGCTTCATTGTAAGTCTTCAAAGGAATCGATAACATTAAAATAAAAGTAGATCTGGCAGCACTATTTAAATCGTTCAGTGTGCCAACACAGAAAAGTCTACGTACAAATAGTAAAATCGTGATTCCCCTTATCGTAGTTACGTGAAATATTCTACAAAAGTAATTTTCCCATTCGTTTTAATACAAGTAACTAATTTAAGTGGTTCTTGCTTTAATTAATCGCTTTTTATATATAAATATATAATAATAATAATAATATAAAATAAACAAAGCCGTTGAAAGGAAAAGAAATAAACCCCGCTGATAAAGAAATTATTGTTAAGCTATTTGGTTGCTCTATAAAAACCCTAAACAGCATCTAACGCCGCCACAATCACCTAATGTCAACCCCATAGAGCACTTGTGGCATGCTCTGGAACGACGAATCCGCCATCGCAAGACGATGCTCAAATAGGTCCTGCAAGATTAATGGAGCCAAATTTATTCGACAGAAATCTCCAAGCTAGTCGATTCAATGGCAAAACGCTTGACAGAAGTTTTAAAACGTAAAGGCTAACCAACAGGTTATTAACTTTTATGTATTGTGTGAAAAAAATATTATTATTAATTTTATATTCCTTGTACACAGACTTTTTCTAATGAATTTTCTTGTCATTTGAATGAATATTATATTGTTTAATGTTAAGATATCAATGTCTTTTAACTTGATAAAAACGATAATCGGACATTTTTTTAATTAATATAAATTTTCTTGATTTTATAAAACATCTACTATTAGTTTATTTTCTTAGAATTATTTTAGTTGGGATTTTAAAAAACTTGACGAAGGAATCGAAATACAACGTAAGGGATTCCAAGCATTTCAAGAGTAAAATTGACGAAATATGTATTAATGATGATGAGGTTTCAGTTTCTTTTGACGTTATTTCTTTATTTTCAAGCATCCCAGTCAATTTCGCAATTAAGACAATTGAACAGAAATGGGACACTATAAGGGAATTTACAAATATTACAAAGGAACTTTTTTTACTAGGTATTTTAAATATGATGAAAAGATATACGAGCAGCGAAAAGGGATGCCAATGGCTTCTCCAGCATCCCCAGTAATAGCCGACATAGTTATGGAAGACCTTCTAGACACCTCACTAGACAAGATGACATACAAACTAAAATTATTAACTAAATATGTGGACGATCTCTTTGGAATTTTTAAGAAAAAAGAAGTTTAGTTTATTTTATTGAGACTTTTTTCAAAAACAATGACAGACATATACTAGATCTATGAACATGAAATTACTTATGACTATAATGTATTGTCTAAATTACCAATAACGTGCAGCTAATGGCACCAAGCCTTTTCTGTGTATAGAAATATTTTTAATTTGTATGTAGCTCTGATAATTGTGTTCGCCCTTGCTCCCGAGGCTAAAGTGGTCTTAGGAGTGACATATCCTAGAATTTAGCTTAAAAGTAAACTTACAACTAGCCTAAAATTAGGGGGTGAAGGGGAGGGGTTGATTACAAATGCTGTTCAAGAGCCTTAACAATATTCCAATCATAAAGATGTTATCCTCTATGTGCACCCGGAACCACTTTTTTGTAGAACTCGGGACGAAAGGAAACCGAGGTATCATAATCTGCCCGACTTTCATTCAAAAATCCAATCGGAGATAAATAGCAAACATCTGACCAGCTAATGTCCTTCTAGGCATTGTAAATATCAGTTATAATGGGATTCTCGTGAAGGGAAATCCTTGTAATAAATTTATTAAGTATGTCACAAATATATAGACCAATAGGAGTAACATGTCACTCCTTATATATATACTTATTCGAATATCGCTTGGAGAACGACTCAAAATTTTTACCAATACAATATCTTAATATCTTTCTCTCAAATATCTCAAATTCCTTTATAACTGTCGGGGATACATTAAAACATATTGGGAACCCATATAAAATGACCGGGCGTATACTAGTCTTGTACAGTAATAGTTTCGTCTCTACCGGTAAACTCCTATTCCACAGAATTTTCGAAAAAGATCCCATAATCCTATAGCCCTTCTGGAGAACAGACCTAGCATGTCTATTAAATTTCAAAAGTTTATTGAATCGAATGCCTAAATATTTCATGTCATTCCTGAAAGGGACTTCCTCGCCATTAATATTCCCCGATTTCGAAAAATTTGCACTCATTCTGTTTGTGAAGGGTGTGCGCTTCTGTCAAATTTGTTTTTAAGCTAGTTATTGTGTGTTCGTTGAAGCGATTGGATGCATTGTCAGTACTTAAGAAAATATTATGGCAAAAAACCTGAATTCATGTTACTACAAAAAGTAAGTATGCAATATTTTTAATGAAATGATGTTGTTCAGATTTCAAATAAGTATTTTTTATTGCGGAAGATATTGAATTTGTTTATGTACAATTCCATTTCTCAGCTTTCAAAAAATTTAAGTGTTTTTTCTAAAAGTTTTAACAGGTGTGACCGTATGGTCACGCTGGGCGAAATTAAGCAAAAATAGATCACTTATTTTGCTTGGTGTTTTTTTTTCGTTTTTTGATAATTTTAAGGGCACTTACTGCACAAGAAGCTATTGATTTCTTAAATGAGTTGTCTGCTGAAGACGAGTCTGTAACAGCATTGTACATTCTTCCACCTGAAGTTGAAAGTGGCGCACTTAGTGGTGAAGATGATGCTGAGGAGGATGGCGTTGGGGTTTCAGTTGACATTTGTGTGGGCCAACTGAAGTCAGCTTGTGAACTCGAAATGAGCAATGGCAGACATATCAATAACTTAGACGACGCGCAATGTGAACAAAGTGATGATCAAGATGATGTGGAGGTTCATGATATTATCATGGCAAATTCTAGTGAACATTTGGTCTCAAATTTATCGGCTGAGCTATCAACAGAGCCTTCGACTGAAGCATCGACGTCGGCATATTCTACACACCTGCAAAAGGTAAAACCCACCCTATCAGCAATGCAACTTCCACTTTCGAATAAGGCCACTAAAATTACCTTGGTGAAAGATGGTTTAGTTGCCCAGACTCCTATTTTTCCATCAGCAAATTTTAAAGATTGCAAGTTTGAAAAGTTTTTTGACGAGGAATTATTTCCTCACATTGTCAACTAAATCTCACAAATATGCTGTGTTTCTTGGAAAGCCGCATCCAAATATTACTGTAGCAGAGCTAAAAACATACATTGGAATTTTGATAGTGAGTGGATATGATGGTCGTACCACTTTTAGGTCCTATTGGAGTGCTGACGATGATTCACGATCACAATTTCTCCATTTTGAAGATAGTGGAAAAGAAGTAAACGATGGCGACAAAATGTGGAAGCTTCGCCCTATAACAGATCACCTAAAAGCAAACATGTTGAAAAATTTCCATCCAGTGCAGCAATTATCATTTGACGAAAGCATGATATCCTACTTTGGACGACACGGTTGCAATCAATTTATTAAAGGAAAACCATTGCGCTTTGGGTATATAGTATGGTCCTTGTGTACGCCAGAGGGGTATCTAATAAACTTCGAAATTTACCAAGGCACAAATCCTCGATCCAATCGCAACTATGAAGAAAGATTTGGTAAATGCACTGCACCCCTTATAAATATGATAGACGACTTCAGTCCAGATGTTCAAAGCCTACCATTTTCGTTCTTCTTTGATAATTTATTCACCGGGTTTCCGGTACTCCATTATTTAAAATGTCGTGGTTACACTGCAACAGGTGCAATTAGGGAAAATCGAATCCCTAAAAGTTGCCCCCTTGCTGATAAAAAAAAGGATGAAGAAGGAAGCTCGCGGCCATATAGAATCCATTACAATAAAGGAGACCGAAGTACTTTTAACCAAATGGAACGACAACGCTGTTGTTAATATTGCATCAACTGCCTATGGTGTCAATCCTGTTGCGAATGTTCAACGTTATTCCAGAGAGAGACTTCAGACGACAGATCGCTATTTATTACTGCAAGCATTTTGGGCAAAAAGCAAAGACAAGTGGCCCACGCAAAAGTAATTTCACAGAATCAACAGAATCTCTGCGATTTGATAGACAGGACCACTTTGTTGGTCCATGTACAAAAAGAAGACGTTGTGGTGAGGAGTTTTGCAAATCTGTCGGCCGCACTGAATGCACAAAATGTGACGTTGGGCTTTGTGTGAAATGTTTTGCCACTTATCATACTCAATAAAACTAATAAATAAAAATTAACATGTAAAATAACTAGATTTTTTTTTCGTGGTGTACGAACACAAATCGTACCCAATGTGACCATATGGTCACACCCTATATCTTTCGATCTGAAAGGGCAAAATGAAAAAAAATTTCGATTTATAATCCCTAGGACCTACATAAATGCCCTATGAAATATTTCCGAAAAATTCAAAAAAAAAAGTTCTGGGTCGATTCGGGTTAACTTAAGTTCAAAGCATCCTAGACGAGTAATTATTAATACAGCGACTAACTTCATCAATAGAATTTTAGATATTAGCGACATAGAGTTTCACAAACATAATTTAGTAAAAATTAAAACCATTTTAAGGCAAAACGACTTCCCACACAAAACCATCACAGACCTATTAAACAAATAGAAATCAAAATCCAATTCCTCAGCTGTCATTGCAGAACCTGTAACAATAATATATAAACCAACAACATATATACCGGGTTTTTCAGAAAGGCTTAGTCATTGCAACATTTATAACAAAGACAAATATCAACTTGCACTAAAGACACACAGTACAGTAAATAGTTTATTTAGCAGGACAAAATCTCGAATAAATAACGAAGATAAATCAGACGTTGTATACCAAATAAAGTGCAATGGTGGCAAGCCCGACATAAGCCAAAAGGTATATGTCGGCACTACTAAAACTAAACTTACGTAAGACAAGAATTTCGTCCCACAAATCCGACCTAAAAGCCGTAAATAGGCCCATAGAACAAAAGACCGCACTTGCGGACCACTGTACATTGACTGGACATAAGCCTGACTTTACCGACGTAAAATTTTAGCGCAAGAGAGAAATTATAGAAGAAGATACACTCTCGAAATGCTTAACATTATTGAAGTACCTAATGAGAGGAGAATTAATTACAAAACGGACACAGATGGGATCGCACACATATATAGAAATGTGGTACATAAGCACAGACGCAAGCTGAAGAGTAACACACAAATCAATTGACAGCGATAACACCGTAAGACAAATTTCAATTTTTTTTAACACATGAGTAAGAACTTATACACGTAAAACTAGAGGCTCTCTGGAGTAAAACTGCATTTACAGTTTTTCATTCTCTGGTCATTTGTCCTTTTTAGAGGACTTTAAAGTTTTAAAGGACATTTAAATAGAAAAAAATATTTTATATATTTCTACTCATCCTACGATGCTGAGATAAAAAGCAAATGAAAGAGGAGACTCCCCTCAATTTGGCAAAAATATTTGTGTTGTTATATCAGGACAAAAGGACCTTATTCAAGTCCTTTCAAAATTTTGTCCTTTAATATCCTTGAGAATTTCCAACCATTTCATCCAGAAAAAATATATGTTAAGGACATTAATATACGCTAACACGTTGCTGAATTTCATTTTACTCACGTTGTTAGTTTAGTGTACAAATAATTTCAAAATGTACTATATATTAACCAATTTTTTTTTTAAAATAAAATCTAACACATGAACAAATGGATATACACATAAAACTGGAACCCCCGTGAATTAAAAGTACGGTCACAGTTTTTCATTCGTTGATCCGGTCTCCCCTTAAGAGCGCTTTTCAGTTACAAAGTGTTTTTGAAATTTGTTCTTCCACTAATGACGGATGAAAATCGTTAGTGATCCCGAAATTGTACTAAAATTCTTACATCGTTTTCGTTCTCTTTAAAAAAATTCAGATTAATAAAGCAGGCCACAGAAGAATTGTCTGTTCTAAAACTGTTATGCAAATAAAAAGTGATTTTTTTGTTCTTTTTAACGTGAGAAATTAAAAAATAATAAAAAGTGAGTAAAAGTAAAACAAATTATGGAGTGCCCCAATCGCAATAAATTTTGTGTTGTCTGCGGACTATTTGTACCGAATCAAAAATCGCGAAAAATTACAAAAACCTTTGTGGAATGTTACGAACAATACTTTTTAATTAATTTTGTACCAAAAGTGTGGTATCAGCCTGAAGTTGTGTGTGGCTATTGTTATCGTGGTATACTAGGTTCGAATTCCGTTAACCGACACCAGCATCCGATGAAATATGTTTACCCAGTGATTTGGATGAATCGAAGTGAACATGCTGTGGAATCGTGCTACTTTTGCCAATCGCAGCCGCTTACTACAAATTTAAAATACAAATTCAGGCATAAAATCCAATACCAAAGTTGTGATTCAGTGAAGCCAGCTGTGTTACGGTCTAGAACAAACCCAAGCGCTCCATCTGAAGAGCAAATTCCAGATGCCGTTGAAGAGCACTCATTGTGTGCCGACAATGATATTGAAGATATCTCGGAATATCAACCGATAAACAGCGAGTTCGGCTTTGCTCCTAGTCATTCCATAACACAGGCCGATTTTGATGATCTCGTGCGTGATATTGGTTTAACAAAAACCAATTCCGAAATTTTAGCATCCCGTTTACAACAATGGAGACTGGTTTCTGAAGATTTTCGCGTAACTTCTTCCCAAAAGCGCTCAAAACAACTGTCTTTTGATGAATGCTTTAAAGTTGATGATCAAAGTGGGATTACGTATGCAGTAGATATTGAAAATCTTTTTGAAATCATCGGTCACCCCTATAATCCGGATGAGTGGCGCCTTTTTATAGATGGTTCTGTGAAGAGTCTTAAAGGCGTTTTACTACATAACGGTAACGCCTTTCCATCAGTGCCTATCGTTTATGGTACCGATGTAAAGGAAACATATGCAAATATGCGCAATATTCTTAAATTAATTAATTTGACCTCCATGGATGGGTGATTTGTTGTGATCTCAAAGTGGTTGCTATTATAACAGGGCTTAAAAAAGCAAAGCATCAATGTTTCTTGTGTCTCTGGGAAGGTAGACATCGTGAATTACACTATACTGATCACGAATGGCAGCCTCGCATAACCCATAAGCTTGGAGAAAATAGCATTGATCATATGCCTCTAGTGCCTTCGTCGAAGATTATTCTCCCACCCCTTCATATAAAATTGGGGCTTATTCGAAATCGCGCTCTGCCTCGTGAAGGAGAAGCCATGATGCACCTTAAGACAATTTTCCCAAAATTAAGCAATGCCAAAATTGATGCTGGTAAGTTAAATAGGTATGTACATATAAACTTAAAAGCGAAAAATACTTATTTTTTTAGGTGTACTTAACGGACCACAATTAAAGAAATTGATAAATTGTAAGGAGTTTCCGAATTTTCTAACAACAGTGGAAAAAAAGCGTGGTATTTCTTCAAGGATGTAACAACAAATTTTTTTGGCAATAACAAATCTAAAAATTATAAGGAGATTGTTTGTAAAATGGTCCGTAGTTTTGGTGAAATGGGTGTCAACATGTCACTTAAAATACATTTTTTGGATAGTCACATTGATTTTTTCCCAAGCAACTTAGGTGATTTTAGTGACGAGCATGGTGAACGATTTCACCAAGATCTTACCACAATTGAAAATCGCTTCCAAGGAAAAATACTTGCCATATGTTGGCAGAGTATTGTTGGACACTTTGTCGCGATACCAATACTATTCATAAGCGCCAACAGAAATGTATACGGTTTACCTGAGAAGGACGCTAATATCGAAATTTTTAAATAGTTTTTTATACTTATATACTTATGTATGTAGTTACCCTAACTTCTATCACATTAAAGGACAATGTAGTCATGAATTTGGTCAAGTTAAATTTTAATTTTGTACATGTTTAATATTAAAAGAAAAAAAATTAATGCATTAATAAATAAATATTGTTGTCTTACACATAATTAGAAATGTGACAGCCGTAAAACTGCATCTGAAATTCTTGTCTTTGACACCATATACATTACATTGTATGTATATTAAAAGTTTTTGAATTTTGTATGTCCCTTAAAACTTTAAAGTGCTTTTAAAAGGAGACTAACAAAGTGAGTACAATTTCTGGATGAAATTGTTGGAAATTCTCAAGGATATTAAAGGAAAAAATTTTGAAAGGACTTGAACAAGGTCCTTTTGTCCTGATATAACAACACAAATATTTTTGCCAAATTGAGGGGAGTCTCCTCTTTCATTTGCTTTTTATCTCAGCATCGTAGGATGAGTAGAAATATATAAAATATTTTTTTCTATTTAAATGTCTTTTAAAACTTTAAAGTCCTCTAAAAAGGACAAATGACTAGAGAATGAAAAACTGTAAACGCAGTTTTACTCCAGAGAGCCTCTAGTTTCACGTGTATAAGGTCTTGCTCATGTGTTAAAATTAGTGTTGTACAGTGTAATCAGACGGGCGACATTGTTTTGTTAATGTAAAAAAATGGTCGAAACGACTGCGATGGTTGAATACGATATCGATTCGATCCAGGATATTTGTTAATTTGCAAAAAAAAAATAGCTAACATTTTAATTTCAACGCTTCTTATCTTCCATCCGATATAAAATTGCTACCTGTTGTAGACTTCGGAATTTGTCATCGATTTCCTTGCATCAAAATTGATTCTATTGAAAAATGTTCAATGCGACTCATACGCCTTCGATAAGATAAGATCATCAAATAGAAAAGGCAAACATTTGAAAAATACGTTTAAAGTCGTTATCAATTAACGGGTAATCTCAAACTCACGGCATGAAATATTGGCCAAGCGCTATCGGCGTACGTAATAATTGTTTTTTATTTTTATTTTTGAATGGGCAATAAATTAGCGAAAAAGTGTTTAGCGAGACAAACGACATTTGCCATCGTTTTGTGGCATTTTTAGTTGACATACGAAAGCGATGGAATCAGCACGTTTGGCATTAGTTTTGATCGGTCTAGGGGCCATTTGCAGCGTAACTTCTCAGCCCAATTCGCGTATTTGGGGTGGAGCAGAGACGACCAAAACTGGGTTTCCCTATGTGGCTTCAGTGCGTTTGGACGGTGCCCATGTCTGCGGTGGTTCCATCATTGACAACAAATCCATTTTAACAGCCGCCCACTGTGTAGTGGAGAGTGGTAAAACGTAAGTTAAGGCAAACCCAGGACGTGTGAGCAGGGAAACACTTTTCCTATTAACCCTATTTTCTTACAGAGTTGCCGCCAATCGTTTGGCTGTTCGCGTAGGCAGTGTCAATCAATTTTCGGGCGGTAAATTGATTTACATCTCTGCCATTACGGTCCATCCCAATTATGCTGGTGTCAAGAACGATTTGGCTGTCTTGACTTTGGCAACCGCTTTGGAATGGTCCGATCGCATCCAGAGCATTCAAATCGCTACTAACGTGGCTGATGAGCCCGCGGTGGGTGACTCCGTTACCGTTGCCGGCTGGGGTGAACAAATGAGCTCGGAATCGGCTTACAAACTCAACTCGCTGGTCTTTACTGTAGCCACCGCACAAGCTTGCTCAAATGCTTATAGTGATGCAGATGCTTCAATAATTTGCCTGGCCCATGAATTAAGACAGGGCAGTTGTTATGGTGATGCTGGCAATGGAGCCGTTTACAACAACAAATTGGTGGCCGTCAGCAACTTTGTGGTGGGTGCATGTGGCTCTCGGTATCCCGATGTTTTTGGCAATGTGGCCCATTATGCCGCATGGATTAAAAGTGTTGTGGCTTGAGGATATTGTAGAATGGTTGCATAGAATAAATAAATAAATATTTTTTAAATAATTGCACTGTGTTGTTTATGGCGAAAATGTTGGATGTATTTAAGTTTAAAGTTCATTAGTTGGACCCCTTGCGAAGGATTCGATGAATAATTTTTAAGTGAAAACTGTTTGTGACTTAGGCTACATTTACAATTCGAACATTTTTTTATTACCATCTCTTCCTCTAAGCATTTTCTGTGTAATCAAATTTGGAAGCCATGGCCACCAAAAACCGATATGTCAGGCATGGAATACTCAAAATCTGCAATATTCTTCACTACTCGAAATATGCATTCATTTTTAAAAATTTGGTAAATTCAGATCCTCCTTCCTATACTGCTAGAGAAATATTTAAACTACATTTAGACTCGAACCTCAAATTTTTGGATTGAAACTCATTGCAAAGAAATATAGGGCTTAACGAAATTTTTCCAACTTGAAACCTTACGTATACTTTAGTCAACGGAGCAAAATATAATCGACTCCGGATAACTGAGATACGCTTAACTGCAAAATATGGGATATGTGAAATATAAATTTTACAGATAATCGTTTTCGTGCTCATTTCAAGCAATTCACTTCGCTTAAGTGAATCAACGATTCAATAAAAATATCGCATAAGTAAAACAAAAATTTCAATTAGATTGAGAACTTTATATGCAATTTAATCCTGAAACTGAAAAAAATAAACAAAGATGTTTCATTTAGATGATAAACATTTCTCCATCAAAAACTGAATAAATTGTAAATCAGTTGATCTTTTTCTTGATGACACTTTAAAGTTAAATCAGTTGATCGTGCCTCTTACGGACTGAATCATATTATTAAAGCGAATATTTTCGGATCTACAGATAATGTAAGTTTTTGCCGCAAATCCTTGTTACTGAATGCCTTACAAATGGTTAAACTAGCATGGTTAATTGTAACTTCAGAAACCCTTCGAAACTGTTTCAAAATAGCTGGATTCATTGCTTGGCAACAAAGCGATTCCATTGAAGAAGTGGATATGCTTTCATGTGCACTTAGTGAGGATCAGTTTTAAACAAAATAACAAAAAAATTAGAAACTACTTTAGTAATACGACATAAACAAATTACATTGCGTATACTTATATATAGCGTACCTTTTTTTGAATGACTAAATTGAATTTTAATTTCCTTCTTTGATTTAATTTTTTTTAATTAATTAAGTAAATAAAATTAATTTTTAATGAAATTGGATAACTGAAACGTGTTCTACTTATCCGAACCACCCTAAGTGAAAACTACGGATAACTGTTACGAAGTAGCTGTATTTTCGACTGTGTCGACTGTAATGGGTGATCCAAGTAGAGATACTTTTTTCAATAGCCTTTTCTAGACAGATCACGTGTGAGTCGTGTCATGCTGTCATGTTAGTTTTGTTTAGTATAATTTGACATTTCCTCATGGAAAGACTTACGCCTGAACAACGTTTACAAATCGTTCAACTTTATTACGAAAACTCACGTTCTGTGAGAAATGTGTTTCGTGCACTTCGTTCAACTTATGGTCAACATAATCGGCCTACTGGGCGTACTATTCGCAACACCATCACCCATCTTGAGACCCAGCATTCATTATTGGATAATATTCGACCGAATAGACCACGTCCAGCACCCAGTGAAGAAAATGTAGCGGCCGCAGCTGAGAGTGTACACCAAGACCGTGGAGAGTCGATTCGGCGCCGTTCGCAGCAACTCGGACTGACGTATGGAACGACTTGGCGCATTTTACGTCGAGATCTTAAATTGAAAGCGTACAAAATACAGCTTGTGCAAGAACTAAAGCTACCCGTCGTTCCCAAGCGACATCGCTTCGCTCTATGGGCTCTTGAAAAGTTACAAAAGGATCCGACGTTTTCGAGTCAAATTTGGTCAGCGATGAGGCCCATTTCTGGCTCAATGGGTATGTAAACAAGCAAAATTGCCGCATTTGGGACGAAGAGCAACCAGAAAAGGCTCAAGAGCTGTCACTTCATCCAGAAAAACAACGGTTTGGTGTGGTTTGTGGGCCGGTGGAATCATCGGTACATATTTCTTCAAAAATGATGCCGGTGAGAACGTAACCGTTATCGTGCCATGATAACCGACTATTTGATGCCTGAAATTGAAGCTCGTGATCTCGGCGACATTTGGTTTCAACAAGACGGCGCCACTTCCCACACATCGCATCAATCAATGGATTTATTGAGAGAACACTTCGGTGAGCAGATAACTTCACGTTTTGGGCCGGTCGATTGGCCACCAAGATCGTGTGATATCACACCGTTAGACTTTTTCCTGTGGGGATATGTAAAGTCTAAAGTTTATGCGGACAAACCCATTTCGATTCAGGCCTTGGAGCAAAACATCACGCGTGTCATTCGTCAGTTACCAGTCGAAATGCTTTGAACGAGTCATCGAAAATTGGACTCAACGGATAGTCCATCTGAGGCGTAGCCGCGGAAAACATTTGATAGACATAATCTTCAAAAAATAAATGCCAAATGATGTTCTTTCAAATGATAATGAACATTTCCCATTCAATTTGAATTTTCTCTGTTTTTTTCTTGAAAAAAGTAGGGAACCTTAAAATTAATCACCCTATATGTGACGCGCAAAATAGAAAGGGACCTAAGTTTAAAAACCAGTTTTGGTCAGGATAGCCATTTTAAAAATTAGGTCACTTTCATAAAACGTGCATATCTCTGGGAGGGAAAACTTTTGGGGCATGGGAACGGTCACATTCGGTGCTCAGATGTTGTCCACATCAAAAAAAGAAAAAAATGAAAATTGATTTTTTTACCATTAGTTCCCTTTCTCTATGCGCTGTCACATATATATGTACATTTTCACCACACTTACAACTCCATGCAATATATTGAGGCAATCCATGGTAATGGGTACATATGCGGTATGCAAAAATTGAAAAAAAAAATTATTTGTTCAAATTTTGCTATCCTTTTCGGAAACATTCCAGAACTCAAACCTATAACTATTAGGAAAGCCATTTGTTTTTTTTAAAGTTGTGATGAAATCTGTTAGACGAGTACATAATCGTGCGCTAAAAAACATCGTCATTTTTCAAGCATTTAAAAAAATCGCCAATTAAAAAAATCTCACACACAACATTTTTTTTTCGAAAAATTCAACATTAAAAATGATTTTTCCAAAAACTAAAGAAAAGAAAAGAGAACCAACACTCAGCTGACCTATATAACGTAAAGAAACTAGACAGTGAGAGGATTGAAAATAAGAGATAAACTCTTGAAAGTTTAACCCTTATCCTGTATTAGTGGGTCAAAATTGCCAAAACCTGATTTATTGGCGTATATTTTTTGAACGGTTCGTAATTTTTTCTTAAAACTTCTTGACTTTTATTTTTCTTACAGAAATTGCATTTTAGAGTGTTACGAGGTCTGCTACATATATACAAGAACAAGACGAATCCTTGTGCACCATGACAATGTGAGCTCTCACACATCGGCTCAAACCAGCGCCTTTTTGACCGGCCAAAACGTCGAATTGATGGGTCATCCGCTGTACAGCCCTGACTTGAAAACCCAATGACTTCTTTTTATTCCCGTACATGAAGAAAAAAATGCGTGGTCAACGATTTTCGTCGCCAGAAGACGCTGCTGAAGCGTTCAAAAACCATGTTTTGGAGGTTTCTCAATCGGAGTGGACAAAAGAGCTTCGACAATTGGTTTGAGCGCATGCAAAAGTGTATAAGTCATGCTGGAAAATACTTTAAAAAACAATAAAAGCATTTTTGCTGATAAATATTTGCATTTTCATTATTAGGTTAAAAATATATAGCAGCCCTCGTAAATAAACAAATTTTGAATTTGATTCGATTTTGAAGAATTGCTTTTGGGGGTCTATCCGATCCATAGAACCGGCTGTCGTTTATTGAGCATTAGAACCCCTCATAAGTACCGATTTACACAAATATCGAATTTATAAAACATCATTTAACGTTTTTTTGCAGAAACAAAACTTGTGCGGCTTTGTGCTAGTTAAATACCTTTTTTAGCTTTTCAAAGAAAATTTAAAATTCCTAATGCGTATTCCTGCACACAGAGAACAGATTTGTTGTCATAACCAATTTTTTTCCAACCAAATGTTGGTTGAATATAAGTGCAGTAATATACGAGTAAGTTATATTTTAAGTGTAGTAAATTGGAATTTGAATCCTAAATGAGACCCAAAATACCTCAAAAGAATTCTTGAAGTCTAGGCTACATGTTTATATTTTGTAGGTTTTTTGAAAAAAAATGGTTGGAAAAAATTGATATTCAAATCAAAAATCGCTTTTTAAAAAAGAATGAAAAGAGTTAGTTTATCATGAAGATATTATGATTTAAATTTAAGCAATCTATAAGTATACTAAAATGATAATAGTATTAATTAAGTTAAACATTTTATGCCAATAAGAACCTTTTCTAAAAACATTTAAACAATTTCATCTAAAAAAGACAAGTTTCATTTAAAATAATTGGACACTCTACATTTTTTCACTTTTTTAAAAAAAAGGAGGAAAAAGACACTACAATCTTAGAGAAAGGATATTGAAATGCTCTACGAAAATAAACTCCAGACGATTTCATTTAAGGCATCTCACGACAATTCGGTAAAACGAAGGAATATTTACTAGTTTTGAACTTATTTCATATCGGACTTATTTAACTCGGACCTATGAGGGCCGTCCTTTTGGGAATGTTCTTTAATTACCTAAGTCATTTGTTTTAAAAATAAATCATTCACTCCCCGAGAAAGTCCGAACATTTTTATAAGTAGCATAAAGTTATGTGTTAAAACAGCGAACTAATCGAAGATTGGTTACTACAAATAATTTATCGGTTATCACCTCCAATTATTGGTACAGTAGTAAAATGAAATTCAAAATTGGTTGGTTGTCATAAACATCCAGTTTTGCTGAATTCTGTTAATATAACCGACTCATTGGCTGTTTGATTCGTAATAATATTGTGGTAAGTAGTACCATGTACTTCATAATTGGTACAGCCGACTTATTGGCTGTAAGAATCGTTATATGTGACGCGCAAAACAGAAAGGGACCTAAGGGTAAAACCCAGTTTTGTTTATGAGAGCCATTTTAAAGATTTAAATACATGTATCTTTGGTGTACCATCACTTTCATAAAACGCGCATATCTCTGGGAGGGAACACTTTTGGGGCATGGGAAAGGATTCGATGCTCAGATCAAAAAAAAAAGTGAAAATTGATTTTTTTACCCTTAGGTCCCTTTCTCTATGCGCTGTCACATATTATTGTAGCTACTATTTTATAGTAGGTCTAACCATGTAACCATCAATACCATGGAATGTTGTGATTGCAATAAATAATATGTTTGTTCAACCAAATATTAGTAATTCGAACCGATTCTCAACTGATTTTTTCTCTGTGTGTAAAAAGGTCATTTTGTGTTGAGTATCGTAGAAGGTTTTTGAATAAAGGTATACCTAGCTCCCTTGTTTCGAAACCTAAAGCTTTATACCGTCGAACATTATAAAAATAAATGTTGTGCTGAGTCGCACTACCTGGGTTCGAATCTAACCGCTCAGGTTAAATTCATATTTCGAACAAAAATCTGCCGCGTCTTGAAGTCTTCAAGATTTTAGCCGATTTTTCCCTAATAAAACAATTGATTAGTCCAAGTTTCGTTTGATATCATAGGCAAAGAGAGGCGAACTCAACAAATCTTGTAAAGGATTAAGAAAACTTTCTAGATGCCTAAGGGACTACCTTGATGGGATAGATTTTATGCCTGAAGAAAAGTAAAAGAAGTAACAACTGCTCTATAGGGCGATGGAACTGACAACAACCATAGGGTCTGATTTCCGTAATAAGAATATGTCCGCAATATAATCAAAAACTCAAGTGATTTGATTTATACATCAACCACTAAATCCGTCACTGATAAGGTGTAATCTTATGTACGGCTGGCTATAACTGAGATTATCTACAAAATCCAAACCTTATCGAAGGCTATAAATGCCACCAGTGCAAGACGCAATCTATTCAATACGTAACCAATACCTTGAGTTTGGAGGCACTTTTCTTTGCCATGTCTATCGTGCACTACCTATTACTGCTGACCACCGTGGTTTGTGTGGCCTGGGCCAATCCCGCAGGTCGTGTGGTGGGTGGCAGTGATGCCGTCTCCAAACAATTTCCCTACCAAATCTCATTGCGTCAGGATCATAGCCACATTTGCGGTGGTTCTATTATCAGCAATCGCTACATTTTGACAGCGGCCCATTGTGTGGTCATTGAAGGCACTAAACCGTAAGTTGATTTAGGTAAAGTACTTAAGACAAATCTTGATGTGGCTACCCTTATTGTTTGTTGCAGCTTCCCCGCTGACCGTTTTACCATTCGTGCTGGCACCACAAACCGCATTGCCGGTGGCATTATTGTAGCCGTCAAACGTATTGTCGTCCATCCCGACTATGCGGTCTACAATGATATGGCTCTGTTGGAATTGGCCGAGGAATTGGTATTCTCCGATACCATTCAACCCATTGAATTGTTCGAGGACGAAGTGCCAGCTAGCTCAGAAGTTATCATATCCGGTTGGGGTCTTACGAAACATGCCGGCGCCAATTTGCCCATTACCATGCAGTGGTACCCGGTCACCGCTTTGAGTAAGAGTGGCTGTGCATCGAAGATTGGCTTCTTCACCGATGCCTTGATCTGTTTGAATCATCCATCGGGTGCTGGTGCCTGTAACGGTGACTCTGGCGGCCCTGCTGCCTACAATGGTAAATTGGTGGGTGTTGCCGGCTTCGTGGTCATCAAGTGTGGCTCCTCCCGACCAGATGGTTATGCTAAGGTAGCCTACAACATCGAATGGATCAAAGAGAACATGATTTAAAGGAATTTGAATTTGGCATCAGAATTATACGTAGACATTTTGAAAATGTCGAAAATTCATCTGTGAATTTTAATAAACGTTGAACAATAAAAAAAATTTCTGTCTTATAATTTCTTTCCAAACATTAATGCAGGTCCGTGTAGTTGTATAAGCTATTATGACCTAAATTGTTGTAAATAAAAATTACTTTCCAGTTATTTTTATTAAATATTTTTTCATAATCTTCGATATAAACATTCTGTATAAAATTTTGATACCGAAATTTGTTATAGAAAGTTTATACTTATAGTCTTAAAAATTCTGTAGCAATTTTTGGTCTTAAATTTTGTATAGAAAATGTTGGACTAAAACCTCTAACGAAATTTTTGATACAAGATTCCTATAGAAAATTTTCGTCTCAAAATTTCTATAGAAAATTTTCGTCTCAAAATTTCTATAGAAAATTTTCGTCTCAAAATTTCTATAGAAAATTTTCGTCTCAAATTTCTATAGAAAATTTTCGTCTCAAAATTTCTATAGAAAATTTTCGTCTCAAAATTTCTATAGAAAATTTTCGTCTCAAAATTTCTATAGACAATTTTCGTCTCAAAATTTCTATAGAAAATTTTCGTCTCAAAATTTCTATAGAAAATTTTCGTCTCAAAATTTCTACAGAAAATTTTCGTCTCAAAATTTCTACAGAAAATTTTCGTCTCAAAATTTCTATAGAAAAATTTCGTCTCAAAATTTCTATAGAAAATTTCCGTCTCACAATTTCTATAGAAAATTTTCAAAATGACTCATGATGACATTGATTTTCCTTTTTCAAAAGGTATCTTAGATAAACGAAGCTTTTGTATGAAATCAAAAGTTGGACTGATATGCATCTTTTTTAATAGGGTTCTTCAATGGTCCATAACGGATTAATGTACCAAGTTTTAAAGAAATCGGTTCATAATTGCGACCTATACTTTAAAGATGGATTATGACAATAGTATTGGTAACAAGTAGTGGCGAATATTACTTAAAGATAACCTCAACGATGGACATTTTAAAATCTAGTCCAAGGGCGGAGGTACATGTATGTTACATACTCGTAGGTTCAATAACTAAAATTAGAGTATGTCAATGGTAATGTAGACTTCTCCGAAGGAATCTCGGTTTTTGGGTCAGCGCTAGATTTTGACTCTGACCTAGCACAAAGGCTCACAAATGAGAAAGTTGCCACTCGAAACTTCTAGTCGTCATCTTTTGGAAAAAATAAAAAAAATTTTATGTATAATCAGACTTTTTTAAAGAGGATAACAAGTTGATAGTACACTGAAAATTATAATTTCTTTATTATATCTTTGAATTTCTATTTGAATTAAAAATTTCAACTTCAAATTCTAGCGACAGTCGATCCAGTCTATATTAAAACCTTGTCTAGTCAAAGTGATATTTTTTCTTCGAAATTTGTTCAGTATTTAAGTGTTCTATTTCAACAATATCATGCAATATTTCTGGCCTACTAATGAAAATGCGAATATTTATCATCAAAAATGGTTTTATTGTTTTTCAAAGTATTCTCCAACATGATTTATACACTTTTGCATGCGCTCAAACCAATTGTCGAATAACTTTTTCCCCTCCGATTTAGACAACTCTAAACCATGGTTTTTGAACGCTTCAACAGCATCTTCTGGCGACGAAAATCGTTGACCACTCATTTTTTCTTGATGTGCGGGAATAAAAAGAAGTCATTGGGTGCCAAGTCAGGGCAATTCGACGTTTTGGCCGGTCAAAAAGGCACTGGTTTGAGCGGATGTGTAAGGGCTCGCATTGTCATGGTGCACAATGATTCGTCTTCTCTTGTTCATTTTTCGAATTTCTCCGAAGACTACAGGCAAACAAATTGTGGTGTACAACTCAGAATTGACAGTCCTGCGTTGATCAAGCAGATCAGTAACCACATGACCAGTATTGCCAAAGAAACAGGCGACCATTTGCTTCGTAGTGCTTCTTTTACGAACAACTTTCATTGGATTTGGCTCGTCTTCAAAGACCCACACGGTCGATTGCTGTTTTGTTTCGGGCTCTTACGTACAGATCCACGATTCGTCACCTGTGACAATCTTATAAACGTTTTTTGAAGCACCGCTATTGTATTTTTTCAAAATTTCTTTACATCAATCGACATGAGCCATTTTTTAAGCGATTGTCAAATTGTGCGGGATCCAACGAGAACAAACATTTTTTACGGCCAGGTGTTCATGCAATATAGAATGTATGCTGGTGGAAGATACGCCCGAAGGATGCCTCTATCTCACGGTATGTCACATGACGATCTTGCATTATTAGTTTACGCATCAATGTTCTCTAGCACATTGGCCGTTTTTGGAAGACTTCTCTTCGAGCGAGCGTCGGCCACGATTAAATTCATTAACCAGCTTTTCACAGTGCTATAGGATGGTGCTTCATCGCCATACAAAGATTCATCGATGCACTCTTGTCGTGATAATCCACGTCGAAAGTTGTGAAAAATGATCGCACGAATATGTTCACGAGTTAATTCCATTTTTTGTCAAATTGATTTTTTCAAGTCACTGTAAACAACACAAATGATGGTCGTACGTCAAAACGTTCTACTCGTACGAGGGCGGTTCGGAAAGTTCTTAGCCTATCAATGAATGAGAATAGTTAGTTTTTCAAAAATATTTTTATTTTTCAATATAATCTCCTGAAACTTCAATACACTTAGTCCAACACTTATCTAGCAATTCTATTCCTTGATTAAAATAGTTTTCCTCAAGGTCTTCAAAATAGTGGTTTACAACTGTAATTGCATCTTCATTTGAGGTAAAACGCTTGCCAGCAAGGAATTTTTTTAGATTTGGGAACAGGTAAAAGTCACTGGGAGCTAAATCAGGAGAATAAGGTGGGTGGTCAAGCAACTCGTACTTTAATTCGTTGATTTCAGCCATTGTTAAAACACTCTTGTGCGCTGGTGCGTTGTCTTGATGAAAAATTATTTTTTTGTGTTGTAAGCCAGGACGTTTTTCTCGAACTTGTACATTTAATTGATCTAAAAGGTTGCAATAGTACTCTGAATTTTTTGTTTTACCCTTTTGCAGATAGTCAATCAATAAAATACCTTTGAAGTCCCAAAACACGTTTCCATAACCTTACCAGCCGATTGAATTGTTTTTGCATTCTTTGGGGCACTTCCTCCAGCTTCAGTCCATTGTTTGGATTGTTCTTTTGTCTCTGGAGTATAGTGGTGGATCCATATCTCATCAACAGTTATGAAACGACGCATAAAATCCATTTTATTTCGCTGAAAACGATCCAAACAAGCTTGAGAAATGTTCATTCTTATGCGTTTTTGGTCGACTGTTAACAAGTGCGGCACCCATCTTGCAGAAAGCTTTTTCATCTGTAGTTCTTCATGCAAAATTAAATGGACTCGATCATTTGAGATGCCCATGATATAAGCTATTTCACGCACTTTTATTCGTCGATCATTTAATACCATACCATGCACTTTGGCTACAATTTCTGTTGTTGTTGCTGTTTTGGACGTCCACTACGTGGTTCATCTTCAATGCTTGTACACCCAGGTTTAAATTCAGCAACCCAATTTTTTACTGTTGCATAAGAAGGAGCACTTTCACCTAACACATTCACCATATCATTATGAATTTCTTGTCCCGATAAACCTTTTTTATGTAAATATTTAATGACACCACGCATTTCTAATTTTTCCATTGTAAAAAAATCGCGGATGCGTCTTTTGTGAACACCTGTTTCTATATGAAGGAGTTGCCAGATCGAAACAAAATTTAACATGTGTGCATAGCAGAGATGGAAGTTTCCAAAACACTTAACTTTTTTCTTTTTTACTGCGCTTTTTGTGCTAGGCTAAGAAGTTTCCAAACCGCCCTCGTAAGTACGTTTATGCTTAAAAAATGTCAAACTTTCCAATGGAAATGTCAGATGGCATCAGGCAACACACAATGTTGCTTAAGCCAAAAATATATATAGTAACGCTCGTATTTGAGTAGGATTACCATACGTCCTCTATTCGGAGGATGTGACCTCCTTTTTGCCGCTGTCAGCCTTTTTTTTTAAAACTGATTTTTTCCTCCTTTTGCTACTATAAGTAGTTGTATAATTCATAATTCTTTATTTTATAAATTTATAATTTTAAAAAAATTCAATTTTGACATTTTGAGAAAAATAGAGATATAGGTTTGAACAATAGGCGTGTTCAATTGGTACGCGCTAAAATCATAACATCAAAACTATTAGAGAAAATATGAAAATGTCTTTGTTCACCAGAACCTGCTAAGCCAATTGGCAATCGAACACAGCCAATGTGCAATGTTTTGCCCATTAATGGCGTTATTGCATGTGCATAAAGGCCCTAGATCCAATACAAATGGGAATATGTGTAAAATTATTTTTCAGTATTATGTTTTCTAAAGGATTTTCCACAGTTTGGCAGCTATGTGCTAAAAATGATGAAAACAGAATGAGAGAATTAAAAAATTGACATTATAGCAATTTTGAATGACTGATGCAATTTTTTGGGTTAGTTTGTCTTACGCCCTTTTTCTGCTCGTCTATAGCTACAATTGTGCAAAGACAGAAAACAAAATATTCCAATTGGTTTAAGTGATATTGCAAAAAAAAGTTGCATGTTTTTCAGAAAAAATCATTTTTTTCCCAAACTAAACATGAGGCCATAAAATCCTCATAGCAGCTAAACAAGAAAACCAACTTACGTTTGTTTCTAGACGAACTTAGAAAATCGCATACGAGAAGGAGTTAGGATTTTTGGTGTTGCACTGTTTTCATACTTCTTTTTAAGAACAGTAGAACTATCTCAAAAGATTAAGTTATTGCGATTTTTTTTTTCTATCTAAGTTAAAACAACATTTTTTATACCCTCCACCATACACCATACAATGGAGGGTATATTAGTTTTGTCATTCTGTCTGTAACACCTTGAAATAATCATCGAAGACCCAACAAAGTATATATATTCTTGATCCTAAGACGATCTAGCCATGTTGTCCGGCTGTCCGTCTGTTGAAAACAAGATAGAGAATGTATGAAAACAGCTAGGGAGCTGAAATTTGGCACAAACATGTAACTATACATGGTTGGTATTGAAAATGGGCTATATAGCTCTACGGGAAGTTGGTGTTGGAGACCATTTATCGACACTACCTCATAAAAATTAGTTTTTTATTTGGAAATATCCGCCCAGTTTCTTGAGCAAAATCTCTGAAATTTTGCAAATAATAATCTCTATATATGCGCAATCATCTATGTAAAAATGGTTAAGATTGGGCCACCGTTTCTTGTACCTCCCATACAAACGGATTTATGGGCCTAGAGAAATAATATGACTATAACTCACCACAAACTTGACCTATCGAAATGAAATTTTACACATCAAGATTTCCATATACAATACACTTCTACGCTGAATTCGGTTAAGATCGGAAAAGTCCTACTGGTACCTCCCACACAAACGGCTTCATGGGCTTTTAGAAATAATATGACAATAACTCACTACAAACTTGACCTATCGAGATGAAATTTTGCACATAAAGAATTAAATTTTTCTACATAAAGATTTTTATATGGAACACACCTCTGCGCCAAATTCTGTTGAGATCGGAAAAGTCCTACTGGTACCTCCCACACAAACGGTCTCATGGGCTTTGAGAAATAATATGACGATAACTCACCACAAGCTTGACCTATCGAAATGAAATTTTGCACATAAAGATTTCTATATAGAACACACTACCGCACCAAATTTGGTTTTATTTGGGAATCTGGTGGAGGGTATCCAAAGTTCGGCGGAGCCAAACTTAACATTTTTACTTGTTTTTTTTGTTCAGCGCTTTAGTACAGACCTACGAGTAGCTGGAGCAGACCAGTTACAGACTTCCTGGTCGATTAGTTAAAATTTATTGATTTCTTGTTTTTTTTTTTTTAAAAGCCGCATTTTTTTCTTTTTATCCATATGCATTAAATACCTGTAAATAGGATTGACCCTTTTTTAAACAAAATTATATTGAATTGATATTGATAATAACAATTGTATATTTTCCAATTACTGACATTTTTTATTTTTACATGTGTCCTCCGCAGGTTCTAAAGGCTTTCCGAAAAATCGTTTCGGTAACCCTGCATTTAAGCGAATCGTCATTACTTTCTGCAGACTACTTTAATTTAAAACAATGACAATTTCATTAACGAACTCTTCGTTCAGATCAGTATCAAATATTACTTAAGGCAAACATTTCATTTTAAAATTAAATTAATAGATAAGCTATATTAAATTTCGTTTTTGTCGTGTTCCCGAAAGCTCCTATAAAAGACCGATACAAAGAGGTAAACTGCTTTAGTATCGATTCAGAAACATCATGCGATTAGTGATTATTATAGCTCTCTTAACTAAAGGTCTATGGGCTCAACCAGGCCATGGCGTTGAGCAACGCATTGTCAATGGAGCCGTAGCTGCCGAGGGTCAGTTCCCCCATCAGATATCCCTAAGATTAAATGGTGATCATCAATGTGGAGGTTCCATCATCAGCCGCTATTATATTTTGACAGCTGCCCACTGTGCAGGAGGGGAAGATGAGGAGGGTATTTACCAACTGTAAGATCAAATTATTACAGTTCAAAGCGATTATTTACTAATTTGGGTACATTTTCCAGTTTTAAACCCGACTATTTGACCATACGTGCCGGGTCCACAAATCGTTTAAAGGGCGGCGTTATAAAGCGGGTGGCGAATATTACAGTGCATGAACTGTACATGAGTGACAGTGTCTTCAATGATCTTGCTCTGTTAAAGCTGGAATCACCGTTGATTTATTCACGATATATCCAACCGATTGCTTTGCCCCTGTCGGAGGTGCCAGTTGGTAGCGATATCACTATTTCCGGCTGGGGTCATTTAAAGACTGGCGGTGATACGCCCCTGAAGCTGCAATACATCAACTTGGTAGCCCTTTCAAGGCAAGAATGTTTGGATATGCTAGCTTTGAATACGATTGCACTTATATGCTTAGCCCATCCAGAGGGCAAGGGTGCTTGCAATGGTGATTCCGGTGGTCCGGCCATCTACAATGGAGAGTTAATAGGCGTGGCTGGATTTGTTGCTGGTACTTGTGGTAGCGATAAACCTGATGGTTATGCTAAGGTGTTCTATCACCTCGATTGGATTAAAGAACATTCCGATTTATAGAAGGCGATTAAGGAAGAGTGTGGTTGGTTTTTTCGGAAATAAATTAAACAATATAATTTATCTATTTCAGTAGAAGCTTATTGTAATCTGCCGTGGGTTTCTTTTGGATAAAGAAAAGTACTTTGTAGGGGCTCCATATCCATATTTCGGGATCTTAAAAACGAAATAAAGCAATCATTCTATAGTGAAATTTATAAATACAACTTAAATTAGGTTGTTTTCCACGAAAAGATTTCGGAGAACAAAAAGTGGTAACTCTATAACACTGAACATACTCATTACAATAATTATGTTGCACTAACTGAACATACGCACAAAGATCGTACTCGTACTTTGGCCGTGTTCCACTGGTAGCTCGCTTGGTTCAATAAATAATATAAATAAATAAACAATTGAAGTTCTTAGGAAGATCGTTTTTTAAGAATAACCTTTCGCGAGTTTAATGCAGCGAACTCGGTTACGTATTATTCGCTTATAGTATTTCAAGAATAACTTTTTTTCTGCAAATTAATTCAAAGCAAAAACCCAATTAGCAAAAACCCAAAAATACGAATATTTATATTTATCATCAAAAATTGTTTTATAGTTTTTCAAACTATTCTCCAGCATGATTTATACACTTTTGCATGCGCTCAAATACACTTTTGCGCATGATTTATACACTTTTGCATGCGCTCAAATCAATTGTCAAAACACTTTTTCCACTCCGATTGAGACACCTCCAAAACATGGTTTTTGAAAGCTTCAGCAGCATCTTCTGGCGATCGTTGCCCACGCATTTTGTTCTTGACATGCGGGAATAAGAAAAAGACATTGGGTGGCAAGTCAGGGCTGTACGGCGGATGACCCATCGATTCGGGGTTTTGGCCGGTCAAAAAAGCGCTGGTTTGAGCCAAGGCGCTGATTTGAGAGCTCACATTGTCATGGTGCACAATGAATTGTCTTCTCTTATTCGTTTTTCAAATTTCTCCGAAGACAAACAAATTGTGGTGTACCACTCAGAATTCACCGTCCTACGTTGCTCAAGCGGAACAGTCGCCTCATAACCAGTTTTGCCGAAGAAACAGGCGATGACATGCTTCGAAGTGCATCTTCCACGAACAACTTTCGTTGGATTTGTCTCGTCTTCGAGGACCCACACGGTCGATTGCTGTTTTGTTTCGAGCTCATACGCATAGATCCATTATTCGTCACCTTTGACGATTTTATAAACGTCTTTTGAAACACCTCGATCGTATTTTTTTTCGAAATTTCTTTGCACCAATCGACACGAGCCTTTTTTTGAGCGATTGTCAAATTGTGCCGGATCCAACGCGAACAAACCTTTTTTATAGACAGGTGTTCAAGCAATATTGGAAGAAATACAAAAGGAAGCCTCTATCGCACCGTATGTCACTTGAAGTTCTTGCATTATCAGTTCACGCACGGCATCAATGTTCTCTGGCACAACGGCCATTTTTAGATGACCTTCGTCTTGGAGCGAACATCGGCCACGATTCAATTCATTAAAACCAGTTTTTCACAGTACTATAGGTTGGTGCTTCATCGCCATACAAAGATTAAAGTTCATCGATGCACTCTTGTCGTGATAATTCCATTTCCACGAGTTAATTAAATTTTTTTTGCCAAATTGATTTTACGTCAAAACGTTCTGAGTACGTTTACGCAAAAGTGTCAAACTTTCCAATGAATATGTCAGATGGCGCCAAGCAACACTTACTGTTGTCTAGGCCAGAAATATATATAGCAACCACGAATACTAAGAAAATTTCAAAAATTATTTGTAAAGTTTTGAAGTTATCGCCAAAGCGATCTCTTACTCGTTTAGTAAGCGAGTGTCAATCGAACACGCCTTATTTTTCTAATGTAGTAGAAAGTACAGTTGTTTTGACTAAGCCGCCACATAAACGTTTGCATTAATTTTGTGGCACGTTAGTGAAATTCAGTAACCTGTCAAAAACTTTTAGCTATCCGATTTTTTTTATCTGCCATACAAGTAGCATTTAAGCTAAATTTATGATTTCACTTAAGCAAAATTCGGTTACCTGCCACAAATTTGCAGCTATCCGATTTTCATATCTGCCATACAAGAGGCATTTATGTAAAATTCTTTGTTGTTTGTTATGTAAAATTCTTGTTGCAGGCATAGGAAGGAATTGCGTGCTCAGCGCTCGCTTGATTTGTGTACATACCCAGCAAACCAAAAGTTCAGAGCTCGGTCAAAATTCGGAACAAAAGTTGGGAAATGCATCCGAATTCATGAAGTGGTTCACCCGTTGTCTAACTGAATCGTCGGTGGAAAATCTGATATTTTTGCCGACATGCTATACCGATATTTCGTCCAGAACAAGTGGACAATTCAAGTATGCCCGTTAGGGTGGAGTGAAATTCAAAAAAAAAAAGTTAACCTCGGAAAGAGATGTAGTCTGGGGTCCTAAAGAGGGGAAAAATAAAGAAAAAAATTTAAAAAAAATTTTAGGGGTCGCGCCACTCCCTCGAAATTTGCAAATTATCGCTATTTTGGCGTTGATTTTAGAAAAATCCTAAAAAGTTTTATGTTAATAAATGTTTGCAATAGCGTAAACAATGAAATAAGGGCATGAAAAAATTTAAAAAAAATTTTCTCATTGTTCAAAAATTTCAAAAAGTAAAATAAGTCAAATCGTCCCTTCTTCAGAAAATTGACTGAACAATGAAATCGCCACCAAAGCTCCAAATATTAGTCGATTATCCTCATATTTGCCTCAAATACTATTGTTTGGGCACTGAACAAGCTCAAACTTTTAAATTTCGAATAAGTTAAGTCGTTAATTTTTAGGATTTTTCTAAAATCAACGCCAAAATAGCGATAATTTCCAAATTTCTAGGGAGTGGCGCGACCCCTAAAAATTTTTTTAAATTTTTTTCTTTATTTTTCCCCTGTTTAGGACCCCAGACTACATCTCTTTCCGAGGTTAACTTTTTCAAATTATAAAAAAAGCATGTTTTCACTCCACCCTAATGCCCGTGTCGTAGCTTATGTACCCCCCATCATAGATTACGGTCCAATATGAATAATTCGTCAAGGTGGCGTGGTCTCTTACCGATCTGTTTTCTATCGGGGTGTGTTTCTTTCTATACCAACATCACAGTATTCCCCGCTTAATTGCCTTAATTAAGCCACCTTTATATGAAAAAATGTTTCAAAAAAATTGGAATATTTCTATCGCCCTTATTCTCATAAAGGTAAGACGGACCTTGTTCGCAAAATTAAAAAACTTGATAATGATTTTAGACAAAAGGTTTCTTTGGCAAATATGCTAAGAAATGTTCCTGAAATCGCGTGAGGGGTTAGAGTTTAATCTCCAAGCTACTAAAAGGGCTTCGCCTTACGAAGTGTTTAAATTATATGGGGCATAGCTCGCTAAATAGAGAGAGGTTCCCCTTTTCTTATTTAATGAAATCTTAAAGAAAGGATGTCGGTTAGTTAATTCTATTAAATCTTCCCAAGTGAAATAGGAAGAAATGGCAAGTCACATTTAAAAACACAGCAAAATATGACAATTTAAATCAAATTTGATAACTTGCTAAATCTCTGCACCGTCCTCAAGCTTTTTTTCTCCACTATAAATTTTGAATATCTATAAATTTACAACCAATTATATAATTATTAGGGTGGGTCGATTAAGCAATCATTATTGTGACTTCGATTTTTCAATAACTTCTGGCACGAGGAAAAATGTTTCATATACATTGCCACATACAACTGATTCGATATCCTCAGACGTATTTCCATTTACACGCGCTCATATGTTATATTGTTTTGTATGTGGCAATGTTTATTTGTATGTAACCTTCGAATATTTGAAAAAAAAAATTATTACCTAATAAAAAAAACCCTAAAAATAAAAATTGAGAAAAAATCAAAAAAAACTGAAATTTGTCGTAGTGGAACTTTGTTTCCTCATGCCAAAAGCTATCGAAAAATCGAAGGCACAATATATTAAATTATATTGGGCATAGCTCACTGATTGGAGAGAAGTTTCCCTTTCTTATTTACATGAAATCTTAAAGAAAGGAGGTCGGTTAGTTAATTCTATTAAATCTTCCCAAGTGAAAAAGGATGAAATGACAAGTCATATTTAAATGCACAGCAAAAGTTGACAATTTAAATCAGATTGACTTTCTTGCTAAATCTCTGTACCCCCTCAAGCATCTTATCTCCACTTTAAATTTTGAATATCTAACAAATTTACAAACAATTACAATTATTAGGGTGGGTCGATTTAGCAATCGATATTGTTACTTCGATTTTTCGATAACTTCTGGCACGAGGAAAGAAGTTTCATATAAATGGTGTCCCAAGAAGAACGCAATTTTTAAATCTGGCTACATTCGAAGTGTCATTGTTTGACATTTGAACAATTGTTATTGTTTTTTAGTAGAAGGTACGAGGTTAGTAAAAATGGAGCGCTACACGAATGAACAACGCATTCTCATTGTGAAATTGTTTTACCAAAATGGTGAAAGTTTTGCGGCTACAGTTCGCAAATTGCGATCAATTTGGGGTCACAATAATGCTCCAAAAGAGTCAACTGTAAAGAGATTAATGGATAAATTTGCCGAAACTGGGTCTGTTAGTGATGTAAAGACAACAACGCGCCATCGACCAGGTCGATCGACCGAAAATGTCGCAGCTGTACGTGATGATGTCGCTCAAACTCCATCCACCTCAATTCGACATCGAGCTCAGCAAATTGGTGTCTCCAAATCCACTTTGCAGCGAATTTTGACGAAAGATTTGCATCTTCATGCATACAAAATTCAATTGACTCAGGAACTGAAGCCAGCTGACCATGGACAGCGAAGGGAGTTCGTTAATTGGGTATTGGAGAGACAACATGAAAATGCTGATTTTGCCGATAAAATCATCTTCAGACAGAATTGTCGCATTTGGGGTGCGGAAAATCCTCGAGTGATTCATGAGAAGCAAATGCATCCTCAGCGTGTCACTGTGTGGTGTGGTTTTTGGGCTGGAGGAATCATTGGACCTTTTTTTTATGAAAATGAGGCAGGTCAAGCGCAAACAGTCAATGGTGTTTGGTATCGTGAAATAATAACCAGTTTTTTCTTGCCTAGAATTGAAGAAATGAATGTGGAGGGCATGTGGTTCCAACAAGACGGCGCCACATGTCATACAGCCAGAGAAACAATTCAATTGCTGCATCAGTCATTTCCCGGTCGTGTTATTTCGCGTTTTGGAGATCAGAATTGGCCGTCTAGATCGTGCGATTTCACACCATTAGATTTATTTCTTTGGGGTTTTTTGAAGTCGATGGTTTACGCGAATAAGCCGACGACGACTCAAGCCTTAAAAGACGAAATTGGACGCTGCATTAATGAAATACCGCAGCATTCATGCAAAACGGTCATTGAAAATTTCATTAAAAGATCGCGTGCATGCCAGCAAATCCACGGCGGCCATCTGCACGATATATTGTTCCATACATAACCTCATTCTGTCTACTTTACGATATAATAAAGTTTCACGATTTTTTCTTAAATATCTGTGTTTTATTTAAAATTTAAAAATTGCACTCTTCTTAGGACACCCTTTACATTGCCACATACAACTGATTCGATTATCTAGGACGTATTTCCATTCTCGCGCGCTCATATGTTATATTGTTTTGTATGTGGCAATGTTTATTTGCATGTAATGTAGTAACCTTCGAAATTTTTACTTTAAAAATAAGAATTGAGAAAAAGTCAACAAATTGAAAGTTGGTCGCGGCTCCCATTTATTTTTTTGATATGTCGTAATGGAACTCTTTTTCTTCATTCTTAAAGCTATCGAAAAATCGAAGGCACAATATCGAAAATTTTGTGTCCTTACAAATCGGCCTACCCTTATAATTATATTATATCAAACCTTTTAAAACCAAAAAAAATCACAAAAGCTCCAAAATAATTATTGTATTTAATTTATTTTTTTACAAAAGCAAAATACCCCATCTATTAGCGTCCTTTAACCCATCCTACAAATCGGAATGTTCCTTAATCCAAGCGACATGATGGAACACTTTGGCATAACCATCAGGCTTGTCAGAACCGCAACCGCCAACAACAAATCCGGCCACGCCCACTAACTCGCCATTGAAGACGGCTGGACCACCGGAATCTCCATTGCAAGCGCCATGACCAGTTTGATGGGCCAAGCAGATCAAGGCATCCGACGCCATGAAAATCGAAGTGAAACATTTCAATTTGGAAATCGATTCCAAGGTGTTGTACTGCAGTTTGACGGGCGAATCTCCGCCAGTCTTCAAGCGACCCCAACCGGATATGACGACATCACTGCCCACTGGGGTATCCTGCGAAGCCAAGGCAATGGCTTGAATGTGGTCGGAGTAAATCAAGGGGGATTCAAGCTTCAGCAGAGCCATATCATTAATGAAATTGCCATAAGCTTCGTGCACTGTAATTTCGACCACTCTTTTGACAACACCGCCCATAAGGCGATTATTGGAACCGGCACGTATGGTGAACAAGGAGGCATCATAACTATTTATAAAAAAATTACAAGTCTTAAAAAGAGTCGCACTGTAATTCAAAATCCTTTCTTACACATGATAGACTCCATTGGCATCCTCAGCTCCCACACAGTGAGCGGCGGTTAAAATATAATTACGGCTTATAATCGAACCGCCACAGGTATGCGAACCACTGCGCCTTAACGAGATCTGGTGGGGAAATTGTCCCTCGGCGGCATCGATACCACCGACAACGCGTCCCGTCGGCTGGGCTGTGGCTGCGGCCAAAAGGACCAACGTCGTTAGGCAGGCTAAAATATTCAATTTCCCCATAGCTCTGTAAAGTGTAACTAATGTCGTGCTTGTGCTAAGGCAAGGTTTTTATAGTTTATTTTTTGTTCCATGAGGTGTAGGAGGGAGATTGTTTTTCCTAATCTAATCATGTGTATGGGATTTAAAACAATTTGATTTCATGCGACGTTTGCACAGCAAAAATATTCATAAATCAAAATTTCTTATATCGCAACTAATTTAGCAAAATTTTCGTTTTGATATAGGGTATTTGGATTTTCCAAAAAAGTTATGATACTGGCGTGTGTACAAGGTCGAGAGTTTTGCTAGAATAGACAGCTGCCTGCAATGGTGATTTGTTACATCCGAGAACCCGTATTAGATGTCAAAAGACATTTTTATAGTAGTGACCATTTTGTTCGTAATTACTTAGGGTGTCCCAAGAAGAACGCAATTTTTAAATCTGGCAACATTCGAAGTCTCATTGTTTGACATTTGAACAATTGTTATTGTTTGTTAGTAGAAGGTACGAGGTTAGTAAAAATGGAGCGCTACACGAAAGGAGTTCGTTAATTGGGTATTGGAGAGACAACATGAAAATGCTGATTTTGCCGATAAAATCATCTTCAGTGACGAGGCTCATTTTCATCTTGATGGCTTCGTCAATAGGCAGAATTGTCGCATTTGGGGTGCGGAAAATCCTCGAGTGATTCACGAGAAGCAAATGCATCCTCAACGTGTCACTGTGTGGTGTGGTTTTCGGGCTGGAGGAATCATTGGACCTTTTTTTATGAAAATGAGGCAGGTCAAGCGCAAACAGTTAATGGTGTTTGGTATCGTGAAATGATAACCAGTTTTTTCTTGCCTAGAATTGAAGAAAAGAATGTGGAGGGCATGTGGTTCCAACAAGACGGCGCCACATGTCATACAGCCAGAGAAACAATTCAATTGCTGCATCAGTCAGTTAAAAATTGCGCTCTTCTTAGGACACCCATATAATAAAGCACTTAAAACAGAATTGGATGTCGGAATCTAGAAAATAGACTGAAAAGCAATCTTTTATAACACCGTTCTACATATATCAAATTTTGAGCCCTTCTTTAAACAACGCCTACTGATCTTTGAGTAAAATGATCTCTTGAATCTGAATTGAGCATCCATTTTGCCCCATCACGTAAAGTTTTCGAGATATTGTGAACATGCATTTTTTCTGAATTTTTCATTAATTTGCCTAAATCTTCGGTAATTCTTATACGGTCAAATAAAAATTGTGAAATTTACAGCCAATAGAAGTTAACATTTTGTTTTTGTTTGTTGAAAACTTTTGTTTTCAGCTCATTTTCAAAATAAGAATGGCCAAAGGTTTAGGCAAATTAACGAAAAAGTCAGACAAATGTCATGTTCACGATATCTCGAAAACTAAACGTGATGGGGCAAAACGGACACTCAATTCGGATTTAGGCGATCATTACATAAGGATCACTTTGTTTCGTCCAAAGGAGAATTTTGTTGCAAAACAGAGTAATTACTTTTTTACCCTCCACCGAAGGGTGGGTTATACGAGGGCGACCGCAAAACTAACTGGCCTGGCACATTTTCTGTTTTACTAGCAACTTTTTTTTTTTAAGCAATCTGTCAAAATTTCCGAAATATTTAATGATTATTTTCTTTGTTACAGGTGATTGAAGTAAACAAGTTTTATAATTTTTGAAAAATGGAAAATAAAGAGTTTCGTGCGGAAATAAAGCACTTTTATATGAAAGGTTATACGCCACAATTAATCAAAGATGAATTGGATTATGTTCATGGTGATAATGCACCATCATACTCCACCGTGAAATCCTGGGTTTAACAATTTAAAATGGGTCGTTCAAGTACGGAAGATGAACAACGCTCTGGAAGACTGAAAACTGCTACTACTATTGAAAACATTAGAAAAATATTTAATGAAGTGACTAAAGATAGACGAATAAAGCTCAGAGAACTTGCTGATATTGTTAAAATACACGAAAAACAAGTTTGGAGTATTTTACATGATAAACTCCACATAAAAAAGCTATCCGCAAGCTATCCGCCGCGTTTGTTGACTTTGCCCCAAAAAATCGTCCGTTGGACCAATTCCGAGGAGCTTTTAGCGATTTATCAGCGTAATCCAATAGAGTATTTGCGGCGATTCATAACTGTTGATGAAACATGGATCCATCACTACATCCCGGAATGCAAAGAACAGTCAAAACAATGGATAGAAGCTGGTAAAAGTGGTCCCAAGAAGGCGAAAGCTGTTAAGTCAGCAGGAAAAGTAATGGCCACAGTATTTTGGGATGCAAGGGGTATAATATTTATTGATTATCTTGAGAAAGGAAAAGCTATAAATAGTGAATATTATTGTGCATTATTGGATCGGTTGAGTGAAGAAATTAAGATAAAACGACCGCATTTAAAAAAAAAGTTATTTTTCATCAAGATAATGCTCCTTCACACACTGCATTTTTAACTCAACAAAAACTGGCCGAATTACGATTTAAAATTGCTCCGCATCCACCATATAGTCCAGATTTAGCTCCTATTGATTATTTCTTGTTTCCAAATTTAAAAAATTTCTCTGTGGCAAAAAATGTTCGTCCAATAGCGAGGTTATTGCTAAAACTGATGCATATTTTGAAGGTCTTGAAAAATCTTATTTTTCGGATGGAATTAAAAAACTTGAAAAACGATTGATGAAGTGTATTGAGTTAGAAGGAGATTATGTTAAAAAAATAAATAACAATAATTCCAAAAAAAAGGTTCTTTTATGTTAGGCCAGTTACTTTTGCGGTCGCCCTCGTATATAAACTTTGTCATTTCGTTTGCAACGCTACGAAAAATTGATCGCAGCACCTATAAAGTATATAATGTACCTATATAATATATAATGTACCTATCGCTGTACAATTCTAAGACGATCAAACGAACTACCTAGTGTCCTAAAATACGAGGGTTGCTATTTATATTTCGGGTCCTGACAATACTAGTGTTCTCAGATGCAAACTGGAACTTCCATTGGAAACTTTGACATTTTTTAGCATAACTTCACTCAGAACGTTTTGTCAATTGAGGGCGAATTGTTTTGCTTACAGTGTGGTGAAAAATTCATCTCTGTCAAAAAATGGAATTATCCCATGTGTTTTTACGATTTTCGCCTTGGGTTATCTAGACGAGAGTGTTAAAATCAACTTGTTTCGACTTTTGGCGATGAAGCACCATCAAAAACCACTGTTAATCGCTGGTACCATGAGTGCAGTCTAGGACGCCGTTCGCTCCAGGATGAATTTCGTGAAGAACGTACAACTTTGTTCACGTTGTCGGAAACCATCGATGCTGCGCGTGAACTGATTAAACAGGACCGACATGTGACATACCGTGAGATTGAGGCATCCTCGGGCATTTAGTAGTATGACAAGCATCAATAAGATATTGCATGTTCATTTGGCCGTGAAAACAATTTGAAGAATGCTCAAAATTTGAAGAATGGTGCAAAGAGATATTGGAAAAGTATAACTGCGGTAGCTCAAAGGCAGTGTATAACATTGTCACAGGTGGCGAATCATGTATCTATGCATATGAACCCGAAAAAAACAGCTATCGACCGTATGGGTCTTTCAAGACGAGCCAAATCCAACAAAAGTTGTTCGTGGAAGAATTACATCAAAGCAAATGATTGCGTTTTTTTTTTGGTATAACCGGCCATGTTGCCACAGTGACTTTAGTGAAACGTAGGACGGTCAATTCTGAGTGGTATACAATCAACTGTTTGCCAACAGTGTTCGAAGAAATGAGGAAAGATAATAAGAGAAGACGGATAATTTTGCATCACGACAATGCGAGCTCTCACACATCAGCTTAAACGATCAGCTATTTAACCACTCAAGATGTCGAATTGATAGGCCGTTTAACGTACAGCCCTGATTTGGCACCCAATGACTTTTTTTTATTCCCTAGCATCAAGAAAAAAATGCGTGGTCAACGTTTTTCATCGCCCGAAGCAGCTGTTGTAGCTTTCAAAAATCATGTTTTGAAGGTGTCTTAATCGGAGTGGAAAAAGTGTTTCGAAAATTGGTTTGTGCGCATGCAAAATTGCATTGACCTTAAAGGAGAATACTTTGAAAAACAATAAAACCATTTTTGATGATAAATATTCGCATATAACAGCCCTCGTATTGGGGAATTTTATCCTCATTCGCTCATTTACAAACTCAAACAGTTTATGACTATAAGCCATCATCGGGGGTCCCTATTTCGTCAACCGCGTGCTTTCAACAGGCACACTGGCGGACACGGCTAGATTGTCTTACAGTTTCGGGGGTCCTTATTTCGTCAAACGCGTGCTTTCAATAGGTACACTGGCGGACATTGGCTATTTTTACTCAATAGAGTCTTCGATCAATTTTTTCGATTTATCCCACATTTTTTTTATACAAATCCCGACATATGTGTATCAAGCTTGGTGGTATTTAAAAAGTATTTGATAGAATAGTGCACGTTTAGTCGGTGCCCCCGAATTAATTATTTAATTAATATATAATTTATTTTATAAAAGGGTTTCAGAAAAAAAATCTGCTACGATTTCAATTAACTTAATCGGCCATCTTTTTCAATTTTTTCAGTTTATTTCAATATTGTCCATTTCTTTTTTTTACAAATCACAATGTGCCTTAATCCACTCGACGTGATAGAAAACTTTAGCATAACCATCGGGAAAGGAGCTACCACAACCGCCATACACAAAACCGGCAATACCCACCACTTCGCCATTGTACAGAGCTGGACCACCGGAATCACCATTGCAAGCGCCATTGGCTGTTGCATGACCCAAACAAATCAAAGCATCTGAATCCCAATTGATTTTCTCCTTACATTCTCTGCGAGAAATCGCTGTCAAAGTATTCCATTGCAGTTTTTGGGGCAAATCACCACCGTGCTTAATGCGGCCAAAACCGGAAATGATGACATCAGCACCAGCTGGTACCTCGGTGGAGGCCAATGGAATCGGCTGAATGTTGTCTGAATAGATAAAGGGTTTATCGACACGCAACAGGGCGACATCGTTAAGGAAATTGCCATAATCTTCATGGGTAATGACCTCGACAACTCTTACTAGGACGCCGCCTTGGAAACGATCATTGCTGCCGGCACGTATGGTAAAGACACTGGGATCATAACTAAATTGTAAAGCCACATAGGGTTTAATTAATGTAATTAACTCTTATAGAAGATAAACAAAACCTACGTATAGTAATTGCCCGAACTATCCGTGGTACCCACACAGTGGGCTGCAGTCAGAACGAAATTGCGCGTTATTATCGAACCACCACAGCTGTGCGAACCATTTCGTCTCAGCGACACCTGATGGGGAAATTGACCCTCGTAAGCATTTTGTCCACCCACTACACGTCCCGCCGGAGTGGCTGTTGAATATGTCACTGCGGCAATGCACGCAATTATGACCAAGGAAAAATTGCTCATTTTATGTGGCCAACTGTTTATCATCGACTAATATCGGTTTCTACAAATCGCACATATTTATAAGTCCCTCGTCCCCTTTGTATCGCCGAAGATTATCAATTTAAGAATATATTGTCTATGCCAAGCAATATCTAATCTTTACTTCTTGTCATAATCGATTGGCAATTTAGTGAACCCATAATGTGAAGGAAGGAAACAGTGGTTCGATGTGCCAAAAAATATAGAAATTAGAAAGAAACCAGAAAAAATGGAATGGAACTAATCTAGACAGTTTTCTCAAATCCAAAAAAATACCACATCGCATGAGGTTTTCGTAATTCCGTTTTATTTGGATCCAACAGAGGTGGATCCACACAAGTAAACCCGGTTGAAATTAGTGCTGCGACATCGACCTTAAGACATCGATGTGTTTTAATTTCCGTAAAAACATCGATGTTTTTACGGAAATTTTGTTTTTGCTGATATTCTCTTTTAAATATGTGTCATCAACAAATAAATCACCCTATTTGATGATATTAAGGCCAAAAATTACAAAATAAAAATATTAATATAGGAGTTATGTTAATTTATAAGTATACTGTAAAAAAAATAAATTAAAAATAAAAATTT
Organism: Hydrotaea diabolus; assembly: GCA_963513945.1. Lineage (NCBI taxonomy): Eukaryota > Metazoa > Arthropoda > Insecta > Diptera > Muscidae > Hydrotaea > Hydrotaea diabolus. The sequence goes on from OY740718.1 coordinate 162,065,223, forward strand.
TGTTGAAGAAAACATCGATGTTTTTACGGATGTTGGTTTTTTGTTGATGTTATCAACAAAAAAGTTACCCTAGTCGATGATACAAAGGCGAAAAAAATATAAAACCTGATTAATACTAGAATTATTTTATTTATGTACTTATAGTGCTAAGCAAAATTATATAAAAGATTATTGTTCAAGGTTCCAAAACTTTGAGTTGACAGTTTGTAAAAATATAATTTTTTTGGGCTTCTCTTCTGAGATAGAGCTTCTTCAGCTTGAAGCAATATTTCCGGCAGCTGAGAACACTCTCTCAGAGGGGACAGAAGTGGCAATAATTGATAAATTTGTATAGCCGTCTTCATCAACGCCGAATTTTAAGGCACATATCCCTGTTGCCATACCTTCAGGGCATTTTCATGTAGTCTAGACACAGGACTTACCAAATATGCAGCCAATTCCCTCGGCATTTGAAGAGTATATATATGATCAATTACCCTGTATCTCTTTTTGGCCTTCCAATTGTCTTGCACCAGTTTGTGGTGCTCATGCCAAAAATTGAAGAGTGAAATAATGTACACATTTTTATAATCCTTTTTTAATATATTGTAAAGTTTTTACTGATGGAGCAGCTTTTCCTGGGCTATTTGTGTAAGATGAATGCCCATCTGATTCTACAGAAGATTCTTCATTATCTTTCAGTACTACTCAGTATTTTTGCCTGTTTTTTCCTAACTTACGTAGAAGCAACCTAAAAGAGACAAAAATGCAAGATAGCACAATTTTTACAGCACTGGTCACCAAAGACGATAAATTGTACAAGATGGGCGATGTGCTTCTTTTTTTGCAATATCGTATATGAGCAGCCCCATCAAGATATAAAGCATTTTGTTTTCATTGCACATTTCTACACATTTTTTACATTTTCTCTTGTTTTATAATTCTTTGTGCTCTCACCAATAGCAAATTTGACAACGAAAACCTAAAGCTTTTCAGAGTTTTTCTCCCCAGTCTGAGTATTGCCGTGTTCGCCAATTTCTCGATAAATCTCAAATCGCCCATCTTCTATTATTTATCGTCTTTGCTGGTCACAATCACAGTCAGACAGAAAAACATCGATAAAACATCGGCACTAAAACATCGATGTTAAAAGTAATCGATGTTTTTGGAAAACATCGATGTCGATGTCGCACCCCTAGTTAAAATCTGGCTAAGAAACCTAAAAAAAAGTTTAGCGGCGGGGTTCCTTCGTGGAAATGCAGACGACTCTACGTACAAGAAATTATTCTCCAAGCCGTGTAAAAACTTCTCTATGCATGCATGCACTATCTATGCATTGCTACCCATTATCCTCATAATCCCCGGGAGAAGACTAATCTCCTAAAAAGTGCGAGGCGGACATGCTTTAATAAACTCAGAATTTTTTTTTTTGAAAATCAAATTTTACGAGGCTGCTATATATATTTCTGGACTATAGAAGAAAATGAGAATATTTATCATCAAACATGGTTTTATTGTTTTTCAAAGTATTCTCCAGCATGATTTATACACTTTTGCATGCGCTCAAACCAATTGTCGAAGCACTTTTTCCACTCCGATTGAGACACCTCAAAAACATGGTTTTTGAACGCTTCAACAGCATCTTCAGAGGACGAAAATCGTTGACCACGCATTTTTTCTTGATGTGCGGGAATTAAAAGAAGTCATTGAGTGCCAAGTTAGGGCTCTACGGCGGATGAAACATGGAAACGCAAATATTGGCCACTATAAGACGTGACCAAACTAGTAGTATTTGATGATTAATTTAGGTCATATTCGTTTGACAACACAGCCTATTTTAATATTTCTTTACCAAAAAATTGCTGATTTTTCTAGAAGGCAATTTTTTTGTCTAAAGATACTCGTATAGGCACAAATCCTTAGAGACAATTCCGCGGAATCCGTACGTAATGTCATCCTGCTCCTATTACACAATGCAAGTTTCCCATCATGCCCACCTTATGTTGCTACACTGACCAATAAATCTTATCACAATTCGCAAAGATTAGATTCGATACCCATTCATAAGAAATTGCCTTTCCATTAGACCAATTAAAACAATATTTAACATTAATCGATCAGTTTATTTCTAAGAACTCTCCACCATGGTTCAGATCAAATTCATAAAGTTCTATATTTCGTTAGTAGTGGCCGTTTGGTCTATAAATCTATCAATAGTGACAGTAACTGGAAATATTGAACGCATTGTCGGCGGTACGGCTGCAAAAGAAAGTCAGTTTCCATATCAAGTTTCCGTGCGACGAAATGGTCTATATTCTTTTAAACTCGAACGTCTTTAACTTAAATTTCTTTATAATTTAAAAAAGGCAGAGAATTTGAACAAAAAAAATTGTTTGTACATTCAATATTTTTCCATCGAAAATAGCTTCTAAAAGTAAAAGTAATGGCAAAATAGCGATTTACGTTTAAGCGTCAGTTTGTTTGCGAAGTTTAGGTTAGGTTATCTAGGAAAAATCTGGAACTATGACAATGAAACCTGGCTCCGTCTGAGGTTGTACCTCAACCTCTTCAGGTTGAGTAGACGCATAAAAGGTCCCAAAAAAAGGGCGCGGCCATTGGGTTTAGGGCCCCTGGGGGACAACAAAATTTCCCCTAATGCTCGTGGATATAGGGCCACCCAGAAACAGTACAATTTCCCACTAATCTAAATATGTACCTATAATAAATATTTGGGTCGACTTTGGACTCGGATCGGACTATATCGGGGCCCAAAAAAAAAATTCGATATAATAGTAATTCTGCGATTTGACTTTAACCCATGGATCTAAGGTCAATAGGGTCCCAAATATAGATCCTTTCGAACATGGACATACAGGTTCTCAGAAACAGTGGAATTTTTAGAAGAATCAGATTAATGTCATATAATTTTTCGATTTGGCTGAATTGGAGGCGATGACCAATGGGAAATCTTCATAGAAACGGTCAAATCTTCTCACAAATCCAAATAAAGATTTTGAGTAGTTTGGGATTTGGAGCAGCCCATATTTCCCTAGGAGCCCAAAAAGCCTCCTTGAACTATGGACGTTAAAAAAGAATAAAATTTCGCCATGAATCTGTTTATTTAATGAATTTTAAGATTTGTCGGATCTACTGGGTGATGCGCGGTAATTTGCTTTTTTGCTCTGCAGGCTGTTGATCGCAGAGAGTGGAGAGTGTGCGTGGCTGAAAGTGGCTGACGGGAGAATTGTATTCGTCTGCCTTTCGGTTGCCATCATGCATTGGACACGTGAGGAGAGGTCATTTTGTGTTGAAGCGTATTTTTCAAATGCGCACTCGATTATTGCAGTGCAGCGTGCTTTTCGTTGACGATTCGCTTTTCTCCAACGAGGACGTATTCCTCGACGGCAATCAATTGTAAATTGGGTAACTTCATTGAGAACAGCAGGGAAAGGTGTCATGTGTACGAAGGGGACTTGAGAGAAGGATAACAACACCACAAAACATCAAAATCAATCACTAGCTTTCGGCATTTCCTGAATTTTTTCAGCCGGTTCTTGAGGCATTGCAATTAGAGAATACATGGTTCTAAAGGGATGGTGCCACTGCACACACAGCGAGGGTTACCATGAATTGTTTGAGGCAAATGTTTCCTGGACGACTTATCTCTTTGAGGGGTGATGTGAACTGGCCGGCACGCTCACCAGGCTTACCCCATTGGTTTTTCCCTTGGGGTTACCTGAAGTCGAAGGTGTATATCAACCGTCCCAGCACCTTTGAAGACCTAATTAACAATATTGAGGCTGAAATTGGCAGAATACCAGTTGACATGCTTGTTAGAGTTCATGAAAACTTCAGAAAACGTATGCAGCAGTGTGTGGATAGCGAAGGTCGACATTTGCCAAATACACTATTTAAAACCATGTAATTTAAAAATTCCCTTACTGTTTAATATAATTAATATATAAAATAAATTGTTCTAAGGTTCATAATTTTTTTAATTTCATTCCCAAAATAAGCAAATTTCCGCGCTCCATCCTGTATATGTGAAAACGCCCAGGCCTTAAAGTGTTCGTTTCATTTCGTTTCAAAGATAAATAACATTGAATAACTGTCAAGATTTTGAGCGAGTCAGAGTTATCCCTTTATGTAACCTGTACTTTAATCTGATTAGAACAACCAATTCTTTCTCAAAATGTTTTCTGGGATACTCGAAATTAAATATAAATTTGTTCATTGACTTTGTAAGAAAAAAAATAATAAGAAAGAAAAACCTTATCTCTTTCAGTTACCCCCTCACGAGTTTAACATACGAGTTGGTTCCTTAGACCTCTACGAAAGGGGCCTACTGGTTCAGGTCTCCCAAGTGACGGTGCACTCCAACTACACGAATATGCTACATGATTTGGCTCTATTGAAACTCCAGGAACCTCTAATATATTCCGATTACATTCAACCTCTAACTCTTTCAATTGGCCCTCCTACCAAAGCATCACTTGCCAATGTTTCCGGATGGGGTCTTAACACAAACGGTGATTTATCACGTCACTTGCTCTACACTCAAATGGAGGTGGTGGATCCCTCAAACTGTTTGGCTTACCTGTGGGGCGAAGAAGCGGAACGAAGTTTGATCTGCTTACAGTCCGCCCCAGTGGGTAACGGTTGCATCTGCACCGGTGACATTGGCGGTGCGGCTGTACACAACGAGGAATTGGTGGGCTTGGCCTCATTCACCGTGGAAAGTTGTGGCAGCGAATACCCGGATGGTTATACAAATATTTCCTACTATGTTAAATGGATAAGAGATAACTCGGATGTCGTATCTTAATGCATTTCGGTCTAATTTGTTTTGTGTGTAATATATTTTTTGCTCTTCTATTTAGGTAATTAGGTACATGTAGCTGTAAACTTTTTTTTCGACGACGTTTTAAGCAAGTACTACAAGAAATTTTGGGTCTTATCGTTATATTCGCAGAAAAGAATATTTTACGTGTTACATTCGTATAAAGTAATTTAGATAATAAGTGTAATGACTTAAAAGATCGCTGATAGAAAGCGGCAACATGAGAACGCTACACTTAGTGGCGATAACAAAAAAAATATGTTTTTAGTAGGGAGGCATTAAATTGATTCCTATCCGCTGAAAATTTCTGTTTATACTGGTATCCTTTTCAAGCTAGTTAGTATGATAGTGTTCTAACCGAGCCCGGCTCAAGGGATCCCTAGGCAAAATCGATTACATTTTATCAGAAATTTTAAAACACAAATCTGCACATGTTATAAGTAGAAGTGGAAAAATTTGGACCGAAACATTTCAACCCTTGAACCATGAATTGTGTTCCAGAATTAATACTTCGTCATGCACATTTTTATCGAATGATTCGATTTGGTAGACTCAGAATATTACGCCTTATTCCCCTTTTCCTTGTCGAAACTCAGAATATTCAGCCTTTTTCCATTTGCCCACATCGATTTTTGAACCGCATGCTTCATATATCGGTAGAGAATTACATTTTAGGCAAATACAATAAATTGTACAGGATGGGCGATATGCTTCTTCTTTACCATAATGTAGCAAAACCACTTCAGTAACGCACAAATTCTCGGTGTAATTTTTCAAATTCTTTTGTCCCCACAATCACAATAACGATAGAAAGTCAGAATTGAAACACTAAATTCGCACACTTTTTTAAACCCACAAATAAAACAGTATTCCCAAAATGATTTTTACTCATCTTCTGTTTTTCGATTTCTCGATAAAGCTTACATCGCTCATGTTGTACAATTTATCGTCTTTGATTTTAAGAAGGCACCTGAAGTGTCAAGTTTCTAGCTTCATTATCAGTGTGTTTTAATTAAAACCGAATAAGGTTAGGCCAGACCCATTTCTAGGGTTAAATTTGACTAAAATATAATAGATGTGGTTTTTGTCAAAGACGATAAATCGTACATGATGGGCGATGTGCTTCTTCTTTGTAATAATATAAAATAAACATACTTCAGTAACGCACAAATTCTCGGGGTTTATTTTTCCACATTTGTTTGTACACAATCACTAGAACGCTAGAAAGTCAAAACTAAAGTACAAAAAACGCTAAATTCGCAAGCTTAAAAGAAACTGATTATTACTGTTCTCTGTTTTTCGATTTCTCGATAAATTTATCGTCATCGTCTTTTGTTTTATTCATATTATCGATAAATAGTCGTTATTTTTATATTATTCGATATAACAAAGTGAATCAGCTGACTTATAGGCTGTTTCCACTACGGTCGCGTCCACGTCCGCATCCAAAAATCAATGAACGCGCGTTAAGGCCCATACAAAAAACATAGGCAGTTAGGTATGAAAATTTTTCGCACCCCTAAAAAAAACAAATAAACACAAACAGCTGTTTGAACGCAAACGTGGACGCAAAACACAATGGAAACACCATTACAAATTTATCGATAAATCATGGACGCGGACGTGGACGCGGCCGTAGTGGAAACAGCCTATTAAGTTATGTGTTTTTTGGTGGTAATATAATGATGATATCGACACGAAAAAACATTGACTCAAAAACTAGGATGATCAATTAACCATTTTTGAAAACCTAGCATTGAACTAATCAAAAAAAGAAAGAAATCGGTCTAACCAGCGTTCCCATATAGAAGAAACATATGTTTCAAAGAGAAAATTGAAGATTTTTGTTCAATGTACGAGTATTTCCACTTTAAATTATTATTATTTTTTATTAAATTATAAGTAGTAGTTCTAATTAATTTTTAACACGCGGTGGCTTAAAAATTGAAATGTTTTTAAACTATTACCAGAATATTTTAGCTCTAGCGATTTATGCGTCAAACATATTCTCGATTCTACAATTTCAAAAACCTGGTTTTTAAATAACGAAAAAATTACATTTTCTAAGAAACTGGGTTTCATTTAAAGATACTCATAAGAGACCGGTTAAACAGGATTCTTCCATACGAGGAACACATGTTGCTTAGAGTAAATTGATTTTTGTTCAATGTATCTCAATTTTAAATTGTCATTCCTAATATCAAACACGCGGTGGCTTGAAGATTGGAATGTTTTAGAGCTATTACCAGAGTATTTCAACTCAAGCTGTCAGCAATCGTTTTTTGAAACACCATCAACGGGTTTTATGCGTCAAAAACATTATCGGTTTTATAATTTAGTTTAACGAAAAAAATTATAGACAAGGACTTTGCATAAAAATAGTTTTAAAATATGTTTCACTCTAGGAAATATTAAGAGTTTTGTGTTATTTGTTTCTAAATTTTTTTCAGGCGATTTTCATTATTTTTCTTATGATTTTTTTCTATAATATTTGATTTAATCGGGCCATTTGGTCAAATTATGATGATGAAAATAAATTAATTTATTTTTTCTTCAACGTTTCGTTGGCTTATTTCCAACTTCTTCGGGAATAGTGTTTTATTGAAAATCAATTAGATTCAAACCCGTTTCATATTACTTATTTCCATTATAAAACTAGACTTCACGACATAAATGTTAAATAATAAAATAAATAATAATCACAAATTGCGGAAAAAATTAAAACTAATAGTACAGAACTTAACTATAAGTATAAGATTAGGTATTCATTATATTTTTTACATTTCTCATACTTTTTATTTTATATTCGATTTTAGGACAGCGTTCAAAAATACTTTTCTGATACAATCCATTTCTGCAACTTATTACAACATAAGGAAAGTGTGTTTTGTAGAAATACGAATATATAAATAAATAGAACAAAAAGAATGATTTTACATTTTACCAAACAAAAATCTGGTAACTTTAAACTCTATGATTTATAAAGATAGGTACAGTCGTATTGTTCTTTATGTCTAAAATATAAAGAAATAATCTTATTGGAAAAGAACTACTCGTACTAATATTGTACCTTAGCCTAGAATTGAGTATAAAATTTAAAACTACGCGATTTACCTTGAGAGTAGTTAAAATATTGTAAAAATCTATCAAAACTAATTGTAAACATCTATTAATTCATCTATTGAATTCGTTAGGTTTGGGTACGAACACTCGAGATGCTTTTGCTGGCATTTTTTCTGCAAAATTTCTAACAGATTTTATTCGTACACTGTTTTAACAGATTTGCACTAAATTTCCCTGAAAGTCCTCACGGTAGAGCAATTCATCGAAAAAATGTGACGATCATATCGATTTCAGGACACATTTCGCTTGATATGTTGATGCGACATATTAAACAATCTGCCTGTTGATATAGTTCAGGTAATAGGCGCATTTTACTCGGTGATCTCTCAAAATATCTTTGATCTTATCGGGTGGGTTTATAGTTGGAAAGCTTATGGGGCGATTACACATATTTATGTTTTTCAATCCGGATAAACGACATCAATTTACACATTCTTTAGAACATTATAGTTAAATCCCTTTATAAAGTAGCCTTCTACATTGCCAACATCATTTTACAAAAAACTTCGTTGCGGAAGATATAAAATTGGTCCTCATGACTTACAGTTGGTTCTTTTACCGAATTGTCCGCTTATTAATGTATGAAGTAAAGAAATAACAAGAAGTAACCGACCTACAACTATTTATTTAAGTTATTTTAGGTAAGTGATTACTTTATGTCTCAAAATAAGATAGATAGTAGTGACCTATCATTTCCAAGTAATGCAAAATGTCATGACTCGGTTTTACCAAATATTTGCTGAGACTTACGGACCGGAAAAGTGTAATGTAGAGTTTGATTTGGAAAAACAACTAATGAACTGGCCTTATAGCTTTAAGCTAATTCTCGGTTACTGTACTGAATTCTAGCAAACTGTACAGCATTTCTTCTATATATTCTTTAATGGATTTCTAATGTCTCAGACACTTCACATTTTTTTCACAGATTACCTTGTGTAGGGTCTAATTACCCTGTGATTTACTTGCATTTCTTTGTTTTGACAAAAATTAATGACAAAGGGTAGATAAAATCCATTTTTATCGTCAATATTAGTATAAAAGGCCGGCGACTTTTGCAAAACCCTCACAGTTTTACAGAACAGCAATTCTATCTATTTCGAACGTTTTCAATACCAAAAATTCGCAATGCATTACGGAATTATTTTGAAACAACTACTGATCGCGGTGTTGTGCTTAATCCACCATGGAGGGGCAAACAGTCTCAACGATACGGATAGTGAAGAGGAATTTGGACTGCCCATATATCCCCAGCAACGTATAGTTGGTGGAGCTAATGCCAATGAAGGACAGTTTCCCCATCAGATATCGCTACGCTTGGGAGGTTGGCCCATCTGCGGGGGTTCCATAATTTCGGCAAATTATATTGTGACCGCTGCGCATTGTGTTGCTACAGGAACACCGCCAAAACCGTAAGAGGCATTTAAGATACTAAGGCAAGTTTAATTTAAATTTTTTTTTATTCTTTAAGTACTGACGCCTCGCGCTTGAGCATACGAGCTGGCAGCCGACTTGTGGACAGTGGTGGCCAAATTATAGGAGTATCCCAGGTGATAGTGCATCCCTCTTACCGCACCTCCAGCAATGACATAGCGCTGTTGAAATTATCCAGTCCCTTGAAATTCAATGACCGAGTCAAAGCCATTGAATTGGCTACCCGGGCACCTGCCACAGGCCTTCCCGTTGTCACATCCGGTTGGGGTCGTTTAAGCACCAGTGGTTCATCTCCACGTGTGCTACAGTACAACACCCTAACATCTCTGAGCAATGCCGACTGTAGACGTCGCCGGCCAACTGTACCCGTATCCGTTCTATGCCTGGCCCATTTATCCGGCAATGGTGTATGCAATGGCGATTCTGGCGGTCCGGCTGTATACAAAAACCAACTGGTGGGTGTCACCAACTATGTGGTTAACGGCTGTGGATCCAATAATCCGGATGGTTATGCCAGTGTGGCCTACCACAACAATTGGTTGAAACAGAATTCCGATCTGTAAAAAGTGTCTAGAGTTTCTTTTTAACGATTGAAAATGATTAGACTTTTGGAATTAATCAACTTTTCCTTTGGCAAATCGTTGTTCAATGCAAAAAAAAACCTTAAGTAGTAAAAATTTAAATAAAAAATTATCTTTGACCAGCATATGCGAGCTTATGATTATGATTTCTTGACTGTTTTGTAGAATTACTTTTGATTTTAGTTGGTTGTCATTCGGTTGGAAAAAAAGATCGTAACAATGTTCTCTGTGTGAATTGAGAAACAAATAGGCAACTTTCTTAAATCAGAGAACTGTTCATACAGCAGTATCTTTGTAGCAGCCAGAAAAAAAGAGTGATGAACCCATTAAAAGATATTTTTTAAAGTTAAACATGTCCGTCTGCCAGTATATTCTTGTAGTCAAAGTGCCGGACACAAATATGAACCGATCTTGATGAAACTTTTCACCTTATTTTGTATTTGGCTAATTTTTGTTTTGACTATCTGCCTACCGATTTTTGTTCGAACCAAAGATAGGAACGACAATTTTTTACAGATTTTACTGCATTTTTGTTTGTAGACAATAAAACTTTTTTTAATTTTATTATCAGACAACGGTATGTACATTTACAGACTTAATGCAAAATTACTTGTGCATACAATCTGCATACTAGGTATTACAATCTGGCAACAGTGCCGCAATTTATTAAAAATCAAAACAGCTGTTATCTTGTTTATGGTTGGTAGCAGGGATGATATATGTGGTTGGGCACTTGGTACAAAGAAAGGAATAAAAGTTTTTTTTAAGCCGAAAAGGTACAACCTTTGAATACCCTACACCACTCTGTGGTAGGATATTATGGTATAGTGATGATGCTTGTAACCCCAAAATACAAGGAGATAGACCCGAATCGATTCAAAACCAAACAATATCTGATTCCATTGAACGAACCCGATTTAAATTGGTCAACGTAGGGCAATGTTATGATAGCTTACTAAGGCCTTTCTGATTTCAGAGCATTCAACTCTGACTCTGACCCATTTTATACAGAACGTGGCGAGCCACCAATAGCCCATGTCTTGAGATAGCCCTGTACATAGGTTCTTACAGATTCGTTTTCTTTCAGAAAAACCATTGTTTGGTACATTCGATCTTCGTCAAATTTAGTATAGTGTAATATGGGAGATCCGTTATTAGCCATAGTAATATTGGAACACATCTGTTCACGTTTTCGTGTAGCTCCCATATATAGGTAAATGCTGAGGCCCGGTCTACACGTCCTTTATTATAGCCGATTTCACTCTAATTTAGAACAGAACGTTATGAGCCACTTAAACCAAATCTACTGAAGCTCGACCATATTGGTCCATCTTATAGCGAAGCCGCCTTTTATTTACGTGCTATCTATTTCAATTTTATTCAAAGAATTTGTTCAGGGTTTGAGTATTTATTCACGCAATAAGAAAAACCTACTACGTAAATAATAAAGTATTTATTTGGGGATACTAAAAAACTATTTATTTGGCGATACTAAAAAAGGTATCAAGTGAGTTGCGGGGGTACCACGGTACTTTTCCAGGTCAAAAAGTATCAAAAACAAGGTACCAAAGTATCAACTTTATCATCCCTGGTTGGAAGTGCATGTGAAATTTTGAAATATTGGGCCAAATTCAGCTTTCTGAAAAAAAAACTTTAGTTTTTTTGTTAACATAGGACCGGAAAATATTACGCGGGTTGCTATATATATTTCTGGCTAAGACAACACTAAGTGTTGCCTGGCGCCATCTGACATTTCCATTGGAAAGTTTCACATTTTTTAGCATAAACGTACTCAGAACGTTTTGACGTACGACCATCATTTGTGTGGTTTACAGTGACTTGAAAAAATCAATTTGGCAAAAAAAAAAATTAAATTAACTCGTGAACATTTTCGTGCGATCATTTTTCACAACTTTCGACGTGAATTATCACGACAAGAGTACATCGAAGAACTTCAATATTTGTATGGCGATGAAGCACTGTGAAAAACTGGTTTAATAAATTTAATCGTGACCGACGCCCGCTCAAAGACGAAGGTCGTCCAAAAACAGTCTCTGTGCCAGAAAACATAAATGTCGTGCGGGAACTGATAATGTAAGATTTTCATGTGACATACCGTGAGATAGAGGCATCCTTGGGCATTTCTTCTACCAGCATACATTCGATATTGCATAAACACCTGGCCGTAAAAAGGTTTGTTCTCGTTGGATACCGCATAATTTGACAATCGCTCAAAAAAAGGCTCGTGTCGTTTGGGGCAAAGAAATTTTGAAAAAATACGATCGCTGTGCTTCAAAAGACGTTTTTAAGAGCGTCACAGGTGGCGCATCATGGATCTATGCGTATAAGCCCGAAACAAAACAGCAATCGACCGTGTGGGTCTTCGAAGACGAGCCAAATCCAACGAAAGTTGTTCGTGGAAGAAGCACTTCGAAGCAAATGGTAGCCTGTTTCATCGGCAAAACTGGTCATGTGGCGACTGTTCCACTTGAGCAACGTAGGACGGTCAATTCTGACTGGTACGCCACAATTTGTTTGCCTGAAGTCTTCGAGGAAATTCGAAAAAGGAACAAGAGAAGACGAATACTTGTGCGCCATGACAATGCGAGCTCTCACACATCGGCTCAAACTAGCGCCTTTTTGACCGGCCAAACGTCGAATTGATGGGTCATCCGCCGTACTGCCCTGACTTGGAACCCAATGACTTCTTTTTATTTCCGCACATCAAGAAAAATATACGTGGACAGCGATTTTCGTCGCCAGAAGATGCTGTTGAAGCGTTCAAAAGCCATGTTTTGTAGGTGTCTCAATCGGAGTGGAAAAAGTGCTTCGACAATTGGTTTGAGCGCATGCAAAAGTGTATAAATCATGCTGGCGAATACTTTAAAAAACAATAAAACCATTTCTGAAGATAAATATCAGCATCATTAGGCCAGAAATATATATATATATATATATATATATATATATATATATATATATATATATATATATATATATATATATATATATATATATATATATATATATATATATATATATATTAGCCCTCGGATCAGATATCAATATGATAATATTTTAGGTGTAGCATTGTATCATGTTGTCGGCGTCCTTCCTTTTGATTAACGAAAGCCAATAATTTTGATTCTTTAAACGTAAATCCACTTAATCATAAAAACTTACGATTAAGAACAATTGTATTCAGAAGTTTTAACCTTTCGTAAATTTTTATGAATATGACTACAAATATTTGTTTAAACGAAAAACAAAAAATATTTGAACTATTTGAAGCGAATGTTGAAATATTTTTTTTTTTGCAAATGCGAAATCAAATATTCCAAAATTGTTTATTGCGAGTGCAAAACATTGCAAATGAAACGAATAATTCGCATATGCGATTGCAAATATTCGTTACAGCCCTATTCGTTATCTACTCGTTTAGGCCATGAGTCACAAAATCGACCTACCGTAGCGTGAGGTGTATAACTAATTTGTCATTCCGTTTGCAACATTCGAAAAATTGATGGGATACAGTATAAATACGAGTATATTAATGAAAGTTTCTGAACATTTCGGATCTTGTGAACTAAAAACAAGAAAAAACATCGTTAAGTTCGGGCGGGCCGAAGCTTTTATAAGTATACTCTTCACCATGAATTGCGTTGTAGTACGGCATTGACAAGATTAGGGTAATTGGTCCAGGTTTCACTGAACTAATTTTTTTGGTGTGAACCATTGTCCTATTTATGTAGATTCGTGCAGAAAATGTCAATGCTTTTGAGAGTCCGTAAATTAGGACCTTAAATTTAGACAAATCTTAAAAGGTAATGCTTATTGATGTAAGTGACACGTTGTAATGCGCCGATGGAGTGCAAAATTCGCCCAAATCTAAAGTATAGGTTCATATTTGTTTCTGTTTCAAGATAACCATTCCATAACCTACCCGAACGAATTGCCTCCGATTCAGCCAAATCGTTTATGAATTTAAATAGGTTCATGTTCGTAAGAACCTATTTTGGGCACCCTAGAGACCTTCTATCCACGGGTCAATGACTTAAAATTGTTATAATATTAAAAATAATATGATATTAGGAGTTATAACTAAAGTTTATTTTTTTTTAATATCTCTAAATTTAAGCCGATTTTTGAGTATCAAAGGCCTATATGGGCCGATCCGAGTTCCAAATTGGCCTAAATCTTAAATATAGGACATATTTGGATTTCTAAGAAAATTGTTTTTGGATACGACGCCTTACGTTACGGGCCCATATGTCGAGACATTTTATGCAGCCAAATCGTAGAATTAATATCATTCAGATAATTTTACTGTTTCTGAGTACCCGAATGTCAATGTTCGAAAGGACCTTTATTTCGGCGCCTTAGGGACTTTAGACTACTTGGTCAAGCCCCTAAATTTCTTAAAATCGGAAAACTAATTTGATTTTCTGATATGTGGCAAAATTTAATTGTTTTTTTAATCATCATCATTCAAGGTGGTAATTTTTTGGGCTACAAATTTCTTCGAATCGTCAAATGAATATGATATTCTGATTCGTGACGAAATTTTATTGGTTTTAATACCCATATATACAAAGTTCAATTAGGCCGATTATGGGACAATATGGTCCGAATACCAAATTGGTCCAAATCTTAACTATCGGTACATATTTGGATTTGAAAGAAGACTTCACAGTTTCTGTATACCAATAGTCTGCGAAAATAAGGGAATGATTTTTGGAACCATAGGGCCTCTGCTCCTAATGACCACGCCCACCTATGGGAAGGTTAAAGAATCGTTGCCTACCACTTCCAAAAAAGCTGATTTAAAGTTACGAGTAATTATGCAAATTTCATAGAACAAATTTCAAAAAATTTGATCATGACTTTTTTTAATCCCCTAAAGGGGAACTTTTTGGACTTGTTTTGAAATATTCTAAATGTAATGAAAAAAAGAAATTTTCTAAATTTAAATTGGTTTTATTTGAGTTTAAAATAGAATTTTCTGAATTTTCAAAAGTAATTTTATGAATTTTAATTGGTGTCTTTTAAATTTCAATTTAGATTTTCTTAATTTCAAACATAACTTCTGAAATTCAATTAGAATTTCTGAATTTGAATTGATATTTCAGAATTACAGTTGAAAAAGTAGAAAAAACGCATATGTGATGAGTCCTAAAAGTTATGGTCAAGCGGTAAAATTTGATGATGTCAGGCTTTGTATGCATATCTCCACCCTAACCCATAGACCGACGCAATTTAGGTTCTGTCACATATGAAATTAAATAGTTATGTGCCTTCTGATTTGTAGACATGACGCGACAGAAACCACAAAAAAGTTGTAATTGAATTTATTAATTAGGGCCTAATACAAACCCTGGAGAAGTTGCACTAAATCGGTCACTGTTTTGAAATACAACTTAAAGAAGCAACTATCCCTGTTTCAGTCTCTCACAAAATGGAACACTTTAATCAAGTTCGGCACATTTTATTCAGATTGTGGATGCAAAAGTGGGTTAGAAAGTACTATTTTAATACATTTTCGTCATCTGAAGCGTGATAAGAAATTTTTCCGGTCCTTCTCGTTTCCCGGTAAAGCGGGAAAAAGTTTAAAATTAACCAGGATCTCGGCCAGGAAAAACAGCAATTGTAAATATGCTTGACGTTATGACGTTTTTATTACATAATGTAAGTAGTACCATCCATAGAGCAAGTAAACTCAGGCCTTATTAATATAGGAATTTAAATTGCACTGTCCACACCATTAACTTCTCCGGACATTTTTGATTCTTCTAATTTGTCATGTCTTTAGCTGAAATCAGTTTAAGGCTTTTGCAATTACATCTTAACTGTTTTTACGTAGTGGTATCCATTCTTTTTGGTACTGAAGTTAGCAACAAAAGAGCAATTCCGGCTTAAGAATTAAGCTTGTACTCAGAATTAAAAACTTTTTTTATTTTAAAAACCAAATATATCGCATTAATATGATCTCCTATAAACTGCGTACCCTTTTCGTACAGTTTGTCGTTTTTTTCTCAATTCCGACGGCCAATTGAGGTCAATACACCCGAAAATGTCGAAAAAATCCACGATATGGTGTTGGCCGATCGAAGGTTAAAGTGATTGAGATTGTTGATGCCGTACGCATTTCATATGACAGCGTGGTTTTGATTTTACATGATCAGTTGGATTTAAGAAAGATGTCTGCAGGATGGGTGCCGCGTTTGCTCTCAATAGACCACAAACGTAATCGTGTGACAACTTTAAAGGACTGTTTGGAGTTGTTTAACCGCAATTCGATTAAGTTCTTTGCGGCGTTTTGTAACTGCGGATGAAACATGGATCCACTACAACAATACGGAGACCAAGCTGCTGTCTAAACAATGAATTTCTCCGGGTTAACCAGCTCCGAAGAAGGCCAAGATGCCAGTAAGGTGATGGCAGCAGTTGTTTGGGATGCACGTGGGATAATCCACATTGATTACCTTTAAAAGAAAAACACAAATAAACGGCGAATATTTATCCAACTTATTTGACCGATTTAACCAGGATTTAAGAAAAACGACCCCATATGACCACGAAAAAAGTTCCTTATCCTCTAGGTAATGTACGTGGGCACTCGTGTGCCGTCTCAATAGCAAAATTGCATGAATTTGGTTACGAATTGATACCTCATCCGCCATATTCTCCGGATTTAGCACCCAGTGTATATTCCTATTTCCAAACCTAAAGAAACGACTCGCTGGAAATAGTTTCAGATCCCACGATGATATGATTGATCAAACAAATGCCTATTTTATGGACTTTGAAAAATCCTGATTTTTGGAAGGGATATATAAATTGGAAAAACATTGGACTAAGTGTATTGAGCTAAAAGGAGATTATGATGAACGATTTTTTTTTGCAAAAAAAAACTGTTTGATTCGAAAAGTCACGGAATTATTGATATATCCTCGTATAAACAGGCTTTTGGAATTGATCGATTGCTTCTTTATTAAATTAATTTTAAATACAAAAAGAACTAAAGTAAAAAAGGAAATATGTAACTACACAGGTCAACACAAAATCAGAAGGGTTGGTATTAAATTTTAGAAGATTTGGGGCTGTTAATCACGATTCTAGCCTTTGATTTGCCAGATTCGCTTTAGTTTATGTGATATTTACAAAAACCTTTATTTTCGTTTTGTTGAAAACAGAACCCCTAACTGCATTATTTGTGAACCGATTCTGGATAAATCTTCTAAATTTTACCTGATTCTAAAGTGTAAGTGTGTAAAGTGTAATAGCTTGTTGTATGCGGTTTTTAATATGCTATAATGAGGTTATTAGGAAAATATAATATTGGTAAAGAATCCAAGAAAATTAAGCAGCTCAAAGTAATTTTTTGTAACGAAAATTCGAAATTTCTGTAGAATTTTTCCAATATCTTCAACAATTCTTATCCGAAATAAGAAGGCTGCTTAAGTTGAATATATCAATTTGTCCACTAAACATCTCGCTTAAATTTTCAAATTTTGTTGCCCAGTGTTATCTTTGCTTGGCATAGAAAACGTTATGGTCATATTTTCTTCCCTAGTTTAAGAAGTACTTTCGATTTTAGTCACGTTCATGACATTTGAATGACGATTTGTTTAGAATAGTCATGTGCAAGCCACGCCACGCCGTTAGAGAAAGCGCCTGTTTTGAATAAATTAAATATGCTAAAATACAACACAGACTTAAATAAATATGCGGTAGCGCCAAATATTATTTGATAATATAAATGTGAGAAAAGAATAAAATGTGAAACAGAATAAAAGAAGTCGCTTGAAGAAAAAAAAAACAAATGGGTTATCTTTATAAGAAATATAATTGATAAGATATGCATATTTGATGATTTATGCAAATTCCATATTATCGCAAGTCTCTGTTAACCCTTGTCAATGTCATAAGAACCTCAAGCCAGTTATGTCCTGAGCAATGAACTCGAAGCAAAGAAATCTAATATAGCCAAAAACCAGAAAGTAGCAATGAACGCAACATCACGGGTGACCAATCTAGAGGTAATTTTTTCAATATCGTTTTTTTCATGCGTGAGTTGTGGTAAACTTTATTTTTTTCCTTTCAGTATTGTTTGCCATTTCATCATGGAAAGCAAAAACCACGGTTTAGTGCGGTTTATGGGCTGGCGGAATCATTGGTCCATATTTTTTCAAAAATGATGATGGGCGGAACGTAACCGTGAATGGTGCTCGCTATCGCGCCATGATATTGGACTTTTTTCTAACCGAAGTTGAAGCCCGTAATCTTGACGACATTTGGTTGAAACAGGATGGTGCCACTTGACAGACAGATGAATCTATTGAGAGTTCATTTCGAAGAGCAGCCAATTTTACGTTTTGGATCGGTGAGTTAGCCGCCTAGATATCACACCTTTAGACTTACAGTGGTTCACAGCTTATTTCAACCAGCAACCATTTAAATATTAAACCGATTATACTTATATCTTCTAAACTTAATAAAATTTCTATACAATTTAAATGAAGAATTGTTGACAAAACAGTCCTAGGATAATGCGTGAAAAAATATAGTACAAAATAATTTTTGCCTGAAAAAACAGTTGCACCACATAAATTGACCTCACAGCTTATTTCAACCAGCGATGTTAACTTCGCTCTTGTGAAAACTTCAGCTCGAATGGCGGTACTTTCTTCATGTATATTCTTTGTTGACGTACTCTCAATCATTAAGATTGAGAGCAGCGATAGTTGGTCCTCAGCCATTTCAAAAATAATTATTCACGGCGGAATATAGCAGAAATTAGTGATTCTACGGTACAGAGTATAGTATCACGTTATGTACATGAGAGTCGAGTCCCAAAAAAAGGTAGAAAAGCCCATAATAAAATATTTAAACGGACGAGCGCTACATTTTTTTTAAGCAAAATAAGAGAAAACCCAAAGTTTTCGGCTCCCAAAGTCTTGTAAGTCCGGCATTGTTCAATCTTGGCTCATTTGGAATTTGATCTCACCTAATGGCACAACCAGCACAACCACCGAATCTTAATGTAATAGAAAATGTATGGCCGACTTTGGATTAAAACGTTCGGAATCACATTTCAAACAAAAATAATATAAGTATAAAAAATGCTTTGAAGGAGTGGGTGAATATCCAAAGTCTTTGCTGACTAACCAGCTACGATTCAGGTTTTGGAAGACAACATTACGCGTGTTATTTACGGCATACCGAAATTATTTAGGAAATTATTGTCATTTATTTTTAATATGATAATATTGGCATGGTTCAATCGAACAAAATATCGACCAAACGGCCGCCGCGACCTCGTCGACACACCTCCATCCAAAGGTTCACATTTTCGATGACGCTGAGGCATAATTGAGGTTATATGCCGTTAATGTGCGGAATTATCTTATCCTTTAGCTCTTGAATTGTTGCTGGCTTATCGACGTAAACCTTTTCTTTCAAATAACCCTAAAGAAAGAAGTCCAACGGTGTCATATAACATAATCTTGGCGGCCAATTAACATCGCCACGACGTGAGATAACACGGCCATTGAATTTGTCGCGCAAAAGAGCCATTTTTTTGTTAGCTGTGTGGCAAGTGGCACCGTCCTGTTGAAACCACATATCGTCCACATCCATATCTTCCAATTCTGACCATAAAAAGTTCTTTATCGTCTCACGATAGCGAACACCATTCACAGTAACTGCCTGACCGGCCTCATTTTGGAAAAAATACGGCCCGATGATGCCACCATCCTATAAACCACACCAAACAGTCACAGTCATTTGCCAAATTGCAACAATTCTGCTTGCTAGTGAATCCACTGTGGACACATTTGGCCGATTATGGTGGTCAAATTACGAAATACATTTTGATTGGAACGTCCCTTTTCATAATAAGCCCAAATAACTTTAACGCGTTGCTCGCTTGTGTATCTTTCCATGGTTCAAATTGAGTTAGTCTGAAATTGAGAAATATCAAATGAAATGCAGAAAAAAACTTGCCGTTAAGGTGTGGTTCACATTCAACATCGGCCCTTAAAATTTAACCACCCTTTATAATTATGTGTGTAACATAAAACTCGAAATTTTAAAATCAACAAATTACAATTGTAAAATATGTAATAACAATGACTCGTATTAATTCTTTTTATGCTGATGATTAATATCATACATAATAACGGAAATACGCCTATTAACTTTTGTCATTTTGACAGTCAAAACAACTCCAAATTGTTTGAAGATGTGACCCAAAAATAAGATTTAAATGAAACAATTAGTTCACCTTTAAATAAGTAGAGCGTATAAACAGCGAATTTACTTTTATTTTCCCCCACAAAAAATTCGAATTAAAAGAGAAAAAACTATTAAAAGCACACAAAAAAACATCTGCGTTTAAGTCGCAATTAAACATAGATATGAAATAAAAGTGAAAGTATTTTGAATATCGGTCATTTCCAGACAAATTTCAATGTCAATGTGCACATTTCTCCGCAGTATCATTTAATCGTCTCTTCAAAACGACAAAAAACTGGGAAACCACTATTACACATACCAGAAAAACCCGACAAATAATTGTCAATCACAAAACACCAACAAAGCAGTGTTGTTAGGATCGCGAAATACAAAAAAAATGGTATTTTCACTGTCACTCAATCTGCCATCACCTCCTCGCCCACTGTTACTATTTCGCCGTGAATCATGAAAGGCAAACAAGCGGGAATGTCAGTTTCATCGTGTAAAATAAAAAATAGATAAGTGCGCACATATGATCGCCTGCTAGTCTACCGTTACTGCTGTTGACGGCAACGGAGTGGGCCAAGGTTGCCATCACTACCCGAATAACAGTTGATTTCGACTTTATTTAAAAGTTAATGAAATGTCATGAAGCCATCGCTCATGGTACGTCACCATTAACACGAGACAACTTTACTCGAGTCAATTTTTACGATTCCCTTTTAAACTTGCCTCTTGTGTTTAAACAAGGCAATTTTTGTTTTCGTTTGTTCTAATTTTTGTGTGAAAAAAATACTAAAATAATCTGCAGCCAACTTCACACTACGAAAAACACAAAATGAAATAACAGTACGGGCATAACCCTCTCAACAACAAACTAAGAGTTGCGGCAAGTAAAGTAGCCTCGTGTAAATGGGGACTACAAAAAAGAGGGATGAGTTATGCAGTCCGCTGATTTACAATTTTTCCTCTTAGAAATTTAAACTTTCAAATTTTAAATTTGACATAGGCAATAACAGTACGGGCATTCCCCTCTCAACAACAAACTAAGAGTTGCGGCAAGTAAAGTAGCCTCGTGTAAATGGGGACTACAAAAAAGAAGGGAGAGTTATGCAGCCCGCTGATTTATAATTTTCGCTCTTAGAAATTTAAAAAATGTGTTGTTGGACTAGTAGTGACCTTGTTTATTGTACCATGTCCTTGCTGACGTGTTTTCCAGTTGAGGCAAAACAATATAGTGGTGAGTAGGGTTACAAAGTCTAAACAAAAATTAAAAAAAAAGATTTATTTGAAGTCAGCTTTCGATTTTTTTGCAGTCAAAAGTCGATTAATCAACTTTTATTTCGACTTATTCCTATTCGAGATTTTAGAACCTTTAGAATTTTTATACTCTCTATAAGGGATGGGCCATTTAAAATCGTAAATTTGAACTACCGTTTACTTTGACTTTGAAAGGTAGAATAGCATTCGTTTTAATTTTCAGGTTTATGTTTGACAATGGGACGCTCGAACAAAATTGGGAAATATTTAAAACTTACTTCGAAAGAAGTGAGTCTTTGACGCAAACTGTAGGAAAGTTACGTGGATAATTTTTGAGAAGAGTTCGGCCTTTAGTTCAGTTTGTGCGTCCATTTGTGAAGCGAGTTCATGAAAATGGATCGTTACTGGACAAACAAAGCCGAGTACGTTCTTGTCTAGTGTGTTTAATCGAAAAACATTGCTAAGTACGTCCAAAACCATCATTCAACATAAACTTGTCATTGTGCCCAGGAAGTGAACATTTTTCGCACTTCATTGAGAAGATTTTTGCATAAAGACCTCGGTATGAAGGCTTACATAGTTCAATTGGTCTAAGAACTTAAGCTTCATGTTTCGTTTCGCCTAAAGGGCTGAAGATTGTTTGGCAGGAGATAAACAATTTTACCGAAAAATCGTGTTTTCTGATAAAGCTCGTTTACATCTCGGTGGCAATAAGCAAATTTGCCACATATGGGGTTCAAAAGGCCCACACTTGACTATTGTGAAGCCAATGCATCCACAACGAGTCACTGTTTGGTGTGGATTTTGGGCTGGCGTCATTATTGCGTCATTTTTCTTTGAAAATGAACATGAAGCCGCATTTACCGTCAACAGTGAGCGTTTCCAAGGCGTTCAACGAATTATTGTTTCCAAAAAATTTAAGAAAATGACATAGATGACATTTGGTTTCCACAAGAAGGGGCTATATATCACACAGCCAACGCAACCATCGATATTTTACGCACTGCTATTGAAAATCGAATAATCAGCCGAAATTATGATGTCATTATCCGCCTCGGAGCTGTGATTTGAGCCCTTTGGATTATTTTCTGTAGGTAGCCATTAAGGATAAATGTAAAGCATTAAGACATGAAATGAAAGTTGCCATCGAAGATATTGGACCCGAAACAATCGAAAATGTACTGAAAAATCGGGTTGATCGGATGAGGTACAGCCGAGCCAGTTGTGGTACTCATATGAATGGTATTGAGTTTCAATATTAAATGACAAAGTTCAACCTTTCCAATCCAATCCAGAAATTTGAAAAAATACATTTTTTACTGCCGATTCAAATTTGAAATGTTAAATCGCCAGCCCTGTACACATATAAGTATACGAAGAACTGAGCTATCCCAACGTGATTTGGATGTGACAACGTAAATATAAATAAAGTTTTTGTCGAATGATAAACGAAGCATAACCAACAATAATTTCTATAATCATGCCATGCATCTTCTCTTATTTTATAAGTACAAAGTGTATGTAAGAAATTTAAAAACATATGTTTATGCTCTTTTTTCACTAGGCCCTTTGAAGTGTTTTCAAAAGTTTGGTCAAAACAAGTCAAAATTAGACGTTTTCCCATACAAATTCAAGTGATGAAAACGTCTCACTTTGACTTGTTTTTGTACGAAAGAGGAACAAAAACGTTTCGCACAGCCGATGCCACCTTAAATAAAGTGTGTCATCTCAAAAATAATCGTTTTTTTTATCGTTGGTTTGTCATCTCAAGGCAGACATTTTTAATCAATCGTCAAACATAATTGGTGAAATAGATATTTTATGAAGTAAAAGTAAAAAAAGGGTGCTAAATGAAAAAAAAAACATAATTTAATTTATCCATTTGTTTAAAAAAATATGTATTTCAGTATTTTAATAGACACCACGTTGTTCTTTGTTTGTTAACAATAATGAACTGTCAAACGAAAACCAAAACGAGAAATAAAACGACCACAAATTGTGTGAAAATCGGTTGTTAGATTGAAATAATTTTGGTTTGTACGTGCGGGTGGCTGTCGTAGCCCATTACAATGAAACTTGCATTGCATTGGCCTTTTATTCTATGTAGAAAGTTTGTGTTCCAATTTTGAACACTTTTGGGTTTATGTTTTGATCCTTTGGTATTGCATATTTTGATAAGAGTGAATTACTGCATAATCTAATTAGAACAGGTTTGTTGCTTCCTTCAAAATTCCAAAAGGCCAAAACCAATTTAATATAGAATCCTGAAATTTGAGATAAATACCCTTAACTAGAAATAGTGTCGGCAACCCTACCGCTTTACTCGTACTTATGTTAACGGCTTTAACATCTTAAACAAGTTTTATTTTCCTCGTCTGTAACTAAATTTTCATCATTGTCCCGTGCTTGTTAAAGTAAAAACCTTTTGCGTGTGTGTAAAAATGACGTTAACCTACTAACCCTGTTGATGGTCAACCACAAAAAAATACAAACATTAGGCGTGTTTTATTTGACAAACGAAAACATTACGCTTTTAACCCGATAAGGCGAGAAATTTAAGCCGTTTTCAAAAACACTTTTTCTATTTACTGAACGATGTTCGATAAACCCGTCAGAAACAGTTTGTTTTGAAAATTTTTGATTATTAAAAAAAAATAGAAAAAAGCGTATAGCTAACCTAAGCGAATCAGTTGGGGATCCTTTAATTTTAAATTTTTTATACAAACTATTATTTACGCGTATATCCGAGAAAATTTGCTGTATAAAAAACGTATGTTTTTGGATAAAGTAATTCGGTATGTATGTATCGCTGTGGGGCGTGACACCAAAAGAATGGGGTAGGCATACCCAGAATATGGTAGGCATTTCGGGGAAAATAATGAATAAGGGCGCTTGGGGCTTTGAAAATGATCCCGCCTGCCGTCATACAAGTGTGGGTACTTAAATTACTCAAGGATGCCATATATGCAGAAATAAATAAGTGCACACCTTTAGGGGGACCTAAAATCTCAATTAAATGGGCTTTAAAAGCAGTCATGCCCACTCTTATACGTGTTGGTACTTAAACGAAAAATTAAAAAAATTAATGATTCAAAATATGAGTAAAGGGGCCCCAAAAAGTTCCCCAAAAATTACGTGTGAAAAAGATGTTTGGTTAAATGTAAGGTGATGTCGTTACCCGGGTATGAACGCGTTGAGGTGATAGTTAAAATTTTATTTACCATTCTGGTAACATGTTTTTCGAAAGATCATTACTATGTCCGAATTATGGAGGTTTATATAAAACTAAGATAAGACCAGGAGGCTAAATATTTTTCCAAAAACTCGATCGATTATAATTTAAAACGAATTTTTACTTTTTTAAAATTGGAGTTTTGTTTGAAAAATAAGTGTAGACAAAATGTTTAGTAATGTAAGTTGATCGTAGATTAACCCAGTACAACCTCGTCGAGAAGACAGTAAAAATTTAAATCACAACTCAGGTGACTTGGTATACGTGAGTTCTTTACTTTTTCGAGCGATGTTTTTTTAATATTATTTATTTTTCACATTGAACAGGGATTAAACCGGCTCAAGACCTCTTGCTTCTATATTTAAATAGAAGACAAGTTTTTAACAAAATGGCAAAGTGACATTGATTTTCGTGGCTGCACACTACTTTTATCATGATTTCGGGTCCGTGACAACCCTCTTCAGAAAGCCTTGCTGCAATTGTTGAAAGTAAAACCGAACTCTATAAGGCCAGGCTTTCCACAAACGAATGAAAACTACTGTTGTAAACCTTACTTTTCAAGTTTTCTTCACACAATTGTAAAAGTAAGGTTTACAACAGTAAATTTCTGGATTTATTAGAAAGGTTAAGCTTTGTCATTTCATAACACAGTACAACATTTTTCAGGTGATTGATTCGGGACTCAATTCTGATAATTGTTTGTGAAAGTAGCCCCAAAAATAAGAACTTCTGCAACTTTCGTTTGGTCAAGGTACATCAAATAATAATTTAATAATTAATTTGAAGTTAGCAAGTATCGTATAGGGGAATTTGTCACGTTTTAGGATCTTTTGTTTGTCATAACTCGAGAACCACTAGTCCGGATAAGATGAAACAAATTTAAAAAAAAATTAAAAACTACAATTCCTTTAATCTGTTCATACAAGTAGTTATTAATAAATGTATAAAGAAAAAAAATATTTTTTGGCTAAAAAACTAAAGTTTTTTTTTTAATTCCTAAAAAATACCAAACGGTAAAAAGTGTCAAGTCCTATTACTTACACGTAAAGTCACAAAACCTATGAACAAAACGAGATATCATGAAAATTGATTTACGCGTTTCGCTTTTATGCACAATTAAGTGAAGGTATGAATTTCAAAAATTTTCCCGAGATATGCACAAAATTCTTTGGAAAAAACATTGATGACTTGTTTATTGAATCTCAGAATTTAAAATTGTTTCAGCTTATTCGGACTAGTGGTTGTCGAGTTATGATAAACAAAAGAGCCTGAAACGTGACAAATTCCCCTATACGATACTTACTAACTTCAAATTAATTATTAAACTATTATTTGATGTACCTTGACCAAACGAATGATGCAGAAGTTCTTCTTTTTGGGGCTACTTTCACAAACAATTATCAGAATTGAGTCCCGAAATCATGTGTTGTACTGTGTAATGGAACACAATATAATTCATGTGACTACTATACGAATGGCAGTCATACGAATATATTCCTTTTTTAATTTCGTTACGCCCCGTAAACAGCACTTCAGCCAACCTGTTATTAGTTCATTGTTAGATTTACAACTTTGCTTCTATGGAACATTTCATTAAATAAAAACCAAAAGTTATTTTAAATGTTTCGATAACTACTTTTATTAAAATTTTTAGTATAAGCAACTGAATTGTTTTTGTGCTTGTTAAAAAAAACACGACTACTGTCATTAATGTCTTCGTCGTTACGTGTATTTGTTTTCGTGTGGTTTGGGTATTTTTGTTCTTTCCTCTCATTTACACTTTATTTAAAGATACACATTAAAAGCCAGGTTTACGATTGTTCTGAAAGTAGAGCTTGTTGGTGTTACCAAAAACTCATTAAAATGTCAAAAATATGTGTGCGTAAAATTTTGACATTTTAATGACTTAAGTCAGCCTGGACTGACAGCTGGAGAAAAGAATGGAGAATGCATTGTAAGCCATATTTACTGCCTACATAGATTGAATTGTGTGTTGATTTCGAATTACAGGGTGACGCTTTCGTTTCTCCCCCAAAGTGAAAAGTTTAAAAGAGAAATGACAATAAATATGACAACATGTTTATGTTTGCCAGTTTGTGCCAACGGAAGTAAATGCTCCAGCAATAAGTGACAAATAACTGGCCAGGTGCAAAACGATTGGATTAAACGACCTTATGAATCTTGGAATAACCTGCTGTAGGTCACGCGCCGAAGATTGCTAGAGTTTTTATATTAAATACCTTGGAAATCAAAGCTTTAGGTAGAGAAGATCGGAAATTGAACCTCTTAATTTTAAATTTAGTAACAACAAAGTATGAACTACAGGGTGGTTCAACTACAAGTTTTTTTTTTTACAAATTAAAAATTATAGCCGCTATCATTTCGTCCCGTATATACGCTAGTTAATAAAATAAAATAAACTTTGTATTACCTGACAATTATGATAATTGCATATGGGTATAATTAGAATATAGCTGGTAAGGTTAAGGATTCCAGCTCTTTTTGCGTGGGCTAAAAATAACTTGAAAAGACAAACGGCCATGGCTAGATCGTCTTAGAATTTTACGACAAACTCTAAAGCCACAAATTAAATTCGATCGTGCTTAATTTTTTTAATGGTACATTATAAAAAATGCAATGCTCTGAATTCAAACCTCAGACGAAGCATTTTTTTTCTAAATTAGGGAACGATTATGTACCAATTGTTCTCAAAACATTTAAACAAAAATAAAATAAATAAAAAAATAATAAAATTCCAGAGTTTCAAACTCGCAACCTTACAACTTTGAAGCAAATGTTCTAGCAACTGGACTTTGTTGTTCGGTTATTTAGAAACAGGTAGGTACGAAGGGCGGTTCGGAAACTTCTTAGCCTAGCAAAAAGCTCGGTATAAACAGAAAAAGTTAAGTGTTTTGGGAACTTCCATCTCTGCTATGAACACATGTTAAATTTTGTTTCGATCTGGCAACTCCTTCATATAGAAACAGGTGTTCGCAAAAGACGCATCCGCGATTTTTTTACAATGGAAAAATTAGAAATGCGTTGTGTCATTAAATATTTACATAAAAAAGGTTTATCGGGACAAGAAATTCATAATGATATGGTGAATGTGTTAGGTGAAAGTGCTCCTTCATATGCAACAGTAAAAAATTGGGTTGCTGAATTTAAACGTGGTCGTACAAGCATTGAAGATGAACCACGTAGTGGACGTCCAAAAACAGCAACAACAACAGAAATGATATGGTATTAAATGATCGACGAATAAAAGTGCGTGAAATAGCTAATATCATGGGCATCTCAAATGATCGAGTCCATTTACATTTGCATGAAGAACTACAGATGAAAAAGTTTTCTGCAAGATGGGTGCCGCACTTGTTAACAGTCGATCAAAAACGCATAAGAATGATTTTTTGTCAAGCTTGTTTGGATCGTTTTCAGCGAAATAAAATGGATTTTAAGCGTCGTTTCATAACTGTTGATGAGACATGGATCCACCACTATACTCCAGAGACAAAAGAACAATCCAAACAAAGAAGGCAAAAACAATTCAATCGGCTGGTAAGGTTATGGCAACGGTTTTTTGGGACTTCAAAGGTATTTTATTGATTGACTGTCTGCAAAAGGGTAAAACAATAAATTCAGAGTACTATTGCAACCTTTTAGATCAATTAAATGTACAAATTCGAGAAAAACGTCCTGCCTTACAACACAACAAAATAATTTTTCATCAAGACAACGCACCAGCGCACAAGAGTGTTTTAACAATGGCTAAAATCAACGAATTAAAGTACGAGTTGCTTGACCACCCACCCACCTTATTCTCCTGATTTAGCTCCCAGTGACTTTTGCCTGTTCCCAAATCTAAAAAAAATCCTTGCTGGCAAGCGTTTTACTTCAAATGAAGATGCAATTACAGTTGTAAACCACTATTTTGAAGACCTTGAGGAAAACTATTTTAATCAAGGATAGAATTGCTAGATAAGCGTTGGACTAAGTGTATTAAAGTTTCAGGAGATTATATTGAAAAATAAAAATATTTTTTAAAAACTAACTGTTCCCTTTCATTGATAGGCTAAGAACTGCCCTCGTAATGCGATAACTTCACACCATTCAACAAATATAGAAAAATAGTTTTGTTTACAAAAAAAACTATTGACAAAATGCATTATGAATAGGGATTTCTGCAGTTTTTTCCAATGTTTTAAAGTTATCTTCTTAACACGCCCATTGAACTTGTAAAATGAGACGAAAATAATGCAGCTAATATTAAACAAAAACTATGGGCCATTATGTCAACCAAAAACCACAAGAATCGTATTTGTTTAAAAATTAAATTGTCAAACATATAATTTTCGAAATAATAATTCATCGTAAAATCATCGCATAGAAGAATAAGGCAATTTTTTTCATAATTTAAAATTGAAACGCGGCTATAGCTACCAAATGTCAAATTTACAGCTATAATCACAGTTTCATTTCCAACATTAAAATAACCCAAATCTTTACACAGGCCAATCTGATTGTTCGAATTCGTTTTCCTTTTCTGAATCTGGCGGGAAAGTCCATCCTAACCCAATGACTTTTGCTTTAATAAATGCATACAAAAACAATGAACCATTCCTCACTGCGAATTTATACTTATACATTTCCAAGTAAAAGCTAACTTTAAAAAAAAATTAAAGGAATCTGTTTTTCTATGCTAAATGAATGCAAATACGTGTACATATTCCAATTTCCTTTTTTTCACAAATTCTTTAAGTTACGACTTTTGTTGGATTTGGCTCGCCTTGAAAGACTCATACGATCGATTGCTGTTTTGTTTCGAGTTCATCGGCATAGATCCACGTTTCGTCACCTGTAACAATGTTATACACTGCCTTTGAGCTACCGCAGTTATACTTTTTTTAGCATCTCTTTGTACCAATCAATACGAGCCTTTTTTGAGCATTCGTCAAATTACTTAGTAGGGACATAAATACTGTTACAACATTGAACACACCCATTTCAATAGTAGAACTGAACATACCCCGTTAATGTCATATGGGTTTTGAAAGCTAACCTCAATAGCGTTAGTCTGTAACGGGATTTTAAAATTGTTTTAACTTTCATCAGGGAGTGGTCAGATAATGAGAACCGTATCGCTGTAATAGCGCGTTTTAAGTGTGAAATGAAAAAAAGCGATATTTTCAAAACGCTCCGGCCACTAGGGATTAGCCGCATGTTCGTCTATCGACGCATAAAACTGTTTGAGGAGACAGGAGATGTAAAAGACCGCCAATGGTCGGGCCGCCCACGCTCTGTTCGAACACCGCATGTCATCAAAGCCGTTAAATCAAGAATTCACAGAAATCCGCTCCGAAAACAGAAAATCATGACCCTTATGATGAATATCACGCAAAAGTCAATGAGTCGAGTCCTTAAAAAAACTTGGGGCTTTCAAACGACGTACCGGAGATTTGTTGACTGCAGCTTTAAAAAAAATAGAATTAAAACATGTAAACGTCTTTTGTTGAAGCACGCTGATAACTTGCGCAGAAAAATTTTGTTAACCGATGAAATATTTTTACCGTTCAGCAACAATTTAACAAGCAAAATGATAGAGTATATGCGCGGTCATCTAAGGAAGCATCTGAACTGATCCCAAGGGTGGAAAAGGGTTATCACCCAGCTTCAGTCATGGTTTGGTGGGGTGTCTCTTACGATGGGGTCACTAAACTGCATTTCTGCGAACAAGGAGTCAAAACACCGGCCAAGTTTACCAAGAAACTGTTTTGGAAGTTGTTGTGAAGCCTCTTAACAATTCCCCGTTCCAAAACCAGCCATGCACTTTCCAGCAGGATTCTGCGCCGGCCCATAAGGCTAAAACGTCCCAGGCCTGGCTTCGAAACAATTTGCCAGCGTTCATTTTCTCTGATGAATATCCCTTAGGCAGTCCAGATTTGAACGC
The DNA here is from genome assembly GCA_963513945.1 of Hydrotaea diabolus. Taxonomy (NCBI): domain Eukaryota; kingdom Metazoa; phylum Arthropoda; class Insecta; order Diptera; family Muscidae; genus Hydrotaea; species Hydrotaea diabolus. The sequence continues at coordinate 162,095,852 of OY740718.1, forward strand.
ATTGGATTACCTAAGGCGTGTGTAAAGGCAAAAGGCGGATATTTCAAATAAAAATATTCTTTTTGGATTCAATGTACATCAAAAAATATATTAAAAAATATTTGGTTCAAAAACATTCAGTACTTTTTATTTTACAGCATAAAACGTGTGTAACAGTATTTATGTCCCTACTAAGTATATGGGATCCAACGACAACAATTTTTTTCACGGCCAAATGAACAACTAATATCTTATTGATGCTTGTCATACTAATGCCCAAGGATGCCTCAATCTCACGGTATGTCACATGTCGGTCATGCTTAATCAGTTCACGCACAGCATCGATAGTTTCTAGCAAAGTGACTGAAGTTGGATGTCCTTCACGAAATTCATCCTGAAGCGAACGACGTCCGAGACTGAACTCTTGGTACCAGCGATTAACAGTGGTTTTTGATGGTGCTTCATCGCCAAAAGTCGAAACATGTTGATTTAAACACTCTTGTTTCGATAAACTAAGCCGAAAATCGTAAAAAATCATCGCACGAAAATGTTCACGGGATAATTCCATTTTTTGACTAAGATGAATTTTTCAACACACTGTAAACAAAACAATTCGCCCTCAAATGACAAAACGTTCTGAGTGAACTATGCTAAAAATTGTCAAAGTTTCCAATGGAAGTTCCAGTTTGCATCTGGGAACACTAGAATTGTCAGGACCCGAAATATAAATAGCAATCCTCGTACCCATCAATGTTTTTCATGTAGTACAATGAAAGAAAATACATCGCACCCGCTCCAGATGTCAAATATTAAATCTGATCCTACACAAACTTCAACCAGAGGCGGGGAATCTTCTGACTGAATGATGCAGGGTTTTTCAAAGTCGGCCCATCCTACTTTAGCATTTTTACTTGTTTTCCCAATGCTCTTGAATAAATTTATTTTTTATTAATTTAAAGTTTTTGTATACCAATATAATCATACCAAATTTGTCGATGGTATCGATAGTGCTCAAATAGACTATCGAATGTGGCGACTATCGATAGTATGACGGATCGAGTTCATATGGCGCAATGAGCACAAAAACGTCTAGTTTTGTCAGTCTAAATAAAGGCATACGAGCATTTAACATGACAGCTTTTTGTGTTTCGCAGCTGTATTAAAATTATGTAATTATCAGCGTTAATCTTACACACAGTTCAGCATGTTAAAATAAAATTAAAATTTGACTTTTAACTTCAACTAAAAAATTTGAAAGTTATAATCGCTTTTAGCAGATGTCAGATTTCCCCATTGCAAGTTTTCTGACCCTCTCAACATTTGAGGTTAACATAACAACGGTCAAGTTTTTAACTTCCAACTACCGTTACATCAATGTTACGTTGAAGCTTTCGCATGTTAGCCAAGAGTAAAGTTGTCTTTGCAGACCTGTCATTTGAGACATGCGTAATCGGAACACCCGCTCACTCTAGTACCCGCATTTTAAGTAAATAAAATGAGAAACCCCCATGGGGTTGGAGAGGAAAAATGTAAACAAAACAGAATACAACAATGGCTTGTGTCTGATATTGGCGGTTTAATGGGCAATTTGTCATCGTCACAAGTATCAATTGAAATATGCTGATGTAAAGGGTGAAATCTAGATTCAATACGTTGTAAGTGCGAACGTGATGAGGCAAAGAATTATGTTTATGACGTAGAAGATGATTGATTGCAATTTGATTAGTTTTCTTTTAATCCCACCCAGAGTTCTTTGTAAAATAGAGGATAAATAGCCGACCCTTATCAGGTTTGAAAAGTTTGGCATGGGAGACATTTTTTCAAAATATACAAAACTTTAAAATTTGTAAATAAGAAGTTCATCGCTTTAACCCTCACAATTTGTTTAATTTATGCTATGATAGTGTCGTATAAACGTTATATGAGATCAGTAAGTGTACAATATAATTTTTACCAGACACCCTTTCTTTCGGGACGATGAAAATAATCTAAACAATAACACAATTCTAGTAGTTCCTACGGTTCCTATACAATATACCATCCATGGAACGTACTCTCTGGAGGAGGGAATATACTTATAGTGTTTTCGACGTCTCGGATGTATTGGGGAAATAATGTTATATTTTATAAAACGTTCTCTATTTTTTGATTCTGATCTCTTTTTTAATTTAAGTTAAGGGAAAATACTTTAAAGCTAGCTAATTATTTAAGTTTTTCAAGTTTTCGTGCTATTAGAATAGCCTGTTGAAACTAAATGAGTCTCGCACAGATTTCCAATTTAGCCTAACCTTGCGTAAATAAATTTGTGCTTAACAATTGTTTAAAAAAAAAATCTGTAAAACTATGTTTTTTGTTCGATAAACATGTGCCGGAGTCGGTCACATTTCTCCCTCCTTCTCCTGCTCCCGGCAAATTTTTTAAACTCCGACTCCATAGCCCTGTCAAAAACGTAGTTACGTAGGGAGTCAAACCCTAATTTACTGAAAATCTGTAGGAGAAATGGTCCTAATTACCAAAAAGGCTGCACGAACTTCTGTACTTCTCTTATAAATCTTTTAAGAAATTAAAATAGTAACTATGTTTTGAAACTTTAGGCTCGGAGTAGCCTAAAAGTTTCAAAAGTAATTACTCTCAAGCTGCTGATGAAATGGAAGTGGTTTTTGGATCCTTAAGTCCATTTATCTAAGCATAACGAAATATGCTTTAATATGCTTTAATTGAGTGACAATTTATTCGTAATTTTAGGCTCCTACGGCGAACTTCACTGGATAACAAAATATGCTTTAATTTGAGTGACAATCTATTTATAATTTAAGGCCCCTACGGCGAACTACACTTTCAGAGTGAAACTGAAGGACCCAGGCTATAATACTATATTCAAACTGATAACAGGATAACGGACAAAATGAAAAATCTAGAACCCTGAAATATTGAAGGTTGAAAAGTTTCTAATTTAAATTTATTTTATTTATTTTTTTAGTTCTTATTTGGTCAACCTGTAAAATTGGAGAATGCCGACCAAAGTGTGTCAAGCTAAAGAAAAGAGTACAATTAAAAAAATACAATTCACTTAAGGCCCAATTAGTCTTGACGGTTGACGGTGGACGGTTGATTCTGCAACCTGCAGAAGTCTACCGTCGCCAACCGTCAAACTGTAGTTATCTCCCTCTAACACATGCAAAATGCAACCCCTAACTGAAATAGCTGATTGTCTACCGTCAACCGTCAACCGTCAAGACTAATTGGGCCTTTAAACAAATTGTGTTTAGAGATGATAGGCCTTTTCAGACTTTAACTTTTAAGCTCGGTTTCCTATCCAACAAATGGTTGGCAGCTCATTTTTTTCATACAGGACAACGAGCACGAAAACCGCTAGCTTTGTCAGGGAAAGTTCACACTGACAAAAAAAGTTTTGCATGTCCGACAAATTATTATCGATTATCGATATGTCAGTTTAATTGCCTATCGAGACTGATAAAAACTAGTGGTTTTGCAGTTCGTTTTCATACATTAATCCTTCAAAAGCTTGGGAACATAAGTTTATTAAAAAGAAATTACTATTATTAATAATTTATTCATTTTATAGATTTTTTAAATTTTTAACCATTTCAGTCTGATAAAACTAGTGGTTTTCATGCCCGTTGTCTGCATTTTAAAAAATGAGTTGCCATTCATTTAACGAATTTATATAGGAAAACGACTTATTAAACTACTAGCTTAAGTCTATTTTTCGCATATACTCCAATTAAAATCCGCTTTTACCGGATTTCGTATCGAAAAGTAGGTATAGAAATTGACAGTCAAAATCCGATCAAAATCAAATTTCGTGGACTTTATTCGTATATCAAATGCCGTATAATAGAAATGTTTACGGCAATAGACTATATGCATATATATACGTGTACAGATAATCGTATCTTGATTATAGACCATAGCATAATATACATTTAGACCTTTTTAGACTGACAAAAATTGTATCATTGTGTCTGTCGGTCTGTTCATACTGACGAAAACTAGTAGTTTTCCAGGTCGTACAATACCTTTTTGAAAATATCAATTTTAAATCATAAAAAATAAATTGAAATTTAGAAAATTCGATTTGAAATTTTAAAGGTAACATTTAAAATTCAGAGAATGGCATTCGAAATTCAGAAATTAAATTTTGGAACTCAAAAAACATCAATTGAATTCTCTATTCGAAATTTAAAAACAGCAAATGAAAATCAAAATATTTTATTTGAAATTCAAAATATCCCGTTTAAAATTCAAAATATTCAATTTGCAATTTAAAAAGCATCAACAAACATTTAGAAAACTCAAAAATCAAAAAAAGCCAATTGTAGTTCAGAATATTCCAGTTAAAATTTAAATATTCAATTCTAAATGTCATCATAAAACTTTCGATTTGAAATTTTGAAGGTAACATTTAAAATTCAGAGTATTGCATTCGAAATTCAGAAATTAAATTTTGGAACTCAAAAAACATCAATTGAATTCTCTATTTAAAATTGAAAAACAGTAAATGAAAATCAAAATATTTTATTTGAAATTTAAAAAACATCAACAAACATTTAGAAAGCTCAAAAATCAAAAAAAGCCAATTGTAGTTCAGAATATTCCAGTTAAAATTTGATTATTCAATTCTAAATGTCATCATAAAACTTTCGATTTGAAATTTTAAAGGTAACATTTAAAATTAAGAGTATTGCATTCGAAATTCAAAAATTAAATTTTGGAACTTAAAAATATCAATTGAATTCTCTATTCGAAAACAAAAACAGCAAATGAAAATCAAAATATTTTATTTGAAATTCAAAACAACCCGTTTAAAATTCAAAATATTCAATTTGCAATTTAAAAAACATAAACAAACATTTTGAAAACTCAAATATCAAAAAAAGCCAATTGTAGTTCAGAACAATCCAGTTAAAATTTGAATATTCAATTCTAAATGTCATCATAAAACTTTCAAATTTCAAATGGAATGTTCATAACTTTAAATTGAATGTTCTGAACTTTAAATGGAATGTTCTAAACTTCAAATGGAATGTTCTGAACTTCAAAATTAAAATTGAAGTCTGTTGAATTTCAATTGCTGTCTTTTAAATTTCAATTAGTGTCTTTTATATTTCAATTGATGTTCTCATAATTTCAAATGCAATTTCTAAATTACAATTAAAAAATGTGGAGTTTTTCCGGCTTGTGGTCCGCCGTGGTGCACGACTATCAGGCCAATAACCCCCGGTTTAACTCCGAGTAAGCACATCTATCGATTTTTCAGCGTCGGGTTTTCCTCCTCGAAAATATTAATCAAACACCCTATTATGTATATAAATGATCGTCGTATAATGTTAAGACGATCTGCAATGCTCGTCCTTACTTGCGTCTGTTAAAATCACTATCGCGGTTGAACGAATTAAGCTAGGATTCCAAAAATTTGGCATGATGATGTCTTAGAAACTTACAACGGATCTAATTAGAAATTAAGAAAACTTGCGATTGTAAAAGTGCGAAATCGACAAAGGAAAAAATGTTTCCCTTAAATGGATCGTGTTAGCTTACGTCGTGGCGATGTGGCCGCCACGATTATGTGATTTGATACCGTTGAACTTCTTTTTTGGGGATATTTAAAAGAAAATGTGTACGTCAATAAGCCAAGAAGAATTCAAGAGCTAAAGGATGAGATAATTGCACACATTAACTACATTGAACCTCCATTATGTCTCAGTCATTAAAAATATCCCATCGGATACAGGTATGCCGATATTTTGTTTGACACATAATTGTAATAGATCCTAAAATATTAAGATAATTCTCTGAAAACTTTTTGTTTTATTAACAAGTAACATTGTGCTTTTTAGTTGGGCCACCTTGATTTTTTGGATTTACAAACATTTGCAATTGAACTATCTTATTATTCTCCTTCACACAGAGTGTTGCTGAGTACAAACAAGAACGATAAATTGTACCAGATGACCGATGTGCTTCTTCTTTGCAAAAATGTAGAAGAAACCACTTCATTAACGCACAAATACTAAGGGCTTATTTTTCCACATTCGTTTGTACAGAATTGCAAGAACGCCAAAATTAAAATTTGAAACACAAAAAACACTTAATTAGCACACTTTAAAGACAAAAAAAACATTTCCAAAATGATTTTGATTTCTCGATATGTTTCAAATCGCTCAGCTCGTACAATTTATTGCCTTTGAGCATAAATATTTATAAGGCTGGCAGCAAAAAGTCGAACGCAATAGTCGAGTATTCGATTAAAATCGGACACAAGTCAATCAAAAACGAAAAATTGTAGTTGATGGGCGATGTGCTTGTTCTTTGCAATAATGTGAAAAACAGACTTTAGTAACGCAAAATTCTCGGGGTTTATTATTCCGAAGGTCAAAATTGAAATATCTTGCGCAATTTACCATCTTTGATAAGGACTTTTTAAATTCGATTAGTCGACTAATCGATAATCGACTTTTAGAACCTTATTTAGGACTTAAAGCAGTTTTTTCAATTTAAGATCCGTTGTAAGTTTTTGTATGAAAAACTTTTGGTTTCAAAATATTTTCGTTTCTTTTGAACATATCTTTTCCCTAGGGTGCTATTGCTTCGGCTTCTATCGATTTCAAATAATGACCCTGCCTGCCAGAATTTCCTCAACAGCAACAAGGATTCTGCATTTACAGTTTTGTGTTGTTGTTCGTGTTGTGCATCTGATTCAACCTTCACCTTGGCCAACAGCAATGCAAGAGTGTAAATTGTTGGTGCTGCGTTGAGATTTTACAAAAACAACAACAACGAGAGATGACAATGCTAACATGTCCATTATTTCTGCACAATTTGTTCGGACTTGTTTTCGTTTTTCTTTCTGGTGCTGATGCATCAGGCCATAAATGTTGTTTTCACATCCTTGAACTTAACTTTCACAAAATAGCGTAACAACGACAACGACAAAATGGAAATACATACATATGTACATACATGCATGTAAAAGCAAGTCGAGTCGATAATGAAATGGAATGAATTGTTGATGATGCTGATGGCTGAGGATGGATAGGTGGTGGATGGAGAGATGCACTTGTGTGTGGAACGTGCCAAGGGGAGAGGGGGGATTTCAATGATGTCTCTATGATACACAATTGTTTTTTTATTTTCTATATGTTGATGCTTTTTCTTATTCTTCCCTTAGACTTACCTTTTGTTGCTGGCAGAGTTGTTTTTTTGGCGTGTTTTAAGAATTACAACAAAAATATCAACAAAAAATGTTCTTGACGGATGAACGCTGTTGTCGGCGTCTGTGTCGTGCTCGTCTGACGTCGCTGTTGATGTAAATAATTGTGATTATTTATTAATTATAGATTTGTATATTTAACAACAACAACAAAAAAAGAAATGCTTATCGCTTGCTGAATAGATTTGCAAGTATTTATAAATACGTTTTTTATTGTTGAAATTTCTATTCGATTTTGTCGTCAACACTTTGAACTGTAAACAAAAAAAAAACACGGGAATTTCAGAGATTTCTGGTTTTCTGCTTGTTTTAAATTAACACTTTGTAAAACACTTTCAAAAGATGTCAACGATTTTATAAAACAAACATTTAATTGTTTTATTTTCTAGTTTCAAACGATTTTATTCATGGAAATCAGCACCGTGACCACTTCAAGTTGTTGTCAGCGTTGACATTCTTGGTGAAAAGTTTTCACTTTATTTCGGCCAGCCAAGTTAGAGCCAGTACGCTGGAGTAAGTACAACAAGCGACAATACTTGATGGGGCTGGTTGAGCTGTTTTTATTACCGTTTTGCTACTACTTCGATTTGTTTATACACTTGGTTAGCTACCCGACGAAACCAACTTTAGCGCTGCAACGTTAGTGTTCAACTGAAAGTTCCCAACATTTACACTGAACTTCAAGCCAACAACAGACCAGAGCTGCTGAGCGCTGAGCACAGCAGACAAGCAGCAGGCAACCAAGCATTCAAACAACAAACGCAGCAGCGAATCCTCAGTCAGTCGACCATATTCCAGCTGATAATGGTCTGTCCGTGGTTAAACAACCAACAAACAACCATCCAGCGAGCCAACATCACATCTTTGGCCAACTTGTTTCTCTGTGTATCCGTTTGTTCGCTTGCTGCGCTGTGTTGTTTGTGTGTGTTTTGTCTTTTGCCTTTCTGCTTTGTGCGTCTTTTCTTGTCTGTACCTTTTCGTCTAGCTTTCTTTGTTTTTTGTTATTGTACTCAAGCATGGCTAAAATGTTGTTGCTGGTTTGTTAAACTCAATCAGGGCAGCAACATTGTTGTAACGGCCCATCACCATCATCAACGCCATCGTTTTGAATTGCTTTGGCATCGATATTTTGTTGTGTTGCGCTGCCAAGTTTTTTTCTGCTTGCTGATTTTGGGATTTTTCTTCGAGTGTATGGAGTGCGCACGAGACATGAAATGCGGAAGAAAGGCGTGTGTAATACGAGTATGATGCTGATGATGGGCAGGAGACTGATATGAATTCGCATCTTGAAAACCAAATTAGATGATTATGGCCATTATATCCTAGAGGCAGCAAATTAACAATAGCTGTGGTTTATTCACAGCTATAGCAAATCTTCCTAAGGCCGCAATTTCCTATCGTTATTGAAACACATAAGAAAAGTCTTAAGGCTTGCAGGACCGACTACAATTAACCCTTCACTCATATTTTTGGCAGACAAATCAAAAAATTAACTTCCAGAGCGTCATGGCCTTATATGTATCTGGAAGCTCCATATTGACTGTCTTCTAATAATAACTGGCTAAGAAGTTGGGATAATTTTTTAAATTTCTGGTTTTATTGGAAAAGTTGAACTTTGTCATTTAATAATGAAATACAATCAATACCATTCATATGACAGCCACAACTGGCTTGGCAGTACCTTATCCGATCAACCCAATTTGTCAGTACATTTTCGATTGTTTCAGGTCGAATCTCTTCAGTGGCAACTTCGATTTTATATTTCAAAGCCTTTATTTTCTCTGGATGCTTTGCGTAGCATTTATCCTAATTGCCTTCCCACAGCAAATAAACCAATGATCTCAAATCACATCTCCGAGGCAGCCAATTGACATCACAATTTCGGCTGATAATTTGACTATCAAAAACAGTGCATGAAATGTCGATGGTTACATTGGCTGCCTGACATGTGTTGAAACCAAATGTCATCCTCTTGAATTTTTGGTAACAATAATTCGTTGAGCATGGCGCGGTAACGCTCACCGTTGACGGTAACGGCGGCTCCTTACTAAAAATGGCCCAATGATACCGCCAGCCCAAAATCCACACCACACAGTGAATCGTTGTGGATGCATTGGCTTCTTAATAGTCACGTGTGGGTTCCCTTAACCCCATGTGAATTTTGCTTATTGACATGGCCACCGATATACAAATGAGCTTTACCAACACGATTTTTTGCTAAAATTCTTAACCTCCTGTTAAACGATCTTCAGCCCATCATGGGAGAAGCGAAACATGAAGCTTCAGCTCTTGGACCAATTGAACTTTGTAAGCCTTCACAACGAGGTCTATGCAAATTTCTCTTAAAAAATGCTAGAAATATTCACTTCCTGAGAACGATGACGAGTTGATGTTGAGGGATGCTCTTGGGCATTCTCAGCCACCGCGCAATGCTTTCGATTGAACGTACTCGGTTTGGTTGGTTCAATAACGATCCATTTACATGAACTCACGTAACAAATTGACGGATAAATGGAACATGAAGGCCGATCTCTTCTCGAAAATTTTCCACGTACATTTATTACAGTTTGCGTTAAAGACCCACTACTTTGGAAGTAAGTTTCTGTATTTCTCAATTTTGTTAGAGCGTTTAGCGTCTGCTTTGTTTATAGGTCGCACATCATGCACTGAACTTAATTTAAGAAAGATTCAATTTTAAATGTTCAACAGGTTTTCAAGAAGAAATAAAACGCATGTAATTTAATGTTGTGGCCAAAAATTAAGATTTATTATAAAGATAAGGGTTTGCCGTTATGTTTCAAAAAAAGATTTCGGGCAAGTGGCCGCCGTGGCTGGCTCAAAAAATTCCAGCCGAGAGGCCCAATTTTCGTGCAGTAACTTATTGAGGATGTAACGGCGTCTCAACAATGGCCTATGGATTTTAATTACTCCAAAGGCGACAGTTTTGGTTATTAATGTACCTATTTAACCAAAAGTCAACATCATCGCCGAACAAAATTTTCTTGTAAATATCAGGATTGTTTTTGACCTATACACCACGATTTTCAAACGTTGTTCAGAAGAAAGTACTTATATATTCATTATAAAATGGCAAACTGAGTGACAGCTGTCAAAAAGACTAACTCCGAAAAAAGTGTGACCATATTGAAAACCACACGTCTAAAAAAACACCCTATATTTGATTGATTTTGTTACAGAAAGACAAATTTGTGTTAAAATCCGTTTGTTTTAAATAATTAAAACTTTTGGGAAGAAAGTTATTTAAGCATAACCTTTAGCGAGTTCAAGCGAACTCGGTTATAACTCGCTAATAGTTTTGTTTGAATAATTTGTTTGTCTACAAATTTCCAAATTGTGATACATAAAGCCAATCAGTTCTTTTTACAAAGAAATTTAAAAAAAATGCTCCTAAATCTTTGAAGTTAAAACTCTAATGTGATATTCGCCTTTCGAGAGGGAGCTCAGTTTTTGAGTAGTTTACACGAACCTTATTGACAACACGATCCTTCGATTTATATATTTCAGTGCTGACATCGTTCTTTTGTTTTATGCCGAATCCAAGGCATACTAGTTCCATACAAATACTCGAAGTTGCAACTCAAACCCTTTACGCCTTAAAGTAGCGTTCAAACCGAAGCGTCAAGACAATGTCACTAGTTTTTAGTCGTATCGGCTTAAAGTAGCGTTCAAACTGAAGCGACACGACAAAACGCAACTGCTGTGACAGTCATGGTTTCTACAGGACAGCCTAGTACACTTACACTGAAACTTTCATGTCGCTGTCGACTTTCAGTGAGAAAAAATTTCGGAATCTATAGTTTTTCACAATCAACATTTTTTTTTTAATTTTTATATACAATTTATCGAAATAGAAAAAAAATCATTTGAAAATCTTTTATTTGTTTTGTTTTATTTCACAACGATTTTTATTTTTTGCCGTTGCACAGCCGTTATCGTTTTTTTGTTTTGTCGCTTTGGTATATAAGCTTACATTAGAACATGTGTAAATAGAATTTGACTTTTATTTGCGTGTTGTCGTGTCGCTTCGGTCTGAACAGTACCTAAATCTACAGAGCGCAGTCGCGAAAGAACATTTGCTTTGCGTAGCCGCCACCGATTTTAACGGCGGAAATCCATTGCAGTACCAAGTCACTGCCAACCAAAACCTCTCCGCAGTCGCCTCCGCTTGAAACTATGTTCAAGAAGATCTTAAGCCAAAATGATATATTTTTTCCGTTGATTATTTATTGTGATAAAATAAAGTTGTAAAAAATAGTATTCAGCTACAGTTTGAAACGTGTCTTTGAACCAAAGATAATTAAAGAAATTAACATTGCACTTTTTAAGTCTTTATATCCCCTTAACTTGCTCTTCCTTCTCGTATTTATACTCTGCATTGAAAGTTGTAGCCGAACAAAATTCCTAAGCATTTTCTGATTTCCAGTTGCAGCTTTCAACTTAATTCGAATCAATGCTTCCCCATCAGCTTCCGCTACACTTTTGTATGCACTTCTTCAATTAGCGCTAATCAATTATTGTGCTCGTACAACGTAGTTTTTAACATTTTTATTAAAGCCCACACTGAGATAGGCCGTATCAAACCTCTGGCCTGCTAAACACGTTTCAAAATTTCCATTGTCAAGTTTTGCTTTCTATCGCCGACTCAGAGCCAACTTGTCTTCGACATAGAGATGTCAATGACAGCTTATGATTTCAATGGGTTTTTACAGCATCATTCATCACAATGTACAATGTGTGGAAAATGCCAGGCATTTATTGATTACAGATTTAATTATACCTTTACGGGCGATTTGAAAACCAGATCTCTGGAATATTTGTATGTTTGGGCGCCACTAATAAGTAGTAAATATTTGAAAAACTCAAATAGTACCAGTGCAACATTTATTTTTTCAACTAACAGGATATAAGCACTTACTTTGCGGTGTAGTTGATTGATTCCTCAAATTAAAATGCGCATCATAATTTTATAATAATGAAAAGTAAGGATGGATTCCAGTAATTTATGATCACAGGTTAATAAGGATATGAAAGCGGAATTATGTTAGCGGCAGCAATTCATTTTGCTATCAACTGGCTGCGAGTTGTTGCCACGCTCAGGGGAAATAAAGGGTTTTTTATTTTCCCTACGCTTTTATCAGAACGCGCAGTGTGGGTCGCCTTTTTGTCGCGCCACTGCCTTCACAGTGTACAAATTCAGGAAATCATACCGAGCGCTAAGTCCATTTAACATTCGGAATAATCGTCCATCTGACAAAGAATGGTTAGTTGTAATATCACGTATACTCTGAATGATAATTCTGCATGTTCCCGCCAAAAACAGTTCTGTTAAAATTTGTATCAGTCCATATTTTAAAATAGGCCCCGCTTATTGCGGTCCCTCTAGATTTGATTTGTCCAGACAAAGAAGCCGACTTAGCAGCGGGTTGTCGCCGACATTTGTTGCAGATTTCTTAGCATTGAGAAAAATTACGCTGTGCAACACTTGTTGACCTCAGATTCGTTTTATGGGTGCCTAGAACAGACATACCACCCCTAACCAGAACATTAAAATTAGTTCAAGGGGATTTTATTGCCCACGTTGGTAGTAAAGGTGTCTTCAGTTTAATCGATAAAAAGTTCAGCCTCCTTGATAATACCTCCGACAATGCAATGCGGCTGATAGCTTTTGCAGCTGCAAGAAACAGGCATCTGATGAAAATACTAGAAATCAATCGCTCGATTGACCCACAACAGATAGCAGAAGCCTACTCCACAAAGCTACCTCCATTACATAAAACCACCGAAGAAGAAATTGGTTACCGAAAGCATCCGAAAAGGAACCAATGTTAGAATGTGGAGTGTAGGGCCGAGACAGAAGCATAGGACATAGCTTACAAGGCAACACTGTCGCCTGCCGTTATCGATTCGATCAGTGTTGAAGCGACACCAGGAGAATCGTCTATTACAAGGGTCGAAGAGGCAGCTGAATAGACACCAATGTGTGGAGATCAAGTTGTACGGTAACAGAAATGAAGCCAGAAATTTCTATCAACGAGTCACACGGTCAATTGAAGCAAGGATTATTCAAGGACATAGCAGACACGCCTCTTTTAGCTAGTTTGAATCGTTTTATCGTAAATTATATGTGTGGGCGCCAGTCGTATGTTGAATTAATAGACAGGAAGTTAAGGCATCGAAAAAAGGGTGTTCCCCAGGGTGGGGTAATATTTCCGGCACGGATTAACCTCTACCTCTCTAAAATTCTTGCACTACCAGACGGCATTGAACTCAGGACCTTAAATGGATTGCATGTGCAATAAAATCAAATGTTATCTCACTGATTTTGCACGCTTCTTCAGTGCGAGGAATCCAAAACATGCGACTCCAAAAAATCCAAAACATGCGCCTCCAAAGAAAATGATGTCAAAATCCCAACCTATCCAAAATTCTGTTGGTCGCATTGGACAGCCTTTTTCATGGCTCTGTACATTCTAAAACCATCTGCTATAAGTTAAAAAGTAGAAACAAGATCCTCGCCAACAGTACATGGTGAGCTGACAAATAATCCTTGTTAACATCTTATAGGCTGTTTCCACTACGGTCGCGTCCACGTCCGCATCCAAAAATCAATGAACGCGCGTTAAGGCCCATACAAAAAGCATAGGCAGTTAGGTATGGGAAAAAGTCGCGTTCATATTGGACGCGTTTATCGATAAGTCGCGTTTACTATAAAATCGATTGTTTTTGCAATCGAAACCCATCCATACCTATCAATGGCAAAATCGCAAATTGCACATCCATATGAAAACAGCTGTCAATCAGTATAAATAAAAAAATCCAAAATGCAAAAAACAGGAGGTAAGTTAATATTATTGGTTTTGTTTATAATATTAATGTTTCCAATTATTTTAGAATTTAAAAAGGCGGAGTGGACAGCAGTAGCAACACTGCATCTGTTGGACCTCTGGGAGGAGAACATTGATTGCCTGAGGGGTGCCCGAAAAAACACCCACATACACAAAGAGATGGGCGAGAAGTTGGCAGTGACTGGCGCCGAAGTAAAAAACAAACTGGATAATTTAACGAAAAAATACAGGTAATTTTTTAAATATAAATTATATACCAATATTTTTTTGGAATTAAATCGATTGTGTTTATTGCAGAAAGGAGTAGGCGCTAGTTGGGCCACAAAAATATTAAAATTTTTCGCACCCCTAAAAAAAAAACATAAACACAAACAGCTGTTTGGACGCAAACGTGGACGCAAAACACAGTGGAAACACCATTACAAATTTATCGATAAATCATGGACGCGGACGTGGACGCGACCGTAGTGGAAACAGCCTATTACAAAGCGGTAGGTCGTTCTGTAGCGAACTATGCAGCACTAGTGTGGTCGGCGAACATGAGAATCAAGAATATTCAGAGCTGCCAAAAGGCCGTCTTGAGAACATCAACAGGGTGTCTTCTCATGTCCTTTACGGATCATAAGGAGACGATCCATCTAAGCATATCTGCTTGGGTGTCTTCGCAGTAGTTATCCCAACTACCATCTTATGGACAGAATTCCTCAGCCCGGCAGATCAGGTATGAACTTTAGATCTAAAAAAATAGGTCCAGAGATACAATAGAGAGCCTCTAGATCATCGTAACTATCAGGCAGGTTTAAAGGACATTCACTCTGATTAAGTCGTAGCGGCCGTGTCTAGCTACAGCGTGAATGTTGTGTTTGGGTTAACATCCCCTGGAGATTTCAGAGGTGAAGACGATACCTTGGCAGATGGGTGTGGTTCTGACGGCTGATATCTGATTGGTGCCGCCCCTCTATTCGTACTGGGGGCCAATTAATGGCAAGCTTCGGGACATTTGTCCCACTTGTCATTAGGGACCATGACGTGCTAAACCTGATTGGCCAAGTCTACCCCCAGGTGTCTTTGGACGCATCCACCCTTAGGTGTCTTTGGACGCATCCAGTTCATATGGCTCGCTTCCTTCACCTGGATGTCGAAGTATATCCCCCTAGAACGAAAAGGACGTATCATTTTCCATATTTTATTGTTGCAACAACAATAAAGGAGTTAAACGTCGGTGAAAAGCCCCGTATACTGGGATAGCTTCTTGTAGAGATGCAAATGGGAATCGGGTAACTGATCTGGAAAGAACCTTGCTTCTGAAACTCACACGCAATGGTGAGACGGTGAGTTTGAATGTCCCAGAATGACCCATAACGAAGTTAAGACGGTAATTACCCGACTTATGAAAAATTACGCCGTAGTAGCCCACGGAAATGCGGCGAAGTTCTATAAGACCGGTGCAGACTAGCGTATAAGGTACGTGCATCAGTTAGTTTGCATTATCTAACCTAAAGCCCAATTCACAAAAGGAGAGACAAGAACCTTTGCGCCAAATACCGCGGAATAAGACTCCTATCCAACCACGGCGTTAGAAAATAACTATCGAAACTTAGCACGACTAAATTTTTGGGACCAAGCAACAACGTTATTTAAATTGAAGATTAGATATAGCTCCCACAATATGTAATTCATACAATTTTTGTGTTTTTAGCTCTAGAAGCCACATATTACAGCCAATCTTAATGAAATTTAGCACACGTTTGCTTTTTGACCAAGGACGGGCGTAATGAAGAAATTTATTTATAGCTCCCACATATTTGTGGCCTAATAATGAAAATGCGAATATTTATCATCAAAAATGGTTTTTATTGTTTTTCAAAGTATTCTCCAGCATGATTTATACAAGCACTTTTTCCACTCCGATTGATACACCTCCAAAACATGGTTTTTGAACGCTTTAACCGCATTTTCTGGCGACGAAAATCGTTGACCACGCATTTTTTTTGATGTGCGGGAATAAAAAGAAGTCATTGGGTGCCAAGTTAGGGCTGTACGGCGGATGGCCTTTCAATTCCACGTTTTGGCCGGTCAAAAAGTCACTAATTTGAGCCGATGTGTGAGAGATCGCATTGTCATGGTGCACAATGATTCGTCTTCTCTTGTTTCTTTTTCGAATTTCTCCAAAGACTTTTGGCAAACAAATTGTGGTGTTCCACTCAAAATTGACCTCCTACGTAGCTCAAGCGGAATAGTCGCCACATGACCAGTTTTGCCGAAGAAACAGGCGGCATTTGCTTCGAAGTGCGTCTTCCACGAATAACTTTCGTTGGATTTGGCTCGTCTCGAAGACTCACACGGTCGATTGCTGTTTTGCTTCTAGCGCATACGCATAGATCCATGATTCGTCACCTGTGTCGATCTTATAAACGTCTTTTGAAGCTTTGCGATCGTATTTTTTAAAATTTCTTTGCTCCAATCGACACGAGCCTTTTTTTGAGCGATTGTCAAACTGTGCGGGATCCAACGAGAAAAACCCGTTTTTACGGCCAGGTTTTAATGCAATATCGAATGTATGCTGGTGGAAGAAATGTCCAAGGATGCCTCTATCTCAAGGTATGTCACATGACGATCTTGCATTATCAGTTCACGCACGGCATCAATGTTCTCTGGCACAACGGCCGTTTTTGGACGACCTTCGTCTTTGAGCGAGCTTCGACCACGATTGAATTCATTAAACCAGTTTTTCATTTATTAAACAAGTGCTTCATCGCCATACAAAGATTTAAGTTCATGGATGCACTCTTGTCGTGATAATCCACGTCGAAAGTTGTGTAAAATGATCGCACGAAAATTAAGTTAATTCCATTGCCAAATTGATTTTTTCAAGTCACTGTAAACATTACAAATGGTGGTCGTACGTCAAAACGTTCTGAGTACGTTTATGCTCAAAAATGTCAAAGTTTCCAATGGAAATGACAGAAGGCGCCAGGTAACACTTCGTGTTGCCTAGGCCAGAAATATATATATTCATCCGAATTTTATTTTTTTCATCTCTAGAAGCCACATATTACTACTAAGCTTGATGAAGTTTGACACAAGTTAGTTCCTCGTGCCAAGGGCGCTGTTGAAATAGGAGAAAATCTTATCGATTAAGATAAAGCACCCTAACACATGTTAAGCATATGTTTAAAATCTGGGTAAATTGTGTCTAAAAACATATTTTTAGTTGGCTTTTTGAACATCCAGGAGTGCAGGGTATAATATAGTCGACAACGCCCTACTTTAGCTTTGTTACTAATTTTAATTTACGTTTTTCAAATTCAATCAATCCACGTCCAGAATCACGCACGTATTGCCTTATTTGATTGGAAATGACGTAGGAGCCACATTATAAATCCCATCTTGCAGAAATTAAGCATTGGGTGTGATTTGCGCCATATAACCTACGCTGAGGAATCCGAAACATATCGGCCCCATGTTTTTCACAAAGCCGCCCCATCAGAAAGGCCCCTCTATATTATGACAAATATAATGAAAATCCATCTGTTTTGCAATTTCCTCTTGCATCCAGACAAGCATTTCTTTTAAGAATAAAGTTTCGTAAACATGACATGTAAACCGTATACAAGTTTCGGTCCAGCCAAGCTTAACTACATTTGGAAAAATCAGTTATAATACTCCAAATCCATGTAGTTAGTTCAAATCCATTTGTCGTTTTTGTTTTTCATGCCAAGACAAATTTCTCTTTGTACAGTACCAGGCTAAGGATTAATTGAATGAAACACAAAGGCATACTTTTAGGCCGTTGACGTATTTCCCTAAGCATGAAAGCAGAGGTGGGGTTAGAGAGTCACGAGTTCAAGAGCTTCCTTTTGACGTCATACTTTTTTATTTTGTGGCAAAAACAAAAGTGTCGTCTTGTTTTTACAGCCTAAATAAGCCCAATGATAAATGGCCGTAAACCACACACACACGCAAATCGAAAAATAAGGGTGACTGGCGGCAGACCTTCCGTCCGACCACCAGTTCGTCGGCTGTCAATAGAAGAGGGTGACATTTCAACACAAGAACGTCAAAGAAAATATGCAAAAAACAAAAAGCGGAAGGAAAATGCAAATGAAATTATAAAATAATGTGTACAATGAAATTAAAAAGATGCCATTGAAATTTTCTTTTTAACACTTTGCACGACCTTGACTTAGACCTGTTTCCCTTCATGTTCAACGAATGTGCAACAACGAAAACGGAAATGATTTAAAAAGCGTTAAACTTGAAAAAATCCTGTCTCAATAACACATCGCCCACTCACCACCACCAACAACAGCCTTGGTTTTGCTGTTAAAATCCTTCTAGTCGGGATATCCCCTTTGAACGGCAGTCAGCAGCATCCATTTACCGTTCATGGCCACTATAGAGGTTAAAATAGAGTGAGCGAGAGAGACAGAGTGAGAGCAAGGAAGATTTGTAGTAAGTACGAGTAGTGACAGAGACTCGTTCCGTAAAGCGAAAGCCGGCATTTACGTTGGTAATGACAATGAAATTTAGTAACCTTTTCGAGTTTTACATCTCTGGTATATCCTTGTACAGAAAACTGTTGCGAGATTGTCGGTTGGCTGACGTTAGCATGCGTCTCTGGTAAGAGAGAACTTTTTTGGAAGTGAGAAGACGAGAACGCACAGCCATTAGTTTTCTCATTATTAAAGAAAATACCAGAGAAATTTTATATTTCTCATTTATCACTCATTTGAATTTTATCTGTTACACTCATTTGAATTTTATCTGTTATCACTGTTGTTAACATCTCATTAACAGGAATGAATAAAATGTGCTGCAATTGTCTTCGAGACCTGTTTCTGTTAAAAAGTTGTAGCGCTGTTAACAACTAGAAATTGAATGTTAAGAGAAAGCATGGTTTTTTAATAGTCTATCCACCGATAGATGGCTCCATATATTTGCTTAATTGGTGCTTTGTTATTTAAAGGGCCAAATAAAATAACACTAAAAATTTCTTCTTTTTTTTAATGTGCCTAAAACGAGTAGGAAAGCTTAAAAATTGTAGTACTATTGGCAGTTGAAAATAAAATTTGTTAACACCAAAAAGCAAAATTTTGACTTATTTTGGCTGTCTATTTCACAATTTTTATTCGATTTTTATAAATTATGTTTTATACGAAAGATGCATTTCTTACCATTTAATATTTTGAATCCGATAAGAAGAAAACTAAGTTGAAAATTAGTTCTGATTATAAAATTATAATTTAATTTGATTATAAATTATAATAATTATAATATTAAAATATTTGTTACCCACACACAGAGAAAAGATATATGTTACTACAGTCAAACCTGGATAAGTGGAATCTTCAAGGGACCGAACTTTTCGTTCCATTTATAAGGGTGTTCCACTTATTGTAGTTTCCACCTATAGAGGTTTTTTTTCTTAACGTTCCACTTAAATGGGTTTTAACTTTTCTAATTTTTTTGGAAAAAATAAGTAATTTAAACGGAAAGTGTTCTATAAAAACAAAACAGAAACTTTATTTATAAAAAAAATCATGTTGAAATGGAACAAATTAAATAGAAATGCCATGAAAAATTCATATAAATTGAACGACAAACATGCATATTTAAAATTTACGTATAATTTGATTGGCATTCCACCTTTAACAGCATTAAGAATTTTAATTTTTGCATTCACATCAAGATTTACAACTTTTCTCTTCGACATCGTGTGGCTGTTCACTACAAAAACTCCAGAAGAACTGAAAACTCGAGCCACCGTGTTTACGAAAACAAAAAAGCTAACGGAAGTTTAACGATTTTTTTTGAGTTTGTATTTTTTTGTATTTGATACATTAGCAGACTTTCCGTAACAAAAACCTTGTTTTGATTTTTAGTTTCGAGTAGAGCTAAAGTAAAAACAAAACAAAAAAGTTCCACTTACAGAGGTACAAAAAGTCAAGAATTTCACTTACAGAGGTTAATATTTTTCATTTTTGAGTGAAATTTACAAAATTGTTCCACTTGCAAAGGTAAAAAACAGCGGAATTCCATTTACAGAGGTAAATTTAGAAAAAAACGATCCATTTATGTGGGTTTTCTATTCCACTTAAAGAGTTTTTTTGTATCCCAGGGGGTGGGACCAGAAAAAATGTTTCACTTATGGAGTTATTCCACTTAACTGCGTTCCACTTATCCAAGTTTAACTGTATATGGTAACTGCAACAATAGTATCTCTGCAATAAAAGTATTCTTTCTGCAATAAAAGTATAATCGTCGCAACAATAGTATTGTTGCCTAATTTAAAAATGAAAATATGGTTGTAGCACCAATATAAATATGGTTGGTGCGACAAAAATACTTTTGTTACGAATCTAATGCAATAATAATACTTTTTATATGTAAATAAAATTTTTTCAAAACAAACTTCTTTGGATTACGAGTGTTGCTATATATATTTCTGGCTAAGGCAACACTAAGTGTTGCCTGGCTCCATCTGACATTTCTATTGCAAAGTTTAACATTTTTTAGCATAAACGTTATCAGAAAATTTTGACGTACGACCATCATTTGTGTTGTTTACAGTAACTTGAAAAAATCAATTTGGCAAAAAAATGGAATTAACTCGTGAACGTTTTCGTGCGATAATTTTTTACAACTTAAGACGTGGATTATCACGACAAGAGTGCATCGATGAACTTAAATCTTTGTATGGCGATGAAGCAGAATCCTATAGCACTGTGAAAAACTGGTTTAATGAATTCAATCGTGACCGACGCTCGCTCAAAGACGAATGTCGTCCAAGAACGGTCGTTGTGTCAGAGAACATTGATGCGTGAACTGATATGAAAAATCGTCATATGACATACCATGAGATAGAGGCATCCTTGGGCATTTCTTTCACCAGTAGACATTCGATATTGCATTCACACCTGGCCGTAAAAAAGCTTTGTTCTCGTTGGATTCCGCACAATTTGACAATCGCTCAAAAAAGGCTCGTGTCAATTGGTGCAGAGAAATTTTAAAAAAATACGATCTCGGTGCTTCAAAAGACGTTTATAAGATGGCCACAGGTGACGAATCATGGATCTATGCGTATGAGCCCGAAATAAAACAGCAATCGACCGTGTTGGTCTTCGAAGATGAGCCAAATCCAACGAAAGTTTACCGTTGAAGAAGCACTTCTAAGCAAATGGTCGCCTGTTTCTTCGGCAAAACTGTTCATGTGACGACTGTTCCGCTTGAACAACGTAGGACGGTCAGAGTAACACATTACAATTTGTTTGCCTAAAGTCTTCGGAGAAATTCGAAAAACGAATAAGAGAAGACGAATCATTGTGCACCATGACAATGCGAGCTCTCACAAATCGGCTTAAACTAGCGCCTTTTTGACCGGCTAAAACGTCAAATTGATGGGTCATCCGCCGTACAGCCCTGACTTGGCTCCCAATATCAAGAAAAAATGCGTGGTTAACGATTTTCGTCGCCAGAAGATGCTGTTGAAGCGTTCAAAAACCATATTTTGGAGGTGTCTCAATCGGAATGGAAAAAGTGCTTCGACAATTGGTTTGAGCGCATGCAAAAGTGTATAAATCATGCTGGAGAATACTTTGAAAAACAATAAAATCATTTTTGATGATAAATATTAGCCTTTTCATTTTTAGGCCAGAAAAACATATATAGCAGCCCTCAAAACTATATTTTTTTTTATTCTTCTACATCCTTTAGATTTTGGTTAGTATACACCTTTTTTTTGCTCACTGCAGTGTTTCTTTAAATTAGTAATATAAAATTTCTCTGATTTTTTTTATAAAATTTATAACTGTTAATAAAATTTAGCAACTATTAAAATAAAATAATTTATTCAATTAAAAGAATACTATCCCACCTTCCTCCATTTTTTCAAAGAAAAACTTACTTTTGAGTGCCATCATAAAAACCTGAAATTTTTTAAAACTATAATTCTTATCGTGTTATTTTTTTTTCAAACTAATGTTGAAATTGTATATTTTTCAAAACTACTTACATCAAATAGGTACGACAATAATAATTTTTTTTGCAACCTACTGAAACGCATGAAAATCTGGGGCAGTTACTGCAGAGTTTCGTAAGATATTTTAGAAAAACAAAATAATATTAAAATTTATTCATTAACCAAATTTCTAAAAAAAAACTGAATTATTACATTTTTGATATTTACCAATAACTTTCGTTACAATACCAATAACTTTCGATACATGCGAGCAATAACTTTCGTTACATGCGAATACCCATTGTTGAATAAGCGCGATATGCTAGATTTAATATGCCTAAGAAGTCCCCTCACTTGTTGAACTAACAAATTAACTCGAGTGTAACTTTGCACAATAAACCCCTTGCAATAGAAAATAAAAACACAAAAGCAGCAAAATCTAACGACTTTGTTAGTAGGTCAGTGAGTGAGTAAACATTTCGGGTGCCTACATTCAACTCGCAAAGAAAAAAAACAAAACAAAAATGCACCCACCACTCGCAAGTTTCGTTGTTATGACTCTCTGTTGAATTTTTAATTGCAATTTCAACACTGAGCAAAGTGCACATACATCCCTACTTACACACCATACAATAGTTGTGATACATTTTTTTTTGGGTATGCACCCTCTCTATACTCACCCACTTGGGGCGTAAAGAGAGCATCGCATCACATCTCTTTACATCATTCGTATTCACAACGAGTGCAAATGCAATTTCTGTGGTGCCACACCAACCCAAAACCCTCTGGCGACAGACAGACAATCAAGACGGTAGAGCTAGCGCATCACATACCAGTGAGTATGTTTGTACATACAGTTAATCAAAAAAGTTAACGTACACCAACGATTTATTAAAAACAATGCATCGAAATCAGTTTTTATGAAATACTAAAGTGATAAAGTTTATATATTACTTGATATATTTACTAAGGTAAAAAGGGTGTTTTTTCAGCGTGTGGTTTTGAAGAAGAAATAAAACACACATAATTTGATGTTATGGCCAAGAATTTAGCTTTGTTAGAAAGATAAGGATTTCACATTATGTTTAAAAAATTACTATGGACAAGTGGCCGCCGCGGCTGGCTGAATAAATTCCAGCCGAGAGGCCTGCTTTTCGACAATTTGTTTTAGGATTTGTGACCGTATGTAGGGTTGCCAGATGCCAAATGCAAGAAATCGGGACATCCAATAGTAAAAGTCGGGATTTCTCGGGATTTCTCAAAAAGGAAAAAGGGTTTTATTAAAAAAAAAACAGTTTCATACTGACGTACATGTTTATAAAAATAACATACAAACAATAAAACGTAACAAAGTGATTTATATACACACTGTAAACTTAAACTAATTTTGACATAAATACTTCGAATTATTTTTCACAGCGTTGACTAGTATTACTCCCTCGTCAGTTGTCGAAAATGGCTGGAATTCCTGACAATTCATATCAATGTTCAATCTTATGATTAATTCAGCCTTTATGAGATCAAAAGACATTCTATTTCTGTCTTTGGTATATAAATTATTTAAAATACTAAATACTTTTTCGCAACGAGCATTTCTTATGGGTATGGAAAATATGAAAGAGATCAATTTAAATAAATTCAAGTGGTTTTCTTTACCACATTTAGCAAAAAAATATGACCATATTTTAGCATTTGGTATGTCTTTGGTATGTCTTGAAAAGTCGGGATTTTCCCCTACATTATTTCAATTCTCGGGACAATCATAGAAAGTCGGGATAATCCCGACGAATCCCGAGCGTCTGGCAACCCTAACCGTATGTCAGCAAAATCGTATCGGGCTTATCTGCGTATACATTCGACATCACATTACCCACAAAAAATAGTTCAGCGGTGTTAAATCGCACGATCATAGAGGCCCAAGACTCGAGATAATGCGCTCCCAAAAAGTTTTCTTCAATAAATTGATTGTTTCGTTGGCTGTATGGCATGTAGCGCCGTCTTGTTGGAACCAAAGGTCGCCCACATCAACATCCTCCAATTCAGGCATGAAAAAGTCATTAACCATGACTTTATAGAGGTCCCCATTATGGCCGGCTTCATGTTTGAAGGAATATGGACCAATTATTCCTTCTGTCCATAGAGCAGAAAAAACAGTGCATTTTTGAGGATGTAATGACATCTCAACAATGGCTTGTGGATTTTCATTACTCCAAATGCGACAATTTTGGTTATTAATGTACCCATTCAACCAAAAGTGGGCTGCATCGCTAAACATAACGTTCTTGTAAAAATCAGAATCGGTAACCATCTCGTTTTGGGGCCAATCACCACGATTTGCAAATGTTGTTCCGGAGTAAGTCCTGTTCCGGAGTAAATCAAGTGGCATCTGTCAAAAAGACCAACTCCGTAAAAAGTGTGGCCAAATTTAAAACCATACGTTTAAAAAAAATAACTTTACTAACATTTTTTTGTAAAAAAAATTGACTTATAATCTATTAACAGTTACAGGAAAACATCGAAATGTCGTAAAATTACGCCAAAAAAGTTTACGTACATCAAATGAGAATAAAATAAAAACGTAATTTTAAGGAAAATTATACTTTGACGACGGGTTTTACTTTTTACCAATCTTTAAGAACAATTTTCACGCACGGCTTAAACTGTACAATTATAAATAATTCTTAAACGATTCTTTAGAATTCATATTATCTTTACGAATACATAAAATTATTAATATAATTAATCGGTCTAGGGTCTGGAAATTGCAGGGGGTTTATGTAATTCTTGGAAATTGCAAAAACCAATTCCTTAACCAAATAACTTTTCGTTCTAAACACAATTGCCCAACACTGTGCTTAAAATTATTCTGCAAAATTTTAGGTTACACATGTTTATTTAGTGTACCTTCGATAAACTCAAGCTTTTAAGATCCAGAAGTCTCTATACATCTCTTAAACCTACTGTTATCTCCCATCTTTGTTGTATGTTGGAATCTTGGTTTCTTCTGTATTTCCTATTTCGGTTCTTAATTTGCTCCGTCTCACAGTGCTTCGTTCCCATACTAGCATTGGACAAAACTAGTTGGAGTTTTCAGATTTCAATGAATCTTCATTTCAATGAATTATGATACGCTGATTTCAAAAATGTTATCGGTTGTTATGTTTTTTGTAAAATACAATTTTTTTATTGGTTTTTACTAAATCAAAATAAACTTAGGCTCTTCTTAAAATTTAAAATAGAAAAATCGACAAAGATTACGTGTTTTTCCAAGCTGATTTATTGTGCAAACAAATTTCACCGAATTTGTTGATGGTTTTTGCTTATTGGAATTAAAAATTGAGAATTTTTCGACAGCTTTAAGAAATGGTAAATCAAAATGAATCTGAAAAATAGGTGAAGACTTTGTTTTTTCTAATAGACGAAATTCAAACCTAATTTATTGTGCAAACAAATTTCACTGAATTTTTTGATGTTTTTTGCGTTTTGGAACTAAAAACTGAGAATTTTTCAAATAAAAAATTCATCATCGACATCTTTTAGATACGGAAAATCACAAAGAATCAGACAAAATCGGCAAAGATTTTACTTGTTCCAATAGACAAAAGCCCAAACTAAATATTTGTGCAAAAAAATGTCACCGAATTTTATGATGTTTTTTAATTTACCATCAATTATTAAAAAATGTTCACATATAAGTCCAAAAATATTGAAAAATTAATAAAAAATAATATTTATAAAATTAAAAAATAAAGAAAAAGTAAATTTGTACCACTCCTTATCCATTCATAAATTATAAGCCATTCAATTCCGTCAAAAAATGCGCCTTTGACAAAAATTTTCGTTCATCTACTCAGGAACCAAACTACAATAGTAATTAATTCTAAATACAAATCGCTTACTTTAACTGGCTCGGGAGCCCAAAAAACTATTTCTATAAAAGAAAAATATTTGCGGATTTTTCTTAGTTGGACCGATGATGCAAACTAATTTAAATTCGAAGCAATTCAGTTTTCTGATTTTTGTCAATGAAAAGGAGCAATTTGCTTCTGGTCCAAAAATTTTATGTTTTGACTCGTCAATAAATACAGCGTTATCTTAAAATTATTCGGGCTTGTCCAAATCAGATATTTTCTTTTTATTAGCAATGGATATGATTGGCTTATTTAGAGGTAATCAGACAATATAACCAGATCAGTAGAGTCTATTTCGTATACGAGTAGTTAATGAGAGCCTGCTTTTGTTTGAGCTTTGTACAAATCCCATCTACATCTAAAAAACCAATATTTAGAAGACAGCTCGAATTGTGTGGAGAATTTGGCGTCCCTCTCGCTATGAACGTTGTCCCTGACGGCCGTATCGATTTTTTTGATAGATTTTGCATAATTTGAAGATCCCCTTGCGCAAATCTATTAAAATTGCACTGCCTTGGCCCAAATATGAGCCATAAATTGTTTCTAAATACAGATTTATACCTTATACATCAATGCAATTGTGCGACTACAGTCGATATTGCAAAAACAATAAGTTAGGGACCCTAAAAAAAGTGTACGTAAACTTTTCTGGTCTCCTTTTCTGAAGATTACTGCAAATATCTTCCATTTCACGAAAATAAAAGATGAGAATATGACAACAAACTAGGGTGTTAGGGCAATGGAGGTAAAAACGCAATTTAAATTAAGAAAAAGACAAAACTTTTATGTGCAAAGTAGAAATGAGGGTTAACGTACGTAAACTTTTTTGGTTCACTGTATAAGTACATAGACGCACACTATGTTGTTCAAAATGTTGTTAACATCTGTGACTACAATTTTTTTGTCGTGATTTTTTGGTTTATTTTTTGATGAACGTGTTAAAGCTACGATTTTGAGTAAACTTGAAATTTTATGGAAGATATTGTCAAAATAAAAGTACAATTTAACAGATGACATTTCCGCTCTGTTTGTGACATTGTTTGCATTTCAGCTGTTTTAGTGCAAGTTAAAACACAGAAAACTGTTTCATTGCTGCAACCGAATTTGTGTAGTCCTATGTACTATTTAATTTTTCAATACAATCGGTTATGGCAACATTTAAACCCAGTTGGAATAAAAATGCTTACGAGTATTAATGGATTTTACTTTAATAATTTCTATGCATTAAAAAACACAAAAACATGAATACCTTTCATACTTAGGCCAATTTGAGTGAACTGGATTGTACCAAAACGGCCTTGGTTGTTAAAAACATTAACTTGTAATGTAATGAATATTAGTCCCATGTCACACAAAGCAATTTTACTTGCAGCAATTTTTTTGATTCCCTTTTGAACTTGCCTCTTGTGTTTTTACACAAGGAAATTCAGTTTTGACAATTTTGGTTTTCACTGACATTCTGTAAGTAATTCGTTCTGAATTTTGTGTAAGAAAATACATAAATTATCTGCATCACTCTACGAAGAGCACACAAGGAATTGTCATTAAGAGCATGTTTTCCTCTTTCCATTCTCCTTACCACTCTCTCCTACAAACTAAGAATTGCTGCAATTAAAATTGCCTAGTGTGCATCGGGACTAATGACTTTTGTCCACGGTACGGGAGCTTTGCTAAAGAAAAATATATAATTGAGCGTTTACACTTCTTAAAGGAATTCGCGCAATTGACTCCTTGTATTACTTAGTAGGGACATGAATAGATACTGTTACACACGTTTTATGCTGTAAAATAAAAATTACCGAATGTTTTTTGACCAAATATTTTTTAATATATTTATTGATGTATATTGTATCCAAAAAGAATCTACTTATTCGAAATGTAAGCCTTTTGCCTTTACACACGGTCTAAGTCGCACTGGCCAATCGTCAATAGCTACACGAACCTCGTCTATTGGGCAGTTAGCCACAGCTCGAACCAAACCAGTCCTAAGAGATCCAATGTTGGGGTATCTTTTGTGACAAACCTTGTCCTCTAAAACCGTCCCCAATTTGTAATCCAATGAGTTCAAATCAGGACTGCCTGAGGGCCATTCTTCAGAGGAAATGAACGCTGGCAAATTGTTTCGAAGCCAGGCCTGGAACGTTTTAGCCTTATCCTGCTGAAAAGTTATTGGCTGGTTTTGGAACAGGAAATTGTTAAGAGGCTTCAAACCAGCTTCCAAAACGGTTTCTTGGTAATCTTTGGCCGATGTTTTGACTCCTTGTTCGCAGAAAAGCAGGTCAGTGACCCCATCGTAAGAGACACCCCCCCAAACTATGACTGAAGCTGGGTGCTGACCCTCTTCCACCCTTGGGATCAGTTCAGATGCTTCCTTAGATGACCGCGCATGCACTCTATCATTTTGCTTGTTAAATTTTTCCTGAACGGTAAAAATTTTTTCATCGATGAACAAAATTTTTCTGTGCAAGTTATCAGCTTGCTTTAATATCGCTTTTTTTCATTTCACACTTGAAAAGCGCTATTACAGCGATATGGTTCTCATTATCTGACCACCCCCTGATGAAAGTTAAAACAATTTTAAAGTCCCGTTACAGACTAACGCTATTGAGGTTAGCTTTTAAAACCCATATGACCTTAACGGGGTATGTTCAGTTCTACTATTGAAATGTACGTTGTAACAGTATTTAGTCCCTACTAAGTATAACAAACCGTGTTGATTTGGCAGAATTGCATTTTCGGGCAGGGTCGTAGTTGGGCATATTTTCATAAATAAGCCAAGGAATTCGCTGGTGAAATTTGCCCAGTCGAGAAAGAATCACCCTACATATTTATTTTTTTAATACTTGAGATCAGATATAGTGATTTATCACTTATGAACTTCACTGTATTGTGCAATGTCACCATTCTTAAAAGACCATAAATACAAAAAACTTTTGAATAACAATCATGTGGTTCTTTTGTTTTTGTTGGTTTTCTGAAATAAAAAATACACAGGCTACTAGGCTGTTTTAAATTGGGTTCTCTTTCTCCTCGGGTTCTAAGGCCTTTTTCAGAAATCTATTCACCATAAAGAACAAAATATTTGTTCTAGACATGGACGAACATCAACTGAAACAGCACATGTTATCTCTCTGGCTCAGTCCTGCCACCACCAGATGAATTCAAAAAAGCAAAACGAACTATCTCATCTCATTGTTTTCATCACTAGTGATGAAGTGATGGAATGAAAGTGGAGTGTGGTGGTAGTGAGGAGGGGTGCTGCTGGCAATCGAGCTGACAGTGGTGAATTTGCTTTTTTTGTTCCCCATAGAACTGTTGATTGACTGTGCGTGCACTGTGTACAATACAAAGTACAAAATGGACAGGGACGGATTGTACATTTGGGAGTGAAGAAAATTACCTGCATACCAAACGAATTGTGTTACTTCTCAATTAAACTAATCCTTTGAACATGGTTTCAGGTTTTTGTTCCTTTCAAGAATCTAGAATCTGTTAAAATATTTCCCCAGGGCACGCCCAGCACCGAATTTTGAGGAATATTACTACATATAAAATAAAAATTAATGTGATCTCATCACTTGAGAACTTCTGGACCGATTTGGTTAATTTCTTTTTTTTGTATTCGTAATTTTCAGGATATTGTTTGTATGCAATAAAAATTTTAATTTTTGAAGAGAAATCGGAGTGAAAACTCAGAAAAGCATTAATTTTTAACAAACGGCAAAAAACTTCACTGCTCATTTTACTAGACTTTTAACCAAAAAACGTAATAAGATCATTTTTTAAATATTTTTGACTCCGCGGAAATTTTGCGAAGGGCACAAAATACAGTTTTCTTTAGATTTGTTAATGAACTATAGATTATAAACGCATTTTTGTAACTTTAAACAAGCTTATCGTGGCAGGTAACAAACCTGATCTTAATAGCTTGTGGAGTAATTCACTCTTTCAAAAAAAAAATCCAAGTTGCGAAAAATATTCGGGAAAGTCTAAGTTTGGAAATTTTATATATGATTTTTTATGGAAATAAAATTGATACTTTCAGTTTAAGAAAGAACTAAGTTTAAGAAAGAACTAAGTTTAAGAAAGAACTAAGTTTAAAGGATATACTTATATATAAAGACCGGAGTTTATAATTATAATTCCCTTAATTCTCACCGAACTGTTTTATGAGGTTAGTGAAAAAATTTCCCTTACAAACTTTTCATAATACTCGTAACAGCACAAAATATTGCCAAAAAAAATTGTTTAAACGCGATATTTTATTCACCAAAACAAACATTTATCGATTTATTCGTCAGGCGTTGAAACAACCCGTAAGCTTAATGAGCTATACTCTGACATATCACATTTGTTCAACATACTGCGTAAAAACTCAAAAATGTGAACATTATATAAGTATAATATACAAAATAGATTTTTTTTACACTAAGTTTGAAAATTAACGTCACTTAAATGACCCCCGCTTTTAGCTTCGCAATGATGGGCTCGTTTTAGAGCATTTTCCATAACATCTTTCAAAATTTGTGGCTGTAGCGTTCGAATTTCTGCAACAATGTTGGCCTTGAGTTGAAAGATTATTTCGGGCTTGTTTAAATTTACTCGCTCCTACAAATAATCCCAAAGAAAATAGTCGGGTGCTGACAAATATGGCTATCGCGCTGGCTAAATAATTTGCAATTTTCTGGAAATTATTCGCTATCTAAAAATTGTGTGTGGGGCAGTGTGGGCATTGGCTCCATCCTGCTGAAACCACAGCTCAGGTCTAATTCCAAGAGCAGGACGTAAAAAATGTTCTATCATAAACCGCTCTCCATTTACGGTGACAGCATTTCCATCTTCATTCTCGAAGAAGTAAGGCCCAATGATATTTGCAGATGTGATCCCACACCATACTCTACACCTAATGGGGTGCAATTGGCGTTGATGAACAGCTCTTGGATTTTAGAACCCCAGAACCTACAGTTCTGCTTATTAACAAAGCCATTCAAATAAAAATGAGCTTCATCGCTCATTCTTTTGCGTTATAATAATGGATCGCTGATTTCAATAAAAAAATTCTATTATTCTGGTTTTTTGTTCAGTTGTGAATCTCTCCATTATTTATTCTCCAAGTGTTATTTCTAAAAAAAAAAATAAAAAAAACCCATGGTAACTTTTGGCATACCCTGTACATCAAGAGCACTTTAAATAAGGAGGATCATATTATAGGATGCTTGTACATAGGTATTCATGCGAAACTTCTGTCGCTTCTTGAGCGGAGGACGTAAAGTGTTCAATGCCTCATTATGATTTAGGAAATTAAAAGAGCTATAATAAAATGTGCTAAAATTAATAGAGTAATACCTAAAATTGTCCAATTGCACCACGTTTATATGATTGCTAGTTGTCGTCTACCTATTTTTTCTCTTTAAAATAGCAAGTACGATTCTGAAAACGTTGACTTAATCCCAAGGCTGTGAAGACGGAGTTTCAAAATTTTGCTAACTAACCGAAAGATTTTGTAGTCTCTGAGCATTGGCAAAGAAAGGGCTCTATCGTTTTGATATCCTACTCTCACATGTTTGACCACACTCTTTCAATGCGGAAACGATATACCTTGAGTGGCCGATAAGAAAGCATAATGTCGCGCTTAGTTCAGTCTTACGACAGCTAGCTGTACAGTTTTGGGAGCGTCCAAAACCTAATATTTATTTTAATTCTTATTTGTTGAAAATGATTGACATTATCTATGTCCCATGCCTGTTTAGCTGATTCTCTCCCTGGAAGCTCGTCAGTTTTTTGTTGCCTTCAATGATAAAATGACCAGGCACCCATTTCATTTCTAGGGTTCCACTTTGATCTAATTTTCATTCAGTTTTGAAGAAAGAATTCGTTTAAGTGGTGCGCGGCCAGTTAACGTTTCCTGGATGTTTTGATGGCGGGATGTCCGGTCCTCCGTGATATATACCATGACCAATATGTGTTAGATTTCCGATTACTAGAAGAAGATATGCAGATTGCCCATACTGACTTCCCGTCCTCAGGTCCCCTCCTATTTGTTTACCCTATTTCACAATGTGGTACAGGGTATTATGACTAAGTGCTGATGTTTGCAGCACCTCTAAGGAAAGGTGCTGCAATCGGAATACATACTTAACATATGGTCTATATGTTAAGTATGTATTCCGATCGATTTAGAAATCTAATTGTTTCCCTTAGGCGATGTTGGACCGTCAGTTAATTTGTCTTTGTAATCAAATTGCAGGTCGCAGACATTAACCGATTTTGATGAAATTTGGTATATTTATCAAGCTTGGGTCAATGACGAACCCTTTTTGTCATTGGTCCACATCGGTCGATATTTTGATATTATACATAGGGTTTTACCGATTTCACAACCACTTGCTCTAAAATATTTCCCGTTTTTTTCACCTGCAGCTGTAGAAACCACATTACATCCGGTTATATTGGTCGTTTCACGTTCTAAGGCCCCACATACATAGATCCTATTGATCTCCTGCACATTATCCAGCATATTTGAGCATTGTTCAATCTATTCTGTATGTGACATTTCCGTAATCACCTGTGCCATCGATTGAATCACCTGTTCTATTGTAATTAACTCGTATTTTCTGAAGCGAGCAGGTAGCATAACTTTAACCTCTCTGTCTTGCGAAAGGTGATGAAAAAGTCAGTTAGGAAGACATTTGTTGAATCAGTTGGAGGAAACATCTTGATAGGGCCCCTTATATCAACATTACCTAGGGCCTGGTGATGACTCCAGCCGACCTGCTACTCATCGTTCGGTTTCTGTCACTTCTATTTTCTTATAGGGGGTTTTTGCCGTACTTTCGTTTGTTGTTGTCATTGAGTTTGTTTTTGTTTCGAGTGTGTTTGCAAGACTGTGTTCAAGTGTGTTTGGCTGTGTGTGTGTGGTGAGTGTGTTGAATTTCTAAGAGTTGTGCAAACCATTGCCTCAGTTTAGACGGAATTGTTGAGGTGTTCGCACGCGTTAATCGGTTGACTAGTGACGAAGACAACAACAACGAACGGCGCGATAAGAGTCAGAGTTCTGTGTGCTGGCCCAACAGAATTCTAGAGTGTTTACATTAAAAGTTGTTGGTGATAGACCGACCACATATGCAAACAACAACACCAGTGAGAAGAAATAAATTGGTAATGGTGTGTAGTGCAGTGGAGTGATATTTAACAAGAAAGTGAATTTCATATAACAAAACAAACAAAAAGTTGCATGCAGCGGTGGGTGAATTGAAATCGGGTTCGATTTGTATGTAAAAGGGGGTGGCTTTTCCGGATGACAACAACAACACTCACATACATACATACAAAAATACGTAGTGTAACAAACAAAAATGCATATACGCCCCATTTTTCTCTTTATAAAATTAAAAAATTAAACAAATTTAACCAAGCGGAAAAATTACCCGAGAGAATTGATAAAGAATGGAGTGTTTATATTAATCAAGAATCATTTGTGATTGTTTCGATTTGTTTATATTACGGATCAAAAATAACCACATCAACAACAACAAACAAACTGCAACAGAGGCAACAATCAATAAATAAAGCATGAGACGAACGAAGAAGAAAACTTAAAAAAAGTTTACCCTAAGATTAGCTGAGCTGGTAGTAGCGCAGGGCTGTAGCTGGGTGGCGAGCATCCATCAGAAAATAAACAAACTCAATTTGCTTGGGTGTAAATGAATCAGCAACGCAGATCTTCTAAAGAGGACTTGTGTGCAGGGCTGCCAGGTTTTTTGTTGTCATTCATCTCCCAACTTCATTCTAGGAATAGTTTCAATGTGTAGGTACATTAGTAATTAGGGATCGGAATTATATTTAATAAAAAACTCTTTTTAAGCGCATTTTATGCATTATAAAATCAAAAAAATATCATTTAAAAATTTTAAAATATGCAGTAAGAAATCAAATATAAATCAACAAAAATGCACTAAAAATAAAAAAGAACAAAAATTATTTTTTCGAGATCAATTACTAATTCAAAACAGTAATAAAAATAGTACAAGATATTAAATAAATATTACTTCAGTCTCGTTGATTAATTAATGATCAAACGCACGATTGAAAAAACTTAACTGTTAATATATAAAATAAAAATATTACTATATTTTTTTTAAATATTTTTGTTTTTTAATTTATTAAGGTAGTACGTAATATATTTGATCTCAAAAAATGTTACACGCTGTAAACGAAAATACCGAACTGAAAGAATTACTGGCTAATTTTTAAAGAAAACAAGCTAGTCTTACCGTCTTAGTTTGTAAAACGCGGTGAGTGATTAAAACGCAAACAGTTACTCACAAAGAAAAATGGTATTTTGTAAATGCATACATCTAAAAACATTCACTGAAAGTTGCCAAATATTTTAAAATGGACGAGTTGCCCATTTGACCAAATACAGTTAACTAAAAAGTAGTGTTTTTATATCAACATGTGCTATAATTATGTAAGAATTATTATTCATTGAATAGGAATTGAATTTTCCGTTAGCCCTTTTTTTAAAATCATTAAGGCTGAATACAGTCTGTAAAAAGAACCTCAAAATCACCAGCTTCAACGGAGTTCTGTTCCTGTTGCCCGGAGCAGCAAGACTTATAATTAATAAACATCTGTTATTTGTCCATTTTTCGTCAAACGCAGGAATTAGACAGTCCTTGTGACATAAATATCTCTGACAAGCGTTACAAAATACCGATAAAAAACGTAACTTAAACGCAAATAGTCATTGAACAGCTGTTGCGTTTTACACAATATCAAAAACAACTATTTTTGGTGAATGGGCTCACTACGTTTTACAAAATGAGACGTAACTTTTTTCCCTATTTTTTCACCAAACTAATCGAGAACATCAGCAAGTAGCATCATCTTCTGGAATACAAAATTGTTGTTGTTGCCTGTAAAGCCATTAATTTTAATTTGTGACATCGTTCAATATTTTTATATCACGCCGCTTTGGATAAAACATCTCTTGTTCTTAAAATGACTCCCAGAAATCTATAATTTGAATATGTAGACGCGATATAAGATGAGCTTTAAATTATCTTTTAATGATTTAATGAATCTTAAATCGCGTCTACATATTTAAATTATAGATTATTGGGAGTCATTTCAGGATAAAGAGATGTTTTATCCAAAGCTTATTATTATTGTTGTTTAGATTTTTGGACGGGGCTTTATGTTTTTATTATTAACGTTTTTTAAGTGGAATAAAAAATGCATTTCTGAAAAGTTTGCATCAAATATAGGGGTTTGAGCCAAATATGCATTAAAACTTATTATTTCACCATACTTACGCAGAATATGAATTTCTCACCAAAATATGCTAAAATGCATTTTCGGTAAAGTATACAAAAACATCAATTGCATTTAATTGCACAAATGATTGATCCGCAGAGATATCAACTCAAAGTTACTTTTGGACAGATGACAACAAATATGTATTTGCATAGTGTTCCGATGCCTATTCGAAATGCTGTGACGTCTGCTTGCTTTTTACATAATTGAGTGGACTTATTTATTTCGTTGCTGGTGAAATATTAAGGACTTATTACTTTTCTAATAGAAAATAAAAAAAAATCTCATTTTAGTTGGGTCCGTGGGTGGCATGACATAAAAAAGGAATTATTATCCGCACTCAATTACTTGGGTTGCAACGAATATTCGCATTCTTATATGCGAATTATTTGCATCATGTTAAACATTCGCATTAGCAAAAAACAAGTTTTGGAATATTTGCATTCGCAAGAAGTATTTCATTTAAATATATACATAGTTACCTCAGAACTAAATTTATTGAATATTATTTTTCAAAAAAAAAAAATTCTTAAACATTGTGTTAAAAACCTTTTTATATGAAAATGTGTCCTGTAAACTGCAAAAATTTGAATTTTTTTCAATTTTCCAGGAAAATGATATTAACTTCTATTATGTCATAACTTATTCGCTTCTGCATACGAATTTCTAAAAACCACATTTGGAATATTTGCTTTAGCATTCGCAAAAAATAAATATATTTCAATATTCGGTTGCAAAACAGGATTTCCGGTTGCAATCACCAAACGTTAATTAATAATCGTAATGGATATTCGGTTCGAAATACAACAAGATTATAAATATTATCATCGTACTCACAACTTACTGATCGGTCAGACCAATGAAACGCGAAAAGGTATTTAGTTGACACAACTGGTGAACCTAGCAACTAATAGCTTTGCAAACATTTTGTTGTTGTAACCTATTATTAGTAATGATAACTAAAACGTCATCATAACCAAAAAATGGTAGTTTACGGTCTTCTTTAAAAAAATAAAATAATTCGACTATTACTGACTCTAAGCCAATAAATTAACCACGTTTTTCTCAGTAAAATGCATCCATCATCTTTTCCACTATCTCCTCGTCATGAGTGCTTTACTCGTAGACTAAAATTTTAATTTTTTTTCGTTGAACAAGTGTGGTATGTGGAATTTAAGACCCGAAAATTCTCTAAAGTTCAGAGAATTGGTATGTTGCACCGATACTACAGTTCCAATAACTGTAAAATACAGAGCACCAACTTATATTCAGTTGTACTGATGGAATACTCGAGGTGTATGTAATCCCATTCATTCGGTTGGCAAAAAATAAGGTTGTGGCAACGAATTTGTTCTCTGCGTGAAGTAGAATTAAAGCTTTAGGGAATCAAGTAATAAGAAATAGTAAAAAAAAATACTTAAAAATTAGTGCACATCAATTCATAGGGGAAATGACATCAACATCAGCACTATTCCCTAAAGATGAGTCCGTTACTTAGAATGATATGTTGCAACATTCTACAAATAGCGTCTGCAAAAATACACAGATTGCACTTAAAACTCTTCAGGTTAGGTTCTATGTGACGCCCGTCTGTTGAGACAACAGCTGACGAGTCCATTGCAGTTCCTTTAGG
Organism: Hydrotaea diabolus; assembly: GCA_963513945.1. Taxonomy (NCBI): domain Eukaryota; kingdom Metazoa; phylum Arthropoda; class Insecta; order Diptera; family Muscidae; genus Hydrotaea; species Hydrotaea diabolus. The sequence continues at coordinate 162,132,753 of OY740718.1, forward strand.
TTAAAGTGGTAGAGGAGCGAAAGCTTACGAAAAAGAAGTTATAAATAAAGGATAAGAGAGATCGGTTTTAGTCACTGTTAAACTGGGAAAATTTCCTTATCAATTTGACGAGGGTTTTAAGTGCAACTTCTGCTAGGGCCATTAAGTCTCCAAAGAGCAACTTAGACAGGTGTTATCCGTTGTAGGAACAAAGCAGTTTCTTCAATGAGTCCTATGTTTCATAGTTTAAACAGCCTATTCAAAAGTTTTCAAATGGAAGTCCCATGCGTGCGGTAATTTGGCCTATAATGACATCTGTTAGAATACTGAGTGGGCTCTTTTCGAGAGAAAGTAGTCGTTTGATAAGTCAAAGACCAGCCAAAGAGATTGAGCAGAGCAACCCTGCACTGATACTTAAAAAATTACAAGTAACAACTTGGAACTTTAAGCCACCTCTGACACTGATCACTACTATAGGAGTTTTTCGTCACGTGTGTTTGGAATCAATGCGCATTGCATGAAACAGTTTGACTATTTTTTTCAGTTTGTATTAACTCCTGAGACACTCCTACTTTTTATTATTTTGCCTGAATCTTAGTAAAATAAGCTTATATTTTTATAGCAGCTTTTAAGGAAGTGTGGACGGAAGTATCTAAGGTCTTCTCGTATCCGTGTGCCCTTAGCCATAACTTTTTTCGAAAAAGAATTTATATATCAAGGCCCGAGCACAGTGAAACATTTTTTTCTTAAGCTGCGATTTTCTAAACTTTCGGTATGCTAAAATCCAATGAAATATATATTGAAATTGTGCAATAAGTTAATATTTCAGTGCAGGATTAAAAAAACCCTATGTTTGTTTTTGACTGCTATTGTTTTTTCGACAGCCCGAAGTTGACAAATACGCAGCGTAAGAAAAAAAAGCTTTGGTGTGCCCGAGCCGTATACTAAGCTTTTCCCCATTTTCACAAAAAAATCCGCAAAAAAATAATAAATCCTCTAAGCGGCAACCCTGCCCGTGTGTGCGTTTTTTTCATGATTTTGTTGTTGCAGAAAAAACCTTCAAGGGTTTCTCAAAAGAGCAAAATAGTGGAAAATAGTGAATGGATAAATACAAAAAATAAAAAAAGGATTCAATGGTAGGCAATACTTGGGTATTGCTGTTGTGCCTGCGAAATACTCGTGCTCGTACGAAAACGCATCAAGGCCATCTTGAAATTTACCCCTTCCTAACTAAATAAAAACAAAAGCTGCCAACGAACCATTCGCACTCTTTTGAACATGGCACTCAGTATAGAAGCACTCTAAAGGAAGTCGTGCGGAAATACAAATCCAAACGGCGTTTTCCCCCATTTCGCCGAAACAATATCGACGTTTCTTTTTTTGCGCCGTATTGTGGGGGTCTATTGCAGACATTCGGTTAGACACTGACACGTGATTATGCTTCCTTTTTCATGGGGAAATAAATACCTTGAACTTTGCCAACTACGAGTAATACTTTCTTGACGTATCGTATGTTTTACAAATGCAATTATACGCATTTACATACCATTGCAGTTGCAACCTTAAAGTATTCGTTTTTAGGAAGAAGGATACGCGAAGGCGAATCGATGGGAAAATACCCTTCGACTTAGCCATGAGTGTAAGAAATGTCGACAGGTAGGAAATTAAAAAAAACATACGAAAATTCGCTTTTCGTATGTTAATTTAATTTTTTCGGTGTATTCTGATTTATCAATTTCCAACAGAAATTGTTAAAATCCAATATAATTTGGGAAAATACAAATTGATATTGGAAATTTAAATTTAGTAAATGCAAATGGAAAATAGGAAATTTAATTGTTATTGAGTTAAGAGATCTTTATATTGACTTTCTCTAAAATTACAAAGGACGATTTGTGACAAAGGCTGCGGGTTTATTGGCTCTCTTGTAAACCATTGCTAACATTTCATCCCTCATTCCATATAGTCTCAAATAAAAGGTGTGATTTAAGGATAAACCATATTCTTGCATTACTATCTTCGAAATGGTCAGTCAAATTTCAACAATGACAGAAAAGATTTAATAACTGAAAGTGTCAAATTCAAATGAATGGACAGACGGACGGACAAGGTTTTGTATTATGTGTTACAAACATTAAGACTTACCCACTATCACGCCTTTTTCTGAAGTTCTATTGAAACCGCACTTTCAGGACGATCAATTGTAACAATACACCCAAAAAGACGAAAAAATATTTTTTAGCAAAAATATTTCTAATAAAACCTTTTTTACGGTAGGAGGAAATATTCTATTCTTTTTAGCAAGAAAATATTTTTTTTTGCTTAAAATGAAATATTCACTCCCTTTAAAAGATCCACAAAAAAAAAGGTTTTGGGATTCCACTACTTTGATCTCGATAATAATTCCAAAAAATGCCCCTGGCGAGTCGAGAATTATTTTTTTTAATTGGTTTGTATAATTTAATAAAAATTCTCTAAATTGAGGAAATAATTTTTCCCCTTAGTTCTAATAATTTTAGTTGGCTTTAAATCCGATGAAAAAAATATTTTTTAATTATTCTTTTGATCCAATTTTGATTATTATTTATTTGTGTCGTTTTTGACTGGGCTAATCAGTCAGCGTTTTGCTATTAATTAAATAAACTAATTTCTTTCATAATTTTCTAACGCTTCGTTGTTTTTTCCAACTTCTTTGAAAATCCTGTCGTTCGAAAATCTTCTCCAAATTCTTACAGAAAATATGGGGTTTCATCAAAACAGGAAAAGAAATCTGCTTTCGACAAAAAATGTTCAAAAGAACAAATAACATATTTTTTTTAAAATATTTGTGGCCAATTTTAAACAAACAATTATTTAAATATTTTGAGTACCCTTTTATTACTTTGCAATATTTGTTTGTGAAGAAAAAAATACTCTTAAAGCTTTAATGTGGTTAAAATTTAAATTAATTGGCGGTTAAAATTTGGAGAGAAGTTTGAAGGAAATCTCAGAAGTTTCTTGAATAAAATTATTATTCTATTTTCTTAATTTAAATCCAGAAAAAATCGTGTTAATAAAACATATATTACTGAAAAACATATGCCGAAAAACATATACTACATGAATTTTAAATGAACAAAAATTGGTCTCAGAATCTAGAAAGTCTCAGAATTCAACATTAAATAAAACTAAATCTGTCAACAAAAAAAGAAGACAAAGTTACAGTATTCATTTGCAATAATAATAATAAATAAAATATGTTAAATAGCGTTAATTTCGGGAAACCTGTGATATTTTATATTGTTTTACTATTTATAATTTTATTAAATAGTGTCGTGTTGTGCAGTGTTTTTAATAATCATAAGTAAGTAAAAAGATATATAAATTTATTGCTAGTTATATTAAAAAAAATACGAGATAACAATTAATTTCTTAAACAAATTTATCAAAAAAGGGTTTTAAATCAAAAATAAATTCTCCTGATGATGTCGGAAAAACGCCGGCGAAACGTCGAGAAAGACTTGAAGAAATAATTTAGTTTTATTTACAATAATGCCCATCAAAAACAATAAAGTACATTACAAAATGGTCATTTACAAATTACACAAAAAAAAAATTGTTTATATGAAAACAAACAAAAAATGCTTTTATCAAACACAAACTTTTTTACTTACGAGGGCGATCGCAAACCTAACTGGCCTGGCACATTTTCTGTTTTACTAGCAACTTTTTATTTGTTTTTTAAAAGCAATCTTTTATAAGCCATCTGTCAAAATTTCCGAAATATTTAATGATTATTTTCTTTGTTACAGGTGATTGAAGTAAACAAGTTTTATAATTTTTGAAAAATGGAAAATAAACAGTTTCGTGCGGAAATAAAGCACTTTTATATGAAAGGTTATACGCCACAATTAATCAAAGATGAATTGCATTCTGTTCATGGTGATAATGCACCATCATACTCCACCGTGAAATAATGGGTTCAACAATTTAAAATGGGTCGTTCAAGTACGGAAGATGAACAACGCTCTGGAAGACCGAAAACTGCTACTACTATTGAAAACATTAGAAAAATATTTAATGAAGTGACTAAAGATAGACGAATAAAGCTCAGAGAACTTGCTGATATTGTTAAAATACACGAAAAACAAGTTTGGAGTATTTTACATGATGAACTCCACATAAAAAAGCTATCCGCAAGATGGGTGCCGCGTTTGTTGACTTTGCCCCAAAAAATCGTCCGTTGGACCAATTCCGAGGAGCTTTTAGCGATTTATCAGCGTATTTATCCAATAGAGTTCTTGCGCCGATTCATAACTGTTGATGAAACATGGATCCATCACTACATCCCAGAATGCAAAGAACAGTCAAAACAATGGATAGAAGCTGGTAAAAGTGGTCCCAAGAAGGCGAAAACTGTTAAGTCAGCAGGAAAAGTAATGGCCACAGTATTTTGGGATGCAAGGGGTATAATATTTATTGATTATCTTGAGAAAGGAAAAACTATAAATAGTGAATATTATTGTGCATTATTGGATCGGTTGAGTGAAGAAATCAAGATAAAACGACCGCATTTAGAAAAAAAAAGTTCTTTTTCATCAAGATAATGCTCCTTCACACACTGCATTTTTAACTCAACAAATACTGGCCGAATTACGATTTGAAATTGCTCCGCATCCACCATATAGTCCAGATTTAGCTACTTCTGATTATTTCTTGTTTCCAAATTTAAAAAAAATTCTCGGTGGCAAAAAATTTTCGTCCAATAGCGAGGTTATTGCTGAAACTGAGGCATATTTTGAAGGTCTTGAAAAATCTTATTTTTCGGATGTAATTAAAAAACTTGAAAAACGTTTGATGAAGTGTATTGAGTTGGAAGGAAATTATGTTGAAAAATAAATAATAATAATTCCAAAAAAACGGTTATTTTTATGTTAGGCCAGTTACTTTTGCGGTCGCCCTCGTAAAATTAATATTTTTGGAAATCCAAATATCCAAAAGTTTTTTATATATTGCTGGATTTTGACGATTTTTGTCTTAATGAAGGAATCGGCCATGTTCTACTTATTTTGAGTTCTAAAGAAATCCTCAAACATTTTAAAAAATATTTTTTCGATATATTTTAAGTCCGTTTCCAGTTTTTCTGTAATTGTCGATCAAAGAAATATTCTAAGTTAAATAATTAAAGAAACCCCCCAAAAAAACGTTAACAAATTTCTTTTGAAAAAATTTTGTAACAAATTGTTTTTTTGTGAAAAAAAAACGAAACGAATATTAAATTAAACAATTTGTTGTAAAGGGTGGTTCAACTAAAACGCACGATGTTAATTGTAAATGAAACAAAACGATTACAGAGATATATGTTTTATTTATGATAACTTTGGTGACGTGCCTCTATTCGATGGTCCATATTTTTAATGACTCTGGGACAGAATGGAAGTTCAATGTCGTTAATTTGTCGAATTTTCTCATCCTTTAGCTCATGAATTGTTCTTGACTTTTCGACGTACACCTTTTCTTTCAATTAACCCCAAAGAAAGAAGTTTAACAGTGTCAACGGGTTTCGCGCAAAAAGTCATTGCTTAGTTAACTGTGTGGCCTATCAGCTACGGACCCTATTTCTTCGAAATCATTTACTAGTACACGATAAATAGCCCGTTTTGTTGGCGCGTTGTTTCTCCCAAAAATTTCACGTATCTTTCTCACCGTCACAGTGATCGGTGATTGATTTTGACGTCAATTTTGCCACGTCTCTACTTCACGTCTGCCAAATATGAACTGTCAAGACTGATGTTTACCAAAATGGCGACAAAACAAACTAGTATACCTTCCCGGCGGACACCCTGTAGTTAGTTCATTAATATGAAAAACAATAATCGGCCTTAAGTGATATTTACGAGTATACGATTTTTTGCTGTGAAGTAAAAAAGTTTATGCAATTGTTTGCTGTGTCTAATGTACGAAAATTAAAAAAAAAATTTCAAAAAAAAATTCTATGGAGTTTTTGACACATTTTCCCATGAAAAGGCGATCGGAGAAACAGGCTTTAATTATTACAATGAATGACAGAATTCCAATTACCATTTCTTAATTTGCATTTTCTCAATTGCAGTTTGCGTTTCTAAATTAAAATTTGTTTTTTCTTTATAATTTTACGGGGGAACGAACAAAAAACTAAAATTTTACATACAAGAAGACAACGCCTTTGACCATAAACTTACCCAATTTCCAGCACTTTACGATATAGAATTTTTTTCATTAAATGAATGTTTGCCCCCTTAGGGGATTTGCGTCACATTTAAGGCTTCCAATAATTTCATGTAAACACTTCAAGGTTCTATGTCTGTTCGTGCAGCACCAGCAGAGGTTAATCCGTCGAATTTACCTTGAAACACACAACATTTTGAACAATTTTACGAGCACTTTCGATTCGTTTGCAATTTTATTTCTCCTTTGTGGCCATTTGGTAGACCATTTCAATATACTCAAGTGCTTCGTTCACATTCTGCCTTTCTTTTTTACGTTGGCATAACAAGGAAACTAACTTCAATCGTTTGACCAACTCAACTCGGTGCCCCCCCCCATCCATCCATTGAAAAGTAGTAGGGGTTTTCTCTATAGAGCCACTCATAACAATTTGATGTTGTGGCTGGAGGGTTTTTGGTTGTTTGGTTATTTCATCCACACTTCCATGGACTTGAGTCATGCAATCTAGGAATTCAATGTTGTTTGCGCTTCGAGTTGTGGCTGTTATCATTGTTGTATTCGTTTAATGTATTTTTTTGTTTCGTTTCGATATTATGACTAAATAAATGATTAAATCATCACCTATTCGATATGATTAGTTTTGTTGCCGTTGATTTTACCTGTTATGATGAATTTTAGGAAAATTGAAATTTCTTTGCAGGTGCTTAAACATTATTGGATTTCATACAACGTTGAATTTTCGGATTTGCCAAAATGTTGAGTAATACGAGAATAAATTAAGTGAATGGAATTGGTGAGAGGAATTGGACTTTCGTGCACAAAAAAATTTAATTGGGAATTATTTCTGACTTTTAGCGTAACATTCGGTTGTTTCATTGATTTGTAGACCCATATGTGACGCGCAAAATAGAAAGGGACCTAAGGGTAAAAACCAGTTTTGTTCGGGAGAGCCATTTTAAAGATTTAAATACGTGTATCTTTGGTGTACCATCACTGAGTGTGTTGCCGCATATCTCAGGGAGGGAACACTTTTGGGGCATGGGATCGGTCTCATTCGATGCTCAGATGTTGTCTACATCAAAAAAAAAGTGAAAATTGATTTTTTTTTTACCCTTAGGTCCCTTTCTCTATGCGCTGTCACATATAGACTGCAAATAGCACAGGTGGTCCCTCCATGGACGCACTAAGATCAGTTTTGGAGTAATATGAACCGTTCCAGATGACGTCAGGGGCCATTCCATCCGCCTTAGAAAGGTGGTTCTTTGAGCTCCCTTACGTCATCTGGAATGGTTCATATTACTCCAGAGCTGATCTTAGTGCCTCCATGGAGGCACTTTCGCAGATAATTCCAGAAGCTACTTCAGATCAAAATTTGATATTTTAAAAATTATTCTAGAATTAAGAGCCTATTTGCTATAATCCGACACTGATTTCAATAGCAATAGTGTCTTTATTTGGCCTCTGAACTATTTTTTTTCTTGGCAAATTTTGCCTTTTCAATAGGAGGGTAAATTTAAAATAACGAGCACATAAAATTGAATCTGGCTTTATTTTGAAGCTACATTTTGTCAAGAAAGTGCCTTCCCAAGCAACTTCCCGGTCCACTGGCTCTCAATCTCCTTATTCTTATATACACAGAGAACAGATTCGTTGCCACGACCGATTTTTTGCCAACCGAATGATTGAGGTTATAACACCTCGAGTACTTCATCAGTACAGCCGAATGTTAGTTGGTGCTCTGTAATTTTCAGTTATTGAAATTGTGGTATCGGTGCAACATACCAAGTATCCCAACCTTCAGAAGAGTTATAACGAGTGATCCATTTTGAGGTTCCCCAAAGAAAAAAAAAAAACAGAAAATTCAAATTGAATGGGGAATGTTTATTATCATTTGAAAGAACATTCTTTGGCATTTATTTTTTGAAGATTATGCCTATCAAATGTTGACCGCGGCTACGTCTCAGATGATCCATCCGTTGAGTCCAATTTTCGATGGCTCGTTCGAGCATTTCGACTGGTAACTGGCGAATGACACGCGTGATGTTTTGCTCCAAGGACTGAATCGAATAAACTTTTGACTTTACAATTCCCCACAGGAAAAAGTCTAACGGTGTGAAATCACACGATCTTGGTGGCCAATCGACCGTCCCAAAACGTGAAATTATCTGCTCACCGAAGTGTTCTCTCAATAAATCCATTGATTGATGCGATGTGTGGGAAGTGGCGCCGTCTTGTTGAAACCAAATGTCGCCCAGATAACGAGCTTCAATTTCAGGCCATTGTCGTTTACGGCTCACCGGCCCACAAACCACACCAAACCGCTGTTTTTTCTGGATGAAATGGCAGCTTTTGAACCTCTTCTGGTTGCTCTTAGTCCCAAATGTGGCAATTTTGCTTGTTTACATATCCATTGAGCCAGAAATGTTGTCCGATTATGTGGACCATAAGTTGAACGAAGTGCACGAAACACATTTCGTACAAAACGTGAATTTTTGTAATAAAGTTGAACGATTTGTAAACGTTGTTTAGGCGTAAGTCTTTCCACGATGAAATGCCAAACAAAAATAACATGACACGACTCAAACGTGATCTGTCAGAAAAGGCTATTGTAAAAGTATCTCTACTTGGATCACCCATTATAAGTTTTTGAGTAAACAAAATAACCTGTATTTTATTCAGAGTCTGAGAGGAAAAGTAGAAAAGATGATGGATGTTTTTTACTGGATAAAAAATTAGCTTAATCGATTAACTGAAAGTCAGTCATAATTATTTTATTTTAAAAAAATATCACTAAGCAACTCTTTTTTGGTTATGACCATTACTTATAATTGGTTAAAACAACAAAATGTTTGCAAAACTATTGACAAACCATTTTCGCGTTTGATTGGTATGACCGATCAATAAGTTGTGAGTACAATACTACGGAGATCATAATTATCATCTTGTGGTATTTCCAATCGGATATCCGTTACGATTATAAACATTTGTTTGGTGGTTGCAACCGAAATTTCTTTTTTTCAACCGAATCATTGTAGTTCCAGCCGATTTCCAACTTATTTTTTTGTGTGTTTAAGCGTAATAATTCCACTGTTCCTACCTGTTACTTTCCAGTCATTGCCGAACATTATAATGTCCCATCAGTACACCTGTGTGCTCTCTTAAATTACTATTAATTGGTTCTGTAAAATTCTTTCATTTAAATTTTGAAATTTTTTCATAATTTTTACTAAAAATGTTCCCGAAAAACATAAAACTTTGTCATGAAATAGTTTTCGCTTCCTTCGGATTTGTATCATTATTATGGCTTGAGAACCTATGTTATTCGGGCTCGAGACCTTTGTTGTTTCTTTTCCGAATCAACGTAAAGAAATGGTGAAATATATTGGCTATGGTTGCAAGACAAACTGTCCAGATGTTTCTTCAGCAGTCTCTTGGCACAATTACTTCGTCCACAACTCAAATGGCTTATGCAGTAGTCGCATTCAATTGAATGGGAATTATTCTTTTGCGTATGCACAAGCACATATTTATGCTCTTAGAAATAATGAATAATAATTTTTTATTAGACATTTCATACAAAATAAGAACACTTTTTGTAAACCACTTGAAGTAAAACTTACGAAATTTATACTTAAAATTAAGAAATCTATACTAAAGTGTTTTGAAATTTACGATAGAGATATTTCATAAAACATAAGAAGGAAAAATTACAAAATAAATTAATTTTGAACCGGGATTAACCGGCTCAGGACCTCTCGCATCTACATTTATTAGAAGACAATACATTTAAATAAAAAACTTTTCTTCTATTTAAATGTAGATGCAAGAGGTCTTGAGCCGGTTTATCCCTGTTCAATGTGTAAAAGCTAAAGACCGAAATAAAACAAACGATCTAAACCTAATTAATTTTGCAAAAACTTATTAACAAAATACATTAAAAGCTAAAAATACTTTATAGGATTTCCTATTAATGTTTCTATATGTGGCAAATCGAAATATAGATTATTAATACACTACATCCATCGATCGTGGGTACAACAATTTGGCGGTTTGTGACCAAACTTCCTATACTGACCTTAAACTTATTTCCTGCTTGGCGCTGATTTTAGCTTAATTGTTCTAGTTCATTTACCGGTTGAAGAAAATTGAGGGTCTCTATTTATAATACGTATTACAGAAAAGTTGGTTTTACGCAGCGAAATAAAATAAACTCAGCTTCAACCTCTTTAAACAGAAAGGGGTTCGCTTCTTCGTAAAAGACGCTACTTTGACAGTTGCCGAAACTTCATTGCCCTGGAGGCATCACACAGAAGAGAATGTTATTGCTAGAAATCCAGTCAATATGGATCAACTTGGTTTTTCCACGTAAAAACGATCAGTAACTTTACACTATACAATACTCACACTCGAACGCAAATGGGATCTGTGTATTGCATCATAGTGGTCCTCTAGAATTACCCTCCTGTATGTTTCAAAAGTTCTGACCTATACGAGTTTCTAAGATTATACTTATGCATATACATCTACCGAATCTACACGAAGAAAATAAGTATGGTTGGGGTAACAATATTCGAAGAGCATCATACTATTGTTGGTTATATGGTTGTGGCACAACAATATTATAATCCTCACAACAATATTATGTTCCTCACAACAATAGAATTGTTCACACACAATCATACTATGATTCCCACAACCGTATTATTATTTACACTTAACCATACTATAAGTCCCACATCCATATTATGATCCTCACAACCATGGGATGTTTAGTATACATCCATAGGATGATCCCCACTACCATAGTATGCCACACACACAATCATAATATGATCCCCAAAATTTGTTGTAAGGATTGGGTTAAGTTGTTATTCAACAAAAGAGATTTTTATTAAGTAAATTATGTAAAAACGTATTGAACACTTAATAAAATAGGGTGATCCATTTAGAGGTATTTTTACCGAAATAAGAAAAAACAAAAATTAAAATCAAGTGCGGAATCTTAATTGTTCATTCGAAAGGAAATTTCATGCAATTTTTTTTTAATAAAATTTCATTCAAATGTTGACCGCAACTACGCCTCAGGGTGTCCATTCTGAAGGTCCAATTTTAGATGACTCGTTTGAACATTTCGACCGGTATGGCGTTAATGGCACGCATAATGTTGGTTTTCAAAACCTGATTCGTAGCTGGTTTGCCAGCATAGAATTTGGACTTTACTTAGCCCCGCAAAAAAAAATTTTTTAGGTGTGATATCACACGATCTAGGAGGCCAACTCACCGGTCCAAAACGTAAAATTATCTGCTCTTCAAAATTACCGCTCAATAGATCCATTGTTTCAGCAGCTGTATGTCAAGAATACGGCCTTCAATTTCAGGCAGCAAAAAGTCCGATATCATGGCGCGATAGCGAGCACCATTTAGGGTTACGATCTGGCCATCATCATTTTTGAAGCGATGATTCCACCAGACCATAAACCGCGCCAAACCGTAGTTTTCTCTGGGTATAATGTTAAGTCTGGAACCTCTTCTGGTTTTGATTATTTTGTTTATTGACGTCGCCGTTGAGCCAGAAATGGACCTAGTCACTGAACAAAATTTTGGTCGAAAACAGTCGATCTTCTCATACTCATTTCCAAAATACAGTTGCGCAATTTTGAGACGTTGTTGCGGTGTAAGTCTTTTCATGGTGAAATGGCAAACAATACTGAAAATAAAAAAATAATGTTAAACGCAGCTCACGCGTAATCTGTGAAAAAAACCCTGTTGAAAAAAATACTTCTAGATTGATCACCCGTTATTTGTGATTTATTTAACAGTAAAAAATATTTTTTTAAAAATATTTCAGTTATACTAATCCAAAGGGTTTTTTTTGAAAAAAGTACTACTATTCACTAAGATTCGTAACAACAACATTGTCAAATTAAAGAAAAAAATACGATTTTTCCGGTATGATTGCCGTAATCATACTATTGTTAACATAAAACCGAAAAAACAATAATTTTGTCACACCAACTATATTTATATTGCAGCAACAACATATTTTCAATTTTAAATTTGGCAACAATACTATTTGTTACATTTCAACAATATTAATATTGCCACGATCATACTTTTGTCAAAATCAAACTCAAAAAAACAATACTATGGTTGCGGCGACTATACTTTTATTGCAGAAAACATACTATTGTTACCGCGACCATATAGTAGCCATATCTTTTCGCTGCGTGTACCGTTAATTTCCCCCGGAGCTCTATTTTTGGGAAACATGACTTAGATCTTTTTCCCTAGTAGGCTTGCTAGCTAGTGTGTGCTTCTCCCATTAGACCTATTAAATATTTACATTTTATGTATGTCACATACTATGAATATTGCAGTTGTAACCTCATCTTAAAAGCCGTCACAGCATTTAGTTAATACTCGTAATTCAAACGTTTTTGTGTTGTTGTTTTTCGTTACATCTTTGACAGCAATTTGCAAACGATGATGATAATTATGAGAATTGTGAGTGCAACTTGCTAATATTGTCATGAAAGAAGATGACGAAAAAATATGTATGAGAACAACAGAAAGCTAAATTAAAAAGGAAGCTCGAAAACGAAGGCTTGGTCGAAAAGGTCTTACACCCTAGTACGTATTCCAGTGTCGTGGTGTTTCAATTCATGCTACAATATTTTCCAAATATAATCATATAAGTTCCTGAGATGTTGTCTTTTTTCCTTCCGGGTTGTGTGAGCGGTTCCACACTCTTTTATCCCATTTTAACACAATATCTGGTATAATCATTGAATTAATGCTCTTAAAATTTTCTAACGATCGATCAATTACCATAGATGCGATTTTTAAAGTTGGCGTACCGCCCACTTTCTTACAGTATGTGTTTCGATCCAAGCCTATGTCAAATGTTCCAAGTATGATCTGTAATAGTTTTTGAGATATGGTGTTTTTATATTCGGGGTTGATGAGGTTAACCCAGTGCTTGTGTGGGATAAATATTTACCTGTTCACCGATGTGGCTTATTTCTATTACCAACCGTTTTAGTCGCTCAGCACATGTTTCTGCCAAATTTCAGGCAACTAGCTTCTGAAGGGGGGCCTGCAGTTTGCTTTCAAAAGACAGGCTAGATCATCATACAAATTTACGATGGCTCAGAATATAGTAACTTGATGTAAATATACCCTCTATCCTACGAAAGAGGGTACAACAGTGCAGACATATTTTTAAAACTACAAATGTTATAACCTACCCAGCAAATACTTAAGTACTACACATTACCATTTGCATTACCAGGTAATGATCGCTCAGTACCCTCGGCATTACTTGAAAACAAGAATAAGAACTTCCTGACAATAAAAAAATAAGTACTTACTAAGTAATGACCTCATTACCCACCGCATTATTTTAAAACGAAAGTAAGTACTTCCTGACAATAATATATAAGTACTCGTCAGTATGTTGTGTGAAAGTATAACTTCCTGATAATAAGTAGATGAATATTAAAATCACAAATGTTATATATAGCAAACACGTATGTTCTTCTCATTACCATTTGCATTACTAGCTAATATACTCTCATTACCAATTGCATTGCCAGGTAATGAAATGAGAGTTCTTCTGTACTATTTTAAAACACAAATGAGTATTTCCTGACAATAAGAAATAAGTAATTTGAAATAAAGCAGACCTCTCATTACCTTCCTCATTATTTTGAACAAGAATGAGTACTTCTTGACAATACTAAATTAGTAGTTGCTAGGTAATGACCTCTGTATTATTTTAAAACAAAAATAAGTACTTCCTGACGATAATATACTAGTCATCCGTTGTGTGTGTGACTGTATAACTTCCTGATAATAAAAATCAGACGAATATTGAAAATTACAAATGTTATATCCTACCTAGCAAAAATTTAAGTACTTCTCATTACCAGGTGATGAACTCTCATTACCTCTCATTAAAACACGAATGAGTATTTCCTGACAATAATAAATAAGTAATTTAAAATAATGCAGACCTCTCATTACCTTCTACATTATTTTGAACAAGAATAAGAACTTCCTGACAATAATAAATAAGTACTCACTAGGTAATGACCTCGTATTACCTTCTGCATTATTTTTAAACAAAAATAAGTACTTCCTAACGAATATATATTACTCATCCGTATGTTTAGTGACTGTATAACTTCCTGATAATAAAAAGCAGACGAATATTGAAAATTACAAATGTTATATCCAACTCAGCAAAAATTTAAGTACTTCTCATTACCATTTGCATTACCAGGCAATGAAATCTCATTACCCGCTGTATTATTTTAAAACAAGAATGAGTACTTGCTAATAATAAATAATAAGTACTTTAAAATAATGCAGACCTCTCATTACTTTCTGCATTACTTTAAGACAAGAATCAGTACTTCTTGACAATACAAAAAAAAGTCCTTACTAGCTAATGACCTCTCATTACTTTCAGCATTATTTTTAAACAACAATTAGTACTTTTAGAACAAGTACTTATCAGTTTGTTGCGTGGCTGCAGTTCTGTTAAAAGGCCAATCAAAATTTAGTCCTTCTGTTCTCTCTTAATTTTACTCTAACTCGCACGCATATTAAAGGGCTATAGAGAGAAAAGCAACAAATAACTGGTATGACCGGCTGTGGAGCAGGGACTAGTGTCTGCGTCTACTAGCCAAAGTTTTCTATGTTCAAATGTTCGTAAGGCATTTTTTATTTATTAAAAAAATTTCTCAAAATTTACTCTCGTACTCGCTCTCGCACACAGGCTACTTATTCTTGAGCTTGGGTATGTACTTATATGTTACAAATAAGTACTCTCATCCAATGTCATCACCACGTTAAAGTAATTCGAAACGGATCCGAATAATAAGTAAAAAAGACTTTTGATTTGAACTGACTTGCATTGTTACTTGGCAATAAGAGTTTTTCTGGTATTCAATTAGTTTTCCAACAAAGTTGATTTCGGTTCTCAAAAAAAGGTTACCTTCTAATGGAGAAACATTTAAAAAACATTGTCTCTACCATGTTTTTTCATAATCACTTTTAATTTTTTGACTTTTTCAAAATGCCATTACTGTAGTTTGGGTATTCCTAATCCCTAAATAAGTTCGTTTAAAAAGCACCTTACATAAAGTGTGCGTAACTGCATGCTATAGGGTGCCCGATACTCTCACCCATACACACTGTCTACACATTCGCATTAACATTGCATTGCATGGCATACAAGTCGAAAACAGATGCCAATGGCAACATTCAAGGTTCACCGTACACAATGGATACAATCTAACCGCAAAACTGTGACAAACACCAGCATCGACATCGACCGAACCGAGCTACAGCAATAACTTAACGTTACGAATGCCATCCTATTTGTCCGTGAATGCGGCGACGTTGGCTAGCAAAAAGCAAAGAAAAACGTAGAAAATGAGAAAAACCTAAGACCTACAAAAGCAGCAACAACGACAACATAAAGCACATCAAGCCACAGCAATTGTCAATGGGTATGGCGGGACAGCGAACAAAAATGAAAAGCTAAACATATCTGACGACTTCTTCACATGGAAAACTAAATTCTTAGCTTGGAAGCTGTTGCGCACAGAACATTTCAGCCGGCACATTAGAACACCCAAAGAATTTTCCCGCAGTCGTTGGGGGGACGGGGAAAAAGTTCAAAAGTATTGGATTTCAAAATCGTTTCTAATGTTACATCTATAGATTACATCTGTCACAAAGGGGGGACTCATAGTTCGCACAAAAACATTCGTAAGTATGTGCCTTACTGAGGCACATTTTCCTGAGGTATCTGAGTTGTCCGTCCCAACAGACGTAAGGTAGACACATTTTTTTAGTATGGGGAAAAACTAGCGTCTTTTTGATTAAAAGACAATAATTTTACCAACTAATTGTTGTCTCGATATCCGTTATCGCCGGTCTAAAGAAATCAGACAAGCAGCTTTTCCTGCTAACGACTGCTTGAAACAAGGCTTATACATTGGCACAGTGGGGTCTAATGGAATTTATACCCCACTTAGATTTTTTTCTATAATTAATTTAAATGTGGGCCTGATTCCTTTCACTTTTGGTTCAGAATTTCAGGTACGATATTAGTCGATACGCTTCTGCTGCCAAGAAGTTTTTTTTTAAGAGAACAGCTAAAGTTTGTGAATATGTGGGCGGTGACACGCCCCTTTATAAAATCGTATCCTTTTCAAGTAAGTCACAATCTCCTGAACCACAAAAGTATACAATTAAAGTTTCAAGACGAGTGACCCATAATTGTAGACGCTACACCGCCCTTAAAAAAGGGGCGTGGCGCCGCCCACATTTCCCCAGGAATTTTTTGGGTTACATACTCCACCTCATGTTCGTAGCTCTTACAGTTCTTAAGTTATGATAGTTTAATAATGTCATTGCTGTGGGCGTGGCACCGCCCAATTGAGATATCAAAAATCGAAGAAGCCTATTTAACCCTTGGCAGAAAAAAAGTATGGTTGTGGTGACAATATTCGAAGAGAATAATACTATTGTTGGGTATATGGTTGTGGTACAACAATATTATAATCCTCACAACAATAGTATGATTCAAATACAACCATACTATGATCCTTACAACAATAATATGATTCACACATAACCATACTATGATCCCCACAACCATGGTATTATTCATACTCAACCATACTATGATCTCCACAACCATAGTATGATCCTCACAACCATAGTATGTTTCATATACAACCATAGTATGATACTCACAACCATAGTATGATTCACACGCAACGATGTTATGATCCCTACAACCATAGTATTATCACACACAATTATACTATGATCCCCAATATAATTTATTATAATTTGTTTAAGTAGTCGACAATAGATTTGATCCCCAATATTATTTATTAGAATTGGTTTAAGTTGTCACAAATAGATTTGAATTATGAAAATTATTCAAAAATACATTAAATTCAAAATAATAGGACAGTAGAAAAAATAAGTTTAAATAAACGTAAGGTTTTTTTTTTAAAATTTTCAGTTAAACAAAGCCAAAGCAGCTTGTTTAAAAAAATTTAATTTCGATAAAAAAGTACTATTATTGAATTAGATCCGTACCAATAACATTTCTTCTTAAAAGCGTATTTAAATGAAGAAAAATTACAATCATACAGTATGATTGCCGTAATCAAATTATTGTTAACATAAAACGCCAAACACAATATTTTTGTCGCACCAACCATATTAATATTGTTGCTATAACCATATTTTCATTTTTAAATTTGGCAATAATAATATTGTTACATTTCAACAATATTAATATTGCAGCAATTATACTATTGTCAAAAATAAATTCAGTTAACAATGTTATGGTTGCGACGAACATACTTTTATTGCGGATAACATATTATTATTGCCGTGACCATGTAGTTACCATGTTTTTTCTTTGCGTGTACAGCTATATTTGGTGAAAAATATAAGAAGACCGGTTCAATAACTTACACTCCTATAAAGAACAAACATAAATTAAATTATATGCGAGTAGACGAGGTCTTTTTAATGAAAATGTGGATTAAGATTTCTTGGGTTACATGCATTCGATTTGAGGTTTTCTTTATGTTGTTACTCTTGTCTCGATTAGACGTCTCAATTAGAGGTGTTTTGCTTGTTCGGCGATTTTCTGCTGCGGAATTTGCATTAAATTTTGTGTAAAAAAATAGAATCAAGTGCTCGAAAGCACTTAAAGATTTCGGTATGAAGGCTTACAAAGTTCAATTGGTCCAAGAACTGAGGCCTCATGACCATCCGACGCGTTTTCACTTCGCCCAATGGGCGGAAGATTGTTTGCCAGGAGATGAAGAATTTTACCGAAAAATCGTGTTTTCAGGCGAAGCTCATTTTAAATGGCCCTCCCATACTTTTTTTTTTTGGGAAATCGCCTTGGGTTCGTGGAGAGAGGTCCTTATTGTTTAGCTGTTTTTAGTATAATTTTTTATTCCCGACTGACGTCATTTATTTCGCTTGATGGGGAATTCAAGATAAATTTTGTGTAAAAAATAGAATCAAGTGCTCGAAAGCACTTAAGGATTTCGGTATGCAGGCTTACAAAGTTCAATTGGTCCAAGAACTGAAGCCTCATGACCATCCGATGCGTTTTCGCTTCGCCCAATGGGCGGAAGATTGTTTGCCAGGAGATGAAGAATTTTATCGAAAAATCGTGTATTCAGGCGAAGCTCATTTTAAATTGCCCACCCATACTTCCATTTTTTTTTTGTTGGGAGAGGTCTTTATTTCTAGTATAATTTTTTATTCCCGACTGAAGTCATTTATTTCTCTCGATGGCGAATTCAAGATAGACGAACTCGTCAACCACCTCAAAATTGAAATTCATATACTTATACTTTGTTCTTCTTTTACCCAGCTAGGTAAAATTATACATTTGCTTGTGTTTCTAGATAACACAGCACCCCATTTAGCTTTACAATAAAATAGGTACCCTCAATAGAATAACATTAATCATATCGATAAATCCAAAAAGTGTTCCATAATAAAAGATAAACATTTTTTTAATAAAGAATAATTACGTTTCGTGGTAAAAAACAAACAACGTGCTTTTATCGAAACAAAAATGTTCATTAAATGTTAATAAAAAAGCAAACAATTCTTGATAAGCCACCAGCCAGCCAGCTAAGCAGCAACACCCCGTGTAATCAAAGAATTTACTTGCGAAATTTAATGAAACCCAATAAAAAAAAATCTACCGAAAAAAGGTTAATGTAATACGAGCGACGAACAAATCAGCCAACCGACAAAGATAACGGAAATTGTCTCCCTCTACATTGTCGTCAGCAAAAAAATTATTTATTAATCAAAAAAATTATATTTGTTTATATTTTCTAGCAATAAAAGCAAAAAAAAAATTGCAAACAACTCGAAAAAAATCCGACTGAAAACAATTAAAAAAAATTGCTCGGTGCGCGGTTATTTTTTGTTGCCAAATTAAAGTTCACGCAAACGGCCACACAACGGCGTTTCTACAGCAACGACGTCTGTTCGGCGGTGGCAGTTTGGCAGGGTCCGGCGGCTCTGTTAACACCACCCCGACACCCAGCGGTGGCTCCTCAACGTTGAGCTCCGCCTATAGCGTAGATCATGTGGCCACTGTGCATCATCACAACAGAAGCAGCAGTGGCAGCAACATCATCATAAATAAAGCGTTCGGTACGAGTATTTCGAATGGCAACAATAACATTTCCTCAAATTCCAACACATCCGCCGCAACGACGACGACGACGTCATCGATGATAAATCAGCAGCAGCAGCATCAGTTGAATTCAAATCACAACAACAATTTACCGGTTATCGGCATCGGCGGCATCGGCGGCGGCCTGAGTAGCAAATACAAGCCACCATTATATCCGAAACGTAAGTAATTCCACTATTTGTTGTATACATATTTATTCTTTTTTATCTATTCCATTCCATTCGATTTGATTCCATTCGCTTCGAATGCAATTTATTCTGTTCTCTCCATTGACTTTCAAATGGCAAATGTCGTCGCTAGACCTAAGCTCGCTATACCTTAAACAATAGATGATCGCTTAGCTTTGAGAAAACAATCGTAGCCGAAAACTAAACAACAACAATGTTTTGGAGTTTATGTCACATTTCTTTCGTTCGTTTCGTTCGCTTTAAGTTTTCGCCCCAAAAAGACCGGGTGGGTTTCCTTTTATGGCCGCCAACTAAACGACATATTAAGTTATGTTTTGAAAGTAATCTATGGTCGTTCGTCGTCTTTTCCCAGTTCATCGCTTAAAGTGATACGAGTATATATGCACATAATTATACATGATCATGGTCGTCATGCTCGGTAGGGTACCCTACCGTTGGCATATCTGGCTAGGGCAAATAGTGAAGGAAAATAGTTCAAAAACCATGTTTTGGAGGTGTCTCAATCGGAGTGGAAAAAGTGCTTTGACACTTGAAAAACAATAAAACCATTTTTGATGATAAATATTCGCATTATCATTATAATCAGCAGAAATATATATAGCAGCCCTCGTCACATTCTTAAATTAAGATAAAGGAAGATCCAATGTTATGTCTACTTGACTAAAATGCAAAAAAAAAATTTGCTTCGAAAAAAACAAAAAAAAATGTTTGCACGGTAGGTAACTGCTCTCTGGGCTTCGTATAGGTAATTTTGAAAAGGTAAGAGGTAGGCCTATCTTTTAAGAGAAAAAAAATCCAACCACTGCTTCAGAATATAGCAATTTTACCCTTGTACCCTTCGACCACAAATCCGAAAATTTTCGAACCGCTGCCATTTCGCCCCTTGAATTTTCGGGCTTGGTCGTAGAAGGATATATTTTCAGGAAATGAGCCAAGGAATACGCTGGTAATATTTGTTTAGGGGTAAATGAATACTAAAAACAGTCAAACCAATAGAAATCTTGTCGACGAATACGTATCGGGTTCATATGATCGAGATGAGATAAGTGAATATTCAAATTAGCTCAAACTGATAGTTCAATCAAATACAGTTTACAAAATTTTTACACTGTTAGTAATTAATTTATTAAAAGCAAAATTTGTCATATCAAATCATTCTACCATTATCCTAAATATGACTTTCTAGATTTATAGTATTCTTTTGAGTGGTCATTAATGCATTCCAGTTTTTATCTGGTCTAGTCTATTTTAGTCTGTTAAGCCTAGCAACTATTTAGACTTTTTGCCTCCAATACTTTTTTTTTATATTTTCCAACCAATCTGGTAATTTTAAAATGCCTATGCTATGTTCTTTAACCATTTCTGGTCGGGTTGGTAACGGCTGTCGTGGACAAATTTTCACTTTCCTTTTCTGTATTTTTAATTTTGTATTTTCACCCATTTTATTTTCATCAAATTTGTATCTCTAATTTTATTAACATGGCATTTTGTTGATTTGATATTGTTTTTCTCATTTTTTGATATTTCGCCTATTGTGACTCTTTTTATCCGCATTTATTTTTTTTAAAGAACTTTTTCTATTTTGCCTATTTTAGCCTTTTGTAACCAAATTTCTATCTTCTATACCACCCATTTAATTTGGTAATCATTTCCTACCCATTTCCGCTTTTGTATATTTTCGGTCTGACATTTCGTTTATTTTTTACCCTTATTCTCAATTTTTAAAGATTTCATATTATTTTTATTACTTTTTTCTATTCTCACATTTGGATTTTTTCTATCCCTTCCTGTTGATGTGATATTATTTTTACGGATCTTTTCTATTTAGCTCATTTTATACTTCTCTTATCTTATTTTCTATCGCTTCATGTTGATTTGATATTCTCTTTCTCACTTGTTCATAAAGGGTGATCAATCTACAAAATATCAATCAATTCAAATCAAGTGTGGAATCTTCATTGTTCATTCGAAAGGAAAGTTAATGCCATTTATTGTTTTAATATAATTTTCTTCAAATGTTAGCTGCAAGTACGCCTCGGGGTGTTCGTTCTGAGAGTCCAATTATTGACGACACTTGAGAGCATATCTCGGTATGGCGAAATGCTCGAAAACCGTAGTTTTTCCGTGAAATGGCAAACAATACTGAAAAAAAATAAACACAACGCGTAATCTTTGCAAAAAACCCGATAAAAAAACATCTAGAATGATCACCCGTTACAAATTTGAAAAAATATGGACCGATGATTCCACCAGTCCAACCGCAACAAACCATGGTTTTCGCGGTGTAAGTCTTTTCATGATGAAACGGCAAACAATACTGAAAAGCAAAAAAAATAAAGTTTAACACAACTCACGCGTAATCTGTGAAAAAAAACCTTGTTGAAAAAAATACCTCTAGATTGTTCACCCTCGTTTTAACTATGTTTGTCCCTATTTATCTATACTTCTATTTTCTATGTCACCCATTATAATTTATACTGTCTATTTCATTTTTTATATTTCGACCATCTTGACCCTTTTTAACAATTTTTATTTCCATTTATATTTATTTATGCCTTTCTATTGATTTGTTATTATTTTATTCACATTTTTTTTAATCCCTTTTTGTTTCCCATTTCTTTGGTCTATATTTGTTTTCCCACTACTTTGGCATTTCGCCCTTTTTATCTTCACTTGTATTTGCTATACCATCCTGCGGATTTGATATTTCTGATTTTTTGATATTTTGGCCCTTTTTAAAATCTTTATATTAATATTACCATTTTCAGTTGCTATTAATTATTTTATCCTACTATTTAATAATTAACACGTTTCTGTCTCTTTTCTATTTGCTATACTATCCTGCGGATTTGATATTTCGGAATTTTTGATACTTATATTGTGTATGTTTTGGCCTTTTTTCATCCCATTTAAAACCCATTTCCATTTCTTATTAATTATTTTATCCCACTGTTTAATAAATCGCCCTTTTGACCCTTTTTTGTCCGCAATTCTATGCCATCTTATCGACTGTTTCAATGTTGTCCTTACTTTTTAAATTTTGGCCGTTTTGTCCCATTTTATCCCCACTTTTATTTTGAATGCCCTTATGCATGTTTAATATTGTTTTTCTCACTTCTTGCCGAGTTGTACGAAGGCTGAACCGCTACCAACCAAATTTCATTGAATTCTGAAGAAATTTGACACTGTTAGGCCGATTAGACCTTACATCGTGAGGCACATCTGAGAATGAGACCAGTACATCAAAATTTGGACCGCTCTGGTCTATTTTTAGCACTGTTTATCCTGTGTGCAAAATATCACCATAAACCGAATTTTGTTGAAATTGGTATCATAAATATTATAAAAAAATTCATAAAAAATATGAAACATTTTCATGAAAAATAAGTAACATTTCATATAAAATGTAAAACTATTTTATAAGACGTACGAAAAGTATTCTTAAGAAATATGAAATAAATTCTTAAAAAATACGGTAATCTTTAATTATAGTCTTAAAACTCACAAATTTTATCATCAAAAAAATGTCTTTGGTTGAAAAAAGAGGACAAATTTCGTATTTTTTATGAAATACTTTATTTTTTATAAATATAATTTGTTTAAAGTATATTAACATTTATAGCTCCAGCGGTTCCAAATATGATGGTTTACAGGTTTTAATTAAAGAGGTAATATATCTGACGCCGATATTTTCAGTTCCATGTCCGGAAAATTGCAGTGAAGCAACTGGCATACGTTTGTACTAATGGAATCATTCGGTAATAGCAACGAATCATTTCTTTGTGTGAAGTAATGGCATTGTGTACCTCTTTACCTCCAATGACTTTCTATTTAAATTGGCATGCATTAAACTTAATATAGCTATTTTGGTTAAAACATGACGTAGCAAAATCTTCAATAAGCGGTTGATTATAAATTCTATTATGTAAAATGAACAACCCATCATCCATATCAGCTTCATTCTAAAATGATTACTCAGTTTGCTAAAAGCAAAAATATTAACTTTCCCACTTCGTATGATTTTCAGACCGAACGCTGTGCATACCAGTGATGGCATTTCATAATTTTTAAATTGTACCACAATGGCCACAAAATTCTTCTGAAAGTAACATGATAGTACCAAAATGTTTTTTGTTAGCCTCGATAAAAAAAACTGGATAGCAAAACAGCAGTAGTCAAGCCATTTATTTGCAAAAAGTGAGACGTTGTTCATGTCTATAAAAAAAAAAATTATGAACCATACAAAAATTTATTTTATATTTTAATTATATTGAACAGCAAGGGAATTTTTTAATAACATGGCTTTAAAAGTGTATCGGGCAAATGTCGACCTTCGCGATCCACACACTGAGGTTTTCATGAACTCCAACAAGAATGTCGACTGGTATTCTTCCAATTTCAGCCTCAATATTTTTAATTAGGTCTTCCAAGGTGTTGGGACGGTTGATATACACCTTCGACTTCAGGTAACCCCAAAGTAAAAAAATCGCATAGGCCTAAGTCTGAGGAGCGTACCAGCCAGTTCACATCACCCCTCAAAGAGATAAGCCGACCAGAAAATATTTGCCTCAAACAATTCTTGATAACCCTCGCTGTGTGTGCCGTGGCACCATCCTGTTGGAACCATGTATCCTCTAATTGCATTGCCTCAAGAGCCGGCTGAAAAAAAGTCTGGAAATGCCAAGAGATGATGATGAGTGATTGCTTCTGAGCAGAGCGTTTTGGAGATTGCAGTACTGCTGCTTGAACTGTCTCGATGGTTTGTGGTTTTGTAATTCTTCTCTCAGGTTCCCTTCATACACATGACACATTCCCTGCTGTTCTCAATGAAGTTACCCAATTTACAATTGATTGCCGCCGAGGAAGACGTTCGCGTGGGGGAACAGCGAGTTGTAAACGAAAAGCACGCTGCACTGCAATGATCGAGTGCGCATTTGAAAAATACGCTTCAACACAAAAGGACCTCTCCTCACGTGTCCAATGCATGATGGCAACTGAAGGGCAGACGAATACAAATCTCCCGTCAGCCACGCACACTCTCCACTCTCTTCGACGTGCAGTGCACAAAAAACAAATTACCGCGCTCCACCCTGTACTTTGCTCAAGCTTTTTTAACCTTTAATTTTATCCCTTTATTTATTATAAGATTATGATCGGGAGATCAATTTAGAGGTACTTTTTCAAAAAAGTACTAATATTCGAATCATGTGCGGAATCATTATTGTTCATTCGAAAGAACATTTAATGCCATTTTTTTTTTGAATATAATTTCCTTCAAATGTTGATCGCAACGATGGCTCAGGGTTTTTATTCTGAGGGTCCAATTTTGGACGAGTCGTTCGAGCATTTCGATCGGTATGGCGTTAATGACATCCGTAATGTTGGCTTCCAAAAACTGAACCGTAGCTGGTTTGTCAGCATAGACTTTGGACTTGCTATAGCCCCAAAGAAAAAAGTCTAAAGGTTTGATATAACACGATCTAGGCGGCCAACTTAGTGGTCCAAAACGTGAAATTAGCTGCTCTTCGAAATGATCTATCAATAGATCTATTGTTTGAGCAGATGTATGGCAAGTGACATCGTCCTGCTG
Organism: Hydrotaea diabolus; assembly: GCA_963513945.1. Taxonomy (NCBI): domain Eukaryota; kingdom Metazoa; phylum Arthropoda; class Insecta; order Diptera; family Muscidae; genus Hydrotaea; species Hydrotaea diabolus. The sequence continues at coordinate 162,157,969 of OY740718.1, forward strand.
AAAGCATGTGTCGCCAAGGGTTCCGGCTTACATTTTAGTAAGCAATAAGTGCGATATCATGCATGGCGCGATAGCGAGCACTATTCACGTTTATGTTCCGGCCATTATCATTTTAGAAAAAATATGGACCTATGATTCTGCCAGCCCATAAACCGCACCAAACCGTGGTTTCGCGGTGTAAGTCTCTCCAAGATGAAATGGCAAACAATATCGAAAAGAAGTTTAACACAACTTAATCGTCATCTGTGAAAAAAATCCTGTTGAAAAAATACCTCTAAATTGATCACATGTTATAAATTTATAAAAATTTATAAAAAATAGTGAGTTGTACCAAAAATTAAGCCAGAGTCCCATCGTACCAGCACAACATCTATTGTACCAAAAATGGTACAACTGCAGCACATTTTCCAACACTGGTGCATACTTATACTGTTTATACTTGGGAACAAATCTCAGCTGGGTTTCGCTAATTTGATGAAATATTTCGTCGTCGTCGCTAGAAGAGGCACAAAAAAAACGAGTTGCGTCTCATTGTTGTTGTAGCTGCTAAATGAATCAATTACAATGATTCCAATTAAGATCAATTTAGTTTTTCTTCCATTACGACAACGACGAAGATACTCTTGCAGTATCATCGGTGGGCAGGGAGGGCAGCCGCTGACATACACACACAAAATCTGGCAAAAGAAAGCAATCAGAAGTGATCTGCTGCTGTTGGGTAGGTTGTTGTTCTTTTTAGTCGATCGAAACAATAGGCGAGTTTTATTTAAGAAGACAAAAATCTGATCCAACTAGGGCGATAATTAAATAACCTTACCAAAAAGTCTTAAACGTGAATTAAATGGTTTTGAAATTTTTAAGTTAAGAAAAAGAGTTTATGCTTAGGTACACGGACGCCGGCGATCTAAAAACCATTGAAATAAACTTCGTATCCCCAAAAAAGGTTTATGGAAGGGCTATTCAATGAAAAATCATTCACTTTTTTTAAATTTTCCACATATATTTCAGTGGATTTTAATTAACGCAGCGTAACAAAAGTTACAGTGTTTTCGTGTCTTTAAGCGAACTTGAAAGCGAAATTTTTTTCTATAAATTTCGAATTGTCAAAATAAACTTTTGACTTCTGACTCCTATTCTATAAAGGTTTATAACACACCACAAAATCAAATTTTATGAGTACGTTAACGGAATATAAAAATAGGCTTAAAATAAAGATATACTCGTACGTGTCTCGGCGTTTTGCTGTAACATGTCAGAGTTTAGAAAAAATAGATTTTTAGGCTTCGAAGGACCGTAAATATTCACTTGTAATGTATAAGTCATACAACGTACTATAAAATGTTCTATAAAAACAGAATGAGTGAACCGATTTTAAATCTTGAGCCAGTTTTGAAAAGGGAGTTAATTATGGAACGCTAGATGGAGCTTTTCATGTAAAGTTAAAAAATAACCAAAAATGTAATATAATGTAAAAATACAAAAATGAATATGAAATCTTAACTATTATTTTGTGTTAAAAATGTTGGTCGTTTTTTTCGTGTGTAAGCTTCAGGATTTATATAAATTAATAAATTAATTATTGCATAAATTCCAACAATATTCATGTATGTATTTTCCTTTACAACTATTTTCTATTGTAACAATATCTTTATGAAACGTTCTCCATGCTCATCAAAATCACCCAAATTTGAAGGAAAAAAGTCTAAATGGTTGTGCAAAAAATGATTTTTTTAAGACATGTTAACTTTCATTTCACCATACGCTGAAACCATTTCTTTAACAATATTTGTGTAGTTATCCGCTTTCCTAATTCCCAAAAAAAATTTTACGACATCAATGAAACCAAGAGGATTCAATAAACTCCTAAACACATAATTTTGTAAACAAGTTGGTCCTTGGCTTAGAACGTTAAGGCGCTGATGAAAAGTATTCACAAACTTCGAAACGATCGTCCGCCATGTGGTTCAAATCCCTGACGCCTTGTTTTCATTTTTTCTAATCAAATGAACAACATTGTATAAGTATTTTTAATGATTTTCGGTTAGTTTTTAACTTTACATGAAAATTAAAGCGCCATCTAGCGGAGAAAATTTTTTTTAATAAAAAAATTAAATTCCATACTTAATTCCCTTTTCAAAACTCAAGCATTAAAATCGGTTCACGTTTTATGCTGTAAAATAAAAAGTACTGAATGTTTTTGGAACAAATATTTTTTAATATATTTATTGATGTATATTGTATCCAAAAAGAATCTACTTTTTCCAATGTTGGGGTATCTTTTGTGACAAACCTTGTCCTCTAAAACCGTCCACACTTTGTAATCCAATGGGTTCAAATCTGGACTGCCTGAGGGCCATTCTTCAGAAGAAATGAACGCTCGCAAATTGTTTCGAAATCAGGCCTGGGACGTTTTAGCCGGCGCAGAATCCTGCTGGAAAGTCCATGGCTGGTTTTTGAACAGGGAACTGTTAAGAGGCTTTACAACAGCTTCCAAAATGGTTTCTTGGTACACCGTTGTTTTGACTCCTTGTTCGCAGAAATGCAGATCAGTGACCCCATCGTAAGAGACACCCCACCAAACCATGACTGAAGCTGGGTGATGACCCTTTTCCACCCTTGGGATCCGTTCAGATGCTTTCTTAGATGACCGCGCATACACTCTATCATTTAGCTTGTTAAATTTTTCATGAACGGTAAAAAATTTTTCATCGATGAACAAAATTTTTCTGTGCAAGTTATCAGCGTGCTTCACCAAAAGACGTTTGCGTTTTTCAATCCTATTTTTTTAAAGTTGCAGTCAATGAATGTCCGGTACGTCGTTTGAAAACCCCAAGACCCAAGTCTTTTTTAATGATTCGACTCATGGACTTTTACGTGATATTCATCTCACGGGCCATGATTTTCTGTTTTCGGAACGGATTTCTATAAATTCATGATTTTACGGCTTTGATGACATGCGGTGTTCGAACAGAGCGTGAGCGGTCCGACCGGTGGCGGTCTTTTACATCTCCAGTCTCCTCAAACAGTTTTATGCATCGGTAGACGAACATGCGGATAATCCCTAGTAGCCGGAGCGTTTTGAAAATATCGCTTTTTTAATTTCACACAGCGATTCGGTTCTCATTATCGGACCACTCCATGATGAGAGTTGAAACAATTTTAAATCCCGTTACAGACTAACGCTACTGAGGTTAACTTTCAAAACCCATATGATATTAACGGGGTATGTTCAGTTCTACTATTGAAATGGGTGTGTTCAATGTTGTAACAGCATTTATGTCCCTACTAAGTAATAGTATTACATTACAAGTGACCTCCTCGGTCCCTTGAAGTTTAAAAACCGTTCTACAGCAAAACGCCCAGACACGTATTTCTTTATTTCCAATATTTCCAATTTTCATATTCTGTAAACATTTCTCATGTGTACTCAAAAAAATTTGATTTCGTCGTACTGTGTAATAAATGAAACTTCTTAAGTTTCTTGATATCGATCACAACTTATCGCTTGTTTAACAAAACACGCCTAATATTTTTTTTGAAGAGCTTATAGTGGCGATTGTTGCTTTTATTGTAAATTATGAAAAATTAGAGATAGTTTTATGTTTTCCTTTTCGAAATCATGGTGTTGAAATTGTTTTCATTTTTTAAATTTAAACGAAAAAAGTATTTTTGTTTTGTGGCATTTCGGTGGAAGAGAAAAAAAAATACTACAAAAAAGCAACCTCAATGTTGCAACATTGATTGAGTAGCAATGGCCGGTCGGTGGGTCGAGCGTTCGGTTGACTTGGATGGATGTGTTTTCATATCGCATCGAAACTGAAATTGGCCGATTGAGAAGATATGTACAATTATGTACGAGTATGTAGCAAGAGCAGCTGCAACATACGCTGGTACAGACAGATGCCGCAACATTTGTGTTTTGGCTGATTTTTTTCTTCTTGTTTTGTTTTCCTGACTGAAGTATTGGCAGTATCGCCAATGCTGCTAGTTTTTATTTGCTTTGTTTGGGGTTTTTATTTCGATCGGGGTTGTTGTTGTGACTTCGACATTTATAGCCGCAAATCAGTCAGTCCATAAATAGTTTGTTGTTGCTGCTGCCGCCGCATACAACTGAACGTGGCTGCACAGTGTACCGAGTAAAAATTCCATCACATCTCAGTTGTTAATCAATTTTTTAATTAAGTAATTATTGAAATGTATTAAATGAAAGAAGTGAAATAGTTAATCAATTCATCAGAGAATAAAAGTATCAATAAACAAATTGATCTATTGATCATTTCGGCAAAGTATTTTTTTGAATAACTACACATAGATAAAGGATTTGTTGCTACAAACGAATTTGTTTTTCAATATCATAATTTACCTCGAGTATTTAATCAGTATAGCCGCATGTTAATTAGTGAACTGTTATTTCCAGTATTCGTAATTGAGTATCGGCTAAAAGTGATCTTAAAAAGAATTTTTGTATCTTAAAAACCACTTATCGCACTTTTTCAACAGAAGGGTATTAACTCAAAAAATATATATTTTTTAACACTTTTAATATTCTTAACATTGGGCGGGCATGTCAAGGAAAAAGTGGAGAAAGTTATGGAAGATTCCTTTCAACAAAGACAGTAATATTCATATTTTACGTATGCCTATATTAATTGGAAACTGTGATTTCTCGACAACGACGTAAATGCTGCTGCTGAAATGATCCAAAATATAATTTTATTTGGAATGAAGACATTTATTCCGAATAAAGTTGTGTCGGATAAACCAGCCAAAAACGGTTGGTTTAACCAGGCATGCAAGGATGCTGTCAGATCTAAAGAGGAGGCGTTCAAAAAATGGGCGCCTGAACAAAAACGCCAATACTGAACTGCTGCGGAAACAGGCATGAACTTCGTGTGCCAGAGTGCTTAGGCGTGAAAAATTTCTACACGAACAACGTCTACGCACAAGGGTTCTTGCTTTCCCCAGGGGAAGTAAGAGCTTTTGGTCGTTTGTAAGAAGAGTAAAGGATAGTTCATCATCTATCCCAACTCTTGTTAAAGACGATCAGGCATTCACTGACCCTGTTGATAAAGCTAACCTATTGGCTGAAATGTTCGCAGGAAATTCTTCCTTGGCGGAAAGCAATCAACCACTCCCCGTGACCGAAAACGTATCTAGTTCCATGCCTCAGATATTAACGAACACGTGGGGTTAAAAGGGTTCTTGCGAATCTCGACGTAAATAAGTCCCCGGGTCCGGATGGTGATTCGGCACTTGTCCTGTGTAAGTGCCCCTCGACGATAGCCCGTCCATTACGCAACCTCTTCAACCTTGCTTATCGTGCGGGAGTCTTCCCAGCGTGTTGGAAGGTTGCGAACGTCCAACCAATCCCTAAAAAGGGTGAAGCCAATAATCCTGCAAATTATCGGCCAATCGTGATTTGCTCTGCGCTCTCTAAGTTAATGGAGAGCATGGTTAACCACTATCTTGTGAGGTATCTAGAGTCTAACTGCTTGCTTAGTGATCGACAGTATGGCTTGCGTAGAAATCTACGCTCTACGGGAGAACTGATGGCTTTCTTGACGGAGCGCTGGAGTCGGTCTATCCACCAGTTTGGTGAGAGTAAGGTTGTTGCTCTGGATATCTCCAAGGCCTTTGATAGAGTCTGACACGGTGCACTCTTATCACTCTTATGATGGCTTTTGGTGTCGGTGATACTTTCGCTTGTTTTATATCGAGTTTTCTTAGAGATCGCACTATAAGAGTTGTTGTAGATGGGTTCTCATCCAACAAACATAGGCTTACTGCAGGAGTACCACAGGTCTCTGTCCTTTCTCCCTCTTTATTTTTAATTTTCATTGATGATCTGTTGGGTCAGACCGTGAATCCAATCTACTCCTTTGCGGATGACAGTAACCTCTGTCATTTATATTCATTCGACCGTAGGCCGAGTCTTCAAGATATTGAAGACAAAAGGCGAATTATGGATGAGACACTTGGCCGGGATTTACTGGCCATTTCCGAATGGGGTCGAATGGGGCTGCTTGTTGTCTCACAAGCGATTCGCTGACCCAACAATATCGTCAATTTCTATCGATGGTTCGGATATTGAACAATCAGAAGCTCTTGATGTTCTGGGCATGAAAATACAATGTGACGCTCGTTGGGCGAGACATGTATTCGAAGTGTCGAAAAAAGCACTTAAGTGCAGAGGCTTTTTAAAGCGATGCAAGAAATATTTCACTCCTTCTGATCTTTTCAATATCTGTACAACTTACATCAGGCCGAAGATGGAATACAACTCCCATATATGGGCAGGTGCTCCAAAATCATCCTTGGAGCTACTTGACCGAGTTCAAAGGAGAGCGATGGTGCTGAAAGGTGACAGTAGGGTATCCAACTCTATTGGGAAACCTTGAGCATCGTCGGAATGTGGGTTGCGTGACGCTGTTCTATCGTTACTTTCATGGTGTGTGTTCATCAGACATCCGTCGCCTTATTCCTGACGGGAGGATGTTCGGCATTTCACACCCGTTTGTTATCGACTGGCCAGTTGACCGCACTATTCACTACAGATCAAATTCGTTTTTCGCTCGTACAGTCCGTATGTGGAATCGACTTCCGGCAAATGTGTTTCCCACTAATTGCGACATCCAGAAGTTCAAGACAAGTGTCAATAAACATTATTCCCTCTTTCCCCCCTCCGGTCCTTTACTTTCCACTCGCCAACGCAATGCACCGCATGTATAGGGGGCATCCCCTGAGTGTTGGTTATTTAAAAAATCACTAGTTTACAAATTATGATTTTTAAAAAATGATATTTAAAAAATGATTTTTAAAAAATTTTCCTCTGATTAGTTTTCAAGATAACATTTTTGGAATTTTTTTATGGTTTTTTTATGTCTCAGATTTTTGGATCATAACTCTCAAAGTACTCTCAAATAAAAGGAAATTAGCTTTTCATACAAGGTTGTAAAATCAGTTTAATAGTGTTGATGTTAGAGGCGTTTTAAACAACCATTTGTTGTCCAATTTTTAAAAACGATAGCTTGTTTTGCTCGAAAAAATCCAAACTTTATGCTCTATTTATTTATAAAGGGTGGTTACATTTTAAGTGCCGATGTTGAATAAAACACAAATTATTTAGGAAATTATAGTCATTTCTCTTTATTATGATAATATTGGTATGGTTCAATTATGTATGGGCGACGAGCGTGAGAGGTGCAATTGTTGGGCACGACGACGAGTTGAGTTGGGCGGCTCTTCAGCCACACTATCGCGAACATCAGCAATATTTCCTGCAGTACGAGCCTGCACTGGCGTTTTTACATCTCATACAGACCCGGTTTGCTCAAATTTGTGCACGATTTTTCCGATTGTGCGCACATTTGGACTTTTGAAACTAACCGAAAAAATCACGAAGTGCACGATATGCGCAAAATAGAAAGGGACCTAAGGGTAAAAACCAGTTTTGTTCAGGAGAGCCATTTTTAAGATTTAAATATCACTCATCACTTTCATAAAACGCTCATATCTCTGGGAGGATACACTTTTGGGGCATGGAATCGGTCTCATTCGATGCTCAGATGCTGTCCACATCAACAAAAAAAAGTGAAAATTGATTTTTTTTACCCTTAGGTCCCTTTCTCTATGCGCTGTCACATATGCATTTTGATTTGAAAGCCCATTTTCATAATAAGCCTGAATAACTTTAACGCGTTGCTCGTTTGTATATCTTTCCATGGTTCAAATTGAGTTAGTCTGAAATTCAGAAATATCAAATGAAATGCAGAAAAAAACTTGACGTTTAGGTGTGGCTCTCATTCAATATCGGCCCTTAAAATTAAACCACCCTTTATAAAAGGGAGACCAATCTAGATGCATTTTTTCAAAAAGTGTTTTTTGCACAGATTACGCGTGAGTTGTGTTTAACTTTATTTTTTTCAGTATTGTTTGCCATTGGACTGGTGGAATTATCGGTCCAAATTTTTTTAAAAATGATGATGCCCGGAACGTAACCGTGAATAGTGCTCGCTATCGCGCCAAGGTATCGGACTTTTTCCTACCTAAAATTGAAGCCTGTAATCTTGACGACATTTGGTTGCAACAGGACGGTCAAAAAATATAAATAGATCTATTGAGAGGTCAGTTCGAAGAGCAGCTAATTTTACGTTTTGGACCGGTGAGTTGATTTAGATTTTTTTTGGGGCTACGTAAATTACAAAGTTTATGCTGACAAACCAGCTATGATTCAGGTCGAAATGCGCCATACCGGTCGAAACGCTCGAACGAGTCATCCAAAATTGGGTACAGAAACATATTTTCAGTTGACTTTTCTAAACATCCAGGAATGCAGGATTTAATGTATTCGGCCACGCCCGATTTGATTTTATCCCACTCGATATAGTTTTGTTGACTATATCTCTTGCTATATTCTTTGCAAATAAAAGATATGGTTACTATATGGTTACGGCAACAAAAGTATGTTCTTTGCTATCAAAGTATGTGGTTTTTTTCGAATTTTATTTTGACAACAGTACGCAACCCTAATATCAATATTAAAAAAAAATTAATACTTTTAAAATGTAACAATATTATTATTAACAAAAAAAAATAATTATTAACAAATTTAAAAATTAAAATATGGTTGTAACAACAGTATAAATATGGTTGGTGCGACAAAAGTGGTGTTTCTTTGGTTTTATGTTAACAATATTATGATTATGGCAATAATACCGGCAAAATCGCAATATATTTTCATTTGAATAAGGTTTTTATAAAAATGTTATTGTAACGAATCTTGCGCAATAACAGTACTTCTTATATGTAAATTAAATCTTTTTAAAACAAACTATGAAATATGATATAATGAAATATTTTTAAAAAATAAAACTTAAGTTTTTTAAACGGATTTTTCTACTGTTAAATAATTCAATCCTACTATTTAGAATTTAATGTATTTTTAAATATTTTAATAAAAATGTTGAATAAGAACTTAACCTAATCCTCATAAATAGTTTTGGGTTCGTTGTATGGTTAAGTGGGATCATACTATGGTTATAGGGAGCATAACATGGTTGCGTGTGAGTCATACAATGGGTGTGAGGATCATAATATTGCTGTGCCCCAACCATATACCCAACAATAGTATAATTCTCTTTGAATAACGTTACCCTTACCATACTTTTTTTCTTCGTGTTTGTAGTTGAAATTTCGCTAAGTTGAAGTCTGAAAGAAAACTAAAAACTAAATTGATGTTTAAAATATTTGGGGAATTTCTTACGTATGTGCAATAGTCTCGACAAAGTATTTTACGTAAAAAGACACGTTTTGTTTGGCTCTTAAATGAGAAAGCAATTGTAAATCTTTAGCGAAAATCAAAATTCTAAATGCTAAATGTATGAAACAATGCGGTGTTAATTTCAGATCCCTTACGTAAAACTCGTCGAGCAATGATTCTTAAACGCCTTGTATACTTTCGATATTAATAAGGTGAAAACAAATTGAAATTAAGTCACCAACTTTCCCTATCGTCAGTAAAACGGCCTAGAATGTGTGGCCTTAACGGGGAGCAAACCGAAATGAATTCATAACCAAAGGCAGCAGTGTGAACGCACGAGTGTCAAGCAGCGATCATTTTCATGTTTTTCAAATAAAACACGATTTTAAGTTTTATGTTCAGTTTGTTTTTCATGTACAAAAGTAGGTTTGTTTGCCAAAACGGAAGTGGTCTCAAAACCTTAAATTGCACTTTTATGCATTAACGAACGAGAACCGCTTACAGCGTTTAACTGCAAGCAGGAGAGAGGAGGCGGCAGGGAGGTTTCATTAAACATAAGCGACGGCATGAATGAAAGAAAAACCATGAATGATGTTGCTGGGTCTGCGGAGGGGCGGAGTGGATCTATGCAAAAAATATATACTTGCTGCATTCATCGTCGGCAACAGTAACGACGATGGAAAAAACAAAAGCATGTTAACATGCTGATGACACATATTTTACGTGAACTTTTTTTTTACATTTTTTGTTGCCTCCATTCATTCATAAATTGCCAACAGTTATGGTATTATTTTGCTTTATGCACGATTATTTCTTTTTAGTATTTAGTTTTTTTTTTGGTATTTATGCCCTCTTTAGGTTGATTGTTTAGAGTGTGGTCTGTTTGTTGTTCAGTTGCTGTTTTGTCTTTTAACTTTCTTGGTTTTTGCTTTAGTTAGTGCGGATGAGTTTCTAAAAAATGCAAGCTTAAATTTAAAAAAACAAAATGTTTTGACCGTGGCATTTTGATAGACATTATGGGTGATAAGTACTCGTATATATCAAACACATCCTAATGGAGAATATATAAAAAACCTAGAACAATTTTAACCAAAAAAGTCAATGTCAAGTTTAACAAATGTGACGCGCAAAATAGAAAGGGAGAGCCATTTGAAAGATTTAAATACGTGTATCTTTGGTGTACCATCACTTTCATAAAACGCGCATATCTCTGGGAGGGAACACTTTTGGGGCATGGGATCGGTCTCATTCGATGCTCAGATCAGCATACACAACCCTGAACTTAAAAAGCTACTTTTTTATAAACTATCAGAGATATGACGACGATATTTGGAACATATTATGTTGGCATGGATAGAAAAACATCCATGAGGAATAGCGGGCGGTGCCGCGCTACCTTTAAAAAATCCCAATTATGGCTAAAGTAATGGAGCGATCGTTACAAAATTTTAACAAAATGAAATCACGACTAGGAAATTATTCCAGACAATGTTATGCCAAAATTGGACAAGGGGGCATGACTCAGCCCACACAACCCTGGAATTAAAAACACAGTATCTTATGAACTATCATAGATATGACGATGATATTTGAAACATATTATGTTGGCATGGATAGAAAAATACCCTTGAGGAAAAGTGGGCGGAGCCATGCCACTTTGAAACAATCGCATTTATGGCCAACGTAATGGGCCGATCGTTATACAATTTTAACAGAATTATTATGGATTATATATCGAACATTTTATTGTGTTAACTAATACCGATATAACGAAAGTAGTTGGTATATCTGATTAGGTATGAAAGAAGCACGACCTGGTAGAAAAGAGGACGGCGCCATGCCCCTTGACAAAAATTTAATATTGGAATTTAATATCCAAGATGGAGGGTATATAAGCTTTGGCGCAGCTGAACTAAATTTGTCCATTTGTGACAGCGTGCACGACTTTGTATCTTGCCAGTAGCCCCCAGTTCAAACTCGGGTAAGATCATCTAACAATTTTTTAGCGCCAGGTTTCCACCTCGTAACTTTATGAGTAAGAGATTTATCTCTAAGCCATGTTAAAACTTCTCTTAAAAATTATATTAGCCGTTCGGAGCCGGCGTTAAACAGTAGTATAAAAATTGAATCGTGCACAGCTCACTAATTTAAGAGAAGTTTCCCCTTGTTCCTAAATGGAATGTTGTGGGACTTAAGTAAGTACACTAAAGTTTTCCTAGTTTTCCTTATAATTGCGTCTGCTCGATGACGGTACAATTCAGTGAATTGTGAATGCATTCAATTTTGATCAATAGACGACAAGATCAACGACATTAACTGCACTTCCATCTCGGCAACGGCTGTTCGGGGTAACAGTAGTCGTTGTCTGGTTGACATGTGGTTGACGGGCAACGAACATTTATGTCGTCGGTGTACGCCCATAAATGGATAGATAACATGGTCCCCGGTCGCCGTACGCTTTTAGATTTGTCCAAATGATAGCAGCTGAAGACAACAACTTATCGAACTATCGTAGTGTTCTATCGTACCTATTTACTTTTCTCCAGTGGCTTTCCATTAGAAACCATGACGATGTGAGCAGATACGGTAGGTTGTAGTGCTTACATATCAATGGATGCAACTATGAACGAGGGACGTATGGTAACTTGTGTAAAAAGAAAAAAACGGTTGTATATATTGATTAGCATCGAAAGAAAAAAAGAAGTTGAGAAAAATTACTCTTCCAACTTTTGTTCATTAAAAAGGGAATAAAACTGTTTCAAAGATAATTAGTTTGTTTCTACACGTAGAAAAAATGTATGGCTGGGATAACAATATTCGAAGAGCATCATACTATATCTGGGTATATGGATGTGGTACTTATGACCATCACAACAATAGTATGATTCACACATTACCATACTATGATCCCCACAACAATAGTATAATTCACAAATAACCATACTATGATCCCCACAACCAGTATGTATGATTCACACACAGCCATAGTATGATTCACACTCAACAATACTATGATCTTCGCAACCACGTTATTATCATCACAACCATTGTATGTTTCACATACAACCTTAGTATTATATTCACAACCATAGTATAATTCACTCCCAACCATGTTATAATCCCTGCAACCATAGTATGATCACACACAATTATACTATGATCCCCAAAGTTATTTATCAGAACTGGGTTAAGCGGTCAACAATAGTTGAGAAAAATGAAAATCATTAAAAATACATTAAATTCAAAATAATAGGAGTGATTTATTTAATAGAAGAAAAAATATGTGACGCGCAAAATAGAAAGGGACCTAAGGGTAAAAACCAGTTTTGTTCAGAAGAGCCATTTTAAAGATTTAAATACGTGTATCTTTGGTGTACCATCACTTTCATAAAACGCGCATATCTTTGGAAGGGAACACTTTTGGGGCATGGTATCGGTCTCATTCGATGCACAGATGTTGTCCACATCAAAAAACAAAAAAAAATGAAAATTGATTTTTTTTACCCTTAGGTCCCTTTCTCTATGCGCTGTCACATATGTTTTAAAAACATAAAAGTTCTCATTAAAAATATTTCAGTAAACATAAAGTTTGTTTAAAAAACTTTAATTTCCATATAAAAAGTACCAAATTTGCAGTAGATCGGTAACAATAACTTTGTTCTAAAAAGCATATTCGAATAAAGAAAAATTACAATTATACAGTTTGATTGCCGTAATCATATTATTGTTAGCATAAAACCTAAAAAAATACTTTTGTCGCACCAGCCATATTTATATTATTGTAGAACAATATTTTCATTTCTAAATTTGAAAATAATACTATTGTTACATTTTAATAATAATAATATTGCGGCAATTATACTATTGTCAAAATCAAATTCAGAAAACAATGCTATGGTTGCGAAGAACATACTTTTATTGCGGAAACCATAATATTATTATCCTAACCATATAGTAACCATATAGCACTCACAGCCTGTCGGATGGGACGATTATTACGGCCGAAGCACTCTTAAATGAAGGAAAATATTTGAGGGTGTGTTGACATAAAGATACTAAATTGTTATGTCGCTATTGGAAAACCCGTTACATGTTAAGGGTGTCCTAAGAAGAGCGCAATTTTTAACTGACTGATGCAGCAATTGAATTGTTTCTCTGGCTGTATGACATGTGGAACCACATGTTGGAACCACATGCCCTCCACATTCATTTCTTCAATTCTAGGCAAGAAAAAACTGGTTATCATTTCACGATACCAAACACCATTGACTGTTGACCTGCCTCATTTGTCCAATGATTAATCCAGCCCAAAAACCACACCACACAGTGACACGTTGAGGATGCATTTGCTTCTCGTGAATCACTCGAGGATTTTCCGCACCCCAAATGCGACAATTCTGCCTATTGACGAAGCCATCAAGATGAAAATGGGCCTCGTCACTGAAGATGATTTTATCGGCAAAATCAGCATTTTCATGTTGTCTCTCCAATACCCAATTAACGAACTCCCGAATTCGTGTAGCGCTCCATTTTTACTAACCTCGTACCTTCTACTAACAAACAATAACAATTGTTCAAATGTCAAACAATGACACTTCGAATGTTGCCAGATTTAAAAATTGCGTTCTTCTTGGGACACCCTTTACAAAGTCTACTCTACCTCTTCAACCGATACTGTCAGTACCTACTACTGAAAATTGGCGTGTTCCCAATCAACGTTTGTAGCAATTTAATAACATGGATAGTACTTGCAACCACAAAGATTCGGATAGCAAAATATACGGTTACGGCAACAAATCTGTTCTCTGTGTGCACTAAGAACCATATCCAACTTCATATTGCAAAACATTCCATGTTGTAGATTATTAAAGCATTGGCTTAGTAGAGTTTATAAAATAATTCTTACAATTTTACTGCTTTTTACACTCGTTTGTTAATTTGTTCCCCTTAAGCGTTCTAGTGTATTTACTTTTCTTATTACGAGTATACCTTTTCAAAAGTAAGAAAACCGTTTTGATCACTTATCGCACTTGCGGATTCAAATAAAAGACTTTTGAACTTTTATCTGACTTCTGACAAAATTATTCACTCTGCGCAGCCTTAGATGTTGTCTTCAATGATAGCAATGGGTTCTAGTTGAACCCTAAAATCTAAAATCTTAACCTCAACCCACCTAACTTGAAAGCTTGACTACGAAATGTTCATATGACCCTCTTACACACTCGCAAACAAGAACTGCTGAAGAAATGATTCAATGAAAATGAAAAAAATCAGGTATCCACACGCAAGAGGAGGGGAAAAATGAAAGGCTTTTAAAATAAAATCAAACAAATAAATAAAGATAAAGAGCATTTAAAGAACTTCTAGATTTTTGCAGCACTAAGAAAATATATAACATACGAGTACAGAAGTTTTCACCACAACCACACCAGAGGTCGGGGAGGGGCACAGAGAAAAAGGCGAAATGAAAGTAACTTCAGAGCACTCCAACAATAAGTTTTAACTTTTCCCCCATAAGTTCAAATGTCTGCAAAAACAAAAAGAACTGCAAGTGACTAGAGAGTATAGAACAAAAATGTGAACATTTATTTTTTATTTAATTATCACAAATGAATAGAAGTGGAATGGAAGTAGAATGTATGGCGGTCGCTTGGACATTGGCACAGGGAAGAGCTGGCGGAAGCATTCATATTAGCTTCTAGTCTTTTTTTTTTGTTATTATATTATTTTGAAAAATTAGTAAAAGCATATTAACCCCAAACTGTCATAGTCAGAGTGGCTGGTATTTATGAATGCAATGCAAAATCGTACTCATTCTGAACGATGGAACGATGAAAAACCGAATTTAGCTACAAGTAATTGAATTGAAAGTAGCTTGACTATGCTTCATAGTCGCTGACATTTGCATAAAGGGTTACATTTCTGAACTTTACAGATGCCAGGGTTAGTGTCATTTAATCTACGAAATCATTTATCTACGAAAAGGCACGTTGGGCTGAGCTCATCCCCTTTTTTTTAGCATTTTAATTGACAACTGTGCTTTCTCGACAACGACGTAAATGCTGCTGCTGAAATGATGATCCAAAATAAATGTCTTCATTCCAAATAAAGTTATATCGGCTAAACCATTCAAAAACGGTTGGTTTAACCCGACATGCAGGGATGCTGTCAGGTCTAAAGAGGAGGCGTTCAGAAATTGGCGCCTAAACAAAAACGCCAATACCGAACTGCTGCGGAAACAGGCAAGAACTTCGTGTGCCAGAGTGCTTAGGCGTAAAAAATTTCGACACGAACAACGTCTACGCACAAAGGGGAAGTAAGAGCTTTTGGTCGTTTGTAAGAAGAGTAAAGGATAGTTCATCATCTATCCCAACTCTTGTTAAAGACGATCAGGCATTCACTGACCCGGCTGATAAAGCTAACCTATTGGCTGAAATGTTCGCAGGAAATTCTTCCTTGCCGGAAAGCAATCAAGCACTCCCCGTGAACGAAAACGTATCAAGTTCCATGCCTCAGATATTTTTTCGAACACGTGGGGTTAAAAGGGTTCTTGCGAATCTCGACGTAAATAAGTCCCCGGGCCCGGATGGTATTTCGGCACTTGTCCTGTGTAAGTGCTCCTCGACGATAGCCCGTCCATTACGCAACCTCTTCAACCTTGCTTATCGTGCGGGAGTCTTCCCAACGTGTTGGAAGGTTGCGAACGTCCAACCAATCCCTAAAAAGGGTGAAGCCAATAATCCTGCAAATTATCGGCCAATCGCGATTTGCTCTGCGCTCTCTAGGGTAATGGAGAGCATGGTTAACCACCATCTTGTGACGTATCGAGAGTCCAACTGCCTGCTTAGTGATCGACAGTATGGCTTCCGTAGAAATCGCTCTACGGGAGACCTGATGGCTTTCTTGACGGAGCGCTGGAGTCGGTCTATCCACCAGTTTGGTGAGAGTAAGGTTGTGGCTCTGGATATCTCCAAGGCCTTTGATAGAGTCTGGCACGGTGCACTCATATCAAAGCTGATGGCTTTTGGTGTCGGTGATACTTTCGCCCGTTTTATATCGAGCTTTCTTAGAGATCGCACTATAAGAGTTGTTGTAGATGGGTTCTCATCCAACAAACATAGGCTTACTGCAGGAGTACCACAGGGCTCTGTCCTTTCTCCCTCTTTACTGTCATTCATATTCATTCGACCGTAGGCCGAGTCTTCAAGATATTGAAGACAAAAGGCGAATTATGGATGAGACACTTGGCCGGGATTTACTGGCCATTTCCGAATGGGGTCGAATGGGGCTGCTTGTTGTCTCACAAGCGATTCGCTGACCCAACAATATCGTCAATTTCTATCGATGGTAGGGATATTGAACAATCAGAAGCTCTTGATGTTCTGGGCATGAAAATACAATGTGACGCTCGTTGGGCGAGACATGTATTCGAAGTGTCGAAAGAAGCACTCAAATGCATAGGCTTTTTAAAGCGGTGCAAGAAATATTTCACTCCTTCTGATCTTTTCAATATCTATGCAACTTACATCAGGCCGAAGATAAAATACAACTCCCATATATGGGCAGGTGCTCCAAAATCATCCTTGGAGCTAATTGACCGTGTTCAAAGGAGAGCAATGGTGCTGATAGGTGACAGTAGGGTATCCAACTCTATTGTTTCCCTTGAGCATCGTCGGAATGTGGGTTGCGTGACGCTGTTCTATCGTTACTTTCATGGTGTGTGTTCATCATCCGACATCCGTTGCCTTATTCCTGACGTAAGGATGTTCGGTAGGGATACGCGACTTTCTAGGAATTCACACCCGTTTGTTATCGATTGGCCAGTTGACCGCACTATACACTACAGATCAAATTCGTTTTTCGCTCCTACAGTCCGTATGTGGAATCGACTTCCGGCAAATGTGTTTCCAGAAGTTCAAGACAAGTGTCTATAAACATTACTTCCTCTTTCCCCCCTCCGATCCTTTACTTTCCACTCGCCAACGCAATGTACCGCATGTATAGGTGCATTCCAACTCCCCTCGTAGTTATATGAAATGAAATACTGCTCCAATCAAGTATCATCTGTTTATAGACTACTGTCAAATTTTGAGAGAGTTCCATCATTTAGTTTGTGTTTAACAGCTGTTCAAAACATACAACATCGTGGATTTTGTTAAAAATGAAAAAAAAAATTCGAGTGCTCATTAAACATTACGAGGGTTGCTATTTATATTAAGGGTCCGTCAATAAAAACACAATAATTTATTATTGAAAATGGTTTTATTATTTTTCAAAATATTCTTCTTTAAGATCAATACACTTTGCATGTACACAAAGCAATTTTCGAAGAACTTTTTCCACTTCGATTGAGACACCTCCAAAACATGATTTTTAAACGCTTCAACAGCTGCTTCGGGCGATGAAAATCGTTGACCACGCATTTTTTTCTTGATGCTAGGGAATAACAAGAAGTCATTAGGTGCCAAATCAGGGCTGTAAGGTGGATGGCCCATCAATTCGACATCTTGTTATCTTTCCTCATTTCTTCGAAGACTGTTGGCAAACAGATGGTTGTATACCACTCAGAATTAATCGTCCTACGTTCCACTAAAGGCACTGTGGCAACATGGACGGTTATACCGAAAAAAACGCAATCATATGCTTCGAAGTGCTTCTTGCACGAACAACTTTCGTTGGATTTGGCTCGTCTTCGAAGACCCACACGGTGGATTGGTGTTTTGTTTCGGGCTCATACGCCTAGTTCCATGATTCGTCACCTGTGACAATGTTATACACTGCCTTTGAGCTACCGGAGCTATGCTTTTTCTCTTCCTTTTGCACATATGCATACGAGCCTTTTTTTGAGCACTCGTCAAATTATGTGGGATCCAACGAGAACAAATTTTTATAACGGCCAAATGAACATGTAATATCTTATTTACGCTTGTCATACTAATGCCCAAGGATAACTCAATCTCACGGTATGTCACATGTCGGTCTTGCTTAATCAGTTCACGCACAGCATCAATGGTTTCTGACAAAGTGACCGAAGTTGGACGTCCTTCACGAAATTCATCCTGGAGCGAACGGCGTTCGAGACTGAACTCTTGGTACCAGCGATTAACAGTGGTTTATGATGGTGCTACATCGCCAAATGTCGATACAAGTTGATTTAAACACTTTTGTCTCGGTAACCCACGCCGAAAATCGTAAAAAATCATCGCACGAAATTGTTCACGGGATAATTCCATTTTTTGACTGAGATGAGTTTTTCAACACACTGTCAACAAGTGAATTGGACCTCAAATGACAAAACGTTCTGAGTGTAGTTATGCTAAAAAATGACAAAGTTTCCCAGTTTGCATCTGGGTACACTAGTATTGTCAGGACCCGAAATATAAATAGCAACACTCGTTTTTTTGCGGAAAAAAGAGTCAATCAAACCAGGGAAATGATTGATAAATTAACTTTACCACTTTGTCGTCCAAAAAGTTGATGGCAACAGTTTTTTTTTGAGATACACGCGGGATAATTCACATCGATAACCTTCAAAAGGGAAAAACAATAAACGACGTGTATTATGCCAACTTATTGAATCAATTTAACGTGAATTTAAAAAAACGACCCAATATGGCCGAGAACAAAGTTCCTTTTCATCAAGATATGCACGCGAGCAAACGTGTGCAGTCTCAATGGCGAAATTGCATGAATTGGTACCTCATCCGACATATTCTGCGGATTTAGTGCCCAGTGACTATTTCCTATTTCCAAATTTCTAAATAAATGGCTCTGTGGAAAGAGATTCAGCTCCAACGATTAAATTATTGATTTAACAAATGCCTATTTTATGGACCTTGAAAATACTATTTTTTGGAAGGGATACAAAAATTGAAAATACGTTGGAGTGTATTGAATAAAAAATAATCAGAAAATTAAAAATAATTGCGGGGAAGGGGCCGCCGTGTTGTGATAGAAGTGTACACGACCATAATGACTGTAATCCCAGGTTCAACCTTGGGTAAGAACATCTAACAGTTTTCAGCGGCGGGTTTCCACCTCTCGCAAACTGCCGCGAATTTACGAGTCAAAGATTTATCTCTAAGCCATGTAAATATTCTGGATAAAATGCATTAGCCGTTCGGAGCCGACGTTAAACTGTAGGCCCCGGTCAATGAATATAAAAAAGTAATCGTGCACAGCTCACTTATTTGAGAGAAATATCCCATTGTTCCTTAATGGGATAATGTGGGACTTAGATAAATGTTTCGGAGGCGCTGGAAAAATACTTTTGGATGGATGCTATTCATGTAAGCGGCAGGGTATGTCGGCAAAAACGACAAAAAAATAATTGTTTTAGTACTTTGGCTGGTTAGATGCTAACTTGTACTTATAGTTATCTAGGCTAAGAACTAAAATTGCTACAAGAAATTATTTTTCTGAAATTTTTTGATCTTTCTACGAACAATGTTAACTACTTTTTTCTGAAATTTGTGTCCTTTCCTCAGAATAAAGTCAACACTTTACCTTAACAAATGCCGTTACTATTGCGATTTTGCAATCCAGTCTTAGTTATCGTGGCTTAATGAGAACTCTATTACTTATATTATCCCAGTCAATCCAATTTGCCGACAATGTCTGATATCAGACAGTTATAAACAATATCTTAACTCCATCGACAATTCTTACCGAAATCGTTACGAATTCTGTTCGATATGCCTCAGGATTTTTTTTGTCAGAGAAGTTCAGTAGACTACGGATAAGTGCACATCGGTTTTCGCGCGAGTTTTTGTGCACTTATGCGGTTTTTGCATTCATACAACACTCGGATAAGTGCACAACTATTGCATATATACAAACATTGCATAAGTGCACGATTTTTGCATTTATACAAACATTGCATAAGTGCACGATTATTGCATTTATACAAACATTATATTATTTTAATTAAAATATAAAGCTGTTTAATGTTTTTATTTATATTTGGTTTACATTACAGGTTTTTTATAAAAACTTATAAAAATCAGTATAGTTTAAGGTATATACTAGAACCATGCATGAACACACTCTGGTTTACAATACATTCATTTAGTCATTGTACCAGTACCACTGTCCCGAATAGTGTAAACAATGACATGAAACGAGACGAGATTGCTTGCTCTTCGAATGAATGTTGTATGGTTCTCTGCTCTCTTAACTACTCTATTCGTCTCAATTCTGTTAAGAGAACACAATATTGTTCTCAATAAATATTCGAGACTGTAAAAGGCATTTGAATACATAAGAAGTCTTTGAATGGTATACGGTAACTTATGAATGGTTATGGGTATCATTAGCTTTCAGTCATTTAAGAAATCAACAAGGGTGAGCAAGGTGTAAACAAAAAAATATATATCTAAATATATTCTTCTTAAATAAGTTTAACTGAGAAAAAAAAATGGAAATTGATGAAGTAAATAATTATTAAGAAGAAATAATTAATATTATTATTAATATTTAAAAATATTTTAGCTTTCAAATCAATTTTTTTTTTGTAAGTAAATAATAATAAATATAGTCTGAACATTTGTTTTATACTAAATCTGTAACATTTGTTTTATTTGCAATAACTTAAATTTGATGAAACTATTTTTATACGATGATAACTAACTTGCAGTTTAATTTAACTCCAATTCTTCATACGAAGAGCATGAAATTCATTTAATTGTCGCCCTATTCTACATTCCAGAGAAATCAAAGCAAAAACATCATTTGCTACGCTCATCATATGTTACGCTCATGGAAATAGATTTTTTCTCAAATAGTCTTATTAATACATCTCAGTATTCGAGTAGTTGTGGTTGTCTCTAAAGACCTTTTACCCGATCACCTTACAACTCGTTCATACCCGAACTCTGTCGTCTCGGTACCATTCTGTTTCATTCCCGATGCTACTTGCTAAGAGGAATGGTTGTGTGTACGATACTCTTATCGCTAGAATGAGCACATTTACGCATTTGTAAACAAAAGAATGTGTTCGGGTGTGTGAAAACGATGTTCATGCAGGGTTTTAGTATATACATACATATAATAAAAAAAATCACAAAGTTAACATATTTCATTGTTTTAGTGTTTTTCGTATTTCATACAAAAAAAAATTAAAAATATTAAGTTCTGTGCCAAAATAAGAGCTGTTAATGAATCATAACAATCATATTTTGCACCATTGTTTTTTGCAAAATACATACATATGAAATTGCATTTAATGCGATTCACCTAAACCACGTGTGGAGAAAAAGTCTGAAATCTTTTTTTGAACCGTGTTTTCTGTTTCAACCTTATATATTTTTTCCTCCAGTTTCTCTAAATCATAATCTACATTTTTGATTTCAATGTAATTCTTCAGAGTGTGAAAGGCCTCAATAGCCTCTGTACGACTAGGACAAGGCCTTTCACCACAATTTAAATCCTCATCTTGATCATCACTAGGGTCGGTATTTATTGCTCCGTTTTCCCAACCTATTTCTTCTAATATATCAGTTTCCGTGAGATCACCAAAGCATTGTAAACCATCATCACATTCTACAATTGAAGAGAACACTTCTGCCGGAATTGGGGGTAAATCGATAGTTTCACAATCCTCATCATTAGAATCTTCTGCGCAGTTTAGAAACCCGGCTTTCCTAAAACAGTTATTGATAACTGTAGGTGTTACAAGCCACCAGGCTCGTTTAATTATTTGTAGCGCTTGAAGGATATTAACGCTATTTGAAAACTGTTCTACATAACGACATCCCTGCCTCGAGGCCCAATAACTGTTTTCGTACTAGGGATGAGCGGTAATGCACTTTAAAATTTCTAATGATTCCCTGATCTAAAGGTTGAATGTGTGTAAAATAACCTCATCTGGTATCTTATGACAACTAGCGTTGTCAACAAAAAGTACAACATCCTTATTCAGACTTTTGTCGAAATCGGTTAAAATTTCAACCCATAAGGAACTAGTCATCCAGGCATTCTTTTGCCCATAATATGGAATTGGCATCGCCTTTCCCTGCAGCAGTGTGGTTGTTTTGCCTTTCCTATGGCATAAACACGCTTATCGGACCCATCCGAATTACATAAAAATAGTAACGTAATTCTCAGTTTAGACATTTTCCCCCCAAAGAATTGCTCGCCTCTTAACGCAAAAGTACCTGTAGGCAATGCCTTATAGAAGAGTCCTGACTCATCGGCATTGTAAACTTGATCAGGAGGCGTCTTTTATTATATTTGGAAGGGTTGATTTTACCCACTCTTTACTAGCTCCATGGTCAGCAGCAGCCTTTTCACCGCAAATTTTGCGGAAAGCAATGTTTTGGTTCTTTTTCCAGCGGTGTAACCACCCATCGTTCGCCTCAAAACCATCAACCTTCATTGAAACAGCAAACTGTTTAGCCCTTTCACAAATTCGAAACTCACTTACAAAAAACACAGATCTCTTTCATTCACTGATGCAAAAGAAGCAAAATAATGAAACATACGCAGATGACAACAGCTGATTTTGTTTTCCCTTTTGTTGCTCTGTTCTAGAGAGTTGTATAAACATTTAGTATGAGAGATGTGAATTTATGCATGCAAAGTTGTACTAAAAAAGTACTTTAAGGTTAGAAAAAGTTGTGCATTTACGCGGTTTTTGCATTTATGCGTGTTGTACTTATTCGTGTATTTTTGTATGTAAAAGTATAAAAAAGGCTAATAGCTTCAAGTTCCAGTGCACTTAAGCGGTTTTTGCATTTATGCGATGTGCACTTATCCGTAGTTTACTGTAGTTCAGAATTTTTGTCGCGATTCTCGTACAGAATTCTGACGTTTGGTTTGTTGGGTATATCATTTTGTTAGAATGTATTATTCTATTTCTTCGAATTCGGCTTTTCGAAAATTTTCTGGATACAAATATTTTAAAACTAAAAAAAAATCATCTTGAATTTGAATTTACCGAATATTTTCATACGCTGTTTTGTTAAAATCTTGTATCACTGGCGTTTCTTGAGGTTATTTTCTTTTACATGAAATACTCTTTTAATACCTCAAGAATTTCTTTGTAAACAATGACGATGTCACACAGTCTTACCCGTACCACTTGAAATCACCACCACTTTATCATCGCCACCTGAAGTGCATTGAGCGATAAGTGGCATTACTTTTGCGGGCCATGGATAACAAAAGTGTTCATATGAAGAGAACAATGCGAATGAAAACAAATATTTGAAGCACTCACTAAACACCGATGCTTTTTATATCCGTGATGCACCGTTCACCTTGACGAGATGAGCCTGAGCTCTTGTTCGCGACAATGGTAAGGCACTGTGTTTTTAAAAAATAAAATAATCGCACTGAATGAAAAACCTTAATTTTGGGATCTGGGGGATGTTGGAGATAGTCTTATTGGTCTTAACGTGGCAAAATACTTATACATTAACTATCTTGGTCATCCTTCAAATCAAGTGGATACAGACCTGCGAAAGTAAACATCATAAATATCTAGTGGAAACAGACCTACAAGAGTAGCTTATGTAACATCTGAGTAGCTACTCCATAACACCTGCTGGGGTAATAAGCTTCAAATTATAAAAACAAATCCACAATGAGAAGGCAAAGAAAAATTAGAAGCCTTGCCCCTTATTTTGACGACCTCCATGATAAGCGTATTATAGGCTGTTTCCACTACGGTCGCGTCCACGTCCACGATTTATCGAAAAATTTTAATGGTGTTTCCATTGTGTTTTGCGTCCACGTTTGCGTTCAAACAGCTGTTTGTGTTTATTTGTTTATTTTTTGCGGTGCGAAAAATTTTAATATTTTTGTGTTGTGACATTATCATGGAGTTAAATGATATTATTTTGCTAACCGCAGTGGAAAATGAGGATCAAATGGTATTGCGCCTAATGGAAATGTGCAGTAGCAGCAGCGCTTTATGTTATGCTGATAAACAGCTGTTTTAATAGGGACGTGCAATTTGCGGTGTTAATAGGTATGGGTGGGTTTCGATTGCAAAAATAATCGAATTTATAGTAAACGCGACTTATCGAAAAACGCGTCCAATATGAACGCGACTTTTTCCCATACCTAACTGCCTATGTTTTTTGTATAGGCTTTAACGCGCGTTCATTGATTTTTAGACGCAGACGCGACCGTAGTGGAAACAGCCTATTAGAGTGTCCAAAACCCGGGGTTTTCAGAAAACCGGTATTTCTGGGTGTTTTCAAAACCGTGTTTAAAAAAACCGACTGTAGGGTTTTTTAAAGTATAAAACCAGCATTAACCGACATTCCGATTTAAGCTATTTGCCAAAGAATAGAAAATATTTTCCCATTCAGACGTGAAGTGATTGATCCTATTTAAAGACTTTAAGAATACATTAAAATCAATTGCTATGAATGAAGGCTTGTTTACAAGAAAACTAGGAAATAAGCAAAAGTCTTGTGTCGCCAATTACGGATTTGCATTTTTAGACTTTGCAGCAGAAAAGCAAACTAAATATTGGACCCAACTTGATCGGGTTCTAAATTTACCCAGATTTTAAAACTTATGTCACATTTGAATTTGTGAGAAAAATTCATTGCTTTTTGGTACCCATACGATCATGTTTAAATGGGTCGACATTTTGATCCTAGGATGAAAAATTGTATAACTATTTGATAGCCATAAATCCACACACAGAACAGATTTGTTGCCTCAAACGTATTTGTTGCCAACCGAATGTTGGTGGTTGCACGTACTTTCCATGTATTCAATCGCCACCACTGAATAAACTGACAGTATCGGTTTAGGAGAAAAAGTATCGATTAAAATGATTATTGGAACTAAAATTGTACATGTATTGGTTTTATATACCAAATATACAACCGCGGTAGCTCAAACACACAGAGAACAGATTTTTTGCCTCAACCGAATGTTAGTAGTTGCACGTATCGAATGTTGATTGGGTACACGGCAATTTTCAGTAGTGCGAACTGGTAGTAACGGTTGAAGAGACAAAGTATCGGTAATCCATACTAATTAGGATGATTATTGGAACTAAATTTGTACATGTAGTAGTTGTTGTAGATTATTGACTATAAGAATTCATTGAATTCGGTTTTTATTAATACGCGCATTTGTTACATTTTATTATTCGGTTATCTGACCGAAATAATAGTTTTTTTTTATTTAAATTTTATATTTGACGATTTGAAAATATTTATTCTGAAGGTTTTTTTAAAACATGATTTTTAGTTTTGAATCTAATAAAGTTTGTATGAACAAGTAAGATGTTTTTATGAATCAAATTGGCGGGTCAAACAATTCAATTTCAAGGCAACAACACGGCGATCTTAGCTTCAAGTCACTCTGCAATAAGTGCATCTTCTTTAATTCAAACCCAACTTAATAAGTTGCAAAGCTGGCTTGTAAAATGGAATATTAAGGTGAACTCCAGTAAATCTAGTCACATAACGTTTACGAATAGGAAAGGCGATTGTCCATCACTCACAATAAACGGAGAAACAGTTCCACATACAGAGAGTGTCGAGGATTTTGGAATGCATTTAGATCGCAGATTAACATGGAAGTCACACATAAAATACAGAAGAAAGTATCCCTACCTTAAGTTTAAAAAGTTATATTGGTTCATGGGGCCAAAATCACAGCTATCTGTTAAAATAAACTTATTTTTTAACAATAATAAACTACATCTTTTTTAAACCGGTTTGAATATATGGTATACACCTCTGAGGTACACGCAGAAAAAAAGTATGGTTGTGGTGACAATATTCGAAGAGGATAATACTATTGTTGGGTATATGGTTGTGTTACAACAATATTATGATCCTCACAACAATAGTATGATACAAATACAACCATACTATGATCCTCACAGCAATATTATGATTCACACATAACCATACTATGATCTCCACAACCATAGTATGATTCACACTCAACCATACTATGATCTCCACAACCATAGTATGATCCTCACAACCATAGTATGTTTCATATACAACCATAGTATGATCCTCACAACCATACTATGATTCACACGCAACCATGTTATAATCCCAACAACCATAGTATGATCACACCAATATTATTTATTAGAGTTTGGTTAAGTTGTCAACAATAGATTTGAATTATGAAAATTATTCAAAAATACATTTAATTCAAAATAATGGGGATTGATTTATTTCACAGTAGAAAAAAATAAGTTTAAATAAACGTAAGCGTTTTTATTAACCATAACCATATTTATATTGTTGCTATAACCATATTTTCATTATTAAATTTGGCAAATAATACTATTGTTACATTTCAACGATATTAATATTGCAGCAATTATACTATTGTCAAAAATAAATTTAGTTAACAATGCTATGGTTACGACGAACATACTTTTATTGCGGAGAACATATTATTATTGCCGTGACCATGTAGTAACCATGTTTTTTCTGCGTGTGTATGCACTGGACCTTCCTTTTAGACCATAAATATTACCTAATATTATTTAACACATAACACATTTTTTATTTACTTTCAGATGATTTTACTTATTGAAGTAAAAGTCATCCAGCTATCTGTATCTGCATCGTATTGTTCATCTCAATTGCTTATTATCTAATGATATATTGCAAATAAAGAACTTGAACAAAAAACTATATAGTTGCCTTTAGTTTCAGTTTTAATTATGACTTCTATATTTTTCCGGTTTTGAAACACTGTGCATAGACGCTTTGTCTTCATAACAATAAAAACCGAACAATGCAACACTGCTCTATGTCAACAACAGCTGATGCAAATGCACATTCAAAGAAATTGAGACAAAATAGCACTTAACGCTGTAGACGAGTGGCAACTTTGCTTCTCGCATAGATTCCATAAACCCTTTCTTGTCGGTGGGTGTTATTGTATTTAATCTGAATTTGTTTAATTTCTTTTCACTCCGTAAAACTAAACATGTTTTTATTTACAAAGAAGAAAACACGATTCCGAAAAGACAAATGAAAGAAAGAACAATTATGGAAATGGACCCCATTCTTATCGCCTTGACACCCACTTAAAGGTGGGAGGGGAACGACTTAATAAGAAAACATGTTTCGTGTTACCTCAGCTCACGCAGCCCGTGCCACATTGTCATTGGGCTGGCGGTTTTGGCGTTGATGCCTATGTTGGCGGGACAAGGGACTGTAAGATCGACCGACAGTCGGGTGATGATCGTTTCATAATAAATTTATTACAATTTTAAAAAGTTGTCAAATAAGTGGTCGTCTGTCTGGTGGCGAGAAATGAAGGCAAACTGCACACGAAGGGGTGGCAGAGTGCGGTGAGGGGGAGCAAGAGATTAGAACGAAACGATCTACGGTTTTTTTTGTTATAATCAAATGTGCGTGGCGGCAAGGAACAAATTAATAAGTTGCGTTATCTGACGCAAGCACAGTCTTTTGAGTGAGCCTGCAGTGGCGTGGATGTAGGTACCAGGTCTCTGCTGGAGCCCGAGAAGGAAGGTATGACATGATTTATTGCTTATCAATTAGTAGTATATGGTGTGGAAGTCGGTGCCTGATTTAATGATGATTTGAATCTGATTTCGTTAAATTGGACAGATATTTGCCAGTGGTAGAGCAGAGGAGGAATGGAGGGCGTAAGGGGAGGCGGTTTTCTAAATTCCAAGTGAACATTTATGGTATTTTATGTGGTAAAATATGTAATTGATATTTTTGACCTATCCAGCGTAGGAGGAGAATTCCAATATTTCTTTTGAAACAAGCTAAATGATTTATCAGTGGACCAATAAATTATCATACCTTCAGAGGCACTTCAACTTGTTTGTGGCTTGGCTAACAAAGACGATTAATTGTACTTGAAGGGCGATATAAGCCTCATCGACATATCGAAGACATAGATGAGTAAAAATCATTTCGGGAATGCGTTTCTTCTGTGTTTAAAGTTTGTGAATTTAGTGATTTCTGTGATTTTTTTACTTCAATATTGACTTTCTAGCGTTCTTGAGATTCTGTGTAAACGAATGTGGAAAAATAAACCGAGAG
Source organism: Hydrotaea diabolus (assembly GCA_963513945.1). Lineage (NCBI taxonomy): Eukaryota > Metazoa > Arthropoda > Insecta > Diptera > Muscidae > Hydrotaea > Hydrotaea diabolus. The sequence continues at coordinate 162,186,250 of OY740718.1, forward strand.
TTTGAGCGTTACTGAAGTACTATTTTTCTAAGTTATTGCAAATCGCCCATCTTGTACAATCGTCTTTGTTGGCTAGGCCCTCGATATCGAAAGGAAGAAAAAAAGTACTCATCAAAATACTGAAACGAAATGCATCGATACCGCATAAGTATCGGAACAAAAATATGACATACATTAAGTATTGGTATTGAATAGAACGCAAGGAAAATATGGCTCATCAATTCTAAAACCCTTTTCGTATATGACAAGATTTGAAAAATCGAACGTTCCCCAGGCCATCTATTCAACAAGTACAAAAGATATTGATTAAATTATTTATATAGCGAAATGACTATTGAAAAGGCATTCACAAATTGGAAAAAAGTTTAAAGAAAAGGGTGGTTAAATTTTAGGGGCCGATGTTGAATGTGAACCACACCTAAACGTCAAGTTTTTTTCTGCATTTCATTTGATATTTCTCAATTTCAGACTAACTCAATTTGAACCATGAAAAGATACACAAGCGAGCAACGCGTTAAAGTTATTTAGGTTTATTATGATCAATTTTCGATGAAAATCATCTTCATTGATGAGGCACATTTTACCTCAGTGTCAATAAGCAGAATTGCCGCTTTTGGGCGAATGATAATCCAAGAGTGATTCACGAAAAAACAATGCACCCACAAAGAGTGACTGTTTGGTGCGGTTTATGGGCTGGCGGCTGGCCATATTATTTCCAAAATGAGGCCGGTCAGGCAGTTACTGTAAATAGTGTTCGCTATCGTGAGATGATAACGAACTTTTTATGGCCCGAATTTGAAGATAGGATGTGGACGATATGTGGTTTCAACAGTACGGTACCACTTGCCACACAGCTAACGAAGCAATGGCTCTTTTACGCGACAAATTAAATGGCCGTGTTATCTCACGTCGTGGCGATGTTAAATGGCCGCCAAGATCATGTGGTTTGACACCGTTGGACTTCTTTCTTTGGGACTATTAGTAAGAAAATGTGTACTTTGATAAGCCAGCAACAATTCAAGAGCTAAAGGATGAGATAATTCGGCACATTAACGGCATAGAACCTCAATTATGCCTCAGCGTCATCAAAAATTTGGAACATCAGATGCCGTCGAGATTGCTTCCGAGCAGAGCTTTTCGGAGATTGCATTATTGCTGCACTAACTCTCTCGATGTTTTGTGGAGTTGTAATCCTTCTCTCAGGTCCCCTTCGTACACATGACACATTTCCTGTTGCTCTCAATGAAGTTACCCAATTTACAATTGATTGCCGTCCAGGAACACGTCCGCGTGGGGCAACAGCGAATCGTAAACGAAAAGCACGCTGCACTGCAATGGTCGAGTGCGCATTTAAAAAATACGCTTCAACACAAAATGACCTTTTCTCAAGTGTCCAATGCATGATGGCAATTGGAGGGCAGACGAATGAAAATCTCCCGTCAGCCACTATAAGCCACGCACACTCTTCACTCTCTTCGACCAACAGTGCCGCCACAGCCTGCAGGACCAAAAAAAAACAAATTACCGTGCTCCACCCTGTACAGTTTGGGATATATTTACATCTGCCGGATGTCGATTCCACATATACGAACAGTACGGGCAAAATACGAATTCGATCTGTAGTGTATAGTGCGGTCAGCCGGTCAGTCGATATCAAACGGGTGTGCAGTCACGTATTCTTCACGAATATCTTCAAGTCAGGAATACGTTGACGGACATCCGTGGAGCACACACGATAGAACAGCGACACACATCGCACATTCGGGCGATGCTCGAGGGAGACAATTGAGTTAGAGACCCCACTCTCACCTATCAGCATCATCGCTCTCCTTTGAACGCGAGGAGTTGTATTCCATTTAGGTCTGATAACGGTTGTATAGATATCGAAAAGATCAAAACGAGTAAAATATTTTTTGCACCGCTATAGAAAGCCAATAATACACTTGAGGGCTTCTTTCGACACTTCTAATACATGTATCGTCCAACGAGAGTCACTTTGTATCTTCATGCCCAGAATATCAAGAGCATATGATTAATCAACAACCATGCCATCGACAGATAATGACGATCCTGATGGGTCAGTGAATCGCTTGTGAGAAAACAAACAGCGCAGCGACTTGCGCTCATGAAAATCTACTCTATTTCTTCGACCCCAATCGGAAAAGGCCTGCAAATCCCGCACATGTGTTACACCCATAATTTTAACCGTTGGAACTTGTTTCTTACGGATTACTGATTTACATGGAAATAGCAAACCATGGAAACCGCCGTCTGGTATTTAAAATAATATATCAGTGGATGTGGCACACTCATAATGATACAGATTTACATGGAAATAGCATAACATGGAAACCGCCGCCTGGTATTGAAACTCATATATCAGTGGATGTGTTAAGAAGGCCTCCACTTCTTAGCAAAGGTGATCATATATCTATATCTATTTTGGATCAGAAAAAATAACAGTTGGAGAATCCCAATTGCGGGTAGAATTTAGTCTTGCTATTCCATTGCAACGGCAGTTATATTACAAATGCCTTATTTCCTCAGATAACTTACTTAAGTTTCAAAATATCAGTATAACATTTAGGGCCAACGTGGAACTCCTCTTGAGTCTGTGAGCTGTGAAAAACATAATTTGTAAACTCACTGACCGTAGTAAGAAAGCATTTATATGCCTTAGAGATTAGTCTCTTATTCGAAAAGTCGGGGGTTTTTCGAGGTGGTAAACTATTTAAAACCCTTCTGTTTAAAGTCGGTTCCGCACGGCTAACTCATTTTTAAAGAAAAGTTAAGGCATAGGTTAGAGATTAATCTCGTACTCGTTAAGTTGGTGGCATTTACGATATTGTACTCGGCGCTAAAACATTAAAGATGTAGCTACCCGGGTTGAAACCTAGGTTTGCAAGATTGATTGCGCACACTAACCATCACACAACGGAAGCATCCTTAGGGTTAAAAAATCAATTTTAAAATGTGTTGGATCACAGATGTTGTTCGAAGCCGGAACAATAAGTCATAATCGTAATCTGAAAGCCCAGCCACGACAAAATCTCTGCAATCTGGCTTTCTGAGTTTAAAATAGCATCCACAACGCTTGCACACCTCTTAAGGAGAAATTCAAAAACTTCGATATCTATCTACTCTAGGTGCTGGAGTGCAGTGACATTAAAAAAATCGTTAAGTCCGCATGTGGTGTTCTGACATAGTGCGTTCCACTGCATATGGAACTAGTGGGTATTCCACGCTCTACAGCCACGATAAAAGCTGAGACTAGCGAGTGGTAGATAGAACAGGACATACAAATAATGATCAAAATTCCGCGAAATATATAAGTATATAAATCAATTTCTGTGTTAGTAGTCTTGGAAACTATTTCATATGTACATGAATGTGATTGATATGATGATTTCTAAAAGGTTGACTGAATGAGAATGACGAAAACGTATAATACCTCGCCTTTTGACAATATGTGCACTTTTTTTAAGCTTGAAAAGGCTAAAGAGAAAAATTTTCTATCTCATAGGATTTCTGAGGACTGATTGGATCAAAAGTTTTTTAAGTGAAATACACGGTAACACGTTACGTTTAAAACAATCTCATCTCCATATTTTCGATTATACTCAAGTATAAAAGAATTGCCATATCACTACTAACTTTAAATGAAAATATATCCATAAATGTTGTTCATCAGCTATCTGTACTTGCTCTTTTGTTAGAAATACTGAAACTCAAAATATTATTATTAATGCTTCATAATTGTGGATTATTTCTTAACAGAATATAAATAATTTAAGAAATTTTTTGAAACCCTCAACTTACTAATTTCAGTGAAATTCGCCTTTCGGCAATATGTTAGACCTCTGTTTTGCCAGAAATACGACGCCAAATGTCTCACAATCAATTTGTCCATACGCGTGCTTCCTTAGTATGCTTGCCACTCGGTCTATGTAGAACATATGGAGGTGTCTGGATTAAAGAGTCGTATAATGCAAACGATGAGAAGATACACATGTTTTCTGGCGACACACGTAATGTACTCCACTTCACTCCTAAGTGAGCACATTATATAATATGTATAAGTATATAAGTGCGTGTCACGTTGATGTGGTCCATATACTCGTACTATAAATATTCCAATCAAGATGTGGGTTAATCGGGTGGTGTCACACTAATAAAATCACAAACACAATATAATGCAGAGCAAATGTGTCACATATTCCAATGTACTCGCCGCAATAATCACAATGGAGCTCGAATAATCCAGATACATTAGAGTACACGCTTTTTTCAGACATGGTGTAAGAAGAATCAGGGACATGTCTTATGTATTCTTGTACATAAAAAGTTTACTCGCCGACTTACGTAAATGCATTGTGAATTAATGTTGCTGCATTCAAGATTTCAGGGCAATTGAGCGGGAAGAATATGCTTTAGATTTAGAAACACAAGGCAGCCTCCATTAAATTTATACACTGCGGATCACTGTGATAGGAAAATGTATTAGTAAAATTAAAAACGAATGGTGAATAAGAAATGCTCCATTGGCCTTTAAAACTGTTATTACGTAACAGTTTAAGGTTTCAATCATCAATCTTGCAATTTTTCACTATTGATTTATGCTCATGCTCAAGGGTAGATGGAAAATTTGTCATTACGTTTGCAACACCACGAAATATGGACCTGGGAATCTATAAAGTATATAAAAGAATATTTTCGATCGTCTGTTAGAGGATTATAGCGTTCATTGTGATGGATCATGGTCATAAGCTGTATAGGATTGTAAATGGGCGAAATCGGCACAGGTGGAAAAAAGTTTCCCTAATAGGGAACTTAAGGTACTTTCGTAGAAAGTAAATTTTTTCAGTATTTTCTTTTTTAACAATGAGGACGGACTACGAGGGCGGTTCGGAAAGTTCTTAGCCTATCAATGAAAGAGAATAGTTAGTTTTTCAATAATATTTTTATTTTTCAATATAATCTCCTGAAACTTCAATACACTTAGTCCAACGCTTATCTAGCAATTCTATTCCTTGATTAAAATAGTTTTCCTCAAGGTCTTCAAAATAGTGGTTTGCAACTGTAATTGTATCTTCATTTGGGGTAAAACGCTTGCCAGCAAGGATTTTTTTAGATTTGGGAACAGGTAAAAGTCGCTGGGAGCTAAATCAGGAGAATAAGGTGGGTGGTCAAGCAACTCGTACTTTAATTCGTTGATTTTAGCCATTGTTAAAACACTCTTGTGCGCTGGTGCGTTGTCTTGATGAAAAATTATTTTTTATGTGTTGTAAGCCAGGACGTTTTTCTCGAATTTGTACATTTAATTGATCTAAAAGGTTGCAATAGTACTCTGAATTTATTGTTTTACCCTTTTGCAGATAGTCAATTAATAAAATACCTTTGAAGTCCCAAAAAACCGTTGCCATACCTTACCAGCCGATTGAATTGTTTTTGCCTTCTTTAGGGCACTTCTTCCAGCTTCAGTCCATTGTTTGGATTGTTATTTTGTCTCTGGAGTATAGTGGTGGATCCATGTCTCATCAACAGTTATGAAACGACGGTTAAAATCCATTTTATTTCGCTGAAAACGATCCAAACAAGCTTGAGAAATGTTCATTCTTATGCGTTTTTGGTCGACTGTTAACAAGTCCGGCACCCATCTTGCAGAAAGCTTTTTCATCTGTAGTTCTTCATGCAAAATTAAATGGACTCGATCATTTGAGATGCCCATGATATTAGCTATTTCACGCACTTTTATTCCTCGATCATTTAATACCATATCATGCACTTTGGCTACAATTTCTGTTCTTGTTGCTGTTTTTGGACGTCCACTACGTGGTTCATCTTCAATGCTTGTACGACCACGTTTAAATTCAGCAACCCAATTTTTTACTGTTGCATATGAAGGAGCACTTTCACCTAACACATTCACCATATCATTATGAATTTCTTGTCCCGATAAACCTTTTTTATTTAAATATTTAATGACACCACGCATTTCTATTTTTTCCATTGTAAAAAAATCGCGGATGCGTCTTTTGTGAACACCTGTTTCTATATGAAGGAGTTGACAGATCGAAACAAAATTTAACATGTGTTCATAGCAGAGATGGAAGTTTCCAAACCACTTAACCGTTTCTGTTTATACCGCGCATTTGTGCTAGGCTAAGAAGTTTCCGAACCGCCCTCGTATGGTTAAAATAGGTACTGTTAGTTGGGATGCTCTAAATGTCTTAAAATACGCAGTCTCTGTGCTTTGACGCATATATTTACTTTAGATACTCCTCAACCGCTAACAAAGAGGAAGAAATATTCCAATACGGCATATCTGGATTAACAGCAACTAGGGAAACCTGGGGGTAGCGGCACACGCACTGCCGGGGTGACAGCCATTAACCGAAGATTGCTGCTTCGGGACAATCCAGTACGTAGCACCAACTGTCGTGGAGTTGCAAAAGGTATTTCAGATTGCAGTGGAGCTTCGAACCAAAAATTAGCAGAGGTTTAAGATGCTCCTCTACCACTAAGCAAGAGGGAGGAATATGCTCTCACAAGAAATGTGGAATTAACAGCCGCTAGCGATACCTGGAGGTAAGTTTTGCGGTCTCCAGTTTAGCGGCACATGTAGTGACAGCCCTTGGCCGAAGATTGCTGCTTGGGGTCCTTCCGGTATGTACATAGAACTGACTGTCGTGGGGTTGCAAAAGGTGTTTCGGCTTGACGTGGAGCTTCCAATCGACCGAGTGCAGAGGTTTAAGATGCTCCTGAAACTCTACCTAGAGAAATTTATTGCCCCACACTGCATGTATAGGTTTTATATCCACCACGTTTGCTTTATATTTAATTACAAAAAAGTGAGATTGGTTTGAATATGACAATAAGAAATTTGTTTTGGGGACTAACAAATTTCAATTGCGGCAACCAAAAGTGTTTCTGTGTGCAATTCGAAATCACAATCTTTATTTAAATTATCGGCAGTGTATTTATATGGAAATGCGCCAGTTGTCCACAGTGATTATGACATGATGAACTGAACACCCACGTCTTACGGGCATGAATGGTGCGAGTTTACCAGATACGACGATGGGTACTTGAGCGGTCGGTCGTCTGCCTTAGCCCCAATGCTCTAGACTTCAAGTGTTTTTCTTGTATGCCTTTTCATGGAAGTGTCATTGCGTGTGTGTGCTGGATCTTCTCAGAGTCGGTTACACTTCAATCCTTTCTTTCATGGAAATGAAATTTAAGATTCTTTTAACTTCGTTGCAGCCAGTATGTCTATGTTTACAAATGGATTTTGTGATTCTTTATGGGCAGAAAAAAATGAATGAAATCAATAAAGATATCAAATGATGTTTATCAATAAGTTAAGGCTTAAGAAAGATTTAAAAAAAATCAATAAGTTTGAATTGTTTTATTTTTTCTTCAATTTATGAGTATTTAAGATATCTTAAGCCAGTTGTAAATACTCTTATTTGCCACTATGAAAGAAGGAAACGAGGTTAACACAGTACACGTTGTTTTGAGGAAGACACACAGACTGTTCAGACTAACGAAAACTAGCCGTACGCTAGGTCGTTTCCCAATACAAATCCTACAGTTGGCTGCCAACATAATTTTTTTATACTGGGCAAATGATCACGAAATCTTCTAGTTTTGTCAGTTTGTAGTGGCTGCAATTTTAAGAAACGTGAAGCGTATTTCGAAACGCTGCGCTTTCTCTTAAATTCCGGTTGCCTGAAAATATATATACATATGTAACGCGCAAAATAGAAAGGGACTTAAGGTTAAAAACCAGTTTTGTTCAGGAGCGCCATTTTAAAAATAACGGACCTATTTGCGCTTAGAATCGTCGACTTCGCTTTCATAAAACGCGCATATCTCTGGGAGGGAACACTTTTGGGCCATGGGATCGGTCTCATTCGATGCTCAGATGTTGACCCCATCAAAAAAAGAAAAAAATGAAAATTGATTTTTTTACCCTTAGGTCCCTTTCTCTATGCGCTGTCACATATGTTGGAAATTTACAAAATGTTAATACCATTCCTGTGTCGGCATAGAATAGCCCTGTTATAATTTTTTTGTGAAGTTTGGTCGTTCATTTCAATGGTTATTTGACGGCCTAAAGTTAAGAAATACGCAACGTAGAAAAAAAGATTAAGTGTGCCTGAGCCTTTATTCTAAAAAACGCAAACGATTTATAAAAATTGGTAAATCCCTATTATTTTGCATTTTAAAAATAAATTTTTATGAAGAAAACCTTTTATTAAAGAAAATCTGTAAAAACTTTTATTAATGTTAAAATACTTGATATGAGGGATTCTATATATATTTCTGGCCTAATAATGAAAATGCTAATATTTATCATCAAAAATGGTTTTATTGTTTTTCAAAGTACTCTCCAGCATGATTTAAACACTTTTGCATGCGCTCAAACCAATTGTCGAAGCACTTTCTCCACATAGATCCATGAATCTTTACCTGTGACGATCTTATAAACGTCTTTTGAAGCACCGCGATCGTATTTTTCAAGAAAAGTTGAAAAGTAAGATTTACAAACAGGATTAATTCTCATTCGTTTGGTAAGAGCCTGGTCTTTAAGAGCTCGGTTTTTCTTTCAACAATTGTTGCGAAGCTTACTGATGAAGGTCGTCACGGACCCGAATTTGCGATAACAGCAGTGTGCGGGATCGAAAATCAATCAATCAATCAATTTAGCGGTACACTTAAGGGATAATGAAGGATACATTTCTGAAATAACATTTTTCATGTCCTTTTTCCGAAATAAAAAAATAGTCAAATGAAAACCTTAATTCTCCTCTTTAATTTGATACAAAACTCGACTTCGTGGGATAACTTACGAATTGTACATATATTTTTTAATAAAAACATAATTTCAAGCTTTGAGGTCCTGTAAAAAGGACACTGGATCACGAAACGAAAAACTGTGCACGTAGTTTTACTTCAAAATGGTGCATTATTTCAAGCATAAGTACTCGTATTTTGGTTTATTTGTCAAATTTGCTGTCGCACGGTGTAGTAAGAGGGGCCATGAGTTGTTTAAAATAAGTAGGGCAGCTTAGAATATATAGTGACATTTCGCAAGATGGGTTTTTATTCGAATATTCGTTCGATTGTTTGAAGTGAGCCAAAATATCCAGCAACTATGCTTTCTTTGTGGTAAAGGGTGTTTTTTATTGGGGTATAGAACTTTAAGTTGGCATCACTTTTTTAACTGGCGGCCATTTTGTCAGCTGTCAAGTGATTAATATTTAGTTTGGTTTGCCATTTCATCATGAACAGGTTGACAAAAGAACAACGCTTGCAAAATGGGCCGAAAATGAGATTCATCTCGATGCTGATTTTCATCACAAAATTTTGTTCAGTGATGAGGTTAATTTTTGGTTGAATGGCTACGTCAACAAGCAAAATTGCCGCATTTGGAGTGAAGAGAATCCACATGAGGCCCTTGAGACGCCATTACATCCACAAAAACTGACTGTTTGGTGTGCTCTATGGGCTGGTGGAGTCATTTGGCCATACTTCTTCCGAAATAATGCTGGAGAGTTAGTTACCGTTAATGGAGACCGGTATAGAGCCATGATAACCGACTATTTTGTTCCCGAATTAGATGGCATGAATGTGGATGAGTTGTGGTTCCAACAAGACGGCGCTACATGCCACACAGCGCACGTCACAATCGAATTATTGAAGGAAACATTCGATGAGCGCATAATTTCGCGGAATGGACCTGTCAATTGGCCACCAAGATCGTGTGATTTGACACCATTGGATTATTTTCTTTGGGGATATGTGAAGTCGCTCGTCTACGCCAACAAACCAGAAACGTTAGGGGACTTGGAAGCCAACATTCGTGGCGTTATTGCCAACATACGGCCCCACATGCTCGAAAAAGTGGTTGAAAATTGGACCTGTAGAATTGGCTTTATTCGAGCCAGCCGCAGCGGCCACATGCCCGAAATCATATTTTAACATTAATGGCATAAAATTATCCTTCCAATAAAGCCAAATTGATGGACATTAAAACGATTTTCTTGTGTTTTATTTCAATTCGAAGTTCTATACCTCAATAAAAAACACCCTTTATAAGGTGCGGCGCGGCGCACCTACAGTACTCATTTTATCCATTGTTAGCCCACAACAAAGTCTGATTTGTAAAGCAAATACTTAAACATTTTTTCCCTGGGACGATAACGTCCTTTTACAATCGCAAACAGCTAATGACAATAAGCCAATATGGAAAATTTAAGAATCCAAGGTTAATTCGTTTTACCATAACCGTGTTTTTAACAGATACACGCACGGAAGGACGAACATTGTTTGATCGTCTTAAAGTTTTAAGACGATTATTAATATATACTTATATATTTAGAAGGATCTCGATCAATATTTTGTGGTGTTTAAATGGAAAAGATAAATTTACTTTACCATCCACCCTTCGGTGGAGTGTATAAATCTGTAAAAGTTACTAAAATCTCGAATAGGAAAAAGTCGAAATAAAAGTCGATTATCGACTTTTGGCACCAATATTATTTAAACCAAAAAATATCGAAAGTCGACTTTTTGCTTCGACTTTGTAACCCTAATCGGTACAGAAAACAAATCACGTAATAGTTAAGACCTTAAAAGCTTCTTAAATGCACCATATGGTCAGCTTCACGAGTTAAGTAAATCTTTTCTATAAACCAGTCCTTCGATCTTAGTAATTTTTGCAAGAAAGTAGTTGTTTCCTTCAAGGTAATAGTATGCTAATTTCATTTAATTGTAATAATAATAACTTTCTCGGATACTCTTCTTAAATTTGCAATGCTGCACTTGCTTACTATTCTTAATTTAGATCATTTCGCATGTCAAGGCATACAATAAATTTACAATTTTTCTGCCTATTTCAATTAGTTTTATTTTTTCTTATGCACAGATGGCGCTATACCCAAGAGAATATAAAATAAGTGTTTTCCTCCTTTTATTTTTTACTAGGTGTATCAAAAAATAAATAAATATCAAATTGGTCGCATCGAATTTAAAAAGACTAAATATGGTAACACTTTTTGGATTTAGCCTCTATAATAAGGATAGATAATTATCCAGTTTTAAGTAATGCCACCAAGGCTTAGAATTCCATACAAATTAATATCGAACGTTAACCAAAAGCACAACTTATATTCGGTTTAGTTTTTAAGATTTGATTAAATGTTAAATTTGTAAACAACGAAAATGTCCATGGTCCTATTATAAAAATAAGTGTTTTTCTTGTGATGTGGGTATTATCTACCTTTTCTAACAAAAAGCTAATTTTATACTATTTCCGTTTCCCCGGTCGGATCCCGGGGACATTTTAAAATTTTCCCGCGAAATAAAGAAAATAAGGATTAAAAAGACTTGGCATAACGATATGCACAATACAATTTCTCCTTTTCAAAACTAACAAATTGTCCGGTGTGAACACTATTTCCGACAGATTGTTCGTTATCGATACCGGCTGACTGTCGCTTTGGAGTATTTTTCCCGTTTTGTGACAAATAACCGTGTTGTTATCGCCTAATGAGTGTCAAGTGCCTCCTCTATTCGGTCGTTTAGTTTTCCTTTCCTTTTGCGTATTCTTTTGTTTTGCTCTGACATTTCGACGAAGGGGTTGTGACAAATAAGGGTGTATTGAACGAATACAATGAAGAGACAAACGATGTTGTCATCACGACACAATTGGGGGGTTGTCAAAAAGTAAATAGAATGTTGGAGAAGTTTCTCGTGCCACAATGAAAGAGAAAACGTTTTATACCGTAAAAGGTGGTAAGACTCAAAGAGAAATTAATGGTAAGGCGACTAGTTAAGTATGGTGGTATGGCTATGATTTTAATAAAAATTAAAAAAAAGAATTTAATAAAATGCGATTATAAATTATACGAAATTAAAATTTGTTTGATAACTGGAGTGTCCAAAAAAATCGGGGTTTTCCGAATATCAGGTTTTTTAAAACCCGAGTTTTAATAAACCGACTGTAGAATTTGTTTAAAAGTAAAAAACCGACAATCAGGTTATAGCCTTTATCCAAAGAATGCAAAATATATACCCAATGAGTAGTGAAGTAATTGTCTTCATATCTAGACTCAAGAATGAAATAAAATCACTTGTTTTTTATTTAAAAATAAACTAGTAATATACTTTACTTCTGGATGTGCAGAAGAGTTCATTGAAAGCAGTTCCCTGAACCCCTTAATCGGACTCTAAATTTACACAGATTTAAAAATTAAGTCATATTTGAATTTGTACCCATATGTCCATGTTTAAGTGGGTACAATTTGCTGGCTTAAGGTCCGTCACCCAAATTTAGTGAAACTGAAAATACGTATATATAATTTTATTTTTGGTTTCGTAAGATAGTTATTTTAAAGCCATATGGGCATATATATTGGAAGTCATGTATTGGCCTTCAGACAATTTGTAAGAGGACTGTATTAAAAATGAATACATATAATCCAAATCGATCCAAGATTGGTTGTTTGTTCATCGTCATAAACTATACCAAATTTTATCGAAATCGGAATACCCTGTAAAGCAAATGGTCTAGACGGTCTAGCCATGTCAGTCTGGTATCTGTGAAAAGCAAACTGCGGGTCGCAATTTTGCAGCTAGGTGACTGATATTTTGCTGGGAATAATGGTTTTGTTGGAAAACCCATCATTTCTGAAAAAAAAAACATTTTTTCTTTTGTTTACATTGATGGCTAACTGATGCAGAATGTGGGGGACGGAAAACTTGCACGTGGCCCTTAAGGCGCATATCGAGCATGCTGTTCGTAAGATAGAGCCAGAAATTGCCACCACGGTCTTAAATATTGGTTTGGCAGAATGGGCTAATATCAAGCCACCCAAAGAAGCTACACTATTTATGGGTTCCATAAATAATGGGAATGCTCGCTTTTCCAAATAAAAAAATTAAATGAGAAAAATAAATATTTCTTGTTAATTTTTTTTTAACCTTTGTAAGAAAACTTGGATTTTGACCAAACTTAATGATGTGTTTTAATTATTTTTAGAGATTTTCATAAAAATAATATACAAAAAAAATTTAATTAATTTTTTCTACCGAATATTAGTATTGTTTTTTTGCGATTAATGCGATAACTTAACATTGTGCAAAACTATAAAAATGGGATTGTAAACAGAAAACTATTAACAACTGGCTTTATAAAAAGCTTCTTTTACAAATTTTGAGTTTTAAAAAAAATCAATTCAAGAATGACCTCGCCAATGAGTTTCAGCTAGCGCTGTATTACTTGCTTATAGTAGGCGTATTCTATTGGTACTCTCTTAAAGAGAAAGGCGATATTATAATGAAATAAAGCTCATTTCATTCGAAATATATTGAATTAAAGCTAACACCTTTCATCATAATTTACGAGAAATGCTTTCCATTTTTTAGTGTGACTTGAAAATTTAAGATTTTCGGTTTGACTTTCCTATTTTTAAATAATTTAAATGAACTTGATAACAAATTTAGATGATCACAAGTAAAACTGCTGTTTTAAATTATTAAAAATGATAAATGATGAATTGGCATATCTCTAACAGTACGACTTTCGGAGTTAAACCATGTTTTTCATCAAACTATCTTAAATCCCACAGCATCCCAATAAGGAACAATGGTAAAGAAACTTGTCTCAAATCAGTGATCTGTGCACGATTCAATTCTCACACCCATTGGCTACCACCTACACGCAGAGAAAATATATGGTTACTATATGGTCACGGCAACAATAGTATGTTCTCTGCAGCAAAAGTATGGTCATCGCAACCATAGTATTGTTTTTGAATTTCATTTTGACAAAAGTATTGTTGCCAAATTTAAAAATGAAAATATGGTTGTAGCAATAATATAAATATGCTTGGTGGGACAAAAGTTTTGTTTTCAACGGTTTTATGTAAACAATAACATAATTACGGCAATCATACCGTCAAAACCTTATTTTTTTAATGTGACAATAATAGTAATAAAAATTAAATTTTTTCAAAAAAAACTATGGATTAGTATAACTAAAATATTTTTAATACTTATAAATAATTTTTTTACTGTTAAATTATTCACTCCTATTGTTACATAACATACTTAATATAATTCTTTATTGTTAAATAACAACTTATTCCAGTCTTTACAAACAATTTTGAGGATCATAGTATGGTTGTGCGTTATTCAATTTTTTTTGCCACTTGTGTGGTAAGAGTACGGTACGATTGCTTTTTTTGTTGTTTTTTGCTCAGCCACGTGAAAAAACAAATAAGTTACAAAAGCCTGCTATTATTGCATTAATTACATGGCATGCTGTTATTTTTAAAACTATAGGTTTTTGAGTACAATTTAATAAGTATGACCTCAAAATCTAAAGTCGCTCTGCGCGAACTGGGAATTAATATTAGACCCATGGTTTCTTGGCAAAACTTTCATAGAATTTTCTGTAGTTTTCGCTTTTGCTATCCGCTTTGTTGGTTTTTTTCCACCCATACAAATCGACCCGCCCTAATGTATACTGTATTGATTCCAAATTAGTTGACTGAATTCTTGTAATAAAATTCAATTATTTAATAATCATGCAGTTAATAAAAATACAAACTTTAGGATTTAAAAATATTTCTATCGTTTGACTATAAAACAAATCAAACATTACTATTCAATCCATAAACTTAGTTTTGGTGTTTTTTTATTTATATATTTTTGTCAATGTATACATTTTATTTCTATAACTAAATTTAGATAAGACCATATTTTAATATAGGAATAAAAACTCAATAATTTACACCAAACGACCCCATTTACGACATATTCGAACACGGCATACATCAGAGACTTTTAAACGACCTCATTAGAGGATGCGGTTCATTTCTTTCCACAAAAATTCCCATTGGAATTCTATCACAATGTAATATTTTATATACTTTAGTAGCGATACCCATTCGAAATACGAATATTTTTCAAGAATTTTAATAGTTTCCCTTTATTTAAATTAGGTGGGTTTCTAAGAATTTTGAATGTATCCGGCGCTTTTAAATGATCTCTTATATTTAAGTTACAAGTGTATTTTCTTTTTAAAGAAAATATTTTGAAAATTTGAGATGATTTTTCAAATTAGTTCTAAATTATTTTATTTTGAAATAAACCAAATATTCAACGTGTTAGAAATTGTAATGTTGATTGTAAATTCAAAGACTAATTTATTTTATCAAAAAAAGAAAGCAATCAGACGGAAAACATTTGACAATTGGGAATTTTTAAGGGTTTACTAATTTAGTTCTTGTAATACTTACGATCATTGGACGATACTTCGATACATTTTATGACGAGTTGTAGATTTTATGCTCCAAGCTACCAACCGAATTCTGAATCCAAAGATTTTAAGATAACATTTCCCCCGAATTCCGGTATTATCAATCAATCGGAAATAGTAAAAAAACGCAAACAAAAAAGAAACAAAAAAACATGCTCAGTAAGAGAATAGGCATCGCAATGATGGTTATTTAATAATTTCCATAATCATTACGTAATATCATTTTTTAATCTAAAAATAACCGCCATTGAAAAACTTCTCACAGTAGAGGTAGTGAACTTTGGCCCCCACTAACAAAGGGTGTTTTCAAATAGGGTATCCCCAAAGGCACGATACTATTACGGTACTCACTGCCAATATATCGATCATACCAACCGAATTCAGTAAAACCAATTATGATCTATCTGTAACTTAGGTACCGCTAAAAGGTGGTGACAACATATAAATTCTTATTGGTAAACAACCTACGTTTATTATTTATTATAGCAAAAAACTGAATTTCGAGTGCTCATTAAACATAATTTTTTGCGGAAAAAACCGCCAATCAAAAACAGGAAAACTTGATAAATGCTATGGGGACTCTGCACCAGCGATTTCAATGGTAAAAAGTGGTTTTCTGACTTTCGTTGTGGTCGCTCAAGTACAAATGACGCTGAACGTTCTGAAGGGCCAATTGAGTTCAATACATCCGAAAAAAGTCGAAATAATCCACGATATGGCGCTGGTCGATCGAAGATTAAAAGTGCGTAAGATTGTTAATGCCATATGCATTTCATATGGCAGTGTGGTTTCAATATTACGTGATCAGTTGGGCTTAAGAAAGCTGTCTGCAAAATAGGTGCCGCGTTTGCTCTCAATTGGTCATAAACGTAATCGTTGGACAACTTCAAGGGATTGTTTGAAGTTGTTTAACAGCAATTCTAATGAGTTATTGCGACGTTTTGTAAGTGTGGGTGAAACATGAATCCATTACAACACTTCGGACGCCAAGCAGCAGTCCTAACAATGGGTTTATTCGGGTGAACCGGCTCCGAAGAAGGCCAAGGTGACTTTGTCGGCCAATAAGGAGATGGCAACAGTTTTTTGGGATGCCCGCGGGATAATCCACATTGATTACCTTCAAAAGGGAAAAACAATAATCGGCGAATATTATGCCAACTTATTGGACCGATTTAACGAGGATTTAAGCCATTCCTGCCTAATGGGTATTTATATACCCAAGAAAGTGTTGATACATAAATAGTTTTAGCGTGGGCCAGGTGAGTGATATCGCGGTAATTTTTTTTTTTAGAAAAGAGGAAAGATTGGGCTAAATTAAAGCATTTAGCAGGATTTCTTTTTTATTTTTTATCTTTTGTTTTTTTGCAGGCAAAAATCGAATATTTTTTTTCGGAAAATGCTCCGGAAAAGTGCATAGGAAAATGGTACAAATTAAAAATTTCTAATTTTACCGAATAGCTTAAGTTGTCTACTATGTAATGAAAAAAATAAGACAGCAAATGGGTAATTTTATTAAGAAAAAATGGTACTTAAAAGAAATAAATCACTTAGCCTTAGCAATTTTCTTCTGATCTGGTGCAACACCGTTGTGAAAGTCCAGGAAGCAAGTAGGGGGATGCAAATTCGCCTTGCACTTCAAACAAACACCTTGCACGGGTATTTAAATACCTTTGTCAGGGTAAACATTGAGTTTTTTTCACATTGAACAGGGATTAACCGGCTCAAGACCTCTTGCTTCTATATTTAAATAGAAGACAAGTTTTGAACAAAATGGCAAAGTGACATTGATTTTCGTGGCTGCACACTGCTTTTATCATGATTTCGGATCCATGACAACCCTCTTCAGAAAGCTTTGCTGCAATTGTTGAAAGTAAACCCGAACTCTATAAGGCCAGGCTCTCCCCAAACGAATGAGAACTACTGTTGCAAACCTTACTTTTCAAGTTTTCTTCACACAATTGCCCACGAAAATGCAACAATTGAGTTTTTTTCTTTAAACTTCTATGGAAAGTACCCCATATGGCTAAGAAAAAAAAATTATTTTTCAAGATAATGCACGGGTGCCCACGTGTGCAGTCTCAATGACAAAATTGCATGAATTGATTTACGAATTGGTACCTCATCCGCCATATTCTCCGGATTAAGACTCCAGTGAATATTTCCTATTTCCAAACCTAAAGGTAAGAGGTTCAGCCCCAATGATGAAATTATTAATCAAATAAATGCCTATTTTATGGACCTCGAAAAATCACATTTTTTGGAAGGGATACAAAAGTTGGAGAAACGTTGGACTAAGTGTATTGAGCTAAAAGGAGATTGTGTTGAAAATTTAATTTTTTTTGGTTTATTCAAAAAGTCGCGGAGTTATTGATCATGAAACCTTCAACACTCGGTTGGCAAAAATTCAGTTGTAACAACGAATCCGTTTTCCGTATACATGACATATATTTCAAAACGCTAATATGGACAGCACATTTCCCAAACTTATAAATATTCATTCGAAACTTTTACTGTACGTCACCCGCTTTTAAGAGTATTTGGAAAACTCTCTTTGGGCGCCTTAAAGGACATGCGCACCACAGCGGTTGTATTGGAATGATAACATAAAAAAATATGTTATACGTTTTGTTATTAACAATACAAATTTTCCGATAAAGAAAATAGTGTTGTCTTGGGCTAAAGGAAAATGTTTGCAGGAGGAAAACTCCTACAAACTTTATGAAGCAGTGCAAGAAAAAAATATTCAAAAAATCCAAATAAAAAAGGAGTTCAAGTGAAATAAAGTGAAAATGAATAAGGGCTGATAAAACTTCTTTATTTATTTGAAACAAAAATTATAAAAATAAATAGCAAAAACAAGGAGAAGAAAACTAGAACCACCACCTCTACAAACCAAATAGTTTTAGGCCTGGAAAGCCTAAGTAAAAAACAAATACTAAAAAAATGGAAAAATTTATATAAAAAAAAACTTCACCAAGTGTTCAAAATTTCAAACTCGGGGATAATTTAAGGTTTTAAAGAATAATAATAAAAACACCAACATTTGCCATAGAAAATATTCAAAACCGAACCGAACCTAAAGTGTACACAAAAAGACAAGACATTGTGCAGGAAGAAAACAACCAGGAACCATCAAAAGGACAATAAACCAAAGCAGTACCCAACCAAACACTTTCACAATGTGTAAGTTTTTCCAGCTACTTTTTCTCATCTCATCCTTGGGCTTTTTCTCTTTCTCCGTTTATCTATAATCGTACGTACGTACGTACGTAGCCGTATATAGACCACAAGGAAGTGATACTTGTCGTACGTGCACATGAGCGTAGGCATGTTTGTGTGACTGAAGAGATGTTCTTGTTGGCATAGAGGAGTCCTTTTAGCAGGAGCAGCACTTCCGTATTTCGATGTCACCTGAAAGTGCCTTCATGTCATAATTATGCGTTTATTGTCCCATCCTGTGAAATGTTCACATGTCTGTTGGGGGGTTTTTTTCATGGTTTTTGTTTTTGCTGAAGATGTCAGGAGCTGGGGTCGTGGTATTGTTGCTGAGAGTCCTATTGTTCTTAAGCCTAGGCACTTTTTTTATTCTCCAGAGTGCTGGGTTGGGCGGCCTGTGCTACACTGCTTCCCCAAATATTCGAGTTGGTTGTTCGCTCGTTTCATTGAAAGCCCTCCACATTAGACGTCAGGGGTGTGCCGTGCCGCTCGTATTTGTTTTATGCAGCACGCGCCGCCATCATCGTCAGTAGTCAAATGGAGTGCATTCAGTTGATGATGCAGCACCAAACATCCACCATATGTGCCATTGAACGTACAGGGTGGCCCAAATAAGACTAACGGATTAAAAATATTCAAAACTTTTTTGATGATTTACAGCAACACGTCAATATTTTTTAATTTAATTATTCTTCTGTCAAGTTCATTATCTCAACTCAAAGAAATTATCGTCGTCATTTAGGTGTCAGAACAGCACCCTGTTACAACATGATTAGGAACTATGTCTCCTGTTTTGAGGAACAGGGATCAGTGTCAGAATCCTAGGATATTACATCAGCGTTAACGATATTTTTTTTTTTTTTTTTTTCGGTTCATATTTTTTTGGAAATAAGGAGGGCCAACCAGAAACCATTAACCGGCCACTGTCTAGAACTATGATTACAAATTTTTGGCGTCCGCAAGTTGAGCATAATTCGAACATACCCTCCCAACATTTGGAAGTTTCTTTCATCGTCCAGCGTCAAATGCGTTACGCTTTAGTAACTTCCAGACGACAATTGGAAGATAGTTTCAATTTTAAAAGAACAATTTACTTTACAGTCGTCTTTAAATCATCCAGACTGCAATTGGAAGATAGTTTGTTGTTTACAACACCAGCCGAAAATCAAATGTGATGTTTTGGATATATTAAACTACATTTTACACTTCTGCCAAAGTCGCAGTGACCGCGTAATAAAATTAGAATCAAAAGTAACTTCCAAGAAGGCACTAAGAAGTGAATCTTTGTAGTTACGCAGAAGTGACTTCTGGAAGTTATCTCCGGGGGATACCACTTCTCGATACGGAAGACACTTCTGCGATAAGAAAATGGTATCGCAGACGATGAATTTTAACTTCCTAGCGCCACTTCTTAGTCACTTCCGCGATAGAAAATGTTGGCACGGTATAGTTCCAGCAAGATAAAGCCACTACACATACAGCAAGAGCCACAATTGAACTTCCTCGTAACATTTTTGGTAAACCCATCAGTCTTATTTGGGCTTCCCTGTTTTATGCCTGAGTTGTGTTCATTCAATACTTGCACATGCTGTTGTGTTTGTCCGCTTGTTTATCGCCTGTTTACTTTAAATGTTTTATTTCGTTATTGTGATTTTTAAATTGCTGGGGAAAACAAATTCGCATATAATTAACCGTGTAATAATGCACTGCTTCTTTCCCCTGCTGGGTTTGAACTTGATGTGTCGCCGTAGCAGTGTGAGGTGTTTTTTCCTTCTTTGAACGGGTAATTAGTAAATTGTAAAAGTTGGACCAACAGTGATGGTTTAGGGATGACGGTATGGTAACAAAGGATGTTTGCTCCATACTCTTGCTTAATTTTGACAACAATGAACCCTGGCATACAAAGTTGAGTCGGTAACATAAAGAAAAACATGTGCGTTGATTCCAATGGGCTCTCTTCCTTATCTGGGATTTTGTTCACAGCCGATTTTTGCATGTACTCCAATTATCGGTATTTGAACCGAACGGTTCGAGGTGAAATTTGCATTAATGTAATTACTCAGTATTATTAATCACCAGCTTTGGCCAAACATGCGGTTCATTTTTTGGGATACATGAGCCAAAACGTCCAGCAACTATAGCCGTTTTTCAGGTATTAAGTGGGTCCCAACTAACAGTACCCTTTTTAAAAATTGTTTGTCTATAAAAAATTATGATTTGTTAAGCAAATACTTAAAAATGCATATTTTCGAGGAGACTTTAGCCCCTTAAACGAAAACATTTTTTGCCCTGGGCCTAAGATCATAAGCCTTGATCATGCAAAATTTCAGAATCCTAGGTTGATTCGTTTGACCGCTATCTTGCTTTTAATAGACGCACGGACGGACGGACATAGCTAGATCGTCTTAGAATTTTATGAAGGTCAAGAATATATACTTTTAAGGGCCTCCGATTAATATTTCGTGGTGTTGCAAAAGGAATGGCATACTTAGTCTACCATGTCTATAAAAGTTGGTCCTTTTTTGGGACCCTCGGGTCCATGAGACTGACTATAATCTTCATTTTCAGATTCGTGGCGATATTTCATAATTTTTTAAAACCCATATGTCCCCAGATTTATAATTGGGCAAAATTTTAATATAATGACGCATTTGGGAAATGTCTATGTGGGAAATGTCCGTTGTTGAAGGGGCCGGCTTTTGGGTGCCTAGAGCCTAATTTTTGACGAATCTTAAAAATGCATAATTAGATTATTAAGAAAAATCCATTGTTTTGAGTACCTTCACGCAGAGAAAAAACATGGTTACTACATGGTCACGGCAATAATAATATGTTCTCCGCAATAAAAGTATGTTCGTCGCAACCATAGCATTGTTAACTGAATGTATTTTTGACAATAGTATAATTGCTGCAGTAGTAATATTGTTGAAATGTAACAATAGTATTATTGCCAAATTTAAAAATGAAAATATGGTTATAGCAACAATATAAATATGGTTGGTGCGACGAAAGTATTGTGTTTTGCGTTTTATGTTAACAATAATATGATTACTGCAATCATACTGTATGATTGTAATTTTTCTTAATTTAAATTCTGTTAAGAAAAAATGTTATTGGTACGGATCTAATGCAATAATAGTACTTTTTTTCGAAATTAATTTTTTTTAAACAAGCAGCTTTGGCTTTGTTTAACTGAAATATTTTTAATAAAAACGCTTACGTTTATTTAAACTTATTTTTTTCTACTGTAAAATCAATCACTCCTATTATTTTGAATTTAATGTATTTTTGAATAATTTTCACAATTCAACTAATTCTAATAAAAAATATTGGGGATCAAATCTATTCTCGACAACTTAAACAAATTCTAATAAATTATATTGGGGATCATAGTATAATTGTGTGTTATCTCACTATGGTTGTAGGGATCATTACATGGTTGCGTGTGAATCATACTATGGTTGTGAGGATCATACTATGGTTATATATAAAACATACTATGGTTGCGAGGATCATACTATTCTTATGGAGATCATAATATAGTTGAGTGTGAATCATACTATGGTTGTGGGGATCATAGTATGGTTATGCGTAAATCACACTATTGTTGTGAGGATCATATTATGGTCGTATTTGAATCATACTATTGTTGTGAGGATCATAATATTGTTGTACCACAACCATATACCCAACAATAGTATTATCCTCTTCGTATATTGTCACCACAACCATACTTTTTTTCTGCGTGTTTGTGTCCATGTCGGGAAGTAAATATTTTCGAAGCCTTTCCGCCCTGGGTGAAGTACTTAAATATAGTCGAATCGTTGAATTTATGTGATATTCGGATTTGACTAAGTACCAGAAGGCTAATTTTTAGGCACCTAGGTCCCAAATGAGCTAATACAATTTCCAAAATGTGACCAATCTAATAATAGATATAAAATTGGATTTGTGAGATTTGTTTCTGGATATTCATATGTCTCCCAACATTATAAAACGGGTTCTAGGCCTCTGGGCCCAACGACCGCGCCTACAGATGAAGGCCTACAATTTAGCCAAATCGTAAATTTAAGATCCTTTTTAGGATCGAGAGGAATTTCCACTGTTTCTGAGCATCCATATGCCTGTGTGCGAAAGGACCTAGCGACAAGACTGCAAGGCCTCAAATTTAGTCAAATCGTAGAATTAAAGTTATATTGGGATTCTTGATGATATGTTACGAGTATAGCTTTTTAAAACAGATACAGCTGCCATCAAAAGCAGCTTTAAACTATTTTTGACTAAAAAAAGAAAAAATCTTTCTTTCGAGTGTTTAATTTCTTTCTTAATTTTATAATGGCATGCTTTCAAATTTGAAAATTTTGAGATCTAGTCATGAAAAATTATTATTTCAGAAAAAAGGTCGGTCAAAAAAGTAGCAATGCCTACAAATATGAACAGGCTTTAACAAAATGTAACCGAAAAAAAATAAAGTATAAAACTTTTTTAAATTTCAATATGTTGTTCCGTTTCTTCTGAGTACAAATATTTCGCACCTGTTTAAATATTGATCGAAGTTTTTTTTCCTATTTAGCTCTTGGGAGTTCTTTTTAATTATCACAACACAAAATCTCCATAGAATTAAGATCCGGCGAATTGGCAGGATATTCTTTAAATTCAATAGTTTTTTCCTTAAGCCATTTTTTGGCAAGTATGCAGGTGTTATGGATTATTTACTGTTTTACGATCTTTTTATGGGCATTTCACATTCTGCCCTCCATGCTAGAGTTGATCCAATGTATTGCACCAACATCGTACAATGAAAACCATACCCATATCATTACTTATACATTCGATCCACCGTGCATTAAAATTATTTTGATACTCCACTTTAAGGCTGGCCAAACCAGATGAGCGTTTGCAAGCTGCAATTTTTTGTGACTTCATTTTATTTTTGAGGTGACAATTTCTTAGGCTTACAGATTATTTGTCGTTGTTTCCTTTTTTATTCGTCACTTCGTTGTTTTTGACACCATCGGTTTTCTGTACCGATTTTTTCTTGTATTTCATATCATTTCAAAGTAGCTTTTCAAAAAATCTTGTAGAATTTTCCATTAAAAACCAACTTTTTATAAAAAGTCGTTTTTTCTCTTGAAATAAGAATTTCATTTTTATTTTAAAAACGCAAAATATTATATACTCATATAAATAAAATCTTTTAAATTTTAATTAACTCGAAAAATAGCTGCTGATATGTGTTTCTTCCGATTTTCTAATTAACTGTTATTATTTTGACTGCCTCAATTCTTACCTTTCTAAAATTTGCGCTTTAACTATACTTATTACAACATCTTTACCAAACTTATGCTTTTTTTGTTAAATGCTATTAATTGCCACATTTGACGATTTTGACGACCAATAATTTTAACATTATTCAGTTCGAAAAACCAAAAAATTAATTGAATGTGTCATAATGTTTTTATATCAATCATTTTCGGTACGCTGAACCAAAGATTATGAATATTTGTTTATTGCAGAAAGTTTTCATAACCAACAGAGTTTCTATAGTTTTCTTATACTCGTATATCCATTTCTAACCAAATTTCTTAATGTAGTTCCGTACCTGCTTTTAATCCTGGAGTTTATATTATATGGACTGTATATGTTACAAAAACTTACAATAGGTTTAAAGGAAATTTCTATAAAGAAAATTTTAAATTTTCTTATGACTTGAACTGTTTTTTATTCTTGTACGAGACCTTTGTTGTTTCTTTTTTAAAATATACGCAAAAATTGGTGAACTGTATTGGATTATCGGATTTCCACTATTCCTCTATTTGCCAGGCAGACTGTACACCTGTTTTTACACCTGTCAAGGAAGTTTTTGGCAACGATTACTTTGCCTACAAATCAAATGACTTATACGGAAGTATCATTTACATTACTGAGAATTACCTCTTGCGTATTATCATCGAACTGTGCTTAGAGCAATCTACATAGCACAATATTCGTATAATTTCTATCAATTCTTTAATTTTTTTTGACTAAATTTCTAAATGTACGAATATTTCATACTATACGCTATTTATCCAGTTCCATCTAGGACAATTAAAAATAAATATACCCACCGTCCCTCCTATAAATAACTACATTGACTGACTATACTTATTTTCACATTTCCCCACCTTTTTCTATTTGCAGCGAAAACACCATCATTTGATAAGGATCGTGACTACATCGGTTTTGCCACGCTGCCAGAGCAAGTTCATCGGAAATCCGTTAAACGTGGCTTTGAGTTCACCCTAATGGTCGTAGGAGAATCGGGCCTGGGCAAATCTACTCTCATCAATAGTCTTTTCCTAGGTGATTTGTATAAGAATCGCGTTATGCCACCGGTAGAAGAGCGCATTGAGAAAACAACACGCATCGAGAAGAAAACAATGGACATTGAAGAGAGGGGCGTGCGTTTACGATTGACTGTCGTCGATACACCCGGATTTGGAGATTCGATAAATTGTGAGGATAGCTGGAGAGTCTGTACAGCGTATATCGATGAGCAGGTAAGGGCAGAAAAAGTTTTAAAAGAAAATATTCATAGACCAAAATTTAATATGAAAATTAAACAAAAAGGACCAATGCCTTATAGAAAGGATTTAACTTTAATCGGAATTTCACATCTATTTCCACCAATTGTCATAGATATCGGTACGATAGTCGTCAACTTTTGATTTCATTTGTACAGGCGATTGTATAGTTGCCTATTCAAACGAACATATTTTTATATTCTCCGCCGAAGGGTGGATGGCATATTTCATCATTCCGTTGGCAACATTACAAAATTTTGACCGTAAACCCATATAGTACATTTATTCTTAACCTATATTTAATTCTAAAACTATCTCCATCATCCATGTCCGTCAGTCCGTCCGTCCATGTGTCTGTTGAAAGCATGATAGCGGTCAAACGAATCATGGTGATGACTTATGTTCATTAGCTGTATGGGATTGTAAATGGGCGAAATTGACCCAGGGAAAAAAATTCCTTTAAGGGACTTATTTAACCTTGGCAAAGGAAAAAGAAAAGTTTTTTGAGTATTTGCTTAACAAATCTTAATTTTTTTGTGGACGGACTATAGTTAAAGTGGGTACTCTTATTTGGGGCGCCCTAAATACCTCAAAATAGGGCATAATTGCTGGACTTTTTGGCTCATGTGGACAAAAAACGTCCCGCATGGTATGGGTACTCAAGAACATTTTGCTACGAATCCAAATACAGAGTCATTTTACAGTTGGCTGAGATAAGGGACGGATGCAAGGGCCGAAAGTTTCGACAGACAATTTTTCTATACGCTTTAGAAGCGGTGGAGGGTATATTAGACTCGTCCTCGCTAAACTGCCCTACTTTTTTACTTTTTTTGTTTGACTCATTTTTATTGATTTAAATTAGGCTTTATGAGACGTTGCCAAATCTTGTTGGAACGTCAATTGTCTATGATCAAATTTTTGCGTGCCTACTGCTCTAAATCAGCTTCCCCAACATTTAACCGATCCACATTGACTTTGACGCTAGGCTCGATAAAAACGATTTTTAGACCACGTTTAAAAAAATAAAAGTTTACTTATAAGTGGTTTGGAGCAAATCTTCCGGCTAAATACAATCTAGCCATTTTTTAAGCTCAATGAAAATAACACCGCATTATCTCGCCGGAAAAATGGCAACTTAATATTTTATTATTATATAGCGGGTTTTCCAATAGGGACGCACAATTTCGTATCTTTATGTCAACGCACCCACAAACATTTTTAATGATCTTTCAGTGTCAAACCGTTCGTCGAATTCAAAATTGTCTTAATGGTAGGGTTCACTTACGAGCACCGTTTGAAATCATTAATAATTATTTATTTATTTATTTTATTTTGTTTAACCACGCACTACAGGATGTAACATCTTATATATTCTAGTGCGGGCTTAGTGGATTGTAAGATTAACATTTTGGGAAATTTTAATAATCAAATTACAATTACATAGTTTGAATTAGGTTGTAATAAAACTAATAATATACAAATTTACTATTTATAGAAATTACGAGTATGTAGCTTCTTTTTAAAAAGTGTTACATTGCTTATGACTTGAAGGCTTGACGGGAGATTGTTCCAGAGACGTGTGCTATACACAAAGAATTGTCGTTCAGATGTTAGACTCTTAATTCTCGGATAGAAAAGTTTCATTCCCCGATTGGATCGAGCGAATTTTAAGCGGTTAAAAAGATACTCACTCTCTTTGTTTTTAATGATTTTATGGAGTAGTAAAAGACATTTGACTTTGAGTCAATTCTCAAAACATATGTCAAATATTTAATATGAAAACTCAGAAATTCGGTCGTATCGCTTTCTGTTAAAAATATATCTTGCAATATCATTGTAAGCAACATTTTGTTTCCGACTGTCTTCTGAGTCGCAATTGGCGAATATTTCTGACCCATAGAGAAGTGTTGGGATTAGATATGATTTTGCTAACAACATTCTAATTTGAAACGGAGTAGAAGTTCGAACTGCCCATAAATTTCTCAGCATTCCTCGCACCTTACCGACAGTTCCATTAATGTGATTTGTCCATGGAAGTTTTGAGTTAAAGGTTATTCCCAGATTTGAAAATGTCTGAATACAATCTATCATAGTATTGTCAAGCATAACGTTGTAATGTATAGGAACAGCTCTTCTGCTTATAGCAATTAATTTTGGTTTGGAGGGATTAAGGCGCAATCCGTTATTATTAGCCAATTTATAAATTTAAATCTTAATCTTTGTTTATGAGCGAAATGCGTGAATGAACATCTGTTGATTTAGCGCAAGTGTAGAGCTGCACACCGTCGGCATACATTTGCATATTACATGTTTCCGGGACACCATGGAGGTCGTTTATGTAGATAGAAAAGAGAAGTGGGCCGAGAATGGATCCTTGGGTGACGCCCCGAGAGACACTTAGAGCTTTCGATCGTAGATTACCAACTATAACA
Source organism: Hydrotaea diabolus (assembly GCA_963513945.1). Classification (NCBI taxonomy): domain Eukaryota; kingdom Metazoa; phylum Arthropoda; class Insecta; order Diptera; family Muscidae; genus Hydrotaea; species Hydrotaea diabolus. The sequence goes on from OY740718.1 coordinate 162,213,792, forward strand.
GTTTGTGATCGATAAGATAAGTACGAGGACAAAAGATTGCAAGCAGTGTAGGAAAAAAAGAAAAGATTTTATTACTACCGAAATTCTGTGTCGGTGGTCGCAACTTTAAGAGCGCCTACTCAAATTTTCGGCCGTAATAACCGTCCCACCCGACAGGCTGTGTACGCAATAGTGGATACATTTTGGGCCAAATTTTCACTTTTGATTGTTTCGGCGCCAAAGAGACGCTCGAAGCGACGAAAATGTCTCAGCCGTAAGTGTATCTTTTCAAAATGAGCCAAATCTGTCGATTCCACGTCGTTCTCAGGAATCGATAATCTCTCAAACCACACTGTGGCGTATTTTGCAAAAAGTTCTTGGCCTTCATCCTATAAGTTACTGACACAAGAACTAAAACCACTTGATCATTTGAAATGCCGAAACTTCTCCGATTGGACTCTGGCAAAATTTCACGAAAATCCAGAGTTTCATCGAAAAATCATATTCAGCAAGAGACATAATAGCTTCCGCAAAAAAATACTGTGTGGTATGGTTTTCATGCCGGATATATGATAGGGCAGTATTTTTCGTCGATGAAAACAAGCGTCATGTTACCGTCAATGGAGAGACTTATCGCCAAGTTAGAACATTATTTTTGGCCAGATTTGGATGACATCGCCGATATGTGGTTTCAACAAGACGGTGTCACTAGACACACAGCACGCTATATATATTTACTGAAAGGCATACTCGGTCAACGTGCTATCTCGAGAAATGGTCCGGTCGAATGGCCACCTCGTTCATGCGATTTAACGCCATTGGATATCTTTTTTAAAATAATTTCCGAATTTCGGGAAATTATTCGCTCTCCAAAAATTTGACTTAAAAGTGCCATTGTGAGCAGTGGCTAAGTCCTGTTGAAACCACATCTCAGGTCTATTTTAAAAGCAGGACGTAACAAATTTTCTATTATAAACCGATACCGCTCTCCATTTACGGTTACAGCACTTCCATATTCATTCTCGAAGAATTCAGGCCCTATGATATTTGCAAATGTGATCCAACACCAAATTGTACACCTAATGGCGTGCAATTGGCGTTGATGAATTGCCATTAGATTTTCAGAATCCCAGAACCTACAGGTCTGCTTATTAGCAAAGCCATTCAAATGAGCTTCATCACTCATGCTTTTGCGTTAAAATAATTGATCGCTGATTTAAATAATAAAATTCTATTATACTTGTTCTTTCAGGTGTTATTTATATAATCTGAAAAAAAATATATATATAAACGATAAATTTATTAAATTTTTAAACGCCATGGTAACTTTTGGCCCACCCTGTATGACGAAATCGAATTTCAATCTTAAAATGTAACATTTGCACTACAACTGGACTTAATTTGAACTCTATATCTTAACTATTCTGAGTTGTAATAATATATAAAACTATGTCCTTAATGAAAAAACCTGTATTTGATTATGAACCAGTAAACTCAAATCAGGAAATACAAATATGGGGATTGTACCAAAGCATGCGCCAAATTTAATAAAATTCTCATAGTATTTTCGCCTGGTTAGGCCACAAATCGGGAATCTATTCGATTGGGTAATTTTGCCTACTGATATGTCTTACTTTCATCCTTCTTGATTTAAAGGGATGTATGGAAAGATCGATGGAAACTATAAAGAAATAGTTCAGTTTAGTTTTTTAAATGAGCTTGCAATAGCCATAATACCCTGTACGAGGGCGGTTCGGAAACTTCTTAGCCTAGCAGCGCGGTATAAAAAGAAAAAAGTTAAGTGTTTTGGAAACTTCCAGCTCTGCTATAAACACATGTTAAATTTTGTTTCGATCTGGCAACTCCTTCATATAGAAACAGGTGTTCACAAAAGACGCATCCGCGATTTTTTTACAGCGGAAAAATTAGAAATTCGTGGTGTCATTAAATATTTACATAAAAAAGGTTTATCGGGACAAGAAATTCATAATGATATGATGAATGTGTTAGGTGAAAGTGCTCCTTCATATGCAACAGTAAAAAATTGGGTTGCTGAATTTAAACGTGGTCGTACAAGCATTGAAGATGAACCACGTAGTGGACGTCCAAAAACAGCAACAACAACAGAAATTGTAGCCAAAGTGCATGATATGGTATTAAATGATCGACGAATAAAAGTGCGTGAAATAGCTAATATCATGGGCATCTCAAATGATCGAGTCCATTTAATTTTGCATGAAGAACTACAGATGAAAAAGCTTTCTGCAAGATGGGTGCCGCACTTGTTAACAGTCGACCAAAAACGCATAAGAATGAACATTTCTCAAGCTTGTTTGGGTCGTTTTCAGCGAAATAAAATGGATTTTAAGCGTCGTATCATAACTGTTGATGAGACATGGATACACCACTATACTCCAGAGACAAAAGAACAATCCAAGCAATGGACAGAAACTGGAGAAAGTGCCCCAAAGAAGGCAAAAACAATTCAATCGGCTGGTAAGGTTATGGCAACGGTTTTTTGGGACTTCAAAGGTATTTTATTGATTGACTATCTGCAAAAGGGTAAAACAATAAATTCAGAGTACTATTGCAACCTTTTAGATCAATTAAATGTACAAATTCGAGAAAAACGTCCTGGCTTACAACACAAAAAAATAATTTTTCATCAAGACAACGCACCAGCGCACAACAATGGCTAAAATCAACGAATTAAAGTACGAGTTGCTTGAACACCCACCTTATTCTCCTGATTTAGCTCCCAGTGACTTTTACCTGTTCCCAAATCTAAAAAAAATCCTTGCTGGCAAGCGTTTTACCTCAAATGAAGATGCAATTACAGTTGTAAACCACTATTTTGAAGACCTTGAGGAAAACTATTTTAATCAAGGAATAGAATTGCTAGATAAGCGTTGGACTAAGTGTATTGAAGTTTCAGGAGATTATATTGAAAAATAAAAATATTTTTAAAAAACTAACTATTCTCTTTCAATGATAGGCTAAGAACTTTCCGAACCGCCCTCGTACTGCATCCTTATACGATAGTAATCGTTCCTTACTGGAGTTTCATTATTACTTTCGATTTCGATAGGTTTGTTTTGTTTAAAATCTCATTTTAATAAGCCAAAATTGAGATTTCGTTTGAAATCAGTTAACTGTAGCCTCCTTCATCTATTTTCCTTTTTCTAATCTGATGAACAATTTTTTCATTTTTAGTTTCGCCAATATTTCACCGATGAAAGTGGTTTGAATAGACGCAACATCCAGGATAATCGAGTTCATTGCTGTTTATATTTTGTGCCACCCTGGGGTCATAGGTAAGTCTTTGCCACCTCTTGTTGTAAAAAATAACTTTAATCTTGTTTATCTCATTTTGCCCCAACAGTCTACGCCAAATGGACTTGGATCTTTTGCGACGCTTACATCGTAAGGTCAACATCGTTTTGGTCATCGGTAAAGCCGATTGTTTAACCAAAACCGAAGTGCGCAATTTGAAGGAACGCATTCTACGCGACTTGGAAGACAATCACATACAATTGTATCAGTTTCCCGAATGTGATTCCGACGAGGATGACGACTTCAAACAGCAAGATCGTGAGCTCAAAGCCTCTATACCCTTTGCCGTCGTGGGCAGCAATGTTGTCTTGGATATAGCGGGCAAAAAGGTACGAGGTCGCCAGTATCCCTGGGGCGTGGTCAACGTCGAGGACCCCGAACATAGTGATTTCATCAAGTTAAGGACATTCCTGATTTCTACCCATATGCAAGACTTAAAAGACACCACACAAGATGTCCATTATGAGAATTTCCGTGCTCAATGTATTTCACAAATATCCCAGCATGCTCTGCGCGAGCGGGGTAAATTGAAACGTGACTCCATCAGTTCGACGAATGGCTTTGAAGCGGCCATCACGGAGACAGATCGTCTGCTGTTGCAAAAGGACGAAGAGATACGGCGCATGCAGGATATGCTAACGCAAATGCAGGAGAAACTGAAGCAGACGCATCTGATGGAAATGAAGAAAAATGACAGTGTCATAGACGTTTAGAAATGGTTAAGGCAAGCAACCCCCAGGGAAACGTTGACTAACTCTTATCGGGTTACTTCGTTTCTTTAAAGACCAGATCAGACAGACAGAGAGGGCATTCATCATCAAAAGGAGGCGGCCGGCGGAAGAGGGCGTTTTTAATTTCAAATCGAAATCAAGAATCATTGAAAACGCACAAAAATGGTTTTAAAGTGAAGAACAACAAGTAAAAACAACAAAGCACCAAAAACAATAGCAACAATTACTCGTAGTAGTTTCATGGCAAACAACGATAAATGATTATTTTTTTGGATTTTTTCTAGGCAGAGATGTTACATTACTTATGTAAGTTAAGTGCGACGTGAAAGCCAGTGGCTTGAAATTGAAGGAATGGTATTGAAAGGTCGTTTAAGCTACTTTGTTAGGGTAGTGGAAAAACTGTTGATACTTTCATGTATCGATACTTTTTCATTTATACACATATTTTTTATTTGATACTTTTCTGTCCCGAGTACCATGATCTTAGTATCGTTTCATTGTAAATTCTAATCACATCTTTCACTTGATGTTTGAGAAGCATTTGAAATAGACTGGTGGATTTGTATATAATTTATTCAATATCTTTAGAAATCTTGAAAACGTGTCTTTGCGCACATTCGATTTTTCAAAACTGTCGATAAAATACGTCATATGAACAGGATTTTAAAATTAGTGCGTTATTTTACCTTTGCAGTCTATTCTATATCGAATCTTCTGGTATCAAGCAAAGACTATAAACGGTACGATAAAAAAACAGAATTGTGTAAAAATCATTTTGGGAATACCCCAGCAAACCAAACCTTCAGAATTCGTCAGAATTCTGTACGACAATCGGCAAAATGTTCCGATTTCTTACCGAGTTCGTAACGAAAAACATATGAGAGGGTTGACCTCTGACAAATCGAACAGAATTCGTAACGAATTCGGTAAGAATTCTCGGTAGAGTTCAGACTTTGTTCAAAATTGTCTGATATCAGACATTGTCGGCAAATTTGGTTTACTGGGTACTGTTTTTTGACTGTTTAAAGTGTGCGAATTTAGCGTTTTCTGTGCTTGTTCTATTTCAATTTCGACCTTCTAGAGTTCCTGTGATTGTGTTCAAACGAATGTGGAAAAATAAACCGAGAATTTGTGCGTTACTGAAGTGCCGCTTTTCTACATTATTGCAAAATAGAAGCACATCGCCCATCATATACAATTTATCGACTTTAGTTTTGTGTTGTAGTTTTGATACGATATTAATGCGATATCGAAACTCTTCATTCAATACCGAGACCCTGGTTCACGGACGAACTTAGGGTTGTTATCTTTTTACTTCACACTTTACTTCTATAAAGCACTTTTCAGTACCAAGTACCAAGACCTTGGTATCGATACTACTAAATTCAAACGAATCTCTTCTTTTTTTTAACAGTTTTAATATATTTTTAAAAAGCATATTCAAGCTGTCATTTTTTGATCGGGTAGTTCTGAATAATTTATTCACTTTCTTCAGAACACCTGGAAAAGTTGCTCACGCGCACCTTCGGTTTTAAAATCAGTCGATAAATCTTTTATATGAACAGGGTTTTTAAACATCGATGTCGATATTTCTGTTATGGTTAGACATTAAAGTTACGATCCTGATGAGGTATCAATATTTTTCATTCTAGTATTTAAATAAGTACATTTTCGACACCGATACCACATGTGGCGTGAGCTGAAATGGACAGGATTTTAAAATTGGTGGGTTATTTTGCAGTCTATTCGTTATCGGTACATCTGGCATCAAGTATTGTAGTTTCGATATTAATGCTGTATCGATAGTTATCATTGAATAGCAAGACCCTTGTTTACGGATGAACTTGGTGTGGTTTCCATTTTTATATCGATATTTCTGCGAAGCATATTCCAGCTTCTTTTTTTTTGATCAGGTGGTTCTGAATAATTTAGTCTTTATTTTTAGAACTCTTTGAGTAGTTGCTCATGCGCACATTGGAATTTTTAAATCAGTCTCTTCATATGAACCAGCGGTATTAAAATTTCGATATCGACATATCTGTTATTATTAAATATTAAAGTTAACCTCCTGATGGTGTATTGATATTTTTCATTAGAGTATTTAAATAAGTACATTTTCGATACCGAGACTACATGTGGCGTGAGTTCAAATGAACAAGATTTTAAAATTGGTGTTTTTGTAGTCTATTCGATATCGATACCTCTGGTATGAAGTATTGTAGTTTATTCAATACCAATCCCCTTGTTAACGGACGAACATGGTATAGTTTACTTTCGTATATCGATATTTTTCAATTGATACCGTTTTACTCCATACTTTTCTATTATAAAGCACTTTTAGTACAAAGTACTCGTACCACGACCTCAATATTGATACTTCTAAATTCAAAAGAAGCTCTTATTTTTTTAACACTTTTAATTACGTTTTGAGAAGCAGTGAATATTTTAGCCATTCATTGAAACCAATGTTGTCACTATTGGTTTTGAAAACGATAAGAAAAAATGTTTTGGTGTCATTAAAACATTAAAACCAATGTTATCGGTTTTATCAGCAACTGCTAATTCGAACATTGGTTTTATTTACTTTCGAAATGGACAAAACCAACTTGGTTTCATGACACCAAATGAAACCAACATTGGTTTGCAAAAACGGCAATTAGCAAAACCGACATGGTTTCTATGACAGCCGTGACTATCTTTAGAACTCTTTGAAAAGCGTATCATACGCACATTGGATTTTTTAAATCAGTCTATAAACCTTTCTAAAGGGGTTTTAAACTTTTGATATCAATTTTTCTGTTAATATTAAAGTTACGTTCCTGATAGGGTATCGATATTTTCATTCGAGTTTTTTATTAAAGTTGCTTCTTCTTTGCAATATCGTAAAAAAACGCCACTAACAAACTCAAAAGTTCTCGATTTATTTGTCCACATTCGTTTGTACACAAACACAAGAACGCAAAATGGACAAAATTGAAACACAAAAACAAGATAACACTAAATTCGCACACTTTAAACTCAAAATACAGCTTCCCAAAAAGTTTGTGTGTTTTTAAATTTCTCGTAAAAGCTCATTTCACCTATTTTATAATTATTTTCGTCTTTGATTTTAATCAGTACATTTTCGATACCGAGACTACATGTGGCATGAGTTCAAAATAGAAAAATTTTATCATCCAAAAACCAATTTTTAATTTTTCAAGCAAAAAATAGATTCAGGACCGACCGATGTAGCTGATAAAATAATTTTTGAATTCGGAATTCGATTAGCTGAGCTAAAAAACGATTGCATACTTTTAGGGTCATGAAAAATGTAGCATCTAGCAGAAGTAATTTTTGTAAGCTGAAGCCGAATATTCGGTGAGCAAATCAGCAAATCAGTTTAAGAGACTGATATTAATGGAATCTCATATTAATGGGCACTTTAGTACAGAAATGACAGTACGAACGGAGCTGAACGCAGTACAAAGGCCATAAATTTTCTCTTACAGAGTTTTCACCCGCTGTAGAAAAACTAAATGGAAAAACTTAAAAAGTTAAAAAAAACGATATTAAATTTAACCAACTTTGTCTGGGAATTGATGAAACTTTTGTTAAAATACACCTCTCGATTATAGGAGATCACACTTCGATTTGTAATAGAACATTAGGATTATAGACCCATATGATATATCCTAGAGAAGATAGTGGTGTTTTGGGCTAAGACTGGATAGTAAAAATGCAATAGCTAAATTCTTTGTTAACAAAAATACCAAGGTTTGTTCCTGTCTGAAGGATTAATTGATATATTCAATAAAAAATATGAATAAGTAATTTTTTGTTGCCGTTTAAGTACTTAGCCTGGATGACTCAATTATAAGTACATTGGGCAACATAATTTAAAAAAAAATCACTACAGCCGGTTTTATGTACCGGATCGACCCGAAGGAGGAATTCCTCGGCCAAAGGCTGTCACCCCGGCACTGTATGCCGGGGTGACAGCCTTTGGCCGTTATTCAATATTTAGTCATATATATTTTCAACAATTCTTATTCAAAATAAAAACGCTGCATGTCGTTGAACAGGTCAATTTCTCCTTTAAGCACCGCGCTCACAAATAAAGCATTTAGGTATCCTACTTGTATTATTCAAACAAAAAAAAACGAAAAATAACGTTTAATGTAATTTTCTCATAACCTAAAGCGAATCTGGCAAATCGAAGGACAGTTTCATGAATAGCACGCCCTAATATTCCATAATAATTTATATTAATATTTTATTAAGATTTTTAAGGAGGTGTGGCACAGCCTACTTTTTTAACAGGGTGTGTTTTATTCCAGATCCATATATTTTGTATATGTCAAATCTTTTACAGTTTAAAAAATATGGTACAGAATATGTTGTAGAGTTCTATGCGTGATACCACGTCTCCTTGTCAAATCATGATCTTATGTATGGTGCAAATACTTGCTGATTCAACTAACATAATGTTCAAATTTCGTAACAAACGGAGTTGAAAGTGATTAAATATCGGCGAAAATTGCCCAAAAGTACCACAAATATTGGAATATATTTGAAAATAAAGTATCAGATACCACACTCGGTTCTATGCACCAGATCGATCCGAAGTATCAATCCATCGACCACTTAAATAACAAAAAATATAGTAAATTTTTTCAGAGGCTACCTCAGTCCCATTATGGAGAAAATTATCCCCTAATCAATCCGGCCCATTTTCAATACAAATCGTTCAGAGCATTATAACTTACCCCTGCAAAATTCCTTCCACCTAGTTTTATTATTGTGACCTGTACTTTGCGCACATGGCTATATCGTCTAGAATTTTTGCATCGATTCAGATGATAGAGGTTATAAAAAACAATCGTTCCAGTAGTTGTTTAAACTTTTTCATTCAATACCATTTCTTCACATTTCTTTCGCCACTATCTAACGTTAAATTAACCAAAATTAAATAGTTTAAAAAATAAACCACAAAAAAGAACAATTTTTATTAAAAAAAATCAAAATTATGCAAAAAGTATATAACAAAAAATATAAAAGAAAACCCCAAAAAATCCATCCCCACCATCCTTTTCGAATTATATAAAACAAAACAACATAATGAAACTTCATACCTACAAACATTTAAACAAGACGATAAAAGAAAATCATTTTTAACAACTAAAATCTCTTAAACAAAATACACATACAGATAAAGAATAAGCCAAAATCAGGATTCAAAACAACAAAAAATTAAAGGATATCCTTAAAAGAAGAACAACAAAAATTACACAAACAAAGCTTGTTTTCCTTAAACAAAAACAAAATTTTTAAATGAATTATTCAAAGACAAAGGCATATTATTAGCAATAGTTTTAAACAATATAATGAAAACCCAGCAAACAACAACATTATTATTGTGTACGTTACACAATCGATCGAACAAACAAACCGGATTCTATCACTGCAATAATCAACCGGAAGCGGAAACCGTAAAAAACAACCTACAAACAAAATGCATACCAAAGTTAAACAGTTTAAAATTAAAAAAGGACACGCAGTCTTACACTCTTGCAAACAACCAACTCACACTACTCAATATTTCCTTTTCGAATCCTTCCTTCCTTATGTTTGTTTATTACTTTTGTGAAAATTAGTTAACATTTGCAAACTGAATTTATTTAATGCACACATACATATACAATGAGTACATAAGTATGTTTGTATACTATGTACCATTTATGTTGTATTTGAATTATTTTGTATTATATACCATTAATTAGTGCTAAGTTGAATATATTACATATTATATTATTGAATACGTTTTTATATACACCTGAATTATTTATTTGTATTCTATTTTACTTTTTTTAGAACAGAATTTTTCAATAACTTTGTCTTAAATTCTATTTCTATATTTCGTAACGAAACGAAAATCCTTGTTTTCCTTTTGTTATTTACTTAATTTATGATTTAATCAAAAAAAAAAGAGAATACAGTTTATATATTTATAAACTTTTTTTTAGTAATGTAAGGTTTTGAAAATCAACAAAAGAACAACAACAAAACGCTCATAATAAATAAATTATTAACTTCAATTATATGAAAGATGACAGAGTGAAGTGTGTGTAACGAAATATAGGTGAGGAATAAGTTAAAAATTAATAAAAAGAAAAAAATTACAACATTAAATATGCATTTGTTTATATAAGCAAATCTTCAACAGTCAGTCACACTGACAGTGTCAATCGTGATTTTAATTACTAATGGAATTCTTTAATGATCCTGGCATAGCGTAGAAAAGAATTTAAATAAACTAAAGAAAGTTAGAACGGTTTTGGGCCTTAACATTTTCTCTTAATTAAATTAAAAAAATAATCTTATTCGGTTTATCACGAGGTTAGGTTGAAAGGGCAGCTCGCCAGAAAGAAACGGCGAGTTCACTTGGAGGCCTTAAATGCCTTTTGTGGGACCCTGTTAAAAGGGAGAGAAAAGGAAGTAGAGAAGGTTGATATTTGTTAAAGCAAGATGTGAAGACATTTATCAGATTTGTTATAAAGGATGGGCCAAAAGTTACACGCAGAGAAAAGATATGGTTACTATATGGTCACCGCAACAATAATATGTTCTCTACAATAAAAGCATGTTCGCGCAACCATAGTATTGTTTTTTGAGTTTCATTTTGACAGCAGTATGATTGCGGCAATATTAATATTGTTGAAATGTAACAATAGTATTATAGCCAAATTTAGAAACGAAAATATGGTTGTAGCAACCATATAAACATGGTTGGTGCAACAAAAGAAATGTTGTTTAAAATCTACGTTAACAATAATAAGAGTATGGCAATCATGCTGTATGGTTACGACTATGAACATAACAAAACAGGTTTTAGAGAGCATATATGAATGTGTGCGTATGTTTTTTTTTGATATACTAAAAAAAAAACATACACACGATACAGTGTATGTTTTTTGTTCATTATAAAAAACAACAACAATCGGAAGGTAGTTCGAGGGATTTTTATTGTGTTTACTTGGTTCTGTGAAATACTCGACTACCGACTGGTTCTCGTTTATTTAAAATCTGCCAGCACTTAAGTATATAGCCATTGATCATGGTTTAATCACATTGGTTACTTGGGATCTACGGATGATGAAGTAGCATTCACCCCTGCTGGCAACTAAAAGTATTTTCGGCTGCCGTTGGAATATATATTTTTGTTTCTTGAATGAAATGTTCGGCCTCAAATCTGGCAAAGTGTAATTAGATTTAAAATAACTTGCTTGATAAAAATCTCTGTTTTTGAATAACAACATTACCCAATCCTAATTTTGGGGATCATAGTATGGTTGAGTGTGAATCATACTATGGTTGTAGGGATATTAGTATGGTTGAGTGTAAATCATACTATAGTTGTGGGGATCATAGTATGGTTGCGTGTGAATCATACTATGGTTGTGAGGATCATACTATGGTTGTATGAGAAATATACTATTGTTGTGAGGATCATAATATGGTTATGTGTGAATCATAATATTGTTGTGTGGATCATAATATTGTTGTGCTACAACCATATACCCAACAATAGTATGATCCTCTTCGAATATTGTCACCCCGACCATACTTTTTTCTGCGTGTACCTGGGGTTTAAAAAATTAATAACTTTTTCGTTTATGTATATTTTTCATATTTTATAAGTAACACTTGGAGAATAATTATCGGTTTATGATAGAAAATTGTTTACGCCCTGCTCTTGAAAACAGACCTGAGATGTGGTTTCAGCAGGAAGGAGCCAACACTGCCCGAGACACAAGGCACTTTTAAGTCAAATTTTTGGAGAGCGAATAATTTCCAGAAATACGGAAACTATTTGACCAGCGCGATCCCCAGATTTGTCAGCACCTGACTATTTTCTTTCGAGTTAATTGAAGGAGCGAGTATATGTTAAACAACTCAAGGCCAAAATTGTTGCAGAAATTCGAACGCTACAACCACAAATTTTGTAAACTCAAACATAGTGTACAAAAATTTCCATTTTTGTATATTATATAATCTGAAAAAAAAATAATAAACGAAAAGTTATTAAAGTTTTAAGCCCATGGTTACGTTTGGCCCACCCTGTTCTTGTTATCCGTTGTATTATACGAGGGCGTACAATAATTCCGTTACTTTTCGAATAAAATACAGCTTTTTGCAATTTTTTTTAACAATATTCCTCTTTTTAGCTTAATACATTTAGTCCAACGTTTCTTCAAATTTCCCTTTCCACTGAGCCATTTTTATAGGTTTGGAAATAGGAAATAGTTACTGGGGGCTAAATCCGGCGAATATGGCGGATGACGTACCTATTCTTTAGTTAATTCATGCAATTTTGTCACTAAGACTGCACACGTGTGCATTAGTGCATTATCTTGATGAAAAATAACTTTTTCTTGGCCATATGGGGGGGGTCGTTTTTTTTTAATCCTCATTAAATCGGTCCAATAAGTTGGCATAATATACGGTGTTTATTGTTTTTTCCTTTTGAAAGTAATCGATGTGGATTATCCCGCGTGCATCCAAATTCCCTTATTGGCCGACATCGCCTTATTGGCCGACAAAGTCACCTTGGCCTTCTTCGGAGCCGGTTTACCCGGTGAAACCCATTGTTTAGACTGCTGCTTGGTCTCCGGATTGTTGTAACGGATCTACAATTACAAAACGCCGCGAAAACTCATCCGAATTCTGGCTAAACAACTTCAAACAATTCTTTGAAGTTGTCACAAGATGACGTTTATGGCCAATTGAGAGCAAACGCGGCACGCATCTTGCAGACAGCTTTCTGAAACCCAACTGATCATATAAAATCTAAACCACGCTGCCAAATGAAATGCGTATGGCATGAACAATCTCACGCATTTTTACTCATCGATTGGCCAACGCCATGTTGGCCAATCACATAACCTTCAAAGAAATAAGCCGTCCAGGAAACACTTGCCTAAAATAATTCATGGTAACCCTCACTGTGTGTGCAGTGGCACCATCCTGTTGGTGCCATGTATCCTCTAATTGCATTGCCTCAAGAGCTGGCAGAAAAAAAATCCTGTATCATACTCAGGTTCCGTTCGGAACTCACAGTTACGGCAAGACGGTAATCCTGGAAAAAGTAAGGGCCAATGAGGCCTAGTCGTGATATGACGCACCACACAGTTACGCGGTCCGAATGCAGAGGTCTTTGGTGAAGTTCTCTGGGGTTTGTTTCACTACAGTACAGTGTTTGTTTACACATCACTGAGGCGAAAATGTACATCATCAGAAACGAACACAATTGCGTTACGGGGTAAAGTTGCAAGAATGTCATCACAAGAGTTTCGCCGTGTCAAATAGTACCGTGCTGACAATTGTTGGACCACGCACATTTTATACGGGTAAAAATTCAGTTCATCATAAAGAATCCGGTGGAGAGAACGCCTGGAAATGTCAAGAGCAAGTGATTGCTTCCGAGCAGAGCGTATCGGAGATTGTAGTACTGCTGCTCTAACTCTCTCGACGTTTTGTGGTATTGTAATCCTTCTCTCAGGTCCCCTTCGTTCACATTCCCTGCTGTGCTCAATGAAGTTACCAAATTTACAATTGATTGCTGTCCAGGAACGCGTCCGCGTGGGGGAACAGCGAATCGTAAACGAAAAGCACTCTGAACTGCAATGATCTCGTGCGCATTTGAAAAATGCGCTTCAACACAAAATAACCTCTCCTCACGTGCCAAAAGCATGATGGCAACTAAAAGGCAGACGAATACAAATCTCCTGTCAGTCACTATAAGCCACGCACACTCTCCACTCTTCGACCAACAGTGCCGCCACAGCCTGCAGTGCAAAAAAACTAAATACCGCGCTCCACCCTATAATTTTAACCTTACCTAAACCATTGCCTACGGTGGTACAATTAAAATTACAGTGGGGTTTTACAGGTTGATCAATGGTCTATTAACGTGTTTCTTGCAGGAACTATTCAAGACTTGGGCTTTGAATAATTGCGTGTCTGAAGTCTGATCAAAATCGGACCTTTCGAATAGAAGCGTGGAGATTGCTTTTTGGGGTCATAGTAAAGATTCTGATATCCAATAACTTAGGCAAGTTAGTGTCGTCAGCGATTTCGTTGTTAAAGATATAGAAAATATATTTTTTAATAAAGGAAGACATATTATGTCTTAACGTATTTAATTGTATTTGTTTTTTTTATCGCAATTGATTTTTCTTAATCTTAAAACGAATTGAAGGTAAGTATTTAAGGTATACATATACCACTACTATTAAATTTGAACTATTTTTTAATTGAGGTTTTTAAGGTATAGGGTTTTTTGCGGAAAACCCATGGAACTCTTCGTGTATTGTTGTGTGCACAATTTGTAGTATTGTTGTGTGCACAATTTTTAATTTTACAAAATATTTGAGGGCCTTCAACAACAATAAATCATACCTTGCTCATTTTTTTCCAGTTATTCTTTGTAATGCTTTAAGATATAAGCATCTAGCCAATGTTGAAATTGCAAGAGATATTCATCGACGGCTCCCACAAAAGGCACAGAGCCAAAATGAGGGGCTGGATCGTCACATGCTCCAAAGATATGTTCTATAGAATGTTCACACAAAACGATCGAAGACAAAACATCGATGGGCAATACTTCATAGCGCATGGAAATCTTAGCAAATGATTCGGAAAATTGTTTTAACATAACCAGGGCCTGTTTTGTAAGACAATCTAGAAAAAATAAAAGTATATTGGTTAATTTGTTTAATATGTTTAGTATTCGAGTTTAAGACAATCTAAAGGACAGGGAGACTAGATGGTTTCGCTAGATTAAAAATGTTTCAACGTTTATACGATAGCATAAGGCGAGAGTGATGTCGATATTAAAAAAAAATTGTTCATAGATAACCCTATCATATAAACTTATTAAAGGGTGATCAAATCGTAATGATAATGGTTTTCAATTACTGTATTGTACAAGCTGTCAAAGCTAGTATATGCTATATAACTGTCAAATATTTTTCTAGGTTTGCCATTTTACTATGCATCGTTTGATGCCGGCCGAATGTTCGAAGAGTTTTTAAAAATATTCTAGAAAATTCGGATCTGTTGTTAAAAGGCAACGTGGATTTCGTCGAGGGGTTGGTCGTCATCATGGTTTTAGTGCGCAGGCAATTCGCAGCACTGTGAATAATATTGAGCGTGTGCTCACCTTAAACCACCAAATAGGCAGAGGTTTGTGCGAACTATAGAACATAAAGTCTCCTAAGCGGTCCGATCAATAAGACATCCCCAGAAAGCCTGACTTCTTTTGCGGGTGGATTTAGGTCTACGTCTGTACAAGATTGTGCTGACGAAAGAATTTGAAGCCGATCGATCATAGACAATGTAGTGAGTTTCCTAATCGGGTGTTGGAAATATTGGCTGCAGTTACGAATTTCGACGAAACGATAATCTTTTCGGACTAGGAGTATTTTTGGCTCAGCGTCTGTATCAAAAAGAAAAATTTCAATTTTTGAAGCAACCTGAAATATACCCAAAGCGGACATTATTTTCTACGAAAAGGCATGTTGGGATGAGCTCAACCACTTTTTCCAGCATTTCAATTGGAAACTTTTTCTTGATAATGACGTTAATGCTGCGGCTGAAATGATCCAAAATATAATTTTATTTGGAATAAAGACTTTTGTTTCAAATAAAGGAGGAAGAGTTCAGAAATTGACGTTTAAACAAAAACTCCATTACTGAACAGCTGCGTAAACCGGCAAGAACTTCGTGTGCTATAGTGCTTAGGCGTAAACAATTTTTACCCGTACTACGTCTACGTACAAAGGTTCTTACTTTTCCCAGGGGAAGTAAGAGCTTTGGTCGTTTGTAAGGATAGTTCTTCTTCTATCCCAACTCTTGTTAAAGACGACCAGGTATTCACTGAACCGGTTAATAAAGCCAACCTATTGGCTGAAATGTTTGCAGGAAATTCTTACTTGCCGGAAAGCAATCAAGAACTCCCCGCGATCAACACGTATCAAGTTCCATGCCTCAGATATTTTTTCGAAAACTTGGAGTTAAAAAGGTTCTTGCGAACCTCGATATATATAAACTCCTCGGCCCGGATGGTATTTCGGCACTTGTCCTATGTAAGTGCTCCTTGACGCTACCCCGTCCATTACCCAACCTTTTTAATGTTGCATACCGTGCGGTAGTCTTCCCAGCGTGTTGGAAGGTTGCGAACGTCCAGCCGATCTCTAAAAAAGGCTGAAGCCAATAATCCTGCGAAATATCGGCCAATTGCGATTTGCTCTGCGCTCTCCAAGGCAATGGAGAGGTATTTAGAGACCAACGACCAGCTAAGTGATCGATAGTATGGCTTCCGTAGAAATAGCTCTACCGAAAACCTCCTGGCGTTCTTGTCGGAGCGTTGGAGTCAGTCTATTTACCACTTTGGTGAGAGTAAGGTCGTGGCTCTCGATATCTTCAAGGCATTTAATAGAGCCTGGCATGGTGCACTCATATCAAAGCTGATGGCTTTTTTAGAGATTGCACAATTAGAATTGTTATAGATGGGTTCTCATCCTACGCACAAAGGCTGACCGCAAGTGTGCCGCAAGGCTCTGTCCTGTCTCCCTATTTATTTCATGTTTTCATTGACGATGTTTTCTATCAGACCTTGAATCCAATGTACACTTTCACGGATGACAGCAACCTTTGTCATTTATATTCATTCAACCGTAAGCCGAGTCTTCAAAATATTGAAGACAAAAGGCGTATTATGGATGATACACTTAGCCGGTATCTACTGGCCATTTCCGAATGGGGTCGAGTGAATAGAGTAGATGAATGCGCGTGAAACACAGTGCTAATTGTTGCCTCACAAGCAATTCGCTGACCCAACAATGTCGTCAATTTCTATCGATGGTACAGATATTGAACAATCAGAAGCTCTTGATGTTCTGGACATAAAAATACAATGTGACGCTCGTTGGGCGAGACATGTGTTCCAAGTGTCGAACGAAGCACTTAAGTGTAGCGGTGCATGGAATATTTCACTCATTCTGATCTTTTTAATATCTATACAACCTACAAAGATGGAATACAACTCCCATATATGGGTAGGTGCTCCAAAATCATCCTTGGAACTACTTTTTCAAAGGAGAGCGATGGTGCTGATAGGCGACAGTAGTATTTAACTCAATTGTTTCCCTTGATCATCGTCGGAATGTTGGTTGCCTGACGCTGTTCTATCGTTACTTTCATGGTGTGTGTTCATCAGACATCCGTCGAGTTATTCCTGACGTGACGATGTTCGGCAGGGATATGCGACTTTTTAGGAATTCACACCCGTTTGTTATTGATTTGCCAGTTGACCGCACTATACACTACAGATCAAATTCGTTTTTCGCTCTACTAAAAGGCAAGTGTCAATAAATCCCTCTTCCCGCCCTCAAAGCCTTTACTTTCCAATCGCCAACGCAAGGCACCGCATGTATAAGTATAGGGGGCATCCCCTGAGTGTTGGCTATTTTTTTTTAAAAAAGTCTTATTTTGCGTTTAAATTTAGGCCTACATCCGTATACGATTGTGTCGAACAATTATAGACAGCGGCAATTGAGCGCTGGAAATGCAGACCGGCGATACAGATTTAAAATTTTTGCTGTGTGGTTCAACAAGATAAATTGTACTTACTGTAGCGAACACAAACCTCAAGGGTTCGGCTAAGCATCACTGAATCCATGAAGATTGTTGAAGTTTGATCTTGATATTT
The DNA here is from genome assembly GCA_963513945.1 of Hydrotaea diabolus. Lineage (NCBI taxonomy): Eukaryota > Metazoa > Arthropoda > Insecta > Diptera > Muscidae > Hydrotaea > Hydrotaea diabolus. The sequence continues at coordinate 162,231,588 of OY740718.1, forward strand.
TATGTTCACGACTATCGCGACAGTCAACCAGGTTTAAATCCGGGTAAAACATCTGAAATGTTTTATGGACAGGTTGTCCACCTCGTAAATACCGGCGACTTTACAAGTAAGATAATAACCCTAAGCCATGTAAAAGCTTCTCAATAAAATTCATTAGCCGGTTAGTGAGTATAAGAACAACTCATTGATTTGAGAACACCTTAGCCTACGCTTACAATCCAACCACTATTGACTCAATGCCTATACGAGTATTCTAGATAATTTTGAGACAATACTGCTATACACACTGAATCGAATCATCAAAAGTTGCACCGACCGCTAGAAGAATATTCCGCAAGGTAAAGTATCTAACCGGATAACCTTGGCAACCTCCGGCGATTCTTACTGACTGCACCGCAAGTCGTCTCACAGACCTTAGCGTGGTAGCTGAAGGGAAACGGTGTTTTGACATTTATCAAGCAACATGTGACAACTGGCATTTCCTTAGGTTAAAAAGGTTGTTGTTGTAATAACTGACGAACAAAAAAAAACATATTGTTGGGGTGATTGCCCCTGGCCGAAGAGTGTTTGTTTCGGGTCAATCCGATACATAGAACCGGCAGTCGCGGGGTTGCAAAAAGGTTGAAGATGCAGGGTTTAAAAGCACCAGTCCGCTAACCATTAGCATCATTTTGCTAAACTAATGCTAACAATCTTTTCCACAAGCCAGAGCTAAAACTAATGTCCGACTAACGTTAGCTCGCGTTAGCGTTAGTCAAAAAGATGACACACCTCTGCTAACCACAATTGACTAATGTGCTGCTAAAAATTTGCTAATTTTGACTAACCATTTTTCGTTAGCAAAAAAAATTGAGCTGGTTTCAGTGTTGTCAACGGAACATGACGCAAAGTATCCAATAGTGGTACCGTAGTGGGGATTTCTGATATTTATTATTTCAGCATTTTCAGAGTTCGTTGTGCATCACCTCAATCCAATGTTAAATGTGGAACATATAACATTCCTGTTGGAAGTTAAACGGATCTTACCATGTGGACTCCATTATGCAGTGATTTATTAGTCATTGTACATAACATTATATTATAAAGGGTGTTTTTTATTGAGGTATAGAACTTCGAATTAAAATAAAACAAGAAAATCGTTTTAATGTCCATCAATTTGGCTTTATTGGAAGGATAATTTTATGCCATTAATGTTTAAATATGATTTCGGGCATGTGGATGCCGCGGCTGGCTCGAATAAAGGTCCAATTTTCAACCACTTTTTCGAGCATATGGGGCCGTATGTTGGCAATAACGCCACGAATGTTGACTTCCAAGTCCCCTAACGTTTCTGGTTTGTTGGCGTAGACGAGCGACTTCACATATCCCCAAAGAAAATAATCCAATGGTGTCAAATCACACGATCTTGGTGGCCAATTGACAGGTCCATTCCGCGAAATTATGCGCTCATCGAATGTTTCCTTCAATAATTCGATTGTGACGTGCGCTGTGTGGCATGTAGCGCCGTCTTGTTGGAACCACAACTCATCCACATTCATGCCATCCAATTCGGGAACAAAATAGTCGGTTATCATGGCTCTATACCGGTCTCCATTAACGGTAACTGACTCTCCAGCATTACTTCGGAAGAAGTATGGCCCAATGACTCCACCAGCCCATAGAGCACACCAAACAGTTAGTTTTTGTGGATGTAATGGCGTCTCAAGGGTCTCATGTGGATTCTCTTCACTCCAAATGCGGCAATTTTGCTTGTTGACGTAGCCATTCAACCAAAAATGAGCCTCATCACTGAACAAAATTTTGTGATGAAAATCAGCATCGAGATGAATCTCATTTTCGGCCCATTTTGCAAGCGTTGTTCTTTTGTCAACCTGTTCATGATGAAATGGCAAACCAAACTAAATATTAATCACTTGACAGCTGACAAAATGGCCGCCAGTTAAAAAAGTGATGCCAACTTAAAGTTCTATACCCCAATAAAAAACACCCTTTATGTATAAACAATATGTAAATATATACGAGTACCTACCTCGAATTATTTCTGTGCTATTAATTTCACTTGTTTTTATATATATATATATATATATATATATATATATATATATATATATATATATATATATATATATATATATATATATATATATATATATATATATATATATATATATATATATATATATATATATATATATATATATATATATATATATATATATATATATATACCTTTAACAGCTACAGAAACGCACAGCAATATTGTTTCATGCGATTTTTTAAAAACAGAACTTATTGTCTATCAAAGGTAGGCAACACCGTACTCGAGCCGAACACAATTTTCGGTTACACACAAAAACCGAACTAAACACACAAGTCGAAATTAGTCACCAAATTAGCACAATTTAGCAAAGACGTTAGCAAAATCAGCAGTTGCTTCTTCTTCCATTGCTAATAATATATGCATATTTTGGTTAGCGTTAGTTTATTTTGCTAACGCTTACTGAATATTACGACTAATTTAGTTTTAGCATTTGTTCGCATATTAGTTTTGACTTTTTTATGCTAAAACTAATTGACAAATTCTGTACTTTTGACTAAAATTGCGTTAGCATTTTAAACCCTGTGAAGATGTTTCTGTCGCTCTCGTCGGAGACCCTATTACAATTAAAAGTACCGATCCCACAACAGCCGGTTCTAAGCACCGTATCGATCCAAAGGAGGAATTCTTCGGCCAAGGGCTGTCACACCGTACTATGTGCCGCTAGAACAACAATAAAAAGTACAATAAATAAAGAAAAACGGACCACCTTACCAACGCAAACGTCTAAATATTGAAAAGGCCGATACCAAGAAGTGGTTATGCAGAAAGCCAGAATCAATAAGTTATCTAACATTGCTCAAGTCATAATAATGATAAAAGACCGAATAAATAACAAAAAAACGAAAAAACTATTAAAAAGGATTGGTACGCCCTAATGTGCAACGCATGTATGAGTATATGTACGCACAAAAAACATGCACACTTTGATTGTGCTTTTTGCATTTGTGGTTTTCAACGAAGACCCATGCGAAACGGAATTGGTGGAAATGATATTGCGCGTTGAAGATTGCTCTACGCACAGTTCGAAGACTATACACAAAGGGTAATTCTCATTAATAAAAATGAGTCTCCCGTATAAGTCATTTGATTTGTGGCCGAAGTAATCGTTGCCAAAGACTGCTGAAGAAAAACCTTGGCGGGTTTAGAAACAGCTGTACAGTCTGCCTGGCAACCGTAGCAAATACATTTCACCAATTTCTTCTTTTTAAGTTGATTCTGAAAAAGAAACAACATAAAGGTCTCGAACCAGAATAAAAAACTGCTCAAGTCATAATAATGATAAAAGACCGAATAAATAACAAAAAAACGAAAAAACTATTAAAAAGGATTGGTACGCCCTAATGTGCAACGCATGTATGAGTATATGTACGCACAAAAAACATGCACACTTTGATTGTGCTTTTTGCATTTGTGGTTTTCAACGAAGACCCATGCGAAACGGAATTGGTGGAAATGATATTGCGCGTTGAAGATTGCTCTACGCACAGTTCGAAGACTATACACAAAGGGTAATTCTCATTAATAAAAATGAGTCTCCCGTATAAGTCATTTGATTTGTGGCCGAAGTAATCGTTGCCAAAGACTGCTGAAGAAAAACCTTGGCGGGTTTAGAAACAGCTGTACAGTCTGCCTGGCAACCGTAGCAAATACATTTCACCAATTTCTTCTTTTTAAGTTGATTCTGAAAAAGAAACAACATAAAGGTCTCGAACCAGAATAAAAAACTGCTCAAGTCATAATAATGATAAAAGACCGAATAAATAACAAAAAAACGAAAAAAAAAAAAAAAAATTGATGATTTCCTATCATTCGTATCAGGTCACCCTCTATATATCTTACATTTTGTATTACGTACGTAAAGCAAAGCGGCCCTCTATTGACTTAGACCGCCAGTCCTTTAGATTGCCTTTGCTTCAAGCTTTTATGAAATGGGTTCCTTTAAAATAAATCCTTACCTGGCCTTGCTGAACGTTTGGCTACAAAATACTTTTGTAGTAACATCACCGCCTCCGGCGTATGATCAACACGCCGTTGTGATACATGAATCAAAAAACTGCTCATATCTTCTAGACTCACAGAGAAATTATCGACGGTAGATTCAAAGATGCGTACGGAAGCTTGTTCTAAGGTATAATTCAATAAGGTATCATGATTATCTTCGGCCACATAAATGGGAATACCAAAAATTCTATAATTATAAAAGAAGATATTGAAATTTTAAATTCTTTTCCATTTCAAGCTTCAACTTACTTGACAAATTTATTAAACATTTGCTGATCTTTCGAACTGTATTTAAAAGAACGCCAATGAGCCCAAATGGCCGTTTGTAGGGGATAATTTTGAGTGGTATTCTCCACAGTAACACTAGATGATTCAATATCTTTGTAAATTCGCTCCGATCGTGCGAGTTTTAGTCGACACCAATCACCCACATAATAAACGCCCCCTTGGGCCAAGAGTATAGGATCTGCCTCAATCCAATTGTGATTGCGATAACCATTACTTGAGGGCGGTTTTGTATCTTCGGTGGGACCCACAAACCGTGAAGCTAGCTGACCCACCACAGTCATCAGATAGTTCGTCATGTAGGTATCATTGCCAATGGCTATAATGGGTATGGGTGTTATATCGGGATTAGGCTAAAAGTAAGGAAATAATATCAGCCTAGTAGAATTTTAGATATGTGCCTTTTAATATTACCCCTATGGAAGCTAAACTCAAGAGCAATCCCATTTTCAGCGCCACAAAACAATCCATTGGTATGCGGTCCTGACATAGCTGAGCACTCAGAGCATACATAAACGAGAAATCCGAGTACTGGGCCTTTATCAAATCATACAGCTTTTTAACAGATTCGGGTATCAAGGTGGCATCAGCCGTTGAGTTGTTCAAACGCAGTATTCTAGAGGATGGGGATGTTATTTTACTCTGATCTCTTGATGACTTTGAAGAGCTGCTATCATTATTAGGGGTCTTGTCAGTGCTGTTTTTATTTGTTGATGGCTGAGATGCTTCGGGAAACTCGAGAATTTGTGATTTCGTCAGGGTTAAGTTCAATGTAAGATTTAAATCAGCTGTGGAGTTTAGTTTAGAGAGTAGCTTCTCCGGTAGGCCGTTGCTGTCTTCTGATGTCGAATTACTGTAGTTTAACTGCAGAAAATTCATGGGATGATTAGATTCGGTGGGAGTGGATACCAAAGGTTTTATGGGTGGCTCTGGACAAGAGGCCACTACTTTGTCTATGTTGCTGGGTCGTAACGGGTTAAGTTCGAATTGCGTTTGGCACTAGAGGAAAGAAGAATATTTATTAATTATAGTGTAAATAACCGAAAGAGTTTTAAAATTTATATACAAATATATAAAGAACGTGATCTTAATATGACGGAGCCATTAAAAGCACGGCGTAGTCAGCCCTAGACATAATACTGCATTTTGATGCATTCGGGGTGTCACACCAGAGGTTGTGACAAGAGGGCAGACGAGCGTGATGACATTTGTCGCTCCAACCCTACTGACCCTAGAATTAGGGATCTCAACTCCGAGATCAGTAGGTTGGTCAACGAATATAAGCGGAACAAATGGCTAGACCACTTAAAGCAGTGCAACTTGAGTTCCGGAATTGGTAAGTTGTGGACAGCGGTCAAATCACTCTCTAACCCTGTAATAAGGATGATCGGACAGCTGTCACGTTCGGTGATAGAACAGTGACAGATCCGAAGGGTGCGCGTGTTTTTATTGAGCACCCAGAGAGTGATAAGGCGAAAAGGAGAGTATTGCGTCGTATCCGCGCTCTGCGAGTCGAAGAGGCACCACCACAATTTACCGTTGGCGAAGTTGCCCATGTCATCCGCAGCGCAAAGTCATCAAAGTCGCTGGGTCCGGACGGAATCTCAATGCTGATGTTAAAGCACTTGGATACTCCGGGAGTAGAGTATATGACCAAAGTGCTCAATCTGTCGCTAGCCACTCACGAAGTTCCCGTTGCCTGGAAAATGGGCAGAGTGGTCCCGCTACTGAAGCCAGGCAAAGACGCAAGTAAAGGAGATTCGTACAGGCCGATCTCCTTGCTTTCTCCAGTAGCAAAGACGTTTGAAGCACTGCTCCTCCCCAGCCTGATCGAACACTTTCCTAGTGCTGATCATCAGCATGGATTCCACAAGCAGCACAGCACAACAACTGCTTTACACGCCATCACCACACGTATAAGTCGCGGCCTTAACCAGAACAAGCCTAACGACAGGACGGTCCTCGTGGCTCTTGACCTCACAAAAGCCTTCGACACGGTCAATCATGCCACTCTGTTCGAGGACATTGAAGAAACGTCCATTCCGCCCAGTTTGAAACGTTGGGTCGTTGGGCGCCCACACACGTCATATGTAGAATTTAGAGACAGAAAGTCGAAGCCCCGTAGAGTTAAACAAGGAGTTCCCCAGGGTGGAGTTTTATCCCCGGCTCTGTTTAACCTCTACCTCTCTAAAATTCCTGCACCACCAGACGGCGTTGAAATTGTGTCGTACGCTGACGATTGCACAATTCTGGCGTCCGGACCTAAAGTGGATGACATTTGCGAGAAAATCAACTGTTACCTCACTGACTTAGCACGTTTCTTCACTGCGAGGAATATGAAAATATCCGCCTCCAAATCATCAGCCACACTGTTTACTGCTTGGACCGCAGAGGTGCGGTTGTCACTCAATGTGAAAGTCGATGACGTCAACATCCCGACCACCAACTACCCCAAAATCCTTGGGGTCACATTGGATAGCCTTTTTAGATCCTCTGCACATGCTACAGCTATCTGCGATAAACTCAAAAGTAGGAACAAGGTCCTCAAGTCACTTGCCGGCAGTACTTGGGGAGCCGACAAAGAAACCTTGTTGACCTCTTACAAAGCGATAGGTCGGTCTGTAGCAAACTACGCAGCACCTGTATGGTCGGCGAACGTGAGTAGACGCAGTGGAAGAAAATTCAGACATGCCAGAATGCCGCCCTTAGAACATCAACAGGGTGTCTTCTTATGTCCTCTGAGGCCCATCTACATGAGGAGACGAAGGTCCTTACCGTGCGCAGACACAATTTCCTGTTGTCTAAGCAATACCTGCTAGGGTGTTTTCGCAGCAGTCATCCTAACCACCATCTCTTGAACAGGATGCCTCCACCCAGGCAGATCAGGTACGATCTTCATGATCTAGAGAGAGAGGTCCAGCGGTATAAGAGAGAACCTTTAGATCATCGAAACTATCAGGCAGGTTTGAACAACATTCACGCCGATGATGTCGCAGCAGCAGTATCCAGCTACCGTGTGAATGCAGTGCTAGGGGAACATCCCTCGGCAGACGCGCGTGGTTCTGGCGCAGCTGAGATCCGGATGGTGCAGCCGCCTCAATTCTTACTGGGCACGAATTGATGCTAACGTTCCGGACATCTGTCCCGCCTGCCATCAGGGACCACATGATGTACTGCACCTCTTCAATTGTCCGACCAAGCCCACTCAGCTGACCCCCAGGTCTCTGTGGACGCATCCAGTTCAAATGGCGCGTTTCCTTCACCTGGATATCGAAGCAGATCCCCCATAGACGAACAAGACTTCAAAATAAATATATTGTTGTTACAACAACAACAAGAGGGGCTAGTCGAATACTCGCAGATAAGCGTGGTGACATTGGTCGTTCCAATACTGCACACCCTACAATTTGGAAAACCAAAGGTCAGATCAGTAGTTTGGTTAACGAACGCAAGCGGAAGAAATGGCTAGATCACCTAACTTCTGCAATTGGTAAATCGTGGATAATAGTTAAATCGTGCTTAATCACGGACTTCGGCGACTTCTTGCTTTTGCCAGTAGCAAAGAAGCTTGAAGCACTACTTCTCCCCAACCAGAATGAACATCTTTCTTGCGCAGATCATCAGCATCGGCTTCGAAAGCAGCACAGTAAAATAACGGCTTTACACGCCATCACCACATATATATAAGTCGCGGCTTAGACCAGAGCAAGACCAAGAACTGGACGGCACTCGACCGAACCTACAATTTCGGTAGGGTCGAAAATGCCAACCTTCTCGAGGACATTGCAGACTCGTTCCTTCCGTCTAGTTTGGGTCGCATGGGTAAGCGCTAGTAGAATTTAGGGGCAGAAATCAATTAAGCGTCGAGTTAAACATACGCGATAAAATCAACTTTTACCTAATTGATTTAGCACGCATCTTCACTGCTAGGGATATGGTAATATCCGTCTCCACATCATAACCCACTCTGTTTACTGCGTGGACACCAGAGGTGCGCTTGTCCATTAATGCGAAAGTCGATAACGTCACCATCCCGACTGCTGACTAGCCCAAAATACATTGGGTCACATATGACATGTTACAGCTAATTGAGTTAAAATGAAAAGTACGAACAGGTTCCTGGAGGAAAATTCAGACCTGCTAGAATGCTGTTCTGAGAACACCAACATGACTTCTAAACTTCTAAAGACCATCTACGCGAGGGAACGAAAGTTTTTAACATGCCCGGACACATTTTTTTGTTGTCTAAGCAGTGTATGCTTGGGTGTCATCGCAGTAGTCATCCCAGCCACCATCTCATGAACGGGATGCCTCCGCGCAGGCAGATCAGGTACGACTTTTACGATCTAGAGATAGAGGCCCAATGCCGCAAGAGATAGCCTAAGGATAACTTAACCTTTAAACTATCTCGGAACAACATTCACACTGATGACGTCGCAAAGGCAGTGACCTGCTATAGCGAGAATGTAGTGCTAGGGGGACATCCTCTAGAGATTTCATCGAAGGAGAAGACGCTACCTCTGCAGAGGTAGCTAAGTTCGGGCTGAGTTGATGGTGCAGACGTCTCCATTCATAATGGGGCGAATTTATGGCAACGTCACGGATTTATGTCCCGGTATCAGGGACCACATGACGAGCTGCATCTCTAAATTTGACCGACCAATCCCACTCAGCTGACCCCCAGGTCTCTTTGGACGCATTTAGTTCAAATGGCGCGTTTCTTTCACCTGGATATTGAAGCAGATACCATATAAACGATAGGGGCAGCTGATCAGCACAGGGAAGGTGTTTGATTAGGATAGGGAAGAGCAGCGCTTGAACAATCTTTGCAACTGGCGAAAACAAGGAAATCGGCATGCTATACAAGGAAATCGACAAATGCCATAGCCATTTGTTCCGCTTATATTCGTAGATCGACTTATGGATCTCAAAGTTGAGATCCCTTTTTTATGGTAGGCTGGAGCGACGAATGTCATCACGCGTTCATAGGTTAAAAAGTCGGATGGTCTGAAAATGGGGAGAATTATGGGAAGGTGAACCGATTCTAATGAGATGACGGGTTGCCAGATGACGTCGTTAATCCGCGTGTGGGCGTCCTCATACACTGTGCAGAACGTAGAGCTATCAATTTGCTCAGCCAAAGCTATGCCCCTCTGGCCGTTGCCTAGGAGAGAATGCCACAGTTCGTGGTGAGCATTAAAGTCTCCTAGGACCAAGCGTTTATTGCCTTGTAGCAGATTAATAATGTCAGGCAAAAAACGCGGGCACAGCTACCAACTGGCGGGATGTATACGTTGTACAGCTCTATCTCGGCAGTTCCAGACCTGATTGCTAGACCCATATGGGTCTCTAGAGTCAAGCTCAGGCGAAATAGGTCTGTACTGCACAGAATGGTGTAACTGGTAAGCAAGTCACCCCACCTCGCACGTTGTATCCGTCATAACTGTGCAGATGGCATTCAGCTTAGTTTCTTTGATCGCAGTGACCATGATTTCTCTCCGACTCATAAATTCTATTACCTCACTGATTTTGTTGCGTGGGCCATTGCAATTAAATTGCATAATTGATGCACTGTCAGGGGAGGCAACAGCAATCTGTAGTGTAAGATGCTGTATACTTATGTTGTTGCTGTGTCGAGGGAGCGGGGGAGTCTCATAGTTGGATGATGATGACGACGGCGACGACAAAAGTGTAGACGACGATGATGACACCAAATCCAGAGACCCGCTGTAAACTTCGTTGATTCAGCACGAGGCAACAAAGTCCGTTTCGCTATACTTCCTGATGTGGTTCAGACCTGAACAGCTCCTGAAGTGCACCCACTCTATGCAACGATTACACATTGAACGGTTCTGATAAACCGAGCAGATCTAAGGGGCGTGGTTTTGTTCGATCCCGTCTCGGACCAGTAATATTCCTGTTAAGTCTCTATCCTGCTGGGAAATTAAGTCGTATCTCGGGTATTTGACTAGAAGGATTATGGCACAAAACTTCTCGGTTACCCGAGCATCCGATTCATGGGGTAGATCAATAAAGCTGCGGTTGGTAGCTTCTCTAAAGCATCCCAACAAAACCCCTGCTGGATAATATCATATGACTAGAAATTAGCAGGTTAAACTAAACTTATGCTGCCAATTGAGTTAGAATGAGGAGGAGTTTGAGACAGTGGATCACATGTTGTATCGATGCCCGTCTGTTTAGAGTAGACGGCGTAGTTGGCTAAGGAGTTACTTTCCTGCAAAGGCGATAAATTGTTCAGGATGGGCAATGTGCTTCTTATTTGCAATAATGTTGAAATCATACTTTAGTAACTCACTAATTGTCGGAGTTTATTTTTCCACATTTGTTTGTACACAAATAAATAACATTCCCAAACTGATTTATACTCTGTTTTTCGATTTCTCGATGAAGTTCACATCGTACATTTTGTACAATTTATCGCCTTTGCTTTCCTGAAGCTTTGGAAAGAGTTATCATTTTGCAAGATGTTAGATCCACTGAGCTTGGTAAACGGGTTATCTTTATTCTAATGGCTCTTTACATACCTGCCGCTTTAGCATCTCATTATGGTCTATTTTACTGGAGTAAGCTTGCTCCAACGCAGTCAATTGTTCAAAATCAATATCATCTAAAGATTCCGAATCCTCATCATTATTTGCAGTCATCGATAAATTCATGTTTTTTGTTGAGGCATTATTGGTTTTAGCAAATTCCCATGAATTGTTTCTTTTGGGGTCGGTATTATTAGATTTTGTTATGAAATCGGATATTTCATGAGTTGAATCCAATGCACAATTGTTTTGTTGAGATAAGTTCAACAGCGTTTGAGGTTTTGGCGAAGTATTGACTCGTTGAGAGCATTCTACTCTGGTGGTATTGAAACTCTTGTCTGGGTATCGTATGCAATCTGGTATATCCATAATTTCACTGTCTTCCAATGTTATAAGATCAATGTCGGGAGAGGTAATGATAACGGAATCGTTCATATCATCGACAGCTTCTGAAGATACTTGCACTTCCTTTTTGTTTGAATTCTCGTCTATAACTTTCTGTCCTCCTAAAAATTCCGGGAAATCGTTGATATCCACGATCTTATCAATGTCCTGGGTAGCGATATTAACCACATTACTGTTATTGTCGCTACCCGATAACCGCCGGTCAACAAAATCCGGCAGTGGCCAAGGTTCCGCAAATATATCATCGAGGTCCTCGTTACGATTTTGGAATAGGGCAAAATCAACTTGAGATGTAATTTGCGAGGGCCACTGTTGATTGTTACAGCGCATAATACTGCTATCACCATAGCCGTCTAAGTCTTCACAGTCTGTTCCTTTACATGAATACTGCACCTGGTGACTACAACTCAGTTGCATTTGTGTGGGTTCGAGTGGCGTTTCCGGTGGACTCTCATAGGCCAGCAACGTATTGATTTGAGAGGCGGACATATCCCGCAATGAGGAGAAGCCATCGGTTATATCGTGGTTATGTTCCATGCTTGAAACTCTTGCATGTGTTGAGAGTAATCGTAATATCCGGTTATAATGTAACGATTTCCAAGCAACAAAGGACAATCGTGCACGTGATCCAGCACGCGCACCGTTAAGGCACGAAATATTTGATCAAGTTTAGGCGGTGTTTCAACACTGGCGGCGGGCAATACGCGTATTAGGCAATAGGACTGTGTATGTCTCAATTTGGAATACTCATTCATGGGACGATTACAGTTGGTGCATAGAGGAGCTGGGGAAATATTTTGGAATTATATGATAGATATTTGGAGAAAATGTATAGCAAGCGTGTGGCCAACATACCTTCAGAGGAATTTGATTTTACTTTATTACTGGTACAGCCCGACGTACAATACCAAACGGATTGGATTCTGAAAAGAAATGAAAAATATAGTTAGGGATAATCTAAGAAGTCTCATGGATTTATTTCGAAGAATAAATTGGGCTAAGTTATTATTTTTGATTTCAAAGGAGACACTGCCAATGAAAAAGTTTTTGAATTAATTTGTTCTTGGTTTTTTTAAAGTTACTTTACGATATTCATTCGTAAATCTTAAAATGGACTAGTTAGTTTAGTTTTAAGCGGGATTGGTGTTTGTGTTTGAAGACTGTAGAGGAATTGTTTTATACTTTAGACAGATCGAACTTGATCTTCAGGGTTCACGCATGGTACAATAAAGAAGGTAGTGTTACGTATTCGGCTAATTAACAATTTTTTTTCGTGGAAATTTAAAATTTGACAGACATTCACAATAAAAATCAAACATTCACAAACATTTTTCATTTTCTTTCAAATGACATTAACAGTACAGCGAACTGTTTATTGTATGTTGGACTCGTGACTATACCTCGTTTCTTGTTCCACGCTGAAAAGCAAAGAAATTTTGAAATTATTTTTGTCAACATATAATGCGTGATCTAAGTAGAGATATTTTTTTTCAATTTTTTGACAGACCACATGTGAGTCGGGTCATGCTGTCATGTTATTATTGTTTAGTATTGTTTAGCATTTCAACTTTATTACGAAAATTCACGTTCTGTGAGAAATGTGTTTCGTACACTTCGTTCAACTTATGGTGAACATAATCGGCCTACTGAGCGTACTATTCGCAACACCATCAACCATCTTGAGACCCAGCATTCATTATTGGATAATATTCGACTGAATAGACCACGTCCAGCACGCAGTGATGAAAATGTAGCGGCCGTAGTTGAGAGTGTACACCAAGACCGTGGAGAGTCGATTCGACGCCGTTCGTAGCAACTCGGACTAACGTATGGAACGACTTGACGCATTTTACGTCGAGATCTAAAATTGAAAGCGTACAAAATACAGCACTTGCACAAGCCGCCTGACGTTCCCAAGCGACATCGCTTTGCTCTATGGGCTCTTGAAAAGTTCCCAGAAGATCCGACGTTTTCGAGCCAAATTTTGTTCAGCGATGAGGTCCATTTCTGGCTTAATGGGTGTGTAAACAAGCAAAATTGTCGCATTTGGGACGAAGAGCAACCAGAAGAGGTTCAAGAGCTGCCACTTCATTCAGAAAAAGCAATGGTTTGGTGTGGTTTGTGGGCCGGTGGAATCATCGGTCCATATTTCTTCGAAAATGATGACGGTGAGAACGTAACCGTCAATGGCGACCGTTATCGTGTCATGATAACCGACTATTTAATGCCTGAAATTAAAGCTCGTAATCTCGGCTAAATTTTGATTTCAACAAGACGGCGCCCCTTCCCACACATCGCATCAATCAATGGATTTATTGAGAGAACACTTCGGTGAGCAGATAATTTAACGATTTGGGCTGGTCGATTGGCCACTAAGATCGTGTGATATCACACCGTTAGACCTTTTCCTGTGAAAATATGTAAAGTCTAGTTTATGCGAACAAACCCGCTTCGATTTAGGCTTTGGAGCAAAACTTCACGCGTGTCATTCGCCAGTTACCCGCCGAAATGCTTGAACGACTCATCGAAAATTGGACTCAACGGATGGACCATCTGAGACGTAGCCGCGGCCAACATTTGATAGAAATAATCTTCAAAAAATAAATGCCAAAAAATGTTCTTTCAAATGTTAATAAACATTGCCCTTTCAATTTGAATTGTCTGTGTTTTTTTCTTTAAAAAAGACGGGGAACCTCGAAATGGATCACGCGATACATTAACAAAAACAAGTAAAAAATGTTGTTTGGCTGTGCCGAACTTTGGATACCCTCCACCAGATTCCCAAATAAAACCAAATTTGGTGCGGAAGTGTGTTCTATATAGAAATCTTTATGTGCAAAATTTCATTTCGATAGGTCAAGCTTGTGGTGTGTTATCGTCATATTATTTCTCAAAGCCCATGAGACCGTTTGTGTGGGAGGTACCAGTAGAACTTTTCCGATCTCAACAGAATTTGGCACAGAGGTGTGTTCTATACTAAAATCTTTATGTAGAAAATTTCATCTCGAAAGGTCAAGTTTGTAGTAAGTTATTGTCATATTATTTTTCAAGGCCCATGAGACCGTTTGTGTGGGAGGTACCAGTAGGGCCTTCCCGATCTTAGCCAAATTTAGCGCAAAAGTCTTTTCTATATATTAATCTTTATGCCGAAAATTTTGTCTCGATAGGTCAAGTGTGTGGTGAGTTATTGTCATATTATTTTTCAAGGCCCATGAGACCGTTAGTGTGGGAGGTACCAGTAGGACTTTTCCGATCTCAACCGAATTCAGCGTAGAAGTGTGCTGTATATAGAAATCTTGATGTGTAAAATTTCATTTCGATAGGTCAAGTTTGTGGCGAGTTATATTCATATTATTTCTCAAGGCCCATAAGGCCGTTTGTATGGGAGGTAAAAGAAATGGTGGCCCAATCTTAACCATTTTTACATAGATGATTACGCCTATATAGAGATTATTATTTGCAAAATTTCAGTGATTTTGCTCAAGATACTGGACGGATATTTCCAAATAAAAAACTAATTTTTATGAGGTAGTCTCGGTTGAGGGTCTCCAACGCCAACTTCCCGTAGAGCTATATAGCCCATTTTCAATACCAACCATGCTAGGTTAACTACACATGTTTGTGCCAAATTTCAGCTCCCTAGCTGTCTTCATGCAGGCTCTATCTTGTTTTCAATAGACGGACAGTCGGACAACATGGCTAGATCGTCTTAGAATTTTACGAGGATCGAGAATATATACTTTGTTGGGTCTCCGATGATTACTTCAAGGTGTTACAGACAGAACGACAAAACTAATATACCCTCCATTGTTTGGTGGAGGGTATAAAAATGTGAATGTACTTGCAAGAAGTAGCATTGAAATGAGACGACACAGCATTTTAACATTCATCATTTTTCATATAAAATTATGTGAAATGTGTTTCACATAACAATTTTAAAAAGGACCCTAAATTATTTTATAGATTTGTTAATATCAACGATTTAATGGTATTGAGTTTACAAGCGATCAGTCAGTCAATTGCAAATTGTTTTTTTTTTTCGAAAATACATATTCTTTACGTTCTTTTGACCCTGCAATTCCCTACCCTTACAGAATTTCTTCAGTAAATCAGATAGTTCCTCCTATCTTTGATTTTTTCACTTATTAAATTTTGCATCGTCTTAAACCAACTAGTACTTCCGAACCCGATGGTATTCCAAATATATCATTGAAACGCTGCTCTGAATCCCTTGTCTTACTCTTATTCTTATTATGCTCAAGCGCAATTCCAAAGTTATTTGAAAATATTGTTACAAATTTTATTTCTCATTTACTCTATCCATGCCAACACGGATTTCGTAAGGGTCATTCTACTATTACTAATCCACTCCACTTTTCCTCTGCAGTTAGGAATGCTTTTGTTTGTCGACCGCAAACAGGCGTTATACTTATATATGGGTGATTCTGAGATTATGGGCCAATTTCGACATTATTTTTGGCATTCGATTTGTTCGCAGAATTTAATATTTAGTTCAGGTAGATGTCTTAGTTCTACGAAGACTAGTCATTTTTAAGAGGTACACATTAAAATTTTAATTTTTAACGGAATCATTTTACAATTTTAAAATATGACCTCCAGGTTAATGACTCATTGAACAGAGAAATTACTAAGACAACAAAATATATAGTATTTTTCTTTAAAATCAACAAATTCATTTTAATTCAGTTCTTTTGTAAAAATAATAAAAAAAAAACATGTTAATCATCATTCCCCTGTGACAAATTTTGGCAGGGGAATGATGAATTTCTACATAACCGCCTGAAATGTTTATTTAAGTACTTACCCTTACAAAATTGACATGATCTAGAAGTTTATACTTGCATTAAACACAAAAAACACTTGCAAAATTATAAAAAAGTATTAATTATCTTTTTAAAAAACAACACAGGGGAATGACCGACTTAAGTGTGAACACGGCTTACTTAATTTTAATAAGACTGACAAAAAAACTATTAGATGTGCACCCAATTCAAGTAATGTTCAATCATATTTGAGTTGCTTGAAATCAGGATTGGTTTGGAATTCGAATTTTAGCGAATATTAGATTTTACAGGGGAATACAGTGTATTTTCAGGGACAGAAAATACACATCCATAAAAATATAAATTGAATAAAAAATTATAATCGTTAATAGCAACAAAAATAATTCAATATCATTTTTTACTATGGACTGGTTTTATTCAATAAATAATTAATATTTTTGTAAAAAAAAACAGGGTAATGATATTTAAACACTTTGGTAGAAAATTTTTTGAAGATCAAATAATTTATTTTAAGAAACAATTTTGAAACAACCAAGGACAACAAAGTGGCCCATAATCTCAGAATCAACCACATACTTACACTGATTTGAGAAAGGCGTTTGATAAAGTAAATCACAGTCTCTTACTATTCAAGTTAAAAATAATTGGATTTGCGAGGGCGACCGCAACACTAACTGTTCTGGCAAATTTTCAGTTTTACTAGCAACTCTTTTTTTTTTTTTAAAAGCAATCTTTTATAAGCCATCTGTAAAAATTCCGAAATATTTAATGATTATTTTCTTTGTTACAGGTGATTGAAGTAAACAAGTTTTATAATTTTTGAAAAATGCAAAATAGAGAGTTTCGTGAGGTAATTAATTACTTTTATATGAAAGGTTATACGCCACAACTATTCAAAGATGAATTGGATTCTGTTCATGGTGATAATGCACCATCATACTCCACCGTGAAATCCTGGGTTCAACAATTTAAAATGGGTAGATGAACAACGCTCTGGAAGACCGAAAACTGCTACTACTATTGAAAACATTAGAAAAATATTTAATGAAGTGACTAAAGATAGACGAATAAAGCTCAGAGAACTTGCTGATATTGTTAAAATACACGAAAAACAAGTTTGGAGTATTTTACATGATGAACTCCACATGAAAAAGCTATCCGCAAGAACGCTGCCGCGTTTTTTGACTTTGCCCCAAAAAAACGTCAATCGTTGGACCAATTCCGAGGAGCTTTTAGCGATTTATCAGCGTAATCCAATAGAGTTCTTGCGCCGATTCATAACTGTTAATGATCACTACATCCCAGAATGCAAAGAACAGTCAAAACAATGGATAGAAGCTGGTAAAAGTGGTCCCAAGAAGGCGAAAACTGTTAAGTCAGCAGGAAAAGTAATGGCCACAGTATTTTGGGATGCAAGGGGTATAATATTTATTGATTATCTTGAGAAAGGAAAAACTATAAATAGTGAATATTATTGTGCATTATTGGATCGGTTGAGTGAAGAAATTAATATTAAACGACCGCATTTAGAAAAAAAAAGTTCTTTTTCATCAAGATAATGCTCCTTCACACACTGCATTTTTAACTCAACAAAAACTGGCCGAATTTCGATTTGAAATTGCTCCGTATCCACCATTTAGCTCCTTCTGATTATTTCTTTTTTCCAAATTTAAAAAAATTTCTCGGTGGCAAAAAATTTTCGTCCAATAGCGAGGTTATTGCTGAAACTGAGCCATATTTTGAAGGTCTTGAAAAATCTTATTTTTCGGATGGAATTAAAAAACTTGAAAAACGTTTGATGAAGTGTAGTGAGTTGGAAGGAGATTATGTTGAAAAATAAATAATAATAATTCCAAAAAACGGTCATTTTTATGTTAGGCCAGTTACTTTTGCGGTTGCCCTCGTAATAATAATTTTATAAACTGGCTTTCCTTTTTATTTCATTGGAGGGAAACGAGTAGTTTTATTTTGGAAAAGTCTCTCCAGATCAATTAGTGTATTCTCTGATGTCCCACAGGGTAGCCACCTTGCCCCCATTCTATTTTTACTATTCATTAACGAATTGCCCCATATATTATCAACTCTAATTTACTTATGTTTGCAGACGACATGAAATTATTTTCTTCTTCTGCTAGCCTAGCGGACTGTCACGTACTACAGGATGATTTGGACAGATTTAGTTTCTGGTGTGAATTTAATTTTATGCAATGAACATAAAAAAGAGTAAGCATATGTGCTTCTCTAGTAGTAGATTGTTGGCTTCTAAATTTAAATTATGTGGCTCTGAATTAACTTCGGTTGATTCATTTATTACTCTTGGTTTTATGATGGGCAGAACGTTAAATTTTAATAACCATATCATTACGATGGTAAATAAAGCGTATGGTGTCTTTTATTCTATGAAACGCTGGGCAAAAGAGTTTACTGATCCTTATACTACGAAACAGCTTTATATTTCTCTAGGCAGGCCAATTTTAGAATATGGATCAGTGGTTTGGGATCCCCAATACGATTATTATGTGAACAAAATTAAATCCGTGCAGAAGCAAATTTTAATGTTTTACTTAAGGAGTCTACATTGGAATACGGGCTATGAACTCCCTTCTTACAACAGCAGGTTAAATCTTATTAAATCTTATTAAGTTGCCCTCATTGAAGAGTAGGCGATCTATGATGAATGCGATTATGGTGTATAAAATTATGCGTGAGGTTGTTTCATCTGAATGTTTGATATCAAAAAACCCTATTAACGTCCAATTTAGACCTTCTAGATACTATCAGTTTTTACACTTGGATTTCCAAAGGTACAATTATGCCTGTGGTGATCCCGAATGTGTGCTGACTTTAACTCGTTATTTCGTTTAATCGACTTCTCCTTAGGTGTTGATGCATTAAAAACTGTAATTATTTTTTATTTAAACTCATTGTCTTCATAACAATTTAGACTTCGTGCAAAGTACAAATTTCCTAATTGTTTACTTAAAGTGTTTCTTATAATTTTTAATTGTTTCTATTATTGCAAAAAGCAAAGGTGGTGGTTATACTTTAAGTTTGTACCGTATACTTATAGTTTTTCTAATTTTTTAACTGGTTTTGGTTTCTTATTTTTACTAAGTAAAGGTGGTGGTTGTATTAATGTTTGTGTACATTTTCTAGTGTTGATAAATATTTGTAGCTAATTTACATAAATAACGTTTCTTGTCATCTATCCATTATGGATCGGTCTATAATGTGTACGTTGTCCCTACGTCATGGGGACGTGGCCGCTCGGTCTGAAGGGGCGGGTATTGTCCAAAAAAAAACCCGATCCCAACTTTTAGCGATACGTTTAGATTTATGGTTGTTAGGGCATGTACAATTTGTACATTGTGTGCCAATTTCAGATTTCTTTCAAATAAATTGTGATTTTTCGCCAACAGCTGCTAATCATAAATTTGTTCTTTTATCCATTTTACATCGAAGTAAATGGCAAAATAATAGTTGTCAGGCCCCCTTAGATGGGCTCTAAAGTTTATACAGTTTTTCAAACTAATGTCATATTCGACTTTGGGAGAAACTTTCTTTGTTTTTTGATAAAATAGGTTGAACATTTATGTGGAAGCCATTTCCGTATTTTAACCAATTTTTTTCAATTTATACAGCGTCCGCCGATAGCACAAGGAACTTACTTGTGCCAATTTGTGTCTTCTAGAGTTTATAACATAAAATCACGTGTACATATGTGTCGGATCTGTATTTAAATCTGAACCAATTGCCTTCAATTTCCATAAGTTCGGTGCTTGGTCCAAAAAACTAACGAATGTCAAATTTTATCAAGATTGGATGAAATATGTGGCTCCTACAACAACAACAAAAATAAAAAAATCGGGAGAACATAAGTATGGGTTGGGCTATTAAACAATTTAAATTTGAAAAGTACTAATATTTTTTTCAAATTTCTGGTTTGAATGCAAAGGTTGAACTTCCTGTTTCAATAATGGAACACCATCTGATGCGTTTTCTCTTCGCCAAATGAGCTGAAGATTGTTTGGCAGGAGATGAAGATTGCCGAATATGGGGTTCAGAGAACTCACACGCGACCGTTGAGAAACCAATGCATCCAAAACGAGTCACTGTTTGGTGTGGATTTTGGGCTAGCGGCGTCATTGGGCCATTTTTCTTCGAAAAAGAGCAAGAAGAAGAACGGTGAGCGTAACAGCGCCATGCTCAACGAATTTTTGTTTCCGAAAATTCAAGAGAATGACGTGTACAACATTTGGTTTCAACAAGACGGGCCACATGTCACACAGCCAACGCAACCACCGATATTTTAAATACTGTTTTTGAAAACCGAATAATCAGCCGCAATTGTGATGTCAATTGGCCTCTTCGGAGCCGTGATTTGAGCCCTTTGGATTATTTTCTGTGGGGAGCCATTAAGGATATATGTTACGCATAGCATCCAGAGACAATTAAAGCATTGAAACATAAAATTAAAGTTGCCATTGAAGAGATTCGACCCGAAACACTCGAAAACGTGCTGAAAAATTGGGTTGATCAGATGAGGTAGTGCCGAGCCAGTTGAGGTAGTCATATGAATGATATTATGTTCCATTATTAGCTGACAAAGTTCAACCTTCGCAATAAAATCAGAAATTTGAAATTATCAGACCTTTTTTAAAGGTTAATTTTACGCAAAGCATCCAGAGACAATTAAAGCGTTGAAACATAAAATCAAAGTTGCCATTGAAGAGATTCGATCCGAAACAATCGAAAACCTTCATATGAATGATATTGTGTTCCATTATTAGCTGACAAAGTTCAACCTTTCCTACAAAATCAGAAATTTGAAATTATCAGTAATTTTTTTAGACGATTCATATTAAGAGTGTTGAAATGCCCACTCTGTTTATATATTAATCCAAATTGTCTAAATCTCCAAATTCAACCGCGCCCTTTCTTGACCCAAAAAACTTGGGTCACTGGATCACCGATTTCAATAGTATTCGTTCCTGGCCTAAACGTGCACAAATAACTCAAATCGACTGTTTGTGACTTGTACTTTGAATACAAAGATGAATAAACAGAAGAGCGTACATTACCCAAAAGAACTAGATAGTGTTTCTGAAACGATCGGTATAAGAACACAGATTATACCACTACTCTGTTTTTAGGTGTTACATATATAAACACTAAGTCATAATACCCTGAATCACAGTGTGGTGTAGGCTATACCTATAATAACACAGCTTTACTCACACAAGGTTTTCCGGTTCGGTATATGCCGACAGCACTCCAATCACCAATGACAATCCCGAACGATAGGAGTTTAAATACGGCTCAAAACACAAATCCTGTTGCAGAGGCAAGCCCAGAAATCTCACTTGCACATGAACCTGATCGATATCGATAAACTTAAGTCCAGACTCCGGCGAGCCTTCAGTAGCACACTTCTGCTTGATAATGTCACGAATAATACCAAAACAGCAATATTTCACGGCGTTATAAAACTGCACGGGTTCCTCAATGCACAAATGTAACAAATCCAAGGGATGGGAAAAGAAATCCTTATAGACAAATGGCAATTTAACAATAATGGCATCTAAAGCATCTTCCGGGCGCTTCGATTGCTGGTAGGTGGTGACGAAAGTAACGGCGGCTTCTTCAATGATCTTGAGAAGTTTATTGTTGCGCACAAAGTTGTCAATTTGACGCTGGTCACGAAAGCTGCAAGGGAAAAGAGTTTGTAATTATTTAGCGTTATTATAAATTGAGTTGGGTTTGCACTTACGTTTGGGTTAAGTAGGAATTTGTTATATTTGTAGGATTTTGTCCACTACTCGATGAAATACTTGGAGTTAATGGACTGTTTGCCATGTCATGGAACTAAATCGAATGGATTTAATCCAAAGCTGGGAGAATGCTGCAAGTATAAGAAACACAAAAACAGGATGAACAAAAATGGTGCCTTTCTGTTTAAATATTCTAAGAATTTAAAAAGAAAAATGCCAAAAGCATATGTGTCAAATTTTAAAAAAAAAAAATTAAAGTCAAAATTTTTTGTCTTTCTTAAAATTTCTTATTTATAAAAGATTACTAAAAGTTTAAAATTCTTATATTCTTGAAATTGTTGAACATTTTCTTTCCACCTATGTATTTTAAGATTGAAAGTTAAATCGCTACTGATTTTTTTTTATTTCTCTGCTGAAGACGGTCTTAATCTAAGGATTAGGGCCACAGGGACCTTTTAAGGCCACAGGGACCTTTTAAGGCCACAGGGACCTTTTAAGGCCACAGGGACCTTAACTCTTTTAGATCAATATTCATAATTCATAATGATTTATATAGTAGTTTCGTTGGTGGTTAGATGGGCGTTAGGTCTTTTACCCCTGAATGGCCCATTGTGATTGTCCTTTATCTATTGTAAATTGCGCTAAGTGATATGTAAGAACTCAGCAAGTCTACTATCATGTAAGAACATAACTCCAGCAGATCTTCAAGAAAGTACTTTCCCAGGTAACTAACTACGAGGGCGGTTCGGAAAGTTCTTAGCCTATCAATGAAAGAGAATAGTTAGTTTTCAAAAATATTTTTTTTTCAATATAATCTCCTGAAACTTCAATACACTTAGTCTCCAACGCTTATCTAGCAATTCTATCCCTTGATTAAAATAGTTTTCCTCAAGGTCTTCAAAATAGTGGTTTACAACTGTAATTGCATCTTCATTTGAGATAAAACGCAAGGATTTTTTTTTTAGATTTGGGAACAGGTAAAAGTCACTGGGAGCTAAATCAGGAGAATAAGGTGGGTGGTCAAGCAACTCGTACTTTAATTCGTTGATTTTAGCCATTGTTAAAACACTTGTGCGCTGGTGCGTTGTCTTGATGAAAAATTACTTTTTTGTGTTGTAAGGCAGGACGTTTTTCTCGAATTTGTACATTTAATTGATCTAAAAGGTTGCAATAGTACTCTGAATTTATTGTTTTACCCTTTTGCAGATAGTCAATCAATAAAATACCTTTGAAGTCCCAAAAAACCGTTGCCATAACCTTACCAGCCGATTGAATTGTTTTTGCCTTCTTTGGGGCACTTCCTCCAGCTTCAGTCCATTGTTTGGATTGTTCTTTTGTCTCTGGAGTATAGTGGTGGATCCATGTCTCATCAACAGTTATGAAACGACGCTTAAAATCCATTTTATTTCGCTGAAAACGATCCAAACAAGCTTGAGAAATGTTCATTCTTATGCGCTTTTGGTCGACTGTTAACAAGTGCGGCACCCATCTTGCAGAAAGCTTTTTCATCTGTAGTTCTTCATGCAAAATTAAATGGACTCGATCATTTGAGATGCCCATGATATAAGCTATTTCACGCACTTTTATTCGTCGATCATTTAATACCATATCATGCACTTTGGCTACAATTTCTGTTGATGTTGCTGTTTTTGGACGTCCACTACGTGGTTCATCTTCAATGCTTGTACGACTACGTTTAAATTCAGCAACCCAATTTTTTACTGTTGCATATGAAGGAGCACTTTCACCTAACACATTCATCATATCATTATCAATTTCTTGTCCCGATAAACCTTTTTTATGTAAATATTTAATGACACCACGCATTTCTAATTTTTCCATTGTAAAAAAATCGGGGATGCGTCTTTTGTGAACACATGTTTCTATATGAAGGAGTTGCCAGATCGAAACAAAATTTAGCATGGGTTTTTCTGTTTATACCGCGCTTTTTGTGCTAGGCTAAGAAGTTTCCGAACCGCCCTCGTACATTGTCTCTTCCAGAGGGACGGTCATCTACACAAAAGCGGAAGTGTTTGACGATTCCTATCTGCCACTTTTCAGTCATCATTACAATATGCCACCAGAACTCCAACGAGCACCTTTATATCATTCTTGTTATTATCCAGCAGGGTTTCGGTTCAGATCCTGTCAATATTAGGGCACAGGGCCCTAGCAAACTTATGTTTGCCTGTCCTGACAATACTTGGGTAACATTGGTGTACTGATGAAGGGCTTTGCAAAATTATGGACGGACAATGTTTTGAAATAGGTTCTGTTAGTTAAGATGCACTTTAACTTCGGAAAAGCGCATAATTGTTGGACTTTTTGGCTCAAGTGGCCCAAAAAAAGTCCCGCACAGTCAAGACGGGCGATAATTGTCAAAATGGACACATGGGAACTCTAATTAAAGCATATTTTGCTTCCAATGCAAATATAGAGTAATTTTGAATTTTTGGATGGTATTGGGGACGGAGGTTTGGGTCTAAAAAAGGACCATTTTTTCGCTGTAGTAGCGTAGGGACAACGAAGTGAATTTGAGCTTCGGTCTGGTCGACATTTTTACTTGTTATATGTTTTACTTGTTAATAAGAAAGTACATTTGTACCGGGACTTTGGAAAACTATTAACTGATCTGGTCAATCGTTTGCGCTGGTTCTCGTATGGGCGTACTTTTGCTACTAACAAATTTTATTAAAATCTTATGAAATTTGTCGCTCTTTAGTCGGTGCGACTCCAGAACGGAAGTTACGTTTGCATGGGACTTAATCCATCACATTTTCTGTGCGAAGTGTTATTTATGTGAAATAATGCTAGATTCACACGAGTCTGCCGTTGCACCAACACAGCCATGTTGAAGCAATCGTTGCTTCGTGTGTAGCGTTGTTGCCTCGAGTTTTGTGAAGACACAAAACATTTGCTGCAACACGTTGCTCTCGAAGATTGTCTCGTTCGTACCTAGCATTACGCAGCAACATTTTCGATGAATGTCAATAGAAAGCGTCCTTAAACTTTGTTCATATTTGATTTCTATAAGTTTCTTTTTAATTGATATGTAATGTTGGTAAACTGACTGACAGTTGTTTCCCGCTAGAAATCTTAACAAAAAGTCAGTGAGTAAGTCGTTATCGTTTCGCAGTTTGGGCCTTAGAGCAGCTTGAGTTGGACAACTATTTTTGGCGAAAAATCATAGTTTCTGACGAGGCGCATTTTTATCTAGACGGCCACGTTAACAAATAAAATTGCCGCATCTGAGGGTCGGAACACCCGCACGTTATTGTCGATAAGGCAAAGCATCCACAGAGAGTGTCAGTTAAGTGAGAATTGTGGTTGCATCAATGGACCATTTTGTTTTGAATAAGGGTAAGGAACAACGTTTCGCTTAACGGTAAGTGTTACTGAGCCATTTCAACCGACTTTTTACTAAATATAAAGACGCGGAATTGGGCGATCTCTGATTCATGTAGAATGGCGCGCCATGTCACAATCGATCTTTTGCGCGCCAAATTTCCAAATCATCCCCGTTTTGTGGCGAATCTGAAGGACCAATGTAATGTCAACAATCCAGTAAAGATTTAAGCACTTAAGGCCGATATTATATGTAACGCGCAAAATAGAAAGGGACCTAAGGTTAAAAACCAGTTTTGCTCAGGATAGCCATTTTAAAGATTAGGTCCCTTTCTCTTTGCACTTAGAATCGTCGACTTCACATTCAAAAAACGCGCATATCTCTGGGAGGGAACACTTTTGGGGCATGGGATCGGTCTCATCCGATGCTCAGATGTTGTCCACATCAAAAAAAGAAAAAAATGAAAATTGATTTACCCTTGGGTCCCTTTCTCTATGCGCTGTCACATATATTTATTCTTGTCGTTCCAGTGTGGAGCATAGGGCCATAATCAATAAATTCCTAGATAGCAGCAGCAACTAACGTCTTCAACGGGTGGGTCGTTAATGCGGAACGGTTGATTACTGTTTGCATTTAGCCGCAATGATTTAGTTTTTTTTTCCTTAAGCTGTTTGATGTTTGCTGCCATGTTAGAGTATATGAGGAGGTACTTTTCAAAACATGATTATTCCACTTTTGAAAAAAAAAAATTTTTATTTTTTTTGTTTGGTAGCATTGAATTGAATACTCTGCGAAAATAAAATGTTTCAAAATGTCAATAATTACACCAGGAAAATAATTGAAAAATGCATGATTTCATCAAAAGTAGATTATTCCACTTCAGAATGACATTATCCATTTCAAATATACATTTTTGGAACAAAATATGATTAATCCAGAAGAAAAAATATTTTAATTTTATATTTTAATTTCTTTAGATTAAAATGAACCTAATGTTGTTTTATTTGAACTTAATATATCTGATACCTAATTAGTTTCAGCAAAACAAGATTAATCCACAGTGGTTTATTCCAACCAGCCGCATCAAAACAAGATTATTCCATTTTAAATCATGCATTTATTCCAAATATAAAAGTGCCAACTTTTTAAATCCTACACAAAACAATGACTAATCTTTACGCCTTTAATAATGCGCCAAAATTTCGGGTTAAATATATAGGGGCATACCCAAGAAACTATTTTCTCAATTTGTGCAAAAACACAAAAAGTGGAATAATCATGTTTTGAAAAGTACCTCCTCATATCATCAGCGTATTCCAAGTCACCGAGTTGACCTAGTAGTCCCCTTGTTCAATCTAGTCACCTTCTTCATAACTACATCTAGTACTACTCGTATGTTGAATAAAAGCGGAGACATTACACAACCCTGTCGTATACCATCGGCCAAATTGATTTGGTCGCTTAAAAGGTTTTCAAAACTTTACAGGTAGCTCCTCTGTATAGACCTGGTATTAGCGACATTATTTTTGGTGGTGTGCCTTTGCTTGCCGAGGCATTCCAGATGGTTTTATGGTCTAATGTGTCAAAAGCTTTTTTCAAAATCTATGAATATTAAGTAGAGGGGAGATCTTTATTTTTCAGACTGCTCTACTATAATTCAACAACACACTATCTATATGAACAGGCTTGTCGTGGCCTGAGGTCAGGCTCTAGTGCGCTCGCAAGTCGATTGGTTATAATACGCGATATTACTTTCTTCACGATGCTTAGGAGAGTGATTCCTCTCCAGTTTTCACACTCCGACAGGTTACCCTTCTTGGGAATTTTGACGATGATGATAACTACCTTCAGTACCTGGTCCAGACTTTCTGTTTGCCAAAATGTTTTAAGACCAATAACATCCATATAATCCGTGAGCTACAGCCCGAAAGCATCAACAATGTCTTGGAAAATTGGAGTCACAGAATACTCTACTGCGAATCAGTGTCAGAATTCTTGGATACAACATCAGCGTTAATTACACCCCTCCAGATGTACTTTTTGCCTAAAAGGTATCACAAAAAGGGGATTTCTTCATATGTGACAGCGCATAGAGAAAGGGACCTTAGTGTAAAAAAAATCAATTTTTACTTTTTTTTTTGATGTGGACAACATCTGAGCATCGAATAAGACCGATCCCATGCCCCAAAAGTGTTCCCTCCCAGAGTAATGTGCGTTTTATGAAAGTGAAATCGACAATTCTAAGCGCAAATAGAATGGGACCTAATCTTTAAAATGGCTCTCCTGAACAAAACTTTTCATTAACTTTTCACTTTTTTTTGATGTGGACAACATCTGAGCATCGAATGAGACCGATCCCATGCCCTAAAAATGTTTCCTCCCAGAGATATGCGCGTTTTATGAAAGTGAAGTACACCAAAGATACACGTATTTAAATCTTCAAAATGGCTCTCCTGAACAAAACTGGTTTTTACCCGTAGGTCCCTTTCTATTTTGCGCGTCACATATACGAGTATGTTTAAAAAAGTGGCACAGTTATTCTAGTGTTTGTTTATATTAAATGATTACTTATAAATATTGATCCCGAATTCCGGATTTGCAAATGCTTCCATTTGTTTTTGGTAACTCTACGAAGGGCGCTATTAGATTATAAATAGTTTATGGCTATAAGGGCGGTTCGGAAACTTCTTAGCCTAGCACAAAGCGCGGTATAAACAGAAAAAAGTTAAGAGTTTTGGAAACTTCCAGCCCTGCTATGAACACATGTTAAATTTTGTTTCGATCTGGCAACTCCTTCATATAGAAACAGGTGTTCACAAAAGACGCATCCGCGATTTTTTTACAATGGAAAAAATAGAAATGCGTGGTGTCATTAAATATTTAAATAAAAAGGTTTATCGGGACAAGAAATTCATAATGATATGGTGAATGTGTTAGGTGAAAGTGCTCCTTCATATGCAACAGTAAAAAATTGGGTTGCTGAATTTAAACGTGGTCGTACAAGCATTGAAGATGAACCACGTAGTGGACGTCCAAAAACAGCAACAACAACAGAAATTGTAGCCAAAGTGCATGATATGGTATTAAATGATCGACGAATAAAAGTGCGTGAAATAGCTACTATCATGGGCATCTCAAATGATCGAACCCATTTAATTTTGCATGAAGAACTACAGATGAAAAAGCTTTCTGCAAGAGGGGTGCCGCACTTGTTAACAGTCGACCAAAAACGCATAAGAATGAACATTTCTCAAGCTTGTTTGGATCGTTTTCAGCGAAATAAAATGGATTTTAAGCGTCGTTTCATAACTGTTGATGAGACATGGATCTACCACTATACTCCAGAGACAAAAGAACAATCCAAACAATGGACTGAAGCTGGAGGAAGTGCCCCAAAGAAGGCAAACACAATTCAATCGGCTGTTAAGGTTATGGCAACGGTTTTTTGGGACTTCAAAGGTATTTTATTGTTTGACTATCTGCAAAAGGGTAAAACAATAAATTCAGAGTACTATTGCAACCTTTTAGATCAATTAAATGTACAAATTCGAGAAAAACGTCCTGGCTTACAACACAAAAAAATAATTTTTCATCAAGACAACGCACCAGCGCACAAGAGTGTTTTAACAATGGCTAAAATCAACGAATTAAGGTACGAGTTGCTTGACTACCCACCTTATTCTCCTGATTTAGCTCCCAGTGACTTTTACCTGTTCCCAAATCTAAAAAAATCCTTGCTGGCAAGCGTTTTACTTCAAATGAAGATGCAATTACAGTTGTAAACCACTATTTTGAAGACCTTGAGGAAAACTATTTGAATCAAGGGATAGAATTGCTAGATAA
The DNA here is from genome assembly GCA_963513945.1 of Hydrotaea diabolus. Lineage (NCBI taxonomy): Eukaryota > Metazoa > Arthropoda > Insecta > Diptera > Muscidae > Hydrotaea > Hydrotaea diabolus. The sequence continues at coordinate 162,260,696 of OY740718.1, forward strand.
GCGTTGGACTAAGTGTATTGAAGTTTCAGGAGATTATATTGAAAAATAAAAATATTTTTGAAAAACTAACTATTCTCTTTCATTGATAGGCTAATAACTTTCCGAACCGCCCTCGTAAACCTGAATGATATAAATCGGTACGCAATAGTTTACGGATTATCCGAAGAACTTGGTTATATATATGCGAAGGGTTTTATACAAGTACTAGGTGCCTTTATACCCAGAGAAAACCACGTTTTGGTGCGGTTCATGCATGGATTGGTGGAATCATCGTTCCATATTTTTTCAAAAATGATGATGCCCGGAACGTAACAGTGAATGGTGCTCGCTATCACGCCATGATATCGATTTTTATGCTACCTGAAATTGAAGCCCGTAATCTTGACGACACTTGGTTTCAACAGGACGGTGCCACTTGCCATACAGCTGCTGAAACAAGATCTATTGAGAGGTCATTTCGAAGAGCAGCTTCTTTCACGTTTTGGTCCGGTGAGTTGGCCGCCTAGATCGTGTGATATCACACGTTTAGACTTTTTGTGTGGAGGCTACGTAAATTCCAAAGTCTATAACGACAAACCAGCTACGATTCAGGTTTTGGCAGCCAACATTTCGCGTGTCATTAACGCCATACCGGTCGAAATGCTCGAACGAGTCATCCGAAATTGGACCCTCAGAATGGACAGCCTGAGACGTAGTTTCGGCCAACAATTGAAGGAAATTTTATTCAAAAAACACATGCCATAAGATGTCCTTTCGAATGAAGAATAAAGATTCCATACTTGATTTGAATTTTGTAGCGATAATAATACAAATTGGGAGGGAGTCTCCATACCAAGGAGGCTTTTACAATACATAGGTCAAAAAGGCGTAATTTCACCACGGTTGACAACTGATCGGAAAAAATTCGAGGCTGTATCAAGACATTTTTTCAACAAAACAATAACCATTATTACGGTTGTCATTGTCGAAATTATGCTAGTGGTAATTTCGTCGTAATCCATAAAAAACGCTAGTCGTACGTCGGGAACTACTGCCGTAAAAAGGGCGATTGTACAGAGTTTTCCATTAAGGACATACAAATATTATATATATTAATAAAAAAAACAGAATATTTTAGATACAGAGTTCAAATTTATTCCTGGCCATATGACCACCACGAGCCCATGTACAGCGTATTCTTTGGAACCAATTTTCCACTACTCTTGCACACATTTCGACCAGAAAGTTAGCAATTTCGCGTTGGATGTTGTCTCTGAGCTCGTCTAAAGTTGTTGGCTTTTTGCCATAGACCAATGACTTGATGTGGCCACATTAAAAGAAATCCAACGGTGTTAAATCGCATGAAGGAGGTGGCCATTTGACCAGACCATTTCTCGCGATTACACGTCCACCGAATTTGTCTTTCTGTAAATCGATTGTAGCGCGTGCTGTGTGGTTAGTGGCACCGTCTTGTTGAAACGACATATCGGCGATGTCAAGTTCATCCAATTCCGGCCAAAAATTATTTTCTAACATGGCACGATAGCGCTCTCCATTGACGGTAACATGACGATAGTTTTCATCGACGAAAAAATACGCACCTCTGGCATGAAAACCACACCGCACACCATTTTCTGCAGTTGCAATTATGTCTCTTGAAGCACATGTGGGTTTGTTGCTGTCCAATAATGCATATTTTGTTTATTGACAAAACCACTCAGCCAGAAATGAGCTTCATCGCTGAAGATGATGCAAATTGGAGTAAGCGCTCTTAAAGTTGCGACCACCGGATTGTTAGAAAGTTTCGTGCAGATATTGTATAAAAACTACAGCCACATCCGTTTTGACACATCGCTTAAAGTACCACATACAAAATCGCAGTGCAATTTTTTTTGTGGTGTAACTAAAAACATTAACAAAAAAAGGAAGGTCTTTTCAAAAAGTGGCACAAAAGTATAAAAGTGGCCCAACAGTAGAAAAGGTTGCACAACAACACAGTGGCATAAAAGTATCATGGCTGAAAAAAGGAGCAAAATTTCTACTTTAGTGACCCAACGGTAACACTGAGCAAAAACCATCAAGAAACTTTTTCTAACCTTTTTGGTAAACCCTTCAGTCTTATTTGAAAATACAGGGTGGGCCATTTAAAATTTTAAATTTAAATCGACTGTAAAAGAAAAATACTGATAGTTTTTTCAAATTTATGGTTTTATTGGAAAGTTAAAACAATGTCAGGAGTAATGGCACGGCAGTACCTCATCCGATAAACCCAATTTTCAGTACATTTTCGGTTGTTTCCGGTCGAATCTCTTCAATGGCAACTTCGATTCCATGTTTCAACGCTTCAATTGTCTCTGCATGCTTTGCGTAACATTTATCCTTAATGGCTCCCCACAGAAAACAATCCAAAGGGCTCAAATTCAAGCTCAGAGGCGGCCAATTGACATTACAATTTCGGCTAATTACAGCGCGTAAAAAATCGATGGTTGCTTTGGCTGTGTGACATGTGGCCCCGTCTTGTTGAAACCTAATGTCGTCCATGTTATTCTCTTGAATTTTCGGAAACAAAAATTCGTTGAACATGGCGCGGTAACGCTCACCGGCGGCTCCTTGCTCATTTTGAAGAAAAATGGGCCAACGACGCCGGCAGCCCAAAATCCTCACCAAACAGTGACTCATTATGGATGCCATGGCTTCAGGTGTGGGTTCTCTGAACCCTATATAAGGCAATTTTGCTTATTGATATAGCCACCGAGATCAAAATGAGCTTCATCTGAAAAATTTTCGGTAAAATTCTTCAAACAATCTTCAGCCTATTGGGCGATGCGAAAACGCATCGGATGGTTTCAGTTCTTGGTCTTTATGCAAAATTCTTCTAAAAGAAGTGCTAGGAATTTTCACCTCCTGAAAACAATCACGAGTTGATGGTTGCTCTTCGGCATTCTCACCCACAGCAGCAATGTTTTCGGTTGATAACTAACAGTCTTAAAGCCTATTCAAAGGCTGACCACACAAAAGGAAGTTTCAATTAGAAAATTATTTTGAAGGCCCCGAGATTATCCTGGACTTGAGCGAACTTGTTTATTATTTTTTATGGAGGACATCATTTTTTGTGGAACTGCACTTTTGCCTGGGTCCATCACATTTTCTTTTCGTAATACGTGACTAGCAAGGAAATTTCTTTTCTTTATTCTTATTCACTGACATGTAAGTAGGTTATCAATTCAATTCAATATATTTATTCCATGATCTGTGAGTAGGTTATTCCGGTATGTTTATGTTTCCTGCGTATTGTAAAGAGTAAAGCTCTCTCTTTATGTAAAATTAGAATGTGTTCATAAGTGTTGTGTTACTGGCAAGCATTAGCATGTTTTCCAATTTAAACAAAACGCCTATCATTTTGACAATACGAGTTATGGCACAGAATTTCACACAATAAACAAAAACACTTACCGATTTTTTCACAAAATAAAAACTAAACACTTTTCGCAAAATGAACCGCTAAAATTTCAAAATATTATGAAAACAAGTAACGAGAAAATTAACTAATTACTCTCTCCGTTGGCTTTGTATTTTCTCGTAGCAAGCGAACAGGAATCAAAACAAATGACGCAACAAAAATCGATTGAAAGATCGATTTTTAATAATATTTCGATATGTCAGTTTTCAAAAATGATAAATAATACTATGACACCGAATTTGAAACAATTGTAAAGCACCCGTTGTTGAGTCTGGCGAAAAGTTGCCAGACTATGCTCTGGTCGTGGTAAACAATGCGGAACTGCCAGATGCAAAAGTTTAGATGTGGCAATGATTTGCATTTGTCAGAACGTTTAGTTTTATTAGTTTGTATTCGAGTTTTAGAACCGGAACTAGAAAATAAAAGACTTATAGAAGTAAATTATATTTTCACTTATGGCAGCTTTATTAATGACAATTTTGAGGAAAAGCAAAATTGTGGAAATGCTGCTAGAATGCGCATATGTGACAGCGCATAGAGAAAGGGACCTAAGGGTAAAAACATTAATTTTCATTTTTTTTCTTTTTTTGATGTGGACACATCTGAGCATCGAATAAGACCGATCCCATGCCCCAAAAGTGTTCCCTCCCAGAGATATACGCGTTTTATGAAAGTGATAGTACACCAAAGATGCGTACACGTATTTAAATCTTTAAAATGGCTCTCCTGGACAAAACTAGTTTTAACCCTTAGGTCCCTTTCTATTTTGCGCGTCACATATGTGAATCTTGCTCAACTGGTCTGAATCATGGTACAATAGCAAAGGTAGAGTTATGCTAACAGCTGATTTTAAGTTTTTTGTCGTAGTAATTTAAATTGTCAATTTTGAAATTTGACAATGACATTTTTTGAAGTTTGTAAAAGGAAAAATTCTTTATCCAACATTTACAATTATCATCAAACATTCACAAAAATGTATTTTTGACATTCTCTTTCAAGTGATTTTGACAATCTAGCGAACTATTTTTGTTGTTGTTAAGCTAATGATTATACCTTGTTTACTGTACCATGGTCTGTATGTTAGAATTTTTTAAATAATAAAGCCGATATTCGAGAAAATGATCTTTGAGTTATACAGGGTGTCCGCCGGGAAAGTATACTACTTTTATTTATAATTTTTAATTTAATTGAAATAGAATGAATCTTATATTGATAAATGTGTTATTTAATGTCGGCAATTATGTATGGAATACAATATCAGATAAATGTCCGTCTCTGTAAGCCTCACAAATGCGAGCCCTTTTGAGCACATATTTCATTACATTCAGAACGGCGTCGAATTGAGGTCGATGGACTGTTTTGAACACAGCAGTAATGTTTTCAGCCGATCTTTCAGTACGTTGTGGTCCATGCTTGGGCCTATCAGCTACCGACATTCTTTCATCGAAATCATTCACTAAATTTGCCACGTCTCTACTTCACGATTGCCAAACATGAACTGTCAAGACTAATGTTTACCAAAATGGCGGCAAAACAATGTAGTATACTTTCCCGGCGGACACCCTGTATAACTCGAAGATAGGTTCGAATCATTTTCTCGAATTTCGGCTTCATTATTTAAAAAATACTAACATTCAGACCATGGTAAACAAGGTACATATAGGCATTAGCTTAACAACAAAAAAAATTGTGCATGTTTGATGATAATTGTAAATGTTGGATAAAAAACATTTCCTTTAGAAACTTCAACAAATGCCATTGTCAAATTTCAAAATTGGCAATTTTAATTACTACGAAAAAAAAAAATTAAAATCAGCCGTTAGCATAACTCTACCTTCGTTATTGTACCATGATTCAGACCAGTCACATATGCGCATTCTAGCAGCATTTCCACAATTTTGCTTTTCCTCAAAATTGTCATTATTAAAGCTGCCATAAGCGAAAATACAATTTGCTTCTATAAGTCTTTTATTTTCTAGTTCCGGTTCTAAAACTCGAATACAAATTAATAAAACTAAACTTTCTGACAAATGCAAATCATTGCCACATCTAAACTTTTGCATCTGGCAGTTCCGCATTGTTCACCATGACCAGAGCATAGTCTGGCAACTTTTCGCCAGACTCAACAACGGTTGCTTCACAATTGTTTCAAATTCGGTGTCACAGTAATATTTATCATTTTTGAAAACAGACATATCGAAATATTATTAAAAATCGATCTTTCAATCGATTTTTGTTGCGCCATTTGTTTTGATTCCTGTTCGCTTGCTACGAGAAAATACAAAGCAAACGGAGGGAGGGAGTAATTAGTTAATTTTCTTGTTTTCATAATATTTTGAAATTTTAGCGGTTCATTTGCGAAAAGTGTTTAGTTTTTATTTTGTGAAAAAATCGGTAAGTGTTTTTGTTTATTTGTGAAATTCGATGCCATAACTCGTATTGTCAAAATGATAGGCGTTTTGTTTAAATTGGAAAACATGCTAATGCTTGCAAGTAACACAACACTTATGAACACATTCTAATTTTACATAAAAAGAGAACTTTACACTTTACAATATGCAGGAAACATAAAAATACCGGAATAACCTACTCACAGATCATGGAATAAATATATTGAATTGAATTGATAACCTACTCACATGTCAGTGAATAAGAATAAAGAAAAGAAATTTCCTTGCTAGTCACGTCGTATTACGAAAAGAAAATGTGATGGACCCAGGCACATGTGCAGTTCCACAAAAAAATGATGTCCTCCATAAAAAATAATAAACAAGGTCGCTCAAGTCCTGGATAATCCCGGGGCCTTCAAAATAATTTTCTAATTGAAACTTCCTTATGTGTGGTCAGCCTTTGAATAGGCTTTAAGACTGTTAGTTATCAACCGAAAACATTGCTGCTGTGGCTGAGAATGCCGAAGAGCAACCATCAACTCGTAATTGTTTTCAGGAGGTGAAAATTTCTAGCTCTTCTTTTAGAAGAACTTTGCATAAAGACCTTGGTGGTATTAAAGGTAACAAATTTCAATTGGCCCAAGAACTGAAACCTTCCGATGCGTTTTCGCATCGCCCAATAGGCTGAAGATTGTTTGAAGAATTTTACCGAAACAATTTCAGATGAAGCTCATTTTGATTTTGGTGGCTATGTCAATAAGCAAAATTATCGCATATAGGATTCAGAGAATCCACACCTGAAGCCAAGGCATCCATAATGAGTCACTGTTTGGTGAGGATTTTGGGCTGCGGGCGTCATTGGCCCATTTTTCCTCAAAATGAGCAAGGAGCCGCCGGTGAGAGTTACCGCGCCATGTTCAACGAATTTTTGTTTCCGAAAATTCAAGACGGGACATGGACGACATTAGGTTTCAACAAGACGGGGCCACATGTCACACAGCCGAAGCAACCATCGATATTTTACGCGCTGTTTTTGTAATTCGAATAATTAGCCGAATTCAACTTTTGGATTGTTTTCTGTGGGGAGCCATTAAGGATAAATGTTACGCAAAACATTTGGAGACAATTGAAGCGTTGAAACATGAAATCGAAGTCGATATTGAAGAGATTCGACCGGAAACAATCGAAAATGTACTGAAAATTGGGTTTATCGGATGAGGTACTGCCGTGCCATTACTCCTGACATAGTTTTAACTTTCCAATAAAACCATAAATTTGAAAAAACTATCAGTATTTTTCTTTTACAGTCGATTTAAATTTAAAATTTTAAATGGCCCAGCTGTATTTTTAAATTAGACTGAAGGGTTAACCAAAAAGGTTAGAAGAAGTTCCATGGTGGTTTTTGCTCAGTGTTACCGTTGGGCCACTAAAGTGGAAATTTTGCTCCTTTTTTCAGCCATGATACTTTTATGCCACTGTGTTGTTGTGCAACCTTTTCTACTGTTGGGCCACTTTTATACTTTTGTGCCACTTTTTGAAAAGACCTTCCTTTTTTGTTAATATTTTTAGTTACACCACAAAAAAAGTTGAAATGCGATTTTGTATGTGGTACTTTAAGCGATGTGTCAAAACGGATGTGGCTGTAGTTTTTATACAATATCTGCACGAAACTTTCTAACAATCCGGTGGTCGCAACTTTAAGAGCGCTTACTCCAATTTGCATCATCTTCAGCGATGAAGCTCATTTCTGGCTGAGTGGTTTTGTCAATAAACAAAATATGCATTATTGGACAGCAACAAACCCACATGTGCTTCAAGAGACATAATTGCAACTGCAGAAAATGGTGTGCGGTGTGGTTTTCATGCCAGAGGTGCGTATTTTTTCGTCGATGAAAACTATCGTCATGTTACCGTCAATGGAGAGCGCTATCGTGCCATGTTAGAAAATAATTTTTGGCCGGAATTGGATGAACTTGACATCGCCGATATGTCGTTTCAACAAGACGGTGCCACTAACCACACAGCACGCGCTACAATCGATTTACAGAAAGACAAATTCGGTGGACGTGTAATCGCGAGAAATGGTCTGGTCAAATGGCCACCTCCTTCATGCGATTTAACACCGTTGGATTTCTTTTAATGTGGCCACATCAAGTCATTGGTCTATGGCAAAAAGCCAACAACTTTAGACGAGCTCAGAGACAACATCCAACGCGAAATTGCTAACTTTCTGGTCGAAATGTGTGCAAGAGTAGTGGAAAATTGGTTCCAAAGAATACGCTGTACATGGGCTCGTGGTGGTCATATGGCCAGGAATAAATTTGAACTCTGTATCTAAAATATTCTGTTTTTTTTATTAATATATATAATATTTGTATGTCCTTAATGGAAAACTCTGTACAATCGCCCTTTTTACGGCAGTAGTTCCCGACGTACGACTAGCGTTTTTTATGGATTACGACGAAATTACCACTAGCATAATTTCGACAATGACAACCGTAATAATGGTTATTGTTTTGTTGAAAAAATGTCTTGATACAGCCTCGAATTTTTTCCGATCAGTTGTCAACCGTGGTGAAATTACGCCTTTTTGACCTATGTATTGTAAAAGCCTCCTTGGTATGGAGACTCCCTCCCAATTTGTATTATTATCGCTACAAAATTCAAATCAAGTATGGAATCTTTATTCTTCATTCGAAAGGACATCTTATGGCATGTGTTTTTTGAATAAAATTTCCTTCAATTGTTGGCCGAAACTACGTCTCAGGCTGTCCATTCTGAGGGTCCAATTTCGGATGACTCGTTCGAGCATTTCGACCGGTATGGCGTTAATGACACGCGAAATGTTGGCTGCCAAAACCTGAATCGTAGCTGGTTTGTCGTTATAGACTTTGGAATTTACGTAGCCTCCACACAAAAAGTCTAAACGTGTGATATCACACGATCTAGGCGGCCAACTCACCGGACCAAAACGTGAAAGAAGCTGCTCTTCGAAATGACCTCTCAATAGATCTTGTTTCAGCAGCTGTATGGCAAGTGGCACCGTCCTGTTGAAACCAAGTGTCGTCAAGATTACGGGCTTCAATTTCAGGTAGCATAAAAATCGATATCATGGCGTGATAGCGAGCACCATTCACTGTTACGTTCCGGGCATCATCATTTTTGAAAAAATATGGAACGATGATTCCACCAATCCATGCATGAACCGCACCAAAACGTGGTTTTCTCTGGGTATAAAGGCACCTAGTACTTGTATAAAACCCTTCGCATATATATAACCAAGTTCTTCGGATAATCCGTAAACTATTGCGTACCGATTTATATCATTCAGGTTTACGAGGGCGGTTCGGAAAGTTATTAGCCTATCAATGAAAGAGAATAGTTAGTTTTTCAAAGATATTTTTATTTTTCAATATAATCTCCTGAAACTTCAATACACTTAGTCCAACGCTTATCTAGCAATTCTATCCCTTGATTCAAATAGTTTTCCTCAAGGTCTTCAAAATAGTGGTTTACAACTGTAATTGCATCTTCATTTGAAGTAAAACGCTTGCCAGCAAGGATTTTTTTAGATTTGGGAACAGGTAAAAGTCACTGGGAGCTAAATCAGGAGAATAAGGTGGGTAGTCAAGCAACTCGTACCTTAATTCGTTGATTTTAGCCATTGTTAAAACACTCTTGTGCGCTGGTGCGTTGTCTTGATGAAAAATTATTTTTTTGTGTTGTAAGCCAGGACGTTTTTCTCGAATTTGTACATTTAATTGATCTAAAAGGTTGCAATAGTACTCTGAATTTATTGTTTTACCCTTTTGCAGATAGTCAAACAATAAAATACCTTTGAAGTCCCAAAAAACCGTTGCCATAACCTTAACAGCCGATTGAATTGTGTTTGCCTTCTTTGGGGCACTTCCTCCAGCTTCAGTCCATTGTTTGGATTGTTCTTTTGTCTCTGGAGTATAGTGGTAGATCCATGTCTCATCAACAGTTATGAAACGACGCTTAAAATCCATTTTATTTCGCTGAAAACGATCCAAACAAGCTTGAGAAATGTTCATTCTTATGCGTTTTTGGTCGACTGTTAACAAGTGCGGCACCCCTCTTGCAGAAAGCTTTTTCATCTGTAGTTCTTCATGCAAAATTAAATGGGTTCGATCATTTGAGATGCCCATGATAGTAGCTATTTCACGCACTTTTATTCGTCGATCATTTAATACCATATCATGCACTTTGGCTACAATTTCTGTTGTTGTTGCTGTTTTTGGACGTCCACTACGTGGTTCATCTTCAATGCTTGTACGACCACGTTTAAATTCAGCAACCCAATTTTTTACTGTTGCATATGAAGGAGCACTTTCACCTAACACATTCACCATATCATTATGAATTTCTTGTCCCGATAAACCTTTTTATTTAAATATTTAATGACACCACGCATTTCTATTTTTTCCATTGTAAAAAAATCGCGGATGCGTCTTTTGTGAACACCTGTTTCTATATGAAGGAGTTGCCAGATCGAAACAAAATTTAACATGTGTTCATAGCAGAGATGGAAGTTTCCGAAACACTTAACTTTCTTCTGTTTATACCGCGCTTTTTGTGCTAGGCTAAGAAGTTTCCGCACCGCCCTCGTACATTAAAATTTTGTTCATATCCCTTATATAACATAAATTTCTTTTAATTTAGTGTATCATAGTGGTTGATCAGACCAGTCGTTTCACAGTTATAGTCAAAATAATAAAGGTACATCTGACAAAAATGACAATTAAAAAAAAATTACCCTTAACATTTTTTTAAAATATTTTTTTTTTAATTCAGGTCACCAAAATACACCAGAAAATATTGTACGAGGGCGACCGCAAAAGTAACTGGCCTAACATAAAAAGAACCGTTTTTTTGGAATTATTATTATTTATTTTTCAACATAATCTCCTTCCAACTCAATACACTTCATCAAACGTTTTTCAAGTTTTTTAATTCCATCCGAAAAATAAGATTTTTCAAGACCTTCAAAATATGCCTCAGTTTCAGCAATAACCTCGCTATTGGACGAAAATTTTTTGCCACCGAGAAATTTTTTTAAATTTGTAAACAAGAAATAATCAGAAGGAGCTAAATCTGGACTATATGGTGGATGCGGAGCAATTTCAAATCGTAATTCGGCCAGTTTTTGTTGAGTTAAAAATGCAGTGTGTGCAGGAGCATTATCTTGATGAAAAGGAACTTTTTTTTCTAAATGCGGTCGTTTTATCTTGATTTCTCCACTCAACCGATCCAATAATGCACAATAATATTCACTATTTATAGTTTTTCCTTTCTCAAGATAATCAATAATTATTATACCCCTTGCATCCTAAAATACTGTGGCCATTACTTTTCCTGCTGACTTAACAGTTTTCGCCTTCTTGGGACCACTTTTACCAGCTTCTATCCATTGTTTTGACTGTTCTTTGCATTCTGAGAAGTAGTGATGGATCCATGTTTCATCAACAGTTATGATTCGGCGCAAGAACTCTATTGGATTATGCTGATAAATCGCTAAAAGCTTCTCGGAATTGGTCCAACGAACGATTTTTTGGGGCAAAGTCAACAAACAACTCCACACTCATGTGGAGTTCATCATGTCAAATACTCCAAACTTGTTTTTCGTGTATTTTAACAATATCAGCAAGTTCTCTGAGCTTTATTCGTCTATCTTTAGTCACTTCATTAAATATTTTTCTAATGTTTTCAATAGTAGTAGCAGTTTTCGGTCTTGCAAAGCGTTGTTCATCTTCCGTACTTGAACGACCCATTTTAAATTGTTGAACCCAGGATTTCACGGTGGAGTATGACGGTGCATTATCACCATGAACAGAATCCAATTCATCTTTGATTAATTGTGGCGTATAACCTTTCATATAAAAGTGTTTAATTACCGCACGAAACTCTTTATTTTCCATTTTTCAAAAATTATAAAACTTGTTTACTTCAATCACCTGTAACAAAGAAAATAATCATTAAATATTTCGAAAGTTTTGACAGATGGCTTATAAAAGATTGCTTTTAAAAAACAAAACAAAAAGTTGCTAGTAAAACAGAAAATGTGCCAGGCCAGTTAGTTTTGCGGTCGCCCTCGTAAACAAATCAACACACGTTAAAAGGAAGAGAAAAACAGCGTCATTATAAAATTGTGATACATTTACAAAAAGGGCTATAACTTCCACTATTATCCATAGATACCCTTCAAAGATGGCTTGTTTTTTTTCATTAAGATAGCTAATTAAAAATTAAACAAAATAAAAAAGTTAATATATTTTTTTAAAATTTTATGAATTTATTTTTGAACAGGGATTAAACCGGCTCAAGACCTCTTGTTTTCTATATTTAAATAGAAGACAAGTTTTTAACAAAATGGCAAAGTGACATTGATTTTCGTGGCTGCACACTACTTTTATCATGATTTCGGGTCCGTGACAACCCTCTTCAGAAAGCCTTGCTGCAATTGTTGAAAGTAAAACCGAACTCTATAAGGCCAGGCTCTCCACAAACGAATGAGAACTACTGTTGTAAACCTTACTTTTCAAGTTTTCTTCTTATTTTTTTCAACAAAAATCGATCTTAAAAAAACACAATTTTTGTAATCTTTTTGTCCTCTGTTTCGTAACTACAGTTTCTACATTAAAATTTTGTTCATATCCATTATATAGAACATAAATTTATTTTAATTTAGTGTATCATAGGGGTTGATCAGACTAGTCGTTTCAAAGTTATAGTCAACATAATAAAGGTGCGAGTCGCACATCAAATGACAATTAAAAAAAATTACCCTAAACATTTTTTTAAAATATTGTTTTTTTAATTCAGGTCACCAAAATACACCAGAATATATTGTAAACGTTCCTTGGGCAAAATGGCGGTTGCCTAGTGTTATCTGACCGATCTAGCAGATGTGTTTCTCAAATCGCCCTTAAACTTTATTGAAAGGTCTGGCTGGTTCCGAATTGCTGAAACCAGCAGTTTACCATTACGGTTACCAGCTTCCTCTATATCTTCTCTATCTAGCTATATATCTTCTTCTTTTTTTCTTTTAATTTTTACTTTTGCCTCCTCTCTCCCCTTACTTACCTTTACAGTAGGGTTCCACAATGGGCCTTAATGGCCACCAAATGAACTTGCCATTTTTTTTCCAGCGTAACCGAACCTGACTTTGGTACAAATTGAAACCCATTACTGCCGTATATAGCTTATTCTGAGCGGCGATCGAAAAAATCAATTCTTCAAACAAAACACACCTAATAATTCGAAATTATGTGTTGGCGCCACAATATTTCCATAAAGTGTTGCATATGCTGAGGTTCTCACACACGTTTGCTGCTTAAGTCTTTCGTTTCTACATTAAATGTTTTCATTTTATCATTGCACGGCTAACTTTAAAATATGCAGGAGTTCGTTCCATGGGCGCGCAGGAAAGCAATTCAAAAAAGGCTCTATTAGATATAAGCCGATATCACATAAAACAATCGCTAATAAACTCTAAACCACGCAAATTGATGTTTTTATGCGAATTAAACATGCGTTGAGGTTTGATGACAAGTTACTTCATGTGTCACCTCCCTTTAGCTAATGGCTGTTTTTCTATTTTGCTGGCATCCACAAAGGCCTCTTACCCCGGCATGGTCTTTGAATATTAATTGGCAAATGCAGCGACATTACAACAATAATTGCACTATGTCCAGGGGTACGAGAAAAGCAGGCAATTTGACGCTAACATTTTCACTTTGGCATTTGTACAAACAATCAAATGGAAGTCGGCTTATCGCGGCTGTTAGATTTTTTGCATACGAGTGTGAATTGTAACCACCGGGGGGCATGTACGCACACTTGCAGAGAGTGTCAATTGTTTATGGATTTCATGTGCGTTTTATGGCTGCATATATTTCGTTTGTCATCTGCAGTTAGTTTAACCTTTGCTTTCCCGCAATTCAGCCGATTCGGATGGATTTACGCTCAAGTCCCGGCTGGCTGGTCATTAAGAAATGTTATGATTTGAAAATTCATAAATATTTTTGTTAAAATTCCATGGCATACTGCTTGGATGTCGCCAATTGTCTGCCATTGTTATGGCTGTTGTCGTTGTTTGTCGCCTGCCAATGCTGCAGGCTGCTGATGTTGTCGCTGATATGTTGCCAATGATTTGCATGCAAATCACAAAACGGCAACAACCGTATGAAACGTGCCCGCTGCAGGTGATTTACGCACAATTTTATTTTGTTCTGCTTTTGATTTTGCATACCCTACACCATGAACTAATGGGTTTTGTATTTTGCTATGCTGGAAATTTGTTCCAAACGTACGTCTTTAAGTTAAGTCAGGCGGAATCTTTTATATCCTTCTCCGTGGATTCTTTTTTAAAAAGACTCACATATAAATGTTCAAAATAAATCCATATGTGACAGCGCATAGAGAAAGGGACCAAAGGGTAAAAAATCATTTTTTTTCTTTTTTTGATGTGGACAACATCTGAGCACCGAATGAGACCGATCCCATGCCCCAAAAGTGTTCCCTCCCAGAGATATGTGCGTTTTGTCGACGTGAAGTCGACAATTCTAAGCGCAAATAGAAAGGGACCTAATCTTTAAAATGGCTCTCCTGAACAAAACTTTTCATCAACTTTTCACTTTTTTTTGATGTGGACAACATCTGAGCATCGAATGAGACCGATCGCATGCCCCAAAAGTGTTCCCTCCCAGAGATATGCGCGTTTTATGAAAGTGAAGTCGACGATTCTAAGCGCAAATAGAAAGGGACCTAATCTTTAAAATGGCTCTCCTGAACAAAACTGGTTTTTAACCTTAGGTCCCTTTCTATTTTGCGCGTCACATATGTTAATTTGTAGTGAAGCCTTCTTCAAATCGAGCCTATAGTTACGGGTGGTCCAATCGTTTAGCAATAAGGTCATTTTAATGGGTCCTTCGGTTGGATTTGTTGTGAAATTTGCTGAAATTAGACTACCCATTGGTCTGTCTACACTTAATATTAATAGCTCGTTTTGACCATATGTGCCGTTTTTTGGGCCCCAAAGATCAATGAATCTTAGGCTTAATCTAAGCCAAATATTTTATATCTTTCTCCGTGGCCCCTTCATTTGACCTGCTTGGTTCTATCAGGCCGAACTTAGTCACAGATAAATCTTTAGAAAAAACCATATGTGGATTCGTACCGAAACTGTCTTCAAGTTGAGCCTATATTTACGGGGAGTCAATTCTAATTATTAGCAATGATTATTGATTAATGGACCCATTAACCGAAGAGTCCGACCCCAATTAAAGCCAAATCTTCAAATAAATCCTTATTTGGGTTCTTGGCGAAATATGCTTAAATCAGACTACTCATTTGTCTACACCTAATATGAAAAGTTCATACATGCTTTTTTTTGGACCTTAAGCATGTATACGTCTCAGCCTTAATTTCAGCCAAATCGTCTAAATAAATCCATATGATATGATCCATATACCCAAATAAATCGTAATGAAATTTACCTTTTTTTTGAGTACCCATATGCCAATATTTACCACACACAGAGAAAAAAAAACGGTTGGAAATCGTTTCGAACTATATACAAATATTCGGTTAAATGAACATACTTTCTGCTGCAATCACCAACATTAATGGTTACGTGGTTCGACTTTCCATAAGATGGTAGCTACAATAATATTCCGATAATAGTTCGCTGTTGCAAAATATAATAAACCCTATGCAATAAAAGTTTAAAATTTCCTCGGGGGGTGTATG
The DNA here is from genome assembly GCA_963513945.1 of Hydrotaea diabolus. Lineage (NCBI taxonomy): Eukaryota > Metazoa > Arthropoda > Insecta > Diptera > Muscidae > Hydrotaea > Hydrotaea diabolus. Next base: position 162,276,296 of record OY740718.1, read on the forward strand.
ATTTCTTCTTGAAACTATTGACTTATGTGATTGAACAGGGTGGAGCGCAAAATGTTGCTTCTTAGCACTACAGGCTGCGACGGCACTGTTGGTCGAAGAGAGTGTAGAGTATTCGTGGCTTATAGTGGCTGACGGGAGATTTGTATTCGTCTACCTTTCAGTTGTCACCATTCCTTCGACACGTAAGAAGAGATCATTTTGTGTTGTAGAGTATTTTTCAAATGCGCACTCGATCATTGCAGTGCAGCGTGCATTTCGTTAACGATTCGCTGTTCCCCGGACGTGTTCCTGGACGCCAATCATATTGGGTAACTTCATTGAGAACAGCAGGGAATGTGTCATGTGTACGAAGGGGACCTGAGAGAAGGATTACAATACCACAAAAATTCGAGAGAGTTAGAGCAGCAGTACTGCAATCTCCGAAACGCTCTGCTCGGAAGCAATCACTTGCTCTTGGCATTTCCAGACTTTTTTCAGCCGGCTCTTGAGGCAATGCAATTAGAGGATACATGGCAGAGGATGCACTGCTAGTGTTACCATGAATTGTCTGAGGCAATTGTCTCCTGGACGGCTTATCTTTTTGAGGGTTGATGTGAACTGGCCGGCACGCTCACCAGACTTAGCCCCATGCGATTTGGGGTTACCTAAAGTCGAAGGTGTATATTAACCGTCCCAACACCTTGGAATACCTAATTAACAATAGTGAGGCTGAAATTGGCAGAATGTCAGTCGACATGCTTGTTAGAGTTCATGAAAATTTCAGAAAAATCGTATGTAGCTGTGTGTGGATAGCCAAAGTCGACATTTGCCAAACACACTATTTAACGATATGTAATTTAAAAATGTCCTTACTGTTCAATATAATTAAAATATAAAATAGATTTTTCAGAGGTTTATATTTTTTTTATTTCATTCCCAAATCAGCAAATTAGCGCGCTCCACTCTGAAGTAAATTTGCAAATGGACGGCCCTCGTTGGGCCAAGGAGATTTTTATTTTGCAACTCTTTTATGGAATAAGTTAAAAAGTAGTAAATATTCCTTCGTTTTAACGAATTGTCGTAAAGAAATGTCTTAAGTATATTGATTGGCCGTTTTTCAAAAAAGTGAAGAAAAGTAAAAAAAAAAATATTAAAATGGGTTCGTTGTTGACTAAAATTTTATAATTGTTTTTTAAAATGGTCGTATTTGTGTTATAATGTTTCACTAAATTACTAATATAGGGTGATCCATCTAGAGGTATTTTTTCAATAGGTTTTTTTCACAGATTACGCGTGAGTTGTATTAAACTTTATTTTTTATTTGTTTTCAGTACTGTTTGACATTTCATCATGGAAAGACTTACACCGCAACAACGTCTCCTAATTGTACAACTGTTTAATGGAAATGAGCGATCGGTAAGAAACTGGCTTCGGCCGAAATTTTGTTTAGTGATGAGGCTTATTTCTGGCTCAACAGCAACGTCAATAAACAAAATTGCCACATTTGGGCTGAAGAGCAACCAGAAGAGGTCCAAGAGGTGTCATTATACCCAGAGAAAACCACGGTTCGGTGCAGTTTATGCCCTAGTAGAATCATCGGTCCATATTATTCCAAAAAGATGATGGCCGTAACGTACCCGTGAATGGTGCCCGCTTTCGCGTCATGATATAGGACTTTTTGCTACCCCAAATTGAAGCCCGTAATCTTGACGAAATTTGATTTTAAAATGTCAGTGCCACTTGCCATACTTAAACAATATATCTATTGAGAGGAAATTTCGAAGACTAGCTAATTTCTCGTTTTGGACCGCTGAGTTGGCCGCCTAGATCGTGTGATATCACACCTTTAGACTTTTTTTCTTTGGGGCCATGTATAGTCCAAAGTCTATGCTGACAAACCATCTACGATTCAGGCTTTGGAAGCCAACATTACGCGTGTCATTAACGCCATACCGGTCGAAATGCTCGAATGATCCATTCAAAATTGGACCCTCAGAATGGACACCCTGGGGCGTTGTTATGGCCATACTTCGAAGGAAATTATATTCAAAAAATAAATAGCATAACATTTCTATTCGAACAAGAACAATAATGATTTCACATTTGATTTGATTTTTTTTATTTTTTTATTTTGAAAAAAACACCTCTAGATTGATCACCCGATATTATCATTTTAGAATAGATCGTCTGAAAAAAAAATAATAATATCTTCAGATAAACAGACTCAATGTCTTTTTTAAAAATAAAAATAAACTTTTAAAGAAAATGTTATGTTCAGAATGGAAGCTTAAATCGACACAGATTCCGAATCAATTTTGTTAAATAAACTACAAAATATGACCTATAATTTGCAAGGCTTAGGCATACATTTGAGGTGTTTTGTGTCACATTAACCCTGAAGTAGTCGGAAATAATAAGGTTTACCAACTCTAGTTTACATCAAATAAATTGTGTATCATAATCAGCTTAATCGTAAAAAATGATGGCTTTTTAAAACCAACAATTTTTGATTTGTAGGGAAAAGACTGAAAGTAGTGTACGTTTTTGCGAGGTACTTTAGTCCCGTAAAGGAAAACTTTTTGTTCTCCCTTTGCATATTTCGACCATTTATGTTCGTAAGCCATCATAATGCTAAGTTTATGGATCCTTGGTTAATTCGTTTGATCGCTATAGTGCTTTGAAGAGAAACACTGAAGGACAGACACACTAACCGACCAACGGATATGGCCAGATGTTAGAACTTTACGACAATCTGTAAGATATATACTTTATAGGGTCTCCGATTAATATTTCGTGGCGTAGCAAACGGAATGACAAATAAAAGCATTTACAGTTCGACTTCCTCTTACTCTAAGCATATAATCCCCAGATTTATTTTAACAAAAACATAACAAGGTATGGAAAGCTGTTGTGACTTCTTGAAGCCCATATCTTCCATATATAAGGAATATATCACAGATATATATTCTATCAATCTCCTCATACTTATGCAATTCCATTTCTCGTTGTTTTTTTCGGAGTAGGCATTTCGCCTCTCGTTGAACCGTCCGGTATCTCTCCCATGCAGTCCTTGTTAAAATACTCGGCAAGGTTGCGTTGTGGGCAGCATTCTTTGCTTCTGTAGCTTTTTGCCATTCGTAGTGCTGACAATGAGTGAGAAAAACGTTTCCACTTTACACTAACAACAGGCGTTTTTTATTTGACAGAACGCCTAATGACCCGCTTAAGTAAAAATCTCAAATTGTTAAAAAACAAGTGGACAAATTAAGTTCGGCCAAGTCGAAGCTAATGTACCCTCCATCGTGGATTACGGTCCAATATTAAAATGTTATCAAGGGGGCGTGGCGTAGGCCTATTTTCTATCAGGATATGTTTCTTTATCTTCATAGCAGTGTAAGTTAACGAAATATAGCCTTTCAAAGTTCATAGTTGGTTGGCGGTGTCACACCCCCTTGTCCAACAAGAATAAGTCTGTAATAATTAATTCATTTCATTCTGTAAAAATTTTAGAACGTGGGTCCACTAGTTTGGCCATAAATTCGATTTTTTAAAAAAGACCCTTCCCACTTTTTCTTCTGGATGTGTTTTGATCCATGCCAACACGCTGCACTGCAATGATCGAGTGCGCATTTGAAAAAATACGCTTCAACACAAAATTACCTCTCCTCACGTGTCCAGTGCATAATGGTAACTGAGAGACAGACATGTACAAATCTCCCGTCAGCTACTATAAGCCACGCATACTCTACACTCTCTTTGACCAACAGTGAAAAGCAAATGCCCGCGCTCCATCCTGTATTTCTGGTTTTATTAGAAAGCTGAAACTGTGTCATTTAATAATGGAACACAATACGTACATTCATACAACTGGCTCGGCAGTACCTCATTCGATCAACCCAATTATTCAGCACATTTTTGATTGTTTCAGATCGAATCTTTTCAATGGCAACTTTGATTTCATTTTTCAACGTTTCAATTGTCTGTGGATGTTTTGCGTAACATTTATCCCTAATGGCTTCCCACAGCAAATAATCGAAAAGGCTCAAATCACAGCTCCAAGCCGGCCAATTGACATCACAATTTCGAGTTTCAAAAAAATAGCGTAAAATATCGATTGTTGCATTTGCTGTGTGACATGTAGCCCCGTCTTGTTGAAAACAAATGTTGCCCATGTCACTCTTTTGAATTTTTGGAAACAGAAATTCGTTGAACATGGCGCGGTTACGCTCACCGTTGACGGAATTGGCGACTCCTTGCTCATTTTCGAAGAATAATGGCCATCCAGTATTAATGAGTCGCCGCGATTTATAAAAACAAGAATCTGATAACTTAAGTTAATGAAATTTAATTCGATGTGTCTCCGAAGATATTAAGTTTTGTTCTAGGGTAAATAAAATTCGGCTTGATCATAATGAACTGCACATATAATATATTACGAGAATGTACTTTTTGTTAATGTTTTCCAAGGAAATTTATCGCTTACTTAGTGTCATTTGAATGCGGCAATTTTCAGAGCGTAGCATATCTGTCAATATACAACAGGGTGGGTTGAAAAGAAGGCAATTGCATTTCTCTTAGTATTAATAGCGCGTTCGTATAAAATGTCAATATACAATAGGGTGGAGCGAAAATAATGAATTTTCATTTCCCATAGTATTAATAGCGCGTCCGTTTAACACGAAGAAATAATATTTGCCAGAAGTGATTGTTCCAATGTGTTCTTCTAAACAGACGCCTTAATTAATCTGTTCATGGTTTTCGCAATAAAGGGGGGTTGACATTGACAGTTCGTGGCTGCTTTGTTATTTTGTTGGCTTAAATCGTAACAGTTGTTTATTAATTTGTCACTGCTGTCAAATTTTTAGTCGAGTTATACTATTAAACTCTCATTTACACTGTGGAACATTTTTAGGGTTATGGTATTAGGTCAGTATATTTAAACCCTCAAAGGGTATTGCGTTCACCCTGACTTGGAATTTCTCACCCCCCAGATTGGCTGTTGTACTGTGTTATTGGCAAAATTCAGGTAATGCACATTTGGCTGGACTCGATGTTTAAAATTCTTACACTTAGGGAATAAATACGGTTACTTTATGGTTACTACAACAATAATATGTTCTCTGCAATAAGAATAGGTTCGTCGTAGCTATAGTATTGTTTTTTTAATTTCATTTCGACAATAATATGATTGCGGCAATACTAGTATTGTTAAAATGTATCAATAGTTTTATTGCCAAATTTAAAATTAAAATATGGTTGTAGCAACAATTTAAATATGGTTGGTGCTACAAAAATGTTGTTTTTTGTGGTTTTAATTTAACAATACGAGAGTTGCTATTTGTATTTCGGGTCCGGCAATAAAAACACAATAAATTATCATTGGAAATGGTTATATTGTTTTTCAAAATATTCTCCTTTAAGATCAATACACTTTTGCATGCGCTCAAACCAATTTTCAAGCACTTTTTTCACTCCGATTGAGACACCACCAAAACATGATTATTGTACGCTTCAACAGCTGCTTCGGGCGATGAAAAACGTTGACCACGCATTTTTTTCTAGATGCTAGGAAATAAAAGAAGTCATTGGGTGCCAAATAAGGACTGCTCGGGCTCATCAATTCGACATCTGGAGTCGTCAAATAGCTCATTGTTTCAGCTGAAGTGTGAGAGCTCGCAATGTCGTGATTAAAAATGATCCGTCTTCTCTTATTATCTTTCCTTATTTCTTCTTGTTGGCAAACAGATGGTTATACAAGTACCACTCAGAATTGACCGTCCTACGTTCCACTAAAGGCACTGTGGCAACATGGCCGGTTATACCGAAAAAAAAACGCAATCATTTGCTTCGATGTACTTCTTCCACGAACAACTTTTGTTGGATTTGACTCGTCTTAAAGGACCCATACGGTCGATTGCTGTTTTGTTTCGGGTTCATATGCACAGATCCATGATTCGTCACCTGTGACAATGTTATACACTGCCTTTGAGCTAACGGAGTTATATTTCTTCAACATCTCTTTGCACCAATCCATACGAGACTTTTTTTGAGCATTCGTCAAATTATGTGGGATCCAATGAAAACAATTTTTTTCAAGGCCAAATCTACATCCATTATCTTATTGATGCTTGTCATACTAATGCCCAAGGATGCCTCAATCTAACGGTATGTCACATGTCGGTCTTGCTTTATCAGCTCACGCACAGCATCAATGGTTTCTGGCAAAGTGACCGAAGTTGGACGTCTTTCACGAATTCATCCTGGAGCAAACGGCTTCCGAGACCAGCGGTTTTTGATGGTGCTTTGTCGCCAAAAATCGAAACAAGTTGATTTAGGCACTCTTGTCTCAATAACCCACGCTGAAAGTCGTAGAAAGTCATCGCACGAAAATGTTCAAGAGATAATTCCATTTTTTGACTTAGATGAATTTTGAGATGAATACTGTAAACAAAACAATTCGTCCTCAACTGACAAAACGTTCTGAGTGAAGTTATGCTAAAAAAATGTCAAAGTTTGCAATGGAAGTTCCAGTTTGCAACTGGAAACACTAGTATTGTCAGGACCCAAAATATAAATAGCAACCCTTGTGATATGATTACGGCAACCATACTGAATGATTGTAATTTTTCTTAATTTTAATATGGTTTTTAGAACAATGTTAGTGTTACGAATCTTATGCAATAATAGTACCTTTTATATATAAATTTACATTATTTAAATAAACTGCTTTCAATTTGGTTAACTGAAATATTTTAAATAAATAAAAAGCTTAAATTTTTTTTACAGTTAAATAAATCCTTCTATTATTTTAATGTGTTTTTACATAAAATTCTAAAACAAAATCCCTTTTGTCGACCACGTAATCCAATCGTAATAAATAATTTTGAAGATCATAGTATGGTTAAGTGGGATCATGCTATGGTTGTAAGGATCATAACATGGTTGCGTGTGAATCACGCTGCGGTTGTGAAGATCCTACTATGTGAAACTTTTAATAACTTTTTCGTTTATATATTTTTTTTAGATTATACAAGTATAAATTACGCTTGGGGAATAAATAATGGAGAGATTCACCACTGAACAAAGAACAAGAATAATACTCGTAGAATTTTATTATTTAAATCAGCAATCAGTTATTTTAATGCAGAGTGATGAAACTTATTTTTTACTTGAAAATAAACATGAGATGTGGTTTCAGCAGGGCGGAGCCACTTCCCACACTGCCCGACACAAAATGGCACTTTAAAGTCAAATTTTTGGAGAGCGAATAATTTCCAGAACTTCAGAAGTTATTTGGCCAGCGCGATCGCCATATTTGTCAGCATCCGACTATATTCTTTGGGGTTATTTGAAGGTGCGAGTATATGTGAACAAGCCCGAGACAATCCTTCAACTCAAGACCAACATTGTGGCAGAAATTCGAACGCTACAGCCACAAATTTGGAAAGATGTTATGGAAAATGCTTTAAAACGAGCCCATCATTGTGAATCCGAAAACGGGGGTCATTTAAGTGACATTATTTTTCATACTTAGTGTAAAAAAATTTTGTATATTATAAAGGGTGTCCTAAGAAGAGCGCAATTTTTAAATTTTAAATAAAACACAGATATTTAAAAAAAAATAGTGAAACTTTATTATATCGTAAAGTAGACAGAATGAGGTTATGTATGGAACAATATATCGTGCAGATGGCCGCCGCGGCTTTGCTGGCATGCACGCGATCTTTTAATGAAATTTTCAATGACCGTTTTGCATTAATGCTGCGGTATTTCATTAATGCAGCGTCCAATTTCGTCTTTTAAGGCTTGAATCGTCGTCGGCTTATTCGCGTAAACCATCGACTTCAAAAAACCCCAAAGAAAAAAATCTAATGGTGTTAAATCGCACGATCTAGACGGCCAATTCTGATCTCCAAAACGCGAAATAACACGACCGGGAAATGACTGATGCAGCAATTGAATTGTTTCTCTGGCTGTATGACATGTGGCGCCGTCTTGTTGGAACCAAATGCCCTCCACATTCATTTCTGCAATTCTAGGCAAGAAAAAACTGGTTATCATTTCACGATACCAAACACTATTGACTGTTTGCGCTTGACCTGCCTCATTTTCATAAAAAAAAGTCTAATGATTCCTCCAGCCCAAAAACCACACCACACAGTGACACGTTGAGGATGCATTTGCTTCTCGTGAATCACTCGAGGATTTTCCGCACCACAAATGCGACAATTCTGCCTATTGACGAAGCCATCAAGATGAAAATGGGCCTCGTCACTGAAGATGATTTTATCGGCAAAATCAGCATTTTCATGTTGTCTCTCCAATACCCAATTAACGAACTCCCTTCGCTGTCCATGGTCAGCTGGCTTCAGTTCCTGAGTCAATTGAATTTTGTATGCATGAAGATGCAAATCTTTCGTCAAAATTCGCTGCAAAGTGGATTTGGAGACACCAATTTGCTGAGCTCGGTGTCGAATTGAGGTGGATGGAGTTTGAGCGACATCATCACGTACAGCTGCGACATTTTCGGTCGACCTGGTCGATGGCGCGTTGTTGTCTTTACATCACTAACAGACCCAGTTTCGGCAAATTTATCAATTAATCTCTTTACAGTTGACTCCTTTGGAGCATTATTGTGACCCCAAATTGATCGCAATTTGCGAACTGTAGCCGCAAAACTTTCACCATTTTGGTAAAACAATTTCACAATGAGAATGCGTTGTTCATTCGTGTAGCGCTCCATTTTTACTAACTTCGTACCTTCTACTAACAAACAATAACAATTGTTCAAATGTCAAACAATGACACTTCGAATGTTGCCAGATTTAAAAATTGCGTTCTTCTTGGGACACCCTTTATAATCTGAGAAAAAATAATAAACGAAAAAGTTATTAATGTTTTAAACCCCATGGTAACTTTTGGCACTCCCTGTATCTCCGAATAAAATTTACTCCACCGAATAAAACCACGTACGAGGGAGGTTCGGAAACTTCGTAGCCTAGCACAAAAAGCGCGGTATAAACAGAAAAATGTTAAGTGTTTTGGAAACTTCCATATCTGCTTTGAACACATGTTAAATTTTGTTTCGATCTGGCAACTCCTTCATACAGAAACAGGTGTTCACAAAAGAAGCATCTGCGATTTTTTTACAATTGAAAAATTAGAAATGCGTGGTGTCATTAAATATTTACATAAAAAAGGTTTATCGGGACAAGAAATTCATAATGATATGGTGAATGTGTTAGGTGAAAGTGCTCCTTCATATGCAACAGTAAAAAATTGGATTGCTGAATTTAAACGTGGTCGTACACGCATTGAAAATGAACCACGTAGTGGACGTTCAAAAACAGCAACAACAACAGAAATTGTAGCCAAAGTGCATGATATGGTATTAAATGATCGACGAATAAAAGTGCGTGAAATAGCTAATATCATGGGCATCTCAAATGATCGAGTCCATTTAATTTTGCATGAAGAACTACAGATGAAAAAGCTTTCTGCAAGATGGGTGCCGGACTTGTTAACAGTCGACCAAAAACGCATTTCTCAAGCTTGTTTGGATCGTTTTCAGCGAAATAAAATGGATTTTAAGCGTTTCATAACTGTTGATGAGACATGGATCCACCACTATACTCCAGAGACAAAAGAACAATCCAAACTATGGACTGAAGCTTAAGGAAGTGCCCCAAAGAAGGCAAAAACAATTCAATCGGCTGGTAAGGTTATGGCAACGGTTTTTTGGGCCTTCAAAGGTATTTTATTGATTGACTATCTGCAAAAGGGTAAAACAATAAATTCAGAGTACTATTGCAACCTTTTAGATCAAATAAATGTACAAATTCGAGAAAAACGTCCTGGCTTACAACACAAAAAAATAATTTTTCATCAATACAACGCACCAGCGCACAAGAGTGTTTTAACAATGGCTAAAATCAACGAATTAAAGTACGAGTTGCTTGACCACCCCCCTTATTATCCTGATTTACCTGTTCCCAAATCTAAACAAATTCCTTGCTGGCAAGCGTTTTACCTCAAATGAAGATGCAATTACAGTTGTAAACCACTATTTTGAAGACCTTGAGGAAAACTATTTTAATCAAGGGATAGAATTGCTAGATAAGCGTTGGACTAAGTGTATTGAAGTTTCAGGAGATTATATTGAAAAATAAAAATATTTTTGAAAAACTAACTATTCTCTTTCAATGATGGGCTAAGAACTTTCCGAACAGCCCTCGTATGTCGATCCACCCTAGTAGTGCAAATAGGCGCACCATGTGCATAAACTTAATAAACTACCATTTTCATAATAACGTTAACTATTGGCATAAACGTGTGTGACGCTTCTATGGATACAATGTGAGTTTAATGATAATTTCCACATAATTTATGCGATCAAATAAACATTAAATAAAAGTAAATGTTTCACAATTGAAACGAATCGAATCAAGCAATAATTGCAACTTATTATCGGTGAAAGTCGACAGTGTATTTGATATTATTTTTTTAAATCAGATTTTAATAACGATACAAATTAAAGTTATTTTAAAATGAGTTGAAAGATTTTATTTTTCATATTTGTATACTAGGATAAGCCTATATTTAAAGGATCACTAATGATAAGTGCTGATAATTGTTACACCAAAAAGAATGGAAATATAAACCATGTTTACTATATCAATGGACTCGGTATCACTATTTTATACTATTGAGCTATGCCTGTAACCAAAGAACAAGTCACACATATAAAGCAATCTCGACGAAACTTTGCACATTGTATGGAGTTGCGCCATTAACAAACCCTAAAAAAATTTGACCATACCGGTCTATCTTTTGAAAAAGTCCTTTCGAATTTCGTACCTAACAGCTCTAGAAGCCACATAATTAATCCGATTTTGCATTTAGCAAAAAACGTTAAAAATGGTCAATGTCTGGTGAAGTTACAATTTTCGGCCTGTGTCTTAAATAGGTTCTACCCGATTTTAGGGTCTCGAGTTATGATAGTAATCAGTGTTGCCGTTTTGGGCTTTTCCTACCAAATTTGGTAGGTTATTCTTTCATTTGATAGTATGGTTGGCTAAGCCGTATTTTGGTAGTTTTTGCAATAAATAAACATTTACATAAATTAAATTTGTTAATTAATGAACGTATGTCGGGAATCATTAGAATGCCATATTAAGGGCTAACGCAACAGAAACTATTAATAAGTCCGACGTACTACTTTCAGCTAGTTCTGCCACTTTTAAGATCGCCGACTTTTCAGCCCCCAGGGTAAAAATCAAATTAAGTCAAATGAATACGAGGGCTGCTATATATACAAATTTCTGGCCTAATAATGCAAATGCGAATATTTTTCATCAAAGATGGTTTTATTGTTTTTCAAAGTATTCTCCAGAAATATTTATACACCTTTGCATGCGCTCAAACCAATTGCCTTAGCACCTTTTCAACTCCGATAGAGACAACTCCAAAACATGGTTTTTAAACGCTTCAATAGCATCTTCTGGCGACGAAAATCGTTGACGTAGAGACAACTCCAAAACATGGTTTTTAAACGCTTCAACAGCATCTTCTGGCGACTAAATCGTTGAACAAGCATTTTTTTCTTAATGTGCGGGAATAAAAAGAAGTCATTGGGTGTCAAGTCGGGGCTGTACGGCGGATGACTCATCAATTCGACGTTTTGGCCGGTCAAAAAGGCGCTGGTTCGAGCCGATGTGTGAAAGCTCGCATTGTCATGGTGCATAATAATTCTCTTCTCTTGTTCGTGTTTCGAATTTCTTCGAAGACTTCAGGCAAACATATTGTGGTGTACCACTCAGAATTGACCATCCTACGTTGCTCAAGCGGAACAGTCGTCACATGACCAGTTTTGCCCAAGAAACAGGCAACTATTACTTAGTAGGGACATAAATACTGTTACAACATTGAACACACCTATTTCAATAGTAGAACTGAACATACCCCGTTAATGTCATATGTGACGCACAAAATCGAAAGAGACCTAAGGTTAAAAACCAGTTTTGTTCAGGAGAGCCATTTTAAAGATTAGGTCCCTTTCTATTTGCGTTTAGAATCGTCGACTTCACTTTCATAAAACGCGCATATCGCTGGGAGGGAACACTTTTGGGGCATGGGATCGGTCTTATTCGATGCTCAGATGATGTCCACGTCAAAAAAGAAAAAAAATGAAAATTGATTTTTTTACCCTTAGGTCCCTTTCTCTATGCGCAGTCACATATGGGTTTTGAAAGCTAGCCCCAATAGCGTTAGTCTGTAACGGGATTTTAAAATTGTTTCAACTTTCATCATGGAGTGGTCAGATAATGAGAACCGATCGCTGTAATAGCGCTTTTCAAGTGTGAAATGAAAAAAAAACGATATTTTCAAAACGCTCCGGCCACTAGGGATTAGCCGCATGTTTGTCAACCGATGCATAAAACTGTTTGAGGAGACTGGAGATGTAAAATACCGCTACCGGTCGGGCCGATCACGCTCTGTTCGAACACCGCATGTCAAAGCCGTTTAATCAAGAATTCACAGAAATCCGCTCCGAAAACAGAAAATCATGGCCCGTGAGATGAGTATCAAGCTAAAGTCCATGAGTCGAATCATTAAAAAAGACTTGGGGCTTTCAAACGACACACCGGACATTTATTGACTGCAGCTTTAAAAAAAAGGATTGAAAAATACAAACGTCTTTTGGTGAAGTACGCTTATAACTTGCACAGAAAAATTTTGTTCACCGATGGAAAAATTTTTACCTTTCAGGAAAAAATTAACAAGCAAAATGATAGAGTGTATGCGCGGTCATCTAAGGAAGCATTTGAACTGATCCCAAGGGTGGAAATGGGTCATCACCAAGCTTCAGTCATGGTTTGATGGGGTGTCTCTTACGATGGAGTCACTGACCTGCATTTTTGCGAACAAGGAGTTAAAACATCGGCCAAAGTTTACCAAGAAACCGTTTTGGAAGCTCCCTGTTCCCAGGGAAACCAGCCATGGACTTTCTAGCAGGATTCTGCGCCTGCCCATAAGGCTAAAACGTCCAAGGCCTGGCTTCGAAACATTTTGCCAGCGTTCATTTCCTCTAAAGAATGGCCCTCAGGCGGTCCAGATTGAACCCATTGGATTACAAATTGTGGACGGTTTTAGAGGTCAAGGTTTGTCACAAAAGATACCCCAACTTGGATCTCTTAAGACTGCTTTGGTTCGAGCTGTGGCCAATTTTCCAATGGACGAGGTTCGTGCAGCTATTGACGATTGGCCATTGCCACTTAAGGCGTGTGTAAAGGCAAAAGGCGGACATTACGAATAAGTAGATTTTTTTGGATACAATATACATCAATAAATATATTAAAAAATACTTGGTCCAAAAATATTCAGTACTTTTTATTTTGCAGCATAAAACGTGTGTTACAGTATTTATGTCCCAACTTAGTAGATTCGAAGTGCTTCTTTCACGAACAACCTTCGTTGGATTTGGCTCGTCTTCGAAGACCCACACGGTCGATTGATGTTTTGTTTCGGGTTCATACGAATAGATCCATGATTCGTCACCTGTGACGATCTTATAAATGTCATTTAAAGCACCGCGATCGCATTTGTTCAAAATTTCTTTGCACCAATCGACACGTGCCTTTTTTTTGAGCGATTGTCAAATTGTGCGGTATTCAACGAGAACAAACCTTATTTAATAGCAGGTGTTTAAGCAATATCGAATGTGTGCTGGTGGAAGAAATGCCCAAGGATGCCTCTATCTCACGGTATGTCATATGACGATCTTGCATTATCAGTTCACGCACGGCATCAATAATCTCTGGCACAACGGGCGTTTTTGGACGACATTCACGACCTTCGCCTTTGAGCGAGCGTCGGCCACGATTGAATTCATTAAACTAGTTTTTCACAGTGCTTTTGGATGGTGCTTCATCGCCATATAAAGATTTAAGTTCATCGATGCACTCTTGTCGTGATAATCCACGTCGAAAGTTGCGCAAAATGATCGCACGAAAATACTCACGAGTTAATTCCATTTTTTTGTCAAATTGATTTTTTTCAAGTCACTGTAAACAACACAAATGATGGTCGTACGTCAAAACGTTCTGAATACTTTTATGCTAAAAAAATGTCAAACTTTCCAATGGAAATGTCAGATGGCGCCAGGCAACACTTAGTGCTGCCTAGGCCAATAATATATGTAGCAACCCTCTATTGAAGCTCTTATCAGCAAATATTTATTTTTGTTATTTGAATAATGCATAGGGTATTGAGAGGTCATTACCTGGCAATGTAAATGGTAATGAGTTGTACTTACTTAGTTTTTTGCTGAGTATATCTACAAAATAGGTAAGCATTTTTTATTTGTCTTTTACTCATTGAGTTAGTCGAGGAGATATTTGGCGGAAAAACGTTACCGAAATATTCAACCATAGACCGTTTACTTTTTAAACTCTTGAAAAAGCGAATTGGACCATTTGTCTAGTACGATCTAAAAGGGGTGTGGCACGATTTTACATTTTATCATCCTTAAGTACGTATAATTCATTAATTGTAATCTTAAACTAATTATTAACGCAACAATTTCCAGGAGGGAGTTACCAGAATTGATAACAAACTAATTAGAATTTTACGGAGTTGACAAGTTAAGAGGGTTCTAATCTACGATTGCACTTATTCTCTTTTTAACTTACTACAAAAAAATTGAGTAAGATTGTATATTAAGTGTGGACTGTAGAGAGACAAAACCTCACCAGCAACATCAGATTTAATTGGTGACTAGGGGAGGAGGGCCCTTTGTTTGGGGCCTATATAAAAAAGTGATTATAAATGTTTGTTACAAATCTCTTACAACATAAACCTATAGTAATAGACATAAAAATCCAACGTTTTTCATTAAAACCTACGTAATCTGCAAAGTTTCGACTAACTGAAAGTCACTCTTTATAATTAGATAGCGATTCTGAGTCGATCGGTATAATAACCATGGGATCTATCTCCTTTTCGTTCGGTGTTGCAAACAAAAGCTTTAAGCAAATATAACCTATACCACAGCATTGTGTAGGGTATAACTAATATATGTATAACATTAAAAATATTTTTTTTATTACTCGCCGTACATATTGAAGTTAAAGGTATGCCATCGTTATGTCATCTCGTCAATTCTTTTGATTATTTGTCAGAGAATTCGAATATTTTTAAATTTTTTCACACATTACTCAAAGTAATGTAATCAATATGTGTCCCATGCATATAAATAATTTTACATGCAATATTTCTTTATTGAACAAAAAAAATAAAATAAAAAATAGCACGACCACACCTTTCTCATTAAACATCTTCGACATATTTGTTTTTTTGTTCAATACAATAAGCATATCGTTCCTCAATAATTTTTTACATACCTTCATGTTTATACTTATACATTTGGATATTGTTTTTACAAAAAATACGATTTTTACATTACGATTGATTTTTGATTACATGTACAGACAGAAATATTAAAATACAAATCAATTATTGATAAAACAAAAAAAACAGTTTTATCAAAGCCGTCCCAAAATACTCGTAAATCGAAATATTTGAATAATTTCACATGAACCCAATGTCAGTCCAATCAAAGACGATAATTGTACAAGATGGATGATATGAGCTTTGCTCATTTCGTTTGCAACACCGCGAAATGATGGGCGGACACGCCAACATACAACAGATTCGTAGTAACAACCGTTTTGTTTTGCCAACCAAATGATTGAGGTTGTCTGTACTTCGCCTA
Source organism: Hydrotaea diabolus (assembly GCA_963513945.1). NCBI lineage: Eukaryota > Metazoa > Arthropoda > Insecta > Diptera > Muscidae > Hydrotaea > Hydrotaea diabolus. Next base: position 162,292,047 of record OY740718.1, read on the forward strand.
TTCCATTAGTACAACCGAATGTTAGTTGTTCGCCTGTCATTTTCAGTAAGTAGAAATGTACAGGGTGGAGCACGGTTATTTGCTTATTTGGCAACGAAATAAAAAAATTTTGAACCTTTAAAAAATGTTTTCTATATTTTAATTATATTGAATAGTAAGGGAATTTTTAAAGTACATGGTTTTAAATAGTGTAGCTGGCAAATGTCGACCTTCGCTATCCACATACTGCTGCATACGTTTTCTGAAGTTTTCATGAACTTTAACAAGCATATAGACAGCTACGTATTCTTCCAATTTCAGCCTCAATATGGTTAATTAGGTCATCCAAGGTGTGGGCCGGTTGATATACACCTTCGACTTCAGGTTACACCAAAGGAAAAAATCGCATGGTGCTAAGTCTGGTGAGTTCTCATCATCCATCAAAGAGATAAGCCGTCCAGGAAACATTTGCCTTAAGCAATTGATGGTAACCGTCGCTGTGTGTGCAGTGGCACCATCCTGTTGGAACCATGTATCCTCTAGTTGCATTGCCTCAAGAGCCGGCTAAAAAAAGTCTGGAAATGCCAAATGCTCATTTGCGTTCGGAGATTGCAGTACTGCTGCTCTAATTCTATCGACGTTTTGTGGTGTTGTCATCCTTCTCTTAGGTCCCCTTCGTACACATGACACATTCCCTGCTGTTCTCAATGAAGTTACCCAATTGATTGCAGTCCAGAAACACGTCCGCGTACGGGAACAGCGAATTGTAAACGAAAAGCACGCTCAACTGCAATGATCTAGTGCGCATTTGAAAAATACGCTGCAACACAAAAAGAAATCTCCTCACGTTTTAAATGCTTGATACCAACTGAAAGGTAGACGAATACAAATCTTCCGTCAGCTGCTATAAGCTACGGATTTTCTCCACTCTCGCCGACCAACAGTGCCGCCACAGCCTGCAGTGCAAAAAAGCGACCTATCGAGCTCCACCCTGTAGTATAGGTGAAATATACGAAGTAACCGAACCTCAAGACACGACTTGTTCAATCTAAAAATACAAATGCCATACCTGTTTTTTATCAGAGATATAAACTGTTTGCTTACAGAATTATTTTTTTTATTTAAATAATGCAGACGATATTTAGAGGTCATTACCTGGTAATGTAAATGGTAATGAGTTGTACTTACTACGTTTTTTGCTGCGTATGTCTACAAAATATGTAAGCATTTTGTATTTGCCTTGTACTCATTGAGTTAGTAGTGGAGATGTTTGGCGGCAAAACGTTACCGAAATATTCAACCATAGACCGTTTACTTTTTAAAATTTTGATAGAAGATTTAAGTTCATTGATACACTCATGTCGTGATAATCCACGTCGAAAGTTGTGAAAAATGATCGCACGAAAATGTTCACGAGTTAATTCCATTTTTGCCAAATTGATTTTTTCAAGTCACTGTAAACAACACAAATGATGGTCGTACGTCAAAACGTCCTGATGTCAAACTTTCCAATGGAAATGTCAGATGTGGCCAGGCCACGCTTAGTGCTGCCTATGCCAATAATATATGTAGCAACCCTCTATCGAATCTCTTACCAGCAAATATTTATTTTTGTTATTTGAATAATGCATAGGGTATTGAGAGGTCATTACCTTATAATGTACCAACTGAAAGGTAGACGAATACAAATCTCCCGTCAGCTGCTATAAGCCACGGATTCTCTCCACTCTCGCCGACCAACAGTGCCGCCACCGCCTGCAGTGCAAATAAGCGACATATCGCGCTCCACCCTGTAGTATAGGTGAAATATACGAAGTAACCGAACCTCAAGACACGACTTATTCAATCTAAAAATGAAAATGCCATAATTGTTTTTTTATCAGAGATAAAAACTGTTTGCTTTCACACTTGAAATGCTCTATAACATAGAGAGGGTAATATTATCAATGGATCAATCCAATGATCAATGGAAAAGATGATGGACGATATTTACTGAAATATATGGATTAAACGTATGGCTTAGAGTCGGTAATAACCGAATTATTTTATCTTAATAACACCTTTTCAACCACTAAACGATCGTTTTTGTTATGATGAAATTTTAGTTTTTATTAGCAATAATTGGTTTCAACACCAATATTTGTGCAAGACTGCATGTTGTCACAATCACTAGTTATGGCAACTACATACCTTCTTCTACGTTTTATTGTTATGACCGATCAATTAGTTGTGTGCACAATAATATGATCATGTATATCAACTTGTGGTATTTCGAACCGAATATATATTACGATCAAAAACATTTGGCGATTGCAATGGATTTTTTTTTGCAATGAAAATTTTCTAGTTTCAACCGATTTCAAAATATTTGTGGTGTGTACAATAAAATGATCATATATATTACCTAGTGGTGTGTCGAACCAAAAATTCAATACAATTATTAACAGTTGCTGATTGCAATGCCATTTTTTTTCAACGGAATTTTCTAGTTAAAATACATTTTTTTCAACCCATTTTTTTAAAATAACTATAAAATATGACCGATATGAAAGTATATATTTTTATCACATGAAGCTAAAACTTTAAGAAATTCAGTTTAGGTATTTTTTTTTTGCCACATTCCCTTGAGTAGCTGGAAATATTTAGATTAACTTCATTTAAATAATTTATCATAATCAAAAATTTTTTTAAATTTTTTTGACACTTTAAAACCAAAACTGAATTTTTTAAATTTGATGCAAAAAATCGTTCCACTTTTATCGTTAATTTTTTTTAACTGTTTTTACCCTCAGTTTGTCCAGTTAACAAATTTTTGTAATAATGACAACCGTATTCTCAGAGGGCTTTTAACCAATAATCTGTTGTAATAGATCAATACATGAAATTTTGTTACAATAGTCGTCTTAATTAGTAAGGGTTGCCAATACATTGTCTCTCTAACCGTATTTAATCAACATTCGGTTATAGCGATTGAATACATGGATAGTAACTGCAACCACGAACATTCGGTTAGCAAAAATTCGGTTGTGGCAATAAATATGTTCTTGGTAAATATGTTCTTGATTGTAAAATTTTAGCTAAGTTTTTTAAACATTTTAAGCGTCATCTTAGGATTACTTTGCGATGCAGTTGCACTTCATTCTGATCGACACGAAGGTATGCGTATTTTTTTTTCAAATAAGCCTTCATTTTTTTAAAAAAAGGATTTTCTAACAAAACATCCGTTATTACAAATCGCTTGTTTTCATCATCAATAATTGGTTGCTACAATTAATTTCTGCAAACCTATGGGTTGCCAAAACCAGCAGATGTGACAATTTGTTCTGCACTTTATTGGTATGACCTATCTATTTTCAAATAAAATACATTTTTTTTGCAAAAAACATTTATATTTCAACATAATCTCCTTTAAGCAAATACACTTAGTCCAACGTTTCTCTAATTTTTGTATCCATTCAAAAAAATTGAATTTTTTGAGGTCCATAAAATAGGCATTTGTTTAATTAATAATTTCATCGTTGGAGCTAAATCTCTTTCCAAAGAGCCATTTCTTTAGGTTTGGTATAGGATAAAAGCGAGAGGAGGTGTTACAATATTTGTTAAAGAAAATATTAAGCACATTGAACATAGCAAACAAAAAGAAGCAGACAATATGCAGGTTATAACAATATCTGTACATTTTAATAATAAAGAATTTAACACATCAGCGTTATATAGTCCACCAAAATACAATCTTAGATATTTGGATTTTATTGAATTTATGCAAAAACTAGGCAATTGCTTTATAATAGGAGGCGATTTTAATGCAAAAAATGTGTTTTGGGGCTCTAGGCTTAATAATCCGAAAGGCAGAGAATTGCTTAGAACAGAAAAGGATGTGAGATGTAGTTTTCATTCTGGTAGAAAACCCACGTACTGGCCAACAGATCCGCAAAAACTTCCCGACTTAATCGATTTTTTTATAACAAAAGGTATTAACTCAAACAAAATACAAATACTTGACAGTGACGATTTGTCTTTTGACCACACACCAGTTATTATGAATGTTATTTAATGTGTCTTTTATTTAAATATAGAAGCAAGAGGTCTTGAGCCGGTTTAATCCCTGTTCAATGTGTAAAAGCAACAGACCGAAATAAAACAAACGAGCTAAACATTATGAATGTTAGCGAAGAAATCATACTTTAACCCGAAATATTAATGCTAACCAACAGAGCTACTAACTGGATACACTTTCGAACACATTTGATAAATAAACCCCCGCAGAAATCGAGGACCAACTTGAAAAATTTGTTAGATTAGCTCAAGAAGCTGATGAAATCAAATCCCTTATTAAACAAAAACGGAAAGCAAGAAAAAAATGGCAATATACAGAACACCTAAAAATAAAAATGAACTAAACAATCTTTGCAACAAACTGAAAACAACGTTGGATAAACAAGAACAAACAAATTTAAAACATCGTCTAAAAAACTTGACAGCTACAAAATATTCTGATTATTCGTTTTGGAAAACAACTAAACAATTTTACTCTACAGCAACAATAATATTCCTCCGAATTAGAAAGAAGACGGAACTTGGGCAAATAAATCCATAGATAAAGCTAATCTGTTAATGAAAATATTGTGAAACATCAATGCACTATTGATCTAAAAGATATTTCTCCTGTTACTCTGCCGGAGTTAAAAAATTGTATCAAATATGAAATAAACGAAAAAAGCTTAAGCTTAAGCTTACTTAATAACTGGAAAAATTATTAAAGAAATGCCAGAAATAGCTATCAGAAAATTTATGTACCTAATAAATGCTTCCTTTCGCCTACAGTATGTTTCGAGCCAATGGAAAGTAGCTGAAGTAATAATGATACCAAAACCTGGAAAAGAGCCAAATTTGAAAAATTCGTACCGACCTATTTCATTATTGCCAACTATGTTAAAAGAGTTCGAAAAACTTTTGCGACTTACTTAATTTAATAATAGAAAAACAGAAATTAACACCAACCCATCAATTTGGTCTTAGACCAAACCATTCAACTATTGAGCAAGTCCACAGAGTAACTAGTGTTGTAGAACAAGCACTAAATGATAACAAGATGTACTCTGGAATCTTTATAGACGTGGTGCAAGCATTTGACAAAGTCTGGTATGAGGGCCTTAATTTCAAGCTATCTAGAGATTTGCCAACGCAATTTAGTGCAATTTTAAAATCATACATAACTGATAGATTCTTTAGAATAAAACATGAAGATGAATATTCCGGGCCGACACTTTATAAACTGCACACAAGAGACATTCCAAAACCTCCTAACACGAATATAGCTACGCAATAAAATTGAACGAAGCTAAGTCTGTTCATACTAATTTCACAAATAAAAGAATTACCAATTTACCACTTTACATGAACAACAACATAGTACCGTATGCAAACACTGCAAAATATTTAGGATTTACCTTGGATGCAAAATTAAGATGGAAGGAACATATCAAGAAAAAACTATGTGAACTGAAAATAACTCTGTGAAAAATGAACTTCCTATTCTCAAGACACTCAGAAATAAGCTTGAATAATAAACTTTTACTTTACCAGCAGATTTTGAAACAAAAATGGACTTATGGACTCCAAATATGGGGATGCGCGTCAAAATCAAACTTACAACCAATTCAAACCTTTCAAATCAAGATTCTAAGAATGATAACTAACTGTCCGTGGTATATTAGGAACGATGACATTCACAGGGATCTTAAAATTCCGACAGTAACTGATGAAATAAAACGTCTTGCAACCAAACACTCGCAACGACTATTGTGGCATAAAATCCAGAAGTGCAACATATGATCAGAAACCCTATACAGAACAGAAGGCTGAGAAGAACACTACTTGAAGACTTGGTCCGAGCTGAATAACATATACGATAGCGACCGCAAAACTAACTGGCCTGGCGCATTTTCTGTTTTACTAAGCCATCTGTCAAAATTTCCGAAATATTTAATGATTATTTTCTTTGTTACGGGTGATTGAAGTAAACAAGTTTTATAATTTTTGAAAAATGGAAAATAAAGAGTTTCGTGCGGTAATTAAACACTTTTATATGAAAGGTTATACGCCACAATTAATCAAAGATGAATTGGATTCTGTTCATGGTGATAATGCACCATCATACTCCACCGTGAAATCCTGGGTTCAACAATTTAAAATGGGTCGTTCAAGTACGGAAGATGAACAACGCTCTGGAAGACCGAAAACTGCTACTACTATTGAAAATATTAGAAAAATATTTAATGATGTGACTAAAGATAGACGAATAAAGCTCAGAGAACTTGATGATATTGTTAAAATACACGAAAAACAAGTTTGAAGTATTTTACATGATGAACTCCACATGAAAAAGCTATCCGCAAGATATGTGTCGCGTTTGTTGACTTTGCCCCAAAAAATCGTCCGTTGGACCAAATCCGAGGAGCTTTTAGCGATTTATCAGCGTAATCCAATAGAGTTCTTGCGCCGATTCATAACTGTTGATGAAACATGGATCCATCACTACATCCCAGAATGCAAAGAACAGTCAAAACAATGTATAGAAGCTGGTAAAAGTTGTCCCAAGAAGTCGAAAACTGTTAAGTCAGCAGGAAAAGTAATGGCAAGGGGTATAATATTTATTGATTATCTTGAGAAAGAAAAAACTATAAATAGTGAATAATATTGTGCATTATTGGATCGGTTGAGTGGAGAAATCAAGATAAAACGACCGCATTTAGAAAAAAAAGTTCCTTTTCATCAAGATAATGCTCCTGCACACACTGAATTTTTAACTCAACAAAAACTGGCCGAACTACGATTTGAAATTGCTCCGCATCCACCATATAGTCCTGATTTAGCTCCTTCTGATTATTTCTTGTTTCCAAATTTAAACAAAATTTTCGGCGCAAAAAATTTTCGTCCAAAAGCGAGGTTATTGCTGAAACTGAGGCATATTTTGAAGGTCTTGAAAAATCTTATTATTCGGATGGAATTAAAAAAGTTGAAAAACGTTTGATCAGGTGTATTGAGTTGGAAGGAGATTATGTTGAAAAATAAATAATAATAATTCCAAAAAAACGGTTCTTTTTTATGTTAGGCCAGTTACTTTTGCGGTCGCCCTCGTAGTTCCTTTCATTTATCGGAATGGCCGGTGGGCTATATCCGAGAACAATGTGATATATAATGAAATGTAAATATCTAGATGAGTCTTTATTGTACTCAGTTGTAATAATAAAGAATGAAATAAAAACTGGGGGCTAGATCCGAAGAATGTGGCGGATGAGGTACCAATTTGTCACCCAATTCATGCAATTTTGCCATTGGAACTACACACGTGTGCATCCGTGCATTCTCTTGATAACATGATATTGAGCTCAATTGGCCGTCCAAAATGTTCAGCTAGATTTGTACTTGTGCAACCACAACGAAAGTCAGTTAACCAGTGTTGCATTTCATATAACTACGACAGAAGTTGAAAAAGTTACGGAATTGTTATAGATTGATTATTAAATTGATCTGCCCTCGTACTTTAATCGTATGTGTCAGACATTGGTATGTCAAAGCAAATATTCCTTAAGATTGAAAACATTCGATCATGGCATTTAAAATTCTTCTTTTGCAACGGAGTTTTTGTTGTTCCAACCGATTTCGAACCAACCTTTATCTGTGTGTATACGATTATATATGGTTGATTCTGAGATTATGAAGCACTTTGTTGTCCTTGGTTGTTTCAAGCGGGAAAAATAAAATTGATACTTTGATATTTTGTTATTTACTATACAATAAATCCTTATAGGACATTTTAAGTCTTTAAAATTGTTTTTTAAAAAAAGTATTTGTTCTTCAAAAAATTTCCTACCAAAGTGTTTAAATATCATTACCCTGGTTGTCCCTAGCACTACTTTAATTGAAAATTTCTCATGTTTTTACAAATATATTAATTATTTATTGAATAAAACCAGATAATTAATACTTTTTATAATTTTGCAAGTGTTTTTGTGTGTTTATTGCAAGTATAAACTTCCAGCTCAAGTCAATTTTGTAAGGGTAAGTACTTAAATAACATTTCAGGGGTTTTTTTGTAGAAATTCATCATTCCCCTCCCCAGGGGAATGACGATTAACAGATTTTTTTCTTTTATTATTTTTACAAACAAAACTGAATTAAAATGAATTTGTTGATTTTAAAGAAAAATTACTATATATTTTGTTGTCTTCGTCATTTCTCTGTTCAATGAGTCATATCCCTGGAGGTCATATTTTTAAATTGTTAAATGATTCCGTTAAAAATTAAAATGTTTATGTGTTCCTTTAAAAAATGACTAGTCTTTCTTAGAACTACGAGTAAGACATCTACCTGGATTAAATATTAAATTCTGCAAAAAAAATCGAATTCCAAAAATGATGTCGAAATTAGCCCATAATCTCAGAATCACCCATAAGTGACAGCGCATAGAGAAAGGGACCTAAGGGTAAAAAAATCAATTTTCATTTTTTTTTGATGTGGACAACATCTGAGCATCGAATGAGACCGATCCCATGCCCATAAAGTGTTCCCTCCCAGAGATATGCGCGTTTTATGAAGTGATAGTACACCAAAGATACACGTATTTAAATCATTAAAATGGCTCTACTGAACTAAACTGGTTTTTATCCTTAGGACCCTTTCTATTATGCGCGTCACATATGCTGAATTGTTGTAAAATTGTAGAAAAATAAAGACATAGTCTGTCTGTGGAAACCAAACTACAGGTCAAACTATTCAAGCTAGCTGGCTGAAATTTTGCAGAAACATGTGTTGTTGGGCTGAAATGGTTGGTATTAAAAATGAGCAAGCGCGGTCTAGAAGAAGACATTTTCTCCACAAAATGACAGAGAAAACCTCTGGTAAATTCAACAACACTTAATTTAAAACGACAATATTTCTTGAACTTTTACAGATATGAGGATGATATTTGGGTCGTATAGTATTGGCAGGGATCGCAACACATTCTCAAAGAAAAGTAGGCCACCTCGTGTTACAAAAATTTTATTTATGGCCAAAGTAATAGACCGACCTTTATAAAATAATAACAGAAAGAAATCAATGATTGGCATATTATTATACTTAGTAGGGACATAAATACTGTTACAACATTGAACACACCCATTTCAATAGTAGACCTGAACATACCCCGTTAATGTCATATGGGTTTTGAAAGCTAACCTCAATAGCGTTAGTCTGTAACAGGATTTTAAAATTGTTTCAACTTTCATCATGGAGTGGTCAGATAATTAAAACCGTATCGCTGTACGAGTAATAGCGCTTTCCAAGTGTGAAATGAAAAAAAAAACGATATTTTCAAAACGCTCCGGCCACTAGGGATTAGCCGCATGTTCGTCTACCGATGCATAAAACTGTTTGAGGAGACTGGAGATGTAAAAGACCGTCACCGGTCGGGCCGCCCACGCTCTGTTCGAATACCGCATGTCATCAAAGTCGTTAAATCAAGAATTCACAGAAATACGCTCCGAAAACAGAAAATCATGGCCCGTGAGAAGAATATCACGCAAAAGTCCATGAGTCGAATCATTAAAAAAGACTTGGGACTTGGGGCTTTCAAACGACGTACCGGACATTTATTGACTGCAGCTTGAAAAAAAATAGGATTGAAAAATGCAAACGTGTTTAGGTGAAGCACGCTGACAACTTGCACAGAAAAATTTTGTTCACCGATGAAACAATTTTTACTGTTCAGGAAAAATTTAACAAGCAAACTGATAGAGTGTATTCGCGGTTCTAAGGAAGCATTTGAACTGATCCCAAGTGTGGAAAAGGGTCATCACCCAGCTTCAGTCATGGTTTGGTGGGGTGTCTCTTACAATGGGGTCACTGACCTGCATTTCTGCGAACAAGGAGTCAAAACATCGGCCAAAGTTTACAAAGAACCCGTTTTGGAAGCTGTTGTGAAACCTCTTTACAATTCCCTGTTCCGAAACCAGCCATGGACTTTCCAGCAGGATTCTGCGTCTGCTAAGGCTAAAACGTCTCAGGCCTGGCTTCGAAACCATTTGCCAGCGTTCATTTCCCCTGAAAAATGGCCCTCAGGCAGTCCAGATTTGAACCCATTGGATTGCAAATTGTGGACGGTTTTAGAGGACAAGGTTTGTCACAAAAGATACCCCAACATTGGATCTCTTAAGACTGCTTTGGTTCGAGCTGTGGCCAATTTTATAATGGACGAGGTTCGTGCAGCTATTGACGATTGGCCAGTGCGACTTAAGGCGTGTGCAAAGGCAAAAGGCGAACATTTCGATGAGTAGATTCTTTTTGGATACAATATACTTCAATAAATATATTAAAAAATATTTGGTAAAAAAACCCTCAGTACTTTTTATTTTACAGCTTAAAACGTGTGTAACAGTACATGTGACAGCGCATAGAGAAAGTGACCTAAGGACAAAAAAATCAATTTTCATTTTTTTTCTTTTTTTGATGTGGACAACATCTGAGCATCGAATGAGATCGATCCAATGCCCAAAAGTGTTCCCTCCCAGAGATATGCGCGTTTTATGAAAGTGAAGTCGACGATCCTAAGCGCAAATAGAAAGGGACCTAATCTTTAAAATGGCTCTCCTGAACAAAACTTTTCATCAACTTTTCACTTTTTTTTTGATGTGGACAACGTCTGAGCGTCGATTGAGACCGATCCCATGCCCCAAAAGTGTTACCTCCCAGAGATATGCGCGTTTTATGAACGTGAAGTCGACGATTCTAATCGCAAATAGAAAGAGACCTACTCTTTAAAATGGCTCTCCTGAACAAAACTGGTTTTTAACCTTAGGTCCCTTTCTGTTTTGCGCGTCACATATATGTCCCTAATAAGTAGACTATATTGTGTTCAAATTTGACAAAAGGGCGTGGCCCTGATCATGCAACCCTCAACTTTGAAAGCGATATCTCGAGAACTAATACCAATTTGACTATAGCAGTTGGTATACCTCATGTTGGTATGGAAAAGCACAGTAAAGAGGCCGGTTCCAAGCCCCCTTGACAGCATTTTCATATTGGATTGTTTTACTTGTTTTTGATTGAAACAGTGGTCAGTAAATTAGCTCACCAAATAAAACACGCTAAATAGTTAACCTTTCGACTGAAGCTAAAACACATCCAAAGGACATCGTTGTCACTCAGATACCATCATTTTGCTAACAAATTAGCCAGATTGCTTTTCCATTTACCATTCCAAGTGAAATTTTTCAAAAAAAAATCACTCTTTTAGAAATAAAGAAAAAGTATAAGAAAATAACCAACAAAAGACCTTTGACTCAAACCATCTGCAAAACACGTTGTGACCACTATTGTGTGTGGCGATAACGATAAAGTTAAAACAGAAAACAACAACAAAGTTAATATGAAAAAAATACGAAATTTTGTGGTTAGTACGAGTACCTGCACTGTGCTCGCTCATACCCAAAAGCTACAGATATGACAGAAGACTCAAGTTATTAAATAAGAAAACCATTGTTAAGTACTTAACAAAATTTATTAATGAAAGTCTTTTCTTACGTTTTTTGGGGGGTCTTTGAGAAAATCATTCCTCCGTCTGTTTATCTTCCGTTGCGTTCAAAAAAGATGGTCAGGAAACGGTCAACAAGAAATTTGTTGTTAATGATCGTGTAATAAAAAGTGAAATTAAAAACAAAACAAATAAAAATGATTCACTCGGTTGTTCCGACTTACATGTACCCTATCCCATATATGGATTTTATCTTTTCCAAAGTTTGGTCGTGTTTTACAGGCGATAAGGCATAATATGAATGACATACTCAACGAAGACCTTCTGAGGGTCTCACAGTGGGGTTTTGCAAATAGGGTCGAGTTTAATGCTGGCAAAACCCAATGCTGCCTGTTGAGCCATAGACGATCGTCGGGCTAAACATCGTCGGCAATATTGATGAATGGAACGGTTGTCGAGGAGTCGGATGCTCTTAATGGTCTGAGCATGAAAATTCGGTGTGATGTTCGCTGGAGCAAACACATTTTTGAAGTGTCGAATGAAGCATTCAACCGACCTTCTCAACATCTACATCACATAATTTGTAGGGACATAAATACTGTTACACACGTTTTATGCTGTAAAGTAAAAAGTACAGAATGTTTTTGGACCAAATATTTTTTAATATATTTATTGATGTAAAGAGTGTCCCAAGAAGAGCGCAATTTTTATATGACTGATGCAGCAATTGAATTGTTTCTCTGGCTGTATGACATGTGGCGCCGTCTTGTTGGAACCACATGTCCTCCACATTCATTTCTTCAATTCTAGGCAAGAAAAAACTCATTATCATTTCACGATACCAAACACCATTGACTGTTTGCGCTTGACCTGCCTCATTTTCATAAAAAAAAGGTCCAATGATTCCCCCAGCCCAAAAACCACACCACACAGTGACACGTTGAGGATGCATTTGCTTCTCGTGAATCACTCGAGGATTTTCCGCACCCCAAATGCGACAATTCTGCCTATTGACGAAGCCATCAAGATGAAAATGGGTCTCGTCACTGAAGATGATTTTATCGGCAAAATCAGCATTTTCATGTTGTCTCTCCAATACCCAATTAACGAACTCCCTTCGCTGACCATGGTCAGCTGGCTTCAGTTCCTGAGTCAATTGAATTTTGTATGCATGAAGATGCAAATCTTTCGTCAAAATTCGCTGCAAAGTGGATTTGGAGACACCAATTTGCTGAGCTCGGTGTCGAATTGAGGTGGATGGAGTTTGAGCGACATCATCACGTACAGCTACGACATTTTCGGTCGATCGACCTGGTCGATGGCGCGTTGTTGTCTTTACATCACTAACAGACCCAGTTTCGGCAAATTTATCCATTAATCTCTTTACAGGTGACTCTTTTGGAGCATTATTGTGACCCCAAATTGATCGCAATTTGCGAACTGTAGCCGCAAAACTTTCACCATTTTGGTAAAACAATTTCACAATGAGAATGCGTTGTTCATTCGTGTAGCGCTCCATTTTTACTAACCTCGTACCTTCTACTAACAAACAATAACAATTGTTCAAATGTCAAACAATGACACTTCGAATGTTGCCAGATTTAAAAATTGCGTTCTTCTTGGGACACCCTTTATATTGTATCCAAAAAGAATCTACTTATTCGAAAAGTCCGCCTTTTGCCTTTATACACGCCTTAAGTCGCACTGGCCAATCGTCAATAGCTGCACGAACCTCGTCCATTGGAAAATTGGCCACAGCTCGAACCCAAGCAGTCATAAGATATCCAATGTTAGGGTATCTTTTGTGACAAACCTTGTCCTCTAAAACCGTCCACAATTTGTTCAAATCTGGACTGCCTGATGGTTTCTTGGTAAACTTTGGTCGATGTTTTGACTCCTTATTCGCAGAAATGCAGGCCAGTGACCCCATCGTAAGAGGCACCCACCAAACCAAGACTGAAGCTGGGTGAATACCCTTTTCCACCCTTGAGATCAGTTTAGATGCTTCCTTAGATGACCCCGAATACACTCTTTTATTCTGCTTGTTAAATTTTTCTTGAACGGTAAAAATTGTTTCATCGGTGAACAAAATTTTCCTGTGCAAGTTATCAGCGTGCTTCACCAAAAGACGTTTGCATTGTTCAAACCTATTTTTTTAAAGCTGCAGTCAATAAATGGCCGGTACGTCTTTTGAGAGTCCCAAGTCTTTTTTAATGATTCGACTCATGGACTTTTGCGTGATATTCAATTCACGAGCCATGATTTTCTGTTTTCGGAGCGGATTTCTGAGAATTCTTGATTTAACGGCTTTGATGACATGCGGTGTTCGAACAGAGTGCGGGCGGCCTGATCGGTGTCGGTATATGGGACACCCCCTGAATGTTGGTCTTAATATAAAAAATGGGGCGTGGCATTATTCTCTTATGTGCGTAGAAATATGAAATAAACATAGTGCAGAATACCAAATTCAAGCAAAGTTTATGTCATGGGGAAAATGGTATGTGGGGGAAGTTGTATAGAAAGTACAAGAATGGGCATGGCAAAGGCTTTATTATTCCTTTTAATAACGCCAACCATTTCCATCTTATTACTAATTTTCAGCAGAATCGTATGAAAAGTATTAAAACTATAACAAAAGTGGGCGGAATGGTCATGTGCACCGGAGGTACCAGAATTTCAGCCACTAGGAGACAACTTATGTGGGTTCAAATCTATACTGAAACAGGGACTTTGTGTGGGAGGTACCAAAAGGGTAGTGGCCAGGAATTCAATTATTTGTCACCAAGTTGACCTTATATCTCTGTTCGTTAGTATTGATTTTGAGTTTGATCATACGGCTGCTATATATACTTCTGGCATAAAAATAAAGAATATTTATCATCAAAAATGGTTTTTATTGTTTTTCAAACCAATTGTCGAAGCACTTTTTCCACACCGATTAAGACACCTTCAAAACATGGGTTTTGAACGCTTCAACAGCTTCTTCTGGCGACGATAATCGTTGACCACGCATTTTTTTTCTTGATCTGCGGGAATAAAAAAAATCATTGGGTGCAAAGTCAGAGCTGTACGGCGGATGACGCATCACTTCGACGTAGCCGGTCAAAAAGGCGCTGGTTTGGGCCGATGTGTGGTAGCTCGCATTGTCATGGTGCACAATGATTTGTCTTCTCTTGTCCAATTTTCGAATTTCTCCGAAGACTTCAGGCAAACAGATTGTGGTATACCACTCAAAATTGACCTCCTACGTTGCTCAAGCGGAACAGTCGCCACATGACCAATTTTTCCGAAGAAACAGGCGACCATTTGTTTCGAATTGCTTCATCCACGAACAACGTTCGTTGGATTTGTCTGGTCTTCGAAGAACCACACGGTCGATTGTTGTTTGTTTCGCGCTCATACGCATAGATCCATGATTTGTCACCTGTGTCGATCTTATTAACGTCTTTTGAAGCACCGCGATCGTATTTTTTCAAAATTTCGTTGCACCAATCGACACGAGCCTTTGTCAAATTGTGCGTTGTGTTTGTTCCAACGTGAACAAACCTTTTTAAGGCCAAGTGTTCATGCAATATCGAATGTATGCTGGTGGAAGAAATGCCCAAGGATGCCTCTATCTCACGGTTCACGCACGGCATCAATGTTCTATGGCACAACGGTCATTTTTGGACGACCTTTACGATCTTCATTAAACCAGTTTATCACAGTGCTATAGGATGGTGCTTCATCGCCATACAAAGATTTAAGTTCATCGATGCACTCTTGTCGTGATAGTCCCGTCGAAAGTTGTGAAAAATGATCGCACGAAAATGTTCACGAGTTAATTCCATTTTTTTGCCTAATTGATTTTTTCAAGTCAGTGTAAACAACACAAATGATGGTCGTACGTCAAAATGTTCTGAATACGTTTATGCTAAAAAACGTCAAACTTTTCAATGGATGGCGCCAGGCAACACTTGGTGTTTGCCTAGGCCAGAAATATATAGCAACCTCGTTTGAATGTCTTTCAAGATATTACACGAAACCCCTGAGTGGGCGGAATGGTGCATTGCATGGGAGGTGCCAGAATAGGCGTGTGAACCTTGTTTTCATATGCGAGTACAAAGCCGTTATTAAGATATTACGGTGTTCAAAATTTAAGCAGATTTCATGCACTATGTGACAAGTTATTGGTTATAATCTTCAGTAGAACAGGGACATTTATGTGGGAGGTACCAAAAGGGGATTGGATAGAAGTCCAATTTTCCGTCACCAAGTTTACCTTCATTCTTTCGTATTTATTTTTAGTAAGATCGTTCAAATGGAATTGAATGTATTACCAGAATACCAAAAATTGATTGGACCAGCCTCACAGATGGACTGATGTACATGGCTCCAATGACTTAGAATATCAAGAAATGGATTTGGTCAAAACATATCTGAGGTCTAAAATGATTTTATTCCAATGCGTTGCACGTTTTGTTCGTAAAAATCTAAACTTATAAGAATAACTAGGTGACAAAAAATTTAACTGCCAGTCACGCCACTTCTTGTACTATCCACAGAAATGACTACAAGTATTTTAGTGCAGATTATAACCCACAACTTGACAGTGCTTAAAACTGGCTTAATTTGTAAACACCGTAATATTTTAAAACCGGCTTTGTACTCGCATATGAAAAGAAATGCTTGACACGCCCTTTTCTGGTACCTTCCATGCATATATACCATTCTGCCAACTCTTGGTATTCTTATAATATCCTTAATGTTCTTGTTCTGTAGATCATATGATCTACAGTAAAATCAAAACTTAAGAAGACAGTTATAAGGGTAAATTGGTGGCTATTAATTGGATTTCTAGTCCCGCCTCTTTTTATATCTCTTACACAAACAATGCAGTTTCAGTGTAGATTAGAACCCATAAAACTTGTACCCTAGTGCATAAAATTCGCTTATATCGCGAACTCAATAACATTTTAAAAAGGCGTACAAAAAGAGTGGCTACCACGCCAAATTATTGTACCTCCAGTACAAATGTACCATTCCGCCCACTTTGGTATTTGTATGAGACATGCCCGCACCATTATAGTACCATCCACACATACGACATTTTATGTGATTTCAAAAAAATCGGTACGCAATGGAGGACGGAAGGACGAAAAATTAAAAAATCAAACATGTGTAAGGGTTTATATAAGTTGGATAGACCGACTGAAATTATCTTTCTTGTTTTTTAATTTCATAAATCGTATCTGCTGCTGCTGTTTTTCTATACTCTTTCCCATAAGAAGCCGAGTGTTTATTTACGACACATCGTTGCTCGTTTGTTGAGGCTTGATTAAGTGTGCACTTTGATTTATTTATTAACAAATTATGTTTTTTTGGACATTATTAACTTAAAAACATAACCTGTGAGAGTTTTTTCCCCCAAAATAAGCTCACTTGATATGCCAGCTTTCATTGCTAATATTGTGTAATTTGCGGCTCCGAGGGAAGTGTTTTAATGCCAAAATTTGTGTACATGGGGACAATCTGACCATCGACGCAAGGGTGGTCCAACCATAATGCAGGATGTTAATTCTGACAGCTTACGTGATTGTCATAGCTGTGGTTGCCACAGCATAACGTCAAGTTTTTTGTCCAACTTAATTTGACATATTTTTGTTTCAGTGTTTGACAAATTTAACCATGGAGAGGTACACAATTGAGCAGCGCATTTAGATGGTTGAAGCCTTTAAGGATTATGCATTTCTGGCATTTCGTGATTTTTTTGGGCAGCATAATCGACCAAATGTTTCCACAGTGGATTCGTTAACAAGCCTCATTTGGGCAAATGAGAGTCCACGAGTGACTGTTAAAAAATCGATGCATTCCCAAAGACTGACTATTTGGTGCGATTTATAGGCTATCGGCGTCATCGGACCGCACTTCTTCGAAAATAAGGTCGGCCGAGCAGTTACTGTGAATTGTGTTCGTTATCACGAGATGATAATGGACTTCTTGTGGCAGGAAATTGAGAAGTGAACCTGAACGACATGTGGTAGCAACCGGTTGGTGGTACTTGCAACACAGACAACGAAACAATGGCATTTTTGAGCTTGAAATTCAACGGCCGTGTTATCTCATGTCTTTGGGATACTAATTGGCTGTTACGATTATGTGATTTAACACCGTTGGACTTCTTTCTTTAGGGATATTTAAAAGAAAAAATGTTTTTCAATATTTCGAGGACAATTCAAGATCTAAAGGGTGAGATAACTCGGCACAATAACGAAATTGAACCTAGGTTGTGTTTCAGAGTAAATAATTAAGGGCCATCGGATAGAGGTATGCCACCGAAGCCGTGGCAAACATTTGGTCGATATTACTGTTCTTCAAAAATTAATTTTGTGGTTTCCTTTAGACAAAACCAACCCAGCAGTATGTAAAAAAAATGTTCTGAATCCGAATTGAGTGTATATGATTTTATTGCTGTGCTAATCCAAATTTTCCGATTAAGTTCTGAATTTATTTGTATATTTTGCATATATTTTTGCAAATTTTTTGCATATTTTTGATATGTACTCAAACTCGTTGTATTTGAACCATGAAACGTCTCAATACAAAGTTGGGTTCCAATTGGATGAGAAATAAAAAATATGCGAAAATCCAAAGTATAGCTATCATTCAGTCAGTCTTTTTCTACTGTAGACATTAAACTTGATTGTACAGGTTGGAGCGCGGTATTTTTCTTATTTGGGAATGGAATAAAAACATTATGAACCTAAGAAAAATATATTTTACATTTAATTATAAAGGGTGTCCTAAGAAGAGCGCAATTTTTAAATATGAAATAAAACACAGATATTTAAGAAAAAAGCGTGAAACTTTACTATATCGTAAAGTAGACAGAATGAGGTTATGTATGGAACAATATATCGTGCAGATGGCCGCCGCGGCTTTGCTGGCATGCACGCGATCTTTTAATGAAATTTTCAATGACCGTTTTGCATGAATGCTGCGGTATTTCATTAATGCAGCGTCCAATTTCGTCTTTTAAGGCTTGTGTCGTCGTCGGCTTATTCGCGTAAACCATCGACTTCAAAAAACCCCAAAGAAAAAAATCTAATGGTGTTAAATCGCACGATCTAGACGGCCAATTCTGATCTCCAAAACGCGAAATAACACGACCGGGAAATGACTGATGCAGCAATTGAATTGTTTCTCTGGCTGTATGACATGTGGCGCCGTCTTCTTGGAACCACATGCCCTCCACATTCATTTCTTCAATTCTAGGCAAGAAAAAAGTGGTTATCATTTCACGATACCAAACACCATTGACTGTTTGCGCTTGACCTGCCTCATTTTCATAAAAAAAAAGGTCCAATGATTCCTCCAGCCCAAAAACCACACCACACAGTGACACGTTGAGGATGCATTTGCTTCTCGTGAATCACTCGAGGATTTTCCGCACCCCAAATGCGACAATTCTGCCTATTGACGAAGCCATCAAGATGAAAATGGGCCTCGTCACTGAAGATGATTTTATCGGCAAAATCAGCATTTTCATGTCGTCTCTCCAATACCCAATTAACGAACTCCCATCGCTGGCCATGGTCAGCTGGCTTCAGTTCCTGAGTCAATTGAATTTTGTATGCATGAAGATGCAAATCTTTCGTCAAAATTCGCTGCAAAGTGGATTTGGAGACACTAATTTGCTGAGCTCGGTGTCGAATTGAGGTGGATGGAGTTTGAGCGACATCATCACGTACAGCTGCGGCATTTTCGGTCGATCGACCTGGTCGATGGCGCATTGTTGTCTTTACATCACTAAGAGACCCAGTTTCGGCAAATTTATCCATTAATCTCTTTACAATTGACTCTTTTGCAGCATTATTGTGACCCCAAATTGATCGCAATTTTCGAACTGTAGCCGCAAAACTTTCACCATTTTGGTGAAACAATTTCACAATGAGAATGCGTTGTTCATTCGTGTAGCGCTCCATTTTTACTAACCTCGTACCTTCTACTAACAAAAAATAACAATTGTTCAAATGTCAAACAATGACACTTCGAATGTTGCCAGATTTAAAAATTGCGTTCTTCTTGGGACACCCTTTATTAAACAGAAGGGATTTATAAATTGCATGGTTTCAAATAGTGTTTCTGGCAAATATCGACCTTTGCTATCAACTGCTGCATAATTTTTTTTCATGAACTCGAACAAACATGTCGACTCGTATTTTGCCATTTTCAGCCTCAATATTGTTAATTAGGTCTTTCAAGGTGTTCAGACGGTTGATATACACCTTCGACTTGAGGTAACCCCAAAGGAAAAAATGGCATGGGACTAAGTCTGGTGAGTGTGCCGGCCAGTTCACATCAGCCCTCAAAGAGATAAGCCGTCCTGGAAACATTTGCCTTAAACAATTCATGGTAACCCTTTCTGTGTGTGCAGTGGCACCATTCTTTTGGAACTATTTATCTTCTAATTGCATTGCCTCAAGAGCCGACTGAAAAAAAGTCGGGAAATGGCAAAAGCAAGTGATTGCTTTCGAGCAGAGCGTTTTGCAGATTGCAGTACTGCTGCTTTAACTCTCTCGATGTGTTTTGTGGTGTTGCAATCCTTCTCTCAGGTCCCCTTCGTACATATGACACATTCCCTGCGGCTCTCAATGAAGTTACGCTTCATTAAAATACGCTTCAATACAAAATGACCTCTCCTCACGTGTCCAATGCATGATGGCAACTAAAACGCAGACGAGTACGAATCTCCCGTCAGCCACTATAAGCCATGCACACTCTCCACTCTCTTCGACCAACAGTGCCGCCATAGTCTGCAGTGCAAAAAAGCAAATTTTCGCGCCTCACCCTGTATATCCGATAAAATGTGACACACACTTGAATCACACACCTCGTTAAAAAGGGTAGCGCTCGTTTCTTAAGTCTTTGGATTGCACCCAACACTTATGACATTCAATAAAAGTGACATTTTATAAATTAACAATGAATACATCATAAGTATTTGCGCGTTTTTCGCAATAAATTAACACAGCTCCTCATAATGTTATGTTACAAAAGAAATTTAATTAAAATTTCATAACAGGAGGTTTTGGTTTTTGCCTTTGTCGCTGCCATAAAACACAGTGGGATTTTTTTTGTAAAAGCTGTGCAAAAATTAAAAGGCGTCAAGCTAGGGCTTTGACATTTTGCACACATCTTTTATATTGTCGAATTAGATTAACAAAAAGTTTTTCTTCAAATCCGCCCACAACCACGCCTACCTTCCATATAACCTAAAATAAGAAATAAAAAATATTGTGGAAAAAGATTATGTATGTCTCTAACAATTCTCCTCTTGATATTTTACACTCGAAAAACTGTATTTTTGCTGGCAAAATCCCACTGTGTGGCAGAGCGGTGCATAACACCAAAAACAACAATAAAGCAGCAACAACACACCTGTGAAATTTATTATGTATGCAAAGGAATTTTTGCAAAAAACCTTCGCCTCTTTTTATCGCGCAAACGCTTCTACGGCAACGTCTGTGTGGAAAAAGTGCGTGTTTCTTTAGACTGCGATTGCTTGACTGAAAGAAACACTCCTTAAATTTGCTTTTTTACCCGTAATAACTGTTCATTGATGTGTTCGTCTGTGTGTTTTCTTCCAAGGAAACCATCAAGCAGCGGACGTGTATCACGTTAAAGTGCGCCTCCTCCCGTTAAGCTACCTCACCGCTGAGCGGCAACACTTACAGTTGGTATTAAATAACAATAACAGCAGCAGCAAAAACAAAAACGCCATAATTTAATATGCAACAATTTGTTTTGTTGTTATCGAACGCATTTGAGCGTACGCGCATGTGTGCCTCGCTTATTACCGTTTTTTGCACTAGAAACGGTTGGCCACAGCTGTGGGAGCATTTAAAGTGCTTTTGGAGATGGGGAGATTATGTGGTTCTAGGCTGACATTAGATGGAGGGGATAGCAAGAGTTTGAGCATTGTTCGTTGGACGAAATTAGTTGATAAGGCATATTTTGAATTAAATAAAGCACCAGGCACAAAGTACATAATTGAATATTCGAAAAAAGCCTTTGGGCAGATAACACTGTGGAACATTTTTGGGGTTATTGTCTGGGGGTGAGAAATTCCAAGTCAGGGTGATGGTACTAGGTCAGTATATTAAAACCCTCAAAGGGTTTTGCGTTCGTATGTGCCAGTTTTTTTTATGACCTTTTACATTTTTTCCTTATCTTGATGTTTTTTCGCTTAGTTGTAAAATGTTGGCAAAAACGTAGTTTGACATAACTCGAGAACGACTAGTTCGATTTTGCTGAAATAAATTGAGAAAAATTAATAATTACATTTTCTTTAATCCATTTTTATACTGTTTCTCTACCAAATCAACATTTTTGCAATTAGAAATAAATTTATGAAGAAAATTTTGCCAAAAAAAAATTTTTTTTTTTTAAAACATATAAATCCCAAACGGAAAAACGTGTAGAGTCTTATAACTTTCACGTAAAGTCACATAACCTTTAAACAAAATGCGACATAGATCATAGAAATCGATTAACGCTTTCTGCTTTTATTTACAATTAAGTGAAGGTATCCCATATTGACAAGAATATTGATATATGTTTTTATTCAAAAAAGTGTCATTTATCGCCTTTTTTTTATTAATTTCCCCTATAACTCCAGACTTCTGGCCATAAACTACTAAAAAAATAAAGTAAAAATTTTTATAATTTTTTATTTTTATTTTATTTATTTATTTTAATAAATATTGCCTAGACTTTTTCGATGGCGGTTGTTCGGGACTAGTGGCATCGCATTCATCGCTGTCATCAGTTTCTGAACCACACATAATGTCAATGTGTGACTCCACTGCTGGCCCTTCTGCACCTCCTGAAAATTCTTTATCATCAGGATCATCCTTGTCTTGGCCCACAAGCTTACTCCACCAGCAAATTTCCGCAAGTATTGCACTCGGCGACTTTTTCCCTCTATATCTCATTTCAAATGGCATAGCAACTTGATGATAGCGTTCGCCTTGTTCATCAGATTCGGTAGCCAATTGTGTCCTGAAGTAGTCCAGATGATGATGTAAATAATGGATTTTCAAGGACATGTGGACACCAATTTCCGAGAACGATCTTAACATCCTTGCGACAGAAACATCGTAGTTGGTAGAACGATGCTTTCCCAACAATCCTTCTATTATTTCTTTGATTGCCTGCCATGCGTCCAATTCAGCGTCAATCAAAATATTGTTGAATGCGCCACTTTTAATCAGCTTTCGTATATCTGGACCATTTAGTACGCCTGATTGAAAAAATGAAAATGAAGTTGTTACCTTCTTTAATTTTACTTTCGCTGAGTCTCGGGTAAATTAGTTTCAAACACAAGAAAACTTCATCTCTTTTGGCGACAGTTTTGATGAAATTCTTAACAATTCCAAGTTTAATATGCAGTGGAGGCAGCAATATCTTCTCCTTCGGCACTAGAGGCTCACGAATAATATTGGCCATTTGTAACCTGCTGTGCTCTCTGAGTTTCCATCCGTGGCATGCATATTGATCACCGGAAAATCGTGTGTCCCAATCGCACAAAAAGCACATATATTTTATATAGCCGCTTTGAAGGCCGCAAAGCATTGCTACAACTTTTAAATCGCAGCATATGCGCCACATATGCTTGGCGTAGTTAACCATTTTTAAAATATTTTACAGTGCATCATATGTTCCTTTCGTTTCTGTACTATAGGCGATTGGAACTGAAGGTTTTTTATTGGTCTTATGCAGTAAAACCGCCTTCAAGCTGAGTTTTGAACTGTCAATAAATAGCCTCCAGTCATCTGCTTCATATTTTATTTCCATTGCGTCCATCAATTTTCCTACATCCGGGCAATATGCAGAAGTTTCTTCATCATTCACAAGAAATAAAGTTCAATTATAATTGAATATTCGAAAAAAGCCTTTGGGCAGATAATTATTGTGTTTCCTGTACTCTCGAATCCGTTGAAAATTCATCAATAGCAGGATAAAAGATTAACTTTTAAGGACATACATTTTTTATCTTCTCTACTAATTCTGTACTATCTGGCTGTTTTCAGACATTTTATAAATTTTTTTTAAGCCCAGGAATTTTTATGAAACTTTTAAAAGCAATCGGTTTTTGTACCCTCCACATACGAGGGTGCTATATAAACTTCTGGCCTAGTCAACACTTAGTGTTGCCTGGCGGCCTCTGACATTTCCATTGGAAAGTTTGACGTTTTGTAGCTTAAACGCACTCAGAACGTTTTGACGTACGATTATCATTTGTGTTGTTTTCAGTGAATTAAAAAAATCAATTTGGAAAAAAATGGAATTAACTCGTGAACATGTGAAATAGAGGGAATTTCTTCTACCAGCATACATTCGATATTGCATGTACACCTGGCCTTGAAAAAGGTTTGTTCTCGTTGGATCCCTCACAATTTGACAATCGCTCAAAAAAGGCTCGTGTCGATTGGTGCAAAGAAATTTTGATTATTAGATCGTCACAGGTAACGAATCATGGATCTTTGCGTATGAGCCCGAAACAAAATAGCGATCGACCGTGTGGGTCTTCGAACACGAGGCAAATCCAACGAAAGTTGTTCGTGGAAGAAGCACTTCGAAGCAAATGGTCGCCTGTTTTTTCGGCAAAACTGGTCATGTGGCGACTGTTCCGCTGGAGCAACGTAGGACGGCCAACTCTGAGTGATACACCACAATTTCTTTCATTATTAGGCCAGAAATATATATTGCAGCGCTCGTATCCTACATTTTTCATTCCGCTTGCAATACCTAGAATTATTGATTGTACTTATGTTAATTAGTCATGACTGCTAGAATTTAAAAATGTAGCACAGCTAGAATTTAAAAATGTAGCACAGCTGGAATTTAAAAATGTAGGACATAGCTAATGACTAATAGTCATGAGCTCTTGAAGATTGGAAATAGAAGAAACCAGTGGAGACTGCCGGTTAGGTTCTAAAGGGCTCGCAGGCAACCACAACACAGTTTTGAAAGGGAGAGAAAGAAAAAGAAGGTTGTGAGTTAAGAGCTATAGGAAGGAGAGAAGGTTCACACAGAGAACAGATTCGTTGCTAAAACCGAATTTTTTGCCAACAGAATGATTGAGGTTACATGCACCTCGAGTATTCCATTAGTACATCCGAATGTTTTTTGGTGCTCTGTAATTTTAAGTTGTTAGAAATGTCGTAAGGGTGCAACATACCAATTATCCGAACCTTCAGAAGTAAATTTTTGGATCTAAAAATTCGCATACCACACTTGGTTAAAGAAAAAAATTAAAATGAAGACCAAAGGCAAACAACTGTTTGCTTACACAATTGAAGTACTTTTAGGGAGGGGCATGATAGGTGGTTTTTACTTGAGGAGATTTGTTTCGTCGATTGGTTCAAAGTCACTAATACAAGGGCGGTTCAGAAACTTCTTAGCCAAGCACAAAAAGCGCGGTATAAACAAAAAAAAAGTTAAGTGTTTTTGAAACTTCCATCTCTGCTATGAACACATGTTGTTTCGATCTGGCAACTCCTTCATATAGAAACAGGTGTTCACAAAAGACGCATCCGCGATTTTTTTACAATGGACAAAATTAGAAATGCGTGGTGTCATTAAATATTAACATAAAAAAGGTTTATCGGGACAAGAAATTCATAATGATATGGTGAGTGTGTTAGGTGAAAGTGCTCCTTCATATGCAACAGTAAAAAATTGGGTTGCTGAATTTAAACGTGGTCGTACAAGCATTGAAGATAAACCACGTAGTGGACGTCCAAAAACAGCAACAAGAACAGACATTGTAGCCAAAGTGCATGATATGGCATTAAATGATCGAGGAATAAAAGTGCGTGAAATAGCTAATATCATGGGCATCTCAAATGATCGAGTCCATTTAATTTTGCATGAAGAACTACAGATGAAAAAGCTTTCTGCAAGATGGGTGCCACACTTATTAACAGTCGACCAAAAACGCATAAGAACGAACATTTCTCAAGCTTGTTTGGATCGTTTTCAGCGAAATAAAATGGATTTTAAGCGTCGTTTCATAACTGTTGATGAGACATGGATCCACCACTATACTCCAGAGGCAAAAGAACAATCCAAACAATGGACTGAAGCTGGAGGAAGTGCCCCAAAGAAGGCAAAAACAATTCAATCGGCTGGTAAGGTTATGGCAACGGTTTTTTGGGACTTCAAAGGTATTTTATTGATCGACTATCTGCAAAAGGGTAAAACAATAAATTCAGAGTACTATTGCAACCTTTTAGATCAATTAAATGTACAAATTCGAGAAAAACGTCCTGGCTTACAACGCAAAAAAATAATTTTTCATCAAGACAACGCACCAGCGCACAAGAGTGTTTTAACAATGGCTAAAGTCAACGAATAAAAGTACGAGTTGCTTGTCCACCCACCTTATTCTCCTGATTTAGCTCCCAGTGACTTTTACCTGTTCCCAAATCTAAAAAAATTCCTTGCTGGCAAGCGTTTTACCTCAAATGAAGATGCAATTACAGTTGTCAAGCACTATTTTGAAGACCTTGAGGAAAACTATTTTAATAAAGGGATAGAATTGCTAGATAAGCGTTGGACTAAGTGTATTAAAGTTTCAGGAGATTATATTGAAAAATAAAAATATTTTTTAAAAACTAACTATTCTCTTTCATTAATAGGCTAAGAACTTTCCGAACCGCCCTCGTAATCCAATTTTTTTATTTAAAAAAAAAACATTAAAACCCCGTTTTCGGTTAAGATGAAGTTTCAGTTATCATCACTAATAATAAGTTACAACAACAAAATGTTTGCAAAACTATTTGTTGCCACAACCACTAGTTAGGTCAACTTAATACCTCTTTCTGGTTTCATTAGTATGACCGATCAATAAGTTGTGAGTGCAGTACGATAAATATATATATCATCTTGTGGTATGTCGAACCAAAAATCCATTATAATTATAAATATTTGGTGATTGCAACCGAAATTACTGTTTTGCAATGGAATTATTGTAGTTCCAAACGATTTTCAACTAATGTTTTCTTTGCGTGTGGATATTATACCCTTTACCGCACTGTGGTACAGGGTATCATGACATAGTGCTAATGTTTGCATCATCTTAAAGGAATAGAGATAGCCACTATGTGACAGATCGACTCAGCATTAATATCTGATTTCACCGTCTGCCCGTCTATCTATCGCTGTAATAATAGAAATTTGGCACATTTTTCAATTTTAGGGCAAGGATGAACCCGATTGATCCACATCGGTCCATATTTTGATATTATACATAGGTTTTTTATAGCTCTAAAAGCCTCATATTTATATCGATTTCGACCAAATTTCGCACGGAGCATTGCAAGTGACCAACACCCATCTCTGATGAACAATTTGACCATAACGGTCAAAGTGATCGAATAGCTCCCACACACAGCACCCTGCAGCTCTAGAAGCTACAAATTACTCCCTTTCAAGTCCAAATTTCATATCATAACGTACCATGCAAAATTATTAACTGTAATGCAACTAAACCACATAGGTCCATTTTCTCGTATATAGGATTTTAGAACCTACAGCTCTACAAGCCACATACAGGGTGGACCAAAAGTCACGCCTGCGTGTACAAATTGAATAACTTTTTTGTTTATTAATATTTTTTATTTTTTTTTTTCAGATTTTATTCATCGATTCGTGTTACACTACCATGCAAAATTTAACGACTGAGCAACGAACGAAAGTAGTAGAATTTTTCAATGGGCGCTCAATTTTACTGACGCAACGAGCATATCGAAATTATTTCAACACCAGAAATGCACCTAACCAAACCACAATTAATCGTTTAATTGCACGGTTCCGACAACAAGGTGCAGTGTCAGATTTGCCACGATCAGGAAGACCAAGAATAATACAGAATCAAGTGAACATTGATCGTGTACGGGTCAGTGTTGCAGAATATTCTGGAACTTCAACGCGAAGACGTTCTGGACAACTGGGCATCTCTAGAACATCACTTCAACGTACTATTTTACGTCATTTAAATAATCATCCATACAAGGTCCAATTGGCCCAACATCTTTTACCAGTTGACTACCATCAAAGACTAAGTTGGGCAACACGCTTCGTGGCGTTGTGCGCAGAAAATAGAGAGTTTCTCAACAATTTAATAATGAGTGATGAAGCACATTTTCACCTAAATGGATACGTAAATAAACAAAATATGCGATTTTGGGGTACTGCAAATCCTAGAGTTGTTCACCAGCGCCAATTGCACCCCCTCAAGTGTACAGTATGGTGTGGAGTGACATCAGAAAGAGTTATAGGGCCCTACTTCTTCGAGGATGAAGTTGGTAATGCAGTAACGGTGAATGGGGACAGATATCGCGCTATGCTTAATAATTTTGTACGCCCTGAGGCAGCCAACAAGTGGTTTCAGCAGGATGGAGCAACAGCACACACGGCCCGTGCCACAATGACGCTTTTAAATGAAATTTTGAATGACCGAATTATCTCAAAAAATTCAGAATTTAATTGGCCAGCACGTTCACCGTATTTAACTGTCCCTGATTATTTTCTATTGGGTTATCTCAAAGAACGAGTGTATGTAAACAAGCCTCAAACTATAGAGCAGCTAAAGAACAACATTGAAGCTGAGATCAGGGCAATAGAGCCTGAAACCTTGCGTGCGGTGCATCGATGAAAATGGTGGTCATCTCTCTGACATTATTTTTCATAATTAAAATTTAGGTCATACAAAGACAATATTATATTTAAAAAAAATCAATAAAAAATAATAATAAACAAAAAAGTTATTCAATTTTTACACGCAGGCGTGACTTTTGGTCCACCCTGTATTATGTCCAAGTTTCGCACAGAGTATTTCAAGTTACTAACATCCATCTCTGGTAAAATCAGTCTATATCGTTCTATATTTTCGAATATTTTCCACTAAGGTCTCACACGATCTAAGATACTGCAGCTCTAGGAGCCACTAATTACAACCGATGATTCCCAAATTTTGTATTGCTCGTTATGAGCGGACATTAATTTACTGCGGTGAAACTAAACCGTTTATATCCATTTTTTCCTATAGCTCACATACAAAGGTCCTTCCAGATTTTAAAATCTGCAGTTTTAGAAACCACATTTTACATCCGATTCCTACAAAACTACGCAAGGAACGTTACGAGCGACCGACACCAATATCCTGTAACATTGGACCAACTCGTCTAATGTTTTCGAATAGGCCCCACACAAAAATCCTTTCTGATTTGAGGTCCTGCAACTTTAGAAGCCACAAGTTTTACGCCAACACGCTCAAATTGTGTACGTTATGAGCGACAACTAATTAACTGTAACATATTGAGTCCGATCTTGCTTAAGCTTCAGAAAGACCAGCCCGACCTTTTAACAAATGTTAAGAATGACCAACCGCTATTGCGGCCAGGTGATCAAAGTCCTTTCAGGCTAGTTTTTAAGACCCGTACATGTGTAATATTCTCTTGCATCCTGCTAGTGCGCAAAAGATCGATTGTGGCATGGGGTGTGTGGCTTGAACCAGAGGTCATCCAAATCAATGTATCCAATTTCTGCACACAGAAAAAAATCGGTTGGAAATCGAAACTGCAAATATTCGGTTGGACAAAGATAAGTCTTGTTGCGATCACCAACATTTCATTAATTTATAGCTACAATAATATGACGATTCTTACAGCCAATAAGTCGGACTACAACTGGTGGCTATGACAACCAACCAATTAATAAAACAAATAAATTAATAAAACGACGGACCTACGAGGTCCGGGTTATTCTTTATAGGTAAAGGAAATTTTTATTTTGCAACGCCATACTCGTAAGTACCATATGAAATTAGTTCAAAAGTACTAATACTCATTCGTTTTACAGAATTGTCGTGATGAGATGTCTTAAGTGAATCGTATGAAGCTTATTTTCATAAAGAATCTTAACATTGTAGCTCTAAGAATGGAGATCCTTTTCGTCCTTTTTTCGAAAAAGTAAAGAAAAAATAAAAAATTTTCCTCTTTCGAATGAAATGTTTGGAGCGTTCGGATTAAAATGTTCTACTTAATTTCACTACATATTATCATTTTATTATAAATCGTCTAAAATCAATTCAGAATATATTCAAGACAAACTGATCCTTTTTGTCCTTTAAAAAAATTTTATTTTTTTTTAAAAATTTTATTATTTTTAGAATAAAACTAGAATCGACAGAATGAGCCGATTTGAATATCAAATTGTTTTCAACCCATTTTATTTAAAAAACCTACAAAATATGGCCAGTATAAAGTATATGTGACCCGGCCTATGAAAAGGTGGCTTATGACTCAATTAATATTTTTCCACTTTTTTTTTGGTTTCGATAGTTTTTGAGACGCTCTTTTACGTGAAAACTAGAAAGTCCTAACTTGCTTAGAAGTGTACTAAAAATGTACAGAAAGAAGATCATAAATGAAAGAAAAACAGAATTTTATTGAAAATCCAGGATCAAGATAATAAATGAAATTGATAAATTTAAAAACAGGATTGAACACTGCCACCTTTATGTAGGCCGGGTCACATATATTTTTTATCGCATCTGTAGCCAAGAAAGACTTAAAGCATTGTTTTGAGTTATTTTGTGTCACATTTACAATTAAGTAGCCGGAAATATTAAGGCTTAAATTTGCACTTTACTCCACTTAAATTATGTATCATAATCACCTTTATTTTAAAATTTTTCGACAATTTAAAACCAAAATTAAATTTATAATTCTACATGTAAAGTACTTACAAACTTTATTAGATTTAAAAGCAAAAACCACGTTTTTAAAAACCCTCAAATAACAGAATACATTTAAAAATATTTTCGTTAAATATAAAAAGTAATTAAAAATCCGGTATATATTTTTGCGGTCAGCTAACCATATACATAAAATTTAACCATCAGGTGATCCAGGTAATAAATGCTCGTGGTAATGAAAACCGAATTAAAAGGCAACAACCAATACATGTACTAATACAATTCCAATAATAGTCCTAATTAGTTAGGCTTACTGATACTTTGTCTCTTTAACCGATACTATCAGTTTCCCATACTGAAAATTGTCGTGTACCAATCAACATTCGGTTGCAGCAATGGAATAAGTAATCACCAACATTCTATTGGTAAACAACAAGCCTGTTCTCTGAGTGTGTAGAAAATGTCGAATATCAGGGCTCTATAACGCCCGCCGTTCACCGAAACGTTTTACCTAGGGCTATATACTTATACTTAAGACTAAAATTCAACTTTTAGACTTTTCGTCTATTTCAAAAAAATAGAAGTAGACTTTTAGACTTCTCGACCTTTCAGTATAAAAAAGTCGATTAAAGTCAACTCTTCGACTTTTTTCTTAGGGGAATGAAAATGCAATATTTTGGAATAAAAAACAAGTTTTCATTGTGTCAAAAGGAAAGTAAGAGTTATTTTAAAAGAGTAGTTTTTCAAGATTTAAAAACTTAAAACAAGGTTGATTTTTTTTAGCACTTGATTAATATACATTTAAATTATTTGAAGATATTTGGCTCCGAATTTGAGAAGCAAAAAAAAACTGCATACAAAAAAATCTCTCTCGGGACAGAAGTGGTAATGATTGACACTTTTTGTTTAGCTATTTTTACAATAAATGGGTACTCGCCTTTCATTGTGCTCCATTTAAGTATTGGATTATTTTTTGTTTTATGACAAACAGCCGGTGCCATCAGATAGTCCTTCAGTTGTATTGGAACACTATTGCCATCATTATGACCTTTTTCGCGCCTAGTGCGTACACTCTTGTCAGCGAACCCCCAATTTGTTATTCTCTTCCTCAGCCTTGGAACCCACAATCTCTTCGGCCACATCAGCATTGGGTAAATGGGTTTCTTTAAGTATTCGAGAATTTCAGATTTCGGTGTTTATCAGTTCTCTTTAAAAAATAATAATAATAAACTTGTTATACTAATTTCAGTGTAAGTATACTTACGGACTTGATTAATCGCTGTGAATGAATCTAGAACATTTTTGGAGGCATACGTTTTTAACCACGACATAGAATAAAATAAAACTTATGTATATCTCAATCGGCGAAAAGTCATAAAGCAATACGCATTGGTTCAGTAACAGTGACAAATATTTGAAGTTTAAATAAAAAAATTCGTCTTGCCGACTTTGACTTTTTATTTGTAGATTAGTCGAAAATCTTCTTTTATAGGGTGATCCATCTAGAGGTATTTTTTATAGGGGTTTTTTCAGAGTTTACGCGTGAGTTGCGTTAAACTTTATTTTTGTTTCCTCTTTAGTATTGTTTACCATTTTATCATAGAAAGACTAACACCGCAACAACGTCACCAAATTGTGCATCGGAATTATGGAAATGAAAAACGAGAAGATCCGCTATTTTCGAACAACGGTTTATTCAGTGATGAGGCCCCTTTCTGCCTCAACGGCAACGTCATTAAATAAAATATCCGTATTTGGGCTGAACAGCAGCCAGAAGAGATTCAACAACTGTCATTACTTAGTAGGGACATAAACATTGAACACACATTGAACACACCAATTCAACATTGAACACTGCAATTTCAATAGTAGAACTGAACATACCCCGTTAATGTCATATGGGTTTTGAAAGCTTACCTCAATAGCGTTAGTCTGTAACGGGATTTTAAAATTGTTTCAACTTTCATCACGGAGTGGTCAGATAATGAGAACCGTATCGCTGTGTGAAATGAAAAAAAGCGATATATTCAAAACGCTCCGGCCACTAGGAATTATCCGCATGTTCGTCTACCGATGCATAAAACTGTTTGAGGAGACTGGAGATGTAAAAGACCGACACCGGTCGAGGCGCCCACGTTCTGTTCGAACACCGCATGTCACCAAAGCCGTTAAATCAAAAATTCACAGAAATCGGCTCCGAAAACAGAAAATCATGGCCCATGAGATGAATATCACGCAAAAGTCCGTGAGTCGAATCATTTAAAAAGACTTGGGGATTTCAAACGACGTACGGGACATTTATTGACTGCAGCTTAAAAAAAATAGGATTAAAAAATTTAAACGTTTTTTGGTGAAGCACGCAGATAACTTGCACAGAAAAATTTCGTTCACCGATGAAAAATTTTACCGTTCAGGAAAAATTTAACAAGCAAAATGATAGAGTGAATGCGCGGTCATCTAAGGAAGCATCTGAACTGATCCCAAGGGCGGAAAAGGGTTGTCACCCAGCTTCAGTCATGGTTTGATAGGGTGTCTCTTACGATGGGGTCATCAACAAACATCGGCCAAAGTTTACCAAGAAACCGTTTTGGAAGCTCTTGTGAAGCCTCTTAACAATTCCCTGTTCCAAAATCAGCCATTGACTTGACAGCTGGATTCTGCGCCGTCCCATAAGGCTAAAACGTCCTAGGCCTGGCTTCGAAACAATTTGCCAGCATTCATTTCCTCAGGCAGTCCAGATTTGAACCCATTAGATTACAGGACAAGGTTTGTCACAAAATATACCCCAACATTAGATCTCTTAAGACTGCTTTAGTTCGAGTTGTGGCCAATTTTCCAATGGACGAGGTTCATGCAGCTTTTGACGGCCAGTGCGACTTATTGGCCAGTGCGGACACAAGGCGGACATTTCGAATAAGTAGATTCTTTTTGGATACAATATACATACAAATATATTAAAAAAATATTTGGTCCAAAAACATTCCGTACTTTTTATTTTACAGTTTTTATGTCATTACTAAGTTTATCCGGAGAAAACCATGGTTTGGAGCAGTTAATGGGATGGTGGAATCATCGGTGCATTTTTTTTTCAAAAGTTATGATGATCAGAACGTAACCGTGAATGGTGCTGGCTATCGCCCCTTGATATAGGACTTTTTGCTACCTTAAATTGAAGCCCGCAATCTTGACGGTATTTGGTTTTAACAGAACGTTGCCACTTGCCATACAGGTGCTCAAACAATGGATTTAGTTAGAGGTCATTTCAAAGAGCAGCTAATTTCACGTATTTGACCGCCTAGATCGTGTGCTATCACGAGTTTAGACTTTTTTCTTTGGGGCCAAGTTAAGTCCAAGGTCTACGCTGGCAAACCAGCTAAGAATCAGGTTTCGATGCCAACATTACGCGTGTCATGAACGCTATACCGTTCGAAATGCTCGAACGAGTAATCCAAAAATGGACCCTCAGAATAGAAACCCAGAGGCATAGTTGCGGTCATCATTTGAAGAAAATTATATTCAAAAAATAAATGCCATAAAATGTCCTTTCAAATTACCAATAAAGTTTCTACACTTGATTTGAATTTTTATATTTTTTTGTTCAGAAAAATACCTCTAGATGGAGCACCCTATATAACCGTAGTACCCAGCCTCATGTTCGAAGAAAAATGCTTCAATGTTGCTACCACTTCAAAATTTTTATATTTTTTTTGTTCAGAAAAATACCTCTAGAGGGAGCACCCTATGTAACCGTAGTGCCCAGCCTCATGTTCGAAGAAAATTGGTTCAAGGTTGCTACCACTTCAAAATCCGCATCAAACTATGACTCTCTCTCGAAAATAACGTGCGGTTTATCTGAGCCGCAGAGTTGGCAATTTTGCTTGTTATCGTGGCCGCGATAAAAATGCGTCTCGCCAGAGAAGATGATTTTTCACCCCAAATCTTTGTCCATATCATGCAGCTTTAAGGCCCAAACTGTGAAGTGATAACAATACGTAAAGCGACTCATTTTGTTCTATGAAGTTATGATATTGACTATCGTTGTAGATTTCGATCGAAAAACTGTTGAACTTTTTTGTGTTTCTCAAGCCTAATGATTTTATTTCATAAATAATATTTATTAAACTTCTATTGTACCCTACGTTAATTTTCTTCAATACAATGATTTAACAACAAATTATTCAAATGAAAAGGAAGCTGAAATTGAATTTTTTTTACAAACAAAAAAACCAAAACATTTGTGAATTAAGAAATCTTGCTGACGACCGGAGACACAGGCGCCCACCAGTTTCTAAGCATACTTGTAATTGAAGCTTAATTTTCTCTTGCCCATGCCAAAGAAAACGCCAAGGTTTTGCTTATTTTTTTAGACAAAAAAGACTAACTTTCATTACACCGTTAAATCGCCAACTTCCCAAGAGTTAACAGTTCCCATATGCAGTTTTTATTAAAAAGTTTTTTTTCACCACTTTTGCCATTGTCTGGTTATTTTTCGGTTTGTTTGACACGGTGTCCGTCCATGTCCATTGACGTGAAGTGTGTAAACATTTATGGCTTATTAAAACCGCTTGTGATTTCAATTTTTCGCTTACGTTTCTGCGTTTGTTATTTGTTTGTTAAATACTTATGCCATTAAATATGTTTATGCCATTGATTTCGCCGTTGGTGGTGGTTTATGAATAATTACTCTTTGTTATGTTTGATTTCGGCGTTGGAGTGAAGGCGGTGAAGGAGTTGGTGGCGTTGGATTGAAGTGTGTCATTTGATTTATTAAATTTACAGCATGTGTTAATAGTAAAAAAAGTCTGATATACAAAACAACATTAAAAAATGACTGGGCGACCTAGAAATCGAAATCGAAATCGAAATTTTGTTCGTCTTTGTTGTTTAAGCGCACATTGTATTTGTGCGTACAAAATGAACGAAACAAACAAAATTTCAATTCACATTGCCAAATGTACTTTTTCGGATAAAGAGATAACTGGATAATGACATATTTTAATTGTATAAACAAAAAGAATTAAACAAAGTCATTAAGCAGCGAAACAATGCGTATGAATAAACAAAAGACTTAAGACACAAACTTCTCACAACATGTTGTTGTGGCTGAGGGAAACAAATTCTGAAATGAAACAAAATTAAAAGCATTTTTAAAATAGTCTATTCTTTTAATAAATACTTAAGAAATGCAAAAAACGGAGCCTAGTGAATTATTCCCAGAGAAGACATAAAAATGACACTTGGAAAACTGCTTTAAACACTATTAAAGCGAACGCCTTAAAAATGATGCAGCCAACATTTTTAGTCTATCGTTTTATATTTTGACTAGAACATGATTTTTTAAGATATTATAATTTTTTACATAAATCTTGACCGTTTCATTACAGATGGATGATCTACAAGATATCTCAAACGACCTGTAAAACGTAATGTTCCGATTAGAGTTAAAAACGGTTGTTGGTGCAGAAATGACAAATCCAAAGCAGTAGCATTTGAAACATTTTCCCCGAATAAGATTAACTAAAATGCATGTCCTATTGTCCAGTATCTATTGTAGTACCTATAAAGCACATAAGCCCTGCGGAAGTCAGGGATGAAATTAAGTCTCTAAACAAAGCAAAATCACTGAGATATGATCAAATAAATGCAAAAGGTAAACTTTTCTTAACACTCCGTTTCAACGTCATTCAACGGTTGCTACATTTTCCAACTCAATGGAAGTGCGCTGAAATTGTGATGATAAAGAAACCCAATAAGCCAGAACTCTCTATAACATCATATAGACCATGTCCAAGATTGTCCAAGATTCCAGAACATCAATTTGGTTTCCGTCACAAACACGCTACACTTGAACAAATTCACAGAGTTGTAAAGGTTATACGAGATGCACTGGAAACGAAATAGTATAGCTCCGCTGCATTCCTAGATGCTCAACAAGCTTTTGACAAAGTTTGGCATAATGAACTGCTGTTTTAACTCAAAAATATCAACCCAGCTCCATTGTATATATTTTTTAAATCATATCTTGATAAGCGAAGCTTCTACGTAAAATTAAATAGTGATAACTCTAAAATATCTAAAATGAATGGTGGAATTCTACAGGGTAGCGTCCTTGGCCCAATACTTTATACTGTTTATAAAGGGTGTTTTTTATTGGGGTATAGAACTTTAAGTTGGCATCACTTTTTTAACTGGCGGCCATTTTGTCAGCTGTCAAGTGATTAATATTTAGTTTGGTTTGCCATTTCATCATGAACAGGTTGACAAAAGAACAACGCTTGCAAAATGGGCCGAAAATGAGATTCATCTCGATGCTGATTTTTATCACAAAATTTTGTTCAGTGATGAGGCTCATTTTTGGTTGAATGGCTACGTCAACAAGCAAAATTGCCGCATTTGAATTGAAGAGAATCCACATGAGACCCTTGAGACGCCATTACATCCACAAAAACTGACTGTTTGGTGTGCTCTATGGGCTGGTGGAGTCATTGGGCCATACTTCTTCCGAAATAATGCTGGAGAGTCAGTTGCCGTTAATGGAGACCGGTATAGAGCCATGATAACCGACTATTTTGTTCCCGAATTGGATGGCATGTATGTGGATGAGTTGTGGTTCCAACAAGACGGCGCTACATGCCACACAGCGCACGTCACAATCGAATTATTGAAGGAAACATTCGATGAGCGCATAATTTCGCGGAATGGACCTGTCAATTGGCCACCAAGATCGTGTGATTTGACACCATTGGATTAT
Source organism: Hydrotaea diabolus (assembly GCA_963513945.1). NCBI lineage: Eukaryota > Metazoa > Arthropoda > Insecta > Diptera > Muscidae > Hydrotaea > Hydrotaea diabolus. The sequence continues at coordinate 162,329,040 of OY740718.1, forward strand.
TTTCTTTGGGGATATGTGAAGTCGCTCGTCTACGCCAACAAACCAGAAACGTTAGGGGACTTGGAAGCCAACATTCGTGGCGTTATTGCCAACATACGGCCCCATATGCTCGAAAAAGTGGTTGAAAATTGGACCTGTAGAATTGGCTTTATTCGAGCCAGCGGCGGCCACATGCCCGAAATCATATTTAAACATTAATGGCATAAAATTATCCTTCCAATAAAGCCAAATTGATGGACATTAAAACGATTTTCTTGTGTTTTATTTCAATTCGAAGTTCTATACCTCAATAAAAAACACCTTTACATAGGACATGCCATGCGAACCCGGCTTGACTGTTGTAACTTACACGGATGGTACGGCATATACGAGGGCGACCGCAAAACTAACTGACCTCGCACTTTTTCTGTTTTACTAGCAACTTTTTTTTTTGTTTTTTAAAAGCAATCTTTTATAAGCCATCTGTCAAAATTTCCGAAATATCTAATGATTATTTTCTTTGTTACAGGTAATTGAAGTAAACAAGTTTTATAATTTTTGAAAAATGGAAAATAAAGAGTTTCGTGCGGAAATTAAGCACTTTTATATAAAAGGTTATACGCCACAATTAATCAAAGATGAATTGGATTCTGTTCATGGTGATAATGCACCATCATACTCCACCGTGAAATCCTGGGTTCAACAATTTAAAATGGGTCGTTCAAGTACGGAAGATGAACAACGCTCTGAAAGACCGAAAACTGCTACTACTATTGAAAACATAAGAAAAATATTTAATGAAGTGACTAAAGATAGACAAATAAAGCTCAGAGAACTTGCTGATATTGTTAAAATACACGAAAAACAAGTTTGGAGTATTTTACATGATTAACTCCACATGAAAAAGCTATCCGCAAGATGGGTGCCGCGTTTGTTGACTTGGAACAATTCCGAGAAGCTTTTAGCGATTTATCAGCGTAATCCAATAGAGTTCTTGCGCCGATTCATAACTGTTGATCCATCACTACATCCCAGAATGCAAAGAACAGTCAAAACAATGGATAGAAGCTGGTAAAAGTGGTCCCAAGAAGGCGAAAACGTTTAAGTCAGCAGGAAAAGTAACGGCCACAGTATTTTGGGATGCAAGGGGTATAATATTTATTGATTATCTTGAGAAAAGAAAAACTATAAATTGTGAATATTATTGTGGATTATTGGATCGGTTAAGTGAAGAAATCAAGATAAAACGACCGCATTTAGAAAAAAATTCTTTTTCAACAAGATATTGCAGCATTTATAGCTCAACAAAAACTGGCCGAATTACGATTTGAAATTGCTCCGCATCCACCATATAGTCCAGATTTAGCTCCTTCTGATTATTTCTTTTTTTCAAATTTAAAAAAAATTTCTCGGTGGCAAAAAATTTTCGTCCAATAGCAGGTTATTGCTGAAACTGAGGCATATTTTGAAGGTCTTGAAAAATCTTATTTTTCGGATGGAATAAAAAAACTTGAAAAACGTTTGATGAAGTGTATTGAGTTGGAAGGAGATTATGTTGAAAAATAAATAATAATAATTCCAAAAAAGCGGTTCTTTTTCTGTTAGGCCAGTTACTTTTACGGTCGCCCTCGTATTGCATCAAATAAATGCCCCATTGAAGCATCCAATTCAAAGGCAACTAGATAGATTCAGCTCTTGGTAAATCAAATGGAATATTCAAGTTAACACTGAAAAATCATGTCAAGTAAACTTCTCCATTAAGAAGAGGTGATTGTCCTCCGATCACCTTAAACGGTTCGGTAATAACTTGTTCTGAAAACGTGAACTATCTCGGGATGCACTTGGATAGAAGGCTTACATGGAAGAAGCACATTGAGGCAAAAAGAACCTCAAACAAATGTATTGCTTGCTAGGACGGCGGTCTGAATTAGGCACTGAAAATAAAATTTTATTATACAAAACAATCTTGAAGCCTATCTGGTCATATAAGATAAAACTCTTCGGCACGGCTAGCTCATCAAACATCAAGGTACTCCAGATATTTCAATCTAAAGTTCTTAGAACAATCGTCGATATTCCATGGTTTGTATCTAACAATACACTACATCGAGATTTGCAAGTCGCCTTTATTAAGGATGAAATAACAGCGTTTAGCACCAGGATGACACAGACGAAATCAAAAGATTGTAAAGGCATCGTGTTCTAGATCTGCCTTACCGACATTAATCTAAATCATTAATAATTTATGCAAGTTTACCAAATCTAGTTTTATTAGTACCGTATGCTAAGTTATCATGCCTGGCGCCATCTAACATTTCCATTAGAAAGTTTGACATTTTTTAGCATAAACGTACTCAGAACGTTTTGACGTACGATCATCATTTGTTTTGTTTACAGTGACTTGAAAAAATCAATTTGGCAAAAAATGGAATTAACTCGTGAACATTTTCGTGCGATAATTTTTCACAACTTTCGACGTGGATTCTCACGACAGGTGTGCATCGATGAACTTAAATCATTGTATGGCGATGAATCGCCATCCTATGGCACTGTGAAAAACTGGTTTAATGAATTCAATAGTGTCAGACGCTCGCTTAAAGAGAACATTGATGCCGTGCGTGAACTTATAATGCAAGGTCGTCATGTGATATACAGTGAGATAGAGGCATCCTTAGGCATTTTTTTCCACCAGCATACATTCGATATTGCATGAAAACCTGGCCGTAAAAAAAGGTTTAATTCTCTTTGGACCCCGAACAATTTGACAATCGCTCAAAAAAAGGCTCGTGTCGATTGGTGCAAAGAAATTTTGAAAAAATGCCATCGCGGTGCTTCCAAAGACGTTTATAAGATCGTCACAGGTAACGAATCATGGATCCATGCGTATGAGCCCGAAACAAAACAGCAGTCGACCGTGTGGGTCTTCGAAGACGAGCCAAATCCAACGAAAGTTGTTCGTGGAAGAAGCAATTCGAAGCAAATGGTCGCCTGTTCGGCAAAACTGGTCATGTGGCCACTGTTCCGCTTAAGCAACGTAGGAGGTCAAAACTGAATGGTGCACCACAATTTGTTTGCTTGAAGTCTTTGGGGAAATTCAAAAAACGAACAAGAGAAGACGAATCATTGTGCACCATGACAATGCGAGCTCTCACACATCGGCTCAAACTAGCGCCTTTTTGACCGGCCAAAACGACAAATTGATGGGTCATTCGCCGTACAGCCCTGTCTTGGCACCCAATGACTTCTTTTTATTCCTGCACATCAAGAAAAAAATGCGTGCTCAACGATTTTCGTTACCAGAAGATGCTGTTTAAGCGTTCAATAACCATGTTTTGGAGGTGTCTCAATCGGAGTGGAAAAAGTGTTTCGACAATTGGTTTAAGCGCATGCAAAAGTATATAAATCATGCTAGAGAATACTTTGAAAAACAATAAAACCATTTTTGATGATAACTATTCGCACTTTCATTATTAGGCCAGAAATATATATATAGCAGCCCCCCGTCTTAAACAATTTAAGAGCTAATAGGGGAGATAATTCGGCACATTAACGGCATAGAACCTCTAGTCATAGAACCAGCGTCATCGAAAATTTTACCATCAGATGGAGGTGTGCCGACGAGGCCGCGGCGGCCATTTGGCTGATATTTTATTTCATGCATAATTGAACCCTACCAATATTATCATAACCAAGAGAAATTACAATAATTCCCTAAATAATTTGTGTTTTATTCAAAATCAACATCGGCCCTTAACATTTAACCAACCATTATGTGGTTAGTTGGAATAGGATTTAAATAGTATATTTAAGTGGTTTTACATTTATTGTGATATTAGTGGTGCAGTTTTCGATCCATATTCTCTATGGTTAGTAGAATTGACGTTTTTTGCAGTCAATATTGTTCTGTGAATTGATGCTTCCCCATTTGAATGCAAAAGTTATTTTTAAGTGTTATGCGTACCAGCAAATTAGTAGTTTTTTGTGCGGCTTATGGCTGTGACAGAATGTTGGGAGCAGACTTTGGCAGAGTCTCTCTGGTAGGCAACAACTGACTTCTAATATATATTGTCAGTCAAACTATTACAGAATGTAAAATACGGGGTGGAGCGTGGAAATTTACTTATTTGGGAATAAAATACAAAAATTATACACCTTAGTAACATTTTTAAGGGAATTTTTAAACGACATGATTTTAAATAGTGTATCTGTCAAATGTCGACCTTCGCTATCCACACACTGCTGCATGCGTTTTCTGAAGTTTTCATGAACTCTAACAAGCATGTCAACTGGTATTCTACCAATTTCAGCCTTAATATTGTTAATTAGGCCTTCCAAAGTGTTGGGACGTTTTAGACCTTCGACCTCAGGTGTCCACAAAGGAAAAAATCTCATGGGGCTAAGTCTGGTGAGCGTGCCGGCCAGTTCACATCACTCCTCAAAGATATAAGCCGTCATTTGCCTCAAATAATTCATGGTTACCCTCGCTGTGTGTACAGTGGCACCATCCTGTTGGAACCATGTATCCTTTAATTGCATTGCCTCAAGAGCCGGCTAAAAACAATCCTGAATCATAGCCAAGCACCGTTCGGAGTTCACAATTACGGCCGTGCAGAGCGTTTCGGAGATTCCAGTACTGCTGCTCTAACTCTCTCGATGTTTTGTGGTGTTGTAATGCTTCTCTTAGGTCCCCTTTGTACACATCACACATTCCCTGCTGTTCTCAATGAAGTTACACAATTTACAATTGATTACCGTCCAGGAACATGTCCGAATGGGGGAACAGCGAATTGTAAACGAAAAGCACACTGCACTGCAATGATCGAGTGCGCATTTGAAAAATACGCTTCAACACAAAATGACCTCTCCTCACGTGTCCAATGCATGATGGCAACTGAAAGGCAGACGAATTCAAATCTCCCGACAGCTACTATAAGCCACGTATACTCTTCACTCTCTTTTACAACAGTGCCGCCACAGCCGCCAGTGCAAAAATGCAAATTATCTCGCCCCAAGCGAGATAATTACGTAGCAATGGGCAATGGGTTTCCACGGATATAGGGCTTGAATGTGCAAGGGATGCAAGCCATAAAATCTTTGGAATCATGTCTGAGAAATTATCAACGAACATATTTTGAGAACATGGAAAATATAGAAATATATAAGATTTTTTTTATTTTCTATTAAAGTTGAAAAATAGTAAAAAAAATGGATAGCTTCTTAAAAGTGATTCACCTAGAGAAACACAAAGCAAACATTACATTTTTTTATTATTATACATTAAATAAATACATCAATCAATAGAAACAGGAAAAATCGATTCGTAACCTAGTTTTCGTGTTATTACACCTGAATCGGACAGCATCACCTAAAAATGGTGCGTTTTTTTGAAAACCAAAAATTGGACAAGTTTGAACGGTTATATCTTCTAAACTAAAAGCAATATTATTAAAAGAAGCATATTATAAAAGCATTGAAAAATTTTCTATAGGATGGGTTTATTCAAAATATCGTAGGCGCACATGAAAAATTTAATTTGTTTGTACCTCGTTTGCTTTACGGGCGCCACTGTGCGAAGCACCATGCCACCAGTCGATGTCAATTGGCCACCTTTATAATTATTTTATGGGTTTCCGCGAAGGACCCAACAATCTATTATCTCGATTTTGGGCGAATATCGAGCAAGCCATTCATCGGCTGGAGCCAGAGACTATTTGCGTGACAGCATCCGCTGCGGCGAAACTAGCTGATGTATACAAATGAACATATTTTTTCCCATAAAATTAAAGCAATTCTCTTTCAAATTAACTATTTATATGCCGAAATTTTTTTTTGAAATATTTAAAAAGGAAAACTGATTTGCACCATCCCTTTGCAATGCAGGCTGGGTGCGAGAAATACATAATTTATTACCAATAGCTCTTACCAATTTGATCTAAACTGTTCACTTTATTTCTGGAATCTGTCATTAATGAAATTGGACTGAAATAAAATAACAGACCGAAATAAAACAAACGAGCTAAACATTAGTGATATAGTTTAAAAGGGATCTAACTTTAGGCCTGGAGTTTAATGCCACTTATTGGCTTTTTGCACAGACGTATATTACGAGGGTTGCTATTTATATTTCGGGTCCTGACAATACTAGTGTTTCCAGATGCAAACTAGAACTTCCATTGGAAAATTTGACATTTTTTAGCATAACTTCACTCAGAACGTTTTGTCATTTGAGGGCAAATTGTTTTGTTTACAGTGTGTAGAAAAATTCATCTCAGTCAAAAAATGGAATTATCCCGTGAAAATTTTGGAATGGAATTATCCCGTGAACATTTTCGTGATATGGAGACAAGAGTGTTTAAACCAACTTTTGGCGATAAATCGCCATCAAAAACCACTGTTTATCGCTGGTACCAAGAGTTCAGTCTCGGACGCCGTTCGCTCCAGGCTGAATTTCGTGAAGGACGTCCAACTTCGGTCACTTTGCCAGAAACCATCGACGTGAACTGATTAAGCAAGACCGATATGTGCCATACCGTGAGATTGGGTCATCCTTGGGCATTAGTATGACAGCATCAATAAGATATTGCATGTTCATTTCGCGGTGAAAAAATTTTGTTCTCGTTGGATACCACATAATTTGATGAATGCTCAAAAAAGGCTCGTATGGATTGGTGCAAAGTGATGTTGCAAAAGTATAACTGCGGTAACTCAAAGGTAGTGTGTAACATTGCCACAGGTGACGAATCATGGATCTATGCATATGAACCCGAAAGAAAACGTCAATGAACCGTATGGGACTTTCAAGACGAACAAAATCCAACAAAAGTTGTTCGTGGAAGAAATACATCGAAGCAAATGATTGCGTTTTTTTTGGTATAACCGGCCATGTTGCCACAGTGCCTTTAGTAGAATGTAGGACGGTCAATTCTGAGTGGTATTCGAAGTGTGTATTTGAAGAAATGAGGAAAGATACTAAGAGAAGACGGATCATTTTACATCACGACAATGCGAGCTCTCACACTTCAGCTGAAACGATAAGCTAGTTGACCACTCAAGATGTCGAATTGATCCACCGTACAGCCCTGATTTAACACCCAATTACTTCTTGTTATTACCTAGCATGAGGAAAAAAAGGCGTGGTCAACGTTTTTCAACGCCCGAAGCTGTTGCTGAAGTGTTCAAAAATCATGTTTTGGAGGTTTCACAATCGGAGTGGAAAAAGTGCTTCGAAAATTGATATGTGTGCTTGCAAAAGTACATTGATCTTAGGGGAGAATATTTTGAAAAACAATAAAACCATTTCCAATGTGTTTTTATTGCCGGACCCTAAATGTAACTAGCAACCCTCGTAAATGAAAAGAAGGTTGTCCTTAAACTACTCTAGTATCAACGGAGGCTAGAGACTGTAACTTTAAAAAAGAATAACACGTCTTTAAAATATTAAAGCACAAGTTAGAAATATTTGACTGCCTTCTTCCAAAATTTCTTATACTTGTATGGAGAAACTTCCTAGTGTATCCATTATTTTTTTTTTTTTGATTTCAGTGCTGAGTTGCCTTTTTCGAACACTGTTTCTTTTTTGGATTTGCTTTTTTGTTTACCTGCTAAGCCGTATAAATCTTATACCAATTTTTTATTTATTGAATTTGAAGCCTTACCGTCTACGAGTACCATTTTAAATAATAATTTTGATTTTTTTTCAGCATTTGCTTATCCATCCATTTATCTATAATGCGGACATTGAAACAGTCTTCCTCAGTAGGTACACATATTTGGTATGCAAGCAAATGTTCAAATTTAACTTTAATTTAGTTCAACTACCTCTATTGTTAACCCCTTTTTTCAGAGTTTTTAAATGCTTGACAATTTGAATGAAACTTAAGTAAAATTGGGAAATATGTGACTTTAATACACAATCGGCTGGGAATTAAAACAAGATGAACGCCACGTTTTCAAAATGATTTTTAAAGCTTTTCCAAAAACGGTTTCTGATGTCTCAGTTGGGAAACCGAAAACAATAACAACAAGCAAGTTTCTTTTTGCTTTTAAGGCCACATATTACATCCGAGCTTGATATAATTTAACTTAAGTATTTTAGACAAAAGGCGGATAATATTAAAATTAAAGAAAACCAATTTAGATATAATTCACATGCATATGTTTATCCGATTTTATGCATTTAGCTCTAGGATTCACATTTTGCACATAATCTTGATAAATTTTGGCACAAGTTAGATCCTTGTGCGGTTGAAATTCAGATTTTGATATAGCTCACTGCACCTCTTTTTAAGTGTTTTGCTCTGGAAGTCACATAAAACATTCAATGCTGAAGAAATTTTGCAGATCAAGTTTTGTGGACAAAGGATAGACGTAATTGAAATTAAAGAAAAGCGGTTAATATTTAATATAGCCCCCTTAATATGTTCAACCGATTTTATGTCTTTAACAAAAATCGACACAGTTCATTACGATCAAAGTGTTACAAATTCAAAGATATATGTGATATCGGTTCACGTTTTTATAAAGCCGGTTCATGTTTAAACAAAGGACCCTCACGATTTTATAACCAACCGGCCTAGAACAACCAGTTTAATTCCGATTTTTCGAAAGCATTGAAATTTTCTCACAAATACATCTATGACTATAGTTTTTAGACCTCCGTTCAAGGGGATCCAAACTCTATTTTCAATTGAAATAATATAATGAATCGTGTTGGCAAACAGAAATTTATTTCTAAGGCATGTAAAAAAGCTTGACAGTTCTTTAAAAGTGTGATTTGAGAGAAGTTCTACGACTGTTCCTTAATGCAATATTGAGCGAATTGGTAGGTAAAAAGTGTTTGAACGAGTCGAAAAGACGAAGATTACTATTCTATATGGCGCCAAAGAATGGGTGCTTTTAATGGCGAAATATGTTGTATTGCGAATTTAAGGCCTCATCAGCATAGGCGGAAGTTTTTGCGCCGAATGAACCGTGATGAGTTACAACCTGACATGAATGAAGGGCTACCTTGTCTGTCAAATGAAAAAGCTCCTGCTAAAAAGGATATAACTACCAGGGGAAGCGTAAGGAGGAACGACCAAGAATCCAGAAAAAAGCAAGTGCAAAAGCGAAGAGCTCAAAAAAAATGTATTGACCAGGCCAAGAAAAACAAGAGGTGGTAAGGGCAGATTTTCTTACACACAGAGAACAGATTCGTTGCCACAACTGATTTGTTATTACCTACCGAATGATTAATGTTGAATGAACCTTGAGTATGCCATCATTATAAGTGGATGTTAGTTAATGCTCCTCAACGTTCTATAATTGCTAATAAAGTATCGGTAGAAAACACGAAGAATCCTAACCTCCAGAAAAGATTTTTTGGGTCTAAAAGTCCATATGCCCTACTTGTTTAATGAGGTGCCATCAGCACGATTGTTAGTTAATGCTCTTTAATGTTCAGTAATTGTTAATGAAGAAAATACGAAAAATCCTAACATCAAAAAAAAAATTGGATCTAAAAGTTCATATGCCCGTCAGTACGGAAGATAGCAACAAAAGAACTGTATGAGTAGTTGTAAATTACTAATTTTATTAAAGAATATTTTACTTAAGTCGAGCTGAACATTTTCACTTGCATTAAAAAGAGACATATACAAGAGATAATTTAAACCATACATTAGGCAACCAATCAGAGAGTGGCACGTCTTGTCGAACACATGCAGTCCTAAATCCACAACTAATAAATATGTGCTGTTATCGCATTGATACCATGGGAGCGTCACACAAGCGCATCATGGTAAAATTTAATCACTAGCATTTCTCGTCCACTACCCATAAATAGTTTTTTATTGCCCTTACAAAAATGTCTATGTATACATTTGAGATTTCCTTATGATTATTTTACCCCATGTGAATATTACTCCCAAGAGCGCCAAAAACGCCTGACTGCCAACTATACTTTTCTATTGATGTTCACATTCTAAAAAAAATACATGTTCTATGAACAGCCCGACTTGTTTAATGAAAAAATTTTAAATTTTCCATTTAAAGCACCGTAAAGTCTAAAACATACACATAGAGAACAGATTTGTTGCCACAACCGAAGTAATTTGCCAAACGACTGATTGATGTTGCATGCATCTCAATTATTCCATTAGTAGAACCGAATGTTTAGTTCGTTAATAGTATCGGAAGAAAATACGAAGTCTCCGAACCTCCAGAAAATAATTTTTGGTTATAAAACTAAACATGACGCACTTGTTTAACGAAAAAATTTTAAAATTTCGGTAGGGTTGAAAACTACTTGCTTATATACTTAAAGTTCTCTTAACATAGGAAAGCCATATGTGACAGCGCATAGAGAAAGGGACCTAAGGGTAAAAAAATCAATTTTCATTTTTTCTTTTTTTGATGTGGACAACATCTGAGCATCGAATGAGACTGATCCCATGCCCCAAAAGTGTTCCCTCCCAAAGATATGCGCGTTTTATGAAAGTGAAGTCGACGATGCTAAGCGCAAATAGAAAGGGGCCTAATCTTTAAAATGGCTCTCCTGAACAAAACTTTTCATCAACTTTTCAGTTTTTGTTTTTTGATGTGGACAACATCAAATATTCGGTAACAACAATAAAATGTTAGCTAAACTATTGGTTGCCACAACCACCAGTTATGGAAACTAACCACATTTTATGAGTTTCATTGGTATGGCCGATCAATTAGTGGCGTCTGCAATACAATGATCATATTTATCATCTTATGCTATGTCGAACCGAATATTCATTAGGATTATTAACATTTGGTGATTTCAACCGAAATTCTATTTTCACAACGAAATTTTAGTAATTCTAAACGATTCCCAACTAATTTATTCTCTGTGTGTACCGCAGGGAGCTTTAACGTTGAGCACACATCGCAATATAAAACAAAAAACCTAGAAAGCAAACTTAAATTTTAATAAACAAGAATATACAGGCTGAAGCGCTTTATTTTTAGAATATATGAAGCGCTGTAATTTCCTTTTTTTCACTGCAGGCTGTGGCGGCACTGCTGATTTAAAAGAGTGGAGAGTGTGGGTGGCTTATAGTGGCTGACGGGAGATTTGTATTCGTTTGCCTTTTAGTTCCCATCATGCATTGAACACGTGAGAAAAGGTCATTTTGTGTTGAAGCGTATTTTTCAAATGCGCACTCGATCGTTGCAGCGCAGTGTGCTTCACCTCAGTGGCTGTGTAAACAAGCAAAATATGCGGTACTGGAGTGAAACAAACCGCTGAGAGCTTCACCAGAGGCCTCTACATTCGGACCCCGTCACTGTGTGGTGCGCCATATCACGAGTAGGCATCATTGGCCCTTACTTTTTCCAGGATAACCGTCTTGTCGTAGCTGTGAACTCCGAACGGTACTTGACTATGATACAGGATTTTTTTCAGCCGGCTCTTGAGACAATTAGAGGAAACATGGTTCCAGCAGGATGGTGCCACTGCACACACAGCGACGGCTACCATGAATTGTTTGAGACAATTGTTTCCTGGACGGTTTATCTCTTTGTGGGGTGGTGTGAACTGGCCGGCATGCTCACCAGACTAAGCTTCATGCGATTTTTTCCTTTGGGGTTACCAAAAGTCAAAGGTGTTTATCAATCGTCTTAACACCTTGGAAGACCTAATCAACAAGATTGAAGCCGAAATTGGCAGAATACCAGTCGACATGCTTGTTAGAGTTCATGAACACTTCAGAAAACGTATGCAGCAGTGTGTGGATAGCGAAGGCCGACATTTGCCAGATACGAGGGTTGCTATATATATTTCTGGCCTAGGCAACTCTAAGTGTCGCCTGGCGCCACCTGACATTTCCATTGGAAAATTTGACATTTTTTTGACATACGACCAACATTTGTGTTGTTTACAGTGACTTGAAAAAATCAATTTGGCAAAAAAATGGAATTAACTCGTGAACATTTTCGTGCGATAATTTTTCACAACTTTTGACGTGGATTATCACGACAAGAGTGCATCGATGAATTAAAATCTTTGTATGGCGATGAATCACCATACACAGTGAAAAACTGGTTTAATGAATTCAATCGTGGCCGACGCTCGCTCAAAGACGAAGGTCGTCCAAAAACGGCCGTTGTGCCAGAGAATATTGATGCCGTGCTTGAACTGATAATGCAAGATCGTCATGTGGCATACCGTGGGATAAAGGCATTCTTGGGCATTTCTTCCATCGGCGTACATTCGATATTGCATGAACACCTGGCCGTAAAAAAGGTTTGTTTTCGTTGGATCCCGCACAATTTGACAATCGCTTAAAAAAGGCTCGTGTCGATTGGTGAATTTTTTTTTGCAAAATACGATCGCGATGCTTCAAAAGACGTTTATATGATCGTCACAGGTGACGAATCATGGATCTATCAGAATGAGCCAGAAACAAAACAGCAATCGACCGTGGGTCTTTGTCTTTGAAGGCGAGCAAAAGTTGTTCGTGGAAGAAGCACTTTTTCGGCAAAACTGGCCAATTGGCGACTGTTCCGCTTGAGCAACGTAAGACGGTCAATTCTGAGTGGTACACCACAATTTGTATGCCAAAAGTCTTTGGAGAAATTCGAAAAACGAACAGGAGAAGACGAATTATTGTGTACCATGACAATGCGAGATCTCACGCATCGGCTCAAACCAGCTCCTTTTTGACAGGACAAAACTTCGAATTGATGAGTCATTCGCCAAACAACGTGGTCAAAGATTTTCGTCGCCAGAAGATTTTTTTTTTAAATAACCAACACTCAGGGGACGCCCCTATACATGCGGCGAGTGGAAAGTAAAGGATCGGAGGGCGGAAAGAGGGAGTAATGTTTATTGACACTTGCCTTGAACTTCTAGATGTCGTAATTAGTGGGAAATACATTCGCCGGAAGTTGATTCCACATACGGACTGTACGAGCGAAAAAAGAATTTGATCTGTAGTGTATAGTGCGGTCAACTGGCCAATCGATAACACAGTACAACAGCCAATCTGGGGGGTGAGAAATTCCAAGTCAGGGTGATGGTACTAGGTCAGTATATTAAAACCCTCAAAGGGTTTTGCGTTCGTATGTGCTTAATTGTAAATAAAAGTAGAACGCGTTAATCGGTTTCTATGATCTATGTCGCATTTTGTTTTTAGGTTATGTGACTTTACGTGAAAGTTATAAGACTACACGTTTTTCCGTTTGGGATTTATATGTTTTAAAAAAAAAATTTTTTTTTGGCAAAATTTTCTTCATAAATTTATTTCTAATTGCAAAAATGTTGATTTGGTAGAGAAACCGTATATTAATGGATTAAAGAAAATGTAATTATTAATTTTTCTCAATTTATTTCAGCAAAATCGAACTAGTCGTTCTCGAGTTATGTCAAACTACGTTTTTGCCTACATTTTACAACTAAGCGAAAAAACATCAAGATAAGGAAAAAATGTAAAAGGTCATAAAAAAAACTGGCACATACGAACGCAAAACCCTTTGAGGGTTTTAATATACTGACCTAGTACCATCATCCTGACTTGGAATTTCTCACCCCCAGACAATAACCCCAAAAATGTTCCACAGTGTAACAATCGGGTGTAAATTCCTAGAAAGTCGCGCTTCCCTGCCGAACATCCTTCCGTCAGGAATAAGACCACGAAAGTCCGAAGAACTCACACCATGAAAGTTACGATAGAACAGCTTCAGGCAACCCACATTCCGACGATGCTCAAGGGAAACAATAGAGTTGGATACCCTACTGTCACCTATCAGCACCATCGCTGTCCTTTGAACACGATCAAGTAGCTCCAAGCATGATTTTGGAGCATCTGCCCATATGGGGAGTTGTATTCCATCTTTGGCCTGATGTAAGTTGTATAGATATTGAAAAGATCAGAAGGAGTGAAATATTTCTTGCACCGCTTTGAAAAGCCTATGCACTTGAGTAATTCTTTCGACACTTCGAATACATGTCGCGCCCAACGAGCGTCACATTGTATTTTCATGCCCAGAACATCGAGAGCTTCTGATTGTTCAATATCCGTACCATCGATAGAAATTGGCGATATTGTTGGGTCAGCGAATCGCTTGTGAGACAACAAGCAGCACTGTGTCTTACGCGCATTAAAATCTAATCTATTCACTCGACCCCATTCGGAAATGGCCAGTAGATCCCGGCCAAGTGTCTCATCCACAATTCGCCTTTTGTCTTCAATATGTTGAAGACTCGGCCTACGGTCGAATGAATATGAATGACAGAGGTTACTATAATCTGCGAAAGAGTAGATTGGATTCACGGTCTGACCCAATAGATCGTCAATGAAAATAAGAAATAAAGAGGGAGAAAGGACAGAGCCCTGTGGTACACCTGCGGTCAGCCTATGTGTGTTGGAAGAGAACCAATCTACAACAACACTTATAGTGCGATCTCTAAGAAAGCTCGATATAAAACGAGCGAAAGTACTCGTATCACCGACACCAAAAGCAATTGGATTGAGCACATGCAAAAGTGTATAAATCATGCTGGAGAATTGTTTGAAAAACAATAAAACCATTTTTGATGATAAATATTCGCATTTTCATTATTAGGCTAGGAATATATATAACAGCCCTCGTACTAATTCGATTTCTACTAATTTACCTTAACTTAAGATGTTGATCTTGACATTCTATGATTGATTTTCCCGCCTCAAAATGGGTTAATGAAAGCACTAAATAAAAGTCTAAACGTATATCACTTGAACTTTTTACATGTTTTGAATTGATAATTCAAACTTTATTTAACATTAACGCATAAATACCAAATAAGAAAACATAAACCTAAACAAAATGGAAAATATTCATACAGACCTGGTAAATACCACATATTTCTTATTAATAAGCAATGTTCATACGCGGCCATCGTCATACGCGAGTTTGCGTAGAAAATATGATTATTAAAATTTGTTTTTTCTTTCTGCAAGTGAAAGTTCTTTTTGACCAAAAAAGAAACAAGGCATAGCAAGCGACAGTAGTAAGCAGAAAATATGACTTCCTTGTTAACAAAAGTATTAAGACCTCGCAGTAGAGTTTCATTTGTTGACAATTTTTTTTTTTGTGAGTTTTGTTTGCTGATTGTATTTTCTGCGCTCTATGACAAGAAAAGCATGTGTGTACTCGTACGTTTTAATGATTTCTGATGTTCGTACATGTGTTATGTTATGTTACTTTTTCCGTTTTTTTTCTTCTTAATTTCTTAAGTTTATCTTTCAAGATTACCTACATTGATTACGACGTATTCGTGGCAGTTGTTTGTGATTCGGCTCGGTCGACAGAGTTAATGCACAAGTTGACAGTAATCGCTCAAGCATGTTTTCTGTTCATTAACTTGTTGTCTGACGTCTAAATATGAACGATATTAACAGCAACTAGTAAAATATGTTGGGCGTGGCCGAATATATTGTACCCTGTAGTGGTGTATGAGTGAAAAAGCAAACTGTTACCAGTTAAAACGTCGGCTATAGAAGGAGTTATTGTCAATGAGTCTAAAAAGGGTGCCTTCATGACATATAAGTCATGGTGATTGGGAACTTTCTGAATACAACGCTTTCTACATTGCTCAATTTTACGCTACAGCCAGAGCAAGCTGCCTTTAGCCCCAATGATCCTGTGTTGGCCACTTTAACAGCCTTAGGATTATTGGCGAGCAGCCCGTAGAGTGGCGATCGTGCGTCTACCTTATGTTTATCGAATTTAAGAGGGCTTATGATATCCACTCACAAGAAGCTGTATGTATAAATAGTAAATCTATACGATAACTCTAGCCCCTATTACTGTATATTCCCTGTAGATCGAACCGGCGATAAAATGAAGTCAGCAGTCGAATCTTGTATTTAACATCGTCCTAGACACCATTATGATACAAGTCACTCGCGTCTTCAGAGGCATTAGCAAAAGACTGCAGGGCTGTCTGGAAGACGTTGACTATGCGGTCGGTATCTGCCTCTTGCGCACCAATATACAGACGAGAAGTATAAACTGCAGAACTGTCGAAAAAATTTAGCTTAAGGATTAGGATTAAAACTTATCGCAGCGAAGGTGCACTTCAATGCATCGACAACACGGCCTTTGCTTCTTCAACAGCAGCCCTCTGAAGACCTAAAATAGTTTGTGTATTTCTTGAATCTAAGAATGCTGCACTTAGAAAAATCTAGCTCCGTGTCCTACACCGGCCCCTACTTGGAGAGACAGTACGTCGGTAAAATAGCTCTCTGCTGGATGCTGTTGGAGCGAACTAAAGCGACTGGCATATTGTCAAGATGAAAGGAAATAAAGAGCAAGTGTGTTGTGACCCTCTATTTCTTAAAGGCTTAAAGACTTTGTATAAATGTAAAGTACGGCCAGGTCGAATCTTATATGCTCTCCAGCGTTGAGCAAATACTCAAAGAACCAGGTACCTGTCATCACTTAAAGGAAAACTTTCCTTACCACTGTATGATTTCCCCAAATTTTAATCCCAAACAGCTTATTACTTAAGACAATAACTCCTAGGTTAATTGGTTGGATCACTCTCGTGCTTTCATAAGCGCAAGGATGATGGTGTTGCAAACGGAATGCCAGTTTTAGTATACTTATACTCGTAATGACACCATGTAAATTCGCTGCATATGCAGATGATATTGGTATCTATTGTAGTAATGAACTCAGTCAGAATATTCTGACAGATCTTCAATACGCAATCGATACATTGGTGGAGTACTGTCTCAAATGGAGAATTAAGATTAACTCGGACAAAATTCAGGCTATCTTTTTCACTCGAAAACGAAAGCCCTGTCACTTACCGAGTTATAACTTGAAAATTTCCGGAAATGATATATCATGGTCGGAAAATGTCAAATACTTAGGTGTATACTTAGATGAGAAGTTGTCATGTAATAAAAACGGTTGAAAAGATTAATATGTATACAAAAATTCTTTACCCGTTAATAAATAGAAAATCTATGCTTTATAACTACAATAAATTAATAATTGTAGAGGTAATTTTTCAAGCTATTATGCTAAATGGCTGTCCCGTTTGGGTTAGGTGCGCTAACACACATAAAAAGCGTTTACAAATTGCGCAAAATAAAGTACTAAAAATGGCTCTTAAATTACCTTGGCCTTTCCCAACGGATATGTTGCATACTATAAGTAATGTTAATATGATAAATGATCGTATAGAACAAATCAATAGACGTTTCCGAACAAATTGTTCCTATTCGGAAAATCCTTTGTTCTCAAACTTATACGTAGAATAATATTATGTATACGTACTTGAAGAGCTAGGAACGTTACCGATGGTGAGGAAGAATAAGTACGACTGTTCTCTTTCGGTTTCAACATAGAACTCATTTTATTTATTAATCTTTCTTAACTCGAAACCTACAATACAACAAAATATGTACATATATACACACTAATCTAAATACGTACAAATAGATAAAATGCACCAATGCATCTAGCTCTTATCAAATACAAGACGGTTCATGAATCGCCGCCAGATTAATCATTACATAAATACACATAAAAGATAAGAGACATTTAGGTCTTCAGACTATACATACAACACTTCTTCATTCTTCAATGACACACAGTGTAATCGACACTACGTTGTTTACATGTTCATTCACATAGTTCTAATCAGCATTTATAAATAGATGAACCCTAACGTGGAGTGCCTGACAGAGTGCATGACAGCAACCAAAGAAAATTGACTTAAAGAACTGTATACAGAACTGTACATTCTGCCGGCCTTAAAAGATCCTAATCTTTTAACAAAAATAACAAAAACTTAAGGACGAGAATCACATGATAATAATAATTAAATATAACCTAAGTAAGGCGAGGCAGCGCGAGGTTGACAGGTAAATATTGGGTCGACATCTTGCACAGCTTCTTCAGAATCCAAATCAAGGTTAGTATGATGATGACGATAATGATACATGTCGAAAAACTGAGCCCGTAGTGAGTAAGATGATGCATATCAAGATGTGTGGGGAACCCCAATATATTTGTAGCTTTTGGAATATCAGGTATCTTGTAAACTTCGATGTGAGCGTTCAACTTTAAATGTGTTATATCAGGGATGAACGCAGAAAGATTAAGACTGGGAAACTCGTAGTTGACTTCAATTCTATACGCGTCGTATGCCCATAAATTTATTTCTTCAGACTCAAAATGGCATTCTGGTTCCATCTCTAATATACCCGAATTCTCGAGAACAACGAATCGTTTTTTGCCGTTACAGGTAATCTCTGCATGTGTTTTTTCGTACAGAGAGAATATCCAAGTGTTTACTGAATGGGTTTGGTTCCAGAAGCTGTGAAATCTTTTTATGGCTACTTCACAGTCTTCTGGCATCTGTCTTGTTTTCAAAAATAGATTAATCTCGCAATTAGACGTACCTCTAGTATTGAAGAGAGGGTGAGTTTGATGACATATCATAAGGTCCTTCATATTTTGGCATTGATTGTAGTCTTCGACGTCTAAGCTGTAGAACACCGTCTTCTTTTCGTCAATCAAGAAATATTTGCTGCTTGGCTGAAGTTTTACCGAAAATCCGTCATGAGCAGTTGGGTATGAATATATTTCGTATGCTCGCTGTTGATAAGTGGAATCCGGATGTTAAATATAATGAACTCATCCGTGTTTCCCGCAGAAATTTGGGCCATCTTAGCCAATTCCACAAGATTCTGTGTTGGTAGACGCACATTCGACTTTAAGCTGGATGTGATCTTCTTAATCTGAGATTTGAACTTCTTAACCGGAAGCAACCGTGTAAGAATGTTGCCTCGGGAACTAAACAATGTTCCGATGATATCATCCTGAACTCCTTCAAAGGATTCAAGCGTTGCCAGCAAATTTGTTACTGATTTAAGTATCGTCTCTGTGCCGATTATCTGGTTGACCGCCTTTTCCACCGCACGAATGGCACGGCTCAGTGTTTGTATGTTTTTAAACACCAACTCACTTTGCTTCTTAATTATTTTATGTCCTGGAGCGATGATTGGTTCTTCATGATGTTCTTGATAGTCCAACCGTCGCAACCTCTTCGAAGAATATACCTGCTTTATTTCTAAAGTTATTAATATTAAATTGCGCCCTGGCCGGATTAATAATTGATAACATTAATAAAAGTGTTATTACATTTTTATTTTTAATTCTTCTTTTTTGGTGCAGTCTTAGCTAAGGATGACTTATCCATCCTTCCATTTTTTTTAATTCTACTTTGTGACGCCTCGAGGTCAGTGGATGGTGTATCCTCTGCTTCGTTTTCACACTCCTCGGCGGGAAAAGGACAAACATTGTGGATTGATCTCTTTGTATCCCCATTGCTGGTCCTTACGTCCACCATTCTACACTACCCATCCGAACCCATTATCGTTCGGATGACCCTCCCCCGCCTCCAGCTCAGTGGCGGAAGGTTGTCTTCTTTAAGAAGAACTAGGGTCCCCGGTTTAATATTATTAAATGTTTTGTCCCACTTGTACCTCTTTTGAAGTTCGGACAAATACTCCTCAGACCAACGTTTCCAAAATTCTTCCAAGTTAGCCTGAACCGATTTCCAATGTCCTCGCAACCCTTGATAACTTCTGTTGTTCTCTGAATCAACAAAAGTGGAAATTCCGTCTGCTATCAAGAAATTAGCGGGAGTGAGAACTTTAAAGTCATTCGGATCATCCGATAGTGATGTTAGCGGCCGAGAATTGAGAACGGCCTCTATCTGTGTCATAAGGGTACATAACTCTTCATACGTCATATTCCCTTCTGAAGCTCTATAAAAATGCTTTTTTACGGACTTCACACACGCTTCCCATAATCCACCTACATGAGGAGACCTTGCCGGAATATTGCACCATTCTATCTCCCCCTGCGTACAAAAACTATCTAAATTCTTCACATGGTCACTTCTTTGAAATAGCTCATAAACTTCTCTTAAGCTATTGGCTGCACCAACAAAATTCGTGGCATTATCGGAGTAAACCTTTACCGGACATCCCCTTCTGGCTGTGAACCTTTTCAAAGCTCCTATAAACGCTGCGGACGTCAAGTCGGACACTACTTCCAAGTGAACTGCCTTCGTAGCAAAACACACAAAAACACAGACGTACGACTTATCCGCCCTTTTACTTCTTATCTTGTATTGTATTGTTATGGGACCCAGAAAATCGATTTCTACGTTCAAGAACGGGCGAGTTCTAATTACGCGATCTTCCGGCAAATTTCCCATTAATTGATGCAAATTCCTAGGTTCCGTTCTAACACATCTGTAACATTGGTTTACGACCTTTTTTGTTATTTGTCTTCCCCGAAGAGGCCAAAATTCCTGTCTCAGTATTGCTAACAGTCCTTGCGGACCTGCCTGCAAATTTTTAACATGCATTTCCTCCACCAGTAATTCAACAACCTTACATTTATAAGGCAGCAATATGGGATGCTTTGCATGGTAAGGAAGAGCACTATTTTCTAGTCTTCCACCTACTCTTATTATCCCTTCTGCATTAATTACCGGACATAAGGTTCGAAGAAATGACGTTCTATACACTTCCCTTAATTTCGTCGTTGAGCTTTCTGGTCTCAGGACGCAATGATGTGGCAAGTAATAGCCACTTTCCATTTTTGGATTATTTTTAAATAGTTCCATATGACCCATTTCCAAATATTGTTTGAGGAACTCATGATACTGAACCCGTATCTTTTGATTCTTCTCTAATTTCCTCTTCAATGTAAAAAATCGTCTCTTCGCTACCAAGCTAGAATTACCCAGTAACATACTATCGTTTTTAAATGGTAACGCCACTTGGAACTTACCATTTAACCAGTGTTGCCACAAGAAATTTTTTTTTCCGACCAAATTTTTTTCTAAATCCTACCAAATTGGGTCAAAACCGACCAAAATTGTAACGAAAAAAAACAATATTTAATTTATAGAAAACTTTTATTAATTAAACAAAAAATAATGTAAATTCTGTCTATTATTTTAATTCTTTAAATAAAAATATATACAAAACTATATAAACAAAAAAATCTCTTATATATACAGAGATTTTGGAGATCATTTGTCAGTAAATCCGAGATCATGTTTAACATATTTTCAATTCACTACAGTTTATTCGGTGTTTTAAAGTCTTTTTTAGCTGACCATACAGTATGCGGACTTTTGTTCGTGATTAATTCTTTACAAAGCATGATACTGTTAATGGTATTAATTTCAAGTTTGTTTCTTAATTTAGATTTTATAAGAGATAGAGACGAAAACTTTCTTTCAGCAGCGGCTGAACTATGTGGTAGTGAAAGTAAATTAAAGACAAATTTAACTAAATTTTCAAAACAATGTTCATTCAAACCATTTTTTATAGCAGATACATTTTTCCAAAACATGTCTATACTTAAATCAGGAGAAAGAGATGTCTCGCTGAGGCGCAATAAATGAAACTCTGTCACTATTATATCTGGATCACATTCAACGAGACTAGAAAACTCTAAAATAAGAGGCAATATATCTAAGTTTTCCGAAGAAATTACTCTTGGGGGCGTGATTATATTTAAAAGTTTAATGTCTTCGCGCTTAAAATCAAATCGATGTTTTAATTGATCCAAAAATTCAACATAGAAATTTAAAACGTTAGACTTAAGTTCATATATTTCAGAATCAGTTAAGTTCGGTTTTAAAAAAATTTCCGCTTTTGAAACAATGAAAATTTTTGAAATATCAATTAAATTTGCTTTATTTTTATAATCAATTTCAACATTATTGTTTATATATTCTCTTTTTACAAAATTGCTTAGTATTAAAAGAAAATTTGTTTTAATACTCGCATATAAATACGTTGTTGTTATCTGCGGCATTTGTTTCTCTTTGCTTTTGCTGCTTTGTAATATATCTGTAATAAATAATAAATAATTTCAAAACTTAAAATAATTATATTTCAATAGTTGTCTATGTTTTTGGCCTTTTTACTTTCTATACATTTCTCATTTCTTTTATGTTCATGCGTACGTGCTGTTGTTTACATTTATTAGTCTTTAAATACCGCGAACAAGCATACCACAGTTCAGAGGCCATAAGCTGTTTACGACGTCTAAGACATCAGAGTAAACGGCAAATGATTTTGTACTTTTAGATGGCGTTTCACACATAGTAATGATTTTGTAAACTGTGAATATTTATAAATAAAATTATGTGCAACACATGGTAAATTATAATAAAAATATATATTTGAAATTTTTATTCAAAAATCTACCATAATCAGTTTGGGCCTACCATCCGACCAAAATTAAAAAATTGAAATTCGTCCGACCAAATTTGGTAGAATTCTACCAAAACGGCAACACTGCATTTAACCCAATCTCTAACGTTTTATCAAAAAAGCTTTCACATTTTTTCTCCGCTGCAGTGAACTTATTTATTTTGGGAATTTCTTCTATTTCCCAACATTTCTGTAAGAGCTCATCTGCTTTATGAACTGTTGCTACCATTTCTGACTTTGCTTCTACATTGACCATCATGACAGAACCGGTTACAACCCATCCTAACTTTGTATCTTGAAGCCTATAGCCTCTTTGCTCATACTTTATATGACCTTTAGACAAAATATCGAAGAAAACTTCTGCTCCTATGAGCATATCTATACCCCTTGGAATATTATATTCGGGATCTGCCAACTTTACATCAGTTGGGAGTTTCTCTGCTTTCACCCTTGTCTCTGGTACATTTGATAATATGGTTTGTATTACCAATGCATCCAAATGGGTTTTATAATCTGAAGTCTTAGACCTAAAGCTAACTCCTACTTTTTCCTCTATAAGGGACTTTTGCCTTCCTAAGCCCTCGACTTCTTTTTTGGTCCCTTTACCAACTAATCTCAATTTATTTTTGAAGGCTTTGGTCATCAAACATACTTGTGACCCACTGTCTAATAAAACACGGCAGTTTACCCAATCACCGCATCCATTCTTTACTTGAACTACTGCCGTAGCCAGCAACACACATGACCGCTCTGGATCCGTGTCTTTTTTTACCACGGCACTCTTGGGACTTTGCTTCTCTCTATGCAGCAAAAAATGATGCTCGCCATTGCACTCTTTGCAACGGAAACTACTGGTACATGCCTTCTTAGCGTGCCCAACAGTTAGACATCTTGAACATATATTATGCTCATTTATTTTGTCCCAACGCTCTTTGACGTCCATGCCCCTAAACCTCGAACACCTATATATGAAATGCCCAATCAAACATCCCAAAGGACACTTGTCCCTTCTAGATATTTGCGCTCTTTCATCGGGGGCTCCAAACCTTGAAGGTTCCGCCAATCGTTGCTTTCCCTCCCAAGATTTTCGACTTTGCGCTCTTTCATCGGGGGCTCCAAACCTTGAAGGTTCCGCCGATCTTTGCTTTCCCTCCCAAGATTTTCGACTTTCCGATAGAGTTCCCCACTTCCTATCACTTTCAGCAGTGAACAATTGGCAAGCCTCCAAAGAACACTGCATCTGGTTTAAAAATTCGATCAAACTCTGTACTTTAGGAAGATCTCTAGAATTACCCAGATGCTGCTCAAACTGAATTCGCAGCTCATCACTTAGCTTTCTCTGCAACACATAACACAAAAACGCTTGATGCATATCCTCTGCATCAACGTCCATTGCATTCAACGCTTGTAAACTCTCGTTTACAACACCTAAAAACGCATTCACACTTCGTGAATTACAGTCTACCCGTGGCGCATCCAATACAGCCCTAAAATAAATAGACGTTGTCGCCCTCTTGTTGGAATAGTGGCTTTGTAGTATTTCCCAAGCAACATTAAAATTCTCCTCCTTGGCGGGTAATTTGGATATCTTCCTTGCTGCATCACCCGTCAACTTAGACTTCAATATACACATTTTTTGTGTATTAGATATTGGCTGATCTATTATCAGTTGCTCAAACAACTCCCTAAACGTGTCCCATTCCGTCATGCACCCGTTGAATGTAGGAATATCTATTGCTGGCAATTTAAATGGAAGATTCATAAATGAATTATATATACCCGGTATTGCTTGGTACGTATCCCTCAAAGAGTAAAACAGTTCTGTCATTTCGTCATCTGGAAATTGGCCAACATATTTTAGAAAAAGGTCATCCGCCGCCTTATACTTTTCTTTAACAATTTCTATTGAGGCTTCTTTCCTTTTGAATTTAATTATTTTTAGTTCCAACTCGTCCAGCATATATCTAAGTTGGCGTTTTAGTCCATTATTCAAACTGGGTAGTGGATTATTCAAGTGGAATCGGTTGGTTTGCCCACATTCCCCACTTAACTCTTCACTACCAACGAGCTTCGAATGTATAGCTCTTCCAGCCTCCGTTACTTCTGTCTTTCTTTTAGATGTTGTACCTTTGCTGTCCTCCATTAAAGCTGGAGGAGCACTTGTTTCTACAGACTCCACCGCAGACTCTTTGGCCTCGTCTCCTAACCACTCCTCAAATTGATAGTATAGACTATCGAATTTCACCATTGCCTCTCTTACTTTGCTGACGAAAGGTCCCGTGAAATAGGAATTTCTTTCTAACGTAAAAGACGGCGGCCGGAGTTCCTTGTCTGTCGCTTCAAACTCATTCCTCAAGCTTTTGAAGCACTCATTTATTTTGAATACTCGATTCTTAATCTCTTCTCTAGCTGCACCCCCCTGAGCTAGCTGGCTCAGTTCATTGTACAGCTTTCCCATCTCCGTTCCTACTACTTCCTGACTCTTAATTTGCTCTATAGCACTCATTCTGACTCTGCAAAATCCCACCTGAAGATTTATATATAAAATAAAATATTATTGCTCACCTTACACTTCTGTAATGCACTTAAAAATATTTTTGTTTTGTTTCTTTTTTACGCGTGCTCTTGTCCACCAATGAGTGTTTTAAGTCCCTTACCGCTGGTGGGGGGAAACTTGAAATTCAAAGATGTTTTTAGGGGTCACCAAAATGAAGAGCTAGGAACGTTACCGATGGTGAGGAAGAATTTTGTGCGACTGTTCTCTTTCGGTTTCAACATAGAACTCATTTTATTTATTAATCTTTCTTAACTCGAAACCTACAATACAACAAAATATGTACATATATACACACTAATCTAAATACGTACAAATAGATAAAATGCACCAATGCATCTAGCTCTTATCAAATACAAGACGGTTCATGAATCGCCGCCAGAATAATCATTACATAAATACACATAAAAGATAAGAGACATTTAGGTCTTCAGACTATACATACAACACTTCTTCATTCTTCAATGACACACAGTGTAATCGACACTACGTTGTTTACATGTTCATTCACATAGTTCTAATCAGCATTTATAAATAGATGAACCCTAACGTGGAGTGCCTGACAGAGTGCATGACAGCAACCAAAGAAAATTGACTTAAAGAACTGTATACAGAACTGTACAGTACTAATTATAATATTATATGCATTGTATGCTGCTAAATTTACTCACATTGAAGGTTTTTGCTGATAGTTTTCCTTCAAAATTTAGATTTAACGTAGTGTAAAAATGTCATATCCCTCTTAATGGGTTTGTAAATACTATAGATATAAGGCTAAGCCAAATCTGTGCGATAACTCTAAGCATGTAACAAAAAGTAAATACTTACATTAAATAATTAAAATCCCTCTAGAATGATCACCCGTTACAAATTTAAAAAAATACGGACCGATGATTCCGCCAGCCGCACCACACCTTACTTTTCGCGGTGTAAGTCTTTCCATGATGAAATGGCAAACAATACTAAAAGGAAAAAAAATAAGTTTAACACAACTTATGCGTAATCTGTGAAAAAAACCCTAAAAAATACCACTAGATTGATCACCCTATATAAATAGTTCTTGGAACCCTTTGTGCTGTAAATTTTCCAAGATCTTAAAAAAAATTCCATATTTGGATTCGCGAAAAAATTTAATTTTGTGCCACTATAGAGTATAGGGACAGACAGACAAACAGATTTTGAACCCTTCCGACCTATTGGTCGGCCTTAAAGTTTTCCAGATACAGGGGGTAGACCAATTTAGTTCGACCATGCCGAAGCTTATGTACCCTTTATCATTGAGTTCGTATCATGTGACGCGCAAAATAGAAAGGCACCTAAGGGTAAAAACCAGTTTTGTTCAGGAGAGCCATTTTAAAGATTTAAATACGTGTATCTTTGGTGTACCATCACTTTCATAAAAGGCGTATATCTCTGGGAGGGAACACTTTTGGGGCATGGCATTGGTCTCATTCGATGCTTAGATGTTGTCTACATCAAAAAAGAAGTAAAAATTGATTTTTTACCCTTAGCTCCCTTTCTCTATGCGCTGTCACATATGACAATTTTTCCCTCCAAAGCTTGTATTTTGATCCATGTCAACATCATATGTACCAAATAGCATCGTTATATCTCTAATAGTTATTGCTTTCTTAAGTTTAAGGTTTTTTTTTATTTTACCCTTTTGCCTAATCTAGCCCATTTTCATTACCAACCGTTTAGTCCATTAACACATATTTTCTCAAAATTGTAGTCACTTAGTTTCAATAGTGCGTAAAATGAGCCGGATTTTCCACCCTAGGTTCCGGCTCATTGGTGTCTGGTACATCAAATATAAATTTAAATAACGACCTTTCTTCATCCAAAAAACTGACTTGTGCCTGGTTTCAAAATATGTGGCTGCTAGTGCCAAAAAACTAGTAGCCAAATAACTAACTGATGCTTTTAGGGCTAATTACATAAACTCGGATCTAAAGGCATAAACTGTACACGGATTTTCTTCCTAGCTTCGGTAGGGCTAACTCGAAAGTCCCATATATTAAGAAATTAAGCTTTTTTGACTACAAAACATGTTAGAAGTGGTAGATGTAACCATTGAAAATGTGGTTGGTGACACAAAAGTATTGTTTTCATGGGGTATATGTTAACAATAACATGATTACGGCAATCATACCGGCAAAATTGGATTTTTTTTTAATTTGAGACTGTTTTTTTACGAATCTTACGCAATAATAGTAAATATAATTAAATTTTTTCAATACAAACTACGAATTAGTATAGCTCATTTACGGTTCCGAATCTGCCCTTATCTCAATTTTGGAATTTTGGCGCCTATGCCTTTTTTATATATTTTAAATAACATATGTCTCCAACGGACTGAACAACTAAATATACAAGTACTTTCCATCATCCTATAGTACAACAACTGCGTTAGTTCAGTGTTCGTGTGTGAGTTGATACATCGGCTGAGTGAATAAAGTGTAAGCAAATTCGCTTTTTTCAGAGAAAAAGTAAAAGTTGTAAAATACAAAAAAAAAAATGCTAAATTATAAATGATTCTTCAAAATTACTTCTGTTTAAATGTATGTGGTTGAAACATATGAACCATCGAAATTATATCAGAATGCCAAAATTTCTAGAGAAATGTATTTCAGTATATGTGACAGCGCATAGAGAAAGGAACCTAAGGGTAAAAAATCAATTTTCATTTTTTTTTTGATGTGGGCAACATCTGGGCATCGAATGAGACCGATCCCATGCCCCAAAAGTGTTCCCTCCCAGAGATATGCGCGTTTTATGAAAGTGATGGTACACCAAAGATACACGTATTTAAATATTTAAAATGGCTCTCCTGAACAAAACTGGTTTTTACCCTTAGGTCCCTTTCGCGTCACATATGTGGGTGATGAGACTGAAAGAGAAATCGTACTAGAACCGATCAGACCGTTTATGGAACATTGTTTTTGAAATAATATTGTAATCGATTAGAAACTTACTTATTTAACTTCCTCAGCATTTCATCATGGATGAAACGGTTATCTTTTCTAAAATCAAAGAGCTGTGCGCGATGAAATTCCTATGATCACTGATAAGGACCTACTGTTTAATACCGGCCCCGAATGGCTTATGTATTTTTCAAAAAAGGCTAAAATATAGCTTTGATGTTATTCGATTACTAGGAAAGTAGATTAAAGATGTTCTGACTCAGATTTGAAAAAGTTCCACTTGTAAGATAGCCGTGCCCCTTTATTCATCACATTACGTTGGCCCAATTGAAAGCAAGTTCAAGTTATATAAAAACTTAAATACTCGGTATACACAAGACTCTTCTCTTCCATACGAAATTTTTTGAGGCTATACATATTTAATGTGTCGTACAGAGTGGCAGGACTCCAATATACGAGAGCGACCGCAAAAGTAACTGGCCTAACATAAAAAGAACCGTTTTTTTGGAATTATTATTATTTATTTTTCAACATAATCTCCATCCAACTCAATACACTTCATCAAACGTTTTTCAAGTTTTTTAATTCCATCCGAAAAATAAGATTTTTCAAGACCTTCAAAATATGCCTCAGTTTTAGCAATAACCTCGCTATTGGACGAACATTTTTTGCCACCGAGAAATTTTTTTAAATTTGGAAATAAGAAATAATCAGAAAGAGCTAAATCTGGACTTTATGGTGGATGCGGAGCAATTTCAAATCGTAATTCGGCCAGTTTTTGTTGAGTTAAAATTGCAGTGTGTGAAGGAGCATTATGTTGATGAAAAAGAACTTTTTTTTTTCTAAATGCGGTCGTTTTATCTTGATTTCTTCACTCAACCGATCCAAAAATGCACAATAATATTCACTATTTTAAGTTTTTCCTTTCTCAAGATAATCAATAAATATTATACCCCTTGCATCCCAAAATACTGTGGCCATTACTTTTCCTGCTGACTTAACAGTTTTCGCCTTCTTGGGACCACTTTTACCAGCTTCTATCCATTGTTTTGACTGTTATTTGCATTCTGGGATGTTGTTATGGATCCATGTTTCATCAACAGTTATGAATCGGCGCAAGAATCGGCGCTGATAAATCGCTAAAAGCTCCTCGGAATTGGCCCAACGTACGATTTTTTGGGGCAAAGTCAACAAACGCGGCATAGCTTTTTCGGATAGCCTTTTCATGTGGAGTTCATCATGTAAAATACTCCAAATTTTTTTTTCGTGTATTTTAACAATATCAGCAAGTTCTCTGAGCTTTATTCGTCTATCTTTAGTCACTTCATTAAATATTTTACTAATGTTTTCAATAGTAGTAGCAGTTTTCGGTCTTCCAGAGCGTTGTTCATCTTCCGTACCTGCACGACCCATTTTAAATTATTGAATCCAGGATTTCACGGTGGAGTATGATGGTGCATTATCACGATGAATAGAATCCAATTCATCTTTGATTCATTTTGGCGTATAACCTTTCATATAAAAGTGTTTAATTACCGCGCGAAACTCTTTATTTTCCACTTTTCAAAAATTATAAAACTTGTTTACTTCAATCACCTGTAACAAAGAAAATAATCATTAAATATTTCGGAAATTTTGACAGATGGCTTATAAAAGATTGTTTTTAAAAAACAAAAACAAAAGTTGCTAGTAAAACAGAAAATGTGCCAGGCCAGTTAGTTTTGCGGTCGCCCTCGTATACTTATAAGTAGAGGCTCCTTTACATGCAGTCTAAAACATATGATCCCATAAATCCAGTGGTCCCTATTATTCATGTTCATTAGATTTAACGTTTGATCAAATCTGAAATGAGGCTTCTTGAGAAATCATGTGCTATGATAGTAGGTATCACATAGTTGAATTTTGTTAAGGCTGGTCCAACCATATTACGTGATGTTAATTGTGATTTACACCTTAACGTCAAATTTAACCATGGAGAGGACGACAGGTGAGCACCGCGTTAAGTTTGTCAAAGACTTTTACGAAAATGGGAGTTCAAATCATAATGCATTTTGTGCACTTTCTGATTTTTTTGGTCAGCTTAAGTGATCCAATGTGGTACAATCGGGAGAATTATGCTCAAATTTCAGCAAACCAGGTCTGTTGGATATATGAAAGCATCTGTGCGTGCTCGCCCAGTTCGTTGCTGGGCATTGTCCGGTTATCGGGCCGTACTTCTGAGGTCGGTTAAGCAGTTACCGTGACTAGTGTTCGCTATCGCGTGATGATATCGGACTTTTTGTGGCCAGAAATTAAGGATATGGACCTGGACGATTAGCGCCTCCAACAGGATGGTGCCACTTGCCACCCAGCTACAAAACAATGGCTCATTTGTGAGAGAAATTGAATGTCAGTGTTATCTGTCGTAGTGGCGGTGTCAATTGGACTACACGATCATATGATTTGACACCGTTGGACTGCTAACTTTGAAGATATTTCAAAGAAAAGGTGCAAGTCAATAAGCCAAAAACACTTCAGGAGCTTAAGAATGAGATAATTCGGGACATAACCATCATTGAACCCCAATTATGTCTCAGAGTCATTTTGAATATGGACCACTTGGCCGATATTTTGTCTCACACATACTTTGAAGATATTTCAAAGAATAGGTGCAAGTCAATAAGCCAAGAACACTTCAGGAGCTTAAGAATGAGATAATTCGGGATATAAACATCACTGAACCTTAATTATGTCTCAGAGTCATTAAAAATATGGACTACTTGGCCGATATTTTGTCTCACACATAATTGTCATATTTCTTTCTATCATAATAAAAAATCCCTGAAAGCTTTTCGTTTTTTTTACAATGAACATCGAGCGTTTTAGTTGGGACACCCTTTTTTGTTCTTTTGAATAATAAAGTTACGTTTTATGCTGTAAATTAAAAAGTACTGAATATTTTTGGACCAAATATTTTTTAATATATTTATTGATGTATATTGTATCCAAAAAAAATCTACTTATTCGAAATGTCCGCCTTTTGCCTTTACACACGCCTTAAGTCGCACTGGCCAATCCTCAATAGCTGCACGAACCTCGTCCATTGGAAAATTGGCCACAGCTCGAACCAAGGCAGTCTTAAGAGATCCAATATTGGGGTATCTTTTGTGACAAACCTTGTCCTCATTTGTAATCCAATGGGTTCAAATCTGGACTGCCTGAGGTTCATTCTCCAGAGGAAATGAACGCTGGCAAACTGTTTCGAAGCCAGTCCTGGGACGTATTAGCCTTATGGGCCGGCGCAGAATCCTGCTGGAAAGTCCATGGCTGGTTTTGGAACAGGGAATTGTTAAGAGGCTTCATAACAGCTTCCAAAACGGTTTCTTGGTAAACTATGGCCGATGTTTTGACTCCTTGTTTGCAGAAATGCAGGTCAGTGACCCCATCGTAAGAGACACCCCACACATCCATGACTGAAGCTGGGTGATGTCCCTTTTCCACCCTTGGGAACAGTTCAGATGCTTTCTTAGATTACCGCGCATACACTCTATCATTTTGCTTGTTAAATTTTTCCTGAACGAAATTTTTGAAAAAAAATTTCATCGGTGACCAAAATTTTTCTGGGCAAACGTCTTTTGGCGTGCTTCACCAAAAGACGTTTGCATTTTTCAATCTTATTTTTTTTTAAAGCTGCAGTCAATAAATGTCCGGTACGTAGTTTGAAAGCCCAAGTCCCAAGTCTTTTTTAATGCTTCGACTCATGGACTTTTGTGTGATATTCATCTCACGGGCCATGATTTTCTATTTTCGAAGCGGATTTCTGTGAATTCTTGATTTAACGGCTTTGATGGCATGCGGTGTTCGAACAGAGCGTGGGCGGCCCGACCGATGGCGGTCTTTTACATCTCCAGTCTCCTCAAACAGTTTTATGCATCGTTAGACGAACATGCGGCTAATCCCTAGTGGCCGGAGCGCTTTTTTCATTTCACGCTTGGAAAGCGATATTACAGCTATACGGTTCCCATTATCTGACCACTCCATGGTGAAAGTTGAAACAATTTTTAAATCCCGTTACAGACTAACGCTATTGAGGTTAGCTTTCAAAACCCACATGAGATTAACGGGGTATGTTCAGTTCTACTATTGAAATGGGTGTGTTCAATGTTGTAACAGTATATATGTCCCTAATAGGTATTTAATTTTTTTATTTAATAATTTGAAAATATTTATTTTGAATTATGGGAAAGAGTTTTTGTCAAAACTTGATTTTTACTTTCGAGTCTAAAGATTTTGTATGTACAAGTGGAACGATTTTATACATCAAATTGGAAAAGTGGGTTAAAAAACAAGTTTCGGCGACAAAATACCTCAAATGAATTTTAAGTCTTGGCTACATGTCATACAAAATATATATGAGTACTTTGGTCATATTTTGTAGGTTATTTCATTTAATTAATCGCCCCCCTATGTCAATTTTGGTTTCATTTCTAAACAATTTGAAAAAAGGACGAAAATGGTCGGTTTATGCTAAAAATATTCTAATTTTATTTGTTTATTAAATGTAATCATGTTTTGTATTATGTCAGTGACAACCCCTGAAGATGATTGACTTCGGGATAAATAAAAAAATAAAAATTAAACAGCACATAGAACAACGAGTTTAAATAAATGACCTCAAGCCGAAAAATAATTTTATAAAAGTCTAATTTTATTTTGGATGATCTCTACTAAAATGATAATAGTTGTAATTTAGTAGAACATTTAAACCCAAAAACGACAATTTTTAAAAACATTTTTACAATACAAGTATATTAAAAACAAGTATACGAAAACTACACTCCAATCTTGGAGGTGGGATGTTAAAATGTCCTTGGAAAAAAAACTACATATGATTTTACTTAAGACATCTCATAACGAAAATTCGGTACAAAGAAGGAATGTTTTCAATTTTTTTACTTACTTTAGCGTTGCAAAATCAAAATTCCCTTGGTACATAAAAAAACGCGTACCAACCAACTCGGGAAATTACTATAATCAACTAAGTCATTCCATTCGTGTATAAATCATTCACCCACCGGGAAAGTCCGAACTTATTTTGCATAGTGTAATATGTTACAACAGCGAACTAAACGAGATTTTGTTGGTTTTCACCACCTGGCTATAATAAATTCTAGCCGAGAGGCCTAATTTTTGGCCACTTATTGCAGCATTTGGGATTGTATGTCAGCAAAAACGGGATTGTATGTCAGGTGTCGATCATATCGGCCTTGTTTGCGTATACAAGCGACTTCACATAATCCCACAGGGGTTAAATCGCACGATCTTGAAGGCCACACCACAGGCCCACGACGCGAGATAATGCCATTACCAAAAGTTTCCTTCAATAAATTGATTGTTTCGTTGGCGACGCGAGATAATGCCCACGACGCGAGATAATGCCCTTACCAAAAGCTTCCTTCAGTAAATTGATTGTTTCGTTGGCTGTATGGGATGTTGTTACCAAAGATCGTCCACATCAACATTCGCCAATTCAGGCACGAAAAAGTCATTAATCATGGAGCCATAAGCCATAAACTGTAACATTATGGCCGGCTTATTTTTTGAAGAAATATGGACCAATGATTCCCTCTGCCCATAGAGCACATCAAACAGTGACTTTTTTGAGGATTTAACGGCGTCTCAACAATGGCTTATGGATTTTCATTACTCAACCAAAAATGAGTTTCATCGCTGAACAAAATTATTTGTTAAAAATCAGGATCGGTGGCCATCTCGTTTGGGCCCATTGAGCACAGTTAGCAAACGTTATTCCGGGTAAGTTGAAATGGCAAACCAAGTGACAATAGGAATCACTATGGCATCGCCTGGCCTGATCAACGACGTCACCTGGCAAGCCGTCATCTCACTAGGATCGAACCACCTTGCCATAATGCTCTCCATAAATAGACCACCCGATTTCATAACCTCTGAAAGCCGCACGTTTCTCAATCAAAAAAAAAACTGATTGGGAGGCCTTCAAAGAAGCCACCAAGCGCAGCTTAAATTATCTAGCTATTTCGTCGGATGTTCGGGTAGCCGAGAAAAAGTTCCGGGCCATCATTTGCGCAGCAGCCGCTCGCCTTAAACCTGCTGGTCAAATACCCGAAGCACGACCAAACTTCCCAGCAGAGGCAGCGGGACTCGCAGACGAGCGTGATGACATTCGTCGCTCCAACCCTACTGACCCTAGAATAAGGGATCTCAACTCCGAGATCAGTAGGTTGATCAACGAATATAAACGGAACAAATGGCTAGACCACTTAAAGCAATGCAACTTGAGTTCCAGAATTGGTAAGTTGTGGACAACGGTCAAGGAAGGATGATCGGACAGCTGTCACGTTCGGTGACAGAACAGTGACAGATCCGAAGCGGTGCGCGTGTTATTTTTACCGGTTTTTTATTGTGCACCCAGAGAGTGATACGGCGAAATTTACCATTGGCGAAGTTGCCCATGTCATCCGCAGCGCAAAGTCATCAAAAGCGCTGGGTCCGGACGGAATCTCAATGCTGCTGTTAAAGCACTTGGATACCCCCGGAGTACAGTGCATGACCAAAGTGCTCAATCTGTCGCTAACCACTCACGTAGTTCCCGATGCCTGGAAAATGGGCAGAGTGGTTCCGCTACTGATGCCAGGCAAAGACGCAAGTATAAGAGATTCGTACAGGCCAATCTTCTTGCTTTCTCCAGTAGCAAAGACGCTTGAAGCACTGCTCCTCCCCAGCCTGATCGAGCACTTTCCTAGTGTTGATCATCAGCATGGATTCCGCAAGCAGCACAGCACAACAACTTCTTTACACGCCATCACCACACGTATAAGTCGCGGCCTTCACCAGAACAAGCCTAACGACAGGATGGTCCTCGCGGCTCTTGACCTTACAAAAGCCTTCGACAGGTCAATCATGACACTCTGTTCGAGGACATTGAAAAAACGTCCCTTCCACCCAGTTTGAAACGTTGGGTCGTAAACTATATGTGTGGGGGGCAGTCATATGCAGAATTTAGAGACAGAAAGTCGAAGCCCCGTAGAGTTAAGCAAGGAGTTCCCCAGGGTGGAGTTATATCCCCGGCTCTGTTTAACCTCTACCTCTCTAAACTTCCTGCACCACCAGATGGCGTTAAAATTGTGTCGTACGCTGACGATTGCACGATACTGGCGTCAGGACCTAAAGTGGATGGCATTTGCGAGAAAATCAACTGTTACCTCACTGACTTAGCACGTTTTTTCACTGCGAGGAATATGAAGATATCCGCCTCCAAATCAACAGCCACGCTGTTTACTGCATGGACCGCAGAAGTGCGGTTGTCACTCAATGTGAAAGTCGATGACGTCAACATCCCGACCACCAACTACCCCAAAATCCTTGGGGTCACATTGGACAGCCTTTTTAGATCCTCTGCACATGCTATAGCTATTTGCGATAAACTGAAAAGTAAGAACAAGGTCCTCAAGTCACTTGCCGGCAGTACTTGGGGAGCCGACAAAGAAACCTTGTTGACCTCTTACAAAGCAATAGGTCGGCGGTCTGTAGCAAACTACGCAGCACCTGTATGGTCGGCGAACGTGAGTACGACGCAGTGGAAGAAAATTCAGACTTGCCAGAATGCCGC
Source organism: Hydrotaea diabolus (assembly GCA_963513945.1). Lineage (NCBI taxonomy): Eukaryota > Metazoa > Arthropoda > Insecta > Diptera > Muscidae > Hydrotaea > Hydrotaea diabolus. The sequence goes on from OY740718.1 coordinate 162,364,374, forward strand.
CCTCAGAACATCAACAGGGTGTCTTCTTATGTCTTCTGAGGACCATCTACATGAGGAGACGAAGATCCTTACCGTGCGCAGACACAATTTCCTGTTGTCTAAGCAATACCTGCTAGGGTGTTTTCGCAGCAGTCATCCTAACCACCATCTCTTGAACAGGATGCCTCCGCCCAGGTGGATCTGGTACGATCTTCATGATCTAGAGAGAGAGAGAAATCCAGCGGTATAAGAGAGAACCTTTAGATCATCGAAACTATCAGGCAGGTCCGACCAACATTCACGCCGATGAAGTCGCAGCAGCAGTTCCCAGCTACCGTGTGAATGTAGTGCTAGGGGAACATCCCCCGGAGAGTTCACCTGAGGAGAAGGTACTTACTCGGCAGATGCGCGTGGTTCTGGCGCAGCTGAGATCTGGATGGTGCAGCCGCCTCAATTCTTACTGGGCACGAATTGATGCTAACGTTCCGGACATCTATCCCGCCTGCCATCAGGGACCACTCTTCAATTGCCCGGCCAAGCCCACTCAGCTGACCCCCAGGTCTCTGTGGACGCATCCAGTTCAAATGGCGCGTTTCCTCGACCTGGATATCGAAGCAGATCGCCTATGGGGGACTTCAAAATGAATATATTGTTGTTACAACAACAACAATAGGAATGGCAACCAAGTGACAGCTGCCAAAAAGATTAATTTCGAAAAATGTGTGGATATATGGAAAACCACACGTCTAAAAGCACCTTTTATTTCACGATTGGTTTGTTTTTATAACCGCCAGTTTCAGCTACTAACAGTTTTACTGAATCCGATTGGTATAATCGACATATTGGCTGTAAGAATCGTATAATATTATGGTGTGTCAAACCATACCATGCAATGTTGGTGATTGCAACAAAAAGTAAATTTATCCAGCCGATTATTTGTACTTCGGACCGATTTCCAACTGTTCTTTTCAACCGATTATTTGTACTTTGGACCGATTTCCAACTGTTCCTTCCTTGTGTGTAAGATTCAAATTTTGGGGTTAAAGATGAATAACCCTTATATTTTTTTGTTAAAGACCCTGTCCCTAATTTCTTACCCAAACAAAATAGATATAATATTTCAATATCTCGATTGTGTAGATTTCAATGGAATAAGAAGCTATCTAAGCTTTGTGGCATCTCATTATACCTTGGACTTTCAAATACCATTTGAATTTACCGAAGATTGATTCATTGCTCTTGTCACATTAAACATAATACAATTATGAATATAATGCTTGTTTTTGTTTATTTTAATTAAATCATTGATGGATACAATGTAATTAATGAATCACTATGTATGTGTATGTATATCATTTTTCTCTGAAATCTTTAAACAACGAAAGATATGAGTCACATTTTTTAAGTTTTGCACGCACAAAAATTCATTTCTCTCAAAAAAAAAGAAACAAAAACTACTAAACCAACAACTGTTGTCGCATTTCACTTTCATTATAAACACGAAATGAACACAAGAAACAGAAAGAAATGCCCCAGCACTATCAATAACAAGCCGATCCACCTTCCTCATCTCAGTGAGAAATACGCACGGGGTTTCCAAAAGCCAATACCCCCGGTTATGCGCCGGCGCGTTTACACACCTTAAATACGGGTAAAAAGGCACCAATAACACATCAATCGCTGGCATGTCGTTGTGGTGGCGGAGAAGACAAACATGTTTTCGGAATTTACAGCATATTTTCTGTTTTTTCTTTCTGTCATGAGCGTGTGTGAGTGTGCGGACGTTTGCTTTGGTTTTGGTTACTTAGGGCTTTGGGGCTTGGTATCGCAGTCGTATAACAAATTACCAGCTATTGTTAAGAGAAAAAAATGTGTTTTTTCCCCGTTGCGTTGTCCAAGACCCACAACACTCACACGGAAATTTCACTTTCTTTTGAGTCACCTTTTTGATGTTTACACACAAACGCAACACGCAGTCGGCGAGCGTCATTCGCGCCATCATTATATGCTTTTGGTCAGCCATGGCGTTGACGATGATGGGCCAGTGATGGTGCTGTGGCTGCGGCTGCGGCTGGTGTTGGTCGGTTTGGGTTAGTTAACCTTTTCGCTGTGGTACGTACGGAGACAATGCAGTACCTTTTGTTTATTTACCGGTTATCAACATTGAAAACTAAATTATGCTATGAAAAGCAGTAAATTGTTAATTGATGTTAACAATTTCACCTTTTTTTCGTTCGTTCGGTCGTTCGACGGTGGCGACAATGGCGTGGTAATGAAACTGTAATGAAAATAGAAATTAATTTGTAATGTTTAGATGTGTAATTTTCTTTTAATAAGCAAAATATTAAAAATTATTACATGATAATTGTTTTCATCACACGCCGCCGTAGATAAGGAAGGAAAGAAAGGCATAAATCAAATCAATTAAGACAATGAACAATTAAACGATCGACTACAACTGAGTGAAACGCATGAATAAACATTATCATCGAGTTTGTGGCTTAAGTCTTTTGATTGCCAATATGACGGGTCACATGAAGTTCGTTTCTTAAGTCTTTTCGTAAACACACGCACACACATTTCGAAATTATTTAACACTGACAAGTGATTTCTCTCACTTGATCGGAAATAAATGCTGCATTGTCTTATTTTGTTTTTAATCGCTAATTGTCAGTTGAATAAGAAATTATTTTTTCTATCTCAAAATTTTTTAAAAAACTTAATAAATATTGCTCAAAATATTACTCAATTTCCAATTTTAAATGTTTTTTGTTAAGGTATCGAATCAGTTGTTTCGCCATTTTGATATACGCATATTAAAAGTCTTAATAAAATCGGAAAATATCATAATGAGTTTTCCAATATAGATAAACCAATTTTGTATCTTTATGTCAACGCACCCTCAAACATTTTTAATGATCTGTCAGTGTCAAAACGTTAATCGCAGTGAACAGTTTCATCTTGATAAAGTTCACTGACGAGCAACGTTTGAAAATCATTAAAGATTACTAGCGAAATTCCGAGACGGTGGCCGTAGCATGCGTTACAATCGATTTACCGAACGGCAAATTCGGTGAACATGTTACCTCGAGAAATGGTCCGGTCGAAAGGCCAACTCGTTCATGCGATTTAACGCTATTGGATTTCTTTTTATGGGGCCAATTCAAGTCATTGGTCTATGCCAACAACTTAAGACGAGCTCAGAGACAACGTCTGACGCGAAATTGCCAATGTTCCGATCGAAATGTGTGCAAGACTGGTGGAAAATTGGGTCCAAAGAACAGTTCGCTGTACACAGGCTCGTAGTGGTCATATGACCGAAATCAAATTTAATTCTTTAAATGTAATATTTTCAATATACGTGAAATAAATTTGAACTCTATATCTTTAATGTACTGTGTTTTAGTAATATACGAGTATAAAATTGTAGTGTCCTTAATGGAAAACCGTGTATATATACTTAGTAGGGATATAAATACTATTACACACGTTTTATGCTGTAAAACAAAAAGAACTTATGTTTTTGGGCCAAATATTTTTTAATATATTAATTGATGAATATTGTATCCAAAAAGAATCTACTTATTCGAAATGTCCGCCCTTTGCCTTTACACACACCTTAAGTCGCCCTGGCCAATCGTCAATAGCTGCACGAACCTCGTCCATTGGAAAATTGGCCACAGCTCGAACCAAAGCAGTCTTAAGAGATCCAATGCTGGGATATCTTTTGTGACAAACCTTGTCCTCTAAAACCGTCCACAATTTGTAATCCTATGGCATCAAATATATACTGTCTGAGGGCCATTTTTCAGAGCGCTGGCAAATTGTTTCGAAGCCAGGCCTGGGACGTTTTAGCCTTATGGGCCGGCGCAGAATCCTGCTGGAATCCATGGCTGGTTTTGGAACAGGGAATTGTTAAGAGGCTTCACAACAGCTTCCCAAACGGTTTCTTCGTTAACTTTGGCCGATGTTTTGACTCCTTGTTCGCAGAAATGCAGGTCAGTGACCCCATCGTAAGAGACACCCCACCAAGCCATCCCTGAAGCTGGGTGATGACCCTTTTCCACCCTTGGGATCAGTTCAAATGCTTCCTTAGATGACCGCGCATACACTCTATCATTTTGCTTGTTAAATTTTTCCAGAACGGTAAAAATGTTTTCATCGGTGAACAAAATTTTTCTGTGCAAGTTATCAGCGTGCTTCACCAAAGGACGTTTGCATTTTTCAATACTATTTTTTTAAAAGCTGCAGTCAATAAATGTCCGGTACGTCCTTTGAAAGCCCCAAGTCTTTTTTAATGATTCGACTCATGGACTTTTGCGTGATATTCATCTCACGGGCCATGATTTTCTGTTTTCGGAGCGGATTTCTGTGAATTCTTGATTTAACGGCTTTGATGACATGCGGTGTTCGAATAGAGCGTGCGCGGCCCGACCGGTGGCGGTCTTTAATATCTCCAGTCTCCTCAAACAGGTTTATGCATCGGTAGACGAACATGCGGCTAACCCCTAGTGGCCGGAGCGTTTTGAAAATATCCCTTTTTTTATTTCACACTTGAAAAGCGCTATTACAGCGATACGGTTCTCATTATCTGACCACTCCATGATGAAAGTTGAAACAATTTTAAAATCCCGTTACAGACAAACGCTATTGAGGTTAGCTTTCAAAACCCATATGACATTAACGGGGTATGTTCAGTTCTACTATTGAAATGGGTGTGTTCAATGTTGCGACGCCTATACAGTTCAAGTTAGAAGGCTTTGTTTGAAGAGGAGTTTTTCAAAAATGGTCCTTTATCTAGGGACCCTTAGAATCCGTTGTGATTACCCTCAAAATATAATAGGCTAATATGGTTGAAGTTATATGGAAATATACTGGGTGAACTACTATAGGGTGGCCCAAATGAGACCTAGTGATGTTAAACACGTATAACTCTTGTAATAACGGTGTTTTTTAAATGATTTATCTTTATAGGTTAAATACATTATATGGAAATTTAACGTGACTATGTGTGAAATATGACATCAGACAAATGACCACCATTTTGCTCGATACGGGCATTGGGTCTTTTTAGCGCATTTTGCATTACACGGCGTAATGTTTCTGGTTGCAGGCGCCGTATTTGGTCGCGAATATTCTGCTTGAGCTGTCCAAGTGTCTGTGGTTTGTTAACATACACTTTTGAATATCCCCATAAAAAAAATCGGGCGCAGTTAAATCTGGTGAACGAGGAGGCCAAGGGAAATCTAAATGTTTTGAAATTATGCGTTCAGAATAGCGAATAGCGGGTTGTAGTCGTTGTTGGGGGTCTTGCGGTAGAAGCTGTTGCACAATTTGAACTTTGTATGGATACATCTTAATATCCAACTTAAAGATTCTCTGTAATGTTGTTCTGGGTATACCCAATTGGGCGGAACGGCGACGAGTTGAGACAGATGGATCATTTGCAACACTCTGCTGCACAGCTTCCGCGTTCTCTTCAGTACAAATATTTCGATGAGCACCTCTTCCTGGAAGGTCGGCAACTGAACCCAGTTCCTCAAAACGGCGAACTAAACTTGTGATCATGGGAGATGTGGGCGCTGATCTTACGTTAAAAAAACGGCGATAATTTCGCTGCATCAGAACAATTGATCGTTGAGAAGAATAATAAAAATCGATAATTTTAATGCGTTGTTGTGGACTGTACGTATTCATTTTAAATTTCCAAGAGTTCAGCTATAATCTGCATAAAGAAAAACTAAATTATGTTAAAAAATAAAAAAGTTATTTGTGTTTCACATCAGCTGGTCTTATTTGGGCCACCCTGTAGAAGTATTTTTTTAGAACAAAAAAAATATAAAAACTCAATACAAGTGTGGAATCTTTATTGGTAATTTGAAAGGACATTTTATGGCATTTACTTTTTGAATAAAATTTCCTTTAAATGTTGGCCGCAACTACGCCTCAGGGTTTTCATTCTTAGGGTCCAATTTTGGATGACTCGTTCGAGCATTTCGACCGGTATGGCTTTAATGACACGCGTAATATTGGCTTCCAAAACCTGAATCGTAGCTGGTTTGTCAGCATAGACTTTGGACTATACGTAGCCCCCAATGAAAGAAATCTAAAGGTGTGATATAACACGATCTAGGTACGAAACGTGAAATTAGCTGCTTTTCAAAATGACCTCTCAATAGATGCATTGTTTGAGCAGTAGCATCGTCCTGTTGAAACCAAGTGTCGCCAAGATTATGGGTTTCATTTTCAGGTAGATCGATATCATGGCGCGATAGCAAGTACCGTTCACGGTTACGTTTCGGCCATCATCATTTTTGAAAAAAGTATGCACCGATGATTCCACCAGCTTATAAACCGCACCAAACCGTGGCACCTCTTCAACCTGTTCTTGTTGCTCTTCAGGCCAAATGCCGCAATTTTGTTTATTGACTTTGCCGTTGAACCAGAAATAGGACTTATTACTGAACACAATATTGGTCGAAAACAGCATATCTTCCCGTTTCTCACCGAACGCTCATATCCATAAAATAGTTGCCAACGTTTGAAAGAAATTATTTTCAAAAAATAAATGCCATAAAATGTCCTTTTAAATTACCAATAAAGATTCCCCACTTGATTTGAATTTTTTTTGTTCTGAAAAAATGCCTCTAGATGGATCACCCGATATAAGAGATAGAAAAAAAAAATAAAGAAAGGTAAAATTAATTTTATTAGGTTAGGTTCCCGCAGCTCCTTTCATTAAGCCATCCTATGCCCCCTTGTAAAGAGGATAAAATACTGCAGTCCGATTTATGCGAGTAACCCGATTTCTCAATGAATCTTTCTAAAGGGTGTTTTTTAGACGTTTGGTTTTCAATCTGGCCACACTTTTTTCGGAGTTGGTCGTTTTGACAGCTTAGTTTGGTTCACCGATGAAAAAATTTTTAGCGCTCAGGAAAAAATTAACAAGCAAAATGATAGAGTGAATGCGCGGTCATCTAAGGAAGCATCTGAACTGATCCCAAGGGTGGAAAAGAGTTATCACCCAGCTTCAGTCATGGTTTGGTGGGGTGTCTCTTACGATGGGGTCACTGACCTGCATTTCTGCGAACAAGGAGTCAAAACATCGGCCAAAGTTTACCAAGAAACCGTTTTGGAAGCTGTTGTGAAGCCTCTTAACAATTCCCTGTTCCAAAACCAGCCATGGACTTTCCAGCAGGCCCATTCTACGCCGGCCCATAAGGCTAAAACGTCCAAGGCCTGGCTTCGAAACAATTTGCCAGCGATCATTTCCTCTGAAGAATGGCCCTCAGGCAGTCCAGATTTGAACCCATTGGATTACAAATTGTAGACGATTTTAGAGGACAAGGTTTGTCACAAAAGATACCCCAACATTAGATCACTTAAGACTGCTTTGGTTCGAGCTGTGGTCAATTTTCCAATGCACGAGGTTCGTGCAGCTATTGACGATTGGCCAGTGCGACTTAAGGCGTGTGTAAAGGCAAAAGGCGGACATTTCGAATTAGTAGATTCTTTTTGGATACAATGGACATCAATAAATATATTAAAAAACATTTGGTCCAAAAACATTTAGTACTTTTTGTTTTTCAGCAGAAAACGTATGTAACAGTATTTATGTCCCAACTAAGTATCTATAATGGGTGGTCCAAGTAGAGATACATTTTTCAATACCCTTTTTTTTACAGATCACGTGTGAGTCGTGTCATGTTATTTTTGTTGTGATGTTTTGTATAGGTTGGCATTTCATTATGGAAAGACTTACGCCAGAACAACGTTTACAAATCGTTCAAATATATTATGAAAATTCACGTTCTTTGAGGAATGTGTTTCGTTCACTTCGTTCAATTTATGGTCAACATAATCGGCCTACTGAGCGTACTATTCGCAACACCATCACCCATCTGGAGACCCAGCAATCATAATTGGATAATATTCGATCGAATAGACCACGTGCACAACGCAGTGAAGGAAATGTAGCGGCCGTAGCTGAGAGTGTACACCAAGACCGTGGAGAGTTGATTCGGCGGCGTTAGCAGCAACTAGGAATGATGTATGGAACGACTTGGCGCTTTTACGTTGAGATCTTAAATTGAAAGCGTAGAAAATAAAGCTTGTGCAAGAACTGAAGCCGGCCGACGATCCCAAGCGACATCGCTTTGCTCTATGGGCTCTTCAAACGTTCTAAGAAGATCCGACGTTTTAGAGCCAAATTTTGTTCATTTTGTTTTGTTCTGGCTCAATGGGTGTGTAAACAAGCAAAATTGCCGCGTTTGGGACGAGGAGCAACTAAAAGAGTTTCAAAAGCTGCCACTTCATCCAGAAAAAAGAACGGGTTTGTGAGCCGGTGGAATCATCGGTCTATATTTCTTCAAAAATGACGCTGGTGAGTACGTAACCGTCAATGGCGACCGTTATCGTGCCATGATAACCGACTATTTGATGCCTGAAATTAAAGCTCGTGATCTCGGCGACATTTGGTTTCAACAAGACGGTGCCACTTCCCACACATCGCATTAGTCAATAGATTTATTGAGAGAACACTTCGGTGAGCAGATAATTTCACGTTTTGGGCCGGTCGATTGGCCACCAAGATCGTGTGATATCACACCGTTAGACTTTTTCCTGTGGGGATATGTAAAGTCTAAAGTTTATGCGGACAAACCCGCTTCAATTCAGGCCTTGGAGCAAAAAAGCACTCATGTCATTCGCCAGTTACCAGTCGAAATGCTCGAACGAGTCATCAAAAATTGGACTCAATGGATGGACCATCTGAGACGTAGCCGCGGCCAACATTTGATAGACATAATCTTCAAAAAATAAATGCCAAAGAATGTTCTTTCAAATGATAATAAACATTGTCCATTCAATTTGAATTTTCTGTGTTTTTTTCTTAAAAAAAAAGTAGGGAACCTCGAAATAAATTTGGTCATTCTACCATAAAAGCACACTTTAACGACGCCTCTCTACCCACGGTTTAAATATTTAGCTAGGAAATATTTTCTTTAACGTGCTGATACATCACAAAACTTCGTTAGGCGCAAACAATAAGGATATCATAAGTATCTTAAGTTCGATGCCATTGTGCAGGTTCATTTGTCATAAAATGATGTGTCTTCAGTAAAGAAATTTATTTAGTGAATCTGTTTTAAATTGTACCACATATACAAAAGATTTTATTTTTATAGAAGGAAGAGCCTCCAATCGGGACCAAACTTAAGAGAAACCCTTCGACAGACAAAGCTAACTTATTGGCCAAGTTTGGTGTCAAGCAGCTCTCGAGTTGAAGGCGCTCGTACACTAAACATAACATTTTTATATACGAGTATTAAACATAAAAATGTTTTGATTTTTAAACTCTTGTTCAGTCAATGACGGACGTGAGAGTGACATGGGGTTTTATTCAGATTTCGGTAAACAGGCTCATCCTATCTTTATTTGCTTATACTGACATTCTGTCAATTTTTTTTATCTTGAAATGTTGAAAATTATTTTAGTTATGATTTATTGACATTCGTTTTCATGAATGGATCTGTGAGAACAGCAACAGGTATTTTGCCTTCTCCTGCTGTTATACCACAATACAGGTATTAATTGTATTTGTGGTATTTTTTTTTGCCAACTTCTTTCTGTCTTCTCATACGTCTGCGCATGCGTGTATTTAACGTCATGTAGAGTCAGTTCAACTTAAGTCATATCTTACATCTTATGACTTAAGGTTCATACAGCAAATACCGCCGCCGCCGTCATCGCTGTCGAACAGTCCATCGATGAGAGAGTCCAACAAGTGAAAGTTATTTGGTGGCTATTGGATGGGTTTATTTTCATCTTCTGTCGGTTTTTTATCTTCTTTCTTTTGACCAACTCGCATTTTGAGGAGCAACTTCTTTTTTCGCCCCCCTGTTATATTATTTTTTGGTGGGGACTTGCCGTTGCCAACGATGAACTTGTATTGACATTGTCATTGTTTTAAAAAGAACCGATAAAAACGACTTTGACTACGATTTTGTTATGGTACGAGTAAGTGTTATATTTTAAATTGATTTTCTTGCTTGTGGAAAATGAGCGATATATGAAATATGTTAATCATATGTCGAACAACAACTTCATATCAAAAGTTAATAATTCATTTTAATTTCTTTTTTAAGACGAGATTTTGCTTTTGGAAATTTCTTTACTTCTTTGCTGATTTGGAAGACAAAAGTGTTATGGGCGGGGTTTTCAATTATGTTCATTAAAAATGCTGAAAAAAAACAAAAGTCTAGACTAAATTTTTGACATGCTTTACTCATTGTCTGCTTCTTTCGAGCGTGTGTCTTAAAAAAAGATTTTTTCCCTGGTCTTTTTTATTTTCTGTAAACATTTTTAAAATTTCACTCGATCCCGGCCTAGAAATATAACAAATGTAAATTACTATCCATAAAGCGAGTAAACACACTCCTTATTAATACGAGTATACTCAGTAAACCAAATTTGCCGACAATGTCTGATATCAGACAATTCTCAACAATATCTGAACTCTATCGAGAATTCTTACCGAAATCGTTACAAATTCTGTTCGATCTGTCTGAGGATTTTTTATTTATTATGTTCCGAAATATCTGAACGAATTCGGCCCAAATTCTGTCCGAGATGTCTGTGGAATATTTATTAATTTTTTGTTCAGACTTCTCTTATCGAACTCGCAACGAATTCTGAACTATTTATCTGAGGTAGTCTATTCGTTTAAAATTTTTGTTATTTGCTTCATATTTTACAGTTGTTGTTCTTGTGTTCAGACATGTCGGAACTAATTCTGAACGAATCCTTAACTGTTTGTCTGAGGTATTTTTATATTTCAAATTCAAATTCTGAACGTTTGGTTTGCTTAGCTGTGCGAGGGATTTTTATTGTGTTCGGAGGAAAACTCTACTGCCGGCAGTTCTCGTTAAATGCAAAACTGGTTGCCCTTAAGCGTATAGCCACTAAACCACTAAACATAGTTACAGCACAATTATTGCTTGCGAAACTGCAGGCACCCCTGCTTGCAACTAAAAGTCTTTCCGAACGCTTTTTGAAAATGTTTTACAACTTTTTTTTGTAAAACAAAATATTTTCTTCTTTTTGATTGTTTACATTCAGAATTTACCATGACATAAGCTCAGAATTCGGTTCGTAATGTCGCTAAAAACATCAGATTTTATAAGACTTAATGCCGGAATTCTGACGGAAGTCGTTCAGAATTAGTTCAGAATTCGATACGATAAATCGAAATTTCCTTTCGAATTTCCCAAGACTACAGTTCAGAATTCGGTCAGAAATCGGTTCGAAATGTCTGCAAAAACATCAGAATTCCCTCAGAGAAGTAGTTCAAAATTCGTGTCAACCCTCTCATATGTTTTTCGTTACGAACTCGCTCAGAATTCTGATCCGAAATCGGAACATTTCGCCGATTGTCGTACAGAATTCTGACCGAATTCTGAAGGTTCGGTTTGCTGGGTAGGTACTTAAACTCTTTAAATATTTGACTTTTAAAATTTTAATTTCTTAAGCACAAAACAGCTTTTGGCTAATTCTGTGTTCATTCTCAGATCACTTCATCGTGGAGCTCGAGATCGATAGGAAGGCAAGCTGGGACAAGATCTTTTGCAGCCACTTAGACCTACAGTAGGGGAGCTGTCAAACGTGCACTACCCGGAAGGCGCAGTAGATCGCCAGACAAAGGCTCTGACGGAGAATGTGAGCCCCCCGGAAAGCCAACCAAACGTGGTGGACACCGAACTCACACCAAACTCAGAGCAATAAAGAAGCATACGGGCTGCTATACTAATATATATTTCTGGCTTAATAATGAAAATGCAAATACTTATCATCAAAAATGCTTTTATTGTTTTTCAAAGTATTCTCCAGCATGATTTATATACTTTTGCAATTGACCAATTGTCGAAGAACTTTTTCCACTCCGATTGAGACACCTACAAAACATGATTTTTAAACGCTTCAACATGATTTTTAAACGCTTCTGGCGACGAAAATCGCATTTTTTCTTGATGTGCGGAAATAACAAGAAGTCATTGGGCTTTTTGGCCTGTAAAAAGGCGCTGGTTTGAGCCGATGTGTGAGAGCTCGCATTGTCATGGTGCACAATGATTCGTCTTCTCTTGTTCGTTTTTCAAATTTCTCCGAAGACTTTAGGCAAACAAATTGTGGTGTATCACTCAGAGTTGGCCGTCCTACGTTGTTCAAGCGGAACAGTCGCCACATGACCAGTTTTGCCGAAGAAACAGGCGACCATTTGTTTCGAAGTGCTTCTTCCACTAACTACTTTCGTTGGATTTGGCTCGTCTTCGAAGACCCACACGGTCGTTTGCTGTTTTGCGAAACATAGATCCATAATTCATCACCTGTGACACTGTGAAACGTCTTTTGAAGCCCCGTGATCGTATTTTTTCAAAATTTCTTTGCACCAATCGACACGAGCCTTTTTTTGAGCGCTTGTCAAATTGTGCGGGATCCAACGAGAATAAACCTTTTTTACGGCCAGGTGTTCATGCAATATCGAATGTATGCTGGTGAAAGAAATGCCCAAGGATGCCTCTATCTTACGGCATCAATGTTCTCTGGCACAATGGCCGTTTTTGGAGGACCTTCACGACCTTCGTCTTTGAGCGAGCGTGGCCACGATTGAATTCATTAAATCAGTTTTTCACAATGCTATGGGATGGTGCTTCATCGCCATACAAAGATTTAAGTTCATCGAAGCAATCTTTTCGTGATAATCCACGTCGAAAGTTGTGAAAAATGATCGCACGAAAATGTTCACGAGTTGATTCCATTTTTCTGCCAAATTGATTTTTTCAAGTCACTGTAAACAACACAAATGATGGTCGTACGTCAAAACGTTCTGAGTACGTTTATGCTAAAAAATGTCAAACTTTCCAATGGAAATGTCAGATGGCACCAGAAATATATATAGCAACCATCGTGTTGCCTATTTTACAGTAATCAGCTAAGAATTGCTAAAGTTTAAGGCAAATTAATGAAAAAGGTCCGAAAAATTTCAAGTTCACGATATCTCGAAAACTATAAGTGGTGAACAATTCGGATTCAGAAGATCCATATATGGATCAGTTGGTTTTGTCTAAAGGAGGGCTCAAAGCAAATTTTTGCAGAAATGTATAATTATACACCCCCTCTCCTTCCGATAAATCGCCCTCTCACTTCTTCTCCTCCTGTCATCAGCGGCGTTTTAGGCATCCAAGTGATCTCGTCATTTATTCCAGGCCTTCTACTCGTTCAACCTAATGTAACCTTTCCTACTTTGCGTTATCGATAAAAGGATCATCAAACGATATTGCAAAAACATGATTTTTAGCAACAAACCGAATAATCACAGTGCATGTATGAAACCTAAGGTCGAGGAAATTATAGATCAGAAATGAACCTTGACCTAAGCCCACTTAAACTTCAATATTGAAACATAACAAATAACACGGTTTAAAAAGCAGAAGAAATTAAATTAAATTACAAATTGAATCAAAGTAAACCGCACGTGGAGACGCTTACAGCCATATCAGGCTGAATTTAAATCCAAATTACAATTTCAAACCTAATCACCGAAACATTAAATATTACTCTCGAGTTTTTCCAATATTAAAAAACTTTATGAAATATTTTCCAGTATAACATAAATAATTAATTAAAAACAAATAACGCCCAAAACCAGAAAATCAACTTCTTTTACGACTTCTTGGCAATCTCTTTAACAACTGTTACTTCATACTCGCACTACAAAGAAGACACGCCGACCGGCTCGGACAGAGGAAAGAGAAAGAAAAAAGTGAAACTAATCTGCCCATAAGGGCCTTTCTGTAATGGACGGGCGAACGGAAGGACAGACACAACTCAGCGATTTATTATAACCAGTTATGATGACATTTCGTTTGGAGGAAGTAAGTCTTCTCCGCTCGTTGATACTCATTCATACTCGTCGGTATGTGTTTGAAAAAAAGAAGCATTGTTGCATTGAAAGTGAAATTTTTCCATTTGTGTGCAAAGAAAAAGTGATGGGGGACTATTTTCTTTTTTGTTGAGACTTGAAAATGATTTTTTTTATTGCCACAAGAATGTAATCAAAATGGCCATTAAAAATGTTTAAAATTATGACATATTTTGTATGTCATATCATGTGTCATTAATTAATTGGCCACTTAAATGGTTAGTTGGCCAAGTGATGGTCGGATTTTTATTGTTTGCATTTATTGAAAAGTTCAGTGGTTAGGTCTGGCCTGGTCAAGAATTTGGACACACTAAATCCTATTGCCGAAAGCCATATAGATGTGTTAAGTGTGGTCTCGATCACTCAACAGCTGAATGCAAAAAAATTCCCACCACACCACCAAAATGTGTACATTGCAAAGAGAACCATACATCCAGCTACAAAGGCTGTAGACATTATAAAGAACTATTGGATAAAAGAAGTACCAGAACACCCAGAACCAATCCAGGACCAACGAAATTTAGAAATAATTATGTATACGCAATTGCAAGCAATATTCAATCTTATATGACCTATTCACAAGCCGTTAGAGGGGACGAAAATACTCTACTGCAAAAAATAGAGGCCATGCTTGAGAAACAAATAGAGTTGACAAATACTCTTATAGACATAATGTCAATGTTAATGACAAAAATATGCAAGTTGATATGATAATTGCAGAATGGAAAGCGAATGGCATTTTTAATCATGTTAATGAAATTGAAATATTTTTAAATCTCTACAATAAAGATATATTTTTGGTCTCTGAGACAGATTTAACTTCTAAGCCCTTCTTACGATTAAGAGGGTACGCCATAATACTATCTAATCACCCAGATGACAGAGCACATGGCGGAGCTGCTATCGTAATTAAATCAGGACTTGAATGTGAAACAGTCGACAACGTTTCAGAGAACTTTCTTCAAGCGGCAGTAATAAAGCTATTATGCAATAATAACGCTAGGGTTTTAATATATTCTGTTTACTTTCCACCTAGATTTAGTATAAACTGCGATATGTATGAAACATTCTTCAGAAATCTTGGAAATAAATTCATCATGGGGATCCCAACTAAATAATCCTAAAGGTAAACAACTATATCAGTGTATAACCAAAAACAATTACACATCACTTTCTACGGGAAGACCTACTTATTGGCCAACGGATCCTTGCAAGATACCTGATCTATTAGACTTCTTTATTTACTTCGGAATATCTCGCCAATCATTTAATATTTTGTGTTTGTGACGAATTAAGCTCGGACCACTCACCAATTCTTCTGAACTTCAAAATAACCCCATCCCTAGTATCCATTGATAAATCTATTTTCTCACCTAAAACCGACATAGAACGCTACCAGTATTGGATTTGGAAACAGGTAAAAGTCACTGGGAGTTAAATCAGGAGAATATGGTGGGTGGTCAAGCAACTCGTACTTTTATTCGTTGATTTTAGCCATTGTTAAAACACTCTTGTGCGCTGGTGCGTTGTCTTGATGAAAAATTATTTTTTTGTGTTGTAAGCCAGGACGTTTTTCTCGAATTTGTACATTTAATTGATCTAAAAGGTCTCAATAGTACTCTGAATTTATTGTTTTCCCCTTTTGCAGATAGTCAATCAATAAAACACCTTTGAAGTCCCAAAAAACCGTTGTCATTACCTTACCAGCCGATTGAATTGTTTTTGCCTTCTTTGGGGCACTTCCTCCAGCTTCAGTCCATTGTTTGGATGGTTCTTTTGTCTCTGGAGTATAGTGGTGAATCCATGTCTCATCAACAGTTATGAAACGACGCTTAAAATCCATTTTATTTCGCTGAAAACGATCCAAACAAGCTTGAGAAATGTTCATTCTTATGCGTTTTTGGTCGACTGTTAACAAGTGCGGCACCCATCTTGCAGAAAGCTTTTTCATCTGTAGTTCTTCATGCAAAATTAAATGGACTCGATCATTTGAGATGCCCATGATATAACCTATTTCACGCACTTTTATTCGTCGATCATTTAATACCATATCATGCACTTTGGCTACAATTTCTGTGTTGCTGTTTTTGGACGTCCACTACGTGGTTCATCTTCAATGCTTGTACGACCACGTTTAAATTCAGCAACCCAATTTTTTACTGTTGCATATGAAGGAGCACTTTCACCTAACACATTCACCATATCATTATGAATTTCTTGTCCCGATAAACCTTTATGCATTTTATGCATTTCTAATTTTTCCATTGTAAAAAAATCGCGGATGCGTCTTTTGTGAACACCTGTTTCTATATGAAGGCCAGATCGAAAGAGATGGAAGTTTCCAAAACATTTAATTTTTTTCTGTTTATACCGCGCTTTTTGTGCTAGGCTAAGAAGTTTCCGAACCGCCCTCGTATAAGTACAGGGGGGCATCCCCTGAGTGTTGGGTATTTAAAAAAAAAACTCTGAATATTTTCAAGACACTCAATGCCATTGACATTTGCCCGAATTAGCGTACACATGTCGTGGGTGTTTCAAATGCAATCTGGCTTAAACATTTCAAGTTGGCTTTCTTATTACACGCTGTACGAGTTATGGCCACTTACACGTATGACATACGATAAATGTCATACACATTAAGATTTGTAAACAAATTTTCAAGCATAAATTTTAAGTTTCCCTTCCTTAGCCCACTATAAAGTACACTTTTTTTCTAAAAGTCAAATTTTTCATCAGTATCACACACACACTCAGTATTGGGGTTAAAAGTTTTGGCTGAAAAAAATATGATAAATGTGCAATAAACCAAAACAATTTGAAAATAAATTTTAATGATGCATACAAATACGTACAATAGCTGAACACATACTCATGATCATACCGGCAGACTCAGACCTACCAGCCGAACACTATCATCAGCCGACAGAGATAATACCACCAACCCGCCTGGCTGGCTGTGGCAGTAGATATCCCGCCGCCAGCCAGCCAGCCAACCAACGACCAACCATTCCCATCAGTCCATCCACTATTTTAGTCGGTTACTTTTACTTTCGGTTTATGTGTCACCAAGCTCAGCGGCAGCTTCGAGAGTTAACAACATACTTAAAAAAAAATAAAGTCAGCTACTCGTATACTGAACATGCAGGCATTCAGTAAACGCTTTTTTGCAGTGCGATGGCATACAATTTTCAATCGGTGGAAATGTTTCTTGTGTGTTTGTCTCTGTTGCCACAAAACGATGACAACAAAATTATTTTATTCACAAAAAACCAAAATGAAAGAAAAAAAAAACTCAGAAATGGAAAATACACAACATCCAGCTGCAGTTGCCACCATAAAAAAACACAAAAAATCACTGCTACAACCACCACAGATAATCGCTTGGTGGAAGGCAAAGTGGCAAGGCAACATATGTACTCGTATGTACATGTATCCGTACGAAGGCACACATAATAGCAACCATCCATGCAACATGATGTATGCACCAAAATGCTTGAATGTCTTTTATAAAAAATTTAGGTAAAGAAATGCTTGCTAGACATTTGCGAGAATGCTAGCCAAAGGATGGTCTTTACCAAGCACGTGTGGATTATTTTTCAAAACTTAAAAAGGAAATATTAAAATTACTAATACTCCCTTTAATCCAAACAAACATGATTTTTGAACGCTTCAACAGCATCGTCTGGCGGCGAAAATCGTTGACCACGCATTTTTTCTTCATGTGCGGGAATAAAAAGAAGTCATTGGGTGCCAAGTCAGGGCTGTACGGCGGATGGCCCATCAATTCGACGTTTTGGCCGGTCAAAAAGGCGCTGGTTTGAGCCGATGTGTGATAGCTCGCATTGTCATGGTGCACAATGATTCGTCTTCTCTTGTTCGATTTTCGAATTCATCCGAAGTTTTCAGACAAACAAATTGTGACGTACCACTCAGAATTGACCGTCCTACGATGCTCAAGCAAAACAGTCGCCACATGACCAGTTTTGCCGAAGAAACAGGCGACCATTTGCTTCGAAGTGCTTCTTCCACGAACAACTTTCGTGGGATTTGGCTCGTCTTCAAGACCCACACCGTCGATTGCTGTTTTGTTTCGGGCTCATACGCATAGATCCATGATTCGTCCCCTGTGACGATCTTATAAACGTCTTTTGAAGCACCGCGATTGTATTTTTTCAAAATTTCTTAGCACCAATCGACACGAGCCTTTTTTGAGCGATTGTCAAATTGTTCGGGATCCAAACAGAACAAACTTTTTGTTAGGCCAGGTGCTCATGCAATATATATATATGCTGGTGGAAGAAATGCTCAAGGATGCCTCTATCTCACGGTATGTCACATGACCATCTTGCATGATCAGTTCACGCACGGCATCAATGTTTTTTGGCACATCGGCCGTTTTCGGACGACCTTCGTGGTCTTCGTCTTTGAGCGAGCGTCGAGCGATTGAATTCATTAAACCAGTTTTCACAGTGCTATAGGATGGTGCTTCATCGCCATACAAAGACTTAAGTTCAGCGATACACTCTTGTCGTGATTATCCACGTCGAAAGTTGTGAAAAACTATCGCACCAAAATGTTCACGAGTAAATTCCATTTTTTTGCCAAATTGATTTATTCAAGTCACTGTAGACAACACAAATGATGGTCGCACGTCAAAACGTTCTGAGTACGTTTATGCTAAAAAATGTCATACTTTTCAATGGAAATGTCAGATGGCGCCAGGCAACACTTAGTGTTGGCTAGGCCAGAAATATATATGTGACGTGCAAAATAGAAAGGGACCTAAGGGTAAAAACCAGTTTCTCTGGGAGGGAACACTTTTGGGGCATGGGATCGGTTTCATTCTATGCTCAGATGTTGTCCACATCAAAAAAAAAGTGAAAATTGATTTTTTTACCCTTAGGTCCCTTCATCAATTCATTACGACCAATCAGTAACCAGCTTAGAAAGAATGGTTCATTTCGCTTCACGTTTTCGTATAGCCCCAGGACAAAGGTCGTTGCCGAATTATTATACAACCGCTGTAGTTGTTATACTTAATCCCGATTTCGTTCAAATACAAAATACCGCAAGATAGTAAAGTTCGACTTTTTGGTTTATGAGGCCAAACAAACGTCCCGAATGGACAAAACAGGAGGTTAATAGTCAAGAGAAAATTTTTAGCGCTCAAAAGTTTAGCTCTGACTATTTATAGCAGAATATTATCATTTTTACAATTACGTATGTGTTTACGTTTGTTTAGCTCGTTTGTTTTATTTCGGTCTGTTGCTTTTACACATTGAACAGGGATTAACCGACTCAAGACCTCTTGCTAATATATTTAAATAGAAGACAAGTTTTTAACAAAGTGGCAAAGTGGCATTGATTTTCGTGGCTGCACGCTGCTTTTATTATGATTTTGGGTCCGTGACAACCTTCCTCAGAAAGCTTTGCTGCAATTGCTGAAAGTAAAACCGAACTCCATAAGGCCAGGCTCTCCCCAAATGAATGAGAACTACTGCCATTTTGTTAAAAACTTGTCATCTATTTAAATACAGAAGCAAGAGGTCTTTGGCCGGTTAATCCCTGTTCAATGTGATTAAGTGTTTACTTCAATATAATTAACACGGAATATTTAAATTTTTTGTACGAAATTCTTCCCTACAACTATTATTCAAACAAACTTTCCACAAAACCCCACGCATCTGTCTTTTCTTATGTACGATGAGTATGCAGAAATTCACGTAGACAGGAGTCAATGAATTTAAAGGCCAAAGACATTTTCAACTTCTTTAGAAAAAAACAGCTGAATTTAGCCAAAAAAAAACATAAAAAGGAAAAACATCAAAATAAACCAGAGATAGCTGGGGAAGCGAAAACATACTAATATTTTACACATACACACAAATACTCGTACACCGTCAGTCACATCATCCAGTGGCACATTATCTACAGTCACAAATTTCCTTAACAAGGCACGAAATTACATTTGAAAATCATTAGAAAGAAAGCAATTGTTTTCCACTCTCTGCATTGTCGCTTGGGGTTACATTTGTCTACGCCAGCCTTTTTGTTTGGTTTTGTAAAAAAGTCTCTTTTCAACGAAATAATAACAGGCTTTAAAAAACATTGCCATTTAGTTTTATGGCCAAAAGGGCTGCTGGTTTTTACTTGCTTATTTCCTTTCAGTACATCCGTTTTTAATCATAAAGTTCAAATAACTTTAAGGCTGTACGTTCATGAACTGAAAATAGTAAAGGTGGGTGAAATTTGTTTACCCTCAGGTTTGCTTAGTGTTTTTTGAGGTATTTCTTCCCTCTTCGTGTTACTGAAAAGGAAAATTTTGTGATTTAAGTTCTTTGGAGTTCGTTTATTTTTAACCTTAATGGGAATTTCAATCAAAATGTGTTTGTTCAGGAGGCAATGTGAGTGAAATCAATATTATTTCGGGTTTCTCTCTTAAGTCTTTTGATTTTATTTTGTTAGTATGAAAGGTAGTAACGTTTTTATAATCTCCACCATAGGATGGAGAAAAGATTTTTCTTACATACGAGATGTAGGCCTTATAATGGCCGATCAATTGGTATTGCGTCAGAATACTCGTATTAAATAAATAAATAAATTGTATTTACTCAAAAAATTAATAAATCGTTTCTGTACTTATACAATCGTATCATTTTTTTGATATTTTGTGGGCATAAAAAAAAATGGCTAAAAAAATGCATTTTTGGTTTTACTAAAAATAATTTTTTTAAAAAAACTGTTTTTTTTTTATTTTCATATTCGCTTAAATATTGCAAAACAGTGATCGGATGTTTGGCATAAATAAACGTTGCCGATAACTTTAACAATTACAGCGGTCCCAAAAATCTGATTACTGTTATGAATTAAAAACATTTAAATTTTAAAAAAAAATATATTCATTTTATTTAAAAAAATATTTTTATAAATTAAATATTGATTACTTAAAAAAGACTGTAGTATTCGCTTCCATATGACTGAACAAATCGGTAAAATCGTATTGGCCAAAATGCATTTTTTGGCCAATACTCGTATAAAAATTCAACCCCACAAAAAAATAGTAAATGATAGCAGACGATTATAAAAAAGTGATTTATTAACTTTCCGCTCAAAATAAAATATAAATGTGTGTATTAAATATTCAGACCCATTGCAAATTTACCAAATTAAGCAAAATGTTTTCCAGTAAATGACTAAAGAAAGTATTAAACAAATAGTTTTTCCTTTATTTAACTTAAATAATGAACTTAAGAATTATCTTGGCTAAAAAGTCGTAGACATAAACGTAAAAATCGTTTCACAAATGGGCGTAGTCTTTGTTCCCAAAACCCGTCCTCAAATGTTCGGAGCCATCCAGAATCAGGGCATTCAGAATCGCTGAATTTTTTTTTTACAAATGCAATATACTTTATTACGGATTTAGAACTCGGATTTATGTATATATTGAAACCAAACCAATGAAATTTCATCACGAATACGATAGGCAACACTAAGTGTTTCCATTGGAAAGTTTGACATTTTTCAGCGCATTTACTCATCATAAGTGCCATACATACCATCATTTGTGTTGTTTACAGTGACTTGAAAAAAAAACCATTTTGGCAAAAAAATGGAATTAAATCGTGAACATTTTCGTGCGATCATTTTTTACAACTTTCGACGTGGACTATCACGACAAGAGTGCATTGATGAACTTGATGAAGCACCAGCCTATAGCACGGTGAAAAACTGGTTTTATGACTTCAATTGTGGCCGACGCTCGCTCAAAGACGAAGGTCGGTCAAAAACGGCCGTTCTGCTAGAGAACATTGATGCCGTGCGTGAACTGATATTGCAAGATCTTCGTGTGACATATCGTGAGATACACGCACCCTTGGGCATTTCTCCCACTAGCATACATTCGATATTGCATGAATACCTGGCCGTAAAAAAGTTTTGTTCTCGTTGGATCCCGCACAATTTGACAATCGCTCAAAACAAAAGGCTCGTGTCGATTGGTACAAAGAAATTTTGAAAAAATACGATCGCGGTGCCTCAAAACACGTTTATAAGATCGTCACAGGTGACGAATCATGGATCTATGTGTATGAGCCCGAAACAAAACAGCAATCGATGGTGTGGGTCTTCGAAGACGAGCCAAATCCAACGAAAGTTGTTCGTGGAAGAAGCACTTCAAAGCAAATGGTCGCCTGCTTCTTCGGCAAAACTGGTCACGTGGCGACTGTTCCGCTTGAGCAACGTAGGACGGTCAATTTGTTTGCCTGCAGTCTTCGGAGAAATTCGAAAAGCCATCAAGAGAAGACGATTCATTGTGCACCATGACAATGCGAGCTCTCACACATCAGCTCAAACCAGCGCCTTTTTGACCGGCCAAAACGTCGAACTGATGGGTCATCCGCCGTACATTCCTGACTTGGCACCCAATGACTTCTTTTTATTCCCGAACATCAAGAAAAAAAGCGTGATCCACGATTTTAGTCGCCAGAAGATGCTGTTGAAGCGTTAAAAAAACATGTTTTGGGGGTGTCTCAATCGGAGTAGAAAAAGTGCTTCGACAATTGGTTTGAGCGCATGCAAAAGTGTATAAATCATGCTGGAGAATACTTTGAAAAACAATAAAACAGTTTTTGATGATATATTCGAGGGCGACCGCAAAAGTAACTGGCCTAAATAAATAATGAAAGAACGTATATTGAAAACACGGTAAATATAGAAATTGAATAGATATTTTTTGTTTTTGTAAAGGTAAATGAAGGGAAATAATGTATATTTTTCAAATAATGATTGACCTGGAGAAACACAACACAATGTAAACATTAAATTTTTTTCTTATTATTTTACATCTAATAAAAACAGCAATCAATAGAAACAAAAGAAGACGTTACATAGTTTTCATGATATTACGAGGGCGACCGCAAAAGTAACTGGCCTAACATAAAAAGAACCGTTTTTTGGAATTATTTATTTTTTTTTTTTTTTAAACGAAAATTTATTTCAACAAAATTATTTCCTTACATACTTAAACAATCAAAAGTGTAATTAACAATTTTTAACTTAAAACTAGTCTCTAATCGAGCTCTCCGTTCAATTAATAAATGCATATAACTTCCTTTTTAGAAAACGGTATAGTTATTGTATACATACACGTTATGAAAATACTATATTGCAAAGAAAAATTTTAAGAAAAAACGTTGCATAAATATTGATGTATAAGATAAAAGAGGAATTAAAAGAAGGGGAAATTTCCAAGAAGGATTGTATTAGGGCGTCAGCCACCAGCATTTTTTCCTGGTAGAGGTAGATATGATTTTGTCCCTTTTAGAGATGGAAGTGTCATATCTTTTATTTTCGTCATTTAAAACGCGACAATTTATAATTTTATTATTGGCCCTTCTGTAAATATGATATAACAATGGTACACATTCAGAGTTTTGAATATAACCTTTTCTATCCAAATATAAAAAACTTTCAGGAGGAACGAAACCATTTTTAATAGCTAGGGTAAAGTATTCGTCACTTTCATAATATTGGGCTATGATTAAAGGATTATCCGTGTTATCGAGGCATCGTAAAATGTGGTTTCTAGTTAAATGAATAATGTGATTGTCTATTCGAACTATTTTCGCTGCATTATACAGTCTTACGTTAGAAATGTATTTAGAAAAGTCACTGTTTTCGGTTCTGTACATTGACATGCAAGACCTTAATATTTTTCTTTCACATATCCTTAAACGTTCCATATACGAAGGAGAAATACTGAACCAGATGGAACAGCCATAGGACAAAATTGGTCTTACTAGAGATTGATACATTATCAATTTTAGTCTGTTTTCTAGCATTCTTGAACCAAACATCTTTTTGTATGAAAAAAACGCTTTTTTAGTTTTTTCTATTTGAAGATTAACATGGTGGTTAAAGTATAGGAATTTGTCAAGGTGGATACCTAAGTATTTAACTCGTTCAGAAAGGGGTATAGTAGCATGAGACTGTCTTGATGATATCCCGAACTGTTTCCAACATTTTCGGACATTATTGTTGCATTTGTTAACGGGTGGGCGGAAGAGAATGCTTTCGCATTTATTAACGTTAACTGTTATATGCCAGTTTAAAGAATATTTTTCTATTACGTCAAATTTGTTCTGTAGATGAAAATTTACTTCTGATATATTATTGCTGGAATGAAATATGACGATGTCGTCGGCAAAAGCTATTATATTGTCTATTTTTTCTAGTAAGTCATTTAAAAATATGCTAAAAAGGATAGGCGCATTAACTGTGCCCTGCTGAAGACCATTAATTACATCAAATTGTTGACTAGAAGTAGAATTATTTATATTAACAATAAATTTTCTGCCAAAGATCATATTGTATATGAGAATAATTAAGTTTAATGGAAACCTGTAAGTCATCAGTTTGGCGATTAAGCCTTGTAGCCACACTTTATCGAAAGCCTTTTCAAAGTCTATAAAACATGCGCCTGTAACAAATTTTTTATTCCAATTCCAGTTTATTTCTGAAACCAGCAGGTTAATAGCATTAATTGTTGAGTGACCATATTTAAAGCCGAATTGCTTAAATGAGTGTAGAGTATTTTCTTGAATGAACTTGATTATGTGTTTGTTTATTAAGATTTCAAATACTTTGCTTATGTTTGGCAGCATACTAATCGGTCGGAGATTGTTCAGATTGTTCCTGTCTTTGTCTTTTTTAGGAATTACAATTAGCTTGGCTATTTTCCAATTGGGTGGAAAATAGGAATTGTTCAACATATTGTTAAAAAGGGAGCAATATTCTAAGACAATTTCAGAGGGGAGTTCTTTCAGAACAATATTTGGAATCTGGTCAATTCCTGATGATAATTTATTTTTTAACTTATGTAATATGTCCTCTAAATCACAAGGTGATATAAAGAAATTATCATCCTGGGAAGTGTTTAATCCGTTAGCAGTGAAGGTTGGACTAAATGTTGTTTTAGTTATATTGAAGCTTTCATATCTATTTTTAATGACTAAAAATTGATCAAAGCATTGTCGAACATTTGTATGTATAACATTATCAGGTTCATTGTTCTTCTCAGAGTGAATTGACTGAAAATGAGATCCGAGTAGAACGAGGATATCCTTTTCGTTCTTAACTATGAAACAATTTTTTATGGGGTCTATTTCCAAAAGACCAGGATCTAATCCGGCGTCTATGAGAGTTTGCTCACAAGGTAATGGCACAATAACGTGTCCTATATTCTTCTCGTTATGTTTTAAAAATACTTTTTTAATCACAGAAAATTTTGATGGGTTATTTGGTCTGAGAGTAGACAATTCTAACTCTTTTTGTCTATTAAATTGTATTTTTATATTATTTTCTATAAGATTTTTTATAATCTTAAGTTTAGCTTTTTCTTGGCTTAGAACATTCGGAGGAAGAAAAATCTCTAGACGGCTGTGTTTTTTAATATTTGTTAATATTTTGCTTTTCTCTTTTTGAAGTTTTTTAATAATGGAGGAAGATGAAATAATTTTTAAGCAACTTTTATTTTTGATTTTCGGAACATTTTTTTCTACAGCAGCTACAATTATGTTATTTAATTTATGCAAATGATAATCAATATCAGGATTGGACAAATTTATGTTGTTTGGTGTGGAGGATTCTTCTAGAAGCATTGTCTTGCATGTATTCTGAAACTTTTTCCAGTTGACATTTTTGTAGTCTAGTGTTCTGTTGTCGTCCTTATCTGCAATATCATATACATTTGCGTTATTTTGTTTGGAAGCTAAGATTTGAATTGCACAGTGGTCACTATCATAATCAATACATTTAAGGCAGTTTAAGGAATTATTAGTTTTTTTAAGCACCAGACGATAGTCTGCCAGGCAAATATCTAAGTAAGAATTCGATCTTTCGTACGAGGGTGTTGCTGAAGCATATAGTTTGCATTTAAATCTGAATTCATTTGCTGAGAGCCAATTGTTAAGCGCTACGCCTTTTGAATTATTCGCTATATTTCCCCAATTTGTGTGCTTGCTATTTAGATCGCCTGCTAAGATGTAATAGTGGTTTGGATCTTGCAGATTTAAGGCTTCAAATATGGTGTTAAGTTCTGCTATAAACGGTTCGGTATTATTGCCTGATGGGTAGTATGCAGCAATCAAATATAGGAGATTATTTGATGGCATTTTTAATTTGACAACACAGGCTTCCAAATGTGATAGCGAATCGATTCTGTTATTATAGTATGTACTAAATTTTATATTTTCTTTTATTAAAATGGCAACCCCGCCTCCTCTTGTTATTCCTCTTCTGTCTTTCCTTATCATAATATATCCATCGAATTTAAGTTTGTGGTTTGGATTCAGTTTAGTTTCGTTCAGTAGAACTACATCTGGATGTTGACTGATTAAAAAGTTATTGAGTTCTAGTCTTCTACTCAAGTTTATTATAGAGTTTACGTTGACAGAGATAATATTCAATGTTTTACATGATATTTGTAACTGAGTTTGATTTATATTCATACTATATCAACTAAATTACATATTGCGTCAAGACGTGCTGCTTGGATATTAAGTTGTTTCTGAAGGTCTAACATTTGCTTGCTTAAAGCTAACATGGTATTTTTTATTTCCTCTAGAAATGAATTATTTTTGTTTTGGTTAGTAAAACTACGTTCTGCGGAGTTATCGCTCACTATGTTTGCATAACTTATGTTAGGGTTAACAAATTCTGAAGTACGATTCTTGTTTAAAGCTAGATTCTGCTTCTTAATCCTAATTTTATTAAGGAGCTCCTTGTAACGCTCACAGCCTCTATACGAGGCCGGATGTCCAGTTTTTTTGCACAGGACGCAGTATAATTTGTCCTTTTCAATCATATTGTCCTTCGAAATCGGACAATTTTCACTTCTGTGTAGTTCGCTGCATTTAACACATCTAGGAGTAAGGTGGCAGTTTGATGAGCTATAGAAGAGACTTTGGCAATTTCTACATTGTGGAATTTCCGGTCTACGAAGCGGTTCCCACTTAATGCAATGGTACAGAACAATTTTAATTGCTTTTAATTCGTTAACATTGCTGTCGGCACTTATTTGCACCATGAATATTGGTAGAACGGTGTTGTTTTGCTTAGATTTTTTTGTGTAAAATGGTTCAACTTTAAGAATTTTTAGATTTTCTTTTTGAAACATACAGAGTTCATTCAAAATTTCTTCGGGGTCTGTGTTACCATTAAGGCCTTTCATTAAATAAGTTTTTGTTTTTAAACATTTAGGAGTATAAGAGAAAAATTTTGCGTTTGCTCTTTCTAAGTGCCCGCGTACTCTCTTATAATCATCGATATTTGAGAGGTATATCGCGATCTTGCTATGGTTAAATTCTTTTATTTTAAACTCAGTTATTTTCAGTCCTTCTCTTATTAGTTTTATTATTTGCTTTGCTTCGATATCAAATGTGTTGATAGGTGGTATGTTTTTGTTGTTGTTTTTAATTGTGATCTTTTCACTTTTGCTTTCGTTCGACTTGTTTTCGGCAGTCGCGTGTGCAGCTGCTGCACTTGTTGATGCATTGTTTTTGTTAAGTACGTTGATTGCATTTTGCTCTCTCGTGGTAGGAAGAGATTTTGAAAGGGATTGAATGTGTTGTTGGAAGTTTTTCAACACTGTTTCGTCGCACTCTTCTAGCTCGTTATCGAGAATAGAGTAATAATTGTTTTTGTGTACTTTTGGCACTGATTCTAACATGCTGATGCTTTTTCGTTTTCTATTTATATCATTGGATTTAACAATGCAATTAATGTTCGTATCAATTGCATTTTTAGGAGCATTTTGCTCGCATTTTTGATAAGAAAGCCCCTCTATGGTGGCAATTTTTGTTTTCTTTTATTTTATGTAAAAAATGAGAATTTATTGGCGAATTTATAAGAACGCACGGGGTTTTTAATCACTGACAGCTGAGACACGTGTTACTCGCACCACAGTCACGATAAAACTCCTTTTTGGAATTATTATTTTATATTTTTCCACATATTCTCCTTCCAACTCAATACACTTCATCAAACGTTTTTCAAGTTTTGTAATTCCATCCGAAAAATAAGATTTTTCAAGACCTTGAAAATATGCCTCAGTTTCAGCAATAACCTCGCTATTGGACGAACATTTTTTGCCACCGAGAATTTTTTTTTAAATTTGGAAACAAGAAATAATCAGAAGGAGCTAAATCTGGACTATATGGTGGATGCGGAGCAATTTCAAATCGTAAGTCGGCCAGTTTTTGTTGAGTTAAAAATGCAGTGTGTGAAGGAGCATTATCTTAATGAAAAAGAACTTTTTTTTCTTAATGCGGTCGTTTTATATTGATTTCTTCACTCAACCGATCCAATAATGCACAATAATATTCACTATTTATAGTTTTTCCTTTCTCAAGATAATCAATAAATATTATACCCCTTGCATCCCAAAATACTGTGGCCATTACTTTTCGTGCTGACTTAACAGTTTTCGCCTTCTTGGGACCACTTTTACCAGCTTCTATCCATTGTTTTGACTGTTCTTTGCATTCTGGGATGTAGTGATGGATCCACGTTTCATCAACAGTTATGAATCGGCGCAAGAACTCTATTGGACTACGCTGATAAATCGCTAAAAGCTCCTCGGAATTGGTCCAACGGACGATTATTTGGGGCAAAGTCAACAAACGCAGCAGCGTTCTTGCGGATAGCTTTTTCATGTGGAGTTCTTCAAGTAAAATACTCCAAACTTGCTTTTCGTGTATTTTAACAATACCAGCAAGTTCTCTGAGCTTTATTCGTCTATCTTTAGTCACTTCATTAAATATTTTTCTAATGTTTTCAATAGTAGTAGCAGTTTACGGTCTTCCAGAGCGTTGTTCATCTTCCGTACTTGAACGACCCATTTTAAATTGTTGAACCCAGGATTTCACGGTGGAGTATGATGGTGCATTATCACCATGAACAGAATCCAATTCATCTTTGATTAATTGTGGCGTATAACCTTTCATATAAAAGTGTTTAATTACCGCACGAAACTCTTTATTTTCCATTTTTCAAAAATTATAAAATTTGTTTACTTCAATCATCTGTAACAAAGAAAATAATCATTGAATATTGCGGAAATTGTGACAGTTGGCTTATAAAAGATTGCTTTTAAAAAACAAAAAAAAAGTTGCTAGTAAAACAGAAACTGTGCCAGGCCAGTTAGTTTTGCGGCCGCCCTCGTATTCGCTTTTTCATTATTAGGCCAGAAATATATATAGCAGACCTCGTAACTATTCAATTTACGCGCAAATTTAAATATGACAAATGTTAAAATTTAGAGCTCGTCCAAGGAGTCCAAAATTTCAATTGCCTTTTCTGAACATCCAGAAGTGCATTTGCCGAAATAGTAAATCCCTTGATGAACCCACCAAATCCCAGAGTAACACTCCCGTCACAACTTGTTCTTTCAATGCTTTCTCCACTGTCATGTCTGCTAACACGCAGACCATGCCTTGCATTTCTATGCAAATGTAAATAAGTATGCCTATTGTCTGACCATTTTTCAATAATCTCCATCGCTGATACTCAACGGATATTTCAACACCAATATTAGTCATGGCTCATTCATGGGAAATCAAAGAAGAAAAAAACTCAAAAATGGTGCCGTCAAATATATTTAAAACTATTGAATACCAAAACGAATTTGAGAATGAATTACCCGCTCTGAGATTCGATAGATAATATTCAAATCCAATCAAACCCATCTACACATGCTAGCGGACAATAAAATTAAAAACAAATCTTCCAAAAACCAACCACCTTCAAGAAATTCCCAAGTCAGCTGGAAACGAGTTGTGCGAATAACGTCCAACATTTTCCGATATTCAATGAAATGCGATACCACTGGATACCTATGGGTGGATGGATGGCCGGACAAATGCTTGGATGGAGTAATGGCTGCGTGCGTTTTTCTGGTTTTTTGTTATTTTAAAAACTATGAATGGAATTTATTTAATTATTTTGACATGGGTTGTTTGTTTGATGATGTCAGTTGCTGCTGCCACTGCCTGTGTCATAGCCAGACTTTCTTTCCTTCTTACTTTCTGTTAATTAATATAATTTATCTTGTGCTCTTTTTGTGGCATTGGTATCATCTCTGGACACCTTCTGAGAGTTTCTGGTCTCTGTTGGAATGTTCCACCACATGCTGCTGGTGGCGGAGCCCACATACACAAATACGCGTGCGCGCGCACTTCATAATTCACCTGTTCATGGAGCATAGCTAAACGTTTATGGTATGCTTGATGGTGTAATTTCACATAAAACATGTGTATGATTTAAAGATGAATAAATCATAAATACAACAAACATGCGAGTATAATTTTCAAACTATTTTTTTCTTTGGAAAAAAGTTCAGTAGGACGGTACACATAAAATTAAGAGAAACGAAAAGTATAATTGAATGAACTTCAATAGGTTGTTAGATATGGCCTATAGAATTTGACCTGGTTTACAAGTGTATGGCCCATAATTACAATACTCTTAGTGAAATGTAACCAACCACGGTAGGCGTTCTTGTTATGCTTCAATTTAATTTGTATCAAAATCATCTATTGAATTGAGCTGTAGTAATTCTTTCGATATTATTTTTCTCACTACGCACAGTTGGATTTGTTCTTTATGCCAGACCCCACAGGTTTGAAGAGTTTTAAAGAAAATCAAACGATTAGACATTTTGGGCAGAGTATTAACAGATGAATTCGTTTATGAGGAATATGTGCTTTTTTTATATAAATTTCCCATAGTAAATAAATGCCTTTTATTTTAACAATTTTACTGCTGCCCCACATATTTCGGCCTTTTTTCAAAGTGATGTCGACAATTTGACGTATTTGCTTTAACTGTTCAGGTTCGCAACTAAAGTGTACAAAACCTAAACCGAAAACCGACATTCCGGTGTTTATGTCCAAAACCCGACCGTCGGGTTTTTGAAAATAGCTTAAATCCGACTTATCGGTTTTCCCGGATTTTGTTATCGGTTTTTTTTTTGGTTTTGGCTGTTGTATGAAAAAGCAAATAAAAACAAAATTTTACGTACGTAAATATAAAAAATATAGGGTGATCCATCTAGAGGTATTTTTTCAGAACGAAAACTTATCGGTTTTTCCGGATTTTGTTGTCGGGTTTTTGGGTTTTGGCTGTTGTATGAAAAAAAAACAAAATTTTACGTTCGTAAATGTAAAAAATATAGGGTGATCCATCTAGAGGTATTTTTTCAGAACGAAAACTTATCGGTTTTTCCGGTTTTTGTTGTCGGGTTTTTGGGTTTTGGCTGTTGTATGAAAAACAAAAAAAAAATATTTTACGTACGTAAATATAAAAAATATAGGGTGATCCATCTAGAGGTATTTTTTTCATATTTTACGTACGTAAATATAAAAAATATAGGGTGATCCATCTAGATGTATTTTTTCAGAACGAAAACTTATCGGGTTTTCCGGTTTTTGTTGTCGGGGTTTTGGGTTTTGGCTGTTGTATAAAAAAAAAAAAAAATTACGTACGTAAATATATAAAATATAGAGTGATCCATCTAGAGGCATTTTTTCAAAACAAAATATAAAATTCAAATCAAGTGTGGAATCTTTATTGGTAATTTGAAAGGAAATTTTATGGCATTTATTTTTTTAAAATAATTACCTACAAATGTTGGCAACTCATTCGGTGAGAAACGGTAAGATCGGTTGTTTTCGACCAAAATTTTGTTCAGTGATGAGACCCATTTCTGGCGTAACGGCAAAAGGTAATAAAATTGCCGCATTTGGGCTAAAGAGCAACAAGAAGAGGTTCAAAGGGCGCCACTATACCCAAAGAAAACCACGGTTTGATGCGATTTATAAGCTGGTGCAATCATCGGTGCTTATTTTTTCAAAAATGATGATGGTCGGAACGTAACCGTGAATGGTGCTGCCTATCACGCCATGATATCGATCTTTATGCTACCTGAAATTGAAGCCCGCAATCTTGAAGAGACTTGGTTTCAACAGGGCGGTGCCACTTGCCATACAGGTGCTCAAACAATGGATCTATTGAGAGGTCAAGAGGAAAAGCAGCCAATTTCACGTTTTGGACAGGTGAGTTGGCCACCTAGATCGAGTGATATCATACCTTTAGACATTTTTCTTTGGGGTTACGTAAAGTCCAAAGTCTATGCTGACAAACCAGCTACGCGTATCATTAAAGCCATACCGCTCAATCGAGTCATTCAAAAATGGATCCTCAAAATTGGATCCTTCAAATGTTGCGGCCAACATTTGAAGGAAATTATATTCAAAAAATAAATGCCATAAAATGTCCTTTCAAATTACCAATAAAGATACCACACTTGATTTTAATTTTTATATTTTTTTTTCTGGAAAAATACCTCTAGATTGATCACCCTATATTTAAGCTAGAGCCACCTTTAAGTATACCGATCGAATGACTCACCAGTGAATTCGATTAATGTTGCTGTTGTGACTCACCAGTGAATTCGATTAATGTTGCTGTTGTGCCGGGGTGACAGACCTTGACCGAAGAATTCGTCCTTCGGGTTGATCCGTTGCATAGGGGCTTCGAGTTCCTGTCTTTAAATTCTACATATGACTGGAGCCCACTCATATTGTTTTCGACCCAACGTTTCAAACTGGGCGAACAGGGCCTTTTCTTCAATGTCCTCGAACAGAGTGACATGATTGATCGTGTCGAAGGCTTTTGTTAGTTCAAGAGCCACGTTGGCCGTCCTGTCGTTTGGCTGCGACTTTTACGTGTAGTGATGACGTGTAAAGCAGCTGTTGTGCTGTGCTGCTTGAGGCACCCATGCTGATGATCCGTTCAAGGAAAGTATTCGATCAGGCTAAGGATGAGCAGTGCCTCAAGCGTCTTTGTTACTGGATAAAGAACTAATCCGAAAACACTAATCGGATTAGTGATTCCGTCTGCTGTCTATCTACAGCTTGTTTTTTTTAGTAATTGGTCGAAACTGTTATCCGATCCTCATGGAATTTTGGCAGATGCTAGTTTTTTGTGCAAAGGACGAAGGCAGTTGACTTTTCAGAAAATTGGTAAAAATTTAAATATAAAGGGGGGCCATTTACAATTTGTTTTTGAGTCGGCTGTAAAAAAAGTTCTAATAATTTCTTCAAATTTCTGGTTTTACCGGAAAGACTGAACTTTGTCATTTAATATTGGAACATAATATCATTCAAATGACTACCGCAACTGGCTCGACATTCATCCGATTGATCAACCCAATTTTCCACCTTCAACTTCAATTGTCTCTGAATGCTTTGCGTAACATTTATCCGTTAATTATCCCCACATAAAATAATCCTAATGGCTAAAATCACAGTTCCGATGCGGCCAAATGACATCACAATTTAGGCTGATTATTCGATTTTCAAAAACAGTGCGGGAAATAATGATGGTTGCGTTGGCTGTGTGACATGTGGCCTCCTTTTGTGGAAACAAAATGTAGTCCATGTCATTCTCTTGAATTTTTGAAAACAAAAATTCGTTGAGCATAGCGCGGATACGTTCACCGTTGACGGTAACGGAGAAAATTGGCTCAATGATGCTGCCAGCCCAATATCAAGCCCAGTGCGGTAATTTAGCTTATTCGGTAAAATTCTTTATCCCCTGGCAAACAATCTTCAGCCCATTGGGGGAAGCAAAAACGCTTCCATTATTAAATGACAACGTTTAACCTTTCCAATAAAACGTTATACCTAAAATTGGTAATGCCAACAAATAGTTTTGTTCGTATAGCCATCTACTACTGTCGACCACGAAAATAAAGCATCGTCCTCAACATGTCAAGCGGAAACGAAAAAGTAGACCAAATGCTGAAATTGGACAACTTAAAATGTATAACATTCGATTACAAATTTAGTTGACTTTGCTTTATTGTATCTTAAAGCTTACTTAAGAGAAAAAATTTAAAAACTGACGTTGCATTAAATGAAAATTCCAGAGTGCAAATTAAAGTCTGGTACACCAGATGGTGTACAAGCAGAAATCCTTAAAATTTTAACAGAAACGCACCCCACCTTTCTGTTAAATATGTAAAATAGCTGCCTTAAGGAATGCATTTTCCCTGGGGTATGGAAACGCCAATGCTTAGTACTTATAAGCAAAGGAAAAGGTGACCCTGAAACTCCATCGGCATACCGACCGCTATGCACGTTGGATACTGCAGGGAAACTATTGGAAAGACTATTGACACGAATACAACAAACACTCGAAAATGCTGCAGGACTCTCTAAGAGGCAGCATGGGCTCAGACCCAAAAGATCAAGTAATGCTAAGAACAAAATCATGGCTGGACTCACGTTGTCTAAAACTTGCCACTGAGAAAACGGAGATTCGAATTATTATTTTTTTTTTTGTAAATAACCAACACTCAGGGGATGCCCCCTGTACATGCGGTGCATTGCGTTGGCTAGTGGAAAGTAAAGGATCGGAGGGGGGGAAGAGGGAGTAATGATTATTGACGCTTGCCTTGAACTACTGGATGTCGCAATTAATGGAAAATACATTTGCCGGAAGTCGATTCCACATACGGACTGTACGAGCGAAAAACGAATTTGATCTGTAGTGTATAGTGCGGTCAACTAGCCAATCGATAACAAACGGGTGTGAATTCCTAGAAAGTCGCGTATCCCTGCCGAACATCCTCACGTCAGGAATAAGGCGACGGATGTCTGATGAACACACACCATGAAAGTAACGATAGAACAGCGTCACGCAACCCACATTCCGACGATGCTCAAGGGAAACAATAGAGTTGGATACCCTACTGTCACCTATCAGCACCATCGCTCTCCTTTGAACACGGTCAAGTAGCTCCAAGGATGGTTTTGGAGCACCTGCCCATATATGGGAGTTGTATTCCATCTTTGGCCTTATGTAAGTTGTATAGATATTGAAAAGATCAGCAGGAGCACCGCTTTAAAAAGCCTATGCACTTGAGTGCTTCTTTCGACACTTCGAATACATGTCTCGCCCAACGAGTGTCACATTGTATTTTCATCGAGAGCTTCTGATTGTACAATATCCGTACCATCGATAGAAATTGACGATATTGTTGGGTCAGCGAATCGCTTCTGAGACAACAAGCAGCACTGTGTCTTACGTGCATTTAAATCTACTCTATTCACTCGACCCCATTCGGAAATGGCCAGTAGATCCCGGCCAAGTGTCTCATCCATAATTCGCCTCTTGTCTTCAATATGTTGAAGACTCGGCCTACGGTCGAATGAATATAAATGACAGAGGTTACTATCATCTGCGAAAGAGTAGATTGGATTCACGGTCTGACCCAATAGATCGTCAATGAAAATAAGAAATAAAGAGGGAAAAAGGACAGAGCCCTGTGGTACACCTGCGGTCAGCCTATGTGTGTTGGATGAGAACCCATCTACAACAACTCTAATAGTGCGATCTCTAAGAAAGCTCGATATAAATCGAGCTAATGTATTACCGACACCAAAAGCGATCAGCTTTGATATGAGTGCACCGTGCCAAACTCTATCAAAGGCCTTGGAGATATCTAGAGCCACGACCTTACTCTCACCAAACTGGTGGATAGACCGACTCCAACGCTCCGACAAGAACGCCAACAGGTCTCCGGTAGAGCGGTTTCTACGGAAGCCATGCTGTCGGTCACTTAGCAGGTCGTTGGTCTCTAAATACCTCACAAGATGGTGATTTATCATGCTCTCCATTACCTTGGAGAGAGCAGAGCAAATCGCAATTGGCCGATAATTCGTGAAGTCGACGATTCTACACCAAAGTTACACGTATTTAAATCTTTAAAATGGCTCTCCTGAACAAAACTGGTTTTTACCCTTAGGTCCCTTTCTATTTTGCGCGTCACATATACTTATAGAAAGATTCGTGGTGTACCTACTGCGCACAAAAAAGCGGGACTTAGATGTAGGTCAAAATTTTAGTCAGTATAATGTACGTAGAGCACCACCTTGAAGTAATGCGAAAGCGGTTCCAGGGTGGGAGTATGCTCTATGGGGAGGGTTTTTAGTGGGTACAATCCCCACATACCAGGCTTCGTGACGACAATCTAAGGATGTGAGACAGTTTTAAATCCAAAAAAAAGCAAGAAAAAACTTGTGCTGATCAAATACTTTGAGTAGACGCAACCACATCATTCGGTTGGCAAAAAACTCTGTTGTAACAACGATTCTCTTCTCTGTGTGTAGGTTTAAAATAAAAACCCTGATATTTATTTGTACTAAAAAACAGAGGCATGCGACGGTTACTTGTTCGTTTTAATTTCGATCTATTTACAATGAAAGCAGATAAATTAGTTTGTTCTTGCTTTAAAACGCCTACAGTTTACAACAAAATTAAAACTATTTTTTTTATAGTCTTCATGAAGATAGAAGATAATTGACATAACGTGTAAATATGTGCATTTTTACAATCCTAAAATTTACATTACCACTAATAATTGACCTCGTTTCTTTTCAGTCGTAATTAAATAACGAAAGCTTTTCGAATTTTTTACTTTTTATATCAACAGCCATCATTAAATTCCACTTCGGCTTCTCTTTCATTTACGGAAATTGAAAATATTCCAAAATAGAAATTTCACTTTATTCTAACGGAAGTGCACGCTTAAAACGAACCAAGCAAATCAAGAAATACAAAATCTAGCACATTTGAAACCGAAATACTCGTACGTGCTAAAATCCAATAAAAAAATACTAAAACCATTAAAATGAAAGAATGTAAACTTTCGTACGATTTTGAAAAGAAAATCGGAGGCAACACTCACGCACAGTGTTACAATTTATTTACACAGTGGATGGACGAAATCGATAAATGGTTAGGCAAAGACAGGCGGATAAGTACTCGAGTACGAGTACTCGTACACAATGAACTTCAAATTGTTAAAAAGAAAACAAAAACGACAAACAAATGAAAGTTGATGCGTGACAAACTTAATAATCTGAAAAATGAACGCTAAACAAAACAAATCACCAGAAAATCAAGAAAACGTACACAAACTTTTATTTCAATGAAATGTTAACAAGAACACGACGCCGGTGACGACAACGCCATCGAAGGCAGCTGAAGAAATTCAAATGTGGAAGGCTTCGTTTGTAAAGAAAGTTATAGTTCATGGAAATATTTGTAAAAAATAGTCAAGGTGAGTACTAACCGACTGTATGATACGCTGCTAAAATACTTATAGATAAATAAGAGCTGTTCATCTGGGAGCTGTTTCCATCTCAAAGAATCAATGAGTCACTGTACGTACTCTTAAGTGCAGTATTGACAAAACTGCTCCCTTTGGAATATTGTTTTGTTTAAAATCGTTTAATTAATGACATTTGGATAAATCGAGAAATGCTATATTAAGGACACATTTTTAAAACTACATATACAGGGTAACGCACCAAATGAGCTACAATAAGAAATTTAAATTACTTTTTTTAACAATGTATTTCATTTGTTTTTTTGTATTGTATTAAAATTCAATTTAATTTAATATGACTAATTGCGTTTGAAGATAATAGACCGTAAATAAGCTTCAGCTCATCTATGCACATGCAACACCTGATCAGAAAATTTTTCATTGCGGTCCGAAGGGTTATAGTTGGGATCGCTTTATTTGTTGTTTTAATGGACTGCTTCAATTCAGTCAAGTTCATTGGTTTCGTTTTGTAAACCTCTTGCTTGACATAACCCTATAAAATAAATCCGGTGCAGTCAGGTCCGGTGTCTTTGGGGCCAGCGAAAAGTGGAATTTCTGGATATTAATTTGCTTGGGAATTTTTGTTGGAGCTTTGCCATGACCGGTCTGGTTATATATGCAATTGCTCCATCTTACTAGAACCAAATGCTGTTGAATCCGATACATTTTCGGCGCAATTCTGGGTAAGAAAACTCCTTCCATATACCCATCGACACCGTCACACCGTTTTCTTCAAAGAAGTATGGCCCCACAATGAAGCTTGAGGAAACTGCACACCACACAGTAAATCGTACTGGGTACAGTTCCGTCTTATTGAGATTAGATTTACGCTACGGAAATTTTGCTTGTTATTTAAACATAGGCCTCATAAAACATAATAGGTAAAATCTAGAGGGCTTAATTTGACTGTTTGGACTTTGTACGGGAACACGTTTAAGTCGTCATGAATTATCCATTGTAATGCCCGTCAGCTAACTGTAATTTTTGTCAATGACTTCCGAGTCGAAACGCTTGGATTTGCTGAATTTAACTCGCAGAGAAAAAACATGGTTACTACATGGTCACGGCAATAATTATATGTACTCCGCAAATCAAGCATGTTCGTCTCAACCATAGCATTGTTAACTGAATTTAGTTTTGACAATAGTATAATTGCTGCAATATTAATGTTGTTGAAATGTAACAATAGTATTATTGCCAAATTTAAAAATGAAAATATGGTTATAGCAACATTATAAATATGGTTGGTGCGACAAAAGTATTGTGTTTTCCGTTTTATGTTAACAATGATATGATTACGGCAATCATACTGTATGATTGTAATTTTTCTTCATTTAAATATGCTTTTTAGAACTAATGTTATTGGTACGGATCTAATGCAATAATAGTACTTTTTTTTTATCGAAATTAATATTTTTAAAACAAGCTGCTTTGGCTTTGTTTAACTGAAATATTTTTAACAGAAACGCTTACGTTTATTCAAACTTTGTATTTCTACTTTGAAATAAATCACTCCTATTATTTTGAATTCGATGTATTTTTGAAAAATTTTCATAATTCAAATCTATTGTTGACAACTTAAACCAATTCTAATCAATAATATTGGGGATCAAATCTATTGTCGACAACTTAAACAAATTCTAATAAATTATATTGGGGATCATAGTATAACTGTGTGTGATCATACTATGCTTGTAGGGGTCATAACATGGTTGCGTGTGAATCATACTATGGCTGTGCGGATCATACATGGTTGTATGTGAAACATACTATGGTTGTGGTGATTATAGTATGGTTGAGTGTGACTCATACTATGGTTGTGGGATCATAGTATGGTTATGTGTGAATCATACTATTGTTGTGAGGATCATAGTATGTTTGTATTTGAATCATACTATTGTTGTGGGGATCATAATATTGTTGTACCACAACCATATACCCAACAATAGTATTATCCTCTTCGAATATTGCCACCACGACCATACTTTTTTTCTGCGTGAAGATACTACAGCCTCGTTGGTTTCTTGAACCTAAACATAGGGATCTCGATAGTAGGGTCTTTGCGAGATGCTTCCAGATTCGGCAGCCTTATTACGGTCCATCTATACGGGGAAGTTCCGCCACACTCCCTCTTAAAATCCCTTTGAACAGAAATGCAGGACTGCAAAGCATGGTAACGCCACACTATCCAAACTCTTTTTTCGGTATTTCATCCTCATATACTCAATTTGTGGCCATAAGAAAAGAAGTCCGTTACCATCTAGCGATAACAAACACCATTCCCGAATCTAAGTTGATGGCTATTCTGGGCGATCATGCATATGTATTTCAATATTTCTTACATACCTGGTTTGCTAAATTTTCCTCACACTTATCTTGATTGTCGACACATTTGGTCGAGTATGCTGACCTAAAACCACGATGAACACGAAATACATAACATAATACGAAATACACGAAATACGAAATACACCCATTTTCATATAAGAGGCTTAAGAAATCTTAACCTCTCATGGTTAAATTTGTCAAACACTGAAACAAAGATATGTCAAAATAGCAAAAAACTTGACGTTAAGATGTGAACCAAAATTAACATAGAGCTTTTGGTTGGACCACCCTTTACTAGTTGTTATTAACTCGCCACTATTCGCCAGCTTTAACATTCGACAAGAATATACTCGTATACCTTCACCCTAGTTTGATAAAAATTCTTTCTTTAAGAAAAACCAAAGTAAACGTGACGTTATCTTTAGATATTGAAATATCCGTCGATATGCCCTTAATTTCGATAGGCTTGCAGATTAGAATATTTTTTTTCAAATCAACCTACACGCAGAAAAAAATTATGGTTGGGGTAACAATATTCGAAGAGCATCATACTATTGTTGGTTTATGGTTGTGTCACAACAATATTATGATCGTCACAACAATAGTATGGTTCACACACAACCATACTATGATTCCCATAACAATATTATGGTCCTTACAACAATAAAATTATTTACACACAACCATACTATGATCCCCACAACCATATTATTATTCACATTCAACCATACTATGATCCCCAGAATCATATTATGATCCTCATAACCATAGTATTTTTAACGTACAACCATAGTATGATCCTCACAACCATAGTATGACTTACACACAATCATGCTATGATCCCCAAAAATTTTTGTAAAGATTGGATTAAGTTGTTATTTAACAATAGAGAATTTTATTAAGTAAATTATGTAATTAAACAGTAAAAAAAAATATTTATTAAAAATATTTCAGTTATACTAATTCGTAGTTTTGTTTCAAAAAAATGTAATTATATTTACTATTATTGCGTAGGATTCGTAAAAATAACAATGTCAAATTAAAAAAAAATACGGTTTTGCCGGTATGATTGCCGTAATCATGTTATTGTTAACATAAAACACTTGAAAAAAATACTTTTATCCCACCAACCATATTTATACTGTTGCTACAACCAAATTTTGCATTTTTAAATTTGGCAATATTACTATTGTTACATTTTAACAATATAAATATTGTCGCAATCATACTATTGTCAAATTGAAATTCAAAAGCCAATACTATGGTTGCGACGACCATACTTTTATTGCAGAGAACATTCTATTGTTGCCGTGACCATATAGTAACCATATATTTTCTCTACGTGTACCTTTGAGTTCGATTTTTTTTTGGTGTAAGGAAATGTGGTGTCGTCTTTAACTAATATTCTGCAGTGACTAGGGATTAGATATATTCAGTGTTTTCCATTAAGGACATTACGATTTTATACATTAATAAAACACAGAATATATAAGATATAGTGTTCAAATTTAGTCCAGGTGTAGTGTAACTATAACATTTTAAGAATGAAATTCGATTTCGGTCATATGACCACCACGAGCCCGTGCACAACGATGTATTCTATGGACCTAATTTGCCACCACTCTTGAATACATTTCGATCGGAACGTTGGCAATTACGCGTTGGATGTTGGCGCTGAACCCGTCATAAGTTATTGGCTTGTTGGAATAGACGAATGACTTGATATGGCCCCGTAAAAAAAAACCCAATGGCGTTAAATCGCATGAACGTGCTGTGTGGCTAGTGGCACCGTCTTGTTGAAACCACATATCGGCGATGTCAATCTTATTCATTTCTGGCCCAAAATAATTTTCTAACATGGCACGGTAGCGCCCTCCATTGACGGTAACATGATTATTGTTTTCTTTTTTGCCCGGAAAAGTTTCGGCGTTTCAAATGATGAAATGGCTTTAGTTCTTGAGTAAATTAAATCTTATAAGGATGAAGGCCAAGATCTTTTCGCATAATACCCTACAGTGTGGTTTAAGAAAAGCCCAATTCCTGCGAACGACATGGAACCGATTGATTTGGATCATTTGACACGGATACACTTGCGGCTGCGATATTTTCGTCGCTTCGAGCGGTACGGCGTCTCTTTGACGCAGGAACATTCAAAATTGGAAATTTGGATCCAAATATATTCACTGTAGCAGGCACAGCCTGTCGGGTGGAACGATTATTAAGCCGAAAATTGGAGTTAGCGCTCTTAAAGTTGCGGCCACCGACTCAGAATTTCGGTAGTAATTTTTAGGGATTTCCAAACGTTGCTTGTTAATGAACTTTACCATGATGAAAGTGTTGAGTTCGACAAACGTTTTGACACTGAAGGATCATTAAAAATGTTTGAGGGTGCGTTGACATAACAGATACAAAATTCGTATGTCCCTATTGGAAAAAACTGTATTACAACAAAAACTTTAACTTTTGTCACCATAAATTATTGGTACTTAAGTAACACGTATTATTTAATTGGTTGGTTGCCATAACCGTCGTTTTCGGTAACTAACAGTTTTACAGAATACGGTTGGTATAAACGATTTATTGGCTATGAGCACCATACTATTATCGTAGCCCCCATTTTATGGGGTATG
Source organism: Hydrotaea diabolus (assembly GCA_963513945.1). NCBI lineage: Eukaryota > Metazoa > Arthropoda > Insecta > Diptera > Muscidae > Hydrotaea > Hydrotaea diabolus. Next base: position 162,406,519 of record OY740718.1, read on the forward strand.
TCAAGCCATGTACGAGTAATCGTCAATAAGATGGAATGTTAGTGATTGCCTACCGATTTTTTGTAGTTCGGAAAAATTTTCAACTGATTTTTTCCCTATGTATGTTGCGTCTGTTAATGAGTACACACAGAGAAATGATTCGTTGCTACAACTGATATTTTTTGCCAACCAAATGATTGAGGTTAGTATTCCATCAGTACAACCGAATGTTAGTTGATGCTCTGTAATTTTCAGTTATTGAATTATTGATTTTTTTGCCAACCAAATGATTGAGGTAAGTATTCCATCAGTACAACCGAATGTTAGTTGATGCTTTGTAATTTTCAGTTATTGAAACTGTAGTAACGGTGCAACACACCAAGATTTCGCACCTTCAGAAGGGAATTTTTGAATTAACCAAAAAAATTCAGTCAGAGGCAAAAACTGTTTGCTTACACAATTGAAGTACTTAAGTACTCATAGCGAGGGTCATGACGAGGAAAAAGTAAAAAAGATGATCGATGATTTTTACTAGTTAAAAATTTGGTTAATCGATTGGCTTAAAGTCAGTAATAAAATTATTTTATTTTTAAAAAAAATACCATTAAATAAGTGGTTACAGCTACAAAATGTTCGCAAAACTATTGTTTGTCACAACCACAAGCTTTTTCTTTTTCGCGCTTCATTGGTATGACCGATGAATAAGTTGTGAATACAGTATGATGATCAAATTTATCATCTTAAGGTATTTCGAACCGAATATCCATTACGATTATAAACACTTGGTGATTTCCTCTTTTGCAACCGAATCATTGTAGTTCCAACTGATTTCCAGCTCATTTTTAATGATCTAATATATCATCTTGAGGTGTTTCGAACCAAATAACCAATGCGATTTTAAAAATTTGGTGATTGTAACAGAAATTCCTCTTTTGCAACTGAATTATTGTAGTTCCAACCGATTTCCAGCTATTTTTTTCTCTGTAGTGATTGTAACCGAAATTCCTCTTTTGCAAGCGAATCATTGTAGTTCCAACCGATTTCCAGCTAATTTTTTCTCTGTATGTTATAAATGTTACTCAAAAAGTTTATTTTTTAAGAGATAATTCTAGAAATTTGTATCACCTGGGAATTTCGCTGATCGTTTAAGTCAACTTGTATCGTCGTTATACAGGGTGGTCCAAAAGTTACTATTGGGTTAAAAACTTTAATAACATTTTCGTTTATTAATTTTTTTTTTATTTTTTTCCCTTAGATTATTATGTGATTTGAGCCCTTTGGATTATTTTCTGTGGGGAGCCGTTAGGGATAAATGTTTCACAAATCATCCAGAGACAATTAAAGCGTTAAAACATGAAATCGAAGTTGTAGTTGAACAGTTTCGACCCGAAACAATCGAAAATATACTGAAAATGGTGTTGATCGGATGAGGTTCTGCCCAGTCAATTTCGCTGATCGTTTAGGTCAACTTGTATCTTCGTTGTACAGGGTGGGCCAAAAGTTACTATTGGGTTAAAAACTTTAATAACATTTTCGTTTATTCATTTTTTTTATTTTTCCCCCTCAGATTATCATGGAAGTTTTTTTACACTAAGTATAAAAAATAATGTCACTTAAATGACCCCCATTTTCGGCTTCGCAATGATGGGCTCGTTTTATAGCATTTTCCATAACATCTTTCGAAATGTGTGGCTGTAGCGTTCGAATTTCTGCAACAATGTTGGCCTTGAGTTAAAGGATTGTCTCGGGCTTGTTCACATATACTTGCTTCTTCAAATAACCCCAAAAGAAAATAGTCGGGTGGTGACAAATCTGGCGATCGTGCTGGCCAAATAATTTCCAAATTTCTAGAAATTATTCGCTCTCCAATGTTTTGACTTAAGCGTGTCATTGTGTCTCGGGCAGTGTAAGCAGTGGCTTCGTCCTGCTGAAACCACATCTCAGGTCTGTTTTCAAGAGCAGGACGTACAAAGTTTTAAATCACAAACCGATACCGCTCTCCATTTACGGTTACAGCACGTTCACCTTCATTCTCGAAGAAGTAAGGCCCAATGATATTTGCAGATGTAGTCTCACAGCATACTGTACACCTAATGGGGTGCAATTGGCGTTGAAGAATGGCTCTTTGGGTTTTAGAAAGCCAGAACCTACAGTTCTGTTTATTACCCAAGCCATTCAACTGAAAATGAACTTCATCAGTCATCACTTTGCGTTCAAATAATTGATCGCTGATTTAAATAATAAAATTCTGTTATTTTGGTTCTTTGTTCAGTTGTGAATCTTTCCATTATTTATTCACCAAGTGTTAAGTATTTATAATCACCCAAATAGAGATAATTTTTTCAATATCCTTTTTTGACAGATCACGTGTGAGTCGTGTAATGTTATTTTTATTTAGTATTGTTTGGTATATCATCATGGAAACTCTTACGCCTGAACAACGTTTACAAATCGTTCAACATTATTACGGAAATTCAGTTCTGTAAGGAATGTGTTTCGTGCGTTTTGAGGCAAATTTTGTTTAGCGATGAGGTCCATTTCTGGCTCAATGGGTATGTAAACAAGCAAAATTGCCGCACTTAAGACAATGAGCAGCCAGGAACGGTTCAAGAGCTGCCAATTCATCCAGAAAAAACAACGGTTTGGTGTGGTTTGTGGGCCGGTGGAATCATCGGTCCATATTTCTTCAAAAATGATGACGGTGAGAACGTAACCGTCAATGACGACCGTTATCGTGCCATGATAACCGACTTTTTTATGCCTGAAATTGAAGCTTGTGATCCCGGCGACATTTGGTTGCCACTTACCACACATCGCATCAATCAATGGATTTATTGAGAGAACACTTCGGTGAGCAGATTATTTCACGTTTTGGGCCGGTCGATTGGCCACCAAGATCGTGTGATATCACACCGTTAGACTTTTTCCTGTGGGGATATGTAAAGTCTAAAGTTTATGCGGACAAACCCGCTTCGATTTAGGTCTTGGAGCAAAACATCACACGTGTCATTCGCCAGTTACCAGTCGAAATGCTCAAATAAGTCATCGAAAATTGGACTCAACGGATGGACCATCTGAGACGTAGCCGCGGCTAACATTTGATAGACATAGTCTTCAAAAAATAAATGCCAAAGAATGTTCTTTCAAATGATAATAAACATTCCCCATTCGATTTGAATTTTATGTGTTTTTTTCTTTAGAAAAGTAGGAACCTCGAAATGGATCACGCTCATAATCTGCACGCAGAGAAAAGATATGATTACACTATGGTCACCGCAACAATAGTATGTTCTCTACAATAAAAGCATGTTCGTCGCAACCATAGTATGGTTTTTTGAATTTCATTTTGACAACAGTATGATTGCGACAATATTACTATTGTTGAAATGTAACAATAGTATTTTTGCCAAATTAAGAAATGAAAATATGGTTGTAGCAACCATATAAACATGGTTGGTGCTACAATTAAAATTTACGTTAACAATAATATGATTACGGCAATCATACAGTATAGTTGTGACTATGAACATAACAGAACAGGTTTTATAAAGCATACATGTACGGGCGGTTCGGAAACTTCTTAGCCTAGCACAAACAGAAAAAAATAAGTGTTTTGGAAACTTCCATCTCTGCTACGAACACGTGTTAAATTTTTTTTTCGATCTGGCAACTCCTTCATATAGAAACATTTGTTTACAAAAGACGCATCCGCGATTTTTTTACAATGGAAAAATTAGAAATGCGTGGTGTCATTAAATATTTACATAAAAAATGTTTATCGGGACAAGAAATTCATAATGATATGGTGAATGTGTTAGGTGAAAGTGCTCCTTCATATGCAACAGCAAAAAAATTGGGTTGCTGAATTTAAACGTGGTCGTACAAGCATTGAAGATGAACCACGTAGTGGACGTCCAAAAACAGCAACAACAACAGAAATTGTAGCCAAAGTGCATGATATCGTATTAAATGATCGACGAATAAAAGTGCGTGAAATAGCTAATATCATGGGCATCTCAAATGATCGAGTCCATTTAATTTTGCATGAAGAACTACAGATGAAAAAGCTTTCTGCAAGATGGGTGCCGCACTTGTTAACAGTCGACCAAAAACGCATAAGAATGAACATTTCTCAAGCTTGTTTGGATCGTTTTCAGCGAAATAAAATGGATTTTAAGCGTCGTTTCATAACTGTTGATGAGACATGGATACACCACTATACTCCAGAGACAAAAGAACAATCCAAACAATGGACTGAAGCTGGAGGAAGTGCCCCAAAGAAGGCAAAAACAATTCAATCGGCTGGTAAGGTTATGTCAACGGTTTTTTGGGACTTCAAAGGTATTTTATTGATTGACTATCTGCAAAAGGGTAAAACAATAAATTCAGAGTACTATTGCAACCTTTTAGATCAATAAAATGTACAAATTCGAGAAAAACGTCCTGGCTTACAACACAAAAAAATAATTTTTCATCAAGACAACGCACCAGCGCACAAGAGTGTTTTAACAATGGCTAAAATCAACGAATTAAAGTACGAGTTGCTTGACCACCCACCTTATTCTCCTGATTTAGCTTCCAGTGACTTTTACCTGTTCCCAAATCTAAAAAAATTCCTTGCTGGCAAGCGTTTTACCTCAAATGAATTTGCAATTACAGTTGTAAACCCCTATTTTGAAGACCTTGCTAGAGAAACGTTGGACTAAGTGTATTGAAGTTTCAGAAGATTATATTGAAAAATAAAAATATTTTAGAAAAACTAACTATTCTCTTTCATTGATAGGCTAAGAACTTTCCGAACCGCCCTTGTGTGTGTGCGTATGTTTTTTTTTATATACAATAAAACACATTCACATGATACAGTGAATGGTTGTTGTCCATTAAAAGAAAACAACAACAATCGGAAGGTAGTTCGAGGATTTTTATTGTGTTTACTTTGTTCGGTGAAATGCTCTAATACCGACCGGTTCTCGTTTATTTAAAAACTGCCTGCACTTAAGTATGTAGCCATTGATCATAGTTTAATCACATTCGTTTTTTTGGGGTCTACGGATGGTGAGTTCCCCTGCTGGGAACTAAAAGTATTTTCGACTGCCGTTGGAATATATATTTTTGTTTCTTGAATGAAATGTTCAATAAAAACGTGGCCTTAATTCTGGCTATTAACTTATTGTAATGCAATTTAATATAACTTGCTTGATAAAAATCTCTATTTTTGAATAACAACATTACCCAATCCTAATAAATAATTTTGGGGATCATAGTGTGGTTGAGTGAATCATACTATGGTTGTAGGGATAATAGCATGGTTGCGTGTGAATCATACTATATTTATGAGGATCATTATATGGCTGTGAAGATAATAGTATGGTTGAGTGTGAATCATACTATTGTTGTGAGGATCATAGTATGGATGGGGAGATCATAGTATGGTTGAGTGTGAATCATACTATGGTTGTGGGGATCATAGTATGGTTATGTGTGAATCATACTATGATCCCCACAACCATAATATGATTCACACTCAACCATACTATGATCTCCACAACCATACTATGATCCTCACAACAATAGTATGATTCACACTCAACATTACCCAATCCTAATAAATAATTTTAAGGATCATAGTGTGGTTGAGTGAATCATACTATGGTTTGAGGGATAATAGCATGGTTGCGTGTGAATCATACTATATTTGTGAGGATCATAATATGGTTGTGGAGATAATAGTATGGTTGAGTGTGAATCATACTATTGTTGTGAGGATCATAGTATGGTTGTGGAGCTCATAGTATGGTTGAGTGTGAATCATACGATGGTTGAGGGGATCATAGTATGGTTATGTGTGAATCACACTATTGTTGTGAGGATCATAATATTGTTGTGCCACAACCATATACCCAACAATAGTATGATCCTCTTCGAATATTGTCACCCCAACCATACTTTTTTTCTGCGTGTGAAAAAAAAACTAAAAAATATATAAACGAAGAAGTTATTAAATGTTTAGACCCCAAGGTAGTTTTGGGTCCACCCTGTACAAGAGACATGCGTCTATTCGTTTTGCCGATCTTGTGTTTTTATTCCACGACGATACCAAAAATGTGATAACCAAACAAACAGATAGACAAACTTAGTATGATTTCCATAATATGGCAGGGGTACACAAAGAAATGCAAGAGCAACTGCAATAAAAATAAAACAAATCATAAATCCTGCTAATAACAGCCCAAAAAAAACACGCCTTCTCTTTACGGTCAACATTTTATGAATTCTTCCAAACCAAAAGAGAAAAACTCCGAAACGTTTTTGGCTCTTTGGCTAAGTTCACTTAAAGGCAATTCTTGTTGTGCTGGTTGATTATGTGTTTAGCATAAATTAATGCCGATTTATTTACAGAATATTTCATTTGGCCCGCTGTCGAGCGTTTTCCGTTTTGCAGCTCCAAAACAAGTCGTTCCAAATGTATTCAATTAGCATTTCGTTATGAACGTGCCATGACTAACGCTTCATTGGACTGAACCACAGTACCAGCCGAGTCACAGCCCACAGTCAGCGTCAAAGTCTCTGAGCCAGTTCAAGCTCAAGTCAAGTACAAGTCGTACGTTCTTCAATCACTCCTGGTAATTTCTCTTTTCACTCTTCATTTTTTTTGTGTGTGTTACCACTTCTTCTTATGCTTTTTCAAGAAATACAAAAAGTAATTTTGATTTGGCACTTTAAGGTTTTTGGAATTGCGTTCGTTGGCGGGTTGTTCCGTTTGTAGACAAGACAGTCAGTTACACAGCCGCTTTTCGTCGTTAAGCCAAGAAGTCAATTGGCACTTGTTTGAATTGAAATGAAAACAAACCGAAAAGAAAAAATTCCCTACCAAAAAGAAAAATATGGAAAATTGTTGTGTGCAGCTTAGAGTATTCAATGAACTTTTTTTGGTTTGCTTATAATGCACAGTACCTGCCAGCCGGCCTGTCCGTTTGACTTTGCATTTGGGGGTCTCGGTACTTTCATATTAAACTTGGCCAAGTTTTTATAGAAGAACGCGTGCCAAATATTGATATGAATGAATGCTTTCATTTTTGCCCATTTCGTTCCATGGCGCTTTTATGGCACTGCATATATTTTTTAATGTTCACATTTTTCTTTTAATAAACAGTTTTGCTTCGTTATGTTTTGCATAAACTGTTTATTTCTTTTGTTTTTATTTGGTGAGTTATGGAAATTTGAGATCAGTTCAGCTTTGGAAAGGAAAAAAATGCTATTTTTTCTATTTTAATTTAATTGGCCGTAGTTAAAGTTGCAAAAAAGGGCAAAAGAGAAAAAGCTTCAATTAGAATTATTTGCGGTGTGACCTAAAATTGTTGTGATATGGCATTTGTGCTTAAATTATTGGAGCCATTTGACATCGTTATAGGAAGTTTGGCCCCAAAATATTTTGAAGGTCGGAAGTATTTAATTGATTATTAAGGGTATCTCGCTGTTTGACGAATTAATATTTAATTGCCAACTGCAAAAACTTTGGATTAGCACGGTAGTTAAGTCAAATATTGGCAAAGCTTTTAAAATGATAACCTTAATCTAACTTTGACTTTTTGGTGTTGGAAACACAAACAATTAATTATTTTGCCAGCGTTAAAAATTTTAACCTACTTAAGGAGAAAATTTAAGTTAAACAGGGTATAGATCGATCAAAATTGAGGCTTAAGTTTTATTTTTGAAACAGTACAGTACAACATTTTTTGGGTCATCGTTTAGGGCATACGTTTTTTTCAATAGCGACTGAAATTACATCACAAAACTTGATTTGTGGCACAATAGGTTTTGCCAATTTGGCTAAAGATTTTGAGTTATCTCATCGTACACTTTTGTACCCTCCACCATACAATGGAGGGTATATTAGTTTTGTCATTCTGTCTGTAACACATTGAAATAATCATCGGAGATAATGGGCTATATACACGCTGAGAAAAAACATGGTACTACATGGTCACGGCAATAATAAAATGTTATCTGCAATAAAAGTATGTTCGTCTCATCATAGCATTGTTAACTGAATTTAGTTTTGACAATAGTATAATTGCTGCAATATTAATATTGTTGAAATGTAACAATAGTATTATTGCCAAATTTAAAAAAGAAAAAATGGTTATAGCAACAATATAAATATGGTTGGTGCGACAAAACTATTGTGTAATATGATTACGGCAATCAGACATACAGTATATTGTAATTTTTCTTTATTTAAATATGCTTTTTAGAACAAATGTTATTGGTACGGACCTAATGCAATAATAGTATTTTTTTATCGAAATTAAAATTTCGATTTCGGCAAGCTGCTTTGGCTTTGTTTAGCTGAAATATTTTAAATAAAAATGCTTACGTTTATTTAAACTTATTTGTTCTACTGTGAAATAAATCACTCCTATTATTTTGAATTAAATGTATTTTTGGATAATTTTTATAATTAAAATCTATTGTTGACAACTTAAACCAATTCTAATCAATAATATTGGGGATCAAATCTATTGTCGACAACTTTAACAAATTCTAATAAATTATATTGGGGATCATAGTATAATTGTGTTTGGATCATAACATGGTTGCGTGTGAATCATACTATGGTTGTGAGGATCATACTATGGTTGTTTGTGAAACATACTATGGTTGTGAGGATCATACTATGGTTGTGGAGATCATAGTATGGTTAAGTGTGAATCATACTATGGTTGCGGGGATCATAGTATGATTGTGTGAATCATACTATTGTTGTGAGGATCATAGTATGGTTGTATTTGAATCATACTATTGTTGTGGGGATCATAATATTGTTGTACCACAACCATGTACCCAACAATAGTATTATCCTCTTCGAATATTGTCACCACAACCATACTTTTTTTCTGCGTGTAGCTCTAAGGAAAGTTGGTTTTGGAGACTCTAAACCGACACTACCTCATAAAAATTAGTTTTTTATTTGGAAATATCCGTCCAGTTTCTTGAGCAATATCACTGAAATTTTGCAAATAATAGTCTCTATATACTCGCAGAAAAAAAGTATGGTTGGGATAACAATATTCGAAGAGCATCATACTATTGTTGAGTATATGGTTGTGGCGCAACAATATTATGCTCATCACAACAATAGTATGGTTCACACACAACCATACTATGATCCCTACAACAATAGTATGGTCCTCACAACAATAGAATTATTCACACACAACCATACTATGATCCCCACAATCATATTATAATTCTCCCTCAACCATACTATAATCCCCACAACCATATTATTATCCTCACAGCCATAGAATGTTTCACATACAACCATAGTATGACTTACAAGTAACCATACTATGATCCCCAAAATATTGGGTTAAAAATTGGATTGGGTTAAGTTGTTATTTAACAATAGAGATTTGTATTAAGTAAATTATTTAAAAATGCATTAACTCTTATTAACAGGAGTAATTTATTTAACAGTAGAAAAAAATATTTATTTAAAATATTTCAGTTATACTAATTCAAAGTAGTTTTTTTTTTTGAAAAAAATAATTTTCATATAAAAAGTACTATTATTGCGTAAGATTCGTAACAATAACATTGTTAAATTCAGAAAAATTAATCAAACCGACAAAAATAAATTTTGTCGGTGTGATTGCCGTAATCATATTATTGTTAACATAAAACTCAAAAAAAACAAAAGTTTTGTCGCACCAACTATATTTATATTGTTGCTACAACCATATTTTCATTTTAAAATTTTGGCAACAATACCATTGTTACATTTCAACAATATTAATATTGCCGCAATCATACTATTGTCAAAATGAAATTCAAAAAACAATACCATGGTTGCGACGACCATATTTTTATGGCAGAGAACATACTATTGTTGCCGTGACCATATACCATATTGTAACCATATCTTTTCTCTGCGTGTAGGCGCAATCATATATGTAAAAATGGTTTAGATTGGGCTACCATTTCTTGTACCTCGAATACAAACGGCCTTATGGGCATTGAGAAATAATATGACTATAACTCACCACAAGCTTGACCTATCGATATGAAATTTCCCAAATAAAGATTTATATAAAGAACACACTTCCGCACCAAATTGAGTTGATATTGGGTAGCCTCTTTTGATACCTCCCATACAAATGGTATTAAGGGCCTTGGGAAATAATATGACGATAACTCATCACTAACTTGACCTATCGAAATGAAATTTTACACATAAACATTTCTATATATCGCACACGCACTGGACCAATTTGAGTTGATACCTCCCATACAAACAGCTTTAAGGGCCTTAAGGTCGCCTTAAGGTTGACCTTAATAAATTATATTAGTTATATTGCTTTAAATAAACTACAAAAATTAAAAAAAATAGTTTTTTATTTGGGAATCTGGTGGAGGGTATCTGGTTTGGGAATCCAGTGGAGGTTATTCGGCACAGCCAAACTTAACATTTTTTACTCGTTTGGTTTAAAGTTTATTTTTAGCACTTTTTAAGCCGAACGGAATATTGCTATAGTGTCTTTAGCAAAGTTGTAGCTATTTTTTTCTACTGCCTGATTTATTTTTATTTGTGTGAAGAAAACTTGAAAAGTAAGGTTTACAACAGTAGTTCTCATTCGTTTGGGGAGAGCCTGGCCTTATAGAGTTCGGTTTTACAATTGCAGCAAAGCTTTCTGAAGAGCGTTGTCACGGACCCTACAGCCACGAAAATCAAGAGAGCAAGAGGTCTTGAGCCGGTTTATCCCTGTTCAATATTTTTAACTTTGTTTCAAATATGTTTTTCGATTGATTTTATATTTATCATTATAGAAAAAATATAAGTTTATGGCTGTTATGTACTTAGTACACGCATAAAAAAAGTATGGTTGTGGTGACAATATTCGAAGAGGATAATACTATTGTTGGGTATATGGATGTGGTACAACAGTATTATGATCCTCACAACAATAATATGATTCACACATAACCATACTATGATCCCCACAACCATAGTATGATTCACAATCAACCATACTATGATCTCCACAACCATAGTATGATCCTCACAACCATAGTATGTTTCACATACAACCATAGTATAATCCTTACAACCATAATATGATTCACACGCAACCATGTTATGATCCCTACAACCATAGTATGATCACACACAATTGTACTTTATTAGAATTTGTTTAAGTTGTCGACAATAGATTTGAATTATGAAAATTATTCAAAAATACATTAAATTCAAAATAATAGGAGTGATTTATTTTACAGTAGAAAAAATAAGTTTCAATAAACGTCAGCGTTTTTATTAAAAATATTTCAGTTAAACAAAACCAAAGCAGCTCGTTTAAAAAGTTTTAATTTCGATAAAAAAAAAGTACTATTATTGCATTAAATCCGTACCAATAACATTTGTTCTTAAAAGCCTATTTAAATGAAGAAAAATTACAATCATACAGTATGATTGCCGTAATCATATTATTGGTAACATAAAACGCAAAACACAATACTTTACACACAATACACAATGAGAACCGTATCGCTGTAATAGCGCTTTTCAAGTGTAAAATGAAAAAAGACATATTTTCGGTTCCGGCCACTAGGGATTAGCCGCATGTTCGACTACCGATGCATAAAACTGTTTGAGTAGACTGCAGATGTAAAGACCGCCACCGGTCGGGCCGCCCACGCTCTGTTCGAACACCGCATGTCATCAAAGCCGTTAAATCAAGAATTCACAGAAATCAACTCCGAAAATAGAAAATCGTGGCCCGTGAGATGAATACCACGCAAAAGTCCATGAGTCGAATCATTAAAAAAGACTTGGGACTTGGGGCTTTCAAACGACGTACCGCACATTTATTGGCTGCAGCTTTAAAAAAAATAGGATTGAAAAATGCAAACGTCTTTGGTGAAGCACGCTGATAATTTGCACAGAAACGTTTTGTTTACCGGTGAAAAAATTTTTACCGTTCGGGTAAAATTTAACAAGCAAAATGATAGAGTGTATGCGCGGTCATCTAAGGAAGCATCTGAACTGATCCCAAGGGTGGAAAAGGGTCTTCACCCAGCTTCAGTCATGGTTTGGTGGGGTGTCTCTTACGATGGGGTCACTGACCTTCATTTCTGCGAGCAAGGAGTCAAACCATCGGCTAAAGTTTACCAAGAAACCGTATGGAAGATGTTGTGATGCCTCTTAACTATTCCCTGTTCCAAAACTAGCCATGGACTTTCCAGCAGGATTCTGCGCCGGCCCATAAGTCTAAAACGTCCCAGGCCTGGCTCCGAAACAATTTGCCAGCGTTCATTTCCTCTGAAGAATGGCCCTCAGGCAGTCCAGATTTGAACCTATCGGATTACAAATTGTGGACGGTTACCCCAACATTGGATCTCTTAAGACTACTTTGATTCGAGCTGTGGCCAATTTTCCAATGGACGAGGTTCGTGCAGCTATTGACGATTGGCCAGTGCGACTTAAGGCGTGTGTAAAGGCAAAAGGCGGACATTTCGAATAAGTAGATTCTTTTTGGATACAATATATATCAATAAATATATTAAAAAATATTTGGTCCAAAAACATTCAGTACTTTCTATTTTACAGCATAAAACGTGTGTAACACTTTTTATTTCCCTACTAAGTATAAATTTATTTATAATTTTTGGCTACTACTCGAAATGAAAAGTTCTTTTCCAGTACTGTTATTTCTGTATCTTTTTAAAGAATTCTGAAGTCGATATGAATAAGTTAGGCTACTTTCGAAATGAAATCGTTTAAAACAATACAAGAAATTGAAATTGGGATTAGCTTTTACAACTACATTTTAAAAGAATAGTTGTCACTTTGTCATTTTGTTAAAAACTTGTCTTCAATTTAAATGCAGATGCAAGAGGTCTCGAACCGGTTAATCCCTTTTCAAAGTGTAAAAGCAAAAGACCGAAATATAATCGGTGATCCATCTAGTGGTATTTTTTTCCAAATAAAAAAATACTAAAATTCAAATCAAGTGTGCAATCTTTTTTTAATCATTCGAAGGAAATGTTATGCCATTTATTATTTGAATATAATTTCCTTCAAATGTCGGCCGCAACTACGTCTCAGGGTGTTCATTCTGAGGGTGCAATTTTGGATGACTCATTCGAGCTTTTCGACCGGTATGGCGTGAATGACACGCGTAATGTTGGCTTCAATCATAGCTGGTTTGTCAGCATAGGCTTTAGACTTTGCGTAGCTCCAAAGAAAAGAGTCTAAAGCTGTGATATCATACAATCTAGGCGGTCACTTCACCGGTCCAAAATGTGAAATCAGCTGCTCTTAGAAATTACCACTCACTAGATTCATTGTTTGACCAGCTGCATGGCAAGTGGCACCGTCCTGTTTGAAGAAAATTTCGTCAAGAATACGGGCTTCAAATTCAGGTAGTAAAAAGTTTCATATGATAGAGCAATAGCGAGCTCCATTAAAAGTTACGTTTCGACCATCATCATTTTTGAAAAAATATGGACCGATAATTCCACCAGCCCATAAACCGCACCAAACCGTGGTTTTCTCTGGGTATAATGGCACCTCTTGAACCTCTTCTGGTTCCTCTTCAGCCCAAATGCGGCAATTTGTTTAATGACGTTGCCGTTGCGCCAGAAATGGGCCTCATCACTGAACACAATTTTAGTCGAACAGCGGATCTTCTTGTTTTTCGCGGAACGCTCATTTCCATATTACAGTTGCCAATATTTGAAGGAAATTATATTCAAAAAATAAATGAAATAAAATGTCCTTTCGTATGAATAAAGATTCCACACTTGATTTGAATTTTAGTATATTTTTTTTTATTTTGAAAAAAATACCTCTAGATGGCTCACCATATACAAGCGAGCTAAAAATATATGAAATGATATAATTTATAATTAACGGACTTGATAGAATCATTGAAGTTTGCTATAATTTCATACGGTGATAAATTACAGCATGTGTTATACATGACACAACTAACAAAACACTCCAAGTTAAAGCCTCTCTAATTAAGTTATAGACCTTTTACACGTAATGTGGGAAAAATTAAAAAAGGAAAAGTACATATAAACAGCTAATTTGTAATAACCACCTCCGAAAATGAAATGAAGTTATATCAACACTCAACAGTGTAAATAACTAATTATTTATTACCGTCATTAGAGTTTTCGAGAAAAAATATTAGTTTAACCTCTTTTCACTGTCAACGCCAGCAAAAGCCACACAGCACGATTAGTGGTGCTGCCAGTAATAACAATTATGACAAAATAATTAATTAAATAACCAACACACACACACAGTCCGTATGTATATATGCAAAATACAGTAAATAACTTTTAACAAATATTTTAGCGAAAAAAATACAGGAAAAAAATTAAAATATCTCCACATGTTGCCATTAGTTTTCATTAAGTCGAACACTAATGATAGCTGGTCTGTTTTCTTTAAATTTGTTGCATGGTCTTCTTCTTCTTCGGTTTTATTTTGACAATAACTAAAGTTGGTTTAGTGTGAAAAACAAACTTCGTAGCTTCCAAATGAGGTGAAACAAACACTGCAATTCATTCATCATCAGCGGCGAGCTCTGCGAAAAAACCCCAAAAGATCGGGGGATATGTTATGAAATCTTCCTCTGCGATAGCATCACAATCACCACTGTTAGCTTAAACGAATAAGAGGGTAGGTCCAAAAATTTGATTAAAATCATATATGAAATATTGTAATCAATAATCTAATTTAGCGTTAAGATAACTGTTATGCTGATGATACGATTTGTGAAGAATCAGGACAGATCGGAGGCTTGTATTTTTTATGTAGGGTGATCCATCTAGTGGTATTTTTTCAGAACAAAAAAATATAAAAATTCAAATCAAGTGTGGAATCTTTATTGGTAATTTGAAAGGACATTTTATGGCATTTATTTTTTGGAAATAATTACCTTCAAATGTTGGCAACTATTTTATGGAAATGAGCGTTCGGTGAGAAGCGGGAAGATCCGCTGTTTTCGACCAAAATTTTGTTCAGTGATGAGCCCCATTTCTAGCTCAACGGCAAAGTCAATAAACAATATTGCCGCATTTGGGCTGAAGAGCAACAAGAAAAGGAATCATCGTCAGCATATAAACCGCACCACAGTTTGGTGCGGTTTATAAGCTGGTGGAATCATCGGTGCATATTTTTTCAAAAATGATGATGGCCGAAACGTAACCGTGAATGGTGCTCGCGCCATGATATCGATCTTAATGCTACCTGAAATTGAAGCCCGTAATCCGGACGACACTTGGTTTCAACAGGACGTTGTCACTTGCCATACAGCTGCTCAAACAATGGATCTATTGAGAGGTTTTTTCGAAAAGCAGCTAACTTCACGTTTTGGACTGGTGAGTTGGCCGCCTAGATCGAGTATTATCACATCTTTAGACATTTTTCTTTGGGGTTACGTAAAGTCCAAAATCTTTGCTGACAAACGATTCAGGTTTTGGAAGCCAACATTGCGCTTGTCATTAAAGTCATACCCGTCGAAATGCTCGAATGAGTCATCCAAAATTGGACCCTCAGAATAGCAACCCTGAGGCGTAGTTGCGGCCAACATTTGAAGGAAAGTATATTCAAAAAATAAATACCATTTAGGCTGCTCAAAAACCAAAAGTTATAGAAAAATTAAAAATTTTCTTTGGCTAGACGAAAACAAACACGTATAAAAAGTTAAAGTCGAGCGTGACCCACTATGAGATACCCTATACCGTTCTGCTATTCACAGGACTAAGCAGCTTTGTCTGGAGCTTGAGTAGGTCAGACTTAATATGTTGGAGTTAATTATAGTAATTATAATAATTATTTGTCGCTCATAACGTACCATACACAATTTGATCGTGATGGGGTCCAATATGTGGTTTCTAAAGCAGCAGGACATCAAATCGGAAGGGACCTTAGTGTGGGGGCTATTCAAAAACATGAGCCAATATGGTCCAATGTTACAGGACATGGAAGTTGGCCACTTGTAACGCTCAATGTGTAAGAATCTGATGTAAAATGTGGATTCTAAAGCAGCAAACTCAAATATCTGGAGGGATCTTAATGTGGGGGCAATTGGAAAATATGAACTCCTGTGATACAGTTTCACTGCAGTTCATAAATAGCCCCTTATAACGTACCAAGTAAGATTTGGGCGTGATCGGGTGTTATTTGTGGCTTTTAAAATTGCAGGACTTCAAATCGGGAGGGACCTTGGCTCGTAATGCTTTGTGCGAAATTTGGTCGGAATTAGGTGTAACATGTGACTTTTAGACCTTTAGGTTTTGAAATCGGGAAATGACCTTTGTATGGAATCTATACGAAACTACGGACCTATGGGGTCCACTTTCAACACAGGTAATAAATGGTATTTTGTCGATTCTACAGTTTAAATTTCTAAAATATGGAAGGACCTTTATGTGGGGGCTGTAGAAAATTAAGGACGCATTTGGCCCAGTTTCACCACAGATAGTTAATGTCCGCTCAAAAATTACCATGCCAAATTTGGGCGTGGTCGGGTGTAATTTGTGGCTTCTAAAGCTACAGGACCTCAAATCGGGAGGGACTTTTGTGTGTGAGCTATTAGAAAACTTGGACCGATAAGGCCCAAATTTACCAGAAAAATGTGTTAGTTTCTCGTACCGCTCAGTGCGAAATTTGGGAGCTATTCGAAAACTTGGACCGATATGGACAGGGATATGTGTTGGTCGCTCGTAATGCTCTGTGCAAAATTTGGTTGGAATCGGGTGTAATATGTGGCCTTGAGAGCTTAAGGTTCTGAAGGGAAAACCCTATGTATGATATTAAAATATGGACCGATGGGAACCAATTTCAATAGGGTTCGTCGTGTGCCCAAACTTGAAGAATGTGCCAAGTTTTGTCCAAATCTGTTCATAACTGCTACCTGTACTTTGATTAAAATGGTAGATGGACAGAGGGACGGATGGACATCGCTCAATGGAATCAGAAAGTGATTCTCAGTCGATCGGTATACCTAACATGGGGTCTATCTCTATTTATTTAAGGTGTTGCAAACATCAGCACAAAGTCATAATTCCCAGTATAACAGTGTGGTGTAGGGTATACAAAAACTGTGAAAATTTTCCCAAAATTTAAAAATTGAACTGAATCGCACTTGCTCCATAGGAACATAAATATAAAATATTTCTGAATACTCGTATTTGTTTTTGTAAGAAAAAGATCAACAGTGGTCATCTCTAACCACTTTTGAAAAAAATTAACGGCGCCATATTCAATTTTGCCTCTTGCCTTTCCTTAAAAAGTTTTGAGTTATCATTTGAATAAGTACGATATGAAAAATATGTCTAAATTTAGAGCCTGGACCATATGGCCTAGCGATGAAAGCTCGGTTCTTTATGCAGCTGTTCATATGGTAAAAAAAGCTGAAGTCGGTTGTGGCTGACTATATTATAGCCGCATTTCAGGATGTTCTGAAAAGCCAACTGAAAATATGTTTTTTCACCCTCAGTTGGGACGGGTTCTAAATTTACTTAGATTTTTAAACTAATTGTGCATGGTCCAAATTGCTATAAGGTGGGTTGTTTGTATATAGTCTTATACTAAACCAATCGGAATTAAAATGGGTGTTCTAGAGTCTTTTGCGTAGTGTGAAGGAGGTTTACACTACTATCATGCCGGTAAGCCCAGGTTCAAGAACATCTAAAAATGTTTTAGTGACAGATTTTCAACTCGTAATTGCCGGTGACTTTACTAGTAGGAGATTTATCTCTTAGCCATGCAAAAGCTTCTGTATAAAATGCATTAGCTGTTCGGACGGTGTTTCAGAATTTAAGTTTACTGGACAAAAGTCCAATTTTTTGTTATCATCGATTTCTAAAATTTTAATGGCAATCAATAGCAAACATATGAAAGCTGAAACTGTGGGCGTGGTGTGTTGCTAAAAACAAATATTTTATGTTTTAAGTATTTTAGAAAAAAAGCTTAATTTTTGTAAATTTGTGTAGAATGAAATTGACATTACTCGGAAACTACGAGTATTATCAATAACGGATTAATTTTGCTACACGCAGAAAAAAAGCATGGTAAGGGTGACAATATTGGAAGTGCTCTTCCAATATTGTCACTCTTACCATACTTTTGTTGATTATATGGTTGTGGTGCAACAATATTATGATCATCACAACAATAGTGTGGTTCGCACACAACCATACTATGATCCCCACAATTATGTTATGGTCCTGACAACAATATAATTATTCACACACTACCATACTATGATCCCCAAAACCATATTAGTATTCACACTCAACCATCGCCACAACCATATTATGATCCTCATAACCATAGTATGTTTAATGAACAACCATAGTATAATCCTCACAACTATAGAATGACGCACACACAACCATACTATGATCCCTAAAATTCTTTGTAAGGATTGGGTTAAGGTGCTATTCAACACTAGAGATTTTTGTTAAGTAATTTATATAAAAATACATTAAACTCTGAATAATAGGAGTGACTTATTTAACAGTAGAAACAATTTACTTATTAAAAACAATTTACTGTATAAAAATATATTAAAAATTAAAAATATCCAAAGTAGTTAGTTTTAAAAAAAAAATTATTTACATATAAAATATACTTTTATTGCGTAAGATTCTTAAAAATAACATTGTCAAATTAAAAAAAAATACGATTTTGCCGGTATAATTGCCGTAACCATATTTTTGTTAACATAAAACCCCAAAAGCAATACTTTCCATATTTATATTGTTGCTACAACAATATTTTCATTTTTAAATTTGGCAACAATACTTTTGTTGCTACAAAAATAATTTCTTTTTAAATTTGGCAACAATACTATTGTTGCAATTCAACAATATTAGTATCATACTATTGTCAAAATAAAATTCAAAAAACATTACTGTGGTTGCGACGACCATACTTTTATTGCAGAGAACATACTATTTTTGCCGTGACCATATAGTAACCATATATTCTCTCTGCGTGTAGGTAGGTAGGATAATAGTCTATTAGAAATGGTATACTGTACGAGTATTACTGTATATTCAAATGTGGTGTAATATTTTATGTTTGCATTTTTACTATATTTTAGTCCAATTAGAATTTTAGAGGAATCGAACTACTGAGGGTCAAAGGATTTAAAGAGATTTTCTACCAGTAGAAAGGTTTAGCGCCGTGGCGTTAAAAGTATATTAAATATTGCTCTTGGTTTCAAAATTTTCCTTTTAAAACTAGATAAATATGTTTAAGAGTAGAAACACAACAGTGCGGCTGCGGTAGCGATTGTCAAATTTATATAGAAAATTGAGAGGCAAAACCGCACTGAGAGTAGAAACACAACATTGCGGCTGCGGTAGCGGTGGTCAAATTTATATAGAAAATTGAGAGGCAAACCCGCATTGAAAAACCGCACTGAATTAAATCTATTTCTAATTTCTCTGCGGTTTTTCTTGCGCTCTCAATTTTTGCTATTGCCTCTCTCTATGTGTTGCCATATTTTCATGTTTTTTGTAAACAAAACCCGTATGGGCTAATAGTTGGTGTGCATATTTGCAGTAAGAAGAAGAAATCATATATTTTAAAAGTTAATAAAATGGACCAAAATAAGAAAATTATAATAAAAAAAAAATATTTTGATTGTTCATGCAATTTACAATTGAAAATTTCAAAATAATACTTGTTTAGTTTGCAAATAAATTTATTGTATTTTTTTCAAAATCACTCAAGGCCAAATAATAAATAAAAACAGCTGAAAATGACAACAAAAACCGTCGCCGCACCCGTCATCATTTAATTTACATCTTCTTGCCGCACCGGTTTCTGTCGCCGCAGCCGCAGTGTTCTGTTTCTACTATGAATTAAATCTATTTCTATTTTCTCTGCGGTTTTTCTTGCGCTCTCAATTTTTGCTATTGCCTCTCTTTATGTGTTGCCATATTTTCATGTTTTTTGTAAACAAAAACCGTATGGGCTAATAGTTGTTTTTTGCATATTTGCAGTAAAAAGAAGAAATCATAAATTTTAAAAGTTAAATAAAATGGACCAAAACAGTAAAATTATAATAAAAGTAAAAGAATTTGATTGCTCATGCAATTTACAAATCACCTTTTCAAAATAATTCTTGTTCAGTTTGCAAATAAATTAACGGTATTTTTTCGAAATCACTCAAGGCCAAAAAATAAATAAAAAAACAGCTGAGAAATGACAACAAAAACCGTCGCCGCACCCGTCGTCCTTAAATTTACATTTTCTTGCCGCACCGGTTTCCGTCGCCGCAGTGTTTTGTTTCTACTCTAATATACGAGGGCGACCGCAAAACTAACTGGCCTGGCACATTTTCTGTTTTACTAGCAACTTTTTTTTGTTTTTTAAAAGCCATCTGTCAAAATTTCCGAAATATTTATTTATTATTATTTTCTTTGTTACAGGTGATTGAAGTAAACAAAATTTATAATTTTCGAAAAATGAAAAATAAAGAGTTTCGTGCGGTAATTAAACAATTTTATATGAAAGGTTATACGCCACAATTAATCAAAGATGAATTGGATTCTGTTCATGGTGATAATGCACCATCATACTCCACCGTGAAATCCTGGGTTCAACAATTTAAAATGGGTCGTTCAAGTACGGAAGATGAACAACGCTCTGGAAGACCGAAAACTGATACTACTATTGAAAACATTAGAAAAATATTTAATGAAGTGACTAAAGATAGACAAATAAAGCTCATAGAACTTGCTGATATTGTTAAAATACACGAAAAACAAGTTTGGAGTATTTTACATGATGAACTCCACATGAAAAAGCTATCCGCAAGATGGGTGCCGCGTTTGTTGACTTTGCCGTTGGACCAATTACGAGGAGCTTGTAGCAATTTATCAGCGTAATCCAATAGAGTTCTTGCGCCGATTCATAACTATTGATGAAACATGGATCCATCACTACATCCCAGAATGCCAAGAACAGTCAAAACAATGGATAGAAGCTGGTAAAATTGGTCCCAAGAAGGCAAAAACTGTTAAGTCAGCAGGAAAAGTAATGGCCACAGTATTTTGGGATGCAAGGGGTATAATATTTATTGATTATATTGAGAAAGGAAAAACTTTAAATAGTGAATATTATTGTGCATTATTGGATCGGTTGAGTGAAGAAATCAAGATAAAATGACCGCATGTAGAAAAAAAAGTTATTTTTATCAAAATAATGCTCCTTCAAACACTGCATTTTTAACTCAACAAAACTGGCCGAATTACTATTTGAAATTGCTCCGCATCCACCATATAGTCCAGATTTAGCTCCTTCTGATTATTTCTTGTTTACAAATTTAAAAAAAAAATCTCGGTGGCAAAAAATGTTCGTCCAATAGCGAGGTTATTGCTGAAACTGGGGCATAATTTGAAGGTCTTGAAAAATCTTATTTTTCGGATGGAATTAAAAAACTTGAAAAACGTTTGATGAAGTGTATTGAGTTGGAAGGAGATTATGTTGAAAAATAAATAATAATAATTCCAAAAAAACGGTTCTTTTTATGCTAGGCTAGTTACTTTTGCGGTCGCCCTCATATATGACAGAACACAGATGTTTGTGATGTAACATTTGTAAAGAATTTGAACAGTTTTTATTATTGTTCGAGACCTTTTGTTGTTTCTTCTTCAGTATCAATCAAAAAATTATTGAAATGTTGGCTAAAAAATTGGCTATGGGTTCCAGGCAGACTGTACAGTAGGCATATAACTAATTTTTACGAAAAATTTGGCATACCACCACGTGGTGGCAAATATTGTACAAGTAATGAATATCACTTTTTAGGTGATTTCGGTTCAAAAACGTTCCGCGCAAAAATAGATTTCTAAAAAAAGTCAGATTTTTTTTTAATATTTTTTAATATTTTTATTTTTAAATTTTTGTCAATTGTTATATGAAATAAGTTTTAAGTTTAAAGTATCTGATGATTTACACAATGGTAAAATGTCTTGCACAATTTTAATTGCACGCTCTGCGCAGATGTTATTTCGCTGAACTTCCTCAATAGCTGATGGTTTATTTACCCAATGTCTGAGAAAACATTCATTTGCTTTTGTGAAGCCGGCCAATGATTTCTGTAGTGTGGCGAAATTATTTTTGTTGAAAGTATGATCGGAAAACCAGATTTCGCTCCAAGCACCGCACACAAACTTACAAGTAGGATATAATTGCAAACGATATTCAAGAATAAGTATAAAGGCTAAAAGTGTCAAAATAGTTCTAGAATTCCAACGGGCATTACTGAGTGCTGGTATTGCTTTAAATTTTATGTAGGGAAAACGTTCATTTTTCTCGAAGTATTTAAAAGCTTCGACCAATTCATATAAGTATTGCATGTCATTTCGCCATTTAATGCTTTTAACCTTAATACACTCTTTATTTTGTTCATACTCTTTTTTTAGATCATCGTAATTTTCTATTAAATTTGGAATAAAATTGTATGAAATATTGGGCGATGATGTTTTTCCCTCTAAAAGCTCATCCATGACATGTTTTAACATCAAATCTAGCACATGATGTTGACAACCAATATACTGTGGAGCAGGCAATGAAAAGGATTTCAAAAAATTTTGTAGGCGAGTGACAACACCATGGTGTCTGTCAGTATTCACACTGGTTGTATCGCAAATTATCATTTTAATTGATTCCAACAAGTCGAAATCACATAATAATTCTTTTATTCCGTGAAATATCGTCGACGCTTTTCCGTCATTCAGAACTAGTACACCTAATTTTACTTCCCTAGAAGCATTTTTCAGTACTACGACCTGATATTCCAGTTTTCATTTTTAAGAGTGTTTTTCAACAGTTTTTTCTTTTGTTCGGCATTTTTGGTGTAAGCTTTGTAAATTCCAGGTTGGGATGGCGTCAATATCTCTACGCCAGATTCAGACAACTCTTTACATATTTTTGCGGTCTTTCTAGTGCTAACGTTTGCATTCATAACTAAATTAACAGCTGGTTAATAACTAAATTAACAGCTGGTTAATAGGCTTCTTTTTTTGTAATAGGCTGCAGGTGGTTTGTAGGTAATATCATCATCTGATGACACCTGATCATCGTCCATTATGGTTGGAAGTTTGTAATCATCATCCAACGGCACATTATCGGTTTTAGATATTGAAATGGGGAAATGCTCCGATTCGTCTGATTGTTGCTCTTCGTTGTTTGAAGTTATATCAAAAATTTTATTAAAACTATATTTATTACGGCGTTTTAAAAAGTTTTGGTACGACTTTATTAATCTTTCCACATTTTTTTTAATAGACCTTAAGGAAAGTGTTTTAAAATTGAGTTTCTTC
Organism: Hydrotaea diabolus; assembly: GCA_963513945.1. Taxonomy (NCBI): domain Eukaryota; kingdom Metazoa; phylum Arthropoda; class Insecta; order Diptera; family Muscidae; genus Hydrotaea; species Hydrotaea diabolus. Next base: position 162,429,862 of record OY740718.1, read on the forward strand.
CACAAAACTGAAAGTTCACTAACGATAATTTGTGTTCTTCTTTTCTTACACTTTATTTCCTTTCCAAGGCTATTAAATCTTCCAATAACAAACTTTTCTTTGGGCTTTTTACATAGTTCGAACAATGGAAGGTCCACATTTTTTATACATTGTGTATTGCTAGCTAAATTTTCTTTCCACGTATTACTAAACTTTTCAACATATTTAGCACTTGTCTTAAACATTTTTACACAAACAATATTTAATTATCCCGATAAAAACAGATTTGAAATATTTATTTCAATTTCTAAATTGAATGATAAAACAAATGACTCTACCATGTTCTAATTATTTGACTATGCGAGTACACTGTACAAAACTGTACACTGTACAACAATTTTTTTGGTTTTTTCAGCAGTTCTGATAAAAAAGTAATTTCGTTTTGCGCGGAAACTTTTTTGCAATTTCGCAAAAAAAAAATAATGGGGGTTCATACTTTTTTATGCTCTATTCGACTATGGTATGCCGTTTTTCGTATTTGCAAAAATTGAAAAAAGTTATATGCCTACTGTACAGTTGTTTCTAAACCGCCAAGGTTTTTCTTTAGCAGTCTTTGGCAACGACTACTTTGACTACAAATCAAATGACTTATCTCTTTTGAATTAATGAGAATTACCCTTTGCGTATAATCTTCGAACTGTGCGTAGAGCAATCTTCAACGCGCAATGTCATTTTAAACACCACAGATGCAAAAGTGTGCGTATTCTTTGTGCACAACGCATGTACATTAGGGTGTACCAGTCCTTATGTTTTATTTTTTGTTCTGTTTACATTTATTAGGTCTTTTATCAATATTATGACTTGAACAGTTTTTATTCTGGTTCGAGACTTTTTATAAAGAGTTTTAAGGAAAAATGTAAAATCCTCTTCTCTCACACAGCATCATTGCGTCAGTAATCTTTAGGTATACCCTTTATTCTGCGACGGAGGATATACAGATTATTCTTTACAATGTTTGCCAACCTTTTCATACAACCCTCTATCATTCGAAACACTGTAAACAAGATGAAATACAATGTATGTTTGTTTAAAGTAGTTTTGGTATGAATTTCCCACAATTTTTCAATTGCATATTGCAGTTTTGACAGGTGACGTAGCCGATGCTGTTTTGCTGCCGCAGTCAGCCAAAAATTATGACATCATAAACATAAGAAGGCACCTCACTAGTACAGTGTGGTAAATAGTTCAAGCCGTAGATCCCTCTCAAACTGAATTCAAAAAACAATGCCTCGTTTTTGTCTGTTTTTCTAGTATATTTTTGTTGTTGTCAAAACGTCAAGCGATGACTGGCGACTATTTGTCAGGGAATTTCACAAATATGAATGCTTAGATGACAGATAATGATGTGATATTTGCAGCTAGTGAACCAAACCAGCCAATAAAGATAACGAAAGAAAAACATTAACATCATCAGATAATACATTTGTTGCTAAACGATTTCAGTTTGGAACAGTCGAAACTGAAAAATGTTTGTTAAACAATTAAACAAAAGTGGCATCGTATGTGAAGTGTCATCACAGTGGCACAAAACACAAGCTGATACTTAAGATTGAGAAATATCCTGACATTTTAAGCTGGTATGTGGTGACTTGTTAAAGAAGCGATGGGATAATTTGAGTACGTAAATCGCACTTGCCAGAATACTAAGGCTTTTCAGTTACGGTCGTATTTCGATTTCATTTAAACGAGGCCATATCAATAACTCCGTGACCTTTCAAATAAAAAAAAAAAAGATTTTTAAAAAAAAATAATCTCTTTTAGCTCAATACACTTAGTTCAACCCTTCTCCAATTTTTGTATCCCTTCCAAAAAATAGGATTTTTTGAGGTCCATAAAATAGGCATGTGTTTGATCAATATAAGTACTTTCATCGTTAGATCTGAAACTCTTTTCACCAAGCCATTTATTTAGGTTTGGAAATAGAAACTAGTCAATGGGGGCTAAATCCGGAGAATATAGCGGATGAGGTACCAATTTGTAACCTAATTCATGCAATTTTGACATTGAGACTGCACACCGTGCATTATCTTGATGAAAAAACATTTTTTTCTTGATCATATGAGGTCGATTTTTTTCAATTCTCGTTTAATCGGTCCAATAATTCGGCATAATATTTTCCGTTTATTTTTTCCCCTTTTGGGGGTAAACGATGTGGATTATATCGCTTGTATCCCAAAAAAATTGTTGCCATCTGCTTATTGGCCGACAAAGTCACCTTGGAGCCGGTTCACCCGGAGAAACCCATTTAGACTGCTGCTTGGTCCTTAGAGATGGATCCATGATTCATCCACAGTTACAAAACGCCACGAAAACTCATTCGACTTGCGGATGAGATACCAAATTGTAACCTAATTCATGCAATTTTGACATTGAGACTGCACACCGTGCATTATCTTGATAAAAAAAAAAACAATTTTCTTGGCCATATGAGGTCGATTTTTTTTCAATCCTCGTTTAATCGGTCCAAAATTCCGCATAATATTTACCGTTTATTTTCCCCCCCTTTGAAAGTAAACGATGTGGATTATATCGCTTGTATCCCAAAAAATTACTGGAGACGGTTCATCCGGAGAAACCCATTATTGAGACAGCTGCTTGGTCTCCGGAGTGTTGTAATGGATCTATGCAAAACGCCGCGAAAACTCATTCGAATTGTGGTTAAACAACTCCAAGCAATCACACGATTAGGTTTATGGTCAATTGAGAGCAAACGCGGCACCAATCTTGCAGACAGCTTTCTTGAACCCAACTGATCATCTAAAATCGAAACCACTTTTCCATATGAAATGCGTATGGCATCAACAATCTTACGCACTATTACTATTCTATCGGCCAACACCATTTTGTGGATTTTTTCGACAGTTTCAGGTTTATTGACCGTAATTGGCCGTCCAGAAAGTTCAGCATCATTTGTACTTGTGCGACCACAACGCAAGTCAGTAAACCACTTGTTTACCATTAAAATCGATGGTGCAGAGTCCCCATAGAATTTATCAAGCTTTTCTCTGGTTTGATTGACGGTTATTCTCCGAAAAAAATTATGTTAAATAAGCACTCGAAATTCATTTTTTTTCATTTTTAACAAAATCCACGAGGTTGTATGTTTTGAAGAGCTGTTAAGCACAAACTAAATGACGGAAATCTCTCAAAATTTGACAGTAGTCTATTAATAGATGGTAATTGATAGAAACAGTGTTGCATTTCATATAACTACAACGGAATTATTGATATGCCCAACTACGAAGTATGTGCACCCCAAGACAAAAATTGTTCGATCAAAAAATGCTAATGTCGCACTTGTTTTTTATCCGGGATAGAAACATCCTAATGGAAATATGAAGAAATTACAGTGGTGCTTAAACCGAATAAGCCCGAGAGTGGCATAAGCAGACCAATTAGTCTATTGCCTATATTTTCGAAATTGTTTGAAAAACTTCTTCTAAAAAGGTTGTTTCCTATTCTTAATGCCCTGAAAATTCTACCCGATCACCAATTCGGATTTCGAGCTAAGCACGGGACTCCTGGGCAATGTCATCGAGTAGTACAGACTATAAGAGGAGCACTGGAGAGCAAGAAGTATTGCTCAGCGGTTTTTTTTGGATGTCAAACAAGCTTTCGACAAAGTATGGCATAGCGGGCTATTTTACAAGTTAGAGCTGTTGTTACCTACTCCTTTTTGCCTTCTATTTAAATCTTACTTGCTCAAAAGAAACTTTTTTTTATCAACATTAACGATGATGATTCGGAAAAAGGATCAATTAAATCAGGAGTTCCTCTAGGGAGTGTATTGGGTCCTATTTTGTACACCTTGTTTACGTCGGAAATGCTGGATAACAATGATGAAACAATTGCAATTTATGAGGATGACACAGCAGTATTAGCAGCACATAATACCTTTTCTGAAGCTTCTAGTGCTGTACAACGACAATTAGATTTAATGCATCGGTGGCTGAATAAATGAAAAATTAAGGTTAATCCTAATAAATCTGTTCATGTAACGTATACTTTAGAGAAAGAAAAGTGTCCAGCTCTGACATTAAACGGAACAACAATTCCGTCTGCTGAAAGCGTAAAATACCTTGGTTTGCGAGTTGATAAAAGATTGATATGGAAAGATCACATAAAATCGAAACGCCAACTACTAAATATTAAAACGAAAAAAATGTACAGAGGTCTAGGACCCACCTCACAACTAAACCTTGAAAATAAAATAATACTGCACAAAACAGTTTTAAAGCCTGTGTGGACCTATGGCATTGAGATGGTGCAGAGTCCCCATAGAATTTATCAAACTATTTCTTGGTTTGATCGAAGTTTTTTTTCAGCAAAAAATAATGTGTAATGATCACTCAAAACTAACCTTTTCCATTTTTTAAGAAAATATACGAGGTTGTGTTTTTTGAACTGCTGTTAAACACAAACTAAATGACGGAACTCTCTCACAATTTGACAGTAGTCTATTAACAGATGGTACTTGATGGAGCAGTGTTGCATTTCATATTCTTAGTAGGGACATAAATACTGTTGCAACATTGAACACACCCATTTCAATAGTAGAACTGAACATACCCCGTAAATGTCATATGGGTTTTGAAAGCTAACCTCAATAGCGTTAGTCTGTAACGGGACTTTAAAATTGTTTCAACTCTCATCATGGAGTGGTCAGATAATGAGAAACGTATCGCTGTAATAGCGCTTTTCAAGTGTGAAACGAAAAAAGCGATATTTTCAAAACGCTCCGGCCACTAGGGATTTAGCCGCATGTTCGTCTACCGATGCATACAACTGTTTGAGGAGACTGGAGATGTAAAGGACCGCCACCGGTGGGGTCGTCCACGCTCTGTTCGAACACCGCAAAGCCGTTAAATCAAGAATTCACAGAAATCTGCTCCGAAAACAGAAAATCATGGCCCGTGAGATGAATGTCACGCAAAAGTCCATGAGTCAAATCATTGAAAATGACTTGGGGCTTGCAAACGAAGTACCGGACATGTATTGACTGCAGCTTTAAAAATATAAGGATTGAAAAATTCAAACGTCTTTTGGTGAAGCACGCTGATAACTTTCACAGAAAAATTTTGTTCGCCGATGAAAAAATGTTTACCGTTCAGGAAAATTTTAACAAGCTAAATGATAGAGTGTATGCGCGGTCATCTAAGGAAGTATCTGAACTGATCCCAAGGGTGGAAAAGGGTCATCACCCAGCTTCAGTCATGGTGTGGTGGGGTGTCTCTTACGATGGGGTCACTGACCTGCATTTCTGCGAACAAAGAGTCAAAACATCGGCCAAAGTTTAACAAGAAACCGTTTTGGAAGCTGTTGTGAAGCCTCTTAACAATTCCATGTTCCAAAACCAGCCATGGATTTCCAGCAAGATTCTGCGCCAGCCAAAAAGGCTAAATTCTTCCAGGCCTGGCCTCGAAACAATTTGCCAGCGTTCATTTCCTCTGAAGAATGGCCCTCAGGCAGTCCAGATTTAAACCCATTGGATTACAAATTGTAGACGGTTTTAGAGGACAAGGTTTGTCACAAATGATACCCCAACATTGGATCTTTTAAGACTGCTTTGGTTCGAGCTGTAGCCAATTTTCCAATAGACGAGGTTTGTGCAGCTGGACGAGGTTTGTGGCGCCAGGCAACACTAATAGGCTGTTTCCACTACGGTCGCGTCCACGTCCGCGTCCATGATTTATCGATAAATTTGTAATGGTGTTTCCATTGTGTTTTGCGTCCACGTTTGCGTTCAAACAGCTGTTTGTGCTCCTTTTTGCAATAAACACAATCGATTTAATTCCAAAAAAATATTGGTATATAATTTATATTTAAAAAATTACCTGTATTTTTTCGTTAAATTGTCCAGTTTATTTTTTACTTCGGCGCCAGTCACTCCCAACTTCTCGCCCATCTCTTTGTGTATGTGGGTGTTTTTCCGAGCACCCCTCAGGCCATCAATGTTTTCCTCCCAGAGGTCCAACAGATGTAGTGTTGTTACTGCTGTCCATTCCGTCTTTTTAAATTCTAAAATAATTGGAAAAATTAATATTATTTAAACAAAAGCAAAAATATTAACTTACCTCCTGTTTTTTGCATTTTGGATTTTTTTATTTATTCTGATTAACAGCTGTTTTCATAGGTATGTGCAATTTGCGATTTTGCCATTGATAGGTATGGGTGGGTTTCGATTGCAAAAATAATCGATTTTATAGTAAACGCGACTTATCGATAAACGCGTCCAATATGAACGCGACTTTTTCCCATACCTAACTGCCTATGTTTTTTGTATGGGCCTTAACGCGCGTTCATTGATTTTTGGATGCGGACGTGGACGAGACCGTAGTGGAAACAGCCTATAAGTGTGTTTAATTTTTGTTTTTCATAAAACGCATTAAATCTTTGGTTCATTTCACATAACGAAATATCGATACATGGAATATTTATACATTTATTTTCACAATTTTTTTAATTTTGGGTCCACTTATCCGCGTTTTTCCAAGCAATAATTTCGCTATGTTTAAAAGACATTTTAAAAATATGAACGAAATTAAACGTTTAAATTCGATTATTATAAAATTAATGCACAACAAACAAAAGTGACAGCGCTTGCTTTAATTGAAACAAACTTAATTGCATTTCGAAAATCTAAAGATGCAGTTCTTATTGTTTTTTTATGCACTACATGGTATGGGTAGGGTCATTTTTATGTTTTCAAAAATTGTAATAAAAACACCTGGCCGTAAAAAAGGTTTGTTCTCGTTAGATCCCGTACAATTTGACAATCGCTCATAAAAAGGCTCGTGTCGATTAGTGCAAAGAAATTTTGAAAAAACGATCGCGGTGCTTCAAAAGACGTTTATAAGATCGTCACAGGTGACGAATCATGGATCTATGCGTATGAGCCCGAAACAAAACAGCAATCGACCGTGTGGATCTTCGAAGAAGAGCCAAATCCAACGAAAGTTGTTCGCGGGAGAAGCACTTCGAAGCAAATGGTCGTCTGTTTGTCCGGCAAAACAGGTCATGTGGCGACTGTTCCGCTTGAGTAACGTAGGAGGTCAATTCTGAGTGGTACACCACAATTTGTTTGTCTAAAGTCTTCGGAGAAATTCGAAAACCGAACAAGAGAAGACGACTCATTGTGCAGCATGACAATGCGAGCTCTCACGCATCTGCTCAAGCCAGCGCCTTTTTGACCGACCACAACGTCGAATTGATGGGTCATCCGGCGTACAGCCCTGACTTGGCACTCAATGACTTCTTTTTATTCCTGCACATCAAAAAAATGCATGGTCAACGATTTTCGCCGCCAGAAGATGCTGTTGAAGCGTTCAAAAACTTTGTTTTGGAGGTGTCTCAATCGGAGTGGAAAATAGGCTTCGACAATTGGTTTGAGCGTATGCAAAAGTGTAAAAATCATGCTGTAGATTACTTCGAAAAACAGTAAAACAATTTTTAATGATAAATATTCGCATTTTCATTACAGCCCTCGTATCATATAACTTTACAAATGTTCTTTGTTAAAATAGTATTTTTATTATATTCTAAATACCTTCATTTGTTATTATTGAAAGAATAAGGCAAAGACTTGTGGTTGTAGAAATTTCAAAATTATCAGGTTCTGTTAAAGCTCGAAAACAAAACTTAACTCTTCCGTATGTCATCACCACATATTTTGGAATTATATAAGCTGATATTGACCATTCGCATCTTCTCCTAGCAAGTCATTGATGAGAAGTTTGTAAAATCTTGGAACGCGCGCTCAAGAGTTAACCTCTAATTAAGAAAATAAGAAAAGAACCCATATACGTTATTACGTTACGTTATTCGTTATTCAAAGCCTTTAAGCAAAAAGGCCGACCGCCACTAGGTATTTGTTTATGCAAATTCTACGTCGTCATAGACGCTCATAAACACAAGCATACTTATTAACGGTTTTGTGGCTTTTGATTATAAATTTGAGGTTTATTTGAATGAAAATAATAGTGGTTTATGGCCTTTGTCCGAAAGCATTTCAACATTCCGTTAGGTGTAAATATTTTCTCGTATAATATGCGTTTATCAAAAAACATCAAAACAGCGAAAAGAACAGAAGAGTTGAAAAATAAAAACCAACAACACCTTTTTACACTTAATTTAATGAAAGATAAAAATAATTCGAGTACCTTGTACGAGTACTCGTAGTAGATGAAATAAAAAAAATAATAAATAAAAAAACAACACCCATATGAGCTTAAATTACGGGTACTTTTCCAATTACCGCATAGACGAGTAGTTTCACTGCTGCAAAAGATTTCAAACTGAACTGAAAACCGAGAACGTTTGGGAATTTAATTGCACACCCTGCAGTACTGTTAAGGTGTAAAGAAACAATACGATCTGAACCCATTAAAAAATGAAAATGAGAATGCGCGGCTTTGCCGGTCGCGGTTGCTGCTCCAACTCACCGCTCGTGTAAAGGTTTAAAGAAATTTAATTGCCTACTCTCATGTGCAGTTCAGCGTGTGGTTGTTTTTTTTTTGTTTTCGGAAAAGAACTAAACATTAAATTTTCATACTTTCATACCGACATGCGTTCATTTAAAGGTACTGCCAAGCCATATCGTATGAGTTGGAGCCCATGGAAGTTACTCAAGTGTATGATTTAATGTTGCGAAGCTTGCATCTCTAACTGTAGGAAAACATAAATTGTTTCCTACATGGGCAAACGTTTAGGTCTTATTTCACTTTTATGTTTCGAGTATCTTGATACCCTACAGATTGCAAGTGATTTAAATTTTTTCGGAATGGCATCTGATAAAAACGTAAGCAGATTAATTGATAACAGTGTCATGAAAGATGGCACCATTTGAAATACAAGTACAAACTTTGTTTCTGAAAGTCTCAGAAAAAGTATGTAACAAAAAATAAATAATAAACAAGTTTAATTCCATTGATCCGACTTACCTGAACCCTCACTAAAATCCGTGTATAGATTTTAGATTTGTATCTTTCCGCCCTCCTTTGCCTGGAGAGTACCGATTTTATAAAAATCTCGTAAAGGATGAAAGATGTTACAAAGAGCATACAAAGATGAAATAAGCACAGTGACGCGCAAAATAGAAAGGGACCTAAGGTTAAAAACCAGTTTTGTCCAGGAGAGCCATTTTAAAGATTAGGTCCCTTTCTATTTGCGCTTAGAATCGTCGACTTCACTTTCATATAACGCGCATATCTCTGGGAGGGAACACTTTTGGAGCATGGGGTCGGTCTCATTCGATGTTGTCCACATCAAAAAAAAGTAAAAAGTTGATAAAAAGTTTTGTTCAGGAGAGCCATTTTAAAGATTCGGTCCCTTTCTATTTGCGCTTAGAATCGTCGACTTCACTTTCATAAATATCTCTGGGAGGGAACACTTTTGGGGCATGGGATCGGTCTCATTCGATGCTCAGATGTTGTCAACATCAAAAAAAAGTGAAAAGTTGATAAAAAGTTTTGTTCAGGAGAGCCATTTTAAAGATTCGGTCCCTTTCTATTTGCGCTTAGAATCGTCGACTTCACTTTCATAAAACGCGCATATCTCTGGGAGGGAACACTTTTGGAGCATGGGATCAGATGTCCCCATCAATAAACGAAAAAAAAATGAAAATTGATTTTTTTACCCTTTCTCTATGCGCTGTAACATATAAGGAACAACGTTTTTCGTGTAAATTTAAATCATATTTCCAAAATAGCGCCAGTGACGGCTGTTCTGCCACACTATTTCGAACATCAGTGATTTCCGCAGAATGAACAGGGCGAGAGGAAATGTCAAATTTAGTTGGGAAAAAAAACTTGACGTTAATGTGTGACTCACAATTAACATCGTGCATACTGGTTGGACCACCCTTTAAAAACCATCAGAAATTGATCAACATGGAAGAAAAGCCGGCAATAACAATATGATATCATTTACGAGTTGAAAATGTTAGATATTCTTACAAGAATTAGAACAACCCAGCAACATTTCAGTAAGTACTACTCATTACCATTTGCATTACCTGACAATAAACTTTTAATACCCTCTGCATTATTTCAAAACCAAAAATAAGTACCGGGTTGCCCATATTCGACGGACCCATCTGGCAACGCCATAACTTTTGACAGAGATGTCAGATCGCTTAATGACATACCGCGTTTGAAGCGTCAGTCCAAGCAGACTTTTACCATGCAACAATACACGCCACGCGAGCGCTCTGAAATAGTTGAAATTTACATTCAACAGAACAAGTCAATTGTGAAAACTCAACGTGCTTTTAAAATATTAAAAAATGTGAGAAGTGCGCCTTCTAAGAACACCATTAAGCGTTTATACGAAAAATTTTCGACTGGTGAGGCTCTTTCTAATCCGAAGAGGCCAAATAAAAGTCGACCAAGGCGATCGGCCGAGAATATCGCTGCCGTACGAGCCAGTGTTGAGAGGTCCCCAAGAACATCCCAAAAACGCCGTTCTCAGCAGTTGGGCATGGCTCGGTCCACTTTACAACGGATTATTCGCGTTGATTTGCATTTGTTCCCGTACAAAATTCAATTGACGCAAAGATTGTTGCCTGTGGACAAGCCTCGTCGATTGGAATGGGCCCAAAGAGTCATCGAAATGACCGAAGATGACGAGCAATTTTGGAACAAAATTATCATGTCCGATGAAGCCCATTTCACATTGAATGGGACCGTAAATAAGCAAAATTGCCGTATTTACGCCACTGAAAATCCTCAGGAGATTCAAAAATTGATGTAAACAAATCTACTTGGAACAAATTAAATGATTAAGATTGCCAACCGCCAAATTTTTATTTTTTTTTTTTGATTTTTTTAAAAAAAACATGTGTCCGTCGAATATGGGCAACCCTGTACTTGATGAAAAAAAGGTTTTATAAATACTAAATACAGGGTATCCGTCGGGACGGTATACTACTTTGTTTGTTTATAATTGTTGGTTAAATGAAAGAGAATAGGTCTTATATTGATAGCTGCTTTATTTAATTTAATGTCGGCAATTATGTATGGATCAGATAAATATCCGCCTCTGTTAGCCTCACAAATGCGAGCCCTTTAAAGCTCATTTTCAATACATTCTCACACATTTCACGCGGTATTTCATCACGAATATTTAGTTTGAGCTGCTCAAACGTTTCTGTGTTGTTTGCTTAAACCTTGATTTTCAGATATTCCCACAGAAATAAGTCCGAAGAAGTCAAATCAGGCGACCGTGCAGGCCAATCAAAATCACTATTTCTTGAAATAACTTGTTGTGGAAAGAGGTCTCGCAGTAATTCCATTGTAATCCTGGCTGTATGCGATGTGGCACCGTCTTGTTGATGTCACATGTTAATCAAGCCCTAAGCATGCATTTCTGGCGTTAAAAAGTTTTCAATCATATCACGATATGGCTTCCCATTGACAGTTATCGTTGCACCGTTTTAATTTTCAGAGGCCAAATTGCACACCAGGCTGTCACTTTTAATGGATTCAAAGGTGACTGATGAATAACTTGAGGGCTTTCCATTGCCCAGAACCGATTATTCTGTTTATTCACATATCCATTCAAGTCAAAATGTGCCTAGTCACTCATTATGTTTTTTTCATGGAAATCGGGCTTGTCATAGGCGAGCTGTAACATCCAATTGTCATATGTACGGCGGCGTAAATGGTCTTGTGAAAAAACTCTTGTGTCAACAGAATCTTAAATGGTAAAAAGCAAATTCTTGTGCCAAATTGTGGCCAAAGTTGTTCTTTGAAGACCGGCTTCTGAGCACGGCGTCGAATTGAGGTTGATGGATTGTTTTAAACTTTCTTGAGCAGCAGTAATGTTTTCAGCCGATCTTGCAGTATGTTGTGGTCCATGCTTGGGCCTATTAGCTACAGACCCTCTTTGATCGAAATCATTCACTACACGGTAAATAGGGCGTTTTTTTGGCACGTTGTTTATCCCAAAAATTTCACGTAACTTTCTCATCGTCACAGTAGTCGATGATTGATTTTGTTAAAATGTTTTAACGATTTATCGAATATTTTTCAATACTTAATTTGCCACGTCTCTTCTTCACGACTGCCAAATATAAACTGTCAAGACAAATTTTTACCCAAATGGTGGCAAAACAAAGTTGTATACCTTCCCGGCGGACACCCGGTATTAGCAGTATGATTGTGGATATTAAAAGACCAATAACTAAACACAATTACGTTGTTCAGTTCTCTCTTATTTTCATCTCACACTCGCACGGACTGTACTCGTAAACGTAGTAAGGACTCGTATGGCAATGACAGTATAGGGTTGTTGGTGGTGGGGATTTCATTGTTTTGGAGAAAACACAAAACTATTGTTTTGTACATTTGGGCCCTAAATTTAGACAAATCTCAAAAGCTAAAGCTTATTGAGATAAATGAGAAAATTTCACTGCGTCTAAGTAAATATATACTCGTATAATGATCTATATTAAGATTCGAGAGAACATTTCACTGTTTCTGCAAACCCATACCCATGACCTTCAATGTAGCTTAATCGTAAAATTAATGACGAATTCAGCCTACATAAAATTCCACTGTTTCGGAAAACCGACCCATATGTCATAAATTAAAAGACATTACACTGATCCAAGGACTTCAAATTACTATAATCGTAAAATCAATATAATATTCAGATCCGTGACGAAATTTTATTGTTTTTTAATGCCCATATGCCTAAAATTCAATGTGGACGATTTTGGACCCCTAGGGTTGGCTATCCAATCTGGCACAAATCATAAGTTTAGGTACTTATTTATCCCCGAAATTTAGGGAATGGTTTTTGTGCCCCAGGGCACATAGACCATTAATTTAAATGGTAAAATGTATGTCATATTCAGAGTCGTCAGAAAATTTCACTTTTTCTAAGCGCTCTAGGGACCTTACCCTTATGTGTCAAAGCCTCAAATTATTTAAAGCGTAAAATTAATCTTAAACTCTGATTCGTGACGAAATGTTATTGTTTCTAAATACCCATATGTGACAGCTCATAGAAAAAGGGACCTAAGGGTAAATAAATCAATTTTCACTATTTTTTTTTTATGTGGACAACATCGAGCATCGAATGAGACCGATTCCGTGCCCCAAAAGTGTTCCCTCCCAGAGATATGCGCGTTTTATGAAAGTGATGGTACACCAAAGATACACGTATTTAAATCTTTAAAATGGCTCTCCTGAACAAAACTGGTTTTTACCCTTAGGTCCCTTTCTATTTTGCGCGTCACATATGTCGATATTTCAAGGAGGCCGTGGGACCTTACCGCCATGGGTAAAGATCTCAAATTTCTTCGAATCGTAAAATAAATAATACTTATGCTTCCATTTTTCAAGTAGGCCGATTTTTGGTTCCCTTGGACCTTTCTTGGCCTAGGGACCTTATCTCTGGGCGAAGGCCTTAAATTTTTTCGAATCGTAAATTTCTTCGAATGATATTCTGCTTCTTGACAAAGTTTTTATTCTTTTATACCCATATGTTCCTAGTTCAATAAGGCTTTTTGGGTCCATTGGACCTAGTGACCTTACGCCCATGTCTCAAGGCCTCAAGTTACTTCGAATCGTAAAATTAATTTGTGAAAAGATTTCACCATTCCTGGACACCGATATCTCTCCGAACATTTGGGAACGGATTTTGGGGCCCTTGGGCTGCAGGGCCCAATAAGCACGGCCATGTATGATAAGGTTAAAGAATCTATGCATATCGCTTTCAAAAAATAGCTGGTTTAAAAGTAAATTAATCAAATTTCATAGCAGCATATTCAAAAATTTTGATTTTCCCTTTCCGTTTTTCCCTTTTGCACGATTTGATCCCTTTTAAATACCTACCCGACTACTCATATAACACATATACGAGTACCTAGTAAGTTTGAAGGTTTTAGCTCCTTCTATTTGGACGGACGTGGCTAGATCGTCTTAGAATTTTATGACGATCAATAATAGGTATATATAATTTGTATGGTCACAAAAAAATTCAATGTGTTATAAACAATTAACGAGGGCTGCTATATATATTTCTGGCCTAATAATGAAAATGCGAATATTTACCATCAAAAATGGTTTTATTGTTTTTTAAAGTGTTCTCCAGCATTTGTCGAAGCACTTTTTTCACTTCGATTGAGACACCTCCAAAACATGGTTTCTGAACGCTTCAACAGCATCTTCTGGCGACGAAAATCGTTGACCACGCATTTTTTTCTTGATGTGCGGGGATAGAAAAAAGTCATTGGCTGCCAAGTGAGGGCTGTACGGCGGATGACCCATTAATTCGACGTTTTGGCCGGTCAAAAGGCGCTGGGTTGAGCCGATGTGTGAGAGCTCGCATTGCCATGGTGCATTGTACATTAGTTTTCTCTTGTTCGTCTTTCGAATTTCTCCGAAGACTTCAGACAAACAAATTGTGGTGTACCACTCAGAATTGACCTCGTTGCTCAAGCGGAACGGTCGCCACATGACCAGATTTGCCAAAGAAACAGGCGACCATTTACTTCGAACAACTTTCGTTGGATTTGGGTCGTCTTCGAAGACCCACACGGTCGATTGCTGTGTTGTTTCGGGCTCATACGCATAGATCCATGATTCGTCACCTGCGACGATCTTATAAACGTCTTTTAAAGCACCGCGATCGTATTTTTTCAAAATTTCTTTGCACAAATCGACACGAGCCTTGTTTTGAGCGATTGTCAAATTGTACGGCCAGGTGTTCCTGCAATATCGAATGTATGCTGGTGGAAGAAATGCCCAAGGATGCCTCTATCCCACGGTATGTCACATGACGATCTTGCATTATTAGCTCACGCTTGGCATCAATGTTTTTTGGCATAACGGCCGTATTTGGACAACCTTCGCCTTTGAGCGAGCGTCGGCCACGATTGAATTCATTAAACCAGTTTTTCACAGTGTTATAGGATGGTGCTTCATCGCCATACAAATATTTAAGTTCATCGATGCACTCTTGTCGTGATAATCCAGGTCGAAAGTTGTGAAAAATGATCGCACGAAAATATTCACGAGTTAATTCCATTTTTTTTGCCAAATTGATTTTTTCGTACGTCAAAAAGTTTTGAGTACGTTTATGCTAAATAACGTCAAACTTTCCAATGAAAATGTCAGATGGCGCCAGGCAACACTTAGTGTTGTCTAGGCCAGTAATACGTATAAATAAAGCAACCTGTATTTCACTTGCTCTCGTACACTTACTACTTATATTTATTCTTCACTTATTCTCCACACGAGTATGGGCTCGTTCTGGGCCTCGCAAGTGTAGTACTTGCAGATTTGTTCTTGCCTCCAATTTTATCAATTTCTGTTGCGTGCCCTCACAATGGCACTAAGGCGGCTTCAGCTAGCTCTCGGCATCTCAGAAGGTTCCAACCCTTCCAACCTTAGCCCAGAGGGACGAACAAAAAAACAATATTCAACAACAAAAAAAACTATTTCACAAAAAAAAAACGATCACACACAGATACACCTTTTGACAAGGGAGCTTGATCTTTGCTCCCACACTTTGCCCGCCCAACCATGGTCCTTGATCTCCACATCTATATTTTCTAAAGGACCCCAAGTCCCACACACTCTCACCTTACAAAACCCTCACATTCAGTTTGCCCCCTCTGAACAAAAACACTAACACATCATAATTTCTTTAAGACGTTTACAAAAAACTTACATTTATTGACAAAAAAAAGAAACTGGATAAATTGACTAACAAAACTAACGTCTTTCTTACACTTAATTTAAATAACAAAAATATAAACTCTACAAATCACTAACACCAGAAAACACTTAAATGTGAGCCATTAGCTCAGATTTACCTTTGTTAGAAACGCCTTGACGAGAAATATATAAGTGGCCCTTTTATGGCCCGCAAAAATCTAATGCTATCCTAACTAAAGGAGCTCTCTTAGTTGGATTTAAGGATCCAAATCTGCACAGATCCCTATGTTAACACAATTTAAAATTTATCGCCTAAACGCCCACTTTCTCAGTAAATCCTACACTCACTGAAACTACCTGGCGTTAAAGGCTTTCACAAACAAAAACTACACTTAAAATTAACACTTAAACAGCACAAAACATCACAAACACATGTTTATAGAATTTTCATGATTTTATCTTATTTTTTCCAGGACCAAATTGATGCCACCAGGCGTTGGAACAGTATGTCCTTTTTTCGTTCGGTAGACGAATATATCACAACGTAGGATTTCTCTCTCAGCAAGGCAAGTTATTTCTAAAAATATTTGTTACCTTGTTTTTCCTCGACTTATTTGAATTTTTTTCTTTTTATTTCATGTGCCGCTTCTTTGTTGCTACCGTCTTATTGGATTGGATGTTGTGGACGAGCCAATTGGATAATAACGAAATGCTGGGATGTTAAAGTATGTGCCACTTGATAAAATAACAATATACGGACACCACTATATGTTTATTCGATAAGACCAAAAAAAAAGATTTTTTTAATGGGTCCCCATAGATTTGGGGCCTCGGTGTCATTTTGGCATAAAAGTGATAATTTTCTCAGACTCATATCTTGCAAACCTTTGGAATTTTGATTTACTCCCTGAAGCAAAGTTGTCATAAGTTCTGAACATATAAAATTTAAAAAACTTCACCTTCAAGGTCAAAATCGATTTGTTTACTTTTTTCCCCTGTTCAGGTCCATAAGTAGCAAACCTTTCAAAATTCAAGAAAACAATCAACTACTAAATTTGTTCCTAAGATCTCAATAACCAACTTTTTCGTACATATGAACCATTAAGGAATGATTCTTAACACCTTTTAGGTAGCGGTAAGGTAGCCGCAAAAAAGAAAAATTTTCCGAAATTTTTTTAATTTCATTTGTATTTTCTTTTTTCAACATTGTTGAAGTACGTTCACAATTTTCTCTTTATGACAAGAGGTAAAACTTTGCCTCAGAGAGTGTTAAGACCGGTACCTGTGTTGAGGGGGGGCTGCGGGGTTCCCGGCTCGTCAGTCCTCCCTGACCTGTCTCACTGTTGTTGGTGTGGATGCGGTGTGATTCCAAGACACCTCTACCTGTCCTGTTGGTGGTGTCTGGCGGTAGCGGCGCACACGACTCGGTGGATGTTGTTGTTTGTGTGGTTGTTGTTGAGAGACACCGACCGGCTTCTTGTTGGTGTCTCTATGGTTGTTCGAAGGGTATGCCTTTTGTTGAGGGCCAGAAGAAAAAGTTGGCTCTACTGCTCCGACGTAGGTTTCGCACAATAAAACACTGATCTACTTTTAGATTTTTAACATTTTATTCCGCGATTAGTGTGCTGGTGTCAGCGAGTAAAAAACGAGTGCGTGCAGAGCCAGCTAAACAAAATCTCAACGCCTCCCTTCTGCCGTTCGGTTCCCACTCGTTCCTTCAAAGAAAGAGAAACGGCGAACGGCAAAAGGGATGACAAAGCTCTGCACTTGCAACGTTCACACAAACGCGCGCCGAGCCAATATTTAAATGCTGCCCCATCCGTGGTGGGCAACTCTTGGCGCGCGTTGGCGTGAACATGCCGCCCGCCTTGCGCCAAGTGCGCAATAAACAAAAGAAATAATGACAACTTAAATATTTTAGGAATTCATTAACTTATAAAATAGAACTTACATACTAAGAGGCACACATGGTGTCATGAGGGTTATTGGAGGGTCAGCGGTGTGTTGACTATTCGGGGTCATTGGTGAGATCTGCATCCACGGGTCCAAAGAAAGCCAGACCAAATATTGTATTCTGGGCAAATGGCAAACCTTCTGCCTCTCTTGGCAGGCCCAGGTAGACCGCACCTGCTACGTCCGCGCCGAGTACGATGCTGCATGGATATGGAATATGGAATCCATGGTCGGCAAGATCCTCGTTGGGGTAACGTTCCCGAACCGCGTTCGGGTTGAGCATCGTAAAGGGCATTATTGCGGCTGGGGACACCGCACGCTCCAGCCGGACCGTTACCGTCCTGACTTCATTCCGCATAGAGCATAATCGGACCGTCAGATGGGCCGTGCACTTTTCCCAACTGAGGGGAAACGTGCCCGCCGGATGATAGCGGCTGACCGCGGCATTAGGGTCGAGTAGCACGCGAACATGGGCACGCATCTGGGGCTCACTGTTGCACCGCAAGACGGCCCATGCCGTCATTTGGATCCACGGCGTTTTTTCGAAGTCAGGGAAGTGCAGTAGGGTGTGGTGAGGTCTCCAGCAGCGATAGCACCCCGAGTGACTATTACATTTGGGCATTTGGTGTGACAGCCCCAAGCAATTTTTGCAGGCTCCCTGCTCTGTGATCAGTGCTCGTTTCTCATGGGGAGGCAGTGTCAAGAAACGGCGACACTTCCGAAAGCCATGACGTGAGTCGCAGAGTGGGCAACGGTACTCGTCCTGGAAGTCCATGGCTGGGGGTAGAAAGAGAGAAAGTTAGTTATTCAGTGTTGAGGGATAGCGTGGCGACGATGCTTTAGACACATGCTGACCGAGCCAAATTGTGAGAGTAAGTTTAGTGAGCTTTTGGAAGAAGTACTAACTTATGGATAGGACGTGTGATCACTCCCGACTGGGTTTTGAGGTCCACCACCCGGACACGATCGTCGCGACCTGGGTACAATTTGATCACACGTCCTAGTCGCCAATCGGTGGGGCAGATAGCCTCATTACGCAGCACGACCATGTCGTCAAGCTGCATGTCCTCCTGTGGTACCTTCCATTTCGTCCTTTTATGGAGTTCAGCCAAGTATTCTGTCTTCCAGCGTCGACAGAATTCTTGCTGAATGATTTTGATTTTTCGCCATCGGTTCAGTAGGGCCGTTTTCGAGGGTATTTCTTCCGGCTCGGCCGGAGTTAGCAACGAGGAACCGATGAGAAAATGACCGGGAGTCAGTGCAGCAAGATCGTCCGGGTCATCCGAAATAGGGGTCAAAGGCCGGGAATTGAGACAAGATTCGATCGAGGCAAGGATGGTAGCAAATTCCTCAAAGGTGTGTCGGACCTGTCCAGATATCTTTCGGAGATGCGTTTTACAGCTCTTCACGCCCGCTTCCCACAAACCTCCCATGTGGGGAGCGGCGGCTGGGATGAAGTGCCATTCCAATTGCTGGAACCCGTACCGAGTGACCGCTTCATGCTTGAGATCAGAGACAGTTTTGACAAGACTGGCCTTCAGTTCCCGAGCAGCGCCTACGAAATTCCGACCATTATCCGAATAGATTCTGTTGGGACAACCTCGGCGTGAGACAAACCGCGACAAAGCTGCCAGGAAGGCCGGGGTAGACAAGTCACTAACAGGTTCAAGATGAATAGCCTTCGTCGCGAAGCAGACGAAGAGGCAGACGTAACCCTTCGTGAGGCGACAACCACGTCCATGAAAAGTCTTGACATCGAAAGGGCCAGCAAAATCGACCCCCGTGTTCGCAAAGGGACGCGTCAGAGATGTCCTTTCGACAGGAAGAGAAGCCATTATTTGACCCTGCCTGGTCTTACGGGATATTACGCACTCCCTGCAGTTATTAATACGTGTTTTGACCAACTTCTTTGCCCTGATAACCCAGCATTCTAACCGGACAGTCACATGAGTGAGCTGCGTTCCTCCATGCAGGGTCAATTTGTGGATGAAATCGACGTATAATCGGGCGAAAGTGCTTTGGTAAGCAAGAATGACTGGGTGTCTTTCGTGGTACGAAAGGGCCAAAGTCGAACCGAGACGGCCGTTAGCCCGAATTAAATGATTTCGGTCAATAAATGGGGTCAATGTGAGAAGGGGGCTGTTCGACGGTAATCCCTGTTTTGACTCGAGGCGCGAGTATTCGTCTGGGAAGTATATGCGCTGGGATACCGACATAAGACTCTGACGTGCAAATATAAGCTCTGCTGCTGACAAACGGAGTACGTGGGCCGTAGCGGTTTTCTTCAAAGTTGGATGGGTACGGGAAAAGAAACGGAAAATATATGCGACAACGTGAATAGCTCGGGAGAGACAAGAAAAACGATCCAACAGGTCTTCTGTTGGGGCTGATCTCGCAATATGAACCCTCACTGGCTTGGCCTCAAGTGTGGTATCGGGAATATGCGGTGTTGAGGGCCAATTTTTCTGCTCCTGCTGAAGCCACGATGGTCCATTCCACCAGAGCTCAGTCTCCTTTAATTCTAAAGGGGTCAGCCCCCGGGTTGCCAGATCAGCCGGATTTTCCTCCGTACAGACATGTCTCCAATGGGCACCTATTTTCTCCTGTATTATGGCGACCCTATTCGCAACAAAGGTCGTCCAGTTATGCGATGGTTTTTTGAGCCAAGCTAAGACTATGGTAGAGTCAGACCAGGGAAACAACACACTTTGTTGAACTTTAAATTGGGGCAGAATTGCGTCCACTAAGTTTGCCAGCAATAACGCTCCGCACAGCTCAAGTCTTGGCACGGACACCTTTTTTATCGGTGCTACCTTTGACTTTGAAACAAGTAATTTTGTATGAACTGTCCCCTCTACTGCCACCCTAACATATAAAGCCGCCGCATACGCCAATTCCGAAGAGTCACAGAAACCGTGGAATTCAATCGTGCAACTGGGCGAATACTGTACCCACCTCGATATAGTTATCTTATTGATCTCCTCATATTTCAAAGTAAACGATTTCCACTTAAGTAGGGTCAACGGCTTTATGGGGTCGTCCCATCCTGTGTCGTCTAACCACATATTCTGCATCAAAATCTTGGCAGTTATTATCACGGGGGAGAGCCAGCCCAATGGGTCAAATAGCCTGGCTATAACTGACAATACTTCTCTTTTAGTATATACGTCTCTCTGGGCAATCCTTTCCGTGACAAAGTAGAACGAATCGGTTGCCGCATTCCACCTTATCCCTAATGTCTTGACCGAACTTTTGTCGTCAAAATCCAAAAACTCTTCGTGTAAAAGATGGTCGCGGGGCAAACTTTTAAGGATCTCTTTATTATTCGCTGTCCATTTTCTGAGATGAAAACCTGCAGTACTCAGTATAGCAATTAGTTGATCCTTTGCCTCGAGACTCTCCTCTATTGTATGTGACCCAACTAATGCGTCATCGACATACATATTTTCTCTTAAAATTGTCGAGCCAATCGGAAATCGCTCATTTTCGTCCTCTGCCAGTTTCAGTAAAGTCCTTAGGGCCAAAAAAGGAGCGCAGTTGACCCCGAAGGTCACCGTTTTTAGCTGGTAATCTTGCACCTCGTGATCAGGTGAGGGTCGGAACAAGATTCTCTGATAGCGGGTATGCTCTGGGCTAACTAGTATCTGTCTATACATTTTCGTGATATCCGCATTGAACACGAATCTGTAAAAGCGCCAGTTTAATATCAATGAAATGATATCTTTCTGAAGAACTGGGCCAATGTACAATGAGTCGTTTAGACTTTTTCCGTTTGAAGACGGACACGACGCGTTGAATACGACCCTCAACTTTGTCGTCGTACTTTCCGGTTTAAAGACACCGTGATGCGGCAAGTAAAAACAGCTATCCGAGCCACTTGTCGGAGGGTCAACTTTCTCCATATGACCCAGGGCTAAATATTCTTCAATGACTGCGTCATACATCGCCTTATATTCTGGCTTTCGAGCCAGCGATTTTTCGTTTCTTAAAAACTGACTGAGGGCTATGTATCTGTTTGAATTATATGTCAAATTCGGCGGACTTTCGGAACGAAAAGGCAATTCTACCATGTACCTTCCGTCCGTTGTGCGCACCGTTGTAGTCTGATAGATTTGCTCACAAACTCTATCCTCATCTGAGATAGTAGGCTTCCTCGGAACCTCTTCTATCTCCCAAAACTTAGTCAATTGCTCATCAATCGAGACTCTCGTGCAGTGAGATACCCGGACTATATGTCGCGAGGATGCATTGTTCGTTGGGCCAGTTACAATCCATCCGAAGACTGTCTCCTGGGCCACAAGCGAACCTAGAATTCCATGCTCTACCCCTTTTAGAAGAATAAGAGGGTAAACATTTCCTCCAAGAAGGATGTCTACGGGGCCACTTTGATAAAAGCAAGGGTCGGCAAATTCCAACCTTGGAAGCCTGTCCGCTATAACATTCTCGAATGAATGTGTGGGGACGTTGCTCGTTACATCTTGAACCACAAGTGCATCGGTCTCAATGGAAAAATCGGGCCTTAATAGCGATCTAATTGTGAAGAAAGCTATTTTCGAACATTTCGTTAAATGTTCACCACCTAGCCCAGTGATATCGGCGGAGACTGGCTTCGTTGGCAATTTCAATAATTTCTGTATACGAGCTGAGATAAATGTGTCATCCGAACACGGGTCAATCAGCGCTCTAATTTTATATGAAAGACCATTCTTTACTATATTGATCCACGCTGTGGCAAGCATTGTCTTGTTTGACACTGTAGTGTGATGGGTCTGGATGTTTGAAGACGTTGACGGTAATTCAGTGGACTGTAAACTGAGATTGTTCGTATTTTGGGCCAAATTTGGGGTTGCTGTCGTAGCACTATTCTGGCCGGACCTTTGCCTTCTATGCAAAAGCGTATGATGTTTCTTCCTACATTCAGAGCATGTATTCTTACTCGGACATTCTGCCTTTCTGTGACCCTGAGCCAAACAATTCAAACACCGCTTTTCTCTATTAACCACCGCTAATCTGCTCTCATGATTCATACTTATAAATTTCGGGCATGCCCGAAGTGCGTGCGAGGCTTTGCATAAATCGCATCTTGGGCCATCAACTTTCGTATGATGCACTTTGAAATTCTTTGACTTATCAAAATTATTATATCTTGTACGCGGGGCAGTATCGTTCGAGCCAATCATATCGGACACGCTCTCTAACGTATGGAATCGTTCCGTGAGGAACTTGTCCAAGTCTTCCCATGTTGGAAGTTCTGTCTTTCCACTGATGGACTGTTCCCAAAGAGACAACGTGAGCTTGGGCAACTTGGACGAGCATTGAAAAACAAATATAGGATCCCACGATCGGATATCCACTTTATGTAGTCTCAGAACAGAGATACAATTTGTCAAATCTCGTTGCAATCTTTTAAGCCCGCTCGCTGACTCGTTCGTGCATTGAGGCAGATTAAATAATGCCCGTAACTGGCTATTTATAAGAATTCGCTTATTCTCGTATTGATTCTTTAAATTCGTCCACGCAATCTCGAAACCCTCTGCCGTAAGTGGGATATTCTTATTTATCTCCCTAGCCTCACCACTTGTTTTTTGAAACAGGTGGTATAATTTTTCGACAGGGCTAAGCTTTTTGTTATTCACATAAATCGCCGTGAATAAGTCCCTAAAGCTGGGCCAAGTCACGTAGTCGCCGTGAAAAATTTCCGTATCACACGGTGGGACAGAAACAGAAGAGCCAACCTTTGAGCTCGCACTAGCCGAACTAGCCTTCGTTTTCTCCTTCCATTCTCCGATCATCGTCATGCAGCTCATATATGCTACATGTACCTCATTCTTTTTATCCTTTATCGTGGCCCTATTTTGCTTCAAGCATTCTTGGTCAGAACTACAAGCCTTGTATAGTTCCTTCCAATCAGCCCAGAGTTCATGAATCTCCTGCCTCTCTGCCTCTATAGTCGTCTCATTATACTTTGTAGTATCAATTTCCTTCATACGACTCTCTTGCATGATAACTTCCTCGCATTGGACCAGGAAATTTTCCAAATTCCCCATCATTATCCTCAAATGGGCAGGTGTGGACCAATAAAAATTAAAACTTTAAGGACACAATAAATTTCGAAGAGGTAGGGCAGAGTCAATTAATGAAACTCCAAACCAGTACGGAGATAAGAGACAAGCTCTGAATTTATCAGCAATAATATCCTACATAATTATTACTATTTAACTCCTCCTGTCCCACTGTGCACGGCTGTACCGATAACTCAGACCCAACGTACCGGCAACTCACAAATTACCGTTCTGTTCTCTTCCAGATTAAAAAAAATTCATAAAAAAAAAATTTTTTTTCCTTTTTCTTCTTTAGCCTTAAAATCGTCTCAGCCCACTGTGGCAGCTATGGTGGAGACGTAGCATCCGCATACGAAAGAGTCAAAATGTATTTGACACGCACGACCAAAAAAAAAAAAAATTAATTTTTCCAAGAGCCAAATATCAACTTCTTTGATCCACTGTCCTAGGTAATCGAGCTCGATGCTTACAGAGACAAAGAGAAAATTTCAACAAATTCTATTCTCCAAATATAAAACGCTTCGACCCACTGTGCGAGGGGCAACTAAAATGGCACGTCCGAGCCCACAGGGAGTTGGTCACTGTGACCAATAGACACAATCTTACGGTCGTTTAAAATTTTGAAATCAATTCAAGTCCGCAAAAATAAGATCCGCCCCACTGTGCGGCCTTCACCATGACCTTGAGAACAGAGTGCTTGAGTTGTGATAACTGACTTGCATGAGACAAATAATTATAAAGGTCGCGTTAAATTCTCGATTGGTTTATGTTTTCCTCTCTTAGTGCGCAAGGGGATTGACAGTGAGAAGATTAAGAGAGTAAAGGCCACCGGTGTAACTGGCTCCTATACAATCCGTATAAAGGGATGTATGCATATGAAAGTCTCTCGGTCACAGTGGTTCGCGGCGAAAATTTTGTGAAACATAAACCAATCGAGAATTTATCCGCGAGCCAATATATGCACTCTCTTATATTTGCCCTCTCTTCGTCGTGACGTCACACACAAATTAGTTTGTTAAAAATATGCAAACAAATTTGATTCAGATTTGCAGATGTTCGACGCGAGCCAACGTCTTTTGCTTTTGCAGCGACTGTGGTCGAGCAGAGTGTTGGGCAGAGACAAATAAAACCGTCGCAGCGAATGTGGTAGGGCAAAACAAAATAACGAAGCAGAACTTCTCAATCGCAGCTCTTGCGGGCAGAGACAAATAAAGCAGAACACTAGCGCTGTGTACTGCGGAACGAAAAGGGCATGTACTTTGAATACGTATATTGACTGCCGCTGCTTGGAGACAGACAAACAAAAAAAAACAGTACACAAAAGTTTGCAAAAAATCAGAGCACCACACAAATATGCGGGAAATAACGGCACCGTGACGAACGGCACCCTATGTATTGTTCTTTACTTTCAGCTTTTGTACATGCATTTGTACATGCCTGACATTGAAAATTTTTAGAGGCCGTGCCAGATGGCCATAGTTTTAGGGCTAAAGTTTTTTTTTCTCTCTTTTGAAGTTTTAAGCGGCCGGACGGACAAGACTCGCAATTACTCGTTTCCTTTTTTCACTTTTCTTCACTTTAGGGCCAATATATTTCTTTCCCTTTCACAATTTAGGGCCAAAATATTATCTTCACCGCCGCTACACTCAATAATTCATGTGCGTACGTACCTTTTTATTTCTCCGATGACGCACTGGGAACTTGCTTGGGTCGCTGGTTTCCTTTTTCCAGGGTCGATAGGACCAATGTTAAGACCGGTACCTGTGTTGAGGGGGGGCTGCGGGGTTCCCGGCTCGTCAGTCCTCCCTGACCTGTCTCACTGTTGTTGGTGTGGATGCGGTGTGATTCCAAGACACCTCTACCTGTCCTGTTGGTGGTGTCTGGCGGTAGCGGCGCACACGACTCGGTGGATGTTGTTGTTTGTGTGGTTGTTGTTGAGAGACACCGACCGGCTTCTTGTTGGTGTCTCTATGGTTGTTCGAAGGGTATGCCTTTTGTTGAGGGCCAGAAGAAAAAGTTGGCTCTACTGCTCCGACGTAGGTTTCGCACAATAAAACACTGATCTACTTTTAGATTTTTAACATTTTATTCCGCGATTAGTGTGCTGGTGTCAGCGAGTAAAAAACGAGTGCGTGCAGAGCCAGCTAAACAAAATCTCAACGCCTCCCTTCTGCCGTTCGGTTCCCACTCGTTCCTTCAAAGAAAGAGAAACGGCAAAAGGGATGACAAAGCTCTGCACTTGCAACGTTCACACAAACGCGCGCCGAGCCAATATTTAAATGCTGCCCCATCCGTGGTGGGCAACTCTTGGCGCGCGTTGGCGTGAACAGAGAGTAAACTGAATTTTCGAACGGTTTGCAAGATAGGAGCCTGAGAAAATCAAAAAACGACACCAAGGCCCCAAATGTTTAAAAAAGTGCTTGACTTTGGGCAAAACTGGGAGACACTGGTCTTTATTTTGGTCTTTTATCACGTAGTGGTGTCCGTATATGTGACGCGCAAAATAGAAAGGGACCTAAGGGTAAAAACCAGTTTTGTTCAGGAGAGTCTGTTCAGGAGAGTCTTTGGTGTACCATCACTTTCATAAAACGCGCATATCTCTGGGAGGGAACACTTTTGGGGCATGGGATCCACATCAAAAAAAAAGTGAAAATTGATTTTTTTTTACCCTTAGGGGCATTTCTCTATGCTCTGTCACATATGGTCATATTTCCATGACGTAATAAATTACACACAGTGTAAGTAGTGGAGACTCTTGATTTCAACTTACTCGCAATGTTACTTGGCAAAGAGATTTTTTGCTGGGCATCTCACTACAGTAGGCTTATATCAGAATTTTTAAAATTTTACCCCACTGTGGACGACTTACAACGTCCCTAATCGTAATCGGGATCAATATACTTATGATTCAATACAACATCATGTGGGCAAACTTTTATGCATTCTAAACGAACGAACAGATGGCATTCGGAAGGAGTAGGAAAACATGAAAGTAAACAGTCGTAAATTAATTTTAATCGAGTAAGAACGACACGATTTTCATTGACTATTGTTTTTTTGGTGTAGGCTAGAAACGTGACTAAAAGTGGAAGGGTGAAAAAATCGGCTATTAAAACGTTGTGATATCAAACACAATTGTAAGAACAACAATAAAATTGTCGTAATTAATATTCTGAAATAAAAGAGATTTGAATGCTAGTTCTAGGAAATACTTCAACAGATGTTACAACATATCGTTCAGAAGTCGCACGTGAGTGAATATTTGATTTTAGAACATTAAAAGACTACGTAATCTGGTGCATGGCTTATGAACTTAGGACTTGTATACTCTATAAAGCTGATTAAAATTCAAGATTAGATGGAGGGAATAATCAATTACTTTAATAATCAATTACTAAAAGTGGAAGGGTGAAAAAATCGTCTATTAAAACGTTGTGGTATCAAACACAATTGTAAGACAACAATAAAATTGTCGTAATTAATATTCTGAAATAAAAGAGATTTGAATGCTAGTTCTAGGAAATACTTCAACAGATGTTACAACATATCGTTCAGAAGTCGCACGTGAGTGAATACTTGATTTTAGAACATTAAAAGACTACGTAATCTGGTGCATGGCTTATGAACTTCGGATTTGTATACTTTATAAAGCTGATTCTAATTCAAGATTAGATGGCGGGAATAATCAATTACTTAATTTTATTTGTAATCCTCACCATAATGACTCCATTAAGTATGTCCGCCGCCATGTATTATGTAGCCGAATATGTAATTACGAGGGCGACCGCAAAACTAACTGGCCTGGCACATTTTCTCGTAGCTCCATGGTGAAGTGTGCATTTGCTTCATTTAGACCTCACTTACCTTCGCTGATTCTTCTTTTACTTAGAAGACCATAAAAATAGAAAAAGAATTTGCCTTTTCAGTGCAAGTTTTGTTTAAACTTTAATTATTACCTGCAATTTTGGATTAATAGTTGCCTTTAAGTTTTTCACTACTCTCTTTTTATAGCAGCGCCAAGTTTTAAGTACATTTTAGCAGTAGACCAGAACAAATAGTCTTTGGCATATGAACGAATATACGATACTTTGTGGATTTACTTCATAGAGTTTTATGTTTTTCGCCAAATGGATTTACTGTAGAATAGAAAAATGCCCGATCGTTTCAAATAGAAAAGGGTCATTACAATTTTAATTATTTTAAGGAAATGGAAATACTTCTGTTCTTATTGGCTAAGATGACATTAATTGAGAAAGAAATAAGTACAATTATTAATATATGCATGTGGTGGAAATGATACTGCGCGTTGAAGATTGCTCAACGCACAGTTCGAAGACTATATGCAAAGGGTAATTCTCATTGATAAAAATGAGTCTTCCGTATAAGTCATTTGATTTGTGGCCGAAGTAATCGTTGCCAAAGACTGCTGAAGAAAAACCTTGGCGGGTTTAGAAACAGCTGTACAGTCTGCCTGGCAACCGTAGCAAATACATTTCACCAATTTCCGCACACGTGTGCACCCGTGCATTATCTTGATGAAGAATCATAATATTGCCCTTTATTTGTTTCCCCTTTTGAAGGTATTCGATGTGGATTATCCTGCGTGCATCCCAAAAAACTGTTGACATCACCATATTGGCCGACTAAGTCACTATGGCATTCTTCGGAACCAATTCACCCGATTCTAAACCCATTGTTTAGACTGCTGCTTGGTCTCCGGAATGTTGTTATGGATCCATGTTTCAACCACAGTTACAAAACGCCACAAAATTAATTTTTATAACGGCTAAACAACCCAAAAAAATCCTTTGAAGTTGTCACACGATTTCGTTTATGGTCAATTGAGAGCAAACGCGGCAACCAAATTGCTGACAGTTTTCTTAAAACCAACTGATGGTGTAAAATCGAGACCACACAGCCATGTGAAATGCGTATGGCATCAACAATCTCATGCACTTTTACTCTTCGATCGGCCAACACCATATCGTGGATTTTTTGACATTTTCAGGTGTATTGACCTCAATTGGCCGTCCAGAACGTTTCGCGTCATTTGTACTTGTGCGACCACAACGAAAGTCATTAAACCACTTTTTATAATTGAAATCGATGGTGCAGAGTCCCCATAGTTTTTACGAGGTTTGATTTACATGGTTTGATTGACTGTTTTTTCCGAAAAAATAATGATTAATTAGCACTCAAATTCATTTTTTTCATTTTTAACAAAATCCACAAGGTCGTATGCTTTGAACAGCTGTTAAACGCAAACTAAATGACGGAACTCTCTCAAAATTTGGCAGTAGTCTATTAAGAGATGGTATTTGATGGGAGCAGTGTAGCATTTCATATAACTACGCAGGTAGTTGGAAAAGTCACGGAATTATTGATAACGTACAAAAGGTATGCCATTTAAAATTTTAAATTTAAATCGGCTGTAAAAGAAAAGTACAGATGATTTTTACAAAGTTCAGGTTTTATAGGAAAGGTTGGTTGGTTCAGGTTTTATAGGAAGGTTATGGAACACCATCAGATTTTTAGCTTCTCCCATTGGGGTGAAGATTGTTTGGCATTAGATAAATTTAACGAAAAATAGTGTTTCAGATGAAGGTCATTTCATTTCCGTGACTATGTCACACGTGTCTATGGATAAGCCGATGCATCCACAACGAGTCACTGTTAGGGTTGGATTTTGGGCTGGTGGCATCATTGTGCCATTTTTCTTTGAAAATGGGCAAGGAGCAGCCGTTACCATCAACGATGACCATTACCGGGACATGCTCAACGAATGTTTGTTGCCAAAAGTTCAAGAGAATGACAAGGACAACATTTGGTTTTAACAAGACACAGCCAACGCAACCATCGATATTTTACTTACTGTTTTTGAAAATCTAATAATAAGCTGACATTGTGATGTCAATTGGCTGCCTTGGAGCTGTGATTTGAGCCCTTTGGATTGTTTTCTGTGGGGTGATAAATGTTATGCAAAGCATCTAAAGACAATTGAAGTGTTAAAACATAAGGTCGAAGTTGCCATTAAAGCGATTCGACCCGAAACAATCGAAAATCTACTGAAAATTGGGTTCATCGGAAGAGGTACTGCCGAGCCAGTCATGGAAGTCCTATGAATGATGTTGTATTCCATTCTCAAATGACAAACTTCAACCTTTTTTATAAAACCTGAAATTTAAAAATGTTTTCAGTACTTTTTTGTTTTACTGCCTATTCAAAGTTAATATGTTAAATGGTCCACCCTGTATATAAATGGAACCGATTTATATTAATTTTAACAACGCCATTTCTGTAGCTTCTAGGGCTTAAATCATAAAAATCGGATACACATTTATGTGGCTTTTGTAAACTGATTTTCTTCCATTTCAATAGCTTCCGGCGATAATCCAAAAACCTACTTTTGCCAATTTTTATGGAAATCGGACAACAATTGCAACATATTGTTTGATTACAAGCTTTAGATGGATGAATAGAAGGACGGACGGGCGGAAAAACAGACATCGTTTCATCGAATCAGCAAGTTATTCAGAGTACATCGAGGCACTTAAAGTTGGGTCCACCCAAAATATTTTGGTAGTTACAAACATTTGAAACTAACTTAAAATACCATGTTCCACAGTGTAGTGCAGGAAATACAAATTAAACTGTATTCACATTTTTATCTACTAAACATACTGGGATATATGTTAAATGTATCCTTATCTGCGCTTAAACAGGATGATTTGTGTGAGAGCTACCGGAAGGAGCGTGGCCAATAGTCCAATTTTTGGTTACCAAGTTTGCCAACGAACAGTGTTAACGATATTACAAGAATGACAAAAGTGGGCTTAATGGTATATTTGTTTGGGACGTGCCAGGAGGTACGTGACCATGAGTCAATTTTTTTATTATCCAGTTTGCCTTCGAACCGTGTTAATGATTTTTCAAGAATTCCAATAGTGGTCGTAATGGTACATTTGTGTGGGAAGTCCATATTAAATCCTATTCGCAGTTTTGGAAAAGTATGAGGAGGTGCAAAATTTAAAAACAATTGTTGCTTCTTTCGGGAGTTATCGAGCAAACCAGCCACACAGACAAAAATGGCACAGCTCTTTAAAAAGTCATATAATGGAATTGGTCAAATCATATGTATGGTTTAAAATATTTTTTTTTGTGGGTTCCACTTTTTGTTCGTACTAAATGTTATATACTCTCCAACCCAGTAGGGTTAGGATTTCAACATTTATATAAATATCCTTTCTTATTGTTTTTATATTATAGCTTCAAACCACTGTGCATTAGTTTGTGCCTCAAAAAAAAGGTTCGCGTACACCTTCGAAAAAAAGGTTTAATTTTGAGGTAGTTTCGATTTCTTTTTATTTTTTTACCGAACTTATGAGATCGCGCTTTTACATTTTTCTTTTTCTTTCTTCTGCATTTACAGCCGGATCTTGCAGTGTGAAAATAACTTAATTTAATTGTTTTCTCTGTCAAACTTAATTATTATCACAGCTTATTCCGGCCATTCTCAAAACACCGAGCGTTTTGTTCATTTTGCACATGGATCTGGCAAAACAAAAAACTGGTCTCTTCATGACATAAACATCGATGCATCACACTTTTAGATTCGACTGTAAATACCAAAGATACAAAAAATAACTTGAAAATTCAGCCCCTACAATCTAAAAAATAAGCAAAACCATTTTTAAAAATTGTTCCTTGGATTATCGAAATATTTCCTTAGTAATAGTTTAATGCTTGTGTGCGAGCTTGTATTTTCTGATATTAGGGTAGTACATAAGGGTAGTAGAAATTGAGCTATGATAGGTAAGTATCAGATGGGGGTACTTGGTCAATAAATATTGGTCTCTGCGAGACAAAAACATTGATGTATCGAACATTAAATGCAGAAAATATAAAGAAAAATCTAAATGCGTGACCCCAACGTTCGGCAAAAAATAAAAACAATTTTTTTTTTCGAAACTACCTTTCAATAATACGGCTGCTATATATATTTCCGGCCTAATAATGAAATTGCGAATATTTATTATCAAAAATGGTTTTATTGTTTTTCAAAGTATTCTCCAGCATGATTTATACACTTTAGCAGGCGCTCAAACCAATTGTCGAAGCACTTTTTCCACACCGATTGAGACACCTCCAAAACATGGTTTTCGGGGGCTTCAACAGCATCTTCTGGCGACAAAAATCGTTGACCACACATTTTTTTCTTGATGTGCGGTAATAAAAAGAAGTCATTGGGTGCCAAGTCAGGGCTGTACGGCGGATGACCCTTCAATTCGACGTTTAGGCCGGTCGAAGAGGCGCTGGTTTGAGCCGATGTGTGAGAGCTCGCATTGTCGTGGTGCACAATGAGTCGTCTTCTCTTGTTCGTTTTTCGAATTTCTTCGAAGACTTCAGGCAAACAAATTGTGGTGTACCACTTAGAATTGAACGTCCTACGTTGCTCCAGCGGAACAGTCACCACATGACCAGTTTTGCCGAAGAAACAGGCGACCATTTGCTTCGAAGTGCTTCTTCCACGAACATCTTTCGTTGGATTTGGCTCGTCATCGAAGACCCACACGGTCGATTGCTGTTTTCTTTCGGGCTCATACGCATGGATTCATGATAAGTCACCTTTGACGATCTTATAAACGTCTTTTAAAGCACCGCTATCGTATTTTTTTCAATTTATTTTTGCACCAATCGACACGAGCCTTTGAGCGATCATCAAATTGTGCGGGATCCAACGAGAACAATCCTTTTTTACGGCCAGGTGTTCATGCAATATCGTATGTATGCTGGTGGAAGAAAGGCCCAAGGATGCGTTTATCTCATGGTTTGCCACATGACGATCTTGCATTATAAGTTCACGCACGGCATCAATGTTCTCTGCCACAACGGCCGTTTTTGGAGGACCTTCGTCTTTGAGCGAGTATCGGCCACGATTGGATTCACTAAACCAGTTTCTCACAGTGCTATAGGATGGTGCTTTATCGCCATACAAAGATTTAAGTTCAGCGATGCACTCTTGTCGTGATAATCCACCTTGAAAGTTGTGAAAAACTATCGCACGAAATTGTTTAAAGTGTTAATTCCATCTTTTTGCCAAATTGATTTTTTCAAGTCACTGCAAACAACACAAATGCTGGTCGTACGTCAAAACGTTCTGAGTACGTTTATGCTTAAAAATGTCAAACTTTCCAATGGAAATGTCAGATGGCGCCAGACAAGAATTAGTGTTGCCTAGACCAGAAATATATATGTGACAGCGCATAGAGAAAGGGACCTAAGGGTAAAAAAAATCAATTTTCATTTTTTTTGATGTGGACAACATCTGAGCATCGAATGAGACCGATCCCATGCCCAAAAAGTGTTCCCTTCCAGAGATATGCGCATTTTATGAAAGTGATGGTACACCAAAGATACACGCATTTAAATCTTTAAAATGGTGCTCCAGAACAAAACTGGTTTTTACCCTTAGGTCCCTTTCTATTTTGCGCGTCACATATAGCAACCCTCGTACTTCATATTCAAAGGTGTACGATGTACTTTTTTCTGACCTGTAATTTGGTAAGCTCTACTGTGAATAGTATTACGTTCCATATTTACGTATCACCAACAACAGGTTGACGTTGCTACTTACTTCTATGTTCTAAACATCAAAAATACTTCATCGTTTTGTCATTCAACCAAGACGAAATTCCTTAAATAGTCAGCAATAGCTTACAATAATACAAAGCATCATTAATTGACAACTACTCGTACAACTCCAATCAAGTGTGGAGTATTCAAGACTCATAGATCGCTTGAGCTAACAAATTATTTAAAAGCCTTAAATAGTATTTCCAGATTGTTAACTCACACAAATTGTTCGGGCATTTGTGCAATACGAGTAAAGCGACAAAACAATTATCCAACAAATTTTCGAAAGAAAAAAAAAACACACACACATATCCAACAAAAATTCCACCGCCGAATAGAATGCAATTTGGCCTACTCGAAGGTGTTTTCGTCGATGGGAGACACTTAGAGGAGGTGAAAACGAAAAATAAACCATTAATACTTGGCGTTTTCCAAACTGAAATTTGTCGGTTTTTCTTTGTCCACAAACAAAAAAAAAAGCAAATCTAAGCAAAGTTAGTGATAATTAGTAAATAATTGGTTAAGGAATACGAAAAAATTTTCGGCACCAAAGAGCTGCAACAACAGTGAAAGAAATAAATGAAAATCACCACTTTGTTGTAAATAATTGTGAAAGAAAACATGTTTTTGTGTCTTAAGTCTTTTGTTTTTAGTAAACATCACATCATCATTCCTGTGTGAGGGTCTCGTGGTTTTCGGAACGGTTGTGTTTTTTTTCTCTTTGTCGTGTTGACGGCTCTGGTTTTGTTTGATTCGTTTTTTTGTTAATTTCAGATATTTATGAGTCGTAAAATTTTATGGTTTTTGGCCAATATTTCGCGATGTTTTGTGACAAATTCGTAACTCGTATTTCGAACAAACGTTTTTCTTTTGTAGGTTAAATGCTTAAACCAGAACATTCGTATATGTTATTGTTGCTGATTGAATGTTGTTTATTTTTTTTATATCGAATTGTATATTACACACATTAATGATGCAGCTGAGTTACATATGCTCAGATGTACGTAGAGGGTTTGATAAGTTATCGGTCCCAGCAATGAAATTGTGAACTCCTCAGCATATTCGCCAAAATGTTTATATAGTGTTCTCCATCTAGAGGTATTTCTTCAGAACAAAAAAAAATATAAAAATTCAAATTAAGTGTGGCATCGTTATCGGTAATTTGAAAGGACATTTTATGGCATTTATTTTTTGAAAATAACTACCATCAAATGTTAGCAACTGTATTATGTAAATGAGAGTTCGCTGTGAAACGGGAAGATCCGCTGTTTTCGACCAACATTTTGTTCAGTGATTGAAGCCTGGCTCAACGGCAAAGTCAATAAACAAAATTGTCGCATTTGGTCCGAAGAGCAACAAGAAGAGGTTCAAGAGGTGCCATTATACCCCGAGAAAACCAAGGTTTCGTGCGGTTTATAAGCTGGTGGAATCATCGGTGTATATTTTTTCAAAAATGATGATGGCCG
The DNA here is from genome assembly GCA_963513945.1 of Hydrotaea diabolus. Classification (NCBI taxonomy): domain Eukaryota; kingdom Metazoa; phylum Arthropoda; class Insecta; order Diptera; family Muscidae; genus Hydrotaea; species Hydrotaea diabolus. The sequence goes on from OY740718.1 coordinate 162,464,680, forward strand.
GAACGTAACAGTGAACGGTGCTCGCTATGGCGCCATCTTATCGATTTTTATCCTACCTGAAATTAAAGCCCGTAATCTTGACGACACTTGGTTTCAACGGGACAGTGCCACTTACCATACAGCTGCTCAAACAATGGATCTATTGAGAGGTCATTTCGAAAAGCAGTTATTTTCACGTTTTGGACAGTTAAGTTGGTCGCCTAGATCGAGTGATATCACACTTTTAGACATTTTTCTTTGGGGCTACGTAAAGTCCAAAGTCTATGTTGATAAAACAGCTTCAATTCTGGTTTTGGAAGCCAACATTACGCGTGTCAATAAAGCCATACCGGTCGAAATGCTCGAACGAGTCATCCAAAATTGGACCCTCAGAATGCAAACTCTGAGGCGTAGTTGCGGCCAACATTTGAATGAAATTATATTCAAAAAATAAATGCCTCAAAATGTCCTTTCAAATTACCAATAAAGATTCCACACTTGAATTGAATTTTTATATTATTTTTTGTTCTGAAAAAATACCTCTAGATGGATCACTCTATACATGGTGTCAAACCGGCAGCGGCCGCTATTACATGGCTAAGGGACTTATTTCTTAATGTTTAAACAATATCCACCAGTGGTGACTTTATTTGCCGTGAACGTGGTTCAGTATTTTTCAATATGTTCTTTAATTTTTTTTTGTGGCAGGTGGAGTCTTTTGCGACTAAAGTTGATAACTAACGCATGTCAGTGATGGCCTTACCATTGCTCTTGGAGCTTTGTGATGGCATTACCACCAATTTCTCTCCCAAAGAAACTGTAAATAGTTGTGGGGTGCTGTAGCTGGTCCGATCCGTAACATTGGTTTCAACCGAGGGTTTTATAAAGGGTGTTTTTTCAGACGTGTTTTCAAAAAGAATGAAAACGCATATAATTTAATGTTGTGGCCAATAATTTAGCTTTATAAAATATATAAGGGTGATTTCGGGCAAGTGGTCAACGCGGGTGGCTCGAATAGACTCCAGCCGAGTAGCCCAATTTTCGACCACTTTTTGTAGCATTTAGGGCCCTATGCTAGCAATAACGCCCCGAATATTCTCTTCCAAGGCGTCAATCGTGTCGGGCTTATCTGCGTGCACAAGCGACTTCACATAACCCCACCAAAATAGTCCAGCGGTGTTAAATCGCACGATCTTGGAGGCCACGCCACAGGCCCAATTCAGACACGAAACACTAATGACTGTTTCGTGTCTGGGCCTTTAAAATCTCCAGACAAACTTAAACCACCTGAGCAGTTGAACACAGCGAGCGATTGGACGAAAAAATGATATCAAATATAAAAGTGTAAGATATTAGGAAGGGGCTTTATTTCATTAGAATATTACTAATACAAACGACCTCGGCTTTGCTAGCAATGGTTTCAGTGCTCGGCCCAAGTTTTAAATACATATTCCCCTTGCCTGGGGCCATCTGACATTTCCATTGGAAAATTTGACATATTTAAGCATAAACGTACTCAGAACGTTTTGACATACGACCATCATTTGTGTTGTTTACAACTTTCGAAGTGGATTTTCACGACAAGAGTGCATCGATGAACTTAAATCGTTGTATGGCGACGAAGCACCATCCTATAGCACTTTGAAAAACTGGTTTAATGAATTCGACGCTTGTGTCAGGCAACATTGTTGCCGTGCGTGAACTGATAACGCATGATCGTCATGTAACATACCGTGAGATAGAGGCATCCTTGGACATTTCTTCAACCAGCATACATTCGATATTGCATGAACACCTGGCCGTAAAAAAGGTTTGTTCTCGTTGGATCCCGCACAATTTGACAACCGCTCAAAAAAAGGCTCGTGTTGATTGGTGCGAAGAAATTTTGAAAAAATACGATCGCAGTGCTTCAAAAGACGTTTATAAGATCGTCACAGGTAACGAATCATGGATCTATGCGTATGAGCCCGAAACAAAACAGCAACCGACCGTGTGGGTCTTCAAAGACGAGCCAAATCCAACGAAAGTGGTTCGTGAAAGAAGTACTTCGAAGCAAATGGTCGCCTGTTTCTTCGGCAAAACTGGTCATGTGGCGACTGTTCCGCTTGAGTAACGTCAGATGGCCCATACTGAGTGGTACACTACAATTTGTTTGCCTAAAGTCTTCGGAGAAATTTGGAAAACGAACAAGAGAAGGCGAATTATTGTGCACCATGACAATGCGAGCTCTCACACATCAGCTCAAATCAGCGCTTTTTGACCGGCCAAAACGTCGAATTGATGGGTCATCCGCAGTACAGTCCTGACTTGGCACCCAATGACTTCTTTTTATTCCCTAGCATCAAGAAAAAAAAGCGTTCAAAAACCATGTTTTGGAGGTGTCTCAATCGGAGTGGAAGAAGTGCTTCGACTATTGGTTTAAGCGCATGCAAAAGTGTATAAATCATGCTGAGAATACTTTGAAAAACAATAAATCCATTTTTGATAATAAATATTCGCATTTTCATTATTAGGACCGAAATATATATAGCAGCCCGTATAAGAGCGACAAGCTGTGCGTTCTATAGTGCATACATTTGGATCAAAATTTTCGCTGTTCCAAATGTTCCGGCCCCAAAGAGACGCCGTGCCGCTCTAAATGACGAAAATATCGCAGCCCAAAGTGTATCCATTCAAAATGAGCCAAATCAGTTGATTCCACGTCGTTCTCAGGAATTGGTTATCTCTCAACCCATATTATGGTATATTATGCAAAAAGATCTTGGCCTTCATCCTTAGAGGATCAAACTGACTTAAGAACTTTAGCCATTTGATCATTTGAAACATCTCCGATAGGGCTCTGCCAAAGTTTCTCGAAAATCCAGAATTTCATCGAGAAATCATCTTCAGCGACGAAGCTCATTTCTGGCTGGGTGGTTTTGTCAATAAACAAAATATGCTTTATTGGAGAGCAGCAAATCCACTTGTGATTCAAGAGACACAATTGCATCCGCTTTAAATTACTGTGTGGTTTTCATGCCGGAGGTGTAATTGGAGCGTATGATTTCGGCGATGAAAACCATCGTCATGTTACGATGAAAACCATCGTCATGTTACGTCATGTTACTCGTACCGTCAATGAAGAGCGCTATCGTGCCATGTTAGAACATTATTTTTGGCCAGAGTTTGATGAGCTTGACATCGTCGATATGTGTCGATATGTGTGTGTATGTGGTCACATTTAACTTTTGAAAATAATTACCTTCAAATGTTGGCAACTGTATTATGGAAATAAGCGTTCGGTGAGAAACGGGAAGATCCGCTGTTTTCTACCAAATTTTTGTTCAGTGATCAGGCCCATTTCTGGCACAACGGCAAAGTCAAGTTACAAAATTGCCGCATTTGGGCTGAAGAGCAACCAGAAGAGGTGCCAATATACCCAGAGAAAACCACGGTTTGGTTCAGTTTATAAGCTGTTTGAATGATCGGTGCATATTTTTTTTTAAAATGATGATGGCCGGAACGTGGCCGTGAATTGTGACCTGAAATTGAAGCCCGTAATCTTGGCGACACTTGGTTTCAAACAATGGATCTATTGAGAGGTCATTTCGAAAAGCAGCTAATTTAACGTTTTGGCCAGTTAAGTTGGCCGCCAAGATCGAGTGATAAAACACTTTTAGACATTTTTCTTTGGGGCTACGTAAAGTCCAAAGTCTATGCTGACAAAAGAGCTACGATTCTGGTTTTGAAAGCCAACATTACGCGTGTCATTAAAGCCATACCGATCGAAATGCTCGAACGACTCATCCAAAATTGGACCCTCAGAATGGAAACTGTGAGGCTTAGTTGCGGCCAACATTTGAAGGAAATTATATCAAAAAATAAATGCCATAAAATGTCCTTACAAATTACTAATAAAGATTCCACACTTGAATTGAATTTTTATATTTTTTTTTTGTTCTAAAAAAATACCTTTAGATGGATCACCCTATATTTAAAAAAAATAATTTTATTTTTCTTACCTACTAAAAAAACCTAAAAAAAAAGTTGAGAAAAAGTCAAAAATGATTTTTTTGATATGTCGTAGTGGAACTTTTTTTCCTCAAGCCAAAAGCTATCGAAAAATCGATGTCACAATATCGATTAATAAATCGACCCACCTAATGGCTATAGCTGCAATATATAAGTAATAATTTAAAAAGTCATTCTATTCAAGTACTTGCCTTAAGTCTTTTGTTTTTCAGAATCTTTGACACATTTTCTTTAAACACTAAAATTTTTAAGATAAAAAGAGCTCCCTGATGATCACTTTTTAAATCGAATTTTTTTACGGATCACATGTTGAGTCGGAATACTTATCAAATCATCCATGCAACTACGTTTGGATGCCGTTCAACATGTCATGCTCCGCCAGTTGTGATGTGCACTATTAACGGCAGCGCTTAGTGATGTTTGCGACTATACGATCTGCAATTGGATGTCTGTCTGTTCTCATGTATGTGCAACATACTAGGCGCCCAGTTGAACATTCTAAACTCGGTACATACATTTATTTTGCACTAAGTGGTTGTTTAGTGGCTCGTTGACTACACACTAGTACTCGTTCTCGTACCCGTTCATGTTGTTGGATGTCTATGCTGGATCACCTTGTTGCTGCGATTGCATCTTCTTGAGACCGTCCGAGCAACCCGCTGACATGCAAGTGAATGAACATGAGCGATTTTACTAGTTGCCGTCTACTTTTTTTTGTCTACTTTACCAAGTGATGAATACAGTTTTTCATCTAGAACTAGAACACCACAGTGTCATACGCCGAAAACCGGCAATAATTGCAACTTATATACAACATCGTCATCATCGGCATGGACTTGATCATTTTCGTTATCATTGTCGTCATCAGCTGTGGACTTGTGGTATGGTAATATATTTTGTTTGTTTCTTTCTTCTTCTGCATGCTGAAGTTTAGTTTATGGAATGCATAATAACCTATCAGTGTAATAAAAATATCCAGTTGTTTGCTCTAGTTTTTTATTTCACCACCACCACCATCACCACCAAAGTTACTGCACATATTTTAGCCAAACGATTATTGTTAATGGTGCTGTTGCACAGTGGTTCCCAACCAGGGATGTGGGATCAGAGTTTTAGTTAAAGTTGGGAAAATTTAATCTGAGTAGGGGTGGTAGATAAAAAATGTACTCGTCTCCTTTTGCAATTTATAATTATTTTAAAACACAAATTTAAGTTTTAACATGTTTAAATCCCCCAGTCTAGGTTAGGGCAGGAGCAGCAGGTTTATGTAGTTGGTTGCAAGAAGTCGCGTCTAATGGGTGCGTTATTGTCGTTCCACACATTTACGGAGCAGATTCATTGCAAAACCGAATTAAGGATGTGGAAACTCGCCGCTGTATAATGTTAGCCTTTAATAGTTGTTATCGAATATATGACCTATTAAGAGTTTCCAGCGGTTTTTTCACACTGGGATATTCGATACAATTTACTCTGGACAGTGCATAAGATTTATACGCTCCATATTGCCCAAACAGTTTTTATACCCTCCAACAAAGAATTTGTCACTTCGATTGCAACACCACGAAATATTGATTGGAGAGCCTATCTAAGTACATAACAATGAAATGTTCGGTGTATGAGCACCTAAAACTCAAGAACGCTTTAACAAATTAACACCAAAATCTTTCTCTTATGTTTGATCCCAATAGGTGGCGCTGCCTTCTTTATACAGGGATTTCCATTCAGGACATAACAATTTTCTATATTTACTAATGTTTAAGAATATTTAAGATACTCGTGCTATGAAAAACAATAAAACCATTTTTGATGCTAAATATTCGCATTTTAATTTTTAGGCCAGAAATATATATAGCAGCCCGTATAGATTACAAATTTATTCCAGGTGTAGTACTAATGTTGCAATTGAAGAATGAAATTCGATTTTGGTCATACGACCGCCACGGGCCCGTGTATAGTCATCTATTCTTTGGACCGAATTTTCCGCCACTCTTGCACACTTTTCGACCAGAACGTCGGTAATTTCGCTTTGGATGTTGTCCCTGTGTTCGTCTAAAGATTGGCTTGTTGGCATAGAGCAATTACTTGATGTGGAACGAGGTAGCCATTCGACTGGACCATTTCTCGATGATCAAATGATCAAATGGCTTAAGTTCTTGAGTCAGATAGATCTTATAAGGATGAAGGTCAAGATCTTTTTGCAAAATATGCCACAGTGTGGTTTGAGAGATGCCCTTTTCCTGATAACGACGAGGAATCGACTGATTTGGCTCATTTTGAACGGATACACTTACGGCTGCAATATTTTCGTCGCTTCGAGCAGTACGGCGTCTCTTTGACGCCGAAACATTCAAAAGTGAAAATTTGGATCCAAATTTATCCATTATAGCATGCACAGCCTGTCGGGTGGAACGATTATTACGGCAGAAAATTGTATTAAGCGCTCTTAAAATTGCGACCACCGACTCAGTATTTCGATAGTAATTATAAGTGATTTCCAAACGTTGCTCGTAAGTGAACTTTACCATGATAAAAATGTTGACTGCGACTAACGTTTGGACATAGAAAGTTCATTAAAAATGTTTGAGGGTGCGTTGACATAAAGATACGAAATTGTTATGTCCCTCTTGGAAAACCCGTTAGAACAAATTTTCAATAAAAAATACCAACACTTCAATTCCCGCACCCTGTAGATGTACCAGAATGTGTAACTAAATACTGCTAAACGATTTTTTTGACCGTGGACACAGAGGCGTGGCTAAAGTGAGCTTTCAATCTAAAAAGACAAAATTTGTTGTAAAGGGTGGTCCAACTAAAACGCACGATATTTATTGAAAATAAAACAATAAGTTTTTAGAGAATTATCTTCATATTTTCTAATTTGAAATATAATAAAAGGATCAGGAGAATTATAAGAGAAACAAAATTCCGGACAAGCGCTAATGTACCGAATTATTCCATTCTTTAGCTCTTGAATTGTTCTTGGCTTTTTGACGTACACTTTTTCTTTTAAATATCCCAAAAGAAAGAAGTACAATGGTGTCAAATCACATGATCTTGGAGGCCAAATAACATCGCCACGACGTGAGATAGCACGGCCATTGAATTACTAGCGCAAAAGAGCAACAGTTTTGTTGGCTAAGCGGCAAGTGGCATCATCCTGTTGTATCCACTTATCGTCCAGCTCCATATCTTACATTTGTGGCCACAAGAAGTCTATTATCTTCTCTCGATAGAGATCACCATTCCCGAGTCGAGATTTATAGATGATATGTGGTCCCAACAGGATGGAGCCACGTGCTACACAGCCATCGAAACAATGGCTCCGTTGTGCGAGAAATTCAATAAGCGTGTTATCTCACGTCGAGGCGATGTTCATTGGCCGTCATGATCATGTGATTAGACACTGTTGGACTTATATCGTTGGGGATATTTATAGGAAAAGTTTACGTCAATAAGCCAAGAACACTTTAAGGATGCGATTATTTGAAACTTTAACGACCTCCATTATTTATCAGAGTCATTGAAAATATTGACCGGAGGTATACCATCGAAGCCGTGGCGAGTATTTGGCCAATATTTTGTTTAACACATATTTGTTATAGATCCTTTTATCATAATAAAAATATGATAAGATATTTCTCTGAAATCTTTTGGTTTTATACTTATATAATCAAGCATTTTCGATAACGTTTCAAGACGTGGATTTTCTGATTCCTGCTTATTTTTTTATTTAAATAAATGCAGGTACAGTCGTCGGTTAAATAAGAACTCACAATGACAATTAATGATTCCATAAATAAATGCGTGCATTAGTTTAAGGGACCAGTAATGCAGGCAGAGTTCATCTAGTTTCACTTTAAAAATGAGATGATACGAGGGCATATCAATAACTTCGTGTCTTTTCGAATAAAATACATTTTTTTTTAAAAACAAAAAATTTTTAAATTTAATCTCTTTTTAGCTCAATACACTTAGTCCAACGTTTCTCCAATTTTTGTAATCTCTCAAAAATAGGAAATTTGAGGTCCATAAAAAAGGTATTTGTTTGATCAATAATTTCATCGTTGTAGCTAAATCTCTTTCCACCGAGCCATTTCTTTAGGTTTGGAAATAGGAAATAGTCACTGGGGGCTTAACCGGAGAATATGGCGCATGAGGTACCAATTCGTAACCTAATTCATGCAATTTTGCCATTGAGACTGCACTCGTGTGCACCCTTTCATTATCTTAAATAAAAAGAACTTTTTTCTTGGCTATATGGGGTCGGTTTTTTAAATCCTCGTTAAATCGGTCCAATTAGTTGGCATAATATTCGCTGTTTATTGTTTTTTCCCTTTAAAAGGCAATCGATGTGGATTATTCTGCTTGCACCCCAAAAAACTGTTGCTATCAACTTATTGGCCGACAAAGTCACCTTGGCCTTCTTTGGAGCCGATTCACCCTGAGAAACCCATTGTTTAGACTGCTGCTTGGTCTCCGGAGTGTTGTTGTGGATCCATGTTTCATCCACAGTTACAAAACGCCGCAAACACTCATTCGAATTGCAGTTAAAAAACTCCAAACAATCCTTTAAAGTTGTCAGACGATCACGTTTATGGTCAATTGAGAGCAAACGCGGCACCCAACTTGCAGGCAGCTTTCTTAAACCCAACTGATCATGTAGAATCGAAACCACACTGTTGTATGAAATGCGTATGACATCGACAATCTGACGCACTTTTACTCCTCGATCGGCCAACACTATTTCCTTGATTTTTTCGACATTTTCGGGTGTATTGACCTCAATTGGCCACCCAGAACGTTCTGCGTCATTTGTACTTGTGCGATCACAACGAAGGTCTGTAAACCACTTTTTTACTATTAGAATCGATTGTGCATCAAGCTTTGACATGGTTTGATTGACGGGTTTTTTTCCGCAAAAAATTGTTTAATGATCACTCAAAATTAACTTTTTTTCCATTTTGAACAAAATCCGCAAGGTTGTATGTTTTGAACAGCTGTTAAACACATACATAATGACGGAACTGTCTCAAAATTTGACAGTAGTCTATTAGCAGATGGTACTTAATGGGAGTAGTGTTGCATTTCATATAACTAAGAGGGAAGTTGGAAAAGTCACGGAATTATTAATATGCCCTAGGATCATGACACTATTTATGTGTGATCTAAAAAAAACTATTGAATAATACAAAAGTCGGACGCCGTGCTTTTGTCGCGGCGCCTCTGTAGCAGTCGTCAGCATTTAAAAATTAATATCCTTTGTTGCACGTTTGAAGACACTGTAAACGATTGGTTGCCTGCACGTAAAGCTGGTCAACAGCAACAACAAGTGTGTCTAGTTGACCAGTTGACTTACTTTTGGCTCTCTGATTAAGTTGATAGGCCTGTTGGTTGCCATTGTAACCAGCCGACCGACCGACTGACTGACTGCCTTGGTGCATGCAAATTGTACGAGTACAACTTCTAAATTGTTGCAATGATTTTCACATTGTGCAACCTACAAATGCCAGCTAGGCTGCCTGCAAAGGCTGATGCCGCAGTGGCGCTGCTCGCTGGCTGATGTTGCGTCCAATAAAATTCTGCGACGTATAGGCAACAATAATTTCATTAAAAAACTAATGTTTTTGTTGTTATTATTAAATATTTCTTAGGCATTTGTCTAAAGTGGAAGTTGCATAACCTGATTTTGTCATTTTTAACGGCGACGGAGATGGCGACCGCTACGATGGATGCACGCACGGACAGACGGATGGACGGAACACAGATGTTGCATGTTTGCCAAGAGTGACCTCTATTTGTTGGCGGCTTTAAGAGTTTCCTTGAACGTATTTTATTTTTTAGTTTAGTTTGTTGTTTTTATTCTGCTTTTCTTTCACTTTGAGCGATAAGTTTAACAGGATTTTCGACAGACTGGCCGAATTGAACCGAAGAACGTGGCAACGACAGCAGCAGCAGCAATTTGTATTCTGTGATAATGACCCGTTAACAGAGTTTGTGGAAAATGCTTCGTCATTATTTTGAATGGTTTCGAGTGACAACGTCTATGACAACGTCGGCGTCTCGCCAAAAAGCCAAACGTGTTCGATTCTTGCTGGTTGCATGATGCAAACAGACATTGACACTTGTTTCAAAGTGATTTGCCAGAAGAAACATCTACAGAGCAAAAACAATTTCATAAAACTTCACTGCAGTAACGGTTTTGGCCAATGATTTTTTAATATTTCTAGATCTGCATGCGTAGCACAAGGTTGACAGCCAAAAAGATGCGCATCTCAAGCACTAGTATTTTCACCCAGTTTCGTTTGTGAAGAATTTCAAGTTTGAAGAGGCCGTTAAATAAATTGTATGGCCACCGACGAGTTTAGTGAGACGAACGTAAGGCGATTACAGTAGTAAGTCTTGGCCATAATAAATACTAGTGAATTAATGGGTGTTTTTTTGGTAAGATTGAGATAATGGTTTTAACGAAATTCAAATTCAGGACATTTGTATGCTTAAACTCTTAAAACATATAATTGATAAAACTAAATAAGTATATATTACTGTTTGGATATCTCCACATTTCATTGCACTCCAAAAAGACAAATGTTACTTTCCTACGAGGGCGACCGCAAAACTAGCTGGCCTGGCACATTTTCTTTTTTACTAGCAACTTTTTTTTTGTTTTTTAAAAGCAATCTTTTATAAGCCATCTGTCAAAATTTCCGAAATATTTAATGATTATTTTCTTTGTTACAGGTGATTGAAGTAAACAAGTTTTATAATTTTTGAAAAATGGAAAATAAAGAGTTTCGTGCGGTATTTTTTTTTTTATATGAAAGTTATACGCCACAATTAATCAAAGATGAATTCCATTATGTTCATGGTGATAATGCACCATCACACTCCACCGTGAAATCCTGGGTTCAACAATTTAAAATGGGTCGTTCAAGTGCGGAAGATGAACAACGCTCTGGAAGACCGAATACTGCTACTACTATTGAAAACATTAGAAAAATATTTAATGAAGTGACTAAAGATAGACGAATAAAGCTCAGAGAACTTGCTGATATCGTTAAAATACACGAAAAACAAGTGTGGAGTATTTTACATGATGAACTCCACATGAAAAAGCTATCCGCAAGATGGGTGCCGCGTTTGTTGACTTTGCCCCAAAAAATCGTCCGTTGGACCAATTCCGAGGAGCTTTAAGCGATTTATCAGCGTAATCCAATAGAGTTCTTGCGCCGATTCATAACTGTTGATGAAACATGGATCCATCACTACATCCCAGAATGCAAAGAACAGTCAAAACAATGGATACAAGCTGGTAAAAGTGGTCCCAAGAAGGCGAAAACTGTTAAGTCAGCAGGAAAATTAATGGCCACAGTATTTTGGGATGCAAGGGGTATAATATTTATTGATTATCTTGAGAAAGGAAAAACTATAAATAGTGAATATTATTGTGCATTATTGGATCGGTTGAGTGAAGAAATCCAGATAAAACGACCGCATTTAGAAAAAAAAAGTTCTTTTTCATCAAGATAATGCTCCTTCACACACTGCATTTTTAACTCAACAAAAACTGGCCGAATTACGATTTGAAATTGCTCCGCATCCACCATATAGTCCAAATTTAGATCCTTCTGATTATTTCTTGTTTCCAAATTTAAAAAAATTTCTCGGTGGCAAAAAATTTTCGTCCAATAGCGAGGTTATTGCTGAAACTGAGGCATATTTTGAAGGTCTTGAAAAATCTTATTTTTCGGATGGAATTAAAAAACTTGAAAAACGTTTGATGAAGTGTATTGAGTTGGAAGGAGGTTATGTTGAAAAATAAATAATAATAATTCCAAAAAAAAACGGTTATTTTTATGTTAGGCCAGTTACTTTTGCGGTCGCCCTCGTATACCTCTGAATACAGCTTTGGCGCCCAATATAAAGAAATAATAATTCAATCTACTTAGTAGGGACATAAATACTGTTTTTTAATATATTTATTGATGTATATTGCGTCCAAAAAGAATCTACTTATTCGAAATGCCCGCCTTTTGCCTTTACACACGCCTTAAGTCGCACTGGCCAATCGTCAATAGCTGCACGAACCTCGTCCATTAGAATATTGGCCACAGCTCGAACCAAAGCAGTCTTAAGAGATCCATTGTTGGGGTATCATTTGTGACAAACCTTGTCCTCTAAAACCGACGACAATTTGTAATCCAATGGATTCAAATCTGGACTGCCTGAGGGCCATTCTTCAGAGGAAATGAACGCTGGCAAATTGTTTCGAATCCAGGCATGGGACGTTTTAGCCTTATGGGCCGGCGGCGAATCCTGCTGGAGTGTCCATGGCTTGTTCTGGAACAGGAAATTGTTAAGAGGCTTCACAAAAGCTTCCAAAACGGTTTCTTGGTAAACTTAGGCCGATGTTTTGACTCCTTGTTCGCAGAAATGCAGGTCAGTGACCCCATCGTAAGAGACACCCCACCAAACCATGACTGAAGCTGGGTAATGACCCTTTTCCAACCTTGGGATCAGTTCGGATGCTTCCTTAGATGACCGAGCATACACTCTATCATTTTGCTTGTTAAATTTTTCATGAAAGGTAAAGATTTTTTATCGGTGAACCAAAAGACGTTTGCATTTTTCAATCCTTTTTTGTTTTAAAGCTGCAGCCACTAAATGTCCGGTACATCGTTTGAAAGCCCCAAGTCCCAAGTCTTTTTTAATGATTCGACTCATGGACTTTTGCCTGATATTCATCTCACGGGCCATGATTTTCTGTTTTCGGAGCGGATTTCTGTGAATTCTTGATTTAACGGCTTTGATGACATGCTGACATGGGCGGCCCGTTCCGACCGGTGGCGGTCTTTTACATCGCCAGTCTCCTCAAACAGTTTTATGCTTCGATAGACGAACATGCGGCTAATCCTTAGTGGCCAGAACGTTTTGAAAATATCGTTTTTTTCAGTTCACACTTGAAGAGCGCTATTACAGCGATACGGTTCTCATTATCTGACCACTCCATCATGAAAGTTGAAACAATTTTAAAATCCCCTTACAGACTAACGCTATTGAGGTTAGCTTTCAAAACCCATATGACTTTAACGGGGTATGTTCAGTTCTACTATTGAAATGGGTGTGTTCAATGTTGTAACAGTATTTATGTCCGTACTAAGTATACTAGGGTTGCTATTTATATTATGGATCCGGCAATAAAAACACAATAATTTTTATCGCACAGTTCGAAGACTATACGCAAAGGGTAATTCTCATTAATAAAAATGAGTCTCCCGTATAAGTCATTTGATTTGTGGCCGAAGTAATCGTTGCCAAAGACTGCTGAAGAAAAACCTTGGCGGGTTTAGAAACAGCTGTACAGTCTGCCTGGCAACCGTAGCAAATACATTTCACCAATCTTTTTACGTTGATTTTGAAAAAGAAACAACATAAAGGTCTCGAACCAGAATAAAAAACTGCTCAAGTCATAATAATGATAAAAGACCGAATAAATAACAAAAAAACGAACAAACAATAATTTATCATTGGAAATGGTTTTATTGTTTTTCAAAATATTCTCCTTAAGGATCAGTACACTTTTGCATGCGCTCAAACCAATTGTCGAAGCACTTTTTCCACTCCGATTAACACACCTCTAAAACATGATCTTTGAACGCTTCTACAGCTGCTTCAGGCGATGAAAAACGTTGACCACGCATTTTTTCTTGATGCTAGGAAATAAGAATGGGTGCCAAATAAGGGCCAATCAATTCGATATCTTGAGTGGTCAAATAGCTCATCGTTTCAGCTAATGTGTGAGAGCTCGCATTGTCGTCTTGCAAAATGATCCGTCTTCTCTTATTATCGTTCCTCGTTGTATACCACTCAGAGTTGACCTCCTACGTTCCACTTAAGGCACTATGCAAAATATAGCCGGTTATACCAGCTATGTTCGATGTTCTTCTTCCACGAACAACTTTTGTTGGATTTGGCTCGTCTTGAAAGACCCATATGGTCGATTTAGGTTTTGTTTCGGTTTCATATACATAGTTCCATGATTCATCACCTGTGACAATGTTATACACTGCCTTTGCGCTACCGCAGTTATACTTTTTCAACATCTCTTTGCACCAATTTATACAAGCCTTACTGTGAGCATTCGTCAAATTATGTGGGATCCAACGAGAACAATTTTTTAACGGCCAAATGAACAAGCCATGTCTTATTGATGCTTGTCACACTAATGCCCGAGGATGCCTCAATCTCACGGTATGTCACATGTCGGTCTTACTTAATCAGTTCACGCACAGCATCGATGGTTTCTGGCAAAGTGAACGAAGTTGAACATCCTTCACGAAATTCATCCTGGAGCGAATTGCGTCCGAGACTGAACTCTTGGTACCAGCGATTAACAGTGGTTTTTGATGGTGCTTCATCGCAAAAAGTCAAAACAAGTTGATTTAAACACTCTTGTCTGCATAACCCACGCCGAAAATAATAAAAAATTATCGCACGAAAATGTTCACGGGATAATTCCATTTTTTGTCTGTGATGAATTTTTCAGCACACTGTAAACAAAAAAAAATTTCCTGAAATGACAGAACGTTCTAAGTGAAGTTATGCTTCAAAATGTCAAAGTTTCCAATGGAAGTTTCAGTTTGCATCTGGGAGCACCAGTATTGTCAGGACAGTAAATATAAATAGCAACCCTCGTAAAGATAAGTGTTTGACATAACGTTTTAAAAATTATTTCGGCTGGCTCCAATAAATTCCAGCCGAGAGGCCCATATTTCTACCACTTTTGGCAACATTTTGGGCTGCATGTCAGCAATAACGCGCCAAATGTTCTCTACTTAACATATGCCTAAAAAAATAGTCCAGCGGTGTTAAATTGAAATATCTTGGAGGCCACGCCAAGAAGTTTGCTTCATTAAATTGATTGTTTCGCTGGATGTATGGCATGTAGCGCAGTCTTTTTTTTTTTTTTTTTTTAAATAACCAACACTCAGGGGATGCCCCCTATACATGCGGTGCATTGCGTTGGCGAGTGGAAAGTAAAGTATCGGAGGGGGGAAAGAGGGAGTAATGTTTATTGACACTTGTCTTGAACTTCTGGATGTCGCAATTAATGGGAAATACATTTGCCGTAAGTCGATTCCACATACGGACTGTACGAGCGAAAAATTTGATCTGTAGTGTATAGTGCGGTCAACTGGCCAATCGATAACAAACGGGTGTGAATTCCTAGAAAGTCGCGTATCCCTGCCGAACATCCTCACTTTAGGAATAAGGCATGAAAGTAACGATAGAACAGCGTCACGCAACCCACATTCCGACGATGATCAAGGGAAACAATAGAGTTGGATACCCTACTGTCACCTATCAGCACCATCGCTCTCCTTTGAACACGGTCAAGTAGCTCTAAGGATGATTTTGGAGCACCTGCCCATATATGGGAATTGTATTCCATCTTCGGCCTGATGTAAGTTGTATAGATATTGTAAAGATCAGAAGGAGTGAAATATTTCTTGCACCGCTTTAAGAAGCCTTGTTGTAACCAAAGGTCGTCCACACCATCATCCTCCAATTCAGGCACGAAAAAGTCATTAATCATGGATCTATAGCGTTCCCCATTAACTGTAATATTATGGCCGGCCGGTATTTTTTGCAGAAATATGGACTAATGATTTGATCTGCTTATAGAGCACACCAAACACTGACGTTTTGAGGATGTAATGATGTCTCAACAATGGCGTGTAGAGTTTCACTACTTCAAATGCGACAATTTGGATATTAACGTACCCATTCAACTAAAAGTGAGCTTCATCGCTGAACAAAAGTTTCTTGTAAAAATCAGGATCGGTGGCTATCTCGTTTTGAGCTCATTCACCACGATTTGCAAACGATGTTCCGGAGTAAGTCTATTCATTATGAAATGGCAAACCAAGCTGATCATAAATGCAGTGACGGCTGTCAAAAAGGCCAACTCCGAAATAAGTGTGGCCAGATTGAAAATTGTGGCCAGTGAAGTAAACTCTAAAGCAGAATACATACAATCGATAATCCATGAATCGGTTAACTCCGCATGAAGGCGAAATTATTTTTTCTATTTTTTTTTGCGCAACAATCCTTCGGTTGTGTTGAAGAAGCGTGAATTTTGTCTCATATTTACTGGCCTTGTCGAGAAGAGACTGAACTGGCCGGCCCCGGTTCAGCCGTTCTAGTGAGAATATTGCTGCTGTTGGCCAAGATTTCGAAGAGGACCCTGGAGCATCGAACAGGCGTAGTGTCACGCAATTGGGCATTAGCCGACGGTCGCTACGCAGTTTTATGGTGCAAGATTTAAAGAAGTTCCTTTAAATAGTGCAGACAGTGCACTATTGATCAACCACACGCGTCTAACCTACTCTAAAGCCACATTGAGTCTCAACGAAGAGTTGGACGATTTTTTTATCGAAAATTATCATGAGCGATAAGGCTCATTTCCACCGTAGCGGATACGTCAAAAAGACCAATTTCGAAAAAGGTGTGGCCAGATTGAAAATTAAGAAGTAAACAAACGCAGAATACAAATCGATAATCCATGAATCGGTTTTCTATTTTTTGCGCAACCATTCTTCGGTTGTGTTGGAGAAGCGTGAATTTTGTCTCAGATTTACTGGCCTTGTCGAGAAGAGACTGAACTGGCCGTTCTAGTTAGAATATTGCTACTGTTGGCCAAGATATCGAAGAGGATCCCGAAACATCGAACAGGCGAAGTGCCACGCATATTGGCATTATCCGGCGGTACCTATGGAAATTCTTGATTCGAGATTTAAAGATTTTCCCTTAAAAAGTGCTGAAGGTGCATGTGTTACCTATTGACCGCCACACGCGTCTAACCTACTCTAAAGCCACACTGAGTCTCAACGAAGAGTTGGACGATTTTTCATCGAAAATTATCATGAGCGATAAGGTTCATTTCCATTTTAGCGGTTACGGGAATAAACAAAATATGTGACAGCGCATAGAGAAAGGGACCTAAGGGTAAAAAATCAATTTTCTTTTTCTTTTTTTGATTTGGACAACATTTGAGCATCGAATGAGACCGATCCCATGACCCAAAAGTGTTCCCTCCCAGAGATATGCGCGTTTTATGAAAGTGAAATTGACGATTCTAAGCGCAAATAGAAAGGGACCTAATCTTTAAAATGGCTCTCCTGAACAGAAGTTTTCATCAACTTTTCACTTTTTTTTTGATGTGGACAACATCCGAGCATCGAATGAGACCGATCCCATGCCCCAAAAGTGTTCCCTCCCAGAGATATGCGCGTTTTATGAAAGTGAAATCGACGATTCTAAGCGCAAATAGAAAGGGACCTAATCTTTAAAATGGCTCTCCTGAACAAAAGTTTTCATCAACTTTTCACTGTTTTTTTTGATGAGGACAACATCTGAGCATCGAATGAGACCGATCCCATGCCCCAAAAGTGTTCCCTCCCAGAGATATGCGCGTTTTATGAAAGTGAAATCGACGATTCTAAGCGCAAATAGAAAGGTACCTAATCTTTGAAATGGCTCTCACAATCAAATCTACTGCGTGGTGTTTACGCTAAAGGAACCATCGGACCATATTTTGAGAACGGCGCGGGCCATACTACTCGTACGACTGCAAACGGGCGCGAATTGTTACTTTCTCAACCGAATTGTTACTTTCTCATTTAGATGCATTAAGACTGAAGAATATGTGGTTTCAGCAGGACGGAGCAACGGCACACAGTGCTGCAGCTACAACCGGAGAAAACATTAATCGTGTTCTATGGCTACTCGTTTATTAAACGAGTAAGTGATCGCTTAGGCGATGATTTTAAAACTTTCCAAGACAATTTTTTAGTTTCTTTGTATACGGGAACTGTTGGATAGATGCATCATAAACTGTTTGATTCGAAAATATGTAATTTGTAAAAAAAACCGAGCAAAAACCAAGCTCGCATAAAATTTTCCTTAAAGGTTTTCCTTAAATAACTTTTTTTCCAAAAATTTTAATTATGTAAAACAAACGAGTTTAAATGCAAATTTTCTATAGTTTTCTGTTAATAAGAATCAAGAATCACGTTGAAACAAATAAAATCATTTATATATCTCATTCGATGCTCAGATGTTGTCCACATCAAAAAAAAAGAAAAAAATGGAAATTGATTTTTTTACCCTTAGGTCCCTTTCTCTATGCGCTGTCACATATAAGTATTTTTGTTCAATAGTGTGAAGTTATCGTGTTACCGACCGCCTAAGCGAGTTACCAATAGAACACGGTTATTACCGGGTCGCCTAATATTTCGTTTGGTGATTTGCGCTGACACGACAGATTAAATGGGGTTTTTAAAATCGTGCGCTTAAATTAAAGTCGTAGAGTCTTTAAGAACTTAAGGTGAATATTCGCCTGAAATGCGAGTACCTGTCGCCCAAAATTTTGGCAAGAGTGAAGAATGCCATAAAACGAACCCGTATAGTCATCAATTGTAATAAATTCGTATGTATTAAATAAACAATATTCGCAAGCAGAATCAAGTTTTTCACTAAAAAAATTAATCCGCAAAAGAACGATTATTTACTTTTACGATTGATTACTTTTTTTTATAAAATTTAATGTATGTTTGTTTGTTCTTTTTAGGAGCATAAATGAACCGATCTTCTTGAAAAATTCACACAATATAGCTGTATGGCGGGTGGTTAACTACTGTACGCCAAAAAATTTAAAATCATCATAGTTCAAGAACTGTAAGAACTACGAACATAAGGTTTAGTATAAATTGGTTTTTGCTCCATATCCAACCTTTGCTCTTTTGCCCATAAATCACATAAGCAAACTGATCATATGTGGTACTTGTACAAGCTCCATTGAGTTGTCTTAAATAAAAATGTATTATCTATCGTTTTGCTTCCTGAGGTGACTTGAAAGGAGTCGAAACAGCAACTGATGCTAGTTCAACTCATTATGTTCTCCAATGAAAAAAAGCTGTCTAAGTTGCGTACTGGCAATAGCCTTTAGTCCGGGTCGTCGAGGAATTTGTCACCCGAAACATCGGATTTCACAAACATGTTTAGCACGGAAAATATACTACACCGTTTCCAACTGAAATTACAAATTGAAATTGAGAAACGTAAATTGAACTTGAGTAATACAAATTTTAAATGAGAAACTTAAATTAAAATTTTGAAAATACGAGGGCTGCTAAATATATTTCTGGCTTAAAAATGAAAATGCGAATATTCATCATCAAAAATGTTTTTATTGTTTTTCAAAGTAATCTCCAGCATGACTTATACACTTTTGCATGCGCTCAAACCAATTGTCGAAGCACTTTTTCCACTCCGATTGAGACACCTCTAAAACATGTTTTTGAACGCTTCAACAGCATCTTCTGGCGACGAAAATCGTTGACCACACATTTTTTTCTTGTGATGCCTAGGCCAGAAATATATATAGTAACCCTCTTACAAGTTGAAATTGAGAAACGTAAATTAAAATGAAGAAAAACAAAAAAGATAGCGAATTAAATAATTTAAAATTCCGAAAGCAGGTCGCACTCAAAAAAGTTTAAATAGCGTTTGTATCAAAATAAGAGGGCATATCAATATCCGTGACTTTCCGAAAAAAACGTTTTTTGCAAAAACAAATTTATTTTTTAATATAATCTCCTTTTAGCTAAATACACCTTTTCCAACGTTTCTAAAATTTATCGTTTCTCTTTCCATCGATCCATTTCTTGTTTGGTCAAAAATTATGTTTTATAATCTCGGACGAGGATAATGTTAACAATTAAAATTGCTCTTAGTGTAGCGAATGCAATCCAAAATGTTCTAATATGAATCAAATCCACAGTGAAGACTGTTCGATGCGGTTTACGACAAGGCGGCGTCAATGGATCTTATTTCTTTTGACACTGTTACCGTCAATAGATATCGGTAGAGGGCGATTTTATTGACTTTCTGTGGTCAGAGCTCGATCATATCGGGGCAGTGGTTTCAACTTCCTATTTACACAACGTTCGAAGTTTTAAAGCAAAAATTTGGATCTCAAAGACCGGTCATCAATTGGCCTTCGTGATCATGTGGCGTGCCATCCGCTGATTCTTTTTTCTAAAGATTTATCTAGTCCTTAGTCTGCGCTAAAAAGTTCACCACTTTTGTATAAACATCCGGCACCCGATTTAGTCCTTTATAAGTTCGTTAACCGTTGTAAAATTTTCTATCGAATTTCATTTAAAAGCGAGCTTCAAAGAAATGGAGCTTACATCTTAGTGGCGGTACAGGCTCGATATGTACTTATTCCTGGACTTTATAAAAGCGTGAGCGGAAGTTCTTTCGTCAAAAGTTTTCACCGTGCTATAGTAATTCAACGCGGACCCAATTAGAAGCCATTAGAGAATTTTAATTTAATTTACTTTCATTGTTACTTCCTTATTAGAGTGTTTGCTGGGTATTGCCCTTTACATCTAGGATTTGAGTATTGAAATGTTATTTGTTACAAATTAAATTGTCATCAAATATAAAAAAAAACAGATTATTTACTTTAATTGGCAACCTCGCCCTCTTTATATGTATGCGTGCGTGTGTGTATCTTTGCATGTATTTTGTACGCGTACATTTAATTAACAAAACAAAAGACTCAAGACACAAACTCGAAATTGAAATAATTCAAATTCCTAAATACGCCAACAACCAATTCCAAATGCATTTCTCACGTTTCAGTCGACAAGCTAATGGCCAAAAGCAAAATACGAATGATTTGCATTGGAAGCGAAAAACAAAAAACACTCACACACGCAGAGGCAATCACTGGTTCTACTCAAGCCGTAACAAGAGCCACACAAAAATAAAAAAGAAAACGGCACAGGCAACAGGTAAATGAAAGGTGGCCAATAAAGCTTAATCCTTTACAGTTGATCTAATAAATACGAGAAATAAAATATATCAAACACACGCTATTTAAAAAAGAAAATGCTCTCGTGAGAAAACTTTGATTTGATAATAAAACACAAAAGAGTAGAAAACCTTTGGAGAGTACTCACTCTCTTTGCATCGCTTAACAAAAACAAGCACTCATACCGCGGCCCAAGTTGTGAATGAAATTTTGCTTTCAAAACATTACAACCGTTCCATTTCTCAAAACGTTTCTTAATGAAAAAAAAACACAGAAGGCAAGCTACCGGCAGAGAAATATCAGTCAGCTGGCAATATCAGTCGCAGCGCAACAACAAATAGTAAACGCTCTGTACAGTGAAGGATAAAAAAATAGAATCACGAGCGCTTGAATGTTGTAAGTTACCTAAGGTTTTCGGTACAATAATCATTTCTTAACCTGATGCGATACGAAAATACCATTAAACAGCAAAATAAGTTGACAACAATAAAAATTATATACGACCATTAGAGTGTCAAAAAAACTGGGGTTTTCAGAAAACCTGAATTTCGGGTTTTTTTAAACCCGTTTTAGGAAAAACCGACTGTCTCGTTTTTTTAAAAGTAAAAAACTGACAATAATCGACATTGCGGTTTCAGTCTTTTGCCATACAATGGAAATTATTTTCCGAATCAGAAGTAAAATAATAGCGAATTGGAACAGCTCTAAATGTATCTAGATTTAAAAAATAATATATTATTTGATTTGTTTGTTAAAATTGGCCAAACAGCAAAAATATGTTTTTTAGAAAGCGTTGTATAGCCATTTTGAAGTCATATGTTAATGTTTATGGAAAGCTATTTTTCGGGCCCCCAGACAATCATTACGGCAACACTAGGGTGGGAGATATAACATTTTAATTTGAATCGGTTTAAAAAAGTACTACTAATTTTTTCAAATTTCTGGTTTTATTGGAAAGATTTAACTTTGTTTAATAGTGGCACGCCATCTGATGTATTTTCGCTCCGCCCAATGGGCTGAAGATAATTTGTCAGGAGATGAATAATTTTACCGCAAACTCAGATGAAGCCCATTTTCATCTCGGTGGCTATGTCAATGAGCAGAATTGCCCCATATGGGGTTCAGAGAACCACACGTAACTATTGAGAAACCAGTGCATCCACAACTGTTTGATGTGGATTTTGGGCAGGCGGCATCAATGGGCCAATTTTCTTCGAAAATGAGCAAGGAGCCGCCGTTACTGTCAACGGTGAGCGTTACCGAGTCATGCTCAATGAATTTTTGTTTCGAAAAGTTCAAGGCAATGACATGTACGAGTAGATGGGGCCACATGTCACAAAGCCAAAGCAACCATTGATTTTTTACGCGCTTTGTTTGAAAATCGAATAATCTGCCGAAATTGTGATGTCGACTCGAAGCAGTACTTTGAGACCTTCGGCTTATTTTCTATTGGGAGTCATTAAGGATAAATAAATAAAAAAGGATAAAACAATGTATCTAGAGACAATTGAAGCGTTGAAATATGAAATCGAAGTTGCCATTAAGAAGATTCGATCCGAAACAATCGAAAATGTACTGAAAAATTGTGATGATCAGATGAGATACTGCCGAGCCAGTTGTGGTAGTCGTATGAATGATATTATGTTCCATTATAAAATGACAAAGTTCAAACTTTCCAATAAACTCAGAAATTTTAAAAAAAGTCCTTTTTTACAGCCGATTCAAAATTTGAAATATTAAATCGCCCAACCTGTATATAAAAAAGTAAACCTCATCCTCATGACTCAAATCGGTCTAACTATAGTTGTTTGTCAATCGAAATATACCATACCAAATTTGATTAAAATCAAAATTAATAAAAAATGTTCTAGAGCGGTTGTATTTTATATTTGAGAACTCTTTACGCTGGGCTATATCCAAAACATGGCGAAAAAAATTCGACCCCTTTTATCTAAAAAAAACTTAGTTTTGTAATTTTTTTTAAAATCGAACAACAAATGCGACCTGTTGTTTGAAACCAGATTTGGAAAGACAGCAAACGGGCGGATGGACGGACAGACAGATATCATAAAAGCAAATCAACATGTGATTCTGGTCGAGTAGAACACTTAAAGGGTAGGTCAAGCTTAAATATATATGATATTTATTTTGACAAACCAGAATGTCAGTTTTCGTTTTTTTACACTCTTGTGCCCATGTTGTGTATAAGAAGTAGCTAGGCCATCTTTATAGTAACTGCTAATATAACATTTTGTATTATTAATTGCGGCATCATCCAGTAACGCCGTCCTGATGAAAACCAATGTCATGCTAATAGATATTATTCAAACAATATTACTTCACCATCGACGGTAAGAGAAAAGACATTATAGTGTTCAAAGATGTACATACCCACAATGCAGAAGGCCTACAATCCACAGAAAACTGCGACAATGCGAATGAATTGCCAGGTAGGGCACTTATGCAGATAAGTACTGTCCTCAATTTGAATACAATGACCTGTTTTACTGGCAACTCGCTTAACTTCATACCATTGCAGAAATTTTGATAAATGGTTTTCTTCACAGAAAACTATTGACAATTTGTGTTGTAGAGCTTTTGAATTTTTAAAGTTTTGGGGAAAGAAGTTATTCAAATAACCTTAACCAAGTTTAAGCGTACTCGGTTATTACTCGCTTATAAGATTATTTAAATAATTTTTTTTCTACAAAATAATTTTTTTTATTTAAACAGTTTCTGATGCATAAAGTCGATCAGTTTTTGTATACAAATATTCGCAAAATTTTGAAGTTATAGCCTTAGCGACCCCTTAGTCGTTTAATAAACGAGTACCACTAGAATATGCCTAATATGCAGCTGTTTTAGATTGGTATCCCATTCGTCTAAAAATGAGCGTCGTCATTCAAAATGATTTTGTAAAGAAATAGGAGACTGCTGCTCTAGAATCCAGTCATCATAAATCATAGCGTTGTGTGTGCTGGCTTCTGAACCATATAAATAATGGCAAGCGAAAAATTTCAATAATGGAAAAATTAATAGAAGTTTTACTCCAAATCCAAATTTAATTTTTTTTTATATGCTATTGAGATTGAAGCTCAGATTCATGGACCTATGGGCGCAAAAATCGATTATTATAGTCAAAGCAAGAAAGAAATTTCAAAATATGGATATGTGGTTTCTTAATTTAAAGCAAATGTCACTACAAATTCAAATATAAATTTATTCAAAAGTTTTTGCGGTTAGTTAAGATCGGTGTCATGGTCCGATGGGTGCCCAAAAAACGTCCGTAACAGTCAAAACAAGCTATCAACAGTAGGGTAAACAGCTCTTTTGTCTCCTTGGAGCATCGTCGGAATGTGGGTTGTGTGTCCCTGTTCTATCGCTACTTCCATGGTGTGTGTTCTTCAGACATTCGTGCTCTTATTCCTGACGTAAGGATGTTCGGCAGGGATACATAACTTTCCAGAAATTCACACTAATTGTTATCGATTGTCCGGTTGACCGCACTACGAGGGCGGTTCGGAAAGTTCTTAGTCTATCAATGAAAGAGAATAGTTAGTTTTTCAAAAATATTTTTATTTTTCAATATAATCTCCTGAAACTTCAATACACTTAGTCCAACGCTTATCTAGCAATTCTATCCCTTGATTAAAATAGTTTTCCTCAAGGTCATCAAAATAGTGGTTTACAACTGTAATTGCATCTTCATTGGAGGTAAAACGCTTGCCAGCAAGGAATTTTTTTAGATTTGGGAACAGGTTAAAGTCACTGGGAGCTAAATCAGGAGAATAAGGTGGGTGGTCAAGCAACTCGTACTTTTATTCGTTGATTTTAGTCTTGATGAAAAATTATTTTTTTCTTTTTTAAGCCAGGACGTTTTTCTCGAATTTGTACATTTTATTGATCTAAAAGGTTGCAATAGTACTCTGAATTTATTGTTTTACCCTTTTGCAGATAGTCAATCAATAAAATATCTTTGAAGTCCCAAAAAACCGTTGCCATAACCTTACCAGCCGATTGAATTGTTTTTGCCTTCTTTGGGGCACTTCCTCCAGCTTCAGTCCATTGTTTGGATTGTTCTTTTGTCTCTGGACTATAGTGGTGGATCCATGTCTCATTAGCAGTTATGAAACGACGCTTAAAATCTATTTTATTTCGCTGAAAACGATCCAAACAAGCTTGAGAAATGTTCATTCATATGCGTTTTTGGTCGACTATTAACAAGTCGGCACCCATCTTGCAGAAAGCTTTTTCATCTGTAGTTCTTCATGCAAAATTAAATGGACTCGATCATTTGAGATGCCCATGATATAAGCTATATCAAGCACTTTAATCGTCGATTATTTAATACCATATCATGCACTTTGGCTACAATTTCTGTTGTTGTTGCTGTTTTTGGACGTCCACTACGTGGTTCATCTTCAATGCTTGTACGACCACGTTTAAATTCAGCAACCCAATTTTTTACTGTTGCATATGAAGGAGCACTTTCACCTAACACATTCACCATATCATTATGAATTTCTTGTCCCGATAAACCTTTTTTATGTAAATATTTAATGACACCACGCATTTCTAATTTTTCCATTGTAAAAAAATCGCGGATGAGTCTTTTGTGAACACCTGTTTCTATATGAAGGAGTTGCCAGATCGAAACAATTTAACATGTGTTCATAGCAGAGATGGAAGTTTCCAAAACACTTAACTTTTTTCTGTTTATACCGCGCTTTTTGTGCTAGGCTAAGAAGTTTCCGAACAGCCCGCGTATATACTACAGATCGAATTCGTTTTTCGCCCGTACTGTCCGTATGTGGAATCGACTTCCTGTAAATGTATTTCCCACCAATTACGACACTCAGAAATTCAAGACGAATGTCCCCTTCGATCCCTTGTTTTTCATCGACCAACGCTATGCATTGAATGTATATGGGAAAACCCCTGAGTGTTGGTTAATTAAAAAAAAATAGTCATTATTTAAATACTTTGACCATTTTTGTTAATTAAATATCAACTCTGTCGTTTAAATCGACTGAAAATAAGGAAAGGGTTAGCTGTGAACGAACTTTCAGACTCACTTTTGATATTTATGATCAGTTTGCTCTGGCAAAATATCATAATTAGATTGACGCTTGAACAGCGCTACAAAACGAACTTTAAAAATCAACAATCAATATGGAAAACTTA
The DNA here is from genome assembly GCA_963513945.1 of Hydrotaea diabolus. Classification (NCBI taxonomy): domain Eukaryota; kingdom Metazoa; phylum Arthropoda; class Insecta; order Diptera; family Muscidae; genus Hydrotaea; species Hydrotaea diabolus. The sequence continues at coordinate 162,490,736 of OY740718.1, forward strand.
GTGGTTTCTATGACGCACATAATCATCTTATGGCCGAAATCTTTTTGAAAAATTAATGCCATTTTTATAATTTTTTTGTTTAAAATTGCATTGAGTTCGTCTGGCTGCTAGGCCTTTCTTCAAAAACTTTTGTTTTATTTTGCAATTTCTATCAGGCTTAAAAACAAACTTTAGAACAATAATTCGAAGGTAGTGACATGTCAACTTAAAATCAAACAACTTGGACCTCTAAGTCTTAGGTAATGGTATTTAGTATTCGTGCATGGAATATGACCAGTTTTTTATTCCCACAACATCCTATTAAGGAACAAGGCAAACTTCTCTGTAATCAGTGAGCCGTGCACGATTTGATTCTTATACTCACTTGCTGGAAGCTACTGTTTAGGGCCGGCTTTGAACGGCAAATGCATTTTAGAGAGAAGTTTTTATAATGCTTAGAGATAATTCCCTGCTCGTAAAATCACTGGCATTTACGATGTGGAAACCCGCCGTTGAGAAAAATTAAAATTAAACAATTTCAATATAACCGAATTTCAAATATTAGACATATGTTTTCATAATTTACTCAAAATCAAATGTCTTTTACTACTCCATAAAATTATTAATTTTAAAGAGTCTCAGTATCATTTAAACCGCCTAAAATTCGCTCGATCCAAACCGGGAATGAAACATGTAAAACCAAGAGTCTAACATCAGAACGAAAATTTTATGGGTGTACGAGTAGTACAAGTTTTTGGAACAATCTCCTGTCAAGTCTTCAAGTCATAAGCCGCTCGAATCCTCAATTTCTAAGCGCATACTTTATTTAACTACAGTGTCTCAAAAATAAAATGGAACACTTATATTTTCTGACTTCTAAAGTTCATAGCTTGAGAACGGTTTATTCAATTTTAAAGAGATTAAGAGCAAAAAGTTAGTATTTCATACGTATTTTTATTTTCTAGAACAAAAAATATTCATATTTTATAGCATTTTGTCCAGCAAATGTCTTAAAAAGTGAATTTTCAAAGTCAAACTTAAATTGGGACACCCTAGTTTTTGGCAACTTATAAGCATACTATGGGTGTATCGTTATTTTTTTCAGAACGGGACAGTGATATTTGTTTTTACTTCCCATATTTCGTCAGTTCTGTTCGGAAGTTCGATCGTTAAGATGAAGTGATCGCAAGCGTCAAGCGACTTAAAAGCGCCAATGGTAAAATATAAATCCGAAGGCTAGAATATATGTGAAATCGCTGAAATATTAAATAAGCATGAGTCGACAGTATTTAATTTATGGAAAAACTATAAAATAAACTGATATTTCCAAAAAAAAAGTGGTACTGGAAGGGTTTCCAAAATTAACTCCGATGTGACCAAGAGAAGAATTTTACGGCTGGTAAAAGAGAACCCACGAATTTCGGATATTGTCGATGTTGCCAAATCATAAAAAGTAGCATCCATTGTTCAAGTAAACCTACAAACCATAAAAAATATTATTTACAACAACAAATACAACGACAACGACCCGAAACATACATCGTATGCCTTCAAGGAGTGGTTAAAGTATTACCGCATCCTCCTCAGTATCCCGACCCCAATCCCATCGAGCACCTGTGGGCTCATATAGAAAAAAAATTACTTAAGCGGGAGAAAAAAATGACTCACCAGCTGCCATTGAAGAGATCTGGGAAAATATTCCACAACATGTTTACAAATAGAAATTCAAGCGAGCGAATTTAGCACAAAGTATTAGCTTATCATTTTATACAAAAATAATAACATTTACTATAATTTTTGTTTCCTTATTTCATTTTTTTTCACTACAGCCCCATTTTTTGTTTGACTTTAAAAATTGACTTTTTAAGACATTTGCTGGAAAAATGCTATAAAATATGAATATTTTTTGTTTTAGAAAATAAAAATATGTATGTATTAAATACTAACTTTTTGCTCTTTATGTCTTTAAAATTGAATAAACCGTTCTCAAGATATAAACTAGAGAAGTCAGGAAATATAAGTGTCCCATTTTATTTTCGAGTCGCTGTACTAAACAATTTCAAAAGATTTGCACACATAGTCCTTCTATACAATACAATTATAACCTCATACGTATCTCCTGCACTGTAAGACAAGTAAATAAATAAATGTTCCTCATTACTACATATTACCTCACAAACGTTATCATTCTTAAGTCCATCACTGTACAATACGTATTGCGGCAACATTGGCTCTTACAGCAACAATCGATGTCCGTACAGTGTAAACCGTACAGCGGTGTTGCGGCAACCGCCAAACCAAAGCAAATATGTAGTTTTCTTTAAGCTGTTCACCGAGACGGTTGTGAAAACGCTCTCGCAAACTTTAACTCACTCTTTCTACCCAACCCCAAAAAACAAGCAAAGACTTGTCGCTGAAGCAACAACGGTTTAGCCGACTGCTTTTATTTTTCCGTACGTTGGCAGCTTTCGTTCGTTCGCTCGTTTGTCTGTTAAAACTTTTACCACGACCACCACCACGACAACAACAGTAACGGCGGTAGTAACACTGGCTCTGGCAACGGCACACACTTGTTCAAATTGTTGGCCGCCTGACGTTTATGTTGTTTGTGCTGTTTGACTTTTTTCCTCATCGTTGCTGTCTTCTTATTATTTTCTTCTTCGCTGTTGTTGTTGGGTCTTTTACACAAAAGAGAAAGAAAAGAAATTTTCAGTGTGTGTTGTTTTTGTTTTGGTCGTTCGGGTGTTCAGTCAAAGCTTAAGGCTTATGGTCTTCAACTGGCAATGTTTAGTCGCACTTGAATATCGGAACGGAAAGCACGACGCACGTCGCTGAATGCAAGAGAATAAAAACCCAAGACCCGCCCGCCAAACGAACGTGTGTATGTGTAGAGCGGTCCTCTAAAAAACAAGAGATTTGAAGAAGATTTTAAAGTTTTTTTTTTTTTAAAATTTTAATTCAATTTGAAAATGATAAAAGTTAATGAAATTTAACGATTTTTTGCAAAAAAAAATTAGAAAAAACCCCAATATTAACCGAATAAGTTTTCAAACTCAAAGTGAAATAAAGTATAAATTCAAAATAGAGGAGAAGCAAAGAAAAAAAGAAAGTTTCTTGAAGAAACTTTAAACAAACCAAACAAAATTTATGTAATTTTTTCTCATATCGTATTGTGTTTTTCTTATTCACCACGTCTTCTGTGTGCTGGCTTCGCTTAACTTTGCCTGGCTGCTGCAACCTGCTGTGTGTGTAACGGTGACATACTTTTTCTTTAAGAAAACTTCTCACAGCAGCTAATGAAAATTTAACACAAGATCGTCGACGACGGCGGCTGGAAACAATTCACCTGCAACTCATCTACACAAAATCGGATATTGCTGAACAATACAAATACAAAAAATAAACCTACAGCAAAAGTCAAAGATTTTTCAACAACAAAAACATATAAAAATTAACACAACTCCAAAGCCTACTGAAAAAATAAATAAAAATCGTTAAAAAAAAGTTTGAAAACAGAAGAAAATTTCTTGTATTAATTAAAAGAATCCAAGTGACCCCCGATGTGTTCTGTAACACCTCTTTTCAATTAAAAAAACAAAATATACTTTTCAAATATCTTGCTGTTAATTTCCTCTAACCTTATCCAAGACATCTGTTCCCCCGGCCCCCATCCAAGATGCCTAAAATCACCACACATTTACTGCTGCTGATCATTAGCCTTTTGGGCTTCCATGCACGCATCGATGCACAAAATATAGGTGAGTGTGTCATTCAGGCTGTTCTTTTATGATTTTTTTTTCTTTCTCATTTCTTTTCTTTTTTTTGACGTTTTACTCAATTTGTCTTGTACGAGTACATACAAGCAAGCACAACAATTCATATTTACATCATGTTTGACTTTTTGCGGCTTTAGCCACCACCAAAGTGTATGGAGTTGTTAACAGGTTCTTGGTGCTATTTTCTTTTTTGCATTCTAAAGAAGTTCCGGTTCTTGTGTCTTTATGAACAACAGTTGGGGGTAAAATTATAGCAGAATGTATAAGGAAATATGAGCTATTTAAAAATTTTAAATTGGCTGAAAACAAGTAAAAACGACTTTAAGTTCGGCTAGGGCGAAACCTTATATACCCTCCACCGTCCCTACCCTAGCAAAGCAGGCAAATAAACGAAAGTGTGAAAATGGTACGTTTTTTGGGCCCTTTCGGCTAATGTGTTCATCACATTATCTCAGCCAAAACCCTGAAATTATTATATATTTGGATCTGTAGCAAAATGTTCTTTAATTTGAGTAAAAATGTGCATATTTACTATAAATCTCCTGTAGTGATCATGCAGGAGGTTTTTTGGGCCCCATGAGCCAAAAAGTCCTGTAACTAAACCGCTTTTTAAAATATTTAGTGCGTTTTAAGTAAGAGTGCCCATTTTAGCCATTATTCGTCCACAAACAATTATTATTTGCGTAGCTAATACTCAAACTAGTGTACTTTTTAACGAGATACCTTTAGTGCCTTAAGGGAAAACTTTTTCCTTATGGGCCGACTTTGCTCATTTACAATTCCAAACAGCATAAGCCATCATCATGCAAAATTTCAGTACCCTAGGCTCTTTTGTTTGAACGCCCTTCGGTCAAGGGTGTAAAAATAACTTGAGTTTTGACCAAAATAGAAAAAAACGCTTCCCATTGCTGCAATTAACAACTCCATTCACCCTAAATCAAGTTCAATTCAAACAAAAGACTTAAGACACAAGTGGTATCGTACTTTAGGTTAAGCCTAGATCACTAAGACTGTATAGTACAATCGAACATTTAAGTCATTTGTTAACTATAAGTAAGAATTTTGATGATGCGTCTAGAAAAAGTCCTGCTGTACTCGAATCTTAACAAAAAAATTTAGGAAAATCATCTTATGTAGCCATGTTCGTCCTTAGCCTGGGTAGAGGCTTATACTTACTAATACAAGCTAAGTACTAAAGCATCTTCATTTCTAATATAGTTTTTTGAAAGCTATGTACATCTGGGCTTTTCCTTAAGACATAAATAAAATTGGCTTGTTACGCATTACTGAAATATTGCGGTTTTACTAAAAAAATCTTTGTTGTCGAGGCTAAAATTAAAATACTCCTAATATGAAAGCGAGAATATTGATTCAGAATTATGCCATTTTAATTCTTACTGCTCAGTTTTTGCGCTTACTTCTGCGAAAAGCAAAAGCAAAAGAGCAGGAACAAAGGGTCTTTCATTGATGATTTAAATAAATAGCAATGAAAAAAAAGCTAAAATTAAACGATTCTAAATATACGTAAAACCACACCAAAACATATTAGAAATTTTTATTAATTTTAAAAAGGCAGTATACGAGTAGTATTATTGAAAAAACATCTTACTCCAAGATTAAAAGAAAAAAAGTCGTTTCCCTTCCTTAAAACGAGAGACTTAAGACACAAGAGGTATGAAAACAGTCAACAGTAGAAGCAAATGAGGAAACTTCACTTAATTAAAGGGGCAACCCACTCATTGATCGGGGTTGAATCGGGGTTATTCTGTAGAATTTTTTTTTTTGTCTAAATAAAAAGAGCTCTCCTTTTTTTTCCTAAAACTACTGCAATAGCTTTTTGAGTTTCACTGACTCACGCTTTCATTTTGAAGTTTGATAAACATTTATCGCAATTCTTTACTTAACAACTTGTTAAGCTACGGAGAAGATTCAAAGTCTTAATTGTATTTTCATCTCAAGAATATCTCAATTACATCAATGAAATCTTTTTTTGATTAAGATGAAATCTACATCTTCTTTGGATAGTACTTATACTTACATTGGAATTTCTTATGTGCACTAATTTTTGGAGCTACCCAAAAAATTAATTTGGAAGAAAAAAGTAAAGAGATCATTTAATTATCTTTAAAAGTTCGAAAACTTGATTGGATGCCTTCTCTCTGTTAGTTCTTCACACAGTGGGAATGTCAATGCTAGCTGCGGCAAAAAGTATAAGGAGTCGAGCTAGGACTTTGAACACTCCCACACACCGTTGATATCACACAATTACATCGAACTCAGAAAGATTTAGAAATGCACTCTAGCACACACAACATGAATTTTGAAGACGAAATATTTTAAATAAATATTTTATATATATTTTAAATAAATAAATTGACAAAATTCACGATAAAACCTGAAATTTAAAAAAAAAACTGGAAATGGAGTCAGTCATACCAACATACAGGGTGGAGCGCTTTAATTTGCTAATTTGGAATTGAAATAAAAAAATTGACAGCGATAATCAGACGGACGACATTGTTTTGTTAATTGACAACCCCTGAAGATGATTGACGAAGTCAATCGAAATATTGGGATAAATAAAAATTAAACAACATATAGAACAACGAGTTTAAATAAATGACCTCAAGCCGAAAAATAATTTTATAAAATAACAACAACAAAGGTCAACTATTCACTTACAACAATTATGAAGCTTAGCAAAATGTATTTTATATTTTAATTATATAATACAGTAAGGGAACTTTTAAATTACATGGTTTTAACTAGTAAATCTGGCAAGTGTCGACCTTTGCTATTCACGCACTGTCCCAGTTATCTGGTCGCCATGCTTTCTGCCTTATAATTCGCTACAATGATCTAGTAGTCTAGTGAATAAATGTAGTAATTTTTCTCGCAAATAGAACCCAATCCCAGCCTTTGGTAAAGTTTAGATCCAAATATGTTGCATGCAAAAAAAAGGTATTTCTTTTACAAAATTCAATGAACTTAGCGATATTTGCTCGTGGCTTTTCGAAATAAACATTGCTAATTATATTCTAGCTGTGTCAAAAATACGAACTACGGTAAAGACGAATAGTTTAACAAATAGAACTAAAACAAATAAATTAAAAAAAAAACATTGAAATAAAAAAGGATTTTAATATAAAGTGGTACAATGTTTCTTTAATAGAGGGTGGTTAAATTTTAAGGGCCGATGCCATTTCTTGCCACCATTCTGACCATTGTTGACGTTTGGAATTAGTTCTTGAGTCAATTGCACCTTGTAAGCGTGTAAATAAAAGTCTTTATGCATAATGTTCATCAACATTATGCATAAATACTTGGGCACGACGACGAGTTGAGGTGGACTGCACTTCAGATACACTATCGCCAACAGCAGCAATATTTTCTGCAGTACGATCAGTACGATGCACTGGCGTTTTCACATCTCCTACAGACCCGGTTTGCTCAAACTTGTGCACGATTTTTCCGATTGTACGCACATTTGGACGATTAAATTGGCCGAACAAATCATGAAGTGCACGACATGCATTTTGATTTCAACGTCCATTTTCATAATAGGCCTGAATAATTTTACTTGCTTGTCTATCTTTCCATGGTTCAAATTAAGATAGTGTAAAACTGAGAAATATCAAATGAAATGTAGAAAAACCTTGACGTTTAGGTGTGGTTCACATTCAACATCGGCCCTCAAAAATGAACCACCCTTTATATCTATCTTAACTTTTGTTGATTAAAATCAACCAAACCAACCAAACGAAGGACTTAAGGTACATACTTGCAAAATTAAATTTCTTGAAATTTGTTTTAAGTAAAAATAGGTTTTAATATTTTTAGCCTTTTTTTAATAGCATCTTCACATTAGCAATTTTCAATGTGAAAAACTTTACAATTTAAAAACTTAAGACACATAAAAGATTTTACTTATATTCATGTAATTACTTTATTTTGTCATAAAATTAGGTATCTCTTAGAACAGTTGTAGGAATTTGCTTTGACCTTCTAAAACTTTCTTGTTTTTACTGCCCATTCGTTTATTTTGAAAATTCATAGCAGATAATGCTGCTAAAAAAAAATCTGATATTAATTCTACAGAAATTGACCACTTGGAATCTAAGATTTCAGAAAGAGATTCGTAATTAACAATTTAATTCTTATTCTTATAATTCTTTAGAGAAAAATGTATCCTTGTTAAATCTATTATTTCTGCAGCAAAATTGTGCAAGCTTTCTTTGTTAACCACGACTGAAAGTAATTTGTACTGAGTCTTTCTAAAAATATTTAATGTAGAAATTTTCCAAGCTCTGGTTTTGTTTGTAGTAATATTTAATTATAAAATCTCAAACCATGTTAATATGCAAAATTTTAATAAAGATGATTGTATAAATTGAAATTGTGTTGTAGATACACAACTTTTATAAATAATTTATGCAATATTATTTATTGAAGAAGAAGTGAGTTTTCTTTTAATTAGGATTAAGAAATAAGATTTTTCTATTTTTACGTAATTGTCATTTTTTTGCAATTTTGTAAAAATAATTATGGGAACTTTAAGTAAACATGTAAGTTTTGAAAAATTGCACAATTATTCGGTAGACCGAAATCTCATACCAGAGTATTATTTTCTTATATATATAACCATTTACAAGCTTAAGCTAAACATGTGAGTTGATATTTACATTTGTTTTTAAACATCTCATAAGAGAAGCTCCTCCCTTATCTTGTACATATACGATGTCGATAAAAACACAATTCATGATCCATTTTGTATTCATTGCATTAACACCAAAATAGGCAATGCAAGATTAGCATATAATCTTGAATAAAAACAAGCCTTTGAACATAATGTAATATGCACAAGGTTAAAACCACAACAGTAAAAAAAACAACATTACAATTTATTATTTTTGACCAATGCCAATCAAGGCCACTTGAGTGAGTGCCTCTAGCGAAAGGTCATCCTCACATCTGAGATTGAATGACTGGCAGATTTAATGTTGATGTTCGTGTCGTAAGTCTTTCATTTGAGATATGATTTACACACATGTGTGGAGCATTTCTAAATTGTGGCCTAAATGATTTGTATAAAAAATTCCAATTTAAATTACACATCCATTTGGTGTTGTGGCGACTTTCAAACCATATTTTGTCCTTGCCTAGGTGGATGGGATGAGTTATAGCAAATGTCGAGGTTGCTGTAATTATGTTAATAGTTGATTTATTTAACTTTTGAATGATGTGTGTGTTGAAGGGATGTTAAGGAAGACAACATTTTAAAGATTTTAGAGAGCAGAAGTAATAAAGATTTTACATAAACGAACAAAAGTTTACATCTTTTTTAAAGACATTATTAACGACATCTTTTGTTAAGGCAGGTATATCTAGACAATTTAAATGAAAGGTCATCACAACATTCGTGTGAGCCCCGAATTTAGGCTGTTTTTGAATTTGTTCTCGCTATTTAATATTAATCTAATTGTATCCATCCAACTCAATTGATAGGACACCGAAACTTCGCTTGAGCCCCTAATTCACGCTTTATTTGAATTTCGTCTTCCTATTTAACATGAACTTTACTATAAATTAAAAATCACCTCGATATAATGCATTTCTTTAGATATAAGTACAGAATGTACAGTATTCTATTACAGACACTTCGTCTAATATTAGCTGCTGTTTTATTGCCCACACCTGTTAGCTTTAGCAATAACACTTTTCGAGTATTTTTTTCTCAAGTTCTTAAAAAGCTGGAAAAGCGCCTCTACTTCTTTTGTGCGAAGATACAAAACCTACGAAAATTAAATTTATTTTTGTGTGTTTATTTCATGCCGTCTTCTGAACATTTAACTTAAGTTTAGTGTCTTGTTAAGTTGGTCAATTTTTTTGGTGACGTGAGCTGGTCAATTAGTTGCTGCCTTTTGGGTTCTTTCCCGGTAAATACTAAAAAAATGAGTAAATATTTGTTTTGACATACACATGTCGACTTTAAACTCATTTCCAAGACACAATTTTATTTTTGAGATTGTTTTTTTTTCTGTTTTTCTTGGGTTTTAATTTAGTCTTAAATAAATGTCAAATGTTAGCTGTAAACTCAAAGGTTGCCTGTTGTTGTATTGCCATGTATGTACGTGGAATGTACGTGTAAGACTTGAGGAAACGGATATTTACTTTTGGCAATGTTGTTTTTGGTCTTAGTTTTTTTTTAGTTTCTTCTTTTTGCGAGTGACAGAATGATTGACGTAATACAAGAAATTAGTGTTTAGAGTGAAACATGAGATCATGTAGCGAATTTAATAGTTGTTAGATTATTTTTAAAAGATGTGAAAACTTGGGGTTTGTTGAGCTTTATACAATAATCAACAAATTTAATTCAATAGTTTGACGTAAAATTGCATTTCATTCATTCTTGGTCTGGGCTAGCTTAAGAAATGTCTTCCAAACATTTTGATCCGAAACCAGCTTTAGCCTATTTGTACTACCAACGCTCAGTGTATTTTCCACTTAAATGCTCTACTGGAAACTGATTTGTCATTGTTTCTATTTTTTTCGACCAACAAATATTTTTGTGTTTGCTCCCAGATCTATTTGAAGCATATTTTAAGAGAATATATTTTAAAATGATTAAAAAAGCTTTAAATAAGACAAACATTAAAAAATGCGTCAAAAGCTGTAGTGGACTTATATGACTCTTAAGAAATCTTCCAGAAGGCCTTCTGTGCAACTCAAAACCCCATATTTAAAACAAAATGCCTTAAATGTTCTTATTATGATTCTTCAAGCACATATTTAAAACAAAATCTTCTAAAAAAAAGTGAGGGACAGCGACATCCTGAGCGACTTCTTGGAGAACCATACTCAGAGGTTCTCCAAGAAGTCGCTCAGGATGTCGCTGTCCCTCAGTTTTTTTTAGTTCCGGATTCAAGTTTGAAGTTTAACCTTTGAAAACACCATGAAGGGTCAAAAATTGTGCAGGAGAACAATGTTTGCCTGTATATTTGCAACACAAATGCTCAAGGTGTATTTTCCGAAAGTCGTCTGGCTTACGAGTTATAGCTTATCAAAGCTTGCAACTAGTTTTAATCCATTTTTAGGGCTAAAAATCGTGACGCAGTTTCCATTCGATTGAAAACATTTTTGCACGGATATTATTTTTGATGCCCAATATACTAGAAAATGAGCGGTGAGCGGAAAAAATAACACTTGTCCATTTTTCTATGTATTTCATGGGCGCTCTAGTATATACGGTAGTCCATCTAAATGTTCCATGCTAATTAATAAAAACGCTCATATTCGATAAAGCTGATTATTTTAAATCTGAGATCTATAATAAAAATAAATCTGTATCTAACATCTTGTGCTTTTCCATTAATGATCAGTTAACCACCAATGTTATTTCAACTGTGTTATACTTATTTTAAATTAAAAAAAAAAACAAAATAAATAAACCAACTGACACAAATTGATTAACTTTTTATACGTCTACCGAAATTGCATTATTTTTCACACTTTCATTGACCCAAAAACCGACTAAAATCAAAAGACTTAAGCTACAAACAACCAACCACTCCCCCCATTAGCAACACCACAACGAACATCGGAAAAGCACCTCAAAAGAAATAAAAACAAAATTATAAGCAATTTTCAGTTAAATATTAAACATCATAATTTTGTGCAATAAAATGCTCAGGAAAAAAACCTATTTGTGTTTTTGGTACTTTTTTTTAAAACTTTTCATGCATACCACAAAAATACCAAAAATATTTATGTTTGAAAAAAAACTATAAAAAATCACCTGCAGCTGCACCTGTGATTTTTTGTGATGTTGTTGTTATTGTTTTTGCTTCGCACTGAGCTGCTGTGCTGCGCATGCGCTGTGCAATTCAACCAACACAATAACGCTCACAAAATACGTACTTTACGTGCTGCCTTGTGTGGAGTTATAAATAACCCCGATACAAAGAATATACTTACGTCTTAAATCAAAATGACTTTGTTTTCTTCTTTCGAGATACTTGAATAGATGCGAACGACGATAACCATATACAGATCGACATATATATATATATATATATATATATATATATATATATGTTAGCCTCTCATGTTTAAATTTTTGTTGTAGTGTATGAGAAGTGAATGAAAATCAAAAGTAAATCACAGAATGACAAATGCAATTTATTTTATTGCGAATTCTATAGATATCAGTTTTAACATCAGACAATAAGTGTTGAATGAGTGCTGCATGTTGTTGAAAACAAAACAATTGCCAAGACAATTTAATGGATGGCATATATTTTTATATGAAAAGGAATTAATAGGTGAACATTTTTAGGAAAATTATGTCTTTAAATCATCAACTAAAAAGGTCAAAATCAAAGACAAAAGAAAATATCTATAAAATTTTATTATACTAATAAAGAAGTGTTAACAGGGTTTTAGGAAATACTAAAGGTAGTTTAATTCGATATTCTACGTAACATTAAAATGAAGGACTAAATTTTTATAATCAACAAGATAGAGATTTCAGAAACAGTGCGAATGTTTAAGGGCATGGCTAAACTTAGAGACCTTATTTTAGTATTTGAAATAATGATGCCATTCATTAAAATTATTCTCAGAGATTAAATTTACGATGCCATTCATTAAAATTATTCTCAGAGATTAAATTTAAGATCTCACTAGGTGATATACAGGGTGCGGCAAAAGTCAATAAGGGGTTTAAAACAATCATAACTTATTTAATTTTTAATTTTAATTTATTTTTCTTACAAAATAATAAAATATACTATCTGTAGATTTTTTAAATTTATGTGTGAAAAATTACGTCACGTAAGTGACCACCATTTTCAGCCGCGCAAAGTTTAGCTCTTTCAAGAGCATTTTCCATGACACGAATTAGAGTATCTGGCTGCAAAGCTCTTATTTCGGCCCGAATATTCTCCTTCAGCTGTTCAAGGGTTCTGGGTTTATTGATATACACCCTCTCTTTTAAATATCCCGAAAGGAAATAATCCGGTGCTGTTAAATCCGAGAACGGACAGGCCAATTGAATGCTGAATTTTTGAAAGCTAAGTGCATAAATTATTCGTTCTTGGGGATCTCCTGGCTTTAAGTGTTGCACTAACTGCACCTTGAATGGAAAAAGATGTAAATTTATCCTTAATATTCTGCGTAAAGACCTGTCAGACATTTTCAGTTGAGCAGAGCGCACTCGAGTTGATGTTTCAGCATTCTCCTTAATACTCTCCTGAACGCGTTGAATATTTCCTACATTAATTACAGAACGGGATCTTCCGCTTCGTGGAAGATCCCGTTTATCCTCGTTTATTGGAAAATTGGCCACAGCTCGGACCAAAGCAGTGTTAAGAGATCCAATGTTGGGGTATCTTTTGTGACAAACCTTGCCCTCTGAAACCGTCCACAACTTGTAATCCTCTGGCTTCAAATCTATACTGCCTGAGGGCCATTTTTCAGAGGAAATGAACGCTGGCAAATTGTTTCGAAGCCATGCCTGGGATGTTTTAGCATTATGGGCTGGCGCAGAATCCTGCTGGAAAGTCCATGGCTGGTTTTGGAACAGGGAATTGTAAAGAGGCTTCACAACAGCTTCCGCAACGGTTTCTTGGTAAACTTTGGCCGATGTTTTGACTCCTTGTTCGCAGAAATGCAGGTCAGTGACCCCATCGTAAGAGCCACCCCACCAAACCATGACTGAAGCTGGGTGATGACCCTTCTCCAACCTTGGGATCAGTTCAGTTGCTTCCTTAGATGACCGCGCATACACTCTATCATTTTGCTTGTTAAATTTTTCCTAAACGGTAAACATTTTTTCATCGGTGAACAACATTTTTCTGTTCAAGTTATCAGCGTGCTTCACCAAAAGACGTTTGCATTTTGCAATACTATTTTTTTAAAGCCGTAGTCAATAAATGTCCGGTACGTCATTTGAAAGCCTCAAGTCCCAAGTCTTTTTTAATGATTCGACTCATGGAATTTTGCGTGATATTCATCTCACGGGCCATGATTTTCTGTTTTCGGAGCGGATTTCTGTGAATTCTTGATTTAACGGCTTTTATGACATGCGGTGTTCGAACAGAGCGTATGCGGCCCGACCGTTGGCGGTCTTTTACTGATCCAGTCACCTCAAATTGTTTTATACATCAGTAGACGAACATGCGGCTAATCCCTAGTGGCTGGAGCGTTTTGAAAATATCGCTTTTTTTCATTTCACACATGAAAAGCGCTATTACAGCGATACGGTTCTCATTATCTGACCACTCCATGCTGAAAGTTGAAACAATTTTAAAATCCCGTTACAGACTAACGCTATTGAGGTTAGCTTTCAAAACCCATATGACATTAACGGGGTATGTTGAGTTTTACTATTGAAATGAGTGTGTTCAATGTTGTAACAGTATTTATGTCCCTACTAAGTATTCATATAATGTTTCCTCATTTAGCAGATAAAATCAAACTAGTTAAAGTAATGATATGAAATTGTTAAGAAGATCTTTTTAGTTATGGACCTTTAAACCATTCTTTTTGCTACATAGATTTAATACTATAGAGCTAGAATCAGTTTTTTCAATGACATTATATGTATTATATAATTTTTATTATTTGGAATTATACAATTTATCTCAAAGGCAAATGGGTGTGAAAACTTTACATCATTATTGCCATACACGGGTGGCCCAAATCCAATTTTTTTAAAAAAAAAAAATCAAAAAATATTGTTTTTAACATTTTCAGTATTTACTCGTATTAAACATTATTCAGTTGTCTTATTTAACTGGTTTCATAGAGACACATCTTGTTAAATCAACTTTTAAATATCTTGGTGATTGTTCTTTTACTAATGGCTTTCTACATATGTGACCCGGTCTACGAAAAGGGACCTTCGGTGTGAAAATATCATTTTTCACTTTTTTGGCGATTCGGATAGACTAAAGTGTGCTCTTTCTAATGGCGCAAAGCAGAAGTTTCCAACTCGTAAAGAAGTTTGTCAAAGAACGAAACTAACCTCTTCATCTACACTCATTTCACATGACTTGTTTATCTTTAACAGCTGTTTTCTCGAAAACTTGTTTTTACACCGAAGGTCCCTTTTCGTAGACCGGGTCACATATGTATATAACAGGTTTGACTCGTTAGAAGATTGTTCACATAACATCGTTGCTTCACAGTACCTCTAATAGGAAAAGTCTAACGGCATTAAATCGTCACCGGAGTAGCCAAATTACATCGCCCTAATGGACGATGGCGCTCCACGATGCTGAATTCAAAGACCAACCAGGTAATATAACGGGGTTCCAATAGGGACTAAGCAATTTCGTATCTTTCGTATCAAAACGTTAGTCAGAGTCAACATTTTCATTCACTTACGAGCAATGTTTGAAAATCATTAAAAATTACTACCGAAATTCTGAGTTGGTGGCTCTGGCGAAGGTTTACGAAAATCAAGAACTTTATCGACAAATCATCTTCAGCGATGAAGCTCATTTCTGGCTGAGTGGTTTTGTCAATAAACAAAATATGCAGCAACAAACCCTCATGTGCTTAAAGAGACATAATGGCATCCGCAAAAAAAAAATACTTTGTGGTGTGGTCTTCATGTCGTAGGTGTGATTGGCCATATATTTTGTCGATGAAAACAATCGTCATGTTAGCGTCAATAGAGAGCGCTATCTTGCCATATTAGAAAATTATTTTTGAAATTGGATGAGCTTGACATCGCCGATATGTGGTTTCAACAAGACGGTGCCACACAACACGCGTTACAATCGATTTACTGAAAGGCAAATTCGGTGAACGTGTTATATCGAGAAATGTTCGAATGGCCAACTCGTCCATGCGATTTAACGCCATTGGATTTATTTTTATGGGGCCTCATCAAGTCATTGGTCTATGCCAACAAGCCAACAACTTTAGACGAGCTCAGCGAAATTGGCAATGTTCCGGTCGAAATGTGTGCAAGAGTTGTGGAAATTTGGGTCCAACGAATAGATCGCTGTATATGGGTTCGTGGTGATCATATGGCCGAAATCGATTTTTTTCAGTACACCTAGAATAAATTTGAACCCTATATGTGACGCGCAAAATAGAAAGGGACCTAAGGGTAAAAACCAGTTTGGTTCAGGAGAGCCATTTTAAAGATTTAAATACGTGTATCTTTGGTAAAACGCGCATATCTCTGGGAGGGAACACTTTTGGGGCATGGGATCTCATTCGATGCTCAGATGTAGCCACATCAAAAAAAAAGAGAAAATTGATTTTTTTTACCCTTAGGTCCCTTTCTCTATGCGCTGTCACATATCTTAATTTTTCTGTGTTTTATTTATATATAAAACTTGCTGACCCGGCAAATGTTGTTTTGCCTTCAAATTTTATTTTCTCTAAAAGTCTGGTTCCATTGAAAAGTCGTGGTGATCTTTGCCACCGCCCGCATTACATATGCAAATTTTATTTTCAATGAAAGTCTGGTTACGTTGGAAACTCGTGGTAGATTGATATTTAGAAGAAGAATGATAGGTGCACTGAACTGACATACCAATTATTGTTCAAATACTGTTAACAGGGGCAGAAATAATGAATTTTGAATTTGTGATTTGTATGGGAGGTACCAAGCGCCTTTATTCAATCCCGCCCCAGCAGAACCAAATTTTGTTCAAATACCGTTAACGGGAGCAGAAATAATGAATTTTTAATTCGTGATTTTTATGGGAGGTCTCACGCCCACTGGGCCGATTTCATGCAAACTACACATAAACCATCTACAGGCCTTTCCCAACGGACCCTTAAATTTTGTACCAAGCTTTCTCAGCTTTCTAGCTCAAAAAAACAGTTTTGTCTCGCCTCCTCCGCCCACATTCCAAAATTCCGACTTTTCTTTTTTCCTAGCGTAGAAGTTATGAACAAACCCGCAGAAGAAAGTATCCAGTTTGCCCCAGTCGTTTTAAAGCTTTAAGCTGTATAACAAACCACAACCTTAAACACCTTTTAACGTACACTAAGAGAAAATATATAGTTACTATATGGTCACGGCAACAATAGTATGTTCTCTGCAATAAAAGTGTGGCCGTTGTAACTATTGTATTTTTTTTGCAATTTCATTTTGATAATAGTATCAATGCAGCAATATTAATATTGTTGAAATGTAAAAAAAGTATTGTTGCCAAATTTAAAAATAAAAATATGGTTGTAGCTACAATAAATATGGTTGGTGCGACAAAAGTATTGTGTTTTTTGGGTTTTATGTTAACAATAAAATGATTACGGCAATCATACTGGCAAAATCTTATTTTTTTTATTTGACAATGTCCATTAAACCGCCCGAAAATGCAAAAGCGTTTTTTTCTTCGCTCCCCAGGATTTTTCTGGTAGGTAGGGTATAAAAAATAAGCTCCATTAAAAAATTTGACCTTGTTAGTTGATACTGTCCACCCGGTTTTGATTTTACGTCCTAAAATGGACCCTAAAGTGGTATACAAAGTAATCGACCTATAACTTTGAAAATAACAGGTTTAGGAGATCGGTTATGTATACCATATTTATAGAGAATCATATAATACACCTTTTTGTAGTAGATTTCATCGATGTCCGTTTGACCATTTAAGCAGAGGTGGGCAATTTTTATGAAAATTTGTGAAATTGAATTTTTTAAACATCCATAACTTTTTTGTGAATGCAGATATTTTTATATGCAAACTGTCAATTGATAGAGTATTAAATGAAGTTTAAACTGTATAAATATGTTACATTATTTTCTGCCCTTAAATAGGCAAGAAATTGCAAAAAAATTAATGAGTAAAAAAAATATAAAAATTTTATTAAAAACAGCGCATATTTATTTGAAGTTATTTATTACCAAATACATAGAAAAGAAAAAACACACTCTACTACATGGCGTTACAAACTAATTGACAAACTTAGTATACCCTCTACGAAAAGTATACCTGAAAGTTGCAACTGTGTTGTCAGAAAAAAACATCTGTTTTGTTTATTAATTCAAAAAAATTAAGAGACATAAAATAAAATTAATTAAGTTTTGTTTTGTTAAGGTAATTAACGAACATAGATTTAGAGAAACTTTCTGATGGCAATGCTTCAAAATGTTCCTCCATTGTTTGCATAAGTAATTGCTTCTGATCTTCTTGGTGTGTTAAAATTGCGTTAAATCGTGTAATTAAAGCTATTCCACGCTCAGCAATATCGTTTACTACAAGTAAACTTTTGACAATTTTGCTAGCAGCAACATAATCTTCGCTTTCACTCCATGTGACTGGATCGTCTTTTAAAAAGCTTTTATTAACTCCAGTGATATCTTGGTTTAATATAGTTTCAAAAAATAAATAAGTGTTATTACTAACGAAGTCACATAATTCAGCACTCATGATCTCGTTGACTGGCAAGTTAATCCGTTTTGGATTTTCTGGATGACCCTCTTTATTAAAGTTCAGTATCATTCTTCTTTTTATATTGATTTCAACTTCGTCGTCAAATAACGCAAGCGCGATGTTTGCTTCACTTAAATACCAAAGATGGTTTCGAAACTTATTTTGTACTGCAGTTGTCAAGAACGACAGACATGATTACATCGAACTTTTCATCATGCCGGAAAAATCTTATTTTTTTTATTTGAAAATGTCCATGTTACAAATCTTCCGCAATAATAGTAAATTTTATATGTAAATTAGATTTTTTCAAAACAAACTACTTTGGATTAGTTTAACTGCAATATTTTAAATAAATGATTTTTTTTACTGGTAAATAAATCACTTCTTTTATTAAGAGTTTGATGTATTTTTACATTGTTTACTTAATAAAAATCTGTATTGTTGAAAAACAACTTAACCCAATCCTTACATAAAATTTTGGAAATCATAGTATGATTGTGTGTGAGTCATACCATGGTTGTGAGAATTATACTATGGTTGTATGTTAAACATACTATGGTAGTGAGGATAATAACATGATTGTGGAGATCATAGTATGGTTGAGTGGAATAATAATATGGTTATGGGGATCATATTATGGTTGTGAGTGAATAATTATACTGTTTAGAGGATCATTATATTTTTGTGGTAATCATAGTATGGTTGAGTGTGAATAATAATGTGGTTATGATGAACATAGTATGGGTGTGTGTGTGAATTATTCTATTGTTGTAATGATCATAATATTGTTGTGCCACAACCATATAACCATCAATAGTATGCTGCTCTTCGAATATTGTTACCTCAACCATACTTTTTTTCTGCGTGTAAAAACTATCCTCTGGTTTACTTTGTGATATTCTTACTTCGATTTCGAGCCAAAAATATTTGATGTTAAAAAGCGTGGATTTCTAAAATCTTTTGTTCCGCCAAGATCCCAAATGATTTCTTTCTTCTTCTACTTTTTTCTTACACATATTTTATGATCTTTATTGTTTTCGAAATTTTTTCCATATTTCTCTATTTGATTTTATTATTTCTGTTTCTAATACGGAAATTTCTTTATCAACATAAAAAACAAACTACAATAAATAATCCCATTTGCATAAAAACAAAACGAAAGGGAATAAGCGTTTCTTTGATATTAACATACGTTTCAGGTTTATGGCCGCTATTTCACACTCCGCTATTGTGGTGGGTATGCCTTTTACACTCACACACTTATTAATGATGCAACTTTAAGGGGTTAATGCACACCTTTTCAATGATGATTTCCTACACACATTTGCCCTCTTCGAGGAAGGTACTTACCCACAAACCAACAAGCGCTCAATGCCACTTTTCCAAACTGGTTTAAGGAAATCAGTTTTTATTTTCAAAATTGATTTCGATTTTCTTTTCAAACTATGTTGGTGTGTTGGAGTTGATTTATATTTATTTTCTTTATTAACAATAACTTGAGAGATATATCGGGTTTGTTTACAGTAGACCATGTTTTAAGTCAATAAATTAACGGTTTCCGATAGAAGATAGAAAATATGACAAATAAAATACCTTCTTAACGATTTATGTCAACTTATGGAATATTGAAAGTATTGTGTATTTATATTTAAAGAACGGTAAATATTTAAACCCCAAAGAAATCAATTCTTTCTAGCAGCTATGTCTGACAAAGAAAATTAATTTTTGAAAAAAAACCTAACAGCCAGACGAACTCAATACAAGAAAATAATTTAATAAATTAATAATTTAACTTTTCATGCGTGTTTCTTTTAAACGTTATGAAATCAAAAGTCTTCTCCATTTCTACATTTTTCCGTATTTGTGTGATATTACCCGCCTCTTTGATTATTACAAAGAAATGAAGTGTGACCTATAGTAACAGAAAAGAAAAAAATCAGAGTGCACTAAACAAAGTTAGGTAAAGCTAAAAACCAAAATAAAACATTTAATGTTATCAAAATGTGAAAAGACTGTGCAAAAGTTCGATTTCAAAATTGCATGAATTTATTGCACCAGTTTCTGCCAGAGTCTTCGATTAAAGTTGATTTTTTGCAGAACCCTTTCTAATGAATATAAAAATTGTCTCTTCTATCAGGGCTTAAAACAATATTGTAATCACAATATAAATATACCACTGATCTGTGTACCTTAACTACTTTCGTTTTCAGAAGTCAAGTTCATTGATAATGTGATTTCAGAGTCATCAATAAAACAAACAGGCAAAATAAACAAAACAGGATTTTTTATTTGCCATAAACAAAAGACTTAAGACACAAACATTAAAGTGTCAAAGGTATAAAAATCAGTCTTGTAAGATTATGTGGTTCGAATTTTTCTTTTTTCCAAATCTTCATAATTGTGCCTTTTGAAAACGGAAGACTTAAGACACAAACTTAATAAAGACTTAAGGTACAAACTTAAAAAAGACATTAGATACGACTTTTAGAAAATATCACAAAATTACGGATAATTGTCAGTTTTACTGAGCCACGGTGCTCCATAGCACTGGGTTAAGCTATAATGCGACTGCCAAAACCGCCCCCTCACCATTAACTGGATGATCCAATTTAAGGATCAGTTGTGCGGGCTTAACCTTCCCCTTGGTGAGGGATTGAGGTCTATCTAACACCTCTGCTAATTTTTGGGTTGTATCCCCCTGTTGATACTCAACTCCAGGGTTAAATCACAGCCACCGTGAACCTCCCCGAAGGGCCGAAACTCATGGTTACAGTCAAGGGGGTTCTTCTTACCTTTTGCTCTATTGCGTGATAAATAACTGAAGTAATTGTTCAGATCAGCAATCTTTTTTATGTAAAAATTTCCTTACTGGAAATAATATTGAAAACGAATTTTCTAATGAACGATTGAGCCACATCCAATCCATTTGTGGGCCATTGTGGTGTGATCGCAAGGTCCACGACTATCATACAAGTAAATCCAGGTCAAACTTCAGATAAGACCATAACAAATACCAATTGCAGGTTTTCAACTTGTAAATGCCCACGACTTTACGAGTAAGAGATTAATTTAGTCTTTCAATCATATAAAAACTTCTCAATAAAGTTCATTAGCCGTTCGGAGCCTTCATAAAAACGTAGGTCCCGGTCAGTGAGTACTACAGGGTGGCTGATAAATATTGTTACATTAAGAAACTGAAATAACTTTTCAGTGTATGGAATTCATTCTTCTCTTATTCGTGTTAAAGTTCATTCAATTTTATTAAAAAAAGATTAATTCGTTTTAAAAATAATGGAATTTAAATGCCCCCCTACTCGTTGATACATGTACGGCATCTTACCAAAAAGTCGTTCATTACTGCTTGGAGAGTTGAGACATGAATTGTTTCTCGAATAGATTGCTTAGTTCATTCAAAGTTGTTGGTTTTTCTTTGTAGACTTCCTATTTGCAATAATCCCACATGAAAGAGTCAGGTGCAGTAAGGCCAGGCGACCTAGGGGCCCAACGGAATGTGGAGTTTCTGGATATCAGCTTACGTATTGGGAAATTTTCGTCGCAATACTGTCATAACAGGCCGGGAATGCACCATTTAGCTGAAACCACACAGAGTTGAAAGAAATTCTCATTCAGCGTAATTCTAAAAGGTGGTTATACTTTAAGGGCCGATGTTGATTTTGAATAAAACACAAATTATTTGAGAAATTATTGTCATTTCTTTTTTTATTATGATAATATTGGTATGGTTCAATTATGTATAAAACAAAATATCGGCCAAATGGCCTCCACGACCTCGGCGGCACAACGCCATCCGATAGTACATATTTTCAATGACACTGAGACATAATTGAGATACTGTGCCTTTAATAATGCCGAATTATCTCATCCTTTAGCCCTTGAATTGTTGCTGGCTTATCGATGGACACCTTTTATTTTATACAACACCAAGGAAAGAAGTCCAAAGGTGTCAAATCACATGATCTTGGCGGCCACTTAACATCGCCACGACCTGAGATAACACGGCCATTGAATTTGTCGCACAAAAGAGCCATTGTTTTGTTAGGTGTGTGGCAAGTGGCACCGTCATGTTGAAACCACATATCATCCACATCCATATCTTCCAATTAGGGCCATAAAAAGTTCGTTGTCAGCTCACGATAGCGAACACCATTCACAGTAACTGCATGACCGGCCTCATTTTTGGAAAAAAAATACGGCCCGATGATGCCGCCAGCCCATAAACCGCACCAAACAGTCTCTTTGTGGGTGCATTGTTTTATCAGCAATCACTCTTTGATTATTATTGGCCCAAATGCGGCAATTTTGCTTATTGACTAATCCACTGAGACGAAAATGTGCCTCATCACTGAAGATAATTTTCTTTGAAAATTGATCATCCACTATTGCCATTTCTTGCCACCATTTTGACTATTGATGACGTTTGAAATGGTCAAGATGCTTTAGTTCTTGAGTCAATTGCACCTTGTAAGCGTGTTCATCAGCGTGAGAGTTGCAGTTGTTGGGCACGACGACGAGGTGAGGTGGACGGCTCTTCAGCCACACTATCGCGAACAGCAGCAATATTTTCTGCAGTACGAGCTAAACGAGTATGCACTGGTGTTTTCACATCTCCTACAGACCCGGTTTGCTCCAATTTCTGCACGACTCTTTCCGGTTGTACGTACATTTGGACGATTAAATTGACCTAAAAAATCACGAAGTGCACGATATGCATTTTGATTTGAACGCCCATTTTCATAATAAGCTTGAATAACTTTAACGCGTTGCTTGCTAGTGTAAATTTCCACGGTTTAAATTGAATAAGTCTGAAATTGAGAAATGTTAAATGGAATGCAAAAAAAAAACTTAACGGTTTGGTGCGGTTCACATTCAACATCGGCCCTTAAAATTTAACCACCCTTTAGATAGAAAAACTATCTCAACACGCTCAAGTAACGGTCTCCAGTAACCGTAACGGAGTGGTCGTTTTCTTCCAAGTAGTAGGATCCGACAATGCAGGATGATGAAACTGCACACCACACTATGACACGAAAAGGATGCAATTCCGTCTCATGGAGTATCTGTGGGTTGAAAGCACTCCAGATTCGACAATTATGTTTGTTAATATTGCCGAATGAATCGAAATGGGCCTCGTGAGACATGAAAAGACAGTTCAACTTGTTTCCGTCCTCTTCCACTATTTGGAGCATCTTCTGGCAAAATTCCAAGCGAATTGGGAAGTCTGCTGCATTCAGTTTGTTGACCATTTGAATTTTATATGGGAATAAGTCAAACTGCAATGACTGTCTGCTTATACTGCAATGACTGTCTGCTTATACTTATTTTTAACAGATAAGCATTATGTCGAAACTCTTGGATTGTTTTGTATGGCAGCAGCGATAGTTTCCTTCTTCCGTTTCGATGGTAAGGTCTTCATTTGACTGCCCATGCTCGGCAAAATTATTAACAAGTCTCATTATGGTCCATATGGTCGGAGTATTGCCGCCAAACGTACGCATATACTTGCTTTGATTTGAAACTACGGACTCCAGTGCGTGATAGCGGCGGACAGTCCAAATTCTTGTTTCAGTGTACCAGTTATCCATTTTCGTTAAATCTAAAAATCAATCTTCAAAATAAAAAAAAATTAACCAGATTCATTAAATAGAAAAAAAGTTGTTACCTTTTTTTGTGGTAGAGGCTTTCATCAGCCACCCTGTATATGAATTATATCGCGCTCAACTTGAGAGAAGTTTTCCACTTGTTTCTTAATGGGATGTAAGTAATAGATTTGGTATAATCAGCATGAAACCAGCCAAACCTAATGCAAGGCATATTATTTGGATATGTGGCGCGCAAAATAGAAAGGGACCTAAGGTAAAAACCAGTTTTGTTCAGGAGAGCCATTTTAAAGATTTAAATACGCGTATCTTTGGTGTACCATCACTTTCATAAAACGCGCATATCTCTGGGAGGGAACTCTTTTGGGGCATGGGATCGGTCTCATTCGATGCTCAGACGTTGTCCACATCAAAAAAAAGTGAAAATTGATTTTCTTACCCTTAGGTCCCTTTCTCTATGTGCTGTCACATATTCAGTTTAATGTTCATTAGGGTTGATTACTTGAAGGCTGGTAGTAAACTGTAATCTTTTAATATAATATAAAGTGTTAAAGTATTAGCAATCTTCGTCAGCCTTTTTGTTAGGAACCACCTTAGTTAAATTAAAATTCTTAATCGTTCTTAATCGTGATATGTAATGATTTTGTAGCAGTTTGCATATTTATTATTCAGTTTGCATAACATTTGATTATTTGTACTTGTACGAGTACCTACCCACTTATAATGAGACAAATGAAATCATCATTATTTTGTTCATTTTTAACAAATGGAATCTTCCAAATCTTAACTCATTTATTTATGGCCTTACAGCCAGCCAACAATTGGTAATTTCCATTGCATTCCACAAATATACGTGATCATTAAGCAATTTTTGTTTGTTAATTTTTTTCTTCTTCTTTTTGGAACGTGTGTGTTGGCAAAGTGTTAAATTATTTTACACACCAACACACACAGAGTTAAAATATCTTTAGAAATAATTACAACAAAGTCACTGAGATGGGGCGGTGGGGGCCTGTAGACATGGGTCATAGTTCTGCAGTTTTGCAAAAGTGTTTTCAGCATAAATGGCTAACAAATTGTTGGGTTTAAAACATTAAAAGACGCCGCCTTATTTGCTTAGCCAAATTAACAAGTGTCGAGTGTTGTAAATAAAATACAACATACACACACACTCGAACATATGAAATATTGCAAAACATTTGCCAGTTTATAATACTTGAAGAGATCATTAAGAAACAAAATGCGTTGTTGAATGGTGTTTTTAAAATTGATGCGTTTAAAAAGGGGTACACAAAAAACAGCCTGCACAAAGATTGCTTCAGAATGTATGCTTTGTAAGGTTCGTTGCTTAAGTCTTTTGTTTGAGACTTTTACACAAACAAACAAAAAACACAATTTAAATTACACTGCGTTTTGTCTTAACCTTCAAAGCGCCAATTGTGAACTTTGAATAATTACTGCAACCCAAAAAAAAAACAAAAAATTAACTTTTTTGGAACAACAAATACTTTTAAACAAACAAAACTTCACAATGAAACCCCCTTCTCTAAAAAAGAAACATGAAGTTTTTAATGTTTCTGTTAAAACCGCTGAAAATTTATGCAGTTCTTGTAAAATTGCGTAAATACACAGCCTAAGAAAACCCCCAGCAAACTTCAGCAAAAGCGAGGGCACTTAGCACGTTTTATGAAGCAATAAAACTTTTTGAAGAGTTATAAACTTTGAAAAGAAAAAACAAGACAAAAATCTTGGGTTACAAAAACGCAAATGGAAATTGAACGAGTTGCAACAAAGTCATTCATCTCCCCTTGAACAAATTGAAAGGCAATCTGGTCAGCCGAATAATTGACATAATAGACAACAAAGAACAAAGAAATTGACAGATTAACATAGAGATGTACATACGAACAGAAAAAGAAGAAGATACCGAAGGTCAGATGAACATAGAGATAGTTAGACAGCCTATGCAGGGTGGAGCGCTGTATTTTGCTTTTTTGAACTGCAGGCTGTGGCGCCACTGTTGGTCGAAGGAGTGGAGAGTCTGCGTGGCTTATAGTGGCTGAGGGAAGATTTGTATTCGTTTTATTTCATTGCATTTCTTTATTGACATGAAATTCGAAGCCCATTGGAGGCCTATTAAAGGTAAATTATAATATGCATCAAAATGTTAAATATAACATCATAAACTACTAGAAAAAATTCAGTATAAAATAACAAAAATAAAATAAAAAAATATAAATTAAAATAATCCTAATTTCTCCTAATAAAAGAGAGAAAAAACCTGATGACAGCATATAAGTGATAATCAAGAAACCAAGGGAAAAAACATATAAAGAAAAACATTACTCTGTACTTGAACGAAAATGTTCCATTAAATGTTTAAGGAAAAAACATATAAAGAAAAACATTACCCTGTACTTGAACGAAAATGTTCCACTAAATGTTTACGAAATGCCATGGAAGACAAATTAAACGTTTTTAAACTGCTTGGCAAAATGTTAAATTGTCGAGCTACTCTTACGAGGAATGATTGATTCGTCTACCTTTCAGTTGTATTGG
The DNA here is from genome assembly GCA_963513945.1 of Hydrotaea diabolus. Classification (NCBI taxonomy): domain Eukaryota; kingdom Metazoa; phylum Arthropoda; class Insecta; order Diptera; family Muscidae; genus Hydrotaea; species Hydrotaea diabolus. Next base: position 162,517,067 of record OY740718.1, read on the forward strand.
ACACGTGAGGATAGGTCTGAGGAGAGGTTTTGTGTTGAAGCTTATTTTTCAAATGCTCACTCGATCATTGCAGTGCAGCCTGCTTTACGTTTACGAATCGCTGTTCCCTCACGTGGTTATGTAAACAAACAAAATATGCGTGACTGTAGTGAAACAAACCCCAGACCTCGGCATTCGGACCGCGTCACTGTGTGGTGCGCCATATCACGACTAGGCATCATTGGCCCACACTTTTTCCAGGATAACCGTCTTTCCGTAGCTGTGAACTCCAAACGGTACTTGACTATAATACAGGATTTTTTCTACCGGCTCTTGAGGCAATGCAATTGGAGGATACATGGTTCCAACAGTATGGTGCCACTGCACACACATCGAGTGTTACCATGAATTATTTGAGGCAATATTTCCTGGACGGCTTATCTCTTTAAGGAGTGATGTGAACTGGCCGGCATCCTCGCCAGACTTAGCCCCGATGCGATTTTTTCCTTTGGAGTTACCTGAAGTCGAAGGTTTATATCAACCATTCTAACACCTTGGGAGACCTAATTAACAATATTGAGGCTGAAATTCGCACAGCACCAATCTACATGCTTCTTTGAGTTCATGGAAACTTTAGAAAACCTATTCAGCATTGTGTGGGAACAGCGGAGGTCGACATTCGCCAGATACACTACTTGAAACCTTGTTATTTAAAAATTCCCTTACTGTTCAATATAATTAAAATATAAAATAAATTTTTCTAAGGTTCATAATTATTTTATTTTATTACCAAATAAGCAAAATACCGCGCTCCACCCTGTATAAACTGAGATCTACTCTGTAACCAAAAGAAGCACATTCAGACAGTATTGCACACTACACAATTAATACAATTATTAAATAAGTTTACAAAATCTGCTCAAATAGACTGTCCGCATAAATGTGTGCCTGTACTCATTGGTGTAATGCAAGTTTATGGTTTCTTTTCAGTCGTAACAACCGGAAAGTGAAACTTATGTATTTTCGAATAAAAACTCTCACTTTAATAAAAAAATAGTTTAAAGAAAATTGAAAAAAAAAACTCAAGAAACATAGAAAACAATTCATTTGTAATTAACACTAAAGTGTGAATTATACCACAGCCAATAAAACAAAATAAAGAAGAAACTCAATGTTCAAGCCTAAAACTACATAATTTAAGGTGTGCAGGGCGCACAAAATACAGGTTTCTATTTGATAAATTAAAAAACAAACGAACAAAAATTACGTTTTTTTCAAAAGAGGAAACAATTTCAAACTTTATGGACCTTAATTTAATTCAAGTGTTTGCCGTGGCTGATAGTCCACATTCATTGATACAACCGCATTTTCTTCCCAATCCAATGATTGAGGTTACAACCCTCGATTACTAGGAGTTGCTTTTTGTATTTCGGGTCCAGCAATATAAACTCAATAATTTATCATTGGTTTTATTGTTTTTCAAAACATTCTCCTTTAAGATCAATACACTTTTGCATGTGCACAAACTAATTTTCAAAGCACTTTTTCCACTCCGATTGTGACACCTCCACAACATGATTTCTGAACGCTTCAACAGCTGCTTTGGGCAATGCAAATCATTGACCACGCATTTCCTTCTTGATGCTAGGGCATAAGACGAAGTCATTGGGTGCCAAATCAGGGCTGTACGGTGGATGATCCATCAATTCGAAACCTTGAGTGGTCATTGTTTCAGCTGATGTGTGAGAGCTCGCATTGTCGTGATGCAAAATGAATGATTTCGCAGAAAGAGGGTCTGTAGCTGATAGGCCCAAGCATGGACCACAACGTGCTACAAGATCGGCTGAAAACATTACTGCTGCTCAAGAAACTGTTCGAAACAATCCATCAATCTCAATTCGTAGCCGTGCTCAGGAGCTTGGTCTTCAAAGAACAACTTTGAACACAATTTTGCACAAGGATTTGCATTTGTTTCCATTTAAGATTCAGTTGACACAAGAGCTTCTTCCACAAGACCATTTACGCCGCCGTATATATGCCAACAGGATGTGACAGCTCGTCCATGACATTCCCGATTTTCATAAAAACTCATAATGAGTGACGAGGCACATTTTCAATTGAATGGATATGTGAATAAACATAATAGTGGGTTCTGGGCAATGGAAAATCCTCAAATTATTTACAGTCACCTTTGCATCCATTAAAAGTGACAGACTGGTGTGCAATTTGGTCAGGAGGAATCATTGGACCTTACTTCTATAAAAAAGGCGTAACGATAACTGTCAATGGGGAGCGATATCGTGATATGATTGAAAACTTTTTAAGGCCAGAACTGCATGCTTTGGGTTTGAGTAACAAGACGGTACCACATCGCATACAGCCAGCAAGGTTTATGCAAACGCTTGAGCAACTCAAACAAAATATTCTTAATGAAATAATTAAATTCCGCGTGAGTATGAAATGAAAAATGTGCTCAAAAGGGCTCGCGTTTGTGAGCTCAATGCTTCGATATAAAAATGCATTTTCTCATAGAAGGTAATTTTTCGATCATAATCGATGTCCACTTCGAGCAGCTGCCAGGCCCAAAATGAGGAGCACTACCGGAGCGGGATGGTCGTGTGCATTAATTGCTGTGTAAACAAAATATTCAAGGTCTTTCTGCAACATTCGGTCTTTTTGCAAATTTTTTGCCACGATATAAAAATGCCATTCCTTGAAAACTTTTTAAGGCCAGAACTGCATGCTTTGGGTTTGATTAACATGTGGTATCAATAAGACGGTACCACATCGCATACAGCCAGGATTACAATGGAATTACTGCGAGACCTCTTTCCATAACAAGTTATTTCAAGAAATGCTGAAGTTGATTGGCCTCCACGGTCGCCGTATTTGAATGCTCCGGACTTCTTTTTGTGGGGATATCTGAAAATCAAGGTTTATGCAAACGCTTAAGCAACTCAAACAAAATATTCGTAATGAAATAATTAAATACCGCGTGAGAATGAAATGAAAAATGTGCTCAAAAGGGCTCGCATTTGTGAGCTCCATGTCTCGATATAAAAATGCATTTTCTCATAGAAGGTAATTTTTCGATCATAATCGGTGTCCACTTCGAGCAGCTGCCAGGCCCAAAATGAGGAGCACTACCGGAGCGGGATGGTCGTGTGCATTAATTGCTGTGTAAACAAAATATTCAAGGTCTTTCTGCAACATTCGGTCTTTTTGCAAATTTTTTGCCACGATATAAAAATGCCATTCCTTGAAAACTTTTTAAGGCCAGAACTGCATGCTTTGGGTTTGATTAACATGTGGTATCAACAAGACGGTACCACATCGCATATAGCCAGGATTACAATGGAATTACTGCGAGACCTTTTTCCATAACAAGTTATTTCAAGAAATGCTGATGTTGATTGGCCTCCACGGTCGCCGTATTTGACTGCTCCGGACTTCTTTTTGTGGGGATATCTGAAAAGCAAGGTTTATGCAAACGCTTGAGCAACTCAAACAAAATATTCGTAATGAAATAATTAAATAACGCGTGAGAATGAAATGAAAAATGTGCTCAAAAGGGCTCGCATTTGTGAGCTCCATGTCTCGATATAAAAATGCATTTTCTCGTAGAAGGTAATTTTTCGATCATAATCGGTGTCCACTTCGAGCAGCTGCCAGGCCCAAAATGAGGAGCACTACCGGAGCGGGATGGTCGTGTGCATAATTTTCTGTGTAAATAAAATATTCAAGGTCTTTCTGCAAAATTCAAATTTTTTTGCCACGATATAAAAATGCCATTCCTCATAGAAAGTAATTTTTCGATCGTAATCGTTGTCCAATTCGACAACGACTGCCTTAATTCCACGACAGTCGGTTCTATGCACTGGATTGACCCGAAGCAGCAATTCTTTGGCCAAGGGCTGTCACCTCGGCAATGTGTGTGCCGCTACAACAACAACGACTGACCAAAATGAGGAGCACTACCGGAGCTGGATGGTCGTGTGCATCAATTGCTTTATAATCGAAAAATTCGAGGTCTTTGTGCAAAATTCGCATCACGTTGGTTGGTGAAAATTTATGTTGTAGATATCGGCATCTTCGGCAGCTCAAAGTTATCGGTGGGCACTATACGACGTGAATGTTTTCCATGCCAGTTCGCCAACGTTTTTTTACAAATTTGCGTGCTGCAGTACAGTTCAGAGGCTTATTTCTACTAAAATATCTTTGCGATAAACGCATAGTTTAGACTTTTGAAAGAAGTTTGTGTGATTTCCCAAGTTGATCATGCCTTAGTCGATTCATTTCGTGTCACGTGCCGGAAAGCGCCCAAATTCAAATGATTCACAAAAAACCACTGGATATACAACCCGGTTTAACGGCCTAACATATAACGCATACTAGCAACCTCCAACTCGTTAATATTATATAATAATTAAATGATTACATGGATTCGCACACATCCATTGATATGCAAAATCATAAACAAGTGTTATTAAAACTACTTCAAACAATTTCTTCCATTTCGGTGCAGTCAACTCTAACAAAGGGTGTTCACAGTTTTCTGTTAGCAAATTATCGCACACTCATTTGAATATATTTCTTTAGGCTCTGATCTCCATAGACAAAAACCAGAAGTGAATTTCATACCGTTGTTTTGTTTTCATGGTATCTTTCAATTACATATTGTCTTCTATGATGATAGACACCTGCGTGTCTATCGTACTTCATTAGAGGTTATCAAGGAATTTGATATGCCAGAAAGCAAGCAGTAAGATGAAAGATACAACACAATGAAAGTCATCTTTTAGATGCGTTGCATTAAGTCGATATACAAATCGTGTAGACATACGTTATGCTCTAATTGATTGCTAAGAAGAAAGTATTGCCGGGCTTGCACTCAAATGTCATTTCCCCCTCCCAATCGAAAGACTTAAGGCAAAAACTTGTGCGTAGACCTTTGTAGGCAGAAGTGTGCCTTCAATAGTGAATGTCATTGCATTGAAGCGTTCAATATAAAATATTGTCTTTGGTATATTTAAACATGGTATAGTAGTAAATGAGACTCTGAAGTGTTTTCTATCCTATGTGTATTTGAACGTATTAGGAAAATATTTTTTTTGCTGTCATATTCGTAATTACTTTATTTTTAAAAATTTTAACTTAAAAACTTAACGTGAGGATTAATTTATAGAAATACTTTTGTGTGGGTAATTCACATGAATACAAACAGAACTCTTTGAATCAAACATAAAAAGAAGGAAAGGATATATAAAAAATAAGCTCGGAATTAAAAATGTAAATGAAACTGTTAATGCAGTTTTTAATGTTTAACAGTTTTAATGTTGAACTATTTTAGCATTAGACATAAAACTACTGATCTAACTCATCACTTAGTATATCTAACATGCCCACTTTCAATTTGACTGCTGAAGGTAGAGGCAAACATTTCATTTCATTCGCGACGTAGAGGCCCAAGGCCTCGTGACGCGAGGAATTGCAGAGATTCCTTAAGAATGTTGGTGGCAATGAATTATCAAAATTACCCAAGTTTATTTTATCTAAAGTATTTTCCACTTTGCCTGTGATCGGACCACCATTGACAGCATTGTCGGACTCGAAAATTAAATCCTTGCGGAAGTCAATATCTTCAATGCGTGGCGAGAACCCATTGGTCGAAGTTGTCAAAGCGACAGTAGCAGCAGTGGAAGAGGGTCCACCGCCGCCACCACTAGAGCTCGTTAACCCATTTACAAGATTAGTTAAAGGATTCGCTGGTATGGTTATAACACTGATGCCTGGCGGCTTTAAAGAAGTGGTCACACCAGCCGCCTGTCGATCTTGGCAATCTTGTTTCAATTGTAAAAGTTGAGCTGTTGTGGTATGTTGTCTCTGTGGAGAAGCAGATTTTTGAGAAGCCAATGGTGAAGACTTTGTCAACTAAGGCGTATGATGTTGATGCATCCTTTTATTTTGTGGCGTAGGGGGCAAGTCTGTCGACATTTATTTCAGTAAGTTTGTAATGGAAATATTTGTATGACATTGTTGCAGGTTAAAAGAAATAATAATTTGTAATCCGAAGAAAAAAAACAAGACAATACGAAGGTAAATTCGACCGGACCCCACATTATAAACCGTATATCATAATCCGAATATTTATTATTTTGATAATTTTTAAGGCCTTCTTGTTTTTTACCTTTTTAGTATTTCTTAGGATTTCCTAAAGACCACTTTCAACTTCAATGCAAATAAAAGATTATTATTTCATTCTTTCAATCCGACATTTCGTTGGGAATTTTCAAACTTCTTTAGGGATGATAAGTTTATTAAATCTGGCAAACACATACAGAAATAGGGAACAACATTTAGTTACAATGAAATAATTTAACATCATAAAAAGTAAATAAATAAACTTACATATATCGTAATCTTCCGTCAGACTCTACATTTAATTTTTTCCTTATAACAAACTTCTGAAACAGAAATTATGTAAAAATAATTGAAGTTTTAATTACGAAAATAAAAATATCACAGTAAAATTAACTATTGCAGATGTACCTTAGAACTTTGTTGTACCCCAAGAATGTATAAACTAAATACATAAACATAAGTTAAAGTAAAATTAAGCACAAAGAAAGATTGTTTAATTTAACATTTCATAACAATCCAATTGTAAATTTGACTATTAGTCTAACAATGGCAAAAAAACTATTATATCTTCTCCAATGCCAATTAAAATTAAAAAATTTGTGGCTGGGATTTAATCGCTAGACCTATTTAAGAACGTATTTGAAAGGTATTCAAGATGTAGAGTCTATGAGCACAGAAGACAATATCAGCGAGGTTTTACATCTACATTGTCTATAAGAAAAGCATATCTTTTATTGTAAATTCAGAAAGAAAAGCGTGGGTGAATTGTTATGGAATGCTATTGCTAACAGCAAATGATAAATTTTTAGGGAGATTTATTAAAAGAAGATTATTTAGGTTCTCGAAATGTTTCGGGCCGCTGCAATGTAATGATTATCGCACATGTAAAGCTTGGATCAAATCCGATTAAAATTGTTCAAAGGCTTGGTTTTTACCTCTTAAACCTCGCTTGATGTTTGGCCCACAAAGATTTAACGGTTAAGTGTTTAATGTTTTATTTAAAAGTTAAAGCAATTATTTGCAGTCCACCTATTTAAAAGCCATCAGAACATATGCGGAATGTTGCACGCGCCATGTCTTCTGGTGCTGGCAAGCTCACTACTGCTACTGTTGAGCTAAACGATAAGTCGGGTGTTGCGGTTTTATCTATGAATCTTCCCCCCCATGAATGGCTCGAATCTGGATGTTTTTGTGCGATACCCACAGTTCCATTGAAAACGTCGAAAGCAAAAATAGTCGCAGTTTAATATTAACATCCGCTTCAAGTACAATATTTTCTACTGGAATGGATATTACAGAAATGTAGAAATCCCAACCAAGAAAGTCTAAAGGAATTTTGGACCGCTTTGCAGGATACTTGGCTGTTGTGGTAATCGTATGGTTCAAGTGCTCGAACAGCAGCAGCGATAAAAGGACACTCTCCTACTGGTGGTTATCTGTAAGCTAAGAGTTGCGAGTATATGTTATGTTGCCAAAATTTACCATCAGCGACGAAACTAAGAATTGTGGCACCCATTTGTTTCATTTCATTTTGTAATCTTTTGCCGTATTGAGGAGTTGACGTTGATTCAAGGCAAAATTTTAAGTAGCGAGGAAGCTATGATGTTTAGTCCAATCGATGGTCCAAACGGAAGAAGAAGCTGCGGTCAAATACTAGCTTTTCCATACTTGCATGCGCAATTACTACGCAATAGTTTAGGCCCCAGGGTTAACAGCAACTGGAGGACGACAGATCCCAAGATCTTAGCCTTGTTAAAGCTTTTTTATAAACATGCTTTTTTATTCTTCGTTAATCTGGCAATATTCAAAAGCGCTTGACATTTACCTTAAAAGCCTTAAAAATAAATCTAAATAATAAAGATTATTTGATAATAAAAAAATGCTGGCGACTTTACAACTAAGAGGTTAATCTCTGAGCCATTTTAAAGCTTCTCTATAGAAATGCCTTAGAATGTGCACAACAACGCTTGACATTTACCTTAAAAGTAAATCTAAATAATAAAGATTATTTGATAATTATGACTTGAGCAGTTTTTTATTCTGGTTCGAGACCTTTATGTTGTTTCTTTTTCAGAATCAACTTAAAAAGAAGAAATTGGTGAAATGTATTTGCTACGGTTGCCAGGCAGACTGTACAGCTGTTTCTAAACCCGCCAAGGTTTTTCTTCAGCAGTCTTTGGCAACGATTACTTCGGCCACAAATCAAATGACTTATACGGGAGACTCATTTTTATTAATGAGAATTACCCTTTGTGTATAGTCTTCGAACTGTGCGTAGAGCAATCTTCAACGCGCAATATCATTTCCACCAATTCCGTTTCGCATGGGTCTTCGTTGAAAACCACAAATGCAAAAGCACAATCAAAGTGTGCATGTTTTTGTGCGTACATATACTCATACATGCGTTGCACATTAGGGCGTACCAATCCTTTTTAATAGTTTTTTCGTTTTTTTGTTATTTATTCGGTCTTTTATCATTATTATGACTTGAGCAGTTTTTTATTCTGGTTCGAGACCTTTATGTTGTTTCTTTTTCAGAATCAACTTAAAAAGAAGAAATTGGTGAAATGTATTTGCTACGGTTGCCAGGCAGACTGTACAGCTGTTTCTAAACCCGCCAAGGTTTTTCTTCAGCAGTCTTTGGCAACGATTACTTCGGCCACAAATCAAATGACTTATACGGGAGACTCATTTTTATTAATGAGAATTACCCTTTGTGTATAGAATTACCCAGCTGTACAGTCTGCCTGGCAACCGTAGCAAATACATTTCACCAATTTCTTCTTTTTAAGTTGATTCTGAAAAAGAAACAACATAAAGGTCTCGAACCAGAATAAAAAACTGCTCAAGTCATAATAATGATAAAAGACCGAATAAATAACAAAAAAACGAAAAAACTATTAAAAAGGATTGGTACGCCCTAATGTGCAACGCATGTATGAGTATATGTACGCACAAAAACATGCACACTTTGATTGTGCTTTTGCATTTGTGGTTTTCAACGAAGACCCATGCGAAACGGAATTGGTGGAAATGATATTGCGCGTTGAAGATTGCTCTACGCACAGTTCGAAGACTATACACAAAGGGTAATTCTCATTAATAAAAATGAGTCTCCCGTATAAGTCATTTGATTTGTGGCCGAAGTAATCGTTGCCAAAGACTGCTGAAGAAAAACCTTGGCGGGTTTAGAAACAGCTGTACAGTCTGCCTGGCAACCGTAGCAAATACATTTCACCAATTTCTTCTTTTTAAGTTGATTCTGAAAAAGAAACAACATAAAGGTCTCGAACCAGAATAAAAAACTGCTCAAGTCATAATAATGATAAAAGACCGAATAAATAACAAAAAAAACGAAAAAACTATTATTTGATAATAAAAAAATGCTGGCGACTTTACAACAAAGAGGTTAATTTCTGAGCCATTTTAAAGCTTCTCCATAGAAATGCCTTAGAATGTGCACAACATACGGGGGACCTATATGGTCCAATTTCACCAGAGAAAATCGTTAGCCATTCGTAACGCTCTGTGCGATATTAGGTCGGAATCTGATGTAATATGTGGCATCTAAAGCAGTAGTTTCTGCAATTAGGAAAATCCTATGTATTATATGAGACTAAGACTGATGTGCACCAATTTCATTAGGACTCAAACTTGAACAATGTACCAAGTTTCTTAGAGATCGGAAAAAAATTCAGACCTGTACTTTCATTACAACGGTAGATGGACGAACGGAGGGACTGAAGGACGGAGATCGCTCAGTCGTTCATAATTACGACCTGTACTTTGATTACAGCGGTAGATGGACAGACGGACGACAGGACATCGCTCAATGGAATCAAATAGCGATCTCTATTGCTTAAAGGTGTTGCAGAGATCAGCACTAAGTCATAATATCCCTATACTAAAATAAACTAAATTCTTTCGTATCCAAAAGAATTTAGAAATATATTATTAAGTAAAAGATTGCGAGTAAATTATATTAAAATTCTACTAAGATACTACAAACTGAGCTGCCTGAGTTAAGACCTGTATTGTGCACAAAGTATGGCGTTATATTGCGCAAATTTCAAATATATTTAAAGAGCATTACGGAAAAACTTTTTTTATTCTATGCCGATTTCTCTTACTATTTTTGAAGCGATTCCAAGGAAGCAATTAAATGTCTCGTCCCTATATGAAATTAAGACCTTATGCAGTGCTTGAAAGTTTTCGGATAAATAATTGAATACATCCAAAGTTTTGTCAAGTGGGTATGGCACAAACCATCAGAGCCATATGTGCCAACAAATATAGTCAGATCGACAATATTTATTATGAACCCATATATTTCCTGGTATTATATACCCATATATTTCCTGGTCGAACTAAACACAATGTAAATACATTATAGCCATCGGAGTTGAAAGTGATGAAATATAAGTCCAAAACTCCTATAAAAATAAAAAATGTTGGGATTTATTCCAGAGGTAGACTTAGTCTTTGTCGTTATGTTACCTCTTTACCAATTTGGATTTTTTTATATCCCAAACATTTCAACACATCAACACACACCAAATTTCAGTGCGACAAACGAACAAGGCTAGATCGTTTTAGATTTGGACGATGATCAGGAAAATGTATATATTTTGAATGGTCTCCAATAAAAATTTGTAGGTGTTGCAAACGGAAAGACAAGTTTAGTATACAATATATGTGACAGCGCACAGAGAAAGGGATCTATCTAAGGGTAAAAAAAATCAATTTTCATTTTTTTTTCTTTTTTTGATGTGGACAACATCTGAGCATCGATTGAGACCGATCCCATGCCCCAAAAGTGTTCCCTCCAAGAGATATAAGCTATGAACGTGAAGTCGACGATTCTAAGCGCAAAAAGAAAGGGACCTAATCATTAAAATGGCTCTCCTAAACAAAACTTCTCATCAACTTTTCACTTTTTTCCTTTTTTGATGTGGACACCATCTGAGCATCGAATGAGACCGATCCCATGCACCAAAAGTGTTCCCTCCCAGAGATATGCGTGTTTTATGAACGAGAAGTCGAAGATTCTAAGCGCAAATAGACAGGGACCTAATCTTTAAAATGGCTCTCCTAAACAACAATTTTCATCAACTTTTCACTTTTTTTGATGTGGACAACAACTGAGCATCGAATGAGGACGATTCTAAGCGCAAATAGAAAGGTACCTAATCTTTAAAATGACTCTCCTGAACAAAACTGGTTTTTAACCTAGGTCCCTTTCTATTTTGCGCGTCACATATGCATCGAGGGAGGGCATTAAAAGTCGTATTTATCTTCACCTACTGGAAATCTCTTACCAAATCTATTTTCTTTTGGAAAGCCAAAAAAAAGAGCTTTTTCCTAAGCCAATCCAAAAGCTTTTTCTCCAGATGTGATGAACAGTACCTGCATATGTTCTCTCCATAGAGATAAAAGAGATTTTGCATGCATTGCATTTAACCCCATTATTTTATTCAAAACAAAAGACTTAAGACACGAAATTTAGAATTAATTTACACAAACATGTTTCATTTCTCCAACTAACTCAAATTTTTAAAAGGTTCATTAGATGCTAAAAACAGTTTGCCCCCATAATTGCTGTCCTCTTAATCTTGGATAAGGGTATGTCTCTATGTTTTTTTTTGGATGGAAGTGTAGAGCAACAATGTGTGGGATAGCCACTGTCAGCTGTTTTCTTACAAAAAAGTTATATTGATTGGCCTGTTGATCGCACTATACACCACATATCGAATTCGTTTTTTCCCGTACTGTCCGTATGTGGGATTGATTTCCGACAAATGAATTTCCCACCAATTACGACATGCAGGAATTCAAGACAATAGACATTACTCTCTATATCACCCCTGATGCTTAACTTTAAACTCACCAACGCAATGCACTACATAATAGGGAACATCGAGTGTTGGTCATTAACAAAAAATTGAATTTCGTAAAATATCCTACTGTAGAAAAAATTTGCGATGTGTCCATATCAGAATTAAAAGTTCTCTGTACAAACCAAAACAGTCTTGGCATGATTTTTACGATTTAAAAACACATAATTTCAAAATCTCACCCTGACTCCCAGCCATATGCGGTCAGGTTCAAAAATCAAATGTAATTGTAAGACACAAGTAATCAGCAGCAGCTTTTAATTAAAAACAAAAACCTACTTTAGCGGCAACCTGTTTGCGGCTAAAAACAACACAAAACGTCATCAAATAGAATGACCAACATTCAAGTGACATCTCTCACCTAAATTACACACAGCCAACAGCCGAAAGAAACACCGACTGCCTAAAGAGATACGAGAAAACCGGATTTCATTTTGCCTGCCGGCTTAAACAAATGAAATTTTAATTCGTATGGCCATTACAAGGCACCGACCAACATCATCAGAGAAGCTCACAAAAAACGCATAAAGATGCAGATACAGATAAAAAGATACCTGATCGTACGCAACGGTTTGAAAAAAAATCGGTTTAGCTTACAAAAGTTGTAAATCATACTCAAATAAACAACAGCGACAAAAACAAATTTACTTAAAGAAGCGACGATGACAACAACAAAAAACACATTAAACCTAAATGAGAAAGTAAAAATAACGTAAAGTGTAGTAGAAAGAAAGAAAAGTAAAAGTAAACGTATACAGATACAAATACCTGGGCATTCCTGTAAGACAGCAAAAAAGAAAGAAAGAAGAAAACCTCCAGATGGTCGTTAATAGACGATAGATCAGACCAGTGCTTATGCAAGCACTCTTTGATATTCGTGCAATTTTAGTAAAAAATAAACCCAAAAGGCCTAATGAAGGGTCTAAAAGTAAAATTATGTGAAAAACTTTTTTGCTTCACTTTTAATTCATACACATTTTTCGCCTTTTTCCATGGAGTACTTTTTTATCCGCTAGCTTTTTTACACAATTGAAAAGATGAAGAGACACAATCGTCGTCTGGTGATTATAATTGTCATGGGATTTTCTGTTTGTCTTAAACTGATTTTCCTACTCTGCCAACAATTGTTATTATTTGTTTAAAGTTGTGTAAATTTTCTGTTTTCTTTTTCCCTATCGTTTTTACTTTAAAATGTATTATTTCTTTCTTTCTTTTTGGGAAGTTGCGTTTTTTGTATAGACAGTATATGGGCAAGACTTTTAACTTGAACTTTTCCATTACTTTTGTTTTCCTTTAACGTTTGCGGTTACCGCTTTGGCGGTTTTCCATTTTGACGGAAATACAATGAATTTCTGTTTACCTTGACTGATGGTTTAGATGAGGCATACAACGCTTCAATGGAAAGTCTCTTTAAAGAGGGTTGGGGAAGACAAACGGACCCATTGATATTTGCCTTTTACAAGAAATACTATTTTAAACATATAATCATGTCATGTTATTTGATCTTGAGTAAGTGTGTCTGTCTGTCCGCCTGCCACCGCCAGCTAATGAGGAAATTGTTGAAAATTATCACACAAACAGGAAACCAACGAATTATGTAAGACTTATGTTTTATGACACTTTTTGCATTTGTCACAAATGAATAATGGTTCGTTTAGTTGGGTGGTTATTAAGTCATCATAATTTTCATTTCTTCACAAGCTAGGTTTAATTAACTTTTTTTCTTTAAACCATTTCTTTAATGTTACAATTAAAAGATTTAAGAAACTAGCGTGGTTAGTTTCTTAAATTTTTTTTTCGATTTCTGGCTTCATTTTCACAATTTGAGCAAAAATAAACAAAGCTTGAGAATATCTCAGGCATCGTCGAAATCAAAAGACTTAGGAAACAAACATTAAATGTGTTACAAAGAAATATTTTTTAAAAATTCAGCTAAAGATAACAGTATTTTAAGTCGGTTATAAATTTTTCATTTGGATTGCAAGGTCTAGAAGTATTGATTAGGGTACCATAAAGTAAAAGTTCAGAGCACAACCGACTGAGTGATAAGATGGGGGTATCTCTGAGGTTAATCAACAAGGGTGGGCACGCTAGAAAATTTGCATTTCAAAATATTTTGTAAATAGCGCATTACCTCACCACAACATTACTACTAAGTAATAGAATTGCCTATGTCTGATTTAGGTTTTATTATTTTATGAGATGCATAGAGAGTATAGTTTGAGGAAATAAATCCCAGGTAAAGCTATCCCACATTCAAAAATTAAGGACTTAATGGGGATGGATGACTCTTTCAGCAAATTAAAATCCCTTACTATTGGCTCAGAATCACATATAATCAAAAATAAAGGGTGTTTTTTTAGATGTCTGGCTTTCAATCAGGCCACACTTTTTTCAGAATTGGTCTTTTTGACAGCTGTCACTTGATTTATGCTCAGTATGGTTTGCCATTTTATAATGAACAGACCTATTTTGGAGCAACGTTTTCAAATCGTGGTGAATATGCCCAAAACGAGATGGCCACCGATCCTGATTTTTTCAAGAAAATTTTGTTCAGGGTACGTCAATAACTAAAGTTCGCATTTGAAGTAATGAAAATCCTCAAGCCATTGTTGCGACGCCGTTACATCTCAAAAGGACACTCTTTGGTGTGCTCTATTGGCAGAGGAAATCATATTTCTTTAAAAATGAAGCCGGCCCTAATGTTACAGTCAATGGGGAATGCTATAGTGCCATGATTAATGACGCTTTCATGAATGAATTGGAGGATGTTGAGACGGCGCTACATGCCATACGCCAACGAAACAATCAGTTTATTGAAGGAAACTTTTCTCCAAGATCGTGCGATTTTATACCGTTAGATTATTTTTTGTAGTAGTTATGTTAAATCACTTGTCTAAGCAGATAAGCCCGACACCATTGACCCCTAAAAAGTGAATATTCAGCGCTTTATGGCTAATATACGGCCCCAAATGCTGCAAAAGGTGGACGAAAATTGGGCTTCTCGGTTGGAATTTATTCGAGCCAACTGCGGTTACCACTTGCCCGAAATCATCAAATCATAGGCGTTTTATTTTTTCTTGAAAAAAAAACCTTTAGTAAACCGGATTTATAGAACCCTAGTTATACCAATGCTTAAGTATAGATGCATAGTCTTGTGGGACTCAATGTGTAAGAGAAACTTAAGAACAATTTAAAGAGAAAGTTTAAAGACTTAAAGCCCTATTTTTGACGTAAGCAATTACAAATACGCTGTAGGTAGCCTGATCCAATTAAGGACTTCGCACGAGGGGTGGTGGTATCAAGATTCAGAAAGCCAGGTCTCTGGTCACAGTTACAAACTGGACACTCTAGGACTCTAAGAGCAATACCTAATTTACGCTGTGCGATATCTTTATCTTTAAGGTCGGATTAGCTATCATAAGTATGTGACTTTAGTAAAATACCAACTGTTCTTTTCCCTGACAAAGCGGTGTGGGATTACGGAAAAACACTTCAAGGTATTTTCGTCTACACCGGTGGGTAAAAGACGGAAGAAGGAAACGGAGCTGTTTTTAATAAAAGAATTTTAAAATACTCGAGTCATATAGACTGAATGAATATTGCATGTGATATACTAGCTATAAACAGAATAGCAAATATTTTCGAAAACTTAACCTGCAGAATAAAAAAGACGTTAACTTTTAAGTGGCTAGTCAGGTCAGGTACCTTTAAAAATCGGACTGTTAGACTCTATTGGGTTTTTGGACACAGTAATGTTGAAGGGAACGAGTTGGTACTGGCTCGTCTTGGCTCATCTTTTGTGCTGCAGATGCACAACGTAAATTTACCTTATAAAAGGCGTTTCTTTTGGGACGCTTATGAGTAAAAATTCAGTAAAACTGCTTTCTAGTACAATTTGCTGTCAGTCTACATGATTCACTGCCGTACTGGAGTACTGATTTGCTTGAATCTAATAAAAAACGTTGATTAATTCAAAGAAAATAATAAAATAGAGAACATTTTGGCAGAACACATAAAAGTTTAATCCGATCTGCTGGCCGCTTTAGTGACATCAATTGACAGCCACATGGATGACCGTGGGTAGATCGCCTAAGAATTATACAGCATAGGGTTATATAGCCGAGGCAAAAATGGTTAAAATGGGAGTCTGTTAATACCTCTGAAAAGAGCATAGTTGCTGGACGTTTCGGTTCTTGTGACCCAAACATAATTAAATACTGGCATACAAATGTATATTCAATTTAAGGCAAACATTGCTACCAAACCATTTTTTTATTTTGAAGTTTTGGCTGAGATAAATGTCGGAAGCATGGGTCGAAGTGATTCGTAGCAAAATATATTATTCGCTCGATTTGACCATGCGGTACGGTTTTAGGCCACATAAGCCAAAAAGTCCAGTAAATATGCTATTTTTTTTAAGTATTTAGTGTGTCCCAATGAACAGTTTCAATTTTAACTATTCAAGCGAAGTGCCTTCAGTCCCTTATAAGGAAATTTTTTCCCCCTAATCCGATTTTGCTAACTTACAGCTTATGGCTATAAACAATTATCATGCAAAATTTCAGGTTCCTAGGTTGATTTGTTTGACAGCTCTCGTGCTTTCAACTCACACACGGACATGGCTAGATTGTCTTAGAATTGTACGACGATCAGGAATATATATTCTTCGAAAGTGTCCCAGATCAATATTTAGCAGTGTTGCAAACAAATCACAAATTAAATAAAACTCACCTTTTGTGGAGGTATAAAGAAAGTCATATAGAACTATAAACTGGTAAAAAGCAAAATTTGGGCTTAGCGACTAAAAATTTTAAATGTGCAGAAAAACCAAATGAAACAGGTCTATAGACACCTTGGGCGGATTCTAAATTTATCCAGATTTTAAAAACAATATCACAGTTGGATTTGTGTGAAACTTTCATTATTATTGCATATTTGCCTGTTTACGCATTTGGCCATATTTAAATGGGCCGAACATTACGTCACCAAATTAAGCCAAATTTCAAAAAATAGGTTTATTTTTTATCTTGAGCGAAAATGTCATTCATTTGATTCCCATCCATATGTTCATGTGGATGCCGTTTTTCGGTCGCCAACTGCCTAGAAAATGGATCATATGGGTTAGTTTCAAACTGGTCCAATAAAAATTGGTGTTCTAGAGCGGTTGTGTGTAAAATCAGGAGGGACCTTTATGCTGGGGCTACATCAAAACGTGCACCGATATATCCTAATTTTTTCCAAAATGGTAAGGTATGGTAAATGGTAAAGTACGAAATGGTAATCGGTATGAACTGTCCTAAATTTCATACAGACTTGATCTAATATGTGCCCTCTAGATCTAAAGGCATTATATCGTTTAAACGTACATATGTGTGGAAGCTATATCTAAATTTGAACCAATTTCCTTCATATTCAATAAAGCAAATCCATGGCCAAATTTTATGAGGATTAGATGTTATGTGTAGCTTTTAGATCTAAAACCATAGAACCGGCTAAACATATGTGTGGGAGACATATCTAAATCGGAACCAATTTCTTTAAATTCCAAAGTATCCGTTCTTGGTTCAAAAAATCCTATTTATGCCAAATTCAATGAACAACAATTGCCACCTCTTGTTTGATAACAAGCTTTAGATCTATAGATCAAACTGATGGACAATCGAACAGACAGACATCGAATTAAGCGTACGGACGGACAGATAGACGAATCGGCTTGTGATTCTGAGCAGACCAGTACACTTAAAGGTAGGTCTTACTCAAATATTTGCCATGAAACTAACACCTTATACCCTGCTGCACAGAATGGTGCAGGGTAAAATTATTTGTTCAGCCGGTCGCAAAAAGGCGAACGCAAAAGTCGATTATTCGATTAAAATCAGTCGCAAAAGTCGATCACGACTGTTTCAATTTTTGAAACAAGATTTTGTCTTCGATAATCGACTTTTACAACTCTAGTACAGCAATATACCCTGAATGTCTGCTCAAGGTAATCTGCGATGAATTCTTTTCTTGGAAAAACTCAACAAAAATATGGAATTGATGTATGCTTTGGCTTGCCCTTAAAGTTCTTTGGTATTGAGATTTTCCGCTGGGATCAAAACCAGAAAATATACATAAAAGTAAATCGTTTAGTGTAGTCAGACTAAATCTTTCGAATTTATATGAAACTAATGACGCCAAAATTATAGAATTATGGTTGTTTTCATATAAACAATGATATTTTTTGTCGCCAAATTCATCAATGACAAAAGTTTCTTTTTATTTGGAGGTCAAACTTTAAAAAACAATCACAGCTAAAAAGGTTCTTTGTTTATTTTAACCTTTTTTTAATAGCTAAAAATTAAAAATATCCAATTAGTTGATCAAAACCTATTCGTCAGCGAATTGCTTTAAAATATACTTAAAAATATGCTAGAGCTTCCCACTATAGAGCGCAGTGCAAGCCATTAAATTCTAATCCTCCCATTGAAAGCTAACAATTAGATTTTTGTTATAATTGTGGTTGACATAACATACGGTTGGCTAATAACAAATGACTTAAGACACAAACTCTCAGAGGCGACACAATTTCAGGCAAAACCAAAAACCGCAACACAAACACACGTGTCAAAACAAAAGACTTAAGAAACGAACGTTGTTCTTTGGCTGCCTTTCAAACCATTGATGTGTTGGTCGAAGAAAACATTTCATTAAAGTGACAACAGACAGAAGGGAAAATAAAACTATTTTAAATATCGCATTAACATGCAAATTGGAACAAGGAAAAAAAACAACGAATTCTTTTCATTCTTACCATTTATTTGCATTAGCTGGTGTTGTTGGGTTTCACTCTATCAACTGTTTCGTAAAATGGATTGGGTTAGCGCACATTTTTCTTGGTTGGTTTTTATTTATTTTTTTTTGTTCGTTGCGCTTTAACCCAATTCCCACTACTGTCAATACACACAGATAGACGAACAGACCGAGAGCGACAAACATTGTCACAGCTATTATGCAAAATATGCGGTTTGTAATCATAATTGTGAGTGTGTCTTATTTTACACCAACATTTTTCAGATGGCTTGCGGGCCTTATTCTAGTCTGCACAAAAGTTGTGCCGGCATTGCCGGTGCTGTAAACTCAAATATGTCAGGTTAACTTATAATTGTACCTTAGTTTAGTGTGTAATCAAAAAAATATATTATTTCGCATTTAAACCAGTTTGAAGTTTTCTATTTTTTTCGTTTTCAAAAATATTTCTAACGTGACAAAGCTGATTTGATTGTTGTAAACAGATTGACTGAAAGCGTTGCCGTCCATGTGTCTTATGAATCAATTGCATTTGTTATTTATAACTACTACGAATACTCCTTTGTATGGTATATGTATAGCTGGGCTTTCGTGCTAGTTATTCATAAATATCCATAAACGTGAATTTACTTTTGAGCGGATTTCCATTCATACGGTCTAATGCAAAAACAAAATGAAAGAAAGAAAAAATAAAGTTTATATATGCTATTTTAGTTTTGAAATCGCTAATGACTTTAATATCTGGCTACTTTACAGGTATCGTGTAATTTGTGGAGTCTTATTGATTCATTGAAATGTTCACACGGTAGTTGCAAGCATTTCGACAAATGTAAAGTTTTGTAATATTAATTGCTAGATAGGGATAGCAAAAGCTTGGCCAAACATATGTTTATTAGAGAGGGTTGATTATGAAGAATGAAAAATTTTACCATACCCAAAACTGAACTGCATAGTAACCACGAAAAACATCGGCCTCACAGACTACATGAAACCGAAAGTAATTCAAGTTTTAATCTTTGAATTGCGGATACCTACTCGCAAGGGCTAGAAGTCAAACTGGGTCTTGACAGCAGATGAATTTCAATATTTACCTACGAAAATCTTTATCTTAAAAAATAATGATCGGCAGTATACTCCGAATACTTAAACCTCAAAATATCCAACAGACTTTCAGACAAATCTATGCTATTTCATTCACAGACTTACCCCCAAACCCGAAAAACATATCTTTGAAAAAGGTCGTCCCTCTAGCTAAATGCAAAATCTACTTTAACAAACGGGCAGCTATCAAAGCCTTAAACGAATGGATTATAAAATCATATTATACCATGGACTGTTTCTTTATTAAGTTGCACGATATCATGCTATACTAGATACCGTGACATAGCAACAGCATAGAAATTAGCAGTCGACTTTGCCAGCACAGGCTAAAGGACGATCATATAAATCTGGCCGACGAACTGTGAGGAGCAGAAAACTCGAGGTGGTTATCAGATATTGGTACACGCACCAATGGGATGCTTTCAGTATTTTAGCTGGTTATATTACCTGGTCATAAGTGGTAGCATTGGCCTTTTATCGTAAGCCTTCTGTAGAAGCTATTGAGAAGAGTGAGAGAAGGAATCAGAGCAGCACTTGCTATATTTCTGCAAATGACTGTAAGATAAAAATTTTACCTAGCTAGAGTCCAGGCTCACACTTCTTTAAAATAATCATTTCCTTTTCATAATCTTTCTCTTGTCCTTCTTAATTCTTTCTCTATTACCTGTTCCCCGCCTGAACTCGGCTGTCATTATCTCAACAGCCGGGAATCTCATTCAGACTAATCTAAAACCCTGCCAAATAATGAATGGACATTCTTAAAATCGCTTATATAAGTCGTATACTCACTGACCGTGAGTTCCTCTTTAAAATTATTATTTCTTTTAGTCTTTCTCTTGTCTTACAAAATTCTCTATTGCCTGTACCCTGCTTGAACTTGTCAATCACAATCTCAACAGCCGGTTGTCCCATTCAACTTAATCTAACATTTTATCAAAGAATGGAAGGGGACTCTTAAAATCTCTTTTATAAATCGTATATTCACTGACTGGGAACTCCTGTTAAAAATCTGCAAAATGATAGAGTTTATGCGCGGTCATCTAAGGAAGCATCCGAACTAATCCCAAGGGTGGAAAATGCAATCACCCAGCTTCAGTCATGGTGTGGTGGGGTGTCTCTTACGACTGACCTGCATTTCTGAGAACAAGGAGTCAAAACATCGGCCAAAATTTACCAAGAAACCGGAAGCTGTTGTGAAGCCTCTTAACAATTCCCTGTTCTAAAACCAGCCATGGACTTTCCACCTTTCTGCGGCGGAGCATACGGCTAAAACGTCCCAGGCCTGGCTTCGAAACAATTTGCCAGCGTTCATTTTCTCTGAAGAATGGCCCTCAGGCAGTCCAGATTTGAACCCACTGGATTACAAATTGTGGACGGTTTTAGAGGACAAGGTTTGTCACAAAAGATACTCCAACATTGGATCTCTTAAGACTGCTTTGGTTCGAGCTGTGGCCAATTTTCCAATGGACATGGCTCGTGCAGCTATTGACGATTGGCCAGTGCGTAAAGGCAAAAGGCGGACATTTCGAATAAGTAGATTCTTTTTGGATACAATATACATCAATAATTATATTACAAAATATTTGGTACAAAAACCTTCAGTACTTATACTTTTTATTTTACAGCATAAAACTTGTGTACCAGTATTTATGTCCCTACTTAGTATTAAAAAGATGTGTGGCAAAAACCTTCCCTCTATGAACAAAGCATGATAAAATTGTACGAGGGCGATTCGGAAACTTCTTAGCCTAGCACAAAAAGCGTGGTATAAACAGATAAAAGTTAAGTGTTTTGGAAACTTCCATCTCTGCTATTAACACATGTTAAATTGTTTCGATCTGGCAACGCCTTCATATAGAAACAGGTGTTCACAAAAGACGCATCCGCGATTTTTTTACAATGAAAAAATTAGAAATGCGTGGTGTCATTAAATATTTAAATAAAAAAGGTTTATCGGGACAAGAAATTCATAATGATATGGTGAATGTGTGAGGTGAAAGTGCTCCTTCATATGCAACAGTAAAAAATTGGGTTGCTAAATTTAAACGTGGTCGTACAAGCATTGAAGATGAACCACGTAGTGGACGTCCAAAAACAGCAACAACAACAGAAATTGTAGCCAAAGTGCATGATATGGTATTAAATGATCGACAAATAAAAGTGCGTGAAATAGCTAATATCATGGGCATCTCAAATGATCGAGTCCATTTAATACAGATGAAAAAGCTTTCTGCAAGAGGGGTGCCGCACTTGTTAACAGTCGACCAAAAACGCATAAGAATGAACATTTCTCAAGCTTGTTTGTATCGTTTTCAGCGAAATAAAATGGATTTTAAGCGTCGTTTCATAACTGTTAATGAGACATGGATAAACCACTATACTCCAGGGACAAAAGAACAATCCAAACAATGGACTGAAGCTGGAGGAAGTGCCCCAAACAAGGCAAAAACAATTCAATCGGCTGGTAAGGTTATGGCAACGTTTTTTGGGACTTCAAAGGTATTTTATTGATTGACTATCTGCAAAAGGGTAAAACAATAAATTCAGAGTACTATTGCAACCTTTTAGATCAATTAAATGTACAAAATCGAGAAAAACGTCCTGGCTTTCAACACAAAAACATAATTTTTCATCAAGACAACGCACCAGCGCACAAGAGTGTTTTAACAATGGCTAAAATCAACGAATTAAAGTACGAATTGCTTGACCACCCACCTTAATCTCCTGATTTAGCTCTCAGTGACTTTTACCTGTTCCCAAATCTAAAAAAAATCCTTGCTGGCAAGCGTTTTATCTCAAATGAAGACGCAATTACAGTTGTAAACCACTATTTTGAAGACCTTGAGAAAAACTATTTTAATCAAGGGATAGAATTGCTAGGTAAGCGTTGGACTAAGTGTATTGAAGTTTCAGGAGATTATATTGAAAAATAAAAATATTTTTGAAAAACTAACTATTCTCTTTCATTGATAGGCTAAGAACTTTCCGAACCGCCCTCGTATCAATTTATGAGTTCTACTAATCAATGAAATTTAGCACGCGGCGGCTTTGGAAATTCACAACGCGCTGCAGCAATAACTTGATTTCTGAGGGTTATCACTACCATTGGCCTGAGATTAATTCTATGGGCAGTCTATGTAGTTAACAGCCTGCATTACAAAACGAATCAGGTATCTAGCGGAAGTTTACATGCTTTTCTGATTTCATACAAGATTGCTAAAACTTAATCTCAATAAGTTTTTATTCACAATGAGAAATAAACCCCTGAGGTATTTTATTTGATTTAGTTGTTTTAGCTAGATATATAAATTACTCTTTATGTTCGTCATCCGTGAAAGGCTACTATTTTAAGGCTTGGCCCGATCCTATCCTCTGAGCTGTAGTTACAAGTTAAGGTCTGGAAAAATCATCAAAAATAGTAATATTTAAAGATAACAGAGCTAAACAAACGCTTGACCAAATAACTTCTGACAGTCAAACAAATTCCGAGAGTAGTTTGGTTCTAAAGGGTGATCAAGGGTGATAGATATATACATTTTTTTTAAATAAAAAAAAATACAATAATTTAAATCCAGTGTGGAATCCTTATTGGTTATGCAAAATTACATTTTATGTCATTTATTTTTTGAATGTAATTTTTTGAAAATGAGCGTTCGGCACAGCCAACGAAACAATCAATTTATTGAGAAACCTTTACTTTAGAAGACACACTTTGTTGACAAATATCGTAAAAAAAATAAAAAATATATTTTTGTACTACTTGCTGTCGACCCAGTCGAATAAATATTAATAAATCGTACAACTGTTGTTTTTTTTCAACAAGTTGACAAGGATTTTTCACACACTTTTCCATACAAATATTCTGTTTTTGTTTTGCAAAAAAAAATATTTTTTTTCAGAATTTTATCGCTATTGTGTCATGACGTTTTTCGAAACTATTGCTTAATATGTTAATTCTAGTAATAAAATACAATCGAATAAATATTTATAACCAAACTGTTTTCGACAACATGTAAATTTATACTTTATTCTTTGGCATATTTTGTGTTGAGTGTTTTGAATCGCTAATTTATTATGATTTGGTTGTAAATATTTTAACGAAATGGTAACGTATAAAAGCGGCTGTGATCTCATGCCAAAGATGACTTAATAACTGATAGAAGTGGGCACACAAAGATCATTTTGTTTATGAAAAAACGCCTTAAATAAATTTTTTAAAAATTGTGTAAAATTCCTCTTTGTTTTTATTTTGTGTTCTAGACTGTAAGATACTTTGTAAAAGTTGCGACTTAAATATCTTCAGTGATACGAGTATGTCTTCGATGATTTTTTTATCTTGGGCTTGTTTTTTTCTATCTTAGGCTTGCTCTGTCATATCAGCTTTCTGGTTTTACTTTTAATCTAGGTCAACATGGAATTTTAGTTTTTTTTCTCACTTTTGATTTCAAAGGGTCCTTTTGTACTCGGTTTCTTTTTAATGTTCAGCCTTAATCGCTGGTAAAGTCATTTTGTTATTAAGAATAATTATCAGGGAGATCCAGGTCTTTCTAGGCAGGTTATTAAACAATATAGTTGCCTTCGAACTCATACGACTTCCAGGATACTTCGGAATAGCAGCTGGGCCATTTTCTTTTCGTCTTGAAGTTCACGCCCATTCAACACAGGGTCTTTATTTAAGCTTGACTGCCGGAAGAGATTTTGCCATCAATATGCTTATAATTTCAAAGAAGCCACTTAAAGTTCTTCATTAAAAACCACGACACCCGCTTCAAGGATGGCATACTGATTAATGAGGAGTCGGCGTCACAAAGTTCAGCCAACTATATTTTACAATATTACGCCGCCGACGTTACTATTAGCTCGAATTCAACTCAGCCGCTGATTATTTTCTACAATCCCCCGCATATATAAATTCTTAAGTTTTCTACATCCGTAGTAGACATTAAATAAATTAAAGTCAAGAGTTCTAAAGCTGGCTCCACAACCCATTTGTGGTCCGGGTGTTTCCAACACCAAGAAATCTTCAACTCTCATCCAGTTAGTCCCTCTACTAGATATCACTAGAGTCCGAAACTAAAACAGAAGTCCGTTTCTAAAAAATAGCTACAGCCCGACACACACACCGTTTACTGACAAAAATCAGACCAGTTTCGAATTACATTTTTTTGGTATAGTTTTGAAGGTCCAACTTAGAAAAATCCGCATGTACTGGGTTTTCCATTTAGGACATAACAATTTTATATATTAATAAAACACAGAGTATTTAAGATATAGAGTTAAATGCAGGTGTAGTGCAAATGATTTATTTTAGAAATAAAATTCGATTTCGGTCATATGACCACCACGAGCGCGTCTATTGCGATCTGTTCTTTGGACCCAGTTTTCCACCACTCTTGCACACCTTTTGACCGGAACGTTGGCAATTTCGCATTTTATGTTGTCTCCGATCTCGTCTAAAGACCAATGACTTGAGTTGGCCCCAAAAAGAAATCCAAAATGGCGTTAAATCGCATGCACGAGTTGGCCATTCGACCGGACCATTTCTTGAGATAACACGTTCATCGAATTTGCCTTTCAGTTAAAACCACATATCGGTAATGTCAAGGTCATCCAATTCTGGCCAAAAATAATATTCCAACATGGCACAATAGCGCTCTCCGTTGACGATAATATGATGATTGCTTTCATCGACGAAAAAATACGGTCCAATCACACCTACGGCATGAAACCCACACCACACAGTTATCAAGTGGCTTTAGTTCTTGAGTCAGCTTGATCTTATAAGTATGAAGGCCAAGATATTTACGAAAAATACGCTACAGTGTGGTTTGAGAGATTCTCAATTCCTGAGAACGACGTGGACTCCACTGATATAGCTCACTTTGAAAGGATACACTTACGGCTACAATCGTTTCAAATTTATTCACTTTAGCACGCACAGCCAGTCGGGCGGGACCATTATATTATGGAAGAATATTGGAGTAAGCGCCCTTAAAGTTGCGACCAACGACTCAGAATTACTCGGTAGTAAGTTTTAATGATTTCCAAACGTTGCTTGTAAGTGAATATTGCCAGGATGGAAATGTTGACTTTGACCAACGTTTTGGCACTGAAAGATAATTAAAAATGTTTGAGGCAGGGTTGACATAAAGATACGAAAGTGTTATATGTGACAGCGCATAAAGAAAGGGACCTAAGGGTAAAAAAAGCAATTTTCACTTTTTTTGATGTGGACAACATCTGAGCATCGAATGAGACAGCCCCAAAAGTGTTCCCTCCCAGAGATATGCACGTTTATGAAAGTGAAGTACACCAAAGATACACGTATTTAAATCTTAAAAATGGCCCTCCTGAACAAAACTGCCCTTCGGTCCCTTTCTATTTTGCGCGTCACATATCCGTATTGTAAAACTCGTTACATACTCGAATACTCCAGGTCTAACACAGCTCAGCGACTTCTGCGGTTATCTAAGGTCGAGTTATTGCTGTATGAACTCCTTTCCCGGATAGGATTTGGAAATTGAACCTCGCCATCTGTGTCACCGGCAATGCCTTGAGTCGCTATCGCTAAAATTGTTTAATGGTCTTTTCAGGCTTCTCTAAACTTCTCGAATTTTCTCCATTTTCAACTTTCGATATCGCTTCAATACAACTCTCGTCGCCGTAGTTACCTGAGTTGCCTTGTAAGCTATGTTCATTGCTTTTATCACAGTCGTTCACTACTACATTTCCCTTTCGGTAAACAATTTTGTCATTGGCGGCTTATGTGATGGAGTCTATCTTGTATATACTACGCCATAAATCTAAGGATTCCAAGGGTGACCATCACCCAGCTTCAGTCATGGTTTGGTGGGGTGTTTCTTACGATGGGGTCACTGACCAGCATTTCTGCGAACAAGGAGTCAAAACATTGGCCAAAGTTTGCCAAGAAACCTTTTTGGAAGCTGTTGTGAAGCCTCTTAACAATTCCCTGTTCCAAAACCAGCCATGAACTTTCCAGCAGGATTCTGCGCCGGCCCATAGGGCCAAAACGTCCCAGGCCTGGCTTGGAAATAATTTGCCAGCGTTTATTTCATCTGAAAAACCCAAACATATGCTCTTGTACTTGGCAAGCTGTCCATCCTTAATTTTGTTGCTTTTTAATGCCCTCCCCTTCGGCAGATGTTAAATTGCAACATTATTATGTATTCAATCATTCGCTTAAATCGAAACATATCCATCATTTTTTGAATTTCTCTTTAACCAATTTTCGATGCAATTAATAACGCTCGTGTCTTAAGTCTTGCGCGGTGATTTCATGTTAAGCATTGTGGGTTTGGGTCTTAAGTCTTTTTTTATGATAAATAATTAAATCATTATGCCACCCATGTGTTCGTGATCCACAAGTCAATTACGAATAATTTACAGGAGTTAATTCGACATATACACACATTTTTAAAAAGCAGATTAAGTCATTGATTATCTTTCAGTAATAACTAATTTAATATTTTTCTTTTTTCGGTGTGTTATGGGTGAAAAACCATTTCTTTTGTGGCGATCGATATTGAGTATTTAATTTTAAATTTAGATCACATCTTTGGATATAAACGAAATTGGAGATCATTGTACGAATATGATCTTGAATTTAAGAAAAACCTCAGGAAGATCATTTATCAGTCATTAGAAATATTTTCTTTTATATATATATATATATCATCATTGATCAGTCATTAGAAATATTTTCTTTTATATAATTTTTTTTTGCCATAACCTTGTTTTCTATTAAAATATAGATGCAAGAGTTCTCGTGCCGGTTAATCAAATTTCTTTCATTTTGCATTTGTATTAACATTTCTTCTGCTACCTTTCGTTAGAACTTTGACAGTTTGTTAGTGCATTTTTCATTCTCTTTCTTTTTGATTAATATAAAAATTCTGCACGCTTTTAGTTTTGACCTTAAAAACTGTCCACACGTTTCTTCAAATTTCTAATTGATCTTGAACGTTTATTAGTTAGTATGCCATTCTTGATGGATTATCTAACTTCTCTTTTGTTTTTATTTTACACTCTACGGAAGTTACTAAAGAAATTTTGCAACTATAAATGTCTTAGGAAAGTCTCATCTGGCTCCAAATCATAACACCAACATTAGCGAAATTGATTAATTGAAATAAATAAATAAAAATCGTATGGGACTCTTCTGCAGCTATTAAATCTTGCTACTTTATTCAAAATATCATGGGTTTTTTTAATTGTGTATAGCGAAAATTTTTATCGTTAGGACTGACGAAGAGGATGATGATGGTGTTTATAACGATTAGAAATGCTTGTCTCTTGAGTCTTTCGTTTAGCACTATGGGCACAAGCTTGTTTTTTTTATACTATTTACTTCAATTATATCAAATTGTATTCATTTAATCTTTTTATACTGTTAGGGCTTAAGGCTTTTGGTTTTGTCAAAATTGGGAAATTTGTATAAACGCTAATATCGTAATTAATATCCATTAACTATTTTTGGGATCATATTTATAAACAAGGTTGTTTTCATTACAAATTCAACGATATTACTTTGTGTAAAGATAGCTTTGGACAAAAAAATCAGACAGAATTACTAAAATAGTGCTTTGGGGCTTTATGTTTTGTGTAATTTCAGAGAATAATCTCGATTAGTTATTTTTGTAAAGAAGAAACTATTAATACGAGTATTTACTTAAGTGCCTCAATAAAACATGAATGGAAAACTACTCTCAAATCTGAGAGCTGTGTTCGCTACAATTCTTGTACTTACTGACAGACACCACATGTTTAATAATAATGTCGAATACTTAGTAGGGACATAAATACTGTTACACACGTTTGATGTTGTTAAATAAAAAGTACTGAATGTTTTTGGACCAACTATTTTTTAATATATTTATTGATGTATATTGTATCCAAAAATCTACTTATTCGAAATGTCCGCCATTTGCCTTTACACACGTCTTAAGTCGCACTGGCCAATCGTCAATAGCTGCACGAACCTCGTCCATTGGAAAATTGGCCACAGCTCGAACCAGCGCAGTCTTAAGAGACTGCTTTGGTTCGAGCTATCTTTTGTGACAATCCTTGTCCTCTAAAACCGTCCACAATTTGTAATCCAAAAGGTTCAAATCTGGACTGCATCCTCTGAGGGCCATTCTTCAGAGGAAATGAACACTGGCAAATTGTTTCGAAGCCAAGCTTGGGACGTTTAAGCCTTATGGGCCGGCGCAGGAAAGTCCATTGCTGTGTTGGAACAGGGAATTGTTAAGAGGCCTCACAACAGCTTCTAAAACGGTTCCTTGGCCAACTTTGGCCGATGTTTTGACTCCTTGTTCGCAGAAATGCAGGTCAGTGACCCCATCGGAAGAGACACCCCACCAAACCACGACTGAAGCTAAGTGATGACTCTTTTCCACCCTTGGGATCAGTTCAGATGCTTCCTTAGATGACTGCGCATACACTCTATCATTTTGCTTGTTAAATTTTTCCTGAACGGTAAAAATTTTTTCATCGGTGAACAAAATTTGTCTGTGCAAGTTATCAGCGTGCTTCACCAAAAGACCTTTGCGTTTTTCAATCCTATTTTTTTTTTAAAGCTGCAGTCAATAAATATCCAGTACGTCGTTTGAAAGCCCCAAGTCTTTTTTAATGATTCGACTCAAGGACTTTTGCGTGCTATTCATCTTACGGGCCATAATTTTCTGTTTTCGGAGCGGATTTCTGTTAATTCTTGATTTAACGGCTTTGATGACATGCGGCGTTCGAACAGAGCGTGGGCGGCCCGACCGGTGACGGTCTTTTACATCTTCAGTCTCCTCAAACAGTTGTATGCATTGGTAGACGTACATGCGGCTAATCTCTAGTGGCCGGAGCGTTTTGAAAATATCGCTTTTTTCATTTCACACTAGTAAACCGCTATTACAGCGATACGGTTTTTATTATCTGACCACTCCATGATGGAAGTTGAAACAATTTTAAAATCCCGTTACAGACTAACGCTATTGAGGTTAGCTTTCAAAGCCCATATGACATTAACGGGGTATGTTTAGTTCTACCATTGAAATGGGTGTGTTCAATGTTGTAACAGTATTTATGGCACTACTAAGTATATATTATAGAGAAGCTTTGGCTTAGAGATTCATTTTTGGAAAAGTCGCCTCCATTTGCGACATGTAAGAACTGTTAGAATATTCGAATTTTGTACTTGCAACAATCCAACTGTATTCATATTCTTAAATTATAAAATGTACATGTAGGTTAATCTACCTTTATGCTTGTCAAATGCTTCATTGTACATTTCTTTTCATTTCATGAGTTAGTCTACTAAAAACTTGAAACAACTTGAAGCCCAACGTTAAGTATAAAGTATTCTTTCCCAAACCTGGCTACTATCCGCGACATCACAGCCGTCCACTGCAAATCTTTAAATGGATCTGGTTAATTTTGGATCAGAACACGGTTTGGCTTGATAATTTATAATCCTAGAATATTCTGAATTCATGATTTTCTCTTAAACATATGAAGTGACAATAAACTAAGAATTATGACCGCTGATAACGTTTTTGCGAATATAAAATAAAACTGGTCTTAACATCGATCTCAAATTGACTTACTTATTAACTGTGGCTAGATACATGACGTCTTGTTGTCCGGACCTGCACAATAAATAGCTTAAAAACACTTCGGGTTTTCTTTAGTTTCCAGACGAAGAATTTTCTCTCGTAGGGAGTCCAAAGAACAGCTAGACCTTTGGTTTATTAAAAACTTAAATGATACTAATTTAAAAAAAAAGCTACTTACGCCCACATTGGTGCACGAATTCAACTGCCGGCCGAAGGAATCTCGCCCTTCGTTCGTCGCGGCGCCTCTCTAGCAGGCATCAGTATCATGTTGGTCAAACCCATTTAAGACCCCTCTAGCTCAATCTATGATAAAGGTCCTGTTACTTCTTGTTCTGTCATATCATCTGCATACGCGAGAAGGATGTAGTCATAGGTGTAAATCGTTCAATTAACCTTAAAATCAGTTAAAAGACAACGAGGAGCGTTAAAGGCACTAACAAAATTTATAAAAGAAATTCCGAACTTAAATCTGTTCAATTACAAATGC
Organism: Hydrotaea diabolus; assembly: GCA_963513945.1. Classification (NCBI taxonomy): domain Eukaryota; kingdom Metazoa; phylum Arthropoda; class Insecta; order Diptera; family Muscidae; genus Hydrotaea; species Hydrotaea diabolus. Next base: position 162,548,083 of record OY740718.1, read on the forward strand.
AGGGTTTTCCATTAAGGACATAACAATTTTTTTAAAATACGGAATATTTAAGATACAGAGTTCAAATCTATTCCAGGTGTTGCGCAAATGTTACATTTTAAGAATGAAATCGATTTCGGTCATATGATCACCACGAGCTTGTGTACAACGATCTACTCTTCGGACCCAGTTTTCCACCACTCTTGCACACATTTCAACAGGAACATTAGCAATTTCGCGTTGGATGTTGTCTCTGAGCTCGATCTAAGTTGTTGACTTTTTGGCATAGACCAATGACTTGATGTGGCCTCATAAAAAGAAATCGAAAAGCGTTAAATCATATGAACGAGGTGACCATTCGACCAAACCACACAGTAATTTTTTGCGGATGCAATTATAACTCTTGAAGAACAGGTGGGTTTGTTCCTCTACAATAACGCATATGTGATGCGCAAAATAGAAAGGGGCCTAAGGTTAAAAACCAGTTTTGTTCAGGAGAACCATTTTATAGATTAGCTCCTTTTCTATTTGCGCATAGAATCGTCGACTTCACTTTCATAAAACGCACATATCTCTGGGAGGGAACACTTTTGGGGCATGGGATCGATCTCATTCGATGCTCAGATGTTGTCCACATCAAAAAAAATGTGAAAAGTTGATGAAAAGTTTTGTTCAGGAGAGCCATTTCAAAGATTAGGTCCCTTTCTATTTGCGCTTAGAATCGTCGTCTTCACTTTCATAAAACGCGCATAACTCTGGGAGGGAACACTTTTAGGGCATGGGATCAGTCTCATTCGATGCTCAGATGTTGTCCACATAAAAAAAGGAAAAAACAAATGAAAATTGATTTTTTTACCCTCAGGTCCCTTTCTCTATGCGCTGTCACATATTTTGTTTTTGGTAAAGCCATTCAGCCAGAAATAAGCTTTATCGCTGATGATGATTTTTCAATAAAATATTGGATTTTCGTGAAACTTTCCCAGAGCCACCGACTAAGAATTTCGGTAGTAATTTTTAATGATTTTCAAACGTTGCTTGTAAGTAAACTTTACCATGATGAAAATGTGTACTTCGACTGAAAGATACTGAAAGATCAAGAAAAATGTTTGAGGGTGCGTTGACACAATGACACGAAATTGTCGAAACCAGCTTGACTGATTAATATCAAACTTGGGCAATATGTTAGATTTGTCTGTTAGAATGTTTCCCTTAAACTTGGCTCCGATTTTTTGTATTTATAGTACCATTTGAATCAAATTTATAAAATAAAGTTTTAAATTAATATAAATTTGTTATGACAATTGGAATATTTCGGGCAATCAACTTAAAAAAAAGGTATGGGGCTGCAAAGAAAAAAAATTGTAAATCGGAGCATGATACTAAAAACCTAACTAGAGTCCAGGAATAACTCATTCAGATAATAGAGTTTTGCTTTATTATGTTAATGTAAGTCCCATTTGCGGTGCATTAAATCTTTAGTTGGGATGAAGATGAAAGTGCTTTAAATACAAAGAACGAACGAACAGCCAAAATGTTCCTTATTTCAATGGTTATGAGATTGATTCGGACACAATGTTGTTTAATTCTGACTGGTGTGCCTTCTGGGAATGCCGCTACATAAACAAAAGTTGGTTGACACAACTAAATCCTCCATTAAAGTCATAAACGACCGATGAACCAACAAATTATTTTTGAATTTGAAGAACTAAATATAATAAATAGTAACAAAAATCAGCTTTGATGGCATCCGATAATCGCAATAATCATAACATTGACGATAGTGTTTTAAAAGGTGGATGTTCTGATTCAAGAAGACTTTCCAAGTACAATCTCCAGTTCAACATAGAGTTATATACTAAAAACTAAAAGTCGACTTTAACCTTTTTGACTACTACAAAAAAAATCAAAAGTCGACTTTTAGACTTCTAGACTTTTTAATATAAAAAAGTCGAATAAAATCGACTTTTCGACTTTTTTCTTTAGGGAAATGAAAATTCAATATTTTAGAATAAAAACAAGTTTTCTTAGAATAAAAAAATTGTTATTTAAGAATGTAAGAGTGATTATTAACTCTACTAGTAAATAATAATTCTTACATCAGGAGTCTCAAGTTAAAACAAGGTTAATATATTTAAGCAGTTGTGTGAAGAAAACTTGAAAAGTGTGATTTACAACAGCAGTTCGCATTCGTTTGGGGAGATCCTAATTTTAAAGAGTTAGATTTTTCTTTCAACAATTGTTGCGAAGCTTTCTGAAGTGGGTTGTCACAGACCTGAAATCGCCATAAAAGCTGTGTGCAGCCACGAAAATCAATGTCACTTTGCCATTTTGTTAAAAACATGTTTTCTATTTAAATATAGATGCAAGAGGTCTTGAACCGTTTAATCCCTGTTCAGTGCAGTTGATTAATATACATGGAACCACATGTTCGCATCAATTGATATAAAAAATAAAATCATATTTAATTTTTTTTTCGAGAAATTTGGCTCTGAATTTGAGTAGTACTAAGAACTAAATGTGAAAATAATCCCTCACATGGGGCAGAAGTGACAGCGATTGACAAATTTTTTGCAAGAAATTGGTTTTCGCTTTTCATTGCTCTCAATATAAGTGTTGTATTATTTTTTTTGACGACAAACAGGCAAAAGGCCTCCCGAAAGTCGTTCAATTATTATGGAACACCATTGCCATCATTATAACCTTTTTTGCGCCTAGTGCTTACACTCTTGTGAAGGAAGCCTTCATTGTTATTCTCTTCGTTGGTCTTAGAACCTACAGTCCTTTCGGCCATATCAAATCGGGTAAATCGGTTTTAATAGGTATTTGAGAATTTCTGAATTCGGTGTTTATCAGTTTGCCCTAAAAATAATAAAAATATACCTTTTATATTCAGCAGTATTAATATACTTTCAGTGTAAGTATACTTTCCGACTTGATTAATTGCTCTGGTTGAATCTGGAACATTTCTAAAGGCATACGTTTTTAACCTGGACATACAATAAAATAAAACTTATGTATATCTCAGTCGGAGAAAATAAATGAAAGCGCATAAATTTAAGTAATACGCATTGTTTCGCTGACTATTGCAAATATTTAAAGTAAAAATAAAAAAGTCGACTTATAAAAGTCAAACTTTTTAAAAAACCGAAAGTCGACTTTGGTGGAAAAACATCCAAAAGTCGATTAGCCGATTAGTCAAAAACCGACTTTTACATGCATTCACAACGACAAATAATAAATCCATAAATAATGAGTGACATTAGTTTCTAGGATTAATAATCCGGGTTAAGCTAGTATTTTATAAATAAAATTTGCTTCTACTAAACAAACGGCTCAGTATGACTATATTTTATTCCTTTCAGAGCAAAATGAACAGTCGATTCGTGGAAGCTTCATTTTAATTTTAGACAGCAATTTCACTAAAGTAACAACAAAACTTTTCCTTTTTGGAATATTTTAAACAAAATTGATTGATGATTCTTAAAAATCTTTTATTTATGATCAAATTTGCGCTGCTCCTTCGTTGCAACACAAAGTATTTCAATCGATTTTACTTCAAAATTCTTGCTGAGATATAAACATTCCTGACATCACATATTTGATCAAAACACATCGATCAACTTTGAGTTTCACCTTTATCGAATTTGCGTTTCAATTAAAAACGCTTGCGTCTTAAGTGTTTCAAATAAAAGTTGTTGCAAAGCCGGGATGAGATTGTATGTGTGTGCTTGCCTTACAACTCTTTAAGAGTTCTTCTTTATAGTAAAGATGTGTCTGAAATATTTCAATTTGTGTTTGTTTGCCTTTTGGTGTTGTTTTCAATGACTCTTTTCAATGATCAGTCCGCTTGTGTCTTAAGTCTTTCATTGATTTCTACTTTGTATTGACGGCGGCTCATAATTATTTGTGGCCGAAACTACGCATTTATCTTAGAAATTAACAAATTCTCACATAGAGAGAATTTGCATAAAATTGCCAAAAAGTGGGGGGGGAAACCTAAATTGATTTATGGCATACATACATCATGTAGAAAACCACCTTCGATATAGTTTGAGTGAATGGTTGGCTGGATAGATGAATGGTAATTTTTTACTTCTTGTGCTTATGGCCACAAAAAGTGGCAATAAAAGCAGAAAAAACAGCTCAACAAAAAACACAAAAAGAAAAGTAATGAATGATGTATGGTTGCAAATTAATTGCTTGTAAAAATCACCATTCACGCTCGTTAAATAACCCATCAAAAACGGTTTAGCAGTAAAAAACGAGCAGAAGAACATTACCACAAATTAAGACTTATGAATGGACAAGCAGCAAAAGACGACGAAAAAGGCGCAAAGTAAAAGATAACAAAACCATAGCCACTGGCCGGGGGAGGAAGAGAGGGAGTAGCAGGTTCTAGAAATAAGTCCAAACAAATGCTAGGAAAAGATAGCTTTTGGACTTTTTGTAACGGTTTAACCAGACAGACAAACGAACCAAAAACAGAACATACAGACAAAAAGAGAAACATCTGTTTAAGTACCACATCAGGTCTGTATCTCTATATATATATATGTTTGTCTGCCTATATTATCTGCCATAAAAGTAATGTTCAACAAAGCCTTACCTGGTGGATCTATCGATTATTGCCCCCTTCCGAAGAGCATTTCCTCTGTAACAGCACAATTGTGGTGTTGAGTTTTGTATGCTCTTTTCTTTGCTGAAAGATTTCTTTAATAAATTTCATTTATCTATTTATTTATGTTTATTTTGCAAGTTTATTATTATTTGATTTGCAATGGCCACAGTTAAAGCTTAACTTCACACAGAGTTAGAGAGACATATACATAGAGAGAGAGAGATCAGCCGCAGACAAAACATTATAAAACAGTTACATAAATTTTCTATAGAAAAAGAAGGTCTTACCTGTTGCTTTGAAAAGAATCTGGTGTGTGGCTTATGTAGCTACGCAGACTTACTTACGTATCAGTCCGTACATTTGTTATACGGGGTAACAGGTTCCTCAAGTGAGCCAGATTTTATCTGTTTTGTCGAATGCCTTCATTGATGTTGCTGTATTTCTTCGCCACTACCACTTGATTTCAGTTGTTTTTTTTTTCATTGAAAGCCAACTAAAAAATAGTGTGTAAAAAAACTTAAAGTCACAAACGAGGGATTGTTGCGAAATTAAAGGTTATTTTACATAAGAATTGTCAGGATTTTCATCGAGCTTAATAGAAATTTATTTTAAGGTTTGATAGATAGCACTGTGCCTAAATGCAAAAATTTTTCAATTTTTCTTCTTTGATCAAATGGGTATTTCTTTTATTTGTTTATATCGTTTTTGACTAGGTTGATTGGTCAGTCATTCTCCATAAATTATATAAAACTAATTTATTCTATGAGATATGTTCTTTTGTTGGTCAAGTCTTCTTTCTTCTGTGTAGTTGTGTAAGCTGTTATGACCTAAATTGTTATAAATAAAAATTCCTATTTATTTAATTTTTCCCGACGTTTCGTCAATTTTTGTTGACTTTTTCAAGGGGTTCGTAAAATATTTTTTTAATTTTTAGTTACATTATTGCTAATTTGACAACCACACAATCATCTGCTGCGGAGTTGCAATCAAAAAGATGTGATATTTAAATTAAGTTGCCTGTTTAAAAATGAGTGTTGTCACTGTCAATTGTGTGGTTGTCAAATTATCACTAATGTAACTAAAAACTATAAAATTTTACGAACCCCTTGAAAAAGTCAACAAAAATTGACGAAACGTCGGGAAAAATGAAATAAAAAGGCATTTTTATTTATAACAATTTAGGTCATAAGAGCTTACACAACTACACACAATTTATTCTATGTTTCCCCAACTTTTCGTTTGCTTTTTTCGAACTTCTTCAGAGAATGTTTATTTGAAAATCAATTAGTTTTACATTTCATTCGTCATAATTTCTTACTACTATTAAAAAACTGGACGAAACATTTAATAATAAAAAATATATGTAAAAGTCACAGCAAAACATAACACTTATATCACAGTAACGCATTTCTTTAAAGTTTTACTTATTTATCCTTGTCATTCTGAACTCGAAAAAGGGTAAAGGTTTTTTTTTAAATTTTTTTAAGTTCTTTGAAGATTCTTTTGTTAATAACACTTTAATTTCCGAGCAAGGTTTGCAAACAATACACTGTATGCCTGAAATTAAAGGAAATTCTGTGAGATGCAAATGCCACAAAATAAAATTGAAATTGAGGGAAATTATGTTAGATGCAAATGCCATTAACATAAATTTAACGTTTTAAATGCGGTTTAGAAACATTAAAACAAAATACTTTCGTCGGTGGTACCTTTACAATTTTTACTATAATTTTTGATTAAGATTTCAAGCAATAACTATAGTATTTTAAATTGAAGGTATTTAAAAGTAATAACATTGTAAACTAGATTTAGTTTATATAAAAAGTTAATGAAGACTGTGAGTGAAACACACGTCATTCAGTTTTGAGCATTTGTAAGATACTAAATTTTATTTATACAAAAAGTGATTATATCAAATTTTGAAAATATTTCATGTTATCTAGTATAACCTCCAGCAGAGATTACAAATCAAAGCGGAGACCAAATATACAAAACATAATATACAATACACTTTTCAATACTGGTAATTCATCCTAAGTCCACGGAAAGTGTCATATTTCTTTAGTGTGCGGGCTGCTCCTACCACTGGCCATTATCACCATGTGGAAAAGTACGATCATGAGCGAGCGTACAAATATTATCTAATGTATGCAGTTAACAATTTTATGGGCTGCACTTGAGAATGCAACATTACCCAACACACAATTTAAAACATGTTCAACTTTGAACAGACTGAGCGAAATAATTATAAAATATTTTGTTAAGAAAAATCGGATTTTGTTAGCACAAAAAATCAATAAAAATCCGACAAAAATTTCCAAAAAAGAAATATTTTATTTTCAGCATTACAAAGAAAATAATAACACCTACTTGTAGGAATCTATGAATAAATGTAGAACCTATGGGCTTTTTTTAAGAAATACCTCCATTATTAAATTAGTTTCTTCAGCAAAAGGTTTCTACTTTTACGAGTAGTCTTAGGCAGCTCACAGCTTAGAAAATCACAGGCTAATACAAGAAGGTAGTTACTACTACCGTACTGCCAAAACACTCTACATTTTATATATATTTGTAAAGCCTTTTTTAAATATGTATATTAGGGGTATACATAACGGTATATTAAGGTGGGCCTAACAAGCAATCGATATTGTGCCATCGATTTTTCTAAAGCTTTTGGCATGAGGAAAAAAGTTCCACTACGGCATATAAAAAAATATTTTTGAGGCCCAAATTTTAATATTTTGACTTTTTTTCTACTTTTGTTTAAAGGTTATTTTATTAGCTAAAAAAATAAAATATTATTTTTTAAATTTTACCTTTCCAAGAGGACATACAAAACATACAAGTATGCATTGCCAAATACAATACAATATAACATATGAGCGCGTGGGAATAGAAATGCAAATGAGAGAATTGTACAGAATCGAAGCGGTCTATATGGCACAACATCGAAAATTTGTTGTCCTTGTAAATCGGCCCGCCCTAATGTATATAGATTTTTTCGTGCAACAAAAAATCGTTTCCTTTTACTGTAAATTTATTTGGCCTTGATACGAGTAAATGTTTTTTTAAATACAGCTTTTTATTGTTAACTTAACTCTTTTGACTTTAATTAATGGGAAAATTTTTTATATTTTCTTATTGTTTTGTTTACATTTGTTCGGTCTTTAACATTAATAATACTTGTATTCTGGTTCGAGACCTCTTGTGGTTTCTTTTTCAGAATCAACTAAAACATTGGTGAAATGTATTGGCTATGGTTACCAGGCAGACTGTACAGCTGTTTCTAAACCAGCTAAGGTTTTTCTTCAGCTGTCTTCGGCAACGATTACTTCGGCTGCAAATAGTTTTTTTTTATATTTTTCTTAAGTTACAATTTTTAACCTCTTTTTTTCTTTAAAATTTAATTTATTTTTGGTAATATTTTTTAGAAAAGTTTTTCTTTAATTTTTTACTTTATTACTATATTTTTATGATTTTTTCTCATGCCGACGAAATTCGATTTTCCTGTTTGAAATTTTTTTACAAAGTTTTTTTTTTTTTTATTTTGAATAAAATTTGCCACAATTTCTATACTAATCTTTTCGGGTTAAAAATGTGTACTTTAAATTAAAATTTTAAACCCCTTGTGTGACCAAGATTTTTTATAATATTTATTTGAATTTGGTACTAATTTTTTGGAAAAGTGTTTCTATCAATTATTTTGTGACATTTTTGTCAAGCCAACAAGATTCGATTTTACTGTTTCAGAACTATTTTTACAAAGTTTTTTTTTGTATTTTTTTTCAATTATTTTTATAAATTTTTGTCAAGCCCACAAAATTAGGTTTTGCTGTTTGAGAACTTTTTTACAAAATGTATTTATTTTTAAAAAATATTGGCCACAATTTTTATTCTAATCTTTGCGGATAAAAATTGTGTACATATATATTTCTATAATATTTATTTATATTTGGTACTCATTTTTGGAAAAGTATTTCTTTAAATTGTTTTTATGTTAAGCTCGTTTGTTTTATTCCCGTCTTTTGAATTAACTGAATCAAGACCTCTTGTACCTATATTTAAATAGAACCCAAGTTTTTAACAAAATGGCAAAGTGGCATTGATTTTCGTGGCTGCACACTGCTTTCATCGCGATTTCGGGTCCGTTTTTATGAATTTTTACATGTCGATAAGATTCCATTTTTCTGTTTGAGATTTATTTACCAAAGTTTTTGTTATTTTGAATAATAATGGCCTCAATTTCTTTACCAATCTTTGTGTGCTCTTTAAGTTTGCAGCCCATGGCACTACTTTTATTTCAATATAATACGTAATATGTTAAGATATCTTCTTCGAAAATTGAGGAAAACAAACTCTATAGTAACAGCTTCAACAAAAAAATATTTTTTTTAACATGGTCCGCTGTTTTTTGGATATTGTTTTCACGACAATGTAACATAAGTGGTATTTGTAGTGTATGTTAGTTAAGCATATCACAAGAAGTATTTAGAAATCTCCGGAAAATTTCAAATTAACCAATAATTAAAAACAAAACTTAAAAATAAATATCGACAAAAAATTTATGTTGGACACACTAGCATACAATACTCATTAAAAAAGAAAATTTCTGCTACAGATTTTTTTTATTATTATTTATTTTGCGTAGTCTCCCTAATAAGTGCTGAAAAATTCCTTGCTTAAAGCTGGGGTAGACCTACAACTACTATCGACATTGTGACAGAGCTTGTAATATTTTGAAATATATAGGTAGCGAACATGATATAATCATACGAAGAAATAGACACGTAACTGGCTTCCTCCTTTTGTCTATGAAAACCCTTGAGGAGTATTTAAACATATACACATAGTTGTGGTTTTTTGGCTGGGGTAATGAGATGATAAGATCTGAATCCTGTTATTGGTTCCAGACCTAATTGCTAAAAAAAAATATTCTACTCGCTTACAGCTTGTGTGTGCTGTCTACAATTCATAATATCAGTGATATAAATGCCTTCCCAGTCTTTTCATTTTGTTGTTAGTTGTTATGATTAAATGATTGGGAAACGTTATAAGTTGACTTTTTTTGTCGCTTGAGTTTTGTCCGAAGGAAGTCGACATGGGTAGCGAATTGAAAAGTCTATTTCAAGTGAGTTGCAAGGGAATTGTGGTAATAAATAGATTAAGAGATTAGAAATTTCTAAAATATGGCCAGAGGAACTGCCTAGAACCGGAAGAAATGTGTCAAACTGTTATTTTATTTCAAAACGCAAAAGGCGAAAGAGAAAAACGCAAGGGACTTGGAGAGCAAGCCCGAAAGGAAGCGCAAGAAATGTGTGACTCAGCTTTATGAAAACAAAAGACTTAAGACACAAACTTTTTTTAAAACTCCTATGAAGTGAAAAACACAGCCACATGAAAAATGTGAAAATCAGTAAAAGAAAGACTTAAGACACAACCCTTGACAACATCAGAAATATTTTGAACAGAGGGTGAAATAGAAGAGCCAGAAGAGATTTATCGCTTAAACATAAAAACAAAAGTATATTTTAAACACAAAAGACTTTTTACCTTGAAATGCTGCATAAATGATAAAATATGTATGTGCTGTCTACAATTCATAATATCAATGATATAAATGCCTTTCCAGCGAACCGAACGTTCAGAATTTGGTCAGAGTTCTGTGCGACAATTGGCAAAATGTTCCGATTTCGGATCAGAATTCTTATTTAGTTCGTAACGAAAAACTTATGAGAGGGTTGACAAGAATTCTGAAGTACTTCTCCGAAAAAAGAATCCTCAGACAAACCGATCGGAATTCGTAACGATTTCGGTAAGAATTCTCGATAGAGTTCAGATATTGTTCAGAATTGTCTGACATCAGACAAATTGTCGGAAAATTTGGTTTACTGGTTTCTTTCAATCTTCTTCTTTCTGAAATATCCTTTTATTGATGTATACAACTTAAATATTTACAAATCTAAAATCATATTTAAAATTTAAAAACAAATTTCTATTCAAAAAGCTTAAAAACTAATTTCTATTTAAGAAAATTTAAGAACTTAACTTTACTGAAATATCCTTTTATTGATGTATACAAATTAAATATTTACAAATCTAAAATCATATTTAAAATTTAAAAACTAATTTCTATTCAAAAAAACTTAGAACCATATTTCTATTTAAGAAAACTTAAGAACTTATTTCCATTTTGACAAAAAAATAATTGTTCCTTTTCTTTTTTCTTTACAGGTAAGTGGCAGTAATTACCAAGTATGTCTTAATTCGAAAAAATTGGATACGCGGAATAACAGCTATTGAGAACATGTTAAGTAAAAATTTTATGCTAAAATTAAAAAGAAGGTCTTACCTGTTGCTTATATTAATATTAATATCATTACTTAGATCACATTTGATTGCATTTTAACATATTCCGGACGGAATGATTCGAAAAAAACAATGAACTTCATATTTTTTAAAGATTTTGATTAGTCTATGAAGGCATAACCTAAACAACCCTTTGGAGAGGTCGGCCAAATTGTAGGATTATGATAAGATTTTGGTATTTGTGAAAGATTTGAATATTCAAAGGCCAGCAAAATGTTTAGTTGTAACGGGTTTTCCATTAAGGACATAACAATTTTATATATTAAGAAATCGCAGACTATTCAAGATATAGATTTCAAGTTTATGCCAGGTGTAGTGCAAATGTTTCATTTTAAGGACGACATTCGATTTCGCTCATCCAATTTTGCCAAAAATAATAACTAACATGGCACGATAGCGCTCTCACTTAACGGTAACGTGACGATTGTTTTTATCGACAAAAAATACGGCCCAATCACATCTCCGGCATGAAAACCACACCACAAAGTATTTTTTTGCAGATACAAATGTGTCTTTTGAAGCACATGTGGGTTTGTTGCTGTCCACTAACGCATATTTTGTTTATTGACAAAACCACTTAGCCAGAAATGAGCATCATCGCTGAAGGTGGTTTTTCGATAAAATTCTGGAATTTCGTGAAACTCTTCAGAGCCCATTCGGAGAAATTGAGGCGTTTCAAATAATCAACAGGCTTTAGTTCTAGAGTCAGTTTGATCATGCAAGGATAAAGACCAAGATATTTTTGCAAAATAAGCCACAGTGTGGTTTGAGAGATGCCCAATTCCTGAGAACGACGTGGAATCGACTGATTTGGCTTATTTTGAACGGATTCAACTACGGCTGCAATATTTTTGTCGCTTCGTGCAGTACGGCGTCTCCTTGGCACCGGAACATCCAAGTATGAAAATTTGGATCAAAATTGATCTACTATAGGACGCACAGCCTGTCGGTTGGGACGATTATTATGCCTGACAATTGAATTAAGCGCTCTTAAAGTCGCACCGACTAAAAATTTGGGTAGTAATTGTTTATGATTTTCAACCGTTACTCGTAAGTGAACTTAATTATAAAGTAAATATTGAATTCGACTAATGTTTTGACACAAAAAGATTATTAAAAATGTTTGAGGGTGCTTTGACATACAAATTCAAAATTGTTATGTCCCTATCGGAAAACATTGTATATTAAATTGCAAGGATGCATTTCTTTTGCCTTTCCAACGATATTTTCTTAAAGCAATCCATAAAATACCATTAACTGATTTCGTTGCACTTGCCACCACACTCTCGTATAATATGCACTCACATGTTTGCAACAGCTAGCTAACCATTCATTTAGCTGCTTTAGCATTTAAGCGTAACGTATACACACGTTGCTATAGCTGGTGCGGTTGTTGTTGCTGCTGCTGCAAGTATTTGCCGTTTACAGGTTGATTGTAAGCATGGCCGTCGACGGGTCGTACGTATGCCGTGCTACACGGGCCGGTTGCTGCAGCCGTCAAGTGCTAAGACACATTCATATACGCTCGTATGTGTACGTCTTGCCAACTCTATAATCATGCGGAAATGTGGAAACGCACGACTCCCATTTATTCTGTTTATTCTTTGAAATCAGCTACAAAATTCCGCCGTCCCACATCTGCTTTCCCCTTAAGCCACCAACCAGAAAGTAAAGTACTAGTCGCTGCGCTATGAAATACAACTTCTGCTTGAGAGTAAGAGCAAGTAAGCAACATTCAATATAATTTCGGTCATTGATTACGGTTTATTTTAGATTTGACCGCATTCTCTGATTCTGATTTCTTTTCAACAGGTTTTTCTCGACGTTGTCGCTGTTGTTGTTGTTGCGGTGGTTGTTATACTTCTTCTTGGTCTTTTCATTTTGTTGTTAGTTGTTATGATTAAATGGTTGGGAAACGTTATAAGTTGACTTTTTTTGTCGCTTGAGTTTTGTCCGAAGGAAGTCGACATGGGTAGCGAATTGAAAAGCGGCATCAGTGTAACACTTTACTTTGCTTTGAAGTGAATGACAATTGAATGGTATTGAAATGGTGCTATTAAGAACATAGTCTATTTCAAGTGAATTGTAAGGGTAATTCGGTAATAAATAGATTAAGAGATTAGAAATTTCTAAAATATGGCCAGAGGAACTGCCTAGAACCGGAAGAAATGTGTCAAACTGTTATTTTAATTTTAAAACGCAAAAGGCGAAAGAGAAAAAATAGCAAGCCCGAAAGGAAGCGCAAGAAATGTGTGACTTAGCTTTATGAAAACAAAAGACTTAAAACACAAACTTTTTTTAAAACTCACATTAAATCCTATGAAGTGAAAAACACAGCCCCGTGAAAAATTTGAAAATCTGTAAACGAAAGACTTAAGACACTACCTTTGACAACATCAGAAATATTTTGAACAGCGGGTGAAATAGAAGAGCAAGAAGAGGTTTATCGCTTAGACATAAAAACAAAAGTATATTTTAAACACAACAGACTTTAAACCTTGAAATGCTGCATAAATGATAAAATATGTATCGTACTTTAGAACAAACAAGGCACTTCAATTAAATCAGTGAGCTAAGCTCAATCACTAAGACGCTCGTAAATCAAATGCAACTTTGTGAAGAAGCTTCTCATGGTTTTCTACTGCCTCAAAATGTAGGACATTTTTAGTCGCTAAAAATATTCATAACTTTTTTGTTTATATTTTGTTCTCCTTTGCAGGTTGTATAGTTTTTTTTGATTGTTGAACTCAAGGAAATTATCGTCGTCATTTTTTATCGGAACAGCACCCAGTAACAATATGATTAGGAACTTAGTCCTTAGAACGAACTTAGAACGTTCTGAGGAACGGGGGTCTGTATCAGCATGATTGGGTATTACATCAGCGTTAATAACACCCCTCCAGATGTTTTGTTTGGTGCGGTTTAATGATTGATAATGTTATTGTAGAATGAAACAATGTGTTCTTTACATAAATGTTCTGTTAAGTAGATTTATTTTGACTCAAGTTTGGAGAAGAGTTGTAATTTCTTCTCCTGGTGAGTAATGATTTTATACTTAAGATTAAAGATGATTTGTAAGGTCTTCTTCGGTCTAGCAATGGTTTCATACTAATTTGAAATGTGTTTGCTTAGGACTATATATACAAAAATTCTTATCAGGCGAACCTCGTTGGTCTTACAATTTCTAAGGCAGAAATCAATGCATGCATCGCAGGCCGTTATCGCCCTGTGCGTGCATTTCATCGACCGTTCGTTGCATTCTACGTTTTATTACATTGTGCGAGCATAAATAAATAAATAAATTTTAATGCCGACGGACAATAAAAGACACAATTCGACGCGTCTTCCCGCTGCACTTGAAAATGCATTGGGAATCCAACACACAATATAAAACGTGTTTACTTTGAACAGTTATCGGTCCATAGTTTTTGAAAATGATAAGGGTCAACTGGATACCTTTAACGGGATCAACTAGGACCATGAAAATTTGTTGCATCCGCATGTTGAGAATAATCCTGACATATAGTTCCAGCAGGATGGAGCCACAGAGCATACAGGCTTATTTAAACCACCCAGTGTAATTATTTCTTTTAAATCTTTAGGAAGGATTTTTTGTAAAAACTGCAAAAGGGTCAGGCTGTGACTGAAGCCCACTTATTATTTGCCTCCCTACCCGCTCTTAACTGTAAAAGGGGTTTGCAAATCGCAGGGGTCATAGATTAGGTTTCAAGCACCCCAGGATTCCTACGGAAGTACCGAATCTTGCTAACTTATATGCTCCATAGTTCTATGATATGTCCCTGTGGTCCGGAAACCAAAAAAGCTGCGCTATCTTGTTAAAATGAGCCAGCACTTAAATGCTGAGCCATCTTGTTAGGAAATATACGTCAGTTAAGGGATGTTATGGCACCCTAACTGTCCGAGAAAATACTTATCTCCACTATTGTTTCTTAGCAATTCAGTTATTTATACTTCCTTCATGACTAACATCTTCACTTCATAGCCACTACAGTGAACAGGTCACTTTCAAGCTATCCTTAGGTCCCTTGAAAATACTCGGCGTCTTTCTTCTTACTTTCTGCAGTTCCATACATCAAAGACATCCTAGGCACAATAACATGGATCTATCAGCTAGAAACAGGGACCGCTTATTCATGGCGCTGAAGCACCATTTCTAAAGCACTGTGAAAAGCTGGTTTAATGAATTCAATCGTGGCCGACGCTCGCTCAAAGACGAACAGCTGTTGTGTCTGAGAACATTGAGGCCGTGCGTGAACTGATAATGCAAGATCGTCATGTGACATACCGTGAGATAGAGGCATCATTGGGCATTTCTCCTACCAGGATACATTCGATATTGCATGAACACCTGGCCATAAAAAAGCTTTGTTCACGTTGGATCCCACACAATTTGAAAATCGCTCAAAAAAGGCTCGTGTCGATTGGTGCAAAGAAATTTTGAAAAAATACGATCGCGGTGCTTCACAAGACGTTTATAAGATCGTCACGTGCGTATGAGCCCGATACAAAACAGCAATCGACCGTGTGGGTCTTCGAGCCAAATCCCATGAAAGTTTTACGTGGAAGAAGCACTTCGAAGCAAATGGTCGTCTGTTTCTTCGGCAAAACTGGTCATGTGGCGACTGTTCCGCTTGAGCAACGTAGGACGGTTAATTCTGAGTAGTGCACCACAATTTGTTTGACTGAAAACTTCGGAGAGATTCGAAAAACGAATAAGGAAAGACGAATCATTGTGCACCATGACAATGCGACCTCTCACACATCGGCTCAAATCAGCGCCTTTGACCTTTTTAACTTGGCACCCAATGACTTCTTTTTATTTCCGCACATCAAGAAAAAAATGCGTAGTCAACGATTTTCATCGCCAGAAGATGCTGTTGAAGCGTTCAAAAGCCATTTTTTGCAAGTGTCTCAATTTGAGTGGAAAAAGTGCTTCGACAATTGGTTTGAGCGCATGCAAAAGTGTATAAATCATGCTGGAGAATACTTTGAAAAACAATAAAACCATTTTTGTGATAAATATTCTTTCATTTTCATTATTAGGCCAGCTCATTTGTTGATATAGTTCATATAAATTGTCTGAGGCCCAAGAAATGGCTTTCCATATACGTGACATACTCGTATGGCTGTAAAATAATAATACAATTTTCTCACGAAGCCAAAAATAGCATTATATTTTGTTAGAATATTTGAATTATGTACTTGCAACAATCCAACTGTATTCTTATTTTTAAATTATAAAATGTACATAGTAGGCTTAGAATTACGTTTATGTTTGTCAAATGCTTCATTGTACATTGCTTTTCTTTTCATGAGTTAGTCTAATAAAAACTTGAATCAACATATTTGCGGTTCGATAAAATTTGATTGACGGACCCTAGGCCCCATTTAAACAAGGACATACCAAATGGATACCAAAAACAATGAAACTTTCTGGAAAATTTAAAAATAACATTGGTTTATAAATTAGGGTTAAGCTAGAGTACATTTAAGGTGTTTCAAAAACCTGTTTTCAATTGGCTTTTCCGCGCAACCAGAATTCGGCCATTCTACTCTTAAACTATTTTAATCGTTTACTTTTAAATTAAAAACGAAGCCTTCAAAAAACATTTTTGGAGGTGTCTCAATTTGAGTGGAAAAAGTACTTCGGCAATTGGTTTGAGCGCATGCAAAATTGTATAAATCATGCTGAAGAATACTTTGAAAAACAATAAAACCATTTTTTAGGCCAGCTCATTTTTGATATAGTCCATATAAATTGTCTAAGGCCTAAGAAATGGCTTTCAATATATGTGACATACTCGTATGGCTGTAAAATAAAAATACAATTTTCTCACAAAGCCAAAAATACAATTATATTTGAGGTTCGATAAAATTTGATTGACGGACCCTAAGCTCCATTTAAACAAGGAAATACCAAATGGGTACGAAAAACGAACCTCTAAACGCAGCAAGTGATTTAGAGTCTAGGAATAGATTAAGGGAATAATTTCCATTTTTGGCAAAAGTCTAAAATCGGAATGTCGGGTAATACCGGGCTTTTACTTTTAAAAACCACGATTTTTTCGGCTTTTCTAAAGCACGGTTTAAAAAAAAACGAAATTCCAAATTAATGAAAACCCCGGTTTTTTATTTCTCTTTTATTATTTTTTATCAAACAAAAATGGAACAAATTTACAGTTTTACGTAATTCAATATACTCATCTGTCGACGGTTTATCGAGACATCATCATTTCAACGCGAGTAAATATCTTATGATCCTTAAACTACCAAAACATAATTTTTCTGAACAGCCAATGGCTGCTCCCAATAAGTTTAAAATATTCTTAGTATGTTCAAAGCCTATCGGTCGATTAATATTTGTATATCTTTATAATTAAATCTCTCAACAAACAATAACATTAGGGACTTTTCTCAAATATATTAATAGTTACAATAATTTAAACAAATTTTATAATGTCTAAAAGGCTTAACATTTGCAACGCCGTTTATAAAGTTTTTTTTATTAGTTTCTATCATCAGCACACTAAAAAAAATTAAAATTTTTTATGTTTTACAAATCTTGAGTTATAAATAAAAAAAAAATAGTATTGCAGCAAATATTGGCCCTTTTTTCTAAAGATTTCATAAAAAATTTGTATTTTGATACAAATTAGAGGAAATGATAGAGAAAACCCCCATTTATGTCTTTAACTCCAGTATAAAGAACATCTAGCAACTTCAAAAAAGAAGTTGTAGAGGGAATTAATTTTGTAAGTTCTTTAATATAGCGTAACGTGAAGATCTGTTTCGATCTTCGAATCTTGCTGTACGGTCTTCAAATTACGGTTTCAAACATATCCTGTGTATATTGACTATGTAGGTTTACAGTGAAATACAGTCTACTTAAATTAAAGATAATCTTAAGGTTTTTGTTTCGGATGATTTGTAGTTTTTTGATTATAAAGTTTTTTAGTGGCAATCTAACAAAATATTAATACAAATATTGTCACCCTATTTACCACAAGATTAAAGTTATTTTATCTGCCTCAACTTTACACACACCAAGCCCATAAAACAAAAGACTTAAGAAACAAACGTTCTGCCTTTTAACATACCAGAAGAGGGTTCTGATTAGAATTTTTAAAAAAGCGAATTTGTAAAACGCTCCCAAAAAACACAGAAAACAAAAACCTGATTTTACAAACCGTTGACAAAACTCACGCACAACTAAAACTGGTATTAGAAAAAAAATAATAAATCTAATCTTAAGTCACCACCTTACATTAAGGCGGGGTAAAATATGAATATGGATACAACTGTTTACGATGGCTACGACCACCTGCCTGTCTGTCTCTCCGTAAAGTAGGTCACTCCAGTGTAATATATTAAATCTTCGGCTTACCAAATGAGGAAAAATACCAGTAGAGATATAAAGGCCGCCACCAACGCCGCCACCAAAGAGAACATAAGTCAAACAGTTAGTCAAGCAGAACCAAAATGAAATAGCACAACATTGGCGGGGGTAAAAGAGCGACGAACCAAACACCGCCACAACATTCGGCCAGTGAAAACGTGGAGTCTGCCCTAAACGATAGTTAATGAAATAAAGTGGCACACAATGAAATACTCAGCAAATATTGATTTTCCTCTTTGTTCGTTTTTATGCAAATTATCAATGAACGACCGTTTAATAACAGGAGAACATAGAAACAAAAATTTAAAATATTTAGCTGAACAAATATTTGAGCAAATTTGTGCTAAGGCCCAAAGGTCATTGAATTACTTAAAGACCCCAAGAAGCAAATGGTTACACAGACAGAAAGATAAAAGAAGCACATTTAAGAAACCAGAGATAAATTGTAAAGAACGTTGCGGATCAATGAAGTTAATAACAACAACTTTCACTAAATATTATCATAGAGTGTTTACAATTTTTTACTTTTGAAACAAAGTATAATGAAATTAATTTTTAGAGAAACACTGCAGTTAATAAGTCGAAAAATTGCAGCTCATTAAGGAATTCTTTTGGAATTCTTCCCATTTAGTAAGCCTTGTACGATGTAACCCTTTTAAATACTCCCTGACCAGGTCATATTGCTGTACGCAATTCTTCTTTTAAAATTCTTTCAAAGGAGACGTTTTCCATAACATAGAGATTAATCTCTTTGTTAATCTCTATGGGGCAAACAATTCCCTTTTTCAGTGAAGTACAAGGCTGCTATATATATTTCTGGCCTAATAATGAAAATGCGAATATTTATCATCAAAAATGGTTTTATTGTTTTTCAAGTATTCTCCAGCATGATTTTTATACTTTGCGCTCATGCGCTCAAACCAATTGTTGAAGCACTTTTTCCACTCCGATTGAGACACCTCCAAAACATGGTTTTTGAACGCTTCAACAGCATCTTCTGGCGACGAAAATCGTTGACCACGCATTTTTTCTTGATGTGCGGGAATAAAAAGAAGTCATTGGGTGCCAAGTTAGGGCTGTACGGCGGATGACCGATCAATTCGACGTTTTGTCAAAAAGGCGCTGGTTTGAGCCGATGTGTAAGAGCTCGCATTGCCATGGTGCACAATGGTTCTTCTCTTGTTCGTTTTTCGAATTTCTCCAAAGACGTCAGGCAAACAAATTGTGGTGTACCACTCAGAATTAACCGTCCTACGTTGCTTAAGCGGAACAGTCGCCACAAGACCAGGTTTGCCGAAGAAACAGGCGACCATTTGCCTCGAAGTGCTTCTTCCACGAACAACTTTCGTTGGATTTGTCTCGTCTTCGAAGAACCACACGGTTGCTGTTTTGTTTCAGGCTCATACGCATTGATCGATGATTCGTTACATGTGACGATCTTATAAAAGTCTTTTGAAGCACCGCGATCGTATTTTTTTAGAATTTCTTTGCACCAATCGACATGAGACTTTTTTTGAGCGATTGTCAAATTGTGCTGGATCCAACGAGAACAAACCTTTTTTCGGCCAGGTGTTCATGCAGTATCGAATGTCTGCTGGTGGAAGAAATGCCCAAGGATGCCTCTATCTCACGGTATGTCAAATGACGATCTTGCATTATCAGTTCACACACGGCCTCTATGTTATCAGGCACAACGGCCGTTCGTCTTTGAGCGAGCGTCGGCCACGATTGAATTTATAAAACCAGTTTTTCACAGTGCTATAAGATGGTGCTTCATCGCCATACAAAGATTTAAGTTTATCGATGCACTCTTGTCGTGATAATCCACGTCGAAATTTGTGAAAAATAATTGCACGAAAATGTTCACGAGTTATTTTCATTGTTTTGCCAAATTGATTTTTGCAAGTCACTGTAAACAACACAAATGATGGTCGTATGTCAAAACGTTCTGAGTACGTTTATGCTAAAACATATCAAACATTCCAATGAAAAATTCAGATAGGCCAGAAATATATATAGCAGCCCTCGTATGTACGATATTATTTATAAAATTCGCTGATCAAACAACTGTTTAATGCCGGCTAATGAAATCAAAATAGTTTTCACTTTGTTTTAAGATTAATCTTTTGCTCATAAATTCATCGGCAATTACAAGAAAGAAAATGCGCAGTCCTGCTTTTACGTGTATGTTAGCCCTTACCCTGCGGTGACCCGCAGATGAATAACTGCCGTTTGAACATGTCAGATAATTCTAGCCATCTTTAAAGCATTCATTGTTACTCACTGCATAGGGAGCCCCAACGTTGAAAACCTTGAGGCACACGTCGATATGTGAGAATGTTTTCTACAGTTTCGACCAAATATTGGAACGTAGATGTTGAGATGGTAAGCTGTATTCAACACTTCAAAAAGCTTTCTTTCCAAATTATCACTACATACGATTTCTAAACGTCTATTTTATTAATCGAATTTACTAACGATGTTAAGCTCTTAGACCATTTATAGCCCAGCTTGTAACATTGAAAAGCTGCGAAAATTGTGTCCCCCTAATTTTCACTAATCACCTTTATTTTGGAATGATCCATAATTGAGCCATAAGTGCTTTTCTCGTTAACTGGGCCCATTTCGCGAAACTCCTCTGCTGGATCCTGATAGCGTCATCATTGTATGTGACTTTTAAAAATGTCATCTACTATCTCGAGAAGTCATGATCTAAAGAAAAATGAGCGCACAGTGTCACATCCCAGAAATATAAAAATCCAACACCTTCATCGTAACAAGTCGAAAAACCAATTGACTCCAGAACTTTGAAAGGAATTAATTTGGTGTCGCGTAGATTAGTTTCCACAAAAGTTATACTCGTACTTTTGATCGTAGAAAAGACTATTATGGAAACCCATCAAGATGTATAAGTATACGAAGGTTTTCAAACATACTCTATAAGATCTTTTGGTGGTAAGACTTATATTCGGTCCTGGTCTACATATGAATTGATTTCCAAGCACTTTAATCTTAAGTGTTTCGTCTGCAGCTTGTAGTACTAAGATTTTTTTAATTTTTACATTTCACCGGCACCTAGGTCATAGTCGTTTATTCTCCTTATAGGCGTTGCTTAGCCCAACGGTTTTTTAAAGGATATTCCTTTTAAATACAGCATTCCTTTCACTACAAGACCCATGCTTAAGCGCCATAAAAAATTAAAGGTAAAATAAGCAGTTTTTATCTCTTTATTTTAGTCTACTATTATCCTCCTCTGTACAAGTACATCGGTTGACAACTCTGAGCTGTGAGAATTACAAACATTTTCCGGCTGCACATTTATTGTTAGCTTATGTCTGCTAAAAAAAAACAGTAAAATTCTGTAAAATTTTAAGATGCTGCTAACAGTGACTGGCTGTGTCCCCCAGGGGACAAGTGAAGTCACCTCGCATCCCTTAGGTGATTCCAAGAGCTCCTCTGCAAAATTAAAATACATCTCGAATAACTCTATTCATCCTCTATGTTTGCTGGTAAAAATAGAGCAAATTCTTGGCGCAGATATATTTGCTACTAGTCAGAGAGAGCGCCGTTCAAAGTGGAATTAGTCATGTGCTACGAGGAACATAATCATCAAACCAGATACTCAAGTATGGTGCCGCTGAAGACAGACGCCCCTAGAGCTGTTGTTCTAGCCTGAGCAGTTTGAGAACGGCCATTTGGGAAGTTTCGCGGTGGCTGTGAGTTTACAACCTAAATCGCAGGTAAAGGGAATGCTGGACGTGGACTTGCACATCAAACGGGTGCAACGACCCACAGAGTAGCAGAGGTATTAGATAGACCTTAACCCCTTTAAAAAGAGGAGGGTGAAACCCGCAATGTTAATTTGTAAATGGGCTTGATCAGTTTATCTTGAGGGTCGTCAGTAGTCGCATGATAACATGGCCCGGCGATATGGAGCACCGTGGTTAAGGCCATGGTAGTGATAATCACGTAAAATTGACATTAATCTGTGGTTGGCTAAATTATGTGTTCCTTTTTGGTCTAAAGCTAACGTGTCCAATAAAAAACGTATGAGCTGAGCTAATTTGCTAAAAACAAAAGCTGAACGTTATTAACAGCTTTTTTGTGATAAAGGTTAAAAAACATTAGAGAAGGTGCGGTCTCGAATAAAGGTTCTTTTGTCGATTAGACGCTTAGTTTAGAAGATACAGTTTAAGTTTTTATAAGAAATTCCAACTTTTTTGACCCCGACAAGGTGCGTTTACGAATTAAGGCTCTTGACCCCAACATGATGTGGTCACGAATTAAGGCTCTTTTGTCGATTAGACTCTTAGTTTAGAAGATACAGGCAATTTAAGTTTTTATAAGAAATTCCAACTTTTTGGACCCCGACAAGGTGCGTTCACGAATTAGGGCTCTTTTGTCGATTAGACGCTTAGTTTAGAAGATATAGGCAATTTCAGTTGTTATAAGAAATTCCAACTTTTTTGACCCCGACAAGGTGTGGTCACGAATTAAGGCTCTTTTGTCGATTAGACGCTTAGTTTAGAATTAAGGCTCTTTTATCGATTAGACGCTTAGTTTAGGAGATACAGGCAATTTAAGCTTTTACAAGAAATTCCAACTTCTTTGACCCCGACAAGGTGCGTTCAAGAATTAAGGCTCTTGGCCCCAAGAAGGTGTGGCCACGAATTAAGGCTCTTTTGTCAATTAGAGTCTTAGTTTACAATTTAAGTTTTTATAAGAAATTCCAACTTTTTTGACCCCGAGAAGGTGCGGTCACGAATAAAGGCTCTTTTGTCGATTACACGCTTAGTTTAGAAGATACAGGCTATTTATAAGAAATTCCACCTTTTTTGACCCCGACAAGGTGTGGTCACGAATTAAGGCTCTTTTGTCGAGTAGACGCTTAGTTTAGGAGCTAAGAAAGCTAAAGAAAGACAACGTTCAGTCGACACCTGCTACGAAGTCAATAATACCCCCAGTATACACTCAAAGTACGTTCTTAGGTGGCTTTACATACTGTAGCGTGAATTTGATGAGAACATTTCTTACTATGGTTAGTATTGCTTGCTCCTGTTAAGATAAGCTGCCTTACAATATCTGGTTGGTCCACAAAACGTTTTTATACGAGTACACATCGTGCATAGTGCCCTCTCCAGTATCAGCCACGTATTCTCGCATCCTTTTTTACTTAATCTCCCCAACAGTGTCTTGGTATGCGCATTCCATGGACCAAGATCTTTTGATGTTCGGATGTAAGCCATTTCATTAGCAAATGAAATGGTTCACACATCGGGTACATTTTTAGCACATATCTCAAATCAGTCTGCTTCCCTCGAAGACTTTACAATAAAAACCAAACGCAATAAAAATCAACCACTACAATATGTGAATAAAAACATTTTCTGTTTGATGACCTCAAGACTTTCGTTCGTGCGGTTTGAAAATACAATGAATACAGATTAAGTTTAACCTTAACACATGTAACAAAACACAGGGAATTTGTCCAAAAATTCACACTAAACGCTCAATGAACATTAAAGATTGCTATTTCATTTGAATTGTCTATACGTAACCACAGTGCAATGCCCACATGTCATTGCACTTTATTTTTTTTTTATCTATTTAGTATTTTTTTTAAACTTTCTAGCTTTCATAATAAATTTAAGAAAATTATAGTAGCTTCTTTATGGATCGCATGTCCATTTCGAGTTTGTGTCTTAAGTTTTTTGTTTATTCTTTAGTGAGTGCGCATGAGCGCTAAAATTTCTTGGCAATGCTTAGGCTTTAAATCATATATTCTTCGTTGTTTATTGTTTAATACATTTCAATTAAAAAACCAATTGTTTAACGTTGTAAGGTAATCTTGGATATATGGTTATTTTTACTGTTTTTCGTTTTGCCTGAAAATGCATTAATTTTTTTTTAGATTTTCTATTATGGCCACGTCACTTGTGCTGCTTTCGGTAAATGCTGTTGAAAAAAATCAATTTACAGCTCATACATTGATTGCATGCTTTAAGCCTTTTGTTTTTAAGTGATTTTTGTATGTTGTGTTCATTTTAGCTTTCTTTAGGCTTGTATAAATCTTTTAAACACTCACGTGCTTAATTGTTGGCAATATTTTATCTAACAAGTTTGTTAGAGGTAATGCTGCTGCTGTTTTAGCCTGGCAAACACACAAAAAGTCATACAATGTTCTTTAAGGAAAATATTCAGCAGCTAGGTGGCTGCTGGCTGTCTGTCTAATTTTTTCTCCTTCAACTTCGACGATACAATGCATTCCTCGGAATGCTCTAGCCTTTCGATTCTATTGTAAGTTTGCAACATTATTTGAACATATTAAACATTCCTCGGTCACTTACCGGCCAAGAGTAAGCACCTCCATGGCCATATACAAACGTCTGCCAACGACCACCAAACCGAAGCCACCATCATTCTCTACAGGTACAACATCGTCACTGGATGGTTGCTTGTTTTTGTCTTCGTCTGAGCAGCATGCACACATACAGTACGAGTATTATACAATCAATAATTTCATAACGGTTTTGTTAATGGTAACAAACCGCTTGAAAGATCTTTGCTTAGAAACCAGCCACAACATCGTAGTCAATGACTTCAACAACCTGTGTGCAGAATGAAACAGAGGATGGAAAAAATCGCCACTCGTCTGTGAAAGTAGCAATTTTAGCACGCAGCTTCTTCGGCTCAAGAAATGTTTGCTAGAAAGGAATGAAACACCAAGCTAGCTACCGACCCGCAATGGTCAATGATCATAACGATGATGATGTTCATGATGATAATGATGCTGATGTCCAGCTTGTTATGTGCTGGTATTGACCATCATGTTTGCACTGTTCTTTTGAACACTTTAACATATTCTTTAATCGAAATATATACATACACATATACTCGTACTGTATTTGAATTTTTGATCCGATTTTGTTCTGTTGTCACCGTGCCGCACTGGCATTGTAATAAATGGCTTGTGGTTCTTTTCGAAACGTGTAATTAATTCTAACTGTTATAACTACCGAGTGGAAGATGAGGCGAGACGCACCGAGTCGAAGTACATGAAATCATCAGTTAAAGATGACATTTATTGCAAGTGTGGCACGCCTGGTGGTTTTTATTTTTTCAACCCATCCCATTAACTTTGGCTTTCGTATTCAATTAAGGAAACCACCCACTTCCAGGCCATTGTTTCATTTTTTAAGTTGTTCACGTTTTTCTTTCTTTTTGGTTCAAAAAAAGTCAATTGTTTGTTTTAAAACAATAGCATTTTGTTTTTGCTTTCTTTTGCTGATACTGCTCCTCCATGGCTTGTCAATGTGTCATGCACTGCTTACATTTCTTTATATGAACGATGGATTCACTAAGCACCTGCAGTTGGCAAATATCGTCGAGAGAATGTAGTTTTTTTGAGAAAAAAATTTTTTTTCTTCTGTTCAGGTCCATAGGCAGCAAACCGTTCAAAACTCAAGAAAACAATCAACAACAAAAATGTATCTAAGATTTCAGTTAACAACTTTCCAGAACATATAAACTTACTAGGAATAATTCATAACACTGATAAGGTAGAGTCTAGGTAGCCGCAAAAGTGAAAAATTTCTGATGAGATCATACATAAACATACACCATAATCAATTTTGATTTTTCTTTAATTTCAGTATATTTAAATACACGTTCTGTTTAAGTCAAAATACAGCGATAACATACAAAACACATTTCCTAAAAAAACACACACACAAAAGACTTAAGCTACAAGCAAGCCCCTGGTTCCTCTAAATCCAAAAAAAATTATCAAGTTTCCGACATTTCGTTTCTCTACAATTTATAGAATATTAACATGTTTACCCACATTCCACCAAACAAATGGCTGCGTTTAATTTCTACATGTTACACTTTCCTTTTAATGCCATTTGGGATTGGCAAAAAACGAAGTAAACAAAAAATTGCAAGAAAACATGCTAATGTTAGTAGTACAGAGTTATTACAATACGTTTTAAATTAACCAAAAAACTAGTTAAATAATGTAAGCCACACCGTTAAAGCTTAAGAAACATAAACGTAATATTCACCACTACCAGCACTTATGATTTGCGTCAAGAAAATACTTTCAATTTCTAGCATGAACTGCTTTAGTTTTTGTGGAAACAACCGCCAGCAGACAGCCAGCCACGTAAAACTGGCAGTGAGCACCCCCGAAAACTAAGGCAAACCCGAAAACAATTTAAATATCATCATACAAACAATTGTTACGGTCTCTCAACACTCATCAAATACAAAACTTCAAATATTAGACAAAACAAACAAAATAGCAAAACCATCTACTCCTACAAAATAATTATGCTATGACTACGTTTTTGTTTTTGAAGTTACTTTTGAACCACTGCAAGGTAACTGATATATATGTTCCAAGCTAAACGTACAAGAAATCATTAGGTATATCTGAGGTATGTGCACGTTACCCACTCTAGAGGAGCGATATCACTTTCACTTCATAATCAACCAACAGCATGGAATGTATACCAATCTTAGTTATGACTTCTAGATAATCAAAATGTAATTTTTCGAAAGTCACTGCTCGCACTCCACACCACTTCTCCATTTAGTTGGAAGTCGGCCAACAGTAACCCCCTCTTTCATCCCAAAAAAGTGAGGGTAAAAAATAATTGCAAACAAAGTCTGAACACTGAAAACAAAATGAAATTTATGAACCTGTAAGTTAGGCATCATTATCAACAATTTGTAGCAAAGCAAAAAATTAACAGCAGAAATTGGTTTGGAAACCACCTCAACAAAGTACACACTTAATGGAGTAGCTGGTGGTGTTGGTGTTGTTTGACTACACGCAGCGTGGGAGTTACCTCTTTAAGCTTTTACAACTTTATAAATTTCTAAGCTTCCCTCAACATCTACTCCCCTCTTTGGGCAAACAAACAAAAAAAACAAAAAGAACTCACAAATTGAAATTTGTTGTTTTCAGCTTTTGTCTTGATTTCCGAAAACGTTCTGGCTGTTGAATTCAAATTAGCTGGAATTTCTGTATGATGTTTTTCTTACTCTTGACTACAACCCATCCGCCTGTCTGTCTGCCTTTTTGTCATTCTTAGTGTGTCACATTTTTATGTGGCGTTTAGCATTTGAAGGAAAATTATTCCCACACAATTAATCATAATGATTTGAATAAAAACTCCGAGCCGAGTGTTCCACTTGGTGCATACCTTATTTATGAACTTATGATTGGATTCAAACGTCAAAGAGACTTTTCTTTAGAAAAAACATACTAGTACACAGTCGACAGAACAATTCTTAAAGAAATAACTAAGAAGTGGAAATTGTTGTAAACTATTCTTGACTAAGAATAGAACTGCTTAATTAGCCGCTAATCGGTTAAACGGTTTAGACATTCCACGGAGAGTAAGTTAAAGAGCGTCCACCGGACCGAGATGGACCAAGAAATTGTTAGATCTTCATTTTAAATGGCTGCTGAAGTAGATTTTTTTTTAATAATAAAGTGTACCTAGTAAAAAGAAGACTTAAGAAACAAGAACAATGGCCAAAAGGCAAAATCAATATTAGAGCATTAATAAAGAAAAGACTTAAGGCACAAACTTCGCAACACACCTAACCTCATTCGTACCAGGCAGTGGCATTGATTCACTTTTTGAAATTGTGTATTTCATAGGTAATAGTCCTATCGACGCATACCTTTAGGTAGTCCTCCATTAAACTGTTTAATTTAAAAGAGAATCCATTAGAATTATTTTTGATTTTTTGTTGTTGTTCTTATAAACCATTTTCCGATTTACTGGCGTGCACTTTTCATCTTTGTGTAGGCATCTTCCGAATGTTCCAAGACTATGTCGCTTGCCTGAGCCAGAAAATCACTACCAAGTTCCGGCAGAACAGCAAAATATTTCGATCATTCCGAGACAATATTGGAATTTTCAAATTGGGCTTCTAATTGAGCAAACCAAACAGCAGGATTCTCTTTTCAAATCGTGGATTTCGTAGAGTAACTATTGCAGCATTACCCATTGTTGCTGCAGGTCCCTGTGCTGATAGATTATTTAGTCATTTTGGCATTTTATAAATCAATCTTAAATTATCCCCAAAATATTATTTAAAAACGCGTACAGAAGTCGAGGGCCACCAAATTATTAGGAAAATAATAATTTGGTGGCCCTCATAAAATAATTTTTTTATTTTTGACAATTCAATTTTTAAGTTTCTATGAAACATTAGTCCAACGCTTATCTAGCAATTCTATCCCTTGATTAAAATAGTTTTCCTCAAGGTCTTCAGAATAGTGGTTTACAACTGTAATTGCATCTTCATTTGAGGTAAAACGCTTGCCAGCAAGGAATTTTTTTAGATTTGGGAACAGGTAAAAGTCACTGGGAGCTAAATCAGGAGAATAAGGTGGGTGGTCAAGCAACTCGTACTTTTATTCGTTGATTTTAGCCATTGTTAAAACACTCTTGTGCGCTGGTGCGTTGTCTTGATGAAAAATTATTTTTTTGTGTTGTAAGCCAGGTCGTTTTTCTCGAATTTGTACATTTAATTGATCTAAAAGGTTGCAATAGTACTCTGAATTTATTGTTTTACCCTTTTGCAGATAGTCAATCAATAAAATACCTTTGAAGTCCCAAAAAACCGTTGCCATAACCTTACCAGCCGATTGAATTGTTTTTGCCTTCTTCGGGGCACTTCCTCCAGCTTCAGTCCATTGTCCACTAAGACAATGGACAGTCCACTAAGATAAAACGCACAGGTTGTCAATTGCCCAATTTTAGAACTTGATAGACGATGGTTGTGTAGCTACCTTAATAATAGGGATATCTTCACGCCCCGACTAGATTAAAGAAAAGAAAAAAACCTTAAATAACCAAACAAAAATCGTTTAGAATCATTAGAACTGCAAGAAATTAAGTATAGCCCAAACTAAATACAAAAATTCTTACTGTTCTACAAGGAATGACAGATTTCTACGAAATTTGTTGACATGTAAGACGTGTGATTTTCAAAAAGAAATAAAACGCATACAATTTAATATTATGATGGCCAAGTATTTTAGCTTTATTATAAAGATAAGGGTTTGTCAAGGCTGGCTCGAATAAATTCCAGCCGAGTGGCCCAATTTTCGGCCAATTTTTGCAGCATTTAGGACCGTATGTCAGCAATAATGCGCCGAATATTATCTTGCCAAGCGTCAATCGTGTGGGGCTTTTCTGCGTAGACAAGCAACTTAACATAAATCCACAAAAAAAGAGTTCAGCGATGTTAAATCGAACGATTTTGGAGGCCACGACATAGGCTCACGATGCGAGATAATGCGCGCACCAAAAGTTTCCTTTAACAAATTGATTGTGTCGTTATTTCGTATGGCATGTCTCGCAGTCTTGTTGGAACCAAAGTTCGTCCACATCACCATCCTCCAATACAGGCACGAAAAATGTCGTTAATCATGGCTCCATTGACAGCAACATTATGGCCTGCTTCAGTTTTGAAGAAATATGGACCCATGATTCCCTCTGCTCATAGAGCACACCAAACAGTGACTTTTTGAGAATAAAACGGCGCCATAACAATGGCTTATGTATTTTCATTACTCCAAATGCGACAATTTTGATTATTAACGTACCCATTCCACCAAAAGTTAGCATCACCGCTGAACAACATTTTCTTGTACAAATCCGGATCGGTGGCCATCTCGTTTTGGCCCTATTCACCACGGTTTGCAAACATTGTTCCGGAGTAAGGTTATTCATTATTAAATGGCAAACCAATCTGAGCATAAATCAAGTAACAGCTGTCAAAAAGACCAACTACGAAAAAAATGTGGTCAGAATTAAAACCACACGCCTAAAAAAACACCCTCTATAATTATTTGTTTCTAAATAAAATTATTCGTAAATATGTGCATCGGGTACCGGTCAACGGCACTGATTTGCCCATAACTTCAAAATTGTTGTGGTCCCAGAAACCGAATTACTGTATTGGATTTATTGGACGTATAAGCAAATTTAGTAATACTCGTATATAAACCAAAATTTGTTAAAAATTCTGGCGGTCCAACAATCGATTACTGTATTGGATTTGTTGGACTTATACGAAAATTTGGTAATATTTAAAAAATAAGCGACTTTCAGCATTTAAAAAAAATAACCTGTTTTAAATAAATAATAATTTAAAAAAAAATAGATAAAATAGATCGTAGTGTTTTATTTCATATCACATATCAATATCGTACAATTCGATAAATCCGTTTCAGAACAGCAAGAATTTGAAGATAATAGCCATTTATACGATTATACAGAAGATTTGTATTTAACTTTCGAGTAGTTTTAGGTACGCATTAAATATTTTGACCTAAGACAAAGTTAAGTCTAACAGGGTTGGTCTCTTCTCTTGCCATAATTTGAAATTAGGGAAGAATTGAATAAAAAGGAATTTTTATTTGCAAATGTTAGGTCATATTCACTTAAAAAACAAAAATAATGCTACAAATACTTGACCAAGAACTAAGATCCATCTAGAAGTATTTTTTCAGAACAAAAAAATATAAAAACTCAAATCTAGTGTGAAATCTTTATTGGTAATTTGAAAGTAGATTTTATGGCATTATTTTTTGAGAATAATTACCTTCAAATGTTGGCAACTGTATTATGGAAATGAGCGTTCAGAGAAAAACGGGAAGATCCGCTGTTTTCGACCAAAATTTTGTTCAGTGATGAGGTCCATTTTTGGCTTAACGGCAAAGTCAATAAACAAAATTTCCGCATTTGGGCTGAACAGCACCAAGAAGAGGTTCAAGAGGTGTCATTATACCCAGAGAAAACCTTTGGTGCGGTTTATAAGCTGGTGGAATCATCGGTGCATATTATTTCAAAAATTATGATGGCCGGAACGTAACCGTGAATGGTGCTCGCTATCGCGCCATGATATCGATCTTTATGCTATCTGAAATTGAAGCCCGTAATCTTGACGACACTTGGTTTCAACAGGACGGTACAGCTGCTCAAACAATGGATCTATTGAGAGGCCATTTCTAAAAGCAGCTAATTTCACGTTTTGGACAGGTGAGTTGGCCGCCTAGATCGAGTGATATCACACCTTTAGACATTTTTCTTTGGGGTTACGTAAAGTCCAAAGTCTATGCTGACAAACCAGCTACGATTCAGGTTTTGGAAGCCAAAATTACGCGTATCTTTAAAGCCGTACCGGTCGAAATGCTCGAACGTGTCATCCAAAATTATACCCTCTGTTTGGAAACGCTAAGGCGTAGTTGCGGCCAACATTTGAAGGAAATATATTTAAAAAATAAATGCCATTAAATGTCCTTTCAAATTACCAATAAAGATCCCACACTTGATTTGAATTTTAATATTTTTTTTTGTTCTGAAAAAATACCTCTAGATGGATCACTCTAATATCATTCAATGATTTACTATAAAATATGGTACTTGTGTCTTAAGTCTTTCATTTTCCATTCACATTTATGTCCTACTCTTGGATTTTAGCATATTTAAGATATTTTTTAAGAGATACAATATTACGAGTACTCGTTCATTATTTTATAAGAGTTCGTTTCTTAAGTCTTTAGTTTTTGTTCAATAAAATTATTTTTTTAGTTTTTTTTTATGAAATCAATTAATTTCTTTGCAGAGTTTGTTTCTTAAGTCTTTTGTTGTTTGTGCTCAGTTTCTGTTCAATAAAATTCTTTTTTTCCCTAATAGAGTTCGTTTCTTGAGTCTTGCGTTTTCTTCTCTTAGTTTCGGTTTAAATGCATAGCCGTCAGTCAGTCAGTTTTGCATTGTAAAATCGCCACTTTTTTTTGTTCTGAAAAAGGCAAACTTCAAAGTGAATTCTTTAACAAAATATATTGACATATTTATGCACCAATTCCACTTAATTATTTTCGGTTTGTTCGTTTGTTTTTCTGCATTTGAGCTCGTGTGTGAGCACAACCAGACCAACTATAGCCGTTAAGAAATTCATGTAAATGTTGGCGTTGCTTTTCATTTGTCGTATTTATTTGGTTGCTAGAAAATTCCTTAAAAAAGCTTCAAAACAAAACCACGTCGAAAGAAAAAGAGCAGAGTAACGCAAAAACTCAGCGGAAAATAAAAACGCTTAGGCATTTTAACGATGTTGTTACAATGTTGTTGCTGTTGCAGTTGCTGTCTGTGCACAGCATTGTTGTTTGTTTTTTGTGTTTTTTTCTTCGGTTTGTGCTTTATCTTAAAATTTATTATTATTACTTTGCACATACTGCTCTGTGTTTGCATTTGGGATTTCAGTGAGCAGCCGCGAATAAAGCAACAAAAACAAACATGTGTAAATTTGCGGTTGTTGCAACATACCGCAGAGCCACCGCCACAGACGATGCCACAAACGCCGCCACCACCATCACCAGTGCTATCATCATCACCATCGTCTTCATCATCACTTCACTTAAACAAAGTCAATGGATGCACATTTAATCGTCTCAGACGAGCGAAAAACCAGGCGCAACAAAACCAAAAATAATGTACTTTTCGCTAATAAACTTTTTGTTTGTTTTTTCTGTTTTCTTTGCGAAATGCCCAAAGAAAGAGGGAGCTGGGATGATCACGTTGAGGGAACAGCAGCGTTGTTATCTTTTTGAAGAGCGTTTTTTCTTCTTTTTGTTTGTTGTTTTTTTTCTTTTTATTGCACGATGCCAACAATTGTTAACGAGCAATAAAGAAACATCGTTACGCTTTAAACGCAAATAGTTTCTTTGCCGTTGCCCGCTTAGATTTATTGTTCAGCTTTGCAGTTTGCACTTAATTAAGTATTCATTATGTGTAATATTAAATCATCGTTAGAATAAGTTTACCGAGTTTTGTGCAAAAATGCATTAACCATCGAGAGTAATCTTGAACTGTTAATGTTGGCCGGTGGAGACGTTGTAGGAATTTATAATTACGCAATTACGTTGAAGGCGTTCGAGATATGAAAAGTTAAGCTTATAGTAGAAAAGTATTGAGATAAAGTCAATTCACACGAAACATGGCTATGCAGATGCAATCACTGACTCAAGGATGAAGCAAGCGAATGTCTGCAGATGCGAATACCTTCTTAAAAGGATTTACGCGGGAAAACCTCAAGGATAAGGATAATTCAAAACCTAAGGATAATTTAAAAAAGACCCAAAGGCACTATTAAATAGAATTTTGTGATCAGCGGAGTACAAATAATTCTGAGCAACCTCTAGAAGTTAATACTTAGTAGGGTCATAAATACTGTTACACACGTTTTATGCTGTAAAAATAAAAAATACTGAATGTTTTTGGACCAAATATTTTTTAATTTATTTATTGATGTATATTGTATCCACAAAGAATCTACTTATTTGAAATGTCCGCCTTTTGCCTTTACACACGCCTTAAGTCGCACTGGCCAATCGTCAATAGCTGCACGAACCTCGTCCATTGGAAAATTGGCCACAGCTCGAACCAAAGCAGTCTTAAGAGATCCAATGTTGGGGTATCTTTTGTGGCAATCCTTGTCCTCTAAAACCGTCCACAATTTGTAATCCAATGGGCAAATTGTTTTGAAGCCAGACCTGGGACATTTTAGCCTTATGGACCGGCGCAGAATCCTGCTGGAAAGTCCATGGCTGGTTTTGGAACAGGAAAGAGGCTTCACAACAGCTTCCAAAACGGTTTCTTGGTAAACTTTGGTCGATGGTTTGAATCCTTGTTCGCAGAAATGCAGGTCAGTGACCCCATCGTAAGAGACACCCCACCATACCATGACTGAAGCTGGGTGCTGCTTCAGATGATTTCTTAGATGACCGCGCATACACCCTATCATTTTGCTTGTTAAATTTTTCCTGAACGGTAAAAAAATTTCATCGGCGTGCTTCACCAAAAGACATTTGCATTTTTCAATCCTATTTTTTTTAAATCTGCAGTCAATAACTGTCCGGTACGTCGTTTGAAAGCCCCAAGTCCCAAGTCTTTATTAATGATTCGACTCATGGACTTTTGCGTGTCATTCATCTCACGGACCATGATTTTCTGTTTTCGGAGCGGATTTCTGTGAATTCTTGATTCAACGGCTTTGATGACAGGCGGTGTTCTAACAGAGCGTGGGCGGCCCGACCGCTGGCGGTCTTTTACATCTCCAGTCTCCTCAAACAGTTTTATGCATCGGTAGATGAACATGCGGCTAATCCCTAGTGGCCGGAGCGTTTTGAAAATATCGTTTTTTTTCATTTCACACTTGAAAAGCGCAATTACAGCTATACGGTTCTCATTATCTGACCACTCCATGATGAAAGTTGAAACAATTTTAAAATCCCGTTACAGACTAACGCTATTGAGGTTAGCTTTCAAAACCCATATGATATTTACGGGGTATGTTCAGTTCTACTATTGAAATGGGTGTGTTCAATGTTGTAACAGTATTTATGTCCCTACTAAATATAGCGCTTCCATTGACTGTAACATTATGGCCGGCTTCAGTTTTGAAGAAATATGGACCAATGATTTCCTCTGCCCAATGAGCACACCAAACAGTGACTTTTTGATGATCTAACGGCGTCTCAAAAATGGTTTTTGGATTTTCATTACTTTAAATGCCACAATTTTGGTTATTCCATCGTGTGTTGGGCCCATTCAACGCAATTTGCAAACGTTGTTCCGAAGTAAGTCTATTTATTTTGAAATGGCAAACCAATCTGAGCTCCGACCAACTTCGAAAAATGTGTGGTCGGATTGAAAACAACACGTCTAAACAATCGCCATTTATTATTTATTATATTATTAAATTATTAAAGACTTATATCTTGGAATCTTAATATGCTTTTGTAAGTGGCTGATTGACCAATTAAAAATCAAAATAGTTATTTTCCTCCTTGTTGTTGCCTGTGGCAGTACATTTGTGAAGATCTGGAAAGTATGTCTTTCTTGTTCTCTAGTGGTAGTTCTCCTATATTTCATAAACGGTTTGTCGTGGCTTAAGGGCAGCTTCCTGCAAAACTTAGCGAAGTTAATCATAGAAAAGGGGCAGTCATCATGGATGGGGATTGTACCTCGTGTCTTCTTTTCCTAAATTTCTCCGAAACACAAATTTAATGTATATATAGAATAACAGAAATATTGTAAGCAATAGGGTTTTGATACCTTTTACCACTTTGACCAATACAGTTTTACAAGTGTGATTTGGATATAGCTCCCACACATATGTTCATCTGATGATATATTTTTTAGCTCCATCTGCCACATATTACATAAAGTACCATCTTAATTTAGTTTTTTGATCAAAGGAAGAAAGTTTCTAAAATTGAAGAAAAACGGTTTAGATTTAGATATAGCTCCCACACACATATCTTTATACTCGTACCATTTGGGAGGGTGAGTACTTTCTGTATGAAAGGACCCCAATAATTTCAAGAAGATACACTATCAAAAAAAAAGCAAAGTAGTTTTAATTTCACAAATTGCACTTCTGGTGGTGCAGGGTATATCGGCCACGCCCGATATTAGCTTTTTTACTAATTTTATTATGTCTAATAGCAAATTTTTAAAAACTCTAGGATAAATAAAGCATCAAAAAATAATTTAGTAATTGCTTATGATCAAAATTATTCAAAGAAGCGGGTAATTTAAAATTTTCTATTTCATGTGAACTTTAAAAACACCAAATTATGTTACAACTATTTTCTCTATTTTCTTGGACCCAAATCATGTCGTTATGAAAATTAGACAAAATAACCGCAAGTGATTATAATCAAAAAAAAAAATACTTTAGACCGACATATGTCAGTATGATGAGCAGAAGATGATGTACCCACATGCAAATCTTATAATTATTTTATATGTATAATTTAAAATAAAAACAATTGAATTATGTTACAAATAGCAAAATTAAGCTGCTTTCAACAGAACGGAAGTTTTAGTGAAATCATCTCAAATAAAATTATAGTCATTCAGCTTATTTTAGCAATTACAAAAGGTCACTTAAAGTCTTCGAATCTTCGGTGACCACCACTTAAATACAGGCATATGTGAATTATTAAGAAATTTGTCAAAGTTCCATAATGACCACGATAATTTGTGGTTGCAGAGTTTTATGATTATCATGTTTTTGTCTTCTCTGCAGGCATTACACGGCATTATGTATTATGTCAGCTGGCAATACAATGCGCGCGTTTTCCCTATTGCCGGAGACTGAGTCTTCCTTTTGGGGCTATTGTATAACAATACACGCATTGTGCCTCTGGTGCCTCTAAAATGCGTAATGTTTGGTGAAGCTGTTGTTGCATGCATAAAAATGGTTATAAAAACTATTACATTTTTCACCGCCAAGTTTTACTTTTTGTCTTTTTTTGGAAGCAAAGTCTTGTTCAAGACGCTGTTTTAAGTCAAGGCTTAAGCATGACTAGCTCAATGTGGCTGCAACATGAACGGGCGACATGAAAAGCACTAAATGTAACCGCGCCAGCCACTTCCTGAAAGTCGCCCGTTGTTGTTACTCCACACCACATTATGTGGCTTGAAGTGGTCTGAGAAGGCAAGTTTACGCTTAAAATTTGGGTTAAATATTTTAATGACATTTACACGATAAACCCATTTCTCTTAACTTTCTGCACACACTGCATTAAAACGACAACAGCCAGATGAATAACGAAAAAAAACATGGCAAAATGACTTAATTTCTTTTCCTTTTTTTGTATTTTGGTCTTGATGAAGTGAACACTTTCAGGAAGACATATTTTATGTGTTTATGTAACTTCATGTTTGATTTATTTCTTGATTTTATCGCTTAATTTGTAATAGTTTCGTACCTTTTAATTTATTTTCTTTCTCTTTCGCTCTTCGTCTCTCTTTACAGATGGCTCATGTAGTTTTCCTGGTTCACCGGCCCATAGTACGGTGGTATTTTCGAATGCTAATTTAACCGATGGCACGGTGGCCTCATATTCCTGCGAACGAGGTTTCGAATTATTGGGCCCGGCCCGCCGAGTTTGTGATAAGGGTGTATGGCTGCCCGAAGGAATACCATTTTGTGGTAAGTACTCATGTTGTGATAAGATAAAGTCTTAAGTTAAGTAAGAGGAAAACCAGAGATAACGAACAAACCCTAAATTATGGAAAATTAAAAAGGATGGCAAAATCCCCCTATAAATGCCATAATTTAAAAAAGTCAGAAGCCAGGCCACCAAGATTTTCTTTGTGCCCCGGGCAAAACTACAAAGGAAAACTTTTAGGATAAACAACTGTAAAAATAGTATCTCATAGATACCGGTCGATTTCCACAACTCCTATATCAATTATCCATATTATTTGTGGGCCGTCGTGGTGCTACTCTATCAGGCCAGCCCGCGGCGGGATTCCATCTCCTTAACGCCGGCGACCTTACGAGTAAGCCACACGCAGAGAAAAGATATGGTTACACTATGGTCACCGCAAAAATAGTATGTTCTCTACAATAAAAGCATGTTCGTCGCAACCATAGTATTGTTTTATGAATTTCATTTTGACAACAATATGATTGTGACAATATTACTATTGTTGAAATGTAACAATAGTATTATTGCCAAATTAAGAAATGAAAATATGGTTGTAGCAACAATATAAAAAGTATTGTTGTTTAAAATTTACGTTAACAATAATTTGATTACGGCAATCATACAGTATGGTTGCGACTATGAACATAACAAAACAGGTTTTATAGAGCATACATGCATGTGTGTGCGTATGTTTTTTTTGATATACAAAAAAAACACATACACACGATACAGTGAATAGTTTCTGTCCATTAAAACAACAACAAACGGAAGGTAGTTCGAGGGATTTTTATTGTGTTTACTCTAATACCGATTGGTTCTCGTTTATTTAAAATCTGCCTGCACTTAAGTATATAGCCATTGATCATGGTTTAATCACATTCGT
Organism: Hydrotaea diabolus; assembly: GCA_963513945.1. Taxonomy (NCBI): domain Eukaryota; kingdom Metazoa; phylum Arthropoda; class Insecta; order Diptera; family Muscidae; genus Hydrotaea; species Hydrotaea diabolus. The sequence goes on from OY740718.1 coordinate 162,586,379, forward strand.
TACTTGGTGTCTACGGATGGTAAAGTAGCATTCACCACTGCTGGCAACTAAAAGTATTTTCGACTGCCGTTGGAATATATATTTTTGTTTCTTGAATGATATGTTCAATAAAAACATGGCCTCAAATCTGGCTATGAACTAATAGTAATGCAATTTAAAATAACTTACTTGATAAAAATCTCTATTTTTGAATAACAACAATAACCAATCCTAATAACTAATTTTGGGGATCATAGTATGGTTGAGTGTGAATCATACTATGGTTGTCGGGATCATAGTATGGTTGCATGTGAATCATACTATGGTTGTGAGGATCATACTATGGTTGTATGAGAAACATACTATGGTTGTGAGGATTATAATATGATTGTGGAGATAATATTATGGTTGAGTGTGAATCATACTATTGTTGTGAGGATCATAGTATGTTTGTGAGTAAATCATACTATGGTTGTGGGGATCATAGTATGGTTATGTGTGAATCATACTATTGTTGTGAGTATCATAATATTGTTGTGTCACAACCATATACCCAACAATAGTATGATCCTCTTCGAATATTGTCACCCCAACCATACTTTTTTTCTGCGTGCATGTTAAAACTTTTTCATAAAACATGAATTAGCCATTCGGAGCCGGCGTTACACAGTAGGTCCGGTCACACGCAGAGAAAACTATGGTTACTATATAGTCACGGCAATAATAATATATTCGCCGCAATAAAAGTATGTTCGTCGCAACCATAGTATTGTTTTCTCAATTTTATTTTGACAATAGTATGATTGTTGCAATATTAATATTGTTGAAATGTAACAATAGTATTATTACCAAATTTAAAAATAAAAATATGGTTGTAGAAACAATATAAATATAGTTGGTGCGACAATAGTATTGTTTTATGGGTTATTTTGTTAACATTAATATGCTTACGGCAATCATACTGTATGATGGTAATTTTTTTTCGTTTGAATATGCTTTTTAGAAGAATGTTATTGTTACGGATCGAATGCAATAATAGTATTTTTGATAAGAAATTCAATTTTTCAACCAAACTGCTTAAACTGAAATAAATTTAATAAAAACGCTTACGTTTTTTAAATTGATTTTTTATACCGTTAAATAAATCACTCCTATTATTTTAAAATTGATGTATTTTTAAATAATTTTCATAATTCAATTCTATTGTAGAAAACTTAACGCAATTGTGAAGATCATACTACGTACTACTACTATGGTTGTGAGGATCATAATATGGTTGTGGGTATCATAGTATGGTTCAGTCTTACTCATACTATGGTCATAGTATGGTTATGTGTGAATCAAACTTGTTGTGAGGATCATAGTATGGTTGTGAAAATCATAGTATAGTTGTATTTGAATCATACTATTGTTATGAGGATCATAATATTGTTACGACACAACCATATACCCAACAATAGTATGATCCTCTTCGAATATTGTCACCACAACCATGCTCTTTCTGCGTGCAGTGAGTACAAGAATTGAATTAGTGCAGTGCTCACTGATTTGAGAGAATTTCCCCCTTGTTTCTTAAGGGGATTTTGTGGGACTTGGTAGGCGATACCATTGACCTTTATGAAGTACAAATACAGTATAAACATAATTTTTAAAAAACGTCCGAACGCATCGTCTACCAGAACATAATTCGAACTGAGGAAACTACGTAGAGTCTTGGCGCAATAGAAATTCATTTAAAATACATGGTCGCTCTAATCGCAAAACTTTAGATTTTACCACCAAAACATTCAGGATAGGGCTTAAGGCCCTTTAAGTTCTGAGCAACATGCATACCGAATTCTACAATTAGTAAACACAGCTAATGTCGTGGCCAACTAGATTCTACCCTGTACTTCTGGATGTTGATAAAACCCAACTGAGAATAGGTTTTTGAACCCCATTGGACGGGCTCTAAATTTACGCGGATCTTATAACTAATGTCATATTTAAGTTTTTGAGAAAAATTTTATTGATTTTGGGTGAACAGCTATATCCAAATCTAAACCGATAATGTTCAATTTCAATCTAAACCGAATATTATCAATTTCAATAGCGTCCGTCCTGAGTCCAAGAAATTACTGTGTGCCAAGATTGGATGTAATGTGTGGCTTCTAGGGCTGAAACGAAAAATCGAATGAACATATGTGTATGGGAGCTATACACAGTGTGTCCAAAGAGAAGGTATACTACTTTGTTTGTTTACAATTTTTGATTAAATAAAAGAGAACGGATCTTATATTGATAAAGGTTTTATTTATTGTCGGCAACTATGTATGGAATACAATATCGGATAAGTGTCCGCCTCTGTTAGCCTCACAAATTCGAGCCCTTTTGAGCACATTTTTCATTACATTCTCACACATTTCACACGGTATTTCATTAATTTCATCACGAATATTTTGTTTGAGTTGATCAAGCAGTTCAGGTTTGTTTGCATAAACCTTGCTTTTCAGATATCTCCACAGAAAGAAGTCCGGAGCAGTATAATCAGGCGACCATGGAGGCCAATCAGCATCACTATTTCTTAAAATAACATATGCTAATCAAGCCCAAAGCATGCAGTTTTAGCGTTAAAAAGTTTCCAATCATATCACGATATCGCTCTCCATTAACAGTGCCTGTTAAGCCATTTTAATTTTCATAGAAGTAAGGTCCAATGATTACCCCAGCGGCTGATGAATAATTTGAGGGATTTCCATTGCCCAGAACCGACTATTCTGTTTATTCACATATCCATTCAAATGAAAATGAGCCTCGTCACTCCTTAAGATTTTTTCATGAAAATCAGGGTTGTCATGGGCGTTCTGTAACATCCTTTTGGCATATGTACGGCGGCGTAAATGGACTTGTGGCAGAAGCTCTTGTGTCGACTGAATCTTTAATGGAAACAAGTGCAAATCCTTGTGCAAAATTGTGGCCAAAGTTGTTCTTTGAAGACCAAGCTCCTGAGGTTGACGGCGTCGAATTGAGGTTGATGGATTGTTTTGAACACTTTTTTGTAATGTTTTTAGACGATGTTGCACTACGTTGTGGTCCATGCTTGGGTCTATCAGCTACAGACCCTCTCTCTTCGAAATCATTCACTACAGGATAAATAGTGCGTTTTTCTGGCACGTTGTTTCTCCGAAAAATTTCACGTGACTTTCTCATCGTCGCAGTAATCGATGATTGATTTTGATAAAATGTTTTAACGATTAAAACACGGTGGTTTATCGAATATTTCCATAATAAATTTGCCACATCTCTACTTCACGACTGTTAAATATGAACTGTCAAGACTAATGTTTACCAAAATGGCGGCAAAACAAATTAGTAGACCTTTCCGGCGGACTCCCTGTATAACGGAATTTCGTCAATTTTAGTAGTCTTCGCCCTTAGCCAAAAAAAAAATCAAATTTCATGAAGATCGGGCAACAATTGTGTCCTGTAGTTTGATTTCAAGCATTAGATGGATGGACCGATGGACGGACAACACACAACGTTAGATGGAATCAGCTGGTGATTATACATTCATCAGTATACCTAAAGGTCAATCTAAAGGTTGGGCGATTTAACATTTTAAATTTGAATCGGCTTTAACAAAAAGTGCTGACAGTTTTTTTAAATTTCTGGTTTTATTGGAAAGGTTAAACTTTGTCATTTAATAATGGAACACTATCCGATGCGTTTTCGTTTCACCCAATCGGCTGAAGATTGTTTGGCAGCAGATGAAGATTTTACCGAAAAATCGTTTTTTCAGATGAAGCTGATTTCATTTTGGTGGCTATGTCAATAAGCATAATTGCCGCATATGAGGTTAAGAGAACCCACACGTGACTACTGCATCCACAACGAGTCACTGTTTGGTGTGGACTATAGGCTGTCGGGCTATTTGGGCTATTTTTCTTCTTCGAAAATGAGCAAGCAACCGCCATTACAGTCAATGGTGACCGTGACATGCTCAACAAATTTTTGTATCCAAAAATTGAAGAGAATGACATGGACGACATTTGGTTTCAACAAGACGGGGCCACATATCAGACAGCCAACGCAACCATCGATATCTTACGCACTGTTTTGGAAAATCGAATAATCAGCTGAAATTGTGATGTCAATTGGCCACCTCGGAACTGTGATTTGAGCCCTTTGGATTATTTTCTGTGGGGAGCCATTAAAGATAAATCTAACGCCATTAAAGATACATCTTAGGCATTAAATCGAAGTTGTCATTGAAGAGATTCGACCTGAAATAATCGAAATATATTGAAAAATTCGGTTGATCAGTTTAGGTACTACCGAGTCTGCTGCTGTAGTCATCTGAATGATATATTATTAAATGACAAAGTTTAACCTTTCCATTAAAACCAGAAATTTAAAAAAAACCCAATTTTAAATTGTTAAATCGCCCATCTTGTATATACCAACTACTTTTGTCATAGCGGTATTAGTTTACGAGATAAAGCCTTTTAAAGTTCAGGTGTTGTATGGGCCGGACCGGCCCAATTTTGTCTAATTTTAATGCACATTCTGTTAAAATTGTATATCGATAGGTCCTTTACTTTTGGCCGTATATGCAATTTTTAAAGGTGCATGGTACCGCCAACTTTTCTTCCATGGTGTGTTTTGATCCTTCATGAGATATTGTGTTTTTAAATTCAGGGTTGTTGATTTATTTAGAGGTTTTCCAAGTCCTTGTAAAGGAAAAAATTGTACGTCTTAAAATGCCAAACGTTTTTGTCCATTACAACATGTTTGTACATAGTTTAAGCCAAATAGACATGTACTACATGTCACACTGTTAAAGCTTTTCACAGACAGACAGACGGACATAGCTAGATTATCTAATATTTTTACAATGATTCAGAATATACCAACCTAAATGACAAAGTAAAACTCTCTTTCTTATGATGAGGGGTATAATACTAAAAATAATTTTCATATAATGCTAATAAAAAAAAGTAAAAACGTCATTTGGTAAGCTGCTAAAGGAAAAATAATGGTCTTTTTTGGCCATTCCCATGCGCCCGTGCCTAATCTCAGCAAACTTCAAAACTACTCTATATTTTTTAATTCGAAGCAAAAGTTGCACACAAGCTAAAACGTACAAAATAACAGCTAATTTAAGCACATCTTAATAACAATTTGATTTGTGTTGTTTCCGATTTGTGACAGTCTTGCACTAGGTGGGCAATACATATTCACCCTCTTAATAAGCTTTGAGCCAAGCTTTTCAGCCAATATTTCCATGATATATCCTTGGAATTATTGTATACTAAGACAAGTGGGCTGAACTTCTCACCATCATAAAAAAGCATGCTTAAATAAAATAAGTGGTAAGAAAGGTATTCAAAAATAACCTTAAGCGACTTTAAGCGAGCTCGGTTACTATCGTACTTACTTGTAGTATTTCCTGAATATTTTTTTTCTACAAATTAAAAATGTTCTATACTTTTTTCTTCTTATTGGGCTAAAGATGGAAAAATGTTGTATATAAAACCAATTAATTTTTTTAATTCTTTCTCGACGTTTCGTCGGCTTTTTTCCGACATCCTCAGGGAAATTTTCAAATTAAAAACTTTCTTATCGAGCAGTTTATAATGCATAAAGCCAATCAGTTGTTGTATACAAAGAAAATTTATAAAAAAAATTCATAAAGTTTTGAAGTCATTGTCATAGCGACCACTTACTCGGGTAAAACGCTAGAAACACTAAAACACGCCTATTATTAAGCTTGACAACAGTTGTCATAAAAAAGTCTAATAAAACCATATTCTTTTTGGTATAATATGGAGTGAAACCTTTTCACTCGAATTTGTTCAAAAACATATTCCAAGAAATACATGTAAATCTTTAACAAAATATGTGACCTCAATAGGTTTGCTCATGTACATTTAGAATGGTTATTAATATTGATCCAAAGCTATCTATTGGGAAGATCTACATTTTTGTGCTTAGTTCTTATAGACAATTTAGTGTTAACATCATATAAAAAATAGGCAGTTCGGGGTTTGTTAATAGAAAGTTTAATGAGGTCTAAATATGTTCGCCTTAGGCTAAGGTTGTAAGATGTGTGTATAATCAGCAGAAAATCAACAGAATTTTTGTTTAAATTTTTAATTTTAATACCGACTAAAACAAAGAAAATACTAAAATACTCCCTTGGATAAAATAAACCATCTGAAGCTAATATTAGCGTTAACTGTTGCTATTTTAGCATACGCGTATTTATGTTGTTCTGACAGCTTAAAAGCAACCATATATCACACAGTTTGTGTCTTAAGTCTTTTGTTTGTTTTGAGATTAACCATAAGACAGTGAATGGATTATTGGCAGAAACACACACACACCAAGTTTATGTAGTTTGATATGTATACCGCCTAAGGAAAATTCAAAAAGCCTACCATAGTTAAAAAAAACATTTACTATAATTTAAAGAAACTGTTGATTGGCGCAATCAAACAGGGTGCCAATCAAACAATGGCTTGACACTTGATTGAAATGAACAATAGATATCCAACGCCTTATCGAATTAAACAATTTGTATACTTTCTTTTTTGTTTCTAATAAGCCCACAGCACAACTACCAGATACAATTTCACCACCTTTGCCAAGTGCTAATAAAAAGCGAGAGCATGTGTCTTAAGTCTTTCGTTGCAAAGACTTTTAACACCTGTGCTCCCACAAAGTTGAGGTTTATTTTCTATATGTTTATGTATATGATTATTGGCAATTATTAATTAAATACTATTAAAAACCAATTAAATTTCTCTCCTCTACATGCTGAATAATAAAAAATAACCAAACAATCAATCACGCATTTAATACATGAATACGAGTATCTTACCGACAGGAAAAGAAACTGAAATCCAAGCATATGCACTGTTTTAAGAGCAACATTCAAATGTTTGAATGGACAAACCAAACTGACCTAAACTAAATATGTCGGTGTTTTTTTCTTTTTTGTGAAATGAACCAAAAAAACAAATAGCCTACTTTTCTGCTGTTTCTTTTTTTGACGAGAAAACTACAGCAGCAACCAAAATCGACAAGAGTTGATCTATTTTAAGCACAGCAAAACACAATATGCATCTTGTCCGCAATGGTACGCTGGCGCAGGGGAGGAAAATCGAAATAAAGAATGTACCGAGTGAATATGTAGAATATCGGTAAATACCACCAACATGTTAAATATGATATTGGCAAACTCCACAAAAAAACAGACCAAGAAAAAAAATGACCCACATCGGTTTGTAGCGAATGAGAAGACTGTTTTTTTTCCTGAACACATTCTTCTTTACTCATTGGTGGTCTTCGTACATTGTTTGAGAATTGATTTCTGGTTTCTGTTTTTTTTTTCGCCCAAAACCAAAATAAAAATGTACGAAATGCTACGTATGGTAACGTTCATTTGAATTTGTATTTAATGCACACAGTTTAAAACGAAAATCGTGCATTTTATATTGTTTGGTTGTGCGTAATGACATACGAAATTTGGGTTAAACTCATGCAAAATCAAGATTAACTACAGTGGGGGACATTGGTTTAAGTGTGAGAGATTTTTACAATATATTTTTGGTGACAAGGGAATTGGAGGCCACTTACCTCAGAAGAGGTCGCTTACTTTGGAAGAAGCAGTCTTATTTTTGGAAATGGTCACCTCACCTCACAGACACTTATCTCAGAAGAGGCCACTTATTTTAAAAGGTGACGCTTATCTAAGAAGAGGTCACATATCCCAGAGTTTTTTTGGAAGAGGTTTCTTATCTCGGAAAAGGTTATCTTAAAGAAAGTCACTTGTTTCAGAAGGTGTCACTTATCATAGAAGAAGCTTTTTTGAGTCACTTATCTAAAAAAAGGTCGCTTATCTTAAAAGAGCTTACTTACCTTTGAAGAAGCAATTTTTTGGAAATGTTTGCTTATCTCAATCACTTATCTTGAAAGAAGTCGCATATCTCAGAAGAGGCCACTTATTTTATAAGGTGACGCTTATCAAAGAAGAGGTCACATATCCCTGAGGTTTTTTGGAAGAGGTTTCTTGCCTCGGAAAAGGTTATCTTAAAGGAAGTCGCTTGTTTCAGAAGATGTCACTTATCATAGAAAAAGCTTTTTTGAGTCACTTTTCTCAGAAAAGGTCGCTTATCTTAGAAGAGTTTACTTACCTTTGAAGAAGCAATTTTTTGGAAATGTTTGCTTATCTCAATCACTTATCTTGAAAGAAGTCGCATATCTCAGAAGGTGCCAGTTATCCTAGAAGAAGCTTTTTTTAAGGTCACTTATCGCAGAAGAGGTCACTTATCTTAGAAATGGTCACTTATTTTAGAAATGGTCACTTATCATAGAAGTGGTCACTTATCTTACCCTTGAAGATGCAGTTATTTTGGAAGAGGTTACTTATCTCAGTAAAGGTCACTTATCTCAGTAATGGTCACTTGTCTAAAAATAAGTCACTTATGTCAGAAAGTTGCACTCATCTCAGAAGAAGTCACTTATCTGGAAAGAACCGTTTTTTGAGGTCACTTGGGTCACTTATCTTAAAAGGGGTCTAGGAAGAAAGTTTTTTTTTGTTTTAGTTCACTTATCTTTAAAGAAGTCACTAATCTCCGAAGAAGTAACTTATATTAGAAAGAGCTAATTTTATTTAAAGAGTTCACTTATCTAAAAAAACACACATTCTGTTGAAGCACCTAGTATAAAACAGCATTAAGCTACTTACATTCTCACGGTGATCAGGAATAGCAGGTTAAATACGACATGCCTCAGCGCCATCTCCTCCACCTTGTTGATAAACTCCAAAGAACAGCGAAAAGCACCTGCCCAGAGTGTTCCACTCACGTTTCGGCCGAATATTTACGAAGTAGAGGCGAAGGAGTTCAAAAGGAGTGATGTATTTTTAACAGGCTTTATAAAGCTGGAACACATAAATGTATCATTTGATACTTCAAAAGGAGTTCAAATGGAGTTATGTATTTTTAACAGGCTTTATAAAGCTGGAACACATAAATGTATCATTCGATACTTCAAAAATGAGTTTTTTTTCGACAAAATGACTTTGAATTTTCATCTGACTCCTTGACAAGTTCATCACTCGACATTAGTTGATATTAGTTTTCGAAAATCCTTAGATTTGATTTCCATGTTTTAAGTTTTTCCAGAACATCTTCTTTAGCCGTTCTGCAAACTGATTAAATCAGTGTCGCATAAGCGCAAAAATATACATTCCCATTAAAATGGCCTTCGATACTCGTAATAAATATTGAGCAAAATTGTCCGCCTGCCTTTTTATTTCAGAACAAAGTATGCACTTACCTTAAGCGGTTCTGTAAACGATATTTAGAAACGCTCGAACAAGTCAACTTACTATCGTTCATTCTTTTTTTTGATTTTCTGGTATTAAAAACTTACAAAAAGACGCTACATCTGCGAAATAAGTTCATAACTAATCCATTTATTTTTTATGATTTTTTCTGCAAGATGTCTGACGACTACGGTTATGGTCATGTCAGCCCAAGACCGGTAGCCTACAACTTGTACACTTCTACAACTTTGTACACTTTTATTTCTGAGCACGAGTGACCGCTCAAAGCACGAGTGAAACGTGCGTACTTAATTTTCGACGTCACTTATGCTAGTAAACCTTAATAAACTGCAGTCCCTCTGGACGTTAGGGCAATCTATATGTAAAGCCGATGACGATATTGACCGACGTAGCTTACCTCACTTGGTTAGCAAAATATCGATTGTGGCATGGGCTTTGTGACATGAAGCTCTATTCCATTAAAACCTCCGCAACATTTTTAAAGAACATGCATGAATGATGGCACTGCTACAGACTCTTTACTCAACCATCACACTCTGAGGTTGCATTGGCTTCTCGACGATCAGTTGCATTTTAATTAATCTCCAGGTGGGGCAGTTTTACTAGCTAACAAAACACCCCAAATTAATGGGACTTTTGGAGCAAAATAAATGTCTATTTCGCGCTTTTCTAAGGCCCAAACTGAAAACCATGTAAGCGAATAATGTAACATTTAATTACACACCAAGATTTGTTGCCACAACCAAATATTTTTGCCAACCGAATGACTAACGTTGCATGCACCTCGAGTATGCCATTAGTACAACCGAATTTTAGTTGGTGCTCTGTAACGTCAAGTAATTGTTACTGAAGTATCGGTAGAAAATACGAAGAATCCGAACCTCCAGAAAACAATTTTTAAATCTAAAAGTCCACATTCTAGCCGGTGTAGACGGTATACCGATGGCGACCATTGCCATGCTAGTCTCACTGAATTTGTGCTCAGACTTGCGTATAGGAATAGGAGCAAGCTTATTTTCAACAAACGCACAGTTTAGATCTCACAGGAATGACTTTGTATAAACGTTTGCATTATTCCCCAAGCTTAAAACGGGTAAAGCGAGTTCAGAAACAGCTGTACAGTTTGGCTGGCAACCTAGCCAATTCATTTCACGAATTTTTACGTTGATTTTGCAAAAGAAACCACAAAGGTCTCAAACCAGAATAAAAACTATTCAAGTCGTTTCAAAATAACTTCATATTAAAAAAACATTCGATGGACCACCCCGTCGTTTATGGTGGAAATATCGATACCATTTTCACTCTTTGACTTCTTTCTTTACAGTATTTACGGAAGGTGTGTGTGTGTGTTTGTTCAGTTCCATTGACTACATAAATTCTCTGAGTAATTCCAAAATTTTAAAAAAACAACCATTGGTTTGAACTCAAATATTAGCAAATACCATGGAATGTTGAAACAAAGATCATTTCACTTTCTCTAACAGTAGCCGCATACCCACAACATCCAAAAATGGTATTGAAATATGCTTTACATATGTCACGAGTTCATCATTGTGGGCAACACAGATGTGCTAGTGCTTTAAACTGAAACAATTAACTTAAAGCTTTTAAGCATTTTACTTGTGCTACACTTTTAATCATAATCTCCTAAATTCCATAAAAATTTTAACAGCCCCGAAAATATTACATTTTTTAACATCTTTAATCAGCGCCTCTGCTTTTAAAGAATTGTTCACATACAAAAAACAAGTAAGTAAGTGCTATAGTCGGGCGTGGCCGACTCTATGATACCCGCACCACTATAAATGTGATTAAGTCTCCTGTTAATCGAAAGCACTCGTCGCTATTTCTATCTGTATCTATTACGCAAGCACTAAGCCTTTATACCCCATACCACTATGTGTTGAGGGTATAACAATTATAGTTGGTCCACATTTTCATACCTTGTTTTCGGACCCTGTGCCCTCCCACGGACGAGATAAATCATTTGGATTGACATATTTAAAGTCCTGAGGCAATTCCCTGTCATTTGAGGGGTCACACTAAAATCCGGGTAAACCGAAACTTTTGGACCCTCCTAATGGACCCTGGGGCCCAAACAGGTCGAATTTTTTTCTGTATTTAAAATTGTAAGATAATTTCCTTTCATTTAAGGGGTCACACTTATATTTAAAATCATGGGTCCATTTTTTGGGTTCTGAAGGCCCCGTAGGTCCGAGAGGCGGGTCCAACTATTTTTTTCACATTTTGTGGTCAGTTCTACATCGAATGGCATATTTTTTTAATTGGTTGACCAATACACGCGACATCAACTGGATTTGGACCAAATCCGGGAGTTCCTTTGTATGGGGGGTCTATCAGAAAGTGCTCCGATTTGGACCAAATTCAATAGCGTCCGTCCTTGTCCCAATATATTACCACATGTCAAGTTTCATCATGATCGGTGCATAAATGCGACCTGTACTTTGATTACAAGAATAGATGGACATCTTTACATCCAGCCAGCCAGCCGGCCAGCCGGCCAGCCAGCCAGCCAGCCAGCCAGCCGCCCAGCCAGCCAGACAGACATGGCTAGATCGACTCAAAATGTAATTCTGAGCAACTTTCTCTCTGGTCCCGGTATTCTAACTCGATTCCTTCGATGTGTTACAAACGCAAGCACTAAGCCATTATACCCCATACCACTATGTGGTGCGGGTATAATGATTATCACTTCTTCTTAACGAATTTAATCTCTATAAATTTGTTTTAAACTATTTTGATAGCCAACACCCACACGAAATGTAAATAACAAATAACAAACCCATTTTATATAAAAAACCTTTACTTCCATGGTTTATACAGCCAAAGAGAATTCTAAGAAACTCCCATAACTATTTAAGATTCTTGAATTATAAAAGTCTCCTCATCCCGCCTTCCAACTCGTGCGACGAAATCTTCCAAAAATTGAGCACAAAATTAGCATATCAAATGACAAGCCCAAAAACATTTACAAATCTTGAAATACCAATAGCAGCAACAACAACCTTCAACACTATTAAACTAAACCGAAAGAAGAAAGTTCGACGCAAAAAGAGGAGTCCCACAACAAAGTTGTTCAAAGTCATGACACAAATTCTTTAGCTTTTTCATTTCTTCTTCTTCTTCTCGTTTCCACTTCTTTTTCTCCCAACAAACATCGAAAAAGCCAGCTCTTATTCGTTGTTAGTTGCTAAAGCAAATAGCTAGCCAGATAGACAGACAAAACCGAAACAGAAAACAAGTGTTTTCAGCTATGGCAAAGACAAACAACTCTTACTTACCTTTGAAAAAAACTAAAAGGCAGAACTACTTGAGCAATTTTAGAGCCCTCCTTTATTTTTTGTCTTTACATTTCACCTTTTCCTTTCCTTTATGTTCTGTGAAGAGTTTGTAAGGAGGAGGTGTAAAAACGATGGTAAAATTATTAAAAGCAATGCCAATTTCCTTACATTTTGAAATATTGTTTTAAAAACGAAAACTAAAAAAAAATAATGCTACGAGATTCCTCTTGGCAGCGGCTATATTGGATATACATTACATTTTAAAAACAAAAGACTTAACACACAAACATGACTTGTATTACATTTCTGAAATATTCCAGTAAAATTTGATAAAAATTAAATTAATTAATTTATTAATAAAATTAATAAGTTTCAGGGGTTTTTAGGCAACCATAAAGAAAAGGCAGAGTAACAAAAAAATATTCAGTAAGACTTTTATCCCCGAAATTTTTTTCTAAAAAAATTTAAATGTGCTGGTAGTGATAAGCAGAATTACATCAAATAATTTTATATGTCAAAGAACTAGTGTCTGCATTATTGCTTTCGTGTATTTGAATGCCTTTATTGTTGGAGTCCTGTCCCTTGATTTAATGGAACGCCAAAAGAAGTACTATTTGGGTTCGAGACACTACTAGAACTGCTATTCTAGTCTGATAATTTACTGCTGATTTTCGGTGGCTAGCGTTTTAGCCCTATCAAGGGAAGAATTTCGTTTCTGTAAAAAGTTAAGGGAAGAATTTCGTGTCTGTAAAAAGTTAAATTAAGAGATAAGTTAGCAAATCTGTTCGTTCGGCCGTAAACTCATACCATAAGGAATGCTATGTTCAAACGGAGTTAATTTGCATTAAAATTTAATGTTGACAGGCGACAGTATCTGCATTTAGGTAACTGCATTAAGTAAACAGCTGTTTGGTTGTAAACAATTGTTTGTCAACTATTTCTTTTGCCAAATACTTCGATATAAAATGGATAAATTCAATAAATTGCGATTAGCAACTATGTAAGTAAGTAAGCTACAATTACTTTTGCTGAAATTGTACTTATTCTACTTGCACTACCAACCTTAAATCTGAGCCTATTGATACACGTTAGTATCGCAGTAGGAGACTCTGAAATACGAACAAGGCAATTGTGGAAATTTGTAGATACGAGGGCATATGAATATTTCCGTGGCTTTTCGAATAAAACACCGTTTTTTTTTGCAAACAAAAATATTCTTCAACATAATCTCCGTTTAGCGCAATAGAATTAGTCCAACGTTTCTCCAATTTTTGTATCCCTTCCAAAACATAGGATTTTTCAAGGTCCATAAAATAGGCACTCGTTTGATCAATAATTTCATCGTTGGGTCTAAATCTCTTTCCCCCGAGGCTTTAGAAATAGGAAATAGTCAGTGGGAGCTAAATCCGGAGAATATTGCGGATGAGATACCAACTCGTAAGCAAATTCATGCAATTTTGCCATTGAGACTGCACTCGTGTGCACCCTTGCATTTTTTTGAGGAAAACGTGTACTTTCTTTAGGCCATATGGGGTAGTTTTCTTTTTTATCCCGCATGCATCGCAAGAAACTGTTGCCATCACCTTATTGGCCGACAAGGTCACCTTGGCCTTCTTCGGAGCCAGTTCACCCGGAAAAACCCATAGCTTAGACTGCTGCTTGGTCTCCGGAGTGTTGTAATGGATCCATGTTTTATCCACAGTTACAAAACGCCGCAAAAACTAATTCGAATTGCAGTTGAACAACTCCACTCCAATTGAAGTTGTCACACGATGACGTTTATGGTCAATTGAGAGCAAACACGGCAGACACTTTGCAGACAGCTTTCTTAAACCCAACTGACCATGTAAATATAAAATGCGTATTGCATCAACGCACTTTTACTCTTTGATCGGCCAACAGCATATCGTGAATTTTTTCGACATTTTCAGGTGTATTTTTTAACCTCAATTGGAACACAACGAAAGTCAGTAAACCACTTTTTTGCCATTGAAATCGATGGTGCAGAGTCCCCATAGTTGTAATCAAGCTTTTTCTTGGTTTGATTGACTGTTTTTTTCCGCAAAAAATAATGTTTAATGAGAACTCGAAATTCACTTTTTTTCATTTTCAAAAAAAATTATACGGTTGTATATTTTGAACAGCTGTTAAACGCAACCTAAATGACGGAACTCTCTTAAAATTTGACACTAGTCTGTTAACAGATGGTACTTGGAGCAGTGTTGCATTTTACAGCAGTTGTTTGTAATAAATTGTGACAGTGCTGCCAGGTTGTAGTACCTAAATGCAGTATGAATTCAGTTTGATTTTTGAATTTACGTCAGAGTTATGCAGTTTGATAGGTGAAAATGCACGAGTTCATTTGCATAAAGTCAGTTAATGTACGTTAAGGCTATCGTCTGTCTGGGCTATAAGACTGCAGTCACGCAATGTGAACAACATCTTTGCGATTGACTGAAATTTCTAGTTGTACCTTGAGAAACAATTGATGCAGACTATGAACTCATTTTCGTTATGCCTTTTTATTGAGTGAAACACATTTTAAATTTTGATGTCAAAGAGAAATATACGTTGGATCTTAGTATTGCTATAGCAGGGTATAAAGTGATATCTCGGTCTCCACTAAAGTTTTATTAGCATTAGAAAAACATAATTTCCGAATCCGATATTGGAATATTTGTAACACTTTGAACAGGGATTAACTGGCTCTAGGACTCTTGTATCTGTATTTGAATAGAATACGAGTACAAGGTTTTAACAAAATGGCAAAGCGACATTTATATTCGTGGCTGCACACTGATTTTATCGCGATTTCGGACTCGCGACGACCTTCATCAGAAAACTTCACAGCAATTGTTGAAAGAAAAAACGAACTCTTTACGACACGGCTCTCACCAAAAGAATGAGAACTACTGTTGTAAACCTCACTTTCCTTACACAATTGCCCACAAAAATGGACTTTCATAATTTCCGGTGTTACAGGGTAAAGAGATAATATCAATCACGAGTCCTCACTCTTCGACAAAATACTTCGCATATGCAAAATCAAGCAATGCTTCGTAAATATAGGTTGTTAACTGAGTAGAGACCTTGTCGGCCGCATACATAATAGTACCGGTTAGCTGTCCACACCAACGGCGAAAAGTGCGCCTAACAGACGGAGATGTTATTCCTTTAACTTCTTTGACTTACTTTTCCTTCTGCATACGACAAACAACAGCAAACCAGATCCAATTAGCTTGTAGAGTAATTCACTCTTTCAAAAATAATGACAAAAGTTTTTGAAAATACTATAGGCAAAAATTGAAAAAATCTCAACTCCTCTTGAAGTTTTCTTACAGCATCGAACGCTTGTCTTACCATTGTGCAATTCCTTAAAACGTTCGAACCAATCTCAGTGTGTAACGAGGACTTTTTTCTCGTTTAAAAAATTTCAAACATTAGACGTCTCCTGAGAATTCCTAAGATCATTGTCGAATCTTTGTGCAATTCGAATTAATCTTACCGCACAATGAGGAATTTTCTCCTGGTTAAATTCCAAAAATCTTTGATACTCATACTTACTACTTACATACTTAATCCTGGAAATTTTAAATAGTGTCTAAATATTTAACTGATTAATTCTCAGTCAGGCAATGCGCAACTATATTCTTTTCCTATACCACACTTGCTGTATGTACCCTCGTATAGATTATAAAGCTATAAAACAATCACGTACTCGCTAATAATGATGTTGTACTCATTGTCGTCTTTCCCTTTCCATTGTTCACACTTCCCTCTGTTGCCGTCTTTAGAACGCATTATCAACCTTGACCCTTAAAACATGTCACAAAACAACCAGAAACGTGGGAGCTTTTAACATAAAAACCTCAAAGCCAAAATCCAGAATGAAACAAAAATAATACAACAGAATGACTTCGATACGAACACCCTGAACCGTGACTGAAGAAAGAAAAGAGACAAGAACCACGAGACTTGTGCCATTTTCCCACTTGCATGTGTTCACCCAAACCATTGAACTTTTTCACTCCTCGCCTTCGCCGTCGTCATCGTACATTGTATCTGATGCTTACCACTGACCTACTCTTGGTGTAGACCACGGAGTCGTTGTAGATTGCTGTTGATGGAGACAATTGTTTTGTTTTTTTTGTGTAGTTGGCATTGTTTACGCTTTGAATTGTTTTGAACAATTCTAAACAGCAACAATAACAATTGGCCAGAAGAAGGAGGCAGTGGCGAAAATGTTTAATTTTTTTTAAAAAAAAAGCTTCAAAATATCCACACATATACCTCACTCATGCTGGTGTGTGTCTTTTAGGCTATTTTGATGATTACAGCCATTTTGGTGGTAATTGCACCGTCCAGCATCCAAATAAGATATACCGAAACTAGCTTTTAAATATGCCTAGTCATAGTCGTATTAGAGCTTAACCTTTTTTGGTTTTTTTCCTATGGCCAAGAAAGCAAAATTTATGCTTTGTCGTATAACATTCCTTGTGTGTGTGTGTGTGAAAATTTGGGAATATAACTTTTAGATTGGAACGTCATTAGCTAAAGAATTTAATAGAAGATTAGAGTTGTATGATGTCTGTTTTGGAGGAATGTGTCTTAAGTCTTTTCGGTTTCATTCAAGTTTGTGTCTTAAGTCTTTTGATGTTCTACATGCCGCCTTAATGAAAATTTAATTAAGAATTTTCTTTCATTGAAAAGATAAGATTGTTCAGCCTTCGGGCAGGATTTGAATTTATATTCATAAACAAAATTGAATGGGGAAATATTTTCTTACCTATGGTGTTTTTAAAACTTTTTTGGTAAACATGAGTAACTTCAATAAAAGTTTTTGTGTTTAGTTTCATTCTTTTTCCTACACCAACCCGTGGCAGAGGGTATTATGACGTAGTGTCGTCCGATAGCCTTCGATGCTAGTGCCTTTTAACTTAGTTTATTATAATTTTTATTGTAATAAATATGTGAATAAATAGTGGCTTTGTGCTGCTGTTTGTAACACCTTAATGGAATAGGTTTAGGTCAACTGTTTACCGATCGATTCGGAATTACATTGAAGGATGTTCGTCTATATAGATCGTTGCCATGAAGAGCAGGTCGGAAATATGAAACGCAATCAACATAACTTTGCACTTAGTTCAGGTTTAAACCAAGTGCTGCTCCATTTAAAATTGGTTTATATCGGGTGATCAATCTAAAGGTATTTTTTAAAAGTGTTTTTTCACAGATTACGCGTGAGTTGTGGTAGACTTTATTTTTCTTTTCTGTGTTGTTTGCCATTTCATCATGGAAAGACTTACGATACAACAATGTCTAAAATGTGCAACTGTATAATTCCATAATTTATAATGAGAAACGTTTTCCGACCAAAATTTTGTTCAGTGATGAGGCCCATTACAGGCACATCGCCGGCGTCAATAAACAAAATTGCCACATTTTGAGTGAAGAGCAACCAGAAGAGTTTCAAGAGGTGCCATTATACCCAGAGAAACCCACGGTTTGGTGAGGTTTATGGGCGATGGAATCGTCGGTCCATATTTCTTCCAAAATGATGAGGGCCGGAACGTAACCGTGAATGGTGCTCGCTATTGTGCCTTGATATCAGGCTTTTTGCTACTTAAAATTGAAGCCCGTAATCTTGACGACATTTTGTTTCAACTGAACGGTGCCACTTGCCATACAGCTGCTCAAACAATGGATCAATTGAGAGGTCATTTCGAAGAGCAGCTAATTTCACGTTTTGAGCCGGTGAGTTGGCCGCCTAGATCGTGTAATATCACACTTTTAGACTTTTTTCTTTGGGGCTACCTTAAGCTCAAAGTCTATGCTGACAAGCCAGCTACGTTTCAGGTTTTGGAAGCCAACATTACTCGTGTCATCAACGCCATACCGGTCAAATGCTCAAACGATTAATCAAAAATTGGACCCTAAGAATAGACACCTGAAGGCGTAATTGCGGCCAACATTTAAAGCAAATTATATTCAAAAAATAAATCTCATAAAATAATATCCTTTCAAATCACCAGTAAAGATTCCACACTTAGTTTGAATTTTTGTATATTTTTTATTTTGAAAAATACATCTAGGTTAATGCTTCCTAGGTTCGTGCTTCCTCGTATCGATCAGACAATCCACTTACACTTACGGTAAACTGGATGCACGGTAAACGGTAAACTTTACTTACTTAGTTAAGTCCCACAATAACTTATTAAGGATCAATGGATAACTTCTCTCAAATCAGTGCATGATTCAATTATTATACACACTGAGCGGAACCTACTGTTTAATGCCGGCTCCAAACTGCTAATGCACGTACGAGTAAAAGAGAAGTTTTTACATGACTTAGCGATAAATCTCTTACTTGTAAAGTCGCCGACTTTAAGGAGGTGGAAAGCGCCCGCTAAAACATTTTTAGATGTTCTTACCAGGGGTTCAACCTAGAAACCTACTGTTAACGCCGGCTCCGAACGGCTTATGCATTTTATAGAGAATCTTTAATATGGCTTAGAGAAAAATGTCTTACTTGTAATCTCGCCGGGTTGGCATCTTCTCACAGATGTCAACCAATCATGCACGTTTTACCGTGGATACATCTTCAGGTTTAAAATAAGTGGATATATTAAGTTCGACATTGCCGAAGCTTATATACCCCTTATCATGGATTACGGTCCAATATGAAAATTTTGACAAAGTGGCGCGTTTTCTTTTCTATCAAGGTGTGTTTTTTACCAACCCAACATCATACTACAAGTATCGTCATATCGGTATTAGTTCACGAGATATAGCCTTTTAATATTCTGGGTTGTATGTACGGAGCCACGCCCCTTTAAAAAATCGCATTAATGGAAAAAGTAATGGACCGATCGTTTAATTTTAAATGATATTGATTATAAAAGGGTGTGTCCCCGCCCACCCCACACCCAAAATAGTCTATAATAACATACTAATCATTGAGCTAAATCATTTAAAATTAAACGATCGGTCCATTAGTATTTCCATTAAATTTAATGGCTGACACTCGATCAAAGACGAACGTCGTCCAAAAACGGCCGTTCTGCCAGAGAACATTGACGCCGTACGTGAACTGATAAGATCGTCATGTGACATATTGTGAGATAGAGGCATCATTGGGCATTTCCTTCGATATTGCATGAACACATGGTCGTAAAAAGGTTTGTTCTCCTTGGATCCCGCACAATTTGACAATCGCTCAAAAAAAGGCTCGTATCGATTGGTGCAAAGAAATTTTGAAAAAATACGATCGTGATGCTTCAAAAGACGTTTATAAGATCGTCACAGGAATAATGGATGGACCGCAATCGACCTTGTGGGTCTTCGAAGACGAGCCAAATCCAACGAAAGATGTTCGTGGAAGAAACACTTCGAAGCAAATGGTCGCCTGTTTTTTCGGCAATACTGGTCATGTGGTGACTGTTCCGCTGGAGCAACATAGGAGGTCAATTCTGAGTGGTATACCACAATTAGTTTGCCTGAAGTCTTCGGAGAAATTCGAAAAACGAACAAGAGAAGACGAATCATTGTGCACCATGACAATGCGAGCTCCCACACATCGGCTCAACCAGCGCCTTTTTGACCGGCCAAAACATCTAGTTGATGGGTCATCCGCCGTACAGCCCTGACTTGGCACCCAATCACTTCTTTTTATTCCCGCACATCAAAAAAAATGCGTGGTCAACGATTTTCGTCGCCAAGTAGCTGTTGATGCGTTCAAAAACCATATTTTCGAGGTGTCTCAATCCGAGTGGAAAAAGTGCTTCGCCAATTGATCTGAGCGCTTAATAAAAGAGTATAAACATTGTGAAGAATGTTGTGCTGAACAACGCAGAATACAACCTTTTTATTTTCTAAAATGGGAAGCACGAGGACTTTTCCTTTACAACAATTCTATATGAAACTCTACCTAAATTTCTATAGCTGTCTTCAAAACTGCTCTATTTTTATGCTAGCCCAATCACTCACTTACTTAGGCCATTATCTCTTACATTATGGACCATAAAAATGAATACACTCAAAATCTAATCGTAATTTTCTCCAAAATCCTAAACTACCGGATATGGTAGTAAAATAAAATATAACTGCCTAAGCACCAGCCATAGAAAAGAAGAAAGCAGACAAAGCCAAAGAATACTTAAAACCCCTCATCACCATTATAAAGGCAAACAACGACACCACGATCTTCGACAAAAGTGAAGTTTTTACCTTTACTAACTCACTAAGAAGTAAAACCCAAAAGGAGAATCCGCAAGAAAAGTGCAAAAACAAGAAACAAAGATTCCTCTGAGCCACGTGATGGCGGTAATAACTTAATACAACCCTAATATGAATGCAATACTTACCTCAAGACTCTATAAAAATAATAACAATCATAATGAGAACGGGCAGACATTAGGTAGGCAGCAGCTGGCAGGCTCCAGCCACACCATAGCACTTGTTGCTGATCCATAAACAATGATGACGACGTCAGACAATGAAGAACATCAAAGAAACCAAAGGTGGTAAAATAATGGAATTGTTTTTTGCATCTTCTACTTCTTGGTGGTTTACTCTACGATTATACGATAGTTAAACAACTCTACCTGCCACCACATGTGGTGGTGTTGGTGGTGCTCTGCCTCTGAATGGTAAATGATCAGATGAGCAGCAGCTCCAAAGAAAAGCTTCCTTCTCTGACGCTGATATAGTTATAGTTTGAGGGGATTTTTTTCTTTCTTCGCTATCGTGAAGATGTTATCTCTGCTCGCTTGCGTTTATTTTTTTCGTTTTCATTATGTTTACGATACGAGTTAGTCTATAAAAATAAGAAAAAGAAAACAAAATCTGGGCTATTTCTAAACTTCAAAGATTTTCAAATGTACGCTACACACACGTACCGCATGCAATAAAAGTCGACACGAATGCTAAGAGGAGCAAAAGCAGCAACGGCCACAAAAAATGGTGTAACTGCCTATGGTGTTTGCAATTGTCGGCGGTGTCTACCCATGTGAGTGACTTAGTGTGTGTCGTCTGTCTTCCAGCGACGACTGGCAGCACAAGTGTTGTGGTTGGCTGTTATAAATTGTAATTCTTATGGAACACATTGCATGCCTCGCCACTAGGGGGGGCTTGTAATTTATTTATACGCCTTTTGTGTACCCTCAGCTAAAGGAGTTGGCATGAAGGGCTTGTCGTTTAAGACGCAACGTGGATTTAAACTAATAGAGGTATCGATGATGTGATCTGATATTTTATTTTTTTGATGGTTTTTATTATTTTTCAACAACAGGATTTAAGAGATAAAATATTGAAAGACCATAGCCAATATTTTTACTTCTATTCGTATTTTAAATCTAAGTACTGCATTCAAATAATTGTTGTTTTTTTTGTTTTGTTCATATTTAAACTTGTAAATTAAGAAGCCATATTCGAAAGTTACTCACCACCTTCAACAGACTTTAGGTACACAAAAGTGTACTCGATTTTTGATATATTTAATCTTTAGGGGTTTTTGATGGTTTTCTTGGTGACAAAATTCGCGAGGTTCTTCCTATGATTTCAATCTTTTATTTTATATTTGTTTTATCAGTTTAGCTTTGACTTCTTTTAGACTTTCATGTTTTTTATACCCTCCACCACTCTGTGGAACAAGGGATAATAAGTTAGTTTCATAGCAAATGTTTGTTTAGCTACCAAAAATATTTCAGCAAGACCGATAAGTAAACCGATTACATTTAACGATGTGTGTTTATCCATCCGACCATTTAAAGCTTGTAATCAAAATACAGATCGCAACTGTCGTCAGATTTTTTATGAAATTGAAATTTTTTTATGAAGTTTTTTGAACCAAGGACAATTGAGTTAAAGAAAATTGGTTCAGATTTAGATATAGCGCCTACAGATACGTATATGTTCACACTAACTCCACAACTTACATCCAATCTGGATGAAAATTTAGTTCTATAGCCCACAGGGCGATTTATTTACTACTGGACATATTTCACCAGCGTATTCCTTGGCTCATTTCATAAAAACATGGTCGAAGGGTACTGTGGTAAAATTGCTAAGTTCTGAACCAGTGTTCTATTTTTCAAAGTTTTGACTATTTGACTGAAATGGAATTTTTTTTAAGAAATAACAACACTCATTTATTTGTTTTGTAAATGAACACAAAAAAATTTGTATTTCAGGCAAATAGACATAACTTTGCAACGGTAGGGCCTCTGGGCTTTGTTTTTTTTATTTTATTTAATTTATTATTGGAAGATAAAAGGTAGGGCTATCTTTTAAAAAAAATTCCTTTAAGAAAAACAAATCCGACCGTAGGTTTAGCACTTAGCAATTTTACCTTTGTACCCTCCGACCACCAATCCGAAAATTTTCAAACGCTCCCTTGCATTTTCGGGCATGGTCGTAGATGGATATATTTTTATGAAATTAACTAAGAAATACGTTGGTGAATTTTGTCAAGTCGTTAATAAATAACCGTATATAACATCCAATCTTGATGGCATTTGGCACACTTTAGTTTCTTGGACCAAGGAAGGACACTTTTACAAGTGAAGAATATTGCATCAGATTTGAATATAGCTCCTGCACACATATGTTCATGTTGGTATTGGTTGGAGCTCGAAAATTTGCATATTTGGGAATGAAATAAAAAAATTATGAACCTCAGAAAAATTGATTTTATAATTTAATTATATTGAACAGTAAGGGAATTTTTAAATTACATGGTTTAAAATAGTGTATCTAGCAAAAGTCGACCTTCGCTATCCGTAAACAATGCTGCATACGTTTTCTGAAGTTTTCGTGAACTTTAACAAGCATGTCGACTGGTATTCTGCCTATTTCAGCCTTAATATTGCTAATTAGGTCTTCCAAGGTGTGGAACGGTTGAATTACACCTTCAAATCCAGGTAACCTTAAAGGAAAAAAACGCATGGGCCTAAGTGCCGGCCAGTTCACATCACCCCTCAATGAGATAAGCCGTGCAGGAAACATTTGCCTCAAACAATTCATGGTAACCCTCGCTGTGTGTGCAGTGGCACCATCCTGTTAGAACCATGTATCCTCTAATTGCATTGCCTCAAGAGCAGGCTGAAAAAAGTCTGGAAATGCCAAGAGCAAGGAATTGCTTTCGAGCAGAGCGTTTCGGATATTACAGTACTGCTGCTCTAACTCTCTCGATGTTTTGTGGTGTTGTAATCCTTCATTCAGGTCTCCTTCGTACACATGACAAATTCCCTGCTGTTCTCAATGAAGTTACCCAATTTACAATTGATTGCCGTCCAGGAACACGTGCGCATGGGGGAACAGGGAATCGTAAACGAAAAGCACGCTGCACTGCAATGATCGAGTGCGCATTGGAAAATTATGCGTTAACCAAACACAAAACGCCGCGTCTACCAGACGGTGATGTGTTTGCTTTACTTCGCTGACTTACTTGTCCTTACCTCTATGACAAAACAACAACAAACCTGATCTTATTAGCTTGTGGACCAATACCTCTTTCAAAAGTAACAAAATGACCTCTACTCATGTGTGCAATGCATGATGTCAACTGAAAGGCAGACGAGTACAAATCTCCCGTCAGCCACTATAAGTCACGTACACTCTCTACTCTCTTTGACTAACAGTTCCGCCACAGCCTGCAGTGCAAAAAAGCAAATTAACGCGCTCCACCCTGTATTTTCGATCTAGAAGCCAAATACTTTGATGAAATTTGGTACAAGTAAGTTCATTGTGCCAACGACGGATGCTGGTAAAATTGGAGAAAAATAACGATATAGCTCCCATTTATACGAACAACCGATTTTACCAAAAGCAATGGAATTTTCTCAAAAATTTAAATATGATATTAGTTACAAATTAAGAGCCCGTCCGACAAGTCCGAAAAACTATTTTCAGTTGGCTAATATATAGATGCAGGGTACAATTTAGTCGGCCACACCGACTTTAGCTTTTGATACTAGTTTATTTATTCACAGCGTTCTATACATTTTGGAAAGGACGACCGATATCCAAGTTTCTTGTTAAGAATTAAAAAAAAAACAAAATGTTTTTCGGCATATTTAAGGTTTACTCAAAAGAGCAGATATTTCGATTACTTATGGACAAAATCACTTGCGTAGCTACCTCAGCTGGCTGCGTAGTGGTGCATCCTATCAGCCAGTGGTGTATCCTATCAACCTTAATGACGATTTCTACCTATACTTTAAAGTGGCATCCTGAATCAATTCTAATTGTTTAAAAAGTGTGCCCTGAAATATTTGTTTCATCAGGTTTACGCCAGAACTGATGATGCCAAGTCATAGGCGTACAAAAAAAATTGAAGGTTAAACTTCGTATTTTTTTAATGTGGCACAGCAATTTTCACAAGCAAATTCTGGCTCATACCAGCGACTGAATTAGTAAGAACGATTGTCGACTTTGTTGTATACTTCCACCACAGCAATATTTTTTTTTAAAATCACGCCTATGACGGACATTCATAAACAGGTCACAAATGTAACAAAAGTTTTTCCGTTTATCACACATATTTTTGGTTAATTACACTTGATTATTATCAAATTGCTAAGTTTTTTATTAATACAGTTTCAAAGCAAACAAGAAGTGATAAATCAAACAAAATAAATGAACAAAAACTAAAACAATATGTTTACATGACAAACGGGATACTGAGATATTCAATAAAACAACGGTCAAACAAATATTTCTGAGTAGTTTGGCCAAAAATTGTATTTTTTTCAAAAAATTTGGTTTTAATAAAAGCTGGGTATCAGTTTCTATCGAATTTTTAAAATGACACCGAATTGTATTCGTAAGAACACTCCCTTTATTATTCAGTTCACAAATTGTTGGCTTCCTTTTAAAAAATTATGTGGAAAAACTCATTCAAAGTTAAAAAATTACAAAAAAAATTTAAAAAAAAAATGAGTTTACAGGAGAATTACACAGATTTTTTTCAGTGTGATTTTAAAAGTGTATACACCATTCATTTCCCAAGTATTTGTTCTCTGTCACACTGTGTAATCCTTTAAACCTGGCACTCTAAAGTTCTAGAAATCTCTATACCCACTGCAATATATTTATGAAAAATCACAATTGATGTTTTGATCTATCAAATTAATTCTGGTGTTGTTCTGAAACCACACTAAGGTATGAAAAATCATTAATTTGGCGGAATTGGCTAAAATTCAGTATGATTTTTAAATCTTCGTCCCGAGCTCGTCAAAAGCGTTTGCCTTTTAATATAGACTAATAACTCCATAAAGCACCAGACCAAATAATCGAGCAATGTCTAGTCGAATGATCGCGGCAGCCAATTGACCAAATAATCGAGCAAAGTCTCTTCAGATGATCGCGGCACCCAACGTTCTCCGTGGCATAACACTGCCGCCAATTTTTTTTTTTTTTGAAAACTTCCAAAAGTCGAATATACGAGGGCGACCGCAATACTAACTGGCCTGACACATTTTCTGTTTTACTAGCAACTTTTTTTTTGTTTTTTAAAAGCAATCTTTTATGGTGATAATTTGTTCATGGTGATAATCCACCGTGAAATCCTGGGTTCAACAATTTAAAATGGGTCGTTCAAGTACGGAAGACGAACAACGCTCTGGAAGACCGAAAACTGCTACTACTATTGAAAACATTAGAAAATATTTAATGAAGTGACTAAAGATAGACGAATAAAGCTCAGAGAACTTGCTGATATTGTTAAAATACACGAAAAACAAGTTTGGAGTATTTTACATGATGAACTCCACATGAAAAAGCTATCCGCAAGATGGGTGCCGCGTTTGTTGACTTTGCCCCAAAAAATCGTCCGTTGGACCAACTCCGAGGAGCTTCTAGCGATTTATCAGCGTAATCCTAAAGAGTTCTTGCGCCGATTCATAACTGTTGATGAAACATGGATCCATCACTACATCCCAGAATGCAAAGAACAGTCAAAACAATGGATAGAAGCTGGTAAAAGTAGTCCCAAGAAGGCGAAATCAGCTAAGTCAGCAGGTAAAGTAATGGCCACAGTATTTTGGGATGCAAGGGGTATAATATTTATTGATTATCTTGAGAAAGGAAAAACTATAAATAGTGAATATTATTGTGCATTATTGGATCGGTTGAGTGAAGAAATCAAGATAAAACGACCGCATTTAGAAAAAAAAGTTATTTTTCATCAAGATAATGCTCCTTCAAACACTGCATTTTTAACTCAACAAAAACTGGCCGAATTACGATTTGATATTGCTCCGCATCCACCATATAGTCCAGATTTAGCTCCTTCTGATTATTTCTTGATTTCAAATTTAAAAAAATTTCTCGGTGGCAAAAAATTTTCGTCCAATAGCGAGGTTTTTGCTGAAACTGAGGCATATTTTGAAGGTCTTGAAAAATGTTATTTTTCGGATGGAATTAAAAAACTTGAAAAACGTTTGATGAAGTGTATTGAGTTGGAAGGAGATTATGTTGAAAAATAAATTATAATAATTCTAAAAAAAACGGTTCTTTTTATGTTAGGCCAGTTACTTTTGCGGTCGCCCTCGTATTATTGCTGTCGAGGCCTGACCACAGAAAATTGCCTATTATATACTCAGGACTATTGGTGATAACGGAGTCTTCTTTGCCATTTCGAACGAACTACGGTCCCTGGATGCCGTTAAGGGTAATCATGTTTAGTGTTAAAAATGCTAGCTCAAGGCATTGTCTTTATTCGTTCAGTTTTAATTATGGATCAGTACAATGATATAAGCATGTTGATCTCAGACAATGCCTTTTGAAGTGATCGGCACTGAATCGAAATTTCTGGATTTTCATCGAAAAGTGTACT
Source organism: Hydrotaea diabolus (assembly GCA_963513945.1). Lineage (NCBI taxonomy): Eukaryota > Metazoa > Arthropoda > Insecta > Diptera > Muscidae > Hydrotaea > Hydrotaea diabolus. The sequence goes on from OY740718.1 coordinate 162,613,830, forward strand.
CGTTTGAATCCACCAAGCTTGCCTCCACACTGAAACCATGACCATCAACCTCTAGACGAACTTTTATGCTGGAAATTCGAAAATATTTTTTTAAGAAATATGAGACAATTCATTATACAAGTAAAATAAAAAATCTTATGGAACATTTAAACAACTGGATGTAGCTGCTAGTTTAAACAGATTTTGAAACATAGAAAGTGAAAAACTATGTATAATTTCTATCTGGTCATTTCGTTTGGTGTATAGGAACGTTGAATGTTCGAGTTAAATATTATTAAAAAAATTGTCAAAATCAGCCTGTTAACAAACGTGTCAACCGCGTAGAATTCTCTATTGGCCTAATGACGCTCTAATAAATGCCGGCCGTGCTGAATATTTTGGAAACCATACAGCACCGACGTTTACGAGCATCTTTTACAGCTTCTACAATATACTAACTTAGTTAAGTTCCACAACATACCATTAAGAAACAAGGGGGAACTTCACTCACATCAGTGAGCTGTGCACGACTCAGTTCTTTTGCTCACTGACCAGGACCGTCTACGTATTAAATGCCGGCTCTGAACTTCTAATGTATTTTATAGAGAAGTTTTTACATGGCTAAGAGATAAATCTTACATGGCTAAGAGATAAATATCTTACTCCTAAAATCACCGACATTCACGAGGTAGTAACCCGCGGCCAAAAAATTGTTAGCTGGCCTTATACGGAATGAACCTGTGTTAACTGACATGATAGTCGTGCGAACTTCCTTTACACTACGGCGACCCAGACCTTCTAAAATATAAAAAAAAATGAAAAAATGATCATTACCATATGGCTTCATAACTTTGGTCTATGGAGATACGAAAATATGTCTGGTTTAAACATTGCAAACACGTTCGATTAAAGGGAACGTGTTCCCTGAGGCCGACGAATATCATAAAGAATATCATTTTTCCGGATCCGGAATTTCGAAAATATTTTTTTCATAATTTGTACACATTGGTTTGGAGCAAGAAGATGTATGAGTAAATGCCACATCTTTCTGAATATTATCACAATCGGGTTGTTTAGGAAACATGAATGGACCTTACCTATAGCTGTTAGAAATTTTATAGCTTTACGACAGATATGACAGACTTATGAGTTTATTCCAAATAGTTTTTTTTCAACCACTATGCGTCGTTAGACTTAAATTGTGTTATACGAAGAATTTATTAACGAATCAGTCTATTAAGTTAAATATCGAGTAAGACATTCGTGATATATAAGTAAAGGTTAAAAGGATGTGAAATTCTGTCTTGTAAAATATTTAAATTTTGTTTCTTTAAACAGGGAATAAACGACTCGACCCCTCTTGCATCTCCAGTTTAATAGATGATAAGTTTTTTAACAAAATAGCAAAGTAAAATTGATTTTCGTGGCTGAACACTGCTTTTATCGCAATTGCAAATCGGTGACGACCTTCATCAGTAAGCAATGCAGCAATTTTTAAAAAGAAAAACTGATCTTTTTTTTGCCTTTTCGAATAAACCAATTAATTTTTCTAAACTTTTTACAGGAAACTAGCATTTTGACAACCTCGCATAAGAGTCATTCCATGCCAAACGGTACGCATTTTTTACATCACAAGCTTGGATTGCTTAACTAGTTTGTGTATGCATTATTCTCTTAAAAATATTATATACGTGTTTCAAGAAAAAAAATTTAAAATTTTTTTTTAAATGTTATGACCAATTGAACTTTGGTGAAATGAAGATTTTATCAAAGAGGTGTGTTCATTCAGTCGCATGTAACTCCGGAAATACTTGACCGATTTTACTCTGCTATACTTTGTTTTGAAGGTAATTTTAAGCACTTCTAAAATAACGAAACGGTATGGCATAACGCCATAGAATTTTTTAAGTTTGTATCATTTTAATCCTTTTATTTCGATTTTGAAAATGATTACATCTTTTTTTATTTTTGAAATTTTGCAGGCGTATTCTTACAGGTCTGTTTTACCGACTGTGTAAGTTTTAAAGTGGTGAAATAATGCGTTCTATTTTTAAAAAAAAATTTTTACCTTATACCTTTTTCACTTCCATGAATATAGAAAATATAATATAGAAAAAAAATACTTTTTAATAGTTTATTGACACAAGATATAACAACAACAAAAAAACAAAGAAAAAAAGAAATAAAAACATGATACAATAGCCGTGCACGTATTCCAGGAGGGGCTTGTAAATTTTTTAAAGAAAACCTTAGGACCTGTAAGTAAAATAAGAAAAACTTTTTAAATCTGACGTTCCACGTAGAAGATTTTGGAATACCAGCGGAATGGCATTTTTTTGCAACGTCTCATGGCAAATGGCCCTGCGATGGTCTGGGAGGAACAGTCAAAAGACTAGCAGCACGTGCAAGCTTGTCCAGCCTCATAAATCCCATTAATAGTGCCGTCAAATTTTATGATTGGGTGAATAAAAACGTGAAGAATATTCATACAGAATTCTTCAATAACAATCAATATCAAGATAGGGCGAAACACCTGAAGGAGCGTTTTGAAAAAGCGAAAACAATTTCTGGAACTCTTGGCTACCATGCATTCATTCCACAACCCGATAAAATAATGAAAGTCCAGACAACATCATCTTCTGAGCAGTACTGTATGAAGATGGTATATAAGGCATAACATTTATTTCATTACTCATTTTTTTATTTCTTTTTTTCTTTGTTTTTTTGTTGTTGTTATATCTTGTGTCAATAAACTATTAAAAAGTATTTTTTTTTCTATATTATATTTTCTATATTCATGGAAGTGAAAAAGGTATAAGGTAAAAAAAAATTTTTAAAAATAGAACGCATTATTTCACCACTTTAAAACTTACACAGTCGGTAAAACAGACCTGTAAGAATACGCCTGCAAAATTTCAAAAATAAAAAAAGATGTAATCATTTTCAAAATCGAAATAAAAGGATTAAAATGATACAAACTTAAAAAATTCTATGGCGTTATGCCATACCGTTTCGTTATTTTAGAAGTGCTTAAAATTACCTTCAAAATAAGGTATAGCAGAGTAAAATCGGTCAAGTATTTCCGGAGTTACATGCGACTGAATGAACACACCTCCTTGATAAAATCTCCATTTTACCAAAGTTCAATTGGTCATAACTTTTGAAAAAAAAAATTATATTTTTTTTTTCTAATCGCGGATTAAATAGAATTGCTAGAGGACCAAATCTGCAAATTTTCATAAAAATCGGAATCATTGCGTTAAATTTTTGCCCAAAATCGTACCGTTTGGCATGGAATGACTCATAAATGACTTAAAACTTTTGTCGCCCCAATGTTAAGACATTCTATTCATGCTTCAGACACCTTTGGTAGGAGAAAATCATATTCGTTCAGACTGAGACAACCTGTGACTGTTTTAGTATTGCAAACTAAATTTTCTTTCTTCTTTGTTATGTTTTTTTTTCTTTTTAACTTTGATATGGTTTCTTTATTTGTTTCCATTTTCAACACCATCATAGCCATTATGATGGATCATCATGATAATCAGTTAATTTTGTTCTTCTTATACGTGAATAAATTGTAAGATTTTTTCATTTCATTCAAAACAATTGATTATTTTCTGTTATTCAGTGGCTACTAGTCACGGTTTTAAATAACGGCAGGCAACGGGAATAATGTGGAAGTATTAAATGGCATTTAAAAACTCCCAAGGAAGGGCTTAGGTTTTTATTATTTTGTGTGAATCTAAATTTAAGAATACGATTGTCCGACATTTTAAAGTCAATTTTTGTATTAAAATCCACTTTAAAGTAAATAAAATCGTTACATATGTAAATCGTTACTAGCACAGATTTAATGGTATTGACAAGTTGCTGGGAAATCTACCATTTATAACCTCTACAGATCATTTATTTTCCAAAACTACCATAGAGTTGGATAAAACTAAGATTATCTCGCAATATTAATTATCTTCACCTCTTTGTAAAACTAAAGACTTAAGACACAAATTTTTTCAAAAAAAGTGTGACTTTCTTAAAAAAAACCTCTAATCTCTTGAATTACAATCGCGTCGTAATTGTTTTTCCCTAATCTTCTTGATCAACGTATTCCAGAATTCTCTAAATCTGTTTTTAAATGTTTTCCTTATTACGACGGAGTGTGTTTGTGTGGAGAAAAGCGAAACTTCAACGAGTTCCGGCATAACCGTAGAATAACGCAAGAGTAGCTATAAAAATTTTACTTTCGGTGTCATTTTTTTAATTAGAAACCATGGAGATTTATCAGCTAAGCTTCTAAATCAAATTGAAAAATTTAGCACTGACACAATTTGTTTTAAGTATATGATTTTTTTTTTCATAAATTACTCGGCAGATCACAGATTTAAGATAAGGCAGGTGAAAAGGAAATTGGGCTGAACTTGTAGGCAAGTAGAAAGAAATAAAAGTAGATCTATGACACAAGAAAGTTTGTTTTCTGGGGAAATGACAGAAGTAAAGTGTTTGTTTATGAAATTCTAAAATATTTGTATATAAAATTAAACTAAGCGTTGAGAATGGGGAGGGATCTTTTATTCTAATAGAAAGAGTTGAATAGAAGTTATTTAAACTCCATGGAATGTGCTAATGAAAGTTTATAGTAAATCGTCAAGCAATAAGTTTATAGTTTAAGGCGAAACGCTTTATCTTTGTGTTTCGATAAAGGAAAACGATCCCCATTTTAATTGTCATTGCATTTGAAACGAAGCTATATTTTATATACAGAAGTTATCAAAAACTCACGATATAAGCACACGGAGACTTATAGCAAAAAATCATAATAAATCTAATATTAGTTCAAAGCATATCATTACATCTTTTCGACAAAGTCCACAGTTCTTGGTTTCACACAAAATGATGGAAATTAATTAAGAGATCCTAAATGAATAGAAGAAATAAGTGGAAGGAAAGTCATTTTTATCCCAATATTTCGTTTTATACTAATAAAAAAAATCGGACACTAAATACGGTCTTTATGTTAAAAATTGTTTATTGTTGTTGATCTTAACGATGTCATACAATTAATCATAAAGTATTTTGTCTAGTTACTATTATCCGTGACATAGAAGACGTTATTTCTTCAAGACAATGTTCCCTGCACCACTTTTGTGTGTTATAACTACGGCAATAATTCTTCCAAAAAATTATACGCCACTTTTGTGTTTTATAAGTTTGTTTATGAGTTTTTTCTTTTAATTTCTCAAGAAATAGCTAAACGATGGCTAGGCAGACCTGTGTATCTCCTCTATATATTTGTTGCTAATCCTTAGCTAGCTAGTGGCACGGCTTCCTCTTTTCCTTCAACATAGCAGTGGCCTGGCATCAAGCATTGGAGCTAGGAAATATGCTTAATGCCTGTCTGTATTAGGTGATTTGTTACGCCCCCTAAAGCAAGTTCAACTCTTAACATAAGAGGTAAAACCTTTCCGCATAGCTCCATAGCATAGCTAAAACTTTCGCTGGAAAAACCCTGCACTATGCCTTTGTATACCCTTCACCGACGAGTAGATGGTATACTGAATTTGTCAATCCGTTTTCAACATCCCACAGTACTGATTTGAGACCCTATAAAGAATATTTATTGATGGTCGTCGTAAAATTCTAAGACAACCTAACCATGTACGTCCTTTCGTGTATCTGTTGAAAGTACTATAGCGGTCAAACCAAATAAACCTAGAATTCTGCAAGTTTGCATTGTCGTAAGCTGTTTTTATTTTAAATAGGCAAAATTGACAAAAAGTTTCCTTTAAGGGACTAAATGTAAGTTGGTAAAAAGTATAGTTTTCTGAGTATTTTCTTTATAATCCTAATTTTTGGGACAATGGATAATGCCAGTTAAGACGCACTAAATACCAAAAAAAAACACAGTTGCTCGACGTTTTGGCTCATGCTACGAGTAAAGGATTTACGAGTGTCAAATATTCAATATTGGCATATGGATAATCAAATTAAAGGCAATTTTGCTACAAATCCAAATATAGAGTATAGAGCGAAATTTTGTTTATACTCTTATATAAACAAAATTTCGCTGACATTATTAACAGACGCATGGTCCAGACCAGCAACATACCATTTTTTTCGTTTTATTGCGCAGGAACGTTGGAGGGTACTAAAGGTAATGCTATCCCGAAATTAAAGAGGTTTTTAAAGAGGTTTTGGAACCATCTTTGAATATCGCTCACTCTTTGTGTAGTTTATTTCTTTCTGCCCAAAATTCCCTGTCCGGGATCACGAAGTTAGTAGTGTTCTTGCCTAAGTCGCCCAAGAGATGCTTCATTGGATCGCACAATATGTTGGAAGCAGCCTAAGGAGAAGAAATGGTCCAAATAAGCAATTGTTTAAATTTTAAGGGTTGATGTTGATTTTGAATACAACATTCGATGGTCCAAATTTTCGATGACACTGAGGCATAATTGAGGTTCTATGCCATTAATGTATCGAACTATATCGTCCTTCAGCTCTTGAATTGTGGCTGGCTTATCAGCGTACACCTTTTCTTTCAAATTACCCCAAAGAAAGAAGTCCAACGGTGTCAAATCACATGATCTTGGCGGTAAATTAACATCACTACGACGTGAGACAATACGGCCATTGAATTTGTCGCGCAAAATAGCCATTGTTTCGTTAGCTGTGTGGCAAGTGGCACCGTCCTGTTGAAACCACATATCGTCCACATCCATATCTTCCAATTCGGGCCATAAAAAGTTCGTTATATCTCATGAAAGCGAACACCATTCACATTAACTGCCTGACCGTCCTCATTTTGGAAAAAATACGGCCCGATGATGCCGCCAGCCCATAAACCGCACCAAACAGTCACTCTTTGTGGGTGCATTGTTTTTTCGACAATCACTCTTGGATTATCATTCTCTCAAATATGGCAATTCTGCTTATGATTTTCTTCGAAAATTGATCATCCAAGCCTGAATAACTTTATCGCGTGTATCTTTACATGGTTTAAATTGCTCAATAAAGCTTTAGGTTCCATTTATGGTCTATTTTTATACACTCCACCAATAAATGCCAAAACTCTACGACGATCTAGTTATCACCGCCTGTTGAAAGACGATTTGGTCCAAACGAAAAGAGCTAGAGTCTTCATACAGTTTTCTAGCCGGCGATCGGTTTGTACTGCAAATGGACGAAATCGAGCTTACAGAAAAAAAAAATCCCCTTGTTGGAATACAAAAATTCTAAACAATTTTTTAATTGTTTTACGTTTTTGCTATCTCATTTAATTTATGGATTTTGCAATCTGATTTTTTTGAAGGCGTAAGTATAGGTGCTTTAACCTTTCCATAAATAGGCATGGTCATTGAGCCCTGTGGCCCAATGGGCATATGGGTATCCAGAAACAAAGAACTTTTCTAAAAAATCCAAACAAGTACTTGTACTAAAAAGTTATGCCAATTTGGAACTCGGACCGCTCCATATGGGTCCTAGGAGCCAAAAATTTGTATTTTTCCACATATGTGAGTTGAAAGCAACCACAATTTTCATCACAAATATATGTGATGCGCAAAATAGAAAGGGACCTAAGGTTAAAAACCAGTTTTGTTCAGGAGAGCCATTTTAAAGATTAGGTCCATTTCTATTTGCGCTTAGAATCGTCGACTTCACATTCATAAAACGCGCATATCTCTGGGAGGGAACACTTTTGGGGCATGCGATCGGTCTCATTCGATGCTCAGATGTTGTCCACATCAAAAAAAAAGTGAAAAGTTGATGAAAAGTTTTGTTCAGAAAAGCCATTTTAAAGATTAGGTCCCTTTCTATTTGCGCTTAGAATCGTCGACTTCGCTCTCATAAAACGCGCATATCTTTGGGAGGGAACACTTTTGGGGCATGGGATCGGTCTCATTCGATGCTCAGATGTTGTCCACATCAAAAAAAAAAGTGAAAAGTTGATGAAAAGTTTTGTTCAAGAGAGCCATTTTAAAGATTAGGTCCCTTTCTATTTGCGCTAAGAATCGTCGACTTCACTTTCATAAAACGCGCATATCTCTGGGAGGGAACACTTTTGGGGCATGGGATCGGTCTCATTCGATGCTCAGATGTTGTCCACATCAAAAAAAGAAAAAAAAATGAAAATTGATTTTTTTACCCTTAGTTCCCTTTCTCTATGCGCTGTCACATATGGGTTCTTCAGAAAACAAAATTACGAATCTAAACTGTACAATAGTTTATAGGGCCCCAAAACTGTAGTTTTGTCAAACAAGGACCCACCACCAGTATAAAAGTATAAAAGCTTTGGCCCGGCTTTTACACTTGTTTAAGTTAAATTTTCACTAATCAGAAGGGCAATGTGTTGCCCAAATAATTGTTTGAGAGTCGAACCTTTCCTGAGAAAATTATGTGCGTATCATTGCCTTCGATTTTATATTGCCCGGGGACTCATATTACTTCCTCGTAATCATAGCTCAAGAGCAATTTATGCCTGTCTTAACACTTAATCAACTTATGAATTAAAATGCATTAGTTGCGGCTGTCTTTGAAAGCCCTGCTAAGAAGGTTTGAGGATCCTTGTCATAACAGGTCGGATAATCGAATAAGGTATTTAATGCTTAAATCTCCACTATAGAAGTTTTTTTCCGTTTATTTCTCCGCCATTTTGTTTTGAACAATGGACACCTGCTCCTTTCTTTTTGAGGAAATCTCTAGTTGAGATCGTTCCTCAAGGTTCCATATTTAGCGCTTCTGCTTACAGAAACGCCCGCTCGTAATAATTAGGAGCCCTTAATTAGCCATTTTTTATTCATATCCGTGTATTTTTTTTATTGACCAACACTCAGGGGATGTCCTCTATTATGCCGTGTATTGGTGGGTGGAAGCTAAGGGATCAGAGGAGGAAAAGAGGGAGTAATTTTTATTGACTTTTATTCATATTCGTGTATTCACGCCAATTTATGGCAAATGACTTAAATAGAGGTTTTTTAATAGTTAAGGCGTATGTTTTGCTGTGTCTGTATCCCTAAAATTTATTGAGAAATAATAAAGGAAATTGTGACTACTTACGAGTACACTTATTTCTATTCTGAAAGGGATCTTTTATTTAAGAAGCTTTTTAAATAGGTGTTCCGTTTTTTTTTAAATTGTACTGTCGCCGATATTACTTACCAGATATTCTAAACTTGGGTTTTAACCAATGGTTCTGGGGTTTTAACCAAGGGTAATCGTAACTGGGGGTTTAACCAATGGCAATCGTAAGCGTCAAACACACCACAGACGACTTAAACTATAAGTAAAATCATTTAAATTACCTCTTAGGCGCATTTTTTGAAAAATTATCTAGCAGCTAGTTGCTTACAAAACCTACTTACGAATTCCTAATACTTGGTGGTATTTTCTCCAACCTTATATTAAAAAAACCCACAGCACATCATTAGCTAAACCATAAATAATTCTCATCAGGTTATGCCATTTGCAAAAGAAGCCAAGAAACTCAGTGTTGTCACATCATTAATTATGATGCGAAAAATTCCTCGATTAATTCTACACTTTACTGCGATTTTAGAAAACATTTAACATTGTGCACAGACACTAATGCATCGCACACACTTGTAATAAGTAAACAATTTTCACATTCACATAATTTTCTTTAAAGAACCTTGTCTGGTGAAGTGGGCTTTTGTGTGTTCGAGGTCAGGCAATGTGCCGTAAATTGACTTGACTGGGAAAACGCCACTAAAACGCCATGAATATACGAGTAATTTTCAAATTTTGAAATAATTCGTGTGTGATTTTCCACGTTCCACAGGGAAGTGCATTAAAAATATTTTAATTTATCTTGCGTTGTAATAATGACACGGTGCTTGTTGCTTAAGTCTTTTGTTTTCGTAAGATAAAAGAAAAAACTTAAAATATTTATTTAAGTTTAAACTCTTTTGTTGTAATGTCTTCAGTGTTTAATAAATCATATATTAAAGTACAAATGGTTAATCCTCCGCGACAGAGACGGGTAACTTCCTGACAGCCCAAAAAGAAGACCCTTTATAAACGATCATTATTATTATCGTCAAGAAAACCCAACTAAAAACTTTCTCAGTGCCGCTGATGGCAGGGAATACGACGAGTTTTTCTAGAATAAGCCTCGTGCTTTTTTTGCATTTTTCAAGGAGTACCGTAGGTGCTGGGCTGTCTGTACTCAAAGCACGTTCAGAGCGTTGGCTCAATGTAAAGGTGTGTCGCAACTGAGCAGGCGTGTTAGAAAAGCCTCGGTCGCTTAGCTACGGGGAAGTTATGTACATATTGCAACAAACTAATGCCGACCAAAGTAAAGTAGGGTAATTAATCGATTTAGTTTCGTCAGTAATAATCTACGGTATGAGAAAACTATATTGTATCAGACGAAAGTTTTCATATTAACTTTGTCACAAAAAATGCATTAAGGTTTTGAGCATGCTTTCTCCAATTTCCAATGCCTAGAATTCTTCCCTGTCTGCGCTTTCCGCAATAGTTATTATCTTACACCTTTCTGAATGAAGTGTCGTTTTTATTCGAACTACATGTCCAAACCAGCGGATTCATTGTATTTTGATTTCAGTATATTAAATTCGGGATACAGCTCACGATTCATCCGATGAATATATCTTGGCCGCACAAAATATTTCATATTTGCCAACACTGTTCTTCATTTCTTCAGTGCTGACATCGTTTTTTTGGTTTATAGCAAATCTGAGGCATACATTTTCCTCTACTACATTGATGTTGCAACTGCGACATAAACTTTGCCCTTTCCTTCTGCAAATAATAGCTCAATCTTAGATAAGAATCACTTAAAAAAGCTAATTTACAATGGGCATGGTTCAAGGCATGCCAGACCACTACTTTAACCTATACTTAATTAAACTCTCTACTTTACACTACAATGGTCGATATATGTAGCCATCATCACAGGACACTGTTTTATAGGCAGTAGTCACTCTCAGATGGTTAGCAAATGACTACTGGCGGAAAAAGAATGAGGACGACAAAACTGCTGTACATCTCTTACGTATCATATATTATAAGTCCTTTTGAATTCCTATAAGAAACATAGGGCAACAACAAAGTTTTTCCATGGATCTCTGTCATTCGCCAGTCTCTTTAATTCCTTCAACTCCGTCCGGTAGATAGATCTTTTGAGATGCTGTTCCAACATGCCTCTGACCCTTGTCTCGCCTTATCTACTCTGCTCTTGGGATCATCCACCTGTTGTTGTCATTATGCAGTCTAGATACGTAAAAGATTTTACATCTTTCACGGTCTGATGTTGGAGAAGAAACGGCTGTGCTATTGATGACCAGATGTAGTTTTTCAGCATAGCTGCATACGCAGATATCTTTCGCAGATCGTGCAAACGGCCCTGCATCTCCTACCTTATGCATCTATAGGCTCTAGGTCGATGTTGAGAATGAGAGACGATAAAACACATCCCTGTCTTACACTTCTTATGACTGAAGTTTTATCAACGGTTCAGCCAGCGTGCAGTACTCGGCAATTGGCCTCAGACTCACACTCTTTTGCAGCGTAGGGCAGACCATACTGCTTTATGTGTGAGGTTGTTTAAGCCTTCTTAAAATCGATATACATGAGTTAGACACACGATCGCCACACTATGGACTTTTCGTAGCGCTGTTAGCGCACAATATCTTCCAAAGCGTAGTGCAGATTGCTTTGGTCGTAGCGGGGCATTAAGCGCTGTGGAAAGCTTGTGTAAAGAATGTTCGCGATTACCTTTTATAGCATGATCATTAAGGATAGTCCTCTCCAGTTTTTAAATTTTGTAAGGTCGTCCTTTTCGGCACATTGATAACGAGTCTTTCTCTAAGCGCGGCGTGTACATGACCAGTGTTTTCTAGAATTTATGTATAATTAGAAGAGCATGCTTCCAACTGATTTTCGGTGATATTTTAAATGGTTCCGGTGGTATGAGGTCGTTTCCGGGGGCTTTCTTGGCTTTTAGTGACACGATAGCTTTTCTCGATATAGTCAGGGTATATGATTGGCATGTCGTCTCTCTCATAGTATTCAAGGCAGATACAGAGTGGGCGGTGCTCGAAGTTTTCAGCAACGCGGGACGTTTTTAACAATTTGGTATAGTAGTTGGTCTAGGTTTCAAGCTGTTCTTCTCTGGTGGTAGTTTAAATGTCTTTTGTAATACTCCAGTCTTCCAGCTCTGAGTAAGTGTGCGATAAAAGGGCGTTTGAAAGGCTTTCAATATAAGCAGCAGATCTGGTTAATGATTATACTCCGCCTTTAACTTAAACTTGAGATGTGCGGCTTAGACTGATACCAAAGAGGGCGCATCAATCGATGCTATAATACTGCTCTACAAAGCACATGCAACGCGGGACGTTTTTAACAATTCGGTATAGCAGTTGGTCTAGATTTCAAGCTGTTCTTCTTTGGTGGTAGTTTTGATGTGTTTTGTAATACTCCAGTCTTCCAGCTCTGAGTGAGTATGCGATAAAAGGGCGTTTGAAAGGTTTTCAATATAAGCAGCAGATCTGATTTACGATCATAATCCGCCTTTAACTTAAACTTGAGATGTGCGGCTTAGACTGAAGCCAGAGATGGCGCTTCAATCGATGCTATAATACTGCCCTACAAAGCACGTTATTTATTTTTTCATGCACTTGTTTGAACCATGTCAGCGAAAAGCGACAAGGCAGGTCGTGAAATGGTTTCTAGCTAGAAATCGCTTAGTCTACCGACATCAGCCTCTGTCTCGAATACCGAGTATAAAAACATAAAAAATTCTGCTAAGCTTAAAGTTAGTTTTGAGACCTTGCTTTTTTGAACGGCAGTCGAAAAGACTTTTAGTTGCGAGCAAGGCGACAGCAGTTTCTTTGAAATGTACTGTACCATTCATAGACCCCAAGCAACGAATGTGTTTTTAAAATGATTAAAAGCTACGAGTATACGCATAAGAGCAGGCAGACACCAATTAAATAAAAACCTGCCGACAGTAGAGTATTCCAGCGAACTTAGAAAAACATAACATAAATACCTTTTCACAATATAAATCCCTTTTAAAGAAATTTTTGGTATCTCTTTGAACAAAATTTTCAAAAGAAACATGGTCTCAAATCTGACTATGAACTTAGCTTAAAAGTGTTCACAGGCCAACAAAACATAACAAATTAATAACTTCATGTTAAATCACTTTATTGCATCGCTGCCTAACCAGGAAAGCTCTTAGAGGATCTACATTAAGATATCATCCCATTATCTTGTGGCATTGCCACTAATCGACCACCTCAAAAAAAAAGTCGGCGACCTTAACCGAAACTATAACACATATTGTCAGGAGATTAGTGGGTGAGAAGACTGTAGTACAGCACACATTATGATGGGTCTTATTAAATTCGTCACAGCTAAACATTTGTAATCGCGAATTCAATACATGTTGAAGTAATTTCCACAATGGACTTGATGATGGGTGTCTAACTAAATATATTAAAACAATTTTGGTGTTGTTTGAGTCTATGGAAATGTTCTGGTCAATTACAAAGTGTATTGCTTTAGTTTTTTTGTTTGCCTGCATGCAACCTCCCTTTAATGAGGGACAAAAAGCAGATAGAAAATATAAAACAGGCAAAACTTTAAATATAATTTCTGAGTGCTCCACAAAACCACGCTTGGTTCTTAAATCTTTTGCTTTCATTAAATTTGTTCTTTAAAGGTTGAAAGAATTTATTGGACATTTTTTTAAACCAAGCCATTTATTCTCCCAAAAGATTCACGTTCGTTTCTTAAATCTTTTGTTTTTATACAGAAATTTTAACAAATAGCTCAAGGATAAAATGATCTTGAAAAGAATGGAGTTTTTTTCTTAAATCTTTTGTTTTTAGTTTTGATATTTTATTTAAGTTTATTTACCTATTGATCACTATATTTTTAATCAAATTATTTATCTTTTCTTTTTAGTTCTCAACGTCGCTGCCGGCAAAGCTCCCATGCAAATATCCACCGACGGTGCGGGAGCACCACAAAAAGCCATCGATGGTTCAACCTCAGCCTTTTTCACACCCGACACATGTTCGCTGACCAAATCGGAGCGTTCACCATGGTGGTATGTTAATCTTCTGGAGCCATATATGGTGCAACTAGTGCGTTTAGACTTTGGCAAATCTTGTTGTGGTAAGTATGGGTTAAATCAAAAACAAGAAAAGATCAACTCTGGGTTGCAATAGATTAATAACCTGCCACAATGACTGGGAAAACGGGTAGACAATAAACACTTACCAACAATGCTAATAGATAACTAACTCAAAGTGTGTGTTTACTGCCTAAGGTAGGCAAAGGGGGGTGTATGAGAAACCAGTAGTGTGGGTTTTTTCAATTCCAGTTTGAACATTAAAGGCTCATTGAAATTGTGGAGGTATTTTAATTTTCCGTTTCCCTCATTTGGAAGATTTAATCCTCTAACGCCCTTGTGCTTTTGGAACTGATAGGTTTTAGTTTCATTTCAGCGTCTGCTTTTTTGGCAGAGGTTTTGGTAGGGGGAGGAAATTGAGAAAAAATTGCAGCCACCAAAACCATTACTATGGTTTGTTACAACCTAAGCTTGGCGCGCTCACATGCTTTCACTTGGCCAAGCTTATAAAATGTTATGTGAGTTTTTCTGTTGTTGTTTGGCTTCCAGTCAACTCGCAAAACAAAAACCTAAACTCCAAGACAGCCAACAAAACAACCTTCTCCTCCAAAATAAAAACCTGGTCATAAGAAACAAGATTACATGGACATAGCGCCCGCTTGCGAAAGAGAGGAGCCTGTCTACATCGGTATAGCAGCAGCCAGCAGAGGTATTTTTTTTAAAGCCCAGCTTCAAACTGCGCCGAAGACAAACACCATGCCGCGGCGTGCCGGTGTGTTTTGTTTTGTGTTTTTTGTCTTCTTTTTTGTAAGTGGGAAAAAAGATTGTGTGTTTTTTTACACAATTTATGATTACTTTCACTGAAAATTGTTGTACAATGTGCAGGCTGCACTTAAAGTTGGTGCAAGCCAGTTAGACTCGTAAAGATGCCATATGATAATAAGGCCTTCAACAGAGTGTATGTGTGTGTGTTCGCTTTGTAATACCAATGACTGGCCTCTGATGATGATTATGACGACAGAGGCTGAATGATGATGACAGCGTCCACATGTTGTTGGCGATGATGTGCATTCATTATTAGCTGCAGTTTGAATTTTTCGAAAGGGTTTTCAACTTTACCAAAAGTGCCTACATGTGGTCATTGTTCTCTTTAACCAAACAGAGAAACATTCAAGAGTTGATCTGTATGTGACCTGAACTAATGCGATGAAAGGCGGGACATTTCTTTTTCGGACCTATAGGCAAGTATGACAATTATTTGTTGTTATGGGCCAAAAAGGCCAAACCTTTTGCAGGTGTTTGCTGGTTGTTAGGATTTTAAACAGCCACTGTTAATAGTTGGAAAACTTTCTTTTAAATTAAAAAATAAAAAAACAATAATTGCTATTGTCATACTTTCGGTGATATATTGAAAATACTTATAAAGCTGTATGAAGAGCCGAAGGCAGAATGGTCCGACTATATGATAATTTACTTTTGGTGGCTTCACAATCTCTGGTTGATTCGAGCTTGCTCAATACAGGATTTTTAAGTACTTGGGTCATGGGCGTAATACTACCAGTTTTCAATGTCAAAAATTCGCGCATCCTTTCTAACTTGGTCTTTCCACCATAGTCTGAGCTTTTCAATTCCACGGTCTGAGCTTTTCAATTTAGTTATTGTCTTTTATCCGACCTAAATGCGAGCGCTATCGTTGTATTTTAAAGCGCTTCAAAACATTATCGCATGTACTTACCAAGGATCAGGAAATTCTCTCTCAAAAATTGACAAAACACCTTTATCCGCTTTTCGTGAGAGGGCTCTGTTTTTAAGCTGTTAACCGAGTTCAAAATAGTCCCAGCTTTCCAGCTCAATCCATTCGTTTTATTTCAATGCCGATAACGTTCTCTTGGTTTGTGGCATATCCGAGGTGTACAAATTTGTCCACTACCTCGATGTTGTAACAGCTGGCTGAAACGATTTCGCCTTTTTTAATCACTGCACCTGTCTAGTGGTTGTCTCGATATTTGGGTCTCATCCTAACTAATTGCAGTGTGATCTCTTGACTTTACAAAAATACCAGCTGTTCATTTCCCTGAGAGAGCGGTAAGGGATTTAGGCAAAACACTCAAAGGTATTTCATCAGTCTACACCGATGGGTTTACATAAATAAATTCAAATACTCGCTTCATATCTACTGAATGAGAGTTGTAGTGTTTCCCAAGCCAAGATACAAGCTATAGACATAAATACACCAGCGAAAAAACAAAGATATTAATTTCTAAGTGGTTAGTCAAGCAGGTTTTAAGAGTGGTAAAATCCAAGCTGGTTTAGAATTTCAAGGTATTTCAAAGAACCTTTACTTATCGGACTGTTAGTTCAGTTGGGTTCCCATTAATGTTAAAGGTAATAAGGTGGCAGCTGAACGGGCACGTCTTGCATCGCCTTATCCTGCTGCATTTGCCGACAACTTTACAAAAGCCCCTATAAGTGCCCTTAACGAGGTGTAAGAAACAAGTTTAAACTAGCATGGATTAGGACTGACTAATTTAAGATTGCTAGAGACCAAAAATCAGCTTGATAATAACAAGGGTGATGTCAGAATGATCGTGAGTATCCGGACGGGGCATTGTAATATTAGAGAAGAGACTGAAAGTGTCTGGTGGGAATGTTCGAATACTGCCGTCTGTGTGAACTTGTGACAGCAAAGATCTAGAAAAGATATCCTTTTACCGATTATACGTTCTTCTTACCTAACCTAAGCACTTACTTGACGACTTAAATTACATTTAAAAAAAACCTGCAGTTACATCTCCTTCTGCCCTCTCGACAATGACCCACAACCTTAACATTTAGTAAACTTTTAGGATGCGAGGAGGCGAGACGTATTTAAAATCTTACACTAAGCTTATTAAAATTTAAATTTAAAATTTCAAGTCTTTGTCAAATCTTTTAAAAAATATTCCTGCTTTATTTGAGTATAATTCAAGGTCGATAAAATATTTCTAGAAGGTCTGGAAACGATCTGTACAATTGACCATTCGAAACCATAGTCAAACATCTTCGTCGTCGCTATCAAAGTTTTAATGCAGCTAATGATTATCCTGCTTAATGGCACTGTCCGCTTATTGTGGCTTGGATTCAAAAACTGCAAAGACCTTGCATACATATTTATAAGAAGATTATTTAGTTACTTAAGTTTGCAGCACAATCTGTTGCTGCTTTCGGCCAGTATCTATTCATCCACTTCGTTCTGGTGCGTGTTGTCTTTACTTCGGAATTCAAAGTTGTGTTATGACTTTTCCACGTTTCATCCATATTTCGTTTTGTCTCCTCAGGATATTTCTTAAAAGAAGGGACATTTTGCTTTATCCGATATGTGAAAATGTTGACCGAATAGGTTGACATAATAACAAAAACGAAATTTAAGCTAAACAGCAACACTGCAAATTAAATCTAGCATAAATTTGCCTTCAACGCTTCGCTGACAGTTCTTTAAGCGATCAGTTAAATTTTTGATTTCTCTGTCAATAAGTGCGGCATTCATTATCCCGGCAATGGCATCTAGAATGTCAGAGTGGTTGATCTATGTACTTGATTTTCAATTTTGTCGAGTTCAGAAAGACAGCTATCGCCATTCTACGAGGGTTGCTATTTATATTTCGGGCTGGCATAAATACACAATAATTTATCATTGGAATTGGTTTGATTGTTTTTCAAAATATTCTCCTTTATGATCAATACACTTTTGCATGCGGACAAAACACTTTTCGAAGCATTTTTTCCACTCCGATTGAGATACCTCAAAAACATGATTTTTGATTGCTTCAACATCTGCTTCGGGCGATGAAAAACGTTGAATAAGAAGAGGTCATTGGGTGCCAAATCAGGGCTGTATAGTGGATGGGCCACCAATTCGACATCTTGACATCGTTTTAGCTGATGTGTGAGAGCTCGCATTTTCGTGATGCAAAATGATCCGTCTTCTCTTATTATCTTTCCTCACTTCTTCGAACACTGTTGGCAAGCAGATGGTTGTATACCACTCAGAATTGACTGTCCTACGTTCCACTAAAGACAATGTGGCAACATAGCTGGTTATACAAAAAAAACCCGATCATTTGCTTCTTCCACTAACAAATTTTTTTGGATTTGCCTTGTGTTGAAAGACCCATACGGTCGATTGCGAGTTCATATGCATAAATCCATGATTTTTCACCTTTGACAATGGTATACACTGTCTTTGAGCTACCGAAGTTATACTTTTCAAACATCTCTTTGCACCAATTCATACGGGCCTTTTTTGACCATTCATCAAATTTTCCAACGAGAACAAATTTTTCACGGCCAAATGAACATGCAATATCTTATTGATGCTTGTCATACTAATGCCTCAATCTCACGGTATGCCACATGTCGGTCTTGCTTAATCAGTTCACGCACAGCATCGATAGTTTCTGGCAAAGTGACCGAAATTGGACGTCCTTCACGAAATTCATCCTGGAGCGTACGGCGTCCTAGACTGAACTTTTGGTACCAGCGATTAACAGTGGTTTTTGATGGTGATTCATCGCCAAAAGTCGAAACAAGTTGATTTAAACACTCTTGTCTCGATAATCCACGCCGAAAATCGTAAAAAATCATCGCATGAAAATGTTCACGGGATAATTCCATTTTTTGACTGAGATGAATTTTTCAACACACTGTAAACAAAACAATTCGCCCTCAAATGACAAAACGTTCTGAGTGAAGTTATGCTAAAAAATGTCAAAGTTTCCAATGGTCAATGTTTCCAGTTTGCATGTGGGAGCACTAGTATTGTTAGGATCCGAAATATAAATAGCTATCCTCGTATTAGAAGGACCATTGACAACTATGGAGTTTTGTTTGTCATTCCCAATTCTATGAGGTGAAAGTCGTAACCGCTCTTAACAGACAAGTTTGTTGCAGTGCCACAAAATTTCACTCCATTCGGTTTTAACCACGGTGCTCTATAGCACTGGGGTGCGCCACAATGCTACGAATAACCCCACTCTAGAATAGCCTGGCATTTACCAATTAAAGGTTTTTGTGTGGGCATACAAGTATCTCCCAGATTAAGGGTTGTGGACCATCTCACACCAGTGCTACTCTATAGGTCGTTGAGCCTGATTGAAATACAGCTCTATGCAAAACCAAAACTTTACCTGCTACTTTAGCTAACAAACTGCAGCCATCACCACCACTCCCTAAAGGCCCGGTATCAGTTGAAAAGTATAGAGGAACAGCTTTAGGGGGCACCTGATCACCAGCTGTGCCAGATAAGATATTTAGGCCAGACCCGTTAAACATTGTTACTCTCCCTATGACTTATAAGAGTACACTCTCTAACTTATAGTACAATTTATACCAGAGATTCGCTTTATGCACCTATCAAGCCATATAGGAGGAATACGAATATCTGCGATGTATTTAAATCTGGCAGTTTAATCTGTGGGAACTTGCGGATTTATTTTTCGCCAAGAACGGAAAGTTTGCTTGTTGATAGGAAAAACAGGGTCATAAATGCATCTAGTGTCGAAGGATGAATTCTTTTAGCCAAAATCCAGATCTCCTGCCAACATTCCCTGCACAAATTGAGCGAACTTACTTCAGCTCTGTTTTGATTCTCTCATCAACATAATTTAATATGAATATACATATCTTGAACCACAAAATAAGACCTATTAATTGCCTAGCGACAGGTTATTTGCCTACCTTCCATCAGTCCCATTTATAAACAAATTAATTTCCGACGTGTTGAAGCTTATACATTCTCTATGTTTTACTAATAGCCTTTAAAAGTTCAGAAATGTATGGAAGGGGCCAAGCACGTTTTGCCAAATTTTAACAAAATTTGGGCTTATAATATTCGGCCTGTAATAATAAACAAATTATTGATTTCATTTTGTTAAATTTCTGTAAGGATCAGACCATTGTTTTGGCTATAAACACGATTTTTTAAATTGGGCATACTACCGCCCACTTTTCCTCAGAATGTGTTTCAATCGATGGCAACATCAAATGTTCCAAACCTTATAGACATCTCTCCAATAGTTTGAGATATAGCATTTTCAAGTTCGAAGCTAAGTGTGGGGGGTCATGCCCCCTTTTCCAATTTTTTTCATAAATTGGTCTAAATTAATTGCCTAGACCTTGATTTCATCCTGCTAAAATTTTAGAACGATCAATTTAAACATAAATGCGATTTATTAGAGAGGGCGCACCACCGCCCATTTTTAAAAATTTAAAAATTCGTGGCAGGCCAGATCGAACTCATACTCAATACATTTCTTGGAAAACACTGTCAAAAGAATATAGTGTAACCATATTTTGTTCTCTCTTTCTTTCTAGGCAACAAACCCGCCACTATTGTGGTACGTGTCGGCAACAATCGTCCCGATCTCGGCACCAATCCAATTTGCAATCGTTTCACTGGCCTATTGGAGGAGGGTCAACCCCTGTTCTTGCCCTGTAATCCACCAATGCCCGGTGCTTTCGTCTCGGTGCATCTGGAAAATAAAACACCCAACCAGCTATCGATCTGCGAAGCTTTCGTATACACCGATCAAGCTCTGCCCATTGAACGTTGCCCCACTTTCCGTGATCAGCCTCCAGGTGCTTTGGCTTCCTACAATGGCAAGTGCTATATTTTCTACAACCGACAACCGTTGAACTTCTTGGATTCACTGGCCTTCTGCCGTTCGCGTGGCGGTACTCTGATAAGTGAAAGTAATCCCGCCCTGCAAGGTTTCATCAGCTGGGAATTGTGGCGTAGACATCGCAGTGATGTCAGCTCTCAATATTGGATGGGTGCTGTACGCGATGCTGCCGATCGTTCAACCTGGAAATGGGTCAATGGCGAAGAAGTTAGTGTGTCCTTCTGGAATCATCCCGGTGGCGATGAAGATTGTGCTAGATTTGATGGCTCCAAGGGATGGCTGTGGAGTGACACCAACTGTAATACCCATTTGAATTTCATTTGCCAACATCAGCCCAAGACCTGTGGACGTCCGGAACAACCGCCGAATTCGACTATGATTGCCCTGAATGGCTATGAAGTTGGTGCTCAAATCAAATACACTTGCGATTCGAATCATTTGTTGGTGGGACCGGCAACGAGAACTTGTTTGGACACGGGTTTCTATAATGAATTCCCACCGGTGTGTAAATGTAAGTATGGCGAACTTTGGCGGGGAAGAGGGAAATTCAAATGATTTTCTATTTCTTTTCAGATATTGAATGCGGCTTGCCAGCCTCCATACCTCATGGTACTTATGATCTATTGAATTCCACTGTGGGCTATCTGAGCTTGGTGAAATATTCTTGCCAGGATGGCTATGAAATGGTCGGCCGTGCTCTATTGACCTGTGACTTTGACGAACGCTGGAATGGTCCTCCACCAAGATGTGAAAGTAAGTGCTGGTTCTTTCTCAATTTCTAGGGGTCTTAGAGCTGCTCTCATTATGAATTTTTCCTTACAGTTGTTGAATGTGACACCTTGCCGGGCAATTATTACAATACCATTATCTCCGCTCCTAATGGATCTTACTTTGGTTCCACGGCTGAAATTACCTGTCCGTCGGGCTACCGTCTAGAAGGGCCCAGCACTCTGACTTGTTTGTCTTCTGGCCAATGGAGTAGTGCTCTGCCACGTTGTATTAAACTGGAACCTTCAACCCTGCCACCACCACCTCCACCCACGCCGGTATCTACAGTACCTTCGACTACCTCGTACAGGCCCAAGATTACCACCACCACCACCAAAAAGGTTTACCGGCCAACAACGACTACTACCACCAGTAGCTCCACCTTCCCGACCAGTCAAGGACCGCAAGGCGATAGCAATGGAGAAAGTAAGTTCGAATCGCAAAGTAAATAAAGAGAAAATATTTTTAAATTAAATATATTTCCCAACCTCCCCACAGCCGATTCCGATGAAGAAGTCACCTATGTTGTACCCGGCACTGTACGCGAAGAATTCCCACCACGTCGCACCGTTCGCCCAGCGCTCATACCCAACAAGCCCAAGACCACACCTGCCTATCAAACGCCCAGCTCTACAATTGCGTCGAGCACCTCAAAGGCTCCTACCATCTATAGTCCCACTCGCTCTCGCCTGCCGTACGTGCCCACCTCGAGCGTCGAAACAACAACACGCAACATACAGAATGTCATTCAGAATGCTCATCCTCAGGACAATGAAATTGCCGACAGTGTCAACATACGCCATAATCAAACGCCCAATGTCAATGTACCCTTCTCGGTGGAGAATTCAAACCGCAAGGAAACCAAGGAGGCCAAACTTAATTTGGGTGCTATTGTGGCCTTGGGTGCCTTTGGCGGTTTCGTCTTCCTGGCGGCTGTCATCACGACAATTGTGATTTTAGTACGAAGGTAAGATTTGTGGTGGTGTGAATTTCTCGACTATATAAGTTACATCTAAATGCTTGGTATACCTTATATATAGATTTGATAGATTGCACCAACTCTTGCTTGGCCGATTTCCTTAAATAAGTCGTAGAGTATTGATATATATCTGAAATCCGGGGAGAGTTTGGTTAAAACCTTTAAAAACGTTCTTAAGAGGTTTTATATAGGAAAATATTCTCGAATCCCATATACATAGCTTTCTTACAAAAAATAGGTAACTGCTTACGACCAATTTATACTTTATTTGGAAGTAAATGTAACCCTTGATTATTATTAATTTAAATCTCTTTTTAAAGGGGAAAAACCGGTCCTGAATAACAAAAACCAAACCAGAAATTTCGCATTATTATAAACTTTAAACATTCTTCGCTCTATACTAAATTACGTAGTTTAGGGATCCATCCTATAAAATGGCATGCCTACTGATCCTAATACCCAAAGTCAACATAGGATCTGAATATTCGTGTTGGTAAGCATCGGGATATATTTGGGTAATGAATTTCCGAACCGCCCTCGTAGTTTAGGAATCCATCCTTTAAAATGGCATGCCTACAGATCCTAATACCCAAAGTCAACATAGGATCTGAATATTCGTGTTGGTAAGCATCGGGATATTTTTTGGGTAATGAATTTCCGAACCGCCCTCGTAGTTTAGGGATCCATCCTTTAAAATGGCATGCCTACAGATCCTAATACCCAAAGTCAACATAGGATCTGAATATTCGTGTTGGTAAGCATCGAGATTTTTTTGGGTAATGAATTTCCCACCGTACAGTACTGTACATTAAGGTGGGTCGATTTAGCAATCGATATTGTGTCATTGATGTTATAGCTTTTGGCATGAGGAAAAAAAATTCCCCTACGACGCATCAAAAAATTAATTTTCGAAGCGCCTAAATTTAAATTTTTTGACTTTTTCTCAACTTTTATTTTTAAGTTTTTTTTGTAGTAGATAATATAAAAAAATGGGCTGATATATTTGTTCAAATATTGCCATACAAAACATACAAATATACATTGCCACATACAAGACAATATAACATATGAGCGCGTGAATAGAAATACGACTGGGAGAATCGAACGTATAGAAACGCATCAAGAAAAGAGTTCTCCCAGTCGATTTTATTCTCACGCGCTTCTATGTTATATAAGCAATATTGCATTACATGTGGCAAGGCCAAAAGCTATCAAAAAATTGATGGCACAATATCGACAAATTTTTGTGCTTACAAATCGACCCACTCTACTGTACGTACAAATTTCTATAAAAACCCGAATTGAGTTTAGTGCGTCAAAATCTTATCCCTTGTAGGTCTCCTGCAATCAGGGAAGCCTTTTAGTGTAGAGTAGTTCAACTATGTTTTATTATATCCGTGATTTATTGTTGTTTTTTTGTGAATTATCGTTTAAGATAGTTCAAATGGTCACCAATTAATCAATTGAAGAACAGATTGTATGTTTTTTTCACCGCTGGCCAAGTAATTTCTGTATTTTCAGTATTTCCTCAGCACGTTAAGGTTAATTTGGACCAGCGATTTTTGATGTTATAATTTTTGTAGCTATACCGGTGCATTCACCGCCATGTACTGAGCGAACGCTTTTCCATTTCCATTTTTCCAATGACGTTGCATGTAGACTTTAGTGTTTTTATAAAAAATTTCAAGAGTTTTCACAACAGCTTATACAAGGAGTAATTTGTCGCTTTGGCGTTTCATTCACAACCGTACGAGATTTTTTTTTCGAAATTTCTTTGTACTAATTGGCTTTATGCTCTACGAGTATAAACCATTTTGATTTACAAAATTTTTAATTTGTAGTGAAAATGTTTCTTGAGAAATACTATAAGCGAGTAATAGCCGCGCTTGCTTACTCTCGCTAAAGGTTATTCTTGAATAACTTTCTTTCCAAAAATATTTGTCACACAACTGGCTCGGCAGTACCTCAACCGATCAGCCTTGTTTTTCATTACATTTTCTATTGTTTCTAGCCGAATCTCTTCAATAGCAAGTTCAATCTCATGTGGCAACGCTTATATTGTCACTGGATGCTTTGCGTAATATTTATCCTTAATGGCTCCCCTCAGAAAATGATTGAAAGGGAACAAAAATTCGTAAAACATGGTTCGGTTATGCTTACTGTTGACGGTTCCTTGCTAATTTTGGAAAAAAAATTGCCCGATGATGCCGCCACCCTAAAATCCACACTAAACAGTGACTCGTTGTGGATCCACTGGCTTCTTAATATACGACAATTTTGCTCATTAACATAGCCCCCGAGATAGAGTATGAGCTTACACAAAAAAATGTCTTGTTTAAACAAAGATGGTATCTTTGAAATGGCTCCAAAGACGAAATTTCTTTGTTTCAAAGAAAAATTTCTTTTGGATTTGATTGGGATACTCTAAGTGGGTCAAAGTTGAATTTTTTAAAATTAGACCCTACGGGTCAAAAGTCAGGATATCAGAATCCGTTTTAGAGGTATGGTTCCTCGGGCAAAGTTTTTTTAATTGGATCCCTAGAACACGATTTTCCTTGTCACTTAAACGATTTTTATAACGACCCGTCCTAATCCTTATACTAAGGAGCTGAAAGCACTTTTGAAAAAAAAGTACAGGTTCTGAGTATTTTTTTCAATAGTTTTAAACTATTCGAAGACAAACCATGGGTATCGTTAGTGGGGACGTACTTAACATATCCCAAACAGGGATGGTTTCTGGAGGCCAAGAAATGGCCCTTGCAAACATTTACTAAATCACATGGATAATATGGTGATTATAAGATAATAAATTATGGTCGTTATTCAAAATAAAAAACTTTTTTCCAAAAATTTCAAAAATTCACACTCGGGCATTTGGACTCTAGTTGCCCAAAACAGACCGTTAGAAAAAAAAACCAGAAACCAATTTAAATTTAGATATTTGTGTAATACAATTAAAGAAAAAAAAATATTACGAATCTACGAGGGCGACCGCAAAACTAACTGGCCTGGCACATTTTCTGTTTTACTAGCAACTTTTTTTGTTTTGTTTTTTAAAAGCAATCTTTTATAAGTCATCTGTAAAAATTTCCGAAATATTTAATGATTATTTTCTTTGTGATTGAAGTAAATAAGTTTTATAATTTTTGAAAAATGGAAAATAAAGAGTTTCGTGCGGTAATTAAACACTTTTATATGAAAGTTATACGCCACAATTAATCAAAGATGAATTGGATTCTGTTCATGGCGATAATGCACCATCATACTCCACCGTGAAATCCTGGGTTCAACAATTTAAAATGGGTCGTTCAAGTACGGAAGATGAACTCTATTGGATTACGCTGATAAATCGCTAAAAGCTCCTCGGAATTGGTCCAACGGACGATTTTTTGGGACAAAGTCAACAAACGCGGCAGCCATCTTGCGGATAGCTTTTTCATGTGGAGTTCATCATGTAAAATACTCCAAACTTGTTTTTCGTGTATTTTAACAATATCAGCAAGTTCTCTGAGCTTTATTGGTCTATCTTTAGTCACTTCATTAAATATTTTTCTAATGTTTTCAATAGTAGTAGCAGTTTTCGGTCTTCCAGAGCGTTGTTCATCTTCCGTACTTGAACGACCCATTTTAAACTGCTGAACCCAGGATTTCACGGTGGAGTATGATGGTGCATTATAAAACCAAAATTCTATTTTAAATTGGGAGATATAAAAAAATATATAATGAGGAACGTAGGCCCTGTTGTTATTTTGTAGTAACACTGTTTTCTTCTGCCTCATCCTCCGATATCTCTTCCAAGGAACTTCCTAGCCACACCCTAAAGTGTTGCGTTACGGGCATCATTATATACTTACACATATTTTCAAATCTATTATCATACCATGGGTATTATGAGGACATTCAGCGATAGCCTTATTTTGTTTGAAGAAACTAGAAAATCCCATTTAGTTTCTATACCCTTCACCGAAGGATTCCGTTTGCAATACCAAGAAATATATTATTGATCGTAGTAAATTTCAAAAAAGATATAGAAATGTCCGTCCGTCCGTCTGTGTATCTGTTGTAAGAACGATAGCGGTCGAACGAATCAACCTAGGATCCTGAAATTATGATGGCTTATGGTTGTAAACTGTTTGTCATTAGCAAGAGACTAAATCAATGAAAAGACTTTTAAATTTCGTTTCAATCGTTGTACAACAAAGAAGTTAATGTAATGCTAACAGCTGATTTTTAAATTTTTTTTCGTAGTATTTAAAATTTTCCAATTTGACATTTGACGATCAAGCGAACCATTTTTGTTTTTGTTGGGATAGTGACTATACCTTGTTTATTGTACCGTGGTCGTAACCTAGAGACGAAATCAAAATAAATGTAATTTAAAGTTCTATAAAAATTTTGTGTTGTTTTTTTGTTCGATATAAAGAAAAAAAGTAGAAACAATTCATAATAAATGATTAAACAGTTTTATGCAAGATATTCAATTTATTTTGGCTTTTTTACTTCGCTTTGAGTTCTTTTTTAGGTCAATTGAACGCAAATTTTTTTTTTCGCATTTTTAAGTTTCAGTTGTATTTGGTTGGTTCCTAATAAGGATTCAAAACAAAGACATTCATTCAAATTACTTCAAATCGAAAAATAAAGCAGACATGGTACACTAATGTTTGGTGAATGTTTGATATAGAAATTTCTTTCTCAAATTTCAAATATGAAGGCTTAATTTGTTCGCGAGAAAAAATTGGAAATCAGCTGACTGCATAACCATGGGAGCATATTTTCATTGTACCATGGGAGCATACAAAATATATTTTAATTCTAAATTTCATTTTCTTTATTGACATGTAACTAGAAGCCCACTGGGCCATATTAAGTCAAATTTACAATATGCATCAAAATGCTAAATAGAACATCATAAACCAATAGAAAAAAATGATACAATTGGCATTTGGGTAATGAACATATAAATTTATCAGGAAAAAGTGCATTTTATATCATCCTCTACATATTAAATACACAAAGGAAACCATAGACGATGGAAGCGAAAAACTGTATGCATTTTTTTTAAACATTTAAAATATTAAGGTAAAAAGCTAACTCTTAATTTTTTTTTTATTCAAGCTTAAGGTCAGTTTCTTTTATATTTATTTATTTGTTTCGATATTTCGCTATCCTACGGATAGCATCTTCAGGAAATACCAATACCAATGACCAAACTTCGCATTAAATCAACATCTAATATTGCACTGAAAGCTGACTCCAAACAACTACAGCTAATTTCAATCTATTTCAAACCATGGTGTTTTAACTCAATATAGACCCCAATTATATATAAGTAGAGATCGTACCAATCAATGTGAAAAAAATGAATTTTATGATCAGGGCTGTTTTTGAAAAATAAAAAAATAGCCACTCCTGTCTTAAATAAAGTTTGTAAATATTGTCAACCTTAAGACTGAACTCAAGGGAAACCCAAGTAATTATCCAAATGTCGTATTCCCAGTTGAAGCCATATCCCTACTATTACATATGTATATAATACTCATACATTTATACATACATACCTATGTATATGGTATTTGATATTCTGTGCTTCCTTCCTTTCTGTAGCACCTCGAACAGCAAACGGCGGCACAATGCAAAACATTTTCCATATCCACCACCACCATCGTCATTACCACCATACTATATACCCAAATCGCGTTTGCGCTATATGCCACCACCCACGACCATGATGACGACCACACAGTTCAATGCCTCTACCTTCGATGCCACTAAATCGTATTTAGGTGGCAACACTGCCGAGTATATAAGACCGCAACGTCTGTACGATCATTATAGCATCAGCAGCGCAAGTGTAAAGAAAGAACCAGCGCCCTCGCTGTGGAGTAGTGGCATCTTGGCATTACCATTCGATGATCAAAAATGGGGTCGCCGTGAATTGAGCACGTGTGGACGCAGCTATGCGGCCAGAGCGGGTATATTTAGCAGTGAACAGCAGCAACAGCTGCAGCAAAGGTCACAAAAGGATATGAGTGAAGATACGAGTACTACGCCTAGTAAAAAGCGTATAATGGATAGTGATTTCTATTAGGATGGAAGACAAATTTTTATTAAATCATTCAGTCGTCGTCAGCGTCGTCATTGTGCCAAAGATCAAAAAATAGACATTTAACAAAAACGCATAACTACAACACAAAACTGAAAATCGAACCAAATCGAAATGAAACGTACAATTTTAAGGCCATACCCAAACCAAAAAAAAACATCAAACAAACTAAGCAATAACGATCAAATCCCCATTAAGTTTAAGTCAGAAATAAAAAAGAGAAAAAATACAAGTAAGCAGATTTTCGCCTTATACAATCTAGCGATATTTTTTTTACACCTAACTTAACTTGTGGTAACCCATCAAATGTACAACAAAACAAACAAACAATTAATCTACAAAATTCAAAAACCAAACAAATCATACAATACACACTCTACAACATCATTTAAATTTTGCAAATGCCGCCTGTTGCTGTTGCACGTCTCTATTTTACCCGAAAAATTATTATTATTTTATACGTTTTTGTTTTTTTTTTTGTTTTGAAAAACTGGACTTAGTCCAAAATCACAAGTAATGGATTAAACAAAACTAGGGGTTAAGGTTCATGCACGTGTTTTGTTGTTGTGTATAACTCTCTTTACCTACAAAGTTCGCTGTCTTTTTTAGTTTTTAACCCCTCATCACACAAGATGCAACGCAAAAGCTTGCGTTATATTTTTTTAAAACGAGCGTTGCGTTGTGTGCGATAAGCAGAGAAGTTTTATTAGAGAGAGAAGTGCCTTTAAATTGAGAAGAAGCTTTTTTAAGCTTTTGTCTGCATATGTCACGCCTTAACACTTTTTAATGACACTATACTCCATAACATAACTATTATTAACATAACTATTATTATTGATAAATCAGAGAAGTACTATTTGAAAGCTCTGATGTTATGATGTGGAATATAAAGGCAAAATTTTTATTTTTCCACAGAGCAATTCAATTGTTATGGTTAAACTTTTGTCTTTATATGCCACCAGAGCTTTTAATGGAACTTCTCTGTGGAATACGAGTATAACTTCATTGGTTATTTTATAGGGAGAAGTAACAAAGAAAAGCTCTGATGTTATGGCGTGTCATATGAAGGCAAAAGCTCTAACATTACTGTTGAAAATGATGCTCTTTCACTAAAATGCCACGTCATAACACCAGATCATATTATGGTTATGCTATCTTTAATATAACTTTCCTAGTGATAAAGGGGTCTAATTGTTTTGTCAGAGATTTTGTATTACAGAGGAGAAGTATCGTACCATTTAAAGGCTCTGGTCTGATGACGAGGCACTAAAATGACCAAATAAATGAGTGTCATTAGACTTAAGAATCTAAGTGCAGCATCATTCTACATTATTACTCAAAACGCAAGGCGAAAGCTTGCGGCATTTTCAACGCTAACAATTTTTGAGACAACAAAATTTGTTACTGAAACCAAAACAAGCTTTCGCGCTGCACTTTGTGTGTTAATGAGATAACTATAAAGCTTTTTACCGTCACTTTCCCTCTACAATATAACTTTTGTGCTTTGTTAAACACTCTCTTTTTTAAGCTCACCTTACTCAGTAGTTTAGTAACTAGTTGTTCTCAGTTATATTCACTCTTGGACAAACTCTTGTGGCTAACATATGTTGTTGTTGTTGTTTTAAAAACTCTCACAACTTTTTTAAATTATCTTTATTATAATAATAATAATAACTATCTCTTTTTTCTCTCTCTCTCTTGCAGAAATCGTACCACTCAGCATTATCGTCATAGAGCTTCACCCGATTGTAATACAGTTGCTTCTTTTGATAGCTCCACTTCCGGCTCTCGCAATGGTTTAAACAGGTAAAGCTTGTAATACAGAAAAAATCCTCTACTTTTCTATTCTTATTTAAAAATATTTTCCATAATTCTTTTCAGATATTACCGTCAGGCATGGGAAAATCTACACGAGTCCGCCTCTAAAAACAGTTCACACAATGCTTTGCGCCGCAAGGAAACTTTGGACGCACCGAGCATGACCAGATCAAAGGATAATTTAAGAGAAAACATACAAAGATCAAGAGATAACTTAGATCGGTAGGTTGTTGTGTGAATGTGTTTAAAATTTTGTTTTCTCAAAAAAAAAACGATCACTTTTTGAATAATTTCAGTGTGGGTCGTGACAATTACGGTATGCGTGATAATTCGGAAATGGTCGTTTCTGATGTCTGTTTAAAAGGTAATGTGTAAAAATAGCTTATGAGAATAAAGAAGCGAATTGAGAGCACTTTCATTGAAAACGTTCTTAAAAAAAATTAGTAGTATCTCAAATTAAACATGTCACCTAAAGACAATGTTGTCAATTTAGCCTTTTTCCTCCTAGATTTAGCGATTTTTTTCCATTTAGCCTTTTTAAATGGCTAACTGGAAACTAGCCAGAAGGTTTATCTAAAGGTTTTTTGTTTAGCCATTTCATTTATAAGTCACTTTATTAAATTTTGACGCTTCAAAAAAAGGACATAATTGAGCCGCACAAGAATGTAATGTAAGAATGTAAATACTGCAAATTTTAAGTACAGTGGACGAAAAAATAGCATTGTACTTTCACATGCAGCAGTCCTTCAAATTTTTTGATAGTATCCACAAAATTTTAAATCTTAAACGTCGTCTTATTTATAAACATTTAACAATTTTTCTGTCCAAAATTTTTTTTTATTTATTTGTAAATTAATGCAGTTCATATATGGTAAACACCTTTATACTTTACTTTCATATTTCAGAAGTTTAAAAAGCTTTGCTGAATGAAAATATGCGCCTAATCTCAAATATGTTTGTAGGAAATGTTTTAAGTAATGATCCTCCATGCACGCAGAGAAAAAACATGGTTACTATATGGTCACGGCAATAATAAAATGTTCTCCACAATAAAAGTATGTTCGTCGCAACCATAGCATGGTTAACTGAATATAGTTTTGACAATAGTTTAATTGCTGCAATATTAATATTGGTGAAATGTAACAATAGTATTATTGCCAAATTTAAAAATGATAATATGGTAATAGCAACAATATAAATATGGTTGATGCGACAAAAGTATTGTGTTTTGCGTTTTATGTTCACTGTAATATGATTACGGCAATCATACTGTATGATTGTAATTTTTCTTCATTTAAATATGCGTTTTAGAACAAATGTTATTGGTACGGATCTAATGCAATTATAGTACTTATGAGATTAAACTTTTTTAAAAAAGCTGCTTTGGCTTTTTTTAACTGAAATATTTTTAATAAAAACGCTTACGTTACTTTAAACTTATTTTTTCTACCGTGAAATAAATCACTCCTATTATTTTGAATTTAATGTATTTTTGAATAATTGTCATAGTTCAAATCTATTGTTGACAACTTAAACCAATTCTAATAAATTATATTGGGGATTATAATAAAGGGTGTCCTAAGAAGAGCGCAATTTTTAAATGACTGATGCAGCAATTGAATTGTTTCTCTGGCTGTATGACATGTGGCACCGTCTTGTTGGAACCACATGCCCTCCACATTCATTTCTTCAATTCTAGGCAAGAACTGGTTATCATTTCACGATACCAAACACCATTGACTGTTTGCCTCATTTTCATAAAAAAAAGGTCCAATGATTCCTCCAGCCCGAAAACCACACCACACAGTGACACGTTGAGGATGCATTTGCTTCTCGTGAATCACTCGAGGATTTTCCGCACCCCAAATGCGACAATTCTGCCTATTGACGAAGCCATCAAGATGAAAATGGGCCTCGTCACTGAAGATGATTTTATCGGCAAAATCAGCATTTTCATGTTGTCTCTCCAATACCCAATTAACGAACTCCCTTCGCTGTCCATGGTCAGCTGCTTACTAACCTCGTACCTTTTACTAACAAACAATAACAATTGTTCAAATGTCAAACAATGACACTTCGAATGTTGCCAGATTTAAAAATTGCGTTCTTCTTGGGACACCCTTTATAATTGTGGGAGACCATATTATGGTTGTAGGGATCATACAATGGTTGCGTGTGAATCACACTATGGTTGTGAGGATAATATGGTTGAGTGTGAATAATACTATGGTTGTGGGGATCATACTATGGATGTGGAGATCATGGTATGGTTGAGTGTGAATCATATTATTGTTGCGGGGATACTAGTATGAATCATTCTATTGTTGTAAGGATCATAGTATGTTTGTATTTGAACCATACTATTATCGTGAGGATCATAATATTGTTGTACCACAACCATATACCCAACAATAGTATTATCCTCTTCGAATATTGTCAACACAATCATACTTTTTTTCTGCGTGTGGAAAAGATTAATGCTTTAAAACTTTTATTAATTGCTGGTTTCATGATGGGGTGATCAATCTAGAGGTATTTTATTCAAAATAAAAATTCGAATGGACATTTATTCCACTTATTTTTTGAATATAATTTTCTTCAAATGTTGGCCGCAACTACGCCTCAGGGTGTCCGTACGAGCACTTCGGCCGGTTTGGCGTTAATAACATGTGTAACGTTGGCTTCTAAAACCTGAATCGTAGCTGGTTTATCTGCATAGATTCTTGACTAGTAATAAATTTGAAAATATATAGGACGATGATTCTACCAGCCCATAAACCGCACCAAACCGTGGTTTTCGCGTTGTAAGTCTTTCCATGATGAAAGTGCAAACAATATTGAAAAGAAAAAAAAAAGTTTAACACAACTCGGGCGTACATTTTGGGAAAAAACCATATGTGACAGCGCATAGAGAAAGGGACCTAAGGGTAAAAAAATCTATTTTCACTTTTTTTGATGTGGACAACATCTTAGCATCGAATGAGACCGATCCCATGCCCCAAAAGTGTTCCCTCTCGGAGATATGCGCGTTTTATGAAAGTGATGGTTGACCAAAGATACACGTATTTAAATCTTTAAAATGGCTCTCCTGAACAAAACTGGTTTTTACCCTTAGGTCCCTTTCTATTTTGCTCGTCACATATTGAAAAAATACCTCTGGAGTGATCACCCGTAGCCACGAGATACTTTATTTTTTTTAGATTTTTTCTGGTAAGATGATCTTTAAAAAGCTCTGGTCATATAACAAGCTCAAACTAGCTACATTTATTTACTATGAACATATCAATTCAATTATACGGAGAAGGCACACTACCAAGCTTTGGCTTTATAGCCATAAGATAAAAGCTAGAATAACTATTTTGCTTTCTTGTACTACATCATACCACCAGACCTTTCCAGTCGACTATCCCTCTTTCTGTTGCCGAAAGTAGAGATTATTTTTGACGGAACACTTGCAAAAATGTTTACCTTTGAAAATCTCACTTTTGGACTATACGAAATGCAACGGGAAAGCTTGCGAAGCTTTCGGGTTAAATTGTGTGTGATATAGGGGCTTTCTTTTAAACCAAGGAATTGGAATAAAGGCTGAGGCACACTGAAGTTTTTTTTATGATGTGCATTTTTCAACTTCCAAACCCCACAAAAAATTGATAGAGGAGTTTTCTATGCCGACAAGGCAATATCAGATTTTCAGATATCAAGGAATTTTCAGATTACAGGAAGTAGAGAAAAACGCAGCTTAACAAGAAAAAGCTTTAGTGTGGCCGGGCCTTAATACCACTTGTGCTTATATTTGTATTTTTTTTTGAATTATTATTTTTTGAAATCTTTATTTTTATTTGTTATTAATTATTGTTTGTTTAATCCCACATTGAAACTAATAAAAACTTGTTTTTCCCCATTTCACTTAGAAAAGAAACGTCACCATCATCATCACCACAAAAACGGTTCTTCACGCAATGGTGAATTTCGTGATCATTCGGCGGGTAGGCGGGACCATCATCGACACAGTGGAGGACACTATTGACCAACTATGATCATAACCATCAATGTAGAGCAATAAACAAAACAAAATAACTTAAAGCAAAACAGAAACAAAATACAAACGGGATGCAATAATCACAAACTAAGAACAAACAAACAAAAAATGCATAAAACAACGATTAGTTTTTTTTTAATTTTAAATTTACATATTAGCACTTAAGTTTTTAATTGTTAAGATCAACCCGCACGCACACACTGTCCCACTATCCAAAAATCAATCGCCCCAAAAAAAGAAAAGTCAATAGAATTGTTTCTATAAAATAAAAAGATAAACGAATTAGAATTTAAGTCACAAGAAAACAAAGGAAACTGTATTTAAAAAAATCATTAGAAAGAGAAAAAAGTAGAAAAGGCTTTAAAGTGAATACCATGAATAACCTTGAAGGACTTTAAATGTTTAAATCTTAAGCTTTGTACAATATAAAGCTAATGGATAATTTAAGCAGAAAGTCTAAGCAGAGTTTTTACATAAGGCCTTAAAGCTTTTTGCATTTAAAAAAATAACGTTCATTTTCCAAAATTTATTTGTTTGTTGGTAATTATGAATAACTTGGTTTAGTTTATGCTGGGCTGGACAATTCAAGCCCTACTACCTTATAAGCTAAATCGATTTATTCATAAAAATATTGTGAAAATTCATTTTTTAAAGAAAAAAATAAGAAAAACTTAATATTGCATAGTGTGCCATCAACGGCATCGTATAATTTCATATACAAACATTTCATTCTATCTATAATTCTTAGATTGTTTCAAAACAATCATTGGCATTATCTATCTATTTATATTCCATAAGTCGAATGATTGAAAATTTTTCTTTCTCAAGAAAAATAAAGCATTTTTTTCATTTTGTATTTGTTTAGTTTTATGTTTAATGGAAAACAAAATAAATATATCGTAATTTTGTTTCGTTCGTGTAAATAATAAATTATTTATAATATGACAATATTAAAAAAATAAATACTAATTTACAAATAAAATATGAAAAAAAATAATATAAAAACCAAAATCAGTTTGTGTTTAAATGGGGAATGTTGAAAGAGCTTGTATGTCCAATTGAAAAGTAAAAAACAGTTAAGTCAAATTGAAAATGATTCAGAAAAAAATGTCTGTAAGAAATTTACGTGAAAACTTTTCGTAAAGAGATCGTTCTTCAGTTTGTGCGTCAATTTGTGAAGCGAGTTCATGAATATGGATCGTTATTGGACAAACCAACGCGTCCAATGCGAAAATGTCGCTGCTGTGGCTAAGAATGTCCAAGGACATCTATCAACATCAACTCGTCATCGTTCTTAGAAAGTAAAGACTTCTCGCTCTTCTTTGAATCTGAAGTTAGTAAGTATCGTACAGGGGAATTTGTCACGTTTTAGGCTCTTTTGTTTGTCATAACTCGAGAACCACTAGTCCGAATAAGCTGAAACAAATTTAAAAAAAAAAAATAAAAATTACAATTCCTTTAATCTGTTCATACAACGTTTCGCTACATAAGCAACAGTTTCGCAGTTAAAAATAAATGCATAAGGAAAAAAATTTGCTAAAAAATTAAATTTTTTTTTGTTTCATAAAAAATACAAAACGGCAAAAAGTGTCAAGTCAAATTACTTTCACGTAAAGTCACATAACCTACGAACAAAATGAGACATATATCATGAAAATCGATTTACGCGTTTCGCTTTTATGCACAATTAAGTATGAATTTCAAAAATTTGCTCGAGATATGCACAAAATTCTTTGGAAAAAACATTAATGACTTTTTTATTGATTCTTTATTTTGCATGAAAATAAACATTCCGATTCATATTACAGCTATTCTTACACCGAAAAAATTAAATTTTTATATGTTATCTATGCAAGGAAACAAAATTTGGAACATTTTCAATTATTGTCACTATCCATCCTCGTTGAAGTTGACGCTTGTGGTTCTGATGACCATATTTTCTTCGTAGGTTTTTCATAAATATGTTCTGAGTCTGCATCATCATCCGAGATAGACATAATACTCAAGGGTATGTTTTGTTCAGTGTGTCTACAAATTTTAGTGTCATCTTCATCTGCGGTACTTTTATCTTCAAACTGCAAATTTTAGAACTCCACCAACAAACCTCCGCCAGCAATGCATCCACTTTTTTGCCTTTGAATCGCTTTTCCATTGGCATGGTAACCTGGTGGAACTTCTCTCCTTGTTCGTCCGATTCATGAGGTAATTGTGCCAAAAAGGTATCAAGGTGGAAATGCATGAATTGTAATTTTGACGTCATGGATACATTGATTTTTTCAAAATAATACAGCAAGTTGTCCACTCGTGTCTGTATGTCATATCGCTGTACACGGTTCTTTCCTAAAACGCCTTTGCTGACTTGTTTCAATGCGTCCCATGCACATAGGTGGTTATAATGATTCGAAAGCATATTTGCGAAAGATTCGCTTTTTATTAATTATCGTATATCCGATCCATTAAGAATACCTGTTTGTACATATCTCGAGCAAATTTATGAAATTCATACCTTCACTTAGTTTTGCATAAAAGCGAAACGCGTGAATCGATTTTCATGATCTATGTCTCATTTTGTTCATAGGTTATGTGACTTGAAGTACTCGTAATAGGACTTGACACTTTTTACTGTTTTGTATTTTTTATGAATTAAAAAAAAAACTTGAATTTTTTAGGCAAAAAATATTTTTTTTCTTCATACATTTATTTTAAACTGCGAAACTTTTGCTTATGTAGCGAAACGTTGTATGAACATATTCGGAATATATGAATATAAATTTGAATTTATGTATTTATGAATACGAATTTATTCGGACTAGTGGTTCTCTAGTTATGACAAACAAAAGAGCCTAAAACGTCACAAATTCCCCTATACGATACTTACTAACTTTAAATTAATTATTAAATTATTAGTTGATGTACTTTTACCAAACGAATAATGCAGAAGTTCTTCTTTTTGGGGCTACTTTCACAAACAAGCATCTAGAGAATTGAGTCCCGAAATCATGTGTTGTACTGTGTAATGAGAAGCCAAGGTATTCACAGCGAGCCACTGTTTAGTGTAGATTTTGAGCTGGCGGGATAATTGGGCTATTTGTCTTCGAAAATGAGCAAGGGGTCGCCGTT
Organism: Hydrotaea diabolus; assembly: GCA_963513945.1. Lineage (NCBI taxonomy): Eukaryota > Metazoa > Arthropoda > Insecta > Diptera > Muscidae > Hydrotaea > Hydrotaea diabolus. The sequence goes on from OY740718.1 coordinate 162,651,411, forward strand.
ATCATCAACGGTGAGCGTTACTGCACCAAGTTCAACTAATTTTTGTTTCCAAAAACTCATGAGTATGAGATGGACGACATTTATTTTTAACAAGACTATACGTCTCACAGCCAACGCAACCATCGATATTTTACGCTCTGTTTTTAAAAATTGAATAATCAGCCGAAATGGAGATGTCAATTGGCTGCATCGGAGCTATGATTTGAGCCCTTTGGACTATTATCTGTGGGGATCCATTAAAGATAAATGTTCCGAAAAGCATCCAGAGACAATTAAGCGTTGAAACATGAAATCGAAAATGCCATTGAAGAGATTCGAACCGAACTAATCAAAAATATACTTAAAATTGGGTTGATTACATGAGGTACTGCCGACCCAGTTGTGGTAGCGAAATGAATGATATAGTGTTCTATTATTTGATTACCAGATTTTTTTTACAGCCGATTCAAATTTTTAATGGCCCACCCTGTAGATAAGCACCCAAATACTAATTGGCAAAACATTGAAACAATTTCTAATTTGATTAATTAAATCTATAGGCATTTCTTTAATCTCGATTTTAAGACGAAACTTTGAAAATCATACATCCATGGGCCAAGAAGATACTGTAGGGAAATCATATTAAATGTGGACAACATCTGAGCATCGAATGAGACCGATCCCATGCCCCAAAAGTGTTCCCTCCCAGAGATATGCGCGTTTTATGAAAGTGAAGTCGACGATTCTAAGCGCAAATAGAAAGGGACCTAATATTAAAAATGGCTCTCCTGAACATAACTGGTTTTTAACCTTAGGTCCCTTTCTATTTTGCGCGTAACATATACAAGAACGAGAAACAAATATAGTTTTTCTTTTACAATTCCGCGAAAAAATTATATAAAAGTAAAGCTTAGGGTGTACATTCGGTCCCGTCTGACTTTGATGTTTTTTACTCATTTTGCTATAAATTTTGAACAAGGGTTGCTATTTCGGGTCCTGACATTACTAGTGTTCCCAGATGCAAACTGGAACTTCCTTTGGAAATTTTGAAATTTTTAAGCATAACTTCACTCAGAACGCTTTGTTGTTTGTGGGCGAATTGTTTTGTTTACAGTGTGCTGAAAAATTCATGTCAGTCAAAAATTGGAATTATTCAGTGAACATTTTCATGCGATGATTTTTTACGATTTTCGGCGTGGGTTATAGAGACACGAGTGTTAAAATCAACATGTTTCGACTTTTGGCGATGAAGCACCATCAAAAACCACTGTTTATCGCTGGTACCAAGAGTTCAGTCTCGGACGTTGTTCGCTCCAGGATGAACTTTGTGAAGGACGTCCAACTTCGATCACTTTGCCAGAAACCATCGATGCTGTGCGTGAACTGATTAAGCAAGACGGACCGTGGCATTACTCGTAGTATGACCGTGAAAAAATTTGGCCGTGAAAAAAAATTGTTTTCGTTGGGTCCCACATAATTTGACGAATGCTCAGAAAAGAGCCTCATATGGATTGGTTTAAAGAGATGTTGATAAAGAATAACGCGGTAGCTCAAAGGCAGTGTATAACATTGTCACAGGTGACGAATCATGGATCTATGCATATGAACTCGAAACAAAACATCAATCGACCGCATGGGTCTTTCAAGAGGAGCCAAATCCAACAAAAAATGTTCGTGGAAGAAGTCATCGAAGCAAATGGTTGCGTTTTTTTTGGTATAACCGGCCATGTTGTCACAGTGCCTTTAGTGGAACGTATGACGGTCAATTCTGAGTGGTATACAACCATCTGTTTGCCAACAGTTTTCGAAGAAATGAGGAAAGATAATTAGAGAAGACGGATCATTTTGCATCACGACAGTGCGAGCTCTCCGACATTAGCTTAAACGATGAGCTATTTGAATACTCAAGATGTCGAATTGATGGGCCATCCACCGTACAGCCCTGATTTGGCACCCAATGACTTCTTCTTATTCCCTAGCATCAAGAAAAAAATGCTTGGTCAACGTTTTTCATCGCCCGAAGCAGCTGTTGAAGCGTTCAAAAATAATGTTTTGGAGCTGTCTCAAGCGGAGTGGAAAAAGTGCTTCGAAAATTGGATTGTGGGAATGCAAAAGTGTATTGATCTTAAAGGAGAATATTTTGAAAAACAATAAAACCACTTCCAATGATAAATTATTGTGATATTATTGCCAGACCCGAAATATAGCAACCCACGTATGAGCTGAAAACAAGTTGTCTTCAACAACCACTGGGCCATGGTACCATTAACGAGGTATAGCCATTTGCCCAACAACAAATACACAGTTCGCAGTAATGTCAAAGACACTTGAACGAAAATGCCAAAAGTAATTTTTTTGTGAATGCTTCAGATATTAGTGACTGTTTTATATAGAAATTTAGATTATAAACTTCAAGAATTACCGTCTACGAAAAAAAAAATGAATTCAGCTGACTGCGTAACGCTACCTTATTTATTGTACCATAAATATTTTTCGGAAGAATATAAATAAATATCAACAGGTTTCCAAACTTAAGTTACATGGCACAATAAACAAGGTATAGTCACTAGCCCAATAACAACAAAAATAGTTCGCTTGATTGTCAAAGTCACTTGAAATGCATTTTTGTGAATGTTTGATACAGAAATTTTACTTTACAAACCTCAACATATGTCATTGTCAAATTTCAAACTTGAAAATGTAAATTGCTACGAGAAAAAACAGAAAAACAGCTGTTAGCATATACAAATCTGAAAATTTGAAATTTGAAAATTTAAATTACTACGAGAAAAAACATAACATGTTGGCATAACACTACCTTCAGAAGTCAATTGTTGAAAATATTGACAGGTTGTTGCCTAGACAACAAACACCTGCTTTCAAAATCAAAATAAAAACTCAAACATGTTTACGTTGCCAACAGAAATAATGACAGGCTCGAAAACAAATTCGTTGCTAGGAAAAACAAACAAACAATTTGTCAAAAAAAAAATTCAATATTTTCTCTTTATCTAATTCATCATCAAAAAGAAAATAATTCAAAAACGATAAATACCCCAAAAAATAACCACGAAGGCTGAACAAATGTCTTCTCACAAATACAGCAATGAAAAGCTGCGCTCCCGTGCCAAGGAATTGGACATTTTAAATCCCAGCGGCCGCACTAAACCTAAACGCCAGTCGGTAGCCTTCAAAAAGGACATTGCGGGTCAGCCGAAAAAACCAAAACTGAATGGCAGCGATAAAAAGATTCAAGATCGTACCAGTGAGGAGGGCATCATGACCGGAGCATCCCTAATACCCGATCTTAATATCCTTGTGGAACGTATGCGCTCCATGCCCGATGACCGCTTCATCTACTTGAATTATATGCTGCCAAAGACCAGTGAATACTTCACACCCTACAGTCTGGAGGAATACACCTGGGAAGAGTTGCCCAATAAACATCTATACTACACTATGAGCCGTAATGGCGTTACATATTGGCATTTGTCGGAGAACTTTTTCACCCCTCTGCTGCAGTGGCAGCAAGGCTTCCAACAGTTTTTAAGTATTATTAAAATCCGTACATTTGCGGTCTTTCGCATCTGGAAAGGTTTTAAGGTATGGGAGAAGACCGTCAAGTGGAAGAAGCAGTCGGAAGCTCGCACACATTTAAAGGAGCATTTGTTTATAGCCATACCGCATCTGGCTCGGGCTATACTCGAGTTGCGTAGCGAGATTGTTCTATTGGAACGGAGTAATTTTGTCAATGTGACGGGTAAGCGGGCGAGAAGGCAAAGAACAACACATATTTTAAAATTCACTTGTTTGCAGTTACCGAGGAATGGCATCCTTTCTATTTCCTGGAAATACAAATGAAAATCTACGAAAGATTAAGGACTACTTTTAAAGATTTTAGGGAACGTACTAGAAAGTCTTTATGTAAGTTAATTATTTTGCCTATCTCTTAGTACTGAGGACCAGCATTTTTGACCTCTTTATAGACATGGCCTGCTTGAAAGCCATTGCAGACAATGGCTTCTTTCCCGACGATGAAATCAATCATTATCCCTCGATTAAGAAAATGCGCGACGCTATGAGTTTTATGGATCGCACCAAGAAAAGAAGCTTTTGCAAAATTTTGTCAAAGTAAAGAAAACAAAAGCTATTCGTTTTGAAAACACCTCACTCAACAAATCTTTTCTAACAGTTTCCTTAGCTATTGCGATCACATGATGTATCATATGTTGCATATAGTAACCATCAATAGCTTTCGTGATCTAGTCAGGTCCATGCAGGTTCACGATTCATTGGGTCCTTCCAGGGACTTGCTTAGGGAAAACTTAACGCTACATGAACAGTTGGAACCACAGCGACCGGAAAGCTCTCCCCAGGTACTTAATATTTGATTAGAATGTTAGTCATTCATTTAACTTTGTGGCGTATTTTTCAGAACCCATTCTTTGAGGTTGATTTACATTTACTACCCGATCGTATTGATATCGAACCGTCAGAGTAAGTCATTTAATTGAGATCATAATCATTAAACACGTAGTTAAGTTTGGCCAGGCTGAACCTTATACTATATCCTACTATGCCTACGCTACTTAATCGCAAAAAATGGTACGTTTTTTGGGCTCTTACCTTTGCCAACACTTCAAAATTACTCTATTTTTAAATGTTTATATTGACTATTGATCCCCCGTTTGGATCATGCGTAACATTTTAAAGGTCGGGCCATTTAAATTTAAAATTTAAATCGGCTGTAAAAAGAAATACTAATATTTTTTTCAAATTTCTGGTTTTATTGGAAATGTTGAACTTTGTCCTTTTTCATCCAATGCGTCTTTGCTTCGCCCAATGGGCTGGAGATTGTTTGCCAGGAGATGAAGAACTTTACTGAAAAATCGTGTTTTCAAATAAAGCTTTATCTCGGTGGCTATGTAAATAATCATCCAAAACGAGTCACTTTTTGATGTGGATTTTGGACTGGCGGCATCATTGGATCATTTTTCTTCGGAAATAAGCAAGGAGCCGCCACTAACGTCATCGTTGAGCGTTACCACGCCATGCTCAACAAATTTTTGTTTCCAAAAACTCAAGAAAATAACATGGACGACATTTGGTTGCAACATGACGGGGCCACATGTCACACAGCCAACCATCGATATTTTACGCACTTTTTTTGAAAATCGAATATTCAGCTGAAATTGTGATGTCGATTGGCCGCTTTGGAGCTGTAATTCAAGGCCTTTAGATTATTAAGGATAATTGTTACGCAAAGCATCCAGAGACAATTGTAGCGTTGAAACATTAAATCGAAGTTGCCATTAAAGAGATTCGATCCGAAACAAACGAAAATGTACTGAAAAATTGGGTTGATCAGATGAGGACTGCTTAACCAGTTGTGGCAGTCATATGAACAACATTGTTTGTGTTCCATTATTAAATGAACTTAAGTATAAGTACATGTCCGACATTGAAATTTAGCAATATATGTACCTTTTTCTCTATTCGATAACGTTACATACAGGGTGTCCGCCGGAAAGGTATACTACTTTGATTTGCCGCCATTTTGGTAAACTTTAGTCTTGACAGTTCAAATTTGGCAGTCGTGTAGTAGAGACGTGGCAAATTTATTATGGAAAAATATTTGATAAATCGTAAAACATTTTATCAAAATCAATCATCGATTACTGCGACGATGAGAAAATTACGTCAATTTTTCTTAAGGAAACAACGTGCCAACAAAACGCCCTATTTTTCGTGTAGTGAATGATTTCGAATAAAGAGGGTCTGTAGTTTATAGGCCCAAGCATGGACCACAACGTACTGCAAGATCGGCTGAAAACTACTACTGCTGGAAAGTGTTCAAAACAATCCATCAGCCTTAATTCGACGCCGTGCTGAATGTAATGAAAAATGCGCTCAAAGGGGCTCGCATTTGTGAGGCTATCAGAGGCGGACAGTTATCTGATTTTGTATTCCATACATAATTGCCGACATTAAATAAAACATTTTTCAATATAATTCTCATTAATTGTATTTATCAAAAATATCATTTAATCAAAAATTATAAACAAACAAAGTAGTATACCTTCCCGACGGACACCCTGTACCTGGGGATCCACCTGAATCGACGACTAACATGGAGAAGTCATACCAAGAAGACTCAGCTGAAGCTCAAGGTGTGCCAACTGCACTGGTTCTTCAACTCAAATTCAAAACTGAGTCGTGAATACATGATTTTGCTATACTTATAAAATAGTGTAATCAAACCAATTTGGCTATACGGTGCCCAGCTATGGGGAAAAGCAAGTTCAAGCAACCTTGACAAGAATCAGAGAGATTCAAGATTCCAATCGAATACATTGCGGTTGATCACTGGCAACTCTTGGTACATGAAGAATGAAAACATCCACCGAGATCGGAAAATACTCCTCGTCAAAGATGCAATTTAAGATCAAGATGATGCACAAACAGAAGCTCGAACGATACGGCAACATATTAGCTAGGCAGTTACTATGTAATCCAAGCACGTCAAGACTTCGGATAAATGAACGCCAGGTATTCTGATCTATAAGTATACCTGCGAGTCGCGAACACACGCGCGCAAATGACTGTGTAAAATCCTCATTTCCACTTCACGAGGTTTGAACCAAACGCTCTGACAAGTGATATCTTTTGCAGTCAAAATACAAAACGAAAATGTCTGACTATAGAGGTCACAACCTCTATTTTACAAGGTTTAAACCAAATCTTGTCTACAGTAGTACGAGGGCGGTTCGGAAAGTTCTTAGCCTATCAATGAAAGAGAATAGTTAGTTTTTTCAAAAATATTTTTATTTTTCAATATAATCTCCTGAAACTTCAATACACTTAGTCCAACGCTTATCTAGCAATTCTATCCCTTGATTAAAATAGTTTTCCTCAAGGTCTTCAAAATAGTGGTTTACAACTGTAATTGCATCTTCATTTGAGGTAAAAGGCTGGCCAGCAAGGATTTTTTTAGATTTGGGAACAGGTAAAAGTCACTGGGAGCTAAATCAGAAGAATAAGATGGGTGGTCAATCAACTCGTACTTTAATTCGTTAATTTTAGCCATTGTTAAAACACTTTTGTGCGCTGTTGCGTTGTCTTGATGAAAAATTATTTTTTTGTCTTGTAAGCCAGGACGTTTTTCTCGAGTTTGTACATTTAATTGATCTAAAAGGTTGCAATAGTACTCTAAATTTATTGTTTTACCCTTTTGCAGATAGTCAATCAATAAAATACCTTTGAAGTCCAGCCCGTTGAATTGTTTTTGCCTTCTTTGGGGCACTTCCTCCAGCTTCAGTCCATTGTTTGGATTGTTATTTTGTCTCTGGAGTATAGTGGTGGATCCATGTCTCATCAACAGTTATGAAACGACGGTTAAAATCCATTTTATTTCGCTGAAAACGATCCAAACAAGCTTGAGAAATGTTCATTCTTATGCGTTTTTGGACTGTTAACAAGTGCGGCACCCATCTTGCAGAAAGCTTTTTCATCTGTAGTTCTTCATGCAAAATTAAATGGACTCGATCATTTGAGATTCCCATGATATTAGCTATTTCACTCACTTTTATTCGTCGATCATTTAATACCATATCATGCACTTTCCACTACGTGGTTCATCTTCAATGCTTGTACTACCACGTTTAAATTCAGCAACCCAATTTTTTACTGTTGCATATGAAGGAGCACTTTCACCTAACACATTCACCATATCATTATGAATTTCTTGTCCCGATAAACCTTTTTTATGTAAATATTTAATGACACCACGCATTTCTAATTTTTCCATTGTAAAAAAATCGCGGATGCGTCTTTTGTGAACACCTGTTTCTATATGAAGGAGTTGCCAGATCGAAACAAAATTTAACATGTGTTCATAGCAGAGATGGAAGTTTCCAAATCACTTAACTTTTTTCTGTTTATACCTCGCTTTTTGTGCTAGGCTAAGAACGAACCGCCCTCGTACGTCCAATACCGCGCATAAGAATAAAATCGACTCTACCAATTAAGAGTTTTATAAAACTAGAGTTATCCACCCTACAAGTCTCTACAATCAAAAATGTCACACTAATACAGTTGACATACCACTGTAAACTAATTATTGCAAATCCTGCCAAAAAGACGCAGAGAACCGCATAACCAGGAAATCCATTTCGGGATTCTGTATTGAATTTTACCTCGAGATTCGTATACTTATTGTTTATTCGTATTGCTTATCCTCTGGATCAGTTCCAATAATACCAAAAAAAGCATTAATAAAAAAATTGTGTTTCATTACTACGAGTAAATGACACAGTTCAACCTTTCAAATGAAACCAGAAATTGAAAAAAAAAATAATTTTACAGTCGATTCAAATTTAAAATGTTAAATCGCCCATCCTGTACTTTATAGGATCTCCCATCAGTACGAGGGCTGCTATATATATTTCTGGCCTAATGAAAATGCGAGTATTGACAATCAAAAATGGTTTTATTGTTTTTCAAAAGTATTCTCCAGCATGACTTACACACTTTTGCATGCGCTCAAACCAATTGTCGAAGCACTTTTACCACTCCAATTGAGACACCTCAAAAACATGGTTTTTAAATGCTTCATCAGCATCTTCTGGCGGCGAAAATCGTTGACCACGCATTTTTTTCTTGATGTGCGGATATAAAATGAAGTCATTCGGTGCCAAGTCAGGGCTGTACGGCGGATGACCCATCAGTTCGACGTTTTCGCCGGTCAAAAAGTCGCTGGTTTGCGCCGATGTGTGAGAGCTCGCATTGTCATGGTGCACAAGGATTCGTCTTCTTTTGTTTGTTTTTCGAATATCTCCGAAGACTTCAGTTAAAGAAATTGTGGTGTACCACTCAGAATTGATGGTCCTACGTTGCTCAAGCGGAACAGTCGCCACATGGCCAGTTTTGCCGAAGAAACAGGTGATTCGATTTGCTTCTTCCACGAACAACTTTCGTTGAATTTGACTCGTCCTCGAAGACCCATACGGTCGATTGCTGTTTTGTTTCAGGATCATACGCATAGATCCATGATAGATCATCTTTGACGATCTTACAAACGTTTTCTTGAGCATCACGATCATATGTTTTCAAAATTTCTTTGCAGCAATCGACACGAGCCTTTTTTTGAGCGATTGTCAAATTGTGCGGGATCCAACGAGAACAACAAACCTTTTTTCCGGCCAGGTGTTTATGCAATATCGAATGTATGCAGGTGGAAGGAATGCCCAAGGATGGCTCTTTCTCAGGGTACGTCACATGACGATCTTGCATTATTAGTCACACACGGCATCAATGTTCTCTGGCACAACGGCCGTTTTTGGACGACCTTCGTCGAGCGAGCGTCGGCCACGACTGAATTCATTAAACCTGTTTTTCACAGTGCTATAGGATGTTGCTTCCTCGCCATACAGAGATTTAAGTTTATCGATGCACTCATGTCGTGATAATCTACGTCGAAAATTGTGAAAAATGATCGCACGAAAATGTTCACCAGTTAATTCCATTTTTTTTTTGCTAAATTGATTTTTTCAAGTCACTGTAACCAACGCAAATGAGGGTCGTACGTCAAAACGTTCTGAGTACGTTTATGCTAAAAAATGGCAAAGTTTCCAATGGAAATGTCAGATGGCGCCAAGCAACACTTAGTGTTGCCTACGCCAGAAATATATAAGCAACCCTCGTATTTCTCGGTGTTACAAACGGAATGACAAATTTGTTTGCCACCACTCTTTGATGGATGATAACTGGATGCGGTATGATTTATTTTCACGGTTTTATCAAATTCTGGAATGGCACCCAATATAAACAGGAATTTTTAATCTACACTTCTAAATTTCTTCCGGCAATTTGAACGAAAAGAAAAAAGAGGTTTAGGGGTTTAACAAGTGGTTTGCAAAGTGATTTAGGGGTTTATATTTAAAACCTGTACTTGACATGGGGGGTATAAACTAAATCACGCGACATCTCAAATTGGCGGGGGTTCTGCTAACCAGGAAAAGTTTTATCGGTCAAAAAATGTTAATATAGGCCCAGCGTGTTGCTACACCAGGTCTAGGAATCGAGTTATATAGATATAAAGTTAGTAAGTATTGTATATGGATAGTATCTATACGATTATGTCTGAATATTGCAAAATGATGTTCAGCAAAGTTGTTAAGCTCAACGCCGGCTACAAGCCTTTTGCTTTTATATTGCGTATCTATGGGCATGGCCACTTGATAGATCATAAGCAGCTTCTACATTGGCACGAATGGATTAGAACGCAGTTGCGTCATTTCTTCTTTGGACCTCCACAAAACCAGTTATCCGTTTCGAACAGGTTTCCTTTAAATCGAATATTCCAGCGACACTAGAAACACATGTAATTTGCATAGCCTCCTTAGCGAAATCATAGCATGGCCACGCATTTTTAGTTTACAATTGATCAGCCACATGTGCTGTAGCCAATGAAAATTCTTGGTTTGTATACCCTAAACCACACTGTGGTACAGGAGCGATCAATATTTTCGTATAGTCTCAAAACAAATGTTATTTCTTCACCTTCATCTTTTCAAGCCACATTTTATACCCGATTCCCACCAAATTTTGCACATGTATTTCCAGTAACCAACACATATCTCTGTTGAATTTGGACCATTTCGGTCCATCTTTTCGAATAGCTCCCACACAAAGGTCAATCCCGATTTAAGGCCTTCAGCTAGAGAAACCACAGATTATACAGCATGGTACGTTATTAGCGACCATAATTTAACTATGGTGAATCTGTACCACATGGGTCCATATTTTTGTATATCCCCTACACAACGGTCCTACCCGATTGTAGAATCTGCAGTTTTAAAAGCCACAGTTTATATCCGATTCCTACCAAATTTTGCATGGAGCGAGACGAGCGACCACCTCCAATGTGTTGAAACAAAGGACCATATCGGTCCATGACTTCGAATAGCACCCACGCAAAGGTTCCTCACGATTAAAGAACCAGCAGCTCTAGAGGTCGCAAATTATACCCAAACTATTGGTTGCCACAACCACCAGTAATGGCAACTGAATTAGTTGCGATGGTTATGTTTACCATAATGCGGTATGCCGAACCAAGTATCCATTACGATTACAAACATTTGGTGATTGCAACCGAAATAATGTTTTTGAAACGGAATTTTAGTAGTTCCAACCGATTTCCAACTCATTTTTCTAAGTGTGTAGCTAATGGTAGGGCTTTGAAACATGTCATGTTCGACTTTAGCATTCATTACCTTTTTGATGCATACATATTTCAGAGACATAATGAAGCACATTTTTACTCGCATCTCTACGCTGATATTAGAAACCGTAACCGAAATCGAGAACTTCACCGACGACAAGACATTTGCCCAGTTTACAGAGTAAGTATCCGAAAAGTCTAATACAAGCTGAAATTACATACATCTTCCTTTATCTGTGGAAAGGCCCTCCATTATGGGCCGCCAAGAAGATAGGCTAGCCGGTGTGGCTCCAGATTTGAGCTTCCTTCTGACATCAGATGCTGAGTTCCAAGTCAATCGGTAAAATATGGAAAAATATTAAAATTAATTATTAATTACAGTTCTACTGTTGATTATATTGAAAACACCATTTTTAAATCGTAGTAAATTAATGTACACTTACATACGAGAGGCCTACGAAAAGGTGGAGCTATACACCCTCAGATTTGAGACAATACGCAATAATTACGAAATTGACACCAACACCGATCCACAATTATTGAGTTCGGAACGAGGTTAGTTTATCCTGCTATCACTAGACATAATAAATGAAAATCCTTCGTTTAGATCTGGCCCAGTTGCGTAGCTATTGTGCGCGTTACTGCAACAATGTAAAGGCTCTGGATGGTATTCTTTCCGTTGTCAATTTGGGCCTCTTAAAATTGAAGCAGGCTAGCTTTAAGGACGCCGTGACACCAGTTTGTGTCAAACTGCAAAATGTCCTGGCCAATTATTTGCCCAAGTAAGGGATTTTTTATTTATGTCCATTTTTAATTTACTTCTAATTTCAGATTGGATTCCGAAGAGGTCGATCGCATTTCTGAAGAAACTCGCGAACTGTCTGCTCGCATTTGTTCCGAACCGCTGACCACTTTGGAAATTGTCTCTCACATTCGATTTCTGGCTGTGGTGGACAAGGAGGTGCAGAAGCTCTTTGCTGATGTGGATTATGTCCATGATGTGTTTTTGATCATTAAGGATTTCTCCATACCCATCGATGATGAACGCAAAGAGGATTATATGGACTGTGAAGATTTGGTTAATCGTACAAATGATAAACTGAAGGAGTTCCAAGGGAAGCGGAAAGTATTTATCAAACAGCTAGAGGGTAGAATGAACGAGGATATCGAAATGATATTTGATGAGACACATGACGTTTATTTGGAGGTGCAGGATCCCACATTGATCGATGTAAGTTCAGAAAGATCCATTCTTCAATTCTGTGCAAAACAAAACTCCTGTTAATGTACAATTTATTGGACATAGAACTCAGTTCCACAAACAAGTGGTGCTAAGTTTTTTCTATGTTCCGGAGAGCCATTTTAAAGATTTAAATACGTGTATATTTGGTGTACCATCACTTTCATAAAACGCGCATATCTCTGCGAGGGAACACTTTTGGGGCATGGGATCGGTCTCATTCGATGCTCAGATGTTGTCCACATCAAAAAAAAGTGAAAATTGATTTGTTACCCTTAGGTCCCTTTCTCTATGCGCTGTCACATATAGAATTTTTAGTTTTAAAACGGAAAAATAATAACCATTTATGATCTGTTGAAATTCGGTCGGGGCAGAGTGGAGAGGCAGAACCTCAACATGATTATGGACATGAGGACTATTCGAAAACAAGTAGCGGTATGGTCCAATTTCATCTAAATCTACAGAAATAGTACAATGCTCTATAAGATGTAATCTGTGACTTCTGAAGCTACAGGTACGGCATTCTGAATGGACCTTTGTTTAGGGGCAATTCAAAAATATAGGCCTATACGGTCCTGTCTTCACACTTGTCATTTATTGGTTGCACATAACAAATCATTGGTTGCTCATAACAATTTTAGCGCGATCGGGTTTAATTTGTGATTTCTATAGCTGCAGGACTACAAGTAGTAAGGGACCTTTGTGTCGGAACTATTCGGGAAAAAGATCCAATAACGCTAGCAACGCCGCTTACGAACTTTAGTCAGAATTGGCTGTACTATGTGGTTTCTAAAGCTTAATGTTGTGCAAACGGGAATGACCTTTAGATGGGGGCTATATGCAAAAGTCGACCGATATGATCCAATTTCAACAGAGTTAATAATTGGTCACTCATAATGCACCATGCACATAGGGAACAGATTGTTGCCACAAACGATTTTTTTTTGCCAACCGAATGATTGAGGTTACATGCACCTCGAATTTTCCATCAGTACAACCGAATGTTGGTTGATGCTTTATAACGTTCAGTAATTGTATCTGAGGTATCGGTAGAAAATACAAAGCATCTGAACCTACAGAAAAGAATTTTGGGGTCTAAAAGTTTACATACACTTTGCACTTTGACATTTTAACAAAAAAATTTAAATTTTCAGTAGAGGCAAAAAAAACTATTTCCTTATATAAAGGGTGTTTTTTATTGAGGTATAGAACTTCGAATTGAAATAAAACACAAGAAAATCGTTTTAATGTCCATCAATTTGGCTTTATTGGAAGGATAATTTATGCCATTAATGTTTAAATATGATTTCGGGCATGTGGCCGCCGCGGCTGGCTGGAATAAAGCCAATTGTACAGGTCCAATTTTCAACCACTTTTTCGAGCATATGGGGCCGTATGTTGGCAATAACGCCACGAATGTTGGCTTCCAAGTCCCCTAACGTGTTTCTGGTTTGTTGGCGTAGACGAGCGACTTCACATATCCCCAAAGAAAATAATCCAATGGTCCATGTTAACCGATCCATGGTTAACCGAATTAATTGCTCTGATGAACGATTATGTCGACCATAAAATGGACGGAGCTTGCGGTGAACTTCGCGAACTAAACCATTACTTTCGAAATAAATTTGCACAATTTGCAAGCGTTGTTCTTTTGTCAACCTGTTCATGATGAAATGGCAAACCAAACTAAATATTAATCACTTGACAGCTGACAAAATAGCCGCCAGTTAAAAAAGTGATGCCAACCTAAAGTTCTATACCCCAATAAAAAACACCCTATACTTGCAGAACTCTTATATACTTGCAGTACTCGAGGAAAAAGAGAAGATGATGAACGATTTTTACTAAATAATTTATATTAAACGATTTACGTACAGCAATCATAATAGTATTAGTTTTGCTTTCGGTTATGATGAAAGTTTAGATATCATCGCCAATATTCGGTTGCCTACACCACCAGTTACGGCAACAAAATACATTTTATGCGTTGCATTGGTATGACCGATCATTTTGTTCCGTCTACTATATGATGATTATATTTATCATTTCGCGGTATGTCAAACCAAATATTCATTACGTTTTAAAAAAATTTGGTGATTGCAACCGAAATTCTTTTTTACAACGGAATTTTAGTAGTTTCAAGCGATTTCCAACTGATTTTTTCTGTGTGTGCAAAATTAAGCATGCTCGTGTTTAATTTGTAGCTTCTAAAGCTGCTGGATTTCAAATCGAGAAGGAACTTTGTGTGGGGGCTATTCAAAAACATGGTTTTGATATAGTCCAATTTCACCAAAGATGGGTGGTGGTCGGTCGTAGCGCTTTGTGCAAAATTTTGTATGAATTGGATGTTATGTGTGGTTTCTATAGCTGCTTGGTTCTGGAATCGGGAAAACTTTTGTATGATATCAAAAGTTGGACTAAAGTGGATCAATTTTAATAGGGTTCGTTCTTGGCCGATACCTGTACAATGTACAAAGATTCGTCGAAAACAGCCTATTAGTGCTACCTGCACTTTGATTATAAGGATTGATATACAGACGAAGGGGTGCGAACAAACATCGCTCAATGGAATCGGAAGTATGTAATTCTAATCCGATTTTAAAATTTAGCAGGAGTTGTTTAGAGGGAATTATAACTCTTCCTACTAAAGCTCACCCATGGTGGCTCATCTTTTGATATAGTCCCCATAAAAATTACTTTTCCTAAGTGAAGTCCCCCTGCTATACAGGATATATTAAAATACGATGTAGCTCAAATGAAGGTAAGTGCGACCTAAAAGTACCCCTGGTCAAATTTCGACTAAGGGTCAATGTGTTCGTATAGAACCAATGAAATATATCCCTCCCGCTACGGTAGTCTTTCTAGACAAAGGCGTGGAATATTTAAAATAACCGCGTGGTAAAGTATGTCAAAGTCGGCATAGCCAGGCTTTAATTTGCGTACCCTCACCCTCCTGGGTAAGATTTGATACATCATTTGGTGCGGACCAAATACATATACTCGTACTTATATTTCGACCATTCGTCATTCGAGCCATGTTCATCGGTCCGACTATGCGGCTGGTTTCCACAATAACTCTCAAAAGTATATCTTTATCGCTTTAAATTTTTCATATCATTTATGTTTTTCAAAATTGCCTCTGGGGTAGAAAATGGGTATTGTTGACATACAAATGTTCCATTACGTCCACTTAAAAACAATAGTTGAAACTGAAGTTATGAGGAAAACTTGTTGACAAAAAATTGGTCTCATACCTCCCACACAAATGACCATTTTTCAGTGCAGGCGAACACCGTGAAAACGGGGTTGACAACTGATCTTTAATCTTACTCGTACGAACTAACCCGAAATCAATATTTTAGACCACAATTATTAGGTTAACTGGGTAACAAATAATTGCATTCCCCTTAACTTGAACCCACATAACTTGTCACCCAGTTCGCTTATATTGTAAACTCCATTATAGGCTTATATACGTGTACGAAAAGAATTCTCCTCCAATGCAAATGGACCTTTCCGATAATAATTCGCATAATAATGTTTATATACGAGGGCGGTTCGGAAAGTTCTTAGCCTATCAATGAAAGAGAATAGTTAGTTTTTCAAAAACATTTTTATTTTTTAATACAATCTACTGAAACTTCAATACACTTATACCAACGCTTATCTAGCAATTCTATCCCTTGATTAAAATAGTTTTCCTCAAGGTCTTCAAAATAGTGGTTTACAACTGTAATTGCATCTTCATTTGAGGTAAAACGCTTGCCAGCAAGGATTTTTTTAGATTTGGGAACAGGTAAAAGTCACTGGGAGCTAAATCAGGAGAATAAGGTGGGTGGTCGAGCAACTCGTACTTTAATTCGTTGATTTTAGCCATTGTTAAAACACTCTTGTGCGCTGGTGCGTTGTCTTGATGAAAAATTATTTTTTTGTGTTGTAAGCCAGGACGTTTTTCTCGATTTTGTACATTTAATTCATCTAAAAGGTTGCAGTAGTACTCTGAATTTATTGTTTTACCCTTTTGCAGATAGTCAATCAATAAAATACCTTTGAAGTCCCAAAAACCGTTGCCATAACCTTACCAGCCGATTGAATTGTTTTTGCCTTCTTTGGGGCACTTCCTCCAGCTTCAGTCCATTGTTTGGATTGTTCTTTTGTCTCTGGAGTATAGTGGTGGATCCATGTCTCATCAACAGTTACGCTTAAAATCCATTTTATTTCGCTGAAAACGATCCAAACAAGCTTGAGAAATGTTCATTCTTATGCGTTTTTGGTCGACTGTTAACAAGTCCGGCACCCTTCTTGCAGAAAGCTTTTTCATCTGTAGTTCTTCATGCAAAATTAAATGGACTCGATCATTTGAGATGCCCATGATATTAGCTATTTCACGCAATTTTATTCGTCGATCATTTAATACCATATAATGCACTTTGGCTACAATTTCTGTTGTTGTTGCTGTTTTTGGACGTCCACTACGTGGTTCATCTTCAATGCTTGTACGACCACGTTTAAATTCAGTAACCCAACTTTTTTGCTGTTGCATATGAAGGAGCACTTTCACCTAACACATTCACCATATCATTATGAATTTCTTGTCCCGATAAACCTTTTTTATGTAAATATTTAATGACACCACGCATTTCTAATTTTTCCATTGTAAAAAAATCGCGGATGCGTCTTTTGTGAACACCTGTTTCTATATGAAGGAGTTGCCAGATCGAAACAAAATTTAACATGTGTTCATAGCAGAGATGAAAGTTTCCAAAACACTTAACTTTTTTCTGTTTATACCGCGCTTTTTGTGCTAGGCTAAGAAGTTTCCGAACCGCCCTCGTAAGTACATAAAATATATCAAACTCGTAGGCGAACATTTGGACCCTTCTGGAAAGGTTGAACGTATGACAAAGTTCAACCTTTCCAGAAGGAAGGAAGAATAATGGAACACCATTCGATGCGTTTTCGCTTCGCACAATGGACTGAAGATTGTTTGGCAGAAGATAAAGAATTTAACCGAAAAATCGAGATTTCAGATTATGCTCATCATATCAGTGCATATGTCAATAAGCTAAATTTCCGCATATGGGGTTCAGAGAACCCACACATGACTATTGAGAAATCAATGCATCCACAACGAGGCCCTGTTTAGTTTGGATTTTGGACTAGAGGCACCTTTAGACCATTTTTCCTAGAAAATGAGCCAGTAGCCGCCGTTACCGTCAATGGTGAGCGTTACCGCGCCATGTTTAACGAATTTTTGTTTCCAAATATTCAAGAGAATGACATGGACGATATTTGGTTTCAACAAGACAGGGCAACATGTCACACAGCAATGTAAGCATCCCATCATTACGCCCTGTTTTTGAGAATCGATTAATCAGCCGAAAATGTGATGTTCGTAGTTGTGATTTAAGCCCTTTGGATTATTTTTTGTGGTGAGACATTAAGACTAAATGTTACGCAAGGCATCCAGAGACAATTGAAGTGTTTAAACATTAAATCGAAGTTGCCATTGAAGAGACTCGATCCGAAACAATCGAAAATGTACGGAAAAATTGGGTTGTTCGGATGAGGTACTGTCGAGCCAGTTGTGGTAGTCATATAAAGGGTGTTTTTTATTGGGGTATAGAACTTTAAGTTGGCTTCACTTTTTTAACTGGCGGCCATTTTGTCAGCTGTCAAGTGATTAATATTTAGTTTGGTTTGCCATTTCATCATGAGCAGGTTGACAAAAGAACAACGCTTGCAAAATGGGCCGAAAATGAGATTCATCTCGATGCTGATTTTCATCACAAAATTTTGTTCAGTGATGAGGCTCATTTTTGGTTGAATGGCTACGTCAACAAGCAAAATTGCAGCATTTGGAGTGAAGAGAATCCACATGAGACCCTTGAGACGCCATTACATCCACAAAAACTGACTGTTTGGTGTGCTCTATGGGCTGGTGGAGTCATTGGGCCATACTTCTTCCGAAATAATGCTGGAGAGTCAGTTACCGTTAATGGAGACCGGTATAGAGCCATGATAACCGACTATTTTGTTCCCGAATTGGATGGCATGAATGTGGATGAGTTGTGGTTCCAACAAGACGGCGCTACATGCCACACAGCGCACGTCACAATCGAATTATTGAAGGAAACATTCGATGAAAGCATAATTTCGCGGAATGGACCTGTCAATTGGCCACCGAGATCGTGTGATTTGACACCATTGGATTATTTTCTTTGGGGATATGTGAAGTCGCTCGTCTACGCCAACAAACCTGAAACGTTAGGGGACTTGGAAGCCAACATTCGTGGCGTTATTGCCAACACACGGCCCATATGCTCGAAAAAGTGGTTGAAAATTGGACCAGTAGAATTGGCTTTATTCGAGCCAGCCGCGGCGGCCACATGCCCGAAATCATATTAAAACATTAATGGCATAAAATTATCCTTCCAATAAAGCCAAATTGATGGACATTAAAACGATTTTCTTGTGTTTTATTTCAATTCGAAGTTCTATACCTCAATAAAAAAACACCCTTTAGTTCAACCCTTCCAATAAAACCAGAAATTTGACAAAATTATCAGTACTTTTTTACAGCCGATTAAAACTTAAATGACCCACTCTGTATATGTTGAAAATATGTATTTGCAAAAATCGACGAATGTTTAATAAACTGATAGAACAGTCTCCAATATATTTGTATACGGGTTCAAAATTGGAACCAACTTTGGATACCACATATTTTGTTTAATTTGTGCCATAAAGAGGAAAGTAATAATTTCTTTTAATTAAGTCCATTTTATACAAATAAACAAAAATATACATACAGAAAAAAATAAATAAACGAACTATAAAGTAATATTAAAGAAAAAATTAGCAAACTATTTATTGATTCATTTGAAAATGTGGTACTTCTCGAATAGACACCGTTTCCCTTATACTCGTAAGGTTGCTATCTATTCAAAAATAAACACAAAAGCTTTTATAATTTTATTTTTTATAAACTTTTTTGTATCAACAAACATAAGTTTTTTTCATATTGGAATTTTGTTTTATTTTGACCAATTTTGGTGTTTTTCTTTGTTCCGTAAATAAAATTTCCACATTAACATATTCAAAACAATTGTAGTACGCATAATTACCTAAAATTTGGTCAATTTGTATAAATAATAAAGGTATGTACATCCAATAAAAATGGCGATTTTAAAGAAAAACTTTTTAAAAAAAAATTTCCATAATACTTTTTTTTTTGCTGATTTTAGGAAACTGGATGCCTCAACGCACACAAACCATAACTTTTTAGTTTCCAGGCAAAAATTGTTTCTCTTTTTGTTGCCTAGTGTTATCAACTTATTTTTATTTTTCTATCCGAAAAAAGTGTTCGACAAAAAAGAAAAGTGGTTAACGGAAAAATTGTTACCTCTCTTTATACTAACGACATATTTATCATAATTCTAAAATTAATTCATCCTAAAATCTTGCAGAAAAATTCCGATATCACTGTTGTCAAAACAAAGCTTAAAGCTCTCTTGGAACGCTTGGAGCGTTTGCAGGAAAATGCAGCCGAATATATCGGTTACCAAAAGGAATTCAAGGTAAGCCTTATGGAGAAGGATTTTATGTTGACTATTGAACCGTGTATTCCTCTAGATTGACATAACGATGTATACCGAAATGGATACTGCCTTTACGGAAATTAAACTTCGACAAAGTCTCTACAAAACCTTGGAGGATTGGGAAGAGGCCCATAGTCGTTGGATCGCGGTCGATTTCAATAATTTGATAATCAATGAATTGGTAGAGTTGACAATAAAAACCATCAAGAATTGTATGCAATATGAAAAATATCTGCCGGCCAATAATATAGTGCCAGATTTAAAGCAGGAGGCCGAAGACTTTAAATTGAAATTGCCCGTAATAGGCTACCTAAGAAATCCCAATTTCAGAGCGGTAAGTAAGGAGGTGCCCTTAAAATGATTAAATCATTTTAAAAAAATATCTTATTTAGCGTCATTGGACTGAGGTCGAAACCCTTTTGGGTCGCAAATTCTACCAAGAAGAGGATATTTACCTTTCCACCTATGAAAACTCGCGGGCCTTCGAGGAGGAAATCGCCAATTCTCTCATGGAAATATCCTCTCAGGCCACGGGTGAGGCGCAACTTGAGAATATGTTAAAATCCCTGGAGAACGTTTGGAAAGAACAGGAGCTTTCCGTTGTTTCCCATCACGATCAAAAGGATGTCTTCATATTGGCTGGCACCGAGGAATTGCAAACTGTTCTCGATGATTCCAATGTGAATATCAATACCATAGCGGCCTCGAAATATGTGGCGCCCATAAAACACAAAGTCGAGGAGTGGATTGAAAATTTAGAACAGTGTGGAAAAACTTTGGGTTTGCAATACTCTTACGAGTTAAAAGGCTTCTGATTTATTCTTCACTTGCAGAGGCCTGGATGGATTGTCAAACTGCCTGGATTTACCTAGAGGCCATATTTGCTTCTCCCGATATCCAGCGACAATTGCCTCAGGAGGCAAAAATGTTTTTCGCTGTCGACAAGAGTTTCAAGGAATTGGTACGTACCGCCAAGAAAGTATCGCTGGCTTTACCCATCATGTCGTCCAAGGATAACTTCGATGTGCTCAAGGAGAATACGCGGTTGTTGGATTTGATAACGCGAGGTTTGGAGGCCTATTTGGAGGTTAAAAGAGTAGTGTTTCCAAGGTAGGCTATGCAATTAAGAACAAAATTTAGTATTTAAAGAAAGTTTAACGAGTCAACTTGAGACCATCGGCAGTTGTGAGCCAGGTCATGTGTGCCTGTAGATTCAATACTCCTAAGATCAATATGGTCTCAAAATTTGGCTATATCTATCCCTTATGTAAAATAATAGGGGTGCCATTCCAGTTCTCGCCAGAGTTTTAAGTTGGCTCTTACTGCCATATTTTTGGTAGGAAAATCAAAAGAATAAATTGTTAAATATAGGGTGATTTATTTTGAGGTTTCCTTCTTTTAAAAAAAAAAACATAGAAAATTCAAATGGAATGGGAAATGTATAAGTACGTACAAACCCAGCTAACCAAAAGATCAGAATTCGGTCAGAATTATGTACGACAATCGGCAAAATGTTCCGATTTCAGATCAGAATTCTTATCGAGTTCGTAATGACAAACATATAAGAGGGTTGACACAAATTCTGTACTACTTCTTTGAGGGAATTCTGATATTTTTGCCGACATTTCGAACCGAATTCTGAACTGTAGTCTTGGGAAATTCGATTTCTCGGATCGAATTCTAAACGACGGTCAGAAAACTGTCATTAAGTCTAATTAAATTCTGATTTTTCAACCGACATTTCGTACCGAATTCTGAACGAATTCTGGGGTAATGTCGTTGTAAATTCTGAATGTAAACACACAAAAAACGAGAATTGAAATTATAAAAATACCTCAGCCACACAGTTAAGAATTCGTTCAGAATTAGTTCCGGCATGTCTGAACACAAATACAATAACCGGAAAATATGAAGCAAATAACAAAATTTTTTAACAAATAGACTACCTCAGATAAATAGTTCAGAATTCGTTGCGAGTTCGTTACGAGAAGTCTAAACAAAACATAAATAAAAAAAAAGTCCAACAAAATTCGGGCCGAATTCGTTCAGATGTTTCGGAACATAATAAATAAAAAATCCTCAGACAAATCGAACAGAATTTGTAACGATTTCAGTAAGAATTCTCGATAGAGTTCAGATATTGTTCAGAATTCTCTGATATCAGACATTGTCGGCAAATTTGGTTTGCTGGGAAGGATTTACTTCCCCCAGGGGAAATTAGGAGCTTTTGTTCGTTTGTAAGAAGAGGAAAGGATAGTTCTTCATCTATCCTAACTCTTGTTAAAGACGACCAGATTTTAATGCGCGTAAGACACAGTGAATACGTAAAATTTATATCCTTTAAACATCTCAATTAATTAGGGTTGCCGATAATTTGTCTCTTCGACCGATAGTCTCAGTTTATTCTTCTAATATATCCATCAACATTAGGTTGACAAAAAATTCGGTTGTTGCCACAAATCTGTTCTCTGTGTGAAGCGTCATCTTGAAATATTTAAATGGCATTGTCGACTCTATGAACTTTATTTCGATCGGCTTGAATATTTCAATATTTTTTTCAAAAAAAAAAAAACCCCAAAATGCTTTGCACAAACATCCAGTTCGTTTTAAATTGTTTGTTCTCATCACTTATATTTGGTTTCTATAACTAATGTTTTACAAAACTGTTGGTTGCCACAACCACCAGGTATGAAAACTAAATACTTTTCCCCATTTTATTGGTATGACCGATCTATTGGTTGTGTGCACAATAAGTTAATCATATTAATCATCCAGTGGTATGTCGAACCGAACATCAGTTACGATGGTAAACATTCTGTTGTATGCAAATGTTTGTAACGCGTAATCCATTTCGAGGTTCCCTACTTTTTTAAAGAAAAAAACACAGAAAATTCAAATTGAATCGGGAATGTTTCTTATCATTTGAAAGAACATTCTTTGGAATTTATTTTTTGAAGATTATGTCTATCAAATGTTGGCCACAGCTACATCTCCTATGGTCCATCCGTTGAGTCCAATTTTCGATGACTCGTTCGAGCATTTCGACTGGTAACTGGCGAATGACACGCGTGATGTTTTGCTCCAAGGCCTGAATCGAAGCGGTTTTGTCCGCATAAACTTTAGACTTTTCATATCCCCACAGGAAAAAGTCTAACGATGTGATATCACACGATCTTGGTGGCCAATCGACCGGCCAAAAACGTGAAATTATCTGCTCACCGAAGTGTTCTGTCAATAAATCTATTGATTGATGCGATATGTGGAAAGTGGCGCCGTCTTGTTGAAACCAAATGTCGCCGGATTCACGAGCTTCGGTTTCAGGCATCAAATAGTCGGTTATCTTGGCACGATAAAGGTCGCCATTGAAGGTTACGTTCTCACCGGCATCATTTTTGAAGAAATATGGACCGATGATTCCACCGGCCCACAAACCACACCAAACCATTGTATTTTCTGGATGAAGTGGCAGCTCTTGAACCTCTTGCTCTTCGTCCCAAATGCGGCAATTTTGCTTGTTTACATACTCATTGAGCCAGATGTGGACCGCTAAACAAAATTTGGGTCGAAAACGTCGGATCTTCTTGGAACTTTTCAAGGGCCCATAAAGCGAAGCGATATCGCTTGGGAACGTCGGGCGGCTTCAGTTCTTGCACAAGCTGTATTTTGTCCGCTTTCAATTTAAGATCTCGACGTAAAATGCGCCAAATTGTTCCATACGTCAGTCAATCGACTCTCCATGGTTTTGGTGTACACTCTCAGCTACATTTCCTTCACTGCATGCTGGACGTGGTCTATTAGGTCGAATATTATTCAATTATGAATGCTGGGTCTCAAGATGAGTGATGGTGTAGCGAATAGTACGCTCAGTAGGCCGATTATGTTGACCATAAGTTGAACGAAGTGCACGAAACACATTCCTCACAGATTTGTAAACGTTGTTCAGGCGTTAGTCTTTCCATGATGAAATGCCAAACAATACGAAACAAAAATAACATGACTGCATGACATGACTCACACGTGATCTGTCAAAAAAAGGCTATTGAAAAAAGTATCTCTACTTGGATCACCCTTTATTATCACCTCTATGGTGCTGCGATTGAAGCAGTGGATAACCTGTTAAGAATCTTCTCCCAAGAGATTCCTTTATAGATATCTGGTAGAATAGTTTCTAGAGCAGAAATAATCTTGAAAAATAATAGAACTACACACAGAGGAAAAAAATAGTTGAACGTCAGTATAGATAAAAATTTTTTTTGTTGCAATCACCAAATGTTTGTAATCGTAATGGATATTCGGTTTGACATACCGCAAGAATATAAATATCGTATTGGACACATACCTAATTGATCGGACTGAATGAGACACGGAAAAGGTATTTAGTTGCCACAACTAATTGCAACCAACTGAAATTTTATCATTACCAAAACGAGTTGTTTAATAAATTTTTTTTTAAATAGGCTTTATGAAATAAAATAATTTGATTATTATTACTAGTTAATCGATTAATCCAATGTTTTATTAGTTAAAAATTCTTTGTCTCTTCAAATGTTCCACCGATACTTCAGTTCCAATTACTGAAGATTACAGAGCATCAACTTATATTCGGTTGTAGGAATGGAGTACTCGAGATGCATACAACCTGAATTATTTGGTTGGTAAAAAATTCGGTTGTGGCAACGAATCTGCTCTCTGTGTGAACTACTCTTGTTGATGGGTCTGAAGAGCTTTCAAGGCTACTCTATACAAAATGCGCTATACAAGATGGGCGATTTAACATTTTAAATTTAAAAAGGCGGTGCAAAAAAAGTACAAATAATTTTTTCAAATTTCTGGTTTTACTAGTATTAGAAGAATTGAACTTTTTCCTTAATTAATGGAACACAATACGATGCATACAACCTGAATTATTTGGTTGGTAAAAAATTCGGTTGTGGCAACGAATCTGCTCTCTGTGTGAATTACTCTAGTTGATGGGTCTGAAGAGCTTTCAAGGCTACTCTATACAAAATGCGCTATACAAGATGGGCGATTTAACATTTTATATTTAAAAAGGCGGTGCAAAAAATGTACAAATAATTTCTTCAAATTTCTGGTTTTACTAGTATTAGAAGAATTGAACTTTTTCCTTAATTAATGGAAAACAATACGAGGGCTGCTATATATATTTCTGGTCTAATAATGAAAATGCCAATATTTATCATCAAAAATGGTTTTATTGTTTTTCAAAGTATTCTCCAGAATGATTTATACACTTTTGCATGCGCTCAAACCAATTGTCGAAGCACTTTCTTCACTCCGATTGAGACACCTCCAAAACATGGTTTTTGAACGCTTCAACAGCATCTTCTGGCGACGAAAATCGTTGACCGTTAATTTTCGGTACTAACCGTTTCAGACTATCAAAACATATTTTAAAAGTGAGTTTGCTGTAATTTGCTTTTTACCGACTGACATGACTAGATCATCTTAGATTTAACGATGATTAATAATATACTCGTAAATATACTTTAGGGGGTATCCGACCAGTATTTCGAGGCGTTGCAATGGGAGTGGCAAGTGAATACTCTACTTTAAGAAGTGGACACACGATCAGTACGTAAGTTCGGCCGGGCCGAAACTTTAAAACTTTTCATCATGAATTGCGTTCAAACCAATTGTCGAAGCACTTTTTCCACTCCGATTGAGGCACCCCCAAAACATGGTTTTTAAATGCTTCAACACCATCTTCTGGCAACGAAAATCGTTGACCACGCATTTTTTCTTGATGTGCGCGAATAAAAAGAAGTCATTGGGTGCCAAGTCAGGGCTGAACGGCGGATGACCCAACTATTCAACGTTTTGGCCGGTCAAAAAGGCACTGATTTGAGTTGATGTGTGAGAGCTCGCATTGTCATGGTGCAAAATGATTCGTCTTCTCTTGTTTGTTTTTCGAATTTCTCCGACGACTTCAGTTAAAGAAATTGTGGTGTACCACTCTGAATTGGCCTACTACGTTGCTCAAGCGAAACAGTCGCCACATGACCAGTTTTGCCGATGAAACAGGCGACCATTTGCTTCAAAGTACTTCTTCCACGAACAACTTTCGTTGGATTTGGCTCGTCTTCGAAGACCCACACGGTCGATTGCTGTTTTGTTTCGGGCTCATAAGCATAGATCTATGATTCGTCACCTGGACGATCTTATAAACGTCTTCTGAAGCACCGCGATTGTTTTTTTTAAATTTGTTTGCACCAATCGACACTAGCCTTTTTTGAGCGATTATCAAATTGTGCGGGATCCAACGAGAACAATCCATTTTAACGGCCAGGTGTTCATGCAATATCGAATGTATGCTGGTGGAAAAAATGGCCAAGGATGCCTCTATCTCACGGTATGTCACATGACGATCTTGCATTGTCAGTTCACGCACGGCATCATCTCTGCACAACGGCTGTTTTTGGACGACCATTACGACCTTCGTCCTTGAGCGTCAGCCACGATTGAATTCATTAAACCAGTTTTTCAGAGTGCTATTGGGCTATAGGGCTCTATGTGTATGAGCCCGAAACAAACACTTAATGTTGCCTAGGCCAGAAATATATATAGCACCCCTCATATCATTCATATGACTACCACAACTGCCTCTGCAGTACCTCATCGGAGTAACCCAATTTTTAGTACATTTTCGATTCTATCGGGTCGACTCAATCAATTGCAATTTCGATTTCATATTTCAACGTTTTAATTGCCTGTGGATGATTTAAGAAACATTTATCCCTAATAGCTCCCTACAGAAAAAAATCCAAAGGGCTTAAATCACAGCTCCGAAGCGGCCAATTGAAACTGCAATTTCGGCTGTGTGACCAGGGTTACTGTTGAAAAATTTCTAAAAGTCGCACTAAACGGGGACTATTTTTAAAAAAAACGTGGCACAAAAAGGGTATTTTTTAAAAAAAAAAGTCGCAAACTTATCGTAAGTTCATTTTATTAAAACAATACATTTTAATTTAATAAGAAAGTTAACAAACAGCACTGTAAAAATTCAGTTCCATGAAATGAGACGTAAAATACACATTCAAACTAAAAAACAATTCAATTTCCGATCCTCATGTACCCTCCACTATACGATAATAAAGAGCAAAAAAAGTAGCAAAATTTGTTTGAATTGTAGTACCCATATGTGCAAATTGACTATTAATCGCCCGTTTCTGACCATGGGGATGTTTTTTGGGCCACTTAAGCCTAACCTTTCAGCAGCTTTGCTCTTTTTTGAGGTATTTAGTGCGTCCTAACTACCAGTACCCATTGTCCATTCACAAAAAACGGAATGACAAATTTAATATTCTCTTTCGTGAAGGGTACAAAAAAGCTAAACATCAAAAGTCGGACATGGCAGACTATATACCCTACTCGACTGGATGTGTAGATGAGCCAACGGAAACTAAGCTTTTGGGCTCATTGAAGTTATGAACCCGTTTCTTAATATAAGCAGATTTCAAAAATAATTTCATATGGATTCGTTGGGTGTGTGGTAAAATTTTATTTTTTGGTACCCATATGTCCTTGCTTGAATGAGACGGATTTTCGGCCACCTCAAATCAAGGTTGCTAATACATTTTACAAATGTTCAGGTTTGTTTGTATTTTAACTAAAAAGCACACTATTGTGCAGGCTATTCGGTCTTCGCAGTCTGTGTGCAATACACATATACTTACATATAGATGCTCTGACACACTACTACGAGTACCCATAATGCCTAGCCTGAGCGCCAGGCTATAACCAAATAAATAATAGTACATTTTCCCCGGAGCAACCCAGAACGCCAGAAATAAGAATACGCGTATCTTTTCAAAGGAATAACCACATTTCGAGTTGTGAAAAGTAGCAAAAATTTCAAAAAGTGGCAAAAAAAGGGGATTTATGAAAAAGGGGCAGTAAAAGTCGCATGGCTTCTTAAAAGGGTCAAATTTCCACTTTAGTTGCACAGCGGTAACGTTGTGTGTAACATGTGACCCTGTCTTCTTGAAACTAAATGTTCTCCATGTCATTCAAAAAATTCGTTGAGCATGGCGGTCATTTTCAAAAAAAATGGTCCAATGATGCCGCCAGCCCATAATCCACACCAACTAGCGACTAGTTGTGGATTCATTGGCTTCTCAAAAGTCACGTAAAGGTTCTCTGAACCCCATAAGGCAATTTTGCTTATTGACATAGCCACCAAGGTGAAAATGAGCCTAACTCTATTTTTCGGTAAAATTCTTCATTTCCTGTCGATTGTTTGGCAGGAATTGAAGCATTTTACCGAAAAATAGAGTTAGGCTCATTTTCAGCCCATTGAGAAAAGCGAAAAAGCATTGGATGGTGCTCCAATAATAAAGACAAAGTTCAACATTTCCAATTAAACCCGAAATTTAAAACAATTATCAATACTCTTTTTTTACTGCCGATTCAAATTTAAAACGTTAAATCACCCACCCGGTATATTTCATGAAAATTGTCACAAATTTTGAAAAAAGAAGCAAAATCAATTAAATATCTTACAGCGTTGGTGCTCATAAAAAAATTATTTTCCAATCCTTCCTCTCTGGTCACTTGTAGATACATACATGTAAATTTAACGGTTAGTATTGAAAATGGGCCAGATGGGTCAAGAGGTAAAAATGTTCCCCTTGTGAGGGCAACCCCTGAAAAATCAACATCCAGAACTTAGAAACACAACATCTCATGAACTAATAGAGATACAGGGGTTTCCATTAAGCCCATAACAATTTTATATTTTAATAAAACACATTTGTGTTTTTCAATGAAGACCCATGCGAAACGGAATCGGGGGAAATGATATTGCGCGTTGAAGATTGCTCTACGCACAGTTCGAAAACTATACGCAAAGGGTAATTCTCATTAATAAAAATGAGTCTTCCGTATAAGTCATTTGATTTGTGGCCGAAGTAATCGTTGCCAAAGACTGCTGAAGAAAAACCTTGGTGGGTTTAGAAACAGCTGTACAGTCTGCCTGGCAACCGTAGCAAATACATTTCACACATTTTTTCTTTTTACGTTGATTCTGAAAAAGAAACATCATAAAGGTCTCGAACCAGAATAAAAAACTGCTCAAGCCAAAACACAGAATATTTAAGATATAGAGTTCAAATTTATTCCAGGTTAAATTTTTAGAATAAAATTCGATTTCGCTCATATGACCACCGAGAGGTTGTGTGCAGCGATCTATTCTTTGGAACCAACTTTCCACCACTCTTGCACACATTGCAATCGGAACATTGGCAATTTCGCGTTGGATGTTGTCTCTGGGCTCGTCGAAAGTTGTTGGCATAGACCAATTACTTGATGTGGCCCCATAAAAAGAAATTCAATGACGTTATATCGCATGAACGAAGAGGCCTTTGACCGGATAACACGTTCACCGAGTTTGCCTTTCAGTAAATCGGTTGTTACGCATGCTGTGTGGCTAGAGGCACCGTCTTCTTGAAATCACATATCGTCGATGTCAGGCTCATCCAATTCTGACAAAAATAATTTTCTTACATGGCACGATAGCGCTCTCCATTGACGGTAACATGACGATTGTTTTCATCGACGAAAAAAATACGACCCAATCACACCTCCGGCATGAAATTGTTACGGCCAAAAATTGGAGTAAGCGCTCTTAAAGTTGCGACCACCGACTCAGAATTTCGGTAGTGATTTTTAATGATTTCCAAACGTTGCTCGTAAGTGAACTTTACCATGATAAAAATTTTAACTTTAACTACCGTTTTGACACTGAAACATTATTAAAAATGTTTGAGGGTGAGTAGGGATACGAAATTGTTATGTCCCTATTGGAAAAGCCGTTATGTCGATTATATTATAAACATATGATTTCGACATGGATCGTAAGACATCCTGGAAGAAAAAAGGGCTGGACCACGTTCCCTTTAAAAAATCGAATAATGGCCAAAAAATATTAACGGAATCAAATCAATGATAAGCAGTTTTATATAGACTGTATTCCTTTAATATTGGCCCAAAGGACTTAGCCCCGCCCATACGACCCTGAACTTTAAAGGTCTATAGATCGTGAACTAATGCCGTCATTGCGATAGCAGTAGGTATATATGTGACGTGCAAAATAGAAAGGGACCTTAGGTTAAAAGCCAGTTTTGTTCAGGAGAGCCATTTTAAAGATTAGGTCCCTTTCTATTTGAATCGTATTAGAATCGTCGACTTCACTTTCATAAAACGCGCATATCTCTGGGAGGGAACACTTTTGGGGCATGGGATCGGTCTCATTCGATGCTCAGATGTTGCCCACATCAAAAAAAAAATAAAAATTGAAAATTGATTTTTTTTTACCCTTGGGTCCCTTTCTCTATGCGCTGTCACATATGATGTTGGTATGGTAGGAAATACACCCGGCAACACTTTCATATTAGACCGTAATCCCTGATGGAGAATATATGGGGTGATCCATCTAAAGGTATTTTTTCAGAACAAAAAAATAAAAAAATACAAATCAAGTTTGGAATCTTTATTGGTAATTTGAAAGGACATTTTATGGCATTTATTTTTTGTATATAATTTCCTTCAAATGTTGGCCGCAACTACGCCTCAGGGTTTTCATTCTGAGGGTCCAATTTTGGATGACTCGTTCAAACATTTCGACCGGTATGGCTTTAATGACACGCCTAATGTTGGCTTCCAAAACCTGAATCGTAGCGGGTTGTTCGGATAAGACTTTGGACTTGTCGTAACCCCAAAGAAAAATGTCCAAAGATGCGATATCACCCGATCTAGGCGGCCAACTTACCTGTCCAAAACGTGAAATTAGCTGCTCTTCGAAATGTCCCCTCAATACATCCATTACATGAGCAGCTGTATGGCAAATGGCATTCAATTGCAGGTCCGATATCATGGCGCGATAGCGAACGCCATTCATTTTAATTGACCGATAATTCCACCAGCCCATAAACCGCTCCAAACCGCGGTTTTCTCTGGGTATAATGGCACCTCTTGAACCTCTTCTTGTTGTTCTTCAGTCCAAATGCGGTAATTTTGTTTATTGACTTTGCCGTTGAGCCAGTAATGGGCCTCATCACTGAACAAAATTTTGGTCGAAAACAGCGGATCTTCCCGTTTCTCACCGAACGCTCATTTCCATAATACAATTGCCAACATTTGAAGGTAATTATTTTCAAAAAATAAATGCCATAAAATGTTCTTTTAAATTACAAATAAAAATTCCACACTTGATTTGAATTTTTATATTTTTTTGCTCTTTTATGGATCACCCTATATAAGCTTCGACACGGCCGAACCTTTTTGTGTCCTCTCGTTTTTTTAAACTTTTTTTAACACCAGGTAGGCAGAAGAAGATATGGACTTGAGTAAATCCATACAAATTGTCTTGATGATGTCTCTAAACCTTTTTCCGCTTCAGATTCTATTTCCTTTCCAACGACGAACTCTTGGAAATTCTCGCTCAAACCCGCATTCCCCAAGCAGTACAACCGCATTTGCGAAAATGTTTCGATGCCATCTACCGCCTGGAATTCGGTCAGAGGGATATGGGCGATGGCAGCGGCCGCATGATACCCACTAACGATATATTGGCCTTTGTATCGCCAGAAGGAGAAAAACTCTTCTTTCAAAAAGGCCTTAAAGCTCGCGGTGCTGTAGAAGAGTGGCTTAGCAAGGTAGAGGAGGGAATGTTTGCATCCGTAAAGCGGGCCATGCGATTTGGTTACCAATGTTTTGCCCACAAAGCAAGGAATGTTTGGTTTCAAGATCATCCCAATCAGGTATCGCTGACAATAGCCCAACAGCAATGGGCAGCCGATATACACCATATACTGGATAATCCGAAAGGGCAAGAAGAGAAAATAATTGAGGACTTGAGAAGTTTTGAAAAGAAATGCTTAAAAAATTTAGCGGCTTTGGCAGCTCTGACGAGACAAAATATCAGCAGCCTGGTGAGGAGGGTTCTGACGGCTTTGATTACTATCGACGTGCATGCCAAGGACTCGGTTAGCCTGCTGATCGAGAAGCAAGTGATGAAATCGTAAGTATGAGATTAGATATGAAAAAGTATTTTTTATATGGATTTTTATTTGTAGCACCGATTTTGATTGGTTGAAAATGTTACGCTTCTATTGGTCGCTGGAAACCGAAACCATCTACACACGCATGGCCTCAGCCAATATACCCTACTACTATGAATACTTGGGTGCTGGCGGAGTTTTGGTCTTGACACCTTTAACCGATCGCTGCTATTTGTGTCTGATGGGTGCCCTACAAATGGATTTGGGCGGAGCTCCGGCCGGACCGGCGGGTACTGGCAAAACAGAGACTACCAAAGATCTGGCCAAGTCGGTGGCCAAACAATGTGTGGTCTTCAATTGTTCCGACGGCTTGGATTACAAGATGATGGGTCGGTTTTTCTCCGGTCTGGCCCAATGTGGAGCTTGGTGCTGTTTCGACGAATTCAATCGTATCGATATTGAAGTGCTATCGGTCATCGCTCAGCAATTGATAACAATAAGGAATGCCAAGGTGGTCAATGCCAAGCGGTAAGTGATGGAATTTAAAACTTTGTACAAGGGGACTATAAAATCTCTTTGCAGTTTCATCTTTGAAGGCCGTGAAATAAAGCTGGACAAATCGTGTGCCGTTTTCATAACCATGAATCCCGGCTATGCTGGCCGCACTGAACTTCCCGATAACCTGAAGGCCTTATTCCGCCCGATTTCCATGATGGTACCCGATTACGCTCTCATAGCCGAGGTCATTCTATATTCGGAGGGATTTGAGGATCCCAAAAGTTTGGCCCACAAAATGGTGCAAATGTACAAACTGTGCTCCGAACAGCTGAGCCAACAAAACCACTATGACTTTGGCATGAGAGCTGTCAAATCGGTGCTGGTCATGGCTGGCTCTCTTAAGAGAGCGGCACCCGATCAAAGAGAAGATACAACATTAATAGCCGCTCTTAGGGATTCGAATATTCCCAAATTTTTGGCAGATGATGCCATACTTTTCTTGGGCATTCTGAGTGATTTGTTTCCGGGAGTCGAATTGCCCGATTCATCATATCCCCAATTGGAGGAAAGCTTAGTGAGCGGACTGAGAGAGAAAAACCTACAGCCGGTCTATGCTACACTGAGGAAATGTATACAGCTCTACGAGACAATGTGTGTTCGGTGGGGTGTTATGCTAGTGGGCCCCACGGGAGGTGGTAAGTCCACGGTGTTGCATGCCCTGGAATATGCACTGGGTCATTTGTTTGACACGAGAGTGCCAGGACCTTACTTTAGACCCGTGAACATACAATGCATAAATCCTAAGGCAGTATCAATGAATGAATTGTATGGTTATGTCGATCTGAAGACCTTGGAATGGCAAGATGGTCTCTTAGGCTTAGCGGTAAGGAATGCGGTCAATGTGGAGGGTAAGTAGACCAAAATTTTAGCTTCAAATTGTTAAATCTCCTTCTAAATCTTCAACCCTCCCCCATAGATGAAATCCATCAATGGATTGTCAATGACGGGCCCGTCGATGCTGTATGGATTGAAAATTTGAACACCGTCTTGGATGACAACAAAATGCTGTGCTTGGCCAACTCGGAACGCATTAAACTCACCGCCTGGGTTCATATGCTATTCGAGGTACAAGATCTTGTTCAAGCCTCACCAGCGACCGTGTCTCGTTGCGGTATGGTCTATGTAGATCCCGAGGACCTTGGGTGGTTGCCACTCGTGGACTCATGGAAAGCCGGCGAAATACAAGAGAAACTGCCATCCCAACAAATGGAATATCTATATGGTTTATTTACGACACATTTTAAGACGCTGCTGGATTTATGCCAGAAACATGGTTCCTTTGTTATTCATCAAGTCACCAGTTCCAAGGTGCTCTTGTGTTTGGAATTGCTGTCGTCCTTGATAGAACTTATACATTGGCATGACATTGAGGAAGAGGAGTACAAGTCACTGTTAAGTAAAATGTTTATGTGGTGCGTTTTGTGGTCACAAGCGTCCAACTTCAAGGATGATGCGAAGTTGATATTTGAGCAACTTCTAAGGAAGACAATGGCCGCAGAAGTGTAAGTGTGGCTAGAGAGGGAAGATAAAACAAATTGTCAATATAAAAATGTATATTTTTATAGACTCCCTGAGGAGGGTTCTTTGTGGGACTATCACATAAATATTTCCACCCGTAAGTGGGAGCCGTGGTCTGGTCTAATTGATGAGTTTGTCTTCAAGCCGGAAGATAAATATTTCGATATGCAGGTGCCTACTGTAGATACTACAAAATATGGGTAAGTGAAAGAAATGGGGACGAATATGCAGGGGAACGGGATAGAAAAAAATTTTAAGTATTAACAAAAATATAAGTGGAAGCTGAAAATGTTAATGTCCAATATATTCAAGAGTTAGAGTGGAGAACAAGAGAAGTAGGTGTAGAAATTAGGGTGGGTCGATTTAGCTATCGACATTGTGCCATCGGTTTTTTTGATTGCTCTCGGCGTGAGGAACAAAAGTTCCACGACGACCTATTAAAAAAATAATTTTTAGGCGCCCAAATTTCAGTTGTTTGACTTTTTTTAACTTTGATTTTTTGGTTTTTTTAGAAGGTAATCAAAAAAATATTTGTTTAAATACTACCTTTTCAAAATGACATACACATATTCATTGCCACATACAATTCAGCAAAACACATGAGCGCTTGTGAATAGAAATACGACTGGGAGAATCGAATCAGTCATATTTCTTTTCACACGCTCCCATATGTTATATTGTATGTGGCAATGAATAGTGTATGTGGTTGATTCGGAGACTATGAGGCCACTTTGCTGTCCTTGGTTGTTTCAAGCGGAAAAAATAAAATATATTATACTTTATTATTTACTATACAATAAATCTTTATAAGACCTTTAAAGTCTTTGTTTTTCAAAAAAAAACATTTGTTCTTCAAAAAATTTCCTACCAAAGTGTTCAAATATCATTACCCTGGTTGTCCCTAACACTACTTACAATTGAAATTTTCTCAATTTTTTACAAAAATATTAATTATTTATGTAATAAAACCAGTCCATAGTAAAAACTAATATTAAATTAATTTGTTCTTCAAAAAATTTCCTACCAAAGTGTTCAAATATCATTTCCCTGGTTGTCCCTAACACTACTTTTCTCAATTTTTTACAAAAATATTAATTAAAAACTAATATTAAATTATTTTTGTTGCTATTAATGATTACAATTTTTTATTCAATTTATATTTTTATGGATATTTATTGTCTATCCCTGGAAATACACAGTATTCCCCTGTAAAATCAAATATTTGCTAAAATTCAAATTTACAAACCAATCTTGCTTTCAAGCAACTCAAATATGATTGAACATTACATGAAGTGGGTGCACATCTAATAGTTTTTTCGTCAACAATCTTATTATTAAATTAAATATTAAATTCTGCAAAAAAATCGAATGCCAAAAATGATGTCGAAATTGGCACATAATCTCAGAATCGCCCATGCCTTGTATGTCACCTTGGAATGGTAATATATAAAATATATTTTTCTTTTATGTACACCTAAAAGATAAAATTTGAGAAAAAGTAAAAAAAAAATGAAATTTGAGCGCCTCAAAAAACATTTTTTTGGTATGTCGTAGTGGAACTTTTTTTTCTCATGCCAAAAGCTATCGAAAAATCGATGGTACAATATCGATTGCTAAGTCGACCCACCCTAGTAGACATACATACATACATACATACAAAGACGATAAATTGTACAAGATGGGCGATGTGCTTCTTTTTTTGAAATATCGTATATGAGCAGCCCCATCAAGATATAAAGCATTTTGTTTTCATTGCACATTTCTACACATTTTTGACATTTTCTCTTGTTTTATTATTCTTTGTGCACTCACCAATAGCAAATTTGACAACGAAAACCTAAAGCTTTTCAGAGTTTTTCTCCCCAGTCTGAGTATTGCCGTGTTCGCCAATTTCTCGATAAATCTCAAATCGCCCATCTTCTATTACACTAGGTCACAAATAACAAAATTTTCTTTGTTATTTGTTTCTAGCATACTTTTTCCCATTGATTTTGACCTACTAAACACGAAAATGAGTTTTAAAAATTTTTCTGTCGATTGGTTTTCGAGATACAAATTTTTGAACTTGTTTTTTTTAAATTTTTGGAGGTACACTTACAATTTTGAGCATATATTTCGTCTTCTTTGACCTATTTGATCCTACTACTACTCAAATTAAAGAAAATTGAGCCGTCTACAACTCATTCTCAGAAAATTTTCAAATCGGGTAAGTAGTTTTGATGTTGGCTGCTTAAAAAGGTTAAAAAACGGCGTTTTTTTAGGAAAAACGTGGCAGAAAAAACCATATAAAAATTCATATAAAATATAAAACACGATGCTAACAGCAATTTTGATTTTTTTACGTATAGCTGGCATTTTTACAAAGAAAATAAGCCCTTATTTAACAAAATCTGACAACAAATGACGGACTTATAATTTTTTTGGTAAAAGACCGAAATTCCGCTATTTCACGATATTTTGATTTTCATTATTTGCACAGCTTACACAGAGAAAACAAAATTCGTTACACGGCGCGTGTAGAAACGGCAATCTTAAGCGATTCGTATCGTCGTTCTTTTACCAAAAAAATTATAAGTCCGCTGTTAGCATCGTTGCTGTTAGCATCGTGTTTTATATTTTATATGAATTTTTATATGGTTTTTTCTGCCACATTTTTACTAAAAAACGCCGTTTTTTAACCTTTTTAAGCCGCCAACATCAAAACTACTCACCCGATTTGAAAATTTTCTGAGAATGAGTTGTAGACGGCTCAATTTTCTTTGACACGAATTCTGAACTACTTCTCTGAGGGAATTCTGATGTTTTTGCAGACGTTACGAACCAAATTCTGAACGAATTCTGAGCTTATGTTATGGTAAATTCTGAATGTAAACAATCAAAACGAAGAAAATATTTTTGTTCTACAAAAAAAAAAAGTTGTAAAACATTTTCAAAAAGTGCTCGGAAAGACTTTTAGTTACAAGCACGGGTGTCTGCAGTTTCGCAAGCAATAATTGTGCTGTAACTATGTTTCGTGGTTATACACTTAAGGGCAACCAGTTTGCATTTAACGAGAACTGCCGGCAGTAGAGTTTTCCTCCGAACACAATAAAAATCCCTCGCATAGCTAAGCTAACCAAACGTTCAGAATTTGAAATATAAAAATACCTCAGACAAACAGTTAAGAATTCGTTCAGAATTAGTTCCGACATGTCTGATCACAAGAACAACAACTGTAAAATATGAAGCAAATAACAAAAATTTTAAACGAGTTCGATAAGAGAAGTCTGAACAAAAAATTAATATAAATCCCACAGACAAGTCTAACAGAATTCGGGCCAAATTCGTTCAGATATTTCTTAACATAATAAATAAAAAATTCTCAGACAAATCGAACAGAATTTGTAACGATTTCGGTAACAATTCTCGATAGAGTTCAGAATTGTCTGATATCAGACATTGTCGGCAAATTTGGTTTACTGGGTTGTTTCTTATTATACCATGGATCACTCTGTGGTATTATAAGTTGATTTTATGCCAAATGTTTGTACGTAATTACTAAAAATATTGGAGCTTGGCCCACTTTTAAATATACCCATCGAAACGGACTTAAGCTGATTCGATTTAACGATGTCCGCCTGCCCTTCCGATTGACCATTTGTTTTCCTTGTAATGTTTGTAATCAGACTACAGGTCATAACTGTGGCCAGATCTTGTAGAAAATCCAATCTGAATGAAATTTGGCCACGTGAAATCGGTTCAGATTTAGATATACCTCCAGAAGCCCACATCACGTCTAATCTTGATGAAATTGGTACACACAAGTAAAAGAAAAATCAGTGGGAAATTATTCTGAACTATAGGGTGATACATATAAAGGTATTTTTTCAAAATAAAAAACAAATAAAAAAATTCAAAACAAGTGTGGAATCTTTATTTTTCGTTTAAAAGGACATCTTATGCCATTATTTTTTTGAATATAATTTCCCTCAAATGTTGACTGCAACTACGCCTCGGGGTGTCCATTCTGAGGGTCCAATCTTGGACGACTCGTTCGAGCATTTCGACCGGTATGGCGTACACGTATTGTTGGCTTTCAAAACCTGAATCGTAGCTGATTTTTCAGCATAGACTTTGGACTTTACGTAACGCCAAAGAAAAAAGTCTAAAGGTGTGATATCACACGATCTAGGCGGCCAATTCACCGGTCCAAAACGGGAAAATAGCTGCGCTTCGAAATGACCTCTCAATAGATCCATTGTTTGAGCAGCAGTATGGCAGGTGGCACGGTCCTGTTAAAACCAAATGTCGTCAAGATTATGGGCCACGATTTCAGGTAGCAAAAAGTCCGATATCATGGCGCGATAGCGAGTACCATTAACGGTAACGTTCTGGTTATCATTATCTATAAAAAAAATATGGACCGATGATTCCTCCAGCCCATAAACCGCACCAAACCTAGGTTTTCTATGGGTATACACCTCTTAAACCTCTTCTGGCTGCTCTTTAGCCCAAATAGGGCAATTTTGTTTATTGACGTTGACGTTGAG
Organism: Hydrotaea diabolus; assembly: GCA_963513945.1. NCBI lineage: Eukaryota > Metazoa > Arthropoda > Insecta > Diptera > Muscidae > Hydrotaea > Hydrotaea diabolus. The sequence goes on from OY740718.1 coordinate 162,690,074, forward strand.
ACAGAAACGGTCCTCATCACTGCACAAAATGATGGTCGTAAACAGCGGATTTTCTCATGCTCATTCCATAATACAGTTGCACAATTTGGAGACGTTGTTAGTTTTTTCATGATGAAATGGCAAACAATACTGAAAAGAAAAAAAATAAAGTTTAACACAATTCACGCGTTATCTGTGAAAAAAACCCTTTTGAAAAAAATACCTCAAGTTTGATCACCCCTTACAATTATTCGGTAGAGACATTGGGTAGAAACATTTTCTGTTACAATCACCAACATTCCTTGGTATTGAAGGTTTCATGTTTCAACATAACGGGTGATCAATCTAGAAGTTCAAGTGTGGAATCTTTATTGCTCATTCGAAAGAACATTTTATGCCATTTATTTTTTTAGTATACTTTCCTTCAAATTTTGGCCGCAACTTCGCCACAGGGTGTCCATTCTGAGGGTCCAATATAGGATGACTCGGTCGAGCATTTCGACCGGTATGACCTGAATCGTAGCTGGTTTGTCAGCAAAGACTTTGGACTTTGTGTAGCTCCAAAAAAATCTAAAAGTATGATATCACACGATCTAGGCGCCCAACTCACCGGTCCAAAACGTGAAATTAGCTGCTATTTGAAATTACCTCTTAATAGATTCATTGTTTGAGCAGCTGCAGGAAAATTGACACGTCCTGTGGAAACCAAATGTCGTCAAGATTACCTGCTTTAATTTCAGGTGGCAAAAAGTCAGATATCACGGTTATCGAACGCCATTTACGGTTACATTCCGGTCATCATCATTTTTGAAAAAATATGGACCGATGATACCAATAAACCGAATTTAGTAAATCCAAAGCATTTATAAGGTACATGTTACTTTGTACCAATAATTGCTGATGACAACATATTAGTTCTTTGCTGCAACCAAGTCCTGTTCCACTCGCGGTTGTTATATATCACACTATGCATCAATATTTCGGACTGCCTTTGGGACTTATGTGAGTATATACCCCAAAGGTAAGGATCCTGGAAGGTCTCAGTAATTTGTTATGGACCGGGGAAGTTTTCATTTTGCGAAGTTTGAAATAAGTTCAAAAACATGGCATGTTCCTTCATTAGAGCGAATTTTTGCTATGAGAATGGAGATTATTTTCGAGAACATTTTAACACCCTATCTGTAAGATTGACGTGTCCTTATCGTCACTTTTTGAGAAAAGTGAAAAAATGATTCCCTTACGGTTATTTTTATGCTCTACGAAAAAGTTATCTTGTTTTTTCAGTAGGGATCAACGAAGGCGTAAAATCGAAATCTCTAATTTTGGATGTGTCCTTTTGGTACTTTTTTTAAAAAGAATTAAAATCTTTGTAAAAAATGTTCGTTTTTGTGTTACTGTTACCATTTTTGTTTAGGTCGTCTATATAAAAAAACTCATAACATTTCCCATTAATTAGTCCAGTTTACAATGACATGCCGAATTCGATAAGTTTAACCAACAATCGGTAACAACAACCAATACATATATAGGGTGTTTTTTCAGACGTGTGGTCTTCAAGAAGAAATAAAACGCATATAATTTAATGTTATGGCCAAGAAATTAGCTTTATTATAAAGATAAGGGTTTGCCATTATGTGGCAAAAATGATTTCGGGCCGCCGCGACTGGCTCGAATAAATTTCAGCCGAGAGGCCCAATGTTCGATCACTTTTTGCAGCATTTGGGGCCGTATGTGAGCAATAACGCGCCGAAAATTGTCTTCCAAGGCGTCAATCGTATCGGGCATATCTGCGTAGACAAGCGACTTTACATAACTCCACAGACAATAGTCCAGCGATGTTAAATCGCACGATCTTGGAGGCCACGTCACAGGCCTACGACGCGAGACAATGCGCTCACCAAAAGTTTCCTTCAATAAATTAATTGTTTCGTTGGCTGTATAACATGTAGCGCCGTCTTGTTGGAACCAAAAGTCGTCCACATCATTATCCACATATTCAGGCACGAAAAAGTCATTAATCATGACCCTAAAGCATTGCCCATTGACTGGTACATTATTACCAGCTTCATTTTTAAAGAAATATGAACCAATGATTCGCTCCACCCATTGGGCACATTAAACAGCGACTTTTTGAAGATGTAAAGACGTCTCAACAATGAACAAAATTTTCTTGTAAAAATCAGGATCAGTGGCCATCTCGTTTAGTGCCCATTCACCACGATTTGCAAACGTTGTTTCGGAGTTAGTCTATTCATTATGAAATGGCAAACCAAACTGAGCATAAATCAAGTGACAGCTGTCAAAAAGACCAGCTCCGAAAAAAGGGTGGCCAGGTTGAAAACCACTCGTCTAAAAAAACACTTTACAAATTCAGTTCCAATAATCATCTTAATTAGTTAGGGTAACCGATACATTGTCTAATCAACTGATAGTGTCAGTTACCCCTACTGAAAATTGCCGTGTATCCGATAAACACTCGGTTGTAGCGATGGAATACTAGATAGTACATGTAACTACCAACATTCGGTTGGAAAAAATTCGGTTCTCTGTGTGTAAAACTTACTCTTTTTGAACAAACAACTGATGCTTGTGAATTTATAAAAAAAATCGGTTCATATTTAGATATAGCAGCTATTACACATACGTTCAACCGATTTTATGTCTTCAGCTCTAGCACACACAGAGAAAAGATTTGTTTCCACAACCGAAGTTTTTGCTAATCGAATATTGGTGGTTGCATGTACTATTTATGCAGACAACCGAATGTTGATTAGGTACAAGCTTACACTCGGTAAATAAAACTGACACTATCGGATTAAAAGACAAAGTATCAGTAACGTTAACTAATAAAGTTGATTAATAGAACTGCAATTTTACTTGTATTGGTTGTTGTAACAGATTGTCGGTTAGAAGTACTTTTTAAATTCTGTAGTTATACGTAACCACGAGCCAATATTACCTGGAATAACTAATGGTCAGCAAGCGGAAAGGTATTTATAGCAATTTCTGTATTATTAAAATATTTGGAATTCTCATTAACAAAGTCACGCATAACAACAAAAATCGTATTATGTAAACGGTTCCTAGTCCCGATTTAGATGGACAAAAATTACCCTTTAGTAGCTTCTTAACGAGATTCTGTTGATCCTACGAACTTATCTTTTGGCACCGCCATTTATTGATGCCAAAGTGATACGTACTTCATCATTGGTTGGTTGCCATAATCACCAGTAGTTTTACTGAATTCGATTGACATAACCGTTTTATTGGCTGTAAATATCATATGATTAACGAATCTACCATGGAAACCGTGGAATGTTGGCCATTACAACAGAAAGTGTAAGCACGTTGATCATATTTAGTGGTACGTCAAACCGAACATCCGTTACTATTGAAAACATTTGGTAATGGCAAAGGAAATTCTTCCTGTGTTACGGAATGTTTTCAGTTCCAACCGATTTTCAACTAATTTTTTCTCTGTGTGTATAAACATATGCACATAATACCATTGACAAAATGACTAATTAGTCGGTCAGCCGCGGACTGTCGAGGACGAGGACTATTGAGGTAAACGGAACTACTAGGGAGGGGTGGAATTATCATCAATAAAGAATCATGAACTGATTCTAGACCTTATTGCAGTTTCAGACAATTTCTAGATTTCAAAGGCTTTTACGCCTTCCTTGTCTTTCAATCTTTTTACTTCCAGCTATGTCTCCAATTTACTATTCCAACGTAAGTACCCCGTCATGTTCACCGGCGACACGGGAGTGGGTAAAACGGTGCTGGCCGTTTCAACGCTAAAAAAGTTGGGACAGGGCGATGTAGTGCCAGTGCAAATAAATTTCTCCGCCCAGACGAGCAGCATGCGAACCCAAGAAATGATCGAAGGACCATTGGAAAAACGTAAACGTACACAGTTGGGTGCGCCCATTGGAAAATCGGTGATTGTCTTTATCGATGATGTTAATATGCCCAAATTGGATACGTATGGCAGTCAGCCGGCCATAGAGCTGCTGAGGTAAATGAAATTATCTTCAATATAGTAAAATAAAAAGATTCTAGACCTTATTGCACTTTTAGACAATTTTTGGATTTCAAAGGCTTTTACGATCGCGAGAAACTTTTCTGGAAAGAAATCATCAATGTTGTTTTAGGCTGTGCTTGTGCTCCACCGGGTGGAGGTCGTAATCCCTTGACGCCAAGATTTGTACGGCATTTTGCTTTATTTGCTCTGCCCAAGCCCAATGATGATATCTTGACAACCATTTTTAGTGGAATTTTAACGGGGTAAGACATCTCCATGAACAAACAAAGGTTTAAACTAATGTTTTTTGTTTCTCAGGTTCCTTAATGAATTCTCTTCGGTGATAAGGTCATTGTCGGAGCCCATAGTCCATGCCTGCGTTGATGTTTACATGCGCATGGCCCAAGAAATGCTGCCGACCCCCGACAAATCCCATTACATATTCAATCTACGTGATCTGTCCAAGTGCATTCAGGGCATTTTACAGGCCAGTAACCTGCACTACAACATGGAAATGCAAATCTTGCGTTTGTTCTATCACGAGACTACCCGTGTTTTCCACGACCGCCTCATCAACTGCGAGGATAAGCATAGCTTCAAGAAGATCATGCAAGAGGTGTGCCTCAAGCACTTCAACAAGGAGGTGTGCGGCGTAGAAGAATCTCCGATATTATTCGGAGACTTTATGGTATTTGGCAAAGCACGAGCCGATCGTATCTATGAAGAAATCAAGGATCATACCAAATTGGAGAGCATCCTCATGGACTATATGGAAGATTATAATACTATGACGGGCAAAAGAATGCATTTGATACTGTTTCAAGATGCTCTGGAACATACGGTGCGCCTGTCACGTCTACTGAGAAGTGATCGGGGCAATGGGTTATTGGTGGGAGTGGCTGGCATGGGAAAACAGTCATTGACCAAATTGGCTGCCCATGTTAACGAGTATAAGTGCATGCAAATTGAATTGAAGAGGAACTACGACATCAATGGCTTCCATGAAGATTTAAGGAATATATATCGTCAAACTGGAGTAGGTTTTGTTTTGAAGTTTGGGTTTGTTTTAATTAAAACATAATTTTTAGATTGACAATACGCCCGTGGTGTTTCTTATGATGGATACCCAAATTGTGGAGGAGGAATTTCTGGAGGATATCAATAACATTTTGAATTCGGGAGAGGTGCCAAATTTATTCGAGGGCGATGATTATGAAAAGGTTATACTGGATGCCAGAGAAGCGTGTAATAGCAACAATAAAGAGGTACGAGACGAAACAAAAGCGTCAATGATCAACAAACTAGGGTCACTTAAAGCCTCCTTATAGTAAACAATTTAAAGTTGAAGCTTTTCTTAAACTGTTCCAGACATTGATTTAATTAAAGGTGCTAGTTGAGGGGACTCGTATATAAATTTTGTTTTGTGGATCCTCTATACATTGGTACGATCAGTAGGGTTGAGTTTAGGCTATTTATACCCAATTTGTGAGTTTATTTTAGAAGAAGGATCGAACAGTGCTGCCAGCTTAAGCAAGGCATACTTAATTTGGAAATTGCAAATGAAGATTTTTATTAGGTTTGGGGAACTACAAAGAATATTTTAGTTTTTATACTCTTTTCCATAGGATAAATAGTGTATATACATGCACGCAAAGACCAGATTCGTTGCCACGCCCAATTTTTTTTTTTGCTTACTAAATGATTAAGGTGAATTGCCCCTCAAATATTCCATCAGTGCAACGGAATGTTAGTTGGTTCTCTGTAATTTTCAGCTATTGAAACTGCAGTATCGATGCCACATACTCGTACCAAGTATCCGAACCTTCAGAAGAGAGTTTTTGAATTTACCAAACAAATTAGGATTTTAATCAGAGGACAAACATGTTTGCTTACACAATTGAAGTACTCAAAGGGAGGGTCGTGGATAAATTCAGCAATAATTGAATTATTTAGAGCACCATTAAATATTTATTTACAGCAACAAAATGTGTTTAGAACTAGTTGTGGCAACTAAATACCTGTTTTTGCGTTTCATTGGTATGACCAAACAATAAGTTGTGAGAACAGTATGATTATCATCTTAATCATTCTGTGGTTTTTCGAACGGAATATCCGTTACGATTATGATTATTTGCCGATTGCAACCGAAATTTCTCTTTTACAACCGAATCATTGTAGTTTCAACCGATTTCCAAATTTTTTTCTCCGTGTGTACATATTCAGAATCGTTGTATCCGCCCGTTTGTCTGTGCAAAGCAAACTACCGGTCGCACTGTTGATGGTACATTGTTTAAATTTTGCAGAAACATTTGCTGATGGACTAAAACGGGTGGTACTGAAAATGAGCCAAATCGGTGATGATGTAAAAGTTTTTCCCATACAAGGACTGGGTCAACCTTTGGAAAAATCAGCAACCCCGAACTAAGAAACACAATATCGAACGAACTATTAAACATATGACGATGATAGGAATGTATGACATAAGCATGTATTGAAACACTTCTTAGAGGAAATTAGAGCGGTGCCACGCTCCTAAAAAATGAAATTCATGACTAAAGTAATGGACCAATCGTTATAACATTTTAACAGAATGACTAGAACATTAATACTCGTATAGATATGTAGGTTGAAATTGGACATGATGACGTGGTTCCGCCCATACAAGCCTGAACTTTAAAATGAACTTTAAAATATATCTCGTGAACTAAAACCGATATGACGATAGTTATTAATGGCGGTTCGGAATCTTCTGAGCCTAGCACAAAAAGCGCGGTATAAACAGAAAAAAGTTAAGTGTTTTGGAAACTTCCATCTCTGCTATGAACACATGTTAAATTTTGTTTCGATCTGGCAACTCCTTCATATAGAAACAGGTGTTCACAAAAGACGCATCCGCGATTTTTTTACAATGGAAAAATTAGAAATGCGTGGTGTCATTAAATATTTACATAAAAAAGGTTTATCGGGACAAGAAATTCATAATGATATGGGGAATGTGTTAGGTGAAAGTGCTCCTTCATATGCAACAGTAAAAAATTGGGTTGCTGAATTTAAACGTGGTCGTACAAGCATTGAAGATGAACCACGTAGTGGACGTCCAAAAACAGCAACAACAACAGAAATTGTAGCCAAAGTGCATGATATGGTATTAAATGATCGACGAATAAAAGTGCGTGAAATAGCTAATATCATGGGCATCTCAAATGATCGAGTCCATTTAATTTTGCATGAAGAACTACAGATGAAAAAGCTTTCTGCAAGATGGGTGCCGCACTTGTTAACAGTCCAAAAACGCATAAGAATGAACATTTCTCACGCTTGTTTGGATCGTTTTCAGCGAAATAAAATGGATTTTAAGCGTCGTTTCATAACTGTTAATGAGACATGGATCCACCACTATACTCCAGAGACAAAATAACAATCCAAACAATGGACTGAAGCTGGAAGAAGTGCCCCAAAGAAGGCAAAAACAATTCAATCGGCTGGTAAGGTTATGGCAACGTTTTTTTGGGTCTTCAAAGGTATTTTATAAATTGACTATCTGCAAAAGGGTAAAACAATAAATTCAAAGTACTATTGCAACCTTTTAGATCAATTAAATGTACAAATTCGAGAAAAACGTCCTGGCTTACAACACACAAAAATAATTTTTCATCAAGACAACGCACCAGCGCACAAGAGTGTTTTAACAATGGCTAAAATCAACGAATTAAAGTACGAGTTGCTTGACCACCCACCTTATTCTCCTGATTTAGCTCCCAGTGACTTGTACCTGTTCCCAAATGTGAAAAAAATACTTGCTGGCAAGCGTTTTACCTCAAAAGAAGATGCAATTACAGTTGTAAACCACTATTTTGAAGACCTTGAGGAAAACTATTTTAATCAAGGGATAGAATTGCTAGATAAGCGTTGGACTAAGTGTATTGAAGTTTCAGGAGATTATATTGAAAAATAAAAATATTTTTGAAAAACTAACTATTCTCTTTCATTGATAGGCTAAGAACTTTCCGAACCGCCCTCGTATGATGTAGATATGGATGGATTATATGGAAAGTGGCCAGTGCCGTAATTCATTATGGAGGGTATATACACGGAGAAAAATATGTTAAAATTACGTTTGCATGCAAAAGCATATGTGAGAGCGCATAGAGAAAGGGAACTAAGGGAAAAAAGCAATTTTCATTTTTTTTTTTTGATGTGGAACATCTGAGCATCGAATGAGACCGATCCCATGCCCCAAAACTGTTCCCTCTTAGAGATATGCGCGTTTTATGAAAGTGAAGTCGACGATTCTAAGCGCAAATAGAAATGGACCTAATCTTTAAAATGGCTCTCCTGAACAAAACGGGTTTTTAACCTTAGGTCCCTTTCTATTTTGCGCGTTACATATGTATGTAAATATCTATGTAAATCTACAAGAAATAGCTCCTTTTGTATGACAGCGCCACCTAGCGTGAGTTTTAGGTAAACATAAATATCAAAAATGAATTTATCGACCCCCAGTAAGACACTACAACTTTCCATTCAATAAACAAGCATTATTTTATCAAATTGTTAATGATCTTTTCTTGTTAGACAGCGTTCCAAAATTACCAACGTCAAATGCGGGTAGAAAAATCTCGAACTAAACTAGAGAAATCCCTTAAAGGTTTTGTTATGAATAATGTCAACTTTCATTTTCAATTGGTTTCATGCAATTCACATTTTGGTTGTTGCACTATGAACAAATGGTTTTTAGAAAATCCATAAAATTTCGTCACGAATTAAAATTTTACTAAAATTAGGCCTTGACCAATGGATCTATTTATCGTAAGTCCTTTCGACCAGTGACATATGGTTACTTATTAACAGTGAAATTTCCTCACGAATCTAAATATGATGCTAATATTAAAATATAGCTTTATTGGAGGCCTTAACATAAGGGCGTAATCTATTAACCTTGAGGCCAAAAAACCCGTACCCTTATGTTGGCCGACAAATAAGTATCTAAAAACAGGGAAATTTTCTTACAATTCTAAATATGTACCTATAATTAAGATTTGTGCCAATTTAAAACTCGGATCGCCCCATAAGCGCCCAAAACCTCGTCCTTCTCAAATTATAGAATGATGGATATTAAGAGCAATTATGTTTTGTAACGAATCTAAATATTAAACTAACATGGTTCTAATGTCCCTCGAATACGTCCTTTCAAACATATACATATGGGTACTCAGAAACAGAAAACTTTAATCGTTAATTTTAGTATGCACTAATTTTTAACACGTGTTTAAATTTTAGGACCGGATATACTGACCCTAGGGACCCACAAATCGACACCTTCAATCAAACACACACACTTGGGTACCCAAGTGACATTACCGAAAAATCTCAGACGTCCATTGTATCGGGCTTATCTGCGTAGCCAAGCGACGTCATATAACCCCATAGTCCATAGTTCGTACAACCCCTAGTCCATCGGTGTTATACGAGGGCTGCTATATATATTTCTGGCCTAATAATGAAAATGCGAATATTTATCATCAAAAATGGTTTCATTGTTTTTCAAAGTATTCTCCAGCATGATTTATACACTTTTGCATGCGCTCAAACCAATTGTCGAAGCACTTTTTCCACTCCGATTGCGACTCCTCCAAAACATGGTTTTTTTACGCTTCAACAGCATATTCTGGTGACGAAATCGTTCACCACGCATTTTTTTGTTGATGTGCGGGAATAAAAAGAAATCATTGGGTGCCAAATCAGGGCTGTACGGCGGATGGCACATCAATTCGACGTTTTGGCCGGTCAAAAAGGATCTGATTTGAGCCGATGTGTAAGAGCTCGCATTGTGATGGTGCACAATGATTCGTCTTCTCTTGTTCGTTTTTTGAATTTCTCCGAGGACTTCCACAAACAAATTGTGGTGTACCACTCAGATTTGACCTCCTACGTCGCTCAAGTGGAACAGTTACCACTTGACCAGTTTTGCCGAAGAGACGGGCGACCATTTGCTTCGAAGTGCTGCTCCCACGAACAACTTTCGTTGGATTTGGCGAAGACCCACACGATCGATTGCTGTTTTGTTTCGGGCTCATACGCATAGATCCATGATTCGTCACCTGTGACGATCTTATAAACGTCTTTTAAAGCTCGTGATCGTATTTTTGCAAAATTTATTTGCACCAATCGACACGAGCATTTTTTTGAGCGATTGTCAAATTGTGCGGGATGCAACGAGAAAAACGTTTTTAACGGCCAGGTGTTCATACAATATCGAATGTATGCTGGTGGAAGAAATGCCCAAGGATGCCTCTATTTCACGGTATGTCACATGACGATCTTGTATTATCAGTTCACGCACGGCATCAATGTTTTTTGGCACAACGGCCGTTTTTGGACGACCTTCGTCTTTGCGCGAGCGTCGGCCACGATTGAATTCATTAAACCAGTTTTTCACAGTGCTATAGGATGGTGCTTCCTTCATCGCTGATGTTACGAGTTAATTCTATTTTTTAGCCAAAGAGATTTTTACAAGTCACTGTAAACAACACAAATGATGGTCGTACATCAAAACGTTCTGAGTACGTTTAGGCTAAAAAATGTCAAACTTTACAATGGAAATATCAGATGATGCCAGGCAACACTTAGTGTTGCCTAGGCCAGAAATATTTATAGCAACCCGTATCGCACTATATTCGAGGCCAAACCACAGGGCCACGACACGAGATACTGCGCTCATCAAAAGTTTCCTTCAATAAATTGATTGTTTCGTTGGCTGTACACCATGTAGCGCCGCGGCGCGCCATCTTGCTGCAACCAAAGGTCGTCAACATCAACATCCTCCAATTTAGTCACGAAAAAGTCATTTATCACTGCTCTATAGCGTTCCCCATTTATCGTAACATTTTAGCCGGCTTGCAAACCTTGTTCCAGAGTAAGTCTATTCATTATGAAATGGCAAAACAAACTGAACATAAATACAGTAAAAGGACCAGCTCCGAGACAAATGTTTGGCCAGACTGAAAACCACAAGCCAAAAAAACCCTTTATGTGGCCAACGGGCAAAAAATCGACCCCCTTCAACTATGGACATATGGTTATTAAAACGCCATGAATTTTAATGAGGAGTGCAAATGCAATATTAAGTCTTCGATTAGACTAAATCTGAGGCCTTGACCTATGGGCCTAAGATTCCCAAAAATTAAATTATTTTCAAACCAAAAAAGCCCCAAACTACGTATAACCGTAATATCTTCTTATATATTGCCAATATATCGGGTGATCAATCTAAAGCTAGTTTTTCAAAATAAAAAAAAAATAAAAAATAAAATAAAATGTGGAATATTTCGAAAGAACATTTTATGCCATTTATTTTTTAAATATAATTTCCTTTAAATGTCGGCCGCAACTACGCTTCAGGGGGTCCAATTATGGATGACTTGTTCGAGTATTTCGACCGGTATGGCTTTAATGACACGCGTAATGTTGGCTTACAAAACCTGATCGTAGCTGGTTTGGATATTACACGATCTAGGCGTCCAACTCACCGGTCCAAAACGTGAAATTGGCTGCTCTTCGTAATGACATCTTAATAGATCTATTGCTTGAGCAGCTGTATAGCAAGTGGAGCCGTCATGTTAAATCCAAATGTCGTCAATTTCACGTTATAGGCTTCAATTTCAGGAAGCAAAAAGTCCGATATTAAGGTCCGACAGCGAGCTCCATTCACGGTTACGTTCCGACCATCATCTTTTATAAAAAAATATGGAACGATTATTCCACCAGCCCATAAACCGCACCAGACCGTGGTTTTCTCTGGGCATAATGGCACCTCTTGAATCTCTTATGGTTGCTCTTCAGCCAAAATGCGGCAATTATGTTTATTGACGTTTTCGTTGAGCCAGAAATGTGCCTCACCACTGAACAAAATTGTGTTCGAAAACAGTTTCTCACTGAACGCTCATTTCCATTATACAATTGCACAATTTTAAGCAGTTGATTCGGTGTAAGTCTTTCCATGATGAAATGGCAAACAATACTGAAAGAAAAAAATAAAGTTGAACTCAACTCACAAGAAATCTGTGAAAATATGCTTTTGAAAAAATACCTCAAGATGGGTCACCTTATATATAGTACAAAAATTCATAGAACGGAGTCATTCCATCGGATATGAGCCAAAATATCGAAAATGTCAACTAATAATTGAGATTTTTGGCGTTTTAGAGTAAGTTACTTTTTCATTAAGACCTTTAAAATTTAAATTAGGGCGTTTTAAAAAAATTCGCCAATAGCCTTCGATCTCACCATATTTGGCGAGAAATCGCCAAACCTGACCCTAGAAAAAAGCAAAAAACTAAAGAGAAAAAAGCTAAAATCGTAAATTTGGAAGTACAGCAAGAAAAAAGCAATCCCACTCAACGAAGTAAACGAGTGAAAATTCCAACTTTTTAATTTTAAAAAATCAGGTACCATTTAAAAATGTTCGCAATAAAGACGTCACACTTTAAAAGGTTCAAACTCCAGCTTGAAGAGGATGTTTATTTTTATGTTTTGTTCAAAGTGTACGGGACCAATGCCACACTTGAACGCAAGCCATGGTAGAGAGTACAAAATTTATGACTCGAATTTTTCGTCGTTATATTCTTAGATGATCTAGTCATGTCCTTCCGTTCTTGTGTCCGTATGTCTGTTGAAATCACGACAGCGGTCCAACAAATATACCTTGGATCCTGAAATTGTGCCTGTTTGGGATCATAATTGGGCGAAATCGGACTGGAGAGAAAAAGTTTACCTTTAAGGGACTAAACGTACCTCGATATAAATTACACTTATTTGAATATTAGCTTAACAAATCATATTTTTATGGAAAGACAATTGTTAAAATGCGTACTGTTAGTTGGGACGGAGTTAATACCTCTTACAGGATTGTAGTAACTGGTAATCTTGGCAAGTGGCCCAAAAAACGTACCGCATAGGCGAAACGGGCTATCAATTCTCTTTTAGACAAATGAATACTCAAACTTAATCAAATTTTGACTGCAATTTTAATAAAAAGTACTTTTGAAGTTTTGTCATGTCAAAAGGAAAAATATTGTCTTACCGACCGCATAAGCGAGATGTCAATGAAAGGGCCATTATCCATAAAACATCTCTTAATTTTTTTTTTACTCTCTCTCACCCTTTTCCTCAGGGATGCCCTCGTGACACCATTTACAAATTCTTCATAAACCGTGTGCGCAACAATTTGCACGTTGTGCTCTCCATGTCGCCGGTGGGTGATGCCTTTCGTCGACGATGTCGCATGTTTCCCTCCTTGGTGAATTGTACCACCATCGATTGGTTCTCCAACTGGCCAACCGAAGCTCTCTACTCGGTAGCTGAGGGCCTTTTAGCGAAAATCACAAAAACACCAGAGGAATGCAAGGCGTTGGCCGCCACCACCGTATTTATGCACAAAACCGTGGAAGATGCCTCGTTGAGGTTCTATAAGGAAATGAAGAGGCACTACTACACCACGCCCAGTAGTTATTTGGAGCTTTTGAAGCTCTATCAAAGTCTGTTGAAAGACAAGAACCAGGAACTTATTAACAAAAGATCAAGGATAGCAAATGGTTTGAATAAGATTTTGGAAACAAATGAAATTGTAAGTAATTCCATAGCTGTGGTCCAACCCTCTTCTAATATTGCCAACTCCAGATAGCTGTCATGCAAACCGAATTGGAAGTCATGGTGCCCCAGCTGGATGAAAAGTCGGCCAATATGAAAACGTTACTGGAACGTTTGGCCATCGATACCAAACAGGCTGATATGGTTAAGGAAAGTGTGGTGCGTGATGAGACCAGTGCCAAGGAAAAGGCTGCTGTATGCCAAGCCATGTCCGATGATGCCAATAAGGATTTGGAAATTGCCATGCCAGCTCTGAAAGAGTCCGAGGATGCCCTGAAAGGTCTAACCAAAGCAGATATTAATGAACTGAAATCATTTACGACACCACCAGCTTTGGTGCAGTTCGTTATGGAGGCGGTTTGCATATTGCTGGGAGCCAAGTAAGTTTGTAAATACTTCTCAAAGTCACAATTTAGAAGATTTGTTGAAACATTTTTTTGCACTTTCTCCATTCCTTTCAGACCCACATGGGCTGCCGCTAAAACCATTATGGCCGATGTTAATTTTATTAAACGTCTCTTTGAATTCGACAAGGAACATATTAAAGACGAAACCCTGAAAAAGGTCAAAAAGTATATTGATCACAAAGATTTTGTACCAGCTGTAAGTCCTGCAAACGAGCTTTTTAGTATAAGCCTTGAAATAATCCCTTTCTTTCGCCAGAAATTTGAAAAAGTCTCCAAAGTTGCCAAATCCGTGAGTTTATGGGTCATTGCCATGGATAAATTCGCCAAAATCTACAAGGTAGTCGAACCAAAAATTCGTCGCAAAGAAGCTGCCGAAAGCGAACTGAAAGAAGTTATGGCCATTTTGCGTGCTAAACAACAGGAATTAGCGGCAGTTGAGGCTAAAATCCATGCTCTGAGGGATAGTATTGACCAGAGAAGTCGCGAATTCCAAGTGATACAAGACGCCGTGGATCTAACGTACGGCCGTCTGAATCGAGCTGGACGTTTAACGTCGGCTCTGTCGGACGAGGAAGTGCGTTGGAAGGAGACGGTAGAGGTAAGATCGTTATAATGAAATCAGTTTAAATGGTCAGATATTTTGACCTTCCAATTTAGTTGTTATAGCTGGTACTAAGATTCCGAAGTTGTTCCTCATTCTTTAGAAAGAGATCACACATAATATGAAGCATAACATGATGGCGGCTAATTAAATCCATGACTTTTTCAACAGAATATAATTTGTATTAAATTTTTTTAAAATTTATACGAGCGTTGCCATTTGTATTTCGGGTCTGGCAATAAACACACAATAATTTATCATTGGAAATGGTTTGATTTTTGGTGCATGCGCACCAACCTATTTTCGACGCACTTTTTCCACTCCGATTGAGACACCTCCAAACCATGATTTTTGAACGCTTCAACAGCAGCTGCGGGCGATGAAAAACGTTGACCACGCATTTTTTTTTGATGCTAGGGAATAAGAAGAAGTCATATCAGATTGGGACAAAATAGATATTGATAAAAAGCATATCAGTATTTATTTTTCTGATCCTTTAAAAATATTAAAACTGTTCTTCACACCTTTTTTAAAATAGCTCACTGTGTTTAAATATGTGGGGTATGAGAATAAATTTTTTATTACATATCTTTAGCCAAGACTTTAAGCCTTCACTTGAGGTCTTTTGTGACACACTAACCCTTATTTAGCCGTAAATATTGAGGTTAAAGTTCTAACTTTTGAGGAATCTAACATACGAGTATCAACATCAGGTTTCTCTTTTAATTGCTTCTGATACTTTAAAACTCAAAGTTAATTTTATGACTCACTATACCAATTTGATGAACAAAATCATAACACTTGTGTATACAAACTTAATAACATTCGAACATAAAAATCATGTTATCAAAATAACTACTCATACTTCCTATTTTAGAATCAATATTTCAAAATCTTTATATATAAAAATTGATTAAAAAAATGTTTTTTATTTCGGTCAAATAAGCGAATATATAAAATTTAACATCATATGTTCGAGTTCACAAATGTTCGTGGTAATGACAACCGAATTTTCAGAGTACGTAAAACAGCAATCAATACTTAAACAACTTAGTTCCAATAATCGTGTCAGTTAGTTAGGGTTACTGATACTTTGTCACTTTAAACGATAGTGTCAGTTGCCTCAACCCAATTAACAATTGGTTGTAGCGATAGAATACATGTATAGTACATACAACGACCAACATTCGGTTGGAGAAATATTCGGTTAAGGCAATAATAATAATTGTGCGTTACGTGCGAAAAGTTTTCAGCTCTGGTATAGTCGGACCTTACCGCTGCATTTTTTCAAAAAGCCCTAATGCAAATGCCACCTCCAAATGTAAGGTCATGCGGCTCTAGACGATAGAAATTAAGAATTAAATTTCGTATGATACGTTATGAACGCCCAATAGTTAACTGTGGCGAAACGGTGTCATATATCATTATATTCTCCCCCCGATTTTCGTCCCTGCAGCTTTAGTTAACATTTAATATCTGATCTTGCCAAAGTTTAGTTAGACCCTTGTACAAGGCAAATAAGTAGCCCTTTTACCTGCCGCTCATGAAGTCACATTTTATATCCGATCTGGCTAAAGTTTAGCTTAGACCAATAAGTAACCCTAGCGAAATTACACCATCCGTATGCGTTTTCCAATACCTACTTCGTTACATAATTCCAACAGCCTATTAAGGAACAAGAGGAAACTACTCTCAAACCAGTAAGCTGACCCCAATTAGATTTCTTTACTCACTGGCCGGGACCTACTGTTTTACGCCGGCTCCGAACAGCTAATGCATTATAAAGGAAGTTTTTACATGGCTTAGAGATAAATCTCTTACTCCTAAAGTAGCCGGCAATTTCCAGATGAAAACCCGCCGCTTAAAAATTGTAAGATGTTCTTACTCGAGGTAAAACCGGGGTCAACTGGCATAAAAGTCGTGCACACTAACACCACGGTGGGCCGTTTTAGAATAGCTCTACACAAAGGTCCCTCCCAATTTAAGTTATTGTCGCTCTAGAAGCCAGATACTAAATTCAAGTTAAGTCCGAATAAAATTTAACATAGTGTGTTAAGAGAAAATTATAGTCATTCCTACTGAAGTTCGACCATATTGGTTCTTTTTTTTGATATAGCCTTTCCAAAACGCCTTAAGTGCGACCTAAATCTATTCCTAGTGGTATTTTTTCATAAAGATCTAAGTTTTCATAAAGGCTCCATACAAAGGCCGGTAATCTTCTGAATAAGAAAGTGGTGTACAGTACTTCATGATGGGGCTTTTTGTCCCTTTTTTCCATCTAGAGTTTTTTACAGCTTCTTCAGTATCCATACTATTTTGATATCAAGTTTGGTCCAAAACACACTCGATACATTGCCACTTGCTCTACTATACCAAATTTAAGTTGTTCTGAAAATTTTCGACTGAATGCAGCGCTAAACATAGTCTAATTTCCTTTGGCTTGCGCCGTCCTCATATACAAATAACGGGTGTTTTTTTTTATAGAGGTATAGAACTTTGAAATGGAACGGACGATGATTTTTTCAAATTGACATGAAATTTACTTTATTCAAATGATAACACTAGGTCACAAATAACAAAATTGTCTCTGTTATTTGTTTCTAGCATACTTTTTCCCATTGATTTTGACCTACTAAACACGAAAATGAGTTTTAAAAATTTTTCTGTCGATTGGTTTTCGAGATACAAATTTTTGAACTTTTTTTTTTAAATTTTTGGAGGTACACTTACAATTTTGAGCATATCTTTCGTCTTCTTTGACCCATTTGATCCTACTACTACTCAATCCGTCTACAACTCATTCTCAGAAAATTTTCAAATCGGGTAAGTAGTTTTGATGTTGGCGGCTTAAAAAGGGTAAAAAACGGCGTTTTTTTAGTAAAAATGTGGCAGAAAAAACCATATAAAAATTCATATAAAATATAAAACACGATGCTAACAGCGCCATTTGTTGTCAGATTTTGTTAAGTAAGGGCTTATTTTCTTTGTAAAAATGCCAGCTATACGTAAAACCTTTAACCTTTTTAAGCCGCCAACAATATTTAAAACTCATTTTCGTGTTTAGTAGGTCAAAATCAACGAGTAAAATTATGCTAGAACCAAATAACAAAACGACTGTTGGCTAGTGTAATCAATCTTCTGGTATTATAATTTAAAATGGCTTGCATATGACCGCCAAGGCTGGTTCGGACCTAGTTTACTCTGGAAGGAGGCTTGAAAGAGGCAAATGTTGTCCTAAAAGTGGTCTTTCGTTTCGGGCTTATCTGCGTAGACCAATTTTCGAAGCACGTTTTCCACTCCGATTGAGACACCTGCAAAACATGATTTTTGAACGCTTCAACAGCTGATTCGGACGATAAAAGTGTTGAACACGCATTTTTTTTCTTGATGCTAGGGAATAAAAAGAAGTCATTGGGTGTCAAATCAGGGTTGTATGGTGGATGGCCCATTAATTTGACACCTTGAGTGGTCAAATACAATATCGTTTTAGCTGATGTGTGAGAGCTCGCATTGTCGTAATGCAATATGATCCGTCTTCTCTTCTTATCTTTCCCCACTTCTTCGAACACTGTTGGCAAACAGATGGTTGTATACCACTCAGAATTGACCGCCCTACGTTCCACTAAAGGCACTGTCGCAATCATTTGCTTCGATGTACTTCTTCTACGAACAACTTTTGTTGGATTTGGCTCGTCTTGAAAGACCAATACGGTCGATTGCTGTTTTGTTTCGGGTTCATATGCATAGATCCATGATTCGTCATCCAATTTTCATGTTATACACTGCCTTTGAGCTACCGCAGTCATACTTTTTCAATTTCTCTTTACCCCAATCCATACGAGTCTTCATCTTTGAGCATTCATCAAATTATGTGGAATCCAACGGGAACAAATTTTTTTTCACGGCCAAATGAACATACAATAACTTATTGATGATTGTCCTATTAATTCCCAAGGATGCTTTAATCTCAAGGTATGTCAATCTTGCTTATTCAGTTCACGCTCAACATCGATGGTTTCTAGCAAAGTGACCAAAGTTGGACGTCCTTCACAAAATTCATCTTGTAGCGAAAGGCGTCCGAGACTGAACCATATCTGAAGATTATGTTTGATTTTCTGATATTATCCAACTTTTGTTGGATTTGGCTCGTCTTGAAGGACCCATGCGGTCGATTGCTGTTTTGTTTCGGGTTCATATGCATAGATCCATGATTCGTCACCTATGACAATGTTATACACTGCCTTTGAGCTACCGCAGCTATACTTTTTGAACATCTCCTTGCCCCAATCCATACGAGCCTTTTTTGAGCAATCGTCAAATTATGTGGGATCCAAGGAAAACAATTTTTTCACGGCCAAATGAAATGCAATATCTTATTGATGCTTGTCATTCTAATGCCCAAGGATGCCTCAATCTTACGGTATGTCATTAGTCGGTCTTGCTTAATCAGTTCACACACAGCATTGATGGTTTCTGGCAAGGTGACCGAAGTTGGACGTCCTTCACGAAATTTATCCTGGAGCGAACGGCGTTCGAGACTGAACTCTTGGTACCAGCGATTGACAGTGGTTTTTGATGGTGCTTCATCTTCAAAAGTCGAAACAAGTTGATTTAATCACTCTTGTCTCGACCACCCACGCCCAAAAATTGTAAAAAATCCTCGCACGAGAATGTTCAAGGGATAATTCCATTTTTTGACTGAGATGAATATTTCAACACACTGTAAACAAAACAATTCGCCCGCAAATGACAAAACGTTCTGAATAAAGTTATGCTAAAAAAATGCCAAAGTTTCCAATGGAAGTTCCAGTTTGCATCTGGAAACACTAGTATTGTCAGGACCCGAAACATAAAAAGGCCAATTCAAGGGTCCGAAACGTGAAAATATAACCGCATATTTTCACAAACGTTTTTTTTTGCAATATATAAGTATTTAGGCAAAAAATAACGACCAGTTATTGTTCGTGAGCTGAGCCATCTTAAAGTAGATAAAATGTTTTACTAAACTGAACGCACTGACGAAAATTTGAGCCTAAGAACGGCCACTTTAGAGTCGTGGTAAGCAAACATTTCGATCGTAGACCATGGACAAGATTCGGCACCTTCTCATAAAGCTCGTGTGAACCACACGAATGGTTTAAATAACCATGTTCCACACTTCATTCGAGAGCGGATATTCCAAAGTCATTGTGCGAACAAAATGGTTTTCGAATTTGATGGACTATTACTTCTGGACTATTTTGGAGAGCAAGGCCAGCGCTTAAATATAAAAAAACTGAAAATCTCTCAAAATCGTAGTAAAATAGCAACTGGAAATAAACCATGAAGAATGGATTAATACAAAACTAGAAAATTAAAATAATTTTTTGTGAAAAAAAAACATTTATGTCAGGAAAACTTTTTGCAAAATAATCAGAATTACATTTTATTAATTTAGAAACTGTTTATGTGTGTTTAAAGTGTGTGATTTGGAGTTTTTTTACGATATTGCAAAGAAGAAGCATTTCGTCCATCTTCCATAGTTTATCGCCTTTGTTTTGTAAAGGTAACACTTCAATCGCCTGACCCTTTAGAAATCTTCAGTGCAGAAATAGAGATGAACAAGAAAGTATTTTATTTACATGGTTCCAGACACGGATAGATGTACACATACGTACAGACATATTGCTAATAAGTACCGACGGAAAGACATACATTAGTTGAATATTAAAAGTACAACAGGACAGAAGTTTAACAATTATTTAAATGTAATTATTAACAATAATTATACTCGTATGATTCGTGATAGAAAATTATGTATTGTTGTAATTTTATGTTCTCGGTTTTGTTTTTAGTGATTACCCCTGATGATGAACGACGAAGTCAGTTCGAAATATTGGGTTATTTAAAGTTAAATAAATTATAAAAACACCAACATCTGTATTTTGCTTATGACCTCAAGCCTAACAATAACTGAAAAATAAACAACAAAAGGTCAACTATACAAATACTAAGGTTCCATAATTATTGGTCGAATCGGCCATTAACTCGAAATTACCACTTAAGAACACGACTATTACGCTCACGCTATATTTACTACTCCTTAACTTAACTATACAAAAGCTTTTCAAATATCTGTGTGTGTTACCTAAAAGGAAGAAAGCATTTGGAGGATATGTTATGTTGTCTATGTGAAACCAAAACTTGATCTCCATAATCCATTCTTTTTTAATTCTACGTATGTTAACCTATTATCACTGTCCCTTTACTGTTTTTCTTTCTAGGTCCTCACCCAAGAATTGGCCTATGTACCGGGCGATGTCTTAGTTTCCGCCGCTTGTGTTGCCTATCTGGGAGCCTTTTCCACCGAATATCGTTACGAACTCTGCTCCCAATGGGTTGAAAAATGTCGCGAGCAGCAAATTCCCTCTAGCGCCGAATTTCATCTACTCAAAGTTCTGGGAGATCCTTATGAAATACGACAATGGACCATGTATGGTTTGCCAAAAGATGAAATTTCCACAGAAAATGGGTTGTACGCTACGCGAGCTCTACGGTGGCCCCTAATGATTGATCCGCAGGAGCAAGCCAATCGTTGGATACGTAATATGGAAAAGTCCAACAATTTACATATTCTCAAAATGAACGATAGCAATTTGTTGAGGGTTATCGAAAATTGCATACGCCAAGGATATCCCATACTCTTGGAGGATGTCGGTGAGACTATAGACCCTTCGATAAGGCCGGTACTGCAGAGGGAAACGTATGTATTCGAAGGAAGGACCTATTTAAAACTCGGCGATGTGGTTATAGATTATGATGACAAGTTCAAGCTGTATATGACCACCAAATTGGCTAATCCACATTATTTGCCTGAGATTTGTATCAATGTGACCTTGGTGAACTTTATGGTAACGGAGAGTGGACTGGAGGATCAGCTGCTGGCGTAAGTTTGAAGAGAGAGAGAGAGAGAGAGAGAGAGAGAGAGAGAGAGAGAGAAGAAAAAGAAAGAAAGAAAGAAAGAAAGAAAGAAAGAAAGAAAGAAAGAAAGAAAGAAAGAAAGAAAGAAAGAATGTGCATAGAGATTTAATTTCGATTGGTGTATTTATCTTTTCAGAGATATTGTGGCCATCGAACTGCCAGCCATGGAAGTCCAAAGGAATGATTTAATAGTAAAAATAAATGCCGATAAACAACAACTGCTGGCATTGGAAGACAAGGTTCTAAAGCTGTTGTTCAATTCCAAAGGCAATATTTTAGATGACGAAGAGCTGGTGGAAACTCTGAACGATGCCAAGGTGGGTTGTAGCACACGGAGACTATCCGATTATTAAACTTTCAAATCATTCCTAGAAAGAAGAAAGCCTTTAAGAAGATCATGTCTTAGGGCCTATTTAGATTGACGTAAACGAGATTTACCATATACATCTGATAAAGGGTTGGCAACTCCTACTTTGTTTAACATGGAGAAAACGAGAACAAAAACCAAAGGCAATAAACTTTAGAACATGGGAGATATGCTTCTTCTTTGCATCGTAGAAAAAAGCACTCAGCAACGAACACTTTAGTTTGATCACAATCAAAAGAACTTAAATCAAAAATTTAAAACAAAATTAAATTTGAACACAAAAAAGCCTAAATTCGCACAAAAAACAGCTCATCGAAAATCATTGCTGTGTTTTTTAAATTCTCGTAAAAGCTCACTTCGTCCATCTTCTATAGTTTATCACCTTTGACGCAAACTACTAGTTTTTTCAGTCTTAAAGAACCTAAACCAAATTTGTTTTAACTTTCCTCAGTATCCTATTAAGGAGCAAACAAGGAAATTCTTTTAAATCAGTAAGCTGTCCACGATTTTTTTATACGGAGAATTTAGGAGAAGTGCCATTAAAAAGCTAAGGTGCTATGGCATGGTGTAAGAAAGCAAAATCTTTATGCTTCTTCTACCGAACAAATTGTAATATTTGAGCATTTTCCTTTACACATCACGCCATAACACCTCAGCTGTTTAATGGCACTTCTACACACTTCTACGACATTCACTGTATTGACCCGAAGCAGCAACTCTTCTACCAGCGACTGATCTAAGGAGATGCTCGAGTTATTTATATCGAGCACCCCAAAATTGACAAGGCGAACAGGAAAATCATGCACCGTATATGTACATTCCGAGCAGAGGGGGTACCACTAAAAATTAGCTGCCGACTAAGTCAGAAATGTGTTCCATGTCGCAAAGTCATTCAAAGCAATTGGACCTGGCGGAATCTCTACGCTAATGCCAAAGCAATTTGATTAATCGGCAGTTGAGTATTTAACAGGGGTACTCAAATTGACCCATACCACTTTAGTAGTACTCAATGTTCGGAAAATGGGCAGCGTTTCCACTACTTAAACCGAGCAAAGATGCGAGAAAAGATGAATCGTACAATCCGATTCCTCATCTCGGCTGTAGCGAAGACACTTTTGATTCTTCTTCTTCTCCTCGAGCCTGACTGGACAATTAGCAATTGCCGATCACCAGATTCCACAGGTAACACAGCATGAAAACTGCGTTGAACACCATAACCACGCATATTAGTATCGGACTTCACTAATTCAAGCCGTGTGTTAACACGGTTCACGTCGCTCTTGAGCTCTGGAATACCTTCGATACGGTCAGCCATTTGAGCCTTTTTGAGGACATCCGCAATACATCTATGTTACCCTGTTTGAAGCGTTGGATCGTCAACTACATAAGAGATCGCTAGTGATTTGTGGAATTCAGGAATACGATTTAGAAGCACTGCTCTCCTCTTGCCTGACTGGACAATTCCCAAATGCCGACAGATCGCTAGTGATTTGTGGAATTCAGGAATACGATTTAGTAGCCCTGTTCTCCTTGAGCCTGACTGGACAATTCCCAGTTGCCGATCACCAACACAGATTCCACAGATAACACTGCATGAAAACTGCGTTGAACGCCATAACCACCTATATTAGTGGCGGACTTAACTAAATCAAGCCGTCTGTTAAGACGGTTCACGTTGAGTTACACAGTGAGTTACACAGTGGTTTCCTCAGGGAGGAGTGATATCTCCGGCACTGTTGAGTATTCTCCTCTTTACAATTCCCCAGCCACCTTACGGCGTTGAAATAGCGGCATATGCTGCTTACAGAACGATTCCGGCGTCGGGCCATAAAATCGTTGATATCTGCGATAGGCTAAAATCCTACCAGCTGACCATGCCTGTTTCTTCAATAAGGAATATGCGTCATCAAATCATCTGCCACACTGTTCTCTCCATGGACTACTGAGGTCACGTTGCACTTGAATGTGAGAGTCGATGTAACACCAATTGTCCCCAAATTCGTGGTGTCACGTTCGACCCTCTTTTTTAGTCATCAGCGCATTCCTGTTTTATCTGCTGAGAAATTAGAAGAGGTTCTCAAATCGCTCGCCACCAACACTTGCTAGGGCACTAACGATGAATCCTTGTAGATCTCTTATTATGCTCTTAAGGTACGTCCAGACCTGCCAAAACACAAACATTACTTGGTGCAGAAAGGATCATCCGACTTACCATTTTCGGGAAAGGCATCCCCAAGTCCGACTTGTAAGGAGCGATCTCCGTGATGTACAGTGGAGGAGCATCCAGACCTGCCAGAACACATGCTCTTGCTGACCCAACTGGCCCACTTTCGATATCAACTGTTTCAGCCCATTAACACATGTTTCTGCAGATTTCATCCACCTGCCTTTAAACGCGCGACCTATAGTTTGAATTCCACAGACAAACAGACGGACATGGCTAGATCATCTTAAAATTTAGAGACGATTCAGAATATATGTACTTTGTGGGGTTTCTGACCATTATTTTGGGATTTTGCAAAGAGAGTATAAAAACAGAGGAAGGTCCATCGCTTAAAGTCAGAACCTCTAGATCAAATGACCTATCAGGCAAGTCTGACCGGGATTTACTCTGTCGCAATCGCATAACTTCAGAGTAAATGCCGTGATTGGAGACCATCCCAAGAGCAGAGGCTACCTAGACACATCAGAGTGATATTGGTTCGAATGAGATCTGACTGGTGTAGTTGCGACATTTCGTACATGTTTCGTGTTGGCATACGAGGCCTTTCTGTCAGCAGTGACCACACTATTTACGTATATGAGCAGCCTTTCCGTCTCTCCTGGTTCCCAGGGCTCTAGTCGCCACCATTCTGAAGCAGGACTGCCAAAAAACCAAGATGGACATAACCGCGCAGCAACCGCTATCAGCCGAATCGACTCGAGACAGTAGTTCTTCGGTCAAGGGCTGTCACCAAGGCATTTTATGCAGCCATAACATCAACAGTGGTAGTTCGTCCTAAATTGAAGTTCCCTGTGGGTACCTACTTTTGAGTGAGATAAGCTTTTATAGGTCTCACAGTTAACTAATTCCCTTTCTGACAAAGTCGACGGCAGCTATTAGGTGGAAAATGAGAAAAATCAGCCAAGTTTACATCTTTGCTCCTGGATTATCTGTGTGATAGTCGCGCTCATTCTCTTTCACATCATGGTGGGCCAGAAATACAAAAATGTTCTTATCCCTTTGTTGTGGTTTTCTTTTCAGGAAACCTCTCTAATCATTGCCACCCGTTTGATCGACGCTGAAGAGACCGAGAAACTCATAACGGCCACTAGAGAAAAATATCGCAGTCTGGCCAGCCGTGGCGCTATCCTTTATTTCGTCGTTGCCAGTCTGGCCGACATTGATCCCATGTACCAGTATAGCCTCAAATATTTCTCACAAGTCTTCTGCTCCGTCATTCGCCAAGAACATCCCAAATTGGACACCGAACAACGTATAGCTCAACTCAAATTGGATGAACTGAAAGCACTGTACGACAATGTGTCCCGAGGTCTTTTCGAAAACCACAAACTGATTTATAGCTTCCTCTTGTCCCAAGCCATAGAGCGTCAGGAGGGTCGTGTAAGTCAACAGGAATTCAATTTTCTTACACGCGGTGTGGTGGGCCATGTGCGGTATCGAGATAAACCAGCGAATTTGAGCTTAAACGATTTCGAATGGGAGGCTTGCTTGTTTTTGGAAGAGAACTTTATGGATTTTCAAGGTTTTACGGAGAAGCTGAACGAACCATTCTTTTTGCAAATTGATGATAACCAGGAGGTGGGTTAAGAGGGTAGTGAAGATGATGTTTGTGGACTAAAATTGTTTTTCTTATTGCAGGTTTTTAATTTCGCTTGTTCTAAGGAGAAAGCCCACGATTATTGGAATTCGCGCTTGACAAATTTCCAAAAGCTAATGTTCATCCGAATCTTTCGAAGAGAAAGTTTCGTTTTGAATGTGGTAGCCTATCTAAGAGTGACCATTGGTCACTATTTCACCGAAGTTTCAGCAGAAGGCAGTCAACTTAAAGTGGTGTAAGTATTCAGAAGAGTCTTCCTAGGGCGAGAAGGTTCCAGCTAGTTAAAAATAATTTTGTAAGGAGTTGCTTCCGTCCTACAGATTAAAGGCCAATATTCTTTCGGAGATATATCCTTCAGCAAGTTCTTAGATTCTGAGCACCTACATTAGATCCTAGACACTTCCTATTCCAGGTTTCAAACACCGATTCCAGGTTCCAAACACCTACTCCAGTTTTAAGAATCGTAGTCCGATATTCTTCCAGACAAATATCCCTTGTTAATTTCTTAGATTCTGGACACCTACTTTAGATTCAAGGCACCTTTTTATTCCTGGTTCCAAACACCTACTCCAGGTTCCAAACGCCTACTCCAGATTCTGGTTACCTACTCCAGTTTTAAGGCACGAAGTCCAATATTTTCTGTGATTCTAGGCACCTACTCTAGACTAAACACTTTTAGTCCGACATTCTTCCAGGAATATATACTTCGTCAATTTCTTAAATTCTAGACACCTACTCTAGATTTGAGACTTCGTCCTATTCCAGGTTCAAAACACGTACTCTAGGTACCAAACACCTTCTCCAAATTCTAGGCTCCTACGCGAGATTAAAGACATGTATTCTGATATTCTTCCAAACCAATATCATTCGTACAGTTCTTAGATTCTGGACACCTACTCTAGATTCACGACACCTTCCTATTCCAAGTTTCAAACAATTACTTCGAAATTCAAGATACCTACTCCCGATTCTAGGCATCTACTCGAGATTAAAGACATGTAGTCCGAAATTCTTCCAGACACCAACATCAAATTCAAGAATACCTATTCCATATTCGAAACACTTATCCCGTTAAATGACACCTACTCCAGATTCCAAACCCCTACTCCAGATTCTAGGCCCCTACTACTGAGTTAAGACTCGTACTCCGATATTCTCTCAAATAAATATCCTTCTACAAGTTCTAAGATTCTGGACACCTACTCTTTCCTTTCTATTCCAGGTTCCAAATACCTACTATAGATTCAAGATACCTACTCCAGAATCTAGGCTCCTATTCGAGATTAAAGACATGTAGGCTGACACTCTTCCAGACAAATATCCATCGCCAAGATTTCAGATTCTAGACACTTACTCCAGAGGTTCCAAACACTACTCGAGATTAATGTTTTAAGATACGTAGTCTGACATTTTTACAAATACCCCTTGTCAAGTTACTAGATTCTGAACACCTACTCCAGATTCAAAACACCTTCCTATTCCAGGTTTCAAATGCCTACTTCAGATTCAATAAACCCACTCCAGATTCTAGGCTCTTACTCGAGATGCAAGACGTGTAGTTTGACATTCTTCAAGACAAATATCCATTGCCAAGATCTCAAATTCTAGACACTTACTCCAGATCTTAGACACCTTTCCATTCTTGGTTCCAAACCCTACTCCAGATTAATGAAACCTACTCGAGATTCTATGCACCTACTCCAAGTTCCCAAATTCTTCGCATACATCAGATTCTCTCCTATTCCAGGTTCCAAACACTACTCATGATTAATGACACTTACTCCAGATTCTAGACACCTACTCTGGACTCTAGGCACTTACTTCTGAGATAAGACAAGTAGTCCAACATTCTTCCGGACAAATATCCTTCCCCAAGAAATACGATTCTCCAGATTAATGACACCTACTCCAGATTCTTGGTACCTACACCAGACTATATGCACCTACTCCAAATTTAGGACACGCACTCCGACATTCTTTCGGACAAATATCCTTCGTCAAGTTCTCAAATTGTAGAAACCCACATAAAATTTAAGACTCCTTCCTACTCCAGACTTTAGACACCTACTCCAGATTTAAGACATCTACTTCAGGCTTAAGACACCAACTCCAGATATAAAACACCTACTCCAGATTTAAGATACCTACTTCAGATTTAAGACACCTACTTCAGGTTTAAGACACCAACTTTAGGTCTAAGACAACAACTTCAGACCAACCTTCTCCTAATTTAAGACACCTACTCCGGATTTATGACATCTTCTTCAGGCTCAAGACACCTATTTCACATTTAAGGCACCTACTTCAACTCCTCATATAACTCCATTTACACTTACCATTTTTTTCTTTTTTTCCCAGCTTCCTCGACACCTCCAATGTAACACCCCTCGTCTTTGTGCTATCCAGCGGTTCCGATCCTATGGCCAATTTTCTACGCTTTGCCGATGAAATGAAATGCATGGATAAATTCTATTCGATTTCGTTGGGCCAAGGTCAAGGTCCCATTGCCGAAAGTCTTATAGAGAAAAGCCTACGACTGGGACACTGGGTTTTCCTGCAAAACTGCCACTTGGCCACCTCTTGGATGGGGCAAATGGAGACCATTGTCCGTAACATAACCCTGGGCGAAATCAAAGCCCATCCAGACTTTCGCCTATTTTTGTCCTCTATGCCTCAGAAAAGCTTTCCCATCAGTGTACTACAAAACTCTGTGAAGCTAACCAATGAACCGCCAAAAGGCATTAGAGCCAATGTCTTGGGGGCATTGGCGGACATTAATCCTGACTTCTTTGAGCAGCATATTCTACAGGAAAAATGGCGTTCCATTGTTTTTGGTCTGTGTGTTTTCCATGCGGTCATTTTGGAACGGCGTAAATTCGGTCCCCTGGGCTGGAACATTACCTATGAGTTCAATGAAAGTGATCGTGAGTGTGGTCTCAAAACATTGGATTTCTTTATAAGCCGTGAAAGGGCAAAGGAAATACCCTGGGAGGCGATTTATTACATAAATGGAGAAATAACCTGGGGCGGACGAGTGACAGACTTCTGGGATCAACGTTGTTTAAGGACAATTCTAAAGATTTACACATTCGATAAGATTCTAGAGGCTGACTACAAGTACTCTAGGGGTGACCCGTACTATTGTGACCCAAAAAAGTCTTCCATACAAGAGTATAAGGAATATGTACAGCAATTTCCCACCTTAGAGGATCCGGAAATATTTGGCATGAATGAGAATGCCAATTTGGTGTTCCAGGCTAAGGAGACCCATTTCTTTGTCAGCACCTTGTTGGCGGGACAGCCACGTTCGGCGGCCGATGAAGGCCAGGCTCAGGAGAATGATATATGCTTAGAGATAATAGCAAAAATCCAACAGGTACTGGCGAAGAAGATTGCAAAGGATAACATGCACCCATCATTAATAGAGGTGACTATAACAAGGTTTCAATCTCAAAGGCTTTAAATTAAAATTAGATATTCTTCCCACCAGCTGGACCAAAAGGGGCAACTTCCGTCTCTCACCACCGTGTTGATGCAGGAAATCGATCGTTACAACATCTCTTTGCGCCTAGTGCACGACAGCTTGGCCAATCTCGCTAAAGCTATCAAAGGTCTGGTAGTAATGTCCGAGGATCTAGAAGAAGTCTTCAAAGCTCTACTAGCCAATATGGTGCCCAAGCTATGGGAGAGAAAGAGTTTCTTGTCCATAAAAGCTTTGCCAAGTTATATAGCCGATTTTCAGAGGCGCCTAGAGTTCATTCAAAACTGGGCCGCCGAGGGAAATCCCAAATCGTTTTGGATAAGTGGATTCTATTTTCCACAGTCCTTCCTCACTGGTGTACTACAAACACATGCCCGCCAACGTACGCTGCCCATAGATGCTTTGAAGATAGACTTTCAAGTTTTCGAAAGGATACTGGTGCAGCAGGATTTCTTTGAGAGGCGGACGCAAGGCAAAGATGTAATTGTCAGATACCACACCCAATGGGCTTTAATATCATGACTTGTATTCTAGGTGGAGGATTTATATGGTGATTTGCCAGCATCATCCGAGGCTGGTGTTAATGTCCACGGCATATTCGTGGAGGCTGCTCAGTGGAACAAACAGCAGGGCGGCCTTTGTGATGCCAATATTGGTGAGCTGTACTCGCGCATGCCCACTATACGTTTGATACCCTGCTTGGATATGGATCGCGGCAATCGTTATGAGGCTCCTCTTTATAAGACTCAAGCCAGATCGGGTGTACTATCCACAACGGGACATTCGACCAATTTTATTTTATCCATACTTTTGGATAGCGCCAGGCCGGCAGATTTTTGGATTCTAAGGGGCACAGCTTTGGTGTCGGGGGTAGCCGATAATGTTTCATAGACCAAAGAAAAACCCAACTTGTGATAACTACATTTAATTGATAAATTTTATAAATAAACAAATGAAGTCTTAATAATCCTGTTATATTCCGTATTAATCTTTTTTATTCGTTCGGTGACGATTGCTTACTCCGTCTTCTTCATCCATCATTTTCTCCAAGTTGAGGGAACTTTGAGCTTCATCTATAGGAGCTACGAAGATGTCACGCACGGCCCGAAACTGACCCACGTTGAAGAGGTGTTCGTTTTCCAAACGTATGTAGTTCCAGATGTAACGTCTAATAAGAACAATAGTTGGGTTTTAGAGATAAACGTGAATAAAATTTTATAAAATTGTGGAATGGAAAATAAAGGGTGGTCCAACTAAAATGCATGATGTTAATTGTAAATAAAACAAGAAGTTTTCAAAGCATTGTCTTAATATTTTGTATTATTACAGAAGGTTCTATGGCAATTATGTGTGAAATAAAATATTGGTCAAATGCTTACTTCGGCTACCACTTTCCGATGGTCCATCCCTCTATCCGAAACAGTGAGCAAAACATTCACACTTGATCGAACTTGGCGTGATTTTTTAGGTCTTGGCTCTTCCATTGGGGTTGATTGGACTTTGGTTTTGATATCATAACCATATACGATACCATAATAACCATTTAAGGCAAATCTGGATCGTCGTTAACGTCATTCAACATTTCCTAAGCGACTCCCATGCGACGGTTTTTTTGTTCAAAATTCAGCAATTTTGGAACGAACTTAGCCTGAAAACTGAAAAAATTGTATGGCATAAACCAACCGCTATACCGACATCCTCTGCAACTTCCCTAGTTGTGGTTCTAAGATTCTCCACAATTTTCTTTACTTTCTCAATATTATCATCGGTTTTTGATGTGATGGATCTTCCAGGACCAGGGTCACATCTTCTCGACCTTCTTTGAAAAGCTTGAACCACTTGTAAACTTTTTTCTGACTATGCTTGGGCTTGAGTAAGGTCGAGTCATTTTAATGTCACTTATTTGTCGCTCATAACGATCACACTCAAATTTGAGTGTAATTGTGTATAATTTGTGGCCTCTAGAGCTGCAGGACCTCAAATGGACAAGAACGTTTTGTGGTGGGGCAATGAGAAAATATGGAACTATTTTACCCAGTTTATTAACAATCGCTCTAGATAAACCATGCAAATTTTGAGCGTGATTGGCAGTAATTTCTGACTTCTAGAGCTGCAGGATCTCAAATCGGGGAGAAATTTTTATGGAAGCTTTTCGAAAACTTGGACCGATGTGGACAAAATTGAAATGGTCATGCTTAATGCTCCCTGCGAAATTGGATAGGAATCGGGTGTTATATGTGGCATTTGAGCTGCAGGTTCTAAAATCGAGAAAAACCTATGTATATCAAAATATCGACGAATGTTGACAAATTTCACTTATATAAGGTGATCCATCTAGAGGTATTTTTCAGAAGAAAAAAATATAAAAATTCAAATCATGTGTGGAATCTTTATTGGTAATTTGAAAGGACATTTATGCCATTTAGTTTGTGAATATAATTTCCTGTTGGCCGCAACTACGCCTCAGGGTTTCCATTCTGAGGGTCCAATTTTGGATGACTCGTTCTAGCAATTCGACCGGTATGGCTTTAATGACACGCATAATGTTATCTTCCAAAACCTGAATCGTAGCTGGTTTGTCCGCAGAGACTTTGGACTTTACGTAACCCAAAAGAAAAATGTCTAAAGGTGTGATATCACTCGATCTAGGTGGCCAACTTACCTGTCCAAAACGTGAAATTAGCTGATTTTCGAAATTACCTCTCAATAGATCCATTGTTTGAGCAGCTGCATGGCAAGTGGCACCGTCCTGTTGAAACCAAGTGTCATCAAGATTGCGGGCTTTAATTTCAGGTCGCATAAAGATCGAAATCATGACGCGATAGCGAGCACCATTCGCGGTTACGTTCCGGCCATCATCCTTTTGGAAAAATATGCACCAAACCGTGGTTTTCTCTGGGTATAATGACACCTCTTGAACCTCTTCTTGTTGCCCATCAGCTCAAATGCCGCAATTTTGTTTATTGACTTGGCCGTTGAGCCAGAAATGGGCCTCATCACTGAACAAAATTTTGGTCGAAAACAGCGGATCTTCCCGTTTCTCATCGATCGCTCATTTCCATAATACAGTTGCCAACATTTGAAGGAAATTATTTTCCATAAATAAATTGCCATTAAATGTCCTTTCAAATTACCAATAAAGTTTCCACACATGATTTGAATTTTTATATTGTTTTTTGTTCTGAAAAAATACCTCTAGATGGATCACCCTATATAATGACCTATACTCTGATTACAACGATAGAGGGACAGAGGGACATCGCTTATTGGAATCAAATCAGTATACTTAACGTATCTTCATTTCTTTAAGGAGCTGCAAGTCATAACACCCTGTACCACAGTGTGGGGTAGGGTCTATTAGAATTATTACTGAATTCCATTATTTGACCATTATTTGCCTTTTTAGAAATTAAAAAAAAATTTGGTTTTCGAACTTGGTTCTGAGATTAAAAAATGAGTACTCCTGTTCATCAAAATTCCTTTACACTCGGGCATTTATAATTCTTGTTTCATTCATTGGAATAGTCGATTCTTCTTTTGACTAACCTTTAGAAATATTAACTAGACAGCTTATGTTCCTACGCCCAGCAGAGTTGCGTTATGGTCAGCATTTTTTACTTTTATAGCTTTGTACACTGGTTGTCGTACCAGGGATTCCGAGTTGTCTGGAGTTGTCTTAATCTTGCTGTTGACATTGAGTGAGAAATGTGTATAGTAGGGTGGACCGATTTGTATGGACAAAAATTTGTCAACATTGTGCCATCAATTTTTCGATAGCTTTTGGCATGAGGGAAAAAAAGTTTCACTACGACATATCAAAAAAATCGTTACTGAGGCGCCCAAACTTGAATTTTTTGACTTTTTCTCAACTTTTAATTTGAAGATTTCTTTAGTAGGTTATTACAAAATATTTTTAATTAATATTGCCTTTCGAATGTGACAAACAGCACGAGGGTCGCTATATGTGACAGCGCATAGAGAAAGGGACCTAAGGGTAAAAAAATCAATTTTCACTTTTTTTATTTCATGTGGACAACATCTGAGCATCGAATGAGACCGATCCCATGTCCCAAAAGTGTTCCCTCCCAGAGATATGCGCCTTTTATGAAAGTGATGGTACACCAAAGATACACGTACGAGTATTTAAATCTTTAAAATGGCTCTCCTGAACAAAACTGGTTTTTACCCTTAGGTCCCTTTCTATTTTGACCGTCACATATATACTTCTGGCCTAGGCAACACTAAGTGTTGCCTGGCGCCATCTGACATTTCCATTAAAATGTTTGACATTTTTTAACATAAACGTACTTAGAACGTTTTGACAAACGACCATCATTTGTATTGTTTGCAGTGACTTGAAAAAATCAATTTGGCAAAAAAATGGAATTCAATCGTGGCCGACGCTCGCTCAAAGACGAAGGGGTTCCAAAAACGGCCGTTTGGCCAGAGAACATTGATGCCGTGTGTGAACTGATAATGCAAGATCGTCATGTGACATGCCGTGAGATAGAGGCATCCTTGGGCATTTCTTCCACCAGCATACATTCGATATTACATGAACACCTGGCCGTAAAAAAGATTTGTTTTCGTTGGATCCCGCACAATTTGAAAAAAAGGCTCGTGTCGATTGGTGCACAGAAATTTTGAAAAAATACGAACGCGCTGCTTCAAAAGACGTTTATAACATCGTCACAGGTAACGAATCATGGATCTAAGCGTATTAGTCCGAAACAAAACAGCAATCGACCATGTGGGTCTTCGAAGACGAGCCAAACCCAACGAAAGTTGTTTGTGAAAGAAGCACTTCGAAGCAATGGTCTCCTGTATCTTCGGCAAAACTGGTCATGTGGCGACTGTTCCGCTTGAGCAACATAGGACGGTCAATTCTTGTGAGTGGTACACCACAATTTGTTTGTCTGAAGTATTCGGAAAAATTCGAAAAACGAACAAGAGAAAACGAATCATTGTGCACCATGACAATGCGAGCTCTCACACTTCGGCTCAAACCAGTGCCTTTTTGGCCGGCATGTCGAATTGATAGGTCATCCGCCGTACAGCCCTGCCTTGGCACCCAATCACTTCTTTTTATTCCCACACATCAAGAAAAAAATGCGTGGTCAACGACTTTCGTCGCCAGAAGATGCTGTTGAAGCGTTCAAACACTATGATTTCGAGGTGTCTGAATCGGAGTGGAAAAAGTGCTTCAACAATTCGTTTGAGCGCATGCAAAAGTGTATAAATCATGCTGGAGAATACTTTGAAAGATAATAAAACCATTTATGATGATAAATATTCGCATTTTCATTATTAGGCCAGAAATATATACAGCAGCTCTCGTAGTAGGGTGGGCCGATTTGTAACTACAAACATTTTTCGATATTGTGCCAAAAATTATTCGATAGCTTTTGGTCTGAGGAAAAACCTTCCGCTACGACATATCAAAAAAAATACTTTAAGAGGCGCCTTTTCAATGAATGCTTCGTATATATAGATCGTTAAACGAGTCAAGGCCATGTCGGCAGCACACATAAGTGGTATTGAAAAGTCGCCCACACCAGCGCCTTGAAAATGATTTTTTTGATATGTCGTAGTGGAACTTTTTTCCTCATGCCAAAAGCTATCGAAAAATCGATGACACAATATCGATTGCTAAATTGACCCACCCTAATGTATAGCCTCTTGTTTATTACGAATCCGCATCCAGATTAATGCTTGGAGTTATGGCATTTGTAATAGACATTTGCCGCAAACATTTGTTTTAGAAACGCCTTACTCCGGTCATCGTACTTCCCAGATGCCGTTGTTAAGAGGCTTTTATTTTTCAAGGACATCCGCTAGCCTGTCGGACATTTGTTTTGAATATGCTTTACCCTGGACATCGTACTGCCTAAAGGGCGTTGTTAAAAGGCTTATGTTTTTAAAGGACAGCCTCTAGTTAGTCCGTTGGTCTTACAATGTTAAAAACCAATGGGTTCCAAGAATGGCCAACAAGAATAATGGTCAACAACATTGCCGCGATGTTTTCAAAAGAAAGTTTTTTATCTACTATTTACGCTTAGCTCTCTCCCTCATAGACCACAATTCCCATATTTCCTATTATAAAATCGTACACAATCAATGACTCACCTAACAATTTCCAAACTACCCGCTATGGTATCCATAATATGAGAACTCATGCCCAGCCGTACAGTCATCAATAAGGAAATGGCCCAAAAGAAACGTAAAATCAGATTTTCCACAATCACAAAATAATAAAACTTGGCCGGATATATGATTTGATCCCGCAAAAATATATTGCGGCCCGAAAACTTCTCAAACAAACTGAAATCGCGTAAAACGTCCCAACTGAAACAATACAAGGTTTGCGCCATCGAAGCGACGATATAGGACCAAACATAAGGATTCTCGAAAAAATGGGGATAATCAGCTAAAAACCAAAAAAATAATAGAATTTACCAATTAAGGTCTTAGAATTAATATTTCTTTAAAACTCACCTTTGTGAACAGCCATTAAAGTCGCAAATGCTACCACCGGAAATGTGGTTAAATACTTTCCGGCATTCACCAGAAATGGATGCACCAATCGGGTGTCTCGATAACGTCGTAGGCACTGAGCAAAACGAAACCAGGCCGGCAGGCAGCGTACAATGGCATTGCCAATATAATCATATTCCAGACATTGTCTAGCTGCGAAATGTTCACTCCAATTGGTATTGAAAATATAGAAACATATCAGATATTTGAAATCTATTAGGCAATAGACCAATGAGTTCAATTGGTCGCCAAACCAAAAGTCAGCAAAACCAATGGGAAAGCAAGGAGCAACACACACACGACCCTGTGAAAATAAATAAAAACAGACAAATATTAATAGATCTCTAGATGTCAATAGTAGTATTTTGAATCCTACATACAGTGACGGACAAAAAAATAGGGTCACTAGTTATGCTCAAATAGTTTAACCAATATAAGTCAAATTTATTAGGTTATTCCAAATATCTGGCAACAATAATCTGACAGCGATCTGCTGTTTATATGTCAGAGTGGACAAAAAAGTAGGGTCAAAAGTAAATTACAATAAGAACCATTCAACATTTAATAGAATATCAATTTCTAATCGTGAAACGTAATAATTTTGGTAAATTGCACAATATGGAGAGTTAGTTTTTAAAAGTAACAAATTCACAAAGCATTTTATACCAAAAATATGGGCCGAGCAAAACATAGTACCGACGCTGAGCGTTCTATTATTGAAAATTTAATACTTAAAAGCCAACGTCAAACTGTAATAAGTTATTGGCAGATCATAAAATTTTGTTTTGAACGCCTTACAAGAAAATAGTTATAATATGCTAAGAGGTACACCCCGAACAACTTTTGCTAAAGACGATGAACACATCAAGTTATTGTTAGCTCGGGACTCATTTAAATCTGCTGAAGCGATCAGATCCGAGTTGGGGTCCCTATTTCCACCAGCAAACCGTAAAGCATGGAGGAGGAAATATAATGGTTTCGGGATGTTTTTCTTGGTATGAAGTGGGGCCAATATATTGGATCAAAGAATAATGGATACAAATTTGTACTGCCACATACAGGGTGGGCCAAAAGTAACCATGAGGTTTACAAATTTAATAACTTTATCGTTTATATATTTTTTTCAAAATAAATACTTAGTAGGGACATAAATACTGTTACACACGTTTTATGTTGTAAAATAAAAAGTACTGAATGTTATGATGTATATTGTATTCAAAAAGAATCGACTTATTCGAAACGTCCGCCTTTTGCCTTTACACACGCCTTAAGTCGCACTGGGCAATCTGCAATAGCTGCAGGAACCTCGTCCATTGGAAAATTGGCCACAGCTCGATCCAAAGCAGTCTTAAGAGATCCAATGTTGGGGTATCTTTTGTGACAAACCTTGTCCTCTAAAACCGTCCACAATTTGTAATCCAATGGGTTCAAATCTGGACTGCCTGAGGGCCATTCTTCAGAGGAAATGAACGCTGGCAAATTTTTTCGAAGCCAAGCCTGGGACGTGTTAGCCTTATGGGCCGGCGCAGAATCCTGCTAAAAAGTCCATGGCTGGTATTGGAACAGGGAATTGTTATGAGGCTTCACAACAGCTTCCAAAACGGTTTCTTGGTAAACTTTGGCTGGTGTTTTAACTCCTTGTTCGCAGAGAAATGTAGGTCAGTGACCCCATCGTAAGATACACCCCACCAAACCATGACTGAAGCTGCGTGTTGACCCTTTTCCACCCTTGGGATCAGTCCAGATGCTTCCTTAGATGAACGCGCATACACTCTATCATTTTGCTTGTTAAATTTTTCCTGAACGGTAAACATTTTTTCATCGGTGAACAAAATTTTTCTGTGCAAGTTATCAGCGTGCTTCACCAAAAGACGTTTGCATTTTTTCAATCCTATTTTTTTAAAGCTGCAGTCAATAAATGTCCGGTACGTCGTTTGAAAGCCCCAAGTCCCAAGTCTTTTTTAATGATTCGACTCATGGTATTTTGCGTGATATTCATCTCACGGGCCAAGATTTTCTGTTTTCGGAGCGGATTTCTGTGAGTTCTTGATTTAACGGCTTTGATGACATGCGGTGTTGGAGCAGAGCGTGGGCGGCCCGACCGGTGGCGGTCTTTTACATATTAAGTCTCCGTAAACAGTTTTTTTTGCATCAGTAGACGAACATGCAGCTAATCCCTAGTGGCCGGAGCGTTTTGAAAATATCGCTTTTTTCATTTCACACTTGAAAAGCGCTATTGCAGCGATACGGTTCTCATTATCTGACCACTTCATTATGGAGTGGTAAGTTGTAACAATTTTAAAATCCCGTTACAGACTAACGCTATTGAGGTTAGCTTTCAAAACCCATATGACATTAACGGGGCATGTTCAGTTCTACTATTGAAATGGGTGTGTTCAATGTTGTAACAGTACAGTCCCTACTAAGTAAATAACACTTGGAGAATAAATAATGGAGAAATTCACAACTGAACAAAGAACCAGAATAAAACAATTTTATTATTGAAATCAGCGATCAATTATTTCAACGCAAACGCATGAGGCTCATTTTCATTTGAATGGCCAAGAAGTGCACCCCATTAGGTGTACAGTATGGTGTGGCATCTCATCTGGAAATATCATTGGGCCTTTCTTCTTCGAAAATTAAGATTGAAGTGCTGTAAAATGGAGAGCGGTATCGGTTTATGATAGAACATTTTTTACGTCCTGCTCTTGAAAACAGACCTAGATGTGGTTTCAGCAGGACGGAGTCACTGCCCACTCTGCCCGAGACACAATGGCACTTTTAATTAAAATTTTGGAGAGCGAATAATTTCCAGATATTTGGAAATTATTTGGCCAGCGCAATTGTCAGATTTGTCAGCACCCGACTATTTTCTTTAGGGTTTTTGAAGGAGCGAGCATATGTGAACAAGTCTGAGGCTACAGCCACAAATTTTGAACGAAGTTATGGAAAATGCTCTAGAACGAGACCATCATTGCGAAGCTGAAAAGGGGGTTATTTAAGTGACCTTATTTTTCATACTGAGTGTCGAAAAAAATTCCTTTTGTACAAGAGTATCATATAATCTGAGAAAAAAAAAACATAACAATTTTTAAAGTTTTTAACCCAATGGTAACTTTTGGCCCACCCTGTACTTATTGAAGTGATGCTACCTTACGCCGAATAGGAAATGCCCGTCAAGTCGGCATATGAACAGGACAACGATCCAAAACACACTTCGCGTATTGTAAAATAGTGGTTTTAGAATAACGGCGTTGATGTTATCACATGGCCAGCACAATCTACGGATCTAAAGCCAATAGAAAATTTGTGAAAATTAGGGAAGGATAAAGTATTACTACAAAAAATGAGTAATAAGGATGAATAATGGGAAACAATTATTCAAGTATTGAAATTAATATAATCTCAAATATATAAGTAAATTTATAAATTGTAGAATATTCCTTATATCTAACTAAATTATATAATTATCCAATAAATTTATTAACGATTTTTTAACAAATTATTTAGTAAATAATTTAAATGCAGTATTAAAAATTACTAATCCATGTCGGTTTGACGACGGCCGGTTCTATGCACCGGATTGACCCGAAGGAGGAATTCTTTGCCCTAGGGCGGAAAGACAGGCATCGTTGAATGGAATCAGCAGCTGATTAAACGTTCCTCGGTTTACTTAAAGGTGGGCCTAGCTTTTGGCAGTTACAAACATTTGCCATGCACCTAACTTATAACACCCTGTGGATATCGCTACAGATGCCCTAGAGACGAACAGGGCTTAGAAAACAAAATATATTGTTGTTACAACAACTCATCATGGCATGGCAGGCCCTAGTGTGGAGATCACGCCACTAACCATCAGATAAAACTAGGCCCATGACGCCCGAGCCCCTTCAATCGCATACAAATCTACGTCGTTGCTACAAATCTACGTCGTTGCTTACAAATCTACGTCGATGATTTCGACAGACGGGTGACAAGTTCTTGAGGAAAACTACTTTGATCTGTATTGGATGCCATCAAAAGCAAGTGTATTGAACATGTTCCCATCTAGCGTGCCATGGTGGCCATTGTCTGTTATATTTTAAATCGTCCTCGCTGTAGGATGGCTTGCTCTGAATAGTTAAACTGGTAGCTTGAAAACTTTTACAAACCATTACAACTGAGGAACTCAAAACATCCCCTTTATAATAAATTACTTACCATCAATTTCAATAGCCATAATCTTCCACTCAAATGGAAAACACCAAATGGCATCAACAGAAACCCCAACATCGAAATCAACAAAGCCAATGGAAACCAATATCTTGAAACATTTATCGCATCCGCATACACAAAGCCCAAAACACACAATGCCCATAAAACTGCAAATATGCCGTGCAATTCCAATAAATGCGAATATGTCAAGCGCTTGCGAGGATTTATCTCGAAAATCAAAATATGATTTACTCCAAATTGGCGCCAGTTCAAGACATTTATGCCCAACAGAAACAAATATATGACGATGAAGAAGGGACCCCGAAACAGAAGTAACCCATAAACCTTATCCGAAGCGGTCAAAGATTCTGTGAAATCTGAAAGACAAAAATGTTAAATCGTAATGTGTGATTGGTAGGGATTCCATTACGTGTCAGGAATACCACAGCCAATAGTATAGTAAAAGCCCCCATTAAAAATCCCACCCGAAAGATGGTGCCGATTTCTTGAGTCTCCTCTAGGGGAGGGACACGTAACCGTTTCATGGCCTGAGCACGATCGCCGTTTTCCAAATATTGCGTAACATTATGTTCAGTCTCCCCGATAAGTCGGTCCAAATTAGAGTCCTTGTGGAAATAGGCCGAATCAACGTTCTGAGAAAACCATTCCGCACCCTTGTCTTTATTCAGAAGCTTGAAATGAAATGTATGTCATCAGTTTGAAATTCTAACGTTGTGCTGGCCACTTACCTTATCATACTTTTTCAAAATCTTCCGAAATCCCGTATGATTCAAGACCTTATAGTTCTGCAGCAGCACTAAACTCAAATACAATTCACTGTAGGCGTTGCGTAAATCTTCCATTTTCGATTTTTTCCACTGTTTAGAAATCTTGTTCACATTCCCGGCATGGAGACTATAACGCGACTGGGAAAGCTTATTCAAACGTAGTTCCCCGGCTACGAAATCCAAGGTCGTCGATAGGGCTTCACTACGCCTGCTAGCCTCGGCTATTTTCTCCGCATAGAAAGTATTGATCTTACGTAGTTCTTTTTCGCATTCGAAAAAGAATTCCTCCTCGAAATTCTTATAGTAGACATCGACAGCACGACTTGGAACAATTTTCGATACGGGAGCATTTTGGGTGACATGCAAAATCATATTTTTTAAATCCTAAAGAAATTAAGGAAGAAAACGAATGCGAATAATCTGCTAAAGAAAGCACCAATTAAAAAAACTTACCACATAGGAAATGTATTGTTGACGCCATTCAGGCGTCAAATGCGCTCCCAGTTTTTGAGAAAATTTCATATCAAATTGACAGATTTTCTTGTAATAAAAACAAACACAAATTGATTTATAAAAATATATTTTTATTTTTAAAGAGAAGATAAAAAAATCGATTCGAAATTGGGCCAAACTTCAAGCATTCGGTTGGACATGTAAACTTTCGGTTGCAATTACCTACTTTTTATAGATTTAATGGTTACGTGGTTCGATATAACATAGATCTAACAATATCATAGCGCACACAACCAATAAATCTGTTTACCAATTAAATACCAAAGAAATATTAGTTTTCTCAAAAGCTATAAACTTAAACCTCTAAACTTTAGGGGATAATGGTCCGTTCTCCTTGAAAGCGACAGCTTGTTCGCGCTCCACAACTTGACAGAACTTCAGTTTTATATCTTTACGCAACGAAATGTATCGATATACACTTGTACAAGGTGAGCACTTTAACATTTTAAATTTGAATCGGCTGTAAAAAAAAGTACTGAATTTTTTTTTTTAAATTTCTGGTTTTATGGAAGAGGTTTGACTTTGTCATTTAATAATAACCACAACTGAATCGGCAGTACCTCAACCGATCAACCCAATTTTTCAGTACAATTTCGATTGTTTCGGCTCGAATATCTTCAATGGCAACTTCGATTTTATGTTGCAATGCTTTAATTTTCTCTGGATGCTTTGCGTAACATTAATCCTTAATGGTTCCCCACAGAAAATTATCCAAAGGGCTCAAATCACAGCGAGGCGGCCAATTCGATTCGATTTTCAGACACAGTGCGTAAAATATAGATGGTTGCGTTGGCTGTGTGATATATGGTCCCGTCTTGTTAAAATGTCATCGATGTCATTCTCTTGAATTTTTGGAAACCAAAATTCGTTGAGCATGACGCCGTAACGGTGTAACGGCTCCTTGCTCATTTTTAAAGAAAAATGGCCAAATAATGCCGCAAGCCCAAAATCCACAAAATCGTTGTGGATGCATTGGCTTCTCAATAGTCACGTGTGGGTTCCTTGAACCCCATATGCGGCAATTTTGCTTGTTGAAATTGCCACCGAAACGAAAATGAGCTTCATCTAAAAACACAATTTTCTTGGTAAAATTCTTCATCTACTGCCCAACACTCTTCAGCCTATTGGTCCTATAGTGTTCCATTATTAAGTTCAAACTTTCCAATAAAACCATAAATTTGAAAAAATTATTAGTACATTTTTTTACAGCCGATTCAAATTTATTATTTTAAATGACCCACCCTATAACTGTACGTAAGACTTAGCAATATTTCGTTTTGTTTATGATCACTCTTAGGCCTACTTGTCTAAGAGTGCTAATGTGGGCGATGCAAGATCTGCAAGGGCGAAACGTAGCATGTGCCTTTCGCGTTGTAGTTTAATAGGGAAAGCGATACCATTTAACAAGGCATTGTTAAAAATGTTTCTAACTGCAGGAGATAGTGCGATGACCCGCCAATTTGAACATTTCCTCTAAACGGCGTCTTTGGGTATTTTTTATGATCGGACTTGCTTTCTATTCATGAGGCACAGTTTCTGTCAGCCGTATGTCCTAACTACAAAGGTACAGCAAATGCATTAGGGGATAACACAGTACAACAGCCAATCTGGGGGGTGAGAAATTCCAAGTCAGGGTGATGGTACTAGGTCAGTATATTAAAACCCTCAAAGGGTTTTGCGACATAGATCATAAAGGGTGTCCCAAGAAGAACGCAATTTTTAAATCTGGCAACATTCGAAGTGTCATTGTTTGACATTTGAACAATTGTTATTGTTTGTTAGTAGAAGGTACGAGGTTAGTAAAAATGGAGCGCTACACGAATGAACAACGCATTCTCATTGTGAAATTGTTTTACCAAAATGGTGAAAGTTTTGCGGCTACAGTTCGCAAATTGCGATCAATTTGGGATCACAATAATGCTCCAAAAGAGTCAACTGTAAAGAGATTAATGGATAAATTTGCCGAAACTGGGTCTGTTACTGATGTAAAGAAAACAACGCGCCATCGACCAGGTCGATCGACCGAAAATGTCGCAGCTGTACGTGATGATGTCGCTCAACTCCATCCACCTCAATTCGACACCGAGCTCAGCAAAATGGTGTCTCCAAATCCACTTTGCAGCGAATTTTGACGAAAGATTTGCATCTTCATGCATACAAAATTCAATTGACTCAGGAACTGAAGCCAGCTGACCATGG
This sequence comes from Hydrotaea diabolus, assembly GCA_963513945.1. NCBI lineage: Eukaryota > Metazoa > Arthropoda > Insecta > Diptera > Muscidae > Hydrotaea > Hydrotaea diabolus. The sequence continues at coordinate 162,733,596 of OY740718.1, forward strand.
ACAGCGAAGGGAGTTCGTTAATTGGGTATTGGAGAGACAACATGAAAATGCTGATTTTGCCGATAAAATCATCTTCAGTGACGAGGCCCATTTTCATCTTGATGGCTTCGTCAATAGGCAGAATTGTCGCATTTGGGGTGCGGAAAATCCTCGAGTGATTCACGAGAAGCAAATGCATCCTCAACGTGTCACTGTGTGGTGTGGTTTTTGGGCTGGAGGAATCATTGGACCTTTTTTTTATGAAAATGAGGCAGGTCAAGCGCAAACAGTCAATGGTGTATGGTATCGTGAAATGATAACCAGTTTTTTCTTGCCTAGAATTGAAGAAATGAATGTGGAGGGCATGTGGTTCCAACAAGACGGCGCCACATGTCATACAGCCAGAGAAACAATTCAATTGCTGCATCAGTCATTTAAAAATTGCGCTCTTCTTGGGACACCCATTAGAAATCGATTAACGCGTTCTGCTTTTATTCAAAATTAAGTAACTTCACTTAATTGTAAATAAAAGCAGAACGCGTTAATCGATTTCTATGATCTATGTCGCATTTTGTTTATAGGTAGGCTTACCATAATAACGAAGAGCCAAACCGGGACGCAGAAAGGGAAGAGGCTCATTTTCGTTTTGCTTTTCGCTTAATTTGTGTTTTTCATATTTGAAATGCAATCAAAATTATTAAGAACTGAAAACATATTAATATATTTTTTATTAAAAAGAAATAGAGATAGAGTATAATTAATACAAACAACACTAAAAATTTGCCCAGTTTTATTATTCGCCCACGCTTGCTTTATATTTTTCACTAGAGTGCACTTTCTTCAGAATCTTTTTGTCGTGCTTAATTTTGTCATAAAATTCACTGCATGACATGTTCAAGTTGAGTTTGCACGTAAGCAAGGCATCCACAACGCATTCTTCCATCCTCCCCCGATCGTCCGACCACTTTTTTTCATATGTGAAAAAATTCTTTCCACTGGCGCTGAAGTACTAGGTAGACACATCAAACTCCACAATTTTTTTTAAATTTGGCACCTCAATATGCTGCTTGTGGAAATGGGTGAATAGCTGGACCCATTTGTCGGAGTAACTAGCTTCATTAGAATTTTGGAAGAAACCTTTTGTCAATGTCACCTCATCAAATAGCTCATCAATCATTATTTGGATTTTCGATTGAGGTTTTTGCATTTTATTTATACTTTCTGCTGCTTTTTCGATTTCACTCCAGTTGAGCTCATTTTTCAAGCAGATCCACTCAAAATCTTCAGCTCCGTCGAAGCTCTGTTCCCACAATTCTAAATACGAAATGCAGCGCTCATAAAAAGCGTGAACGTTACTCATGAAGTTTTCGACTTTTATGGAATCTTTCAGTTTATTTAAGAGTTGTTTAGCTGCTTTTGGAAGAAATTTGTTTTCCATCCTGTTTTGGAGATTAGTTTTTAACTTTGCCAATTCCATACCTACATCTGTCGCAGTTGAGTTAGTCTTTTCCATAGACTCAACGGTCTTGTTGAATACATTTAACTGTCCGTGCACAAACCAAAAGTAAAGTGCTCCAATTTCTGTTGTGAAAAACTGTCGCAATGCGAGCGGGCAGTTTACTTGAGCAGGATTCTTTCCACAGCTGGTAATAAAGACAGAAATCTTGTATTTCCATGTTTCACTAATTTTTTGTACTCGATGCCAGCTGTCTCACAAAACTCTTTTAAGTTTGTGACGCGTACGGTATATATACAAAAATATTTGTATATTTTTACAACGATAGCCTCTATTTCGACAGGAAGACCATCAACTGCATGTTGAATTGTATTGTGAACGATGTGTGCGCTGCAACCAATGCCTTTTATGTTAACGCCGAGACCTTCCTTGAGCCTGGAATAGACGTTGTTTGTGCCTCGCCTGTTTACCCCTCCGAAATTCGTATTACAGTTATCACCACAGAATGCAGCCACCTTGTTTTCTATTTCGTGTTTTTTGATTATCGACATTATGTGATTTGCCAGAATTTCAGACGTTTCTCCGGCGACAGATCGAAAATCGAGTAACTTTACAGATATACCTCTCTCAGGAACAAAGTACCTAACAACTATCGGTGCCAATTTAACATCATGTCTGTTTGATGTATCTGTTGAAATGCTCAAAAAATTGCATTTTTTTAGCTCGTTGTGTAATTCATATCTTGCCATCGGTGCGATCACTCCTGTGAGGATCGCTTCGCACTTGGTACGCGCAGACCCGAATTTGGGCTCAAACAGCTTCGATATTAATTTTGAGGAGCAATCAGATGTTTTAAAACTTATATCGTGCATTGCTGTATGGAATGCAAAAGTAGCTTCTTTAGCAGCAATGGAAATTTCATTTTCTGCGGGTTCGGCATTTTTGAAAAACGATGTTATGGTAGATAAGCTTGCAATGGCACTTACGCTGGCCTTGTGTTTCGAGCACTTTAGATGGTCCTTGATGTCCGCTCTTCCACCGTGTGCTATTGAAAATTCTGATAAACAGTGTTGACATTTCACTTTGTCGTTATGGCCGCAGAGCTTTTTGAGAAACGGATAGTCATTTTCAAGTTCTTTTGTGAATGTGCAATTTCGTTTTGGCATGCTGAGGCAGGAAAAATCGTACGATAAATATCTGACGAAAAAACAATACAATAGATCAGTGGTCGTCACAAGGGAGGCTATAAAAATGTGTGTGTAGTGGTTAAAAAAAATTACGTGCTTGCTGATAGAGAATTACATGCTTTGTTGATGTGTTATCAAAAAAAAAAACAAAAATGCGACAACGACCTACCTGTGTAAAAGCTACCATACAACTGATTAAAAGTTATAGTTTCTTACGCTATGTATTGCGTTTCGTGCGTGAAAAGCCGATCGTGTTCGACCCCCAGGGGCAATGGATGACGACCACTGCACTAGACAGAAAATACAACAAAGGCGGGCGACGATGACGTAACGACGTAAACTGAACACAACACGACTTAATTATGGACGCGTGCGGTAGACATCAGCAATGCGCTCTATTATTCTCCTCTCTACGCCAGATCGTTGTTTGTGCTCAATTGATTTTCTTATCGGCCGGGGTGTCGGTGTTGTTCAAGTTTGACCGGGACGCTAATGCAGACCGGCCGGGACGCCGGGACAGGGGTCTCAAACCGGGACCATACCGGTCAAATCGGGACGTATGGTAAGCCTATTTATAGGTTATGTGACTTTACGTGAAAGTTATAAGACTATATGTACACGTTTTTCCGTTTGGGATTAATATGTTTTAAAAAGAAAAAAAATTTTTTTTGGCAAAATTTTCTTCTTAAATTTAAATCTAATTGCAAAAATGTTGATTTGGTAGAGAAACAGTATATTAATGGATTAAAGAGAATGTAATTATTAATTTTTCTCAATTTATTTCAGCAAAATCGAACTAGTCGTTCTCGAGTTATGTCAAACTACGTTTTTGCCAACATTTTACAACTAAGCGAAAAAACATCAAGATAAGGAAAAAATGTAAAAGGTCATAAAAACTGGCACATACGAACGCAAAACCCTTTGAGGGTTTTAATATACTCTCCTAGTACCATCACCCTGACTTGGAATTTCTCACCCCCCAGACAATAACCCCAAAAAAGTTCCACAGTGTAACAGTGTAATAGGCTAATAGGTTGCCTACTCCTGATGCTTTTCCGTCTTTAAGTTCTGTTATGACTTGTTTAATTTCATTTATATCGGGAGATTTTAGTGGTGCTTTAAAAGTTTATAGCTTTGCTGGTCATCGCTACTTCCTACTGACGGCCGGTTAAGGGTTTCCTGAGAGTGCTGGCTGTTCTTCCAATGTCGTTAAGAGACCATCAGTTTTATCCCTTGCTGAAAGGTTTTCGACTTAAATACAGGGTGGCTGATGAATATTGCTACATTAAGAAACTCAAATTTGTGTCAGTGTATGGAATTCATTTTTCTTCTCATCATGTTAAAACTCATTCAATTTAATAAAATATAGCTTAATTAGTTTTAAAAATAATGGAATTTAAATGCCCCCGTTGATGCTTGTGCGGCATCTTACCAAAAAGTTGTTCATTACTACTTGAAAAGTTGAGACAGGAATAGCTGCAATGGTTTCTCGAATAGATTGCTTTAATTCATTCAAATTTGTTGCTTTTGCTTTGTAGACTTCCTGTTTGCAATACGAGGGCGGTTCGGAAAGTTCTTAGCCTATCAATGAAAGAGAATAGTTAGTTTTTCAAAAATATTTTTATTTTTCAATATAATCTCCTGAAACTTCACTTAGTCCAACGCTTATCTAGCAATTCTATCCCTTGATTAAAATAGTTTTCCTCAAGGTCATCAAAATAGTGGTTTACAACTGTAATTGCATCTTCATTTGATGTAAAACGCTTGCCAGAAAGAATTTTTTTTTGGTTTGGGGTAAAAGTCACTGGGAGCTAAATCAGGAGAATAAGGTGGGTGGTCAAGCAACTCGTACTTTAATCTTGTGCGCTGGTGCGTTGTCTTGATGAAAAATTATTTTTTTGTGTTGTAAGCCAGGACGTTTTTCTCGAATTTGTACATTTAATTGATCTAAAAGGTTGCAATAGTACTCTGAATTTATTGTTTTACCCTTTTGCTGATAGTCAATCAATAAAATACCTTTGAAGTCCCAAAAAAACCGTTGCCATAACCTTACCAGCCGATTGAATTGTTTTTGCCTTCTTTGGGGCACTTCCTCCAGCTTCAGTCCATTGTTTGGATTGTTCTTTTGTCTCTGGAGTATAGTGGTGGATCCATGTCTCATCAACAGTTATGAAACGACGCTAAAAATCCATTTTATTTCGCTAAAAACGATCCAAACAAGCTTGAGAAATGTTCATTCTTACGCGTTTTTGGTCGACTGTTAACAAGTCCGGCACCCTTCTTGCAGAAAGCTTTTTCATCTGTAGTTCTTCATGCAAAATTAAATGGACTCGATCATTTGAGATGCCCATGATATTAGCTATTTCACCCACTTTTATTCGTCGATCATTTAATACCATATCATGCACTTTAGCTACAATTTCTGTTGTTGTTGCTGTTTTTGGACGTCCACTACGTGGTTCATCTTCAATGCTTGTACGACCACTTTAAATTCAGCAACCCAATTTTTTACTGTTGCATATGAAGGATCACTTTCACCTAACACATTCACCATATCATTATGAATTTCTTGTCCCCGTAAATCTTTTTTATGTAAATATTTAATGACACCACGCATTTCTAATTTTTCCATTGTAAAAAAATCGCGGATGCGTCTTTTGTGAACACCTGTTTCTATATGAAGGAGTTGCCAGATCGAAACAAAATTTAACATGTGTTCATAGCAGAGATGGAAGTTTCCAAAACACTTAACTTTTTTCTGTTTATACCACGCTTTTTGTGCTAGGCTAAGAAGTTTCCGAACCACCCTCGTAACCCCACAAGAAGGAGTCAGGTGCAGTTAGGTCAGGCGACCTGAGGGGCCAACGGAATGTGGAGTTTCTGGATATCAGTTTATTGGGGAATTTTCATCGCAATTCTGTCTTAACATGCCGAGCTATGTGATGAGTTGCACCATCTTGCTCAAACCACACAGAGTGGAGAGAAATTCTCATTCGGCGTAATTCTGTATGTAAGTAGACAAACTCTCTCAACATGCTCAAGTAACGGTCTCCAGTAACCGTAACGGCGTGACCGTTTTCTTCGAAGAAGTGGGGCCCGACAACTCAGAGTGATGAAACTGCACACCATACTGTGAAACGAAGTGGATGCAATTCCCTCTCATGGAGTATCTGTGGATTGGAAGCACTCCATATTCGACAATATTGTTTGTTTATGTTGCCGTTTAAATCGAAATGGGCCTCGTCAGACATGAAAAGGCAGCTCAACACGTTTCCGTCCTCTTTCACCATTTAAAGCATCTTCTGGCATAATTCCAAGAAATCGGGAAGTCTACTGCGTTCAGTTCAGGCAATTTGAATTTTATATGGGAATAAGTCCAAGTCTTTCTGCATAATTGACTGCAATGACTGTCTGCTTATACACATTCGAGCAGATAAGCTTCTTGTCGAAACTCTTGGAATGTTTTGTATGGCAGCAGCTACAGCAGCGATTGTTTCCTCCGTCCGAACAAAAGGGTTTCTATGGTAAGGCACTCCCTTGACTGTCCCATATCAGAAAAATTTTTACTAAATCTCATTATGGTCGATCTTCTCGGAGGATTACTGCGAAACGTGCGCTTATACTCTCTTTGATCCGAAACTACGAACTCCAGTAATAGCGGCGGACAATCTAATTTCTTGTTTCAGTGCCACAGTTATCCAGTTATCTGCAAAATAAATAAAAAAAATTAACCAGATTCATTAAATAGAAAAAAAGTTGTTATTTTTTTTGTAGCGCCTTTCATCAGCCACCCTGTATGTATGAACAATCTAAGCAAACGATTCCGACATACACTAAAGTTCAATTTGTTGTAGAGCATACTTGAAACGACAGTGACCAGTCAACGCTTAAAGAAGACTGAAACGCAATATCACCACCGACTCCCAGTCGTCGTCCGTTAAATCAACGAGTTAAAAAGGCTACAAAATAAAAGAAGGTATATAAGAAAATAAAGAAAAGTATGGTAAATTATTGTCACAATACCTTTTCAATATCAGTAGAACTTTGGCTTTAATGTTTTACATTGTATGTAGCTCTAGCACAGCGGTTCAACTTGATTGATTTGGTCCGGATGTCCTCTTTGTCAAAGAAACTTCAAATGTGGTGGCCAACTTAATTGCTGATGCTACTGCTTTTGATCTCTACGACTAGATTTACGCATTGAACTCTTTTTGACAAAGCTGGAAAATTTTCACAAAACTGTGAACATTATAGACTTTGATAAACAAAGCGACTTAAACCTCTAGTCAACGATGAGATGAGACATTTTACTTTTCTCGTCAGCATATGTGACAGCGCATAGAGAAAGGGACCTAAGGGTAAAAAAAATCAATTTTCATTTTTTTTTCTTTTTTTGATGTGGACAACATCTGAGTATCGAATGAGACCGATGACATGCCCCAAAAGTGTTCCCTCCCAGAGATATGAGCGTTTTATGAAAGTGAAGTCGACGATTCTAAGGGCAAATAGAAAGGGACCTAATCTTTAAAATGGCTCTCCTGAACACAACTGATTTTTAACCTTAGGTCCCTTTCTATTTTGCGCGTCACATATTCGTTTGCATTTAAACCTACAATGCATCAAATCAATTTTACGAAATTGGTGCACTTTTAATAAAATCCGAACGTTTCACATGGTGGAACCACCATCAAGGAAGGCGAGTTCTCTCGACGACATGTTGGCTCACTGTGAAAGCCTATATCTAAGGATCAAAAAGAAGAAAACAATTTGAGAGATACAGAGAGATAGAGTTTCTGGCGTAACGATTTACGAGTGCTGCTATATATATTTCTGGCCTAATATTGAAAATCCGAATATTTATCATCAAAAATGATTTTATTATTTTTCAAAGTATTCTTCAGCATGATTTATTCACTTTTGCATGAGCTCAAACCAATTGTCGAAGCACTTTTTCCACTTCGATTAAGAGGTCTCCAAACTTTAACAGCATCTTTCGGCGACGAAAATCATTGACCACGCATTTTTTTCTTGATGTGCGAGAATAAAGAGAAGTCATTGGGTGCCAAGGCTGTACTGAGGATGACCCATCAATTCGACGTTTTCAGTTCACGCACTGCATCATTCTCTAGCACAAGAGCCGTTTTTGGACGACCTTCGTCTTTGAGCGAGCGTCGGCCACTATTGAATTCATTAAACCAGTTTTTTAGGATGGTGCTTCATCGCTATACAAAGATTTAAGTTCATCGATGCACTCTTGTCGTTACAATCCACGTCAAAAGTTGTGAAAAATGATCGCACGGAAATGTTCAGGAGTTAATTCCACTTGTTTGCTAAATTGACTTTTTTAAGTCACTGTAAACAACACAAATGATGGACGTACGCCAGAAATATATATAGCAAACCTCGTATATTGATCTAAGCCAAAATTCGTTTAAGTGTTTGTGCATTATTTTCTATATGTGGCGCGCAAAATAGTAAGGGACCTAAGGTTAAAAACCAGTTTTGCTCAGGAGAGCCATTTTAAAAGGTTAGGTCCCTTTCTATTTGCGCTTAGAATCGTCGACTTCACATTCATAAAACGCGCATATCTCTGAGAGGGAACACTTTTAGGGCATGGGATCGGTCTCATTCGATGCTCAGATGTTGTCCACATCAAAAAAAAAAGTGAAAAGTTGATGAAAAGTTTTGTTCAGGAGAGCCATTTTAATGATTAGGTCCCTTTCTAATTGCTCTTAGAATCGTCGACTTCACTTTCATAAAACGCGCATATCTCTGGGAGGGAACACTTTTGGGGTATGGGATCGGTCTCATTCGATCCTCAGATGTTGTTCACATCAAAAAAAGAAAAAAATGAAAATTTATTTTTTTCTATATGCGCTGTCACATATGAATTTAAAGAGTTTCTCAGAAGATAAATATTCCTAAATGATCTAGTATAGATTCTTCAAACCTTGGGAAGACATAAAGCAAGTGCCTTGGGCAAACCTTGAAAAGACATAAAATAGCTTCTGCAGTAGTCTGCTTTTGAAATGCTAAGACGTTTGGCCATAACGCCTATATCTCGGAGCCCTGCTATGATTCCTGTAAGAGTGCTGATAGGCCATTTGATAAAGCTAGAAGTTTATTTACCCTTCTTCCGCTAATGATTTGCCTTTGTTTGTGTGATTTTACAACCATGTATCGATTCCTATCCTGAGACTGCCTTCGTGTTTTCCAGGTTGTCGAATTAGTTTAATAGCTCAGCTAGTGGGATATACACGTTTGAGGACTGTACCGCGTCCACTATTTCGGAGCCTGTTCTACCGCATGCCAGCTCGTTGTTAGATTTGGTCCAAGTTAGCGTGATATCGTTTGCATTGATTGGGAAGATGAAAATTAGGCAGTCACCGACGCATCGTAACTTTACATATCTTGAATTCAAGGCCTAAAGAGCTGAGATGCTTCCCACTTTTATTCGGATTTAAGCAGATAATAACGGGTTTTCGAATAGGGACATAACAATTTCGTATCTTTATGTCAACGTGTCCTCAAACATTTTTAATGAACTTTCTGTGCCAAAACGTAAGTCGAAGTCAACATTTTCATCATGGTAAAGTTCACTTACGAGCAACGTTTGGAAATCATTAAAAATTACTACCGAAATTCTTAGTCGTTGGTCGCAACTTTAAGAGCGCTTACTCTAATTTTCGCTCGTAATAATCATCCCACCCGACAGGGTGAGCGTGCTATAGTGGATAAATTTGGATCCAAATTTTCACTTTTAGATGTTTCGGAGCCAAAGAGACGCAAATATATGGCAGCCGTAAGTGTATCCGTTCAAATGAGCCAAATCAGTCGATTCCACGTCGTTCTAAGAAATTGGACATCTCTCGTATCACACTGGTGCGTATTTTGCGAAAAGATTTGGCTTTCATCCTTATGAGATCAAACTGACTCAAGAACTAAAGCCACTTGATCATTTAAAACGCCGAAACTTTTTCTCTGGCAAAGTTTTACGAAAATCGCGAATCTTGTTAATAAACAAAATATGCGTTATTAGTGCTTCAAGAGACACAAAAAAATTACTGTGTGGTGTGGTCTTCATGCCGGAGGTGTGATTTGGATGTATTTTTTCGTCGATGAAAACAATCGTCATGTTACCGTCAATGGAGAGCGCTATCGTGCAATGTTAGAAAATAATTTTTGCCCAGAATTGGATGAGCTTGACATCGGTTTCAACAAGACGGTACCACTAGCCACACAGCACGCGTTACAATCGATTTACTGAAAGACAATTTCAGAGAGCGTCTTATCTCGAGAAATTGTCCGGTCGAATGGCCACCTCGCTCATTCGATTTAACGTCATTGGATTTTTTTAAGGGTCCACATAAAGTCCCAATGACTATGCCAACAAGCCAACAACTTTAGACGAGCTCAGACAACATACAGCGCAAAGTTACCAACGTTCAGGTCTAAATATGTGCAAGAGTGGTGAAAAATTTGGTCCAACGAATAGATATCACTGTAGACGGGCTCGTGATGGTCATACGACCTAAATCGAATTTCATTCTTAAAATTTAACATTTGCACTATATCTGAAATAAAATTGAACTCTATATCTTCAATATTCTGTGTTATATTAATATATAAAATGTGTATGTCCTTAATAGAAACCCCTGTATATTTCTTTCCCGAATCTGTCTAACGGCTAAGTGTAAGTGTAGAAATCTGCCGGGAAAGCAGTGGAACTCGTCGGTAATCTTCTCGAAATTGCAAGGGCAAAAGCTTCTGACCCTGTGCCATATTTTAACTTGTAGCCTTCGGTGAAAATTGAGATTTCGTCGTCCGTTTTGACAAAGTTTGCTACAAATTTTATTTAAAAAAAAACACACAAAATTTACATGTATGTATAAGTTTATTTTGCGTTCAAAACATTATATCACTTATGTATCATTTATTATCATATTACACACGAATTAGTATTAGAAAAATATGTATAAGTATACGTACGTTTATTTTAAACTAGATTTGTTTCGTTCAGTTTACATTTTATGTGATTTAGTTCCTTTTATTGTTTATCGTATTGAATTGAGTGTAAAAAAATGTTTAAAGCTCACCAATAAAATGAGCCAAGTTTTGTAACAAAACTTGCGGTTTTGTATGATCGTTTATAAAAGTAAAGGATATTTTCAATTTTGTTTTTTTTTCTAGCACACAATTGAAAGGAAAACTTAATGAAAAATGAACAAAACTTAAGTTACAGGCAAATAGAAAATTAAATATAAAAGTTCTTTAAGAAAGTATAGTTTATAAAAAATTTGGGAAAGGTTTAGAAAAAGATTTTGTAAAGTTTAATTAATATGGAGGCGAGTGTTTTTTTAACAAATAAAGGCTTTAAAAAAATATACGAACGAAGTTGACTTAATTCAATGGGAATGTTGTGTGTTATAAATTTTGAAGTTGGAAAAAAATCAAAATAAGCGGTTATTTGTATGTCATTTGTATGTTTGTAAATTATAAGTAATACTGCCGCTTTAACAAATTGTGGTTAAAGGTAGGGGAAGTCTTTTATGGGGAAAGGAATTATTAAGTACTTAAAAGTTAGAAAACAAAACGGGAATATTAAATGAAATAAAACGGTTCAAAATTCGAATTTTCATGATCCTAGCAAATATTTTTCTAAATGAATTGAACTTACAATTTAAAAAAAAAACATAAATCATTTAAACTTTAGGATTAATACAAACAAACAAAAATATTGGGAATGAATGAAGTTGGGTGCAGGAAGTTAGGAATAGATAGAAAACAAAAATTCACTAAATATTAATTAAGAAAATTAAACTATTTCTTTCGAACTTAACTAGGCAAATTATAAATATATATATAGATGTATGTATATCTGGAAGCTTTTACACTTTCAAAAAATTGCATTTTAGTTTTTGTATTGACATCTGTTGTTTTTTTTTTTGATTCTTCTACTTATAGTTTCTTAGTACCATCAATGTCTATGGTAAGATCCTGCAGAGAACCACGTGGTGGCAATAGACTTCTCTTCTCGGGATCTTTTGTCTTTTTGGGTTTAGGACGATTTGTTTTTGTATAACGATTTATAACGCCATCCGGTTCATCCATCATGCGTAGAATTAACGTCTGATCCGATGAATCAATAGGTGCTATCGAGATATCGCGCACAGCACGGAACTTACCGCAATTATTCAAGTGTTCGTTCTCCAAACGGAAGAAATTCCAAACGAAGCGTCTACAATGAAGGGTATAAATTGACAGCACTAAGTTTTAGGCATTTAGGGATTTCATAAAAGCCTTCTTACCGAAATACTTCTAGAATACCAGTAATCGATGTCATAATGTCACCGCTTAGATATTTCATTTCCGTTACATAGAATGATAATGCCCAACTGAAACGCAGCAGTAGATCTTCGATGATGGCAAAATAGTAGAAACCCTAAAAGAGATTGAAAAGGGAAAATGTTAAGACAGATGGTTAGCTTTTATACACCCCATCAAAGATGGAGTGTTAACGAAATGGATAGTTATAGTTGCATAACCTTAAAATATTAATCGGAGACCCTATATAATGATCGGTTCAAAATTCTATGAAGACTAAGCAATGTCCGCTCGTCCGTTTGTAAGTCTGTTGAAATCACCAAGCGAGTTCAGACTTGCAATTTTGCCCAATGATGTCTCATAGTCTTAAACTGTTGTTAATGTTAAATGAATAAAGTTGTTCATTACGAGGGCTGCTATACATATATTTCTGGCCTAATAATGAAAATGCGAATATTTATCATCAAAATTAGTTTTATTGTTTTTCAAAGTATTCTCCAGCATGATTTATACACTTTTGCATGCGCTCAAACCAATTGTCGAAGCACTTTTTCCACTCCGATTGCGACACCTCCAACACGTGGTTTTTGAACGCTTCAATAGCATCTTCGGGCAACGAAAATCGTTGACCACGCATTTTTTTCTTGATGTGCAGAAATAAAAAAAAAAGTCATTGGGTGCCAAGTCAAGGCTGTACGGCGGATGACCCATCAATTCGACGTTTTGCCCGTCAAAAAGGTGCTGGTTTGAGCCGATGTGTGAGAGCTCGCATTGTCATGGTGCACAATGTTTCGTCTCTTCTTTTTCGTTTTCCGAATTTCTCCAAAGACTTCAGGCAAACAAATTGTGGTGTACCATTTAGAATTGACCGTCCTATGTTGCTCAAGCGGAACAGTCGCCACAAGACAAGTTTTGCCACAAGACAAGTTTTGCCACAAGACAAGTTTTGCCAAAGCAACAGGCGACCATTTGCTTCGAACTGCTTCTTCCACGAACAATTTTTTTTTGGATTTGGCTCTACTTCGAAGACCCACATGGTCGATTGCTGTTTTGTTTCGGGCTCATACGCATGGATCCATGATTCGTCACCTGTGACGATCCTATAAACGTCTTTTGAAGCACCGCGATAGTATTTTTTCAAAATTTCTTTGCACCAATCGACACGAGCCTTTTTTTGAGCGATTGTCAAATTGTGCGGGATCCAACGAGAACAAACCTTTTTTACGGCCGGGTGTTCATGCAATATCGAATGTATGCTGGTGGAAGAAATGCCCAAGGATGCCTCTATATCACGGTATGTCACATGACGATCTTGTATTATCAGTTCACGCACGCCATCAATGTTCTCTGGCACAACGGCCTTTTTGCACTACCTTCACGACCTTGAGCGAGCGTCGGCCACGATTGAATTCATTAACCCAGTTTTTCATCGCCATTCAAGGATTTAAGTACATCGACGCACTCTTGTCGTGATAATCCACGTCGAAAGTTATGAAAAATGATCGCACGAAAATGTTCACGAGTTAATTCCATTTTTTTGCCAAATTGATTTTTTTCAAGTCAATGAAAACAGCACAAATGATGGTCGTACGCCAAAACGTTCTGAGTACGTTTATGCTAAAAAAATGTCAAACTTTCCAATGGAAATGTCAAATGGCGCCAGGCAAAACTTAGTGTTGCCTAGGCAAGAAATATATATAGCAACCCTCGTATATCCAACATCACACTGGTGTGTGAGATTGAAGCTAGATAGATTTTAATATTTGGCTTTCAGGCTGACACGACCTCAAATCGACTTTTTCTATAGGACCATATATAAGCATGAACCAAAATGGTTCTTTTTTCTATGTTGGTAACTTATCCAACATAACATACTGTGCCGAATTTGATGAAAATTCATATACTTATATTCCATCCGATTTCGACCAATTTTCGGAATAGGCTAATGCGTGACCAACATCCATATCTGGTAAAATGGGAACATATTGTCAGTTATTTTCGAATAGCTCCTACATAAAGGTCCGTCCGTCCGCAGCTCTAGAAGCTACAATTTATACCCAATTTCGCTCAAATTTTGCGCGTCACATTATGATAGATCAATAATTAACTCTGGTGAAACTTAGTCCATATTTTCATGTAGCCCCATATAATTTCAGATTTCAGAACATACAGCTCCAAAAGCCGTGATTCCGACAAAGTTTCGCTCTTACCGTTCCATGATGTTTCGCATAGCCCTAACATGAAGGTTCGTCCCGGTTTGAGGTCCAGCCGCTCAAGAAGCCAAAATTTACCCGCTAGCGGTCGAATTTGCATGGAACATTATGAGAGGCAAATATTTATCTCTGGCAAAAGAGGAATGTTTTCATAGAGTTTCAACGAAACATATCCCTTCCGAAAATAATCGGATTCTGTGATAATTCTAATGAACAAATTCATACCATACACCAGACTGTGGTACAGGGTATTTTGACTTAGTGCTTGTTGCACCTTAAAGGAATGGAGATATGTTAAGTATACCGATCGACTCAGAATTACTATCTGATTTCATTGAGCGATGTCCGTGGTGTCTTTCCATCTATCGTTGTATTCAAGGTACAGGTCCCAATTAAAAAGCGATTTCGGGAATTTAAAACTTTGGAAATTAATTATATAATTCATTATTAATATTGCATTATATTAGATATTAAAAAGAATCGACAGGGTAATGCCACTTCTTTCATCCGTAGAACATTGAATATATTGTTTCTGCAAGTGGCGATTTTTTTTTGATTTCGGAATCCCGCTATCTGTCGCCGCCTTCGTGCAAATTTTGTGCTTCATATTTAGAAATTACATAAATAACTCAGTTTTTGTTGAATTCTAAAAATATTGATGATAATATTGCGATTTTTTATAGTAGGCTTGGCACGGAACACTTTTCCACCGAGATGTGTTTTGTTACATGCCAATGTCATGTGTTCCAAATATCTACGCCATGTCTCTAATAGTTCCAGAGATATTATCTTTCTAAGTTTCAATCACCTACGTATGATACTAATCATCGTTATGTATCACTACTTCTGTGTCTCCCTATATCTTGATCAGAGTTGATGGTACTATTAGCAAAAATGTTACAAATATACAGATTTTTTCAGAGGTTGCTTCTTTGTGAAATCTGTTAGCACCTGTCAACTGACCGCTTAGGCCGTGTGATATCTTTGCTCTTTTTTCATATTATTATTTAGTTAGTTATTTTAATCAAAAATGTTCGTTGATAATCAAGCTACGATGTAAGTTAGGATATGCCAGTGGCAGTACTGGAATGAGTGAGCGAAAGTTCAACCTCCGATTGGAGGTGTCTCAATCGGAGTGGAAGAAGTGCTTCGACAACTGGTTCGAGCGCATGCAAAAGTGTATAAATCATGCTGGAGACTTTGAAAAACAATTAAACCATTTTTGATGATAAGTATTCGCATTTTTATTATTAGGTCAGCAGCCCTCGTACAGGGTGGAGCGCGGGTATTTGCTTTTTTGCACTGCTGGTCAAAGAGAGTAGAGAGTGTGCGTGGCTTATAGCGGCTGACGGGAGATTTGTATTCGTCTGCCTCTCAGTTGACATTATGCGTTGGACACGTGAGGAGAGGTCATTCTATGTTGAAGCGTATTTTTTAAATGCGCACTCGATCATTGCAGTGCAGCGTGCTTTTCGTTTACGATTCGCCGTTCCTCCACGCGGACGTATTCCTGGACGGCAATCAATTGTAAATTGGGTAACTTCATTGAGAACAGCAGGGAATGTGTTATGTATACGAAGGGGACCTGAGAGAAGGAAAACAACACCACAAAACATCGAGTGAGTTAGAGCAGCAGTACTGCAATCTCCGAAACGCTCTGCTCGGAAGCAATCACTTGCTCTTGGCATTTCCAGATGTTCTCTTCGCCGGATTTCAGACGGCTTTTGAGGCAATGCAATTAGAGGAAACATGGTTCCAACAGGATGGTACAAATGCACACACAGCGAGGTTTGCCAAAAATTGCTTGAGATAAATGTTCCTGAACGGCTTAACTTTTTTAAGGGGAGATGTGAACTGGCCGGCACTCTCACCAGACTTAGCCCAATGCGATTTTTTCCATTGGGGTTACCAGAAGTCCAAGGTATATATCAACCGTCCCAACACCTTGGAAGACCAAATTAACAATATTAAGGCTAAAATTGGCAGAAAACCAATCGACATGCTTGTTAGAGTTCATGAAAACTACAGAAAGCGTATGCAGCAGTGTGTGGAAAGCGAAGGTCGCCATTTGCCAGATACACTATTTAAAAGTATGTAATTTAAAAATTTCCTTACTGTTCAATATAATTAATATATAAAATAAATTTTTCTAAGGTTCATATTTATTTTATTTCATTCCCAAATAAGCAAATTACCGAGCTCCAGCCTGTATCATATCGATTATAAGAACTAAAGAAGGGCAATAGAAGGCATCCTTAGACAAAGACAATTCCTCCGTACGATAGAAATCGATCAGATGTCCCAACAATTCCCAATTTTAATGAGTAACTCTTATATTTTCTACCAATGTATCATCCCAGCAAATCAAACCTTCAGAATTCGGTAAGAATTCTTTACGACAATCGGCAAAATGTTCCGATTTCGGATCAGAATTCTTAGCGAGTTCGTAACGAAAAACATATGAGAGGGTTGGCACGAATTCAGAACTACTTCTCTGAGGGAATTCTGATGTTTTTGCAGACATTTCGAACCGATTTCTGACAGAATTCAGAACTGTAGTCTTGGGAAATTCGAAAGGAAATTTCGATTAGTCGTATCGAAATGTGCACTAATTCTGAACGACTTCGGTCAGAATTCTGGCATTAAATCTTATTAAATTCTGATGTTTTTACCAACATTACGAACCGAATTCTGAGCTTATGTCATGGTAAATTCTTAATGTAAACAATCGAAAAGAACAAAATATTTTTGTTTTACAATAAAAAGTTGTAAAACATTTTCAAAAAGCGTTCGGAAAGTCTTTTAGTTGCAAGCAGGGGTGTCTGCAGTTTCGCAAGCAACAATTGTGCTGTAACTATGTTTGGTGGCTATACACTTAAGGGCAACCAGTTTTGCATTTAACGAGAACTGCCGGCAGTAGAATTTTCCTCCGAACACAATAAAAATCCCTCGCACAGTAAAGCTAACCAAACGTTCAGAATTTGAAATATAAAAATACCTCAGACAAACAGTTAAGAATTCGTTCAGAATTTGTTCGACATGTCTGAACACAAGAACAACAACTGAAAAAAAGGAAGCAAATAACAAAAATTTTAAACGAATAACTACCTCAGATAAATAGTTCAGAGTTCGTTGCGAGTTCGATAAGAGAAGTCTGAACAAAAATTAATAAAAATCCCACAGACAAGTCTAACAGAATTCGGGCCGAATTCGTTCATATATTTCTTAACACAATAAATAAAAAATCCTCAGACAAATCGAACAGAATTTGTAACGATTTCGGTAAGAATTCTCGATAGAGTTCAGATATTGTTCAGAATTGTCTGATATCAGACATTGTCGGCAATTTTGGTTTACTGGGATATTCGACTACGTTTTTCAATGTATTATTTATTTATAAATAACTCAATGTCAGCATAATACTTACAGTTGATGAGTATACAACTTCCTCTCTAAGGAAAGTATTTTCGCCAGCATTTTTATCGAACAGACCCCAATCCATCTTTATGTCCCAGGTGTAAGCGTAGCAGGACGAAACAATCGAAGACACAATCCACAGCCAAGTATAAGGGTTATCAAAAGTATTTGAATAATAACCTAAAGTATTTACAAATGCATTAGTAAATTGATTTTCCCATGTGCGCTCGTCTTCTCCTCAACCAAAAACTTACGATTATTGAAACTCTTAAGCGTGCCAAATATCACCACCATAAAGGTCGTTGAATATTTGCCTGCATTCACCAGATGGGGAAATGCTTCCTTGGTATCGCGATAACGCCTCAGACACTGAGCGAAACGGAACCAGGCTGGCAAACAATTGAATATGGGTCGAATTATGAAATCCTTTTCCATGCATATTGATGCATCTCGTGCTTCAAACCAATTGCCATTGGTGAAGTAGAAACACACCAAATACTCAAAATCCAGCAAAGCTGTAGCCAGCGAATTCAATTGATCGCCCAGCCAGAAATCAGCAAAGCCTACGTGGAAGAAGGGTGCCGCAATCATACGACCCTGCATAGGAAAAAATGTTAGTTTTTATACACAATACTTAGTTTATTTTTAATTCATTGTAAAGAACTCACCGATATCCTTAATAACCAAAATCGAGCATCATGATGCAGCACGTGGAAGGGGTTCGCCAAAAACGCCACCATTATTATGGTTAACGTTAGTGGATTAATAAATGCCGGTATACTTAAACTGGCCGAGTACAAAAAACTTAACATACTTAAAGTCCATATAACACCGAATATAGCCGCCAACTCCATAAGGTGTTGTTCCGACAAATGATTTCGAGGATCCAGTTCGAAAATAAGTACATGATTTACACCCGACGAACGCCATCCGTAAATGTTGACACCGATGAGAAAGATGAATTCGATGATTAAAAGGGGTCCACGATAGAGACGAAATGTGACCTTTAAATTCTCTCCGCTTATATCGTGAAAGATGGCTACAGAAAGAGATAAAAAAGTGAAAAGAAAAAATTAATTCAAAAAGCGCTTTAAAAATTTTAAATATGAATTAATCGATAGAATGGGTAAGAGCCTTCATCACTAGATTTAATCTAGTATATCAATGTCGTCCTGCCATCAACTCCCTCTGAGTATAAAAAAGACGAGACTATCACTACGGCATTACAATTTGACAAAAAGTGGCAAAGGGTTTTTAAAAGAGGTTCCATTTTCCGATAGTGATTAAACGGGCATATACTGGTTGTTGTTCTATCGGCTTAGCAGTGTGGCTATGTCCGTCTTTTGTTGGCGTTTAGAGCTGCTGGCTCTGTAGAGATTGTTTACAGCTTTGTAAGAGTGTGGACTTAGTGCTTCTACAATACATGAGAATCATCTGAGTGAGATGCAGTATGTCGTAAAGTCATGTGGGCAAGTGTTTGATACTGCTGGCTTTTTGGTCATCTGTGAATAGGGCAAATACCACTCTGTTTTTGTCGGCTTAGCCTCTCATCCTCATGCTTTACCTATGGAGGATGGTCTCCAAGCAAAACATTCAGTCGAAAGTTGTAGACGGTCTCTGGAACTATGTCAGAGTCAGCCGCAGGGGACGAGTGGGTTGACCTGATTTCCTTAGGTTATTCCAAAAGCTCACCTGCAAGTTTAAAATATATCTCGAATAATCCTTTCTATCCTTTATGTTTTTTGATAACAAGGAGAGAATTCTTGGTGAAGACATTGATGCAACCAGTCAGTGTGAGCAAGGCTCAAACTGGAAGTAGTCATGTTCTAAGGGGTCGGACCAGAGACTCAAGTCTGGTGTCGCGAGAGGTCAGGAGTCCATGTCCTAACCGCAGGGAGTTTCGCGGTGGCTGTGGTTTACCACCTAAATCGCAGATAAAGTGTATACTTGACGTGGAGTTGCGTATTAACCGGGTGCTATGACCCAAAGAGTACCAAAGGATTTAGATAGACCCCACCAAAAAATTGGCAAAGCCCGAACTGCTGCTCCTTAAATTTGTCCCTCCAGTTTACCTGTTGCTTTGGAGCACCTTGGTTCAGGCCATACTGGTGATAATCACGTAAAGCTGACTTAATCTGTGGATAGATGTAGTTTTTGACCAATAACAAAGCATTCTGTTCTGCTTTTCAAACATATCCCAGCACTCTAACGTGCAATCGGCCAAGTGTATATTAATGTTTTTTTGGGAGGCATTGTCAGTATTAGGTTTTTAGTTATCGGATCGTTTGCCAGTACTTCCACTTCGAACTAAATTGCTTGGCCAAAGGTACGTCTTTACGAGAGTTGCTATTTATATTTCGGGTCCGGCAATAAAAACACAAAAATTTATCATTGGAAATGGTTTTTATTGTTTTCAAAATATTCTCCTTTAAGATCAATACATTTTTGCATGCGCACAAACCAATTTTCGAAGCACTTTTTCCACTCCGAATAAGGCATGATTTTCGAACGCTTCAACAGCTGATTCGGGCGATGAAAAACGTTGACCAGGCATTTTTTTCTTGATGCTAGGGAATAAGAAGAAGCCATTGGGTGCCAAATCAGGGCTGCACGGTGGATGGCCCACCAATTCGACATCTTGAGTGGTGAAATAGCTCGTCGTGATGCCAAATGATCCGTCTTCTCTTATTATCCCATTTCACCGAACACTGTTGGCAAACAAATGGTTGTATACCATTCAGAATTGACCGTTCTACGTTCCACGTAAGGCACTGTGGCAACATGGCCGGTATTACCGGAAAAAACGCAATCATTTGCTTCAACTTTTGTTGGATTTGGCTCGTCTTGAAAGACCCATACGGTCGATTGCGGTTTTGTTTCGGGTTCATATGCATAGATCCATGATTCGTCACCTGTGACAATGTAATACACTGCCTTTGAGCTACCGCAGTATTACTTTTTCAACATCTCTTTGCACAAATTCATACGAGCCTTTTTTTGAGCATTCGTCAAATTATGTGGGATCCAACGAGAACAATTTTTTTTCACGGCCAAATGAACATGCAATTTCTTATTGATGCTTGTCATACTTATGCCCAAGATGCCTCAATCTCACGGTATGTCACATGTCGGTCTTGCTTAATCAGTTCACGCACAGCATAGATAGTTTCTGGCAAAGTGACCGAAGTTGGACGTCCTTTACGAAATTCATCCTGGAGCGAACGTCGCCCGAGACTGAATTCATGGTACCAGCGATTAACAGTGGTTTTTGATGGTGCTCATCGCCAAAAGTCGAAACAAGTTGGTTTAAACACACTTGTCACGAAAATTTTCACGGGATAATTCCGTTTTTTGACTGAGATGAATTTTTCAACACACTGTAAACAAAACAATTTGCCCACAAGTGACAAAACGTTCTGAGTGAAGTTATGCTAAAAAAAGTCAAAGTTTCCAATGGATGTTCCAGTTTGCACCTAGGGACACTAGTATTGTCAGGACCCGAAATATAAATAGCAATCCTCGTAGTTTTTCCTGTTGGTGTAGGTAAACCACAACAGATTTCCCCCAGTTTTATAATTATATACAAACGAGAAACTTCTCTACAACCGACTTTTAACACTATTGAATTTTATATGAATTTAAACTCGAAAGATTTATCTAGGATGGTGTCCAAGTATTTTACTTATCGCCCGTAGATTTCAGGGCGGGCCTTGAAAGGCGGACATTCAATAAAATGCGTGAGACGAAGCAAGTATCGTATTTAACCGGTAAATTTATTAGCCCCATAAATACACTTATTATGTAAATATACCATGTAAGTCAATAGGTACAGTTCCAAATGGTAAATTTGCCTTTAGAATGAAAAAAACAAAATATTTAATGTTAGGGACAAAGAAGATGGACATAGAACAAATATATGGATTAATATACCTTTCCATATTCGGAAACCACTTAGAAAATGGTCTTATCCAGGGTAAAGTGCCATACTTTATCATGGCTATTAAAATACTCGTATTTGTTCTTCTATACTTATAAAGCCTATCTTTCGTTCATAGTCAGCATGAATTTGACTTTTTCCAATTCTTTGATACGCTCTCTACTGTTTTATACAAATCGCTTATAGCTATTAACTGCCATTACTCTGTGTCGTAGTCAATGCCGGTCAGACCTGCCTTATAGTCCCTTTGATCTAGAGATGCTCGCTTGCTTGTTTGACCTCCATCTCTAAGTCCAGAAGATCACTGCCTGGCCTGTAGAGGTAAGGTACGCATATTCGATAGGTGGTGCTTCGGACCAAGGCTGCAGCTTCTGTAGTCCGGGGTTTAAAAGATGCATGCAGCAGCTAGTCTACACAATATCAACGATTAAATGCATGTCTCTTGTAACAAAAGGCGGACGATCTTGTGAAGACTATGACTGACAATGCCGAGGTTGTAGACAAATTGTACAACCTTGGATCTGCCATTAAAAAGAAGAAGAATAATGTTAGCATCGAAATTAAAAGAAGAATCGCTGTGGCGAAATAACTAAAGATTGGAGATATCTCGAAAGGTAAAAACGCAGTACGATATTTCTACCTGAGATTGTTTATCGAGCAAGGGATATTAAGCAATGCTGACCGTGTTCAGCAGAAGATAGATAATTTGTAAAATGTATGGGCCCAGCTACGCTTACGGGTGATAGTTTTCGAAGAAATATTGAACTGTATCCTTAAAGCGTCAGCAATGGCTAGTACAGATCTGACAATGCCGCGACTGCCAGTTCTATGTACCGGATTGACCCGAAACTCTTCGGCCAGGGGCAGTCACCTCAACAATATATGTTTTTTGTTCGTCCATTTTTTCGTCGTGGGAGCAGCACTTCCCGGAATGCCTGCTCCGAATACTACTGGTCCGAGCCGGGATCGAACAAAACCCCGGACCTTGGATCTGCTCGGTTTGTCAGAACCGAATACAGCATCGTGCTACGTCTGTAAGGTGTAATCGTTGCATGGAGTGGGTGCACTTCAGGAGCTGTTCAGGTCTGAACCACATCAGGGAAGCAGACTTTGTTGCCTCATGCTGTATCAACGAAGTTAGCAGTGGGTCTCTGGATTTGGTGTTATCATCGTCGCCTGCATTTTCGTCGTCATCATTATCCAACTACGAGACTCCCCCGCAGTCGCCCTCGCAACAGCATCAACATATACAGCATCTTAAACCACAGATTGCTGTTGCCACTCCTGACAGTGCATCAATTTTGCAATCTAATTGTAATGGCCTACGCAACAAAATCAGTGAGGTCATAGAATTTATGAATCGGAGAAACATCATGGTCGCCGCGATCCAAGAAACTAAGCTTAATGTCACCTGGAGCCTGCACAGTTATGACGGATACAACGTGCTACGTAAGGATCGCACCAGAAGTGGAGGTGGGGGACTTGCTTTCCTGTTACACCATCCTCTGCAGTACAAACCTATTTCGCCTGAGCTTGCCTCTAGAGACCCATACATGGAATGTATGGGGGTAGCAGTCAAGTCTGGAACTGCGGTAATAGAGCTGTACAACGTATACATCCCGCCGGTTGGTAGCTGTGCCCCGCGTTATCTGCCAGACATTAGCAATTTGCTACAAGGCAATAACCGCTTGGTCCTAGGAGACTTTAATGCTCACCACGAACTGTGGCATTCTCTTCTAGACAACGACCAGAGGGGCATAGCTTTGGCAGAGCAAATTGATAGCTCTACGTTCTGCACAGTGAATGAGGACGCCCCCACGCGGATTATGGGCGATTGCCATAGCTTGCCAGACATCACTTTGGCATCGCCTGACCTGATCAACGACGTAACCTGGCAACCCGTCATCTCACTAGGATCGGACCACCTTCATCCATAAGTAGACAGATCTGACTATTAAGGCTAGTTTAGATTAGAAGTACCTGTACCGGAGTCTTAACATAAAAAGTTGGCGGTGATTGACATTTGTCTATGTTAAATAAGGCTATTATTTCTGTGATTTATAAATCTTCTTTAAGAATGTAAGGAAGGAAACTTTTCTGTAGAAACAGGCATGTACACAAAAGGTTCTTTACTGTCTCAATCTCATTCTTACACAGCGGCAGCATTCCACCACTCTCAGCTATCATTTTCTAGTTGTCAGTTTAACAATTAAATGTGCCGTCAGGACACCAAAGGACACTCAGACATCACTTTTCCTATTTCCCATCAGGGGTTTTGGTACTGTTCTTATCTAGTTTAGGCCAGAGTCTTAGCAAAATAACATTTGTCTGTCCTGGTCCATGCTAGGTTAAACTTTATATCTGTCCATATTTCTAACAGCACTTTAAGGGCACAAATAAGGGTTTTTCCTGTAACATCCTCAGACAAACTAAGACGTGGTAGTTTATTTGCCACCTCTTTTATTTCGTCAACAATATATCCGGGGGCCCCACAGAGCCTAACAGTCCGGTTTGTAGGGGTTTGGATTTTACTAGAGGTGACTGTGCAGCCTTTAAAGCAGCCTGACTATCCATATAGAAGTAAATATCTTCCTTATTCAGCAGGTTAATCTTTTAAAGAAACTATGCTGCTTTGTCTATATCTGGTATCTCGGCCTAATAAACACTACAGCTATCATTCAGTCGATACAACTCGCGAAAAACTTTTTCTTATAAATGCCAGGTCCTGTCCCTACTTCCAGCTTCGACCCATCTGTGTAGTCTGAGTACCTTGAAGTGGTTGCCATTTTTGTAATGTCATGCTCTGCTCAAAGGTAATCCAAACTTTAAGGGGGATGAGACCGTGCTGCAAGAATAACCTACTGCTCTAAGTAACCTAGGGTGAATGCGTCAAGAGACCTATCTGAGCCTCAATGCTTCTCTTGCCCCCACCCCTCGTGCAAAATGAGCTTTTGGTTACTAGTACAGTATTATGTCTAGAGCTGCTTAGGGCATTCTTCTAATAAAACGGCCAGTTATAAAAATCTCAAAAATGGCTAAACCGGCGTACAGGATATGAAAAATGTCAGATAATCTTATCCGAATCCTAAACCTTATGGCCTGTCGTGCGAGTTCAAATTCATGATATAATCATCGGACTTCGAGTTTGTTGAGAAGTTTGTCTAGTTCAGATCTGCCATAAATATTTTTCACCAGAAAGAAAAAACTATCAAATGTACATTTTCATAAAACACTTGAACAAACATATTAAGAATATCTGATACAGGGTGCGGATAAAATAACTATAAGTATATGATGAAAAAAAATCTAACTTGGTTGTTTGCGACTATTTTATATTTTTTTCTATTTCAGGAAAGAAATTTCAGGAAATAAGACAAAATATAAAAATTGAAAGCTACACAAGTGCGCAAAGAACTAAGATTGTTTTTCGATGCCTTGAAAATAATCGTTCGATAGTTAAAACAACGTGCATACAGAAGATTTTATGGCTAAGAACTGCTCCAACGGGTCTAACTATTCGTTCCTTGGTTATTGTGTTTGTAGCGGCAACTGTGTGCCGAGATGACAGCCCTTAGCCGAAGGATTGCTTTTCGGGTCAATGTGGTCTCCATAGAACCGGCTGCCGTTGGTGGATAATTTTGCTGAATTTGGGACCTCGAACTGGCAGATCGGCCGAAAATATTGATTGATGTGAGACACAGTGTCGGAGAAAATCCGGAGACAGCAACGAGAAGACGATCTGCCCAGTTGCAGCTTTCTGACAGCACTCTTCGGCGAATTTTGAAACACGATTTGCATCTTTTCTTCTACAAAATCCAACTAGTCCAAAAAATAAATCCTGAGGACTTCGCATTGTGGTTGAAATGTACTACAGCAGTTTTAAATCTCGTTGATTTGACTGCACCAGATTTCTTCTGGTGGGGCTATTTCGAAGACAATGTTTATGTGAATAAAGCCCAAATCGTGCAGCAACTAAAGGACAACAGTCAAGAAACTGATTGTATTCCACAATAAACACTCAACAAAGTTATGGAAAATGCTATAAAAAGAACAAATTTTTGCGTTAGATAAAACGGTTCTCATTAATTTAATATTATTTTTCATAATTAATGAAAAAAAACGTAAAATATTTTTTATTTTTATCATTTAATTTTTAGTCTTTCTTCATTAACATTTGCAGCACCCTGTATCTTCAAGTTGACTGTCCGGAAAGTTAGCATCAATTCGTGCCCAGTAAGAATTGAGGCGGCTGCGCCATCCAGAACCACTCGCGTCTTTCGAGGTAGTACCTTCCCCTCAGGTGAAATCTCTACACTACATTCACACGGTAGCTGGATACTGCTGCTGCGACTTCATCGGCGTGAATGTTGTTCAGACCTGCCTTAGAGTTTCGATGATCTAAAGTTTCTCTCTTATACCGCTGGACCTCTCTCTTTAGATCATGAAGATCGTACCTGATCTCCCTGGGCGGAGGTATCCTGTCCAAGAGATTGTGGTTAGGACGACTGCTGCGAAAACGCCCTACCAGGTATTGCTTAGACAGCAGGAAATTGTGCCTGCGCATGATAAGGACCTTCGCCTCCTCATGTAGATGGTCGTCAGAAGACATAAGATGCACTCAAGGTTTGTTTAAGTCCCGACCATTGAGTTTAAAAATCATACGAGTATCGTGCAGCAAATGTCGCTCATTTAAGTTTGATCTTCAACGGAATATTGAGGAAAGTAAGGCTCTAAAAACGTTCCGTACTTATAGTTGCTTTGGTTCAGTAGTAGGAAAATCTAATCAAACATATAAGTATATTACAACGTACCCGATAGTAATGGATGCACCTAGTGCTAATCAATACTACTGTGACGGGTAAAAATTATTTTGAACTAACTTAGTAAGCGGCGCGTGCATAACCATAGTTAATTTTAGGTGACATACGGCTGACAGCCCACTTTACGCCCTTCAGTATTGTATACTGCTGGAAAATGAAATATTCTTATTTTGAGCTATATATTGTGAACAAGATAAATTGATAAATAATTAATAAATAAATAAAAAGATTACATTTTTCGGCAAAAGTTTAACTACAATGTCGCTTATCTTATCGTTATTATCGAGGTGGGCAATAATTTTCCATAAAGTCGACGACCGTTAAATAAAGCCAGAATAAAAATACATTGTGACCGCCCAGCAAACCAAACGTTCGGAATTCGGTCAGAATTCTGTACGACAATCGGCCAAATGTTCCGATTTCGGATCAGAAATCTTACCGAGTTCATAACGAAAAACATCTGAGATGTCTAAAAAAAAACCTCAGACCAACCGAACAGAATTCGTAACGTTTTCGGTAAGAATTCTCGATAGGTTTTAGATAATGTCCAGAATTGTCTGATAGCAGACGTTGTCGGCAAATTGGTTAACTGGGCGGTTGCATTTAATCGAACTAAAAGGTCTAAGATGGGAATCGAACCAACAAGCAAAAGTTTAGAAGTAAAGTTTATGATGGTAGGATGTATTTTCCAATTTGGCTATTTTTATGATATAATTACGTTTTTTGCAGGGCTGTGAAGTCGGAGTAAGAGTGAGTCGGAGTAAAAGTCGGAGTTTTGAGAATTTGCCCGGAGCAGGAGAAGGAGAATGCAATGTGACCGACTCCGGCACATTTTTATCAAACAAAAAACATAATTTTACAGAATTGTTTTTTAAACAATTGTTAAGTACAAATTTACTTACGCAAGGTTAGGCTAAATTGAAAATTTGCAAGCAGAATCATTTAGTTTCAACAGACTCTTCTGATACCACGAAAACTTGCAAAACTTACATATCTAGCTTGCTTTAAAGTATATTCCCTTCACTTAAATTAAAAAATAGTACAGGATCAATCTGAAAGGAAAAAAAAAAGTATTTTTCTTTCCGTTTTAAAAAATAGAGTTACGAAAAAGTGCAAATATGACGAGCCCTAACCGAGAAAAAGACGTAAGCGCCAAAAAGAAAATTTTACAGGAGAGGGTTTTTTTGATATTTGTCTAACTCATCTGGAGGATTTCAATAACGAATCTGAAGGGGATCGAAAAATACTTCGATATAGCCATTGATTCGTTTTATGTATTTATCAGTGATAACTTAGTATAATGAAATATGAAGAAACACAACAAAAATTTTATAACTATGGTTTCTTAATTAAATTAAATTTTTAACGAAAATACGAAAAAAAATCGCTATTCCATAGGACAAAAAACACTTTTTTTTTTTTTTTTAATATTACATTTTTTTAGATGTTTTAGATAGTTTATTTTAATAGCCTTTAGAGTGGCAAGGCCTTAAATGGGGAACTTCATTAGTATTAAAGGTACTTCAACATATGGACCGGCCTGGTCCAATTTCATGAAGCTTTGTGAGACTTAAAGGACCTTAAGTCGGAGGACCTCACGGCGGATAACCCACCAATCCGACGTTTTGCCCGGTCAAAAGGCGCTGGTTTGAGCAGATGTGTGAGAGGTCGCATTGTCATGGTGCACAATGATTCGTCTTCTCTTGTTCGTTTTTCGAATTTCTCCGAAGACTTCAGCCAAACAAATTGTGGTGTACCACTCGGCTTACGTTGCTCAAGCGAAACAGTCGCCACAAGACAAGTTTTGCCAAAGAAACAGGCGACCATTTGCTTCGAAGTGCATCTTCAACGAACAACTTTCGTTGGATTTGTCTCGTCTTCGAAGACCCACACGGTCGATTGCTGTTTTGTTTCGGGCTCATACGCATAGATCCATGATTCGTCGCCTGTGACGATCTTATAAACGTCTTTTGAAGCACCGCGATCGTATTTTTTTCAAAATTTCTTTGTACCAATCGACACGAGCCTTTTTATGAGCGATTGTCAAATTGTGCGGGATCCAACGTGAAGAAACCTTTTTTGCGGCCAGGTGCTTATGCAATATCGAATGTGTGCTGGTGGAAGAAATGCCCAAGGATGCTTCTCTCATGACCTTGCATTCTCAGTTCACGTACGGCATCAATATTCTCTGGCACAATGGCCAGAAATGGCAAACTTTCCAATGGAAATGTCAGATGGCGCCAGGCAACACTTAGTTGCAAAGGCCAGAAATATATACTGCAACCCTATTTGATGATAGTAGGTGATTCTTAAAATTGTTTTCCCAAATCTTTATATATTCAAAGCAAACAGTTTATAATGCAAACTGTCAATAGTTTTCTTGAACCAAAAACCTTTTTATATTTTTGTACAATGCTGTGAGGTTTTTACATTGGCGACCTCTCAAGCGAGTTGCCAATTAAACACGCCTATAGTTCAATTGATTCCCTGTTGTCAGACTCTTTAGCCCGGGCATATTGAAGCATTTTTTCTCACGCTGCGTATTTTTTAACGCCGCGGTCTAGCCAATCTTTGTACCTTATCTAGAATCTACATTATGCGGACTTCTGAAAGCCTTCCGAAAAGTGAAAACCCAATTTTTCATTATCGGTTTCACTTCAGAAACCTGTGAACATTGTCTTACTGATTATCTTATGTCAAATCCGTTTAAAGGCCCGGGCACACTGAAGCTTTTTTCTTACGCTGTGTATTTTTGAACTTCCGGTTGAATTCCCTGGCATTAAATTTTATTTTAAATTGAAGTAATTGTTCAATCGTCGCTCCGGAGTCTCTCCAAGACCAGGAGTACGGAGTCGATCCAACACCCAGAGTCGAAGCGTAGTGGTCCGATTTTTTCAAAACTCCA
This sequence comes from Hydrotaea diabolus, assembly GCA_963513945.1. Classification (NCBI taxonomy): domain Eukaryota; kingdom Metazoa; phylum Arthropoda; class Insecta; order Diptera; family Muscidae; genus Hydrotaea; species Hydrotaea diabolus. The sequence continues at coordinate 162,762,834 of OY740718.1, forward strand.
CAGCTCTGGTTTTTGGTTTAAACATATGCACATATTTAATAAAGATATCTCAAATAAAGCACTTGATATAGAAAATTGTCCTAAATCTTGAATTCTTATTGAGCCGCAAATTAGTCTTGTTAACCGTTGTTCTTTAGTACTCCTCAAATTTATTTTGTATATACGAGTATTTGTTCTGAAGAAAAAAATATTAAGTACTGACAATATGATCCCGCAAAGAAAGATAGCGAACAATACAAATTTTTTGCCTGTTCCTCTGATCTGTGCATTATTTTGTCAATATACTTAGACTTTTTAATGCATCATTAAATAAATAAAAAGACCATGCTACCATAAATGTTTTTACTTATCGAACAAATTACGTATTGCACATTGCAAAAGTTATTATACGAGTAATAACTGAAGTTAAAATGGAAAATTTCATTAACAATTTAGCATATAAAATATACGTACTTTCCTTAAGATTTTAGAAGAAGCGGGTAATCTTTTTTTAATTAAGAATGCATAAAGGAAGTATCAAAACTCTATGGCATAGTACCCTTTAAGTAATGAAGTTATATACTTTTCTTTCCAGATCTGTACTTCACTTACCCGACAACACCACCACAATGCCCAGTACAATAAATGATCCCGAGAATAGACCAACTTTAAACGTTGTCCACGGACTTTGCTGTTCACCCAAGGGCGGTACGCGCAAACGCTTCATAGCCCTCTGGCGATCGCCGCCCTCCAATTCACTGGTGACCATCGTTTCCGTCTCGTTGATAATATTATCGATATCTTTGTTGGTAAAGAAGTGTGAGGCCTCAACATGATCTTGGCGCCATTTAGCTCCGGTGTCCACGCGTAATAGTTTATCATGCTTTTTGAGAATTTTACGAAAGCCGGTATGATTTAGATTCTGATAATTTTGTAATAAAATCAAACTCAAATAGTATTCGCTAAAGGCCAATTTCAGTTCTTGAGCTTTGCGATGCGGCAGCCCCGACGCCTTTTTCAGAGATTTCGACTTTTTGGCCGTACGTTCAGACTCATCGATACAGGTTTTCAGTTCTGCCTTTAGGGTGGCAAATTTACGTGTGGCCTCCGCCAGCTTTTCCGAATAGAATGTATTGATTTTTTTCAATTCTTTATCACAATAATGGAAGAAATTCTCATCGAAATTGGCAAAGTGACGCTTGAGTACTTCATCTTCGACACTGTCAACGGAGGGGGCCTCTTCGACGGCCATGTATAACATGGCCTTCATTTCCTAAACGAGAAGAAGGGCCAAGATTAGAAACAATGTTTACGTTTATAAAAGACATCAACTTACCTCATAATTTATGTATTGCTTCCGCCATTCCGGCGTTATGTGAGCCGTCAAATGTTCGGCAAACTTCATGGCGTAAATTTAGGGATAAAATCTATAAAGAAAACGAAACACATTTACTATCGGTTTAAAATTATAACAAAAACTTGATCAAGATATGTGCTATTTTTATGGCATTGATTTATGACTTCATTGAGTCTAGTGCGTTTAAAAATAATATTTATTGCGGATTTGTCGTTTGCCATTCTGTTACGTTACTGACCCCACTACTCTATGGGATTTGATTAGAAATTCCGACATAATCATCAATCATTGGTTTTGGCCGCGTGTCATACGATAATTGATTTACTTGACACACACACAAACATTTTGCGGCTAATTTTTATATTCTATTTCGTTTTTTTTATTAATCCAATATTTACTCATTAATAGTTTCTTAATGAGTATATGGGATCAATTATAAAGTATCCACTTGATAAATTACAGCCTTTAATGACAGTGGCATATTGCAGTCTTTCCAAAAAGGTGGTATTAGCAAAAGGATTTACGTGCGTGCATTTCAAAACGCCGGTTCATTAAAAAAAACTTAGGTATGGGCGGAATTTAAGTTTTGAAGTTTATTTGACATAGGAACTCGGTGGATAAGTCTGTAAGTTATAAAGCAAAAGTTGTAAACTTTGTAATTGTAACATGAAAAGGAAGATCATCAAGTCTGCCACGCAAAAAATGTTTTTTATGGAATCACTTGGAGATTGCACAAAAAACGGCGGCCAGGAGAACGTTAGAGGGGTATAGACGCGGCTTCAGAATGGACATTCAGTGTTACTCTTAGTGGTAAAAAAAATTCCGCAGTGGTATTGCTTGGCAGAGTATAGGGTTGTATGAGATTTGCTGTGGAATGGTTATCCTTACCGAAATATGGAGAGAAATTAGAGTGACATTTATCCCCAAGACGGGAAAAATAAAAACTGTCAAAGCTTCAAACAGTAAGATCCTCCAGATTTGATATTTTCCAGGTGAAGCATTCAATATTCTGAAATTTTTTTCAGACAAACAGCTTTTTAGCGTTATTAGCTTATACTACTAGCAATAATGAGTTAGTACTCTGATAGACGAAAGCATTTCCATTTGTTCTCCATGGACGCACTTAGATCCGCTCAATTTCCCCCAATTTTAATATTCCAGTTGAGGAATTCAATATTCTAAAAATTATTTCAGACAAACGGATTTTTAGCGTTATAAGCGTATATGAGTAGCAGTAATACGATAGACGAAAGTATTTTCATTTGTCCTTCATGAACGCACTTAGATCCGCTCTAGAGCAATCTCCCCTAAATGTGATACTCCAGACGAGGAATTCAATATTCTAAAAATTATTTAAGACAAAGGTCCTTCCAGCGTTACGAGCGTTTACTGGTAACAATAATCTGATAGACAAAGTAATTTCCATTTGTCCTCAATGAGCATAATCTAGAGGATAATCTTCTAAATTTGATATTCCAGGTGAGGCATTCAATATTCTGAAAATTATTTCAGACAAAAGGCCTTCTAGCCAAACGGCCTTCAAGCGTTTTTAGCGTATACGAGGGCGGTTCGGAAAGTTCTTAGCCTATCAATGAAAGAGAATAGTTAGTTTTTCAAAAATATTTTTATTTTTCAATATAATCTCCTGAAACTTCAATACACTTATCTAGCAATTCTATCCCTTGATTAAAATAGTTTTCCTCAAGGTCTTCAAAATAGTGGTTTACAACTGTAATTGCATCTTCATTTGAGGTAAAACGCTTGCCAGCAAGGATTTTTTTAGATTTGGGAACAGGTAAAAGTCACTGGGAGCTAAATCAGGAGAATAAGGTGGGTGGTCAAGCAACTCGTACTTTAATTTGTTGATTTTAGCCATTGTTAAAACACTCTTGTGCGCTGGTGCGTTGTCTTGATGAAAAAATTAAGCCAGGACGTTTTTCTCGAATTTGTACATTTAATTGATCTAAAAGGTTGCAATAGTACTCTGAATTTATTGTTTTACCCTTTTGCAGATAGTCAATCAATAAAATACCTTTGAAGTCCCAAAAAACCGTTGCCATAACCTTACCAGCCGATTGAATTGTTTTTGCCTTCTTTGGGGCACTTCCTCCAGCTTCAGTCCATTGTTTGGATTGTTCTTTTGTCTCTGCAGTATAGTGGTGGATCCATGTCTCATCAACAGTTATGAAACGACGCTTAAAATCCATTTTATATCGCTGAAAACGATCCAAACATGCTTGAGAAATGTTCATTCTTATGCGTTTTTGGTCGACTGTTAACAAGTCCGGCACCCATCTTGCAGAAAGATTTTTCATCTGTAGTTCTTCATGCAAAATTAAATGGACTCGATCATTTGAGATGCCCATGATATGAGCTATTTCACGCACTTTTATTCGTCGATCATTTAATACCATATTATGCACTTTGGCTACAATTTCTGTTGTTGTTGCTGTTTTTGGACGTCCACTACGTGGTTCATCTTTAATGCTTGTACGACCACGTTTAAATTCAGCAACCCAATTTTTTACTGTTGCATATGAAGGAGCACTTTCACCTAACACACTCACCATATCATTATAAATTTCTTGTCCCGATAAACCTTTTTTATGTAAATATTTAATGACACCACGCATTTCTAATTTTTCCATTGTAAAAAAATCGCGGATGCGTCTTTTGTGAACACCTGTTTCTATATGAAGGAGTTGCCAGATCGAAACAAAATTTAACATGTGTTCATAGCAGAGATGGAAGTTTTCAAAACACTTAACTTTTTTCTGTTTATACCGCGCTTTTTGTGCTAGGCTAAGAAGTTTCCGAACCGTCCTCGTACTTGCATCAATAATGTGGTAGTAGTCTAAAAGACAAAAGAATTTCCATATGTCCTCCATGGATGCACTTAGATTCGCTCTAGAGCAAATTTTGCAATTTTGCCTTTCCAGGTGAATTAAAATTTGAATTGAACTTCACCATGCTCACACAGCTTCCTCGCAGATATTTTTAAATTTGAATTTTTTTGGTTTTTTAACACATTGGAAACCTCGGATTTTTGCTGAAAATTAAATTCGAATGCATTCTCACTCACATGGTCATATATACCTAAGTTTATTCATGAATACCAAACATCACAAACCAAAGCCAAAAATAAACTGACCACAGATATCAAAGAAAGCAAAATACCCGTGCCTCCTTCTGGTCTTTAAACTTACTGAACACCCGAAGTTTTAAAAAACGAATGAAGTGTGTTATGGTGTAAACAACCGAAAGTGAATCCTTGAATGTGTACAGAGAAGTTCCATCCGAAGCTAGGCGTCAAATCCTAGCTCCGGATGGCCAATTGACATTTCCGAGACGGCCGATAACACGATTACAAAATTTAGGAGGCTAGAGATCGATTGTGGCGCGCCATCTTGCTGAAACCAAAGATCATACAAGTGACATTGCGCGCCATTCTGCTGAAATCAACTGCATTTTTCGTGAAAAATAGGTCAATGATGACACGGCACAAAAAATCGCACCAATCTGTAACCCTATGGGGGTGCTTAAGCGTCTCGACGCGATTTTGATACCCAGATGGTTTGCAAGCAAAAACATAATAGCCGTGATTCGTCAGAAAATATGATTTTTCAAACAAACTTGTTGACCATTTCGAGGGCCTAAAATGAAAAACGATTACAAAGTAGATAGTCATGAAAATAATTCGTGATGTTTGTAGAAACAATTTTTATTAGGCTCGTGAGAAAAATGTTAAGCTGCTTAAGATCGATGGCTGCTCGATGTTGCAGGACTGAGTCGCGCAATTCCGGCTACGGCAACCACTTCCGGGGACTCTTAGTGTTGTCCGCTGTCTTACAAAGCGTATGCATACAATTGCGTATAGCAGTATGTGCCACATTTTAGCCAAAACTTATTTACAATAAACGCGCTGTTCGTCCGAAAGGGATACAGTTTAATAATTCAAAAAGAAACCACGAGATGGACCAACCCGTCTTGTTAGGAGTAGATTCGGCTCTGTCAAACTTAACGCAGTAGTGAGCCGTCGTGGTTTGATGTTTAGTGTGCACGACTCCGGGTTAGAACATAGAACCTTTTTTTCAGCGGCGGGTTTCCGCAGTTTTTTTAAAATCGTTTTTGAATAAAATTCGATAAAAAAATGTAACGGTTGATCAATCTAGAACTATTTTTTCAAAATAAAAAAATACAAAAATTCAAATCAAGTTGTTAATTCGAAAGGACATTTTATGCCATTAATGTTTTGAATATAACTTTCTTTAAATGTTGGCCGTAACTACGCCTGATGGTGGGTGTCCATTCTGAGGGTCTAATTTTGCTTGACTCGTTCGACCGGTATGGCGTTAATGACACACGCCGTGGTTTTCACGGTGTAATTCTTTTCTATGATGAAATGGCAAAATACGGAAAGGAAAAAATGTGAAAAAGGCCCTATTCAAAAAATACCTCCAGATTCATCACCCGTTAGTGGCAACCCTCTTAATTCCAAAATAGTAAGAATTAAATAATTATATTTATTTACAGTTGAATTTAACAAAAAAAAACCCTCTCCTGTAAAATTTTATTTCTGGCGCTTACGCCTTTTTTGCGGTTATAATTTAAATTCGCAAATCTTATTAAAGAAGTCAGAATACACCAAATTTGACAATGATTTATTAAAAATTATATCAATCAATATTGCGCCATACGCATGTCTCTCATGAATATAATTTTTACCAATTCCCCACCCCTTAGATAACACGTGTTAATTAAATTTATTTACTAGAAAAGCGGCATAAATAGCCGCACCATTGATGATGCTTTGACTCGTTGAAGACAAATTTAAAAAAAAAATTATTTATTAGAAACAACAAGAAATTTTTCAAATATCTATGCAAAATACTAAAATGTTAATGCTTTTTGGCAACTGAAACGGAAATGACACTGACAAATAGTATCTTATCGAAAAAATTATAGAAAAAAATTGCATTCAAATCAAATAATTATAAATAAATAAATAGATACTCGAATCGCATATAAAGGCGTGTGTTTGTGTATGTTGTCATACTGTGGTGGGTATGCCAGAAATCAAGTTGATGCACATGAAATTGTTCAATAATTTGAAGAAAGTCTTATATGAGTCATTCCATGCCAAACGGTACGATTTTGGGCAAAAATTTAACGCAATGATTCCGATTTTTATGAAAATTTGCAGATTTGGTCCTCTAGCAATTCTATTTAATCCGCGATTAGAAAAAAAAAATATAATTTTTTTTTCAAAAGTTATGACCAATTGAACTTTGGTAAAATGGAGATTTTATCAAGGAGGTGTGTTCATTCAGTCGCATGTAACTCCGGAAATACTTGACCGATTTTACTCTGCTATACCTTATTTTGAAGGTAATTTTAAGCACTTCTAAATAAACGAAACGGTATGGCATAACGCCATAGAATTTTTTAAGTTTGTATCATTTTAATCCTTTTATTTCGATTTTGAAAATGATTACATCTTTTTTTATTTTTGAAATTTTGCAGGCGTATTCTTACAGGTCTGTTTTACCGACTGTGTAAGTTTTAAAGTGGTGAAATAATGCGTTCTATTTTTAAAAATTTTTTTTTACCTTATACCTTTTTCACTTCCATGAATATAGAAAATATAATATAGAAAAAAAAATACTTTTTAATAGTTTATTGACACAAGATATAACAACAACAAAAAAACAAAGAAAAAAAGAAATAAAAAAATGAGTAATGAAATAAATGTTATGCCTTGTATACCATCTTCATACAGTACTGCTCAGAAGATGATGTTGTCTGGACTTTCATTATTTTATCGGGTTGTGGAATGAATGCATGGTAGCCAAGAGTTCCAGAAATTGTTTTCGCTTTTTCAAAACGCTCCTTCAGGTGTTTCGCCCTATCTTGATATTGATAGTTATTGAAGAATTCTGTATGAATATTCTTCACGTTTTTATTCACCCAATCATAAAATTTGACGGCACTATTAATGGGATTTATGAGGCTGGACAAGCTTGCACGTGCTGCTAGTCTTTTGACTGTTCCTCCCAGACCATCGCAGGGCCATTTGCCATGAGACGTTGCAAAAAAATGCCATTCCGCTGGTATTCCAAAATCTTCTACGTGGAACGTCAGATTTAAAAAGTTTTTCTTGTTTTTGTATTGTGCGCTTGCGCCATCAGAAAAGTAAAATATTTTACTTACAGGTCCTAAGGTTTTCTTTAAAAAATTTACAAGCCCCTCCTGGAATACGTGCACGGCTATTGTATCATGTTTTTATTTCTTTTTTTCTTTGTTTTTTTGTTGTTGTTATATCTTGTGTCAATAAACTATTAAAAAGTATTTTTTTTTCTATATTATATTTTCTATATTCATGGAAGTGAAAAAGGTATAAGGTAAAAAAAAAATTTTAAAAATAGAACGCATTATTTCACCACTTTAAAACTTACACAGTCGGTAAAACAGACCTGTAAGAATACGCCTGCAAAATTTCAAAAATAAAAAAAGATGTAATCATTTTCAAAATCGAAATAAAAGGATTAAAATGATACAAACTTAAAAAATTCTATGGCGTTATTCCATACCGTTTCGTTATTTTAGAAGTGCTTAAAATTACCTTCAAAATAAGGTATAGCAGAGTAAAATCGGTCAAGTATTTCCGGAGTTACATGCGACTGAATGAACACACCTCTTTGATAAAATCTTCATTTCACCAAAGTTCAATTGGTCATAACATTTAAAAAAAAATTTTAAATTTTTTTTCTTGAAACACGTATATAATATTTTTAAGAGAAGAATGCATACACAAACTAGTTAAGCAATCCAAGCTTTTGATGTAAAAAATGCGTACCGTTTGGCATGGAATGACTCATATGCAGGTATAACCAAAGGCGATTTCAGTCGAAAGATGAGCACCACTGCTGCCTTGCTCTTCAAACATTTTGAATTACCACCCCTGCGAACGGGAACACTCTTACTACTAACAATTCCTTTGAATTCCTTTCATAATGGCTAGACGTCAGTATTGTATCGCGCACAGTGGGGTGTTTTGAAAATATTTGAGAAAAAAATAATTGAAAGATATTATGCATTTGAAACGATCTGCTTATTATTTGGTCAGTAAAGTGCTCTAACAAAGGGGTCGTCGAGCCGCCCACTTTTCCCTACGACTTTTTTGATTTCATATTAATAGCGTATATACTTAACATGGCGAGGTACCGCCCACTTGAGATGTCAAAAATCGAAAAACCTCTTTTAACCAAAGCTATACGAGTGCTGCTATACATATTTCTGGCCTGGACGAAAATCTGGACGAAAATTGTCAACCACGCTGTTTTTGCGGGAATAAAAAAAGTCATTGGGTGCCAAGGCAGGGCTGTACGGCGTCTGACACATTGGACGTTTTGGTCGGTTTAAAAGGCGCTGGTTTTAGCCGATGTGTGAGAGCTCGCATTGTCATGGTGCACAATGATTCGTCTTCTCTTGTTCGTTTTTCGACTTTCTCCGAAGAATTCAGGCAAACAAATTGTGGTGCAGTACTCAGAATTGATGGTCCTATGTTGCTCAAGCGGAACAGTCGCCTCAGGACCAGTTTTGCCGAAGAAACAGACGACCATTTGCTGCGAAGTGCTTCTTCCACGAAAAACTTTCGTTGGATTTGGCTCGTCTTCGAATACCCACACGGTCGATTGCTGTTTTGTTTCGGACCTATACGCATAGATCCACGATTCGTCACCTGTGACAATGTTATAAACGTCTTTCGAAGAACCGCGATCGTATTTTTTCAAAATATCTTTGCACCAATCGACACGAGCCTTTTTTTTGAGCGATTGACAAATTGTGCGGGATCCAACGAGAACAATCCTTTTTAACGGCCAGGTATTCATGCCTCTATCTCACGGTATGTCACATGACGATTTTGCTTTATCACGCATCAATGTTCTCTGGCACAGCGGCCATTTTTGGACGACCTTCACGACCTTCGTCTTTGAGCGAGCGTCGTCCACGATTGAATTCATCAAACCAGTATTTCACAGTGCTATAAGATGGTGCTTCATCGCCATACCAAGATTTAATTTCATTGATGCACCTTTGTCGTGATAATCCACGTGTGAAAGATGATAGCACGAAAATGTTCACGAGTTAATTCCATTTTTTTTGCCAAATTGATTTTTTCAAGTCACTGTAAACAGCACAAATGTTGGTCGTAAGCAAAACGTTCTGAGTACGTTTAAGCTAAAAATGTCAAACTTTCTAATGGAAATGTCAGATGGCGCCAGGCAAACTTAGTGTTGCCTAGGCCAGGAATATATATAACAACCCTCGAATGATGCTGGGAGAAAAATGTTGCCCCTTTTAAGAGACTAAATGTGGCTCGGTAAAAAGAACAGTATTTCCTTAACAAATCATACGTTTTTGTGGACGGACAGTGTTTGAAATGGGTACTGTTAATTGGCCTCAAAGAACATGGTTGCTAGACTATTTGGCTCATGTGGCCCAACATGTGGCCCGCATGGTAACAACGGACGATTAAAAGTCAATTTCGACGTATGGGTACTCAAATAAAAGCAAGTTTGGCTACCAATCCAAATATAGAGAAGTTTTGAAGTTTTGGCTGAGATTAGGGACGAACGTAAGGGCGGAAGTAGCTCAAAAACCGGCCCTTTTTTTGCTAGAGATTATATAAGGTTCGGCCTGGCCGATCTTAAAGACGTTTCTACTTGTTTCCTATTTTTTCCTTCAGACAATTTTTATTTTGAATATTTCATAACTGCTATATAATCGTTTTTAAATTTCGCTAGTAATTCTGCAAAACTTTAATATCTAAAGGTGTGTGTCGACTTTCCTCCTTCGCTGAAATTCAAAAGTAAGCCAAGAGTTAATTTTTTTTCTGTGTAGGAGCTGATGTCCTCTAAATTTCTATAGCTGATTTTTTTACGCAAAAACGCAGAAAAAAAGTATGGTTGTGGTGACAATATTCGAAGAGGATAATGCTATTGTTGGGTATATGATTAGGCTACAACAATATTATGATCCTCACAACATTAGTATTATTCAAATACAAACATACTATGATCCTCACAACAATAGCATGATTCACACATAACCGTACTATGATCCCCACAACCATAGTATGTTTCACACTCAACCATACTATGATCTCCACAACCATAGTATGATCCTCACAACCATAGTATGTTTCATATACAACCATAGTATGATCCTCACAACCATAGTATGATTCACACGCAACCATGTTATGATCCCTACAACCATAGTATGGTCAGACACAATTATACTATGATCCCCAATATTATTTAATAGAATTTGTTAAGTTGTCGACAATAGATGTGATCCCCAATATTATTTATTAGAATTGGTTTAAGTTGCCAACAATAGATTCGAATTATGAAATTATTCAAAAATACATTAAATTCAAAAAAATAGGATTGAAAATAAGTAGGAAAGTAGGAGAAAAAATATGTCTTAATAAACGTTAGCGTTTTTATTAAAAATATTTCAGTTCAACAAAGCCAAAGCAGCTTTTTTAAAAAATTTTAATTTCGATAAAATAGTACTATTATTGCATTAGATCCGTACCAATAACTTTTTTTCTTAAAAGCATATTTAAATGAAGAAAAATTACAATCATACAGTATGATTGCCGTAATCATATTATTGTGAACATAAATTGCAAAACACAATACTTTTGTCGCACCAACCATATTTATATTGCTGCTATAACCATATTTTCATTTTTAAATTTGGCAATAATACTATTGTTACATTTCAACAATAGTAATATTGCAGCAATTATACTATTGTCAAAAATAAATTCAGTTAACAATGCTATGGTTGCGATGAACATACTTTTACTGTGGAGAACATATTATTATTGCCGTGACCATGTAGTAACCATGTTTTTTGCTCTGTGTGTATTTGAGAATACTTCAACTGTGGAGGCAAATTGTTTCTTTATTGCCTCTAAAAAACATTCTTCGATTTTGAGTTTTCTTTAGTTAAACAAGTGCGCTTAATAATTAATTAATTATGTAATGTATTTCGGACAAGTTACAACAACTTTTTGCTTACACTAGAGCCGATGCGGCCACTGTGCGGCGCTTAGAATTTCACGGTATTTTTATGGTATCACTCTCGTTGTATTTAACAAGTGTTGCCAATTTGTTAGAGCACCATCGTAGGAACATGAGGGTTAATTATCTCCGAATTAGTAAGATAAGATATTCACATACCATTTAACAAACAAAGAAACAAAAACAAATTTTGACTTAAAAACGATTTTCTGTACACCAAATGTTGATGAGACTGCCTCTAGTCGGTTGTCGTCCGGCAGTAGCAAGTCATCATTTTAGCACCTCAGTGATAAACTATGATAAAGATGAAGAGACATTGAAGTATGATTGATGTGGAAAATAACTAGATTATATCTGTCGGAGTGTGGACTTTTGGGGGCGGTCTTTCGTTAATTTCTACCTGGCAAGTCGCTAAGTTGCTATGACAATTGATTGATAAATTTATTGATATAACAGAAGCTCGTGGGTACATATTCTATTAATATGAACCATGTGAATAAGTATGTTGGTATATTTAGGTTTGAACAAGTAAAAATGTCCAAAAAGTATTTAGCCTTGCCATGGAATAATTCTGACCTGTCTATTATTTAAAAGATGACGACCACTCAAGTTTTTCAACACAACTTTAATTGTGTATGAGAAATTAAAATGTTTATCAAATTTTCTTAATTGATTGTTCATGCAAACATCGAGCAAATGATTCAATCATCATTTCGTGACTTTTGAAAATGTGAAGAAAATTATTAATTTAAAAGAAATGCGAAACACATTGGGAAAAAACTAAAGTAGGATGGAAGCAATTTTATGTTACTTTTTACCAACGTACTCCTTATGTAAAATATATTTTTTGTCAGATTTCCTTAAATATGTTTATTGAAAACGCGAAAAAAATCCTGCCTTAATTTTTTTTCATTTAATAAACCTATTTTGGATATACACGAGTCTAAATGAGTGCAGGTGCGGCATTTTTGTACTTAATGTGTCAGAAAATGGTAAGTTAGTAATAACTATAGAAGGCATTGTTTCAGTGAGTCCTTGTGTCCTCACTCTTCGACAATAATACTTCGGTTAATAGACTACTGTCAAATTTTGAGAGTTCCGTCATTTAGTTTGTGTTTAACAGCTGCTCAAAACATACAACCTCGTGGATTTTGTTAAAAACGGAAAAACGTGAATTTTGTCAATTAAACCAAGAAAAATCTTGATTAATGGACTCTGCTCCATCGTTTCAATGGTAAAAAAAAAATCGTTTATAGACTTTCGTTGTAGCCGCATAAGTACAAATGACGCTGGACGGCATATTGAGGTCAATACATTCGAAAATATCGATTGAATCCACGATATGGTGTTGGCCGATCGAAAAGTAAAAGTGTGTCAGATTTTTGATGCCATACGCATTCCATATGGCAGTGTGGTTTTGATTTTACATGATCCGTTGGGTTTAAGATAGCTGTTTGCAAGATTACTGCCGCGTTTGCTCTCAATTGACCATAAACGTAATCGTGTGATAACTTCAAAGGATTGTTTGGAGTTTAACGCAGTTCAACGCAGTTCGAATGAATTTGTAACTGTGGATGAAACATGGAACCATTACAACACTCCGGAGACCAAGCAGCAGTCTAAACAATGGGTTTCTTCGGATGAACCGGCTCCGGAGAAAGCTAAGGTGACTTTTTCGGCCAATAAGGTAATGGCAACTGTTTTTTGGTATGCACGCGAGATAACTCATTGGACCGATTGAACGAGGACTTAAGAAAAACGACCCCATATGGCCAAGAAAAAAGTTATTTTTCATCAAGATAATGTACGGTTGCAAACGTGTGCCGTCTCAATGGCAAAATTGCATGCATAGGGTTACGAATTGGAACCACAACCGATGAAATTATTGATCAAACAAATGCCATTTTTAAGGAGATCCTATTTTTTGAAAGCGATACAAAAATTGGACTAAGTGTATTGAGCTAAAAGGAGAAATATTTTTTTTTTTCAAAAAAAAACTGTGTTCAGTTCGAAATGTCACGGAATTATTGATATGCCCTCGTATTCTTATCAGGCAGCGACACTTTTTTTTCTTTTTGACTGCAGCCACACGTTAAGAAAAGAAATGGTCACTATATGATCACGACAACAATAATATGTTCTCTTCAATAAAAGTATGTTCGTCGCAACCATAGTATTGGATTTGAATTTTAATTTGACAATAGTATGATTGCGACAACAACATTATTGTTGAAATGAACCAATAGTACTATTGCCAAATTAAGAAATCAAAATATTATGGTAGCAACAATATAAATATGGTTGGTACGAAAAACTATTGTTTTTTTGGGTTTTATGTTAACAATTATACGATAACGGCAATCAAATCTTATGATTGTTATTCTTATCAATTAATATGTGATTTTTATAACAATGTTTATATTGCGAATCTTACGCAATAAAGGAATTATTTCTGCAAATTAAAAATGTTCAAAACAAACTGCTTTGGATTTGTAGAAGAGAAATATTTTTAACAAAAAAGAAGCAGTGGGTGTTTTAAGTTTTTGGATTTGAGGGATGTGCCACGCCCCATTTTAATGTCGTATCCTTTTATAGTAAGTTTTTGTATTTGTCGGATGTGGCACGCCGCATTTTAAAGTCGTATCCGTTTATAGTATGTGAGAATTGGCTGGTCCACAGTAGCATGCTGCTAAAATTTCAAGACGATTGGGATATTATCATAGACGCTTTTAAAAAGGGCGTGGCACCGCCCTCTTCCCCACTTATTTGGTTACATACCAAAAGCTTACACACTAAACCGTATGTTCGTACCTCTTATAGTTCGTATGTTATGATCATTTTACATTTTTGGGGTTATGGGCGTAGCACCGCCCACTTGAGATATGATACATCTATATTCTGTGAAAACTTCAAGTAGATCGTTAGGAAGTTTAGGCTCCTTAAAACAACAAACAGGCAAAAACAAATTCAATTTGGACAAATTCAATTTGGGAAATATTGAAGCTACTTAAAGTATATAGGGTGATCCATCTAGAGGTATTTTTCAGAACAAAAAAAAATATATAAAAATTCAAAGTGTGGAATCTTAATTGGTAATTTGAAAGGACATTTTATGGCATTTATTTTTTGAAAATAATTACCTTTTTTTTCTTTTTCAGTTATTGTTAGGCTTGAGGTCATAAGCAAAAAACAGATGTTGGTATTTTTATAATTTATTTAGTTTTAAATAACCCAATATTTCGAACTGACTTCGTCGTTCATCATCAGGGGTAATCAATTTAAATAATTGTTTTACTTCTGTCCTGTTGTACTTCTAATATTCAAGTAACAATAACAAGCCTAACAATAACTGAAAAATGAACAACAAAAGGTCAACTATACAAATACTAATAGAAAATAATTACCTTTAAATGCTGGTTTTGTTCAGTATGAGGCCCATTTCTGACTCAACGGCAAAGTCAATAAACAAAATTGCCGCATTTGGGCTGAAGAGCAACAAGAAGAGGTTCAAGAGGTGACAGAGAAAAAACTACGGTTTGGTACGGTCATCAAAAATGATGATGGCCGGAACGTAACAGTGAATGGTGCTCACTATCGCGCCATGATATCGATCTTTATGCTACCTGAAATTGAAGCCCGTAATCTTGACGACACTTGGTTTCAACAGGACGGTGCTACTTGCCATACAGCTGCTCAAACAATGGATCTATTGAGAGGTCATTTTGAAAAGCAGCTAATTTCACATTTTGGACAAGTTAGTTGGCCGCCTGGATCGAGTGATATCACACTCTTTGGGGTTACGTAAAGTCCAAAGTCTATGCTGACAAACCAGCTACAATTCAGGTTTTGGAAGCCAACATTGCGCATGTCATTAAAGCCATATCGGTCGAAATGCTCGAACGAGTCATCCAAAATTAGATCCTCAGAATAGAAACCCTGAGGCGTAGTTGCGGCCAACATTTGAAGGAAATTATATTCAAAAAATAAATGCCATAAAATGTCCTTTCAAATTACGAATAAAGATTCCACACTTGATTTTAATTTTTATATTTTTTTCTTTTGAAAAAATACCTCTACTTATAGTTGGATCACCCTATATTATAACTTTTATAAAACTATTCTGATGAAATTATTCGGATTTTATGTAATTATAATTTTTTATTGTCGTTCTTTATAAACATTGGTTTATTAAAACGAATTCAACTTAAACATGTTTTTCATTTTTTTAAACTAGGACCAAGTAGTGTTCATTCCACGCAAGAAGTGCCTAAATCTTCATTAAAAAATAATTAAAATACATAATCGCTAATAACAAAATATGAATAAAATTTTTAGAGTTTGTTAATCATTGTATGGTTGTATATGAATCATTCTATTGTTGTGATGCTCTTCGAATATTGTTTTCCCACCCATACTTTGTTTTATAGAAGACAAGTTCTAACGAAATGGCAAAGTGACATTGGTTTTCGTGGAGGCACGCACACTGCTTTTATAGCGATTTCGGGTCCTTGACGACCTTGACCAGTTTTGCTCACGACTGTATTTCATTATAATATGTTAAGCATAACACAATCCAAAAATTGTAATTACGCCTCAAAATTGTAACTAGCCGTCAAAAGGGAAGACATAAAAACTTTCAATCCCACGACAGCCGGTTCTATGGACCGGATTGACCCGAAAAGCAATTCTTCGGCCAAGGGCTGTCACCCCGGCACACAGTTGCCGCTACAACAACAACATAAAAACTTTTGTGCAGATTTTCTTATCTAGAAACGTCTGCCGTATGCGTGAAGCAACAAGCCAATGTCGATAAAAAAGGGTTCTCTTTAAAATAAGTCTCAGCTACATTTCCACTACGTTTGGTTATTCCTACTTTATTCATGTCAATTTGTATGGAAATTTTAAATTTGTAGCCTTGGTGAAAGCGGCGTATTTCTTTTAGTTTTTCCATACATTCAAATATGGTTGACATTGAAGAGCCAATATTTATTTCAAATTTAATCAATTATGCTCTAACTATTTAAATATTTACTATTATAGAACTAATATTGACTTTTTTGCAGCCAATTTTTAATTAAAATTTATTTTCCATAAAAAAAACCCCGAATGCAATTTATTGGGCAAACATGAGATTCTTTTGCTATAAAAGCACACACATTTGACATTCACTTTATAGAGTTTTCAGAGTTCGCTTGTGTTTATGAAATCTTAAATGTTTGCACACAAAATCAACAGAAAAAATGGTTGTATTTACTTTTTTCTTATCATGTAATTAGAATAAAATGTTTGTAAATAGAATTAATTTAATTTTATAGGTACATGTGTAAATTCTTATCAATTTGAACTTGTTTAGTTTCACTGCACGCTACAATTCTAAATGGAATTGAAAGAATTTCTATGACAATAACTTGAGCAAAATTATTTGAAAATTTTGTGAGTTTTAGCCTAGTTTTCATGATATGTGAGGCAATTGATTTCTGACCAAACTGCACCGTACAATTCTAAATGGAATTGAAAGAATTTTTATAAATTAATTTTGAGAATTTTAGCCTAGTTTTCATGATATGTGAGGCAATTGATTTCTGACCAAATTAATTGACAGTGACCACTTCAAAATCTCACTATCGTGACTAAGAGGGTGGGACTAAGGCGCTAAAGCATAGTTATATCTGGCTCTAGTTACTAGCTCCTGTCTACTGTGATGGACATGATGTTGACATTTTCGATAAGGCTTAAACATTAAACATACATTATTATCACAGTCCGCATTTAGTTGATTCTTGATCGCTTGTCATATGGTGTGTACGACGCTGGGGATTTCGCGGAAAAAAGTCAAATTGTCAACATACTCTTCATGCAATATGCAGTGGTATTTGAAAAATTGAGACTTAATGGTATAAAATTTAAGACTTAATATTATAATCAAATCGAATATACAAGCCTAATAATAAAATTGCGAATATTTATCACCAAAAATGCTTTTATTGTTTTTCAAAGTATTCTCCAACATTATTTACACACTTTTGCATGCGCTCAAACCAATTGTCGAAGCACTTTTTCCACTCCGAATGTGACACCTCCAAAATATGATTTTTGAACGCTTCAACAGCATCTACTGGCGACGAAAATCGTTGACCACGCATTTTTTTCTTGATGTGTGGGAATAAAAAAAAATCATTGGGTGCCAAGTCAGGGCTGTACGGCGGATGACCCATCAATTCGACGTTTTGGCCGTTCAAAAAGACGCTAGTTTGAGCCGATGTGTGAGAGCTCGCTTTGTCATGGCGCACAATGATTCGTCTTCTCTTAATCATTTTCTAATTTCTCCGAAGACTTCAGGCAAATAAATTGTGGTGTACCACCAGATTTGACCGTCCTACGTTGCTCAAGCGGAATAGTCGCCACATGACCAGTTTTGCTTTGTAGTGCTTCTTCCACGAACAACTTTTGTTGGATTTGGCTCGTCTGCGAAGACCCACACGGTCGATTGCTGTTTTGTTTCGGGCTCATACGCCTAGATCCATGATTCGTCACCTGTGATAATCGTTTAACCGTCTTTTGAAGCACCACGATCGTACTTTTTCGAAATTTCTGTGCACCAATCGACACGAGCCTTTTTTTGAGCGATTGCCAAATTGTGCGGAGTCCAACAAGCACAAACCTTATTTACTGCCAGGTGTTCATGCAATATCAAATGTATGCTGGTGAAAGAAATGCCCAAGGATGCCTCTATCTCACGGTATATCAGATGATGATCTTGCATTATCAGTTCACGCACGGCATCAATGTTCTCTGGCACAACGGCCGTTTTTGGAAGACCTTCACGACCTTCGTCATTGAACGAGCGTCGGCCACGATTGAATTCATTAAACCAGTTTTTCACAGTGCAATAGGATGGTGCTTCATCGCCAGACAAAGATTTAAGTTCAAACATTCCAATGGAAATGTCAGATGGCGCCAGACAACACAGAAATATATATAGCTACCCTCGTAATAACTTCGATGTGACTGCTAGTTTTTTTTCAACCGTTTCAAACTCAGTACTTGTAGATTTTACCGAACTGACTTATTATAAACCTAAGAAATTCAAAAAGAACATTACGTTACTATGTGAGCGAGCTTACGTTTTTCTTTGTAAGATGAACTAATTAAATATTCAAGCTCGATTTCGTGGTTTTGTAATTATAATCTTCATTTTATTCATTATTTGGTCTGAGAAACATCTTCAGGAATTGAAGTTCATTCAACTCCAACAATTGGACAGCATAGTTAAGCGGAATAGTTAGTTTTTTGTTTTTATATGTAAAAAAATCAATTCCTGAAGATGTCTCTCAAAGAGAGACAAAATATTGAATAAAATAAAGATTAGAATTACAAAACCAGGACCTCGAGCTTGAATAATTAATCAGTTCATCTTAAAGATTAATGATGGTCTAATATTCATTATTTATCTACAGTTTTTTTTTTATTTTTTATTTAGAGAAGCATATTTTTATATAAGGGGTGTTTTTTATTAGGGTATAGAACTTTAAGTTGGCATCACTTTTTTAACTGGCGGCCATTTTGTCAGCTGTCAAGTGATTAATATTTAGTTTGGTTTGCCATTTCATCATGAACAGGTTGACAAAAGAACAACGCTTGCAAATCGTGCAAATTTATTTCGAAAGTAATGGTTCAGTTCGCGAAGTTCACCGCAAGCTCCGTCCATTTTATGGTCGACATAATCGTCCATCAGAGCAATTAATTCGGTTAACCATGGATCGGTTAACATGGACCATTGGACTATTTTCTTTTGTGATATGTGAAGTCGCTCGTCTACGCCAACAAACCAGAAACACGTTAGGGGACTTGGAAGCCAACATTCGTAGCGTTATTGCCAACATACGGCCCCATATGCTCGAAAAAGTGGTTGAAAATTGGACCTGTAGAATTGGCTTTATTCGAGCCAGCCGCGGCTTGTGTTTTATTTCAATTCGAAGTTCTATACCTCAATAAAAAACACCCTTTACTAAATTAAATTTTAAATTTTAAATTTTTTATAAACTTATAACAAAAATCTCTTTTTTCTCAATTTTAGCTGGACTTGCCTAGAGTTGGAAATCACTACTAATAAAGTACATTGTTTCATATCTGTTTTTATATTTTTAATCAATTTTAAGTGCCACCCCTCAATAAGAGTTATATTTTTTATATTTTTATTTCTGTTTTACTAGCAACTTTTTTTTGTTTTGTTTTTTAAAAGCAATCTTTTATAAGCCATCCGTTAAAATTTCCGAAATATTTAATGATTATTTTCTTTGTTACAGGTGATTGAAGTAAACAAGTTTTATAATTTTTGACAAATGTAAAATAAAGAGTTTCGTGCGGTAATTAAACACTTTTATGTGAAAGGTTATACGCCACAATTAATCAAAGATGAATTGGATTCTGTTCATGGTGATAATGCACCATCATACTCCACCGTGAAATCCTGGGTTCAACAATTTAAAATGGGTCGTTCAAGTACGGAAGATGAACAACGCTCTGGAAGACCGAAAACTGCTACTACTATTGAAAACATTAGAAAAATATTTAATGAAGTGACTAAAGATAGACGAATAAAGCTCAGAGAACTTGCTGATATTGTTAAAATACACGAAAAACAAGTTTGGAGTATTTTACATGAAAAACTCCACATGAAAAAGCTATCCGCAAGATATGTGCCGCGTTTGTTGACTTTGCCCCAAAAAATCGTCCGTTGGACCAATTCCGAGGAGCTTTTAGCGATTTATCAGCGAAATCCAATAGAGTTCTTGCGCCGATTCATAACTGTTGATGAAACATGGATCCATCACTACATCTCAGAATGCAAAGAACAGTAAAAAAATGGATAGAAGCTGGTAAAAGTGGTCCCAAGAAGGCGAAAACTGTTAAGTCAGCAGGAAAAGTAATGGCCACAGTATTTTGGGATGCAAGGGGTATAATATTTATTGATTATCTTGAGAAAGGAAAAACTATAAATAGTGAATATTATTGTGCATTATTGGATCGGTTGAGTGAAGAAATCAAGATAAAACGACCGCATTTAGAAAAAAAAAGTTCTTTTTCATCAAGATAATGCTCCTTCACACACTGCATTTTTAACTCAACAAAAACTGGCCGAATTACGATTTGAAATTGCTCCGCATCCACCATATAGTCCAGATTTAGCTCCTTCTGAATATTTCTTGTTTCCAAATTTAAAAAAATTTCTCGGTGGCAAAAAATTTTCGTCCAATAGCGAGGTTATTGCTGAAACTGAGGCATATTTTGAAGGTCTTGAAAAATCTTATTTTTCGGATGGAATTAAAAAACTTGAAAAACGTGTATTGAGTTGGAAGGAGATTATGTTGAAAAATAAATAATAATAATTCCAAAAAAACGTTTCTTTTTATGTTAGGCCAGTTACTTTTGCAGTCGCCTTCGTATTTATAGAGTTTGACGACGGTTGATGATTATAGTTGAAATGAGATAAAATTGATGATTAATATTTTTCCTAAAGGCTTTATATCCAAAGGGGCTCAGGAAAGTCGTAACAAAGACTATAAAAATATCGCCTCAGAGACTCCGGAAAATGCAGTCGAATTGACACGAACAAATTTATTATGCACTTAATGATGGTAACATCAGATTCCATGATCACACATTTGACTCCTTCATTTTTCCAGAAAAGCATAGTGATATAGACGACGAAGTTAAGGCTCTTTTAGATTAATACTACATAATAATAATGAAATTTTATATGAAAAATACCTTTTGAGTTATATGGGCGGTATATGATGGGCGTGGCCGATTTGATACATATATTTTTCTTAATAGCGATAAGAAAGTGACAAGTTTCATCACTCTACGAGCACTCCTTATAACTTCGTTTATACACATGTATGATGCCATCCTCACTGTGCGTTGTGGGCTAAAAGTTTTGTGCCACTTTCGTTTTTTAATTAAATCATTTTCTGCAGTTAAAAAACAAACATTAAATTGTCATTAAATTCAAAACGAACAAGTTTTAGCATTGGAATTTAAGCAGGAATTTCTTATTTTTTCAAACCTTAAGCACAAAACGAGAACAATTTGGAGAGTAAACAATCCAGACATGCCCAGCAAAAACGCTCATTACCAAGTAACATTGGCAGTAAGTCGAAAATAATAGTCATCACTACTTATTATTCGGATCCCTCAGAAATTACTTTAACACGATAATGACAGTAGAGGAAAGTACTAATTTAGAAATAAGTACGACTACACGGAGTCTGAGAATAAGTAGTTATTAGCAAGTTTACATGCACGCAGAGAAAAGATATGGTTACTAAATGGTCACGGCAACAATAATATGTTCTCTTCAATACAAGTTGTACAGCTCCAACACAGTATGGTTTTTTTGAATTTTATTTCGACAATAGTATGATTGCAAATATTTTAATATTGTTGATATGTAACAATAGTATTATTGCCAAATTTAAATATTAAAATATGGTTGTAGCAACAATATAAATTTGGTTAGTGCGACAAAAGTATTGATTTTAGGGTTTACGTTAACAATACTATGATAACAGAAATCATACCGTATGATTGTGAATTGTTTGTAAATTTGAATATGGTTAATAATATTACTGCTACGAATCTTACGCAGTAATAGTAATTTTTATTTGTAAATTACAATTGGATTTGCAGAATAAATATAATATAACATATTATGTTAAATAAATCATTCCTGTTATTCTGAATCTAATGCATTTTTTCAATAATTTACTTAATTAAAATTTATTATTGAATAACAACATAACTCCATCCTAATAAATAAGTTTGGGAATCATGCTGGTACTATGGTTGTAGAGGTCATACGAGGGTTGCTGACACTACTAGTGTTCCCAGATGCAAACTGGAACTTCCATTGGAAACTTTGACATTGTTGTACCCTCCATCATACAATGGAGGGTATATTAGTTTTGTCATTCTGTCTGTAACACCTTGAAATAATCATCGGAGACCCAACAAAGTGTACATATTCTTGATCCTCGTAAAATTCTAAGACCATCTAGCCACGATGTCCGGCTGTCCGTCTGTTGAAAACAAGATAAAGCCTGTATGAAAACATATAGGAAGCTAAAATTTGGCACAAACATGTGTAGTTAACCTAGTATGGTTGGTATTGAAAATGGGCTATATAGCTCTACGGGAAGTTGGTGTTGGAGACCCTCAACCGACACTACCTCATACAAATTAGTTTTTTACTTGGAAATATCCGTCCAGTTTCTTGAGCAAAATCACTGAAATTTTGCAAATAATAATCTCTATATGTGACAGGGACCTAAGGGTAAAAAAAAACTATTTTCACTTTTTTTTTGATGTGAGCATCGAATGAGACCGATCCCATGCCCCAAAAGTGTTCCCCCCAGAGATATGCGCGTTTTATGAAAGTGATGGTACACCAAAGATACACGTATTTAAATCTTCAAAATGGCTCTCCTGAACATAACTGGTTTTTACCCTTAGGTCCCTTTCTATTTTGCGCGTCACATATAGGCGCAATCATCTATGTAAAAATGGTTTAGATTGGGCCACAATTTCTTGTACCTCCCATACAAACGGCCTTATGGGCCTTGAGAAATAATATGACTATAACTCACCAAAAACTTGACCTATCGAAATGAAATTTTACACATCAAGATTTCTATATGTGACAGCGCATAGAGAAAGGGACCTAAGGGTAAAAAAAAATCAATTTTCACTTTTTTTTTATGTGGACAACATCTGAGCATCGAATGAAACCGATCCCATGCCCCAAAAGTGTTCCCTCCCAGAGATATGCGCGTTTTATGAAAGTGATGGTACACCAAAGATACACGTATTTAAATCTTTAAAAACGCTCTCCTGAACAAAACTCGTTTTTACACTTGGGCCCCTTTCTATTTTGCGCGTCACATATACAACACACTTCTACGCTGAATTCGGTTAAGATCGGAAAGGCTCTACTGGTACCTCCCACACTAACGGTCTCATGGGCCTTGAAAAATAATATGACAATAACTCACCACCCACTTGACCTATCGAGACGAAATTTTCGGCATAAAGATAATTATATAGAACATACTTTTGCGCTAAATTTGGCTAAGATCGGAAAGGCCCTACTGGTACCTAACACACAAACGATCTCATGGGCCTTGAAAAATAATATGACAATAACTCACTACAAACTTGACCTATAGAGATGAAATTTTCTACATAAAGATTTTTATATAGAAAACACCTCTGCGCCAAATTCTGTTGAGATCGGAAAATTCCTACTGGTACCTCCCACACAAACGGTCTCATGGGCTTTGCGAAATAATATGACGATAACTCAAACTCAAGCTTGACCAATCAAAATGAAATTTTGCACATAAAGATTTCTATATAGAACACACTTTATTTGGAAATCTGGTGGAGGGTATCCAAAGTTCGGCACAGCCAAACTTAACATTTTTAACTTGTTTAGCATAACTTCACTCAGAACGTTTTGTCACTTGATGGTACTTTTTTATTTAAAGTGTGTTAAAAACTCATCTCAGTCAAAAAATGAAATTATCCCGATTTTTTACGATTTTCGGCGTGGGTTATCGAAACAATAGTGTTTAAATCAACTTGTTTCGATTTTTGGCAATGTAGCACCACAAAAAACCACTGTTAATCGCTGGTACCAAGAGTTCAGTCTCGGGCGCCATTCGCTCCAGGATGAATTTCGTGAAGGACGTCCAACTTCGGTCGCTTTGCCAGAAGCCATCGATGCTGTGCCTGACATGTGACTGATTAAACAAGACTGACATGTGACATACCTTGGCTTTAGTATGACAAGCATCAATACGATCAATATTGCATTTCATTTGGCATGATTTGACGAATGTTCAAAAAAAGGCTCGTATGGATTGGTGGAAAGAAAAGTTGAAAAAGTATAACTGCGGGAGCTCAACGGCAGTGTACTTATATAACATTGTCACAGGTGACGAATCATGGATCTATAAATATAAACCCAAAACAAAACAGCAATCGACCGTATGAGTCTTTTAAGACGAGCCAAATCCAACAAACGTTGTTTGTGAAAGAAGTGCATCGAAGCAACTGATTGCGTTTTTTTTCGGTATAACCGGTCACAGTGTCTTTAGTGGAACGTAGGAAGTTCAATTCTAAATGGAACACAACCATCTGTTTGCCAACAGTGTTAGAATAAATGAGGAAAGATAATAAGAGAAGACGGATCATTTTGTATCACTACAATACGAGCTCTTACACATCAGCTGAAACGATTAGCAATTTGACCACTCAAGATGTCGAATTGATGAGCCATACACCGTACTGCCCTGATTTGGCACCGAATGACTTCTTCTTATTCCCTAGCATCAAGAAAAAAATGCGTGGCAATATTTTCATCGCCCGAAGCAGCTGTTGAAGCGTCCAAAAATCATTTTTTGGAGTTGTCTCAATCGGAGTGGAAAAAGTGCTTTGAAAATTAGTTTGTGCTCATGCAAAGTGTATTGATCTTAAAGGAGACTAATTTGAAAAACAATAAAACCATTTCTAATGATATTTTTTTGTTTTTATTGCCGGACCCGAAATATAAATAGCAACCCCCGTAATTCAAAACATTAAGATAATTTCCAGAACACTTTCTGTTTTATTCACAAGTAACTTCAAGCGTTTAGTTGGACCACAATTTGTTTTGTTTTTCCTAGTCGTGAGTAGAAGTGACACTTAATATATCTTTTTAATTTTTTCATTCATCATAATACATTGAACTAAATCTGAAGTTATCGGCTTAGTTTATATATTTTCATAATATTAATTTGAAACTCTAGCGTTGTTGATACCAATCGACAAACGTATACAAATTGTAATACTTAACCTCCAGCACGAAGCCGCATCATATAAACAAAACGACTTTAACAAGCCTTCATATATTTCTAATCCATATCAAAATCAATCGATCACAATTGATTTGCTATGTTTTATAGATTACAAATATTCTGAAATAACCTTTTGATTGCTTTGAGAAATCTACTAGATGAGCCCATCGTCATCGGCAGACAGCCTTTACAAAATCAATTAAAAACACAAATCACGAAATATATCCACAATCAATAAAAATCATGTCAACGACTCGGTGAAAGAAAGAACGACAAAAGCAACAACAAATCAAGTAACACCTGCGACTACAATTCCGTCAAAAAATCAGCGGCGGAAAGGTGACATTATAAGGCCTGCAACGGCACGAAAACTCATAGAAACTATCCCACGACTGCCGGTTCCATGTACCGCATTGTTTTTCCATTTGTTCGTCGTGGGAGCAGCATTTCCCGGAATGCCTGCCCCGAGTCGGGATCGAACAAAAGTCCGGACTCTAGATATGCTCGGTTTGTCAGAACACCATCGTGGTACGCCTGTAGGGTGTAACCGTTGCATGTAGTGGGTGCATTTCAGGAGCAGTTAAGGTCTGAACCACATCAGGGAGTATAGCGAAACGGACTTTGTTGCCTCCTGCTGTATGAACGTAGTTCGCAGTGGGTATCTGGACGACTTTCGTCGTCATCGTCATCGACATCATTTTCCAACAATGAGACTCCCCCGCAACCTCCTTCGGAACAGCGTCCACCTTAGACCACAGATTGCTGTTGCCACTGCTGACAGTGCATCAATTCGGGGAAACATCATGGTCGCTGCGATTAATTAACAATGCTGAATACTTCCTGTAGCCTGCACAGTTGTAACGATTACAACGTGTTACGTTAGGATCGCACGAGAAGTGGGACTTGCTTTTCTGGTACACCATTTTGTGCAATACGGACCTATTTCGCCTGAGCTTGGCTTTAGAA
This sequence comes from Hydrotaea diabolus, assembly GCA_963513945.1. Classification (NCBI taxonomy): domain Eukaryota; kingdom Metazoa; phylum Arthropoda; class Insecta; order Diptera; family Muscidae; genus Hydrotaea; species Hydrotaea diabolus. Next base: position 162,789,134 of record OY740718.1, read on the forward strand.
CCCCACACATGGGTTGTATGGGAATAGCAGTTATTTGCCTGACATTAGCAACCGGCTACAAGGCAATATCCGCTTGGAAACTTTAATGCCCACCACGAACAGTGGCATAATATTCTAGACAACAACCAGAGGGCATAGCTTTGGCAATGAATATTCATAGATATACGTTCTTCACAGTAAATGTTCCTGAATTGGTAAACTGTGGAGTAAGGCCAAATGGCTTTCTAACCCTGGAAAAAAGGATGATGAGACAATCTCACGTTCGCTGACAGAAGATTGACAGATCAAATCAAATGCATTTCGTGTTTTTTTTGGTCAGCGTAATCGAGAATCTGAATGATAATAAAAAACTTGAGGTCAGAAATTGAGGATATGGACCTGGACGATATGTGGTTCCAACAGGATGGCAATGGAAACTTGCACTTCTGCGCGAGAAATTCAATGGTCGTTTTGTCTCACGTCGTGGCGATGTAAATTGATCGCCACCATCATGTGATTTGACATAGTTGAACTTCTTTCTTTCGGGATATTTAAAAGAAAAATTATAAGCTAAGCAGAATTCAAAAGCTTAAGGATGAGATATTTCCGCACATTACCGACATTGAACCTCCATTATGTTTCAGAGCCATTAAAAATATTGACCGCCGAAGCCGTGGCGATCACTTGGCTGATATTTTGTTTTACACATAATTGTCATACGTTCTTCTATCATAAAACAAAATATCAGGATACTATTCTGAAAACTTTTAGTTGAAGGCTTTTGTATATGTGACAGCGCATAGAGAAAGGGACCTAAGGGTAAAAAAATCAATTTTTTTTTCTTTTTTTTGGTGTGGACAACATCTGAGCATCGAATGAGACCGATATCCCATGCCCCAAAAGTGTTCCCTCCCAGAGATATGCGCGTTTTATGAAAGTGAAGTCGACGATTCTAAGCGCAAATAGAAAGGGGTCTAATCTTTAAAATGGCTCTCCTGAACAAAACTTTTCATCAACTTTTCACTTTTATTTTGATGTGGACAACATCTGAGCATCGAATGAGACCGATCCCATGCCCCAAAAGTGTTCCCTCAGATATGCGCGTTGTATGAAAGTGAAGTCAGGTCCCTTTCTATTTTGCGCGTCACATATTACAATGAAGACAATAAATACAAATAAAATAAAAATAATAATTACCAGTATGGCATTACCATTATTTAGAATTCATGCTGAGGATAATGAGATACGATTACCTGGTAACAAGAATCCGAAGTTTTGTGAAAATATACCTAATACAATCGACACTTATTTTCAAAAAATCGTGGTTACTAAAAACGCGTGCAGGAGAAATATGCTACCCTAGGGTTCTATAAGTCGATATTAGGCTTTTGGGTGTAAAAAAGTCATTGACTGTATGTCGACATTTTGCTTTTAAAAAAGTCTAAAAGTTGACTTTTCTTGTCATCAGAAAGTGAAGATTTCTCGCTCTTCTTTGAGAAGAATTTTGCATAAAGACCTCGGTATGAAGACTTAGAAAGTTCAATTGGTCCAAGAACTGAAGCCTCATGACCAACCGATGCATTTTCGCTTCGCCCAATGGGCTTAAGATTGCTTGGCAGGAGATGAAGAATTTTACAAAAAAAAATCGTGTTTCTGATGAAGCTAATTTTCATCACGGTGGCTAAGTTAATTAGCAAATTGGGTTCAGAAAACCCACACGTGACTACTGAGAAGCCAATGCATCCAAAACGAGTTACTGTTTGGTGTGGTTTTGGACTGGCGGCATCATTGGGACATTTTTCTTCGAAAATAAGTATGGAACCGCCGTTACAGTCAACTGTGAGCAGCCATGCTCAACGAATTTTATTTAATAATGGAACACAATATCATTCTTATGACTACCACAACTGGCTCGGCAGTACCTCATCCGATCAACCCAATTTTTAGTACAATTTCGATTGTTTCGGGTCGAATCTCTTTAATGGCTACTTTCAATTTCATTTTTCAAAGCTGCAATTGCCACTAGATGCTTTGCGTAGCAATTAACCTTAATGGCTTCCCACAGAATATAATCCAAAAGGCTCAAATCACAGCTCCAAGGCGGCAAATTGACATTAAAACTTCGGCTGATTATTCTATTTTCAAAAACAGTGCGTAAACTATCGATGTTTGCGTTGGCTGTGAGAAATGGGGCCCCGTTAGTTGAGCATATCGCAATAAAGCTCATCGTTGACGATAACGGCGGCCTTTTCGAAGAAAAATGGCCCAATGATGTCACCAGCCAAAATCCCAGCAAACAGTGACTCATTGTAAATGCATTGGCTTTTCAATAGTCACGTGTGGGTTCTCTAAAACCCATATGCGGCAATTTTGCTAATTGGCATAGCCATAGAGTAAAAATGAGCTTCATCGGAGATGTCCTGCCAAAAATCTTCAACCCATTGGGCGAAGCAAAAACGCATCGGATGGTGTTCCATTTATAAATAATAAAGTTCAGCCTTTCCAATAAAACCAGAAATTTTAAAAATTATTCGTACTTTTCGTTAAATCGCTCACCCTATATACAGGGTGGCTGATGAAAGCGCAACCAAAAAAAGTTAATAACTTTTTTTCTATTAAATGAATCTGATTATTTCTTTTTAATGCTGCAGATTGATTTTTAGATTTGACAAAAATAGATAACTGGGACACTAAACAAGAATTTGGATTTTCCGCCGCTGTCATGATCTGGAGTCCGTAGTTTCGGTTCAAAGAGAGTATAGGCGCACGTTTGGCGGCAGTCCTCGAGCAGATGGGCCATCATGAGACTTGTTAACAATTTTGCCGAGCATGGGACAGTCAACTGAAGACCTTATCATCGAAACCCTTTCAGTTCGGACGGAGGAAACAATCGCAGCTGTAGCTGCTGCCATACAAACAAATTTAAGAGTTTCGATAACAAGCTTACTATCTGCTCAAATCGGTATACGCAGACAGTAGTTGCAGTCAATTATGCACAAAGATTTGGACTTATTCACATATAAAATTAAAATGGCCAACAAACTGAAGGCAGCAGACTTCCCGATTCGCTTAGAATTTTGCCAGAAGATGCTTCAAATGGTGGCAGAGGACGGAAACATGTTGAACTGCCTGTTCATATCTGAAGAGGCCCATTTCGATTTAAACGACAACATAAACAAACAAAATTGTCGAAGATGGAGTGCTTTCAACCCACAAATACGCCATGAGACGGAATTGCATCCACTTCGTGTCACAGTGGGGTGTGCAGTTTTATCACGCTGCACATTCGAGCCCTACTTCTTCAAAGAAAACGGTCACACTGTTACTGGAGACCCTTACTCGAGCATGTTGAGACAGTTTTTCTATCTAGAATTACGCCGAATAAGAATTTCTTTCAACTCTGTGGTTTCAGCAAGATGATGCAACTCCTCACACAGCCCGGTCTGTTATGCCAGAATTGCGACGACAATTTCCCAATAAGCTGATATCCAGAAACTCCACATTCCGTTGGCCCCCAGGTCGCTTGACCTTAGTGAACCTGACTTTTTCTTGTGGGGCTATTGCAAACAGGAAGTCTACAAAGCAAAAGCAACAAATTTGAATGAACTAAAGCAATCCATTCGAGGAACAATTCCGGCTTTTGCTGTGTCAACTCTCCAAGCAGTAATGAACAAATCTTTGGTAAGATGCCTCACATGCATCAACGGGGGGCATTTAAATTCCATTAATTTTTTAATTATTTAAGTTATATTTAACAAAATTGAATGAGCTTTAACATGAATAAAAGAAAAATGGATCCGTAAAAAAAGTTATTTGAGTTTCTTAATGTAGCAATATTCAACAGCCACCCTGTATTAATCGACTGCTTTAAAAAATAAAGTTTTTTATTAAAGATTTTAAAAATTTAAATATGAATAATATTCAAACTAAAAGATGATTTTTAGTTTTTTAATCAATTTAATTTTTTAAATAAATTTCTTTTATAAAGGGTGGTTAAATTTTAAGGGCCGTAGTTGAATGTGAACCACACCAAGTTTTTTTTGCATTTCATTTGATATTTTTCAATTTCCGACTAACTCAATTTGAACCATGGAAAGATACATTAGCGATCAACGCGTTAAAGTTATTCAGGCTTGTTATGATCAATATTCGAAGAAAATCATCTTCAGTGATGAGGCACATTTTCACCTCAGTGGGCGAATTGCCCCATTTGGGCGAATCATAATCCAAAAGTGATTATCGGAAAAATAATGCACAAGCAAAGAGTGACTGTTTGGTGCGATTTATGGGCTGGCGTCTTCATCGGGCCTTTTTTTCAAAATGAGGTGAGATGATAACGAACTTTTTATGGCCCGAATTGAAGATATGGATGTGGACGATATGTGGTTTCAACAGGACGATGCCACTTGCCACACAGCACACAGAAACAATGTCTCTTTTTCGCGAAAAATTCAATGGCCGTGTTATCTCACGTCGTGGGGATGTTAATTGGCTGCCAAGATCATGTTACTTGACACCGTAGGACTTTTTCCTTTGGGGTTATTTGAAAGAAAACGTGTGCGTCGATAAGTCAGCAACAATTCAAGAGCTAAAGGATGAGATAATTCGGCAGATTAACGGCTTAGAACCTCAATTATGCCTTAGCGTCATCGAAAATTTGGACCATCGGATGGAGGTGTGCCGCCGAGGTCGCGGCGGCCATTTGGCCGATGTTTTGTGCCATACATAATTGAACCATACTAATATTATCATAATAACAAGAAATTTCCTAAATAATTTGAATTTTATTCAAAATTAACATCGGCCCTTAAAATGTAACCACCCTACGAGGGTGGTTCGGAAACTTCTTAGCCTAGCACAAAAAGCGCGGTATAAACAGAAAAATGTTAAGTGTCTTTGAAACTTCCATCTCTGCTATAAACACATGTTAAATTTTGTTCTGGCAACTCCTTCATATAGAAACAGGTGTTCACAAAAGACGCATCCGCGATTTTTTTACAATGGAAAAATTAGAAATGCGTGGTGTCATTAAATATTTACATAAAAAAGGTTTATCAGGACAAGAAATTCATAATGATATGGTAAATGTGTTAGGTGAAAGTGCTCCTTCATATGCAACAGTAAAAAATTGGGTTGCTGAATTTAAACGTGGTCGTACAAGCATTGAAGATGAACCACGTAGTGGACGTCCAAAAACAGCAACGACAACAGAAATTGTAGCCAAAGTGCATGATATGGTATTAAATGATCGACGAATAAAAGTGCGAGAAATAGCTAATATCATGGGCATCTCAAATGATCGAATCCATTTAATTTTGCATGAAGAACTACAGATGAAAAAGCTTTCTGCAAGATGGGTGCCGGACTTGTTAACAGTCGACCAAAAACGCATAAGAATGAATATTTCTCAAGCTTGTTTAGATCGTTTTCAGCGAAATAAAATGGATTTTAAGCGTCGTTTCATAACTGTTGATGAGACATGGATCCACCACTATACTCCAGAGACAAAAGAACAATCCAAACAATGGACTGAAGCTGGAGGAAGTGACCCAAAGAAGACAAAAACAATTCAATCGGCTGGTAAGGTTATGGCAACGGTTTTTTGGGACTTCAAAGGTATTTTATTGATTGACTATCTGCAAAAGGGTAAAACAAAAAATTCAGAGTATTATTGCAACCTTTTAGATCAATTAAATGTACAAATTTGAGAAAAACGTCCTGGCTTACTCGTACAACACAAAAAAATAATTTTTCATCAAGACAACGCACCAGCACAAAAGAGTGTTTTAACAATGGCTAAAATCAACGAATTAAAGTACGAGTTGCTTGACCACCCACCTAATTCTCCTGATTTAGCTCCCAGTGACTTTTACCTGTTCCCAAATCTAAAAAAAATCCTTGCTGGCAAGCGTTTTACCTCAAATGAAGATGCAAGTACAGTTGTAAACTACTATTTTGAAGACCTTGAGGAAAACTATTTTAATCAAGGGATAGAATTGCTAGATAAGCGTTGGACTAAGTGTACTGAAGTTCCAGGAGATTATATTGAAAAACAAAAATATTTTTGAAAAACTCACTATTCTCTTTCATTGATAGGCTAATAACTTTCTGAACCGCCCTCGTATACAAAGAAAACTTGTTTCCCCCCCCCCCCCCCCCAAAATATTGCATTTTCTTGTCCCTAATGGAAAAAGTCGACTTTTTTTATACTAAGAAGTCGAAAAGTCTATAAGTCGACTTTGATTTTGTTTGAAATAGTCGAAAAGTCGACTTTTAGACTTAATTATAAAAACCTATACCAGTATGGCATTACCATTACTTAGAACTCATGCTGAGAGTAATGAGATACAATTTCCTAGTAATGAGTATCCGAACAATAAAATAATCTACAGGTTTCAATCGCAAATATTGTTTCGAGTTTTGTAAGTATTCACAATGTATCTAATTCACTCCTTAAAAGCCCAGTGTGTTAGCCCCTTAAAAAGGCCTACAGAGATCCGCCACTGTACTGCACCACCCATACCAAATGGTATGTAAACGTCTATGCATTTAGACTCTTAAAATCGACGAAGGTCATCAATGAAATGAAGGCGAACACAAAACTTAAAATACAAATGAAAATCCACCAAGAAAAACAAGAGATTACAACGGCCATAGGAAAATAGTTCGGCTAAACGGAAAGACGTATTACGGGATACCCGCATGGACAAGTCATGGATTGGTGGAAAGTGATAAGCTTGTTGGAATACATAACACCATGATCAGACTTAGCACTCTATACCAGCCTATGCAAGTTTGACAACGTAAAGAGTAGTTTGATAAAAAGAAAAATCAACAAAACTGCAAACGGTCCAAGGGAAGGAGGCCAAGAAGAAATGACTCAAACCGTCCAGCCACAGCGAGAGCTCAGATAACAGACAAATTACAATTATAACATGCCATAATAATAAATTTAATGAAAATCACAAGATGTGTTGTGTGGCGGTGTATCTGTGAAAGAATTCTGGTAAAATGCGGCGCCAAGAGAACAAAGTGCCAGACGGAAGGCACACGAACATTCCAAGGAGGCGAGAAGAAGGAGTACAATAACAACAATATTTGATTGACATAAATTATTACCTCTTGTTGCAAATCCAATATTAGTTCTCGGTTGACTTCTGGTGGGACGTAGAAAGAAATGGGAGGGGTTAGTATTCCACTTAAGTGTTTCCCCTTATCACTCAATGAAAAATTAACAAAATAAAAAAGAAACTCAATTGGCTGGCTTCAGTTAATAATTATACGTAGTCGATTTATTCTTAAAATCATTTTTCAATGTTATGTTTGTTTTTCAATAGACTTGAGACTCGCGCTTGCATTCTTTGTTGTTCTGTTCGTTTACTGTGTTTCTTTATGTTGCTATTCCTATTCTACAGTTATTATTTATTGATTCACTTTTCAATTTCAGTCTTTTTTGTTTTCTTAAGTAGCTTTGCTCTTATTTCTTTAGAATTTGTTGGACTAAAAGTTTATGCATGTTTTATCGAAATTTCACTTTTTTCGCTTAGTTGAAAGGTAAACCAAAAAGAAAACAAACAAAAAAGAAAAAAAAATCACACGTATATCGTAACTTAATTGAAGGCACGTCGCATTGTAATTTGCGTTATCGATCGCATTAACATTTGGAGTTTGTTAAATTTTTAAGATTTTCGTATTTAATTTAAAACATGATGATAAACCGAGAGAACGCAACGCACACCAAAGTCAAAGTTGATGAAGAACCGAAAAAGAACTAAACAAAGAAACAGCTGTGGTTTGTTCACTAGCGTAAGCAATAACAAAGTTGTCCCTGTGTCTACTGGGGTAGTTACGTTAGAGGCAGCGCAAAAACAGGGTGAATTTAAATTATCAGTGCCGAAATTGTCAAATTATGACTATATCCTGAGCACAATTAATAACCGTGTTCTTTTGAGGCAATTAGCTTAAGACCTTATAATTGCGTCAACAGAAGACAAGGTTAATTTGTATTAAAAATGCTCTAATGCAAGTTAAAATTTTATGGTGACAGATGACAGTACGAGCATTTATTTTACAGATATTTGATTGTACTTATTAGGGACATAAATACTGTTACAACACACCCATTTCAATAGTAGAACTGAACATACCCCGTGAATGTCATATGGGTTTTGAAAGCTAACCTCAAAAGCGTTAGTATATAAAGGGATTCAACTTTCAACTTTCACCATGAAGTGGCCAGATAATGAGAACCGTATCGCTGTAAAAGTGCGTTTCAAGTGTGAAATGAAAAAAACGGTTTTTTCAAAACGCTCCGGCCACTAGGGATTAGCCGCATGTTCGTCTATCGATGCATAAAACTGTTTGAGGAGACTGGAGATGTAAAAGACCGCCTCCGGTCGGGCCGCCCACGCTCTGTTCGAACACCGCATGTCATCAAAGCCATTAAGTCAAGAATTCATAGACATCCACTCCGAAAACAGAAAATCATAGCCCGTGAGATGAATATCACGCAAAAGTCCATGAGTCGAATTATTTAAAAAGACATGGGGCTTTTAAACGACGTACCGGACATTTATTGACTGCAGCTTTAAAAAAAAATAGGATTGAAAAATGTAAACGTCTTTTGGTGAAGCACGCTGATAACTTGCACAGAAACATTTTGTTCACCAATGAAAAAATTTTATCGTTCAGGAAAAATTAAACAGGCAAAATGAAAGAGTGTATGCACGGTCATCTAAGGAAGCATCTGAACTGTTCCCAAGGGTGGAAAAGGGTCATCACCCAACTTCAGTCATGGTTTGGTAGGGTGTCTCTAACTATGGGGTCACTGACCTGCATTTCTGCGAACAAGGAGTCAAAACATCGGCCAAAGTTTACCAAGACACCGTTTCGGAAGCTGTTGTAAAGCCTCTTAACAATTCCCTGTTCGAAAACCAGCCATGGACTTTCCAGCAAGATTCTGCGCCGGCCCATAAGCGTTCATCATGAAGAATGGCCCTTACGCAGTCCAGATTTGAACCCATTGGTTTACAAATTGTGGACGGTTTTAGAGTAAAAGGTTTGTCACAAAAGATACCCCAACATTGGATCTCTTAAGACTAAATATCATGGAAAACTGAAGTTTCAGTAAATTTTTGATTAAAATAAATCAAAAAACTGTTAAAACAAATTATTTTTTCACTAAAAAGACAAGTTTAGACGCCAGACAATCGACTTTGTTCGACAAGAAAATTTCATTCGTCGTTCGATACGCGCCACGTTTGTGGTCGAGCTCTAAAGAAACCACACTTATTTTTTTGCAAATGTCAAAATTTTCTTGACTAAACAATTATCTGAACATTAATTTTCGTTTGTAGGTAGTAATGATGCTCTTATAAACATTTCTGAACAGTTGCAAATTACGTCACCTTGTCGTTTCAGCTGAGTACCACAAAACGAAAACGGCTAAACGGAATTTATCAATGTTAATTTCGTTTGCTTTGCTACATGTATTTCTTATAGAAGCGAAATTTGGTTTTAAGTGAATACCAGGGTATACTAAAAAATAATCTAACAAAAAGAGGTGTCATCGGCGCATGTGTTTTGGGTTCATCTGCACAAGTTGTAATAGTTGAAACTATAAATAAATTCAAACTGATAATGGAAATAAATTGTACACGTTTTTACAAGCAAAAGTGTATGGTTTAATTTTTTTATTGTAAATATATCATTGAGTTTTTACTCTAATTATTAGTTTTCTATTGTCTGCTTTTGCCGAGTTCGCCGATGAACTCTTCCTGTTCGATTCTATTTGGTGTAAACAAAGATAAACACTGTTGACATACATATACTCACAATTTCGTTCAATGTTGCCATATTATCATATTGCAAACTAACTAGGTTACTAATCTAGTTACCTCAAAAGAACACGGATAATGTAGCTGTTGTTGCTAAAAACTTCCGAAATGGATTTTTTTCGTTAAAATTGAGTGAGAAAATTGCTTTTACAGGAAATACAAATATAAATAATCGTTTTTTATAATATTATAATTTTTAAACACTTTAGCTTTGTTCTTGAACATTTTTAGCCAATAAAAGTAGTAAAACAAGAAAAAGTAAAAAAAATCGCTCAGTAAAAACTATAGGAACGAAAAACTAGTAAGCTGCCAGTAAACTTCAAAAATATAATTTTTTAGCTGCCATGCTATTGCATATGCAAAAAATAATATAAAAATATATGCAATTGAAAAAATAATTTAAAATTACAAACATGAATTTTTACTCAATTTTTTATGCATTTTAGCTAAATTTGACTTTCGTAACACAAGTTATTTTTTATAGAGTAATCCAAAAAAATATTGAGCGTTTTGAAATGTTAACGATGAAATAAATTTTTAAAATTTTAAATTTTTAAAAACATTGTTGACCATCCCTTAAAAATATGCAATTACATAAAACTTCGCTTTCTAGTAATAATTTACTTAAACACATAACATCGTTTCAGTTAATTTATTTTTTTGTAACCTGAACACAAATTATAATTATATCTGCTTATAGATTATCTTTTTCTCGCAAAATAGATACAACCAGCCTAATATTCAACGAGCACAATATAATAATTTCGAATCACCCTGCAACCCCTATACATCGATTTTGTCGTGGTTGCATTATTTTATCTATTTTCTGTGTTTGTTGACATATAATTTAACAAAAAAATACGAAAACAATTAAAAACATTGAAACCGCTTTTTTCCGTGGCATTTGTGATTACAACGTCGAGCACTCCGTTCGTTTTCCCATGATGGCCACCACCAGCAAAAACATGTCTGGAGGTAAACTGGGTATGGGTGGTAAAATAGGACAACAAACAAATCCGACACCCATGTCACCCAACACTGAAAGTCCAGCCGCCCTGGTGGTAATACCCATTATTAAGACCAAGGACTGCCCTAAACAACTGCCAATTTACACAGCCGCTCTTAATCGTTCGGCGGAAGAGTTTCTGGCTGCCGAGGACTTGGATAACGTGCAACTGGAGTTGGAGACCCTGCTTTCGAGTGTCGCGCTCAGGTATCGTGTATTGAAATCCGAATATGAAAGTCTAGACAAGGATGAAAAGAATAAAGACAAAAAGAACAAACACACTTTGCAGTTGGTCGGCCAGGCGGGAGACAAGCAACCGGCGTCTCCTGCCACCTCCATGGTCAACAGCGGTAAACGCAAACGAGATGAAACGGCCATGGTGCGTAAGCCAAAGCATACCACTTTAAAACAAGCCAAAAACCTGCATGCCAAAAATAGTCCCTTGGCTCCTCAAACCGATGATAGTTTGGATTGTCCTCCTGGGGTGCATGGGGTCAACCGCGATCCACAGAAACCAATACCTGCCAAGATAGATACACCCAATAAATTCTGGCTTTCCGTCGAGCCCTATTGTATGCCCTTGACTAACGAAGACTTGCGTCTGCTAGATGATTTGCTGGAACAATATAATGGACCTCTTGTGCCACCCATACCAGAGTTAGGAGCCCACTACTCAACCGTATGGGCTGGAGAGGATATGAAAGATATACAACAGGCATCCAATCCAAATGCCAACAATCGCTTGAAACCACAAAACAATGGCGGAGTCAACAACATGCTTAAGAAGGCCGATTCCATAGTTGATGAATGCGTGACAGGACCCTTAACACAACGTTTAGTATCGGCCCTAATGGAAGAGCAGCTCCTGCCTAGCCCAGCCGATGTGGTGGCCGACAACAGTAATAGCAGCAGTGAAAATACTCACTCTTCCGCACCTATGAATTTCCGTTCGTTGTCCATGCTACGCAATTGCATTGGCATTGAGAAGCGCGTCAAAAAGGAACTAATCGAACAAGGAATATTGGACATTTCCGATTTTCCCAACAACGACGAAGATGAAATCCACACAGAAATCAAGAGACTCATTTCGGAGCTCTCCGCCATAGCCGAATATAATGGCAATGCTTTAAAACGTTTACACGATGCTGCCTCAGAAGAAATTAAACGTTTAGAAGTGAAACGCAAGCTAGATTCTATTGATCAGGAGCTATTAGAGACATACAAGCGGACATTGCAAAACAAAGCCAAACGTAAACCTTTGTCGCCTGAAGAACAACAAGAGATATATCGCTTGACGGCGGAACAAAAGACCCTGTCCGATCAGTTGGAACGAATGCAATCAAATCATTTTCCTTTAGAATAGTAAAGTATTTATTGACGAAATGATGTCAACACAATGGAATGGGGAGAAGAGAGGAATAGGGAAGAGGTAATTGAAAAATACGTAATTTTTTGAGAAAATTTAAATTTAGGTTATTTTCATTTTGAATTTAAAAACGTGAATAAAACTATTTAATTAAAAAAAAATATTTATGTTATTTAGCTCGAAATTAACATATAAAAATTAAATAAACAATGCTTGGTTACTGAAACATTCGGATCTGACAAAACTCAAAACGTACATGTCACTGTACTCCATACATGCGTATTAACCAATTCCATTGCGAAAAAAAACAAACTAAGCTTAGCTAATTAAAACTCAAATTTTCCACTATGACTTAGAGATCATATAACCCAATTTATTTTCCTAGACATATTCATATGATGCGGGTCAGTGTTTTGTCGTGTGCTTTTTCATTTAAGTACATACACATTTCGCCAATATTGTATATATTGATAAAAATATTTGCTCAAAATTCTTTGCTTGTCAGGTTTGGGAATTGAATTTTAAAAATGTCAAAACAAGGTACATTTTATACCAATTCATTGAAATATTTCTTAACTTTTTGATTTTTTATTTTAAAAGTTAGAAAACTTACATTTATCTTTCAGCATTCTGATCGAAATTGACATTTTGCGAAAACTAAAATCGGGGATTCCCAGAAATTTCCATCACAAAAAGCTAACTAGAGTTTCTTTACTTTTAGCAACTCATAATTCCTTATGTGGATAATCAGACATCCTAATGGCTTTAAAATTAACCATGGTAAAATCGAAACCGGTTAAGAGTTGCAAAATGTCAGGTGCTTAACACACCGGAGTGCTACCCGGTCACAGTTGTGTTAAACGAAACGAGGTGGCATATAAACTGGCGTGTCTTGGTTCATCTAATGATGCCGCTAATGCTGACAACTCCGCCAAAACGAGGATGGTATACTAATTTTGTCATTCAGTTTGTAACACCACAAATATTGATCGGAGAAACTATAAAGTGTCTTAGGAAAAATTACACCTTTTTTAATATTTGATATACAAATCATTATTTTTTGTAGACGAACACTGGTTTAAATAGTTACTGCTAGTTGTGGCGCACTTAATATCATAAAAGATGTGCATGATTTCTGGACGCTTTGGTGGCCCATAAACCGGCCCGCATGTTCAAAACGTGTGATCGATAGTCAGTAAGGACATATGAGTTTTGAAATTAAAGAAAATTTAGCTACGAGTCTAAAAATTGATTTATTTCAAAATTTTGGATGGATTTAGCGTCGTAGGCATAGCCCGAAGGGGTCCATAGCGCTTTAGTTGCTATGGAAGGGCGGCCATGTCCAACTGTAGGACGTTTTTACGTTAGTTTTTATCGCATTTTTACCTATATTAATAAAAGCGAAGTTTAAAAAAATCAATTGTTAAACACGATATTTTCGGTAAACGACCATTCTCGCTTTTCACTTGCAGTCCAATTTCACCAGTTACAAGTACCTATAAGCAGACATTTGTGCCAAAAAGGGAGGACATTTAAAAAGAGCCTTTAGAACCATTTTAAAAATAAAATGCTTCAGTAATTGGAAAAAATACAAATTTTGTAATGATCGCCAATTCAAGAATTTTGTATTAAAGAAATTAATGCGTCTACTTAGTAGGGACATAAATAATGTTACACACTGAACACACCCATTTCAATAGTAGAACTGAACATACCCCGTTAATGTCATATGGGTTTTGAAAGCTAACCTCAATAGCGTTAGTCTGTAACGGAATTTTAAAATTGTTTCAACTTTAATCATGAATTGGTCAGATAATGGGTACCGTATCGCTGTAATAGCGCTTTTCAAGTGTGAAACATAAAAAGGGATAATTTCAAAACGCTCCGGCCACTAGGGATTAGCCGCATGTTCGTCTACCGATGCATAAAACTGTGAGGAGACTGGAGAAGTAAAAGACCGCCAGCGGTCGGGCCGCCCACGCTCTTTTCGAAAACCGCATGTTATCAAAGCCGTTAAGTCAAGAATTCACAGAAATCCACTACGAAAACAGAAAATCATGGCACGTGAGATAAATATCACGCAAAAGACCATGAGTCGAATCATTAAAAAAGACTTGGGCTTTCAAATGACGTACCAGTCATTTATTGACTGCAGCTTTAAAAAAAATAGGATTGAAAAATGCAAACGTCTTTTGGGCTTTCAAATGACGTACCGGTCATTTATTGACTGCAGCTTTAAAAAAAAAATAGGATTGAAAAATGCAAACGTCTTTTGGTGATGCACGCTGATAACTTGCACAGAAAAATTTTGTTTACCGATTTAGGATTGAAAAATGCAAACGTCTTTTGGGCTTTCAAATGACGTACCGGTCATTTATTGACTGCAGCTTTAAAAAAAAAATAGGATTGAAAAATGCAAACGTCTTTTGGTGATGCACGCTGATAACTTGCACAGAAAAATTTTGTTTACCGCTGAAAAAATTTTTACCGTTCAGGAATAATTTAACATGCAAAATGAAAGTGTGTATGCGCGGTCGTCTAAGGAAGCATCTGAACTGATCCCAAGGGTGGAAAAGGTTCGTCACCCAGCTTCAGTCATTGTTTGTTGGGGTGTCTCTTACGATGGGGTCACTGACCAGCATTTCTGCGAACAAGTCAAAACATCGGCCAAAGTTTACCAAGAAACCGTTTTGGAAGCTGTTGTGAAGCCTCTTAACAATTCCCTGTTTCAATACCAGTCATGGACTTTCCAGCAGGATTCTGCGCCGGCCCATAAGGCTACAAAGTCCCAGGCCTGGCTTCGAAACAATTTGCCAGCGTTCATTTCCTCTGAAGAATGGCCCCCAGGCAGTCCAGATTTGAACCCATTGGATTACTAATTGTGGACGGTTTTAGAGGACAAGGTTTGTCACAAAAGATACCCCAACATTGGATCTCTTAAGACTGCTTTGGTTCGAGCTGTGGCCAATTTTCCAATAGACGAGGTTCGTGCAGCTATTGACGATTGGCCAGTGCGACTTAAGACGTGTGTAAAGACAAAAGGCGGACATTTCGAATAAGTGGTTTCTTCTGGAATACAATATACATCAATAAATATGTTAAAAAATATTTGGTTCAAAAACATTTAGTACTTTTTATTTTACAGTATAAAACGTGTGTACCAGTATTTATGTCCCTACTAAGTAAATAAAAAGAAAACAGAAAAAATAGACTATTATTTTGAAAAAAATATTTTTTTGCTGGCGATGTGCGAAATCAAAATGTAAATACTATAATAATAATAGTGGTGGTTCAGGTTATTTGTCGATAACTAAGACTGGTTAGCAAAACCGCAATCACTTATTCATTCGTTAACAAAAAGTCTCAATTTTAAAAATGTCTAGAAAAAATTCTACTGTTCTTAAAAAAAGTTTTTAAACAGTGCAACACATAAAATGGAAATTCCTTCTCCTTGTTCGTATCGTATCAAAACTAACGTAACCGCATTTCGGTTCTACTGCCGTTCGGATTTTATGGTCTCATTTAAATTTTGGCTAAAATGTATTTTTTCGATGAACATGTAATTTTTCTCATTGCAATACCGCTTTAACGAATTTGAATTTTGTTTTCCTGTCTTCGGTTCAGTTGTAGCTATAGACGAGGAGAAAAATGGATGTAAATCAAAGTCCTTCAAGGGCTTCAAAATTGCTAAACTGTAATTTTTTTTTAATTTTTTCTATATGTTTTCACCATTTTTGGACCATAGCTGCCAAACTGTGGAAAATTCAGTGAATTTATCTTTAGAAAAACTATTCCTTATTATTCATAATACTTTAGAACTTTTTAATACTGGAAACATTTCCCCATTTGTATTAGTCTCAAGAGCTTTTATGCACCTAATGGGAAAAACATTGGACTGTTATACTTATACATAAGTACTTAAACCTCTAATTTTCGTGTATAATAAAGCTAGAAACTCTTAAAAAAAAGCATTTCTAGCATTAAAATTGAATGAGCATGAACATGAATGATAATACAATGAATATAAACAGCAAAAGGAGGACAAATTTTACTTTTTTGAAAAAGGGGGGAGGACAGCGGTCAAAACGGAGGACGTATGGTAACCCTGCCTTTAAGTAACTTTAAAAGGAAGGCAATATGCTACAATTGAGCAAGATCGTATTTAAATGCGGCTTTTGAATATGGACTAAAATTGGGGAAATTGTTCAATGTTACCAGGCTTGGTTATAAATCATTCAACGCACTGTGCAAAATTTGAGCAAAATATCAAGGGGGTAATACCATCTATTATATGCCGGGTTCACCAATTCATAAATGCTGGCAACTTTACGAGTAAAAGATTAATCTCTGAGTCATGTAAACATTTTGTTTTAAATGCATTAGCCGGCATTACACAATTGATCCCTATATGTGACAGCGCATAGAGAAAGGGACCTAAGGGTAAAAAATCAATTTACACTTTTTTTGATGTGGACAACATCTGAGCATCGAATGAGACCGATCCCATGCCCCAAAAGTGTTCCCTCCCAGAGATATGCGCGTTTTATGAAAGTGAAGTCGACGATTCTAAGCGCAAATAGAAAGGGACCTA
Source organism: Hydrotaea diabolus (assembly GCA_963513945.1). NCBI lineage: Eukaryota > Metazoa > Arthropoda > Insecta > Diptera > Muscidae > Hydrotaea > Hydrotaea diabolus. Next base: position 162,805,912 of record OY740718.1, read on the forward strand.
ATCTTTAAAATGGCTCTTCTGAACAAAACTTTTCATCAACTTTTCACTTTTTTTTGATGTGAACAACATCTGAGCATCGATTGAGACCGATCCCATGCCCCAAAAGTGTTCCCTCCCAGAGATATGCGCGTTTTATGAAAGTGAAGTCGACGATTCTAAGCGCAAAAAGAAAGGGACCTAATCTTTAAAATGGCTCTCCTGAACAAAACTGGTTTTTAGCCTTAGGTCCCTTTCTATTTTGCGCCTCACATATGTGAGTATAAAACTTATGTATTGCAATTTGAGAAAGTTCCCCGTTTGTTCATAATAAAATGTTAATGGAATTATGAGGATATGGGCCGAAAAGATCAATTTGACCAGAGGCAAATATTAGTTGCTCATATCGTTCTATACGTAATCTAGACCACAGAGTATAAAATCAAAAGGATTTGTTTAAAGATATCAAAGCATAGACCAACCAAAACATTTTATTATTGGTCCACACTTGTCTTCACATTAATTACAACGATGAATAGATAGTCAGGGGGTGTCCCCCCGAGGGAGTAAAAACCGGCCCTGTGTTCCTCGTAATTTCTTACAAATCCACAAATGCACTTACTAGTTATAAAGATTTGGATTATGGCAAGATAAAAGGTCTCTGAGGACCAAAAATCCGTCTACTCAACAATGGACAAATAAGTACTCAAAAACAATTAAATGTTTAGAAATATGACAATTAGTTAACAATTTGCCTAAATTGCAGGTCTTTTCCCTAGAGTGCCGAAGCTAAAGGGCTACAGTTGGTTTCGTCCAAAGGAGGATTTTGTTGCAGAACAGTGTAATTGTAGTGTTTTTTTTGCTTAGACGCGATTGCTAAGATTGGATAGCAAAACCGCATTAGTAAGGTCACTTGTTAAAAATGTTCTCATTTTGCTTATGTTCATAGGAAAGGTCAAGGTGTACTCGAATCTTTCAAAAAAAAATCTCATAGTCATTTTGATACTTGGTCTCGATAACTATCAAGTACTTGCTTTTATCCAGGCTTAGTCCTTCCAAAGCTGTAAATTTTTTGTCAACAAAGGACTTTACTACAGCAGTTTCGCCATCTAATTGTTGTTGTGGTACCAACAAAATATGTGACAGCGCATAGAGAAAGGGACCTAAGGGTAAAAAAATCAATTTTCATTTATTTTTCTTATTTTGATGTGGGCAGCATCTAAGCATCGAATGAGACCGATCCCATGCCCCAAAAGTGTTCCCTCCCAGAGATATGCGCGTTTTATGAAAGTGAAGTCGACGATTCTAAGCGCAAATAGAAAGGGACCTAATCTTTAAAATGGCTCTCCTGAACAAAACTTTTCATCAACTTTTCACTTTTTTTTGATTTGGACAACATCTGAGCATCGAATGAGACCGATTCCATGCCCCAAAAGTGTTCCCTCCCAGAGATATGCGCGTTTTATGAAAGTGAAGTCGACGATTCTAAGCGCAAAAAGAAAGGGACCTAATCTTTAAAATGGCTCTCCTGAACAATACTGGTTTTTAACCTTAGGTCCCTTTCTATTTTGCTCGTCACATATTATGTTTTGAAGTCCGGATCGTCTATAGGGGATCAGCTTCGATACTCAGATGAAGTAAACGCGCCATTAGAACTGGATGCGTCAAAAGAGACCTGGGGGTCAGCTGAGTGGCTTGGCCGGACAGTTGAAGAGGTGCAGCATGCCATGTGGACCCTGATAGCAGACGGACTAAACGTCCGGAACGTTAGCCTCATTTCACGCCCAATACGAATTGATGTTACTCTAGTACTTTATTCGCGCTATAGCTGGATACTGCTGCTGCGACTTAAAAGTAAATCTAGAGTTTTGCCGACTTTAAAGCAAAACAAAAACTTGTACTATACTCAGGAAGAAAAATGTGATATTTAAGCACGCAACTTTCTTTCCAATCATTCCGTTTCTTCTCATCTCAGTGATCAAACTACTGTTGCTGAGGTAAATAACAGTGCAAACCTTATATACTCGACAATACATAACTCCGCTAATGTAAAAGAAGTACCAATTGGAAAAATATCGCATATAATTAAAAAATTAAGGAACAGAAAAGCCCCTGGAATCGATGGGATAAACAATAAATGTTTAAAAATTTTACCCAAAAACGGCTTAATTGCACTAACAAAAATAACAAATTCGTGCTTAAAATTGTGCTACTTTCCTCGTGTATGGAAAAGTTCTAAAACAATTCCAGTTTGCAAAACTAATAAACCTCATAATGATCAACTTTCATACCGACCAATAAGTTTACTCTCATCACTAAGCAAAATTTTGGAGAGAGTAGTCCAGGAACGACTGATCGGATATATAGAAGCAAATAATTTGGGTTCAGAAGGGAGCACAATACTTGTCAACCTCTAGTGAGATCAAAAAATTCGTTCACGACAATTTCAAAAAATCAATGTCAACTGGTATGGTCTTACTAGACATAAAGGCGGCTATTGACAGTGTATGACACAACGGGTTGGTTTTCAAATTAAAGAAGTTCGGATTCCCTTTAGAAATCATAAAAACCATTCAGAGTTTTCTACACGAGAGGACATTCAGTGTATATCTGGGAAATACAAATTCCCGACAAATGAGCATTCCAAGCGGCTGTCCACAAGGATCTTGCCTGTCACCAATCCTTTACAATATTTTTACAGCTGACATTCCGGTGCTTAACAATGGTGTAACGTCGATATTCGCTGATGATACTTCGATAATAAGTTCAGATCTATATGCTGGAAATATTATAAGCAATCTACAAGTAGCACTGTCGAAATTTCATGCTTATTTCTGCAAATGGAATATACTGGTTAACCCTCAAAAGACGAAGGCTAAATATTTTACTAGAAAACGGAAGTCCTGTTACCTGCCTCAATCGCCCTTATGTTTTTCCAACCACAACGTAGACTGGGAAACAAATGTGAAATATCTAGGTGTTATTCTGGATAAGAAACTAAATTTTGGCGATCATGTTTCGTATATTGTTAATAAAGTAAATATAACCACTAGAATAATGTATCCATTAGTCAACAGAAGATCCACTATGAACAAGGAAAATAAGAAATTGGTATTAAAAGCAATATTTTTGCCTTTAATTTTTTATTGTGCACCACTATGGATGTCTTCGGCTTACTGCCATATCTATCTAGTTTCACAGAATAAACTTCTAAAAATGATATTCAACCTTCCGCGGCATTACTCGACTCAAAGACTGCACGCTCTATCTGGATCCAGATCGCTAAAGAAAAAATTACAAAAATGGCGATACAATTCGATCGAAGATGTATATCTTCGCGTTATGCTCACATCAATGAATTGATTTCATCTTAACTTTACTTAAGTAAATGCATTTTCTCTAGTCAATTATTTAGTTTTAAAAAAAGGTTTTGTTTGTTTTTTTTCTTTCCATTTAAAACATAATGTAAATTCATAACTCATAATGTTAAAAATCCTCAAAAATTATCACTAAGTAGAAAAGGAAAATTTTTCCTAAACGCTTTATACATTGTAATCAAATCTATACAGCGAAATGACATACATACAAATAAATGAAATGAAATTAAAAAAGATATTTACAAACAAAGTAGTTTACCTTCCCGGCGGACACCCTGCAGAATCGTTGAACTTTGAGCTGCGAACTAATTGAATATAAGAGATATTAAAATAAATACTTAATACTTTTTAATATATGTGACAGCGCATAGAGAAAGGGACCTAAGGATAAAAAAAAATCAATTTTCACTTTTTTTTGATGTGGACAACATCTGAGCATCGAATGAGACCGATCAAATGCCCAAAAAGTGTTCCCTCCCAGAGATATGCGCGTTTTATGAAAGTGATGGTACACTAAAGATACACGTATTTAAATCTTTAAAATGGCTCTCCTGAACAAAACTGGTTTTTACCCTTAGGTCCCTTTCTATTTTGCGCGTCACATATTTGTTTATTAATATATATATTCGAGTATATGTGCACCTTCTTCTGATTACCACGTGTTTGTATAAACCCGATCTTAAAATAATTCTTTCCAATATTCCACAAACCTACTTTAAACCCTATAAAATGTTTACATATCCTTAAATTGGACAAATACGGGAGGTTTTTTTTATAATATTCTGTGTATCTCCACTTTTCTTCATAAAACATAGAAAGCTACATGACAAGTAGTGTATTTAAAAATGTTCAGAACAACTTACATGAACAAATTATATTTCAAAAGAAATTTTTAAATTTACACGTCTTGGACACTGCACTAAACATTGTAAACTGAATCTGCACATCTTTAGGAGCTCCCCAGATTGGAACAATACTCCAATTGTTTATATTTACCTACAGCCAGCGGCGTTAATCTTATCTAATTATAGCAATAATAATTCTAATTAAAAAATGATCTCAATACAGAATTGCAATATTAAGCTATTTATGGTTTAAACAAATATTAACATAACAAACTAGAAGAGATAATAATTGAAATTGGATACGAAGAACTTGCCAATGAGCTGGTATCAAGTGAAGAACGGAAGTAATTCTGGGATAGTTTCCGGTATTGTTAAAATTAATATCTACACAGAGACTGGGAGGAAATATAAATTGTTAAACACAGTGGAAAATTCAGAGGATTTATTTTGTAACATTTCACCTTTAATATCTTTGCTCCTATGCTGTTTCTATCTAAATTTCGACCATTTATAAATTATTTAATCTTTAAGGATGTAAAATCCATATACTTCTATCTCTCTTGATACAGGGTGACGCACGAACTGTACTACAAAAATAAAACTTAACAACTTTTTTTCTTTATGTAATCTTTTTATATGTAGGAAGGTTAGTATTTAAACTTATTTAGTATTTAAACTTATTTATCGATTCTACATGTTTTATCAAAAGTTTTTGAATATACGAGGGCGGCTCGGAAAGTTCTTAGCCTATCAATGAAAGAGAATAGTTAGTTTTTCAAAAATATTTTTATTTTTCAATATAATCTCCTGAAACTTCAATACACTTAGTCCAACGCTTATCTAGCAATTCTATCCCTTGATTAAAATAGTTTTCCTCAAGGTCTTTAAAATAGTGGTTTACAACTGTAATTTTTCATTTGAGGTAAAACGCTTGCCAGCAAGGATTTTTTTTAGATTCGGGAACAGGTAAAAGTCACTGGGAGCTAAATCAGGAGAATAAGGTGGGTGGTCAAGCAACTCGAACTTTAATTCGTTGATTTTAGCCATTGTTAAAACACTTTTGTACGCTGGTGCGTTGTCTTGATGAAAAATTATTTTTTTGTGTTGTAAGCCAGGACGTTTTTCTCGAATTTGTACATTTAATTGATCTAAAAGGTTGCAATAGTACTCTGAATTTATTGTTTTACCCTTTTGCAGATAGTCAATCAATAAAATACCTTTAAAGTCCCAAAAAACCGTTGCCATAACCTTACCAACCGATTGAATTGTTTTTGCCTTCTTTGGGGCACTTCCTCCATTTTAAGTACATTGTTTGGATTGTTCTTTTGTCTCTGGAGTATAGTGGTGGATCCATGTCTCATCAACAGTTATGAAACGACGCTTAAAATCCATTTTATTTCGCTGAAAACGATCCAAACAAGCTTGAGAAATGTTCATTCTTATGCGTTTTTGGTCGACTGTTAACAAGTCCGGCACCCCTCTTGCAAAAAGCTGTTTCATCTGTATTTCTTCATGCTAAATTAAATGGACTCGATCATTTGAGATGCCCATGATATTAGCTATTTCACGCACTTTAATTCGTCGATCATTTAATACCATATCATGCACTTTGGCTACAATTTCTGTTGTTGTTGCTGTTTAAATTCAGCAAGCCAATTTTTTATTGTTGCATATGAAGGAGCACTTTCACCTAACACATTCACCATATCATTATGAATTTCTTGTCCCGACAAACCTTTTTTATGTAAATATTTAATGACACCACGCATTTCTAATTTTTCCATTGTAAAAAAATCGCGGATGCGTCTTTTGTGAACACCTGTTTTTATATGAAGGAGTTGCCAGATCGAAACAAAATTTAACATGTGTTCTGTTTATACCGCGCTTTTGTGCTAGGCTAAGAAGTTTCCAAACCGCCCTCGTATTTAAAAAAAAACAGATATTGATCTGGCATATAAGTATGATGTTTTACTTCTTTTCAGTGGAGGTCGGGATAGCTGTCATGCTTTAGAAGAAAAAATTAACTTCTGTCTAAATCAGACTTTACGAGGACTTCTCGTTATACTTTGTTGATTAATTCCTTAAAAACGAAAGCAATTATGTTCGGTACTCTTGGTTTTGACATGGACATTTTTGTGGGGCAAGTCAGAGTTGATTTTGTTGATCGTCATAAATGTTTAGGTCTTATAATTGATAGCAAACTTAATTTTGCACATCATATTGACTCTGTCCATTGAAGAATTTATGGTATTTTGTGCAGGTTGTATTCGACTAATATTTATTTACCGCCGTGTGTTAAATGTAGACTTGCCCATGCACTTTTCATGCCACAAATTTTGTATGGACTAGAGGTAGTGTCGGCTACAGTCGAATATAATTTGCTTTAACTAAGGCGTATTATGAACACTGTAACTCGGTTTGTATATTTGACGCGCAAAATAAAAAGGGACCTAAGGTTAAAAACCAGTTTTGTTCAGGAGAGCCATTTTAAAGATTAGGTCCCTTTCTATTTGCGCTTAGAATCGTCAACTTAACTTTCATAAAACGCTCATATCTCTGGGAGGGAACACTTTTGGGGCATGGGATCGGTCTCATTCGATGCTCAGATGTTGTCCACATCAAAAAAAAAGTGAAAAGTTGATGAAAAGTTTTGTTCAGGAGAGCCATTTTTAAGATTAGGTCCCTTTCTATTTGCGCTTAGAATCGTCGACTTCACTTTCAGAAAACGCGCATATCTCTGGGAGGGAACACTTTTGGGGCATGGGATCGGTCTCATTCGATGCTCAGATGTTGTCCACATCAAAAAAAGAAAAAAAATGAAAATTGATTTTTTTTACCCTTAGGTCCCTTTCTCTATGCGCTGTCACATATAATGTTCATAGGCGTGAACATGTATCTGCGTTTGTAAGAAGTTTTTTAGGAGTGTCATTTACTGAATATGTTAATCATAGGATTTTATTTCAGTTCTATAAGGTTATTAAAAGTGGTGTGCCTGTTCCACTGTGCAGTTGGTTCTGTTTTTCGCTCTCTCGTAGGAATATTCAAATCGTTATACCTAGATTTTTAATTCCATATTTGAAAAGTCTTGTGTTGCTCGGGTAGCCAGGTGCTGGAATCAATTGCCTATTGAACTGTAAGTTTTTTTTCACTCTAATAATGCATTTCGTCTCAAACTCTCGTCTTAAACTCTTCGATTACTTTATATCAGTTACACCTTTATAATTATATTCATAATTTTATTATTTCCATGGATATAAAACATGATTGCCAACAACATGACTAAGTATGGTTTGTGCAAATCTGGACTACTTATATATTTCTATTTTTTTTAGTTCTACTTGATGTAAATATGGCGCGTTAAATTACATGTGTATATACGAGGACGACCGCAAAACTAACTGGCCTGGCACATTTTCTGTTTTACTAGCAACTTTGTTTTTTTGTTTTTTAAAAGCAATCTTTTATAAGCCATCTGTCAAAATTTCCGAAATATTTAATGATTATTTTCTTTGTTACAGGTGATTGAAGTAAACAAGTTTTATAATTTTTGAAAAATGGTAATTAAACGGTAATTAAACACTTTTAGATGAAAGGTTATACGCCACAATTAATCAAAGATGAATGGGATTCTGTTCATGGTGATAATACACCATCATACTCCACCGTGAAATCCTGGGTTCAACAATTTAAAATTGGTCGTTCATGTACGGAAGATGAACAACGCTCTGGAAGACCGAAAACTGCTACTACTATTGAAAACATTAGAAAAATATTTAATGAAGTGACTAAAGATAGACGAATAAAGCTCAAAGAACTTGCTGATATTGTTAAAATACACGAAAAACATGTCTGGAGTACATGATGAACTCCACATGAAAAAGCTATCCGCAAGATGGGTGTCGCGTTTGTTGACTTTGCCCCAAAAAATCGTCCGTTGGACCAATTCCGAGGAGCTTTTAGCCATTTATCAGCGTAATCCAATAGAGTTCTTGTGCCGATTCATAACTGTTGATGAAACATGGATCCCTCACTACATCCCAGAATGCAAAGAACAGTCAAAACAATAGATAGAAGCTGGTAAAAGTGATCCCAAGAAGGCGAAAACTGTTAAGTCAGCAGGAAAAGTAATGGCCACAGTATTTTGGGATGCAAGGGGTATAATATTTATTGATTATCTTGAGAAAGGAAAACCTATAAATAGTGAATATTATTGCGCATTATTGGATCGGTTGAGTGAAGAAATCAAGATAAAACGACCGCATTTAGAAAAAAAAGGCCTTTTTCAACAAGATAATGCTCCTTCACACACTGCATTTTTAACTCAACAAAAACTGGCCGAATTACGATTTGAAATTGCTCCGCATCCACCAAATAGTCCAGATTTAGCTCCATCTAGTTATTTCTTGTTTCCAAATTTAAAAAAAAATTCTCGATGGCAAATAATTTTCGTCCAATAGCGAGGTTATTGCTGAAACTGAGGCATATTTTGAAGGTCTTGAAAAATCTTATTTTTCGGATGGAATTAAAAAACTCGAAAAACGTTTGATGAAGTGTATTGAGTTGGAAGGAGATTATGTTGAAAAATAAATAATAATAATTCCAAAAAAAATCGGTTCTTTTTATGTTAGGCCAGTTACTTTTGCGGTCGCCCTCGTACATACACTTTTATTATTAAAGTTTATTTTAGTTTTTAATTTTTCTATTTGGGAATGTATTGCTAAGTAATACGGTTTTTTTGGTCCTGTGGGCTTTTGTATTGCTACATGAATAAATAAATAAATGAAATTTTGATAAACCGAAACTAGGATTTGGATATTGCAGCGTTATCATGCTTTGCAGTCCTGCATTCCCGCCCAAAGGGAATATTGGCGTAATACGGGTTTTTTGGTCCTGTGGGCTTTTGTATTGCTATATGAATAAATAAATAAATGAAATTTTGGAAAACCGAAACTAGGATTTGGTTATTGCAGCGTTATCATGCTTTGCAGTCCTGCATTCCCGCCCAAAGGGAATTTTGGCGGAACTCCCCCGATTAGATGGACCGTTATGAGGCTGCTAAACATGTTTGCCGAGTCTAGTAGCATCGCTCGAAGACCGCGCCATCGAGATTACTATGTTCGGTTTCAAAGCACTATCGCCGCTGCAGCATAGTCAATTCAGGCAAATTCAAGCGTTTATACGCGAAGCTTATCGGCTTCAATTGCAGTTAGCAGACGATCATTACAACGAATAACTAATGAAAACTTAAACTTTTTGCCGTACAAAGTCCAAATTACAAGCAAGCTAAACCCTCCGGATTTGACTATTCGAATGGAGTTATTGAAATGGCCGAAGAAGACAACAGTTTGATAAATTGCTCGTTTATGTCATTTCGATCTAAATGGCAATGTAAATAAGCAAAATTGCCGTAAATTGAACAGTGGACGAAAGTGCTCTCAAAACGAGTTGCTGTATGGTGCGCAGTTTCATCAAGCTGCATTGTGGGGTCAAACATATTTGAAGAAAGCGGTGCAACAATGACTGTTAATAGGTGTCGTTATTTAAAAATGTTGGAGGATTTCTTTTAACGGACCTTTTTGGCCAATAATTAAGGATATGAACCTGGACCTGGTTCCAACAGAATAATCCACTTGCCACACAGCCAACGAAACAATGGTATTTTGCTCGAGAAATTGGCCGTCACGATCATGTGATTTGACGCTATTGAACTGTATTCTTTGGGGATATTTAAAAGATAAAGTGTACGTCAATAGGCCAAGAACGATTCATGACCAAAAATTGCGCCGAAGACGTAACCGGTTCAACAGCATTTGGTTCCAGCAACATGGAGCAACTGCACATATAGCCAGACCGGTTATTACAGAGCTCCGATGAAAATCTCAAACTAATATCCATAAATTCGACTTCCCGCTGGCCCCCAAGGCCTCCGGACCTGACTGCACCAGACTTTTTTATGGGGTTATGTCAAGCAAGAGATGTACAAAACAAACCCAAGGAATCTGACTAAACTGATTCCATTAAAACAATAGTTAAAGCGATCGCAACTTCAGCGATTAAGGCCTCAATAAATAATTTTCTGATCCTATGTCGCATACGCGTGGATGTGCATGTAGGTCGTTTAAGGTCTATCATCTTCAACACAGTTAGTCTTATAAAATTTAATTGAATTTTCCATACAGTAAAAAAAATAAATGAAACACATTGATTAAAAAAAAATATTTGAATATCTTATTGGTATATCAATTGGTGCGCCACCCTGTTTTTATGGTTCATATATACTTATACTTACTTAAGTCACACATATTCCATTAGGGAACAAGTGAAAACTTCTCTCAATTAAGTGAACTGTTCCTACTGTCGACCAGTAAGCACCACTGGATCAGCTTCGAACAGCTAATTCATTTTAACGAGACGTTTTTAAATGACTTAGAGATAAATTTCTTATTCGTAAAGTTGATTTACGTTGTGGGAACCCGCCGTTAGATGTTTTTACCCAAGGTTTAATTTGGGTTAACTGACATGATAGTCGTTCACACTTTCTTCTCGCCCATGGTTTATACATATCTACATTCACCGAAATGTTGTTTTTTTGTAATTTGTGATCCATTTTTTTAATTTGGGATCCATATTTAACTAGTAAAAAATGCTAAAGAAGGGCGCGGCCGACTATATTACATCCCGCACTTCTGGATGTTCAAAAAAGGCAACTGAAAACAGATTTTTGGACCCCATACCCGGGCATCAAATTTCTTCAGATTTTAAAGCAAATGTCATATTTGAATTTGTGAAAAAGTTTTATAGTTTTTGGTACCCATAAGTCCATGTATAAATGGTCCTAGTTTTTGGCCTGCAGTCCATCACCCATATTTAATCAAAATTCTATTGCAAACATTATTTTACTTTTGACTTCTTAAGACAATTTTGTACCCATTTGAAACATGTTTTTTCGGCCCATGCCATATATGTGAGCACAATATCGAAAAATGTGCTTATATGGTCTTAGATGGTTTGTTACATCGCTAAGTTATTAAAAAATCTGGAGGCTAATTCAAAACGTGGACTGATGTCTTCTAATTTTTTAAGGTGGTAACTATTTGTTCGATTGTAAAAAACAGTGCAAAATTTCATCACAATGGGATGTAGTACTCGTATGTTGCTTCTAGATATGAAGGCTTATAATTATAAGCCGATTATAATCGGTTGAACAAAGGTGTGGGAACTACATCTCTTGTAGAAACGATTTTTTTTTAAATTGCAATAGCGTGCGTCCTGACTTGCTAAATTGTATTAGGATTGGATGTTATATGAGGCTTCTAGAGCTAAAATCATAAAATTGGTTGAACATATCTATTCTAATCTGAACCTATTTTCTTTAAATTGCAACATCATGTGCCCTTACACAGTACAACACATGATTTGCCAACTCAATTCTGAGAACAGTATGTGAAATTATACCCAAAAAGAATAATTTCTGAATCATTCGTTTTGTCTTCTTACCTGCCGAAATATTTTTAATATCGATTTGAAGTTAATACTATCATATAGGGGAATTTATCACGTTTTAGGCCCTGTTGTTTGACATAGCTCGACAGGTCCGTTCAGAATACCTGTTTTAAATACATTTGCGAATAATGACGACCCCTAAATGTGCGTTGAATTTCTGTAAAAAAACAGGTAGCCAACTGAAAAACCCATAGTAAGCAAAGTAATTTTTAATTATTTGGGGTTTTCACATTTAGGGGTGGGTTGAATTTCTGTAAAAAACAAAGTAACTTTTAATTATTTGGGGTTTTCACATTTAGGGGTGGTCATTATTCGCAAATGTATTTAAAACAGGTATTCTGAACAGACCTGTCGAGCTATGTCAAACAACAGGGCCTAAAACGTGATAAATTCCCCTATACGATAGTACTAACTTCAAATCGATATTAAAAATATTTCGGCAGGTAAGAAGACAAAACGAATGATGCAGAAATTATTCTTTTTGGGTATAATTTCACATACTGTTCTCAGAATTGAGTTGGCAATCAACGAACTGAAAAATGTTGTACTGTGTTATTTGAGCCAAATTTAATCAAAATTGGACCCAACATGCGAACCAATGATACTGATAAGATGATGTTAGTTGGTTTATTTATTGTTGCTCTGCAAAAAAAATACGTCGACGGAAGTGTGGGCGCTGCCACGCCCCTTTGGAAAAATTTTCCTATTGGGCAGCAGTGCATAATGGAGGACATAAAAGCTTTGGCCCAGCCAAACCTAATTTGTCCACTTGTTATTAAAGTATTTAAATTCAAATCCACTATTAAACAGCAGCTCCCGGTACGTGAGTATACAAAATATTTCTTACTGATTTAAAGAAGATCCATGTTTGTTTCATAATGGGATGTTGAGAAGCGCCTAAATATCGATCGCGATGTAAAGACAAAACAAACGATTGTCATTCAGGAAAATCTTTCATCTCATTGTAATTGATTAGCAAGCATTAAAAGCATTTCCTTCATTTTGAAAATGCTACTTCAGAATCAAAATAGTTTTTAGTGTTAGATTTCAAAGGTATGATTGGATATAAAACGATTTACCTGCTCTTGTTTATAACATTTCATTTTAATGTATGTATTAATTTCGTTAAAAACCCGTAAATGGATTTTATTTTGGTACAAAAGATTACACACTTCACTCTGTATCAAAAACATATAATTTCTGATCCTGGTCGCAGAACTCAGAATTTTATACAGTTTGAAAAAGGAAATGAAAAGAACTAACAGCTACAAAAATTTGAATTATTTACATCAAGTAAGTATACATTTTTGTATACATGTAAATAATATGGGATAATATTATGTACACAAACTTAACACAGAAAAATTCTTAAAATTAATAGTTAACGAAATTTGAAATTTTGTAGTAAAGTATAACGAAATTTGTGCATCCAATGCATGTTCGGTCACGAACTAACATCGCTATCGCCGCCCGCATCATAACGTTTGGATACTAAATCGGATTTGGTGGAAACCAAAATATTATTGCAAATAGCTTTGTTGCGTAAGTTTACATCTTCGCTGAGTAAAAGTAAATTGGGCACTTGCGTTTTGGCCTGTAAACAACAATTGATGATACTATCATCCGCGGAGTTGACATCAATCAAATGATCGCGTTCTTCTAAAGCAGTTTGAGCTGAAATACCAAAAAGAACGGCTAATCAATCAGCATTATTGTTTTTAAAGTGTTTGCTAAATTTACCTAGTAAATGTTGTGACTTGTTCTCAAATTTCTTATTCAAGTATTTGATGGCACGCACCGCTAACGTTTTGACACCCTCCTTACAGCCGGAGCGCATTTTTAGTTTGTCCAATTCTTGTAATACACAATAAGGTATGTACAACATACTGCCCTTGGTATCTACGAAAGATGTGAGTACAATTGAAGTAAGTTGAAACGAAGTTGATTGCTTACCACATAATTTAAGTTTTGTTAAATCCTCTATAAATGAAAGGTGTTCCAGCAGCACATTTGTATCAGCCACAAAATAATAGAAATCCTTTAACCATTTGTTATTATTCTTAGAGAAAGCGCGTTGCTTTTCGGCCGATAAACGTAGAAGGTTCTCATTTACAGTGTCATAGATATCGCCCATGGTTTCGGCACCAGTCTTAGTGGAATTGGCATGATGGGATTTAGTTTCATATTGTGTCAATAGTGAAACATTGGAATCACTACTAGAAACTTCAATGGTTTCTTCTCTTACTATAGGTTGCCAGTCCATGTCTTCCGTTTCTGTGAAAGGGATACAAGTAATTATGATTTAATGGAGGTTATCTCTTAAAAAAGTGCTATACTTACCATCGTTTAAGGTATTATTGGCAGTGTGATATAGGGAAGTTACAGATTGGTTAAAGTCGGTGGCTGTGGGTGTTTGTGGACTGCTGGTTGGGCTTACAGCGGCAGTCATAAGAATCTGCGAACTTGTAGATGGTTGCTGAACTAGTAAGGATTGTCTTAGGCGATCTAGACGAGAATTTGCTGAAAGTACAAAAATAAATTCAAAATATTCAAAAAAGTTGATAAAAGAATAATAACATAAATATCCAGAGAGCAGGAATATATGAGGAATATTCCTTAAAAATCGAAGATCGGTTATAAGGGATTAACTTTTCAACTTTTAAAATAGTAAAATAAATGATCGAAAAATTGTGTTCTGCCAGTTTTGAAGCCTTTCCACTGGTATTGCTTACACCGATCAGCAATTCATGCTCCAAGTCCTGCCTGCTAGTGTCTTTGGAAAATATATGGGTTAATTAATAACCGAGCTATAAACGAGTGATGACTTGTTAATCCATTTGGAGTAATAAGCGTTGAAGTTTGAAAAAACAAAGTTATTGCCTCGCTTAATAACGTGTGATCCACTTCGAGGTTCCCTACTTTTTTAAAGAAAAAAACACATTTAAAAGAACATTCTTTGGCATTTATTTTTTGAAGATGGTCCATCCGTTGAGTCCAATTTTCGACGACACGTTCGAGCATTTCGACTGGTAACTGGCGAATGACACGTGTGATGTTTTGCTCCAAGGCTTGAATCGGAGCGGGTTTGTCCGCATAAACATTAGACTTTACATATCCGCACAGGAAAAAGTCTAACGATGTGATATCACACGATCTTGGTGACCAATCGACCGACCCAAAACGTGAAATCATCTGCCCACCGAGGTGTTCTCTCATTAAATCTATTAATTGATGCGATGTGACTTGGCGCCGTCTTGTTGAAACCAAATGTCGCCGAGATCACGAGCTTAAATTTCCGGCAACAAACAGCGGGTTATCATGGCACGATAACGGTCGCCATTGACGGTTACGTTCTCCCGGCATCATTTTTAAAGAAATATGGACCAATGATGCCACCGGCCCACAAACCACACCAAACCGTTGGTTTTTCTGGATGAAGTGGCAGCTTTTTAACCTCTTATGGTTGCTCCTCGTCCATACTGCGGGTTGTTTACATACCCATTAAGTCAGAAATGGGCCTCATCGCTGAATAAAATTTGGCTCGAAAACGTTGGATCTTCTTGGAACTTTTCAAGAGCCCATAGAGCGAAGCGATGTCGATGTGGTTTTTTGTTTAACTCAACTGTTGTTTAACTGATGTTTCGCCATGCATTACTCACCTTGTCCTCCCTTCCAAGATCAAAAGGAATACTCCTTTTGTACTCCATAGGGAGCTCAAAATTAGTGCTCGGACATGCAGTGTTAAAAAGGAGTACAAAATGCATTAGGCTCAGAGTTTTATGGAGCAATCTATTGCTCGCAAAGGAGTGAACCTAGATTAATCTTTAGATGATCCTATTTGTTACTGGAAATTCTACTGCGCATCTTACTGCAGATTGTAGTGGTATCCGCCGCTAACATGAGGAGGCAGTCACATGCCACCCCTAGTATTTTGGGGTGGTTTATGCTCAGTACCCGCGGTGCGGTTTCGGGCTTTTCCTACCAAATTTGGTATTTTTTCCCCGTATGGTAGGCTAAGTCATATTTTTGTAGGATTAGCGGAATATACAGGGTGTCCGTCGGGAAGGTATACTACTTTGTTTGTTTATAAATTTTAAATAAATGAAAGCGACACGATTATATAAATTTTTTGTGTCCTTAATGGAAAACCCTGTAGTAATGGCCTGGAACGCTGTTGATGTGCTTCACAGCTTGCCAAAATTATGCTGATGATCGGCAATCTGGATATGCTTTGTCAAGGTGGGAAGTACAAGTGCCTTAAGGATGTTCGAGACCGGTAAGAGCCGCGTTCTTCCCTCGTTTTAGTAGGGAAACTACTCTACCCATATTCCATACCTCGGGCACAATAAGCGTTGTGAGCGATAGGTTGAAACCGTTGAAGTAATCCATCTCCAGAGCATCCAGAATCATCTGTATCAGCATTGGAAGGCCATTACACCCAAGGAAAGCCGCCGGCGGGAACCTTTGTCTGATCTTTGCCATTATAACAGCGGAAATAAATCGGACACATACTCCACAATACCGAACGAATAGCACAATGAGGAGTGTTGGCGCAAACAGTATTGGAGCGATAATGTGAGTTGAGAAATGAAAATACAAATTCAAAGACTTCAACGTGAGGAGATGATGCGAGTTGAACGGCAGCAAAAACGACGACAAGAAATAAAGAACAAAAAACTAGAGACCCATACATGGAATGTATGGGGATAGCAGTCAAGTCTGGAACTGCCGAGATAGAGCTGTACAACGTATACATCCCGCCGGTTGGTAGCTGTGCCCCGTGTTATTTGCCTGACATTAGCAATCTGCTACAAGGCAATAACCGCTTGATCCTAGGAGACTTTAATGCTCACTACGAACTGTGGCATTCTCTGCTAGACAACGACCAGAGGGGCATTGATAGCTCTACGTTCTTCATAGTGAATGAGGACGCCCCCACGCGGGTTATGGGCGATTTCCATAGCTCGCCAGACATCACGATGGCCTGATCAACGACGTCACCTGGAAACCCGCCATCTCACTAGGATCGGACCACCTTCCCACAATTCTCCCCATAAATAGACAATCCGACTTTATAGCCTCTGAACGCCGTAGGTATCTCAATTAAAAAAGGGTGATTGGGAGCCCTTCAGGGAAGCCACCAACCACAGCTTTAATAATCTAGCTATTACCTCGAATGTTCGGGTGGGTAGCCGAGAAAAAGTTCCAGGCCATCATCAACGCAGCAGCCGCTCGCCATATCCCTGCTGGTCGAATACCCAAAGTATGACCAAATTTCACAGCAGAGGCAGCGGAACTCGCAGACGAGCGTGATGACATTCGTCGCTCCAACCCTACTGACCCTAGAATTAGGGATCTCAACTCTGAGATCAGTAGGTTGGTCAACGAATATATTTGGAACAAATGGCTAGATCACTAAAGGCAGTCAAACTTAAGTTCCGGAACGGATAAATTGCGCACATCGGACAAATCGATCTCTAACCCTGGATAATAAGATGATCGGACAGCCGTCACGTTTGGTGACAAAGATTAAGCTTATCAATACACTGCTTTAATTGTGGTTTAATTATGGCGCCAAAAATGGGTGCTATAAAAAGCGGATACCATTCTTAGAGAAAAAAACTGGGTCACAAACTTTACAGTCTCAGCTAGGAGGCCGGGAGAACATGCGTCGGACGAACAACGAACTTAATCCCGACAAGATTTTAGTTAATGTAGCACAACAAAATACAATGATTGCTTCGGCAGGCGCCATGTCGGTCAAACGGAAACAAGCGCTGGGGCATTGAAAATTCTGGGGCACTGAAAATTCGGATATAACCCACGAGGAGCCATTACACCCGCACAGTTACTGCATGGTATGTGTTGAGGAGAATGGCGCAGACAAACGATTGGCGCGGTTGGCATGCCGGTTCTATACCCCAGATCGAACTGAAGCAGCAATTCTTCGGTCAAGGGTTGTCGCCCCTGCAATATGTACCTATACAACTAATTTTGGCGCTAAAGTGTCATGTGCAAATTTGTTGAGTTTGGACGGAGGAATATTTTCTTAAGGTTCTGAAAAGATGGAGCAACAATACATATTTTACGAGCCACTTCCTGAAATTCTGAAAGCTGCCTTTCCAGGTCCCCTGATTTCTTGTATTGGCTATTTGTAGATAGCAAGAACAAATTTCAAGCACTAGGAATAAATATTAAAGAAAACCTGCTCCCTATTAGGCCCAGTAAAAAAGAATACTCACAACCTTTAAAGTATTAACTAAAAACTTGTTCTCACCTGATCCTCTTTGGTAACATGGAATGTTTAAATTCTTTGGTGTACTTTGTTGCATTGACATACTCGTGGGCGACAATGACGCCTCTATTGATCTGTTCAAATTTGTCTGCACAATTTTTCGCTGCTCATCTCTTAATTCGTTTAAGGCCCGCTGGACTGCCGATAAAACTTGTTCCGTTTTCTTTTCAATCTTTTTTTCCGGTTTAAAGGCGGGTTTAGCCAACAGCTTAGAGGTTTTTGTTTCCAAAATGTTTTCTCTCGAAAGTTGCGGTTTAGAGGAACGAAATGGTAGTTTACACATTTCTTTAATTTTGCTAACAATACCAGTCCGGAAGCTATTAAGTGCAGATGTCTTGCTATCCGTTCCCTGTGGAGTTTTAAAGACGCTCCCATGTGTGGGCGTAGAGTTGCAAGGTACCATTTTAAAATCATGGTTAAGAGTTTTGGTTGGTTGAGTGGTTGACGAAATTTTGACGTCAGTTTCATTAAGGCGAGCATTTTTGGCTGGTGAGATACTTGGTATTTCTTGAGCGAGTTTTTTCACTTCTTTGTCCGCAGGTCGAGCGTTAACAGTTGAATGTGCTCTTTTTCTAGCACGAGCCGGGGAAGACAAATCTTCTAAAGGCAATTGGGTAGGCTTTTGCTTGTTTTTATTTGTAGAATTTGGAGAAGTAGTCTGTTTGTTTTTATTTGGAGTACTAGGAGAAGATTCCTGTTTGTTTTTATTTGGAGTACTAGGAGATGGTTTCTGTTTTTTATTTGGAGTACTAAAAGAAGGTTCTTGTTTGTTTTTGTTTGGTGTACTAGGAGATGGTTTCTGTTTGTTTTTATTGGGTGTTCCAGAACTAGATGATGGTTTAGGATTTGAGAGATTTTCCTGCTGTTCTTTCTTCAATCTTCCTTCTAGATCTGAGCCACAACGCCGGCTGCTTTTGTTAGGCGGTTTTTGTATTTGATCGACCTTAATGGCATGCTGTAGACGCTTGAGACGATCTTGGGCCGGAGTCTTTAAAGGCTTTGGCACTGTTCGAGAAAGTAAAACAAAAAATGTAAGGCTTCGATAAATGGTGTATAGTTAATAGTTGCACATACTTGAGATTCTTGGTGGCGTTTCCAATGTCTTGCCCGACGGGGCCTCTGCATCCGACTCCTTAGACTGTGATACCCATTGCGTTTCTCCAGTGGCACGATTGAACATATAATAGCGACCTGCTCTGCTTTTGGACAAGACTTTAATCCAATCATCGTTTTTTGATTTTTTTGGCTCCATCGTTTTATAAACCAATAGAAAATATAATGCGAACGATAAATAAAAAAGATGTATTTCCTATACACCGAGATTAGTTCATTGAAAACGAATTTGTAAAGAAACTTCCCAAAAAATTAAAACAATTTACTATGATTTTATTAATTTCCAGCTTGGTTTGTTTTTGTTTACGATTTACCAGATGTTTTGAATGCCAAATTTCAAGACAACTTGGCAGCACTGTTTGGTTGGGTTTGCTAATAAAAGCTGCCGTATTTAAAACACTGCGTAACCCTGCGTTTGCACGAGACAATTGGCAAATGACAATTGCGAACAGTAGCTCGTTTCTGTAAATAAATCGGTAAGTTACCGATCTATGCGACGTCACACCGACTAGATTGAACGTTACCGATTTCGTGATAACTGCTGTTTCTGTATGTTGAAATCTGTAAAAATTGATTTGTGATTGAAAGAAACACAAATATGAAAGAAACGGTAAGTAGCAACCGGTAGAGTTCTCACTTGGTTTAAAGTCAGTGAGAAAATTATCGATTTGGAGTTGTCACTTTTCTTACAGAAACACTTTTTGAAGCGATTCCTATTGGAGTAGAGTCGGAACAAATGTATTATTACCGATATGGAACGAGTGAATGGAATTGGAATCGGCAATTTTTTTTACAGAAACAGTGATGGTAAGAATGACGTCAAATCGGTAATTTCAGTCGGTAACTGCGATCGGTACGAGTTACAGAAACGGGCTACTTGTATTGGTTGGCAAAAGTTAGGAAAAAATGTTCGTTTGACGATGACGAGCAGACAATTATTAACACTTGTTAGCAACCGTCGCTAGTGTCGTTTTGCACTCTAATTTTGCTTTGTTTAAATTTTTAAGCCTAGTATTCACCTATACCAAAATTTTCGCTTAGGAGTGCATTTTAAATCTACAAGGAAAAATTATAGTGTAGAGCAGTGCAGCCCTTATTCCTTTTTTACAAAAATTATTTTATTGTTGGTTTGACATTGATGTCCAGGCAATTATGAACACTTTTTTAGCAACCGTCGATTCGCACTCTGATTTTGGTTTGGTTTTACATTTTCAAGCCCAGTATTCATTCACCTATACCGAAATTTTCGCATAGCAATTTTGCCTTTATCTCTACAAAGAAAAATTGTAGTGAAGAGCATTGCGGTCGTTATTATTTTTTAAATAAATTATTTAAATCATATTCATTTAAATACCCTCAAAAATGACTTTACAATATTTGTTATTTTCTTTTTTTAGGTAAATGTCAAAAATACGTATACCAAACAATTATCAGAACATTAATTATCGTTTGCAGATGATGAAAAACGTCTACACTGCTCTTATAGTCATCCCTGTAACAGTTCAAAATTCCTCCACCTTTTCGTTTTAGTTGAGTACCACCAAACTAAAATAGCTAAACGGAATTTACCAGTGGTTAGTTTCGCTTTCTTTGCTACATGAATTTCTTATTGGAGCGAAAATTTCTTTCAGGTGGATACTAGGCTTTACAAGCAAGATTTTAATAATATGTAGATGTGTTTTGGTTAAGAATTTGTATGAAAATCTAAGACTTGGTGGCTTTAAGACATACACTGAAGCGTGCGTCTTTTATTGTAAG
The DNA here is from genome assembly GCA_963513945.1 of Hydrotaea diabolus. Taxonomy (NCBI): domain Eukaryota; kingdom Metazoa; phylum Arthropoda; class Insecta; order Diptera; family Muscidae; genus Hydrotaea; species Hydrotaea diabolus. The sequence goes on from OY740718.1 coordinate 162,826,779, forward strand.
GTAGCGGAACAAATAAACGCAATTAAATACGCGCACACAAACACATTAAAATCTCAACAAATTTCTGTAATGTATATGAATATGTAAGAAATTGATATTTATCAATTTTCACAATTTTTCAAAAATATTTGTTCACAATTTAAGTTAAAATCTCATATTGAAATGAAAAGCAACCAGTCAAGGCATAAGATACTCATAAATAAAATGCTAAACGAAGAGTTGCAGAGGAGCTTGATCGCTGGAACAAAAGGGCCGGTGCAAAAAAACAGAAATCATAAAAAGGGAGAGTGACTAGTTCTACTTTTAACTCTATTCTTGAACACTGAACTTTTTAATACAAGTTGCTCAAGACAAAAGTTTCGGGTCCTCGTAATGTGAGATTATGAATTCCATCCCGAATTACCACATGTGTTTAAGATTAACAACATGAGCTCTTTTGGAGAAAAATCCAATAAACGAAGGAAATTTTTTCTTCATACCACATACACAGTACTCGGAACGTTTTCTGTATTTATTATTATATATTTATTGAAAAAATCTTTGTTATTTGCATTTTGTTTGTGGGAGAGAGGGGCAAGGGGAGTGGAAAGTAAAAAAACTTGCCCGTACTGTCAATTCCTTTTGTGTTTTTCGTAGTGTGAAGTTAGCTGCAGATTATTTTAACATTCATAATTTTCATAACTTTGTGAAAAATCTAAAAAAGAAAATATGTCAATAAAGTGGGAGAGAGATGAAATAAAGAAATGTATTGTTTGTGTGCAGCAAAATCTATGCATGTACAACATTAAAGGTACGGTCACACTGGGTAAATATTTGAAGAAAAACGTCGAATATTTCATTGCACATTCTGACCACAAAATATTTCTGAGTGGCAAACAACAAAACAAAAATATTTTCCAGCAAACAAAAAAATGCGCAATGTGAATACAGTGTGAACAGCCGAGAACAAATATTTCTCTATATTTACGGCAAATATTCATTTGATCTTACAACATTTTTGTAAGGGCAAACAATAAGAAATAGCAGCTAGTAAAATCAGTGATGTCAGTGTAACAGCTAAACATTCGGAGACTGAAATTGACTCACAAATATGTGTCGTCTTTTTTGTTATTAGCAGGGCAACTAATTTGAATAACCTCGAATATTACTTCACAACATTTTGAGATTTTTTTTTGAAAATGTCATATTTATTTATTTATATAGTAATACCAAAGCCCACAGGGCCAATAAAAACTGTATAACTTAGCAATACATTCCTAAACAGAAAAACATAAAAACTAAAATAAACATTAACAATAAAAAAGTACGTGTATACACATGTAATTAAACGCGATAGGCTCCCCATCTATGTTTACATCAAGTAGAACAACATAAAGTTAATTAGTGATGATGTTCTATGTGGAACATCACAGTCTTTAGGTCTAGAATTGTGTAAAACTGATAGATCCATTGTGTAAAACTGATAGATTATTGAAATCTCCAACAACTATTACATTCGAATATTTCAGGAAAATGTCATACTGTTATTCCTCAAAAGCCGCAAGGTCACAATTTTCAGAAAACAGGAGTTTTGAAGACGACTTTATGCCTCAGTTCATTCAAGACATAAATTCCAATTCTACCTTCCCTAAGCAATACACTTGCAGTCAATATTTTGGGGTCATTACAGCCATGTCTCAGAGATACCAATAGCTTGAAACTTTGGCAATTTAAATGGACCACATTAAATTTACCATGAAACGTAAGTAAATGCATTTTATTTTTTATTTAATAAGCGTATGTACTAATCACAGGACCAATGTTATCATATATTCCTTGATCAGAACAATTATTACCCTGTAACAGTTGCAAATTTCGTCACCATTTCATTTCAGCTGAGTACCACCAAACGAAAACTACTTAACGGAATTTACAAAAGGTAATTATAGTTTTCTTTGGTACGTATATATATCTTATGGGAGCCAAAATTTCGTCTCAAGTGAATACCAGGCGTAATCAATATAAAATAGAACACCTCCGAATACATGTATTTACAATCTCACAGCATCATTTTACTGTAAACCATAATCGTGCAAAATTTTAGAATCATAGTTCATATCGCCTGGCCATTATAAAGTCTTCAATATTATTTCGATATGTTGCAAACAAAATGATACATTTTAGTGGATGGCATAAGCTGGAGTTGGCAGCCCTGCTCGATTCCATTAAAGCTGCACGTAAATATGGCCACACCACAGCATATAATTCTGCAAATTGGCAGCACTTGTGGCCGAATTTTCAAACAACGTCAGCCAACACTGTTCATTCCATTAAGTTCAACCGGTGTTTTTGGCAGCGAAAACTTTTGTTCCGAATTAATTTTATTCTTTTTTTTTAAATTAAGAACTAAACAACCAAAATGATTAAGGTCAGTGAATACTTTATAATGTACTAACGATAAATAGTAACTAAAGTTGCAATATAATAGAAGAAAGTTGAAATAATTTGAAACACAAGTGAGAGATCAAAGTCCACATTGACATGAGAGCCACAAACACTGGACCGTTAGATTGCAAAGCATGAAATAGTATTTGGTCGTTATACAATCACGTCCTTTCGTGCTTTTTTGATTAAGCCTAGACTTGCCACTCTTTTGATGTGTTTTTTTGTATTTTATTTCAGAACGCTGTTGCATTGGTCACTGGAGGAGCTTCTGGTTTGGGACGTGCCACCGTTGAACGTTTGGCCAAACAGGGTGCCCGCGTTGTGATGGCCGATTTGGGCTCCTCCAAGGGCAACGACGTGGCCAAGGAATTGGGCGACAACGTTGTTTTCGTGCCTGTAGATGTTACCTCCGAGAAGGATGTGACCGCCGCTCTTGATACAGCCAAAGATAAGTTTGGACGTTTGGACTTGTTGGTCAACTGTGCCGGCACTGCCACCGCTGTGCGTACATACAACTTCAATAAGAGTGCCGCTCACCGGTTGGACGACTTTACACGTGTCGTTATGGTCAATACCGTGGGCACCTTCAATGTTATTCGTTTGTCTGCCGGCCTCATGGGTGTCAACGAACCCAATCAGGATGGTCAACGTGGTGTCATTGTAAATACCGCTTCCGTTGCTGCCTACGATGGCCAGATTGGTCAGGCGGCTTATTCCGCTTCAAAGGCTGCCGTCGTCGGCATGACCTTGCCCATTGCCCGTGATTTAAGCACCCAGGGCATTCGCATCTGTACTATTGCACCCGGTCTATTCAATACTCCCATGTTGGCTGCATTGCCCGATAAAGTACGCACCTTCTTGGCCAAATCCATACCATTCCCTCAACGCTTGGGCGAGCCATCAGAGTATGCCCATCTGGTGCAGGCCATCTATGAGAATCCTTTGTTGAACGGTGAAACTATTAGAATCGATGGTGCCCTACGTATGCAACCTTAAGTAGGTTAAGTAGCATTTGTATAAATCTATCTGTCTGCATTCGTTTCTAATTTCTTGTCAGAGATTTGCATTTATTTTCAAATTTGTATCATTTGTTTTTAGCTTCTAAGTCAAGAAAAGAGCTGACAAAGAAAGAGCAAGAAATCGTAAAAACCCTAGAAAAGCAAATATTTGCCAAGCAAATCACAAGCTTTAATAAATTTAAATATTTTCTTAAATATAAAGCGCTGAAACGTTACTAAGCCATTAGTAAAAGGGATTTGTGTTGTGGGGACAAAGGTTTACTCGGCCCACAGCTTGTAACGTATCAGCTTAAGCTCTTGTTAACCGAAAGGTAGGTTGGATATTGGTTTTGATTGAATTGTAAGCATAATTAAGGCCAAAGTAATCATTTTTTTTTAATTATATCATTTGTTTTTTGTAGCTTTAAGTAAAAATAAGTGCTCAAGAAGAAATCAAAAAAGACAAAAGACTTGTCAGGCAAATCACAAAATTTTATATTTTTCGAAAAGGCATTCATCATCATTTCATTCATTATCATCCATAAAAAAGTATTAATCAATGGGGGCAAATGTTCAATATGCCATCGTCGACTTTCACGTATGCATTATCAATCTGATGACCAGAGTACACTTGTTGTTCAACAAAAGGTGGGTTGGTTATTGGAGATGCAAAATAATAATTGATTTTTTACTTTTATTTGGTTTATATTTACTTTATTTAATTCTAATCTTAACTATTATCCATTGTAGCGTGTCAGGGGGTTTCTGTGTCGCCATTTACTTTAACGAAATTCAAGACTCAAGATTTTTCGAAAAATATAAAGGCGTTAGTGTTTATGAAAAATTGTCGAAAAGACAACGAACCAAAGAAATGCGACATTTCAAGAACGTTTTCAAAATCAAGAATGTATCCAGATATACAATTTTTAAGAACATTCAACAATCAAGTTAAAGGCAAGATAAACAAGAGCAACAATCAATAATGACTGTTTAGTGTCAGAGAAGGTAAGCGTATATAAGAACGTTTAAAGGTCCTAATTCCTCTTATTTTATGCCTTTAATGTTAATAGTGTTGAACTTATGAATCTAAAACAGCTTTAAAAATCGTCATTCAGTTGCTTGTTCAAGGGATGCTTGTTTAAAAGACAAAAACGAATAGGGGGATTCAATATTTTTAAGGTTTTTTCTATCGATACGAGTAAACCCTTAGCTGCTGATTCGAGTAAAAGAAAAAAATAAATTTTAACTGTTTTATTGTTTAAGAATATTAATTTTAGGATTAGCCAGATCGCCTTTCAGGCCTTCTCTAGGCGTCGTGTTGTTGTCTAATCTCGTGACCGCTGTAACCGGCGGTGGTGCTCTTTTGACCTGATGCTTGCTGCTACGGGGGGCTACCAGTCCCCTAATCACATGGGTCTGAAACTGGGAGTAACCTTGGTTACGGAACCTGACCGTAGGTTAACCGGTACCACGGGTGACTGGGACTTATGGGGTTTTCTCAAGACTCGGGAGTAGTAGCTCGGCTCAAGGTCTGACAGGAGACTAAAGTCTGGTACCACGGGTAGTCAGGAGCCCTTTAGTACTGTTGTTCTGGCCTGGCTAGCAGGTGCAGCCCTTTGGGGAGTATCGTGGTGGCTGTAGTTTAAACCCAAATCGCGGGGAGAGCTTCGGCTCGGTGTGGAGTTGCATTGCAACCAGTAGTGCGATTCTGTAACTTTTTTAACAATAATCCAAATCTTAAAAATGTAATTAATTAATTTTTATTGATTAATTTCATTCATTAGTTTTTTTTCGTATTCTTGGTACTTTTCGCTTTTTTAACAGTTCGTTCGCCAGAGTTGCCTTCTGAAGCCAAAAGTTGTCTACTGTTGTTAAGCAGTTGTTACAGAATCACCTAATCGTTACTGCAAACAACAAAAGATGTTGACAACTTTAGCAATTCTTGTTATTGTTTAAAGTTACAGAATTGCACTACAGGTGCTGTGACCCATAGAACAGCCGATGTGTTAGATAGGCCTTGGCCCCTGACCAAGGGGGATGTTGTGTCCATATAGCACGCTAAGAATTGGTACCAGCGGGATTGACCTTTTTTTTTTTTTTTTTTTTTTTTTTTATAGTCAGATTTGAGACCATGTTTCTTTTGGACAAATTATAAAAATGGTAGTCGAAAGACTTGGTTTCAACCGGAGGGAGACTGCAGTTCCGGTGAAAGCTACTTCACCATCCTCAGACCCCATTTAACAAATGTGATTACACAATGAAATATATAAGTGCAGGCAGATTTTAAGTCAACGAGAATCTGCCGGCAGTAACGTATTTCAACGAACAAAGTAAACACAATAAAAATATCTCGCACTGCTTTCTTTTTTCACAAAAAAATCAAATTATTCTAAAATATGATTGATATAAGCATACGTGACGCGCAAAATAGAAAGGGATCTAAGGGTAAAAACCAGTTTTGTTCAGGAGAGCCATTTTAAAGATTTAAATACGTGTATCTTTGGTGTACCATCACTTTCATTAAACGCGCATATCTCTGGGAGGGAACACTTTTGAGGCATGCTCAAATGTTGTCCACATCATAAAAAGTGAAAAGTTGATGAAAAGTTTTGTTCAGGAGAGCCATTTTAAAGATTAGGTCCCTTTCTATTTGCGCTTAGAATCGTCGACTTCACTTTCATAAAACGCGCATATCTTTGGGAGGGAACACTTTTGGGGTATGGGATCGGTCTCATTCGATACTCAGATGTTGTCCACATCAAAAAAAAGAAAAACAATAAAAATTGGTCCCTTTCTCTATGCGCTGTCACATATACAATAACAAAAATATATGTGTTAATTGGCAACTTCAGCCACTTCCATTAAAGATCAACTTCATCATCTGATTACACTGTCGATCATCCGAGCTGGTAAGGGTTTAACATCGGTTCATCCTTTTTAGCTCTTTTCGTTGTATGCAAGTATTGCCTGCCTATATTGCCGGTATTCAGCCGGACGTAGACGCTTTTAGATATAAACAATCCTAGGTTAGGAATTCGCACTTAAAGTCTTCTCTGAGACTGCAGCCTCTTTTGTGATGTTTGAACATAACATATAGTTTTAAAAATATACGATGGTTGCTATTTATATTTAGGGTCTTGACAATACTAATGTGCTTAGATGCAAACTACTTTTTAGCATAACTTCACTCAGTCATTTGAGGGGGAATTGTTTTGTTTACAGTGTGTTGAAAAATTCATCTCAGTCAAGAGTGTTTAAATCAACTTGTATCGACTTTTGGCGATGAAGCACCATCAAAAACCACTGTTAAACGCTGGTACCAAGAGTTCAGTCTCGGACGCCATTCGCTCCAGGCTAAATTTCGTGAAGGACTTTGGTCGCTTTGCCAGAAACCGTCGATGCTGTACCTGAACTGATTAGGCAAGACCGACATGTAACATATCGTGAGATTGAGGCATCCTTGGGCATTAGTATGACAAGCTTCAATAAGATATTGCATGTTTATTTAGCCGTGAAAAAAAAATTTCTCGTTGGATCCCACATAATTTGACGAATGCTCAAAAAAGGCTCGTATGGACTGGTGCAAAGAGATGTTGAAAAAGTATAACTGCGGTAGCTCAAAGACAGTGCATAATATTGTCACAGGTGACGAATCATGGATCTATGCATATGAACCCGAAACAAAACAGCAATCGACCGTATGGGTCTTTCAAGACGAGTCAAATCCAACAAAAGTTGTTCGTGGAAGAAGAACATCGAAGCAAATTACTGCGATTTTTTTCAGTATAACCGGCCATGTTGCCACAGTGCCTTGAGTGGAACGTAGGACGGTCAATTCTGAGAGGTATAAGTTCGACCATCTGTTTGCCAACAATGTTCGAAGAAATGAGGAAAGATAATTATTATAATAAGAGAAGACGGATCATTTTGCATCACGACAAGGCAAGCTCTTACACATCAGCTGAAACGATGAGATATTTGATCCACTATACAGCCCTGATTTGGCACCCAATGACTTCTTTTTATTCCATAGCATCAAGAAAAAAATGCGTGGTCAACGTTTTTTTATCACCCGAAGCAGCTGTTGAAGCGTTCAAAAATCATGTTTTGGGGGTGTCTCAATCGGAGTGGAAAAAGTGCTTCGAAAATTGGTTTGTGCGCATGGAAAAGTGTATTGATCTTTAAGGAGAATATTTTGAATAAAATAAAACCATTTGCAATGATAAAGTATTGTGTTTTTATTGCCGGACCCGAAATATAAATAGCAACCCTTGTACAGATATTTTTGTACCTATTAGCTCCTTGTTAGATTTTGAACACTTCCTTCGGCATAATTTCCAGAATTCAAAAATTAAACACTCAAATACAACTCCTTAACTAGGGGCACGCTTTCTGCCTTCAGCGCTGATATCGTTTCGCTTTTACTGTTTGCGGAGTTTTCCATTTCCAATTCAGATACAATTATTTTCTTGCAAAAATATAAAAAATCGTTTTTATACTTCCTTTATGAATAGAATGGTCTTCTTTAATGTGGCAGCGGGAAAAATCCACAAAGAAAACCCCCATTGTCTGCCCTTTTAATTGTTCCATTTAACAGAAATGAAAGCTTAGCGGCACGGGCGTACGTAGGATATGCTTTTGGGTTAGCAGTTTTTTAAGCTTGCTAAATTTAAAAAAGTTGTAGAGGGAATTCCTATTGAAAGGAGTCAATGTTGGTTCAAGGTTGGGCAAAAGTAATCACATAATGTTCTTTTGCTGTATTTTTATTTTTAAATGAAAAACTTTGGCTCTGCTTGTGAAATGAGTTACATTATATCAAATTTCGCTTCTCTAAATGGAGGAGCAACTTTATTTTTTACAACTTTAACTCTTATTTCATTGCCTGTAATATTTTCTTTGTCTTTTATTACACCAATTTTTCTTAATACATTAGAATTTATTACATAAACTTAAGAAAAATCATATGGTCCAAGTGTCCGCCGCCAGAGTTGACGGGCTTGTTTTATGAAATTTTCCATCACTCTTGCCAGAACTTCGGGCGACAGGTTCTCTCATTCATGGCGCATATTCTCCTTAAGGGCTTCAAGCCTCCAAAGCTTGGTGACGTAAACCCGCCACTTTAAAAATTCCCATAAAAGTAAGCCTGGAAAGGTTAAATCGCATTACCAAACCGGGAGGCTAATCGTCTAATGCTTCCTTCAGAATATAGGTTGTAGCTGCAACAGTGTGTATCGTTGCACTGTCCTGTTGGAGCCACATGTTACTCAGTCCCAATTTATTTATTATAATTAAGGAAGAACAAAATTGGTTATCACTGCTCAGTTAAGGGCGCCGTCCACATTCGTATTTTGACCCTCGGAGTTTTCCAAAAGAAAATGGCCTGATGACTCCTCCAGCGAAAACAGCTTAACACGCAGAAACCTTAAGCGTGTGAAATGGCTCTTCGTGGGTGGTAAACGGATTTTCGGTGCCCAGAAACGATTATTTTGTTTACTCGCGTAATCGCGAAGATGGAAATGAGCCCATTGCTCATGATAATTATCGGTAAAAAAATCATCTACCCCATCGTTGAGGGAGTTTTGAAGCGTTTGGCGGTTAACAGATCAACAGAAAGATCTCGTTTTGTTGCAGTTTCTTCAAGGCGAGTGGCCAAACGGCTCAGTGTTTGTCCGGTTGGTGTCGGACGGTCAGGAAATCTGAGATAAAATTCACACAACCAACGAATTGTTGCGCCAAAAAATGGAAACAATTATTCCGCCTTCTTGCGGAGTAAACCGTTTTATGGCTTTTCCATTTGTATCCTGCGTTTGTTTACTTCACAAATGTCAGAACCGAATCGACCATTGGTCCCATTTGCCCCACCTTGTATTATGTAGTGGCCATGTTGGTTTGTTGTCGTTTATCAAACTAATTTTTATTTTTCATTGATTATGAAGGAAAAAAGAAAAGTAAAGTCCGAATGTGGGACAGCCCACTCCGGCATTTATGCTCACAATTTTACCCTTTGCCGTTCTGTGAAACTGGGAATTATAAGAAAAAATGTAGATAAATAAATACATCAATTTTTTTCTAGACCTCAAATTAAGTACGAGGGCGGTTCGGAAACTTCTCAGCCTAGCACAAAAAGCGCGGTATAAACAGAAAAAAGTTAAGTGTTTTGGAAACTTCCATCTCTGCTATGAACACATGCTAAAAAAAGTGCTCCTTCATATGCCACAGTAAAAAATTGGGTTGCTGAATTTAAACGTGGTCGTACAAGCATTGAAGATGAACCACGTAGTTGACGTCCAAAAACAGCAACAACAACAGAAATTGTAGCCAAAGTGCATGCTATGGTATTAAATGATCGACGAATAAAAGTGCGTGAAATTGCTAATATAATGGGCATCTCAAATGATTGAGTCCATTTAATTTGGCATGAAAAACTACAGATGAAAAAGCTTTCTGCAAGATGGGTGCCGCACTTGTTAACAGCCGACCAAAAACGCATAAGAATGAACATTTCTCAAGCTTGTTTGGATCGTTTTTATCGAAATAAAATGGATTTTAAGCGTCGTTTCATAACTGTTGATCCACCACTATACTCCAGAGACAAAAGAACAATCCAAACAATGGACTGAAGCTGGAGGAAGTGCCCCAAAGAAGGCAAAAACAATTCAATCGGCTGGTAAGGTTATGGCAACGGTTTTTGGGACTTCAAAGGTATTTTATTGATTGACTATCTGCAAAAGGGTAAAACAATAAGTTCAGAGTACTATTGCAACCTTTTAGATCAATTAAATGTACAAATTCGAGAAAAAAGTCCTGGCTTACAACACAAAAAAATAATTTTTCATCAAGACAGCGCACTAGCGCACAAGAGTGTTTTAACAATGGCTAATATCAACGAATTAAAGTACGAGTTGCTTGACCACCCACCTTATTCTCCTGATTTAGCTTCCAGTGACATTTACCTGTTCCCAAATCTAAAAAAATTCCTTGCTGGCAAGCGTTTTACCTCAAATGAAGATGCAATTACAGTTGTAAACCACTATTTTGAAGACCTTGAGGAAAACTATTTTAATCAAGGGATATAATTGCTAGATAAGCGTTGGACTAAGTGTATTGAAGTTTCAGGATATTATATTGAAAAATAAAAATATTTTTGAAAAACTAACTATTCTCTTTCATTGATAGGCTAAGAACTTTCCGAACCGCCCTCGTAGGGTGGGCGATTTCACGTTTTAAATTCGAATCGGCTATAAAAAACGGAATGAAAATTTTTTTAAATTTCGAGCTGAACATTTCTGTTTTTATCGAAAAGGTAGAACTTTGTAATTTTATAATGAAACACAATATCATTCATATGACTACCACAACTGGCTCGGCAGTACCTCGATCCGATCAACCCAATTCTCTGAACATCATATGCGGCAATTGTGCATATTAATCATGCAAACACACGATTTTTCCGTAAAATTCTTCATCTCCTTCCAAATAATCTTCAGCCCATTGAGTGAAGCAAAAACGCATCGGATGGTGTTCCATTATTATATGACCAAGTTCAACCTTTCCAATAAAACTAGAAAATTGAAAAAAATGTTTAGTACTTATTTAAGATCCGATTTAAATTTAAAACGTTATATGGCCCGCCCTATACACGGCATCCTCCCAGAGGACATGACATCCTTTTTGACCATTATCCTCCCTTCTTTTCAAGAAAGGTGGGATATGTCCGTCATCTCTTTGCGGTTAATATTTCTTATACGAGGGCTGCTATATATATTTCTGGCCTAAAAATGATAGTGGGAATATGTATCGTCAAAAATGGGTTTATTGTTTTTCAAAGTATTATCCAGCATGATGTTTACATTTTTGCATGCGCCCAACCCATTTGTCGAAGCACTTTTTTCACTCCGATTGAGACACCTCCAAAACATGGTTTTTGACGCTTCAACAGCATCTTCTGGCGACCAAAATCGTTGACCACGCGTTTTGTTCTTCATGTGCATGAATAAAAATAAGTCATTTGGTGCCCAGTCAGTGCTGTACGGCGGATGACTTATCAATTCGACGTTTTAGCCGGTCAAAAAGGCGCTGGTTTGAGCCGATGTATGAGAGCTCGCATTGTCATGGTGCACAATGATTTGTCTTCTCTTGTTCGTTTTTCGAATTTCTCCAATGACTTCAGGCAAACAAATTTTGGTGTACCACTCAGAATTGACCGTCCTACGTTGCTCAACAGTCGCCACATGACCAGTTTTGCCGAAGAAACAGGCGATCATTTGCTTCGAAGTGCTTCTTCCACGAACAACTTTCGTTGGATTTGGCTCGTCTTCGAAGACCTACACGGTCGATTGCGGTTTTGTTTCGGTCTCTTAGCATAGATCCATGATTCCTCACCTGTGACGATCTTATAAACGTCTTTTGAAGCACCGCTATCGTATTTTTTCAAAATTTCTTTGCACCAATCGACTCGAGCCTTTTTTAGCCGATTGTCAAATTGTGCGGGATCCAACGAGAACAAACCTTTTTTACGGCCAGGTGTTCATGCAATATCGAATGTTTGCTGGTGTAAGAAATGCCCAAGGATGCCTCTATCTCACGGTGTGTCACATGACGATCTTGCATTGTCAGTTCACGCACGGCATCAGTGTTCTCTGGCACAACGGCCGTTTTTGGACGACCTTTGTCTTTGAGCGAGCGTCGGCCACGATTGAATTCATTAAACCAGTTTTTCAAAGGGATATAGAATGGTGCTTCATCGCCATACAAAGATTTAAGTTCATCGATGCGCTCTTGTGGTGATAATCCACGTCGAAAGTTGTGAAAAATGATCGCGCGAAAATATTCACATGTTAATTCTATTTTTTGGCAAATTCATTTTTTTCACGTCACTGTAAACAACACAAATGACGGTCGTACGTCAAAACGTTCTGAGTACGTTTATGCTAAAAAATGTACTTGCCAATGGAAATTGCAGATAGCTCCAGACAACACTTAGTGTTGCCTACGCCAGAGGCAAATCCAACTTTCGTTGGATTTGGCTCGTCTTCGAAGACCTACACGGTCGATTGCGGTTTTGTTTCGGTCTCTTAGCATAGATCCATGATTCGTCACCTGTGACGATCTTATAAACGTCTTTTGAAGCACCGCGATCGTATTTTTTCAAAATTTCTTTGCACCAATCGACACGAGCCTTTTTTTTAGCCGAATGTCAAATTGTATCAATATTATTATCAGTTCACGCACGGCATCAATGTTCTCTGGCACAACGGCCGCTTTTGGACGACCTTCGTCTTTAGCGAGCGTCGACCATGATTGAATTTATTAAACCAGTTTTTCGCAGTGCTATAGGATCGTGCTTCATCGCCATATAAAGATTTAAGTTCATCGACGCACTCTTGTCGTGATAATCCACGTCGAAAGTTGTAAAAAATGATCGCACGAAAATGTTCACGAGGTAATTCCATTTTATTTTCAGATGGCGCCAGAAATATATATAGCAACCCTCGTAATCACAGTGAACAGGGATTAATCGGCTCAAAACCTCTTGTTTTCATATTTAAATAGACGACAAGTTTTTAACAAAATGGCAAAGTGACATTGATTTTCGTGGCTGCACACTGCTTTTATCGCGATTTCAGGTCCAACCGTTTTCAGAAAGCTTCGCAGCAGTTGTTAAAAGAAAAACCGAACTCTTTAAGACCAGGGTCTCCCCAAACGAATGAGAACTGCTGTTGTAAATCTTACTTTTCAAGTTTTCTTCAGCAACAGACCGAAATAAAACCAAAGAGCTAAACATGCCTTATAATCATTATACAGGCTGGTCCAACTAAAACGCATCTTTCCGCAGATGCACAGGAGTAAAAACGATGGCTAGATCTTTTGGCTAAACGCAATCAATTTTGTATGGCTATATCAAAATAAAACCGCTAGATCTAACTGACAAATGGCTAAATTGGATGCACTGGTCTCAGAGCAATAATTTCGTGAATTTTCGAATAAAACACATTTTTTTGCAAAAAAAAATATTTTTCAACATAATCCCTATTTAGCTCAATACACCTAGTCCGACGATTCTCCAATTTTTGTATCAACTCCATAAGAATAGAATTTTTCACAGGTCCATAAAATATGCATTTGTTTGATCAATAATTTTATCGTTGGCACTGAATCTCTTTCTACCGAGCCATTTCTTTAGGATTGGAAACAGGAAATAGTCACTGGGGGATAAATCCTTAGAATATCTCGGATGAGGTACCAATTCGTAACACAATTCATGCAATTTTGCCATTAAGACATGCTCGCGTTTGCACCCGTGCTTTATATTGATGAAAAATATTTTTTTTAAAAAAGAGATTTAAAAAAGGTTTTAAAAAAACGACCCCATATGTTTTTTTAAATCCTCGTTAAATCGGTTCAATAAGTTGGATTATCTTGAGTGCATCCCAAAAAACTGTTGCCATCACCTTTTTGGCCAACAAAGTCACCTTGGCCTTCTTCGGAGCCGGTACAACCGGAGAAACCCATAGTTTAGACTGCTGCTTGGTCTCCGAAGTGTTGTAATGGATTCATGTTTCATCCATAGTTACAAAACGCCGCAAAAACTCATTCGAATTGCGCTTAAACAACTTCAAACAATCCTTTGAAGTTGTCACAAGATTACGCTTATGGTCAATTGAGAGCAAACGCGGCACAGCTTTTGAAGGCAGCTTTCTTAAACCCAACTGATCATGTAAAATCGAAACCACGCTGTCATATGAAATGCGTATGGCATCAACAATCTCACGCACTTTTAATCTTTTTTCGACATTTTCCGGTGTATTGACCTCAATTGGCTCTCCAGAATGTTCAGCATTATTTGTACTTGTGCGTCCACAACGAAAGTCAGTATATTTATCAAGCCTTTTCTTCGGTTTATTGACGGGGTTTTTGAAATACGAGGGTTGCTATATTTCTATATATTCTGGCCTAGGCAGCACTAAGTGTTCTTGGCGCCTTCTGACATTTCCATTTTAAAGTTTGACGTTTTTTTTTAGCATAAACGTACTCAGAACGTTTTGACGTACGACCGTCATTTGTGTTGTTTACAGTGACGTGAAAAAAATCAATTTGCCAAAAAAAATGGAATTAACCCGTGAACATTTTCGTGCGATCATTTTTCACAACTTTCGACGTGGATTATCACCACAAGAGTGCATCGATGAACTTAAATCTTTGTATGGCGATGAAGAACCATCCCATATAACTGTGAAAAACTGGTTTAATGCATCCTTGGGCATTTCTTACACCAGCATACATTCGATATTGCATGAACACCTGGCCGTAAAAAGGTTTGTTCTCGTTGGATCCCGCACAATTTGACAGGTGCAAAGAAATTTTGAAAAAATACGATCGCGGTGCTTCAAAAGATGTTTATAAGATCGTCACAGGTGACGAATCATGGATCTAGGCGTATGAGCCCGAAAAAAACAGCAATCGACCGTGTGGGTCTTCGAAAACGAGCCAAATCCAACGAAAGTTGTTCGTGGAAGAAGCACTTCGAAGCAAATGGTCGCCTGTTTCATCATCTAAACTGGTCATGTGGCGACTGTTCCGCTTGAGCAACTTAGGAAGGTCAATTCTGAGTGCTACACCACAATTTGTTTGCCTGAAGTATTCTGAGAAATTCGAAAAACGAACAAGAGAAGACGAATCACATGACAATGCAAGCTCTCACACATCGGCTCAAACCAGCGCTTTTTTGACCGGCCAAAACGTCGAATTGAATGGTCATCCGCCGTGCAGCCCTGACTTGGCACCCAATGACTTCTGTTTACTCCCGTACATCAAGAAAAAAAATGCGTGGTCAACGATTTTCGTCGCCAGAAGATGCTGTTGAAGCGTTCAAAAACCATGTTTTGGAGGTGTCTCAATCGGAGTGGGAAAAGTGCTTCGACAATTGGTTTGGGCACATGCAGAAGTGTATAAATCATGCTGGAGAATACTTTGAAAAACAATAAAACAATTTTTGATGATAAATATTCGCATTTTCATTATAAGGCCAGAAATATATATATAGCAGCCCTCGTAATAATCGAAATTCACTTTTTTCTTATGTTTTAAACAGCTGTTAAACACAAAATAAATGACGGAACTCTCTCCCAATTTGACAGTAGTCTATTAACAGATGGTAATTGATGGGAGCACTGTAACATTTCATATACATACGAGGGAAGTTGGAAAAGTCAAGAAATTATTAATATGACCTCGTAATAAATTTATTAAGTCCGTTTCAACCATTAAAACAATTTTGAATAAAAGCAGATTTTAGCCCAACTTGCGCCTGCTTAATGAAATTTGCTAAACAAGAGAGAGCAGTATTGGTCTTAAAATTATTTTCGATTCTTTATTTCAGAATATTGAGCAACGTAAAGGTGTGCAGAGTATTAATAATATATGAAATATATAAAAAATATAAATACTAAATCGTAAGGGTTCTAATAAATCGTAAGGTTTTCGATTTCGCATTTGATTACCCCTTAATCAATAAAATAAAAGCAAACTGTATCTTAATGTTCTTGTTAAAGGATAACTTTAACACTTTACATTGTGTTTTAAATAGTTAGTTGTACTAATAAAACCCTTTTTTAGAGAACTTTTATTTCTAGTTCATTTTTTTTGTTAGTTGATTATTTTTACTTTTTTTTATTATTTTTTTAACTGCATATTTTTAATTTTTTTGATGTCTTTTTTGACTTTATAGTTCATAATTAAGCTCGTATAATGAGTTTTTTTTTATCGCATATATTCCGATCCCTAGTCATGACCAATGACTATATTTTAGTGCTAACCGGCAGTATATACAGGGTGGAGCGCGGTAATTTGCTTTTTTCCACTGCAGGCTGTGGCGACACTGTTGGTCGAAGAGAATGGAGAGTGTGCGTGGCTTAAAGTGGATGACGGGAGATTTGTTTTCAATTGCATTTCAGTTGCCATCATGCTTTGGACACGTGAGAAAAGGTCATTTTATGTTGAAGCGTATTTTTCAAATGCGCACTTGATCATTGCGGTGCAGCGTGCATTTCCTTAAACAAAATATGTGGTACTGCAGTGAAACAAACCCCAGAGAACTTCACCAGACCCCTCTGCATTCGGACCGCGTCACTGTGTGGTGCGCCATATCACGAGTACGAGGGTTGCTATATATATTTCTGGTGCCATCCGATAGTTCCATTGGAAAGTTTGACATTTTTTAGCATAAACGTACTCAGAACGTTTTGACGTACGACCATCATTTGTGTTGTTTACAGTGACTTGAAAAAATCAATTTGGCAAAAAATGGAATTAACTCGTAAACATTTTCGCGCGATCATTTTTCACAACTTTCGACGTGGATTATCACGACGACAGTGCATTGATGAACTTAAATCTTTGCATGGCGATGAAGTACAATCCTATAGCACTGTGAACAACTGGATTAATAAATTCAATCGTGGCCGACGATCGCTTAAAGACGAAGGTCGTGCAGGTCGTCCAAAAACGGCCATTGTGCCAGAGAACATTGATGCCGTACGTGGAACTTATAATGCTAGACCGTCATGATGCCTCTACCGTGAGATAGAGGCATCATTGGGCATTTCTTCCACCAGCATACATTCCGATATTGCATCAACACCTGGCCGTAAAAAAGGTTTGTTCTCGTTGGATCCCGCACAATTTGACGATCGCTCAAAAAAGGCTCGTGTCGACTGGTGCAAAGAAATTTTGAAAAAATACGATCGCGGTGCTTCAAAATACGTTTATAAGATCGTCACAGGTGACGAATCATGGATCTATGCGTATGAGCCAGAAGCCAAATAACAATCGACCGTGTGGGTCTTCGAAAACGAGCCAAATCCAACGAAAGTTGTTCGTGGAAGAAGTACTTCGAAGCAAATGGTCGCCTGTTTCTTCGGCAAAACTGGTCATGTGGTGACTGTTCCGCTTGAGCAACGTAGGAAGGTCAAAGTTGAGTGCTACACCACGATTTGTTTGCCTGAAGTCTTCGGAGAAATTCGAAAAACGAACAAGAGAAGACGAATCACATGACAATGCAAGCTCTCACACATCGGCTCAAACCAGTGCTTTTTTGACCGGCCAAAACGTCGAATTGATGGGTCATCCGCCGTACAGCCCTGACTTGGCACCCAATGACTTCTTTTTATTCCCGCACATCAAGAAAAAAAATGCGTGGTCAACCATTTTCGTCGCCAGAAGATGCTGTTGAAGCGTTCAAAAATCATGTTTTGGAGGTGTCTCAATCGAAGTGGAAAAAGTGCTTCGACAATTGGTTTGGGCGCATGCAAAAGTGTATAAATCATGCTGGAGGATACTTTGAAAAACAATTAAACCATTTTTGATGATAAATGTTCGGATTTTCATTATAAGGCCAGAGATATTTATAGCAGCCCTCGTAGGCATCATTGACCCTTACTTTTTCCAGGATAAACGTCTTACCGTAACTGTGAACTCCGAGCGGTACTTGACTGTGATAGAGGATTCCAACAGGATGGTACCATGAGTTGTTTGAAGCAAATGTTTCCTGGACGGCTTTTCTCTTTGAGTGGTGATGTGAACTGGCCGACACGCTCACCAGACATAGCCCCAAGCTATTTTTTTCTTCAGGGTTATCAGAAGTCGAAGGTGTATATCAACCGTCCCAACACCTTGGAAGATCTAATTAACAATATTGAGGCTGAAATTGGCGAATACCAGTCGACATGCTTGTTAGAGTTCAAGAAAACTTCAGAAAACGTATGCAGCAGTGTGTGAATAGCGAAGGTCAACATTTGCCAGATACCCTATTTAAAACCATGTAATTTAAAAATTCCCTTACTGTTTAATATAATTAAAATATATAATATGTTTTTCTAAGGTTCATAATTTTTTTATATCATTTCCAAATAAGCAAATTAACGCGCTCCACCCTGTATAATAAATATTAGCACATTGAAGCCATTGACAGTTTCTTTTTTTCTTTATCGTTTGGTTTTTTTTTTTGTAAATTGTGCACATATTTTGTAGTCTACTTTTATAAATCCCTAAGCTTTTGAACCGTATCCTTGTCGTCCTTTCTCTCTATAAAAAGAAATGCCATAAAAAAAAATTCGGAGAATGTCACCGAAATGTCACACGCACTCACATACAAAACTGAATAGGTCATGGACGATACGACTATGCCGGAGAGGGAGGATGGTGGTTACTGCACGAACGAGAAAAGAAGACACAAAGTTTCCATAGTGAAATTGCATTTGTTATTATTGCATTTGTTAGCTTCTTCTGTACGAGTCGAAAATCCTCTTATGACTAATAAATCTATTTTTGAAAGACTCGAAATGTTTCATACATTCTTCCTCCTAACTCCGAGCGCTGGAACAGCCGCCAAAACAGATGCTGCTTAAAAACACTACAAGCAAAGTGCGGCATTGTATAAGGAAAAAGTTCCATTTTGGCCATTTGTTGTCTGTCGTTTGTCTGTTTTGTTGCGGGACAGACAGTCCGACGGACTGGAAAGTTATTGCACATTTGTTTGGTTTATTTCGTTTTGTTTTTTGTTTGTTCTTTAGTTTTGGCATCTGCAAACATATATTCGTACCACCAAACTACTCGACACTGTACATGGAGAATATGAGAACGCATTCAAATAACAAACCACTGGAAGTTTTCAAACAAAACCAAAGTTATTCCAAGAGCCATCAGGCAATGACAACCACAATTATTTAGTTTTCCGAAATTCTCGGTCATTTGTCTAAACTAGACCATACACTTAGGATGAGAGGGGAAATAATGTACATGATTTAGGAATGCCGCACATGAAAGGCATGAGAATAGAAAAATACAATACATCGTTTTGTATTGTACTCTGAGGACAAAGAGATTTACTGAGAATTCTGATCTGCCTAGAGTTTGTATAAGATTAACTGGCTACTCAGGTTGCCCAGGGGATTGAGAAGGAGAACAAAGATCAACATCGAAAGTGTAGTGATACTCTGTACAGAAGGCAGCTCAGTGATCCAACACTAAGCAAGCTTACATATCGTCGGTGTTCCTAGCAGAAGGCCTATGCGTTTTTCTGATATTTTACTGGAGCCAAAAAACTATTGCATTTATTCATTTCGCGGAATTTTCGAAAACTAGTAATTGCAGACGATTCGTATATGTGACGCGCAAAATAGAAAGGCACCTTAGGGTAAGAACCAGTTTTTTTCAGGAGAGCCATTTTAAAAATTCAAATACGTGTATCTTTGGTGTACCATCACTTTCATAAAACGCGCATATCTCTGGGAGGGAACACTTTTGGGGCATGGGATCGGTCTCATTCGACGCTCAGGTGTTGTCCACTTCAAAAAAAAGTGAAATTTGATTTTTTTTACCCTTAGGTCCCTTGTTCTATGCGCTGTCACATATAGATTTGCCACGTTTTTAATATAAAAAAAATGAGTTAAAGGTACGATTTCGAATGACACGCCAATACTTAGTGGGGGCATAAATACTGTTACATACGTTTTATGCTGAAAAAATAAAAAGTACTGAATGTTTTTGGATCATATATGTTTTAATATACGAGGGCGAGCGCAAAACTAACTGGCCTGGCACATTTTCTGTTTTTATAAGCCATCTGTCAAAATTTCCGAAATATTTAATGATTATTTTCTTTGTTACAGGTGATTGAAGTAAACAAGTTTTATAATTTTTGAAAAATGGAAAATAAAGATTGTCGTGCAGTAATTAAACACTTTTATATGAAAGGTTATACGCCACAATTAATCAAAGATGAATTGGATTCTGTTCATGGTGATTATGCACCATCATACTCCACCGTGAAATCCTGGGTTCAACAATTGGGTCGTTCAAGTACGGAAGATGAACAACGCTCTGGAAGACCGAAAACTGCTACTACTATTGAAACCATTAGACAAATATTTAATGAAGTGACTAAAGATAGAGGAATAAAGCTCAGAGAACTTGCTGATATTGTTAAAATACACGAAAAACAAGTTTGGAGTATTTTACATGATGAACTCCACATGAAAAAGCTATCCGCATGATGGGTGCCGCGTTTGTTGACGAGTAGCTTTTAGCGATTTATCAGCGTAATCCAATAGAGTTCTTGCGCCGATTCATAACTGTTGATTAAACATGCATCCATCACTACATCCCAGAATGCAAAGAACAGTCAAAACAATGGATAGAAGCTGGTAAAAGTGGTCCCACGAAGGCGAAAACTGTTAAGTCAGCAGGAAAAGTAATGGCCACAGTATTTTGGGATGCAAGGGGTATAATATTTATTGATTACCTTGAGAAAGGAAAAACTATAAATAGTGAATATTATTGTGCATATTGGATCGGTTGAGTGAAGAAATCAAGATAAAACGACCGCATTTAGAAAAAAAAAGTTCTTTTTCATCAAGATAATGCTCCTTCACACACTGCATTTTTAACTCAACAAAAAGTGGCCGAACTACGATTAGAAATTGCTCCGCATCCACCATATAGTCCAGATTTAGCTCCTTCTGATTATTTCTTGTTTCCAAATTTAAAAAAAATTCTCGGTGGCAAAAAATTTTCGTCCAATAGCGAGGTTATTGCTGAAACTGAGGCATATTTTGAAGGTCTTGAAAAATCTTATTTTTCGGATGGAATTAAAAAACTTGAAAAACGTTTGATGAAGTGTATTGAGTTGGAAGGAGACTATGTTGAAAAATAAGTAATAATAATTCCAAAAAAAATCGGTTCTTTTTATGTTAGGCCAGTTACTTTTGCGGTCGCCCTCGTATTTGTTGATATATATTTTATCCAAAAAGAATCTACTTATTCGAAATGTCCGCCTTTTGCCTTTACACACGCCTTAAGCCGCACTGGCCAATCGTCAAAAGCTGCACGAACCTCGGCCATTGGAAAATTGGCCACAGCAACCAAAGCAGTCTTAAGAGATCCAATGTTGGGGTATCTTTTGTGACAAACCTTGTCCTCTAAAACCGTTCACAATTTGTAATCCAATGGGTTCAAATCTGGACTGCCTGAGGGTCATTCTTCAGAGGAAATGAACGCTGGCAAATTGTTTCGAAGCCAGGCCTGGGACGTTTTAGCCTTATGGGCCGGCGCAGAATCCTGCTGGAAAGTCCATGGCTGGAACAGGGAATTGTTAAGAGGCTTCACAAAAGCTTCAAAAACGGTTTCTTGGTAAACCTTGGGCGATGTTTTGACTCCATGTTCGCAGAAATGCAGGTCAGTGACTCTATCGTAAGAGACACCCCACCAAACCATGAGTGAAGCAGGGTAACGACCCTTTTCCACTCTTGGAATCAGTTCCGAGGCTTCCTTAGATGACCGCGCATACACTCTATCATTTTACTTGTTAAATTTTTCCTGAACGGTAAACATTTTTTCACCGGTGAACCAAATTTTGCTGTGCAAGTTATCAGCGTGCTTCACCAAAAGACGTTTGCATTTTTCAATCATATTTTTTTTAAAGCTGCAGTCAATAATTGTCCGGTACGTCGTTTAAAAGCCCCAAGTCCCAAGTCTTTTTTAATGATTCGACTCATGGAATTTTGCGTGATATTCATCTCACGGACCATGGTTTTCTGTTTGCGGAGGGGATTTCTGTGAATTCTTGATTTAACGGCTTTGATGACATGCGGTGTTCGAAAAGAGCGTGGGCGGCCCGACCGGTA
The DNA here is from genome assembly GCA_963513945.1 of Hydrotaea diabolus. NCBI lineage: Eukaryota > Metazoa > Arthropoda > Insecta > Diptera > Muscidae > Hydrotaea > Hydrotaea diabolus. The sequence goes on from OY740718.1 coordinate 162,848,881, forward strand.
GCGTTCTTTTACATCTCCAGTCTCCTCAAACTGGTTTATGCATCGGTAGACGAATATGCGGCTAATCCCTAGTGGCCGGAGCGTTTTGAAAATAACGCTTTTTTTCATTTCACACTTGAAAAGCGCTATTTCAGCGATACGGTTCTCATTATATGACCACTTTATGATGGAAGTTAAAACAATTTTAAAATCCCGTTACAGACTTACGCTATTGAGGTTAGCTTTCAAAACCCATATGAAAGGGACCTAAGGGTAAAAACCAATTTTGTTAAGGATTTAAATACGTGTATCTTTGGTGTACCATCACTTTCATAAAATGCGCATATCTCTGGGAGGGAACACTTTTGGGGCATGGGATCGGTCTCATTCGATGCTCAGATGTTGTCCACATCAAAAAAAAGTTGAAAAGTTGATGAAAAGTTTTGTTCAGGAGAGCCATTTTAAAGATTACGTCCCTTTCTATTTGCACTTAGAATCGTCGACTTCACTTTCATAAAACGTGCATATCTCTGGGAGGGAACACTTTTGGGGCATGAGATCGGTCTCATTCGATGCTCAGATGTTGTCCACATCAAAAAAAAGAAAAAAAAAAGAAAATTGATTTTTTTACACTTAGGTCCCTTTCTCTATGCGCTGTCACATATACAAAAATATCTCATAGGCCCTTTTTGTATTGCCTTTTCTGTGTTCAAATAAAAAGAAATTTATAATAGGCCTTCCTTAATCCCCCACCGCACGACAGGGGTGTACCAAATTTGGTATTTCGTTTGGCACAGCTCAAAATATCGATCTAAAGTACAGTGGTTTCCCGATATAACGAACTTATATATTGTCAGGCCCTGTTCGTTAAATCGAAACGTTCGTTAAATGCAGTACAACTATTTGGTGTTTTTTTTGTAAATAAAACTACTAAATGTACTCGAAATATATATTACGGAGTATTCTTTTATTAAAGCTATAATATTCAGCCATATAAATATATTTTAAAGGAACAATTCATTTCATTTAATATTAAGATCGTTATGCAAATCATTAAGTAGTTCAATATTATGATTTGCAGAATTAATAGAGATCATAAGTTTTTATGTAACAAAAAATATAACAAAAATAGTTCATACAATAACTTAAAAAACTCTTTATAATAAATTGATTTATCAAAGTTTGTTTCTTTGGCATGTTAACTTAATTTTGAATTGCTTCTTCTTGAAGTTCTCGTAAAAGAATTAACTCCATAGAATCGATATTGTTTTGCTGAGCCCATTTAATACAAATTTCAAAGTTGTTGACTGCATCATCGTGTTTAATTTTAGGTTCCAAGATTTCAATGTCATCTTCGTGAGTATCATCATTATCTTCTTCATTTTCAGATACAGGTGTTTGCTCAAGCCACCCATTTATGTCATTAGCTGTAAATTCAATCTGGAAATGAAATAAAACAGTTTATGTAAATTAAGCAGTTACAAAGATCAGACATTTTTGAGCTTCTTACATTAGGAAAAATAGAGTTTAGCAATAGGAATCCATTCTTACTGGCTATAGTATCTTCATCTTGGTTCAATAACGATGCTAAGGGTAGGTCGTCCTCTTCATCGAAGTGATCATAATCCTTGAGAAGTTTGTTCCAGCATTTCGCCAACGATGTTTGGGAGACGGATTTCCACGCTAAGGCTAATGCTGTCACGGTATCATAGAGGTTGTATTTCTTCAAAAATGCTATAACGTTTTTTTCCTCAGTTGCAAACAGTCTTCATAAAATACTGTTTCGAATGGCATTCTGGTCCATAGGCTGAATCAGGGGTGCTACATTGGGGGGCATGTAAATTACCCAAATTTTTCCACAACCTTTTTTTAAACCAGCTCTTCTGCCGGAGGATGTGAAGGGGCATTATCCAGAAGCAATACGGCATTCAACGGCAAGTGGTTTTCGGCAAGGCAACTTTCCACCTATAAATTAAATTAATGTAAGATCAAGAAGTTTATGACATTACTACAACCAAAACTTACCTGTGGAACAAACTTATCAAAAAACCAATTTTTGAATATGAAACAAGTCATCCATGCATTTTTTGAATGTGCACGCAGAAAAAGTATGGTTGGGGTGACAATATTCGAAGAGGATCATACTATTGTTGGGTATATGGTTGTGACACAACAATATTATGATCCTCACAACAATAGTATGATTCACACATAACCATACTATGATGCCCACAACCATAGTATGATTCACACTCAACCATACTATTATCTCCACAACCATATTATGATCCTCACAACCATAGTATGATTCACACGCAACCATACTATGATCCCCACAACCATAGTATGATTCACACTCAACCATACTACGATCCCCAAAATTATTTATTAGGATTGGTTATTGTTGTTATTCAAAATCAGAGATTTTTATTAAGTATGTTATTTTAAATTGCATTACTATTAGTTCATAGCCAGATTTGAGGCCATGTTTTTATTGAATGAACATTTCATTCAACAAACAAAAAAATATATTCCAACGGTCAAAAATACTTTTAGTTGCCAGCAGGGGTGAATGCTACTTCACCATCCGTAGACACCAAGTAACGAATGTGATTAAAGCATGATCAATGGTTATATACTTAAGTGCAGGCAGATTTTAAATAAACGAGAACCAGTCGGTAGTCGAGTATTTCACCGAACAAAGTAAACACAAGAAAAATCCCTCGAACTACCTTCCGATTGTTGTTGTTTTTTTAATGGACAGCAACCATTCACTGTATCGTGTGTATGTGTTTTTTTGTATATCAAAAAAAACATACGCACATACATACATGTATGCTCTATAAAACCTGTTAGGTTATGTTCATAATCGCAACCATACTGTATGATTGCCGTAATCAAATTATTGTTAACGTAAATTTTAAACAACAATAATTTTGTTTCACCAACCATGTTGATATGGTTGCTACAACCATATTTTCATTTCTAAATTTGGCAATAATACTATTGTTACATTTCAACAATAGCAATATTGTCGCAATCATACAATTGTCAAAACGAAATTCAAAACACAATACTATGGTTGCGACGAACATGCTTTTATTGTAGGGAACATGATATTGTTGCGGTGACCATAGAAAGACTGGAAGACTTATTTCGAAAAGCTCGAGGATTTTGAGATTTTTCGATCAACAAAGGTTTGACTTTTTTTTGCTCCACTAGCATTGCTGCATAGTAGGATGGTTATTCTTTCTTTAGAAAGTTTTCTACATGGTGCCGTTCTTTCCCTTGAGTGTACATACGTCTTATCGGGTAAAGCTTTCCAAAACAGAACAGGTCTCGTTGAAAATGGCATCTTAGGGCAAATTATTTTCCAAAATAATACTTAGAAATTTCTTTTTAAATGGTTCTACAACTTCCATGTTGGACGATAATTTCTCTCCACATTGTTTGAGGAGCCGAATTCCGAATCTCTTTTTAAGCGTGTCAACCAACCACGACTTGCATTGAAACTACCGCCATATATTTTTTTGTGAATTTCCTTCGCTTCATGTTGTAAAATTTCTGAAGTTATGGGGATGCTTTATTGCTCTTCGTTTTACAAATCTATAACGTGTATTTTCCGCATTTTTCACAAGGTTTTCTTTGGATTTTATAATTGTGCAAACGGTGAACGGTTTTAATTTAAAATTTATACATATGTCACACACGCGAGTTCCTTTTTGGTATTGATCGATAATTTTTAACTTATCACTTAGCATAAGTCTTTTTCAAGATCTCATTTTTATAATTTATAAGAGCATAACAAAGAAACTAAAAAGTTCTTTAGCTCACGTGTTTGCACTTTGACATAACAAAATAAACTAACAAGCTCTCCAGATCATGTGTTTGAACTATGACTGATCACAATACAATAACAAAAACAACAAAATTCGGTTTCCTTTTTTTACACAAGTGTTTGTATTTTTATTTACATTACAACCACTCTTTTTAATTTGAATATTTCTTTAATATTCGTTAAACCGAGTACAAAAAATATTTTTTGTTCGTTAAATGCGAAATTCGTTAAATGCGAAATTCGTTAAATCGAATGTTCGTTAAACGTTCAGCGTACAATTCTAAGACGCTCTAGCGATGTCTGACCGTCCGTCCGTCAGTGTGCCTGTTGAGAGCTCGATAGCGGTCACAATAATGAACCTAGAAAGTCCAAACTTTGCGGAGAAATGTGTTGTTGTTGTAACTTGTTTAGGATTTATAATGGTTAAATCCATACAGAGGAAAAAAGGTTCTCTTTACAAGGACTTAAACAACATCTGTAAAAACCACACTTTTTGGAGGCATTTTGTATAAAAGTCGCTACCATGGAATTAACCTAGGCTGCTGAAACTAGACACAAAAGTGTCTAAAAGGCCTATTTAGGATTGAATATGGGCCAAATCGGCAAATGTTCTCATATAGCCCCCATACAAAGTACCTTCCCGAGTTCAGGTACCGGCGCTCTAGAAACTGCATTTATGATCTGATCTCGACGGAATGTGATACGAAGTAGTTTCATGGTATGGAAATTAACTGTTTATAATTAAGACCATATCGGTCCATGATTTTATACAGCCCTCGTAGAAAGGGCCCCTCCCGATTTATGGCTCTGACGCTCTGGATCCACATTTGTTGATCTGGACAAAATTAAGTACAAGATAGTTTTATCGAATGGCAATTAACTGTTAAGGATCTGGAGCTATGTGAAGAAAAATACATAGGCCTTCTACAATTATTTTATGATAATTTCTGTAAAGAAATGAACATAGGTCTTTTTCTAAATCCTGATCCAATTAAGATATCGAATATGTATAGCTAGGCCTCCTGCTGGGAACTATGACCATATATGAGTTGAACCTAAGTACGAGGGCGACCGCAAAGCTAACTGGCCTGGTACATTTTCTGTTTTACTAGCAACTGTTTTTGTTTTGTTTTTTAAAAGCAATCTTTTATAAGCCATCTCAGAATTTCCGAAATATTTAATGATTATTTTCTTTGTTACAGGTGATTGAAGTAAACAAGTTTTACAATTTTTGAAAAATGGAAAATAAAGAGTTTCGTGCGGTAATTAAACACTTTTATATGAAAGGTTATACGCCACAATTAATCAAAGATGAATTGGATTCTGTTCATGGTGACCATGACCATCATACTCCACCGTGAAATCCTGGGTTCAACAATTTAAAATGGGTCGTTCAAGTACGGAAGATGAACAACGCTGTGGAAGACCGAAAACTGCTACTACTATTGAAACATTAGAAAAATATTTAATGAAGTGACTAAAGATAGACGAATAAAGCTCAGAGAACGTGCTGATATTATTAAAATACACGAAAAACAAGTTTGGAGTATTTTACATGATGAACTCCACATGAAAAAGCTATCCGCAAGATGGGTGCCGCGTTTGTTGACTTTGCCCCAAAAAATCGTCCGTTGGACCAATTCCGAGGAGCTTTTAGCGATTTATCAGCGTAATCCAATAGAGTTCTTGCGCCGATTCATAACTGTTGATGAAACATGGATCCATCACTACATCCCAGAATGCAAAGAACAGTCAAAACAATGGATAGAAGCTGGTAAAAGTGGTCCCAAGAAGGCGAAAACTGTTAAGTCAGCTGGAAAAGTAATGGCCACAGTATTTTGGGATGCAAGGGGTATAATATTTGTTGATTATCTTGAGAAAGGAAAAACTATAAATAGTGAATATTATTGTGCATTATTGGATCGGTTGAGTGAAGAAATCAAGATAAAACGACCGCATTTAGAAAAAAAAAGTTCTTTTTCATCAAGATAATGCTCCGTACACACTGCATTTTTAACTCAACAAAAACTGGCCGAATTACGATTTGAAATTGCTCCGCATCCACCATATAGTCCAGATTTAGCTCCTTCTGATTATTTCAAAAAATTTTCGTCCAATAGCGAGGTTATTGCTGAAATTGAGGCATATTTTGAAGGTCTTGAAAAATCTTATTTTTCGGATGGAATTAAAAAACTTGAAAAACGTTTGATGAAGTGTATTGAGTTGGAAGGAGATTATGTTGAAAAATAAATAATAATAATTCCAAAAAAACGGTTCTTTTTATGTTAGGCCAGTTACTTTTGCGGTCGCCCTCGTACTATTCCATACTTTAGATTACTGTTTAGAGGGCATTGTTAAAGAGTTTTGATGTTTGTAACGTCGTCGTTCAAGAGTTGTACTCGTACTTTGTTTTTAATTTTTGATTAAATGAAAAAGAATGGATCTATTGATAAATGTTTTATTTATTGTCGGCAATTATGTATGGAATACAATATCAAATAAATGTCCGCCTCTGTTAGCCTCACAAATGCGAGTCCTTTTAAGCACATTTTTCATTACATTTAGCACGGCATTGAGCAGCAGTAATATTTTCAGCTGATCTTGCAATACGTTGTGGTCCATGCTTGGGTCTATCAGCTGCAGCCCCCCCTTTCTTGAAAATCATTCACTACACGATAAATAGAGCGTTTAGTTGGCACATTGTTTCTTACAAAAATGTCACTTAAATTTCTTGATTTTGATAGAATGTTTTAACGATTAAAACACGTTGGTTTATCGAATATTTTTCCATAATAAATTTGCCATGTCTCTACTTTGCGACTGACAAATATGAACAGTCAGACCAAAATGGCGGCAAAACAAAGTAGTATACCTTCCCGGCGGGGACCCTGTAGTTCATTGCTTACGCAAATGAAGCATTTCAATGAAATATTTCCATCGTTCCCTGTTTTTCTTTCTTCGTTTTTGTTCTAAAAATTACATTCACTCTTGGTAGACGAAAAACTAGCAACGAGTCGGAAAATTATTGTCACACTTTATATAAAAATATTCATTTTCAATGATATAAATTTGCATAGTTTTGATGTTTTTCCAAAAAAAGCATATCAGCGTCCATTCAGTGGGTGCTGGCTGCAGCAGTGGAGTGAACTAACAGATTCATAGAAGTACCACTAACGTTGTATTGCCACACAGTGGTTCAAATCAACAACAAAACAAGGCAATAATTCGATGCATGAACAGAATTAAATAGATTAGAATAGTAAAGATCAAAGTTAAATATGTGATCCTAAAAATAAACAAAAGTCGAATATAAGTGGCTCTCCTAACACGAAACGCCACGCCACGCAATATCGCGAAAGCGGCCACAGTCGAAATTTTTATTTTACTATTTGGCAAAGTTTTTTTCTGTAGTTTAAAAAAAATACTTTAAATAAGAGGAGATGTAAAAGATTTCCAAAAAAAAAACTTTTTTTGTAGCTGATTACAAGCGAAAATGGGAGGAATGGCTCCTTTACATGAGAGGTACTAGAATGAGGCGCGTCAACCACTATTTCCGTGCATGCATACAAAGTTATATTGAAAATTTGTGGGAGTACAAATTTTAAACGATTTCCATGCAAGTTATTTAGGTTGGAGTCTGTACAAGTATGTAATTATTTGTGTGGGAGGTGCCAGAAGGGGCGTGGAAAGGAACCCAGTTTTGTTGCCATCTTATTTTCTTCTAACAATTATCTTCTTAGGTTGTGGTTTCGAGCAAGGTGGTACTAAAAGAATTAAAGATATTACATGAATACCAAAGGTGGGAGGTACCCGAAGGGGTGTGGCGTAATAGACCATGTTTAATCCCACAAAGGATATAAGAAACATTTTAGGTTGGTAACTGCACCTAAAAGTTATGGTGTGGAGACACACGCACGCAGAGAAAAAACATGGTTACCATATGGTCACGGCAATAATAATATGTTCTCCGCAATAAAAGTATGTTCGTCGCAACCATAGTATTGTTTACTGAATATGTTTATGAATATGGTTGTAGTAACAATATTAATACGGTTGGTGCGACAAAAGTATTATTATTTGGGTTTTATGTCAACAATAATATGATTACGGCAATTATGCTGTATGATTGTAATTTTTCCTCATTTAAAAATGTTTTTTAGAACAATGTTATTGTTACGGATCTAATGCAAATAAACGATAGTACTTTTTATATGGAAATTAAAAAATTTCAAACAAACTGCTTTTGCTTTGTTTAACTGAAATATTTTAAACAAAAACGCTTATATTTTTTAAACTAATTTTTTCTACAGTTAAATAAATCACTTCTTTAATTTTGAAATAAATGTATTTTCAAATAATTTTCATAAATCAAATCTATTGTTGACAACTTAACCCAATTCTAATAAATAATATTGGGGATCATAGTATACTTATATTTGTGATCATACTATGGTTGTAGGGATCATAACATGGTTACGTGTGAATCATACTATGGTGGTAAGGATCATATTATGGTTGTATGTGAAACATACTACGGTTGGGAGGATCATAATATGGTTGTGGAGATCATAGTATGGTTGAGTGTGGTTGTGGGGATCATAGTATGGTTATGTGTAAATCATACTTTTGTTGTAAGGATCATATTATGGTTGTGATGGTTGCATTTGAATCATACTTATATTGTAGGGATCATAATTTTGTTGTACCACAACCATACAGCCAACAATAGTATTATCCTCTTCGAATATTGTCACCACAACCATACTTTTTTCTACGTGCGGACATGGCTCAAATGACTTAAACAGTTACGAAACGAATCGGGCAAATGCATGACCTTATACAGGGTGGCTGATGAATATTGCTACATTAAGAATAACTCAAATAAATTTTTATTTAGTGTATGGAATTCATTTTTCTTTTATTCACGTTAAAGCTCACTAAATTTTATTAAATATATAATAATTAGTTTAAAATGTAATGGAATTTAAATGCCCCCCCTGCTCTTACCAAAAAGTTCTTCATTACTGCTTGGAGAGTTGAGGCAGGAATAGTCGCAATTGTTTCTCGAATGGATTGCTTTAGTTTATTCAAATTTGTTGGCTTTGCTTTGTAGACTTCCTGTTTGCAATAACCCCACAAGAACAAGTCAGGTGCCGTAAGATCCGGCGACCTGGGATCGCAATTTTGTCATAACTGGCCGGTCTATGTGAGGAGTTGCACCATCTTGCCGAAACCGCACAGAGTTAAAAGAAATTCTCATTCGGCGTAATTCGGGATAGAAAAACTCTCTCAACTTGCTCAAGTAACGTTCTCCAGTAACCGTAATGGTATGACCGTTTTCTTCATAGAATTAGGGCCCGACAATGCAGCGTGATGATACTGCACACCACACACTTTGACACAAGGTGGATGCAATTCCGTCTCATGGAGTATCTGTAGGTTGGAAACAGTCCATATTCGACAATTTTTTTTGTTTATGTTGCAGTTTAAATCGTCAGACATGGAAAGATCAACATGTTTCCGTCCTCTTCCACCTTTTGAAGCATCTTCTGGCAAAACTCCAAGCGCATTGGAAAGTCTGCTGCTTTCAGTTTGTTGGCAGCAATTGCTTTCTCTGTCCGAACTGAAGGGTTTCGATGGTAAGGTCTTCCGTCCCATGCTTAGCAAAATTGTTAACAAGTCTCTTTATGGTCCATCTGCTCGGAGGATCGCCGCCAAACATGCGCCTTTACTCTCTTTAAACCAAAACCACGGACTCCAGTGCGTGCTAGAGGCGAACAATCCAAATATCTGTTTCAGTGTCCCTGTTATCAGTTTTTGTTAAATCTAACAAGCAATCTGCAAAATAAAAACAAAATTAACCAGATTCATTAAATAGAATAAAAAAGTTATTCAATTTTTTTTGGTAGCGGCTTTCATCGGCCACACTGTATGTTTTTTTGATGCGCTACATTTTGTAGCCAAAGCAAATGATAAACGCCCTTTCACTCTGCAGGGTGTGGGTAAAACAATTTACCAATTCTATAATGCGGATTTTTTTATAATGGAAATGCAAAAAAATTTCTTATAAATCCAAATACGACATTTGTTTAAAAATCTGGTTTAATTTAGAGTCCATAAACCTATTTTCAGTTGGTTTTTCTAAACATCCAGAGCTGCAGGGTTTAATTTGTTTATTGAAGTATTAGGTATACCGATCGTCTCAAGATCCCTATCTGATTCCATTAAGCGATGTCGGTCCGCCCGTCCGTTGGTCTATTGTTATAACTAAAGTACAGGTTGCAGTTATGAACCGATTTCGATTAAATTTGGTATATAATTCAAGTTTTGGCCAAGGACGAACCCTATTGGTCCACATCAGGCCAATTTTTCGAATAGCTCCCATACAAAGGTCCTTCCCGATTCAAGGTCCTGCTGCTCTAGTACTCACAAATTAAACCCGATTCCAAGCAAAACTTGTATAAGATGCAAGAAGCGTTCCTGCGTTAAAATTGGAGCATATCGGTTTATGTTTTCGAATAGCTCCCATATATAGATCCTTCCCGATTTCAGAAACCACAGCTCTTAAAGCCAAATATTACACCCGATTCCGAACAAATTTCGCATATAGAATAACCAGTATCCGACACATATTTCTGGTGGAATTGGACATTACCGGTAAATGTTTTCGAATAGTTGCAACATAAAGTTGGCTCCCGATTTGTGGTTCTCCAGCTCTAGAAGTCACAAACTTTATCCGATTGCGCCCTAATCGAGTATAGTAGGTTTTGACCGACCAATAATTAACTCTGTTGAAACTGGACCACATAGCGACAATGAAAAGCTCCTTTCCGATGTCCGAAAGCCCCCAACTCATTTTTTGTCCACGAAATGTCTGTACGAAAAACACTACCTCATACAAAATCTAAAAACATTACTTTTTTTTTAAAAAATGTATAACTAAATTACACATTATTTTTTTATCATAAAATGTGAATTTATCCCATTCCTGTCTAATGGGTACTTAAATACCCAAGAAAGTGTTGATATACGAGGCCGGTTCGGAAAGTTCTTAGCCTATCAATGAAAGAGAATAGTTAGTTTTTCAAAAATATTGTTATTTTTCAATATAATCTCCTGAAACTTCAATACACTTAGTCCAACTCTTATCTAGCAATTCTATTCCTTGATTAAAATAGTTTTCCTCATGGTCTTCAAAATAGTGGTTTACAACTGTAATTGCATCTTCATTTGAGGTAAAACGCTTGCCAGTAAGAATTTTTTTTAGATTTGGGAACAGGTAAAAGTCACTGGGAGCTAAAACAGGAGAATAAGGTGGGTGGTCAAGCAACTCGTACTTTAATTCGTTGATTTTAGCCATTGTTAAAACACTCTTGTGCGCTGGTGCGTTGTCTTGATGAAAAATTATTTTTTTGTGTTGTTAGCCAGGACGTTTTTCTCGAATTTGTACATTTAATTGATCTAAAAGGTTGCAATAGTACTCTGAATTTAATGTTTTACCCTTTTGCAGATAGTCAATCAATAAAATACCTTTGAAGTCCCAAAAAACCGTTGCCATAACCTTACCAGCCGATTGAATTGTTTTTGCCTTCTTTGGGGCACTTCCTCCAGTTTCAGTCCATTGTTTGGATTGTTCTTTTGTCTCTGGAGTATAGTGGTGGATCCATGTCTCATCAACAGTTATGAAACGACGCTTAAAATCCATTTTATTTCGCTGAAAACGATCCAAACAAGCTTGAGAAATGTTCATTCTTATGCGTTTTTGGTCGACTGTTAACAAGTCCGGCACCCATCTTGCAGAAAGCATTTTCATCTGTAGTTCTTCATGCAAAATTAAATGGACTCGATCATTTGAGATGCCCATGATATTAGCTATTTCACGCACTTTTATTCGTCGATCATTTAATACCATATCATGCACTTTGGCTACAATTTCTGTTGTTGTTGCTGTTTTTGGACGTCCACTACGTGGTTCATCTTCAATGCTTGTACGACCACGTTTAAATTCAGCAACCCAATTTTTGACTGTTGCATATGAAGGAGCAATTTCACCTAACACATTCACCATATCATTATGAATTTCTTGTCCCGATAAACCTTTTTTATGTAAATACATATTTAATGACACCACGCATTTCTAATTTTTCCATTGTAAAAAAATCGCGGATGCGTCTTTTGTGAACACCTGTTTCTTTATGAAGGAGTTGCCAGATCGAAACAAAATTTAACATGTGTTAATAGCAGAGATGGAAGTTTCCAAAACACTTAACTTTTTTCTGTTTATACCGCGTTTTTTTGTGCTAGGCTAAGAAGTTTCCGAAACGCCCTCGTATAAATAATTTTAGCGTGGTTAGGTGAGCCATATCCCGGTATCTTTTTTTATTAGAAAAGAGGAAAGATTGGGCAAATTATTTTTTTTTTCTTTCAACTTCTATGGTCTTTTGGACATAAATATCCAAATTTTAAAAAAAAATCGTACGAGCTGATCTATGGGCAGGCAGTAACGGGTTACAAATATTTTATCCCCTTATTATAACATATTTATGACGTTTTTTTTTCTTCTACTACAATTTTTTTTTACGAGTTAAGGCATTTTTATTTTAAAGTAACGATCTGTAGCTTTAGGAGGAGCCTACCATGTTTCGCTTTGAGCGTTATGAGCGACTAACAATCAGGTCGAGTTACAATGGTCCATGTTTTCGAATAGTTCCCACACTAAGGTTCCTCCCGATTTAAAGTTCCGCCCAAATTCAGTCATGAGTGACCATTTATTTACTGTGGAGAAACAGGACCACATAGGTCCATATTTCCCCATAGCCCCCACACAAAGCTCCTTCCCGATTGCAGAATCTGTAGCTTTAGAAGGCACATTTTACATCCGACTCCTACCAAATTTCGCATAAGCGTTATGAGCGACCAACAACCAAATCGTGCTACAATGGACCATATTGGCCAATATTTGCAAATATCCCCCATACAAAATTACTTCCCGATTGAAGCTTCTAAAGCACTAGAAGCCATGAATTATACCAGATCATGCTCAAAATTTGTCAGGTACGTTATAAGCGACATTAAATAAACTTTAACATATTGAGTCCGGCCTTGCGCAAGCTCCAGTCAGAGTGGTGTAGGGTATATCATAGTTGGCCAAACCCGACATAAACTTTTTTTACTTGTTTTGGTCTAGTTTTGATTTTTATGCACTTCCGCCTTCCGTTCTCATGCCAAAAATTCTCGCATCTTTCTCTACTTGTTTCTTCCAACAGAGTCTCGGTCTTCCGTCTGTGCTTTCCGCAGTATAGGGTGGGCCATTTACAATTTTAAATTCGTATCGGCTGCAAAAAAAGTATTGATAATTTTTTAAAATTTCTGGTTTTATTGGAAAGTTTGAAATTTGTTATTTAAGCAACACAATCTGATGGGGTTTCGCTTCCACTATGGGCAATAGGAGATGAAGAATTTTACCGAAAAGGTGGTGTTTTCAGATGAAGCTCATATTCATCTCGATGGCTTTGTCAACAAGCAAGTATGGCAAATTATCAGTACTTTTCTTACAGCCGTTTCAAATTTAATGTATTAAGTCGCCCACCCTGTAGTTACCGTCTGCTTTCATGTCGGAAAGCAGTTCATACATCTTAGGTTAATTCGATTTCTGTACTTCCCCTCTACCCCCAGTAAAATTTTTTAAAGGAGTTCGCCTCCAAACCTTAGTTTTCATTAGTTTTTCGTTTTCATTAGTTTTTCGATTTAACCCGAATATGAGAGTATTGCAAAGAGAGGGCTCTGTTCCTCAACTTTTTTATGCCAGTACGTTGCTTTTTTTCAGTGCTGACCAGTTCTGGTTTATGGCAGACCCGAGTTATACAAATTCCTCTACTAACTCACTTTCAGTTTAAACTCAGGATTTGGTATCACTCAGTATTTGCTCTTCCAACACAGTTTTTGAACGCTTTTTTAATTGGAATATTTTATTTTATTATTTAAAATAAAGCAATTGTTTTTTGGAGACGACAAAAAATAGCTCAAGGCATAATTGGTTTAAAATTTTTAAAGATACGTAACTTCACCCTCCATCTGTCATACTTTGAACCACTGTGTCTGTATCATCAATGCAGCTGCGGCAACAACATTATGTGTGCGCCATTTGGTTTCCACTCAAAATAGAAGGGTGGAGGAAGGAACTTGCAGCTAGATTGGTACTACATCATGGATGTTGTACATTTCATGTATATTTTTGTTGCGTCTAGCGCAGAGAGTGAGATGTACTCCTCCTACCACTGCCACTTGGCGCTTGGCTAGAATATATATATTTTTATATTCACGGATGCTCATCGGCAAATAGAGGAGCATCGTCGTCATCATCACCATCATTGCCATCATCCACACCGAGTAAGTGGTCATCGACTTGATTAACTGCAAATCATTCAACGACGACGGCAACGGTCGTCCACAACTTTGTAGAGGGGACTAAAAATAAGTTTCTGTGTCTGTGCTTTTTATAACCCCTACCGAACAGTGGGTGGTATAACTAAATTTGACATGCCGTTTGCAACAACACAAAATATTGATCGGAGACCCTAAACAAAAACGCACGATGTTAATTGTAAATAAATCAAAACGTTTTCAAAGAACTATCTTCATATTTTTTTATAATACCAGGGTTGCTATATATATTTCTGGCCTAGGCAGCACTAAGTGTTGCCTGGCGCCTTCTGACATTTCCATTGGAAAGTCTGACGTTTTTTTTTTAGCATAAACGTACGCAGAACGTTTTGACGTACGACCATCATTTATGTTGTCTACAGTGACTTGAAAAAATCAATTTGGGAAAAAAATTGAATTAACTCGTGAACATTTTCGTGCGATCATTTTTCACAACTTTCGACGTGGATTATAACGACAAGAGTGCATCGATGAACTTAAAACTTTGTATGGCGATGAAGCACCATCCTATAGCACTGTGAAAAACTGGTTTAATTAATTCAATCGTAGCCGACGCTCGCTCAAAGACAAAGGTCGTCCAAAAACGGCTGTTGTGCCACAGAACATTGATGCCATGCGTGAACTGATAATGCAACATCGTCATGTGACATACCGTGAGATGAAGGCATCCTTGGGCATTTCTTCCACCAACATACATTCGATATTGCATGAACACCTGGCCGTAAAAAAGGTTTGTTCTCGTTGGATCCCGCACAATTTGACAGTCGCTCAAAAAAAGGCTCGTGTCGATTGGTGCAAAGAAATTTTGAAAAAATACGATTGCGTTGCTTCAAAAGACGTTTATAAGATCGTCACAGGTGACGAATCATGAATCTATGCGTATGAGCCCGAAACAAAAGAGCAATCGACCGTGTGGGTCTTCGAAGACGAGCCAAATCCAACGAAAGTTGGTCGTGGAAGTAGCACTTTGAAATGGTCGCCTGTTTCTTCGGCAAAACTGGTCATGTGGCGACTGTTCCGCTTGAGCAACGTGGGATGGTCAATTCCGAGTGGTACACCCCAATTTTATTTGCCTGAAGTCTTCGGAGAAATTCGAAAAACGAACAACAGAAGACGAATCATTGTGCACCATGACTATGCGAGCTCTCACTCATCCGCTCAAACCAGCGCCTTTTTGACCAGCCAAAACGTCGAATTGATGGGTCATCCGCCGTACAGCCCTGATTTGGCACCCAATGACTCTCACATCAGGAAAAAAATGCGTGGTCAACGATTTTCGTCGCCAAAAGATGCTGCTGAAGCGTTCAAACCCCATGTTTTGGAGGTGTCGCCATCGGAGTGAAAAAAGTGCTTCGACAATTGGTTTGAGCGCATGCAAAAGGAGAATACCTTGAAAAACAATAAAACCATTTTTGATGATAAATACTCTCATTTTCATTATTAGGCCAGAAATATATATGACACTCAGACCGACTATCGTCTTAACTTATGATTAATTTTGTTATATTAAATTTTCGTTAAACATTTGTTTTTTTCGTTACTTCAATATCATTCATTCAAATGAAAATAAAAATATTTTATATAATCAGTGGTCCAACCATATTGCACGATGTTGATTGTAAGTCACACCTTAATAGCCTAGACAGATGACAGCGTTAATGTGCTTTTACAAACTCCTTCCAAACTACAATAACTCTGACGTAAATGCACAAAATCAAACTGAAATTATACTGCATTTAGGTATTATAGTCTGGCAACACTGTCACAATTTATTACAAACAACCGCTGTACTCACAATCAGCTGCTGATTTAAAATAATCTGCTATCCAATTAGTTGTTGTTAAATTGTGCATGTACAATCTTTACATTGTAGGCCAAATTCAGCGAAAGTTATTTGAGCTTTTTTTCAAATAATTTGTGTTTTTTGCCAAAGCATAGGTGCTTATCTGAGTTTTAATTCTACCCTTAATTTTTTGTCAAAATAAATGGCAAGAAATATTTGGCAAACTGTTGTTTACAATCAAACAGCTGTTTACTAAATGCGGTTATCTAAATGCAGATACTGTCGTCTGTCATCATAAAATTTAAATTAGTTAATGCACATGTAGTCTGTCGTCTGTCTATGATTCAAAGATTTATGAAGCAAGTGGAAAACCAACGAAAAGCGTTACCAATTTACTAAATTCGTTTCTGCTAATAAGACCAACAGCAGTGATAAGCGAAAGAATATATTGAACAACTGAACAGTTTGTAATTAAAAATAAAAAACAGACTTGTCTGATGATTCCATTAATGCTCTTTTTAAACGGATTTAATGAAATTTTAAAATGCCCTTAGGTTGTTTTTATACACTTAGTAGGGACATAAATACTGTTACAACATTGAACACACCCATTTCAATAGTAGAACTGAACATACCCCGTTATTGTCATATGGGGTTTGAAAGCTAACCTCAATAGCGTTAGTCTGTAACGGGATTTTAAAATTGTTTCAACTTTCATCATGGAGTGGTCTGATAATGAAAACCGTATCTCTGTAATAGCGTTTTTCAAGTGTGAAATGATATTTTCAAAAAACGCCACTTGGGATGAACCGCATGTTCGTCTACCGATGCATAAAACTGTTTGAGGAGACTGGAGATGTAAAAGACCGCCACAAGTCGGTCCGCCCACGCTCTGTTCGAAAGCCGATAAATCAAGAATTCACCGAAATCCGCTCCGAAAACAAAAAATCATGGCCCGGGGGATGAATATCATGCAAAAGTCCATGAGTCGAATCATTAAAAAAGACTTGGGGCTTTCAAACGACGTACCGGACATTTTTTGACAGCAGCTTTAAAAAAAATAGGATTGAAAAATGCAAACGTCTTTTGGTGAAGCACGCTGATAAATAGGACCGAAAATTTTTGTTCACCGATGAAAACATTTTTACCGTTCAGGAAAAATTTAACAAGCAAAATGTTAGAGTGTATGCGCGGTCATCTAAGGAAGCATCTGAACTGATCCAAAGGGTGGAAAAGGGTCATCACCCAGCTTCGGTCATGGTTTGGTGGGGTGTCTCTTACGATGGGGCCACTGACCTGCATTTTTGCGAACAGGGAGTCAAAACATCGGCCAAAGTTAACCAAAAAACGCTTTGGAAGCTGTTGTGAAACCTCTTAACAATTCCCTGTTCTAAAACCAGCCATGGACTTTCCAGGATTCTGCAGGATTCTGCGCCGGCCCATAAGGCTAAAACGTCCCAGGCCTGGCTCCGAAACAATTTGCCAGAGTTCATTTTCTCTGAAGAATGGCCCTCAGGCAGTCCAGATTGAACCCTTTGGATTACAAATTGTGGACGGTTTTGGAGGACAGGTTCGTCACAAAAGATACCCCAACATTGGATCTCTTAAGACTGTTTTGTTCGAGCTGCACGCAGAAAAAAAGTATGGTTGGGGTAACAATATTCGAAGAGCATCATACTATTGTTGGTTATATGGTTGTGGCACAACAATATTATGATCATCACAACAATAGTATGGTTCACACACAACCATACTATGATCCCCATAACAATATTATGGTCCTCACAACAATAGAATTATTCACACACAACCATACTATGATCCCTACAACCATATTATTATTCACATTCAACCATACTATGATCCCCACAACCTTATTATGGTCCTCATTACCATAGTATGTTAAACGTACAACCATAGTATTATCCTCACAACCATAGTATGACTTACACACAATCATACTATGATCCCCAACATTTTTTTTGTAAAGATTGGGTAAAGTTTTTATTTAACAATAGAGATCTTTATTAAGTAAGTTATGTAGTAATAGGAGTGATTTATTGAAAAGTAAAAAAATTATTTATTAAAAATATTTCAGTTATACTAATTCGTAGTTTGTTTGGAAAAAATTTAATTATTTATACTATTATTGCGTAAGATTCGTAAAAATAACATTGTCAAACTAAAAAAAAGTACAATTTTGCCGTAATCATGTTATTGTTAACATAAAAGCCATGAAAACAATACTTTTGTTCCACTAACCATATTTGTATTGTTGCTACAACCATATTTTCATTTTTAAATTTGGCAACAATACTATTGTTACATTTCAACAATATTATTATTTTCGCAATCATACTAATGTCAAATTGAAATTCAAAAACCAATACTATGGTTGCGACTACCATACTTTTATTGCAGAGAACATACTATTGTTGCCGTGACCATATAGGAACCATATCTTTTCTCTGCGTGTGTGGTCAGTTGACGAGGTTCGTGCAGCTATTGACGATTGTTCAGTGCGACTTAAGGCGTGTGAAAAGGCAAAAGGCGGACATTTCAAATAAGTAGATTATTTTTGGATACAATATGCATCAATAAATATATTAAAACATATTCGGTCCAAAGACATTCAGTACTTTTTATTTTACAGCATAAAACGTGTGTAACCGTATTTATGTCCCTACTAAGTACTTTGAAACTTATATGTTTTTGTTTCAACAGCAGCTTTTACTACGAGCATATTTATATACTCGGACTGCAAAATTAACCGATTTGAAATTCGGAAAAATCCCGGTTTCTCGGGCAATGAAAAACACCAGGAAAAGAGAAACACTAGTAGGGACATTAGAGGGTATATAAGATTCGGCCTGGCCAATCTTATTGACATTTTTACTTGTTTGTTCTTGCTTTACGTACGTTTTGCGAAGATTTATTTTAAGTTCAGTTCTCTTTTTTTTTGATTTTCATCCGATAACATTGATTAGTTTATCAGACAGCAGCCTACGAGTATAAACGAATATTGAAATTATTTTTGTGTTTCGGTCTTGTTTTCTGTTTCATTGATTTTTCAGAGGATTATTTGTAGGGGGTTATTTGAAATACTATTTGATTTAGCATACATATGTACAATATACATACATATGTTAGACGCTATTGTGGTCCCAGCATCTCTGGCTATAAATAACATCAATTGAATTGGTTTAAAAAAATCGAATTTTTATGTTGGTCTCCTCTGTTTGAACGTATCAATAAATAGGATTTGTTGGCGGCTGAGCGCCGAGATTTATTGCTCATCTAAATTGGTCAAGCGATTCGAAATGGTCAGCTGTGGAAGGTTAAGCCCTTGAATTAAAATTTATTGATTGATCCCATCGAAAATAGTAAAATCGCACAGAATATCCAAAAAAAAATGGGGTATACAAATTTAAGCGGGCGCGGGGGATGTTGGTTACTAGGTAATGTTCAGTTGGTTACGATTTTTCAGATCGCGGTACGTATCTTGGTCACACCTCAACTCAAGTAGATACAAACCCCCGAGTTTAGCGCAGGTGTACTTTGGGTAGAGAAAGAAAATCTTTAGAATGTTGGCCTTAGTAGAAGTCACCTAAGTCTTAAAAATGTACGAAAAATCAGAATTAAACAAGTGAAACCGGCTTTAATTTCGGCCAGGCGGAATAGTATGCCCTACACACAGAGAACCAATTCGTTGCTCCAAACCGATTTTATCGCCAAACGAATGATTGAGCTTACATACACCTGGAGTATTCCATCATTACGATCGAATGTTAGTTGGCTCTCTGTAATTTTAAGTTACTGGAACTGTAGAATCGGTGCAACATACCAAGAACACGAACCTTCAAAGGGGAATTTTTGGTTTAAAAAAATCCACATACCACACTTGATCAACGAAAAATATTAAAATTTTAGTCAAAGTCAAAAAACTGTTTGCTTACACACTCGAAGTACTTAGGGACTCATAGGGAAGGTCATGGCGAGAAAAAAATGAAAAAGGTGGTGCATGATTTTTATTGGAATAAAAATTATTAAATCGATTGGCTAATAATATATTATTATATTAACAAAAAAATTAAACAACCCTTTTTTGCTATGTTGAAATATTAGTTACCATCACTAATAATTGGTTACAACAATAAAGTGTTTGCAAAACTATTGGGTTTGCAGCAAATCCCACGACAAACGTTTCTATGTACCGGATTGACCCGAAAGCAATTTTTGGCCAAGAGCAACAAGAACATAATAAATTTTTCGCGTTTTATTGGTATGACCAATCAATAAGTTATGTGTACCATACGATGATCATATTCATCATCTTGTGCTATTCCTAACCGAACATTTATTACGATTATAATCATTTGGTGATGCAACCGAAATTTCTCTTATGCAACCGAATCATTGTAGTTCGAACCGATTTCCAACTAAATTTTTCTCTGTGTGTTCCATAAATTTAATATTAAAAATGTGGAAAAGTGTATATTAAATAATATATGTATATTGCATTATTACAATATTTCCATACAAAGCGGTGTGGCCAAAGTCCCGATTCCGTCTAAATCTTTTTTTCATATTAACTTTGGTCGGCTACGGCCACTATCCTAACATCAACCAAATGTAAACAAGTAAAAAAGTTTCAGTCGGGTAAACCATCTTACATATGCCCTTACTCATATATGGATATAAAATTTTGCGTCTTCTATTGCTTGAGAAGTACCGATCTTTATTGAAATAAAGGGTCGATTGAGTGGAAGGGGTTAGATTGGGGCGTTGAATGCACTTTTTCCTTATGCGCTTACTAGGATGAAGTAAGCATATTGCTGAAAACAAAACTCAAGCGAAATTTATGCATTATGGAACTATTAAAAAAAACAATAGTTGGGCGTGGATGACTGTATTATACCCTGCACATCTGGAAAAAACATGCACTTCAGAAATCCCAACTGAAAATATGTTTTTTAACACAATTTACCCAGATTTTTTAACTTATGTCAAATTTGAATTTGTGAGAAAATATTAATGTTTTTAATAAAATCGGTTGAACATATATCCAAATATCAACCGATTTTCTTTAATTTAAATAGCGTTCTCCTTGGCACAACAAACATACTCCTCATGCTAAATTTCATCAAGTTTGGATGTAAGATGTAGCTTCAAAAGCTAAAAACTGGAAAATGTTCTTCATTTTTAAGAATGCCCGCTCTTAATCCATAAAACAAACATGTGCTACACTTCATTTAAAATTGGATGTAATATGTGGCTTCTACAACTAAAGGTGGGTGGGCCATATAAATGTTTAATTAGCTGTAAAAAAACTGATTATTTTTTTTATTATTCTGGTTTTATTGGAAAGGTTAAACTTTGTCATTTAATAACGAAATGTCATCCGATGCGTTTTCGCTTCGCCAAATAGGTTTGGCAGGAGATGAAGAATTTTACTGAAAAATCGCTTTTTTATGGGGTTCAGAGAACCCACACGTGACTATAAAGAAGCCAGTGCATCTACAACAAGTCACTGTTTTGTGTGGATTTTAAGCTGGCGGCATCATTGGGCCGTCAACGGTGAGCGTTACCGCGCCATGTTCAACGAATTTTTGTTTCCAAAAATGTAAGAGAAAACCATAGACGACATTTGTTTGTTAACAAGACGGGGCCACATGCCATACAGCCAACGCAACCATCGCACTATTTTATGCACTGTTTTATACACTATTTTATGTACTGTTTTTGAAAATCGAATAATCAGCCGAAATTTTGGTGCCAATTGGCCGCCTCGGGGCTGTGATTTGAGCCCTTTGGACTATTTTCTGTGGGGAGCCATTGAGGATAAAGCATCTGGAGACAATGGAAGCGTTGAAACATGAAATCTAAGTTGCCATTAAAGAGATTCTACCCGAAACAATCGAAAATGCACTAAATTAGGTTGATCGTATAAGGCATTGTCGGGCAAATTTTTGTAGTCATATGAATGATGTTGTGTTTCACTATCAAATGACAAAGTTCAACCTTTCTAATAAAACTAGAAATGTGAACAAATTATCAGTATTTGTGTTTTACAAACGATTCGAATTTTAAATAAAGTGAGCCACTTTTACAAATATTGTTGTATTTTTGTAGTCATATGAATGATGTTGTGTTTCACTATCAAATGACAAAGTTCAACCTTTCTAATAAAACTAGAAATGTGAACAAATTATCAGTATTTGTGTTTTACAAACGATTCGAATATTAAATAAAGTGAGCCACTTTTACAAATATTGTTGTAAATATACATACAAATATTTTTTAAAATTTTATATACTTATAGTAAATATATTTTCTTTTCTTATTTTTTAGGTAATTATTGACTTTTGAATCCGAATTTGCATAAAGTAAAATATGTCCACAGTGAGTATTTAATAACTTTTTGTTATTTCGACATCTAAACAATGTTTTTAAACTTTTTTTTTCAAGAGTAAGGTTACAACATTTTTAAAAAATTGAACTATTATAGAATAATGATCATTACATTATCACGTCGCACGTTGGGGTATTTGACCACTAAAACGGAAATTAATTGAAAAATGAAAATTGAGATATGCGATTAATGTTTTTTACTCTATAATTGTAGACAAAACTCTCAATCATCAGGCAAAAGAATCGTTAACATATCGAGCCCTATCCGCCAAAAAGACGTAAGCGCCATGGTTATCGATTTTTGTTTTTCGATAAAAATCGATTCCAATCGATCATTCGCATCATCTCTCAAAATATCATAGCTGTAAAATTAACCGTTATGATTTTATAGCGAAAACAATTTAGACGTAGTACATATTTCGTTTGTTTACATATTTTGTGACAGCGATTTATTTTGTTTTTCGATTTAACATATTGGTTGATATTAGTGTCAAAATCGCAAAATATTCCACTTTTTATCAGTGATCGCGCAATATGGAGTTGTCGCAACAAGTGGTAAGTGAGGAGGTACTTTTCAAAACATGATTATTCCACTTTTTGTGTTTTTGCACAAATTGAGAAAATAGTTTCTTGGGTATGCCCCTATATATTTAACCCGAAATTTTGGTGAATTATTAAAGGCGTAAAGATTAGTCATTGTTTTGTGTAGGATTTAAAAAGTTGGCACTTCTATAATTGGAATAAATGCATGATTTAAAATGGAAAAATCTTGTTTTGATGCGGCTGGTTGGAATAATCATGTTTTGATTCAAACCACTGTGGATTAATCTTGTTTTGCTGAAACTAATTAGGTATCAGATATATTAAGTTGAAATAAAACAACATTAGGTTCATTTTAATCTAAAGAAATTAAAATTTTTTTTATTTTTTCTTCTGGATTAATCATATTTTGTTCCAAAAATGTATATTTGAAATGGATAATGTCATTCTGAAGTGGAATAATCTACTTTTGATGAAATCATGCATTTTTCAATTATTTTCCTGGTGTAATTATTGACATTTTGAAACATTTTATTTTCGCAGAGTATTCAATTCAATGCTACCAAACAAAAAAAAATAAATTTTTTTTTTTCAAAAGTGGAATAATCATGTTTTGAAAAGTACCTCCTCAAGTGTACTTGTTTGTTTTTTACATAAACTTCTATAAATTCGATTTTATTTTTGGTTTTGTAAAACATTGTTATAGATTGCATCCAAAAATGGTCTTGTTCCATACAGCGATAGTGATTTTTATTCTTCTGATATTGAAGAAGAGACATGTGTGGGCAAAAGAGGTTACAGAAAACAAAGAATACTACCCAAAAGATTACAAAATAAAAAACAACGTGATACTAGTGTTCAGCCAAATCCTTGTATAAATAAAAAAATGTGGAAATCGTTGTGGAACATTTTTGGGGCTTCGGCAACAAAATTTGACAAAAAGACTGGCTGCTGTCATGTATTACTAATGTGTCCGTCCAAAGACGAAGAGGAGATAGTAACAAAAGACAATATACTTATCATTTTGCTATTAAATTTAATGATAATACTTTTAAAGTGTGCCAACAGTTTTTGCTTAAAACGGTTCATATATCGGAAAAAATGTTAAGATTGGATAGAAACAATGCAAGTGATTTGAAAAGTTTTATAGGCTGTTTCCACTACGGTCGCGTCCACGTCCGCGTCCAAAAATCAATGAACGCGCGTTACAGCCTATACAAAAAACATAGGCAGTTAGGTATGGGAAAAAGTCGCGTTCATATTGGACGCGTTTATCGATAAGTCGCGTTTACTATAAATTCGATTATTTTTGCAGTCGAAACCCACCCATACCTATCAATGGCAATATCGCAAATTGCACATCCCTATGAAAACAGCTGTTAATCATTATAAATATAAACATCCAAAATAAAAAAAAACAGGAGGTAAGTTAATATTTTTGCTTTTGTTTAAATAATATTAATTTTTTCAATTATTTTAGATTTCAAAAAGACGGAATGGACAGCAGTATCAACACTATATCTGTTGGACCTCTGGGAGGAAAATATTTATGGCCTGAGGGGTGCTCGCAAAAACACCCACATACACAAAGAGATGGGGGAGAAGCTGGGAGTGATGGCGCGGAAGTGAAAAATAAACCATTTGGTCCTCAATTTCCACTGCGGTTAGCAAAATAATATCATTTAACTCCATGATAATGTCACAACACAAAAATATTAAAAATTTTCGCACCCCTAAAAAAACAAATAAACACAAACAGCTGTTTGAACGCAAACGTGGACGCAAAACACAATGGAAACACCATTAAAAATTATCGATAAATCGTGGACGCGGACGCGGCCGTAGTGGAAACAGCCTATTAGTGTGAACCAAAAACAATCTAGGCCTCATAATAAGTCTGACGAGTCGAAGGTTGCGCTTTTAAAATCATTTATTGAACAATTACCAGCCGTTCCCGCGCATTATTGTAATAAAAGTAACAAGCTGTATCTTCCTCAAGAATTTCGCAATATAAAAGGATTATATAGTTGCTATACCAAGCATTTAAATAATATTATTCAGGAATCGTCACTGCTATCCTTAAGAGTCTTTCGAAGTGTTTTTAAAACAAGTTTTCATATCGGATTTCACTTGCCTAAAAAAGACAAATGCGTAACTTGTGAAAATTACAAAAACATGGACAGTGTAAAACAAAACCAGTTAAATCAAACGAATGAATACCAAGAACACATAAGAAACAAAGAAAAGTGTAAACAAATATTTTTAGAGGATCAAAAACAAAGTAAAGCCGATTCATCCTTCTTATGTGCTAGCTTTGATCTCCAAAAGGTTTTAAATACACCCCATGGAAAAAGCGTTACATTATTTTATTCTCGAAAGTATGCATATTATAATGAAAGCGTTTATGAAAATGGCACTAGAAATGGTTATTGCTTTTTGTGGGGAGAAGCTGACGGAAAAAGAGGATCTAATGAAATTTCCACTGTGGTCTTTGAGTTATTTTGGAAATATTTGAAATAAACTAAATGCAATGTATAGCTTAGAAGTAGCAGTGCATACATACTCAATTTCACCGCAATACTTATTTCTGAACCGAAGATTTTTAAAAAAATGCTTCCCCTGTAAAATTTGATTTTTGGCGCTTCCGTCTTTTTGGCGGTTAGGGCTCGATATGTTGCTTACAGCAAATTTTTGCGTTGCCTCAAAGTTCGTAATTTTTATTGATTTTTCCGCGTATTTGCAAAAAGTGAATTTTTTGTATTTTCAAGTGCAAGTTTTTCAATTTTTGCCATTCAAAAGCCAAATATTATTATGGATCCTTCAACTTCAGGTAGTTTCGAACAAAAAAAAGCAGTTGCAGGCCGACATTTACCTTGTACAACTATTTTTAATCATTTATGGAAAATAGGTCTAAATTTTAGCCATTCTTGAGAAGTATGTATAGTTTTAAAATGGTACCGGTCAACTTCGTGTTCTGAAATTTATATTTTTTTAAATCTTACGAACTGTACTAATATAATAAACAAAAACATCTTGCGCGTTTTTGCGCCAATTCGATTTTGAACAAAATTTGTAAAAAAAAAATTGTAAAAGCATCATTTATAATTTTACGAATACCATTGAGTTATGAAGCAAACATTTTTAAAATTACAAAATAATTTACTTAGTACTGCTTAACAAAAATATTAAAAAATTATATTTTATAAAAATATAGCTATTATTACATTTGTTCATAACAGTATTACATAACACAATGTTAACACGTTTATTTTCATGTTGATTCGAAATTAAAATTAAGTTACGGGCAACATATAATAATTTTTCTGTTAAAATATCTGTAAGGCTTCAAGAAGCCGGTCAAATGTTTGGGTATTGTATAGTATGTTACAGCGCCCATATTATATATCATGGTCGATGCATTTTATTTCTATCTGAGGGGTTTGCATTCACAGAGTTATATTGATATAGCCTTATCTCGGTTGAAAAGATTTTTTCGGTTGTCGGTTTTTAATTAATTTTTACTTATTTCTCGGCCGATTTTAGTGCAATTAGTGCAACGTTAAAAGATGGACCACTTTGAGGGCTATCATATTGATATTTTAAGATACGAGGGCGGTTCGGAAAGTTCTTATCCTATCAATGAAAGAGAATAGTTAGTTTTTCAAAAATATTTTTATTTTTCAATATAATCTCCTGAAACTTCAATACACTTAGTCCAACGCTTATCTAGCAATTCTATCCCTTGATTAAAATAGTTTCCTCAAGGTCTTCAAAATAGTGGTTTACAACTGTAATTGCATCTTCATTTGAGGTAAAACGCTTGCCAGCAAGGACTTTTTTTAGATTTGGGAACAGGTAAAAGTCACTGGGAGCTAAATCAGGAGAATAAGGTGGGTGGTCAAGCAACTCGTACTTTAATTCGTTGATTTCAGCCATTGTTAAAACACTCTTGTGCGTTGGTGCGTTGTCTTGATAAAAAAATATTTTTTTGTGTTGTAAGCCAGGACGTTTTTCTCGAATTTGTACATTTAATTGATCTAAAAGGTTGCAATAGTACTCTGAATTTATTGTTTTACCCTTTTGCAGATAGTCAATCAATAAAATACCTTTGAAGTCCCAAAAAACCGTTGCCATAACCTTACCAGCCGATTGAATTGTTTTTTCCTTCTTTGGGGCACTTCCTCCAGCTTCAGTCCATTGTTTGGATTGTTCTTTTGTCTCTGGAGTATAGTGGTGGATCCATGTCTCATCAACAGTTATGAAACGACGCTTAAAATCCATTTTATTTCGCTGAAAACGATCCCAACAAGCTTGAGAAATGTTCATTCTTATGCGTTTTCGGTTGACTGTTAACAAGTGCGGCACCCATCTTGCAGAAAGCTTTTTCATCTGTAGTTCTTCATGCAAAATGAAATGGACTCGATCATTTGAGATGCCCATGATATTAGCTATTTCACGCACTTTTATTCGTCGATCATTTAATACCATATCATGCACTTTGGCTACAATTTCTGTTGTTGTTGCTGTTTTTGGACGTCCACTACGTGGTTCATCTTCAATGCTTGTACGACCACGTTTAAATTCAGCAACCCAATTTTTTACTGTTGCATATGAAGGAGCACTTTCACCTAACACATTCACCATATCATTATGGATTTCTTGTCCCGAAAAACCTTTTTTATGTAAATATTTAATGACACCAAGCATTTCTAATTTTTCCATTGTAAAAAAATCGCGGATGCGTCTTTTGTGAACACCTGTTTCTATATGAAGGAGTTGCCAGATCGAAACAAAATTTAACATGTGTTCATAGCAGAGATGGAAGTTTCAAAAACACTTAACTTTTTTCTGTTTATACCGCGCTTTTTGTGCTAGGCTAAGAACCGCCCTCGTATTCCGCGTGGGATGTACACATCGGAAGTTATAGCACAATATCGGATGTAAATATATATTTTTTTAAATACTATAATCCGTATTGTCGCCAGTTGATAACCGAATTTAATGATATTAACTGCAAAAGACATATCTCAGTTAGGGCTATCAAATTAATCTCTGAAGGCTCCACGTGGGATATACATATCGGGAGTTATAGCCCGATTTCAGCCGTAAATGTGTTTTTTCGACGTAATATCGCCGATAGTTATGCCATTTGAATTGTGATTTTTATTAAATTAAGTGCAAAGGGCGCAGATTGTTGAGGGCTATAATTTTATTATTTTAAGGTGCCACGTGGAATGCTTACATCAGAAGTTATAGCCCAATATACTTTAAAAAATTATATTTTTGGCATATCTTTTTCGATGTTTCGGCCATATCTAAGCCATTTTAAGGCCGATTTTGACAAAATCAACTGGAATCCGCTAATAATCTCTGAAGTAGTAAATATATAAACATTACATCTCCGGTAAGCGTCCTTTAATTAATCTCCATTTTGGGGGTACAATACCCCACTGTGCGTCGTTTGTAAAACCTCAAACTATTCATCGGAGAACCTTTAAAGTAAAAATCTAAGACTATTCCGCCACGACTAATGTGAGTTGTCGAATTACTTACGAATAACTTAAAACAAACTTCTATAATTTAAATATTCATTTAAGTTAATTCCACCAAGTTACGAGGGCTGCTTTATTTATTTCTGGCCTAATAATAGAAATGCGTATATTTATAATCATAAATAATTTTATTGTTTTTCAAAGTATTCTCCAGCATGATTTATACACTTTTGCATGCGCTCAAACCAATTGTCCAAGCACTTTTTCCTTTCGGATTTAGACACCTCCCAAACATGGTTTTTGAACTCTTCAACAGCATCTTCTGGCGACAAAAATGTGACCACGCATTTTTTTCTTGATGTGAGGGAATAAAAAAAGTCTTTGGGCTGTACGGCGGATGACCCATCAATTCGACGCGTTGGCTGGTCGAATTGATGGGTCATGCATGCGCTCAAACCAATTGTCCAAGCACTTTTTCCTTTCGGATTTAGACACCTCCCAAACATGGTTTTTGAACTCTTCAACAGCATCTTCTGGCGACGAAAATGTGACCACGCATTTTTTTCTTGATGTGAGGGAATAAAAAAAGTCTTTGGGCTGTACGGCGGATGACCCATCAATTCGACGCGTTGGCTGGTCAAAAAGGCGCTGGTTTAAGCCGATATGTGAGAGCTTACATTGTCATGGTGAACAATGATTCGTCTTCTCTTGTTCGATTTTCGAATTTCTCCGAAGACTTCAGGCAAACAAATTGTGGTGTAACACTCAGAATTGACCGTCCTACGTTGCTCAAGCGGAACAGTCGCCACATGACCAGTTTTGCCGATGAAACAGGCGACCATTTGCTTCGAAGTGCTTCTTCCACGAACAACTTTCGTTGGATTTGGCTCGTCTTCGAAGACCCACACTGTCGATTGCTGTTTTGTTTCGGGCTCATACGCATAGATCCATAATCCGTCCTCTGACGATCTTATAAACGTCTTTTGAAGCACCGCAATCGTATTTTTTTGCATCAATCGACACGAGCCTTTTTTAAGCGATTGTCAAATTGTGCGGGATCCAACGAGAACAAACCCTTTTTACGGCCAGGTGTTCATGCAATATCGAAAGTATGCTGGTGGAAGAAATGCCCAAGGATGTCTAAATCTCACGGTATCTCACATGGCGATCTTGCATTATCAGTTCACGCACGGCATCCATGTTCTGTGGCATAACGACCGTTTTTGGACGACCTTCACGACCTTCGTCTTTGAGGGAGCGTCGGCCATGATTGAATTCATTAAACCAGTTTTTCACATTGCTATAGGATGGTGCTCCATCGCCATATAAAGATTTAAGTTAATCGATGCACTCTTGTCGTGATAATCCACGTCGAAAGTTGTGAAAAATTATCGCACGAAAATGTTCACGAGTTAAATCAATTTTTTTACAAATTGATTTTTTCAAGTCACTTTAAACAACACAAATGACGGTCGTACGTCATACATTAAGTGTTGCCTAGGTCAGAAATATATATAGCAACCCGTAATCCTTTTTTTGTGACCGCAAACTGATAACATCGTCTTGGACGATCTTTGGTTAAGCAAAATAGCGCGCCAAGTCACAAAGTAATTTTTTTCGCAATCGCTGATCGTGTTATCAGCCGATATTATTTGCCACTTCGGACGTGTAGTTAAACGCCATCGCCTTTTTGTGGGGCACTATGAAGGCCCGACGAGGAACGGGGTACACACTGATCCACAGTTTGACGGATGGCTTGGGCTGGTTAAACGCTTGAAGTTCAAACAATCTCAATCACTTCAGTTTGCAAAAAAATTCGGTTGTGACAACTATTCAAATCCACAGTTCGATGGATGGCGTGATCAGATGGGTGATTATGTGCAAAATAGCAAAGTCGGTTTTTAGTTACGGGTGTCAGTGGCAGATTTTCAAAGTAAATTTGGTTAATGTAGTAGCATTGTTCAAGCGTAAATCTATTTATAATTATTTATTAGAGTATAAATATTTTTTTATTCATACACACAGAGAAATAGTTTGTTTGCAATCGGCTAAGACTACAAAAGTTTCGTTGGAGAAGACAAGAAGACTTTCTATTGCAATTGCCCAATGTTGATGAAAATTCGCTTAAAAATCTCACACACAGAGAAAAAAATAATTGGAAACGATCGGAACTATTAAAATTCTGTTGCAAGAAAAGAATTTCGGTTGCACTCACCAAATGTTTATAATCGTAATGGATATTCGGATTGATAAATATGATCATCGGATGATAAATATGATCATCGTATTATAGACGAAACTAATTGAACGGTCATACCAATGAAACACATAAAATGTATTTAGTTGCTATAACTGGTGGTTGTGGCAACCACTAGTTTAGCCAACATTTTGTTGTTTAATAATCCTATTATTACTGCTTTAAGCAAATCGTTTAATCTACTTTATTCCGTAAAAATCTTCCAATATCTTTTTCTCTTTTTCTTTGACATGGCGCTCCCTATGTTAGCCGTACTTCAAGAAAGAGTGGTTACATTTTAAGGGCCGCTGTTGAATGTGAACCAGACCTAAACGTCAAGTTGTTTTCTGCTTTTTATTTGATATTTCTCAATTTCAGACTTATTCAATTTGAACCATGGAAAAATATACAACCGAGCAACGCGTTAAAGTTATTCAGGCTTATTATGAAAATGAAAATCAATTTTCGAAGAAAATCATCTACAGTGATGAGGCACATTTTCACCTCAGTGGATTCGTCACAACACGCAGAAAAAAAGTATGGTTGGGGTAACAATATTCGAAGAGCATCATACTATTGTTGGTTATATAGTTGTGGCACAACAATATTATGATCATCACAACAATAGTATGGTTCACACACAACCATACTATGATCCCCATAACAATATTATGGTCCTCACAACAATAGAATTATCACACACAACCATACTATGATCCCCACAATCATAGTATGATTCACACTCAAACATCCTATGAGAATCATAACCATATTATGATTCTCACAACCATAGTATGTTGCACATACAACCATAGTATGATCCTTAGAACCATAGTATGACTTACACACAACCATGCTAAAATCCCCAATTTTTTTTTGTAAAGATTGGGTTAAGTTGTTAATCAACAATAGAGATTTTTATTAAATAAGTTATATAAAAATACATAAAACTTTTTATAAAGGGAGTGGTTTATTTAACAGTAGAAACAATTCATTTATTAAAAATATTTCAGTTATACTAATCCGTAGTTTGTTTTGAAAAAATTTAATTTAAATATGTGACGCGCAAAATAGAAAGGGACCTAATGTTAAAAACCAGTTTTGTCCAGGAGAGCCATTTTAAAGATTAGGTCCCTTACTATTTGCGCTAAGAATCGTCGACTTCACTTTCATAAAACGCGCATATCTCCGGGAGGGAACACTTTTGGGGCATGGGATCGGTCTCATTCGATGCTCAGATGTTGTCCACATCAAAAAAAGTGAAAAGTTGATGAAAAGTTTTGTTCAGGAGAGCCATTTTAAAGATTAGGTCCTTTTCTATTTGGGCTTAGAATCGTCGACTTCACTTTCACAAAAGGCGCATATCTCTGGGACTGAACACTTTTGGGCA
The DNA here is from genome assembly GCA_963513945.1 of Hydrotaea diabolus. NCBI lineage: Eukaryota > Metazoa > Arthropoda > Insecta > Diptera > Muscidae > Hydrotaea > Hydrotaea diabolus. The sequence continues at coordinate 162,880,993 of OY740718.1, forward strand.
TGGGATCGGTCTCATTCGATGCTCAGATGTTGTCCACATCAAAAGAAAAAAAAATGAAAATTGATTTTTTTTACCCTTAGGTCCCTTTCTCTATGCGCTGTCACATATAGAAACTACTATTATTGCTTAAGATTCGTAAAAATAACATTGTCCAATGAAAAATAAATGACGATTTTGCCTGTATGATTGCCGTAATCATGTTATTGTTAACATAAAACCCATGAAACAATACGTTTGTCCCACCAACCATATATATTGTTGCTACAACCATATTTTCATTTTTTTTTAATTTGGCAACAATGCTTTTGTTACATTTCAACAATATTAATATTGCCGCAATCATACTATTGTCAAATTGAAATTCAAAAAACAATACTATGGTTGCGACGACCGTACTATTATTGCAGAGAACATACTATTGTTGCCGTGACCATATGGTAACCATATTTTTTCTCTGCGTGTAAGCAGAATTGCCGCCTTTGGGCGAATAATAATCCAAGATTGATTGTCGAAAAAACAATGCACCCACAAAGAGTGACTGTTTGGTGCGGTTTATGGGCTGGCGGCATCATCGGGCCGTATTTTTTTCAAAATGAGGCCGGTCCGGCAGTTACGGTGAATGGGTGTTCGCTGTCGTTAGTGTTTATGTCCCGAATTGGAAGATATGGCTGTGGACGATATGTGGTTTCAACAAGACGGTGCCACTTGCCACACAGCTAACGAAACAATGGCTCGTTTGCGCGACAAATCAACATTGGCCCTTAAAATGTAATCACCCTTTATATAAGGAATTCGTTTTTTTGCCTCTACCGAAATATACAATTTTTTTCGTAAAACAAGTGCGGCTTGTAAATAATTAGATTCAACAACTCTTTTTTGTAGATTCGGATACTTCGTATTTTCTACCGCTACTTCAGTTACAATTACTGAAAATTTCAGAGCACCAACTTATAAGTAATGGCGAACACACGCGCCCGAAAGACTGTGTAGAATTATTTTCCTACGTCACGTGGCTTAAATGCTCTTATACGTGATCTTTAAAACAGTCAATATCAATCGCGGACGAACACTCAAAAAAGACTGTGTAGAATCCTTTCTTCAACGTCACGTAGCTTAAATGCTCTCATACATGATCCTTAAAACAGTCAACGCGAAAAACCTACATAACCTAAATAACGTCGTCCACTCTGTTATTCTAGAATTATCCGTTATACATACATAACTAGAGTTCTTCACTCTACATAATATCGCGAACACTCTGTAAATGACTGTAAGGGTCCTCTGGCCCTTTTTCACGAGGTTTAAGCCAAACTAGGTTTAAAATTCTCAGGCATGTGATCCATACCAGTTTTACCCTATTTTGACCAAATTAATTAAAATTCCTGCCAATAAGCAGAGATCCACATTACAAGAAATCCATACTAGGATTCATTATTGAATTATACTTAAGATTCGTATACTTATTGTTAGGCTCCTTTGGAGCAGATTCAATAATTCAAATAAAGCTTATATAACAAAAAAAAAACTTATATTCGGTTTTAATGATGGCATACATCCTCAACCGTTCGGTTGGCAAACAAATTCGGTTGTGGCAACGTATCTGTTTTCTGTGTGTGCATATCTTCAAATTTTTAGCGCTTAAAACGTGATTCTTAGTGCATATATAATTCCCACCCCTGCGATTATTATGTCAAATACAAAATTTCTACTCCACAAATTTAATATTCGTATTAATTTATGACACAATGTACTAAAGGAAGTCAAAGAAACAAATACTTGTAGTTAAGGGCAAGTACAATTTAACTAATATTGAATACAACGACACTTACAACGTGCAGTCTTTACTCTGGGGATTCTTAAAGCTGAAATGGATGCCAACACGAATAAGGATACGGATACTATAAAACTGAAAATCAATTGCATATTTTCCACACGTACTTTCCGCAACGCCTAGGGCTGCCTGTCATTCACATAATTGCGTGTACGTATGTAGGTATGTGTAGACATAAGTTGGTGGAAAACTTCGCATACATACTCACAACGGAGTATTGTCATGCGTGTATGTGTGAGTGTGTTGGACTATCTTTGTTGTGGCTACGCATAAAAAAAGTGTCGGCTAATAAAATGTTATTTATGGCCGTTCATAATGCCTGGCATTTGTCAAGTGGGACAATAAATGTAACAATTAAACTTTGGCCATAAAAGTTCATAAAACTCACATTTAATAGAATTTTCTCTTTGTTTGCGTGTATTGAGGTTGTTGCATGAATTTGCCGTAGGTTAGTGTAAACATGGCAAAATATTAATCATACGCCCCGAATCACTCCCCTGTTTGTTGGGGTTGTGTTGCATTGAACGACAAACAACCTGCATCGTGGTCCGATGTCTTTGCTTAAGTACACAACGACTGTTCGTAGTTTTTTTATGCGCTTCCAAATTAATTGTTTTATGTGATGTACTTAGTAGGGACATAAATACTGTTACAACATTGAACAAACCCATTTCAATAGAAGAACTCAACATACCCCGTTAATGTCATATGGGTTTTGAAAGCCAACCTCAATAGCGTTAGTCTGTAACGGGATTTTAAAATTGTTTCGACTTTCATCATTGAGTGGTCAGATAATGAGAACCGTCCGTATCGCTGTAATATTGCTTTTCAAGTGTGAAATGAAAAATATATTTTATATTTTATTTTCAAAACGCTCCGGCCACTAGGAATTAGCCGCATGTTCGTCTAACGATGCATAAAACTGTTTGAGGAGACTGGAGATGTAAAAGACCGCCACCGATCGGACCGCCCAAGCTCTGTTCGAACACCGCATGTCATCAAAGCCGTTAAATCAAGAATTCACAGAAATCCGCTCCGAAAACAGAAAATCATGGTCCGTGAGATGAACATCATGCAAAAGTCCATGAGTCGAATCATTAAAAAAGACTTGGGACTTGGGGCTTTCAAACGACGTACCGGACATTTATTGACTGCAGCTTTTATAAAAAAACAGGATTGAGAAATGCAAATGTTTTTAGGTGAAGCACGCCGATAAAAAAAATTTTACCGTTCAGGAAAAATTAAACAAGCAAAATGATAGGGTGTATGCGCGGTCATCTAAGGAAGCATCTGAACTGATCCCAAGTCTGAAAAAGGGTCATCACCCAGCTTCAGTCATATCTTGGTGGGGTGTCTCTTACGATGGGGTCACTGACCTGCATTTCTGCGAACACGGAGTCAAAACATCGGTCAAAGTTTGCCAAGAAACCGTTTTGGAAGCTGTTGTAAAGCCTCTTAACGATTCCCTGTTCCAAAACCAGCCATGGACTTTCCAGCAGGATTCTGCGCCAGCCCATAAGGCTAAAACGTCCCAGGCCTGGCTTCGAAACAATTTGCTAGCGTTCATTTCCTCTGAAGAATGGCCCTCAGGCAGTCCAGATTTGAACCCATTGGATTACAAATTGTGAACGGTTTTAGAGGACAAGGTTTGTCACAAAAGATACCCCAACATTGCATCTTTTAAGACTGCTTTGGTTCGAGCTGTGGTCAATTTTCCGATGACCGAGGTTCGTGCAGCTTTTGACGATTGGCCAGTGCGACTTAAGGCGTGTGTAAGGCAAAAAGGCGGACATTTCGAATAAGTAGATTCTTTTTGGATACAATATACATCAATAAATATATTAAAAAAATATTTGGTCCCAAAACATTCAGTACTGTTTATTTTACAGCATACAACGTGTGTAACAGTATTTATGTCCCTACAAGTAATTAAAAAATTACTTTATGGTCTTTCAGCGACACAAGGATAAGAAAAAGTTGTTAATTTTGTTTATAGCATCTTCAACGGGCGTAAACATCTTTAGCGGTTGGTGTTCCATTATTTAATGACAAAGTAAAAAAACCAGAAATTTTAAAAAAAGGAACGGTGTCTTGTTTTTACAGCCAATTCAGATTTAAATGGCCCACCCTGTAAAAGTATATTGAGGAATTTTTCTGATCATTTTTTTTATTGCAAAGGTTGTCCAACTTAAACCAATGTAAATTGCGCTTATTAGGGTCATAAATCTTGTTACACACGTTTTATGCTGTAAAATAAAAAGTTCTAAATGTTTTTGGACCAAATATTTTTTAATACATTTATTGATGTGTATTGTATCCAAAAAGACTCTCCTTATTCGAAATGTCCGCCTTTTGCCTTTACACACGCCTTAAGTCGCACTGGCCAATCGTCAATAGCTGCACGAACCTCGTCCATTGGAAAATTGCCCACAGCTCGAACCAAAGCAGTCTTAAGAGATCCAATGTTGGGGTATCTTTTGTGACAAACCTTGTCCTCTAAAACCGTCCACAATTTTTAATCCAATGGGTACAAAGGTGGACTGCCTGAGGGCCATTCTTCAGAGGAAATGAACACTGGCAAATTGTTTCGAAGCCAGGCCTGGGATATTTTAGCCTTATGGGCCGGCGCAGAATCCTGCTGGAAAGTCCATGGCTGATTTTGGAACAGGGAATTGTTATGAGGCTTCCAAACAGCTTCCAAAACGGTTTCCTGGTAAACTTTGGCCGGTGTTTTGACTCCATGTTCGCAGAAATGCAGGACAGTGACCCCATCGTAAGAGACACCCCACCAAACCATGACTGAAGCTGGGTGATGACCCTTTTCCACCCTTGGGATCAGTTCAGATGCTTCCTTAGATGACCGCGCATACACTCTTTCATTTTGCTTGTTATATTTTTCCTGAACGGTAACAATTTTTTCATCGTTTTTGTGCAAGTTATCAGCGGGCTTCACCAAAAGACGTTTGCATTTTTCAATCCTATTTTTTTAAAGCTGCAGTCAATAAATGTCCGGTACGTCGTTTGAAGGCCCCAAGACCCAAGTCTTTTTTAATGATTCGACTCATGGACTTTTGCGTGATATTCCTTTCACGGGCCATGCTTTTCTGTTTTCGGAGCGGATTTCTGTGAATTCTTGATATAACGGCTTTGATGACATGCGGTGTTCGAACAGAGCGTGGGCCGCCCGACCGCTGGCGGTCTTTTACATCTCCAGTCTCCTCAAACAGTTTCATGCATCGGTAGACGAACATGCGGCTAATCCCTAGTGGCCAGAGCGTTTTGAAAATATCGCTTTTTTTCATTTTACACTTGAAAAGCGCTATTACAGCGACACGGTTCTCATTATCTGACCACTCCATGATGAAAGTTGAAACAATTTTAAAATCCCGTTACAGACTAACGCTATTGAGTTCAGCTTTCAAAACCCATATGACATAAACGGGGTATGTTCAGTTCTACTATTGAGTATATGTACGAGTATGATTGTTCATACGAGTACGTATTATAGAAAAAATACAGTCCATAAAATTATTTAAAAAAATTTAAAAAATATGCAAAGCTAAAACTTATATTAATTTATATATTCTTACCCGTGCTGTTTATATGTTGATCTTTCCTTTTTCAAAGGTCCTTTCGATTTGGTTCTTTCTGTTTCGTTTCGTCACTCTTTTCGATTTTGTCACTGTTCTTGTATCTTGGAAGTTTGTTCATTTTGTTTTTTTGTCTTTATTCTTTAATATAGTCGAAATAGATTTCGTTCCTTTGGGCATGACCACGTCTTATACATATATACTCGTAATTATATTTATTTTCTACTTTAGACTTCGAGTATATACCCATGACTACCCAGTAAACCAAATTTGCCGACAATGTCTGACATCAGACAATTATGAACAATATCTGAACTCTATCGAGAATTCTTACAGAAATCGTTACGAATTCTGTTCGATTTGTCTGAGGATTTTTTTTCAGAGAAGTAGTTCAGAATTTTTGTCAACCCTCTCATATGTTTTTCGTTATGAATTCGGTAAGAAATCGGAACATTTTGCCAATTGTCGTACAGAATTCTGAACGTTTGGTTTGCTGGGTACTCTCTTACATGCATAAAAGTATATCCGGTATAAGTGTACGAGTATCCTGTTCTAAAGAAAAAAAATAAACTTTCGCTCTTTTATGAAACAAAACCTGCAAAAATAAACTTTGGCGTTTACATATTCTATACCAAGACAGTCAAGAATTTTTTTTCTCAACTTAAAGTTGTTTGGAAATATTTAAATGGTGTTAAGTTTGGTCGGGCCGAATGGTTTATTAAACAGAGGGGTTTATTAAACAGTGGAAACAGTTTGGAAAGAATCTGACGATGCATATTAAGACGATGTTATTTCAAAAAGTGTGAACTGAACAATGACGTTATATAGAAAAGTTACTTTGTATATCCTACAGCACACTGTGGTTTACTATAGAATGGCAATAGACCTCATGTTAAGTATATCGATCATCTCTTAATCATTATTTGATTTTATTGAGCAATGTCCTTACGTCTGTCCATCTATTGTTGTATTCAAAGAGTAAACGCAATTATGAACGAATTTCCATGAAACTCGGTACACATATTCCTTAAGGACGATGACTATTGAAATTAATCTACATCGGTCCATATTTTGATATTATACATAGGCCTTTCCCGAATTCCAAACACACAGCTTTAAAATGCACATTCATCCAATTTTGACCCAGTCTCTTCAAATTTCGGCAGCAAACAGATGATTGTTGACTCAGATGGCCGCAATGCGCAAAGAACACTTTTGAAAAATTCTCCTTTTTAAAAAAAGGTTGGAGCATCAGTTTTACGTGCTGCGCAACTGATTATCGTCTATGGCTAGGTTTAAGTAGGTTTTGGTCAATTGTCTGAAAAAAAGAAATAATATCAGTAATGATTACTTTCAAGGAATTCTGTTTCACTATATTTTGGTTTTATTTATTTTATACCCTCTCTCATGGAATTTCAAATGTAACACCCCAAAATAACAATCGGAGTCCCATAATAATATGCTAATCATTTATTTTATTCTGGTAATTTTTTTTTTTTGCAAACAGAACGAAAGGGTCGTGGTACCTTCCGCTTTTCATGCAGGTTGTGTTTCGCTCCATGCCAACTTCATATGGCCCAAATACCATCTCTATGTGTGACGCGCAAAATAGAAAGGGACCTAAGGTTAAAAACCAGTTTTGTTCAGGAGAGCCATTTTAAAGATTAGGTCCCTTTCTAGTTGCGCTTAGAATCGTCGACTTCACTTTCATAAATCGCGCATATCTCTGGGAGGGAACACTTTTGGGGCATGGGATCGGTCTCATTCGATGCTCAGATGTTGTCCACATCGAAAAAAGAAAAAAAAATGAAAATTGATTTTTTTACCCTTAGGTCCCTTTCTCTAAGCACTGTCACATATGTATCTCTATTGACAAATAGTCTTATAATTTTTTTAACGGTGAGCGGTGCCACGCCTCCTTGTCCAATTTTGTCATAACATAGGCTATACAAATGTTCATGTCATTGATTTCGTTCTGTTGCAATTTTAGACTGAACGGTCCATTAGTTTGGTCATAAATTCGATTTCTTGAAGGGGGCGTGGCACCGCCAATCTGCATCAATATATTTAATAGCTCAACCCGTAGCTAGCTTTACGGACATGGCTAGATCTTCTTAAAATATTACGACGACTTAGAAAATATATATCGGGTGATCAATCTAGAGGTATTTTTTTTAAATACAAAAATTCTAACCAAGTGTAAAATCTTTATTGTTTATTCGAAAGGAAATTGTATGCCATTTATTTTTTTAATATAATTTCCTTCAATTTCCGCAACTAAGCCTCAGGGTGTTCGTTCTGGGAGTCAAATTTTGGATGACTCGTTCGCGCATTTTGACCGTTACGGCGAAATGGTCGAAAACCGTGATTTTCCTGGTGTAAGTCTTTCCATGATGAAATGGCAAACAATTCTGAAAAGAAAAAAAAGAAAATTTAGCACAACTCACGCGTAATCTGTGAAAAAACCCCTATTGGGAAAAATACCTCTAGATTGATCACCCTATATATATATTCTTAATCGTCGTTAAATTCTTAGATAATCTCTGGGAAGCAACTACAGGTTGCGCTATAAAAGCTAGGTGGCGGAAATTTTGTAAAAATATGCGTTGATGGATTGAAACGGTTAGTATTGCAAATGGACTAGGTCAGTCAAGAGGTAAAAAATGTGGATGTTGATTGGCCTTCACGAAATCGAATTAATGACAAAACTAATGGACCGTTCGTTCCAAAATTCGAACAGAACAAAATCAATGACTTAAACATTTTTGTAGCTTATGTGATGACAAAATTGGACAAGGAGGCGAGGCACCGTCCACACAACCCTGAACCTAAAAAGACAATATCTCATTGTTATAAAAGATATGACGATTTTTCATTAGAGATATGAAGATGATATTTGGGCTGTATGAAATTGGCATGAATCGAAACACATCCTGCATGAAATACGGGCGGTGCCACGCCCTTTAAAAATATCGTATTTATGGCCAAAGTAATGAACCATTTCCAAATAATTGAAGCAGAGCGAAATAAGCGATTAGCATATTTTTATAGTCTTTATTCAGTTAAAATTTTGACAAAGGGCGTGGCTTGCCCATACAACACTGAACTTGGAAAGGCTATATCTAGTGAACATAAACCGATATAAAGATATAAAGAAGAGACACCCTCATAGAAAAGAGACCACTGCCATGCTCCCTTGACAAAATTTTCATATTGGACCGAAATCATGATGTAGGGTATTTAATCACGCACTCAATACCTCAAAAAAGATCGCAGTTGCAGGACTTTTTGGCCCTAGAGACAACATCACCCAAAATTATTATATGAATGTCATTATCATTGAGCAGAAGGATCGCTTTGATGAGGTCCCTATAGTCCATGGATACAAGCCAAACTTTTTGAATTGACAGCTAAAATTATACAAGTTCTAATACCGATTCTACACCAAGATCTTAGTTCTATTGTTGGGTATATGGTTGTAGCACACCAATACTGTGATCTTCACTACATATTACGATCCCCACAACAAAAGCATGATTCACACACAACCATACTATGATTTCCACAACCGTAGTATGATTCTCAACCATATTATAATCCCAAAAACCTTAGTGTGTTTCACATACAATCATAGTTTGGTCCTTTCAACATCTTATGATTCACGCGCAATCATTTTATTATCCTACAACCACAGTATGATCCCCATATTTATTTATAAGGATTGGGTTATGTTGTCAGCAATAGACATTGGTGCTAAGTAAGTTATTTAAAACTATATAAAATTCAGTTTATATAGTTTTAAATAAGTGGTTTAACGTTAGAAAAAATCCGTTTACACGCAGAGAAAAGATATGGTTACTATATGGTCACGGCAACAATAGTATGTTCTTAGCAGTAAAAGTATGGTCATCGCAACCATAGTATTGTTTTTTGAATTTCATTTTGACAATAGTATGGTTGCGACAATATTAATATTGTTGAAAAATGTAACAAAAGTATTGTTGTCAAATTTAAAAATAAAATATGGTTGTAGCAACAATGTAAATATGGTTGGTGGGACAAAAGTATTGTTTTCGTGGGTTTTATGTTAACAATAACATGATTACGGCAATCATACCGGCAAATCCTTAATTTTTTTAATTTGGCAATGTTATTTTTACGATTCCTACGCAATAATAGCAATAAAAATTAAATTTTTTCAAAAAAACTACGGATTAGTATAACTAAAATATTTTTAATAAATGAATTTTTTTTCTGTGAAATAAATCACTCCTATTGTTACATAACTAACATAAAAAAATCTTTATTGTTGAATAACAACGTATTCCAGTCTTTACAAACAATTTTGGGGATCATAGTATGGTTGTGCGTAAGTCATACTATGGTTGTACGTTAAACATACTATGGTTATGAAGATCATAATATGGTTGTGGGGATCATAGTATGGTTGAATGTGAATAATAATATGGTTGTGGGGATCATAGTATGGTTGTGTGTGAATGATTATATTGTTGTGAGGACCATAATATTGTTATGGGGATCATAGTATGGTTGTGTGTGAACCATACTATTGTTGTGATGATCATAATACTGTTGTGCCATAACCATATAACCAACAATAGTATGATGCTCTTCGAATATTGTTACCCCAACCATACTTTTTTTCTGCGTGTAGAAAACGTAAGCATTTCATTTAATTAAAATATTTGCATTGTTCTAAAAACCATATATAAATTAAGATAATTTACAATAATACAATATGATTGACGTAATCATTTTTTTGTTAACGTAAAACCCAAAAAACAATACTTTTGTCTCACCATCCAGATTTATGTTGTTGCTACAATTATCATTTTTAATTTGGCAACTATACTATTGTTACATTCTAGCAATATTAATATTGGCGCAATCATACTTTTGTCAAAATTGAATTCAAAAACCAACACTTTGCGCCAAGCATACTTTTATTGCAGAGAACATATTGTTGCCCTGACCATTTAGTAACCATATTTGTTCTCTGCGTGCACCGACTCGTTGTGAACGACTGTACCACAGAATGTGTTAACTTCTTTTCGCCCCTTTCGATTTTGCAAGCCTCCTGAAAACATTTTCACTTATTTAAGTACACTTTTTCCCAACGCTTGTACGACTACATACACACGTGCATTTATCTAACTGCCAGACAGATCTTGACACGCACATATACATGAAAATTATACTTTATACTTTTCATTTTATTTCGTTGGCTGCTGCATTTGGTCTTGTCCTTTAAGTTGTGGAAATAACAACCGGAAGTCTTAAATTCTTAACAGGAAGTTGGGCTCTGTTTTTTGTTACGTTTAAACAATGTAAACCCAAACTTAATGCAACAGAGAAAAGGCTATCCCAGATGTACCATATAAAGAGTTTTTCAATAGCAGTGTTGGAAATTAATCGGTTGTTGTTGTAGTGGCACACTTAGTGCCGGGGAGGCAGCCCTTGGCTGAAATTGCTGCTTCCGGTCAATCCGGTACATAGAACCGGCTGTCGAGGGATTGAAATAGAAATTAATCAGTATATTGCTCTGTCGTATTGTGTGTCAAATTTGCCGTGGGTCACAGAACACGAATAAAAGTTTTAATTTCAACAACAACAAAATTGGTATGTGAATTTTATCATCACTTAATTACAAGTTTCGTAAATAACAAGTGGTAACAAGAACAAAATGCATTTTTTGAATCTTTACACTTTTTGTCCGTATGAAACGATGTATATATACCCTCGTACCTAGGCTAGGGTATAAAAGGAAAACATCGGCTGCAGTGTAAATCTAACCAGGCACCACTAGAGTTTTTTGCCAACGTTCTGGCTGCCTATGTCATTTGCTGCTATTAATGTTTGCAAGTAAAGACATGCGTGTCGCCATTGTTATATTCTTGACCATCGAAAGGATTGTATACTAAATTTGCCATCTTGTTTGCAACACCTCAAAATATTGATCGGAGATCCTGTGCATTATCGAGTGTCGTAAAAATCTAAGACGCAAAAGTGTTGTCTGGTCGTCCGACTTTGTGTCTGTTTATAGCATAAAAGTGGCCAAATAAAATTAGGTAGGGCAATAATGGCTTATGGAGACAAGCTGCTTGGGATTGTGCATAGACAAAAGCGCCACTATACAAAAAAAGGTTCCACTTAAGAGACTAATAGTAGCTTTAAAAAAAGTTTACGTATTGTGTATCTGTTTAACTTATCTCCAATAATTCTGGCTGCGCGAACTTATGGACCTTTAAAACGATCATTAGTAAGTTAACATGGGTTAATTTTTAGACATTGAAGTTTTGTTTTTGTATTGCATTATTCATAAAACTAATTGAATGAGCTTTAACATGAAAAAAAGAAAAATAAATTCCATACACTAAAAAAAGTTGTTTGAGTTTCTTAATGTAGCAATATTCATCAGCCACCCTGTGTACACGCAGAGAAAAGATATGGTTACACTATGGTCACCGCAACAATAGTATGTTCTCTACAATAAAAGCATGTTCGTCGCAACCATAGTATTGTTTTATAAATTTCATTTTGACAACAGTATGATTGTGACAATATTACTATTGTTGAAATGTAACAATAGTATTATTGCCAAATTAAGAAATGAAAATATGGTTGTAGCAACAATATAAACATGGTTGGTGCAACAAAAGAATTGTTGTTTAAAATTTACGTTAACAATAATTTGACTACCGCAATCATACAGTATGGTTGCGACTATGAACATAACAAAACAGGAATTATAGAGCATACATGTATGTGTGTGCGTATGTTTTTTTGATATACAAAAAAACACATACACACGATACAGTGAATGGTTGCTGTCCATTAAAAAAACAACAACAATCGGAAGGTAGTTCTAGGGATTTTTATTGTGTTTACTTTGTTTGGTGAAATACTCTAATACCGACTGGTTCTCGTTTATTTAAAATCTGCCTGCACTTAAGTATAAAGCTTAAGCTATCATGGTTTAATCACATTCGTTACTTGGTGTCTACGGATGGTGAAGTAACATTCACCCCTGTTGGCAACTAAAAGTATTTTTGACCGTTGGAATATATATTTTTGTTTCTTGAATGATATGTTCAATAAAAACATGGCCTCAAATCTGGCTATGAACTAATAGTAATGCGATTTAAAATAAAATACTTAATAAAAATCTCTATTTTTGAATAACAACAATAACCAATCCTAATAAATAATTTTGGGGATCATAGTATGGTTGAGTGTGAATAATACTATGTTTGTCGGGATCATAGTATGGTTGCGAGTAAATCATACTATGGTTGTGAGGATCATAGTATGGTTGTGAGTGAATCATACTATGGTTGTGGGGATCATAGTACGTATAAACACAGCTTCAAATACAGACACAGAGAAAGAATATGATTACTATATGGTCACGGCAATAATAATATGTTCGCCGCAATAAAAGTATGTTCGTCGCAACCACAGTATTGTTTTCTGAATTTAATTTTGACAATTGTATGATTGTCGCAATATTAATATTGTTGAAATGTAACGATAGTATTATTACCAAATTTAAAAAAGAAAATATAGTTATAGCAACAATATAAATATGGTAGGTGCGACAAAAGTATTGTGTTTTGCGTTTTATGTTAACAATAATATGATTACGGCAATCATACTGTATGATGGTAAATTTTTTTCGTTTAAATATGCTTTTTAGAACAATGTTATTGTTACGGATCGAATGCAGTAATAGTACTTTTTATAAGAAATTACTTTTTCAAATAAACTGCTTTGGCTTTGATTAACTGAAATATATTTAATAAGAACGCTTACGTTTTTTAAACTAATTTTTCTCCTGTTAAATAAATCATTCCTATTATTTTAAATTTAATGTATTTTGAAACAAATTTTCATAATTCAATTCTATTGTCGACAACTTAAGGCAACTCTAATAAATATGTTTGGGAATCGTAGTATGGTTGAGCGGGACCATACTATGGTTGAACGGGTCATAACATGGTTGCGTGTGAATCATACTATGGTTATGAAGTTCATACTATGGTTGTATGTAAAATATACTATGGTTGTGATGATCATAAAATGGTTGTGGGTATCATAGTATGGTTGAGTGTGAATCATACTATGATTGTGAATCATACAAAGCCAAAGCAGCTTGTTTAAGTAAAAGTAAAAGTACTGTTATTGCATTAGATCCGTACCAATAACATTTGATCTTAAAAGCATATTTAAATGAAGAAAAATTAAAATCATACAGTATGATTGCCGCAATCATATTATTGTTAACATAAAACGCAAAACACAATACTTTTGTCGCACCAACCATATTTATATTGTTGCTATAACTATATTTTAATTTTTTTAATTTGGCAATAATACTATTGTCAAAAATAAATTCAGTTAATAATGCTATGGTTGCGACGAACATACTTTTATTGCGGAGAACATGTTATTATTGCTGTGACCATGTAGTAACCATATTTTTTCTCTGCGTGCATATAAGATTCCGTTTCAATTCAAAACTTTGCCGTTCTAGAATTCAAATTATAAATCAGTTCATTGTTTAATTCCGTACAGAAGCTATGAGTCTTCTGTACACCACAGTGGTGTTAGTAGGATATCGACTCTGTCCGACAGGAGACATTTTACTTATTTTTTTTATTTGGAGTTAAGTGTTCAGACTTGTTGTATTTTTCCTCATAGTTTCCTCATCATCATATCATTTTATTAGCTTATTTATAATATAGATTTTATATTGAATACTACAAGTACAACAGGCCAGAAGTAAAACAATTATTTAAATTGATTACCCCTGATGATTAACGACGAAGTCAGTTCGAAATATTGGGTTATTTAACATTAAATATATTAAAAAAACACCAACATCTGTTTTTTGCTTACGACCTCAAGCCTAACAATAACTGAAAAATAAAAAAAAAGATTTTATAATATTTGAAATAAGTTTTGCCATTTTTCACAGGAACTTCCACTTCTAATGCTCGGGGACATTTATTCAGAAACAGTGAAATTTTCTCACAAACCTAAATATGTACCTATAATTTAGAATTGGGTCAATTAGAGACTGGGTCGGCCCAACGTCCTTTCGAACATGGACATATGGGAACTCTGGCTGAACTAGAGGCCCTGGCCTAAGAGCTTGCGGAGCAAAACCCGTAATCAATAAAACTTTCTTTGCGCATATGATCACGAAAACAGTTCTTCGGGACCTATAAATGTAGTTCTGTCAAATATGAACCCACTTCCAACAACCATATACCCCCGCATTGTCAATTCCATGCTACAACGCCATCCATGGTGGAGAACATAAAAGCTTCGGCCCGGCCAAGCTATCGAATTTTCCATTTGTTCTACTTACTTGAAGTTGAGGCTTGTGGACCCGTGTCGCCCCAAAAATGGTCGTTAGAGTCAAAACAAGTTGTAATTATTAACATATGAACAGTCACATAAAAGCCAATTTCGCTCAGAATCCAAGTATGGAACTATTCTTGCACACTAGGGAACCAAAAATACTACGGCCCTGTGATCAAAATAAGCGACTGTAGTGTGCGATCCGCGTTTTTTGGGGCAATTGTTTGTTCTGCCAATTCAATAGCGAATCTATAAAAAAGGATACATTAGATTGGGCCTGGTTGAACATAGCGACGTTTTTGTTCATCTTTTATTTAAATACCCTAACCAAAAATACTACGGTCCTGTGATCAAAATAAGCGACTGTAGTGTGCGATCCGTATTTTTGGGCAATTGTTTGTTCTGCCATTTCAATAGCGAATCCACGAAGAAGGATACATCAGATTGGGCCTGGTTGAACGAAGCGACGTTTTTGTTTGTCTTTTATTTAAATACAAAATTTCTCACACTCTTAATGAACAACCCTTTTCCAACATAAAGTTAGTTAATTATTGAAAAAGCATTTAATGGATTTCGTCTGTGTTTACAATACTTTTTGTAAGTGATACGAGTATTTGCATATTGAAATGGATACCCAGCTCGATTCGAAAAGTCTTCCTTTGTTCGATACAGGGGGGGAATTGCACAGAAGCTCGAGATGTGTTGTCAGTTCACTTTTCTCCTCGTTCTTGTCTTTGCATTGTTGTGCAAATAACATTTTCCCTTTTATTTTGTACTACTCTGATTTGTTGTCCTTACTTTCAATTAATGTTGTTGTTCTTTAAGATCAAATAAGAATAGGGACAAATAAAGGACTCGAGAGGGTTTTTTTTTGTTTCCCATGGCGTTTAAGGATTTAATTTTCGTCTTAAACTGCTGTTTAATGTTGGTGTCTTTTTTTATAGCTTTTATACAATGCGAAGGTTTCTATTTATATTACAGGTGCAGAAATACAAAAAAACAATCATTTTTCATTGGCAATGGTTTAATTGTTTTTTAAAATATTCTCCTTGAAGATAAATATATTTTTGCATGCGCTCAAACCAATTTTGAAAGCACTTTTTTCATTCCAATTGGGACAGCTTCAAAAAATGGTTTTTGCACGCAGAGCAAAAAAATATGGTTACTTTATGGTCACGGCAACAATAATATGTTCTCCGCAATAAAAGTATGTTTGTCGCAACCATAGTATTGTTTGTTTCATTTTGAATTTAATTTTGACAAAAGTATTATTGCGCCAATATTAATATTGTTGAAATGTAACAATAGTATTGTTGCCAAATTTAAAAATGAAAATATGGTTGTAGCAACAATATAAATATGGTTGATGCGACAAAGGTATTGTTTTTTGTTGACAGTAATATGATTATGGCAATCATACTGTATTATAGAAATTTTTCTTCATTTGAATATGCTTTTTTGAACAATGTTATTGTCACGGATCTACTTTGTATATGAAAATTAAAATTTTTCGAACAAACTTCGTCTAAAATGTTTTAATCAAAATGCTTACGTTTTTTAAATTAGTTTTTTCTACTGTTAAATAAATCACTTCTATTATTTTGAACTAAATGTATTTTTTAAATAATTTTCATAGTTTAAATCTATTGTTGACAACTCAACCCAATTCTAATAAATAATTTTGCGGATCATAGTATAATTGTGTGTGTTCATACTATGGTTGCAAGGATCATAATATGGTTTTGGAGATCATAGTAAATCATTTGTATCATACTAGGGTTATGTGGATCATAGTATGGCTATGTGTGAATCATACTATTGTTGTGAGTATCATAGTATGGTTGTGAGAATCATAGTATAGTCATAATATTGTTTTACCGCAACCATATACCCAACAATAGTATGATGCTCTTCGAATATTGTTATCCCAACCATACTTTTTTCTGGTTTTTCCTAATGTGAGAGAATATGAAGGAAATATTCGATGCCAAATCAGGGCTGTACTGTGACCCATCAATTCGACATTTTAAGTGCTCAAATAGTCCATTGTTTCAGCTGATGTGTAAGAGCTCGCATTGTCGGGATGTGAAATGGTCCGTCTTCTCTTCTAGTTTTTCCTTATTTCTTCGAATCCTGCGGCCAATAGGTGGATTTGTACGACTCAGAATTGACCTCCTAACTTCCACTAAAGCACTGTGGCCACATGACCGGTTATACAGAAAAAACGAGATGTGCTTTTTCCACGAACAACTTTTGTTAGATTTGGCTGGTGTTAAAAGTCGATTGCCGTTTGGTTTCGGGCTCATATGCATCGTTTCATGATTCTTTACCTGTGGCGTTGTTAGAAACTATAGGTTGTCTGCCGGGAAGGTATACTACTTTGTTTTGCCGCCATTTTGTTAAACATTAGTCTTGACAGTTCATATTTGCCAGTCGTGAGTAGAGACGTGGCAAACTTCCACGAACAACTATTGTTAGATTTGGCTCGTGTTAAAAGTCGATTGCTGTTTGGTTTCAGACTCATATGCATAGATCCATGATTCGTGGCGTTGTTAGAAACTATATGGTGTCCGCCGGGAAGGTATACTACTTTGTTTTGCCGCCATTTTGTTAAACATTAGTCTTGACAGTTCATATTTGCCAGTCACGAAGTAAAGACGTGGCAAATTTATTATGGAAAAATATTCGATAAACCAACGTGTTTTAATCGTTAAACATTTTATCAAAATCAATCATCGATTACTGTGACGATGAGAAAGTTACGTGAAATTTTTGGGAAAAACAACGTGCCAACAAAACGCACTATTTATCGTCTAGTGACTGATTTCGCAAAAATAGGGTCTGTAGCTGATAGGCCCAATCATGGGCCATAAAGTACTGCAAGATCGGCTGAAAACATTAACGCTGCTCAAGAAAGTGTTCAAAACAATCCATCAACCTCAATTCGGCGCCGTGCTCAGGAAATTGGTCTTTAAAAAACAATTTTGGCAACAATTGTGCACAAGGATTTGCATTCGTTTCCATTTAAGCTTCAGTTGACAAAAAACCATTTACGCTGCCGTACAAAAGCCAATAGGATGTTACACCTCGCCCATGACAACCCCGAAAATCATAATGACTGACGGGTCACATTTTCACTTGAATGGATATGTGAATAAACAGAATAGTCGGTTCTGGGCAATGGAAAACCCTCAATTTATTCATCAGTCACCTTTGCATCCATTAAAAGTGGAAGTCTGGTGTGCAATTTGGTCAGGAGGAATCATTGGACTTTACTTCTATGAAAATGAAAACGGCGGAATGGTAACTGTCAATGGGGAGCGGTGTCGTGATATGATGGAAAACTTGTTAACGCCAGAACTGCGGTGCCACATCGCATACAGCAAGGATTAAAATGGAATTTCTGCGGGACCTATTTCCACAACAAGTTATTTCAAGAAAGAGTGATGTTGAGTGGCCTTCACGTTCGCCTGATTCGACTGCTCCGGACTTCTTTTTGTGGGGATATCTGAAAAGCAAGGTTTATGCAAACAAACCAGAAACGCTTGAGCCAATCAAACCAAATATCCGTGATGAAATTAATGAAATACCGCGTGAAATGTGTGAGAATGTAGTGAAAATGAGCCCAGAGGGGCTCGCATTTTTGGGGCTAACAGAGGCGAACATTTATCTGATATTGTACGAGTATTCTATACAGAATGGCCGACATTCAATAAAACATTTATCAATATACGATCCATTCTCTTTCATTTAATCAAAAATTATAAACAAACAAAGTAGTATACCTTGCCGGCGGAATCCCTGTATATTAAAGTTGCCGCGGTTGTATTTTTTCAACATTTAGTTGCTCCAATCGACACGAGCCTTTTTTTGAGCACTCGTGAAATTATGTGGGATCCAACGAGAGCAAATCTTTTTCATGGTCACATTAACATGCAATATTATACTTTTGTTTGTCATATTAATAACCAAAGATGCCTCAATCTCACGGTATGTCACATGTCGGTCTTGTTTAATCAGTTCATGTACAGCATCGATGATTTCTGGCAAAGTGACTGAAGTTGGACGTCCTTCACGAAATTCATCCTGGAGCCAACGGCGTTCGAGACTGAACTCATGGTATCAGCGATTAACAGTGGTTTTTGATGGTGCTGCTTCAGCAAAAGTCGAAATCGATAATCCAAGCCGGAAATCGTAAAGAGTCATCGCATCAACATTTTTCTGGGTTTTCTGATTTTTCTATATACTGCAAAGCAAACCATTTGCGCTGAAATGATAGAACGTTCTGTGAGAAGTATTGCTAAAAAATGTCAAACTTTTCAATCAAAGTTCTAAACGCAGAAAAAAAGTATGGTTGTGATGACAATATTCGAAGAGGATAATACTATTGTTGGGTATATGGTTGTGCTACAACAATATTATGGTCTTCACAACAATAGTATCATTTAAATACAACCATACTATGATCCTCACAACAATAGTATGATTCACACATAACCAGACTATGATCTCCACAACCATATTATGATCCTCACAACCATAGTATATTTCATATACAACCATAGTATGGTCCTCACAACCATAGTATGATTCACACAACCATAGTATGATTCACACGTAACCATGCTATGATCCCTACGACCATAGTACGATCACACACAATTATACTATGATCCCCAACATAATTTATTAGAATTGGTCAAAGTTGTCAACAATAGATTTGAATTATGAAAATTATTCAAAAATACATTATATTCAAAATAATAGGAGTGATTTATTTCACAGTAGAAAAAATAAGTTTAAATAAACGTAAGCGTTTTTATTAAAAATATTTCAGATAAACACAGATAAAAAAGTACTATTATTGCATTAGATCCGTACCAATAACATTGTTCTAAAAAGCATATTTCAATGAAGAAAAATTACAATCATACAGTATGATTGCCGTAATCATATCATAGTTAACATAAAACGCAAAACACAATACTTTTGTCGCACTAACCATTTTTATATTGTTGCTATAACCATATTTTCATTTTTAAATGTGGCAATAATACTATTGTTACATTTCAACAATATTAATATTGCAGCAATTATACTATTGCCAAAAATAAATTCAGTTAACAATGCTATGGTTGCGACGAACATACTTTTGTTGTGGAGAAAATATTATTATTGCCGTGACCGTGTAGTAACCATGTTTTTTCTCTGCGTGCAGTTTACATTTGACAACACTTGAAGTGGTCCACGAAATATTCTAGGACAACCTAGCCATGTCTATCCGTCTCTGTTGAAAGCACGATTGAAGTCAAACACAAAAGGCAGGGCTTGTAAACTTTGCTACGATAATGGTTTATAGTCACAAGCTGCTTGGGAAGGGCAAATCGAAATATTCCTAGGGGCTAAAAAGTAAGGCTAAATCTACCTTGGAAAAATTACACTTTTTTGAGTATTTGCTCAACTAATCATAATTTCTTGTAGACAAAAAAAATGGTTTAAATAGGGACTGTTTGTAGAAACGCACTTTATACCTCCTATAAAGGCGATTTGAAGCCGGTTTCACTATGGATTCCGAGATATGCCTTCGGATTGGGTTCGGCTGGCTCTATTTCGAAAAGGCCTTGCTCAATGCTCAACGCCTTAGGAGCTCGAATCGATTATAGATTGTTCACATAATATTAGTTCTGTGCGGTCCTATTAAAATGTGTAACCAAACGCAGATCCGATGTGGCCAATAGCTTTAAAATTTTTGGTATTTACGTATTTCGTACTTGAATATTATGATTATTGTTGCTTTTACATACAACAAACAAAAAGCCGAAAACCGGATAAACTGTCATTTTGGGTTTTTAGCAATTTTCAGAATCCGATTGTCTGGTTTGGACATAAAAACCAGAATGTTGGTTTTCGGTTTCGGTTTTGAATACCCTAGCAGGGACCTCCCGCAAGTTGCACTTTCTCTACCACAGTTAGCCCCCATAGCGTATGATTAACATTTTCCCACATAACACTCATACGGCAGATGCTCCCCAAGCCGACCGCCTTTAAATATGACGTGTTATTAATTTTATTGCGCCATTCAGGCGTAGCCAATCTGAAAATCTTCTGCAAAATATTGCGCTAGACTCAAAATCCAATTTGACTTCAACAGTAATCAACCAACATAGACGAAAGACTATTTATTTATTCACCGAATGAAAAAAAACAAGAGAAGCCATCATGGAACACATGGAAACAAATTAAGCAGCAGGAAGTAATTTTTGTTTCACATATCCTGCCGTAACCACACATACAGGCAAACATATTTCAGAACACAGCCACCAACAGCTACGGTTGTACTGCAAACTCGGCGGTGTATTTTTGTGGAAATGTGCAGCAGCAGAAACCCCAAGCCCCCTCCAAGAAACAGTATGAAGCCTATGTCGGCTGTTTACACACCATCCAAACAAATTGGCATCGACAAGTAGTTGGGCGGAGACCTCATAATATGATTACAATTATTTTCTAGTTTGCGGAGGGGCCCCAACAACAACATCAACCGTGGAGTATTGATTATTTTTGATATGTTGCCAAAAATAGAATTACCATAATGGCAATGATTATGTTTTTGTGTGTTTTTTATGTAAGGATTTTTTTGCGAAGAGAGCAAAAGGCCTAAGCAACAAGTGTTTGTTATTCTTTAAAAGGAAAATTCTATTAAATTGATGGAATAGAACAGAGTGGCGGCTGGGAACTTTTAGGCAAACATTTTGCAATAATTTCAGCTTTCTTCTGTATAGTTACAGAGGGATAGTTGATTAAGGCAACCATTCTCTTTAAGAACTGATCCTTTATGCAATTTTACACTATGGAGCTGGGTATTAAGTCTTAGTGCTAATGCTAGTTACGCGTCCAAAACTGAGATTTTTGTTATTCCAAACGATTCAGAATCACTATTCGATTCCTTCAAACGATATCTGTCCGTTCATCCTTCTGTCCATCTATCGTTGTAATCAAAATGCATGCCGCAGTTATCAAGGAAACTTTTTACATTGTTCAGACCATTGCTTAATATCGTTCCATGTTTTTGCCTTCACATTTTAGAGCCTACCGATCTAGAAGCTACATACTAAAAACGATTTTGATAAAAATTCGCTTGGAAGGGTATTACTTAAATACTCCGGGCCGGTCCAATAAGTGGTTTTTAAGCTGTTCTATCTTGGACGTGCCTCATTCCGTTTCAAATCCCAAGGATCCTAGCTTTATCCTCTACTTTGTCCTCTCACCGGAGTCTCAGTCTTCCCTGTCTGCTCTTTCTAACGCCTTTTCGGCTTAAGCGTTTGTCTCCATTCGACCAACATGGCCCAGACAGCGCAATCGTTGTGTTTTGATGCGCTTTACTACATTCATGTAGGGGTACGACTCATAAAGATTTCGGTTAGTCCGATGCACATTCTCCCCAACAACGCAGCTCGGACCGTAGATTTTCAATAGAAAAGGTGAAATTTAATTTTAAACAAAAAATATTTATTAATTAATGGCGAATACGGTGGCTGAGGCATAACTACGGTCTTCCTTTCGGTCAAAAAACTACGACCAAGCAATGGCGAGTGAGCAGCAATTGAGGAACGAACTTTGCTTTAACGCGCTTCATGCTCAAAATTTACAGAAAAAAATTGTATGTCATGACCCAACCGCCATGGCGACATTCTCTGCAAATTCTCTTATTGTGATTCGACAATTCAGTATAAAATTTCCTTTACTTTCTTAACATTTTCATCGATTTTTGATGTGACGAGTCTTTATTTTTTAACCATTTTTTATAGCAAAAAATCGCCGAACTGTTATATCTCTTACAAATAAACTTAATTAAACACAACCAATCTCAATAAAGAAGATATGTTCGAGACAAGTGTGCCAACATAAAAAAACGTTAGTCGAATTGCACGTGGCCCGATAAATTTCACCTTTTTTATTGAACAGACCTCGTACATTCACTTAGTCCTCCTGTTGGTAACGCCTCGATACAAGGGATGCTATTTATATTTCGGGTCCTGACAATACAAGTATTCCCAGATGCAAACTGGAACTGCCATTGGAAACTGTGACATTTTGAAGCATAACTTCAATCAGAACGTTTTGTCATTTGAGGCCGAATTGTTTTGTTTACAGTGTGTTAAAAAATTCATCTCAGTCAAAAAATGGAATTATCCCGTGAACATTTTCATGCGATGATTTTTTACGATTTTCGGCGAGGGTTATCAAGACAAGAGTGTTTTAATCAACTTGTTTCGACTTTTGGCGATGAAGCACCATCGAAAACCACTGTTAATCGCTGGTAACCGAGTAGTCTGAGTTCAGTCTCGGACGCCGTTCGCTCCAGGATGAATTTCGTGAAGGACGTCAAACTTCGGCCACTTTGCCAGGAACCATCGATGCTGTAAGTGAACTCATTAAGCAAGAACAACACTCCGGCATACCGTGAGATTGAGGCATCCTTGGGCATTAGTATAACAAGGATCAATAAGATATTGTATTTTGATTTGCCCGTAAAAAAATTGTTCTCGTTGGATCCCACATAATTTGACGAATGCTTAAAAAAAGGCTCGTATGGATTGGTGCAAAGAGATGTTGAAAAAGTATAACTGCGGTAGCTCAAAGGCAGTGTATAACATTGTCGCAGGTGACGAATCATGGATCTATTCATATACACCCGAAACAAAACAGCAATCGACCGTATGGGTTTTTCAAGACGAGCCAAATGCAACAAAAGTTAATCGTTGAAGAAGTACATCGAAGCAAATGATTGCGTTTTTTCGGTATAACCGGCCATGTTGCCACAGTGCCTTTAGTGGAACGTAGGACGGCCAATTCTGAGTGGTATACAGCCATCTGTTTGCCAAGAGTGTTCGAAGAAATACGTAAAGATAATAAAAGAAAGCTGATCATTTTGCATGACGACAATGCGAGCTCTCATATATCAGCTGAAACGATGAGCTATTTGACCACTCAAGATGTCGAATTGAGGGGCCATCCACCATACAGCCCTGATTTGGCACCCAATGCCTTCTTCTTATTCCCTAGCATCAAGAAAAAAATGCGTGGTCAATGCTTTTCATCGCCCGAAGCCGCTGTTTAAGCGTTCAAAAATCATGTTTTGCAGGTGTCTCAATCGGAGTGGAAAAAGTGCTTCGAAAATTGGTTTGTGCGCATGCAAAAGTGTATCGATCTTTAAGGAGAATATTTTGAAAAACAATTAAACCATTTTCAATGATAAATTATTGTGTTTTTATTGTCGGACCCGAAATATAATTAGCAACCCTTGTATCGATTACTATTATAAACATTTGGCGATTGCAGCCGAAATTCTTATTTTGATTTAATTTTTTTATAAGGTGATTTATCTAGAGATATTTTTTCAGAACAAAAAATAATATATAAATTCAAATCAAGTGTGGAAACTTTATTGGTAATTTGAAAGGACATTTTATGGTATTTATTTTTTGAATATACTTAGTAGGGACAAAAAACTGTTACACAAGTTTTATGCGGTAAAATAAAAAGTACTGAATGTTTTTGGACCAAATATTTTTTAATACATTTATTGGTGTATACACGCATTTATTGGGGTGACAATATTCGAAGAGGATGATACTATTGTTGGGTATATGGTTGTGACACAACAATATTATGATCCTCACAACAATAGTATGATTCACATATAACCATACTATGATCTCCACAAACATAGTATGATTCACACTCAACCATACTATGATCTCCACAACCATACTATGATCCTCACAACAATAGTATGTTTCTCATACAACCATAGTATGATCCTCACAACCATAGTATGATTCACACGCAACCATACTATGATTCCCACAACCATAGAATGATTCACACTCAACCATACTATGATCCCCAAAATTATTTATTAGGATTGGTTATTGTTGTTATTCAAAAATAGAGATTTTTATCAAGCAAGTTATTATAAATTGCATTACAATTAGATCATAGCCAATTTTGAGGCCACGTTTTTATTGAACATTTCATTCAAGAAACAAAAATATATATTCCAACGGTCAAAAATACTTTTAGTTGCCAGCAGGGGTGAATGCTACTTCACCATCCGTAGACACCAAGTAAAGAATGTGATTAAACCCCATGATCGAAGGCTATATATTTAAGTGCAGGCAGATTTTAAATAAATGAGAACCAGTCAATATTAAAGTATTTCACCGAACAAAGTAAACACAATAAAAATCCCTCGAACTACCTTCCGATTCCGATTGTTATTTTTTTTAATGGACATCAACCACTGTGTCGTGTGTATGTGTTTTTTTGTAGGTATATCACAAAAAAAATACGCACACACATCCATGTATGCTCTATAAAACCTGTTTTGTTATGTTCATAGTCCCAACCATACTGTATGATTGCCGTAATCAAATTATTGCTAATGTAAATTTTAAACAACAATACTTTTGTTGCATCAACCATGTTTATATGGTTGCTACAACCATATTTTCATTTCTAAATTTGGCAATAATACTATTGTTACATTTCAACAATAGCAATATTGTCGCAATCATACTTTTGTCAAAATGAAATTTAAAAAACAATACTATGGTTGCGACGAACATGCTTTTATTGTAGAGAACATATTATTGTTGCGGCGACCAAAGTGTAACCATATCTTTTCTCCGCGTGTATTGTATCCAAAAAGAATCTACTTTTTCAAAATGTCCGCAATTTGCCTTTACACACGCCTTAAGTCGCACTGGCCAATCGTCAATAGCTGCACGAACCTCGTCCATTGGAAAATTGGCCACAGCTCGAACCAAAGCAGTCTTAAGAGATCCAATGTTAGGGTATATTTTGTGCCAAACCTTGTCCTCTAAAACCGTCCACAATTTGTAATCCAATGGGTTCAAATCTGGACTGCCTGAGGGCCATTCTTCAGAGGAAATGAACGCTGGTAAATTGTTTCGAAACCAGGTCTGGGACGTTTTAGCCTTATGAGCTGGCGCAGAATTCTGCTGGAAAGTCCATGACTGGTTTTGGAGCCGGGAATTGTCAAGAGGCTTCACAACAGTTTATAAAACGGTTTCTTGGTAAACTTTGGCCGATGTTTTGACTCCTTGTTCGCAGAAATGCAGGTCAGTGACCCCATCGTAAGAGACACCCCAACAAACCATGACTGAAGCTGGGTGATGACCCTTTTCCACCCTTGGGATCAGTTCAGATGCTTCCTTAGATGACCGCGCATACACTCTTATCATTTTGCTTGTTAAATTTTTCCTGAACGGTAAAAATTTGTTAATCGGTGAACAAAATGTTTCTGTGCAAGAAAGATATCAGCGTGCTTCACCAAAAGACGTTTGCATTTTTCAATCCTTTTTTTGTTAAAGCTGCAGTCAATAAATGTACGGTACGTCGTTTGAAAGCCCCAAGTCCCAAGTCTTTTTTAATGATTCGACTCATGGACTTTTGCGTGATATTCATCTCAAGGTCCATGATTTTCTGTTTTCGGAGCGGATATCTGTGAATTCTTGATGAGGCCCATTTCTGACACAACGGCAAAGTCAATAAACAAAATTGCCGCATTTGGGCTGAAGAGCAACAAGAAAAGGTTCAAGAGGTGCCATTATACCCAGAGAAAACCACGGTTTGGTGCGGTTTATAGGCTGGTGTAATCATCGGTGCAAATTTTTTAAAAAATGATGATGGCCGGAACGTAACCGTGAATGGTGATTGCTATAACGTCATGATATCGATCTTTATGCTACCTGAAATTGAAGCCCGTAATCTTGACGACACTTGGTTTGAACAGGACGGTGTCACTTGCCATACAGCTGCTCTAACAATGGATCTGTTGAGAGGTTATTTCAAAAGCAGCTAATTTCACGTTTTGGACAGGTAAGTTGGCCACCTAGATCGAGTGATATCACACCTTTAGACCTTTTTCTTTGGGGTTACGTAAAGTCCAAAGTCTATGCTGTCAAACCAGCTTCGATTCAGGCTTTGGAAGCCAACATTACGCGTGTCATTAAAGCCATACCGGCCGCAAGGCTCGAACGAGTCATCCAAAATTGGACCCTCAGAATGGAAACCCTGAGGCGTAGTTGCGGCTAACATTTGAAGCACATTATATTCAAATAAATAAATGCCATAAAATGTTTTTTCAAATAACCAATAAAGATTCCACACTTGATTTGAATTTTTATATATTTTTTGTTCTAAAAAATACCTTTAGCTGGATCACCCTTTATTTGTGATACGAGTAGTTCCAACCGATTTTCTACTAATTTTTTCTCTCTGATTTGAAAGTATTTCTCTGTTTGTTAATTAATGAAATGTTAAGGGATTTAAGAAAGTAAGATGGGGTTTCCGGTTTTTAAAATCGCAATGACAACATACGAGGATGTGTACACTAGGCCGTACCTCAAAAAAAAGTTCACCGTACACATTTGAATATTTTTTGTTGTTGTTTGTTTGTCAATGAAATGTTACGGGAATTGAGAAAGTAAGCTGGGGTTTCGAGATTTTAAAATCGTAATAACAACATATATTTACACTAGGCCGTACCTCAAAAAAAGTTCACCGCACAGTTTTGAATATTTTTTTTTGTTTTTATGCCGACTTTAGGGGTCGCATTTTTACATTTTTCGTTATATCTTCTACATTAACAGTCGGATCGTCATCAAGTGTGATCTGAAGAGACCAATTTTTCTGTTTTTGAAGTCACTGAACTCAAGTACCATCTTCTGGTACTTACCCATCATATCTCAGTCGTTACTACCCTAATGTACCACCCTAATTTCAGAAACTTAATGCACGCACAAAATCATTAAAGTCTTTCTCGGGAAGTATTTCGATAATCCCAGCAAAACAATTTTTATTAGCATTTTTTGTCTTTTTTTTAAGTCATTGACCTCAAGAAGCCCCATTTTATACATACCCATCATATCTCAACTTATACAACAATAATTAACCAAATGAAGGTAAAATGAAATAATGAAAATGTTAATCTACCCTATTTCGACGTGGTTCAAGTTGGCTGCATTTTTAAAGGTTCTCAAGTTTAGCAAAAATGTGGTCCATGCGTTGCTCATACCTATAAGGTGGTACGCTCTAATGTACACACCATCCTATGGTTGAAAGTATACCAAAATAGGTCATTACAACCGACTCAAAATTAACTAGCTCATTATTTCTTTCAGTGTAGCATTTTCTTGCACGTTGCAGTGGGGTTGCGACTTGTTTCCTGTTGTTTTTAATGGTCGTTTACTAACGAGCTGTCAGTTTTACCGTAAATGTGTCATAATTTTTTTACAATCACTGCCGACATCCTTTCTTCTGTCGATGGTGATGGCAGTGGTGCAGTGTGCGTTGCATATGCGGTTTAACAGCGTCACTGAGGACGGCAAGGACGGAGTTGAAGATGCGGCGGAGAAACCGCACTGAGCAAATAATATTTATGACACTTACTGATGGCCGCCGTCGTATTAAGCGGCTGTCTATAAATTATTCTCGCGACGCTTGCAACTGCAGAGCTTGTGCGAGTGAGTGTTCGCACGAGTAAATAGTGCGTGTTCAACATGCTGTTGTTGTTGCTGATTTCGCTGCTTTTGTGGTTGTTGTATGTGATGTTTTACCTGAGTGGTGTTGTTGTTACACTGTTTTTGTGTTGTATTTGTTTTTTAATTAAAAAGCTGTAGAAGAGTATGTGTGCCACAGTGGGGGAATAAACGGAAAGTTTTTGGAGAAAATCTGTCTCGCGTGCCCGATTTATATAAAATTATACACAGGAAATTTCTGAAGTGCCTTCAAGTTTTAAAATGGTGGTTTACGCACATTTGCCAAAGGGGAGTAAAGCTGTGATTCTCCTTAAAAACAGGACGATTTTTTGCACAACTTTTTTTTTTTTTTTTTTTTAAATAACCAACACTTAGGGGATGCCCCCTATACATGCCGTGCATTGCGTTGGCGAGTGGAAAGTAAAGGATCGGAGGGGGGAAAGAGGGAATAATGTTTATTGTCTTGAACTTCTGGATGTCGCAATTGGTGGGAAACACATTTGCCGGAAGTCGATTCCACATACGGACTGTACGAGCGAAAAACGAATTCGATCTGTAGTGTATAGTGCGGTCAACTGGCCAATCGATAACAAACGGGTGTGAATTCCTAGAAAGTCACGTATCCCTGCCGAACATCCTCACGTCAGGAATAAGGCGACGGATGTCTGATGAACACACACCATGAAAGTAACGATAGAACAGCGTCACGCAACCCACATTCCGACGATGCTCAAGGGAAACAATAGAGTTGGATACCCTACTGTCACCTATCAGCACCATCGCTCTCCTTTGAACACGGTCAAGTAGCTCTAAGGATGATTTTGGAGCACCTGCCCATTTATGGGAATTGTATTCCATCTTCGGCCTGATATAAGTTGTATAGATATTGAAAGTACGTAAAGAACAATATACGAGGGCTGTTATGTATATATATTTCTAAACTAATAATGAAAATGCGAATATTTATCATCAAAACTGGTTTTATTGTTTTTCAAAGTTTTCTCCCAGCATGATTTATACACTTTTACATGCCCTCAAACCAATTGTCGAAGCACTTTTTCCACTCCGATTGAGACACCTCAAAAACATGTTTTTGAACACTTCAACAGCTTCTTCTGGGGAAGAAAATCGTTGACCACGCATTTTTTCTTGATGTGCGGGAGTAAAAAGAAGTAAGTCAGGGCTGTACGGCGGATGGCCCATCAACTCGACGTTTTGGCCGGTAAAAAAGGTGCTGGTTTGATTCGTCTTCTCCTTTTAGTTTTTCGAATTTCTCCGAAGACTTCAGGCAGAAAAAAGTCACCATCATACTGTATGATTATAACGGCAATCATACAGTATGATTGTATATATGTTATTGTTAATTGTTATTGTATATATGTTATTGTTAACGTAACCTTTAAACAACAATACTTTTGTTGCTCCAACCATGTTTATATGGTTGCTACAACCATATTTTTATTTCCCAATTTGGCAATAATACTATTGTTACATTTCAACAATATTAATATTCCGGCAATCATACTGTTGTCAAAATGAAATTCAAAAAACAATACTATGGTTGCGACGAACATGCTTTTATGGTAGAGAACATATTATTGTTGCGGTGACCATATAGTAACCATATATTTTCTCTGCGTGCACTCAGAATTGACTTCCTACGTTGCTCAAGCGGAACATTCGCACATGACCAGTTTTGCCGAAGAAACAGGCGACCATGTCAGAATATATATAGCAACCGTCGTATCCTCAATATCTGGCCACAAGAAGTCCATTATCATCTCGCGATAGCAAACACCATTTACGGTAACTGCTTGGCCGGCCCAATGATCCGGCAGCTCATAAACCGCACCAAACAGTCACTCTTTGTGGATGCATCGGCTGATCAACAATCACTGTTGGATTTTCATTTGTCCAAATGCGACAATTCTGCTTGTTAAGGAATCCACCGTGGACACAATTGGTCGATTATGCTGAGCAAAAAAATTACGAAGTGCATTTTGATTTGGACGCCCATTTTCGTAAAAGGCTTTAACAATCTTAAGGCGCTGCTCAATTGTGTACCTCTTTATGGTAGAATTTGACAAACGCTGAAACAAAGAAATGTTAAATTAAGTTGGGCAAAAAACTAGACGTTAAGTGTGACACACAATATACATCATGCATTATGGTTGGAATACCCTTTACTATGTACAAAGTATGTACAAATGACGAAAATGCGAATTCTTTTTTAGGTATGGTCGATCGAAAGATGTACACAAAAGATGGCACAAAACCTCAAATTTTCCAGAGGAACTCGTAGATGCCCCAATATGGAGCACAAGTTTTCTGCTATCATTACAAATGCGTCAATAATCATTTTTATATGTCTTTTTTTATAGTTTTTTTGTTACTCGTATGTATTCACTTTATTCCTTGTACGTTTGCAAATTCATAAAAATAATTTGCAAATTGATAGCAAAACAAAACAGCCGACGCGAAACAACTGACTTCTAAAAATCGAAATATTGCAATGGGGCCATATCAAAACATAGACTCGTATGACCTATTGATGTCTGAGCTAATTGCTGATCGATCATAATAAATTGTACCTAATTTTATTAATATTGGATTTACTTGGCAGAATCTGGAGCTAAGATAAAAAATCGGCTGTACATGTGTGTAGAAGCTATACCACAATTTTTAGAGATTTTCAAAAAAGTCAACAGCGTCTTGATTGACTAAGAATTTTTCATTCAAATTAGAATTGTCTGTTGTAGAAAACTACTGTTTTCCAATTTGAGATTTTTGTCCAAAAAATTCCCCCACTGTTCATGCATGTGTCAATAAATGTGTATGTGGGTCGCTGTATTGATGCGTGTTATTTTCATTTTATTCGTTGTGTAATACGAGACTCCAGAGTCCTTGCCACCTCTGCTCACCGGGGTGATTGTTTATGTGTGTGTGCGTGTTTGTGTAATGCATTAAACCGTTTTTGTCGTTGTTGTAAAAATTGAATTTTAATTAATGTTTAAATGGTAAAGCGACGACATTGCAACGCCGCTCGCTAGGCAGTTGCATAAAATACAGCCGATTATATCCGCCCATTCAGTGTTAACGCATTTTAAATTGATCACGATTTTATTAAAACATTGTTGCAATGTTTAACGTATTAATTTTTCGAAAAACTCTGAGCCAAATAAAGTTGGAGCGTTTAAAAATTCAAATAGGAAGATTAGTTGTGTTTTAAGTAATGCTCGAATTTGTATGGAAATCTAAGCCTCTAAGCCTTCCGGCTTAACTTAACACTAGTAATTATCCAGTCTTCTTATTGAAGTTAAAACCTAGAAGTGTACTCGTAACCATTCGAGGGCTGCTATATATATTTCTTGGCTAATAATGAAAATGTGAATATTTATCATCAAAAATGGTTTTATTGTTTTTTAAAGTATTCTCCAGCATGATTTATACACTTTTGCCTGCGCTCAAACCAATTGTCGAAGTACTTTTTCCACTCCGATTGAGATACCTTCAAAACATGGTTTTTGAACGCTTCAACAGCAACTTCTGGCGACGAAAATCGTTGACCACGCATTTTTTTCTTGATGTGCGGGAATAAAAAGAAGTCATTGGATGCCATGTCAGGGCTGTACGGCGGATGACCCATCCCTTCGACGTTTTGGCCGGTCAAAAAGGCGCTGGTTTGAGCCGATGTGTAAGAGCTCGCATTGTCTGTCATGGTGCACAATGATTCGTCTTCTCTTGTTCGTTTTTCAAATTTCTGAGAAGAATTTCTTTCTCAGGCAAACAAATTGTAGTGAACGGAACAGTCGCCACATGACCTGTTTTGGCGAAAAAACAGGCGACCATTTGTTTCAAAGTGCTTCTTCCACGAACAACTTTCGTTGGATTTGGCTCGTCTTCGAAGACCCACACGGTCGATTGTTGTTTTGTTTCGGGCTCACACCCATAGATCCATGATTCGTCACATGTGACGATCTTATAATATATCTTATTTTGAAGCACTGTGATCTTTTTTTTCAAAATTTCTTTGCACCAATCGACACGAGCCTTTTTTTGAGCGATTGTCAAATTGTGCGGGATCGAACGAGAACAAACCTTTTTTGCGGCCAGGTGTTCATGCAATAACGAATGTATGCTGGTGGAAGAAATGCCCAAGGATGCCTCTATCTCACGGTATGTCACATGATGATCTTGCAATATCAGTTCACACACGGCATCCATGTTCTCTGGCACAACTGCCGTTTTTGGACGACCTTCGTCTTTGAGCGAGCGTCGGCCACGATTGAATTCATTAAACCAGTTTTTCACAGTGCTATAGGATGGTGCTTCATCTCCATACAAGGATTTAAGTTCATCGATGCACTCTTGTTGTAATAATCCACGTCGAATATTGTGAAAAATGATCGCACGAAAATGTTCACGAGTAATTAAACTTTTTGAAATTCGATGCGACCAAGTCGGTATATTTTTAGTTATTGATGCTCCCAGTTATAAATAAAGGGGGAATCCATTATTATACATTCTCTTGGGGCGAAATCTGTGCATAAGAAAAGATATATTTAAATTAATTTTTTTTTTAAAAAATACTTTTTAAAGCTCGAGGTCTGTAAATTTATTTTATGAGTTGACACTCGAAACAATCTAAATTAAGAATAGTGAACAATTGCGTTAAAAAGTATAATGAATGAATTTGAATGAAACTGGCAAAATAATTCTTTTAAGCAAAACTATTTTTTTCTCAAAATTACTGTTTGCCGGATTTTTAAAAAGGATTTATTTTACGTTACGGTCGGCGGTGTCCTCGAGTAAGGGTGATTATTATATGGAAGAATAAAATTCCTTTTTTAGTTCCAATATCATTTTGGCCCACGTAGTTTCTATTTTCGCTTCCGATATTGTGCTGATTAATTGATTTTTTTTTAAATTAAATAAAATTCCTTTAAATTAATTTAAGAATTGCGATTTCGACATAGTTAATCGACAACAAAAACATCTTAGCGACGCAAAGAGTTGTAAAAAAGCTGGAACAAAAGGGCCGGTGCAACGAAAGGGAATCATAAAGGGTGGTCCAACAAAAACGCAAGATGTTAATTGTAAATATCAAAATATTTTCAGAGTTATCTTTATATTTTTTTTTGATAAAAAAGCCAAATGCTCGCCACGTCTGCAGTGTCATTCCTCTATCCGGTGGTCCATGTTTTCAATGACTCTGAGATATAATAGGAGTTCAAGGTTGTTAATGTGCCGAATTATCTCAACCTTTAGCTCTTGAATTGTTGAATTGTTTTTGGCTTATTGACGTACATTTTTTCTTTGAAATATCCAAAAAAAAGAAGTCCAACGAACCACGACGTGAGATAATACGACCTTTGCATTTTTCGTGCAAAAGAGCCACTAATATTCTGTTAGAACTACATATCGTCCAGGTCCATATTATTAATTTCTGGGCACATGAAATCCGTTGTCATCCCGCAATAGCGAAGACCGTTCACGGTAACTACTTGGCCAACCTCATTTTTGAAGAAGTACGGTCCGATGACAAAACAATGATAAAACGAACTGTGTTTTCATATTTCCTGCAGACCGGGTTTGCTGAAATTTGCGCACAACTCTTTTGATTGTAGACATATGTGGTCGATTACGCTTACAAAAAATCACGAAGTTCACGAATTGCATTTTGATTTGAACGCCCACTTTCGTAAAAGGCATCAACAATCTAAACGCTCTGCTTAATTGTCTACCTCTCCATGGTTGAAAATGTCAAATTAAGTTGGACAAAAAAAAAATTGAAGTTAAGGTGTGACTCGCAATTAACATTATAAGTGGACCACCCTCTGAAAGTGATAGTGATTATAAACACTACACACCTATAAACACTACACACCTATTCCAGACCACTGAACGAACCATTACTTACAAGTTCAATCGGAGTGGAAAAAGTTGCCAAAGACAAAATGTCAGAGTTTGGACCCCATCCCGAGTTTCCACAAGTGTTTGAGATTAATGACATGTGCTATTTTGTAGAGAAATTCACACGGAGGCAAATCCAAAAAACGAAGGTCATCTTTGTAAATGGACATTCGTTTTTTGTATTAGTATCCAAAGGCTGGATAAATCTCGTACCGAGTCTTAACAGAAAACACCGCTATTGTTTTATTTTACGATAACAAGGGCTTCATTCGTCAATTTAAAGAGTCAGTCGGTAAATTCTAAAACAAGTGTCATTCTAAAACAACTATATCTAATACGAAGGTTGCTATATATATTTCTGGCCCAGGCAACACTAGGTGTTGTCTTGCGCCTTCTGACATTTCCATTGGAAAGATTCACATTTTTTAGCATAAACGTACTCTGAATGTTTGGCGTACGACCATCATTTGTGTTGTTTACAGTGACTTGAAAAAATCAATTTGGCAAAAAAAATGAAATTAACTCCTGAATATTTTTGTGCGATCATTTTTCACAACTTTCGACGTGAATTATCACAAGAGTACATCGATGGACAAAAGTACATCGATGGACTTAAATCTTTGTACGATGAACCACCATCCTATAGCACTGTAAAAAACTGGTTTAATGAATTGAATCGTGGCCGACGCTCGCTCAAAGACGAAGGTCGTCCAAAAACGGCCGTTGTGCCAGAGAACATTGATGCCGTGCGTGAACTGATAATGCAAGATCGTCATCTGACATACCGTGAGATAGAGGCATCCTTGGGCATTTCTTTCACCTACATACATTCGATATTGCATGAACACCTGGCCGTAAAAAAGGTTTGTTCTCGTTTGATCCCACACAATTTGACAATCGCTCAAAAAAAGGCTTGTGTCGATTGCTGCAAAGAAATTTTGAAAAAAAAGAAGTTTATAAGATTTTCACAAGCTGACGAATAATGGATCTTTGCGTATGAGCCCGAAACAAAACAGCTATCGACCGTGTGGGTCTTCGAAGACGAGCCAAATCCAACGAAATTTGTTCGTAGAAGAAGCACTTCGAAGCAAATGGTCGCCGGTTTCTTCTGCAAAACTGGTCATGTGGCGACTGTTCCGCGTGAGCAACGTAGGGCGGTCAATTTTTTTGCCTTAAGTCTTCGGAGAAATTCGAAAAACGAACAAGAGAAGACGAATCATTGTGCACCATTACAATGCGAGCTCTCACACATCGACTCAAACCAGCGCCTTTTTGACCGGCCAAAACGTCGAATTGATGTGTCATCCGCCGTACAGCCCTGACTTGGCCCCCATTGACTTCTATTAATTCGCGCACATCAAGAAAAAAATGCGTGGTCAACGATTTTCGTCGCCAGAAGATGCTGTTGAAGCGTTCCAAAACCATGTCTTGGAGGTGTCTCAATTGAAGTGGAAAAAAGTGCTTCTACAATTGGTTTGAGCGTATGCAAAACTGTATAAATCATGCTGGAGAATACTTTGAAAAACAATAAAACCATTTTTGATGATAAATATTCGCATTTTCATTATTATGCCAGTAATATATATAGCAGTCCTCGTATACACATGCATGTTCATCCGATTTATTGTCTTTAGCTTTAAAAGCAACATATTACAGGCAGTTTTGATGGCACACGTTTTTTTTGGGCAAAAGAGAATGCTATTGAATTTAAAAATGTCGGTTGAGATTTGGATATAGCTCCCACGCATTCAACCGATTTTACGTATTTAGCTCTAGAAGCTTCTTCTTCGACCAATCGTCGTTTTTTCCTCTTGTCTCAAATAACGGCAGTGTGACATACCTTTCGCAACTACTTCGGGCTATATTTTCTAAAACTTCCGAACATTTCCCCGTAATTTTTCCAGATCCATAGTAAGAGTTTTATGAATATTAACTGAAAGGACGGCAATATGCATTTCTCATGCGCTCTACTCTGCTAACTTTAAATAAAAGTTATACGCATTATTAAGCAATTGATAAAATTTCACCAAATTCTGGTTAGGAAATAGAAATTATGCTCAGTGGTAGCACCACCAACCAGAACTTTCACTACTAATCAGGACTTGCACATACTTATATACCTCTTTTGGGTTGAGTGAATGTGAATATGTAAACCAAATTAGTTTGTGTATGTGTATGTGTATGAATGACCACTTTGGTACTTATTTCATTTCCCCGCAAACATTTCTGTTTAAGAAAGAATCTAAAGCGATTAGCCTGTGAAGCGCTTTAGTATCTCGCATGAGTATCTCAATGGGTAGTTAAGTATCCAAAGGTAATCGGCAAAAAGATTCATTGGCAATTCGTCAAAACGATTCCTAATCGATTACGATATTTATTTACGAGATTCGTTAATTAATCTTTGAGGTGAATCGGAGGAATTTTGCTAGCAACAATAAATGACCATAGAAAGGAGAATTGCGTAGAATTTATTCACTCAAGAAACAATATCATCGAAGTAAAACAAAGTATATAGGGTGGTCTATCTAGAGCCATTTTTTCAAAATAAAAATTCAAATACAGTGTGCAATCTTTATTGTTCATTTAAAAGGATATTTTATGCCATTAATTTTTTGAAAATAATTTCCTTCAAACGTTGGCCGCAACAATCGTGGCCGACTCTCGCTTAAAGACGAAGGTCGTCCAAAAACGGCCGTTGTGCCAGAGGACATTGATGTCGTGTGTGATCTGATAATGCAAGATCGTATGTGACATATCGTGAGATAGAAGCATCCTTCGACATTTCTTCCACCAGCATACATTCAATATTCCATAAACACCTGGCCTTAAGAAAGGTTTGTTCTCGTTGGATCCCGCACAATTTGACAATTGCTCAAAAATAGGTTCGTGTCGATTGGTGCAAAGAAATTTTGAAAAAATACGATCGCGGTGCTACAAAAGACGTTTATAAAATCGTCACAGGTGGCGAAT
Organism: Hydrotaea diabolus; assembly: GCA_963513945.1. Classification (NCBI taxonomy): domain Eukaryota; kingdom Metazoa; phylum Arthropoda; class Insecta; order Diptera; family Muscidae; genus Hydrotaea; species Hydrotaea diabolus. The sequence goes on from OY740718.1 coordinate 162,918,249, forward strand.
CAGGAATCTATGCGCATGAGCCCGAGACAAAACAGCAATCGAAGACGAGCCAAATCCAACGAAAGTTGTTCGTGGAAGAAGCACTTCGAAGCAAAAGGTCGCCTGTTTCTTCGGCAAAACTTGTCATGTGGCGACTGTTCCGCTTGAGCAACGTACGACGGTCAATTCTGAATGGTACACCACAATTTGTTTGCCTGAAGTCTTCGGAGAAATTCGAAAAACGAACAAGAGAAGACGAATCATTGTGCACCATAACATCGGCTCAATCCAGCGTCTTTTTGACCGGCCAAAACGTCGAAGTGATGGGTCATCCGCCGTACAGCCCTGACTTGGCCCCCAATTACTTCTTTTAATTCCCTCACATCAAGAAAAAAATCCTTTTTCAACGATTTTCGTCGCCAGAAGATGCTGTTGAAGCGTTAAAAAACCATGTTTTGGAGGTGTCTCAATCGGAGTGGAAAAAGTGCTTCAACAATTGGGTTGAGCGCATGCAAAAGTGTATAAATCATGCTGGAGAATACCTTGAAAAACAATAAAATCATTTTTAATGATAAATATTCGCATTTTCATTATTAGGCCAGAAATATATATAGCAGCCCCTAACATTGACAATGCATTGCATAGGCAACTGACAAGCGATCGTGCGTGCCTCCTTCAGATTCCGAAATAATCCCTTTTGCAATGTTAGCGCAATTCATCTTAAAATGCACGTCAGGAATAATGGCGAAAGCATAGCATGAACATTGATTATGCGATGCATTGACAACTGATAGCCAGAGAGAATTGCGGTAACCTCGCTCGTATGATTAATCTTCCCAACATCATCCAAATGTTGGCTGAACCATTCTGAGGCTTACATAACCATTAATTAAGTAATCGTTAAGCGAACCATCCTCCAAAGTTCCTCAAAACGACAAACGGAATATTCGCGCGGACGATCCAACAATTACCAAAATGTTTGCACGGTTCCCAGCTACCAAAAAGCAGCACTAACACACAAACGCATGCTCTCATTCGACTGCCACATAAGATGAACAGCATCGCTTTTGCTGTGGCAAAACCACAACAACGATATCGAGAGCATGTGTGCGTATGCTGCAGCATGTGACGGCTATTCCCAGCAAACAATTTGACCATTGTCGGATGATTTATCGTTCGCGCGACTACTTCGCGAAACGCATTGGCTAACTTTCGAGGATGGATTTCTTTACCATTACCTAGGCAATGAATTTGCGATCAACTGAATTTTTGATTTACAGTGCATTTTATTTTCTCTTTACTGCATTCATATGCATACAATGTCGATCACTAGTTATGACTAAGTTTCCATTTGTCATCATATTGGCTTTGAAACCATATATACTTAATATTTAATTTTTTTTGTTCCTTCACCTTTCGGAATTTTTATATGCTGATGAATGAAGCTACATTAAGACACAAAAATAAGTTTTTTTGCAGTGAAAGGAATTCATTTTCATTCATGTCAAAGCTCATTCAATTTTATTAAATATAGCTTAATTAGTTTTAAAAATAATGGAATTTAAATGCCACCCCTTGCTCGTTGATGCATGTGCGGCATCTGATCAAAGAGTTGTTCATTACTGCTTGGAGATTTAAGACAGGAATAGCCGCAACAGTTTCTCGAATGGATTGCTTTAGTTCATTCAAATTTGTTCGTTTTGCTTTGTAGACTTCCTCTTCCTCAGGCGACCTGGGGGGCCAACGGAATTCGGAGTTTCTGGATATCAGCTTATTGGGAATTTTTCTTCGCAATTCTGTCATAACAGGCCGGGCTATGCGAGGAGTTGCACCATCTTGCTGAAATCACACAGAGTTAAAATAAATTCTCCTTCGGCGTAGTTCTGGATAGAAAAACTCTCTTAACATGCTCAAGAAACGGTCTTCAGTAACCGTAACGGTGTGACCGTTTTCTTCGAAGAAGAAACGGTCACGCTGCCCGACAATGCAGCGTGATGAAAACGCACACCACACCGTGACACGAAGTGGATGGAATTCCGTCTAATGGAATATCTGATCACACAGAGAAAAAATCAGTTGAAAATCGGTCCGAACTACAAAAATTCCGTTGGATAAACCGAATTTCTGTTGCAATAACCAACATTCCATAATATTGATGGTAACATGGTTCGAGATATCATAAGATGGTTGATTCAACCATATAACGGTATTTACAGCAAAATACACAGTTATACAAACCGAATTCAGTTTAACTATTGGTTGCGACCACTGGCGGTTATGGCAATCAAACAATTGTGATGTACTTGTTACTTTGGTGCCAATAATTGGTGGTGACAACAGATTGGTGTTTTGAAGTGACCAAACCCAGTTTAGTTAGCTGTTGTAACATGGAATGAGTTATTTCAACATCAATATATAATATTTTATCGGATTTACTCAAAACGAAAACTTTGTTTAACAAAAATATATAAAAAATAAATTAAAATAAAAAAATATTTTCTGGAATATAGTAACAGGCCTAACTGTGTTTTAGCAGCGCTAGTCAGACTTGATCAGAATTTTTGGCATGGATAAGGTTGTCTTATTATTCAAAACAGCAACCATTTTGTTTTGACAATAAATATTGTTATACTAGGGTTGCTATTTATATTTCGGGTCCTGACAATACTAGTGTTCCCAGATGCCAACTGGAAATTACATTGGAAACTTTAATATTTTTTAGAATATCTTTACTCAGAACGTTTTGTCATTTGAGGACAAATTGTTTTTTTTACAGTGTGCTGAAAAATTCATCTGAGTCAAAAAATGGAATTATACTGTAAACAATTTCGTGCGATGATTTTTTACGATTTTCGGCGTGGGTTATGGAGACAAGAGTGTTTAAATCAACTTGTTTCGACTTTTGGCGATGAAGCACCATCAAATACCACTGTTAATCGCTCGTACCAAGAGTTCAGGCTCGGACGCCGTTCGCTCCAGGATGAATTTCTTGAAGGACGTCCAACTTCGGCCACTTTGCCAGAAACCATCGATGCTGTGCGTGAACAGATTAAGCAAGACCGACCGTGAGATTGAGGCATTCTTGGGCATTAGTATGACAAGCATCAATAAGATATTGCATGTTCATTTGGCCGTGAAAAAACTTTGTTCTCATTGGATCCCACATAATTTGACGAATGCTCAAAAAAAGGCTTGTATGGATTGGTGCAAAGAGATGTTGAAAAAGTATAACTGCGGTAGCTCAAAGGCAATGTATAACATTGTCACAGGTGACGAATCATGGATCTATGCATATGAACGCTAAACAGAACAGCAATCGGCCGTGTGGGTGTTTCAAGAAGACGAGCCAAATCCAACAAAGAAGAAGTACATCGAAGCAAATGGAAGAAGTACATCGAAGCAAATGATTGCGATTTTTTTCAATATAACCGGCCATGTTGCCACAGTGCCTTTAGTTGAATGTTGGTCGGTCAATTCTGAGTGGTATACAACCAACTGTTTGCCAACAGTGTTCGAAAAAATGAAGAATGATAATAAGAGAAGACGGATCATTTTGCATGACGACAATGCGAGCTCTCACACTTTAGCTGAAACGATGAGCAATTTGACCACTCAAGATGTCGATTTGATGGGCCATCCACCGTGCAGCCCTGATTTGGCACCCAATGACTTCTTCTTATTTCCTATCATCAAGAAAAAAAAGCGTGGTCAACGTTTTTCATCGCCTGAAGCAACTGTTGAAGCGTTCAAAACTCATGTTTTGGAGGTGTCTCAATCGGAGTGGAAAATGTGCTTCGAAATTGATGTGTGCGTATGCAAACGTGATTTGATCTTAAAGGAGAATACTTTGAAAAATAGTAAAACCATTTTCAATGATAAAGTATTGTGTTTTTATTGCCGGGCCCGAAATATAAATAATAACCCTTTTATATCTTAATTAATTCTTTTCCGATAGGGCAATCACTGCAATGCTGATGAAAACAGCTATCCAAAGGTGTATTTATTTTACTGATCAGATCTGTTTTCGCTTTGCAAGGCGGTAGAATATTACATTTTTCAAAAAGCACTTATAACCAACAATCTATAACAAATTAAGTTCCACTAATTATCTTAGTCTGTTAGGATTACCGATAGTTGTTTTCTTCAACCGAAAGTGTCAGTTCCCCCTACTGAAAATTGATGTCTTCCCAATCATAATTCGGTTGTAAGAATGACATACATGCATAGTACGTGCAACCACCAACATTCGGTTGGCAACAAATTCGGTTGTGGCAACAAATCTTTTCTGTTTAGTTCTGTGTTTGTGGGTTGGACGCACTTCATATTCAAAAACTTTGTTTGTTTATGTTGCCGCTTAAATCGAAATGAGGCTCGTCAGAGATAAAAAGACACCTCAACATGTTTCCGTCCGCTTCTACCATTTGAAGCATCTTCTGGAAAAATTCGAAACGAATCGGGTCCAGTTTTTTAGCCAATTAGTCCAAATCTTTGTGAATAATTGACTGCAATGACTGTCCACAACTTATACCCATTTGAGCCGATAAGCTTCTTGTCGAAACTCTTGGATTGTTTTGTATGGCAGCAGCTACAGCAGCGATTGTTTCCTCTGTCCAAATTGAAGAGGGTTCAACGGTAAGGTATTCTGTTGACTGTTCCATGCTCGGCAAAATTGCTAACAAGTCTCAATATAGTCCATCTGCTCGGAGGATTGTCGCCAAACGTGCGCCTTTACTCTCTTTGAACCGAAACAATGGACTTCAGTGTGTAATAGCGACGGACAATCCAAATTCTTGTTTCAGTGTCCCAGTTATCCATTTTAATTAAATCTAAAAATCAATCTGCAAAATAAAAAAAATTAACCACAATAGAATAGAAAAAAGTTATAAAAACTTTTTTCTGTTAGCGGCTTTCATCAGCCAACCTGTATAGAAATATATAAAAAAAAACATTTTTTCGTAAAAAAATGGAATTTGTTGATACTGAACTTGGGATTTTCTTGATTTCTGGGTTGGCAACACTGTTCGCAGTACTCCTGCATTGAATGCATACTCATCGGATGAGACTTCGTCGATAACAATACATACAAGTATTGAACGATCTCTGAGAAAAGTCGATATGAATCGAGAGAAATCAGTACCGACAGCAAAATCAATTAGCTTTGTAAAAAAAATTCGTAATCGATGTAGAATCATTTTTAAGAATTGCCAATAGATCTTTTTGACGATTCGCTTTGTATTCTCTACTGGGCAAAGCACACGATTTTTCCTCGCAAATTGCTCGAAGGGGTACAACTAATTTCAAATCGGAATACTCACACGCAGAAAAAAAAGTATGGTTGGGGTAACAATATTCGAAGAGCACCATACTATTGTTGGTTATATGGTTGTGGCACAACAATATTATGATCATCACAACAATAGTATGGTTTACACACAACCATACTATGATCCCCATAATAATATTATGGTCCACACAACATTATAATCATTCACACACAACCATACTATGATGCCCACAACCATATTTTTATTCACTTTTAACCATACTATGATCCCCACAACCATATTATGATCCTCATAACCATAGTATGTTTAACGTACAACCATAGTATGACTTACGCACAACCATACTATGATCCCCAAAATTGTTTGTAAAGACTGGAATACGTTGTTATTCAACAATAAAGAATTTTTTTATGCAACAATAGGAGAGATTTATTTAACAGTAAAAAATGCATTTATTAAAAATATTTTAGTAATACTAATCCTTAGTTTTTTTTTGAAAAAATTTAATTTTTATTGCTATTATTGCGTAAGAATCGTAAAAATAACATTGTCAAATTAAAAAAAAAATTAAGGTTTTGCCGGTATGATTGCCGTAATCATGTTAATGTTAACATAAAACCCATGAAAACAATACTTTTGTCCCACCAACCAGATTTAAATTGTTGCTACAACCCTATTTTCATTTTTGAATTTGGCAACAATACTATTGTTACATTTCAACAATATTAATATTGCCGCAATCATACTATTGTCAAAATGAAATTCAAAAAACAATACTATGGTTGCGACGACCATACTTGTACTGCTGAGAACATACTATTGTTGCCGTGACCATATAGTTACCATATCTTTTCTCTGCGTGCAGGCGATTCACATACGATAATAGCCGCGATTAGACAAATCATCCGAATCGCCTGATATTCTGCAATCAAAAATGTTTGCAAGGTTGTTTAGTGTTATTTAGTATGTGTGAGTGTATGTGTGTCTGTCCATAATAGGCGAATGTGTGAGGGTATGTGCAAGTGTGAGCGGGTTTTGAAGTGTTCATGATTCTGAGGTTAATGCTGATTATGGGGATAATAACACTTCTCCTCGGAAAATGTTGTGCAATTTTATTATTCACCATTGCCATAAGCCTGACTATGACTACAGCTGCGGCCATTGCGGTTGTTGATGTTGTTGTTATTAAGCAGTAACTATGTCCATGCCTGCCTATCGCCCTATTGTGAGCTCTTTAATTACTCGGATTGGGCCTTGTGCAAGGTTACTTTGTATTGTTTTGGTATTTTTTTTTTTTTGCAAATTTTAGTTGCACAGATGCGAATGATTGCATATGGTCGAGTTTTACTTGGAAAGAGGAGTATTCATTTAAAATGTAGAGCGATTTCATCCACAGAAAAAGCCCAAAAAAGTAGAATTAATTCTTCTTCTAAACTGAATCATATCACATTAAATCTAAAACGACCTAGATTAATTAAAAGTTTATTGAAAATTAAGGCAAAATTCCTATAGCTTGTATTTAACGTAGCGATTGTTTGATAGTAATTCACATTCAAATGGGTTAAAATGGATGGATACATAAGCGCAAACCATGTGGTTGAGTAGTTCATCATCTTACTGTTAAGTGATGTTGCTGATTCAAGCAACATTGTTAGAACTCTCCATTGAGAATTTTTGCGGCGGCCCCTTTCAACGACAGTGAAGTAAACAGTATTCTTCTTATTTGTCATTGATAAGAAAAAGGAATAAAGTCGTTAAGTTAAAGGTAGGGCCACCCTAGAAAATACTTTAGATGTTACTTTGTGGTTAGCACATAGCTGAAGAACAGATGTATTTTACGACTCTCTAAAAAATAACGCTATACTACGTCTTATTACTCCTAAGCTTCTCAATGAATTTGACAAGGTAATCTGATCAAAGGAAACACACAAGAGGAACTCAGATGAAGTAATGCTAGGAGTGTACATAAAGGATCCTTTACAAACTCCGTCCATCTAGCGGAGCGAACAGAGAGTACAGACTTCGAAATAACTGTGTGCTGAATCCCGAAATAAGAGTCACGAGGATTGCTATATATATTTCTGGCCTTGGCAACACAACAAATGTTGCTTGGCTGAAACTGATAATGCAAGATCGTCATGTGACATACCGTGAGATAGAGGTATCCTTGGGTATTTCTTCCACCAGCATACATTCGATATTGCACTTCGAACCAAATGGTCGCCTGTTTCTTCGGCAAAACTGGTCATGTCGCGACTGTTCCACTTGAGCATTGAAGGAGATCAATTCTGAGTGGTACACCTCAACTTATTTGTCCTGAAGTCTTCGGAGAAATTCGACAAACGAACAAGAGAAGACGAATCATTGTGCACCATGACAATGCGAGCTCTTACATATCGGCTCAAACCAGCGCCTTTTTGACCGGCCAAAACGTCGAACTGATGTGGTTTGAGCGCATGCAAAAGTGTATAAATCATGCTGGAGAATACTTTGAAAAACAATAAAACCATTTTTGATGATAAATATTCGCTTTTTCCTTATTAGGCTAGAAATATATATAGCAGCCCTCGTATCAACAAAAATGAATTCAGAAAATTACATTGAATTGTAATTTTCCAGCAATACAATGCCTCGATTCATGCATCCAAGCATTCAATGTATTACCATGGCCATGGCTTGCAGTCCTGATGGCATTGCTATAGAAAACCTATAGGGTATTCTCGCAGCTAAGGTTTACGAAGGAAGAAGACAGTTGTCAACAATCAACGATCCAAAATATACGATTGGTCCGACATTAGCTTCACAACCATTCCAAATTTGATAGAATCGATGCCAAATCGCATTTTTGACGTCATTCAGAATAATGGAGGACATACAAAATATTTATTAAATATAAATGTTGGCTTGTAAAGGGTGTTTTTTATTGAGGTATAGAACTTCGAATTGAAATAAAACACAAGAAAATCGTTTTAATGTCCATCAATTTGGCTTTATTGGAAGGATTATTTTATGCCATTAATGTTTAAATGTGATTTCGGGCATGTGGCCGCCGCGACTGGCTCGAATAAAGCCAATTCTACAGGTCCAATTTTCAACCACTTTTTCGAGCATATGGGGCCGTATGTTTGCAATAACGCCACGAATGTTGGCTTCCAAGTCCCCTAACGTTTCTGGTTTGTTGGCGTAGACGAGCGACTTCACATATCCCCAAAGAAAATAATCCAATGGTGTCAAATCACACGATCTTGGTGGCCAATTGACAGGTCAATTCCGCGAAATTATGCGCTCATCGAATGTTTCCTTCAATAATTCGATTGTGACGTGCGCTGTGTGGCATGTAGCGCCGTCTTGTTGGAACCACAACTCATCCACATTCATGCCATCCAATTCGGGAACAAAATAGTCGGTTAGCATGGCTCTATACCGGTCTCCATTAACGGTAACTGACTCTCCAGCATTATTTCGGAAGAAGTATGGCCCAATGACTCCACCAGCCCATAGAGCACACCAAACAGTCAGTTTTTGTGGATGTAATGGCGTCTCAAGGGTCTCATGTGGATTCTCTTCACTCCAAATGCGGCAATTTTGCTTGTTGACGTAGCCATTCAACCAAAAATGAGCCTCATTACTGAACAAAATTTTGTGATGAAAATCAGCATCGAGATGAATCTCATTTTCGGCCCATTTTGCAAGCGTTGTTCTTTTGTCAACCTGTTCATGATGAAATGGCAAACCAAACTAAATATTAATCACTTGACAGCTGACAAAATGGCCGCCAGTTAAAACAGTGATGCCAACTTAAAGTTCTATACCCCAATAAAAAACACCCTTTATATTGTATCAGCATCCTATTTTGACATTTAAGTAGAGTGCGCGCAAACGAATTTCTCGCCTTTTTTGACTTTTAATTAAATTTTCCACAGTGTAATGCAATATTTGCTTGTTTTTTACTTACTTTTTTGAATATTAAATAAAAGTAAAAAATATAAAAAAAAACATAGTAAAAAATAGTTTATGTCCCCAAAATCGACAAAAAGTCGCCTGCGCTCAAACGATTGCCTACTACTGTATCAGGGATGATAAATGAGGTTGGCGTATTGGTACAAAAATAAGGAATAAAAAAGTACTTTTTGGGCCAGAAAAGTTCCAAGCTTTTATACCCTTTATCACTATGTGGTACAGGGTATTATCTTGTTTTTAACCCCAAAAATACAAAATATTGTTGTAGCAGCAATATCAATATGGTTGGTGCGACAAAAGTATTGTTTTATGGGATTTATGTTAACAATAGTACGGCCAGCATGCCGACAAAATTGTATTTTTTTTTTAATTTGACATAGTATGGTTGTGTGTGAGCCATACTATAGTTGTGGTTGTCTATGTAAAACATACTATGGTTGTGAGGATCACAACAACAATAATAATATGGTTGTGGGGATCATAGTATAGTTGACTGTGAATATATATGGTTGTGGGGATCAGAGTATCATTTTGTGTGAATAATTCTACTGTTGTGAGGACCATAATATTATTGTGGGACTATGATTGTGTGTGAACCATACTATTGTTGTGAAGTTCATAATATTTTTGTGCCTCAACCATATACTAAACAATAGCATGATGCTCTTCGAATATTGTCACCCCAACCATACTTTTTTTCTGCGTGTACATCCAACTTCGGCCAAATTTTAAATTGAACGCTACAAGTAATAAATAGTCCATGTTTTCGATTATTTTTTGCAGTCTGCACGCAGAGAAAAAACATGGTTACGACATGGTCACGGCAATAACAATATGTTCTCCGCAATAAAAGTATGTTCGTTGCAACCATAGCATTGTTAACTGAATTTATTTTTGACAATAGTATAATTGCCAAATTTAATAATGAAAATATGGTTATAGCAACAATAGAAATATGGTTGGTGCGACAAAAGTATTGTGTTTTGCGTTTTATGTTAACCATAATATGATTACGGCAATCATACTGTATGATTGTAATTTTTCTTCACTTTAATATGCTTTTAAGAACAAATGCTCCGGATCTAATGCAATAATAGTACTTTTTTATCGAAACTAAAAATTTTTAAACAAACTGCTTTGGCTTTTTTTAACGGAAATATTTTTAATAAAAACGCTTACGTTTATTTAAACTCATTTTTTTCTACTGTGAAATAAATCGCTCCTTTTATTTTGAATTTAATGTGTTTTTGAATAATTTTCATAATTCAAATCTATTGTTGACAACTTAACCAAATTCTAATAAAAAATATTGGCGTGATCATACTATGGTTGCGTGTGAATCATAGTATGGTTATGAGGATCATACTATGGTTATATATGAAACATACTATGGTTGTGAGGATCATACTATGGTTGTGGAGATCATATAATGGTTGAGTGTGAATCATACTATGGTTGTGGGGATCATAGTATGGTTATGTGTGAATCATACTCTTGTTGTGAGGATCATAGTATGGTTGTATTTGAATCATACTATTGTTGTGAGGATCATAATATTATTGTACCACAACCATATACCCAACAATAGTATTATCCTCTTCGAATATTGTCACCACATCCATACTTTTTTTCTGCGTGTGGTTTAGTTTGGGCCACGAACCCTATGTCCGACAATCTGACCCATTTACACATGGACATATGGGTACAAAAAACAATTTTCACACTAAATAAAATATGACAATATCAGGTATGTGATGAAAACCGTTCCGTTTTAGAATGAAATCGAAAACCCAAAACGGGAAAAATGTTTTTAGTTGTGATGAAAACTGAACGATTTCATTTTTCATTTTGTGTTTCAATTCCAATTGTTTTTTGTTGAATCAACAACGTATGGTTTGTAAAAAAGAAAAAATAAGAAGAACTACGAGAACAAATATTTGTTGCCAAGAAATTTATTTTATTAAAAACCTCCAGGAAATGGCATTTGTCGTAGCAGCTTCTTATTATTTAATTGGAGAAACAGCCAGGACAGAAAATATAGCAAGAAAAATAGTACGGGACTCATCAAATCCATTGGCTTTGCCAGAGAAAAGGTAATACAAATGTCATGTTTTCTGTCAATTGCTGATTTTGTTTTCAGTTCTATAGAGTATTTTAGGGTAAATAAGGATATTTTCCGCTCTATATTAGAAGAAATTGGACCCCGACTAAAGTCCGCAACAATTCCTGTGACCATACAATTGGCAGCCGCTCTAAGATTTTTTGCTGAGGGGAGCTTTCAACGTTCAGTTGCCAATGACGCCGGTGTTGGAATGTATAGAACTAGCTTTTCAAAGTCTTTTACCAGCTTGTTGCCAGTTTTAGAAGAGGTATTGTGCCAACGATGGATTAGAATCCAAACAGACACACAAGAACAGCTAAAATATAAAAGACATTTTTATGAAAAATATAAAATGCCAGGTGTGGTTGGTTGTATAGACGGAACGCACATTGCGTTAGTTAAGCCAGGATCTCAAGATCATTTGTATTACAACAGAAAAGGCTTCTATAGTATCAACGCCATGATTGTAAGGACATTTACTGCTGTGGTTAAAAATTTAATTGTGATATATATTTGTAAATTCCAGATATGCGACTACAACCTTAATATAATGGCAGTTGATGCTACCAGGCCTGGCTCAACTCATGACTCCTTCGTTTGGAATTACAGCATTGCCAGAGATATATATGTAGATAGACATTCATATTCATGTGCTTCCCCCTGCATAAAAACGTTATAAGTATTATGTAGTTCTTGTTTTTTAGAACAAATACTTACATTTTACAAAGAAATGCAAAAAAAAAAATCAAACAGCGTCAATCTTGTTTTAAACCGTGAGCATCAGACTACTCGTTTTAAAAACGGTAAATTCTTCTAAATTCCGTTTTGTATCACATTCTTTTTTGTTATGATTTCAATAGAACGGAATGGAAAATGAAACCGATTTCGTTTTTATTCAAAAACGAAGAGAAATCGAAAACGATATTTACATCACACCTATATTCGTTTTCTTATTGATTTTCATTCGAAAACGATTTTCATCACATACCTGTATTTCTTAAATCTGGGTAAATTTAGTGCCCGTCCATGGGCAATCAATTACTTCGCTTCCGATTCAGGTAATATTTTCCATTCTTAGGCAAAGGGCTAAAACCGGAATGCCGGTTTTTTACTTTCAAAACAACCCAACTCGGATTTGAAGAAAACCTGAAATGCCGGTTTTCTGAAAACCCCGTTTTTTGGGCACTCTAGTGTGGAAGCACTAAATAGAAGAACACTTCCAAATCCCCGATATTTCCATTTGGAAACATTTTGAAGGGATTTGGTTTTAATATTGATGACAACTCCAGATTGTGGAGACTACTTCAGCGAGAAACATCAAAAGTCAGTCTGTCTGTGCTTAAAGTGCAACCCAAACTGGAAGATATTGATCGCGTGTCAGCTGGCTGAAACTGAATGCTTTTTTGACTATTTAAAATCCTTTATTTAAGTTTCGATTCCTAAAACATTTGGAAAATATGCGAGACTAAATGATCCCCCCCCCTTAATAATGTCCCGGAACCGGAAATTATGTATGTGGCTTGGATTTGTGTTCAAACGACAACTTGCATGTGGGTTAATGTTTATACCAATCGCCTTTAGTAGCAAAAAGGATATTAACTCAAAATTTGAAAATGTTTGGTAGACGCAACATACTTTTGACTTTCACATTTAAAGTTCTCCAAAAAAGTGCAAAGGGTAATTTCTCTTATTTGAACTAGTAGAGAGTACGTTCCAAAAATTGTACACTTGATTGGAACGTCCATTATACAGGGTGAAGCGCGTTTATTTGCTTTTTTGCACTGAAGGCTGCGGCGGCACTGTTTGTCGAAGAGAGTGGAGAGTGTGCGTGGCTTATAGTGAGAAACTGACGGGAGAGTTTTTTATTCGTCTGCCTTTCAGTTGCCATCATGCATTGAACATGGTGACGTCATTTTGTGTTGAAACGTATTTTCAAATGCGAACTCGATCATTGCAGTGCAGCGTGCTTTTCGTTTACGATTCGCTGTACCCCCACGCGGACGTGTTCCTGGACGCAATCAATTGTAACTTGGGTAACTTCATTGAGAATAGCAGGGAATGTGTCATGTGTACGAAAGGGGATCTGAGAGAAGGATTACAACACCACAAAACATCGAGAGAGAGAGAGTTAGAGCAGCAGTACTGCAATCTCCGAAATGCTCTGCTCGAAAGCAATCAATTGCTCTGAGCATTTCCAGACTTATTTTCAGCCGGCGCTTGAGGTAATGTAATTAGAGGATACTTGGTTCCAACAGGATGGTGCCACTGCACACACAGCGAGGGTTACCATGAATTGTTTGAGGCAAATGTTTCCTGGACGGCTTATCTCTTTGGGGGGTGATGTGAACTGGCCGTCACGAGACTTAGTTACATGTGATTTTCTCCTTTGGGGTTATCTGAAGTCGAAGGTGTATATCAACCGTCCCAACACCTTGGAAGACCTAATTACCAATATTGAGACTGAAATTGTCCGGATACCAGTCGACATGCTTGTTAGAGTTAGAGTTCATGAAAACTGGAGAAAACGTATGCAGCAGTGTGTGGATAGCGAAGGCCGACATTTGCCAGTACACTAATTAAAACCATTTAATTTTAAAATTCCCTTACTGTTCAATATAATTAAAATATAAAATAAATTTTTCTAAGCTTCATCATTTTGCGTCATTCACAAATAAGCAAATTACCGCGTTCCACCCTGTACATAAGATAAAAAATTGTTAATTTAAAATATTCGTAATTTTGAGTTAATATCCTTTTGTTTAGCAACTGCAATATGTGACAGCGCATAGAGAAAGGGACCTAAGGGTAAAAACAATCAATTTTCACTTTTTTTGATGTGGACAACATCTGAGCATCGAATGAGACTGATCACATGCCCCAAAAGTGTTCCCTCCCAGAGATATGCGCGTTTTATGAAAGTGATACACGTATTTAAATCTTTAAAATGACTCTCCTGAACAAAACTGGTTTTTACCCTTAGGTCCTTTTTTATTTTGCGCGTCACATATGTGCCTATGTATGTGAGGTTACCACCACATGTTTATTTCTGTGCATATTTTTTGTATCGCTGCAGTTTTGTTCTCACATGCCATCGTAACCAGAACTAATTTAATTTTGCATGCGGTTCATTTAAATACAATTTAATTTTCCATTTAAACATTTGGTAAACGTTTGGGTAATTGCACAGCAGACCGACCAACAACATTCGGTGGAATGTAGGGGTAGCGTGCATTGTCGTTGTGTCCTAACGTTTGCAACACCAAGAACTAACTATGGTTGGGGGGTTAAATATCAGTTTGAGGTCTAACTCTAGGTCAGTTCCTGAAGCATTTAGAAATCAGAATACTAAGTAGGAACATAAATACGAGGGCTGTTCGGAAACTTCTAAGCCTAGCACAAAAAGCGCGGTATAAAGTTAAGTGTTTTGGAAGCTTCCATCTCTGCTATGAACACATGTTAAATTTTGTTTCGATCTGGCAACTCCTTCATAATGAAACAGGTGTTCACAAAAGACGCATCCGCGATTTTTTTACAATGGAAAAATTAGAAATGCGTGGTGTCATTAAATATTTACATAAAAAGGTTTATCGGGACAAGAAATTCATAATGATATGGTGAATGTGTTAGGAAATGCTCCTTCATATGCAACAGTAAAAAATTGGGTTGCTGAATTTAAACGTGGTCGTACAAGCATTGAAGATGAACCACGTAGTGGACGTCCAAAAACAGCAACAACAACAGAAATTGTAGCCAAAGTGCATGATATGGTTTTAAATGATCGACGAAAAGTGAGTGAAATAGCTAATATCATGGGCATCTCAAATGATCGAGTCCATTTTATTTTGCATCAAGAACAACAGATGAAAAGCTTTCTGCAAGATGGGTGCCGGACTTGTTAACAGTCGACCAAAAACGCATAAGAATGAACATTTCTCAAGTTTGTTTGGATCGTTTTCAGCGAAATAAAATGGATTTTAAGCGTTTAAGTTTCATAACTGTTGATGAGACTATACTCCAGAGACAAAAGAACAATCCAAACAATGGACTGAAGCTGGAGGAAGTGCCCCAAAGAAGGCAAAAACAATTCAATCGGCTGGTAAGGTTATGGCAACGGTTTTTTGGGACTTTAAAGGTATTTTATTGATTGACTATCTGCAAAAGGGTAAAACAATAAATTCAGAGTACTATTGCAACCTTTTAGATCAATTAAATGTACAAATTCGAGAAAAACGTCCTGGCTTACAACACAAAAAAATATTTTTTCATCAAGACAACGCACCAGCGCACAAGAGTGTTTTAACAATGGCTAAAATCAACGAATTAAAGTACGAGTTGCTTGACCACCCACCTTATTCTCCTGATTTAGCTCCCAGTGACTTTTACCTGTTCCCAAATCTAAAAAAATTCCTTGCTGGCAAGCGTTTTACCTCAAATGAAGATGTAATTACAGTTGTAAACCACTATTTTGAAGACCTTGAGGAAAACTATTTTAATCAAGGGATAGAATTGCTAGATAAGCGTTGGACTAAGTGTATTGAAGTTTCAGGAGATTATATTGAAAAATAAAAATATTTTTGAAAAACTAACTATTCTCTTTCATTGATAGGCTAAGAACTTTCCGAACCGCCCTCGTACTGTTACAACATTGAACACACCCATTTCAATAGTAGAACTAAACATACCCCGTTAATGTCATATGGGTTTTGAAAGATAACCTCAATAGCGTTAGTCTGTAACGGGATTTTAAAATTGTTGCAACTTTTATCATGGAGTAGTCAAATAATGAGAACCGTATCGCTGTAATAGCGCTTTTCAAGTGTGAAATGAAAAAAGCTATATTTTTAAAACGCTCCGGCCACTAGGAATTAGCAGCATGTCCGTCTACCGATGCATGAAACTGTTTGAGGAGACTGGAGATGTAAAAGACCGCCACCGGTCGGGCCGCCCACGCTCTGTTCGAACACCGCATGTCATCAAAGCCGTTAAATCAAGAATTCACAGAAGTCCGTTCACATACATAATCATGGCCCGTGAGATGAGTATCCCGCAAAAGTCCATGAGTCGAATCTTTAAAAAAGACTTGGGAGTTGGGGCTTTCAAACGACGTACCAGACATTTATTGACTGTAGCTTAAAAAAAATAGGATAGAAAAATGTAAACGTCTTTTGGTGAAGCACGCTGATAACTTGCACAGAAAAATTGTGTTTACCGATGAAAAAATTTTTACCGTTCAGGAAAAATTTAACAAGCAAAATGATAGAGTGTATGCGCGGTCATCTAAGGAAGCATCTGAACTGATCCCATGGGTGGAAAAGGGTCATCACCCAGCTTCAGTCATGGTTTGGTGGGGTGTCTCTTACGATGGAGTCACTGACCTGCATTTCTGCGAACAAGGAGTCAAAACATCGGCCAAAGTTTACCAAGAAACCGTTTTGGAAGCTGCTGTGAAGCCTCTTAACAATTCCCTGTTCCAAAACCAGCCATGGACTTTCCAGCAGGACTTAGCGCCGGCCCATAAGGCTAAAGCGTCCCAGGTTTGGCTTCGGAACAATTTGCCAGCGTTCATTTTCTCTGAAGAATGACCCTCAGGCAGTCCAGATTTGAACCCAGTGGATTACAAAGTTTGGACGGTTTTAGAGGACAAGGTTTGTCACAAATGATACCCCACACTGGATCTCTTAAAACTCCTTTGGTTCGAGTTGTGGCCAATTTTCCAA
Source organism: Hydrotaea diabolus (assembly GCA_963513945.1). Lineage (NCBI taxonomy): Eukaryota > Metazoa > Arthropoda > Insecta > Diptera > Muscidae > Hydrotaea > Hydrotaea diabolus. The sequence goes on from OY740718.1 coordinate 162,935,291, forward strand.
TGGACGAGGTTCGTGCAGCTATTGACGATTGGCCAGTGTGACTAAAGGCGTATGTAAAGGCAAAAGGCGGACATTTCGAATAAGTAGACTCTTTTTGGATACAATGTGCATGAATAAATATATTAAAAAATATTTGGTCCAAAAACATTCAGTGTAACAGTATTTATGTCCCTACTTAGTAAATTGCCATAAAAATAATTTACAGAAAAATGTCTGTGAAAGATCGCATAATAAATAGTTCATAAGAGAGGTTCTCCAGAGGGAACTCTGTTCGTTTGCTATTTGCTTAGCCCAAAGTATCAAACAAACACAGAGCACAGATTAGTTGTTACAACCAACTTTTTTTTGCGAGCTGAATTATTGATGTTACACACACCTCGAGTATTCCCTCAGTACAACCGAATGTTAATTGGTGCTTTGATATTTTATAAAAAGCTTCATAAAAGAAAAGCTTTATAAAAAAGGTTTTTGATCTAAAAATCAACATGCCGCACTTGTGCGACGAAAGTTTTTTAAAAAAGACAAGAAACTAGTTGCTTGCAAACGTTATGTCCTTTTAAACACAGGGAGGATCATGGTAAGGAAAATGTGAAACGACGATTGAAGCTTTTAACTAAAACAGCCTCGTTAATCGATTTTCTTGAAGTCAGTACTGACCGAATCATCATATTTTTAAAAATACGATTAAACAACACGTTTTGATAACGATGCAATGTTAGTTATCATCACCAATTATTGGTTACAACAACAAAATGTTTGCAAATATATTGGTTGCCACAACCACCAGTAAGTTTTCATCATGCACTAGTACGAACCGTATATTCATCACTATTATAAATCTTTGATGACTGCAATTGAAATTCCTCATTTGCAATAGAAACTTTGTACAGGGTGGCCCAAATGAGACCTAGTGATGTTAAACACTTATAACTCTTGTATTAACGTTTTTTAAATGATTTATTTTTATATGTTAAATACATTTTCTAGAAATTTAACGTGACTATGTGTGAACTATGACATCAGACAAACGACCACCATTTTGCTCGATACAGGCATTGGCTCTTTTTAGCGCATTTTGCACTACACGGAGTAATGTTTCTGGTTGCAGGCGACGTATTCGTCACGAATATTTTGCTTAAGCTCTCCAAGAGTCTGTGGTTTGTTAACATACACTTTGTCTTTTATATATCCCCATAAAAAAAATCAGGCGCAGTTAAATCTGGTGAACGAAGAGGCCAAGGGAAATCTGAATTATTTGAAATTATGTGTTGACCAAAAATTTCACGCAGCATGTGCATAGTTTGCCTAGCAGTATGCGCAGTGGCTCCATCTTGTTGCACAATTTGAACTTTGTATAGATAAATCTTAAGATCCAACTTTAAGATTCTCTGTAATGTTGTTCTGGATATACCCAATTGGGCGGTACGGCGACGAGTTGAGACAGATGGATCATTTGCAACACTCTGCTGCATAGCTTTCACGATCTCTTCAATACGAATATTTCGATGAGCACCTCTTGCTGGATGGTCGGTTCCTCAAAACGGCGAACTAAACTTGTAATCATGAAAGATGTGGGCGCTGATCTTACGTTAAAAAAAACGGCGATAATGTCGCTGCGTCAGAACAATTGATCGTTGAGAAGAATAATAAAAATCGATAATTTTAATGCTTTGTTGTGGACTGTACGTATTCATTTTAAATTTCCAATTGCTCAGTTATAAACTGCAAAAAGAAAAAATAAATTGTGTTAAAAAATAAAAATGTTATTTGTGTTTCACATCAACTGGTCTTATTTGGGCCACCCGTTAGTTCCAACCGATTTCAACAGTTATTTTTTCTGTGTGTGCATCTAAAGGGTGGTTAAATTTTAAGGGCCGATGTTGATTTTGAAAAAAACACAAATTATTAAGGAAATTATTGTCATTTCTTTTTATTATGATAACATTTGTATCGTTCAATTAGGTATGAAACAAAATACCGGCCAAATGGCCGCCGCGACCTCTGCGACACACCTCCATCCGATGGTTCAAATTGAGGTTCTATGCCGTTAATGTGCCGCATTATCTCTTCCTTTAGCTCTTGAATTGTTGCTGGCTTATCCACGTACACATTTTCTTTCAAATAACCCCAAAGAAAGAAGTTTAACGGTGTCAAATCACATGATCTTGGCGGCCAATTAACATCGCCACGACGTGTGATAACACGGCCATTGAATTTGTCGCACCTGTTGCAACCGCATATCGTCCACACACATATCTTGCGATTCGGGCCATAAAAAGTTCGTTATCAAATCACGAGAGCGAACACCATTCATAGTAACTGCCTGACCGTCCTCATTTACGGCCCGATGATGCCGCCAGCCCATAAAATGCACCAAACAGTCACTCTACGTATGTGGGTTTATTGTTTTTTTGACCATCACTTTTGGATTATCATTCGCCCAAATGAGGCAATTCTGCTTATTGACGAATCCACTAAGGTGAAAATGTGCCTCATCATTGTAGATGATTTTTTTTTCGAAAATTGATCATCCACTGTTGCCATTTCTTGCCAACATTCTGACCATTGATGACGTTTGTGACGCCTGTGCATCTTTCCATGGTTCAAATTGAGTTAGTCTGAAATTGAGAAATATCAAATGAAATGCAGAGAAAAACTTGACGTTTAGGTGTGGTTCATATTCAACATCGGCCCTTAAAATTTAACCACCCTTTATTTGCCAGCACAATCGTTTTTAGTTTTAAGGCTTACTCAGCCTTCTTATTAATGGCGGACAGTAAAGTTCCTCAAAACAGGCCTTCTTTATCAGCATTTAGATCAGGATCGTACTTCCTACAGCGACATCTTAGGCGAGGATAATATACCCTATAGTATTTACCTTTTTTTAACATCCGCTTATTGAATTAAACAGTTAGGACAGACTTAATTCGAGCGAGGTCGACTACATGATAACCTTAGCACATGCTTTAGGCTACATAGTTTTAGTATATGGCCTATAATTCCAAAGTAATGAATCCAAATTTGTGGTTTCCCTAAGTATGAGAGAATTATTACCGCCCATTTAGCGCAAAACTGCTACAAATTTAAAGTGAGACAAGCCAAATGTCATTAAAATCTAGTGGAATTTTCTACTCGTTGATCAGTTTGATCCTTAATTGGGAGTTATGAGTGCTATATGAAACACATGAACTGATCTCGTAAAATTTCAGCGTTTTTTGTTTTATGTTCTAATGCTACACTGCAAATTTTATTGGAATCTGATAACATTTTCCGCTCTTATGTCGTTTGGAATCCAAAACATGAGGTACTTTTGTATAGGAGGCTACAATAAAACGGGTACCTGCTGTCTATCTACATCTTGATTTTAAACTGCAGAGCGCATTTGCTGTCCAATCGATCTACATGACAATTCAGAAGTAATTTTTTGGCTGCTGACTTTAATAAAAATTGGTTAAAGGTAAGATAGAAGTAACATCCAATATTGATAAAACTTGGCACAGTTTTTTACGATCGATCAGTGCTCATTTCAAATAAAAATGGGTCATACTGTTAAAATAGTCCCAGTGTAAAGATCTCTGCCGATATATCATACAACCGATCTGGAACATCCATATTTCGATTTCAATAAATTACGATGTACAAAAAAACCAATCTTGGACCGATTTAAGTCATATAGGCTTATTTTATTGTATAGTTTCCGTCAAATTGTTTGGGGTTCAAAACATGGCTACCAATAAACACGGCTTTAAATTAACTACACAATTTCCCCACGAGGGGGGAATTATTTTTGGAGCTTTGCTAAGTTTGATTGACGGACTTTATGCCTAAAGGTCTGACCTATTAAAACACTAACGTATGGGTATCAAAAAATACATTATTCAACCTGTTAATGACTAAGATTTTTCTCTGAGTATTCCTTGAACACTTTTTTGAAATACAGAAGGCGCTGCCATGCCTTCGTTAAATATGAATTTATACGATATTGATGTTAGATGTTAACTTCCACTTTACATTTACCCACGAAACGCATCACATTGGTAAGACTTATTTCATCCTGGGGCTGATACATCCATAATACGTCGACCACCTTTCTTTTTATCCACCTTTTTTTATGAGCAAACTGCTGGTTTCCGTGCCGAGATGGTAGTTCTACAAAATTGCTAATGTTTCAAAACATTTATTTCCATGCACAATAAAGAAGTCCAGCTTCCCCTGCATAATCTTTTTGGTCCTTCGAGCCGGATCTTTTAAAATACATTGGGTACTCGGTTACATAACACTGGTCGTTTGTTGAAAACCCATTATTCCTACATCACCTTGGTTCATCTCACTACTTCCAAATTGTTCCAGGTTTGCATTTAATTTCCTAGGTGTGGACGTTGTTGCATGTATTCATTTACAAAAAGTCCAGCTTCCCCTGCATAATCACAACCAACTTTAAAAATCACCTTATTTATTCCATCTGGGAACACTTACTTACTTTAGTAACTTTGATAGCTCTTGAAATATAGCAGTTGGAATAATCATCATTACTATCTGGTCACCCTCAAAATTACGAAATCGTAGTTAGTTTTCTAACGCTGAGCAATCTCCAATTCTGCCTGCGGACCGGAATCAAAATTCAAAAATCTCGATGGTGAAGTGTACATAATATTCGGTTTGGCCAAACTACCGTTCTCCTATGCATTTTATCCCGCCTTTTTGTTTTGCGTGTTAATTTTCTGTAATTGTTTCAAATGACATTATTTACATAACTAATTTTATTGTTGTCCTTATTTCTGTTATTGTCGTGGGTTCATTGTCAGAACTATAATAATACGAAGAGAAAAGCATTTTCGTCGCGTTGTGGTAATTTGAATATTTTTGAATAAATATTATTGATGCTCGTTCACAATGAGGTGAACCAAATATTCGAGCACGATAACAACAACAACAAAAGTATAAGTACATATGCTACGAAGCTGGACCATCTGAACCGAATCGTAAACAGCATACGAGTATTATTGATTGTGGCCTTTGGAGCGTATAATTAATATTTATTATGCCCCCCCACACACACACTTGCTAATTAATGTCAATCATACGTATGGGTGGCCTGACGAGTCATAACCCAGTAATCACAAACATTTAAAAATAAAAGTAATTGAAATATTGATTGAACTTGCATTAAAATATCATTTTCAATTTACAGAAACACCGGTTATTTCTGAAGCTTTTGTTTGATCCTTGCTTTGATAGATCCAGAATCAACCAATTTTTGAGAAATTCATCCTGTACGTGAATTGAATTTTTAGCATCATCTTTATTTACGTTTCTTTAAATGTTTACATAGTTTGAGATATTATTCTAAATATTACAACAAATGAGATCATTAATTTTTTTGAGACGATATATTATTACATAAGAGCAATTAAATGAAAAAAATAGGGGTAAAACCTTTTTCTGAGTTTATATTTATAAAATTTCAAATACATGCAGAAAAAGTCGTGTATGTATAAAAAGAATGTTTATATGGTTATAAACAATATTATACAAACATTTTTTAATTTGATGTTTAGAGTTTATGTAGCAATAGTTATAGTAAAAATTCTCTACATTCTTTTATCAATGGAAAAGTGGAATGTGTGTTATTGTCATAATATTTTTGGCTAAGTCTGTACATAAAATCTTGAATTTTTTCGTAACCGCTTTGTCTATGAAGAAGGTCTGTAGAATATCTCCATCGCAGGTTATATATAATTTTAAGGCATTTATTTTGGATAATTTGCAGCTTTTTGATATGCGCCTTTGAAGCTTTATACCATATGGGACATGCAAATGTTAGTGTAGGTCTGATAATGGATTTAAAAATTAGATTTTTATTCTTTAAGTTCAGGGACGATCTGTAACTTATTAGTGGCCAAAGCGCCTTTAGAACCTTTGAGGTTCGTTTGGCCGTGACGTCGATATGTTTACTGAAATTTAGTTTTTTTTATCAAGCAGGACACCAAGATATTTGACTTCATTTAGAATGTGTACTTCCTCATTTCCAAACTTCAAATTACGATTTGTTAAGCGTTTAGGGGACTTGTTAAACGGGAAAATAATTGCTTGGGTTTTTGTAGGATTTATGTTTATTTTCCATTTCTGAAAATATTTGCTACAGCTTGCAAGACCTTTTTCCATTTTCTTTAACAAAGCCGTAGTCAGTTTGCTTGAAGTTATCAAGACTGTGTCGTCTGCATAGTAAGCTGTTCCTACATTAGAAGGCGGTGTAAAGTCAGACGTGTACAAGGAGTAAAGTAGCGGTGAAAGAATCGATCCTTGAGGCAACCCGGCAGTTGTTGTTTTCGCTGAAGAAAGGGTTTCATTAACACTTACTACATATTTTCTTTCATCAAGGAATTCTGATATTATCTTACAAAGATACTTTGGTATATTTTTTTGAAGCATCTTGAAGACTAAGCCGTTGTGCCAGATACATCTAGTAGAATGAGTCCAGTGGAATGTCGTTTCAATTTATTTTGTTTGATTATATTTAAAATTCTATTAATCTGATGTGTGCAGCTATGTTTCTTCTTAAAGCCAAACTGCTCGTCAGCAATTAAGCTATTTGCTGAAATCCTGTACCTGATTCCTTTTGAAACTTGCATCCTTGTTGGTGCCATTGTTTGTTTCTTATTTATCCAGTTGGTCCAAAATTCAAATTAAATATTTTAAAATACAAGTGCTTGAAATATTGCCCGAATTTGAACTTTCAAGTGCGTTGTCAAAAGCAATTTCAATCAAAAACTTTTAGTGAAATCAATTTAATTTTTGTTGGATATTTTGCTTCATTTCCACAAACTAAAAAAACCCCGCAATATCCGCTGCCTTAACCCGATAAATAAAGTAAATGGATTCAAGGTGCTGGGTTTCAAAGGACCAAAAAGTGAAGCAAATCTTACAACTCACTATTTCTCAACTTCCTTCCTCCTTCTTTTCCAGTGGGAATAACCTGTACGAAACCAACGGCGCACAGTGGTTCAGAATCGTTTTTTACTGACCAAAAAGCTGTAACCTTTGAAACGATAGAGATATTTTAGAAACTTTTTTTCAGATAATTTATTAAACTTTTCTTCAGTTTCAACATAATCGGTTTAGTACTTAATTGAGAAATTCGAGGCCAAAAAAATGTTCCCAAAAAAGATTGTTTTCCAGATATTTTTTCCGTTTTGTTTAGATATATTCGGCCTTTTATCATTATGTCCTTAAACAGTTTTTATTCTGGTTCGAGACCTTTGGTGTTTATTTTTCAGAATCAACATAAAAATTGGTAAAATCTATTGGCTAGTTTGCCAGGCAGTCTGTATTGCTGTTTCTAAACTCGCCAAGACTTTTCTTCAGCAGTCTTTGGCAACGATTACTTCGGCTACAAACCAAATGAAATTTTGTTCAAAGAGAAACCAAAAAGTTATTCAAAAGGATGTCGTAAAAACCTTTAGTTGCAAGCAGGATTGGCTGCAGTTTCGGTGAACGCTTCTTTACCATCTTCAGACCACAAGCAACGAATTCGTTTTTACAATGATTAAAGGCTATACACTTAAGTGCAAACACATTTGTTGCATGCATTACTGAGGATTAGGTATTGAGGGAGTTTATCACCTGTTGCAGATATATTTCTCAATAGATATTTGGTATTAAATATTCGTACTGTTTCCTTTCCGCGCATACACTCTATCCTTTCATTCATGAACGGTAAAAAAGTTTTCATCGGTGAACACAATTTTTCTGTGCAAGTTATCAGCGTGCTTCACCAAAAGACTTTTGCATTTTTCAATCCTATTTTTTTTTAAAGCTGCAGTCAATAAATGTCTGGTACGTCGTTTGAAAGCCCCAAGTCCCAAGTCTTATTAATGATTCGACCCATTGACTTTTGCGTGATATTCATCTCACGGACCATGATTTTCTGTTTTCGGAGCGGATTTCTGTGAATTATTGATTTAACGGATTTGATGACATGCGGTGTTCGAACAGAGCATGAGCGGCCCGACCGGTGGCGGTCTTTAACATCTCCAGTCTCCTCAAACAGTTTTATGCATCGGTAGACGATTCCAAGCGCTCTCCTGAACAAAACTGACTTTTAACCTTAGGTCCCTTTCTATTTAGCGCGTCACATATAATAAAATCGAATATGTATTTGATAGGTGTGGATGGATCAAAAGAGGTACAAAAGGTCTAAAGCTGTAGCCAACCCTCAAAACGGGAGATGGCCCAAACTTGACAAAACGACTGTCGGCTACCGAGCAGTACATTTACGGCAGGAATGAAAGAATCGGTAGAAGGCCTGGAAAAATCGTTGACGTTTGGTTACAGAAAAAAAGCACTAACACAGATAGTTGAAGAAGAATTTTAAGATGAACCAATGTTTTCTTCTTACGAGAGTTAACTTACAAGAGTTACGTTCAAGCTATGCTCTCCTTTGCGGTTATAATAGAGATGGGTGTTTTTTTGGCTTTACAATATTGATGTACATTCCATCAATGCAACCAGCAACACTAGGTATTCTCTACTTCCTATAGAACTCCTGCGATATACACCTTATATATCTTCTTCCGATGGATAAACTATTCATCGGTCACATAGCTTCTGCTCTAAAGCGTCTAAAACTTGCGACAGAAACTCACTAAATGTTGATTGGGCCATTCCAACTTCATAGTCTCTTCCAACGCCTTTCTGGTATCCACCCTCAGCAAAAAATCGTAAGCAGGCACTTAATTTTACGATTGGCGGAATACCAAAGCATTTTCTTGCTGCCGGTAAACACTTGGCCAGAATATCCAGAACGTAGGAGAAGGCTGCTTTATTAAGCCTATAATGTTGGCTAAATCCTAAAACAAAATAGTTTGCAAACAACTCTTCTAATTGACTTAAATGACTTACAATACGTGGGGCAATTCCAAAGGATTGAATGCATCACGCAAAATCCCGAAACTCTTTGTTCTTTGATTTCATCATCGTCCCGACTCGAAACATTTCGAATTTCCCCCAACTTTTTTGTTTTAATTTATTTTTTTTCATTCACTACGGAATAATAACCAACACTTTTAATACTATTCGAAGGGAACAAACATTTCACTTGAAATTCACGATAGCAATTTTCTCTTTAAGGGAATGAAAATTTCAAGGGAACAATTATTTCACTTTTTTCGCGATAGGGGTGATTGATATCATTCATGAATATAAGGGGAATTCTTGTTCCTTCGCAATTTTGGTATCGGGAATTTCAGGCCGAAATTTTTTCCCTTTCGAAATTCGAAGTGAACGTATACTCGATCAGCTGGTGAAAACAGCTGATTTATTTATGAGACTAACATTTCAAAGTGATTGTGAGAAAGTGACTTAGAGAAGAAGAAGGTATCAAAAATCTACTGGCTGTTTCCTTTAAAGTTTCAATCAAACATGTTTAGAGTGGGAATTTTTCTTTTAATGGAGGAGGAAGAAAATAATCAGCAACAAACTATTCGAAAAATTGGAGGGATGCATCTAATCCTTTGGAGTTGCCTAACCAGTTGTAAGTACACTTACCTGAAAAAAAATTCATTGCTCATAAACATTTTTTCTTTGATTTCTGATGATTTCTTTAGATTTCTGCAACATTACAGGGTAAACAAGACCGTGTTTAACTACATGAGTTAAATGAGCTGATCGTCTTCCTGCAGACTTTAAAAAAAGTCGTTCGCAATTCCCCCGATTATAAAACTAACTGCTTTCCTACGGTTCCTTGCTGAGGGAGGATACCAAAAAGGAGTTGGAAGAGATTCTGAAGTTGGAATGGCACAATCAACATTCAGTGCGGTACTGACCGCAGTTCTATGTACATTTGAGTCTAAAAATTTGCGGAAATTGGATAACGTATCCATCGGGTGAAGAAGGACAAAAACTGAAATGGACTTCAACGCGAACATTTGGGATACCTGGTGTTGTTGGGTGCATTGATGGTACTCATGTAAATATCATTGCACCGAAAGACAAAAAACATTTGTACTACAACCGCAAGGGAAATTATAGCTTAAATGTGACACTTGTATACAAGCGTACAACTGTTATTGTAACACTATTTTAAATATAAACTTTTTGTTCTGTATTGGTGTTGATAAGGGGCATTGACTGGTTCCGAAATAGCTGTGAAGTCTGTCAGTTTCTCCGGCCTTAGCCAAATACTTTTGGGTTTTCCATTTAGAAGCAGCTGTTTGGTATTGTAAAGATAAAAGATAAATTTAGTTCAATCATATTTTAAAAGATAGATTAAATAAAAACAAAAGTGAAAATATACCAAAAAATATTAAATATTAATTGCTGCTTTTCTGCATTAACTGCAGCTTCATCTCTTCGATTTCGATCAGTTTTCGATTTTTTTCCAATTTACTTTCCACTTCCTGTTTGCGTAAATTTTCAAAGAGCGCATGATGTCCTTGCAACTCTTTCAGTTTTTTTGACTTCAATTCATTATTTTTTTCCAGTCAGTCGGTAAACTCTTTTCATTGCTTTTTTCAATTCAAAATATTTATTAATCCAAATATTAAAATTAATTATTTTGGGTTCTATCTCTTGGATATTTCAGCAAATGGGACTATTTAAATATACATTAATTTTGATAACAATTTATTTTAGTTGTGATCTGTTAATGCAAAAAGGATTAAGAAAAGACCTTATATGGTGGTTTTAGATTTAGGATTCAAACATAAAGTAAAAAGTATTGAGCATTGGGTCATTATTCGTGCAAATAATTATCTATAAAACAATATTTTTTTTGGTTTGGTAAATTTTACGTTGTACTTATATTAATTCATTACACTCTCTTAGTATCTCATAAGGAGAGTCTGAAATTTTTCCGAAGTAATTTTCATTTAATCGTTTTACGAAATCTTCAAGAAGTTTATAGCCTGTTTCGTTGTGAAGCATTGAAGTAGAGTAGCGCCAGTGTTTATTATTGATCATCTTGAGACATTTGTTCTAGACGACTTGTAAACGTTTAAGATGTGTTTTTGCTGCTTTATACCAGATCGGCTATGCAAATGATATAATTGGTCTGATGACACATTTGTATAAAAGATTCTTATTATGGTGTGTGAGTAAAGAACGTCTATTTAACAATGGCCATAGTGCTCTGAACTATTTTATAGCTTTTTCACTAGACACTGCAATATGTTCGCGGAATGTTAATTTTTTGTCTAAAATTACGCCAAGATATTTGACTTCATTTTTGATTTGTAGTAAGCTGCCTGCGAAGGACAATGGTCGCAATGGGATCCTCTTAGGTGATTTATTCCAAGGAAAAATAATACATTGTGTTTTCTGGTGATTTATTTTTATTTTCCATTTTTTGAAGTATTTGTATGCCAAAAGACTGCGTTCCATCTTTTTTTAGCAGAGCACTTGTTAACTTACTCGATGAAATAAGAGCGACATCATCCGTGTAATACGCAACGTCGATTTCTTTTGGGGGTTTGAAGTCTGATGTGTAGATAGAAAATAAAATCGGAGACAGTATTGAGCCCTGTGGCAGTCCGGCGGGTATGTTTTTGACTGATGATGTACTATTGTTTATTGAAACTGAAAACGTTCTCTTGTGCAGGAAGTCCGCAATGATGTTACAGATGTATTTGGGGGTATTCACTGACACTAGTTTGTATAGGAGGCCATTGTGCCATACTGTGTCGAATGCCTTCTCAATGTCCAAAAGAACTAATCCAGTGGACTTTCTTACTCCTTTATTTCTGGTTATTATGTTTTTTATTCTTCCAACCGAACTGTTTTTCAGATACTATATCATAATCTGATGTGAAATTCCGTAGCCTGCTGTAGATCAGTTTTTCGAAAATCTTTCCCATGTTACTCAAAAGGCTGATTGGTCTATAGCTGTTAGGACTATTAGCTGGTTTGTTTGGCTTATGAATCGGTATAACTTTTGCCTTCTTGAATGTTTTTAGGAAGTAATTTAAGAAAATACAGCTGTTAAATATGCATTTCAGTACGTCGACAGCTTTTTTAGGCAGATTTTTTAAAAGAATGTTGGAAATATCCTGGTGCCTTTGTTGACTTTAAAGTTGACAATATGGAATATATTTCCGAAGTGCTTACAAAAATTGCACCGTCGGTACTGGGGGGTCACTATTCAGATTTGAAACTGTAGTGTTTACTAAAGAATCTACAGAGTGAGTAAAATCTGCGGAAAGAGTGTGCGATTTTGCAAAAGTGGTAGCAAGTAGCTCCGCTTTTTCAATATCGGTGATGATCTTTGTATCGTTTTGCATCAAATGGAACAGGAACCGCTTTCCTTTGCATCTTAAGGAACGACTTAATTTCCAAAACTTGTTGTCGCCGGGCTTTAAAGTTCGTAAAAGATTAGTCCATTTCACATTTCATTCCTTTTTAATCCTTATGTCAATAGCATGGCTTAAAAATTGCACACAGTTTTTATCTTTTCATTGCTTTATCCATTTCGCCGTAGTGATTTTTTAAAGACTCACTAATTATTCCTAGTTTAGAACAAACATCTCCTTGAGTCTTTAATTCTTTAGCCATTATATCGGATGTTGTCATTTTTGTAGCTGTGAAAGGTTTGCGTTTTGGAGGCGGTGCTGAAATGGCAATTTTCGAGCACTCGAGATCTTTCTCTACGGAAGGCATGGCATTTATTGCATGCGAAGGTGACTCATTTAAAATATCAAGATAGATAGCCGCGATGTGATCCGTAGGGGTTTCAACGGAAGCAGGCAATCCAAAAATTTGTGAATTCTCGACGCCATCGACACTCTCTTTCATTCCTACCAGCTCGTAAATGCTTTCCTCCATCTCTGACAAATTTTTGGTTTGATTTGGGCCGCATCCCGTTCCTTGTTGATGTTTTAAATTAGCTGCAACTTTTGAGCGAACGTATCTTTTCTAGTCTGTCCATACCTTCAAAATTATAGAAGAATTTTAATTAAAATATACATTAAAGTATCATGTATACGAGGGCGACCGCAAAACTAACTGGCCTGGCACATTTTCTGTTTTACTAGCATTCTGTCAAGCCATCTGTCAAAATTTCCGAAATATTTAATGATTATTTTCTTTGTTACAGGTGATTGAAGTAAACAAGTTTTATAATTTTTGAAAAACGGAAAATAAAGAGTTTCGTGCGGTAATTAAACACTTTTATATGAAAAGTTATACGCCACAATTAATCAAAGATGAATTGGATTCTGTTCATGGTGATAATGCACCATCATACCCCACCGTGAAATCCTGGGTTCAACAATCTAAAATGGGTCGTTCGAGTACGGAAGATGAACAACGCTCTGGAAGACCGAAAACTGCTACTACTATTGAAAACATTAGAAAAATATTTAATGAAGTGACTAAAGAGAGACGAATAAAGCTCAGAGAACTTGCTGATATTGTTAAAATACACGAAAAACAAGTTTGGAGTATTTTACATCATGGACTCCACATGAAAAAGCTATCCGCAAGATGGGTGCCGCGTTTGTTGACTTTGCCCCACAAAATCGTGCGTTGGACCAATTCCGAGGAGCTTTTAGCGATTTATCAGCGTAATCCAATAGAGTTCTTGCGCCGATTCATAACTGTTGATGAAACATGGATCCATCACTACATCCCAGAATGCAAAGAACAGTCAAAACAATGGATAGAAGCTGGTAAAAGTGGTCCCAAGAAGGCGAAAACTGTTAAGTCAGCAGGAAAAGAAATGGCCACAGTATTTTGGAATGCAAGGGGTATACTATTTATTGATTATCTTGAGAAAGGAAAAACTATAAATAGTGAATATTATTGTGCATTATTGGATCGGTTGAGTGAATAAATCAAGATAAAACGACCGCATTTAGAAAAAAAAAAGTTCTTTTTCATCAAGGTGATGCTCCTTCACACACTGCATTTTTAACTCAACAAAAAGTGGCCGAATAACGATTTGAAATTGCTCCGCATCCACCATATAGTCCAGATTTAGCTGCTTCTGATTATTTCTTGTTTCCAAATTTAAAAAAAATTCTCGGTGTCAAAAAATGTTCGTCCAATAGCGAGGTTATTGCTGAAACTGAGGCATATTTTGAAGATCTTGAAAAATCTTATTTTTCGGATGGAATTAAAAAACTTGAAAAACGTGTATTGAGTTGGAAGGAGATTATGTTGAAAAATAAATAATAATAATTCCAAAAAAAACGGTTCATTTTATGTTAGGCCAGTTACAACTTTTGCGGTTGCCCTCGTATGGCACATACCTTTCTCCATTCAAACTCGTTCTTCATTGGCAGACCAGCAATATTGAGCTCAACTGGTATCGACTCCAAAACGCTGCAACGGTTTCCATGGACATCTTCACAAATCCGCAAGCAATGGATCTGCTTTCTTGCATTCTGTTCAAAATAATTTCACTTTGTTTTTTTTTGTGACTGATCGTGACCCAAAAAATAGTTTTCTTATTAACAAATTTGTTATTTATTGTAAAACTATAAACTATACACTTACATTGTGCGTCTGTTCTGTTCGCTGATAAAATACAAGTGAACAAAATTGAGTGAAATGCGAAAAAATTTCCACAAAAATGTTCATTCACGATAAGAGGAATTTTTCGAACAAGGGAATTTTTTCGGGGAACAAAATTGCCGATACCAATGTGGTGAAAAGGGAACATTTTTCGGGGGAAATGTATTCGCGACAGGGGTGATTGTGTTTAGATCTTAGGATATCACTTCTAACTGATATCACTTCTACGAGGGCGGTTCGGAAAGTTCTTAGCCTATCAATGAAAGAGAATAGTTAGTTTTTCAAAAATATTTTTATTTTTCAATATAATCTCCTGAAACTTCAATACACTAAGTCCAACGCTTACCTAGCAATTCTATCCCTTGATTAAAATAGTTTTCCTCAAGGTCTTCAAAATAGTGGTTTACAGCTGTAATTGCATCTTCATTTGAGGTAAAACGCTTGCCAGCAAGGATTTTTTTTAGATTTGGGAACAGGTAAAAGTCACTGGGAGCTAAATCAGGAGAATAAGGTGGGTGGTCAAGCAACTCGTACTTGAATTCGTTGATTTTAGCCATTGTTAAAACACTCTTGTGTGTTGGTGCGTTGTCTTGATGAAAAATTATTTTTTTGTGTGGTAAGCCAGGACGTTTTTCTCGAATTTGTATATTTAATTGATCTAAAAGGTTGCAAACGTACTCTAAATTTATTGTTCTACCCTTTTGCAGATAGTCAACCAATAAAATACCTTTGAAGTCCCAAAAAACCGTTGCCATAACCTTACCAGCCGATTGAATTGTTTGCCTTCTTTGGGGCACTTCCTCCAGCTTCAGTCCATTGTTTGGATTGTTCTTTTGTCTCTGGAGTATAGTGGTGGATCCATGTCTCATCAACAGTTATGAAGCGACGCCAAACCAAAATCCAAACTCCAAACAAGCTTGAGAAATGTTCATTCTTATGCGTTTTGGGTCGACTGTTAATAAGTGCGGCACCCATCTTGCAGAAACCTTTTTTATCTGTATTTCTTCATGCAAAATTAAATGGACTCGATCATTTGAGATGCCCATGATATTAGCTATTTCACGCACTTTTATTCGTCGATCATTTAATACCATATCATGTACTTTGGCTACAATTTCTGTTGTTGTTGCTGTTTTTGGACGTCCACTACGTGGTTCATCTTCAATGCTTGTACGACCACGTTTAAATTCAGCAACCCAATTTTTTACTGTTGCATATGAAGGAGCACTTTCACCTAACACATTCACCATATCATTATGAATTTCTTGTCCCGATAAACCTTTTTTATGTAAATATTTAATGACACCACGCATTTCTAATTTTTCCATTGTAAAAAAATCGCGGATGCGTCTTTTGTGAACACCTGTTTAAATACAAAAGAGTTGCCAGATCGAAACAAAATTCAACATGTGTTCATAGCAGAGATGGAAGTTTCCAAAACACTTAACTTTTTGCTGTTTATACCGCGCTTTTTGTGCTAGGCTCAGAAGTTTCCGAACCGCTCTCGTAACTGATATAATCTTACCTATCAACGCCTTCTGCTATGTTCCTTCAAGAATTATTACACTTACTTAAAAACATGACTATTGTACTTATACAATTTACAATTAAACTGTTTCGTTATGGTTTAGACTTAAAGTAAGAATTAAAAAAGAGTATAATAACTCTGTTTTATAGCTTTAATTTAAACGAAATTTTAAAATATAATTCCAAGGCCCTATTCTTTTTAGCTATAATTGAATTACACTTTGCTTCAATGCTTGAATTAAACTTTAATGACACTTGAGTGTTCGACTCAAGATTTAAAATTGCTGGAGTGTAATTCAAAACTTGAAAATGGAAAATATGGTGGGTATTCAAGTTGAATTTAACATGAATTCCATCAAAAATGTTTATGGGGAAATTTTATTTTTATGTGAGTGTATGTGTATGAGGAAGAGTGGTTTTCTGTGTATGAAGAGGAGTGGTTTCCTGGGTATGAGGAGGAGGAGTGGTTTCCTGTTGATTCATTTTGAATACTTTATCAATATAATTGACTTTTGTTATTGTTGACATTATGTGTGATTTCAAAATGTTTTTCTTTTCAAACTGTTGAATTCAGTATTTAAAAAGTTACATTGTGATTGAATCTTTTTTTTATGAAATATGCCAAATATTTGTGTGAGATGCCTTCGAGAAGTTCAGCTTATCGATTTTTTTAATTGGGGAAAAAAGCAGAAATCCTCAAAACCACTGTTCAACACCTGAGTTATTTAAGGATCATAGAATAATTTGTTTGATCGATATTTCAAAGCCATTTCGTTTTGATTTTTTTTTTCTTATATTCTTTAGTGGAGGTTATAAAGAGTTTTACCTTCTGCCCCTTTAGCCTTTCCCCTTTAGCCAATCTTGACAATTCCTTACAGCTTCTGATATAAAATAATACGCCCTTTACATCGGCCTGGACAAAATGAAGGTTTCATTGACTGTGTGACATGTGGCCCCGTCTTGTCGGTACCAAATGTCATCTTGAATTTTTGAAAAAAAAAATGCGATGAGTGTGGCGCGGTAACGCTCAGCGTTGACGGTAAAGGCGGTTCCTTGCTCACTTTCGAAGAAAATTCATCCAAATGATGCCGCCAGTTCAAAAGCCATACCGAACAGTGAATGCATTGGCTTCTCAATAGTCACGTGTGGGTTCTCTGAACTCTATATGCGGTAATTTTGCTTATTGACATAGCCAACGATAAGAATATATAAAACATGATTTTTTGGGAAAGTTCGGCATCTCTTGCCAGAAAATCTTCTGCCCATTGGGAGAAACGAAAACGCATCGGATGATCATTAGGCTTCAGTTTTTGGACCAATTGAACTTTGTAACCCTTTATAACAAGGTCTTTATGCCAAATTCTTCTCGAAGATGTACGAGAACAATGACGAGTTAATATTATTGGATGCTCTTAGACATTCTCAGCCACAGCAGCAATGTTTTCGATTGAACGCACTAGACGAGAACGTACTCGGGTTGGTTAGTTCAATAAGATCAATTTTTATGAACTGGCTTTACAAATTGAAGCACAAACTGAACTAAAGGCCGATCTCTTCTCGAAAATTTCTTACAGTTTGCTTTAAAAACTCACTACTTTGTCAATAATAGGGCTTATCAATAATTCCGTAGCTTTTTTAAATTCAAATGAAAGCAGTCATCAAGTACCATATTTTAATAGACCTCTGCCAAATTTTGAGAGATTGGTCGATTATGGATGGCAACCAAACTTCAGTTGAGTTGTCAACTGGCAACGCAACTATATTTTGTAAACAAAACAAACAATTTAACTCAAAAAAGTAAATTTCAACAATAAAAATTTTATTTTTAATGATTAGCTCAGTGGAACTTTTTTTTTGATGAAGAATAAGATTCCCAGGACGTGGCATCTATTAGGAGGAATTTAAGAGATAGCTCTAATCCCTTAGAATTGCCATCTGTACTGTGAGTAGATGTTTCTACCTTGAAAATTTTTCAATAATCAATTGTTCGTCTTAGCTTTAAGGCGTATTTCCGACTTCCAAAAGATGCCGTTGTCTATTTAGTGGAAGAATTCAAAAATTGCTTTAAAAAAAGCTACCGGTCGACAGCAATACCTCCACTCTTAAAAGTGTGTGCTGCTTTAAGGTTTTTTGCGGATTGAAGTTTTCATAAGTCCCATGGCAATGACGTCAACCTCGACATGGCTCAACCCACATTTTTCGTGGTTTTGAGCGAAGTTGTCCAACTAATAGAGCAAAAGCTATGTAAAATTTGGATTGTTTCCAAATTAACAGAGCAAGAAAAAGCCCAGAATAAAAATTATTTTTATTCAAAAACAAAGTTCCATGGTGTTGTCGGATGTATAGATGGAACACACGTACATATCATGGGCCCAAAGGAAGATGTTCGCCGAAGATGCTTGCCTTAAAATGAATCCACATTCTCTGCCATTCTTTTGGAGTACGTGTAGGTGGGCCATAGATATTTAAATTATCGGCAATTCCCTTCCACACTTCATCCGTAGTGGCTTTGGTTTCAACAAAAACCCGTACACCGCGAGCTAGGTTTGGGTTAGATTCCATTTTCTCTACCAGGATTTCAAATTGTCGCTTTGTGGTAATTTTAACCATCATGAAGCCTACAAACACCAGAAAAAATATGTAATATTGAACAAATGAATAGTTAGAAATAAATTTAAATTACCTCTTAATTTCACTTTTTATTTCTTTAAAAAATTACACACCAATTTGAAAAATTACACGGTAACCAGACGTAAATGGTTGCCGAAAAATCCCCTTTTTAGCAACTGAAATTGACAACCGTCGGTCGTAGTTGCCATCCGTAATGCAAATTTGGCAACTGGCAACGCCACTAAACTTTGGTTGCCATCGATAATCGACCCATTAGTTTGTGTTTAACAGCTGTTCAAAACATACAACCTCGTGGATTATGTTAAAAATGGAAAAAAGTTTATTCCGAGTGCGCATAATTAAACATTATTTTTTGGGGAAAAAAACTATCCATCAAACTAAGGAAAGGCTTGATATTCTATGAGGACTCTGCACCATCGATATGAGATTGTAGATACCATAAGTTTACATATGTGACAGCGCATAGAGAAAGGGACCTGAGGGTAAAAAAAATCAATTTCCATTTTTTTTTCTTTTTTTGATGTGGACAACATCTGAGCATCGAATGAGACCGATCCCATGCCCCAAAAGTGTTCCCTCCCAGAGATATGCGCGTTTTATGAAAGTGAAGTCGACGATTCTAAGAGCAAATATAAAGGGACCTAATCTTTAAAATGACTCTCCTGAACAAAACTTTTCATCAACTTTTCACTTTTTTTCTTTTTTTGATGTGGACAACATCTGAGCATCGAATGAGATCGATCCCATGCCCCAAAAATGTTCCCTCCCAGAGATATGCGCGTTTTATGAAAGTGAAGTCGACGATTCTAAGCGCAAGTAGAAAGGGACCTAATCTTTAAAATGGCTCCCCTGAACAAAACTTTTCATCAACTTTTCACTTTTTTATTTTTTGATGTGGACAACATCTGAACATCGAATGAGACCGATTCCAAGCCCCAAAAGTGTTCCCTCCCAGAGATAGGCGTGTTTTATGAAAGTGAAGTCGACGATTCTAAGCGCAAATAAAAAGGGACCTAATCTTTAAGATGGCTCTCCTGAACAAAACTGGTTTTTAACCTTAGGTCCCTTTCTATTTTGCGCGTCACATATGTCAGTATGGTTTCGATTTTACATGATCAGTTGGGTTTAAGAAAGCTGTCTGCATGATGAGCGTTGTGTTTGCTCTCAATTGACCATAAACGTAATCGTGTGACAACTTAAAAGGATTGTTGGGAGTCGTTTAACCGCAAGTCAAATGTGTTATTGCGGCGTTTGGTAACTGTGGATGAAACATGGATCCATTACAACACTCCGGAGACCAAGCAGCATTCTAAACAATAGGTTTCTCCTGGTTAACCGGCTTCGAAGAAGGCCAAGTTGACTATGCCGGCCCATAAGGCGATGGCAACAGTTTTTTGGGATGCCCTCGGGATAATCAACATCGATTACCTTCAAAAGCGAAGACAATAAACGACGAATATTATGCCAACTTATTGGACCGACTTAACGAGGATTTAAAAAAAAGAACGAACCCATAGTGCGAAGAAAAATATTCTTTGCTATCAAGATAATAAACGGATGCACACTAGACCGTACCTTAAAAAAACATATTTAATGAGGATTGGTACGCCCTAATGTATAACGCATGTATGAGCACATGTACAACACACACACTCTGTGCTTTTGCATTTGTGGTTTTCCACGAAAGCCCATGCGAAACGGAATTGGTGGAAATGAGATTGAGCTAGGAAGATTACTCTACGCACAGTTCGAAGACTATACGCAAAGGATAATTCTCATTTATTACAGTGATACTCCCGTATAAGTCATTTGATTTGTAGCCGAAGTAATCGTTGCCAAAGACTGCTGAAGAAAAACCTTGGCGGGTTTAGAAACAGCTGTACAGTCTGCCTGCAACCGTAGCCAATACATTTCACTAATTTTTTAGTTGATTCTGAAAAAGAAACAACAAAAAGGTCTCGAACCAGAATAAAAACTGTTCAAGTCATAATTTTTCTTTATATATTCTGCATTTACAGCCGGATCTTAAAGTGTGATATTGAAGTCACCGACCTTAAGTATCCCCTACTGGTACTTACCCATCATATCTAAGTTGCTGCTACCATAATGTACCACCCTTTTATCAGAAAATTAAACTCTTGCTCAGGAAGTATGTCGATAATGCCACCAGAACAACTTTTAAAATGGTTTTTGCCTATTTAGCCGAATAAAGGCGTTGTCTTTTTATGTTGTTTTATGTATTTTCGGTGTTTACGACTGTAAACACCGAATAGATGTTTAAGTGTGATACATCGGCATTTACATCCGGCTGTAAATGCAGAAGATATATAGAAAAATGAAAAAGTGCGACCACTACGTTCGGCAAAAAATAATATTTTTTTTCGAAACTACCTTTCCGTTCTTCACATTCAAAGGTGTACGTTGAACTCTTTTTTTTACCTGAAAGGTGTTACGCTAAAGTGTAGACGTGTGCAGTCTCAATGGCAAAATTATATGAATTACTGGTTACGATTTGGTCGTCATCCGCCATATTCTGCGGATTAAGCCCCCGGTGACTATTTCCAAACCTAAAGAAATGACTCGGTGGAAAGAGGTGCAGAGATGCAGACAAGTTTTTACAAAATTATTGATCAAACAAATGTCCATTTTATGGACCTCGAAAAATTCTATTTTATGGAAGGGATACAAAAATTGGAGAAACATTGCACTAAATGTATTGAGCTAAAAGGAGATTATGTTAAAAAATATTTTTTTGTTTAGCTCGTTTGTTTTATTTCGGTCTGTTACTTTTACACATTGAACAGGGATTAACCGGCTCAAGACCTCATGCTTCTATATTTAAATAGAAGACAAGTTTTTAACAAAATGGCAAAGTGACATTGATTTTCGTGGCTGCACTTGAAAAGTAAGGGTGGTGCTTCATCGCCATACAAAGGTTTAAGTTAATCGATGCACTCTTGTCGTGATAATCCACGTCGAAAGTTGTGAAAAATGATTGCACGAAAATGTTCACGAGTTACGAGGGCGGTTCGGAAACTTCTTAGCCTAGCACAAAAAGCGCGGTATAAACAGAAAAAAGTTAAGTGTTTTGGAAACTTCCATCTCTGCTATGAACAAATGTTAAATTTTGTTTCGATCTGGCAACTCCTTCATATAGAAACAGGTGTTCACAAAAGACGCATCCGCGATTTTTTTTTCAATGGAAAAATTAGAAATGCGTGGTGTTATTAAATATTTACATAAAAAAGGTTTATCGGGACAAGAAATTCATAATGATATGGTGAATGTGTTAGGTGAAAGGGCTCCTTCATATGCAACAGTAAAAATTGGGTTGCTGAATTTAAACGTGGTCGTACAAGCATTGAAGATGAACCACGTAGTGGACGTCCAAAAACAGCAACAACAACAGAAATTGTAGCCAAAGTGCATGATATGGTATTAAATGATCGACGAAAAGTGAGTGAAATAGCTAATATCATGGGCATCTCAAATGATCGAGTCCATTTAATTTTGCATGAAGAACTACAGATGAAAAAGCTTTCTGCAAGATGGGTGCCGGACTTGTTAACAGTCGACCAAAAACGCATAAGAATGAACACTTCTCAAGCTTGTTTGGATCGTTTTCAGCGAAATAAAATGGATTTTAAGCGTCGTTTCATAACTGTTGATGAGACATGGATCCACCACTATACTCCAGAGACAAAAGAACAATCCAAACAATGGACTGAAGCTGGAGGAAGTGCCCCAAAGAAGGCAAAAACAATTCAATCGGCTGGTAAGGTTATGGCAACGGTTTTTTGGGACTTCAAAGGTATTTTACTGATTGACTATCTGCAAAAGGGTAAAACAATAAATTCAGAGTACTATTGCAACCTTTTAGATTGCTTGACCACCCACCTTATTCTCCTGATTTAGCTCCCAGCGACTTTTACCTGTTCCCAAATCTAAAAAAAATCCTTGCTGGCAAGGGTTTTACCTCAAATGAAGATGCAATCACAGTTGTAAACCACTATTTTGAAGACCTTGAGGAAAACTATTTTAATCAAGGGATAGAATTGCTGGATAAGCGTTGGTATTGAAGTTTCAGGAGATTATATTGAAAAATAAAAATAGTTTTGAAAAACTAATTATTCTCTTTCATTGATAGGCTAAGAACTTTCCGAACCGCTCTCGTAATTCCATTTATTGGCCAAATTGATTTTTTTCAAGTCACTGTAAACAACACGTACGTCAAAACGTTTTGAGTACGTTTATGCCAAAAAATGTCAAACTTTCCAATGGAAATGTCAGATGGCGCCAGGCAACACTTAGTGCTCTCCCCAAACGAACGAAAATTCGTGGGCAATTGCGTAGAGAAAACTTGAAAAGTATAGTTGACAACAGTAGTTTTCATTCGGTTTTACTTTCAACAATTGCAGCAAAGCTTTCTAAAGAGGGTTGTCACGGACCCGAAATCATGATTAAAGCAGTGTGCAGCCACGAAAATCAATGTCACTTTGCCATTTTGATAAAACTTGTCTTCTATTTAAATTTAGAAGCAAGAGGTCTTGAGCCCGTTAATCCCTGTTCAAAAATAATGTTTTTCTTTTTTGCCAAAAGACTGTGTTTTATTCAGAAAGTCACGGAATTATTGTTATGCCCTCGTAGTTTTGGTTATTTCCCAATATTAATCGAGCATATAGCGTCCCATTTAGCAAATGCCAAACATAAACCTGAAAATAAAACTAAAAATGAATATTATTCTAGCCTTCAGAGTCAAAATAATCGATAGTTCAAATTTTAAATGGCCCACCCTGTATCAAGAAATTAACACTTGATAACAGCTTCGACGGTTCTGCATAATTTCTCGCATATAGCGTCTCATTTAGCAAATGCCAAACATAAACCTGAAAATAAAACTATAAATAAATTATATTCCTTTTAAATTTTAAATGGCCCACCCTGTATCAAGAAATTAACACTTGATAACAGCTTCGACGGTTCTGCATAATTTCTCGCATTGATTCCAGATATTCTTCTCCATTGCTCCGTGTGTGTGTCTGCTTGTATGTGTGTGCTATGTCCATGTTTTTGTGTTTGTTTCCTTGCTTTATGCTTCTTACTCGCACTTGCTTTCACTACTTCCGCTGTAAAGACTTCAGCTTTTATATGCGGAATGGCAAAAAGGAAAATTCAAGATACCCTAAAAGTTATGCTGCTAAATTGTGGCACTTACATCTAGGCACAAATCGACCGTACACTCTTTAGCACACACTCGCTGTTTTTAGTTCATCGTCTTCTTTGATTTAGTTATTTTCAAAATCTCTTTTGAAAAAAAAATCTCTCACTCGCTCCCTCTCTTGTGTTTGTGTGTTTACCCAAAAATTGTCCAAGAGTAGTATTTTTGGCCTTTTCGGTGTTTATTTTGGTTTTTATTGTCACGAGTCATTCAACAATTTTTCATTGAATGTTTGCTGTTCTTGTTGTTGTTGTTATCGTTTTTGTTTTGTTTAGCAGACATTGAAAGTTTCTTTGCATGGGTAACTTCAAGTGTTGCTGTTTCTCTTGTGATTGTTGTTGCTGTGCTTGGGCAAAAGCTTTTTCGCCTTTCCACTACTAACCTATATCTACTGCATTCCTGTATAGACGACGACAACAATTACAGGCCACCAAGAAGACGAAGAAGAAAACGAAGTAGAAGAACAACAACAATAAACCCAAACACCAAAACCACCGCCACCATCACCATCAGCACGAATACCACCACCAACCAACATACACAGCAACAGCGTTATCATCACTTCGCCACCCCCCACGAACCGTATCATCTCTGGCTGCTATTGTGGTCTTCAGCATTAGCATAACAAAGCAAACGGTTTGCACTCACAGTGTTAAGGGCCAAAAGCTTCTTTAGCCTGTGTCAAGCAGCCACAAGAGCTTTTTTCCCGGCATTTCAGGAAATTGTTGCGTCTTTTGCTGATGCTACCCTACCCCATCCCTGCCACCACCACTTTTACGATGCGGGTGATGTGTGGTGCCTTGTTTTGTTTTGTTGTGTTGTTTTGTGTGTAGAGAGTCCATGAGGCTGAGCCAAAACAGGTTGTGACGTTGCATTCAATGTTCAAGGAATTTTCTCTAATCCATGACGTATGTTCGATGTGCGTGTTGTGCTGAGAGATTGTATAGGGAAGAGAGAGAGAGAGTGGGAGTAAAAATATGCTATGAATTTGTTTGGTGTTCTCTCACCCACATGAGTTCTCTGTACAGTAAATGTTAAATTGTTTCTCTTTTGTTTTGTGTTTGAGATAATACGTGTGTACGTACGAGCATCAGCTCTTGCTTCGTTTTATTTTCTCCGAAGTGGTTTTCGTCTGCAACGGCTCTCTATCTCTTTCCCTTTCGGTTGTTTTTTGTGTGTAGTAAGTATCGTGGTCAGGATTTGGCGATTTTGTTGACATTTTGGCGATTTGTGCCAAACAATAGCTGGGTTCTTTTAAGGTTACTAAACTAGCTTTTCTACGAACGTCAGTTTGTTAGCAAGTGAGTAAGTGAGTGGCTTCAACAGGGCTACCGATACTGACGATTTATCGTCATTAAAATTATTTTTTGTAAAATTTAAGCCTATGACGTTTAACGACATACAGTTACGGACCAAATAATAGGGTCACTAGTTATGCTCAAACAACATTACCGTTATAAGACAAATTTATAACGTAATTCCAGATATTTTTCAATGGAATTCTTGTGAATGCAGAGTGTTTTTAAATAAAATAATCTGGCAACGATTTGTTCCTAATAAGAATATAAAACATGGTCCATACTGGTAAATGTTAAATGTCAGATGTAAGGACGGACAAAAAATAGGGTCAACAGTAAATTACAATATCAACCTACGAGGGCGACCGCAAAAGTAACTGGCCTAACATAAAAATAACCGTTTTTTTGGAATTATTATTATTTATTTTTCAACATAATCTCCTTCCAACTCAATGCACTTCATCAAACATTTTTCAAGTTTTTTATTTCCATCCGAAAAATAAGATTTTTCAAGACCTTCAAAATATGCCTCAGTTTCAGCAATAACCTCGCTATTGGACGAACATTTTTTACCACCGAGAATTTTTTTTAAATTTGGAAACAAGAAATAATCAGAACACGCAGAAAAAAAGTATGGTTGTAGTGACAATATTCGAAGAAAATAATACGATTGTTGGGTATATGGTTGTGGTACAACAATATTATGATCCTCACAACAATAGTATGATTCACACATATCCATACTATGATCCCCACAACCATAGTATGATTCACACTATAATCTCAACAACCATTGTATGATCCTCACAACCAAATTGTGTTTCACAAACAACCATAGTATGATCCTAACACCATGATATAATTTATTAGAATTTGTTTAAGTTGTCAACAATAGATTTGAATTATGAAAATTATTCAAAAATACATTTAATTCAAAATAGCAGGAGTGATTTATTTCAAAGTAGAAAAAAAAAGTTTAAATAAACGTATGCGATTTTGTTAAAAATATTTCAGTTAAACAAAGCCAAAGCAGCTTGTTTAAAAAATTTTAATTTCGATAAAAAAAACTAATATTATTGCATTAGACCCGTACCAATAACATTTGTTCTAAAAAGCATATTTAAATGAAGAAAAATTACAATCATACAGTATGATTGCCGTAATCATACCATAGTTAACATAAAACGCAAAACACAATACTTTTGTCACAATACCAGCCAGATTTATATTGTTGCTATAACCATATTTTCATTTTTTAAATTTGGCAATAATACTATTGTAACTTTTCAACAATATTAATATTGCAGCAATTATACTATTGTCAAAACTAAGTTCAGTTAACAATGCCATGATTGCGACGAACATACTTTTATTGTGAAGAACATTTTATTATTGCCGTGACCATGTAGTAACCATGCTTTTTCTCTGCGTGAAGGAGCTAAATTTGGATTATATGGTGGATGCGGAGCAATTTCGAATCGTAATTCTGCCAGTTTTTGTTGAGTTAAAAATGCAGTGTGTAAAGGAGCATTATCTTGATGAAAAATAACTTTTTTTTTAAATGCGGTCGTTTTATCTCGATTTCTTCACTCAACCGATCCAATAATGCACAATAATATTCACTATTTATAGTTTTTCCTTTCTCAAGATAACCAATAAATATTATACCCCTTGCATCCCAAAATACTGTGGCCATTACTTTTTCTGCTGACTTAACAGTTTTCGCCTTCTTGGGACCACTTTCACCAGCTTCTATCCATTGTTTTGACTGTTCTTTGCTTTCTGGGATTTAGTGATGGATCCATGTTTCATAAACAGTTATGAATCGGCGCAAGAACTCTATTGGATTACGCTGATAAATCGCTAAAAGCTTCTCGGAATTGGTCGATTTTTTGGGGCAAAGTCAACAAACGCGGCACCCATCTTGCGGATAGCTTTTTCATGTGAAGTTCATCATGTAAAATACTCCAAACTTATTTTTCGTGTATTTTAACAATATCAGCAAGTTCTCTGAGCTTTATTCGTCTATCTTTAGTGACTTCATTAAATATTTTTCTAATGTTTTCAATAGTAGTAGCAGTTTTCGGTCTTCCAAAGCGTTGTTCATCTTCCGTACTTGATCGACCCATTTTAAATTGTTCAACCCAGGATTTCTCGGTGGAGTATGATGGTGCATTATCACCATGAACAGAATCCAATGCATCTTTGATTAATTGTGGCGTATAACCTTTCATATAAAAGTGTTTAATTACTGCACGAAACTCTTTATTTTCCATTTTTCAAAAATTATAAAACTTGTTTACTTCAATCACCTGTAACAAAGAAAATAATCATTAAATATTTTGGAAATTTTGACAGATGGCTTATAAAAGATTGCTTTTAAAAAACAAAAACAAAAAAGTTGCTAGTAAAACAGAAAATGTGCCTGGCCAGTTAGTTTTGCGGTCGCCCTCGTAACATCCCGCTTGCCATAAGGCTGACTCCTAGGTTTTTTAATGCACCCGGTTCAAATGGAGCGTTTCCATATCGAAGCAGATCTCTTATAGACGAGCAGGTCTTACAAAACATAATATACGATCAACGTCTGGTATTGAATCGCTTGATATCACTTATTGATATCAGTTATATGTAAGCTGAAAGAAACTCCACATGAATTACAGTTTATAATAAAACAATTGTGCATATGTGACAGCTCATAGAGAAAGGGACCTAAGGGTAAAAAAAATCAATTTTCATTTTTTTTTCTTTTTTTTGATGTGGACAACATCTGAGCATCGAATGAGACCGATCCCATGTCCCAAAAGTGTTCCCTCCCAGAGATATGCGCGTTTTATGAAAGTGAAGTCGACGATTCTAAGCGCAAATAGAAAGGGACCTGATCTTTAAAATGGGCCTCCTGAACAAAACTGGTTTTTAACCTTAGGCCCCTTTCTATTTCGCGCGTCACATATGCTACTTTTAAGCATAGGGAGCGTCATGTCAATGATAGATAAGACGATTTGCTTAAATCAGTAATAAGAGGATTGTTTTCGCTTTTATTTATGATAAAATTTTAGATTTCATCACCAATATTTAGTTACAACAACAAAATGCTAACTAAACTATTGGCTGTGGCAACTAAATACATTTTATGAATTTCATTGGTATGACCGATAATTTAGTTGCGTCTACAATACGTTGATCATATTAATCATCTGTAGTATGTCGAACCGATTATTTATTACGATTATAAACATTTGGTGATTGCAACCAAAATTCTTTTCTTGCGATGGAATTTTAGTAGTTCCAACCGATTTCCAACTAGTTTCTCTGTGTGCATATTGTGGTATATCTTAGGTAAATTCCCTTTTCCGACTTACATATCTTGCCGCTAATGATACCAACCGAAATGCATTTAATTCGTTCAGAAAAAATGACCTTAATTATTCTATGATTCGTTTGATTTTGTTTTACCCAGTCTTTTGTATATCATGCTGGGTACACACGAGGCAACCGTCGTGAGCAACGTGCTGCAGCAATCGTGGCAACAAAGCTACACAGACAGCAGCGTTTGCTGCAACATGACTGCATTGCTGCAACCGTAGCCTCGTGTGTACCTAGCCTCAAAGTAGGGTAGAGTACCATAACGGCTTCTTTCGACTTTTTTATCTTTATCTTTGTAAAATTAATTTATCATTCTTATACAGGGTGGTTCATTCAAGACTAGACATATGTCACCAGCGTATTCCTTGGCACGAAAATATGTCCATCTACGACCATGCGTGAAAATGCAAGGGGGCAAAATGGCAGCGATTTAAAAATGTTCGGATTGGTGGTCGGAGGGTATTAGGAAAAATTGAAGCAGTGGCCAGTGTTCTTACCTTTTCAAAATTACATAAACGAAGCCCAGAGGTCCTACCGTTCCTAGGTTATGAATTTTTGAAGGAAATGCAATTTTTTTTTTTTATTTTTTTTTTTTATTTTGAAACGAAATAAAAGCACATATTTATTTCGAAGACCTATGGGCTTCGATTACGTAATTTTAGAAAGGTGAGAGGTAGGGCTATATTAAAAAAAAACATCCGAATATTGGTTCTGAACTTTTTACCTATTACAATTTTACCCTAGTACCCTTCGACCACCACTACACTTTTCAAAAATAAGCCAAGGAAAACGCTGGTGAAATTTGTGACATATGTAACGCGCGAAATAGAAAGGGACCTAAGGTTAAAAACCAGTTTTATTCCGGAGAGCCATTTTAAAGATAAGGTCCCTTCCTTTTTGCGCTTAGAATCGCCGACTTCACTTTTATTAAACGCGCATATCTCTGGGAGGGAACACTTTTGGGGCATGGGATCGGTCTCATTCGATGCTCAGATGTTGTCCACATCAAAAAAAGAAAAAAATGAAAATTGATTTTTTTTACCCTTAGGCCCCTTTCTCTATGCGGTGTCACATATGCACAATTGTATTATTATAAACTGTAATTAATTTGGAGTTTTTTCAGCTTACATATAACTGATATCAATAAGTGATATCAAGCTATAATTAGCAAGCGATTCAATACCAGACGTTGATCGTTTATTTTGTTTTGTAAGACCTGCTCGTCTATAAGAGATATGCTTCGATATGGAAACGCTCCATTTGAAACGGGTGCATTAAAAAAACCTAGGAGTCAGCCTTATGGCAAGCGGGATGTTACGTGGGCGACCGCAAAACTAACTGGCCTGGCACATTTTCTGTTTTACTAGCAACTTTTTTTTGTTTTTTAAAAGCAATCTTTTATCTGTCATCTGTCAAAATTTCCGAAATATTTAATGATTATTTTCTTTGTTACAGGTGATTGAAGTAAACAAGTTTTATAATTTTTGAAAAATGGAAAATAAAGAGTTTCGTGCGGTAATTAAACACTTTTATATGAAAGGTTATACGCCACAATTAATCAAAGATGAATTGGATTCTGTTCATGGTGATAATGTACCATCATACTCCATCGTGAAATCCTGGGTTCAACAATTTAACATGGGTCGTTCAAGTACGGAAGATGAGCAACGCTCTGGAAGACCGAAAACTGCTACTACTATTGAAAACATTAGAAAAATATTTGATGAAGTGACTAAAGATAGACGATTAAAGCTCAGAGAGCTTGTTGATATTGTTAAAATACACGAAAAACAAGTTTGGAGTATTTTACATGATGAACTCCACATGAAAAAGCTATCCGCAAGATGGGTGCCGCGTTTGTTGACTTTGCCCCAAAAAATCGTCCGTTGGACCAATTCAGAGGAGCTTTTAGCGATTTATCAGCGTAATCCAATAGAGTTATTGCGCCGATTCATAACTGTTGATGAAACATGGATCCATCACTACATCCCAGAATGCAAAGAACAGTCAAAACAATGGTAAAAGTGGTCCCAAGAAGGCGAAAACTGTTAAGTCAGCAGGAAAAGTAATGGCCACAGTATTTTGGGATGTAAGGGGTATAATATTTATTGATTATCTTGAGAAAGGAAAAACTATACATAGTAAATATTATTGTGCATTATTGGATCGGTTGAGTGAAGAAATCAAGATAAAACGACCGCATTTAGAAAAAAAAGTTATTTTTGATCAAGATAATGCTCCTTTACACACTGCATTTTTAACTCAACAAAAACTGGCCGAAGTACGATTTGAAATTGCTCCTCATCCACCATATAGTCCAGATTAAGCTCCTTCTGATTATTTCTTGTTTCCAAATTAAAAAAAAAAATTCTCGGTGGCAAAAAATTTTCGTCCAATAGCGAGGTTATTGCTGGAACTGAGGCATATTTTGAAGGTCTTGAAAAATCTTATTTTTCGGATGGAATTTAAAAACTTGAAAAACGTTTGATGTGCATTGAGTTGGAAGGAGATTATGTTGAAAAACAAATAATAATAATTCCAAAAAAACGGTTCTTTTAATGTTAGGCTAGTTACTTTGGCGGTCGCCCTCGTATATAAAAGATAATTCACAAATTTAGACATTTGTTTTAGAGAACAACCTTACATCTACAACAGTGAAAGCTTACAAAAGTAGAAAATAGCATGCGTGAAAAGAACAATTGACTAGTAAAAAGAAAAACAGAGTATAAAACCTTTATTCAATTTCTCTCGGTTTCAGGATTTTTTACCATTCAGTTTGTCTACAACTAGTATTTTGAGAGTTGGCATCACTGGTTGGTCTATTGTTGAGCCTAATGACGAGTTATGCATTAAACACATAGACGACAGCAAGCAGCGAGCGACAACCTGTCAAAATTAAAACACACACGTTTATATGAAAATGATTACTTTGACGGCGTCACAGCAGCACGACGGCACAGCAGCCGTTGCTGTTGTCGCCAATATAAACTAATTTCTATTTTGAAAGGCGACAATATCAGATACAGTGTTGGTAATGCACTAAAGTAGTTGTAATAATTTAGAGATTAAAGGCGTTTAACTAAAAACTGAAAATTTGCGTCAAACATTTTGGGATTAATTAAATGTTCAAGGTGTCAGGGTGTTTTTATGATATATAAAAACACCTTGACACCTTCTTGGTATGCTAAAATATAATTTCGCTATATAAATATTTCTTGTGAAGCCGGTCTTCGTCCGGGGGTATGCCAAAATATGGCTTCGCCTTTTAAATATTTCCTGCCTCTTTGCAATCTATTCAATCCACTCATTAATAAACAAACTATAATGAAAATAAAACATATAATATATAAATAATATATAAAATACTCTGTTCTGGAATCTTTTTTTCAATGTGCTTCTTATCTGATACTTCGGCTTCACTACTGGGGAAAATACACGAAACATCCGATTGCTGCATAGTGAGTGAGCTATGTCTGGTTTTACACGGACAATTATAATTGTCACGATTGTTGAGTTGGTTGGAGAGAGAGGTAAGAAGTATGAACGGGGAACAATGGCGACAATTATAATTGTCCGTGTAAAACCAGACTATGTATTTTGCAACGAAACTGTCAATCTGATGTACGGTCTATTTCCTATGAAGGGTGCACACGATTACAATAAATTATTATGTAGAACATAAATCGTTTGTTTGTGTGCCTCATAAACGTCATATTGGCATCACTGAAAAATACATTGCTCAATAATATCAGCTGTTTACGCTGCTGCTGCCGTTCTCAAAATATTTTAAAAGGTGGCAGCACAACGACAAATGTCGCCAACGACATTTGAAGTCAGTCGTCGTGCTGCTTGCTGTCGTCTATGTGTTTAAAGCATTACTTTGTTGTTTACAAAGTGAAAAACACTTTCGCTCTCCCACACTCTCGATGATTTACTTTCTCTTTCTAGCGCTCTCGGTGTTTTCTCTTCTATTGTTGTGTGCCAGGAGAGAGACTCTTTCATTATACGTAGTTGTATCTGTTTATTGTTGGCTAAGTAAGAGCTTTTGTTTTTGTGTGTGTTTTATCCATCGGTTTTTTGTGCGTGTTTTATCCATCGGTTGTATTACTACGTATGTACCGTTACTCGTGAGTTTAT
Source organism: Hydrotaea diabolus (assembly GCA_963513945.1). NCBI lineage: Eukaryota > Metazoa > Arthropoda > Insecta > Diptera > Muscidae > Hydrotaea > Hydrotaea diabolus. The sequence continues at coordinate 162,967,973 of OY740718.1, forward strand.
GCCTCAAAGCTCAAGGTAAATGCTATGCAAAATTTCGCATTTATTTCTTAGGGCATTCATGTGTTTGTGTGTGTGTGTGAGCACTAGTGTGTGGTGCGTGCGAGCGCCTCTATGTTGTGTGTTGTTCTCTCTTCTGCTCTTTTGAGCATCTTCTTTCAATTATGCTGAGTTTTGTTTTTTTTAAGGGAGGGGGAGGTAATCGCTAAACTTCGTGTATGTGGTTCGTTAGCACAGGGTTTTCATGGTACGTACTTGCTGGTGCATGCTGGCTGGCTGGCGGCTGGCCGAGTGTGTGCAAGTGTTTGTGTGAGTGTTTATGCGCGCTCGCCAGAGTATGTTCTCTGGGTGTGTGTGTGCGTGTGTTGTTCTTTCTGTGGGGGTCTCCAGAAATGCTTTCAAATCAAACGCTGATAGTCGTTGGATATACGCCGCGATGCTAAGATTCGTTAATGCCAACGGAATAACGTCCTCGTCGTCGTCGTCGCCGTCTTTGCCGTCGTTGCCATCATCGTGGTCGTTTTGATACATACAACAAAATTACCGTTAGATGTTGTCTTGGCCTGGCCATATACTAATTAAGCTGTTATTGCAAAAAAAAAATAAACAAAAAAAAAACCCTGCTCTTTCTCCAACGCCCCGGGGGATCTTAAAGTGCAAAACGAAGGAAAATAAATACAAACCGCCACCACCACTGACACTAATACTACCATACCCTCGCTTAAAAAGGCAGCAAAAGTGTTTAGGTTAGAAATGTAAAGTGAATTTTTTAAAAAAAAAAAGTTAAATAAATTTTACAGTGCAAAAGCCAGTAAATTAAAGGAAAGAAAATTAGAAGAAAGCTGAGGTTTAAGCTCGATTTAACCCACGAAAAAGAAATGCAAAGAAGTGAAGTTGAAATTTGAAAGTTCCACCTAGTACTGGCTGGTGGTCGGTTGGTGTTATTTAGAAAAGAAAAAGTGTGGCTTGAAGTTTTTCTAGAGAGAGAAAGAGAAAATAAAAAATTAATTTTATTATCAATTCAAACGACCATTGCAAAAAAATATAAAACAAAATCATGTGAAAGTCTTCCGTTTGGCAGGCTTCCTAGCGTTTTCGTATTTTGGGTACGGTTTTCAAAATTTTGCGCGTGCTTCGTGTAAACCCCCTGTTTCTAAAGCTTCGTGTTCTCGGGCTTTCGTCGTTGTTGTTTTTTATTCTTCGTTTATTTCGTTTCGTGTTTGGCCTGCTAAAGGCATTCGTGTCAATCTCAATTGGTGAAGTTCGCATTCTCTGTTTTTCGTCTTCCGTTTTTGGTTGGCTCTCCTTTACGCCGACTGAGCGAACTTCGGCATGCGTAAGTGTGTTCGTGAGTGTGTATGTTTGTGTGTGTTATCATTCATGTGACATCTTCTGTCTGTCTGTCGGGCCCTGCTATTTTTTTTTTCAATATTTTCGTAATAAAAATTTCGAAATTTTACCAAAGAAAATTTAAAAAAAGGAGAAGAGAAGAAAGAAACTTGTGAATTTTGTAGCATATTAAGAATGTATTTTTAATTGTGTTCCTATTTCCACTCCCCTACACGAAAAATAGCAGCCAAAGCATTATAAAATTAAAAATATTAAAGAAAAAATAAAATCACATAGAATGAAATATGATTATTGAAACCGATAAAACAAAATACATATTGATATTGTGTTGATGTGGTCTCTCCTGTGTGGTGTGACGTAGATTCGTGTTGTTTCATTTTATTTAAAAAAAAAACATAAATTAAGATTTATGAAGTCTTCGTTTTAAAATGGAAAATAGTGAAAAACAAAAATTAACTTAAATTAAAGAAAAATCGCTGTCCCCAGATCTTCCTTTTCGCAGAAAGCCATCATCAACCGCAACACAATCAAAGGTAATTATTTCCAGTTGTTAATTGTTTTTCGTTTCATTGTTGCCATCGTTGTTGTTGTCGTCGTAGTCATTAAAACGCAAAGTTTTTCAAAATGAAATTTACGGTTTTGCTTTGATGGCTCGTTAATGTTCTCGAAAGAGACCATCGTCGTCGTCCGCCGTCCTGCTGCTGGCAACAAAAATACTCTTAATGGCTGCAAAAGTTGCGAATGGTGGCGTCCTTGAAAAATGTTGAGGATGTTTCTCTGCACAGGCGAAATACATAAAACCAAGAACATAACAAAACAAATGTACATGTACACGTACACGTATACCAATACATACATACTCGTATGTATGTACATACAGTATAACTAGAGATATTTTACTCCAAGCTATACTTGATAAATTTAAAGCCTAATATGCCATTACAACATTCCCATACTGCTCTGCTCAACAACGAGAAAAAATAACATTAGCTTGTATCTTCTCTATTTCCGCAAAACACACTCACATGAAAGCGTGCGTGTGTGTGCTACACACTGGTGTCGTTGTATGTAACTGTGACTGTGATTCTCCTGTTTCCTTTTCTCCACCTCCCATTCCGCCGAATTGTTCGGATGAAATTTGTTAATTATCTTGCCAAACAAAAAGTTATAATTTGATTTTAAACGAAACCTAAAAGATTTTTGTTTTTTTATCCAGCTATTTGTGTGTGCGTGTGTTTGTACAAAAGCTTCTTTGTATTGTAAGAAATCTGCGAACAAGAAAATTAACACAAACATGTGACAAAATTTTGTTGTGTGTACATGAAAAAAGAGTTAAGCCTTTGGAGAAATTGCGTGCCAATGGGTAGCACAGATTTTCGCTCACTTTACTCCCTCGCCAAAGGATAAAGGGTACAAAGCAGGGACGGCTAAAAGAACTAACTAAAAGAACAATTAAGTTGGGCCCGTGTTTAAGGGGAATCGAGCGAAATGCGCTGTAAATTTTTTACATAAAATTAAGGAACCGAAATAAACTGGCTTAAATTATCGCAAAAAACACAAAAAAGAAGGGTCACTTACTTACGTAGGATCAGGTGCACACAGAGTTAGAACTCGGTTGGAACTACTAAAATTCCGTTGGAAAAAAGTTTTTGGCAGCAATCACCAAATTGTTTACATTAAATTAAAGAACAGAAATAAACTGCGTAAATTATCGCAGAAGGGACAAAGAAGAAGGATCAGCCAATTACGTAGGATCAGGTGCACTCAAAGAAAAAATTAGTTAGAAATCAGTTGGAGCTACTAAAATTCCGTTGGAAAAAAAGTATTTCGGATGCAATCACCACATGTTTATAATCGTAACGGATACGCAGTTAGATATAGCACAAGATGATAAATATGATCATCGTATTGTAGACGCAACTAATTGAGTGATCATACCAATTGAATGCATAAAATCTATTTAGTTGCCATAACTGATGGTTACTAATAGTTTTGTCACTATTTTGTTGTAGTAGGGATGATAACTAAACTTTGATCAAAGGCAAAGTACTCCTATTTCTGCTTTAGGCAAATTGTTTAATCTAACTTATTCACTGCAAATCTTCCGTCATCTTCCGCCATATTTTCCTCATCTTTCTCGATATGACCATCCCAATGCTCAAGAGTACTACCATTTTATAAGAAAACAGTTTTTTGCCTCAAAATATAATTTAAAATTTCTTCGTTAAAGGAGTAAGGCGTGTGGACTTTTAGATCCAAAACTTCTTTTCTGGATGTACACATTTATCGTATCATCAGTTACAAATACTGAAAGCTGCGGAGCACCAACTAACATACTGATTGCACACTGGAGGTGCATGCAATCTCAATCATTCGGTTGGCAAACAAATTCCAATGTGGCAACGAATCTGCTCTCTGTGTGTATAAATTGTTACACATAGAAAAATGCAGTTTTAAATCGGTCCGAGCTTCAAATATTCGGTTGTATAAACATACTTTCCGTTGCAATGGTTCGACTAACCTTAATATGGTAGCTACAATAATATTACGATTATAACCACTAATAATTGAGTTATACCAAGCGAATCCAGTAAAACTATTGGTTACCACAACTGGCGGTTATAACAACCAACCAATTAGAAAGTACGTGTTACTTTGGGACCAATAATTGGTGGTGTTAGCAAATAAATTTTAGTAACCAAACCCCGTTTAGATCAAAAGTTCGGACTTAGGTAATTATGGTAAATTCACCAAAGGACGGCCTTCGTAGGTCCGATTTATTTTTAATTATTATTTTGCAACGCTATGCTGTACGAAATTAGTTAAAAAGTACACGCAGGGAAAACATCAGTTGAAGATCGGTTGAAACTACATAAATTTAGTTGCAATAGAAAACTTTCCTTTGCTATTACCGAATGTTTTCAACCGAAGTGAATATTCGGGTAAACTTACCACTAGATGATAAATTAGATTAAAGTATTGGGCACACAACCAAGTGATCGTTTACGCCAATGAAATGCGGAATTATATTAACTTGTCACAACTGGTGGTTGTTGCAACCAATAATTTCGCACAAAATTAATTGTGTTGTTGCATCCAATAATTTTGCACAAAATTAATTGCTGCAACCAATTATTGGGTATAATAACAAACAATATATAATAACGGAACAACGGGCTGTTTTTCAAGCTGTATGTAGCTTGAATTTTTGCTTATTTGAAAAAAAAATAGTCGTAAATGTCATATAAGTGCTCCAAGATGACGCTAAAATTTTTTAGTTTTCTGAGCTAAAATTTAATAATATCCTGTTTATTTAGATTTTTCGTGGGGAATTTTTGTTATCAAACTTTATAAAAGAAAATCCCCATGATCTATTTTTCAGCCTTATGTTATAATGTAAAGCTCTTGTTAAAAAAATGTGTTAACTCAAACTCTTTTTTTTATTTTTCCAAAAAGTTAAATGTTCTGTGTAAAATGTTTCACCAATTTTTACAAACTTTTATCAAAAAAAAAAAAACAACAGCGTTGCTTTTAATTACTGATAACTGCAGTGCACCAACTTACATTCGCTGCATATATGCACAGAAAAAACATGGTTACTACATGGTCACGGCAATAATAATATGCTATCCGCAATAAAAGTATGTTCGTCGTAACCATAGCATTGTTAACTGAATTTAGTTTTGACAATAGTATTATAGCTGCAATATTAATATTGTTGAAATGTAACAATAGTATTATTGCCAAATTTAAAAATGAAAATATGGTTATAGCAACAATATAAATATGGTTGGTGTGACAAAAGTATTGTGTTTTGCGTTTTATGTTAACAATAATATGATTACGGCAATCATACTGTATGATTGTAATTTTTCTTCATTTAAATATTCTTTAATGTTATTTGTACAGATCTAATGCTATAATAGTGCTTTTTTTATCGATATTACAATTGCTGCTTTGGTTTTGTTTATCTGAACTATTTTTTATAAAAACGCTTACGTTTATTTAAACGTATTTTTTCTACTGTGAAATAAATCACTCCTATTATTTTGAATTTATTTTTTATTTTTGAATAATTTTCATAATTCAAATCTATTGTCGAAAAGTTAAACAAATTCTAATAAATTATATTGGGGATCATAGTATAATTGTGTGAGGATCATACTATGGTTGTAGGGATCCTAACATGGTTGCGTGTGAATCATACTATGGTTGTGAGGATCATACTATTGTTGTATGTGAAACATACTATGGTTGTGAGGATCATACTATGGTTGTGGAGATCATAGTATGGTTGAGTGTGAATCATACTATGGTTGTGGGGATCATAGTATGGTTGAGTGTGAATCATACTATGGTTTTGGGGATCATAGTATGGTTATGTGTGAATATACTATTGTTGTGAGGATCATAGTATGGTTGCATTTGAATCATACTATTGTTGTGAGGATCACAATATTGTTGTACCACAACCATATACCCAACAATAGTATTATCCTCTTCGAATATTGTCACCACAACCATACTTTTTTTCTGCGTGTAGAAACTTTATAGTTAATGCATCATTAGGTGTTCGGTTGGCAAACAATTTCGATTGTGGCAACGAATCTGTTCTCTGTGTTTGGTAAATATGTCTTCGTTTTACAGAATAGACGTGTTGAGATATTTTAAGTGAAATCGTACGAAGTTTATTTTCGGGCAGAAAAATTCAAAAAATGTCCACCTAATTTCAGTTGGGTGGTGGGTTTGTCTTTCATGATATTGCATAAATGTTTTTAAAAGTGGTTGTTTTTGGGTTAAACTGCTTTACTAAATTATTACTTTTATCATTTTGGTATAGATCTTCTAAAATATAATCAGAATATCTTCAGGATAAACTGACTCTTTTCGTCCCTTTTCAAATATAATAAATTTTACACATTGAACAGGGATTAAACCGGCTCAAGACCTCTTGCTTCTATATTTAAATAGAAGACAAGTTTTTAACAAAATGGCAAAGTGACATTGATTGTCGTGGCTGCACACTACTTTTATCATGATTTCGGGTCCGTGACAACCCTCTTCCGAAAGCCTTGCTGCAATTGTTGAAAGTAAAACCGAACTCTATAAGGCCAGGCTCTCCCCAAACGAATGAGAACTACTGTTGTAAACCTTACTTTTCAAGTTTTCTTCACACAATTGCCCACGAAAATACAACTCACTCTTGCCATCTCTGTTAAAAACTTGTCTTCTATTTAAATATAGAAGCAAGAGGTCTTGAGCCGGTTTAATCCCTGTTCAATGTGTAAAAGCAACAGACCGAAATAAAACTCGAGCTAAAAATAATAAATTTTGTAATAAAATATATATTTTTTATATTACATCTGTAGCCAATACTTCAAGCATTGATTTGATGTGTTATGTGTCGCATTAACATTTAAGTAGCCGGAAATTATAAAGGTTCAAATTCCACTTTTCTCCACTTAAATAATGTATCATAATTAACTTTATCATAAAAACTTTTAATCTTAAATTTAATTTTTTGACTTACTTTACCAGTTTGATGCAATCCATTTGTGAATATAAATTGCATAAGAATTGAAAGTAAAAGCCAAGTTTTAAAAAACCTGCTCATAAATCAAATAACAGAATCAATATCTGTTTTCAAATCGTTAAATATAAAAATTAAATATGAACAACTTTATTATTTCGGTCAGATAACCAAATAAAAAAAATCGGTTAAAAATAATTCGGTTGTGGCAACAAATCGGTTCTCTATATGTGGCTTGTCGATTTGTATTCTGCGTTTACTTACTTTACAAATGTCAGAACCAACTTGACATTTAGCTCAATTTTCAGTAGTTATAACGCTTTCCAATAGGGTGATAACTATTGCCTCACATTGTACTTTGAATAACTATTGACACATTCTTGTTGGTCGGTGCTCTGCAATTGCCAGTAAATGAAACTGAAAGATTTTTTCAGCATAAATTGATTTTTTTTTTAAAAATAAGAACGATTTTTTTCAATGTTGTTTACCATTACCTCACCACTATTCGCCCTTTTAAACATTCGACAAGAACTTACTCAAACCTCTACCCAGATTGTTAAATGTAATATCATTTTCTTTAAATAAAATCTAATTAAACGTGATGTTACTTAAATTATTAAATTCTGGTTCAGATTTCAGACAAATGGTACATTCTTCCGATCGGCATGAAGTTATGAATATTTGATATTTTTTCCAATAAGCATAGTTTCGAAACAAACAAACCTTTACTAACTAATAACGCGTTATAACAATTTTTTGGCATCATCACCAATAATAAGTTGCATCAATTAATTGTATGCAAAACTTTTAGTTGCCACAACCTGTGATCTGTTGGTTGTGTGCACAATACTTTACCATCTAGCAGTTTGTCGAACCAAATATTCATTACGATTGAAAACATTCGGTGATGGCGACTGAAATTCTGAAAACTGCATTGTAGTTCAAACCGATTTACAGTTAATTTTTTTCTCTATGTTTGTAAATAGGTTTGCTCTACAAAAAAGCGGAAAAATCGTTTCAATTTTTTGTGAAATAATGCGTCGTCGTGAATTTCGTCCGACAGCAAATGGACAAACACTGCGTCAAATTATGGCAAATACAAATATAGATTAGTTTTTACGATTTTGCGGATATTGGGGTCGAACTCATGTACACAAAATGACTACTTTATGGACCTTGAAAAATCCTATTTTTTTTTGGAAGGGATTCACAAATTGGAGAAACGTTGGACTGAGTGTATTAAGCTAAAAGGTTATATTTTTTTTTTTGCAAAAAAAGCTGTGTTTTAATCGAAAAGTTACGGAACTATTGATAAGTCCTCGTAATATGATGCCCTTCGAATACTGTTACCCCAACCAGATTATCTTACATACATCCTCCATACGAGTCTCCTGATCAAAACAAACGACTATTAAGACTATAAATTTGATATTTCTTAGTTTTGCCATTTTAATTGCGAATCCACGGTGGAGGGTTTATAAGATTCATCCTAGCCGCACTTAAGGACGTTTTAACTTGTTAAAAAGACAATTTGAACTTTGAACCTTAAGTGTATTTGTATAAATAGGATTCTTTATTTTCATACTTACGGGTACTTTGGGTAGAACTGTCTTACCATCTGGACTTGGCTTAACAACCTTCTTTAGATTTTCCGATATCGGCAGCCGTTGCCAGTCTAAAGCTAGAGGCCCCAGTTGCGGAAAATTGGAGGCCATTACTAAAGAGGCGAATTTTCGATAGTAAATTTAATCGGCAGGTTGAAATTATATCAAATTAAGGAGGAAAATATACAAAAAAAAACAAAAAAGTCATCTTTTTTTGCAAACTAGATTACATAACTATAAATTAGTCTTTTTAAGCTCTTTTTCGCAATTATTGAATGTTACAGCGATAAAAAACTAAAATTATTTAGCACTCAGAAAAATATTTAATTAATTTTTTACTTTCATTTATGTTGTGTTGCATTGTTTTTACGTAGAAGAAATATATTAAATGCCGCCCGTAGTATTAGGTATGTGAGTGATAAATACTATGTGAGTGAAGATAAATTCGAATTTATTTCAGACAAACGGCCTTCTAGCGATAGTAGCCAGTACTATTAGCAATAATCTGACAGTAGTCTGATTGACGAAAGTATTTCCAGTTGTCCTCCATGGACGCACTTAGATCCGCTTTAGAGCAATTTCCCCCACATTTCATATTCCAGGTGAAGAATTCAATATTCTGAAAATTATTTCAGACAAACGGCCTTCTAGCGATAGTAGCCAGTACTATTAGCAATAATCTGGCAGTAGTCTGATTGACGAAAGTATTTCCGGTAGTCCTCCATGGTCGCACTTAGATCCGCTCTAAAGCAAATCAGGCATTTCTGTCTTGCTATGTTAAAGTTAAATTCGAATTCACTATGCGCACACTGCTGTCTCGTCAATGAGTGAAGATTAATTCGAATTTAACTTTTTTAACCCACTGGGGACCGGGGATTTTTTGCGTTTTTGAAAGTTAAATTCGAATTTATCTTCACTCACATATAAATACTCATATTGTAAAGTAAAATATATCAATGAACAGTTTTGATATTAATATCTAGCCTTACAGTTTTTAGATTTAAATAACTTCCGTCCCTTTTTAGAGCAGAAACAAAAATAAAATTTGAATAAACTTCAGGAAAAAAAATAGTGTGCGAACAAGACTTTGGCGTACGTCTTATATAGAAAAACAAACTCTAGATCAAAAGTGTAGGGCTCGCGAATTTCAATACTTTTTATTTATCGTCAAAATTATTATTTTTAGCAAATCCAAAATATCTCGTATATCTATCTATAAGTACAGATTGATAACAGTCGTTTTCAGGACATCCGATATTTAACTGCCGTGCTAATAAAATATGGAAATGGTGAAATTTAATTAAATCATTCTGATTGGATATGTGAAACTACGTTTTTTCTCTGAGCAGACCTGCACCAGAAACTTATTTTAGAAGACGGAAAAACAATTATTGAAAATGAAGTAAGATAACTTGAAAGGGGCAAGAAATAAACAATTTTAAAATTTCCGTGAAATATCCTAGGTTGCAAGACAGAAAACAAGACAGGCGATTCTGAAATTCATTTAGAGTCTCTTTATAATTTTTCAAACACATTCAAAGAAAAATTGATACAGTGGTATGAACAATACAATACAACACCAAGAGTGTAGATGCACTTCTCTCGATATTACGCTCCACAAAGTTAGATGGTCGGCTAAGCCTGGATGATCTTTTGGAGAGAAAAGAAATTATTTTTTTTAGTTAGAACGGTTTCGCCAGGCTCTTATTACTACATTGGACTCGAAACTCAGTTAAAAAAAATCCAGAATGACTTTTGAATGATGTTAATGCCATTTCCATCGATGTTGGAATAGGCTTTCAATATTGAAAAGTGCGAATACTTCAACATGGCCTATAATGGCAAAAATTACAACATTAAAATTGACGTGTTTTAGTTGGTTTTTATATTGGCTATTAAAAACCCAATGATATAGACAGATACAAACATGACTTCATGAACGAGATACAAAGTTTGAAGCAAAATGGAGCCATATTGTATGAAAAAAATCAAAAAGATGATACTAGAGCGTTTATATGTGACATTCCAGCTACAGCGTTTGTTTGTTGCACTATTGGAAGCAAAAATTGTATCTTTTAAATATTTCAATAAGAAAAAATTAAAATGGACTTCAACTTATTATTTCATTTAAATTTATTTTTTTTTTTGTTGAAACTTTGTTGGATTAGAATTTTTTTCTAAACGTTTAAGTTCTTGTATTTTTATATTTTTTTTTAAAAAAAATATAGTAATTAGCCTTAAATTTAAAAAAACTAAAGACTATTGAAATAAATATTGACAAACTTATTAAATTAATTAGCAAATGTCCACAAATAATTTTTTTTATTAGGATTATTTGTACTTTCCTGAATATGTTTATTTAAGTTAAATAATTATAAGTACTTATATATTGGCATTTAAAAAATAAATTAAAACTAGTTCCTCAATTTCAATGATATGTCGTTACTAAGTTACAATTGCTAAACTATTGTTTCTCCTGCCTTGCGAATGTTGACTTATGCATTTATCCTTTGAATTAGGAGGCCTTAAAAAACGCATTCCTTTTTCATCCTTTGTCTCTTCTAAAAGATCTCATAAACATGCCTCTATTGATTCAATAATAGGGCCTGCTTATTCCAAAAGATCCCAAAGACATGCACACTTCGCTTCTGTAGTAAGGTCTGTTTCCAGGCCTGCTATGAGACGGCAAGAACAAAGCTGTTGATCATGTTAATTTGTTGGTGAACATGTGCGACGTTAGTCATAATTAGAATACTTGATGTGGTAGCCGAGTGCATGGCAACTCTAAGATCGTCGGTTCGAAACCGGCGTCTGCTGTTCATCGAAAAAAAATATAACTAGCTGGTGGAAAAATAAGTGTATTGAAGACGAATTTGAATAAATAATTTAAAATATTATAAATAAACTTTGGCATACGTCGCATTTATTTTTTTTTATGCCATTCTGAAAATGCTTGGTTTTAGGCCTTCGGAGAGGCATACTTTTGCAGGACTCCGACATGTCCTCTTTTTGCAGGCCTTATAAAAAGCCTTGTGTTGTAGGCCTTCTGACAGGTCCATTCTTACAGCCGTTCCACGAGGACTTCTTGAATAGACCTGCTAAGAGACCAGAAACAGCAGGCCTCTCTGTATGACTTCCTACGAAGGCCTGCTAGAAATCCGGCTAAGAGAAGAGAGATGTGCAGGCCTAACCGTCCTATGATACGCTAGTATGTTATTTTGAAACGAAGTTTACATTTGAAGGGATGACCTTCTGACTGCCTTTGGAGACAGGCCAGAAGGCATGCAAAGCCCCTCTTTTTGCTGCTGGGGCATGTTAAAAGTTGCGAATTCGTAACATAAAGGAAACAAGAAAATAATACTATTTTTTAATGGCGAATAACTGTCAAATAAATCCAGCACCAAGAGACCAAAATTTGGTAAAAGAAAATTTTTTTTTAAATACGAGGGCGACCGCAAAACTAACTGGCCTAGCACATTTTCTGTTTTACTAGCAACTTTTTTTTTGTTTTTTAAAAACAATCTTTTATAAGCCACCTGTCAAAATTTCCGAAATATTTAATGATTATTTTCTTTGTTTCAGGTGATTGAAGTAAACAAGTTTTATAATTTTTGAAAAATGGAAAATAAAGAGTTTTTAAACACTTTTATATGAAAGGTTATACGCCACAATTAATCAAAGATGAATTGGATTCTGTTCATGGTGATAATGCACCATCATACTCCACCGTGATATCCTGGGTTCAACAATTTAAAATGGGTCGTTCAAGTACGGAAGATGAACAACGCTCTGGAAGACCGAAAACTGCCACTGCTATTTAAACATTAGAAAAATATTTAATGAAGTCACTAAAGATAGACGAATAAAGCTCAGAGAACTTGCTGATATTGTAAAAATACACGAGAAACAAGTTGGGAGTATTTTACATGATGAACTCCACATGAAAAAGCTATCCGCAAGATGGGTGACGCGTTGGTTGACTTTGCCCCAAAAAATCGTCTGTTGAACCAATTCCGAATAGCTTTTAGCGATTTATCAGCGTAATCCAACAGAGTTCTTGCGCCGATTCATAACTGTTGATGAAACATGGATCCATCACTACATCCCAGAATGCAAAGAACAGTCAAAACTATGGATAAAAGCTGGTAAAAGTGGTCCCAAGAAGGCGAAAACTGTTAAGTCAGCAGGAAAAGTAATGGCCACAGTATTTTGGGATGCAAGGGGTATAATATTTATTGATTATCTTGAGAAAGGAAAAACTATAAATAGTGAATATTATTGTGTATTATTGGATCGGTTGAGTGATGAAATCAAGATAAAACGACCGCATTTAGAAAAAAAAGTTCTTTTTCATCAAGATAATGCTCCTTCACACACTGCATTTTTAACTCAACAAAACCTGGCCGAATTACGATTTGAAATTGCTCCGCATCCACCATATAGTCCAGATTTAGCTCCTCCTGATTATTTCTTGTTTCCAAATTTAAAAAAAAAATTCTCGGTGGCAAAAAATTTTCATCCAATAGCGAGGTTATTGCTGAATTTGAGGCATATTTTGAAGGTCTTGAAAAATCTTATTTTTCGGAAGGAATTAAAAAACTTGAAAAACGTTTGATGAAGTGTATTGAGTTGGAAGGAGATTATATTGAAAAATAAATAATAAGAATTCCAAAAAAACGGTTCATTTTATGTTAGGCCAGTTACTTTTGCGGTCGCCCTCGTAAATTGAGTAAAAGGCATTTAGACCTAAAAATTTAGACTGCAATACAAAAGATAGAGTCTCTGATGTGATGTTAATATAAAAACCAAAACTTTGCTTCTTACATATCCTATTTCTAACTATTAAGTTCCATAACTTTAAAGTGGTTAAATAATAGATGTTTTTCCAACAATTTTGAAAACTCATTGCCCAGGGCGTATCATGACACTCACTTAGTCTCCACTTTATATGTCAGCAGGGTTTAACAATATCTTTCTCTGCAGGATAACCGATACTTCCTCTTTGGCAAAATATCCTCTATACACAAAAAAAAACAAGTTCTCCTGCAAATTACATGCTTTCATGTTACATACTACAGCGAAAGGATAAAGGGAAATAAAACATATAACAACAACACCAACGAACGACGACAACAACAAAAAAATACAAAAATGAAAGAAGAAAGCAAACTGTTAATGGTTTCCACACTTTGACACTCTTATGCATACAGACCCAAAGAGAAACGACACAAAAACATACTTAAACCTATACACGCATACACACACACACACTCATATACTCACAGACGAAGAAAAGGATAAAAGAAAATAATCTTCGCTTGTATTGTGTTGCAACATCTGAAAATATACTTTATACGGGTATTGTTGGTAAAAACAGTTTATCCATGCGTCGGCGGATCCGCGTCTGTTCGTCCGTCCGTCCTTCCTCTACATTTGTGTAGGTCTGCCTATATCTCTTGTCAACCTTAAAAACGAGGAAGAAAAACAATCTTTCATTTTGTTTCATGTTGTTTCTACAAACGGCCACATTTTATTCGTCCTTATTAAACATAAAGTGTAAAACTGTGGATAGCCTCATATGGAGGCGGGTACGTGGGGGGTCACCAATTTTCATCATTCACAAATTTGTGCCAGCTCGTGGTGCTGCTGTGCTGTTGCTTTCTGTTTTATTCGCGGATTCCTTGCGTCAGTCATTCATCTTGGCTTACATCTGTGGTAACCACCACTCATTGTGCTCGTATAAGGATCTTGACTTTAATTGTCATTGAGCCATGCCAACCATACATGGTGGGTTCCTTGCATGTGCTCTTCTCTGTGTCACCGATGTATGGCCGTATTTTTGTTTGGTGTACGGGGAGGGGGGCTGTAATTCCTTGTTTTTCCGTTGAAACGGATATAATATTTTCGAGTGGGGGGTTTACTTTTTCCCCCCTCAAGATATTTATATTAGGGTGGAATGAAGGTTTTTGTTAGGCTGTGTTAAACAAGTAAAAAACCGAATATTTAAATTAAACGCAGAAGTATAATTTCTGACATTAAATTTTAATTATTAAATTCCTTTTTGAAATACATTCAGATTCCATATTCTTTGGATTTTTCAGGTTTATTATACCCTCAACCTACTGGGTAAGAGGGTATGTGTCATTTGGTGCGGACAGAAAGTGTAACGCATCGAAAAAACCAATTTTAACCTTACATATCCCTACGGGAAATTGGACTGGCACTGAACAAGTCACGTGATAGGCCCCTCATGGAAAGGGACCGGTCCTCGTACCGACTTAGCAATATGAAAAGAACCGGTAACTTCTACATAGCTTTGTTCTTGGAGGGAGTCAATTGACACTACTCAGACACAATGTGACATATCACGGTACTGATCAAAAAGGACAGGTATAGTACGTGAGATTATACTTAGTACCCTTCATAGAATACCTCTCAGTTGCACCCATCCCAACTGAATCAGTCACAGGCCAAATTAAACTCGGCACAGAACTAGTCCCAACTTAACTAATGACACCGCGATTTTGACAACTTAGCATATTTCAAGTAATTGACACCATTCTATGCATACCGAACCTGTTCTGTGATAGGTTCTGATTTGACCCGTCCTCGCTTAAGGCTAATCGACTCTTTATTTCCCGTAGGGTTGTTTAAACAAAATGCGTTTCATGAGTCTTTTTTTAAGTCATTTGAGGCATGACCTGACCTCTACGGCTGGTACGAACGTAACTCAAGCTAGCGCTCGTTTTTATATTTTGAACGTCATAATATTTTTCCAAAACTGCCTATAGGATTGAAAATAGTCCATTTGGAAATACGTCTTCTCATACCTCCCACAGAATTGTACTATTGCCGCTACTTTAGCTTTTCATGAAATATCTTTTGTCCTCTTCATACGATTTAACTTTGATTTTTTTGAAAAAAAATAATTCCTAGCCACGCCCCTTCTGATACCTTCCACACAAATAAATTTTGTTCAGTGCAGATTAGAATCCACATAACTCGCATAAATTGTGAGCTCTATTATATTTTTAAAACGGCTTTATACACGTGTACGAAAACAGTTTCTGGTACCTCCAGTACAAATGCGCTATTCCGCCCACTTTTGGTATTCGCATTATAATTTAACTACCATTCATACGAGTCTGTTGAAATTTAGTACTAAGCAAATAGAATATAAATTAGACTAGATGAGAAAATATGGACATATCAGGTTTTGAGAAAGTTAGTACTCCTTCGGGAAATGGGTAAGTCAGATCAACCGGCTAAAATTTTTTAATTGCTTTTTAATAAAAGAAATAAGAAATATTGGAGAAAACTAAATTAACGTGAACATAAAGTTTTCAATTGGAATGAGATCGGTCGAGATCGCCCCAGTACCAGGCCCTTCTCCCCTAAGGCACCAGTTCGTTGATATTGATTCTTCGAAACGTCATTTTTTGGGCTTGCCAACAAATTTGTAGTGAAGTGCTCCCGATTGAAACACTGATGATTTGAGATTTTTACTTGTTCAGTTTCTTAAGGATTATGTGGCACTTTAGTTCAGGTCTCTTTAAAGAATTACTTTGTGTCGTCCTTTTAAAAGCGGTCCCATGGTGTAAAGTAAGAACAAGAAGTTTTTAACGAAAAACAAGTGGATATTTCGGGCGGTTTGTAACTTTTATAATTTCTACCAAACACGCAGAGAAAATATATGGTTACACTATGGTCACCGCAACAATAATATGTTCTCCACAATAATATCATGTTCGTCACAACTACAGTATTGTTTTTTGAATTTCATTTTGACAACAGTATGATTGCGGCAATATTACTATTGTTGAAATGTAACAATAGTATTATTGCCAAATTTAAAAATTAAAATATGGTTGTAGGAACCATATAAACATGATTGGTGCAACAAAAGTATTGTTGTTTAAAATTTACGTTAACAATAATATGGTTACGACAATCATACAGTATGGTTGCGACTATGAACAAAACAAAACAGGTTTTATAGTAAATGGTTGTTGTCCATTAAAAAAACAACAACAATCGGAAGGTAGTTCGAGGGTTTTTTATTGTGTTTACTTTGTTCGGTGAAATACTCTAATACCGATTGGTTCTCGTTTATTTCAAATCTGCCTGCAATTAGGTATATAGCCATTGATCATGGTTTAATCACATTCGTTAATTGGTGTCTACGGATGGTGAAGTAGCATTCACCCCTGCTGGCAACTAAAAGTATTTTCGACTGCCGTTGGAATATATGTTTTTGTTTCTTAAATGAAATGTTCAATAAAACATGGCCTTAAATCTGGCTATGAACTAATTGTAATGCAATTTAAAATTCCTTGCTTGATAAAAATCTATTTTTAAATAACAACGCCCAATCCTAATAAATACTTTTGGCGATCATTGTATGGTTGGAATCATACTATGGTTGTATGGATAAAAGCATGGTTGCGTGTGAATCACACTATGGTTGTGAGGATCATACTATGATTGTATAAGAAAAATACTGTGGTTGTTAGGATCTTAATATGGTTGTGGCGATAATAGTATGGCTGAGTGTAAATCATACTATTGTTGTGAAGATCATAGTATGGTTGAGTATAAATCATACTATTGTTGTGGAGATCATAATATGGTTTAGTGTGAATCATATTTTGGTTGTGGGGATCATAGTATGGTTATGTGTGAATCATACTATTGTTATGAGGATCATAATATTGTTGTGCCACATCCATATACCAAACAATAGTATGATCCACTTCGAATATTGTCACCCCAACCATACTTTTTTTCTGCGTGTAGATTGCATAAGATAGATTGCCGAAGATAAATCCTTAAAATTAGTGCATATTTAGATAAGTGAGGAAAATGCCCTGTTTCTACGATCGTTTTTGGCGCCCTAGGAATCATCAAACATGGGATTTTATTTCTATCGTAGAATTAAAGGGGGGCCCCCTTATGTGAACCCCTTAAAGTCCATATGGGCTATTTGAGCATATATGTAAATATATGTAACTTATAGAATTAGCGAGAAAAGATCACGGTTTTTAGTTACCCCGAATATAACGAAATGCTTTTGCGGCTCATAGTATCTCCGGTTTAATGGGCACGCCTATTTAAGGGAAGTTTAATTCGCGCTGCCGACAACTCTAAGCAAAACTATTATAAAAAATAATTATTTATATGTGACGCGCAAAATAGAAAAGGACCTAAGGTTAAAAACCAGTTTTGTTCAGGAGAGCCATTTTAAAGATTAGGTCCCTTTCTATTTGCGCTTAGAATCGTCGACTTCACTTTTATAAAACTCGTATATCTCTGGGAGGGAACACTTTTGGGGCATGGGATCGGTCTCAGTCGATGCTCAGATGTTGTCCACATCAAAAAAAAGAAAAAAATTAAAATAGATTTTTTTTACCCTTAGGTCCCTTTCTCTATGCGCTGTCACATATTGTCAAAATATTACAATCACAAACAAGTAAAAAAGTTAAAGTTGGGCCTGACCGATCAGTGTTGCCACAAGAAATTTTTTTTTCCGACCAAATTTGTTTCTAAATCCTACCAAATTGGGTCAAAACCGACCAAAATTGTAACGAAAAAAACAATATTTAATTTATAGAAAACTTTTATTAATTAAACAAAAAATAATGTAAATTCAGTCTATTATTTTAATTCTTTAAATAAAAATATATACAAAACTATATAAACAAAAAAAATCTCTTATATATACAGAGATTTTGGAGATCATTTGTCAGTAAATCCGAGATCATGTTTAACATATTTTCAATTCACTACAGTTTATTCGGTGTTTTAAAGTCTTTTTTAGCTGACCATACAGTATGCGAACCTTTGTTCGTGATTAATTCTTTACAAAGCATGATACTGTTAACATTTATTAGTCTTTACATGTTGTTTACATTTATTAGTCTTTAAATACCGCGAACAAGCATACCACAGTTCAGAGGCCATAAGCTGTTTACGACGTCTAAGACATCAGAGTAAACGGCAAATGATTTTGTACTTTGGCCTCGTTCCATAGATGGCGTTTCACACATAGTAATGATTTTGTAAACTGTGAATATTTATAAATAAAATTATGTGCAACACATGGTAAATTATAATAAAAATATATATTTGAAATTTTTATTCAAAAATCTACCATAATCAGTTTGGGCCTACCATCCGACCAAAATTAAAAAATTGAAATTCGTCCGACCAAATTTGGTAGAATTCTACCAAAACGGCAACACTGTGACCGATTCTTATCCGCGTTAAATTGCTATTTGGTTTATTAGTCCGATCCTTATGCCAGTCAAATTTTTAAATTAAATTCAAATTTGGATTTGCAGTAAAACCAGGATACATTTGATTGCATATTTACCAGTGGTTCCTTCTTCTGACCATTAGGGTTGTTATTAGACACCATCAGTCGATGAGTCCGATCCTAAGCTAAGGCAAAATTTTTAAAGAAGTTCATACTAGGATTTGGGGTTAAAATGTCTTGAATGTGCGTTAAGTACACATATTGCCTAGGGATTGCTCGTTGTGACCCCAGGACCCAAATTCCTAATTTAAGTTGTGAACAAATGTTCACTATTTCTGTAGACCCATATGTCTCCGAACATTACGGAAAGGTTTTTGGGTCTCAGAGCGCATACCAAAGTCCTAAGTCAATGCTACCAATTCAGCCAAATTACATATTGACCATACCAAACGTTTCCACCTTCGCGTCTTTGAAGTATATATAGGGTGATCCATCTAGAGGTTCTTTTTCAGAAGAAGAAAAATATAAAAATTCAAATCAAGTGTGAAATTTTTATTGGTAATTTGGACATTTTATGGCATTTTTCTGTTGAATATAATTTTCTTCAAATGTTGACCGCAACTACGCCTCAGGGTTTCCATTCTGAGGGTCCAATTTTGAATGACTCGGTCGAGCATTTCGACAGGTATGGCTTAAATAACACGCGTAATGCTGGTTTCCAAATCCTGAATCGTAGCTGGTTTGTCAGCATAGACTTGGGACTTTAAAAGAAAAATGTCTAATACAATTTCCAATTATTTTTAAAAAATAAATGCCATAAAATGTCCTTTCAAATTACAAATAAAGATTCCACACTTGATTTGAATTTTTATATATTTTTTTGTTCTGAGAAAATACCTCTAGATAGATCACCCTTTATAATAAAAAGACCAGAAAAATTTCAGTAATGGGGTTCAGAGAACCGATACGAAGCCAATGCATCCACAACGGTATGGATTTTGGGCTGGTGGCATCATTGGGCCATTTTTCTTCGAGAATGAGCATGGGGCCGCCTTTAACGTCAACGGTGAACGTTACCGCGCCATGCTCAACGAATTTTTGTTTCCAAAAATTTCAAGAGAATGAAATGAACGACATTTGGTTTTAACAAGATGACCAACGCAACCATCGATATTTCAAACACTGTTTTTAAAAATCAAATAATTAGCTGAAATTGTGATGTTAATTGGCCGCCTTGGAGCTGTAATTTAAATCCTTTAGACTATTTTCTGTGAGGAGCCATAAAAGATAAATGTTACACAAAGCATCCAGAGTCAGTTAAAGTGTTGAAACATGAAATCGAAGTTGGCATTGAAAAGATTCCACCCGAAACAATCGAAAAGATACTGAAAATGTCGCTGAAGGATGAGGTACTGCCGACCCAGTTGTAGTAGCCATATGAATGCTATTGTGTTTTAATATTAAATGACCACTCCAATAAAACCAAAAATTTGCAAAAACTATCAGTATCTTTTTATTAAGGCTGATTGTAATTAAAAATTTTAAATTGGCCACCCTGTAAATCGCTGAATTAGTTCCCCTTTAGTCTTTATCATTGCTCAATAATCTTCTCTCTCTCTCTCTTATTTAACGATTCTTTCTGATTTTATTTTTAAATTCTCTTTTGATCTTACTTACTGCTTAAATTCAAGCTGAGATCTGTCAATAACTGTCATCATCGTCAGAATACGGTATTTCAAAAAGGATCTAAATTATGAATTCTAAAGACTTCTGATCATATCTTACGCCAAATATTGGTTTTAGTAGGTATTGAACGTATTTGCTAGTGTATCGGATTTTAGATTTTTAATTTAATTTGCGTCTATAACATGGGCTGACAACTAAAAACCTTATAAAATCTTCTATTTTTTTAATCGACACTTTTAAGAAAAAGATAGGCAATTTTTACACAATAGCTTTACTTTATTTACGTAGGGATACGCTAGCAAGCTATGATGATTTCATTCAGCTATGCATTTATACACATAACACCATTTGTCAGAAATGTTTTGTCCTGTACGCAGAAAAAAAGTATGGTTGGGATAACAATATTCGAAGAGCATCATACTATTGTTGGTTATATGGCTGTGGCACAACAATATTATGATCATCACAACAATAGTATGGTTCACACACAACCATACTATGAACCCCATAACAATATTATGGTAGAATTATTCACACACAACCATAATATGATCCCCACAACCATATTTTTATTCACATTCAACCATACTATGATCCCCACAACCATATTATGATCCTCATAACCATAGTATGTCTAACGTACAACCATAGTATGATCCTCACAACCATAGTATGACTTACACACAGTCATACTATAGTCTCCAAAATTGTTTGTAAAGATTGTGTTAAGTTGTTATTTAACAATAGAGAATTTTATTAAATAAGTTATGTAATAATAGGAGTGATTTTTAACCATTAAAAAATTTATTTATTTAAAATATTTGAGTTATACTAATTCGTAGTTTGTTCCGAAAAAAATAAATTATTTTTACTATTACTGCGTAAGATTCGTAAAAATAACATTGTCAAATTAAAAAATACAATTTTACCGGTATGATCGCCGTAATCATGTTATTTTTAACATAAAACCCATGAAAATAATACTTTTGTTCCACCAAACATATTTATATTGTTGCTACAACCATATTTTAATTTTTTTAATTTTGCAACAATACTATTGTTACATTTCAACAATATTAATATTGCCGCAATCATACTATTGACAAAATGAAATTCAAAAAACAATACTATGGTTGCGACGACCATACTTTTATTGCAGAGAACATACTATTGTTGTCGTGACCATATAGTAACCATATATTTTCTCTGCGTGTGGTGAAAGGCGTATTTTAAGCTTATTATGCTGACCTGCCCCCACTCATTTTCCCGAATATGCTTACTAATTATAGCATTATTTTGAATCTTTGGTCTGTAATATGCGTAATGGCTATTTTTTCATACAACAACCATATTTAAAGGTAACCTAAAAAATATTTTTTTTCCTTTCTTTAATCTGACTGGAATGTCCATCTTTGCCTTTATATATTTGCCTTTATTATTATTGCATAAACACGTAAAGCGCTTACATTGTCTTACTACGAACTTATCGAGTCCTTATATTTGTCCTTCCAATCATTCGCTAATTGAAAAATGGGTTTCTCCGCATATCACATAGTTTATGAGTTTTTAAAAATCGTAATTTTCTGCGGTTTTTACTCTCAAATGTCGGCAATCGTCATTTGGTCAAATTTTATTTTCAAATTTGGCCAAATGACAATAAATCGTCAATATTCGTAAACAGCTATGAATTCTGGAGCTTCATGTATTTTAAATCACATTTTTCTTTGAAATCAATGTTTTTTATTTAATGACTTTTGAAAGATCCGAAATTGCATTTTTTAGGCTGCACATTTTTAATTACTACCATACCATGGAGCATAACCGGAAAATTTGTTATTTAATACTGGTTAAAAAAGTATACACGTTCCTCCCTAGTAAACCAGTCCCTAGACGAAGCCCACGGAAGTGTCTTGTAAGAAGAATCCCAACGAAACAAATAAAACACCAAACACAAATGAATTAATGAAGATTTGTTGCGAAATTCTTGTATTATCCGAATAAATGTCTAATGTATTCAGCCGGTTTTTCCGCATTTTATTCCCACTTGTGCCCAACCATTGTATCTATTACAGGCAGGCTAAAAAGGAAGTTGAGGACGACGGATACCATAAATAATAAACACACACCGCACACACACACACACTTTCACATATAAAACAAAACACCTCCGTAATGGTTTACAATACATGCACATTCTCACTCACCCGAAGCTTGCTGTCATCTTGAAAAGGAGCACTACGGCACAGAGGCAAACGATGCCGGTGAAGATGTTAATTAGCCATTAGTAACAGATCCATTGTGAATGACGATTATTATAATTAATTTGTACGAACAAATCTTTCTATGGAATTACGACTGAAATGTGCTGCAGCGATGATTTATTGCTACACATGGAGGAACAGCGAGAGAAAAAGGCGAGGCGCTTTGCAATCTCTGAAAGGCCAAACAAGACCAAATGTTGTCGGTGGCACAACCGTATGGGGGATGTCTTAACACCACAAGTGAGGCTATAGACCGCGGGTAATAAAATTATTTGCCACAAAATGTGCCACTTAAAGCTATACAACTATAAAAACCATATATGTACATTAGACTGGCTCATGATCAATAGAAAAGTGACAGGGGAGCAAATTCTGCAGCCACTTTCAAAAAATTAACTTAGGGTTTTTTATACCCTCTATCGAGGAAGTGTATAGGCTAATTCGAAACATTTTTAGACACAGTTGGGATTGTGAGCATTGCTGATTTAAATGAAACTCGGCACGTATATTTTCCTAGTTAAAGCCTGTCATATAACACCTAAGCGAAAGCATCTTGATGTAAAGTTCAAGAAATTATACTGGCTACTAGGACCAAGATCCCAGCTCAGCGTGGAAAACAAGTTAATTATTTATAAATCACTACTAAAATCGGTTTGGGTATACGGCATACATCTTTGGAACTGCGTGTAACTCCAACGTCAAAATATTAGAACGGTTCGGAAACTTCTTAGCCTAGCACAAAAAGCTCGGTATAAACAGAAAAAAGTTAAGTGTTTTGGAAACTTCCATCTCTGCTATGAACACATGTTAAATTCTGTTTCGATCTGGCAACTCCTTCATATAGAAACAGGTGTTCACAAAAGACGCATCCGCGATTTTTTTACAATGGAAAAATTAGAAATGCGTGGTGTCATTAAATATTTACATAAAAAAGGTTTATCGGCACAAGAAATTCATAATGATATGGTGAATGTGTTAGGCGAAAGTGCTCCTTCATATGCAACAGTAAAAAATTGGGTTGCTGAATTTAAACGTGGTCGTACAAGCATTGAAGATGAACCACGTAGTGGACGTCCAAAAACAGCAACAACAACAGAAATTGTAGCCAAAGTGCATGATATGGTATTAAATGATCGACGAATAAAAGTGCGTGAAATAGCTAATATCATGGGCATCTCAAATGATCGAGTCCATTTAATTTTGCATGAAGAACTGCGGATGAAAAAGCTTTCTGCAAGATGGGTGCCGCACTTGTTAACAGTCGACCAAAAACGCATAAGAATGAACATTTCTCAAGCTTGCTTGGATCGTTTTCAGCGAAATAAAATGGATTTTAAGCGTCGTTTCATAACTGTTGATGAGACATGGATCCACCACTATACTCCAGAGACAAAAGAACAATTCAAACAATGGACTGAAAATGGAGGAAGTGCCCCAAAGAAGGCAAAAACAATTCAATCGGCTGGTAAGGTTATGGCAACGGTTTTTTGGGGACTTCAAAGGTATTTTATTGATTGACTATCTGCAAAAGGGTAAAACAATAAATTCAGAGTACTATTGCAACCTTTTAGATCCATTAAATGTACAAATTCGAGAAAAACGTCCTGGCTTACAACACAAAAAAATAATTTTTCATCAAGACAACGCACCAGCGCACAAGAGTGTTTTAACAATGGCTAAAATCAACGAATTAAAGTACGAGTTGCTTGACCACCCACCTTATTCTCCTGATTTAGCTCCCAGTGACTTTTACCTGTTCCCAAATCTAAAAAAAATCCTTGCTGGCAAGCGTTTTACCTCAAATGAAGATGCAATTACAGTTGTAAACCACTATTTTGAAGACCTTGAGGAAAACTAATTTAATCAAGGGATAGAATTGCTAGATAAGCGTTGGACTAAGTGTATTGAAGTTTCGGGAGATTATATTGAAAAATAAAAATATTTTTGAAAAACTAACTATTCTCTTTCATTGATAGGCTAAGAACTTTCCGAACCGCCCTCGTAGGGCATACATTCTGTTACACACGTTTTATGCTGTAAAATAAAAAGTACTAAATGTTTTTGGACCAAATATTTTTTAATATATTTATTGATGTATATCCATAAAGAATCTACTTATTGCCAATCGTCAATAGCTGCACGAACCTCGACCATTGAAAAATTGGCCACAGCTCGAACCAAAGCAGTATGCTTCAAATCTGGATTGCCTGAGGGCCAATCATCAAAGGAAATGAACGCTGGCAATTTGTTTCGAAGCCAGGCCTGGGACGTTTTAGCCTTATGGGCCGACACTGGTTTTGGAACAGGGAATTGTTAAGAGGCTTCACAACAGCTTCCAAAACGGTTTCTTGATAAACTTTGGCCGATGTTTGGACTCCTTGTTCGCAGAAATGCAAGTCAGTGACCCCATCGTAAGAGACACCCCACCAAACCATGGCTGAAGCTGGGTGATGAACCTTTTCCACCCTTGGGATCAGTTCAGATGCTTCCTTAGACACTCTATCATTTTGCTTGTTAAATTTTTCCTGAACGGTAAGAATTTTTTCATCGGTGAACAAATTTTTTTTTGGAAGTTATCAGCGTGCTTCACCAAAAGACGTTTGCATTTTTCAATCCTATTTTTTTTAAAGCTGCAGCCAAAAAATGTCCGGTACGTCGTTTGAAATCCCCAAGTCCATCCCACGGGCCATGATTTTTTGTTTTCGGAGCTTATTTCTGTGAATTCTTGTTCGGCTTTGATGACATGCGGTGTTCGAACAGAGCGTGGGCGGCCCGACCGGTGGCGGTCTTTTACATCTCCAGTCTCCTTATACAGTTTTATGCATCGGTAGACGAACATGTGGCTAATCCCTAGTGGCCGGAGCGTTTTGAAAATATCGCTTTTTTTCATTTAACACTTTAAAAGCGATATTACAGCGATATGGTTCTCATTATCTGACCACTCCATGATGAAAGTTGAAACAATTTTAAAATCCCATTACAGACTAACGCAATTGAGGTTAGCTTTCAAACCCCATATGACATTAACGGGGTATGTTCAGTTCTACTATTGAAATGGGTGTGTTGAATGTTGTAACAGTATTTATGTCCCTACTAAGTATACAATTGTTAAACCCTGTTCATTTAAAAATAATTCCAAGTGTTTCGGTGTATTATATATGTGGACCATCTCCCTTCCCTTAGTGGTTTAATGCTGTGCGGCCCACTTTTCGAAAATCTTGGACTTTTCTGCCATACTGCAGTAAAAAAGTGCAGTAAAAAAATTCGTGCTGAGATATTTCTGTACATATGCAACAATTGATATTTTTTATTGTATCAAGTTAGCCTTGCATTCAAGGTATGTGTGACAGCGAGAAAGAAACCTAAGGGCAAAAAAAACTCAATTTTCACTTTTTTTGATGTGGACCACACCTGAGCATCGAATGAGACCGATCCCATGCCCCAAAAGTGTTCCCTCCCAGAGATGTGGGCGTTTTATGAAAGTGAAGTACACCAAAGATACACGTATTTAAATCTTTAAAATGGCTCTCCTGAACAAAACTGGTTTTTACCCTTAGGTCCCTTTCTATTTTGCACGTCACATACGCAATTCTGCCAATGTGCAAATTTTCTATATTTCACTTTATCTGTAAACATTTTTAATCAATAAACATTTTTATTGTTTTTTACATGGAAAAATCTCTAATTTATTTGATTGACACTTTGTTGGTTTACATCTTAATTATTTTAGTCAGTGAAAGTATTGTGATATAATGAGTTCTTATGTTAGCAAAGTTTCTGATTTAAAGTCCCATCCCACAATGGATCAGAATTGCCTATCTTTACCTGGAACAAAAGGAAATATGTAGTCTGAAAGTTTCAAAAAAACTAAATAAAGTGAATGAAAAAGACATTGAATTTATTCCAGAGGAAGATGCACTAAAATCCTTCAATCAGTGTAAAGTTAATTAGCGAACCAATAATACAGGGTGGCTGATAAATGTTGCTACATTGAGAACTCAAATAACTTTTGCAGTGTATGGAATTTATTTTTCTTTTATTCATGTTAAAGCTCATTTAATTTTATTAAACATAGTTTAATTAGTTTCAAAAAAAAAAAAATGATGGAATTTTAATAATCCCCATGATGATAAAGACATTGAGCAGAGGAAGAACCACTAAAATCCTTAAAAAGGGTAGAGTTAATTAGCGAACCAAAAATACAGGGTGGCTGATGAATATTGCTACATTAAGAAACTCAAATATTTTTTTTTCAGTGCATGGAATTCTTTCTTTTATTCATGTTAAAGCTCATCTAATTTTATTAAACGTAGCTTAATTAGTTTAAAAAAAATGATGGAATTTTAATAACCCCCATGCTTGATGATAAAGACACTGAGCAGAGGAAGAACCACTAAAATCCTTTAATCAGTGTAGAATTAATTAGAGAACCAAAAACACAGGGTGGCTGATGATATTGCTACATTAAGAAACTCAAATATTTTTTTTTCGGTGCATGGAATTCTTTCTTTTATTCATGTTAAAGCTCAATTCAATTTTATTAAACATAGCTTAATTAGTTTCAAAAAAAAATGATGGAAATTTATTAACCCCCATGCTTGATGATGCATGTGCGGCATCTTACCAAAAAGTTGTTTATTACTGCTTGGAGATTTGACATAGGAATAGCCGCAATTGTTTCTCGAATGCTTTGCTTTAGTTCATTCAAATTTGTTGGTTTGCTTTGTAGACTTTCTCTTTGCAATAACCCCACAAGAAAAAATCAGGAGCGGTAAGATCAGGAGACCTGGGGGGACAACGGAATGTGGAGTTTCTCGATGTCAGCTTATTGGGAAATTTTCGTCGCAATTCTGTCATAACAGGTCGGGCTATGTGAGGAGTTGCACCATCTTGCTGAAACCACACAGAGTCGAAAGAAATTCTCATTCGGCGTAATTCTGGATAGGAAAACTCTCTCAACATGTTCAAGTAACGATCTCCAGTATCCGTAACGGTGTGACCGTTTTCTTCGAAGAAGTAGGGCCCGACAATGCAGCGTGCTGAAACCACACTGTGAGACGAAGTCGAAGCAATTCCGTCTCATGGAGTATCTGTGGCTTGGAAACACTCCATATTCTGCTATTTTGTTTGTTTATGTTGCCGTTTTAATCGAAATGGGCCTTGTCTGACTTGAAAAGACAGTTCAACATGTTACCGTCCTCTTCCACATGTTAAAGCACCTTCTGGCAAAATTCCAAGCGAATCGGGAAGTCTGCAGCGTTCAGATTGTTGGCCATTTGAACTTTGTATGTCCAAATCTTTGTCAATAATTGACTGCAACGACTGTCTGCTTATACCCATTTGAGCAAATAAGCTTCTTTTCGAAACTCTTGGATTGTTTTGTATGGCAGCAGCTACAGCAGCGATTGTTTTCTTCGTCCGAACTTAAGGGTTTCGGTGGTTATGTCTTTTGTTGACTGGCCCATGCTTGGCAAAATTGTTAATAAGTCTCATTGTGGGCCATCTGCTCGAAGGATTGACGCCAAACGTGTGCCTATGCTCTGTTTGAACCGAAACTACGGACTCCAGTGCGTGATAGCTACGAATAATCCAAATTCTTGTTTCAGCTATCTTTTTTTGTTAAATCTAAAAATCAATCTGCAAATTAAAAAAAAAGAAATTAATCATTGAATAGAAAAAAAACTATTAATTGTTTTTGGTAGCGACTTTCATCAGCCACCCTGTACTTATAGTTTATGACCCAACGTTTCAAATTAGGTGGAAGGGACGTTCCTGCATTGCCCTCGAACAGAGTGACATGATTGACCGTTTCGAAGGCCTTTTTTAAGTCAAGAGCCACGAGTACCGTCCTGTCGTTGGGCTTGTTCTGATTAAGCCCAGATTAAGGCTTATACGTGCGATGATGGCGTGTAAAGCCGTTGTTGTGCTGCTCATTCCCATGCTGATGATCAGAACATGGAATATGTACGATTAGGCTGAGGAGGAGAAGTGCTGCAAGAGTCTTTGCTGCTGGCGAAAGCAAGGAGATCAACCTGTAGGATCTTGCGTCTTTGCCTGGCTTCAGTAGCGGTACTACTCTGCCCATTTTCCAAGCATAGGGAATTAAGCGACAGATTGAGCTCTTTGGTCATGTACTCTACTCCCAGGGTATCCAAGTGCTTCAACATCAGCAACTCTGGCGGAGGCCACTTGGCCTATACAATTTTTTAGACTTAATGTAATAAATGCAGTTTTACATGCAGAGCAAAAGTTTTTTATTTAAAAAAAAATTACAGCAAACGAACATTGGGTAGTTGTTTTTGCCCCCGCCTGTTATTTTTATGGCACGTCGCGTGCCAAACTTGAACGTATCCTTAATGCAGTATATAAATTGTTAACACATTTTAAATTTTCCATTTAATAAATTTTCAAATAAATAACAATTATTTTTCATTTAATCTCGGGCTCTCTTTCATTACAGATAAAAGCGATTGCTAATGGCGCCGTAATAATGATTCACAAAAATGTAAATAAAAACACGAAAACATAATTTACAATCTGCATGAAATAAATCAATTACGAGAAAGTGTTAATTATTGCATTCGTAAAGTGCGTGTAAAACAAATAAAATAACAAAAAAAAGTGGTAGTTTTGAAAACAACAAACGCCGCACCGAAGGGGGAAAATAATGCCCCAAGAGTGTCGACATATCAGCAACCAACCGTAAGCAGAAATAATAGAAAACCTAATTTAAACCAACCCCCAGACCAACAAATGCAACCAAACATATTTTGCAATACGTAACAATTGTAATTATCAACGCCATTAGAAAAAAATAAGCAAAAACAAAAATAATATCCCCAGTGTAAATAGAATTTTAATAATTAATTTAATTAATCATGATTATGAAAACCAAACAAACAACAATCAGTGTAATAGAATAATAAAAACAATTATCTAAAATCCCTTAAATAAAAAATAAATAAAAACGCATACGAAAAAAATCTGAAAAAAAAACTAAAAGAAAATCTTCAACGAGATAAGTGGGCCACAAGAGTAATCAATGGGCAATTAAAATTTCTTTTGTTCAATATTTTCTATATATTTCAATTTTATGGCGTGTGTGAATTTTGTTTTCTTTTCGCCTCGCCAAAATATTTCTATTTCGTCAATAAACATTTAATGTGTGTATGTATGCGATGTGCTCATAATTAGTTTGTGAAAAATAATTCATTATTTAATTACCAGTAAAATAAACAAAAACGGCGTCTTTGTACTTTCTCCGCCTCTCCACTCGGGGATAAGCAGCAACATTTTGTGCCGTCTACTCAGTAACGACACTGGATCCTTGTGCTCCTCCAACTTGTCTTCTTCCCCTCTGCAAAGCAATAATAAATAATTAATACAAGCAGCAGCAACAAATTGAAATCATAATAAATTATATAAAGTTAATTATCTTTTCTCATAAATTATTGAACGTATTTCTGCAACTCCTCCTTCGCAGCAGAGCTGAAAGATATCAACAGCAGCAGCAGCAACAGCAGCAGTTAACCAAAATTTAAAATAATCGAATAAAAACTTTTTTTAAAAATTAAGGTGAGTAATGAGGCATATTTGCCATTATTAAAGTTAGTACAATATAAGACCTACTAGAAGATGGGACAAGGTCGCTTGGGATGACAAGGTCGCTTGTCAAAAGTTTCGAAGAACAAGAAATATGCTGCGGTGGTCTTTATATGAAGAGTATTAAGTTTTTTTTTAAGAAATAAAAAAAATTGTGAGAAAATATTATTAGAATGAATCAAAATATAAAAACTCTCAAAATTTGTCGTATCTAAGAAAGAGGCTGCTAGTCCTCCGGTGAACAAAACAATACGTATCAGAAATCTTGATAACGATATTCATGTCAAAGTATTATTACAAAAAAATATTTTTCAGAACTTCCATTACGGCAAGTGTTCTTGATTTTATGCTTTAACCAATATATGTGATCCGGCCTATGAAAAGGCGGGAAACAGCTGTTAATTTTTTAATTTAATTTAATTAATTTTTTTGAGTCATAAGCTACCTTTTCATAGGCCGGGTCACATATAAGTAACTCAATAACAGAACTTAAGTGTCTAAATAGCTTATCAAAAACCAAAGAATAATAACTGCATTTTGCGAAGAACTTGAAATATTAATGCGAATGCTGACAATAGCGTATTCAATATTATGATCGGAATATGCGACAGCGCATAGAGAAAGGGACCTAAGGGCAAAAAAAAAACAATTTTCATTTTTTTTTCTTTTTTTTTGATGTAGACAACATCTGAGCATCGAATGAGACCGTTCCCATGCCCCAAAAGTGTTCCCTTCCAGAGATATGCGTGTTTTATGAAAGTGAAGTCGATGGTTCTAAGCGCAAATAGAAAGGGACCTAATCTTTAAAATGGCTCTCAACCTTAGGTCCCTTTTCTATTCTACGCGTCACATATGGAGATACAGTTCTGCCACCAACTCTGATAAATTTTTGAAACTTTGGCAGACTATTCGCCATTTGGATAAAATTTCGTTTTGTTAACTTTTTACTATTTTGGTGACGTTATGGCGTTTTGACGCTTTCTGTTGTTTTGAAGATTTTTTTTTCTGTATTGACTATTTTTCGTTATTTAGAAAAGTTTTCGTTATTTAAGAATATTTTTATTGTTACTGTGAATGATTTTTGACATTTTTGGCAGACTTTTCGCCATTTGGATAAAATTTCGTTTTTTTAACTTTTTACTTTTTTGGTGACGCTATGTCGTTTTGACGCTTTCTGTTATTTTGAAGATTCGATATCCGTCGGATTTTATCTTTGAAAACACCTTTAAAGTAACAAAAATATTTCAAAAACATTTTTCGATCATCTCGTCATTTTACATAGACAATTATAAAGGGTGGGTTAATTTTAAGGGCCGAAGTTGAATGTGTTAAGGGCCGATGTTGATTGTGAATTTAAAGGGCCGATGTTGATTGTGAACCATACCCAAACGTCAAGTTTTTTTCATCTTTAGTGATGAGGTACATTTTCACCTTAGTGAATTCATCAATAAGCAGAATTGCCGCATTTGGGCAAATGATGATCCAAGAGTGATTCTCGAAAAAACAATGCTCCCACAAAGAGTGGTGCGGCTTATGTGCTGACGGCATTATCGGGCCCTATTTTTTTCCAAAATGAGGCCGGTCAGGCAGTTACTGAGAATGGTGTTCGCTATCGTGAGGTGATAACGAACTTTTTATGGCCCGAATTGGAAGATATGGATGTGGACGATTACAACAGGACGTTGCCACTTGCCACACAGCCAACGAAGCAATGGCTCTTTTGCGCGACAAAATCAATGGCCGTGTTATCTCACGTCGTGGCGATGTAAATTGGCCGCCACGATCATGTGATTTGACACCGTTGGACTTCCTTCTTTGGGGTTATTTAAAAGAAAAGGTGTACGTCGATAAGCCAGCAACAATTCAAGAGCTTAAGGATGAGATAATTCTGCACATTAACGGCATAGAACCTCAATTATGCCTCAGCCTCATGGAAAATTTGGACCTTCGGATGGAGCTGTGCTGCCGAGGTCGCGGCGGCCCTTTGGCCGATATTTTGTTCCATACATAATTGAACGATACCAATGTTATCATAATAAAAAGAAATGACAATAATTTCGTAAATAATTTGTGTTTTATTCAAAATCAACATCGGCCCTTAAAACTTAACAACCCTTTATTTAATTGACGCTTGGGTCAATCGGTTCATTTAATTGACGCTTGGGTCAAGGGCCCAAGTGGCGAAAACTCAGTCATCTTCGAACAAACATTAGCACTGGAACTTTCCCTCTTCTTTACATACGCACACAGTTTTACTATTTTCCCTAATTTTGTCTAGACTTAATGGCAATAGCGCCGTACCACCATCCTTTAATAAGGTAGTACAACATTTTCTGGGTCATCCTCTCGTGCCGTCTCAAAGTATAGAAAAAGTCCTTCACGCAGAGAAAAAATTACTAAGTAGGGACATAAATACTGTTACACACGTTTTATGCTGTAAAATAAAAAGTGATGAATGTTTTTGGACCAAATATGTTTTAATATATTTATTGATGTACTCGTATATTGTATCCAAAAAGAATCTACTTGTTCGAAATGTTCGCCTTTTGCCTTTACACATGCCTTAAGTCACACTGGCCAATCGTCAATAGCTGCACGAACCTCGTCCATTGGAATATTGGCCACAGCTCGAACCAAAGCAGTCCTAAGAGATCCAATGTTGGGGTATCTTTTGTGACAAACCTTGTCCTCTAAAACCGTCCACAATTTGTAATCCAATGGGTTCAAATCTGGACTGCCTGAGGGCCATTCTTCAGAGGAAGTGAACGCTGGTAAATTGTTTCGAAGCCAGGCCTGGGGCGTTTTAGTCTTATGGGCTGGCGCAGAGTCCTGCTGGAAAGTCCATGGCTGGTTTTGGAACAGGGAATTGTTAAGAGGCTTCACAACAGCTTCCAAAACGAATTCTTGATAAATTTTTGCCGATGTTTTAACTCCTTGTTCGCAGAAACGGAGGTCAGTGACCCCATCGTAAGAGACACCCCACCAAACCATGACTGAAGCTGGGTGATGACCCTTTTCCACCCTTGGGATCAGTTCAGATGCTTCCTTAGATGACCGCGCATACACTCTTTTCAATCCTATTTTTTTTTAAAGCTGCAGTCAATAAATGTCCGGTACGTCGTTTGAAAGCCACAAGTCCCAAGTCTTTTTTACAGATTCGACTCATGGACTTTTGCGTGATATTCAACTCACGGGCCATGATTTTCTGTTTTCGGAACGGATTTCTGTGAATTCTTGATTTAACGCCTTTGATGACATGCGGTGTTCGAACAGTGTGTGGGCGGCCCGGCCCGACCGGTGGCGGTCTTTTACATCTCCAGTCTCCTCAAACAGTTTTATGCATCGGTAGACGAACATGCGGCTAATCCCTAGTGGCCAGAGCGTTTTGAAAATACGCTTTTTTTCATTTCACACTTGAAAAGCGCTATTACAGCGATACGGTTCTCATTATCTGTCCACTCCATGATGAAAGTTGAAACAATTTTAACATCCCGTTACAGACTAACGCTTTTGAGGTTAGCTTTCAAAACCCATATGACATTAACGGGGTATGTTCAGTTCTACTATTTAAATGGGTGTGTTCAATGTTGTAACAGTATTTATGTCCCAACTAAGTAGTTGGAAATCGGTCCGAACTTCAAAAATTCGGTTGGATAAACCGAATTTCTGTTGCAATAACTAACATTCCATAGTATTGATGGTAACTACGACCATATCACAGTAATAACACAGTTTTACCAACCGGATTCAGTTTAACTATTGGTTGCAACAACTTGCGGTTATGGCAACCAACCAATTGTGACGTACATGTTACTTTGGTACCAATAATTGTTGGTGACAACAGATTAGTTCCTTCCTGTATTGACCAAAACCGGTTTAGTTGGCTTTTTGTAAAATAATATTAGTTCTTCCAACAACAACATATAAGCCCTTTAAATTTTTAGTGATTCTAGTCACATCAAAATACTTGTTTACAACAAAAGCATATATTGAATTACCCAATAATTTATTTAAACAAAATAAATGGCCAGACAGTTTAAGTTTCTTGAGCTAGACGGCTAATGCTTCCATACAATACTGCCTTTAAAATAATTAACTATAAATAAAAAAGATATTTTCCAAAAGAAATTAACAGGCCTTACTGTTATTTAGCGACCTTACACAGACTTGATCAAAATTTTGCGCCATAGCTAGACCTCCGTATTATTCAAAACAACAACCATTTTTGTTTGTTGGTGACCCTTTTTTTGGGAGTTAAGGCCACCAAAAGCTTGACAATAATATTGTTGTATACCCTAATTAATTCTTTCCAGATTGGGGCATCATTGCAATGCTTATCAAAACATCTATCCTAAGTCGTATTTATTTTTTTGATCACTTGACCCATTGCAAGCCGGTAAAATACTACATATTTTCAAAAAGTACTTATAACCAAAAATCTATAACAACAACTAATACATGTACAAATTAATTTCCAATAATCAGCTTATTCTGTTCGTATTACCGACACTTGTTTTCTTCAACTGAATGTGCCAGTTCCTCCTACTGTAAGTTGTTGTGTGCCCAATCAAGAAACGGTGGAATACGATACATGAATAGTTCGTGCAACCACCAACATTTGGTTGGCCAAAAATTCGGTTGTGGCAACGAATCTGTTTTCTGTGTGGATAGGACAAAATCCCAAGGGTCAATTACAGAGTCCTTTAACCAAAGACGCATGTGTGCGTAAAAACAAGTTCTCGATTGTGTTTTCTGCGTATAAACTAGTGCAGGGTATATAGGCGTCCTCGCTTAACCGAATTTTTTTTTACCAATTTTAAATTAAGCTAATTTAAAAGAAAATTCTCAACAATATTTAATAATAATACTGAAGACATTTTATCTGTTGTTTACCCTCTTTTTGTCTGTATAATTTACCCTTAATTTCCTACTAGACGGTGGCTTATTTAACATATCTCACCTTGGGACACTTCACCCAAACCGCTCCACAACAACTAACCGAAGCGGAAAAACAGCATCCGTCCACCGCAAGACTTATTTATGCTTGCTTTCTCACTGCTACCAACCCCCTTCACATGAACAGCCAAAAGGTCACACTGGACAAAAGCAAACAATGAAAACCAAACAAAGAAGAAGGAAATAAAATCCTTTTTTTGTACGTTCCAACATTTCTTATTTGCCCCGTTTTTGAGGCTATACGCTGCTCCTTCGGCACTGGTTATGATGCTGCTGATGTTGATAATTCTAATGTGTTTCCTTGTTTGATTGTGGTAAATTAGTGTTTTTCTGCAGCGTAAAAGTGTTTTCGTTTATTTTTGCTGGTGGTTTCCTCACACATCCTGTATTTCTTGAAAAAGGGTAATGGTTTTCTTAGTTTGAAGTGATGAAAATATTCTTGTGTATATTTTTTGTTTGTACCACAAACAGAAGTGTTAGAAGCAAACAATAGAACGTCAAAACTATTGTGTCGATTCTCTCTTAAATATATGTTTAATTGGGAAGATCAATACAACTAAACACACTCACATAGCATACGAGTAAATTTGTTGCCACAACCGAATTTTTGGCCAACCAAATGTTGGTGGTTGCACTTATTATTTATGTATTCCATCGCTACAAGCGAAAGTTGATTAAGTACAGGGCAATTTTCAGTAGTGGGAACTGACTATCGTTTAAAGAGACAAAATATCGTTACCCCTGACTACATACTTATAAGATGATTAGTGGAACTGAATTTGTGCATGTACTGGTTGTTATTATACGAGTAGCTTATTGGCTATAAGAACTCTACGAATTTGGTTGTCATTACTACGAGCATTTTTGACTGTATTAACTGATCGTAAAATTTCATTAATTTGGTTGTTTGACCGAAACAATAAAGTTTTTATATTTAATTTTTAAGAGTGGTTAAATTTTAAGGGCCAATGTTGATTTTAAATAAAACACAAATTATTTAGGAAATTATTGCCATTTCTTTTTATTATGATAGTATTGGTATGGTTCAATTATGTATGAAATAAAATATCGGTCAAATGGCCACTGCGACCTCGGCGGCAGACCTCCTACCGATGTTCCAAATTTTCGATGACGCTGAGGCATAATTGAGGTTCTATGCCGTTAATGTGCCGAATTATCTCATCCTGTAGCTCTTGAATTGTTGCTGGCTTATCGACGTACACCTTTTCTTTCAAATAACCTCAAAGAAAGAAGTCCAACGGTGTCAAATCACATGATCTTGGCGGCCAATTAATATCGCCACGACGTGAGATAACACGGCCATTGAATTTGTGGCGCAAAAAAGCCATTGTTTCGTTAGCTGTGTGGCAAGTGGCACCGTCCTGTTGCAACCAAATATCGTCCACATCCATATTTTCCAATTCGGGCCATAAAAAGTTCGTTATCAATTCACGATAGCGAACACCATTCACAGTAACTGCCTGACCGGCCTCATTTTGGAAAAATACGGCCCGATGATGCCGCCAGGCCATAAACCGCATCAAACAATCACTCTTTGTGGGTGCATTCTTTTTTTCGACAATCACTCTTGGATTATGATTCGCCCAAATGCGGCAATTCGGCTCATTTACGTATCCAATGAGAGGAAAATGTGCCTCATCACTGAAGATGATTTTCTTCGGAAATTGATCAGCCAATGTTGCCCGATGCCTGAATAGCCTTAACGCGTTGCTCGCTTGTGTATCTTTTTATGGTTCAAATTGAGTTAGTCTGAAATTGAGAAATATCAAATGAAAGGCAGAAAAAAACTTGACGTTTAGATGTGGTTCACATTCAACATCGGGCCTTAAAATTTAACCACCCTTTATGATGTGGGTGTTAGAGCTAAAAATAGAAAAATTTGGTAAACATATATGTGGGAGCTACAAAAGAGCCCTTCATCGATCCAAAAAACTAACATGTGCCAAATTTCATTAAGGTTGGATGTAAGACGAGGCTTGTAGAGCTAAAAATAAAAATTGGCTGAACATCACCCAATCTGAACCGATTTTCTTAAATTTCAATAACCTCCTGTAACTAACTAAGCTGTTCTCAAGTTCAATAAAATTGCATGTAATATTTGGCCTCTAGCGCAAAAGACATGAAATCGGAACATACTCATGTGTGTTAGCTATATCTAAATCTGTCTAATCTTTAATTTCAATAGGTTATGTACTCTGTCCTTGGTAAATACCAATTTTTGACTTAAAACTTACTCATACAGGGTGGGCTAAAACTTACCATGGGGTTAATAACTTTTTCGTTTATTAATTTTTTTCTTTTTTCTTAGATTCTATTATATACAAAATTGAAATTTCTTTACCCTTAGTATAAAAAATAATGTCACCGTTTTCAGCTTCGCAATGATGGGCTTGTTTTAGAACATTTTCCATAAAATCTTTCAAAATTTGTGGCTGTAGAGTTGAATTTCTGCAACAATGTTGGCCCTGTGTTGAAGGATTGTGTCTGGCTTGTTCACATATACTCTCTTCTTCAAAAAACCATCGCGCTGGCCAAATAATTTCCGAATTTCTGGAAATTACTCGCTCTTCAAAAATATGACTTATACGTGCCATTGTGTCTAGGGCAGTGTGGACAGTGGCTACGTCCTGCTGAAACTACGAGAGCGTCCGCAAAAGTAACTGGCCTAACATAAAAAGAACCGTTTTTTTTTGGAATTATTATTATTTATTTTTCAAAATAATCTCCTTCCAACTCAATACACGTGATCAAATGTTTTTCAAGTTTTTTAATTCCATCCGAAAAATAAGATTTTTCAAGACCTTCAAAATATGCCTCAGTTTTAGCAATAACCTCGCTATTGGACGAAAATTTTTTGCCACCGAGAATTTTTTTTTAAATTTGGAAACAAGAAATAATCAGAAGGAGCTAAATCTGGACTATATGGTGGATGCGGAGCAATTTCAAATCGTAGTTCGGCCATTTTTTGTTGAGTTAAAAATGCAGTGTGTGAAGGAGCATTATATTGATGAAAAAGAAGTTTTTTTTTTCTAAATGCGGTCGTTTTATCTTGATTTCTTCACTCAACCGATCCAATAATGCACAATAATATTCACTATTTATAGTTTTTCCTTTCTCAAGATAATCAATAAATATTATACCCCTTGCTTCCCGAATTGCTGTGGCCATTACTTTTCCTGCTGACTTAACAGTTTTCGCCTTCTTGGGACCACTTTTACCAGCTTCTATCCATTGTTTTGACTGTTCTTTGCATTCTGGGATGTAGTGATGGATCCCTGTTTCATCAACAGTTATGAATCAGCGCAAGAACTCTATTGGATTACGCTGATAAATCGCTAAGCTCCTCGGAATTGGTCCAACGGACGATTTTTTGGGGCAAAGTCAACAAACGCGGCACATATCTTGCGGATAGCTTTTTCATGTGGAGTTCATCGTGTAAAATACTCCAAACTTGTTTTTCGTGTATTTTAACAATGTCAGCAAGTTCTCTGAGCTTTATTCGTCTATCTTTAGTCACTTCATTAAACACTTTTCTAATGTTTTCAATAGATGGTCTTCCAGAGCGTTGTTCATCTTCCGTACTTGAACGACCTATTTTAAATTGTTGAACCCAGGATTTCACGGTGGAGTATGATGGTGCATTATCACCATGAACAGAAACCAATTCATCTTTGATTAATTGTGGCGTATAACCTGTGTTTAATTACCGCACGAAACTCTTTATTTTCCATTTTTCAAAAATTATAAAACTTGTTTACTTCAATCACCTGTAACAAAGAAAATAATCATTAAATATTTCAGAAATTTTGACAGATGACTTATAAAAGATTGCTTTTAAAAAACAAAAACAAAAAAAGTTGCTAGTAAAACAGAAAATGTGCCAGGCCAGTTAGTTTTGTGGTCGCCCTCGTATCCACAGAAGGAAATTTTCTGCCTGCACAAATCCCCACCTAGTCTTAACTTGAGTAAACCGCCAGCTTTCCCCTGTATCATTATTTTATAACTCATTTTTTAGTTTTCTGTCCCCCTTTGTGGCAACACCCTTGTCGAACACAAGTACATGGTAGTTTTTTGCAAAAAAAAAGCAGTTATAAACACATTTTGTCCTTTCTGCTGCAGGTTTTCGAGCAGCAAAACCTATTAGAATTCTTTTGGATGGCATAAGAACTAAACGTACTTGTCTGTGTATGGGTAGACATGTTTCAATGGTAGTGTGTGTGCGAGTGTTATATAATATTAAAACATTGCTTTAATAAGGTTCTCCTTTATGGCATCCATAAGTCCGCAGCATAACAAGAATACCATTGAAAAGAAAGCCCAACTAATACACACATACAGCCAACTGGCTCTGTTCGGCAATGCTTTGCTCTGGCTTGAGGTTACTCTGTTCTGTGCCGATGTTTTTATATTTTATTTCCTTTTTTTGGAGCTAAATGCCGTTTTTATGGCTTTCATTTTGGTGGATCTTAATATACCTGAACGCTTTTTTTGACTACCAATGACTGGCTAGAAATACCATTAATAAGAGCTGGCGGTTGGTGCTACTGAGAGGGTGGAAGCCTGTAGTGCTTCTATAATGTCTGTGTGCTGAAAGTTTAGTTTTTTGCCTTTCTGTGAACTGAAAGTAAATTTTTTTCTGCTCTCTCTGAACTTTTACAAAAATTGACGTTTAGGTGTATAAGACGCTACAAGAGCTGCCACAGAACTACCCTACCAAACAATGGAAATACTTATAAGTTGGGGCTGGTAATATCTTTACATTTCAACATTCAAGCATTCAATTTTAACTTAACAAGTAGGTATAAACCATTTCTGGTCTAGGCTCTCCAGTTGGCTTAGCCCTTCTTTTTAATCCTGCGACTAAATATTTTATTGTTCTGGCCGTAGCTTTGGATATTTATTTATGATTTGAAACCGAACACTTGAATTTCTTTCCTTTTAAAAAAAACTGATAGTGGTTAGTATGAGGGTTGCTATTTATATTTTTGGTACTGACAATACTAGTGTTCCCAGATGCAAACTGAAAACTTTGACATTTTTAGCATAACTTCACTTAGAACGTTTTGTCATTTGATAGCGAATTGTTTTGTTTAAAGTGGGTTGAACAATTAATCTCAGTCTAAAAATTTTAACACTCTTGTCTCGATAACCCACGCCGAAAATCGTAAAAGTCAAAAAAATTGAGCACTCTTGTCTCGATAACCCACGCCGAAAATCGTAAAAAATTCTTGTGGTGATTTTTTACGATTTTCGGCGTGGGTTATCGAGACAAGAGTGTTCAAATTTTTTGACTGAGATTAATTTTTCAACCCAATTTTTACGATTTTCGGCGTGGGTTATCGAGACAAGAGTGTTCAAATCAAATTGTTTCAACTTTTGGCGATGAAGCACCATCAAAAACCACTGTTAGTCGCTGGTACCAAGAGTTCAGTCTCAGAAGCCGTTCGCTCCAGGATGAATTTCGTGAAGGACGTCCAACTTCGGGCACTTTGCCCGAAACCATCGATGCTGAGCGTGATCTGATTAAGCTAGACCGACATGTGGCATACCGTGAGATTGAGGCAACCTTGGGCATTAGTATGACAATCATCAATAAGATATTGCATGTTCATTTGGCCGTGCAAAAAATTTGTTCTCGTTGGATCCCACATAATTTGACGAATGCTCAAAAAAAAGGCTCGTATGGATGAAGATGTTGAAAAAGTGTAACTGCGGTAGCTCAAAGGCAGTGTATATTATTGTCACAGCTGACGAATCGTGGATCTATGCATATGAACCCGAGACAGAATAGCACTCGACCCTTATGAGTCTTTCTCATTTCTCACAAAAAAAGGCTCGTATGGATTGGTGCAAGGGGATGTTGAAAAAGTATAACTGCGGTAGCTCAAAGGCAGTGTATATTATTGTCACAGCTGACGAATCGTGGATCTATGTATATGAACGCGAGACAAAATAGCACTCGACCCTTATGAGTCTTTCTCATTTCTCACAAAAAAGGCTCGTATGGATTGGTGCAAAGAGATGTTAAAAAAGTATAACTGCCGTAGCTCAAAGGCAGTGTATATTATTGTCACAGCTGACGAATCATGGATCTATGCATATGAACCCGAGACAAAATAGCACTCGACCCTTATGAGTCTTTCTCATTTCTCTCAAAAAAGGCTTGTATGGATTGGTGCAAAGAGATGTTGAAAAAGTATAACTGCGGTAGCTCAAAGGCAGTGTATATTATTGTCACAGGTGACGAATCGTGGGTCTATGAATATGAACCCGAGACAAAATAGCACTCGACCCTTATGAGTCTTTCTCATTTCTCACAAAAAAGGCTCATATGGTTTTGTCCAAATAGATGTTGAAAAAGTATAACTGCGGTAGCTCAAATGCAGTGTATATTATTGTCACAGGTGACGAATCGTGGATCTATGCATATGAACCCGAGACAAAATAGCACTCGACCCTTATGAGCCTTTCAAGACGAGCCGAATCCAACAAAAGTTGTTCGTGGAAAAAGTACATCGAAGCAGATGATTGCGTTTTTTTTGGTATACCCAGCCACGTTGCCACAGTGGCTTTAGTGGAACGTAGTAGGTCAATTCTGAGTGGTATACAACCATCTGTTAGACAACAGTGTTCGAAGAAATGAGGAAAGATAATAAGAGAACACGGAAAATTTTGCATCACGACAATGCGCGCTTTCACACATTAGCTGAAACGATGAGCTATTTGATCACTCTAGATGTCGAATTGATGGGCCATCCACCGAACAGTCCAGACTTGGTACCCACTGTCTTCTTCTTATTCCCTAGCATCAAGAAAAAATTAGTGTTCAAAGTTTTTCATCGCCCGAACCAGCTGTTGAAGCGTTCAAATTTTTATTCCCGTACATCAAGAAAAAAATGCCTGGTCAAAGTTTTTCATCGCCCGAAGCAGCTGTTGAAGTCTTCAAAAATTATGTTTTTGAGGTGTCTCAATCGGAGTGGAAAAAGTGCTTTGAAAATTGATTTTTGGTTTTTGCAAAGGTGTATTGACCTGGAAGGAGAATATTTTGAAAAACAATGATACCATTTCCATTGATGAAATATTGTGTTTTTATTGCCGGATCCGAAATATAACTAGCAACCCTCGTATTTATGGCCCCCACCTGGTAAATGCAGGCTATTTTCAGAGAAAGAGATTCTTCTATGAGCCATTGGAAACCGCATTCAACGTTAAGGTAGCGGTTGGCGAGTCAAGGAATTTTATAGAGCACTGTGGTAATTTAAGAGAAGTAGCCCGTTTATTATACCCTGCACCACTCTGTGGAACAGGGAATCATATCGTCGTAGTTCCCAGCAGAAGGCATATGTGAAAATTTTTGAATTTTTTTTATTGTCGCTTTTAGAAGTTCTATTGGTCATACATGTGGGATTGGTTTTTCCTGAAAATTTGGCAACCATACCCAACAACAGCTTTTATGTTTGAAAAGAGGAAAGAAAGTAGTTAGTTCGAATCGCGACGTGAAGAAGTAAAGACGCAAGACGGTTTACGACGATCTGCCGACGGAGAACATTTAATTTCATCATTCATACAACCATTAATTTTTGTTAAATCATTCAAATCAAATAATACTCTGAACTAAATTAATAAATAAATCATTTATTTAAAGTAAAACCCCATATACATAAATCGTTTTTCGATATCTTTATTGGCTTGGGATTTAGAAAAGGCCTATGCGCATTTCTTTATAGAAATTGGCATTAAATTATTATAGAACTCTTTGGGGTTTTTTTGCTTATAAAACTTTTAAATTTCCAAATCAATAATTCTAGTTAGCTTTTAAATTTTTTTGTATGTGAGCTCAACTAAATCATAGGAAAATATGGTCCAGATCTTTAACAGTTAATTGCTATTCCATAGAACTACTTTGTACTAAATGTACTAAATTTGTACTAAATGTGGAGTCCATAGCGTCAGGACCTTAAATCGGCAGAGACCATTGTATTAGGGCTGTATAAAATTATGGAGCGATATGGTCTAAATTACTTAGTAGAGACATAAATACTGTTACACGCGTTTTATGCTGTAAAATAAAAAGTGATGAATGTTTTTGGACCAAATATGTTTTAATATATTTATTGATGTACTCGTATATTGTATCCAAAAAGAATCTACTTATTCGAAATGTTCGCATTTTGCCTTTACACACGCCTTAAGTCGCACTGGCCAATCGTCAATAGCTGCACGAACCTCGTCCATTGGAATATTGGCCACAGCTCAAACCGAAACAGTCTTACGAAATCCAATGTTGGGGTATCTTTTGTGACAAGCCTTGTCCTCTAAAACCGTCCACAATTTGTAATCCAATGGGTTCAAATCTGGTCTGCCTGAGGGCCATTCTTCAGAGGAAATGAACGCTGGCAAATTGTTTCGAAGCCAGGCCTGGGACGTTTTAGTCTTGTGGGCCGGCGCAGAATTCTGCTGGAA
This sequence comes from Hydrotaea diabolus, assembly GCA_963513945.1. NCBI lineage: Eukaryota > Metazoa > Arthropoda > Insecta > Diptera > Muscidae > Hydrotaea > Hydrotaea diabolus. Next base: position 163,011,698 of record OY740718.1, read on the forward strand.
AGTCGATGGCTGTTTTTGGAACAGGGAATTGTTAAGAGGCTTCACAACAGCTTTCAAAACGGTTTCTTGGTAAACTTTGGCCTATATTTTGACTGCTTGTTCGCAGAAATGCAGGTCAGTGACCCCATCGTAAGAGACACCCCACCAAACCATGACTGAAGTTGGGTGATGACCCTTTTCCACCCTTGGGATCAGTTCAGATGCTTCAAAATTTTTTGTGCAAGTTATTAGCGTGCTTCACCAAAAGACGTTTGCATTTTTCAATCCTATTTTTTTTAAACCAACATTCAATAAATGTCCGTTACGTCGTTTGAAAGCCCCAAATCCCAAGTCTCTTTTTTATTTCACACTTGAAAAGCGCTATTACAGCGATACGGTTCTCATTATCTGACCACTCCATGATGAAAGTTGAAACAATTTTCAAAATCCCGTTTCAGACTAACGCTATTGAGGTTAGCTTTCAAAACCCATATGACATTAACGGGATATGTTCAGTTCTACTATTGAAATGGGTGTGTTCAATGTTGTAACCGTATTTTTGTCCCTACTAAGTACAATGTTAATCAAATTTACACCTTTAGCTCTATTACTACCAATCTTGATAAAATTTGGCACACGTTAATTTTTTTAACCAAGAAAAAACTTTATTAAAGTTGAACAAAATCGCTTCAGATTTAGATATAGCTGCCACATAAATGTTCAACCGACTTTTCTGTGTTTAGCTTTAGCAGCCCCATCTTACACCCAACCTTAATGAAATTTAGTATCAGTAAGTTTCTGGGTCAAGGACTCTATTGGGATCAAGGATAGATTGGGATATAGCTCCCACACATATGTTCATTCGTTTTTATGTTATTCGCTCTAAAAGAAAAATATTACAACGAGTCTTGGTGAAGTTTGACACAAGTGAGTTCTATGTGCCAAGGACGTGCGTTGAAATTGGAGAAAATCGGTTCAGCTTAAAATACCGCCATTAACAAAACGGGTGGCCGAAAAAGTGTGTTGCACTGTGTAATTAGTCCCAAGCCTCATATCGACAGAAGGGAGGAGGCATCCATCCCACCTATTTTATACCCTCCATCATTGTTTGAATTGAAGACTCTACTATGTTTATGTTTGTATATCCTTGACCGTCGTAAAGATATATAGGATACTGAAAATATATACTCGTACATCCAGTTATTGAAAAAAATTCTTTAATAGTGTACTTATGAGGGCGGTTCGGAAAGTTCTTAGCCTATCAATGAAAGAGAATAGTTAGTTTTTTAAAAATATTTTTATTTTTCAATATTATCTCCTGAAACTTCAATACACTTAGTCCAACGCTTATTTAGCAATTCTGTCCCTTGATTTAAATAGTTTTTCTCAAGGTTTTCAAAATATTGGTTTACAACTGTAATTGCATCTTCTTTTGAGGTAAAACGCTTGCCAGCAAGAATTTTTTTTTACATTTGGGAACAGGTAAAAGTCACTGGGAACTAAATCAGGAGAATAAGGTGGGTGGTCAAGCAACTCGTACTTAAATTCGTTGATTATAGCCATTGTTAAAACACTCTTGTGCGCTGGTGCGTTGTCTTGATGAAAAATTATTTTTTTGTGTTGTAAGCCAGGACGTTTTTCTCGAATTTTTACATTTGATTGATCTAAAAGTTTGCAATAGTACTCTGAATTTATTGTTTTACCCTTTTGCAGATAGTCAATCAATAAAATACCTTTGAAGTCCCAAAATACTTCCTCCAGCTTCAGTCCATTGTTTGGATTGTTCTTTTGTCTCTGGAGTATAGTGGTGGATCCATGCCTCATCAACAGTTATGAAACTACGCTTAAAATCCATTTCATTTCGCTGATAACGATCCAAACAAGCTTGAGAAATGTTTATTCTTATGCGTTTTTGGTCGACTGTTAACAAGTGCGGCACCCATCTTGCAGAAAGCTTTTTCATCTGTAGTTCTTCATGCAAAATTAAATGGACTCGATCATTTGAGATGCCCATGATATTAGCTATTTCACGCACTTTTATTCGTCGATCATTTAATACCATATCATGCACTTTGGCTACAATTTCTGTTGATGTTGCTGTTTTTGGACGTCCACTACGTGTTTCATCTTCAATGCTTGTACGACCACGTTTAAATTCAGCAACCCAATTTTTTACTGTTGCATATGAAGGAGCACTTTCACCAAAACACATTCACCATATCATTATGAATTTCTTGTCCCGATAAACATTTTTTATGTAAATATTTAATGACACCACGCATTTCTAATTTTTCCATAGTAAAAAAATCGCGGAAGCGTCTTTTGTGAACACCTGTTTCTATATGAAGGAGTTGCCAGATCGAAACAAATTTAACAGGTGTTCATAGCAGAGATGGAAGTTTCCAAAACACTTAACTTTTTTCTGTTTATACCGCGCTTTTTGTGCTAGGCTAAGAAGTTTCCGAACCGCCCTCGTATACAATAGTTCTACATCAAAATGATGAAAAAATTCATTTAATTGATGAATAAATTCCTTAAATTATATACAGCTCCAACATATAGTTAAACCGTTTCTACCAACAGTAATGAAATGTTTTCCAAATTTAAATAAGGCATTAGTTTTAAAATCTAGTTAAACTAAGTCCAAAAACCAATCTTCAGTTGATTTTCAGAACATCCAGGAGTTTAGTATATAATATAGTCGCTCACGTCCAACTTTAGCTTTCTTTTACTAGTGATATGTTAGTGTTAATGATATGTATTTTTTATCGCTGTCATTTTCTTTCTTCCAAATTTTCAAAACTAGTGGCCTTTCCTTTGCTAGATTGGGTACTTTAGTGACGGTCCTCGTATATAAGTATTTTTGAGCGTTGTTTTTAAAGTATCCTAAACATTTTGCGGCTTTTTCTTAAAAACTCTCGCATTATAGAAATCCTTTAAGGGTCTATAATTGCTTACACTCACAAAGTTCTCCTGGTTTTGCTTTGTTTTAAATCGTTGTCCTCTACATCATTTACTTTTTTCCTTTTTATGGCCTGCTGCTCGCCGTGAGTCTTTATGGGAAAAAGTTACATTAACGACATACCGAAACACCTTATGGATGGACAGACACAACGATGGACAGGCTGGCAAATGGTAAAATTAATTGAAATACTTAGAAGCAGCGAAAGGCAACAAAAAAATATTAAATTGAATTTCTTGAAGTACTTGGAAAAGTATTTATGACCGTAGAAACAAACAACGAGAGAAACAAATGGAGGACCCCTCGATTGTTTTTCAAGTGAAATTGAGTGTTGTCTGATTAGGGGAAATCAATCATACGCACTGCAGTGTCTGTGGAAATTTTACGAATATTGAAATGGAGGTGGGTCTAAAAGTTGCTCTAGGGTGAACCTTGTGTCATGCCTACTATTTTCGAGGCTGTTAAAGTCAAATAATAAGTCAGCGAGCTTTAAAGCAATAGAAGTTTGGAGGCCTCCATCCCACCACTTTTGTACCCTCTATCATAGATTGGAGTTTAAATTTACTTTCCCACCTTGAAATCTGGATTGGAAACTCTCTAAAGTTGTTGTATGTATATTATCATCATCTTACGAAATATAGGATACTGATAGTAAATATGTACATCCACTCAATGAAAAAGATTCTCCGATAGTTTTACATCAAAATGATGAAAAATTCATTGATTTGACATTAAACTCTACAATTTGAAGTATTAAGTTATATTGCATTTTTCTGCGTTCATTAAAATTAAGTTTTATTTTACATAAATCCTGCACGATATTACAATATTTCACATGAATATTCAACGAGATTCAGACACATGGGCGATTTTTATTGTGTTTACTTTGTACAGTGGAAAAAGCCAGTGCCTGTACTTCTCGTTAAGTACACAGAAAAAAGATAACACCTAAATTTCAAGCAAAAAATTATTATGTGAATTTTATCACCCCTTAATTAAGAATTTCGTTAATAAGCTAAACTATTTATCAGATATTGCAATTATATATAATGAATGGAAAAATTATAAAATCAATGCAATGTATTAAGTATGTGTGGTTGTATATGTTATAGTATAGGGTGATCCATCTAGAGGTAAAAAATACCAGAACAAAAAAAAATATAAAAATACAAAAGCAATTGTGCAATCTTTCTTGGTAATTTGAAAGGACATTTTATGGTATTTATTTTTGAAAATAATGACCTTAAAATGTTGGTAACTGTACTTATACTTAGTCGGGACATAAATACTGTTACATACGTTTTATGCTACAAATTAAAAAGTACTGAATGTTTTTGGACCAAATATTTTTTAATATATTTATTGATGTATATTGTATCCAAAAAGAATCTACTTATTTGTAATGTCCGACTTTTGCCTTTACACACGCCTTAAGTCGCACTGGTCAATCGTCAATAGCAGCACGAACCTCGTCCATTGGAAAATTGGCCACAGATCGAACCAAACAGATCCAAAGATTGGGGTATCTTTTGTGATAAACCTTGTCCTTTAGAGCCGTCCACAATTTGTAATCCAATGGGTTCAAATCTGGACTGCCTGAGGGCCATTCTTCAGAGGAAATGAACGCTGGTAAATTGTTTCGAAGCCAGGCCTGGGACGTTTAAGTCTTATGGGCTCGCGCAGAATCCTGCTGGAAAGTCCATGGCAGGTTTTGGAACAGGAAATTGTTAAGAGGCTTCACAACAGCTTACAAAACGAATTCTCGGTATATTTTGGCCGATGTTTTGACTCCTTGTTCGCAGAAATGGGCGCCAGTGACCCCATCGTAAGAGACACCTCACCAAACCATGACTGAAGCTGGGTGATGACCCTTTTCCACCCTTGGGATCACTTCAGATGCTTCCTTAGATGACCGCGCATACACTCTTTCATTTTTCTTGTTAAATTTTTCCTGAACGGTAAATTTTTTTTCATCGGTGAACAAAATTTGTCTGTGCAAATTATCAGCGTCCTTCACCAAAAGACGTTTGCATTTTTCAATCCTATTTTTGTTTAAAGCTGCAGTCAATAAATGTCCGGTACGTCGTTTGATAGACCCAAGTCCCTAGCCTTTATTAATGATTCTACTCATGGACTTTTGCGTGATATTCATCTCTTGGGCCATGATTTTCTGTTTTCGGAGCGGATTTCTGTGAATTCTTGATTTAACGGCTTTAATGACATGCGGTGTTCGAACAGAGCGTGGGCGGCCCGACCGGTGGCGGTCTTTTACATCTCCAGTCTCCTCAAACAGTTTTATGCATCGGCAGACGAACATGCGGCTAATCCGTAGTGGCCGGCGCGTTTTGAAAATATCGCTTTTTTCATTTCACACTTTAAAAGCGCTATTACAGCGATACGGTTCTCATTATCTGACCACTCCATGATGAAAGTTGAAACAATTTTAAAATCCCGTTACAGACTAACGCTATTGAGGCTTTCAAAACCCATATGGCATTAACAAGATATGTTCAGTTCTACTATTGAAATTCTACTAATCAATGTTGTAACAGTATTTATGCCCCTACTAGGTATTATGAGAAACGGGAAGATCCGCTGTTTTCGAAAGTTTTGTTCAGTGATGAGGCCCATTTCTGGCTCAACGGCAAAGTCAATAAACAATATTGCCGCATTTTGGCTGAAGAGCAACAAAAAGAGGCTCAATAGGTGCCACTATACCCAGAGAAAACCACGGTTTGGTGCGATTTTTAAGCTGGTAGAATCATCTGTGCATATTTATGCAAAAACGATGATGGCCGGAACGTAACCGTGAATGGTGCTCGCTATCGCGCCATGATATCGATCTTTATGCTACCTGAAATTGAAGCCCGTAATCTTGAAGACACTTGATTTGAAGAGGACGGTGCCACTTGCCATGCAACTGCTCAAACAATGGAACTCTTGAGAGGGCATTTCGAAAAGCAGCTAATTTCACGTTTTGGACAGGTGAGTTGGCCGCCTAGATCGAGTGTATCACAACTTTAAACATTTTTCTTTGGGGTTACGTAAAGTCCAAAGTCTATGCTGACAAACCAGCTACAATCAGGTTTTGAAAGCCAACATTACGCGTGTCATTAAAGCCATACCGGTCGAAATGCTCGAACGAGTCATTCAAAATTGGATCCTCAGAATGGAAACCTTGAGGCTTAGTTGCGGCCAACATTTAAAGGAAATTATATTAAAAAAGTAAATGACATAAAATGTCCTTTCAAATTACAAAAAAATATTCCACACTTGATTTGAATTTTTATGTTTTTTTTTGTTCTGAAAAAATACCTCTAGATAGATCACCCTTTATATGTTATAGTATGTGTGCAGTGCATGGGTTTTTTAGTGTGCTTCGCGCAAATCTCTGCTGCCGGTAGTTCTTATTTAAAGCGAAACTGACTTCGCCTGAGTTTATACCCATAGTAAACATAGTTACAGCACATTCGTTACTTGGGGTCTTATAATCGTTAAGTATCGCTCTCAGAAATTACAGTCACCCCTGCTTGTTAAATAAAAGTCTTTCTGACTGCTTCTTGAAAACATTTCACAATTTTTGTTTTATAAATATGTGAATTTTTTTATTGCCTCATAACGAAAATATTCTCAATAAAGGGCTTACGGTTGCTCTTTATATTTCGGGTCCGGCAATGAAAACACAATAATTTATGATGGGAAATGGTTTTATTGTGTTTCAAAATATTCTCCTTTAAGATCGATACACTTTCGCATGCGCACAAGCTAATTTTCAAAGCACTTTTCCACTTCGATTGAGACACCTTCAAAGCATGATTTTTGAACGCTTCGGTCGATGAAAAACGTTAAGCACACATTTTTTTCTTGATGCTAGGGAATAAAAATAACTCATTGGGTGCCAAATCAGGGCTGTACGGTGGATGGCCCATCAATTCGACATCTTGAGTGGTCAAATAGATCATCGTTTCAGCTGATGTGTGAGAGCTCGCATTGTCGTGATGCAAAATGATTCGTCTTCTCTTATTATCTTTCCTCATTTCTTCGAACACTGTTGGCAAACTGACGAGGTTGTATACCACTCAGAATTGACCGTCCTACGTTCCACTACAGACACTGTGGCAACATGGCCGGTTATACCGAGAGAAACGCAATCATTTGCTTTGATGTATTTCTTCCGCGATCAATTGTTGTTGGATTTGGCTCGTCTTGAAAGACCCATACGGTCGATTGCTGTTTTGTTTCGGGTCCATATGCATAGATGCATGATTCGTCACCTGTAAGAATGTAATACACTGCCTTTGAGCTACCGCAGTCGTACTTTTTCAACATCTGTTTGCATCAATCCATACGAGCCTTTTTTCAGCATTCGTCAAATTATGTGGGATCCAACGAGAACATTTTTTTTCACGGCCAAATGAACATGCAATATATTATTGAAGCTTGTCATATTAATACCGAAGGATGAGGGATCTTACGGTCTTGCTTAATCAGTTCACGAACAGCATCGATGGTTTCTGGCAAAGTGACCGAAGTTGGACGTCTTTCGCGAAATTCATTCTAAAGCGAAGGGCGTCCGACACTGAACTCTTGGTACTAGCGATTAAAAGTGGTTCTTGATGGTGCTTCATCGCCATAAGTCGAAACAAGTTGATTTAAACACTCGTATCGCGATAACCCACGCCGAAAATCGTAAAAACTCATCGCACGAAAATGTTCACGGGATAATTCCATTTTTTGACTGAGATAAATTTTTCAACACAATGCACGCAGAGAAAAGATATGGTTACCATATGGTCACGGCAACAATAGTATGTTTTCTGCAATAATAGTATGGTCGTCGCAACCATAGTATTGTTTTTTGAATTTCAATTTGACAATAGTATGATTGCGGCAATATTAATATTGTTAAAATGTAACAATAGTATAGTTGCCAAATTTAAAAATCAAAATATGGTTGTAAGAACAATATAAATATGGTTGGTGGAACAAAAGTATTGTTTTTATGGGGTTTATGTTAACAATAACATGATTACGGCAATCACACCGGCAAAATTGTATTTTTTTTAATTTGACAATGTTATTTTTACGAATCTTACGCAGTAATAGTAAAAATAATTAAATTTTTTCGAAACAAACTATGAATTAGTATAACTGAAATATTTTAATAAATATTTTTTTTACTGTTTAATTACATAATTTACTTAATAAAATTCTCTATTGTTAAATAACAACTTAATCCAATCTTTACAAAAAAATTTGGGGATCATAATATGATTGTGAGTAAGTCATATTATGGTTGTGAGGATCATACTATGGTTGTACGTTAAACATACTATGGTTATGAGGATCATAACATGGTTGTGGGGATCATAGTATTGTTGAATGTAAATAATAATATGTTTGTGGGGATCATAGTATGGTTGTGAGTGAATAATTCTTATGTTGTGAGGACCATAATATTGTTATGGGGATCATAGTATGGTTGTGTGTGAACCATACTATTGTTGTGATGATCATAATATTGTTGTGCCACAACCATATAACCAACAAAAGTATGATGCTCTTCGAATATTGTTACCACCCCAACCATACTTTTTTTCTGCGTGCGTAAAGAAAACAATTCTCCCTCAAATGACAAAACGTTCTGAGTAAAATTATGCCAAAACATGTCAAAGTTTTCAATGAAAGTTCCAGTTTGCATATGGGAACACTAGTATTGTCAGGACCCGAAATATAAATAACAACCCTCGTACAACTTTTTGTAAATATGTAAAGTTTTGAATCTACTGATGCGAAATTATTTTCAATATAAGGCTTACATATTTTTTGTAGATGTGTGAATTTTTTGCATCACCTCATAACGAAAATATTGTGAATTTTATCGCTTGAAATCGAAAATATTTTCGATAAACAATGTACGAATATTTAATTAGTACACGCAGAGAAAAGATATGGTTACACTATGGTCACCGCAACAATAATATGTTCTCTCCAATAAAAGCATGATCGTCGCAACCATAGCATTGTTTTTTGAATTTCATTTTGACAATAGTATGATTGCGACAATATTGCTATTGTTGAAATGTAACAATAGTATTATTGCCAAATTTAGAAACGAAAATATGGTTATAGCAACCATATAAACATGGTTTGTGCAACAAAAGTATTGTTGTTTAAAATTTACGTTAACAAAAATATGATTACGGCAATCATACAGTATGGTTGTGACTATGAACATAACAAAACAGGTTTTGTAGAGAATACATGTATGTGTGTGCGTATGTTTTTTTGATATACAAAAAAAAACACATACACACGATAAAGTGAATGGTTGTTGCCCATTAAAAAAAATAACAATCGTAAGGTAGTTCGAGGGATTTTTATTGTGTTTACTTTTTCGGTGAAATACTCTAATACCGACTGGTTCTCGTTTATTTAAAATATGCCTGCACTTAAGTATATAGCCATTGATCATGGTTTAATCACATTTGTTACTTGGTGTCTACGGATGGTGAAGTAGCATTCACCTCTGCTGGCAACTAAAAGTATTTTTAACCGTTGGAATATATATTTTGGTTTCTTGAATGAAATGTTTAATAAAAACGTGGCCTCAAAATTGGCTATGATCTAATTGTAATGCAATTTATAATAACTTGCTTGATAAAAATCTCTATTTTTGAATAACAACATTACCCAATCCTAATAAATAATTTTGGGGATCATAGTATGGTTGAGTGTGAATCATACTATTGTTGTGGGGATCATAGTATGGTTGCGTGCAAATCATACTATTGTTGTGAGGATCATACTATGGTTGTATGAGAAACATACTATGGTTGTGAGGATCATAATATGGTTGTGAAGATAATAGTATGGTTGAGTGTGAATCATACTATGGTTGTGGGGATCATAGTATGGTTATGTGTGAATAATACTATTGTTGTGAGGATCATAATATTGTTGTGGCGCAATAGCCAACAATAGTATGATCCTCTTCGAATATTGTCACCACAACCATACTTTTTTTCTGCGTGTAAGTGACAATTTTTATCACAGTATTTCTAATTAATTTTTTGTTTATTTTTGTTTATTATTTGAACTTTTAATTGAACCTAATTTTATTTTTCGTTGTGCGAATCTGTCTACCCTTAAGTTCATAGCCGCGGATATTGTCTAAATTAATTCATAGCTCAGATTCAGATGAAGAAGTAGGGTTCACCAGATGATGAAGTAAGGTTCATCCCTGCTTGCAACTCTAAGTCCTTTCGACTGCCTTTGGAATAACTTTTTGGTTTCTTTGAATGAAATGTCTGACTATAAACAAATTAGAGTAGACTCACAAATTAGAACTCTGAGAAATTAAAACTTCCAGAAATTATAACCAGCATTTTGATGCATTGCCAATTCGGAAATTAGAACCAAAAGTTCTTATTACATTTTACGCAAAAACTAACTACGAGTATGATAAGATACACTGCCACCGCATTCCAGCAGTTGATAAGATTATTTTCCTTTACTTCAATGAATATTTGGTTTGAAACATTTATGTGATATAATTTGACTGAAATGTTATTTAAGTTTTTGTTTTTCTTAATAAATTACTCAAAATTGGATAAAATAGTTAGTGTATTCGCCTTATTTTTGTAAAAAAAAAACCTCTAGAAATTAGGACTTTTCAGAAATTAGAAGCACCCGAAAAACACAGTGGCTCTAATTTGTGAGCGTCTACTGTATAATGTAATTTAAATTAATTTACTTAAGAAAAATCTCTATTGTTGAATAACAACACAACCCAATCCTTATAAATAATTTTGGGGATCATAGTATGGTTGAGTGGAAATCATATTATTGTTGTCAGGATCATAACAATGTTGTGCCAGAACCATATACCCAACAGTAGTATAATGTTCTGCGTGCAGGCGTAGTTGTCATTCCGCCCTTAGGCGACCAAAAACCGTCTCTTGAACAATGACATTTTTATGACCTGAAGTTGTCATCATCCCAAGTTGATTCCTTTAAGCGATATCGTGCTTTGAACAGACACACGGGGGAGGACATACGAGGGCGACCGCAAAAGTAACTGTCCTAACATAAAAAGAACCGTTTTTTGGAAATATTATTATTCATTTTTCAACATAATCTCCTTCCAACTCAATACACTTCATCAAACGTTTTTCAAGTTTTTTTAATTCCATCCGAAAAATAAGATTTTTCAAGACCTTCAAAATATGCCTCAGTTTCAGTAAAAACCTCGCTATTGGACGAAACTTTTTGGCCACCGAGAAACTTTTTTAAATTTGGAAACAAGAAATAATCAGAAGGAGCTAAATCTGGACTATATGGTGGATGCTGAGCAATTTCAAATCGTAATTCGGCCCGTTTTTGTTGAGTTAAAAATGCAGTGTGTAAAGAAGCATTATCTTGATGAAAAAGAACTTTTTTTTCTAAATGCGGTCGTTTTATCTTGATTTCTTCACTCAACCGATCCAATAATGCACAATAATACTCACTATTTATAGTTTTTCCTTTCTCAAGATAATCAATAAATATTATACCCCTTGGATCCCAAAATACTGTGGCAATTACTTTTCCTGTTGACTTAACAGTTTTCGCCTTCTTGCGACCACTTTTATCCGCTTCTATCCATTGTTTTGACTGTTCTTTGCATTCTGGGATGTAGTGATGGATCCATGTTTCATCAACAGTTATGAATCGGCGCAAGAACTCTATTGGACTACGCTGATAAATCGCTAAAAGCTCCTCGGAATTGGTCCAACGGACGATTTTTTGGGGCAAAGTCAACAAACGCGGCACCCATCTTGCGGATGGCTTTTTCATGTGGAGTTCATCATGTTAAATACTCCAAACTTGTTTTTTGTGTATTTTAACAATATCAGAAAGTTCTCTGAGCTTTATTCATCTATCTTTAGTCACTTCATTAAATATTTTTCTAAGGTTTTCAATAGTAGTAGCAGTTTTCGGTCTTCCAGGGCGTTGTTCATCTTCCGTACTTGAACGACCCATTTTAAATTGTTGAACCCAGGATTTCACGGTGGAGTATGATGGTGCATTATCACCATGAACAGAATCCAATTCATCTTTGATTAATTTTGGCGTATAACCTTTCATATAAAAGTGTTTAATTACGAAACTCTTTATTTTCCATTTTTCAAAAATTATAAAACTTGTTTACTTCAATCACCTGTAACAAAGAAAATAATCATTAAATATTTCGGAAATTTTGACAGATGGCTGATAAAAGATTGCTTTTAAAAAACAAAAACAAAAAAATTTGCTAGTAAAACAGAAAATGTGCCAGGACAGTTAGTTTTGCGGTCGCCCTCGTAATTCGATTTCTTAGACTTTTACGAAGATCAATAATATACGGAATCAACGAAATAACAATTTTAGTATACACAAATGGAACATGAGAATTTTTTCAGCTTCTAAAAAAGTACTATACCTAGTTGTAGTGCGGAGCACCCTAGTATGCACGCATTATCATTTTTTTAAACAACTTTCTCTACGAATGAAAGTTACTTATAAATGACTTATGCTGCTTTTTGGTCTACACCAACTGAAGCGACTACATTTTTTCAAAAACAATTTTCTTCAAATACCGCAAAAGGAGAAATATCCTCCCTCCCCCCATTTACCAAACACCAAACTGTGTCAGGTCATACGCTTTGTGACTAAGTGATTGCCTTAATCCACATAATGTCTAATGCTTTAAGTGGATCCTGTAAACTGACTCAAGGTTGAAGGATAATTGATTTTTTCCTTCCATCCATAGCATGGCTCAACTATTGATGCTATCCCAAATATCCCATGAAATTATCGTATTCGACAAACTCTCCTGCAGGACACACCTGCGGCCTAGAGCAAACAAGTTTGTGTGCTTCTCTGAGGGGATAAGGACATGTCTATATCCTTCCCGCCAGCACTAATGATAATGATGGAGTTTTGCTGAAAAGGCAGATCTATTTAAATTCATTACGGAGATGCTTACATTAGCAGTATACAAACTCACCCCGCCTGGCATGTAGGCTAAGTACCAAGAAGCGATGGGTGGATGCTTTGGATGTCGAATGGCTGTAATTAATGTTCTTTTGAGATGAATGAACAAAAATTCCATTTCAATTCTTAGTTTTTCACTACGAGCAAGAGACTTTAATTTTATTACAATGTGAACTTCGTCGTAGCGCTGCTACTTGTTGTATCCTGCGGTTCGCAATACTACTGCAGGGTGTAGCACCGCTCGCCCGCCCGCCACACCATCTCTAATGAGCATCACGATACTGGTTATGACTGCCGTGATGACGATGAACACGTTTAGATAAAAACTTGATTAAATGTATACGAGGTAATGTTTAACGACACAAAAACAAAAACATACACTTAGAGAAAACACATTACAGAGACGGCAGACCAAAATATACATACGTACGCACTCTATTCTCACTTGTCTAAATAACTGTAAAGTACTACATCCCTTTCCCTGCCCTCGTGGAACGAGCGTGTTTTTAGAATTCCAACGCCAGCTCCAGCAGATGCTGCTGCTGCTGAGACTAGCAACAATTGTGCACAGAGAGAGTGAGAGAGAGGAAAAGAGATAGATTGAGAGAGTTGTTCATATACAACACCTATACACACACACACACCCGGACTCATCGAATTGCCAAGCAATTCATTTGAGACCATTCTACGAGGGCGGTTCGGAAACTTCTTAGCCTAGCACAAAAAGCTAGGTATAAACAGAAAAAAAGTTAAGTGTTTTGGAAACTTCCATCTCTGCTATGAACACATGTTAAATTGTTTCGATCTGGCAACTCCTTCATATAGAAACAGGTGTTCACAAAAGACGCATCCGCGATTTTTTTACATAGGAAAAATTAGAAAGGCGTGGTGTCATTAAATATTTACATAAAAAAGGTTTATCGGGACAAGAAATTCATAATGATATGGTGAATGTGTTAGGTGAAAGTGCTCCTTCATATGCAACAGTAAAAAATTGGGTTGCTGAATTTAAACGTGGTCGTACAAGCATTGAAGATGAACCACGTTGTGGACGTCCAAAAACAGCAACATCAACAGAAATTGTAGCCAAAGTGTATGATATGGTATTAAATGATCGACGAATAAAAGTGCGTGAAATAGCTTATATCATGGGCATCTCAAATGATCGAGTCCATTTAATTTTGCATGAAGAAATACAGATGAAAAAGCGTTCTGCAAGATGGGTGCCGCACTTGTTAACAGTCGACCAAAAACGCATAAGAATGAGCATTTCTCAAGCTTGTTTGGATCGTTTTCAGCGAAATAAAATGGATTTTAAGCGTCGTTTCATAACTGTTGATGAGACATGAAACCACCACTATACTCCAAAGACAAAAGAACAATCCAAACAATGGACTGAAGCTGGAGGAAGTGCCCCAAAAAAGGCAAAAAACAGTTCAACCGGCTGGTAAGGTTATGGCAACGATTCAAAGGTATTTTATTGATTGACTATCTGCAAAAGGGTAAAACAATAAATTCAGAGTACTATTGCAACCTTTAAGATCAATTAAATGTACAAATTCGAGAAAAACGTCCTGGCTTACAACACAAAAAAATAATTTTTCATCAAGACAACGCCCACCTTATTCTCCTGATTTAGCTCCCAGTGACTTTTACCTGTTCCCAAATCTAAAAAAAATCCTTGCTGGCAAGCTTTTTACCTCAAATGAAGATGCAATTACCACTATTTTGAAGACCTTGAGGAAAACTATTTTAATCAAGGGATAGAATTGCTAGATAAGCGTTGAAGTTTCAGGAGATTATATTGAAAAATAAAAATATTTTTGAAAAACTAACTATTCTCTTTCATTGATAGGCTAAGAACTTTCCGAACCGCCCTCGTAGAACACTATAAGTCTAATTTAGTTTTGCACAGTGGCTTTAGTGTCGGATTGTTCAGCCGCGTAAATGGACTCGGGTTAGGAAGGTGATGCAATGGACTCCGAGTGGAGACCTGAGGCTTCCAAAATCAATCCCTTGTGTCTCCGATCTAGCAGACTCGATTAGTATCACGGTGTGTAAAAAGGCCTTTTTGAACCAAGTTTCTCAGTCGCTGTGTAGCTTTCGCAAGACTAAATACTCAATGTATCCTAAACTCCTCTTAGAAGTATAGGGTGATTCATTTAGAGGTATTTTTTCAGAACAAAAAAATATATAAAAATTCAAATCAAGTGTGGAATCTTTATTGGTAATTTGAAAGGACATTTTATGGCATTTATTTTTTGAAAATAATTACCTGCGAATGTTGGCCGTAACTACGCCTCATGGTTTCCATTCTGAGGGTCCAATTTTGGATGACTTGTTCGAGCATTTCGACCGGTATGGCTTTAATGACACGCGTAATCTTGGCTTTCAAAACCTCAATCGTAGCTGGTTTGTCAACATAGAATTAGGACTTTACGTAACCTCAAAGAAAAATGTTTAAGGGTGTGATATTACTCGATCGAGGCCGCCAACTCACCTGTCCAAAATGTGAAATTAGTTGCTTTTCGCAATGACCTCTTAATAGATCCATTGTTTGAGCCGATGTAGGGCAAGTGGTATCGTCCTGTTTAAACCAAGTGTCGTCAAGATTACGGGCTTCAAATTCAGGTAGCATAAAGATCGATATCACGGCACGATAGCGAGCATCATTCACGGTTACGTTCCGGCCATCATCATTTTTCTTCGCACCAAGCCGTGGTTTTCTCTGGGTAATAATGGCACCTCTTGAACCTCTTCTTGTTGCTCTTCAGCCCAAATGCGGCAATTTTGTTTATTGACTTTGCCGTTGAGTCAGAAATGGGTCTCATCACTGAACAAAATTTTTGTCGAAAACAGCGGATCTTCCCGTTTCTCACCGTATGCTCATTTCCATAATATACTTAGTAGGGACAAAAATACTGGTTTATGCTGTAAAATAAAAAGTACTGAATGTTTTTGGACCACATATTTGTTAATATATTTATTAATGTCTATTGTATCCAAAAAGAATCTACTTATTGGAAATGTCTGCCCTTTACCTTTACACACGCCTTAAGCCGCACTGGCCAATCGTCAATAGCTGCAGGAACCTCGTCCATTGGAAAATTGGCCACAGCTCGAACCAAAGCAGTCTTAAGAAATCCAATGTTGGGGTATCTTTTGTGACAAACCTTGTCCTCTAAAACCGTCCACAATTTGTAATCCAGTGGGTTCAAATCTGGACTGCCTGAGGGCCATTCTTCACAGAAAATGAACGCTGGCAAATTGTTTTAAAGCCAGGCCTGCGACGTTTTAGCCTTATGGGTCGGTGCAGAATCCTGCTGGAAAGCCCCTGGCTGGTTTTGAAACAGGGAATTGTTAATAGGCTTCACAACAGCTTCCAAAACGGTTTCTTGGTAAACTTTGGCCGATGTTTTAACTCCTTGTTCGCAGAAATGGAAGTAAGAGACACCCCACTAAACCCGGACTGAAGCTGGGTGATGACACTTTTCCACCCTTGGGATCAGCTCAGATGCTTCCTTAGAAGACCGCGCATACACTTTATCATTTTGCTTGTAAAATATTTCCTGAACGGTAATAATATTTTCATTGGTGAACAAAATGTGTCTGTGCAAGTTATCAGCGTGCTTCACCAAAAGACGTTTGCAGTTTTCAACCCTATTTTTTTTTTTTAAAGCTGCAGTCAATAAATGTCCGGTACGTCGTTTGAAGGCCCCAAGTCCCAAGTCTTTTTTAAAGATTCGACTCATGGACTTTTGCGTGATATTTTTCTCATGCGCCATGATTTTCTGTGAATTCTTGATTTAACGGCTTTGATGACATGCGGTGTTCGAACAGAGCGTGGGCGGCCCGACCGGTGGCGGTCTTTTACATCTCCAGTCTCCTCAAACAGTTTTATGCATCGGTAGACGAACATGCGGCTAATACCTAGTGGCCGCAGCGTTTTGAAAATATCGTTTTTTTCATTTCACACTTGAAAAGCCATACAGTTCTCATTATCTGACCACTCCAAGATTAAAGTTGAAACAATTGTAAGATCCCGTTACAGACTAACGGTATTGAGGTTAACTTTCAAAACCATTAACGGGGTATGTTCAGTTCTACTATTGAAATGGGTGTGTTCAATGTTGTAACAGTATTTATGTCCCTACTTAGTACAATTGAGCAGCATGTCAAGAGTGTTGAAGCCTTTTACAAAAATGGGCGTTAAAATCAAAATACATTTTTGGTCAGCACAATTGAACAAATGTGTTCACAGTGGATTCATTAACAAACAGAATTTCCGCATTTGGACAAATAAGAATCTACGAGTACCTGTTGATAAGCCTATGCATCCATAAAGAGTGACTGTTTGGGGCGGTTTATGGGCTGGTGGCAAATCGGGACGTACTTCTAACATGATATCGACAAAGCAATTACCGTGAATGGTGTTCGCTACTTGAGAAAATAACGTACTTTTTGTGGCCGGAAATTGAGGATATTTACCTGGACGATATGTGATTTCAACAGGATGGTGCCACACACAGCCAACGAAACAATGGCTCTTTTGTGCGAGAAGTTCAATAGCCGTGTTATCTCACGTCGTGGCGATGTTAATTAGGCGTCACGGTCATGCGATTTGACACCGTCGGACTTCTTTCTTTCTTTGGGGATATTTTAAAGAAAAATTGTACGTCATACGCCAAGTGCAATTTAAAAGCTAAAGGATGGGATAATTCGGCATATTAATGACATTAAACATCCATTAAGCCTCAGAGTCAATGAAAATAAGGACCATCGGAAGCCATGGCAAGCATTTGGCCGATTATTTGTTTCACACATAATTGTCATAGATCCTTCTATCATAATAGCAAATATTAAGATAATTCTCTGTTTTACTTACAATTAACATAGTGCATTTTAGTTGAAACACCCTTTAGTAAGAACTTGGGAACGCTTCCAAAATAAGCACTGGCAAAGCTCTTGGTGCATGTGATACAAAGGGTGTTTTGCGGTTTTCAATCTAGCCACACTTATTTTGCAGTTGGTCTTTTTGACAGCTGTCACTTGATTTATGCTCAGTTTGGTTTGTCATTTCATAATGAATAGACTTAGTGCGGAACAACGTTTGCAAATCGTGGTGAATGGACACAAAATGAGATGGCCACCGATCCTGACTTTAACAAGAAATTTTGTTCAGCGATGAAGCTCGCTTTTGGTTGAATGGGTACTAGAGGTGTTTTTATTTGTATGGCGAAATTTCAAAGTGTTCTGAATTCATTTCGCCGGGCAGATTTTTGTTCCTTTATATTAAAAAATGATATAACTTAAATATTGAACGAATCCGGTAACTTTTAGTGGGCCCGGAAACGACTTCAATATGCCTCTATGCGAATAAATAAAACAACATGGGCAATTTTGAAAATTTTTTTCGAAAAATGTTTTTATAATTTCGGCAAACATAAAAAAATCAAAATGAAGTAGGGAATAGTTTTCTGGATATATACACCTAGATATTATGGATGTATTATTAGATCCGATTTTTTATACGATGGATATTTGTGTCTATATGCCTCAACAACCTGTAGCAGCAGTTGTTTTTCCTCTTCATCATTTGTTAATATTCTATTCAAATCTTGACTGAATTTAACTCCTCTCTCTGCTGTATCATTTACAACAAATAAATCCTTACAGAATGTCCAGCCTTCCTCAAATTCAAACGACGTTTCCCAAGTTGAAGGATCAAACTCTAGAAATTCCAGGGATAAATTAAATCGACTGAAGAAAAACTTTGTTTTCTCTGATACAAAATCACTTA
Organism: Hydrotaea diabolus; assembly: GCA_963513945.1. Lineage (NCBI taxonomy): Eukaryota > Metazoa > Arthropoda > Insecta > Diptera > Muscidae > Hydrotaea > Hydrotaea diabolus. The sequence goes on from OY740718.1 coordinate 163,030,456, forward strand.
TGGAGTATCTTTCGAAGTCTTTTAAATTGAAATAGGATCGCCCATTTTTTAATTTCACCGTTGGTTCTTTTAGTTTAAGTTTTTCAACCATGTTACGTTTTTCTTCAAAAGATATATTTGAATCGAAAAAGGCTAGAGCTATTGTTTCCTCAGAAATATACCATAAATGGTGGCTAAATTTTTTAAGTATTACTGCTGAGATTTCTGGGCTGGTTTCAGAATACTTAATAGCACCTTGAATGAAGGTCAAATCTTGAAGCGCTGCGTCTATGGCATTCGTACATCTGAACCAGGCTTTAATATAAAGTTTTACTAGAAAAATACATATATCACGTAATCCATTTGATTCATTTTTCGTAAGTGAGAATTGGTCACGGAATAGAAATATGTTTAAAGAATATATTGCTTTTGACATCCAGCGTGCATGACTAGTTGGACCTGGCGTTCGAAAATTATACCGTTCTGCGCCAAGAAAGATTAAGACCAACTGTAACAGTTCTGTATAGTCTTCTCGATTTTGAGATTTAGTCAGTTGATCAAAACAAAACTTTACACAATTTTCACGTTCAGATGGACTTATTTGTAGACAAACAGTTGTATCTTCATTGCCACTTCTGAATAATTCTTTCTTAAAACCTGGCCATGATTTTGCAAATCTTTCAAATATTGAAACTTCTGGAGCAGAGGTTGAATATAATTTGGTTTCGAAAACGCTGCGCAATATAATCTCATACACATGGTGGCGGCAAGGTAGGTTGATTACACTACGTCCAATTTTTTTTTCCAAGAGAACAGCAGCGCCTGTGTTGATACCAGTATTTGTAGACGTTGTATCGTATGAGAAGCCGCTTACTTGATCAACAATATTCCATTTAACTAGAACTTCATAAACTGCGTCTGCAATATTTTTGCCAGTTGAAGATTCCACTTTCGGTGCACCAAGAAACTTTGATGTGCCGTTGCAGCTAACCAAAATTGCAATCCGCTCAACTTTTGTGGATCCAATCAAATCTTTCATAAACTTTCCGTCGAAATGAGCTACCAGTGAACCAATTTTACTAAACTATAAATAGTAATGAGATTCTGCTAAAAATCCTTTTTTTGAAACATTTTTAAAAATCAACTTACATTGTCTTTAAATCCAGTCGTAATTTCATTAGATTCTTTTATACGATTTTCTTGGCGTAAACGATGAAAAGTTGAACGATTAATGACAAGGTCCTCTACATGATGTCCTAATGCCTCTGCTGCTGCTATAAGGATGTGAACTGCCATTCCATCAGACACTTTGGCATTGTCTAGCGCTGCTACTAACCGAGCTGTAATAAAACTTTTGCGACCCCGTTTTTGGCCTAACACAGAGTTTGAGCTTAGGTTTTCCTTGTCAATAGATGTGTCGTTAACCGGTAAGTTGACAACACTATCTTCATCAGACCACTCCATAAGTTGAGAAACGTCTATAGAAAACTGGACGGTAAAATCTAAAATGTATTAATATACAAAACATACCTGCTTGACTCGATTTTTCTTCTTCGTACTTCCTTTTTCGCGCAGCTTTTTTATCTTTTCGTTCCTGTGCTTTTCTTTCTCGGTCCCATAAAGCCATATCCACGCCAGCCATGCAACCAGGGCGTCCTTTTTGTCTTTGCATTTCTAGAAACTGCCTATCTTCCACAATAACAATTTGGACTAGTGCATCGGCGGCGGCAATATCAAATAACTCATCCAGATGTTCAACAAATGTTTCAACGGCTTGTTTTTGGGCATTTGATCTTTACCAGAGATTGTTGTTTGAAAATTTTTCCACTTTTCATATAATTTTAGTACTCCAGATTTGTTTTATTCACCATTTTAATATAAAAAAAAACAAGAATCTGCCCGGCGGTTTATAAAAATGCGATATTTCACAATAAGAACACCCCTAATGGGTACGTTATGTTATAATCAAAATTGTCGCATTTGGAGTAATTAAAATCCACAAGCCATTGTTGAGACGCCGTTACATCCTCAAAAAGTGTGCACAGGGAATCATTGGTCCATATTTCTTCAAAAATGTAGCCGGGCATAATGTTACAGTCAATGGGGAACGCTATAGAGTCATTATTTATGACTTTTTCGTGCCTGAATTGGAGGATGTTGACGACCTTCGGTTCCAACAAGACAGCGCTACACGCCAACGAAACAATCAATTTATTTAAAGTCGGCCTCCACCGCTGGACTATCTTTTGTTGGGTTATGTGAAGTCGCTTGTATACGCAGATATGCCCGATACGATTAATGCCTTGGAAGAGAATATTCGGCGCGTTATTTGCTGACATACGGCCCCAAATGCTGCAAACAGTAGTCATAAATCGGGCCTCTCGGCTGGAATTTATTCGAGCCAGTCGCTGCGGCCACTGCCCGGAATCATTTTTAAAACATTTTGGCAAACCCTTATCTTAATAATAAAATTCTTGGCCATAACATTAAATTATATGCGTATTATTTCTTCTTGAAAAACACACGTCTTTAAAAAAAAACCCTCCAGCGCTCCAAATTAACCTAGATTTTAAAGTTAAAGTTTTATTTTAATTTGTGAGACAGTTTTATTGTTTTTGGTAAAATTGGTTCAACATATATCTGGGAGCTATATCTTAATCTGAACTCAATTTTTTGTGTGTGGGAGCTATATCTTAATCTGAACCGGCTTTCTTTAATTGCAATAACATTCTTCCTTGGTCACGCATAATGGTTGGACTAAAATAGAAAGCCAAACTCCCTTCTTTGGCTGGCTCTAGGTCTCGATATTGGCTGTCTATAGTCTAGTCTACACGAAAGTATTTTGTAACCATGAAAGCCTCTCATCCGAGTAGATACCAAAAATCCCCACTCAAGCGAATGTCTTTTAAACAAGTTAAACTTTAAAATTATTTCCTGAGAGCTTAACTTCTGCAGCTCCACTCCCTCAATACAATTTATTCCGATTGGAGATGCACAATTATTTATGAGCCCTCTTTCAGTAACCCATTCTTGTTGTTCGCTAGAAAGCACTGTGAGGTTTTATTTTCGCTGTTGATTGTTGCTTCTCTGCCACTGGCAGCCAGGCGGCAGGCTGTTTGCTTGAGTCAGCAGTTGGCTGAAAGACAAAAGCCAAGTTAAGGATACAACATCGGAGGGCAAACAAAAGATAAGTGGCAGCACAATTCGTCTCTTCAGTTGCCTGGCGCTGTGTTCAGAGTATAGACTACCTACACACACACTTACACACATACATACGCGTAGATATCTCATCTCTCTGCTTATTTATTTCAGGGTCAAAACGCAACAATTTGCTTTTTTCTTCCTGCTATATTTGCTTGCCTCGCAACTATGCGAGTGCGAGTGTGTGGGTGTGTATACGCGTCCATATGCTTTAGCGAGTCGGGTGATTTTAAAGGATGCTCTCAAACGGAAATGGAAATGAAATTGCGTATGCGTAGGTATACCCGCACACACACACATACACTGAGATCACAACGTATCGCAGGTCTACAAATGTTTTCCCTTTTCACAGTTGTTTCCTTTTTGGCGCTCAATATGTGTGTTTGCGAGTGTGTGTGTGTGTGTGTGGGACAGTCTTTGCTCATCTTTTCTTTCTTTCGACTTTTTATTGCTCTGTGCCTTGTTTTTTTTTCCAAAGATAAGTAGTTTTAAGCTTAAGGGTTTGCAGAATTTTTGTTGCTCTTAATGCCAAATAAAGGGAAAAAACCGAAATTTACATAACTAAAAAGAAGCAGTAAGAGCGACAGGGGGATACACTGTCAGACAGCCAACTTTGAAGACGGAAATGAAGACTTCGAGGAGCAAGTGTGAGAGATTGGGGGCCATAAGATATTTGTTTAATTAATCTTTTGTGTGAAATGCTGCGGCAGGTTCAAGAGGAAGCAAGTGTTGCGTGTGTGTTTGTTGTAAATGTCAAATGAAGGTAAAAGGTCTCTGAAGGATGTGAACTTAAATTAAAAGCCCACTGGCTGTTGTTGGATTTTTATGAGAAAATTAAGTCTTAAACAGGCTCTTAGGTATTTGAAAAAAAATTTTTCGCTGCTGGTTATGTATTGTTGGCCTTTACTATATATTATTTTTTTTTTTAAACTGAAGCGAAGAAGTTTATTGTTTTGTTTAAAATTTAATATTCTCTGAGGATGATTGTCGAAGACGACCGAAATATTGGAAATAAGATAAAATTAAACAATTTGCAAGATAACACCAACACCTGTTTTTTGAATTTGTTAATGACAATGAAGATAAAAAAGTCAACAGCATCTGCCATTGTCCAAAAACTCACTTCTGCCAAATTTTATGAAAATCGGACAACAATTGCGACCTGAAGTTTGATGTAGCAGAAGGACTGAGGTACGGACAAAAAAATGTCGTTAAATCGCATCAACTGGTGATTCTGAGTAGACCGGTACACTCAAAGGTGGTCTAGCTTATAAATTTTATTATGTACGTATTCCGCACTTGAAAACTATGTAGTTTCTTTGATATGTATTTTCTTCTCTTTAGAAACCGACTTTCGGATTTGGAAGTAAAAGAAGGTATGTCGTTTTTTTCGGTTTCGGCTTTGAACACTCCAGATTCAATAAAACCCTGCTATGGCTACGTAAATTCACATTTCGCTGTCATCTGCAAAAATGCGGATTTTGTTTATTGACTTTCATAAGCTGGCTAAACGCTTCCTTTGTAGTTGGCATTCTTTAATAATGAAATGAAATTCTCTTTGCAGCAACACGTAAAGCATTTATTTCCATTTGTAAAATGCTTAAAAGGAAAAAGGGAAGTAAAGTCCCTCGAAAAAACGTACAGAAGCCAACGAAAATTCCATATTTCTCGCACACAAAGGTTTTGGGGAATCCCCTCTTTTTGTGGAGTCTGCATCACTTCATTCTGCTTAATATTGGCTTTCAATACTGCCTTCCCAGTATCATAATAAATATATTCCCTCCCTACTACACTCCACTCTTTCGTCAGAATCCAATTACACAAACGTAAATTTAACAAATGCAAGCGTAAGCAAGAAGGACCGGAAATCCAGAGATACACTCTCCCTCTTCCTGCCGTTGCTCAGCAAGGAAAATATGGAATAAAGCACCTCAATTTACTCGCTAAAGAAGATGATTATGATGATGAGATGGAAAACATCTACAATTCCTTTCAATTTTCCCTCTTGTACTCTAATACTCCGTGACCGTCTGTCTGTTTATTTCCATACTTTTGCTTGCTATCGTTGGCATACAAAGCGTATGCAAAGCAGAAATGAAGCTACTTAAGGCAACCCCCTTTCGCCCTTTGGTGTATTAGCGTGTTGGAAAGAAAGAGGGAGAGGGAGGATTCATAGCAGTCCTTCGTCTATTTGTTGTGCTGTATCCTTTAACTCGTTTGTGACTTAAAAGTGCATTTGGAATTTCATTGCATCTGGGTTTTTTTCTGAGTGTGTATGAGTACTAGTATTTTCGCTACTAAATTAGATTTGCAGTGGGATCGTAAATTCTGTTTCTTTTCGAGATTAGTATTGGCTGATGCCGGGATGAATGATTAATTTTGAATGGTTTGGTTGTACAAAAACTTCAGGGGTAGAAGGAGTTTTGGTTTTGCTTGCATTTGGCTAGTGGGAGGTCTTCCAGCCATTTCAATTTTTAAAAAAAAATTCTTGTCGGTGCAATTAAAACATGTGACCCGGCCTACGAAAAGGTGGCTTATGTGGTTTTGATAGTTTTTGAGACGCTCTTTCACGTGGTGAAAACTAGAAAGTCCCTATTCACAAGAGACACACGTCCTACTCGTTCAGCGACCGTTTTTGTACGACCTTCGTCTTTGAGCGAGCGTCGGCCACGATTAAATTCATTAAACCAGTTTTTCACAGTGCTAGAGGATGGTGCTTCATGGCCATACAAAGATTTAAGTTCATCGGTGCGAAAGTTGTGAAAAATTATCGCACGAAAATGTTCACGGGTTAATTTCTTATTTTTTTTTTTGATTGATTCTGAATACGTTTATGCCAAAAAATATAAAACTTTATAATGGAAATGTCAGATGGCGCCAGGCAAAACTTAGTCTTGCCAAGGCCAGAAATATATATAGCTACCATCGTATGGAGTAATGCTATATAATTTTTTGACTTTTTCATTATTTTGACAAAAACTTTCCAAAGAATCGATATCTCGAAGTGCGATAGAGCAAAATGGATGGAATATTCGGATTCAGCAGATGATTTTCTATTAGAATCATCAGTACGGAATGTGTAAAGGAGGATTTTCGTACAGACCTTCTAAAGAAATCATTTGCATAATTTTGAATCACGTTTTTACAGTGATAAAAACCCCTATAAGTTTTTATAAAAACTCCTATAACTCAGGCAATTTTTGTCGGATTATCAAAAAAATATAACGAGTGGTAGAGCTCTAGTATTAGGGTACAATTGGTAGTTCAATCAAAAGATGCATTTCTTATCAATTTCAAATGAATCAGATAAGAGTTCTTTAATTTTAAAAAACTATACGAGATCATTTTACATAAAGATTGGATGGTTTTATCTAAAAGTGTTCTTAAAAGTTAATTTTGACAAAACTGTTTTATCTTCAGGGTGGGCGATTTAACATTTTAAACTTGAATCGGCTTTAAAAAAAGAGCTGATAATTTTTCCGAATTTCTGGTTTTTGAGAAAGCTTGAAATTTGTAAACATAATGGCGTAGGCGAACAAAAAAAAATTGTTCGAATCAATAAAAAATTCAAGTATGCAAACATAAAATTAATAATTAATGTTTAGCTCGTTTGTTTTATTTCGGTCTGTTGCTTTTACACATAGAACAGGGATTAAACCGACTCACGACCTCTTGCTTCTATATTTAAAAGGAAAACAAAATGGCAAAGTGACATTGATTTTCGTGGCTGCACACTACTTTTATCATGATTTCGGGTCCGTGACAACCCTCTTCAGAAAGCCTTGCTGCAATTGTTGAAAGTAAAACCGAACTCTATAAGGCCAGGCTCTCCCCAAACGAATGAGAACTACTGTTGTAAACCTTACTTTTCAAGTTTTCTTTACACAATTGCTCACGAAAATACAACTCACTCTTGCCACCTCTAAAGAGACTCCACATCGAGAGCCATCAATAGATTTCTTTTCCAACACGTGTGTGTTGTAATAATTAATACAAAAAATTAAAACATTTTGACTTAAATATTCGCATGTTTATTTGTTTATCGAAATTATTATCGTTTTCAAGCTATAAACAAATTCACAGATTTAAAAAAAAAGTTGTTTGCTGTTTATCGGAAATATTTTTTTATGACGTGGTGAAAAAACTCATATATTTACAAAAAAATAAGTTAAAAATTTTTGTAGAAAGCCGTGGGAAAAGCTTTTTGTTACAAGTAGGGGTTACCGAAGTTTTAGTGAGCGCCACGTCACCATAATACGTCCCCTAGCAAGGAATGTTCAGCAGCTATATACTTAAGGGCAGGCACTTTCACATTTAACGAGAATTGCCGGCAGCTAAGTTCCTAGGAACACAATAAAAATCCCTCGCACTGCCTACATGCCAAAACACATACGTACACCTACACACACGATACAGTGCATGCATTTTATAAATTTTGTTGTTGGAATGAAATAAAAAAATTATGAACCTTAGAAAAATTTATTTTATATTTTAATTATGGTTTAATATATACACATATGTTCATTCGATTTTATGTTTTTAGCATTACCAGCCACATTTTACATGCATTTCATTTAGCTCCCAAATACAGGGTAGAGCGCGGTAATTTGCTTATTTTTGAAATGAATTAAAATAATAATTAAATAATTAAAATAATTAGAAAAATGTATTTTATATTTTAATTATATTGAACAGTAGGGGAATTTTTAAATTACATGGTTTTAAATAGTGTATCTGGCAAATGTCGACCTTCGCTATCCACACACTGCTGCATACGTTTCCTGAAGTTTCCATAAACTCTCACAAGTATGTCGACTGGTATTCTGCCAATTTCAGCCTCAATGTTGTTAATTGGGTCTTCCAAGGTGTTGGGACGGTTGATATACACCTTCGACTTTTGCTAACCCCAAAGAAAAAAATCGCATGGGGCTAAGTCTGGTGAACGTGCCGGTCAGATTACATCACCCCCCGAAAAGAAAAGCCGTCAAAGAAACATTTGCCTCAAACAATTCATGGTGAACCTCGCTATGAGCAGTGGCACCGGCCTGTTGGAACCATGTATCCTCTAATTGCGTTGCCACAAGAGCCGTCTGACAAAAATCCCTTATCATAGTCAAGTACCGTTCGGAGATCACAGTTACGGCAAGATGGTTATCCTGGAAAATGTAAGGGCCAATGATGCCTACTCGTGATATGGCGCACCACACAGTGACGCGGTTCGAATGTAGAGGTCTCTGGAGTTTGTTTCACTCCAGCACCGCATATTTTGTTTGTTTACACACCCACTGAGGTGACGATGTACCTCATCAGAAAAGAACACAATTGCGTCACGGTGTATAGTTAAAAGAATGTCTGCACAAGAGGTCTGCCAAATAATCCCGTGCTGACAATTGTTGGTCCTCGTACACTTTATACTTAGTAGGGACATAAATACTGTTACAACATTGAACACACCCATTTCAATAGTAGAACTGAACATACCCCGTTAATGTCATATGGGTTTTGAAAGCCAACCTCAATAGCGTTAGTCTGTAACGGGATTTTAAAATTGTTTCAACTTTCATCATAGAGTCGTCAGATAATGAGAACCGTATCGTCGTAATAGCGCTTTTCAAGTGTGAAATGAAAAAAAACGATATTTTTAAAACGCTCCGGCCACTAGGGATTAGCCGCATGTTCATCTACCGATGCATAAAACTGTTTGAGGAGACTGAAGATGTAAAAGAACGGCCGCTCACGCTCTGTTCGAACATCGCATGTCATCAAAGCCGTTACATCAAGAATTCACAGAAATCCGCTCCGAAAACAGAAAATCATGGCCCGTGAAATGAATATCACGCAAAAGTCCATCATTAAAAAAGACTTGGGACTTGGGCTTTCAAACGACGTACCGGACATATATTGACTGCAGCTTTAAAAAAAAATAGGATTGAAAAATGCAAACGTCTTTTGGTGATGTACGCTGATAACTTGCACAGCAAAATTTTGTTCACCGATAAACAAATTATTACCGCTCAGGAAAAATTTAAAAAGCAAAATGATAGAGTGTATGCGCGGTCATCTAAGGAAGCTTCTGAACTGATCCCAAGGGTGGAAAAGGGTCATCACCCAGCTTCAGTCATGGTTTGGTAGGGTGTCTCTTACGATGGGGTCACTGACCTGCATTTCTGCGAACAAGGACTCAAAACATCGGCCAAAGTTTACCAAGAAACCTTTTTGGAAGCTGTTGTGAAGTCTCTTAACAATTCCCTGTTCCAAAACCAGCCATCGACTTCTGCGGCGGCCCATAAGGCTTAAACGTCCCAGGCCTGTCTTCGAAATAATTTGCCAGCGTTTAATTCCTATGAAGAATGGCCTAGATTTGAACCAATTGATTTACAAATTGCGGACGGTTTTACAGACTGCTTTGGTTCGACCTGTGGCCAGTTTTCCAATGGACGAGGTTCGTGCAGCTATTGACGATTGACCAGTGCGACTTAAGGCGTGTGTAAAGGCAAAAGGCGGGCATTTCGAATAAGTAGATTCGTTTTGGATACAATATACATCAATAAATATATTAAAAAATATTTGGTCCAAAAACATGCAGTACTTTTTATTTTACAGCATAAAACGTGTGTAACAGTATTTATGTCCCTACTAAGTAAAATTCAGCTTATAATGAAGAATCCGGTGGGATAAACGTCTGGAAATGCCAAGAGCATGCGATTGCTTCCGAGCAGAACGTTTCGGAGATGGCAGTACTGCTGCTCTAACTCTCTCAATGTTTTGTGGTGATGTAATCCTTCTCTCAGGCCCCCTGCGTACACATGACACAGTCCCTGCTGTTCTCAATGAATTTGCCCAATTTAAAATTCATTGCCGTCTAGGAGTACTTCCGCGTGGGGAAACAGCGAATTGTAAACTAAAAGCACGCTGCACTGCAATGATCGAGTGCGCACTTTTAAAATACGCTACAACACAAAAGGAGTTCTCCTTACGTATCCAATGCATTATGGCAACTGAAAAGCAGACGAATACAAATCTCCCTTCAGCCGCTATAAGCCACGCACACTCTTTACTCTCTTTGACTAGCAGTGCCGCCACAGCCTGCAGTGCAAAAAAGCAAATTATCGCGCTCCACCCTATTTATGTACTTTATAGGGTCTCCGATCAATATTTTATGATGCTGCAAACTGAATGACAAATTTAGTATACCATCCACTCGTCGGCGGGGGTATACAAACATTCCATCGCCTAAACCTGTATTATTTCTAGCATAATTTCGACATAATTTATGAAGCCAACTCATCTTCACAAACCGACCCTTATCATAAGCAATATTTGCGAAGGCTTCTACGAAGGCCTCGCTTTAAATTTCCACGTTGACCTCGCTTTTCTCTGCCAATAGTTGTTCCTGTGTTTGGGACTACTAGTATGTGCATATTTTATATTCCCAGTAAAACGTCAATCAAATATGAAGGCTTGACTGATTGCGAGAAAATAAACGCCGAAGAATCTAAACCGTAGCATCTGTTTTACTTGTAGCTCTCTGTCTTCTCGCTGGCTTAAAACTGCTTCCCCTTCAGTGTTCAACTTTAAGTTGAATTTTGTTTAACATTAAAATCTCTTCTTAAGAAGATTTCTGTGGGGAATTAATTGCCTTTGCATACATCTTTCATGGGCCCTTACTCACATTCAAACTCGTACGTACTCTGCCTCTCTCTCACTCTCCCTCTCTGACTCGGTGAGTGTTGGCGGTTGTTGCCTGCCACTGGCCCCATGTTTACTTTATTGTGCTTATCCTGTTGCTTTTTTCCGAACTCCCTTTCAATTCGTGTCGCTTCGTTTTTCCCCTCTCACAGCTCATATTTTTCAACGGTTCATATTTCTGTTGTCAGTGCTTATTGCGTGAATGTGAAGGTTTATTTATTTTCATTTGTTGGGGCGGAATGTGTGCTGTGTGTGCGAAAGGCAATATGACTACGCTCTCACTCTGTCGCTGTAACCTGGGGTGGGGATGCTATTGCTATCCTTGTGTATGCTTGTGTGTACAGTGGGTGGTTTATCTACATTCCATTTGTTCGTTCATTATGGCACGTGAGGCTTTGTGTGTGTGCTTGAATATTTGCGAGAACGTACGTGAGAGCACATCTGTGTAAAATTGTGTTCCTATTAAAATAGGCCTTGTTTTGTTTGTAGGTTGTTGCTGTATTTTGTTGTTGTTGGCTGTTCTGTGTTGCCTGCTGCTACTGCTGTCGTATGATAACATTTGTTATTTATAATATTTATTTATTTTATTTTATTCTTCTACTCTTTGTATGGCTATTGTTGTTGCCTCTGCCCGAGAGCTGCTGCTTCTACTGTTGTTTATGAGCGGACAACAAAGTTCGTTTATAATGGTCAGCAAATATTATATTTTACTGTGACCATTCCATTAGTGTGTTGTTGTGATTGTTGCTGCTGCTGCCGCTGCTTTATGAAAAGTTATACATTCCGTTTAAGGTTATAAATTTACATTTTGTCCATGGGTGTTTGTTGTTGGTTTTTTTATATTTTGTTTCGTTTCGTTCGGTTTCCTTGTGCTGTGCTTTAAGGGTGAAACATTGATTTTGTTTGTATGCTGGAATACTCGATCTAAAGGATGTGCTTTAGTAAGGGGAGACATTGAAAGAGCATCCCTGAATTCGGACCGTAAATAAACGGAAGTTGAATGGAAAGGTATGGCCAAAAGGGGTTTTTGAGGGTCGCTGATATCAAATCTGCAATTAATAGCAGTAAAAACAGCTAAAGTCGTGTGTGGCCGACTATATTATAACCTGCACTTCTGGAATCTGTAACCCCAACTAATTAAGATGATTATTTTTTAACAGAATTTGAACCGGTATTGGTTGTTTTACGAGGGCGACCGCAAAACTAACTGGCCTGGCACATTTTCTGTTTTACTAGCAACTTTTTTGTTGTTGTTTTTTTAAAAGCAATCTTTTATAAGCCATCTGTCAAGATTTCCGAAATATTTAATGACTATTTTCTTTGTTACAGGTGATTGAAGTAAACAAGTTTTATAATTTTTGAAAAATGGAAAATAAAGAGTTTCGTGCGGTAATCAAACACTTTTATATGAAAGGTTATACGCCACAATTAATCAAAGATGAATTGGATTCTGTTCATGGTGATAATGCACCATCATACTCCACCCACCGTGAAATCCTGGGTTCAACAATTTAAAATGGTTCGTTCAATTACGGAAGATGAACAACGCTCTGGAAGACCGAAAACTGCTACTACTATTGAAAACATTAGAAAAGTATTTAATGAAGTGACTTAAGATAGGCAAATAAAGCTCAGAGAACTTGCTAATATTGTTAAAATATACCAAAAACAAGTTTGAAGTATTTTACATGATGAACTCCACATGAAAAAGCTATCCGTGAAAAAGGTGTCGCGTTTAGTTGACTTTGCCCAAAAAATTCGTCCGTTGGACCAATTCCGAAGAGCTTTTAGCGATTTATCAGCGTAATCCAATAGAGTTCTTGCGCCGATTCATAACTGTTGATGAAACATGGATCCATCACTACATCCCAGAATGCAAAGAACAGTCAAAACAATGGATAGAAGCTGGTAAAAGTGGTCCCAAGAAGGCGAAAACTGTCAAGTCAGCAGGAAAAGTAATGGCCACAGTATTTTGGGATGCAAGGGGTATAATATTTATTGATTATCTTGAGAAAGGAAAAACTATAAATAGTGAATATTATTGTGCATTTTTGGATCGGTTGGGTGAAGAAATCAAGATAAAACGACCGCATTTAATAAAAAAAAGTTCTTTTTCATCAATATAATGCTCCTTCACACACTGCATTTTTAACTCAACAAAAACTGGCCGAATTACGATTTGAAATTGCTCCGCATCCACCATATAGTCCAGATTTAGCTCCTTCTGATTATTTCTTGTTTCAAAATTAAAAAAAAATTCTCGGTGGCAAAAAATGTTCGTCCAATAGCGAGGTTATTGCTGAAACTGAGGCATATTTTGAAGGTCTTGAAAAATCTTATTTTTCGGATGAAATTAAAAAACTTAAAAAACGTTTGATGAAGTGTATTGAGTTGAAAGGAGATTATGTTGAAAAATAAATAATAATAATTCCAAAAAAACGGTTATTTTTATGTTAGGCCAGTTACTTTTGCGGTCGCCCTCGTAGTAAAACCTCCTGCAGAGATTACAAATCAAAGCGGAGGCCAAATATTCAATACAAAATATACAATACAATTTTTAATAACATACGAACATCCCTTAGGCTGGTATTCATCCTAAGTACTCGAAAAGTGACACATTTCTTGTGTGTGCGGGCTGCTCCTACCACTGACCATTATCACCATGTGGAAAAGTACGATCATGAGCGAGCGTACAAATATTATCTAATTTATACAGCTAACAATTTTATGGGCTGCACTTAAGAATGAAACTATACCCAACACACAATTTAAAACATGTTCAACTTTGAACAGGTTGCTATTTATATTTCTGCCCTATGCAAACCTAAGTCCTGCCTGACCCCATCTGACATTTCCATTCGAAAGTTTGACATTTTTTAGCATAAACGTACTCAGAACGTTTTGTGTTGTATACAGGGACTTGAAAAAATTAATTTGGCAAAAAAATGGATATATCTCGTGAACATTTTCGTGCGATCATTTTTCACAACTTTCGACGTGGATTATCACGACAAGACTACATCGATGAACTTAAATCTTTGTATGGCGTTAAAGCACCATACTATAGCACTATAAAAAATTGGCTTAATGAATTCAATCGTGGCCGACGCTCGCTCAAAGACGAAGGTCGTGAAGGTCGTCCAAAACCGGACGTTGTGCCAGAGAACATTGATGCCGTGCGGGAACTGATAATGCAAGATCGTCATGTGACATACCGTGAAATAAAGGCATCCTTGGGCATTTTACTTACCAGCATACATTCGATATTGCATGAACACCTGGCCGTAAAAAAGGTTTGTTCCCGATGGATCCCGCACAATTTGACAATCGCTCAAAAAAGGCTCGTTTCGATTGGTGCAAAGAAAATTGAAAAAATGCGATCGCGTTGCTTTAAAAGACATTTATAAGATCGTCACAGGTGACGAATCATGGATCTATGCGTAAGAGCCCGAAAGAAAACAGCAATCGACCGTTTGGATATTTGAAGACGAGCCAAATCCAACAAAAGTTGTTTATGGAAAAAGGACTTCGAAGCAAACGGTAGCCTGTTTCTTCGGCAAAACTGGTCATGTGGCGACTGTTCCGCTTGAGCAACGTAGGACGGTCAATTCTGAGTGGTAAACCACAATTTGTTTGCCTGAAGTCTTGGGAGAAATTCGAAAAACGAACATGAGAAGACGAATCATTGGGCACCATGACAATGCGAGCTCTCACACATCGGCTCAAACCAGCGCCTTTTTGACCGGCCAAAACGGTGAATTGATGGGTCATTCGCCGTACAACCCTGACCAATTACTTCTTTTTATTCCCGCACTTGAAGAAAAAAAATGCGTGGTCAACGATTTTCGTCGCCAGAAGATGCTTTCGGGGTGGAAAAAGTGCTTCGACAATTGGTTTGAGCGCATGCAAAAGTGTATACTTAGTAGGGACATAAATACTGTTACAACATTGAACACACCCATTTCAATAGTAGAACTGAACATACCCCGTTAATGTTATATGGGTTTTGCAAGCCAACCTCAATAGCGTTAGTCTGTAACGGCATTTTAAAATTGTTTCAACTTTCATCGTGGAGTGGTCAGATAATGACAACCGTATCGCTGTAGTAGCGGTTTTCAAGTGTGAAATGAAAAAAAGCGATATTTTCAAAACGCTCCGGCCACTAGGGATTAGCCGCATGTTCGTCTACCGATGTATAAAACTTTTTGAGGAGACTGGAGATGTAAAAGACCGCCACCGGTCGGGTCGCTTACGCTCTGCTCGAACACCGCATGTCATCAAAGCCATTACATCAAGAATTCACAAAAATCCGCTCCGAAAACAGAAAATCATGGCCCGTGAGCTAAATATCAGGCAAAAGTCCAGGAGTCGAATCATTAAAAAAGACTTGGGGTTTGGGGCTTTCAAACGACGTACCGGATATTTATTGACTGTAGCTTAAAAAAAATAGGATTGAAAAGAGTCATTACCCAGCATCAGTCATGGGTCACTGACCTGCATATCTGCGAACAAGGAGTCGAAACATCGGTCAAAGTTTACCAAGAAACCGTGTTGGTAGCTGTTTTAAAGCCTCTTAACAATTCCCTGTTCCAAAACCAGCCATCGACTTTCCAGCAGGATTCTGCGCCGGACCATAAGGCTAAAACGTCCCAGGCCTGGCTACGAAACAATTTGCCAGCGTTCATTTCCTCTGAAGAATGGCCCTCAGGCAGTCCAGATTTGAACCCATTGGATTACAAATTGTGAACGGTTTTAGAGGACAAGATTTGTCACAAAAGATATCCCAACATTGCATCTTTTAAGACTGCTTTGGTTCGAGATGTGGTCAATTTTCCAATGGCCGAGGTTCGAGGTCCATGGCTGTTCCAAAACCAGCCATGGACTTTCCAGCAGGATTCTGCGCCAGCCCAAAGGCTAAAATGTCCCAGGCATGGCTTCGAAACAATTTGCCAGCGTTCATTTCCTCTGAACAATGGCCTTCAGGCAGTCCAGATTTGAACCCATTGGATTACAAATTGTGGAAGGTTTTAGAGGACAAGGTTTGTCACAAAGATACCCCAACATTGGATCTCTTAAGACTGCTTTGGTTCGAGCTGTGGCCAATTTTCCAATGGACGAGGTTCGTGCAGCTATTGACGATTGACCAGTGCGATTTAAGGCTAAGTAGATTTTTTTGGATGCAGTACGAGGGCGGTTCGGAAACTTCTTAGCCTAGCACAAAAAGCGCGGTATAAACAGAAAAAAGTTAAGTGTTTTGGAAACTTCCATCTCTGTTATGAACACATGTTAAATTTTGTTTCGATCTGGCAACTCCTTCATATAGAAACAGGTGTTCACAAAAGACGCATCCGCGGTTTTTTTACAGTGAAAAAATAAGAAATGCGTGGTGTCATTAAATATTTACATAAAAAAGGTTTATGGGGACAAGAAATTCATAATGATATGGTGAATGTGTTAGGTGAAAGTGCTCCTTCATATGCAACGGTAAAAAATTGGGTTGCTGAATTTAAACGTGGTCGTACAAGCATTGAAGATGAACCACGTAGTGGACGTCCAAAACAGCAACAACAACAGAAATTGTAGCCAAAGTGCATGATATGGTATTTAATGATCGACGAATAAAAGTGGGTGAAATAGCTAATAACATGGGCATCTCAAATGATCGAGTCCATTTAATTTTGCATGAAGAACTACAGATGAAAAAGCTTTCTGCAATATGGGTGCCGCACTTGTTAACAGTCGACCAAAAACGCATAAGAATGAACATTTCTCAAGCTTGTTTAGATCGTTTTCAGCTAAATAAAATGGATTTTAAGCGTCGTTTCATAACTGTTGATGAGACATGGATCCACCACTATTCTCCAGAGACAAAAGAACAATCCAAACAATGGACTGAAGCTGGAGGAAGTGCCCCAAAGAAGGCAAACACAATTCAATCGGCTGGTTAGGTTATGGCAACGGGTTTTTGGGACTTCAAAGGTATTTTATTGATTGACTATCTGCAAAAGGGTAAAACAATAAATTCAGAGTACTATTGCAACCTTTTAGATCAATTAAATGTACAAATTCGAGAAAAACGTCCTGGCTTACAACACAAAAAAATAATAAAGACAACGCACCAGCGCACAAGAGTGTTTTAACAATGGCTTAAATCAACGAATTAAATTACGAGTTGCTTGGCCACCCACCTTATTCTCCTGATTTAGCTCCCAGTGACTTTTACCTGTTCCCAAATCTAAAAAAATTCCTTGCTGGCAAGCGTTTTACCTCAAATGAAGATGCAATTACAGTTGTAAACCACTATTTTGAAGACCTTGAGGAAAACTATTTCAATCAAGGGATAGAATTGCTAGATAAGCGTTGGACTAAGTGTATTGAAGTTTCAGGAGATTATATTGACATATAAAAATATTTTTAAAAAACTAACTATTATCTTTCATTGATAGGCTAAGAACTTTTCGAACCGCCCTCGTATACATCAATAAATATATTAAAAAATATTTGGTCCAAAATTATTTAGTACTTTTTATTTTACAGCATTAAACGTGTGTAAAAGTATTTATGTCCCTACAAGTAAATCATGCTGGCGAATACTTTGAAACAATAAACAATTTTTGATGATAAATATTCGAATTTTCATTATAAAGCCATTAATATATATATAGCAGCCCTCGTATGAAGAACGTACGAATATTTTAGATTATATGTAAAATTTTTTTATCACAAAATTCTTAATTAATTTTTTGTTTGAATATTTCAATTTTTCATTGAACCGATTTTTTTCTCTTAGTAATGGTCACTCCTTTAATAGTATAAAATAAGCATTTAAATTAGTATCCATAAAAGAGTCACCCTCTTTATTAAAATATATTAATAAATACTTGCCCATTTCTTCTCATTCCAGGTGAGTGCTACATTTGCATTAAGCTCTGTGAATTTCACCCTCCATCGTAAGTACCAGCGCATAGTCGTATCAACGATCTTTAAATATTTATTTTGAAATGAAAAAATAAAAAAACATAAATCATTAAAGTATACGTCACAAACGCCAAAGAAAAAATCGCGCCAATACCCACCAGTGGGCCGCGGGCCCACTTCGAAATTAGAAAATAAAAATCTATAGCTCCAGACATTTGTCGCTGAATAGCAACAGCGTCGGACACGCTCAACAACATGTTTTATGTCTTGCAAAACATATCGAAAAATTAATATATCGGTATGATTAAACGGTTTATTCGCGTCTTTTTTTATTGTTCCCGTTCGATTGGCCGAGTGACTGGCCAGCAAAAGAAATGTCAGGAACTTTAAAAGTTGCGTTGTTAAACTGCCACATGGACGTCAACAGCGCCACTAGCGTTGTTCTCGTCAGGCTATCACCTCAATATTTATGTGCCAGCCTCTAGATTGGAACAGATGAAGCAAAACAAATACAAAACATAATCGCGCTATTTATATGCGAGGCTAGTATAGGGACAGACTGGCATATGTACACACAATCTTGGAATCGTTTCTTGTTCAGCGCACCGTGACAACCAAAAATAAAAAAGATCGCCCCGTAAACGTTGGTCACATGCTTGGATATTTCTCACAAAAAAAGTAAATTTACCGCAGAGGCTGAGTTTGGGCTGTCGTCTGGCACAGTGGCAGGGGTCGATTAAAGTAGGACTGGGTATTGGGGAATTCTCTTTGCCTTGGCTCCTGGCCTTAATAACAATTTTGAACTAATGAACTAATTGCACAGATATAATGTTTCGTTCACGTAATGGAAAAGTTATTTGAATAACATTTAAAAAAAAAAAGAATTTAATCAATATTTGAATAAAAAAAACTGGGGTAGACTGACCAAACAGGGTGATGAGTACTAAAAAACTAGTGTCCCACTTAGTGTTATATACTCAAGACGGCTATTACAAGGAAATCATAAGTTTTCTATGTAAAAAGAACTTATATTACATGAATATACGAGGGCGGCTCGGAAAGTTCTTAGCCTATCAATAAAAGAGAAAAGTTAGTTTTTCAAAAATATTTTAATTTTTCAATATAATCTCCTGAAACTTCAATACACTTAGTCCAACGCTTATCTAGCAATTCTATCCCTTGATTAAAATAGTTTTCCTCAAGGTCTTCAAAATAGTGGTTTACAACTGTAATTGCATCTTCATTTGAGGTAAAACGCTTGCCAGCAAGGAATATTTTTAGATTTGGGAACAGGTAAAAGTCACTGGGAGCTAAATCAGGAGAATAGGGTGGGTGGTTAAGCAACTCGTACTTTAATTCGTTGATTTTAGCCATTGTTAAAACACTCTTGTGCGCTGGCGCGTTGTCTTGATGAAAAATTATTTTTTTGTGTTGTAAGCTAGGACGTTTTTCTCGAATTTGTACATTTAATTGATCTAAAAGGTTGCAATAGCACTCTGAATTTATTGTTTTACCCTTTTGCAGAAAGTCAATCAATAAAATACCTTTAAAGTCACAAAAAACCGTTGCCATAACCTAACCAGCCGATTGAATTGTTTTTGCCTTCTTTGGGGCACTTTCTCCAGCTTCAGTCCATTGATTGGATTGTTCTTTGTCTCTGGAGTATAGTGGTGGATCCATGTCTCATCAACAGTTATGAAGCGACGCTTAAAATCCATTTTATTTCGCTGAAAACGATCCAAACAAGCTTGAGAAATGTCCATTCTTATGCGTTTTTGGTCGACTGTTAACAAGTCCGGCACCCATCTTGCAGAAAGCTTTTTCATCCGTAGTTCTTCATGCTAAATTAAATGGACTCGATCATTTGAGATGCCCATGATATTAGCTATTTCACGCACTTTTATTTGTCGATCATTTAATACCATATCATGCACTTTGGCCACAATTTCTGTTGTTGTTGCTGTTTTTGGACGTCCACTACGTGGTTCATCTTCAATGCTTGTACGACCACGTTTAAATTCAGCAACCCAATTTTTTACTGTTGCATATGAAGGAGCACTTTGACCTAACACATTCACCATATCATTATGAATTTCTTGTCCCGATAAACCTTTTTTATATAAATATTTAATGACACCACGCATTTCTAATTTTTCCATTGTAAAAAAATGGGGTCAGTGACCCCATCGTAAGAGACAGCCCACCAAACCATGACCATTCCACCCTTGGGATCAGTTTAGATGCTTCCTCAGATGACCGCGCATACACTCTATCATTTTGCTTGTTAAATTTTTCCTGAACGGTATAAATGTTTTCAAACAAATTTTTTCTGTGCAAGTTTTCAGCGTGCATCACCAAAAGGCGTTTGCATTTTTCAATCCTTTTTTTTTAAAGCTGCAGTCAATAAATGTCCGGTACGTCGTTTGAAAGTCCCAAGTCCCAAATCTTTTTTAATGATTCGACTCATGGACTTTTGCGTGATATTCATCTCACGGGCCATGATTTTCTGTTTTCGGTGCGGATTTTTGTGAATTCTTGATTTAACGGCTTTGATGACATGCGGTGTTCGAACAGAGCGTGGGCTGCTCGACAGGTGGCGGTCTTTTACATCTAGTCTCCTCAAACAGTTTTATGCATCGGAAGACGAACATGCGGCAAATCCCTAGTGCCCGGAGCGTTTTGAAAATATCGCTTTTTTCACTTCACACTTGAAAAGCGTTATTACAGCGATATGGTTCTCATGATGTGACCAATCCATGATGATAGTTGAAGCAATTTTAAAATTCCGTTACAGACTAACGCTATTGAGGTTAGCTTTCAAAACCCATATGACATTAACGGACTATGTTTAGTTCTACTTTGTTCGGTGAAAAACTCTAAAATCGACTGGTTCTCTTTTATTTAAAATCTGCCTGCACTTAAGTATATAGGCATTGATTATGGTTTAATCACATTCTTAACTTGGTGTCTACGGACGGTGAAGTAGCATTCACCCCTGCTGGCAACTAAAAGTATTTTTGACCGTTGGAATATATATTTTTGTTTCTTGAATGAAATGTTTAATAAAAACATGGCCTCAAATCTGGCTATGAAATCTCTATTTTTGAATAACAACAACAACCAATCCTAACAAATAATTTTGGGGATCATAGTATGGTTGAGTGTGAATCATTCTATGGTTGTGGGGATCATAGTATGGTTGCGTGTGAATCATACTATGGTTGTGAGGATCATACTATGGTTGTATGAGAAACATACTATTGTTGTGAGGATCATAGTATGGTTGTGGAGATCATAGTATGGTTGAGTGTGAATCATACTATTGTTGTGAGGATCATAGTATGGTTGTGGAGATCATAGTATGGTTGAGTGTGAATCATACTATGTTTGTGGGGATCATAGTATGGTTATGTGTGAATCATATTATGGTGTTAAAACAGATTTTTGAAAATTCCAAAAGGGCATTTTTCAATTTTTTCAACCCTTCAAAATAAGAAAAAATTACAGCCGCCATTAATAGGATTATAAAAAAAAGCATTTTAGTAATTTATCAAGCAAAAAAAAATATTTAAGTTACGTTTTCAATATTCTGACCCAACTTTATATGCATGTGTGACAGCGCATAGAGAAAGGGACCTAAGGTTAAAAACCAGTTTTGTTCAGGAGAGCCATTTTAAAGATTAGGTCCCTTTCTATTTGCGCTTAGAATCGTCGACTTCACTTTCATAAAACGCGCATATCTCTGGAAGGGAACACTTTGGGGGCATGGGATCGGTCTCATTCGATGCTCAGATGTTGTCCACATCAAAAAAAGAAAAAAAAAAAAAAAGAAAATTGATTTTTTTACCCTTAGTTCCCTTTTCCCATGAAAATTGATTTTTTTCCCTTAGTTCCCTTTCCCTTTGGTTAAAAAACAAGCTACAGAAAATGTTTTTCTATGAAACCATTCATGCACACACACACAGTTATTGAATTTTTAAGCTTAATAAACGCCATGTTGTTCTTCTAAGTTCCTCCCTCATCTCCTATGATATTTTCAAACATTTCCATGATGCGTTCACAGTCATCGGACATATGATAAATAATAGTCCCACTGTGCCGCCACATCTTTGACACCGTATAATGTCATTAGTCCGACTATTTTAAATTCCAATCTGGAAGACATTAAATGTTGATACACGAGCGTATGTGTGTGCGTATCACACTTTCCAACCCAAACAGCTACAACCCCCAGCATCGTCCGCCTTCATTCCGAATTTTGAATATGTGGCAGCGCATAGAGAAAGGGACCTAAGGGTAAAAAAATCAATTTTGATTTGGGCAACATCTGAGCTTCGAATGAGACCGATCCCCAAAATGTGTTCCCTCCCAGAGATATGGGCGTTTTACGAAAGTGATGGTACACCAAAGATACACGTATTTAAATCTTTAAAATGGCTCCCCTGAACAAAACTGGTTTGTTACCCTTAGGTCCCTTTCTATTTTGCGCGTCACATATGCCTAAAAATAACGTCGACAACAACGTCGAACAAATGAAAAACGATTAAAAACATCATTGAGCGTTTATTGATACATTTCTTCTGAATAAAATTGTTTATTTTCCTAAGTTGTGATTTCTGATATGTTTTGCGATGCTAATCTTCTGCCCCCCTACCATCCACTATTTTCAAATAAATTTTCACAAATGACACGCAACGACATCTGCCGTCCCTGCCCAACCAAAAGCGTGGTGGCAACAGAGATAATCTTTTTTGGCTTGTGTGCCTCCAGCCGTTTTTAATATCGCCATTGCTGTTGCGTTATTGTTTCATAAATAAATTTTCCAATTGAAATAATAAACAATGGGAAGCTGTTCGTGCCATGTATGGCGCTCACAGTTTTTGGAAGCCTTTCGAAAAATGTTTCTAAAATGTTAAACTCATGCACCATCAGTATGCATCTGTTGATGCTGCATGCTGATGTTGTGGTGCAGTAAACCATTGTCAGAGCGTGGTGGGGACCTGCATGCCCACCAACACCCACCCCCACTGATGATTTGTTATTGTTTTCTTCAGTGTTTTGTGGTTAAAATATTTAAGTTTTTTTATTTCGCTTTATAAAACATACGTCCGGATGTTTTTGTTTTTTTTTTGTGGTAAATTACACGTGTAGATACAATTTACATATGTACGAGGGGGGAATAAAAAGTGAACAAGATTGCTTAGTATCGAAGTGCACGATCACCGACTTATGTTTGTTAACAGAAACGGAGTCTTTCGAGCAAAATCGTGTCTCCGATGGAATTTCTCTTTAGAAAAGGAAATTTTTTTCCATAGATAAAGAGAGTTTTCAATAGAAATATTGCGTCTTCAACAAAAATTATTCTTCAATAGATAGTTTTCGTTGCAAAACTTTGCCTAAAATTTAGTTGGCAGTTTTTAAACCATATTTGTCTTAATATTTTTTTTTTAAATCAAAAGTTATCATTGAAAGTGTAATAACAGACACACGACCTCAAATATTCAACACTCCTATTGAAAAATCAATTATGTTTTGAGGGTTGTTTCTTCGAAGCCTTAATATGTTTGACACAATAGCAAAAACTCAATATGTGACGCGCAAAATAGAAAGGGACCTAAGGTTAAAAACCAG
This sequence comes from Hydrotaea diabolus, assembly GCA_963513945.1. Classification (NCBI taxonomy): domain Eukaryota; kingdom Metazoa; phylum Arthropoda; class Insecta; order Diptera; family Muscidae; genus Hydrotaea; species Hydrotaea diabolus. The sequence continues at coordinate 163,053,874 of OY740718.1, forward strand.
TTTTGTTCAGGAGAGCCATTTTAAAGATTAGGTCCCTTTCTATTTGCGCTTAGAATATTCGACTTTACTCTCATAAAATGCGCATATCTCTGGGAGGGAACACTTTTGGGTCATGGGATCGGTCTCATTCGATGCTCAGATGTTGTCCTCATCAAAAAAAGAAAAAAAAATGAAAATTATTTTTTTTACCCTTAGTTCCCTTTCCCTATGCGCTGTCACATATTTAGTTTTTTATTAGTATTTGTATAGTTGTTGTTTATTTTTCAGTTATTGTTAGGCTTGAGGTCATAAGCAAAATACAGATGTTGGTGTTTTTATAATTTATTTAATTTTAAATAACCCAATATTTCGAACTGACTTCGTCGTTCATCATCAGGGTAATCACTAAACAAAACCGAGAACATAAAATTAAAACAATACACAATTTCCTATCACGAATAACATAATTTTTGTTAATAATTACATTTAAATAATTGTTTTACTTCTGTCCTGTTGTACTTCTAATATTCAACTAATGTATGTCTTTCCGTCGGTACTTTTAGCAATATGTCTGTATGTATGTTTTTGTCAAATATTGTTCATGTTTATTGGAAACGTCCGGTGTAACCTTTCTAGCCCGAATAGTCACTAGCTTGAAATATCCAGTAGTCCGGGCAGCTGTGTTTCAGACAGCTTATTAATTTCACCTCTGTAGTCCGGGCGTCAATCTGTTTTTTTAGACACGCTTACGAATGTATTTATCAGTAACTTGAAGAAATTTCTGGCCAATGCTAACACGCTATTGTAAACTATTTTGATATTATAAATGCGTCATCACACCCAAAAGAAAGGGATCTCAATACTGACCCTAACTTTAGCGTTTTGTTTTTGCCTCCAAACTGCAATTATATAACCAATGGATCAGAATTTAATTCAGAACATCAAAGTTGGATACGAGAGCTGCAATATAATTACTGGCCTAATAATGAAAATGCGAATATTTATCATCAAAAATGGTTTTTATTGTTTTTCAAAGTATTCTCCAGCATGCTTAATATACTTCTGCAAGCGCTCAAACCAATTGTCGAAAAAAATTTTCCACTCCGATTGACACACCTCCAAAACATGGTTTTTGAACGCTTCAACAGCCTCTTCTGGCAAAGAAAATCGTTGACCACGCATTTCTTTGAAGTGCGGGAATAAAATGAAGTCATTGGGTGCCAAATCAGGGCTGTACGGTGGATGGCCCATCAATTCGACATCTTAAGTGGTCAAATAGCTCATTGTTTCAGCTGATGTGTGACAGATCGCATTGTCGCAAAATGATCCGTCTTCTCTTATTATCTTGCCTCATTTTTTCGAATACTGTTGGCAAACAGATGATTGTATACCACTCAGAAATGACTGTCCTACGTTTCACTAAATGAACAAATTTTGTTGGATTTGGCTCGCCTTGAAAGACCCATACGGTCGATTGCTGTTTTGTTCGGGCTCATATGCATAGATGCATGATTCGTCCCCTGTAACGATGTTATACACTGCCTTTGACGTACCGCAGTTATACTATTTCAAAATCTCATTGCACCAATCCTTTTTTTGAACATTCGTCAAATTATGTGGGATTTAACGAGAACAATTTGTTTTCACCGCCAAATGAACATGCAATATCTTATTGATACTTATCATACAAATGCCCAAGGATGCCTCAATCTCAAGGTATGTCACATGTAGGTCTTGCTTAATCAGTTCACGCACAGCATCGATGGTTTCTGGCAAAGTGACCGAAGTTGGACGTCATTCACGAAATTCATCCTGGAGCGAACGGCGTCCGAGACTGAACTCTTAGTACCAGCGATAAACAGTGTTTTTTTTGGTAAAGTCGTTAAACACTCTTGTCTCGATAACCCACGCCGAAAATCGTAAAAAATCATCGCACGAAAATGTTCACGGGATAATTCTATTATTTGACTGAGATGCATTTTTCAACACACTGCAAACTAAACAATTCGCTCTCAAATGACAAAACGTTCTGGGTGAAGTTATGCTTAAAAATGTCAAAGTTTCCAAGGAGGTTCCAGTTTGCATCTAGGAACACTAGTATTGTCAGGACCCGAAATATAAAAAAAAATATATATAAAATTCAAATCAAGTGTGGAATCTTTTTTGGTAATTTGAAAGGACATTTTAAGGCATTAATTTTTTAAAAATAATTTCCTTCAAATGTTTGCAATTGTATTATGGAAATGAGCGTTCGGTGAGAAACGGGAAGATCCGCTGTTTTCGACCAAAATTTTGTTCATTGGTGAGGCTCATTTCGGGCTCAACGGCAAAGTCAATAAACAAAATTGCCGCATTTTGGCTAAAGATGTACCATTACAAGTATACCCAGAAGTGCCATTATACCCAGAGAAAACCACGGTTTGGTGCGGTTTAGAAGCTGGTGAACTCGCCGGTGCATATTTTTTTAAAAATGAGGATGGCCGGAACATCCGTATCCGTGAATGGTGCTCGCTATCGCGCTATGATATCGATATTTATGCTACCTGAAGGTAATGCCCATAATCTTGACGACACTCGGTTTGAAGGACGGTGCCACTTGCTGCTCAAACAATGGATCTCTTGAGAGGTCATTTCAAAAAGCAGCTAATTTCACGTTTTGGACAGCTGAGTTAGCCGCCTATTCAGGCGTAGTTGCGGCCAATATTTGAAGGAAATTATATTCAAAAAACAAATGCCATAAAATGTCCTTTCTACTTAGAAGGGACATATATACTGTTACACACGTTTTATGCTGTACAATAAAAAGTACTGAATGTTTTTGGACCAAACATTTTTTAATATATTTATTGATGTATATTGTATCCAAAAATAATTTACAAATTCGAAATGTCCGCCTTTTGCCTTTACACACGCCTTAAGTCGCACTGGCCAATCGTCATTAGCTGCACGAACCTCAAGACATCTAATGTTGGGGTATCTTTTGTGACAAACCTTGTCCTCTAAAACCGTCCACAATTTCTAATCCAATGGGTTCAAATCTGGAATGCCTGAGGACCATTCTTCAGAGGAAATGAACGCTGGCAAATTGTTTCGAAGCCAGGCCTGGGACGTTTTAGCCTTATGGGCCGGCGCAGAATCCTGCTGGAAAGTCCATGGCTGGTTTTGGAACAGGGAATTGTTTAGAGGCTTCACAACAGCTTCCAAAACGGTTTCTTGGTAAACTTTGGCCGATGTTTTGACTCCTTGTTCGCAGAAATGCAGGTCAGTGACCCCATCGACCCCACCAAACTATGACTGAAGCTGGGTGATGACCCTTTTCCACCCTTGGCTTCCTTAGATGACCGCGCACACACTCTATCATTTTGCTTGTTAAATTTTTCCTGCACTTTTTCATTGGTGAACAAAATGTTTCTGTGCAAGTTATCAGCGTGCTTCACCATAAGACGCATGCATTTTTCAATCCTATTTTTTTTAAAGCTGCTGTCAATAAATGTCCGTTACGTCGTTTGAAAGTCCCAAGTCTTTTTTAATGATTCGACTCATGGACTTTTGTGTGATATTCATCTCACGGGCCATGATTTTCTGTTTTCAGAGCGGATTTCTGTGAATTCTTGATTTAACGGCTTTGATGACATGCCGTGTTCGAACAGAGCGTGAGCAGCCCGACCGGTGGCGGTCTTTTACATCTCCAGTCTCCTCAAACCGTTTTACGCATCGGTAGACGAACATTCGGCTAAGCCCTAGTGGCCGGAGCGTTTGGAAAATATCGTTTTTTTTTCATTTCACACTTGAAAGCGATACGGTTCTCAAGATCTGACCACTCCATGATGAAAGTTGAAACAATTTTAAAATCCCGTTACAGACTTGCGCTTTTGAGGTTAGCTTTCAAAACCCATATGACATTAACGGGGTATGTTCAGTTCCACTATTGAAATGGGTGTGTTCAATGTTGTAACAGTATTTATGTCCCTACTTAGTAGATTGGTTTCATGGTCTGACCCAAAAGACCATCAATGAAAATAAGAAAAAGTGTGGGATAAAGGACAGAACCCTGTGGTACACCTGCAATCAGCCATTGTTCGCTGGATGAGAACCCATCTACAATTAAATCGAAAAGCTACCAGCTTTGATAGGAGTGCACCGTGTCAGAGTCTATTAAAGCCTTTTCAGATAGCCACAATCTTACTCTCACCAAACTGGTGGATAGACCGACTCTAACGCTTCGACACGAACGACATCAGGTCTCAGGTAGAGCGATTTCTAAGGAAACTATACTGTCGATAACATAGCAGATCGTTGGTCTCTAAATACCTTAAAAGATGATGGTTCACCATGCTCTCCATTACCTTGGATAGCGCTGAGCAAAGCAGAATTGATGGTTTCACCTTTTTTGGGAATCGGCTGGACGTTCGTAACTTTCCAAAACGCTGGAAGGACTCCCACAAAGTAAGTAAGGTTGAAAAGATTGCGTAATGGACCCGTCCATTACGAACGTCCAGCCGATTCACAAAAAAGGTGAAACCATCAATTCTGCTTTGCTCAGCTTTGAAGAGCACTTACATAGGGCAAGTGCCGAAATACCATCCGTTCCCGGCGATTTTTTTTAAAATTAAGATTCGCAAGAACTCTTTTTACTCCACTAGATACGTTTTCGATCGCGGGGAGTGGTTGATTGCTTTCCGGCAAGGAAGAATTACGAATAAAAATTCCACATTTGATTTGAATTTCTATATTTTTTTTTTGTTCTGAAAAAATACTTCTAGATGAATCACCCTATATTTCTGGGCTACGGTGAGCCGCACATACAGAATCGTGTGATTGATATTCTACCGACCGCCTGAGGCGGCTATTTGAATAGTGTGATATTTCAATAATTGGTAGTAAGTGATTCACAAAAAAAATTCAGTTTCAATAGAAAAAAATTCAAAACCTTAGTCCCATTGTTTGTTTAATATAATTTTTTTCTTTATTGTATCTGGTCACCTTGTTTTCCCAGCAAAAACCTAACAATTTATTTAATGTGATAATAAAATGATTAATTGAAAATGTATTCATTTATTCATTTATTTCACTACTGCTGCCATCGTATCATAAAGAAAAAATACGAAATCAATCTCAAAAATTATCCATCACACATCAGCTGAATTCCGATTTTTATCCCTTTCACCAAGCATTCTAAGCCCACCACCCACTCCAAAAATAAACAAAAAACAATCAAACCGCAACAACAGCAGCCACAGCAGAAAAACCGAAAACACTACAAAACTTGTAATGGCTAAATTAACAGTGCGGCAATTATTCATTTACATTTTCATGGATTTATTTCGAAGCAAGCGAACATCTCCCTTGGTTTGGGCTGTTGTTGTATGGGGAAGGATTCTCTAACAAGAGTCGCCTTCATTCCGCCTTATAATGGGCTGGGGCTGATGATGTCTCTGTGAGTGAGTGTTTATATATTGTTGTTGTTGTATTATTTATGTTCTCGATTATTGGTTTTTATAGTTTTTCTTTTTTTTTATAACGAAATCAATTGTTTCATTTCCATTTTTCCTTCGATGCCTTGTTTGTTTTTCAATTTGTTTTCCATGCCGCCGTTTTAATGTTGCTGTAAGCGCGCCAACTAAACATTGTTTATTATGGTTTTTAATGTATGAAAATATTTGGAAATTGAATTTCAACTAAGTCGTCGCAATGCGGTGTGGATGTTGTTCAACGCGAACTGTTTTTATGGGGAATTTATGGCGTTGGATCGTTGGCATCAGACTGGGCCATAATCAATTTTTAAGGTGATAAAATACGCCATTAGAAACGCACACATCAGAAGACTCAAACACACGAACAAGCACACATACACACAGATAAGCACACACACGCACATACTGTCGCATACTCACTTACCGCAACGATTTTTTTATTGACAGGTTTTGAAATTTATTCACAAATTTCAATAAAAATACATATAGAACGGTTTATAAATAAACCCACTACCGAGCAGATAATTAAGCCACAGGGGTAATAAACTTGAAACATTTTCTTCTTTCATTGTTGTTGGTGGAAGGAAAATGATGTCCATGATTAGCGCCGACAGATGTATACATAAATATCACACTGCGGAGATACATATTCGTACGGGGTGATCAAACTAGAGGTATATTTTCAAAATAAAAAAAAACTACAAAAATTCAAATCAATTGTTTTTGAATATACACTGCCCGACAACCGATTAGCACACCCTATGCTCCCCGTCTTAGGAGCTTAATATCAGGAAAACGAATAAAGTTTTTAAGATGAATTTTTTTTCCAATTAAAAGAATATAAAATTTCACACGAAAGTAAATTGTAGATAGGATATTAACTTTATTAATAACATTTCAAATTAATTTAAACAAACTTAACATACAAAATTCACTTTTATTTTTGCGACTTTTGATTAGCACAGTCACTTGAAAACTTAAAATAGCAAAAGAAAATGGGTTCAAACTTCATTCAAATTATTTTTAATAATAATTTCAATATTTTAGATCTTATTTGTAAAAAAATTAATAATGTGTTGAGCCTCCACGGTTAAGTATGACTTCGTACATCCGCTTGGGTAAGGAGTCATATAATTTTTTTAAATAATTGAGTGAAATAGCCTGCCAGGACCTTTTTATTCCTTCAATGAGTTCTGCTTCAGTTGAATATTGCCTGCCGGACTCGTACACCTTCCGTGCCAGCCATCCCCAAACATTTTCTATAATGTTTAGGTCGGGCGAGTATGGCGGCCAAGTTAGTAATTGTACGTTTTGACCCTGGATTGAGGACTTTACAATCCTGGCTGTGTGGATAGGTGCGTTGTCCTGCTGGAACTTCCATTTCAAGGGTCCAAAAATATCCTTGATTGCAGGAAAAGCCTTATTCAGTACACCTTTGTACGCAATGGCATTCATACGGCTGGTTAGAAACTGCAGTTCTATAGTGCCAAAGTATCCGAAAAGACTACACGCTCCCACTCCTTTTTCCAGGCGCTTTATATGTTTAGCATTCGAAATAACTCTTTGCACAGTCCGAACGCACGCTTTAACACCAGTTTTTTCTTTTATTTTGGAGGCTTAGTCATGAGAATTAGATGCGTGCCTTAATATGAATCGCTTGTCAGCTGCTGTTATTACTGATGAGGGCCGACCTTTCATGTTTTTCCCATAGGTATCCTCATTGTTTAAATATGAGGTAATAACTTTACGGCTGCGTTTAATATTTTTCGATATTTGATGAATCGAGTGGCCGCACTCCCTGTAAGCCTTTATTTTGCCTTTTTCAGACTCATCCAACGGTTTTCCTTTTCCCATTATTACTTTATTTGATTGATAACACTCTGCGACAAATGGTAAGGGTCAGTGATCGGTTTGGAATGAAACCACCGGGGAAAGTTATATTGGTAAAAAAAGTCATACGTGTTCCAGCGTTTCGCTGGGTCTCATCTAGGAATCGAGATATATCGATTTGAAGTTAGTAAGTATCGTATAGGGGAATTTGTCACGTTTTAGGCTCTTTTGTTTGACATAACTCGAGAACCACTCGAGGATGAAGACAGATCCTCATCCGATACAGACTCTGAACAAGTAGGCGAACCACCACGCAAGAAGAAAAGGGAGCAAACAAACGAAAATAAATGTATTTAAAAAAAAAAAAAAAAAAAAAAATTTTTTTTCTTCATGCGCTTATTTTTAACTTGGAAACTATTACTTGTAAAGGAAAATAATATATGAACAGATTAAGGGAATTGTAATTCTTGGTTTTTTAAAATTTATTTCAGCTAAATCGGACGAGTGGTTCTCAAGTTATGTCAAACAAAAGAGCCAAAAACGTGACAAATTCCCCTATACGATACTTACGAACTTCAAATCGATATATCTCGATTCCTAGATGAGACCCAACGAAACGCTGGGACACGTATTACCTTTTTTTGACCGATATAACTTTCCCCGGTGGTTTCATCCCAAACCGATTGTGGCTGTCGCACAGTGTAATTGGTCCCAATAAATAAACAATAAACTTAAACACCCAAACAAGACAGCTTACGCGCAAAAACTGACACGAAAGCGAAAATGTGCTAATCGGCTGTCCCAAAAAAATTCATGCATTTTTGGTCACACTTCAAAGAAAAAAGCACACACTTCCAGAGCTCACAGTTATTCTTAGAATATGTGAAAATGATGAAGAATAAAAGAAAAAAAATAATGAGTATGAAACATATTCAGAGTAGGGAGTTATTTGCCTTTAAACTGATAGGTTAGAGAGTGTGCTAATCGGTTGTCGGGCAGTGTAATTTCCTTGAATTGATGGCCGCAACTACGCCTCAGTGTGTCCATTCCAGGGGTCGAATTTTGTTTGACTCGCTCGATATTTTCGACCGGCATGGCACAAATGACACACACACTGTGTTTTTCGCGGTGTAAGTCTTCCATGTTGAAATGACAAACAATACTGAAAAGAAAAAAAGAAATTTTAAATTGCGCATGCAAAAGTGGTTGTGTTATGCGCATGCAATCTCAAAGGAGATCATTTTGAACAAGTAAAAAATCTTAAGTTTGGCTGTACCAAACTTTGGATACCCTCCACCAGATACCCAAATAAAAAACTATTTTTTTTTAATTTTTGTAATTTATTTATTGTAATTTATTTAAAGCAATATAACTAATATAATTTATTATAACTAAAAATTAACATATTTTCCTTTTTTTCTTTTTTTATTATTTACACACAATATTTCCTATTAAGAAGCCTAATAATTATTATAAATAAAAACTAATTGCCTATTACTATAGCATCATGATGACTGTGAGCTGTAAAATACGTTTGAAATTTTACCGAATTATGTTCGTAGTTGTAGGTGAACGCCCAATCGATATGTGTTCCGTGTTTAGTTGTTGGTACAGATTTTTCTAACAATGATGAAAATCCTATTTGTTCGAGAAGACTTTCTGTTGAATGAATATTGAAGTCTCCTACAACAAAAACCATTTGCGAATTACCGGACATCTCGATCAATTCGTCTAGAGCTTGAGATAAAAACATTCTGAAGAGACCTTCAGGGTATGACGCATTTCGATAAAGGGCAAGTACAAAAATGCTTACAATCTGAAATGCAATGTATTGAAATGTGTGGCTTCAAGTATGGTTTTCACGATAGGTCAAGTTTGTAATGAGTTATAGTCATATTATTTCTCAAGGCCCATAAGACCGATTGTAGGGGAGGTACCAGAAGGGAGTTCCCAAACTCAACTAAATTTGGTGCACAAGTGTGTTCTATATAGAAATTTATATGCGTAAAATTTTATTTCGATAGGTACAGTTTGTGGTGAGTTATTGTCATATTATATCTCAAGGCCCACAAGACCAATTGTAGGGGAGGTACCGAATAGGCCTACCCAATATCAACCAAATTTGGTACAAAAGTATGTTCTATATAGAATGCTTTATGTGAAATACTTCATTTCAATAGGTCAAGTTTGCGATGAGTTATCTACAAATTATTTCTCAAGGCCCTTAAAGCTGTTTGTATGGGAGGTATCAGAAGGGACTACCCAATCTCAACTCAAAGAAGTCTGCGCTATATAGAAATGTTTATGTGTAATATTTCATATCGATAGGTCAAGTTAGTGATGAGTTATCGTCATATTATTTCTCAAGGCCCATAAGACCTTTTTGTATGGGAGGTACCAGAAGGGACTACCTAAAATCGAATTTGGTACGGAAGTGTGTTCTATATAAAAATCTTTATGTGTAAAATTTCACTTCGCTAGGTCAAGTTAGTGATGAGTTATCGTCATATTATATCTCAAGGCCCTTAAGACCGTTTGTATGGGAGGTATCAACAGAGGCTACCCAATATCAACTCATTTTGGGGCAGAAGTGTGTTCTATATATAAATCTTTATGTGGAAAATTTCATATCGATAGGTCATGTTTGTGATGAGTTATAGTCATATTATTTCTCACGGCCCATAAGTCCGTTTGTATAGGAGGTGCAAGAAATGGTGGCCCAGTCTAAACCATTTTTACATAGATGATTGCGCGTATATAGTGATTATTATTTGCAAAGTTTCAGTGATTTTGCTCAAGAAACTGGACGGATTTTCCAAATAAAAAAATAATTTTTATGAGGTAGTGTCGGTTGAGCCAACTTCCCGTAGAGCTATATAGCCCATTTTCAATACCAGCCAAGCTAGGTTAACTACACATGTTTGTGCCAAATTTCAGCTCCCTAGCTGTTTTCTTGTTTTCAACAGACGGACATCCGGACAACATAGCTGGATCGTCTTAGAATTTTACGAGGATCAAGAATATATATACTTTGTTGGGTCTCCGATGATTATTTCAAGGTGTTACAGACATAATGACAAAACTAATATACCCTCCATTGTATGGTGGAGGGTACAAAAACAATAAAACCATTTCCAATGATAAATTATTGTTTTTTTATTGCCGGACCCAAAATATAAAAAGCAACCCTCGTCTCACCAAAAAAATGGAAGGAAAAGTGTGTGGTGAGACTTAACCATAAGAGTCACTGTTAAGAAACAGTAAAGCCGACCTAAAATCAAGTTGTATCCGATATTTCCCTCAACATTCCATTTAGAACAATTGAGGAACTTTTCTCAAAACAGTGAACTGTGTATGGTATACTTCTCATACTCACTGTGCGGAACCAACTGTTTAATGCCGGGACAGAACGGCTAATATATTGAAGCCTAAAAGATTTTACAGGCCTAAAAGATTTAACAATTACTAGATGTTCTTACCTGGATTTTCTCTAGGGTTGATTTGTATAAGAGTTGCGCCTATGCAACAGAAAAACGTCCACACACGTTTTTCTCAATTAATTTATTTTTTCAAGCTAAAATCAATAATTTGTCCCTGCCTACTTTCGAATATTCTCAAACGTATCCCATATCACAAGGTTAAATTATATGTTTCACTGTGCGGAACCTACTGTTTAATGCCGGGACAGAATGGCTAATATATTGAAGCCTAAAAGATTTTACAGGCCTAAAAGATTTAACAATTACTAGATGTTCTTACCTGGATTTTCTCTAGGGTTGATTTGTATAAGAGTTGCGCCTATGCAACAGAAAAACGTCCACACACGTTTTTCTCAATTAATTTATTTTTTCAAGCTAAAATCAATAATTTGTCCCTGCCTACTTTCGAATATTCTCAAACGTATCCCATATCACAAGGTTAAATTATATGTTTCACTGTGCGGAACCTACTGTTTAATGCCGGGACAGAACGGCTAATATATTGAAGCCTAAAAGATTTTACAGGCCTAAAAGATTTAACAATTACTAGATGTTCTTACCTGGATTTTCTCTAGGGTTGATTTGTATAAGAGTTGCGCCTATGCAACAGAAAAACGTCCACACACGTTTTTCTCAATTAATTTATTTTTTCAAGCTAAAATCAATAATTTGTCCCTGCCTACTTTCGAATATTCTCAAACGTATCCCATATCACAAGGTTAAATTATATGTTTCACTGTGCGGAACCTACTGTTTAATGCCGGGACAGAACGGCTAATATATTGAAGCCTAAAAGATTTTACAGGCCTAAAAGATTTAACAATTACTAGATGTTCTTACCTGGATTTTCTCTAGGGTTGATTTGTATAAGAGAACAGAAAAACGTCCACACACGTTTTTCTCAATTAATTTATTTTTTCAAGCTTAAATCAATAATTTGTCCCTGCCTACTTTCGAATATTCTCAAACGTATCCCATATCACAAGGTTAAATTATATGTTTCACTGTGCGGAACCTACTGTTTAATGCCGGGACAGAACGGCTAATATATTGAAGCCTAAAAGATTTTACAGGCCTAAAAGATTTAACAATTACTAGATGTTCTTACCTGGATTTTCTCTAGGGTTGATTTGTATAAGAGAACAGAAAAACGTCCACACACGTTTTTCTCAATTAATTTATTTTTTCAAGCTTAAATCAATAATTTGTCCCTGCCTACTTTCGAATATTCTCAAACGTATCCCATATCACAAGGTTAAATTATATGTTTCCGTTTCTAAAATAAAGAAGCAACAGATCAACCTCGATAGCGACATCTTTGCCATCTACTTTGCTGCGTTAGGGAATCCTTCATCGTATGTCACAGATTACCGGAGGAAGAGACAAAAATGAAAATTCTACGGTGGGTAGCGAGAATTCCGCCACTCCTGCTATCATCAGTGAAAGACACACAACTTTACGAATTCGGAAGCCGCCTCCTTAGGAAAGCAACGTATCCGGCAAAGGTGGCATACAGCAAGCCCCAGCCCCAAGATGCAGGGATAAAAAAAATTATAAAGGAATATCAAACAAACACACATACCATCAAATGTCTATGTGTGTGTGTGTGTTTATCTTTAGGAATCCTGATGTTGCCACACTTGAAGGTTGTTTGTGTGTTTCGTTCTATTTCTTCCCATAGAATATGAACATTTCATGTTTTATGGTTCTTCACAAACGATTTCATGTTTTGCTCTCAGTCCTCTTGTGAAACAGGGGCAACAGAAGAAGAAGCATCACACACACACACTCACACATTTAGAGAAACGGAAAAATGTATGTATTTGTTTCATCCTGTTTTATGTGCAAGTGCTCGTTCTATAATAACACTCTTTGAGTAGTACGAGCACCAAGATAACCTTAAGGATTTCTTTCTGCTTTTTTTCGCTGTACTTGATATTGCTATTACTTTGTCTTGTACTACCTCTCCCTTTTCTTCTCCTCCTCCTCCTGCTTGGAAATCATGAAAAAGGGAAAAAATTCATATCTGTATAAAACATAAAATTTTATGTAATACCGAACGAGAGACACTCATAAAAATGATTTGCAAATGTTGTGCAAAACTAAACAAGGATGCAAACGAAATACCGCATGTCATTCATTCCTTGGCAGCACAGAACATGATTACGTTTTATGTGGCAGGATATAAGGGTTATCCATTATAATGTGGCCATACATTTTTACGACTTCTCAGGAAAACATGTTACATTTAAAATTATCAATGTAAGGGAATTTTTTGGTTAGTTTTAAGAAAGACTCGATGAGGGGTTGTAGCAAAATGATGCGAATTGAATAAAATTAAATTAATTTGCGTGTAGACGAAGTACTTCTTAACTTTGAATTCGCTAAGGCTTGTCAGAACCTAAGTGATAAATGACAGAACCTAAGGTTCTGACTTTAGAGAGAAAAGTTTCAAAAATTGTGAGACAGCGCATAGAGAAAGGGACCTAAGGGTAAAAAAAAATCAATTTTCCCTTTTTTTGATGTGGACAACATCTGAGCATCGAATGAGACCGATCCCATGCCCTAAAAGTGTTCCCTCCCAGAGATATGCGCGTTTTATAAAAGTGATGGTACACCAAAGATACACGTATTTAAATCTTTAAAATGGCTCTCCTGAAAAAAACTGGTTTTTACGCTTACCGATTATAGATACTGGCTTAATTGAGAACATTGGTATTAGAATTACTTTTTCAGACAGAACTAACATTAGTATCTTTGCTTGTTATTTTCCAGGGGGAGCCGCTGGACCAAATTTCTTAAAGAAGGATAGTTTTAAGTCCGATCTAAGAAAAATACAAGGTGATTACATTGTAGGTGGCGACTTTAATTCTAGAAGTCAAAATTGGGGCTGCGCAAGAGCTAATTGCTAGGGGAATATTCTTCACGATCTAATTACGTCTAATGCATTCCATATGATAGACCCACCAGAACCAACGTTAATTCCATCAAGAAGTAACGCAATTCCTTCGGTTCTGGATTTCTTTCTATCTAATGTCCCGGAGAGACTATCAGCAGCTTTTACTCTTGGCAATCTCAACTCAGATCATCTACCGGTACTTACAACTTTTGATTCCCGTTTTAGATTTGACTACAAGAATGCTAATTGGAATGCTTTTAGGAAACATATAGCCCATGATTTGAGGTCCTCTTCTAGAAAGAAACTGCAAAAATTCTTATTCGAAAAGCCTACCAAGACCCATCTTAAACTTAATTACATTACGCAATGTATCAAGACGTAACTGGATACGATACAGACTGGATACGATATAGACTATAAGGCCGAAATGATTTTGCTGAATAGAATAATAGAAAGAAAAATCGACGAATTTCGAAATATGAAATGGAATAATAGGCTTAGGAAACTAGATAAATCCTCCCCACAGTTTAAGAAAATATCAAAGACATTAGAAAAAAAGGACGAGATGCATTCCTAGCTTGAAAGTAGATAATACTACATATAAAGGGTGTTTTTTATTGAGGTATAGAACTTCGAATTGAAATAAAACACAAGAAAATCGTTTTAATGTCCATCAATTTGGCTTTATTGGAAGGATAATTTTATGCCATTAATGTTTAAATATGATTTCGGGCATGTGGCCGCCGCGGCTGGCTCGAATAAAGCCAATTCTACAGGTCCAATTTTCAACCACTTTTTCGAGCATATGGGGCCGTATGTTGGCAATAACGCCACGAATGTTGGCTTCCAAGTCCCCTAACGTTTCTGGTTTGTAGACGAGCGACTTCACATATCCCCAAAGAAAATAATCCAATGGTGTCAAATCACACGATCTTGGTGGCCAATTGACAGGTCCATTCCGAGAAATTATGCGCTCATCGAATGTTTCCTTCAACAATTCGATTGTGACGTGCGCTGTGTGGCATGTAGCGCCGTCTTGTTGGAACCACAACTCATCCACATTCATGCCATCCAATTCGGGAACAAAATAGTCGGTTATCATGGCTCTATACCGGTCTCCATTAACGGTAACTGACTCTCCAGCATTATTTCGGAAGAAGTATGGCCCAATGACTCCACCAGCCCATAGGGCACACCAAACAGTCAGTTTTTGTGGATGTAATGGCGTCTCAAGGGTCTCATGTGGATTCTCTTCACTCCAAATGCGGCAATTTTGCTTGTTGACGAAGCCATTCAACCAAAAATGAGCCTCATCACTGAACAAAATTTTGTGATGAAAATCAGCATCGAGATGAATCTCATTTTCGGCCCATTTTGCAAGGGTTGTTCTTTTGTCAACCTGTTCATGATGAAATGGCAAACCAAACTAAATATTAATCACTTGACAGCTGACAAAATGGCCGCCAGTTAAAAAAGTGATGCCAACTTAAAGTTCTATACCCCAATAAAAAACACCCTTTACAACAAACGTTGAGAAATCGAATATGTTGGCTCGGAAATTTTATGCAAATCATTGCATTTCGTCGAATTTAAGTGATCAGCACACTGAACGAATTGTTCGGATTCTTTACTGATTCTTTCGAATTATAAGGATGATGATACTATCCAAATATCTGAGGATTCTATAAAGAGTGTTATTAAATGTCTGAGAAATGGAAAAAGCCCGGGTCTTGACGGCATCACAAATGTCTGCTTGAAAAATCTTCCTGCAGCTAGTATTAATTTTTTATCACGCATTTTTAATTATTGTTTGAAATTTGGTTTTTTCCCTTCTGCCTGGAAGAAGTCTAAGGTCATAGCCATTCCAAAACCCGGTAAGAAAATGGATAATCCAGAATCCTACCGTCCAATTAATCTTTAGAGCTCAATGAGTAACATTTTTGAAAAAGTCCTAAAGGAGAAGATAGTATCATTCATTGAGGATAATAACCTACTCCCACGACAACAGTTTGGTTTTAGGTCTAAACATAACACCATTCAACCGTTGGTGAGAATTAAGAATATTGTTAAGAACAATTTCAGCAGTGGTTGATCTACGGCAATGACTCTACTGGATATTAGAGCGGCATTTGATACTGTATGGCATGACGCATTGGTACACAAATTGATACATATTGTGTTAGACCGGTCGTTGGTTAGGGTCATTAAGGACATCTTGAGAAATTGAACATTTAGAGTATTTATTGCAGATCAACATTCTGATGAATACGACATTCCTGCGGGGTGGCCTCAGGGATCTTGTTTATCCCCAATTCTGTATAACATATACACTCACGATTTCCCCCTGTTGATGGGATGCGAATCTTCGCGGATGATACCGCTATTTTGAGCTCAGGGACGATTTTAACAGATATAAAGGGTGTTTTTTTATTGGGGTATAGATCTTTAAGTTGGCATCACTTTTTTAACTGGCGGCCATTTTGTCAGCTGTCAAGTGATTAATATTTAGTTTGGTTTGCCATTTCATCATGAACAGGTTGACAAAAGAACAACGCTTGCAAAATGGGCCGAAAATGAGATTCATCTCGATGCTGATTTTCATCACAAAATTTTGTTCAGTGATGTGGCTCATTTTTGGTTGAATGGCTACGTCAACAAGCAAAATTGCCGCATTTGGAGTGAAGAGAATCCACATGAGACCCTTGAGACGCCATTACATCCACAAAAACTGACTGTTTGGTGTGCTCTATGGGCTGGTGGAGTCATTAGGCCATACTTCTTCCGAAATAATGCTGGAGAGTCAGTTACCGTTAATGGAGACCGGTATAGAGCCATGATAACCGACTATTTTGTTCCCGAATTGGATGGCATGAATGTGGATGAGTTGTGGTTCCAACAAGACGGCGCTACATGCCACACAGCGCACGTCACAATCGAATTATTGAAGGAAATATTCGATGAGCGCATAATTTCGCGGAATGGACCTGTCAATTGGCCACCAAGATCGTGTGATTTGACACCATTCGATTATTTTCTTTGGGGATATGTGAAGTCGCTCGTCTACGCCAACAAACCAGAAACGTTAGGGGACTTGGAAGCCAACATTCGTGGCGTTATTGCCAACATACAGCCCCATATGCTCGAAAAAGTGGTTGAAAATTGGACCTGTAGAATTGGCTTTATTCGAGCCAGCCGCGGCGGCCATATGCCCGAAATCATATTTAAACATTAATGGCATAAAATTATCCTTCCAATAAAGCCAAATTGATGGACATTAAAACGATTTTCTTGTGTTTTATTTCAATTCGAAGTTCTATACCTCAATAAAAAACACCCTTTACTAGTCGTCTACACTCACTTCACAATGTCCCTTATGTTAATATTATAACAAATAGATTTTTTGAAAAATGTTCGAAATTCGAAAACATAAACGCTCTAAGTACTCTAGAACCTTTGTATCCTTTAACCCCTATCTCTCTTTTACTAAGGTTTTTCCCCACAATTTTTCCTTAAGCCTATTAATGTTAAATTTCGATATTTATAATATAACTTTGTTCTATGTTTAAAAAGTTAAATCCGAGGGACCAATCTCTTTACCAATACTGTATAATTATTGTAGTATTTTTCATTGTTATTATTTGGCAATAAAATGAATTGAAAAAAAATCTTGTAAATGTCTCTCCTGAACAAAACTGGTTTTTACCCTTAGGTCTCTTTCTATTTTGCGCGTCACATATGGAATTTAAATTTTCCTTCCCTTCGTCCTCCTTTTCAAAAAAGTACCGATTTTATTGAAATTTCGTTGTGTCGTTTGAGTTAAAAGAAATAAGCGTGGCATCCACTTTTTTCTTATGCGCATACAAAGATATAATAAGTAGAGGGTGGATCAACTAAAATTCACAATGTTAATTCAAAAAATAAAACAAAAAGTTTTTAAATATTTTTCTTATTATTTTTTATTATGATAGAAAGTTCTATGAAAATTATGTGTGAAACAAAATATCGGCCAAATGCTCACAACGGCTTCGGCGGCAAACCTCTCCGATGATCCATATTTTCAATGACTCTGAGGGATAATTGAAGTTCAATGTCATTAATGTGCCGATTTATCTTATTCTTTAGTTCCCCATTTGTTCTTGGCTTATTGATGTACATTTTTCCTTTAAAATATCCCCATAGAAATAAATCCAACAGTGTCAAATCACATGATGGTGGCGGCCAAACACATCGCCACGACGTGAGGTAACACAGCCATTGCATTTCTCGCGCAAAATAGTCTTTGTTTAGTTGGCTGTGTGGCAAGTGGCACCATCCGGTTGGAATCACATTTAGTCCAGGTCCATATCCTCAATTTTAGGCCACAAAAAGGTCTTTATCATCTCGCGATAGCGAACACCATTCCCGGTAACTGATTGTGCCGACCTCATATTCGAAAACGTACGGCCCGATGATGTCGCCAATCTATAAAACGAAACACACAGTTACTCATTACACAGTACAACAGCCAATCTGGGGGGTGAGAAATTCCAAGTCAGGGTGATGGTACTAGGTCAGTATATTAAAACCCTCAAAGGGTTTTGCGTTCGTATGTGCCAGTTTTAAGTGAAGTTACTTAATTGTAAATAAAAGCAGAACGCGTTAATCGATTTCTATGATCTATGTCGCATTTTGTTCATAGGTTATGTGACTTTACGTGAAAGTTATAAGACTCTACACGTTTTTCCGTTTGGGATTTATATGTTTTAAAAAAAAAAAAATTCTTTTTGGCAAAATTTTCTTCATAAATTTATTTCTAATTGCAAAAATGTTGATTTGGTAGAGAAACAGTATATTAATGGATTAAAGAAAATGTAATTATCAATTTTTCTCAATTTATTTCAGCAAAATCGAACTAGTCGTTCTCGAGTTATGTCAAACTACGTTTTTGCCAACATTTTACAACTAAGCGAAAAAACATCAAGATAAGGAAAAAATGTAAAAGGTCATAAAAATAAACTGGCACATACGAACGCAAAACCCTTTGAGGGTTTTAATATACTGACCTAGTACCATCACCCTGACTTGGAATTTCTTACCCCCCAGACAATAACCCCAAAAATGTTCCACAGTGTTATGGATGCATCGGCTTTTCAACAATCACATGTGGACTTTCATTTGCCCAAATGCGGCAATTCTGCTTATTGACGAATCCACTGAGGTGAAAGTGTGCCTCGTCGCTAAAGATGATTTTCTTTGTAAAGTAACCATTTACTTTTGGCTGTTCAACCAACCATTCGGCGTATTGACGACGCTTGAAATGGTCAGTAGGCTCCAGCTCTTGAGTCAATTCAATCTTGTAAGCGTGTAAGTTAAAATCTTTATTCAAAATTCGAATCAGTAACGCTCGTGATTTTTTCAATTGTTGGGCACGCCGATGAGTTGAGGCTGTTCTGCCACACTATCGCGAACAACTGGGCCAGCATTCACTGAGATTTTAAATTTCCTACAGACCCGATGTATTAAAATTTGCACACAATTCTTCCGATTGTGGGCATATTCGGTCGATTATGCTGACTAAAAAAAAGGCACGAAATTTATTTTGATTTGAATGCCCATATTTCTAAAAGGCTTCAACAATCTTAACGCACTGCTCAATTGTGTACCTCTCCATGAGTGAATTTGTCAAACATTAAATTAGGTTGCGAAAAACTTGACGTTAAGGTGTGACTTACCTGTTATATAAAAGCTGTTTTAAAAGCTGGTTTAAAAATTAATCTCTTAACGAATGCGAATAATGGTTTGCTTTCCTCAGACTGACGGACATTGCTAGATCCTCCTAGACTTTAAAGGATCTCCGACCAATATTTCGATATGTTGCAAACGGAATGACAAAGTGATAATACCCTCATCCTATCATGTACAGTAATGAAAGATAAGGATTTAAAAAGGGATTTACGGCTTCTTCATTTTAATAGGAAACAGGTTTTTTAAAAAAAAGTTTTTTTAAACTGCTTTTATCGGGATTTCGGGTCCGTGACGACCTTCATCACAAAGGTTTGGCTGCAATTGTTGCAAGGAAACCTGAACTCTTTAAGACCAGGTTCTCAGCAAACCAACGAGAACTACTGTTGTAAATGTCCCTTTTGGAGTTTTCTTCTATCAATCGCCCACGTAAATTCAATTCACCTTCAGCACCTCTACAGAGACACCACTAGAGTGGCCTAGTGGGGTTTTGAGATAAAGTGAGGTTTTGAGATAATCGTTTTTGTTCAAAACTGTGTTTTGAAAAAACCGTCTATTTTATTTTAAGTTAAACACTGGCATTGACCGACACTCTGTTTTTTCTAAGAGTGGAAATAGTTTTCCTAACCAAAAATTAAGTGATTTAACCCTTTTTTAAACTTTAAGAATGCGTTCGAATGCAATTGCAATAAATATTTTGTTTTAAAAAGTTGAAGTCTGTTATAAAATCAGGGTTAAAAACACCAAATACGAGGCCAGATCAATAATTCCATTTCTTTTCCGACTTCCCACGTAGTTATATAATATTGCTCCCATCAAGTACCATCTGTTAATTGACTGCTGTCAAATTTTGAGAGGAGTTCCGTCATTTAGTTTGTGTTTAACAGCTGTTCAAAAAATTCAACCTCGTGGATTTTGTTAAAAATGGAAAAAAGTTAATTTTAAATGCTCATTTAACGTTATTTTTTTGCGGAAAAACCTGTCAATCAAACCAAGAAAAGCTTAATAAATACTATGGGGCCTCTGCACTATCGATTTCAATAGCAAAAAAGTGGTTTACTGACTTTCGTTGTGGTCGCACAAGTTCAAATGACGCTAAACATTCTGGACGGCCAATAGAGGTCAATACACCCGAAAATGTCGAAAAGATCCACGATATGGTGTTGGCCAATCGAAAAGAAAAAGTGCCTGAGATTCTTGATGCCATACGTAATTCATATGGCAGTGTGGTTTCGATTCTAAAGGATATGGTGGGTTTAAGAAAGCTGTCTGCAAGATGGGTGCCGCATTTGCTCTCAATTGACCATAAAAGTAATCGTGTGACAACTTCAAAGGATTGCTTGGAGTTGTTTAATCGCAATTCGAATGAGTTTTTGCGGCGTTTTGTAACTGAGGATAAAACATGGATCCATTGCAACACTCCGGAGACTAAGCAGTAGTCTAAAAAAATGGTTTCTTCGGGTGAACCGGCTCCGAAGAAGGCCAATGTGACTTGTCGGCCAATAAGGTGATGACAAAAAATTTTTGTGTTTTAGGCGGAACAATCCACCCGCACTACCTTCAAAAGGGAAAAACAAAAAAAGACGAATATTATGCCAACTTATTGGACCGATTTTACGAGGATTTAAAAAAACACAACTTTAAATGGTCGAGAAAAAGTTCTTGTTCAACAAGATAATGCACGAGTGAAGTCTCAATGGCAAAATTGCATGAATTGGGTAAAGAATTGGTACCTCATCCGTCATATTCTCCGGATTTAGCCCCCAATGACTATTTTCTATTTTTAAACCTAATGAAATGGCGCGGTGGAAGGGATATTCAGCTCCAACGGTATAATTATTGATCAAACAAATGCCTATTTTATGAACCTCGAAAAATCCTATTTTTTAAACGGGATACAAAAATTGGAGAAACGTTGGACTAAGTGTATTGAGCTACAAGGAGACAAAGTTGTGCTTTATTCGAAAAGTCACGGAATTATTGAGATGCCCACGTATAGTATAAAAGACGATAATAATAAATAATATTTAAAATTGTTCACATCAGGAGCGATTATTGATCTTTGGTATTTCTGTTTTTTTTTGCATATGTGACGCACAAAATAGAAAGGGACCTAAGGGTAAAAACCAGTTTGGTTCAGGAGAGCCTTTTTAAAGATTTAAATACGTGTATCTTTGGTGTAGAATCGTCGACTTCACTTTCATAAAACGCGCATATCTCTGGGAGGGAACACTTTTGGGGCATGGGATCGGTCTCATTCGACGCTCAGATGTTGTCCACATCAAAAAAAGAAATAAAATGAAAATTGATTTGTTTACCCTTAGGTCGCTTTCTCTATGCGCTGTCACATATGATTTTTTTTTTCAAAACATTGTAAAATATGCATACGAGGGTTGCTATATATATTTCTGGCCTAGGCTACACTAAGTGTTGCCTTGTGCCATCTGAAATTTCCATTGGAAAGTTTGACATTTTTTTTTAGCAAAAACGTACTTAGAACGTTTTAACGTACGACCATCATTTGTGTTGTTTACAGTGACTTGAACAAATCAATTTGGGAAAAAAATGGAATTAACTCGTGAACATTTTCGTGCAATCATTTTTCACAACTTTCGACGTGGATTATCACGATAAGAGTGCACCGATGAACTTAAATCTTTGTATGGCGATGAAGTACCATCCTGTGGCACTTTGAAAAACTGGTTTAATGAATTCAATCGTGACCGATGCTCGCTCAAAGACGAAGGTCAAGAAGCTCGTCCAAAAATGGCAGAACATTGATGTCGTGCGTGAACTGATAATGCATGATAGTCATGTGACATTCGGTGAGATAGAGGCATCCTTGGACATTTCTTCCACCAGCATACATTCGATATTGCATGAACACTTGGCCGTCAAAAGGGTTTGTTCTCGTTGGATCCCGCACAATTTGACAAGTGCTCAAAAAAACGGCTCGTGTCAATTGGTGCAAAGAAATTTTGAAAAAATACGATCGCAGTGCTTCAAGAGACGTTTATAAGATCGTCATAGGTGATGAATCATGGATCTATGCGTATGAGCACGAAGCAAAACAGCAGTCGACCGTGTGGGTCTTAGAAGACGAGCCAAATCCAACAAAAGTTGTTCGTAAAAGAAGCACTTCGAAGCCAAAGTTCGCCTGTTTCTTCGGAAAAACTGGTCGTGTGGCGACTTTTCCGCTTTAGCAACGTAGGACGGTCAATTCTGAGTGGTACACCACATTTTTTTTTGCCTGAAGTCTTCGGAGAAATTCGAAAAACGAACAAGAGAAGACGAATCATTGTGCACCATGACAATGCGAGCTCTCACACATCGGCTTAAACCGGCGCCTTTTTGAACGGCCAAAACGTCGAATTGATGGGCCATCCACCGTACAGCCCTGATTTTTCACCCGATGAATTCTTCTTATTGCCTAGCATCAATAAAAATATGCGTGGTCAACGTTTTTCAGCAGCTGTTGAAGCGTTCAAAAACCATGTTTTGGAGGTCTTATTACGAGTAATTTTGTTTTTCTTCAAATATTTGTAGTATTGGACCACCCTTTATGTTTTTGGGGTCAGCTTTAAGGTGGACTTCTAGAGATTTGGAAGTAAAAGCTTACAAATTGTCTTTATTGTTTTTTTGGCATAATAAAACATTGGCTTCAGTTTCATTTATGTGTTTCATCAAAGCCAAAACCTTTCCATTAAAGACCTTTAAGTATTTAAATTGTTTTAAATTTAAATTCCCCCCCCCCCAAAAAAAAACCACACGATTTAGCACTACGGGCAAACTCGATGCACCAAAAAAAAAAAAAAAAAAAAAAAAAACAATGCCAAAAACCACTGCTCCATAAAACAATACCAAAAAATAAAAACAAAAAATATCACAAAACCTGAAACTCAAAAACCACATGTTTTGTGTCCGCGTAGTTTTATTGTTTCACGTATTTTCAATGTATCGGTTTTGGTCGTTCATAACGTCACACAAACTGTCAAAATTGCAATGCTTTTGCTGTTGTTGTATTTGTTTTGTACATTCTGCTTCTTCGGCCTTCTTCCTTTGTTCCGCACATTGTAATGGTGTGTTGATGTTGGTATGCTAGGGAGGCCTACGACTAAACGACCTCCTCCGGTCACTGATGGGGGGGATAGCGTCGGGTGGTCACTCACTGGCAGTTCTTTGTACGGTCGGTTGACCAATTTATTTTTGCGGTTTTAATCGTTCATGTGTGTGTGGCAATTTTTAATTCTTCGTTTTGTTGTTGTTTTCTTTTCAATGAAATTAATTGGATCGATTATAAAACGAATTGAACAAATGCAATATTTATCGCAATAACGAGAGACAATTCAATTACAAAAAAAACCAAAAACGAAAATAAAGAGAGACGAACATTCAAGGGGACATTTAAGCCATAAATAATTGAAAGAAAAAAAGATACGTAAATAAGTGTAGATAAAACTATGTGTCAATCAAGGAGGAGGAGGAGTGATATATTTTGCCTTTCCTCTTACAAATGCAGTATGTCATGTGGGGTTTTGAAATGGAAAATAGTGTAGCATACTTGCAGGCATTAATACTTTTAAATTTCTATTTTGTTATATGTGACGCACAAAATAGAAAGGGAGCTAAGGGTTAAAATCAGTTTTGTTCTGGAGAGTCATTTTAAAGATTTAAATAGATTTAAAGATTTATCTTTGGTGTACCATCACTTTCTATCTCTGGGAGGGAACACTTTTGGGGCATGGGATCGGTCTCATTCGATGCTCAGATGTCCACATTATTTTTTTTTTATTTATTTATTTATTTTGTTTAACCACGCACTACAGGATGTAACATCCTATATATTCCAGTGCGGGATTGTTCCAGAGACGTGTTATATACCCAAAGAATTGTCGTTCAGATGTTAGACTCTTAATTCTCGGATATAAAAGTTTAATTCCCCGATTGGATCGAGCGAATTTTAAGCGGTTAAAAAGATACTAAGGCTCTTTGTTTATAATGATTTTATGGAGTAGTAAAAGACATTTGACTTTGAGTAAATTCTCAAAACATATGTTAAATATTTGATATCTTGCAATATCATTGTAAGCCACATTTAGTTTCCGACTGTCTTTTGAGTCGCAATTGGCGAATATTTCTGACCCATAGAGAAGTGTTGGGATTAGATATGATTTTGCTAACAACATTCTAATTTGAAACGGAGTAGAAGTTCGAACTGCCCATAAATTTCTCAGCATTCCTCGCACCTTACCGACAGTTCCATTAATGTGATTTGTCCATGTAAGTTTTGAGTTAAAGGTTATTCCCAGATTTGATGATGTCTGAATACAATCGATCATAGTATTGTCAAGCATAACGTTGTAATGTATAGGAACAGCTCTGCTGCTTATAGCAATTAATTTTGTTTTGGAGGGATTGAGGCGCAATCCGTTATTATTAGCCCATTTATAAATTAAATCTAAATCTTTGTTTATGAGCGAAATGTGTGAATGAACATCTGTTGATTTAGCGCAAGTGTAGAGCTGCACATCGTCGGCATACATTTGCATATTACATGTTTCCGGGACACCAGGGAGGTCGTTTATGTAGATTGAAAAGTGAAGTGGGCCGAGAATGAATCCTTGGGGGACGCCCCGAGAGACACTTAGAGCATTCGAGCGTAGGTTACCAACAATAACAGTTTGTGATCGATAAGATAAGTACGAGGACAAAAGATTGCAAGCAGTGTTGGAAAAAAAGAAAAGATTTTCCAGTTTGGAGATAAGTATGTTGTGGTCCACAGTGTCGAAGGCTTTGCTGTGATCTAACAGGACCAGAAGAGAAACCATTTTATCATCTAGATTAAGCCGTAAATCTTCAACTACTTCGATTAGAGCAGTAATGCACCTTCTTTTCTTCCTGAAACCAGATTGTTTCTCAGACAGTAATTTGTGTTGATCCAGGAAAGTACTAATTCGTTCCAGGGCCTTGGAAAGCGAAGATAGTATAGCAATAGGACGATATTCATTGTTTTGTTTCGGAAGAGAAATTATTTTAGCCATTTTCCATGCGTGGGGGAAAATAGACTTTGTAAGGACAGTAGTAAACAAAAAAGTGATGTAGGGCAGCAACTTAGGAAGAATAGTTTTTAGAAATTTTGGATTGAGACCATCCGTGCCTACTGCATTTGATTTTATACTAATAATGCTCAGGAGGACTTCAGCATCGTCAACACAGCGAAAATGAAAGGAATTTTCAAATGGTACGTACAGTGCTTATGTTTTCATATATATTATCAGTAGGTCGAGCTATATTTACGTGTACAAAGTTTTCGTTAAGTTCATTGACGTTGATGCTGGATTGATGCAGAGAATCACACCGATTTCCGCAAATTCCAATGTTTCGAATTTCCTTCCATTTTGATTTGCTGTCAACAGCGGATCGAAATTTTTGTTTAAAGTACGAGTTCTTCGCAGTGGTGGTATGTTGGACAACAGCCCTTCTAGCTGTTTTGAACTTATCGTAGAGCACGGGTGTCTTGAATCGCTTCCAACGCTTATAAGCACAATTTCGTTCATCAATTAACCGTTTAATTTCTAAATTAAACCAGGGCGGCTGTTTGTTTCTTATGGCTTTTGTTTTTTCAGGTACACAGTTATCATATATTGTACTAATATTATTTAGAAGAAAGTTGAGCTGATCGTCTGCTGATTCAAGTGTATATATTGCATTCCCTGGTATTTCGTCAACTAGTTGCGCTAGCAAGATCCAATTAGTGTTTTTTAAGTCACAATATGTTATCGATTCATTTTGTGGAGTAAGATTAAAATCGTAGCTTAGAAAGATTAGATCATGCTTTGAAAATCCAGGAGCTGATCAGAAAGCAGTATTTTTGACGTATCGCTAACGAAGAAGCCGTCCAATAGAGTGGAAGAAGATCTGGTAAAGTGAGTCGGAGCAGAGGTATTGGTTGGTATTAAGCCGTGAATTTGCAGCGCATTTCTCAAATTGCTTTCTACCAATAAGTTACTGTTAAAGTCATTAAAAAAAAGTTAAAATTGATTTTTTTACCCTTAGGTCCCTTTCTCTATGCGCTGTCACATATGTACCCCAGCTAGCATTTGGAAGATCATTTTATGAAAAATCACCTTGCTGAGTCTTCTTCCAGTACTTTTGGTGATCAAAAACTAATTAATCACCTACATGATCAAAAAAGGACTCGATAGTGATTCGCGCTAATGGGTAAAAAGAGTTCGATTTAAATTATAACAACAAATTAAATAGTAATCGCAAATTAATCTTCCAGACGTTTGAAAATTGACTATTATTTCCGTTATTTATTATCATATTTCGCACATCTGGAAGATTGAAAAATGCTTAATCGAAAACAGATCATGCAGGTGTTTGAAAAGTGACTATAATTATGTATTGTTTGATCATATTTTGCTCAGACAGATGATTTAAAACTTTTGTTTTCTTATGAATAACGCGACAATCTTTGCGTATTTTTGAGTAAATGTCAAAAAGTTAAATTTTTGTTCATTTATAAAATTAACTTCTAGGCATGAAGATGATTTATTGTGAAAGTGAAATATACAAAAAAATAAAACGTATAATAAAATTTAATACTTTTATTAAAATCATTAAAGTATTGTAATAGATTAAATAAAAAAGTCAATGTCATCTAAACGAATAAAAAAAATATTAATAATATTAATTGTAATAATTTTTTTTGTATACGAGGGCAACCGCAAAACTAACTGGCCTGGCACATTTTCTGTTTTACTAGCAACTTTTTTGTTTTTGTTTTTTTAAAAGCAATCTTTTATAAGCCATCTGTCAAAATTTCCGAAATATTTAATGATTATTTGCTTTGTTACAGGTGATTGAATTAAACAAGTTTTATAGAGTAATTTTTGAAAAATGGAAAATAAAGAGTTTCGTGCGGTAATTAAACACTTTAAACACAAAGATGAATTGGATTCTGTTCATGGTGATAATGCACCATCATACTCCACCGTGAAATCCTGGGTTCAACAATTTAAAATGGGTCGTTCAAGTACGGAAGATGAACAACGCTCTGGAAGACCGAAAACTGCTACTACTATTGAAAACCTTAGAAAAATATTTAATGAAGTGACTAAAGATAGACGAATAAAGCTCAAAGAACTTGCTGATATTGTTAAAATACACGAAAAACAAGTTTGGAGTATTTTACATGATGAACTCCACATGAAAAAGCTATCCGCAAGATGGGTGCCGCGTTTGTTGAATTTGCCCCAAAAAATCGTCCGTTGGACCAATTCCGAGGAGCTTTTAGAGATTTATCAGCGTAATCCAATAAAGTTCTTGCGCCGAATCATAACTATTGATGAAACATGGACCCATCACTACATTCCAGAATGCAAAGAACAGTCAAAACAATGGATAGAAGCTGGTAAAAGTGGTCCCAAGAAGGCGAAAACTGTTAAGTCAGCAGGAAAAGTAATGGCCACAGTATTTTGGGATGCAAGGGGTATAATATTTATTGATAATCTTGAGAAAGCAAAAACTATAAATAGTGAATATTATTGTGCATAATTGGATCGGTTGAGTGAAGAAATCAAGATAAAACGACCGCATTTAGAAAAAAAAAGTTCTTTTTCATCAAGATAATGCTCCTTCACACACTGCATTTTTAACTCAACAAAAACTGGCCGAATTACGATTTGAAATTGCTTCGCATCCACCATATAGTCCAGATTAAGCTCCTTCGGATTAGTTCTTGTTTCCAAATTTAAAAAAAATTCTCGGTGGCAAAAAATGTTCGTCCAATAGCGAGGTTATTGCTGAAACTGAGGCATATGTTAAAGGTCTTGAAAAATCTTATTTTTCGGCTGGAATTAAAAAACTTGAAAAACGTTTGATGAAGTGTATGGAGTTGGAAGGAGATTATGTTGAAAAATAAATAATAATAATTCCAAAACAACGGTTGTTGTTACTTTTGCGGTCGCCCTCGTACTTTATGTGTTTTTTTATAAAATGTATTCTTAAAATTGGATCTAACTATTTTTAACGAAGTGGATTATTTTTAACAAAAAAAAATATTTTCTTTTAAATAAATATTTTGCCAGTTACTTTTGCGGTCGCCCTCGTACTTTATGTTTTTTTTAAAAAATGTATTCTTAAAATTGGATCTAACTATTTTTAACGAAGTGGATTATTTTTAACAAAAAAAAAATTTTTTCTTTCAAATAAACAATTATTTTCTTTTAAATAAACTCAGTAAGCCGTCTGAAAAGTACTCGATTTAACACTCCTGTTCTGTAATCCGATTTAGAATGAAATCCAAATCCAAGTAAAATTAAACAGTCCAGTACTCATCTTTGCAAGAACTTTTGTGATAAATTTTCATTTGCAAATATGCTTTATTCGCAGAACTACAAAAGCAAGTGAAAATAACACACAAAAGTTTTTGTGAAGATGAGTACTGGACTGTTTAATGTTACTCGGATTCGGATTTCACTCTAAATCGGATTGCGAAACTGGGGGGTAAATACGTTTAGAAATACGACTGATAAATGACTCAAGTTAGAGGCAAAAATGACACAAAAAGACTCCCAAATGAAGCAAAAAGACTCACAAATGATTAGAAATATGGGTGATTAATGACGATAAAATGACTGATAAATTACTCACAAACGACTCGTGATTCTAACATGACTGAAGGCCGAATCCAAAAAGAGTCACAAATGAAGTCAAATGAGACTAACAAATGATCAAAAACCGTTTCTAAAAAGACTTTAAAATTACTCGGAAAGGGGTCGAAAATGACTCTAAACTAATATAGAAAATGACTCACAAATGATTTATTAAGAAGAGTCGCGGGGCAGGCACACTTTTCTCCCGACAAAAGTATCTTAAATGTTCAGAAAAAGCGCGCATATTCCGACTTTTTGATCGCGCAGAAGAGTCGAAAAAGACTCGAATTTGATTAAAAAAAATCAAAAAATGCTAGTTGGGACTACAGGGTGGGCGATTTAAGATTTTAATCGGCTGTACTAAAATTATTTTTTTTTAATTTCTGGTTTTATTGAAACGATGAACTTTGTCATTTAATATTGGAACGTTATCCAATGCGTTTTCGCTAAACCCAATGGGTTGAAGATTGTTTAAAAGGAGATGAAGAATTTTTGAGAATAATCGTGTTTTCAGAAGGACAAAAGTATCTTTAATGTTCAGAAAAAGCGCGCATATTCCGACTTTTTGATCGCGCAGAAGAGTCAAAAAAGACTCGAATTTGATTAAAAAATCCAAAAGTGCAAGCTGGGACTACAGGGTGGGCGATTTAAGATTTTAATCGGCTGTAAAAATCGGCAGTACTAAAATTATTTTTTTTTTTAATTTCTGGTTTTATTAAAATGATTGAACTTTTTCATTTAATATTGGAACGTTATCCAATGCGTTTTCGCTTAACCCAATGGGCTGAAGATTGTTTAAATGGAGATGAAGAATTTTTTAGAATAATCGTGTTTTCAGAAGGAGCTCATTTCCATCTAGGGTTCATAGAACATGCATCCACAACGAGTCACTTTTTGGT
Organism: Hydrotaea diabolus; assembly: GCA_963513945.1. Classification (NCBI taxonomy): domain Eukaryota; kingdom Metazoa; phylum Arthropoda; class Insecta; order Diptera; family Muscidae; genus Hydrotaea; species Hydrotaea diabolus. Next base: position 163,083,814 of record OY740718.1, read on the forward strand.
GAGGATTTTGAACTGGCGGCATGATCGGACCATTTTTCTTCGAAAATGAGCAAGAAGTCGCCGATATCGTCAACGGTGACCGTTACCCTGTCATGCTCAATAAATGTTCGTTTCCAAAAATTCACGGGAATAACATGGACGATATTTGGTTTTATAGAGTCGGGGCCACATGTCACACAGCCAATGCAACCTTCGATATTTTACGTACTGATTTTGAAATACGAATAATCAGGCGAAATTGTGATGTCAATTGGCCGCCTCATAGCTGTGATTTAAGTACTTTGGACTATTTGCTGGGGAGAGCAATTAAGGGTTAACGTTACGCAAAGCTTCCAAAGACAGTTGAAGCGTTGAAACATGAAATCGAAGTTGTCATTGAAGAGATTCGACCCGAAACAATCAAAAATGTACTGACAAATTGGCTTGATCGGATAAGGTACTGTCGAACCAGTTGTGCTAGTCATATAAATGATATTGTGTTCCATTACTAAATGACAAAGTTCAGCCTTTCCAATAAAACCAGAAATTGAACGGGGATTAAACCGGCTCAAGACCTCTTGCTTCTATATTTAAATAGAAGACAAGTTTTAAACAAAATGGCAAAGTGACATTGATTTTCGTGGCTGCACACTACTTTTATCATGATTTCGGGTCCGTGACAACCCTCTTCAGAAAACCTTGTAAAACCGAACTCTTCCCAAATTAATAAATTAATCAATACTTTTTTTTACAGCCAATTTAAATTTAAAATGTTTAATCACCCACCCTGTATACTCGAAGGTACACAACAAATTAGGTTTAAGGAAGGCCGTACTTTACAATGTAAAGGGTGTGCCAAGAAGAACGCAATTTTTAAATCTGGCAACATTCGAAGTGTCATTGTTTGACATTTGAACAATTGTTAGTGTTTGTTAGTAGAAGGTACGAGGTTAGTAAAAATGGAGCGCTACACGAATGAACAACGCATTCTCATTGTGAAATTGTTTTACCAAAATGGTGAAAGTTTTGCGGCTACAGTTCGCAAATTGCGATCAATTTGGGGTCACAATAATGCTCAAAAGAGTCAACTGTAAAGAGATTAATGGATAAATTTGCCGAAACTGGGTCTGTTAGTGATGTAAAGACAACAACGCGCCATCGACCAGGTCGATCGACTGAAAATGTCTCAGCTGTACGTGATGATGTCGCTCAAACTCCATCCACCTCAATTCGACACCGAGCTCAGCAAATTGGTGTCTCCAAATCCACTTTGCAGCGAATTTTGACGAAAGATTTGCATCTTCATGCATACAAAATTCAATTGACTCAGGAACTGAAGCCAGCTGACCATGGACAGCGAAGGGAGTTCGTTAATTGGGTATTGGAGAGACAACATGAAAATGCTGATTTTGCCGATAAAATCATCTTCAGTGACGAGGCCCATTTTCATCTTGATGGCTTCGTCAATAGGCAGAATTGTCGCATTTGGGGTGCGGAAAATCCTCGAGTGATTCACGAGAAGCAAATGCATCCTCAACGTGTCACTGTGTGGTGTGGTTTTTGGGCTGGAGGAATCATTGGACCTTTTTTTTTATGAAAATGAGGCAGGTCAAGCGCAAACAGTCAATGGTGTTTGGTATCGTGAAATGATAACCAGTTTTTTCTTGCCTAGAATTGAAGAAATGAATGTGGAGGGCATGATGTGGTTCCAACAAGATGGCGCCACATGTCATACAGCCAGAGAAACAATTCAATTGCTGCATCAGTCATTTCCCGGTCGTGTTATTTCGCGTTTTGGAGATCAGAATTGGCCGTCTAGATCGTGCGATTTAACACCATTAGATTTTTTTCTTTGGGGTTTTTTGAAGTCGATGGTTTACGCGAATAAGCCGACGACGACTCAAGCCTTAAAAGACGAAATTGGACGCTGCATTAATGAAATACCGCAGCATTCATGCAAAACGGTCATTGCAAATTTGATTAAAAGATGGCGAGCATGCCAGCAAAGCCGCGGCGGCCATCTGCACGATATATTGTTCCATACATAACCTCATTCTGTCTACTTTACGATATAATAAAGTTTCACGATTTTTTCTTAAATATCTGTGTTTTATTTAAAATTTAAAAATTGCGCTCTTCTTAGGACACCCTTTATAAGTACAGAGAAAGCTAGATGTCGCGAAGCTGCATACACAGCAGACTACGAAAAACACTTCTACGCCCAATAATATTAGTGTGCTGTGGAAATATATTTCCCACTAATTAGCCAACAAAAAATTGGGGTACCGAACACTACTCCCACGGAACTCTTGGTATGACGACGAGTGTTTAAAAGCTATGGTAGCAAAGAATGCTGCCCACACCACAACGCTGCAGGGTGTATCAATAACAGTTGCATAGGAGAGATATCGAATGGTTAGACGAGCGGTAAAACATCTTTTCCGACAAAAGGATTGAAAGATTGAAATTGACCGATTCTAATGGAGAAGAACACCCAGTATGAGGGCTGCTATATATACTTCTGGCCTAATAATGCAGATGCGAATATTTATCATCAAAAATGGTTTTATTGTGTTTCAAACTATTCTCCAGCATGATTTATACACTTTTGCATGCGCTCAAACCAATTGTCGAAGCACTTTTTCCACTCTGATTGAGACACCTCTAAAACATGGTTCTTGAACGATTCAACAGCATCTTCTGGCGACGAAAATCGTTGACCACGCATTTTTTTCTTGATGTGCGGGAATTAAAGGAAGTCATTGGGTGTGCCAAGCCAGGGCTGTACGGCGGATGACCCACCAATTCGACATTTAGGCCGGTTTAAAAGGCGCTGGTTTGAGCCAACGTGTGAGAGCTCGCATTGTCATGGTGCACAAAGATTCGAATTCTCTTCTTCCTTTTATGAATTTTTCCGAAGACTTTAGGTAAACAAATTGTGGTGTACCGCTAAGAATTGACCGTCCTACGTTGCTCAAGCGGAAGAGTCGCCACATGAGCAGTTTTGCCGAAGAAACAGGCGACCATTTGATGCGAAGTGCTTCTTCCACGAACAACTTTCGTTGGATTTGGCTCGTCTTGGAAGACACACACGGTCGATTGCTATTTTGTTTCGGCATCATACGCATAGATCCATGATTCGTCAATTGTGACAATCTTATAAACGTCTTGTGAAGCACCGCGATTTTATTTTTTCCAAATTTCTTTGCCTTTTTTTGAGCAATTGTCAAATTGTGCGGGATCCAACCAGAACAAAATTTTTTTTTACGGCGTGGTGTTCATGCAATATCGAATTATGCTGGTGGAAGAAATGCCCAAGGATGGCTCTATCTCACGGTATGTCACAAGACGATCTTGCATTATCAGTTCACGCACGGCTTCAATGTTCTCTGGGGCAACGGCCGTCCTTCACGACCTTCGTCTTTGAGCGAGCGTCGGCCACGATTGAATTCATTAAACCAGTTTTTCACAGTGCTATAGGGTGGTTTATACATCGCCATACAAAGATTTAAGTTCTTCGATGCACTCTTGTCATGATAATTCACGTCTAAAGCTTGTGAAAAATTATCGCACGACAATGTTCACGAGTTAACTCCCTTTTTTTTGCCAAACTGATTTTTTCAATTCACTGTAGACAACTCAAATGATGGTCGTACATCAAAGCGTTCTGAGTAAGTTCATGCTAAAAAATGTCTAACTTTCCAATGGAAATTTCAGATGGCGCCAGACAACACATAGTGGCCAGAAATATATATATATATATATAGCAACCCTCGTATACAAAATGGAATTTTTTTACACTAATTTTGAAAAATTATGTCACTTAAATGATCGCCGTTTTCAGCTTCGCAATGATGGGCTTGTTCTTGGGCATTTTCCATAACATCTTTCGTTCGAATTTCTGCAACAATTTTGGCCTTGAGTTGAAGGATTGTCTCGGGCTTGATCACATATACTCGCTCCTTCAAATAACCCCAAAGAAAACAGTCGGGTGCTGACAAATCTGGCGATAGCGCTGGCCAAGTAAGTTTCGAAATTCTGGAAATTATTCGCTCTCTAAAAATTTGACTTATACGTGCCATTGTGTCTAGGGCAGTGTGGACAGTGGCTACGTCCTGCTGAAACTACATCTCGGGTCTGTTTTTAAGAGCAGGATGTAAAAAATTTTCTATTATAAACCGATTCCGCTCTCCATTTACGGTTACAGCACTTCCATATTCATTCTCGAAGAAGTAAGGCCCAATGATATTTGCAGATGTGATCCCACACCATACTGTACACCTAGTGGGATGCAATTGGCGTTGATGAATAGCTCTTGGATTTTTAGAACCCCAGAACCTACAGTTCTGTTTATTCTCAATGCCATTCAAATGAAAATTAGTTTCAGCACTCATCACGATGCGTTAAAATAATTTATCGCTGATTGAAACAATAAAATTTTATTATTCTGGTTTCTTGTTCGGTTGTGAATCTCTCCATTATTTATTCTCCAAGTGTTATTTATATAATCTGAACAAAATTTTACCATTTCATCATGGAGAGACTTAATCCGCGATAACCACAGTTTAGTGCGGTTTATGGGCTGGTGGAATCATCGGTGGTTACTTTTACACTTTCACCTAACACATTCACCATATCATTATGAATTTCTTGTCCCGATAAACCTTTTTTTATGTAAATATTTAATGACACCACGCATTTCTAATTTTTCCATTGTAAAAAAATCGCGGATGCGTCTTTTGTGAACACCTGTTTCTATATGAAGGAGTTGCCAGTTCGAAACAAAATTTAACATGTGTTCATAGAGATGGAAGTTTCCAAAACACTTAACTTTTTTCTGTTTATACCGCGCTTTTTGTGCTAGGCTAAGAAGTTTCCGAACCGCCATCGTATTGGACTGTTTCCTAACTGAAATTGAAGCCCGTAATCTTGGCGACACTTGGTTTCAACAGGACGGTGCCACTTGCCATACAGCTGCTCAAACAATGGATCTATTGAGAGGTCCTTTCGAAGAGCAGCTAATTGCACGTTTTGGACCGATGAGTTGGCCGCCTGATATCAAACCTTTAGACTTTTTTGTTCGAGGCTACGTAAAGTCCAAAGTCATGGCAGACAAACCAGCTACGATTCAGGTTTTGGAAGACAACATTACGCGTGTCATTAAAGCCATACCGGTCGAAATGCTCGAACGAGTCATCCGAAATTGGACCCTCACAACGGACACCCAACATTTAGTTGCGGCCAATATTTAAAGGAAAATAAATGACATAAAATGGCCATACCGGTCGAAATGCTCGAACGAGTTTTCCAAAATTAACCCCTCTTTTACCCCAGAAAGGACACCCTGAGGCGTAGTCGCCAACATTTAAAAAAAAATTATATACAAAAAACAAATGGCATAAAATGTCCTTTTGAATGAACAATAGAGATTCCACACTTGATTGGAATTTTTGTATATTTTATTTTTAAAAAAAATACCTCTAGATTGATCACCCATCATAAATTACTCTGTTAACCCTTGTTTTATGATTTGCTTCTCTTTTTCGGACATGGAAAATCTCAGATGTCAGTGACCGTTTAACCTTCACTGAAACCTACAACGACTTTCTTATCATAGAAAGTACACTCAAATCAGTCTGCCTACGAGGGCGGTTCGGAAACTTCTTAGCCTAGCACAAAAAACGCGGTATAAACAGAAAAAAGTTAAATGTTTTGGAAACTTCCATCTCTGCTCATAGCACACATGAACACATAAATTTTGTTTCGATCTGGCAACTCCTTCATATAGAAACAGGTGTTCACAAAAGACGCATCCGCGATTTTATTACAATGGAAAAACTAGAAATGCGTGGTGTCATTAAATATTTACATAAAAAAGGTTTATCGGGACAAGAAATTCATAATGATATGGTGAATATGTTAGGTGAAAGTGCTTCTTCATATGCAACAGTAAAAAATTGGGTTGCTGAATTTAAACGTGGTCGTACAAGCATTGAAGATGAACCACGTAGTGGACGTCCAAAAGCAGCAACAACAACAGAAATTGTAGCCAAAGTGCATGATATGGTATTAAATGATCGACGAAAAGTGAGTGAAATAGCTAATATCATGGGCATCTCAAATGATCGAGTCCATTTAATTTTGCATGAAGAACTACAGATGAAAAAGCTTTCTGCAAGATGGGTGCAGCACTTATTAACAGTCGACCCAAAACGCATAAGAATGAACATTTCTCAAGCTTGTTTGGAGTTTGGATTTGGTTTTCAGCGAAATAAAATGGATTTTAAGCGTCGTTTCATAACTGTTGATGAGACATGGATCCACCACTATACTCCAGAGACAAAAGAACAATCCAAACAATGGACTGAAGCTGGAGGAAGTGCCCCAAAGAAGGCAAAAACAATTCAATCGGCTGGTAAGGTTATGGCAACGGTTTTTTGGGACTTCAAAGGTATTTTATTGATTGACTATCTGCAAAAGGGTAAAACAATAAATTCAGAGTACTATTGCAACCTTTTAGATCAATTAAATGTACAAATTCGAGAAAAACGTCCTGGCTTACAACACAAAAAAATAATTTTTCATCAAGACAACGCACTAGCGCACAAGAGTGTTTTAACAATGGCTAAAATCAACGAATTAAAGTATGAGTTGCTTGACCACCCACCTTATTCTCCTGATTTAGCTCCCAGTGACTTTTACCTGTTCCCAAATCTAAAAAATGTCCTTGCTGGCAAGCGTTATACCTCAAATGAAGATGCAATCACAGTTGTGAACCACTATTTTGAGGACCTTGAGGAAAACTATGGACTAAGTGTATTGAAGTTTCAGGAGATTATATTGAAAAATAAAAATATTTTTGAAAAACTAACTATTCTCTTTCATTGATATGCTAAGAACTTTCCGAACCGCCCTCGTAATTAAAAGTATTTTTCAATTGTCGCGAAAAAAGAATGTAGAAACTGCCTTGATGACTCAGCACAACATTTGGGTCAAAAATGAAAAAGTTGGAAGCAAATGACGGTGCTAAAAATGTTATTTAAGAAAGACATGAGTTGCGTTTTAGACGCACTAGGCAGAAATTTTTAATATTTTTTTTGTAAGACTCAAATTGCCCTTGGAGAGAATAGAAATTTGGATATTAAGGGCAAAAAGGTTACCATAGCAGTCGGTGCGCCTAAATCTTTATTTTGCTGCTCATGGGAAGTGACCACAGTGAGCTACAAAAAGTGTTCATCATCAATTGTTGCTATTGTTGTTTTAGCCATACATAGCGCCGGGGTGACAGCCCTTGGCCGAAGAATTCCCCCTTCGGGTCGATCCGGTGCATAGAACCGGCTGCCGGGGAATGCGCCATGATGTTGGAGCACTATTTGCTGCTACAAAATATAATATTTTCCAGAGTCCCATGGAAATTTGCTATAAATATTGAAAATATCGGCATTTTTTGCCTTTTCATGCCACCTTCTGTTTCCCTAACTCTGTAAAAAACTGCATTACTTAAATTTTATTTAACCAGAAATTAAAGACATATTGTAAATGCATTGCATATTGTTTAATATTCAGCAGCAGAGTTGCCATGTGTGCTTATCGTTTTAATTAAATTAATATTGCCTACCTTTAGGCAATTGCATTAGTGTTAGTGTTTGCCTATCTCTGCTGGTTTGTATTAATGCCACGGCTGTTGGCATACTTTGGGGATCTGTAGATTTGAAAATGCATCCACATGCGAGTATCGTCGTCGTCCTGCCTTCCTCTATCGCCTCATGAAATTAAATTTTAAATCAGTATTGGTTTGTCATTATCTCATTCGAATTAGAGCAGCGACTGGTAAACGTTGCATATTCATTGGGGCATACCTAAATAGAAGCACATTAGGGTTGTGACCTTGTGGAGAATGGCAAATGTTGCGGGCAAAGAGGGGCTGGTCACGTTAAGGGTTGACGATATATTATTTTATATATTGGCAGGTGTCAAGAAATTAACAATGCCACCTCTCATAAGTTACGGTTGGTCATTTTAATTCAGTGATTTTATTATGGGGCAAAAGTGTTGAATTTATGCAAAACGTTTACATTATTATTATTATTATTATTATTATTATTATTATTATTATTATTATTATTATTATTATTATTATTATTATTATTATTATTATTATTATTATTATTATTATTATTATTATTATTATTATTATTATTATTATTATTATTATTATTATTATTATTATTATTATTATTATTATTATTATTATTATTATTATTATTATTATTATTATTATTATTATTATTATTATTATTATTATTATTATTATTATTATTATTATTATTATTATTATTATTATTATTATTATTATTATTATTATTATTATTATTATTATTATTATTATTATTATTATTATTATTATTATTATTATTATTATTATTATTATTATTATTATTATTATTATTATTATTATTATTATTATTATTATTATTATTATTATTATTATTATTATTATTATTATTATTATTATTATTATTATTATTATTATTATTATTATTATTATTATTATTATTATTATTATTATTATTATTATTATTATTATTATTATTATTATTATTATTATTATTATTATTATTATTATTATTATTATTATTATTATTATTATTATTATTATTATTATTATTATTATTATTATTATTATTATTATTATTATTATTATTATTATTATTATTATTATTATTATTATTATTATTATTATTATTATTATTATTATTAGTATTATTATTATTATTATTATTATTATTATTATTATTATTATTATTATTATTATTATTATTATTATTATTATTATTATTATTATTATTATTATTATTATTATTACAATGACTCCAGAGTATCCAGGGAAACAAGATATTAGAAAAGTTGATGACTAGGCTCCTAGGACAAGAGGACAAAGGCTTATTATTGAATCATATGGGGAGTATCTGAAATGCCGGTTTTTTTGAAAACCCCGGTTTCATAAAACGCACATTTTGGTTTTTGTTTCAAGTGTGTGCTTAGAAAAAACAGACTGTTGTGGTTTTTTAAAGTAAAGAAACGCCATTAACCGTCATTCCGGTTTTAGCCTTTTGCTAATGAACACAAAATATTTCCCCAATCAGAAGTGCTTTACTTGTCTCCTTTTCTAGACTCTAGAAGGCAATAAAATCACCTGCTGCTAATTGAGGTTTGTTTGTTATTTAAAAAAACTACACGAAGAGAAAAATATGGTTACTATATGGTCACGGTTAATAATATGTTCTCCGCAATAAAAGTATCTTCGTCGCAACCATAGTATTGTTCAATGAATTTAATTTTGACAAAAGTATGATTTCCGCACTATTTAGATTGTTGTAATGTAACAAAAGTAATATTGCCAAATTAAAAATATGGTTGTAGCAATAATATAAAAATGGCTGGTGCGACAAAAGTATTGTTTTTAAAACTACACGCGGAGAAAAATATGGTCACGGTTATTAATATGTTGTCCGCACTAAAATTATCTTCGTCGCAACAATAGTATTGTTCAATGAATTTAATTTTGACAATAGTATGATTGCCGCAATATTTATATTGTTGTTATGTAACAAAAGTACTATTGCCAAATTAAAAATGTGGTTGTAGCAATAATATAAAAATGGCTGGTGCGAGAAAAGTATTGTTTTTTGGGTTTTATGCTAACAATAATATGATTACCACAATCATACTGTATGACAGTTATTTTTTTCATTTGAATTTGCTTTTAAGAACAATGTTATTGTTACGGATCTAATGCAATAATTGTACATTTTCTTCGGAAACAGTTGTGTGTGATCATACTATGGTTGTGGGGATCGCGCTATGGTTGTTTGTGAAACATTCAATGGTTGTGAGGATCATAATATGATTGTGGAGATCATAGTATGGTAGAGAGTGAATCATACTATGGTTGTGGGAATCATAGTTCAATGGTTCATTCGTAAGGATATTTTATGCCATTTATTTTTTGAATACAATTTTCTTTATATGTTGGCAACTAATTTATAGAAATGAGCGTTCGGTGAGAAACAAGAAGATCCGCTGTTTTCGACCAAAATTAAGTTCAGTGATGAGGCCTTTTTCTGGCTAAACGGCAACGTTAATAAACAAAATTGTTGCATTTGGGCTAAAGAGCAACCAGAAGAGGTTCAAGAGGTGCCATTATACCCAGAGAAAACACACGGTTTGGTGCGGTTTATGGAACCATCTGTCCATATTTTTTTCAAAAATTAAGATGGCCGGAACGTTACCGTGAATGATGCGCCATGATATCGGAGTTTTAGCTATTTTCAAATAGAGCCCGTAATCTTGACGACATTTGGTTTCAACAACCAGCAAACAAAACAATCAGTTTATTGACGGAAACTTTTGGTGAGCGCATTATCTCGCGCCTATGGCGTGGCCTCTAAGATCGTGAGATTAAACACGGCTGGACTTTTTTTTTGTTTTTGATCCATTGGAAGAAAATATTCGGCGCGTTATTGCAGACATACGACCCTAAATGCTGCAAAAAGTGGTCGAAAATTGGGCCTTTCGGCAGGCATTTATTCGAGCCAGCCGTGGCTTCTATTTCCCCCAAATCATTTTTCAAACATAATGGCATACCCTTTTCTTTATAATAAAGCGAAATTCTTTGTCATAACATTAAATTATAAGCGTTTTATTTCTACTTGAAACTCACACTTCTGAAAAAACACCCTTTACTATACCAAAATTTTTCGAAGTCGGAATTGCTATTGTCCTTTTAAGATACATACAAATCTGAGGCATTTTTGTACAGGGGATATTTGTCAAAACTGAGATCGATATGACCCATTTTTATCTAATCTGATTACTGATTGATCGTTATGAATGTGTGGCTTTAAGATCTAAAGATCTAATAAAATCCGTTGAACATATGTGTGGGATTTTTATCATAATTGAACCGATTTTCTTAAAATTCAACAGCCACCAAAATTTGTCTTAGAAACTTATTTTTACCATTTTTTATAAAGATCTGATTTATTATGTGGCTCCTTGAGTCAAAAATGTGAAAATGAATGAACATGTCTGTGGGACCTGTATCTAAATCTAAACCAATTTCGGTAGCGTCCGTCCTAAATACTTTTTTGTACCAAATTTTATAAAGATCGGGCAACAATTGCGACTTTTAGTTTGGTAACAAGCTTTAGCTAAACAGAAGATGGACGGAGGAAAAAATACTTAGTAGGGACATATATACTGTTACAACATTGAACACACCCATTTCAATAGTAGAACTGAACATACCCCGTTAATGTTATATGGGTTTTGAAAGCTAACCTCAATAGCGTTAGTCTGTAACGGGATTTTAAAATTGTTTCAACTTTTATCATGGAGTGTTCAGATAATGAGAACCGTATCGCTGTAATAGCGCTTTTCAAGTGTAAAATGAAAAAAGCGATATTTTCAAAACGCTCCGGCCACTAGGGATTAGCCGCATATTCGTCTGCCGATGCATACAACTGTTTGAGGAGACTGGAGATGTAAAAGACCGCCCACGCTCTGTTCGAACACCGCATGCCATCAAAGCCGTTAAATAAAGAATTTACAGAAATCCGATCAGAAAACAGAAAATCATGGCGTTTGAGATGAATATCGCGCAAAAGTCCATGAGTCGAATCATTAAAAATGACTTGGGACTTGGGGCTTTCAAACGAAGTACCGAATATTTATTGACGTCTTTTGGTGAAGCACGCTGATAACTTGCACAGAAAAATTTTGTTCACCGATGAAAAAATTTTTACCGTTCAGGAAAAATTTAACAAGCAAAATGCTAGAGTGTAGGAAAAAGGTCATCACCCAGCTTCAGTCATGGTTTGGTGGGGTGTCTCTTACGATGGCCTTCATTTTTGCGAACAAGGAGTCAAAACATCGGCCATAGTTTACCAAGAAACCGTTTTAGAAGCTGTTGTGAAGCCTCTTAACAATTCCCTGTTCCCTTCCCAAACCAGCCATGGACTTTCTAGCAGGATTCTGCGCCTTTCCATAAGGCTAAAACGTCCCAGGCCTGGCTTCGAAACAATTTGTCAGCGTTCATTTGCTCTGAAGAATGGCCCTCAGGCAGTTCAGATTTGAACCCATTGGATTACAAATTGTAGACGGTTTTAGGGGACAAGGTTTGTCACAAAAGATACCCCAACATTGGATCTCTTAAGACTGCTTTGGTTCGAGCTGTGGCCAATTTTCCAATGGACGAGGTTCGTGCAGCTATGGTTGATTGGCCAGTGCGATTTAAGGCGTGTGTAAAGTCAAAAGGGGGATATTTCGAATAAGTTGGTTTTTTTTGGATGCAATATACATCAATAAATATATTAAAAAATATTTGGACCAAAAACATTCATTACTTTTTATTTTACAGCATAAAACGTGTGTGACAGTTTTATGTCCCTACGAAGTATATCTAAATCTTAACCAATTTCGATAGTGTCCGTCCTAACTACTTTTTTGTACAAAATTTTATAAAAATCGGGCACCAATTGCGCCTTTTAGTTTGGTAACAAGCATTAGATAGACAGAAGATGGACGGAGGAAAAAATAGACAGATAGATTTCGTTAACTTAAATCAACTGGTGAGTCTGAGACTATCGCTTTGTCTAAAGGTGGGGGTGAAATTAGAATTTTGTTGATTCTTCATTCAACAACAAAAAAACGAAAACCGTAAAACCCGACTGCAAAAAAACAGATAAACCTACTTATTGGTTTTTGACTGTGTTTAAAAAACCGACTGTCGGGTATGGACATAAAAACCGATGTATCGGTTTTCGGTTTTGCACACTCTAATCACTTTTGTTTGCACTATAACATAAATAAGTTTGCGGCAATATTTCCAACAATTTATATGTTTGCGGCAATGTTCCCAAACATTCATATCTTTGTTCCAAATCATTGGTATGTTCATGTACAAACATTTATATATTTGTAGCATTTCTTAGATATTCTTGCCAGGCTTTAACCAAAGGGTTGTTGTTTTGAAAAAAAAAATTGTTAATAAAAACAAGTCATAACCCTATTGTACCTATACCTGTGCATAAAATCAATTTGTGATATCTGGCTTGGGTAGCCAAAATGTCAAGGTTTTAACACTTTTAATTGAATATGTTGAATATCTGCAGACTCCAGCCGCTGTTTTCGCGATTTTATTACAGATGATTCACCTACAAAAGAAAACAAAACTGTTTTTAGTTATATCAATATTTTATGTAGCATACTTTCAGTAATGAATATACATTAATTTTATGGCATACTTTTAGGAGTTCCCCCTAACCTTTACCGCAAAACTATACATACTACCAAATTCTAATGGACTTTAAGTGAAATATTCCTATAACTTGGAAGGCCATAATTAATTGATTTTGCCAATAATCACAGTGATACGAATCGAACTTTCCGTATGTGAATAGCACCATTTGTATGACAGCGCCATCTGGCATAAGTTTAAGGTAAAAATAAATATCAAAAAAAAATTTTCTCGACCCCAAAAACAGTAAGATACCAAAACATTCCAGGATAATAAAAATAAATAAGCATTATTTTATCACATTTTCAATGATATTTTTTTAGACGGCCTTCCAAAATCACCAACTTCAAATGCGTGTAAAAAAATCTCGCACTGAACTAAAGAAAACCCTTGAAGGTTTTGTTATGGATACGTCAACTTTTACTTGCAACTGGTTTCATCCCATTCGCATTTTGGTTGTTGCACTGTGTAATTAAATGAGCGTTAAAAATGCCCAAAACATGAGTTCTTTAAACACACAAAAAAAAACTTTTCCCAATGCCTAAAACCTTTCGAAGCGTATTAATGGCATTTTATTGGTTAACAGGAAACTGAATATTTCCCTTAGCAAGTCTTTCGGGTTTTTTCTATTTTTTGTTTGTTTTAAATGTCATTTAGGGCCTTTTACAGATTCCAACACCAAAGCCTTTTGGGCCGTAAAAATTTTTCTTCATTTTTGTTTGGCCATAGATTTCCCATAAATGTTCATGCATAATTTAAGTGCCAAACAATTTCCATACACGTTTGGTTTGTTGTTTTTCTTTTTTTTTATTTAAATTTTCAAGAAAAAACATGCTTACACATGTACACTCTCACACTTATATATGTATGTACTAGGGTGGAGTGAAATTCAAAAAAAAAAGTTAACCTCTGAAAGAGATGTAGTCTGGGGTCCTAAAGAGGGGGAAAATAAAGAAAAAAATTTAAAAAAATTTTTAGGGGTCGCGCCACTCCCTCGAAATTTGGAAATTATCGCTATTTTGGCGTTGATTTTAGAAAAATCCTAAAAAGTTTTATGTCAATAAATGTTTGCAATAGCGTAAACAATGAAATAAGGGCATGAAAAAATTTAAAAAAATTTTTCTCATTGTTCAAAAATTTCAAAAAGTAAAATAAGTCAAATCGTCCCTTCTTCAGAAAATTGACTGAACAATGAAATCGCCACCAAAGCTACAAATATTAGTCGATTATCCTCATATTTGCCTCAAATACTTTTGTTTGGGCACTGAACAAGCTCAAACTTTTAAATTTCGAATAAGTTAAGTCGTTAATTTTTAGGATTTTTCTAAAATCAACGCCAAAATAGCGATAATTTCCAAATTTCTAGGGAGTGGCGCGACCCCTAAAAATTTTTTTAAATTTTTTTCTTTATTTTTCCCCTCTTTAGGACCCCAGACTACATCTCTTTCCGAGGTTAACTTTTTCAAATTATAAAAAAAGCATGTTTTCACTCCACCCTAGTATGTACATATTAACACTCAGCCAATACTGTAAAATATGGACTGGGGTAGAAGTGTTGAAAAAGAAAGCACTTCCTTTTTTTGTCGCTGTGGAATTTCATTACGATGCAGTATAAAACCGTGCAAATTTATAGGTTTCAATGAATGCTTAACAAAAATAGTGCCCCCTAAAAATGTGCAAAAATATATGAATGTTAACATTTGTTTGCGCGGCATGTCGTTTAATTAGTATGATAAGTTTGGTAAAAATGAAAGTTACTAAAATCCCTTAATATTTAATTAAGGACTAAAAGATTCTCTTCTTAAACTACTCAGATGTGCACGATATAATTATTATACAGGTTGTCCGTCGGGAAGGTATACTACTTAGTAGGGACATAAATACTGTTACACACGTTTTATGCTGTAAAAAAAGTACTGAATGTTTTTGGACCAAATATTTTTTAATATATTTATTGATCTATATTGTATCCAAAAAGTGTCTACTTTTTCGAAATGTCCGCCTTTTGCCTTTACACACGCCTTAAGTCGCACTGGCCAATCGTCAATAGCTGCACGAACCTCGTCCATTGGAATAGGCTACAGCTCGAACCAAAGCAGTCTTAAGAGATCTAATGTTGGGGTATATTTTGTGACAAACCTTGTCCTCTAAAACCGTCCATAATTTGTAATCCAATTGGTTCAAATCTCAACTGCCTGAGGGCCATTCTTCAGAGGAAATGAACGCTGTCAAATTGTTTCGAAGCCAGGCCTGGAGCGTTTTAGCCTTATGGGCCGGCGCAGAATCCTCCTGAAAAGTCCATGGCTGGTTTTGGAACAGGAAATTGTTAAAAGGTTTCACAACAGCTTCCAAAACGTTTTCTTGTTAACTTTGGCCGATGTTTTGACTCCTTCTTCGCAGAAATGCAGGTCTGTGAGCCCATCGTTAGAGACACCCCACCAAACCATGACTGAAGCTGGGCGATGACCCTTTTCCACCCTTGGGATCAGTTCAGATGCTTCCTTAGATGACCGCGCATACACTCTATCATTTTGCTTGTTAAAGCGGTAAAAAAAATTTAATCGGTGAACAAATTTTTTTTGGCAAGTTCTCAGCGTGCTTCACCAAAAGACGTTTGCATTTTTCAATCCTTTTTTTTAAGCTGCAGTCAATAAATTTCCGGTTCGTCGTTTGAAAGTCCCAAGTCTTAAGTATTTTTAAAGATTCGACTCATGGACTTTTGCGTGATATTCATCTCACGGGCCATGATTTGCTGCTTTCGGAGCGGATTTCTGTGAATTCTTGATTTAACGTCTTTTATGACATGTGGTGTTCGAACAGAGCGTGGGCGGCCCGACCGGTGGCGATCTTTTACATCTCCAGTCTCCTCAAACAGTTCTACCGATGCATAGGTAGACGAACATGCGGCTAATCCCTAGTGGCCGGAGCGTTTTGAAAATGTCGTTTTTTTCATTTCACACTTGAAAAGCGCTATTACAGCGATACGATTCTCATTATCTGATCAATTTTAAAAACCCGCTACAGACTGACGCTATTGAGGTTAGCTTTCAAAACCCATGTGACATTAACGGGGTATGTTCAGTTCTACTATTGAAATGGGTGTGTTCAATGTTGTAACAGTATTTATGTCCCTACTAAGTAGAATATTGTTCCTGCCTACGTAGCTAGTTGTTAGCTGCCTACCTAGCTAGGACTCCTCGTTATCACCATTACATTTTCAATTTACCCCAGATAAATATTTGCATTGATATTCTAAATGAAGTGAAGCAAACCTCGTGTGAAGTGAAGCAAACCAAAATAAAAGACAAATAATAAACATTCATTCCATTCATACGATACATTTTAAGCTATAAATTGCATTCTTTTTTATGTTTGCCAGTAAATTTCCCATTTCCTCATAACTCCTCATATGCCAACACGTAACATAATTCAAGATAAAAAAACGTAGAAACATTTTGCCACAAAAAAAGTTGAATGAAAAATTTGTTTTAATAAATTTTAAATTTTGGCCTCGTTGCACTTGTTTGTTTTTAGGTAAAACAAAATATTCATATTTTGTCCTCATCCATTGAGGACGATTGAATGAATGCAATAAATATGCAAAAATATGCAAAGGATTTGAACATGCAACACCCAAACACGATGCGTGCTCTAAATACCCAGTCAGTGGGTCGATGGTGGTGGCCAAAGAATTTTGGACACGGCACAGAATGAACAAAAATAAATATTGTAGAAGTTTAGAAAAAAACCATGGACACGGTTACTATTTGGATGTAAAATATTCACAATCATAATTTCATTTTTTGTCTTATGTAGAAATCTAGACATTAAACAAGAGGATATAAAATAGAGGAGTTTGAAAATTTTATAAAATAAATTTATTCAAGAAGGTAAGGTTTGAAATTCTTGATATAACATCGCACGGCAGGAGAGTCCTGTTCTGTCTCAAAGGTGGTGATAGTATGAGGTGGTAGTTAACTACGATTTGTTGTCTATATGGACTTTTGAATATTTTTATGATTAGCTTGAACGGCCATCTTCGTTTTCGACTATCCTCGGTAAAAAAAACAACGACACCAATAAGGACAAACACGGTATAGACTCCAGGAAGAAGGAATGATCGGACACATTCATTGACAGGACAGTGAGAAATATCAAGCGGTGCGCGAGAATTTTTATTGAGCATCCAGAGAGCGATAAGGCGAAAAGGAGAGCATTGCGTCGTATCCTCACTTCTATGCCAAAAAGGAACCACTACAACTATCCTTTAGCGAACTTGTCCGTGTCATCCACAACGCAAAGTCATCAAAGGCGCAAAGTCTAGACGGAATATCAATGCTGATGATGAAGCACAAAGTGCTCAATCTGTCGCTAGCCACTCACTTAGATCCCAAAGACTGGAAAATGGACAGAGTGATACCGCGACTAAAGCTAATCAAAGACGCAAGCAAAGGAGAATCGTACAGGCCGATTTGCTGTCTTTTGCCAGTAGTAAAGACCCTCCCCAGCCTCATCGAACATCTTCCACGTGCTGATCATCAGCATTATCTCCGCAAGTACAGGGTGGAGCGCGGTATTTTGCTTTTTTGCTCTGCACGCTGTGGCGGCACTTTTGGTCGAAGTGAGTGGAGAGTGTGCATGGCATATAGTGGCTGGCGGAAGATTGGTATTCGTCTGCCTTTCAGTTGTCATCATGCATTGGACACGTGAGGAGTGGTCATTTTGTGTTGAAGCGTATTTTTCAAATGCGCGATCTATCAGTGCAGTGCAGCGTGCTTTTCGTTTACGATACGCTGTTGCCCCAAATTTGCGGTACTGGAGTGAAACAAAGCCCAGAGAACTTTACCAGAGACCTCTGCATTCGGTCCATATAACAAGTAGGCATCATTGGACAAGTAGGCATCATTGTCTTGCCGTAAATGTGAACTCCGAGCGGTACTTGACTACGCTACAGGATTTTTTTCAGCCGGCTCTTGAGGCAATGCAATTAGAGGGCCGATATGCTTGCTTTTGCCAGTAGCAAAGACCCTCCCGAACCTAATCGAACATCTTCCACGTGCTGATCATCAGCATTGGCTCCGCAAGTACAGGGTGGAGCGCGGTAGTTTGCTTTTTTGCTCTGCAGTCTGTGGCGAAACTGTTGGTCGAAGAGAGGGGAGAGTGTGCGTGGCTTATAGTGGCTGGTTTGACGGGAGATTTGCATTCGTCTGCCTTTCAGTTGTCATCATGCATTGGACACGTTAGGAGTCTTTTTGTTAGGATCTTTTTGTGTTGAAGCGTATTTTTCAAATGCGCACGCGATCATTGCAGTGTAGCGTGCTTTTCGTTTACGATACGCTGTTCCCCCAAATTTGCGGTACTGGAGTGAACAAACAGAGACCTTCACCAGACACCTCTGCATTCGGACCGCGTCACTGTGTGGTGCGCCATATCACAAGCAGCCTTCATTGGCCTTTACTTTTTCCCGAATAATTGTCTTGCCGTAGATGTGAACTCCGAACGGTACGTAGTGCCTCAACAGCCGGCTACAGGATTTTTTAGCCGGCTGTTGAGGCAATGCAATTAGAGGATACATGGTTCCAACAGGATGGTGCCACTGCACACAGAGCGTGGGTTACCATGTATTGTTTGAAGCAAATGATTCTGGAAGGCTAATCTCTTCGATGGTTAATGTGAACTGACCGGCACGCTCACCAGACCTAGCCCCGATTGCGACTTTCTCCTTTGGGGTTACCTTAAATCGAAGGTGTACTTTTTCCACTTCGATTGAGACACCTCCAAAACATGGTTTTTAAACGCTTCAACAGCATCTT
Organism: Hydrotaea diabolus; assembly: GCA_963513945.1. Classification (NCBI taxonomy): domain Eukaryota; kingdom Metazoa; phylum Arthropoda; class Insecta; order Diptera; family Muscidae; genus Hydrotaea; species Hydrotaea diabolus. The sequence continues at coordinate 163,102,906 of OY740718.1, forward strand.
TTGGCGACGAAAATCGTTGACCACGTATTTTTTTGTTGATGTGCGGAAATAAAAATAAGGCATTGGGTGCCAAGTCAGGGCTGTACGGCGGATGACCTATCAATTCGACGTATTGACCGGTAAAAAAAGGCGCTGGTGCGATTGAATTTTCGCCGAAGACTTTAGGCCGTCCTTCGAAGTGCTTCTTACACGAACAACTTTCGTTGGATTTGGCTCATCTTCGTAGAACCACACTGTCAATTGCTGTTTTATTTCGGGCTCATACGCATAGATCCATGATTCGACACCTGTGATGAACTTATAAACGTGTTTTGAAGTACCACGATCGCATTTTTCACAATTTCTTTGCACCAATCGACACGAGTCTTTTTTTAAACGATTGACAAATTGTGTGGGATCCAACGAGTACAAACCTTTTTTACGGCCAGGTGTTCATGCTGGCGGAAGAAATGCCTAAGAATGCCTCTCTCTCACGGTATGTCACATGATGATCTTGCGGACGGCATCAATGTTCTCTGGCACAACGACCGTTTTTGGACGACCTTCTTCCTTGAGCGTGCGTCGGCCACGATTGAATTCATCAAAACAGTTTTTCACAGTGCTATAGGATGGTGCTTCAACGCCATAAAAAGATTTAAGTTCATCGATGCACTCTTGTCGTGATAATCCACGTTGAATGTTGTGACAAATGATCGCACGAAAATGTTCGCGAGTTAATTCCATTGTTTTTGCCAAATTGATTTTTTCCAGTCACTGTTAACAACACAAATGATGGTTCTACGTCAAAACGTTCTGAGTACGTTTATGCTAAAAAATGTCAACCTTTCCAATGGAAATGTCAGATGGCGCCAGTCAACACCTAGCGTTGCCTAGGCCAGAATTATATATAGCAACCCTCGTATATCAACCGTCCCAACACCTTGGAAGACCTAATTAACAATATTGAGGCTGAAATTGGCAGAATACCAGTAGTTGTTAGAGTTCATGAAAACTTCAGAAAACGTATGCAGTGTGTGGATAGCGAAGGTCGGCATTTGCCAGATACACTATTTAAAACCATGTAGTTGAAAAATTCCTTTACTGTTCAATGAATTAAAATATAAAATAAATTATTCTAAGGTTTATAATTTTTTTTAATTCGTTGCCAAATAAGCAACTTTTCGCGTACAACAACTGCTTCACTCGCCAGCAACACACATAAATGTCGCGGTTGTAACAAGCCCAACGACAGGACAATCCCCGTGGCTCTTGACCTTATTGAGGTCTTCGACAGGGTCAATCATGCCATTCAGTTCGAGGACATTTCAAAAACTTCCTTTCAGCCAGCTTAAAACTTTGGGTCGTAAACTATAAGTGTCAAAGCTAGCTATTTACACCGAGAAGAAAAAACCTTATTTAAGGTTAACTTAACCATAAATAAACATGATTTGGAATCTACGTTATAAAGAGTGATTTTTTTGAGGTTAGGATTTTCATGCATTAGTATTTGACAGATCACGTGGGATTTCAGACATGGTGTCAAAGAGAAAGATGCTCAGTATGCTTTGACATTTCATCATGAATAGACTTACTAACGAGCAACGCTTGCAAATCATTGAATTTTATTACCAAAATCAGTGTTCGGTTCGAAATGTGTTTATCGACAAATTTTGTTCAGCGATGAGGCTCATTTCTGGTTGAATGGCTACGTAAATAAACAAAATTGCCGCATTTGGAGTGAAGAGCAACCAGAAGCCGTTCAAGAACTGCCCATGCATCCCGAAAAATGCACTGTTTGGTGTGGTTTGTACGCTGGTGGAATCATTGGACCGTATTTTTTCAAAGATGCTGTTGGACGCAACGTTACGGTGAATGGCGATCGCTATCGTTCGATGCTAACAAACTTTTTGTTGCCAAAAATGGAAGAACTGAACTTGGTTGACATGTGGTTTCAACAAGATGGCGCTACATGCCACACAGCTCGCGATTCTATGGCCATTTTGAGGGAAAACTTCGGAGAACAATTCATCTCAAGAAATGGACCGGTAAGTTGGCCACCAAGATCATGCGATTTGACGCCTTTAGACTATTTTTTGTGGGGCTACGTCAAGTCTAAAGTCTACAGAAATAAGCCAGCAACTATTCCAGCTTTGGAAGACAACATTTCCGAAGAAATTCGGGCTATTCCGGCCGAAATGCTCGAAAAAGTTGCCCAAAATTGGACTTTCCGAGTGGACCACCTAAGACGCAGCCGCGGTCAACATTTAAATGAAATTATCTTCAAAAAGTAAATGTCATGGACCAATCTAACGTTTCAAATAAAGAGCCGATGAGATTTTGCAAATTTTATGCGTTTTTTTTTAAAAAAAAGGTTATCAAGCTCTTAAAAAATCACCCTTTATAAGGTTAATTTGAACATTTTTTTGTTGACTGGTATTTAACGATAATAATAGTTAATTTAACTATTCTATAGTTGAATTTGTTAACCATGAAAATTATTAATTTTAAAATAATTGTTGTTGTTTTAACAATGCATTGTTGATTTTTTTTATTTTTTAACCTTTCAAATTGTTATTATTAAAATAATTATTGTTGTTTTAACAATGCATTCTTTTTAACCATGAATATTGTTAATATTAAAAATTTCATAGTGAATTTATTGAAACACTATGAAGAATGTTGCTGGGGATGCAACATTTATTGGGGTTAAATATGCTTATTGAGGCTTCGTATTTGCTGAGGATCCCTGTCTCAATGTACTAAAGTCAACTGTAGAGAAGTATAACTTTACGTACATACAAACACCATTGGATGCAAATATGCCTATCACTTAAAGCAATATTATTGTGATATTACGAACAGAATTGTTATACGCGATATAACAATTCTGTGAGAAACTGAGAAAGTACAAATTTGAATTATAAGAGAAATTCAAATTTGTACTTGTGTTTATAAGGGAAACGCACTTAATTTCAATATATATCTTACATGTTTTATTAAAAGTATAAGTTGGGGATGTGATGTCGACCGTATTATCCATGGTGATGATGATGAAAGAGGCAAAGGCTTCGTTGGCAGCCGCCAAGAAGATTCGGTAGCATCCACAGACGATGCAAATACAATGAAAAAGATATTGTTGCCAACAGTCAACAAAGGATGTACGGATAAATTTTAGTACACATCGTTGCTTAAATATTACTAAGTTTTAAAATTCATTTACAATTTTTAGTAGTTCAAGTTAATATCAGTGGTAATTCTGCTCCTTACTCTAAGATATTTAGATACAAATATTGATTTAAATATTGGTGAAATTCTACTTTGAACCAATACATGTTCAATTTAACAATGAACTTTTTAATGGTATTAACTATGGAGATTGTTATAGAAATCATTCTTATTGTTAAGTTAACTTATTATTGGTTACATCTTTTAACCAGAAATACTGTTATTTTTAAAATTTCTAATGTTAAATTAACATACTTATTAAGTTTTTGTTTTGTCATTTCATTATTATGACTTGACTAATTTTTATTCTGGTTAGAGACCTATTTGTTGTTTCTTTTTCACAATCAACTAAAAAATTGGTGAAATGTATTGGTGAAATGAAAAAGAGTGGGGGGATAAGACGGTCGCAATCGTTGCAACTTCGTGTAACTTTATTCTGTACTTCGTATAACACAAAGCATATCAAAAACTTTGATACAACTGAGCCAAATAATGATCTTTAAATTTTTGTTTATGTCGCACATTTTTCTGTCTCTTGAAAAATCCAACCTTATAAAATGTTAACTCAACTATTTTGTATGCACATAACCTTACGTTATTTGTCCTAACGTTATTTTGTCTTCGTTATCAAACATATAATTAAATATAAATATAAAATTTAACCAGACACATGGTTAAAAATAGTTCTACTTTCGGCTCAGTGTAGAATTTAGAGACAGCACAAGTCAAAGCCCTGTAGAGTAAAACGGGAGGCACTCTAGGATTGAGCGATATCTTCGTCACTGTTAAACCTCTTTCTCTCTAAAATTCGTGAATCACCAGAAGGCGTTTAAATTGTGTCGTTATCTGATAATGGCACAATTCTGGCGTCAGGACCTAAATTGAATGACATAGGCGAGAAAAACAACAGTTACCTCACTGACTTACCACGCAACTTCACTGCGAGGAATATAGAAATATCCGCCTCTAAATCACTGCATTGACCGCAGAGTTGCGGTTGTCACTCAATGTGAAAGTCGATGGAGCATCCTGACTACCAACTACCCTAGAATTCTTGGGGTCACATTGAACAGCCTTTTTCGATCCTCTGCACATGCTACAGCTATCTGCGGCAAGCTTTAAAGTAGGAACATGGTCCTCAAATCGCTAGCTGACAGTGCTTGGTGAGCCGACAAAGAAACCTCCTACAAAGCGATAGGTCGGTCTGTAGCAAACTAGCAGCGCTGGTGTGGTCGATGTGGAAGAAAATTCAGACTTGAAGGAATGCCGCCCTGATACATCAAGGGGGTGTTTCCTTATGTCATCTGTGAAGACGAATATCTTTACCTTGCGCAGACACAATTTCTTGTTGCCTAAGCAGTATTTGCTTGATTGTTGTCTTCGCAGTAGTCATTCCAACAACCATCCTAACCACCATCCCTACTACCATCCCAACCACCATCCCAACTACCATCCCAACTACCATCCCAACCACCATCTCATGGACTGGATGCCTCCACCTAGGCAGATCAGGTACGATCTTAATGATCTAGATAAAGAGGTCCAGCGGTAGAGAGTGCCTTTAGATCATCGAAACTATCAGGCAGGTCTGAACGATATTACGCTGATGAAGTCGCAGCAGCAGTATCCAGCTGTAGCGTGAATGTAGTGCTAGGGGAACATCCCCTGGAGATTTTACCAGAGAAAAAAAACGGTTCCTGGGCAGACGCGCTTGGTTCCGGCTCAATTTGTATTGGACGCGTATTGATGCTAACGTTTCGGACGTTAGTCCCGCCTGTTGTCTAGGACCACATGACATGCTGACATCATCAATTGTCCGACCAAGCCCGCTAAACTGACCCCCAGGTCTTTTTGTTAGCATCCAGTTCAAATGGCGCGTTTTTTTACCTGTATATCGAAGTAGGTTCCCTATCGACGAACAGGACTTAAAAACCAAATATATTGTTTTTACAACAACCATGCTATAGATGAAACTGAGGGATCTAATACAACACCCATTTGGAATACCTTCAGAAGAAATATAACGTTTGAAAGGTCTCCACTAAAGTTGTTCGGTGCAGCTGTTGGTCGAACTACTCTAGGTAGTGCCAAACCTGATGATAAAAAAAGCTGACGGCTGGCTCACAGTGGTCCAGTTTTTATTTCCACCGGCCAAAACTCTAAAACATTTAATCTACTCAGCACATCTGATTTCTGTAAATTGTTACTACAACCAAAGTATATTTGGTACAAACAACATTTTGACGTCATATAAAAGATAAGAAACCGCAGTTGATATTAAAAAAGAGCGCAATAGCTATGAAAATGTGTGATCGACAAAATCGAAAAATTAAGTGAGATTAAATTGACATTTTCAAAACCTGAAAAAAGTGAATATCGGCAATAAGAAAAAATAAATTATTTTACTTCGATTATAAATAATTACTTGCAAATTAAAAAAAAAAACTAAAACCAAAAAAAAAATTTACTTTTCTTTAAAATCGGAAAATACAAAAAGTAGTCAACTTCAGCTAATTTCTTAAATATACTCGTACCCAATAGCCCGATTTTAGACGTTAATAGCTCAAAATAATCCTTGACGCCTTGGTTACAATTGCCGTTTTTACAGAACTCAACTATATTTAATTGATCAAAAGTTATAGAATTCTGGCCGATTGAAATCGTTCCTGGACCACTGTGCAGCGTTGAAATTGTGACCATCGCACGATTCTGATATCAGGCCCAAAAAATCGTTGACAACTAAAAAGATTTCAGGTATACACTGAAACTGGGTGATTTAATAGTGAACCTAATGGATTTTTTAGAATTACCAGTGTAACGGGTGATTAATTTAGAGGTATTTTTTTCAAAATAAAACAAAAATACAAAAATCTAAATCAAGTGTGGAATATTTATTGTTCATTCGAAAAGACATTTATTTTTTGAATATAATTTCCTTCAAATGTTGGCCGCAACTACGTCTCAGGGTGTTTATTCTGAGGGTCCAATTTTGGATGGTATGGCGAAAACCGTGGTTTTCGCATTGTAAGTGATGGGTGATCCAGGTAGATTTACTTTTTTCAATAGCCTTTTTTTGACAGATCACGTGTGAGTCGTGTCAAGCTGTCGTGTTATTTTTGTTTAGCATTGTTTGGCATTTTATCATGGAAAGTCTTACGCCTGAACAACGTTTATAAATCGTTCAACTTTATTACGAAAATTCACGTTCTGCCAGGAATGTGTTTCGTGCCTTTCGTTCAACTTATGGTCAACGTAATCGGCCTACTGGGCGTACTATTCGCAACACCATCACCCATCTTGAGACCCGGCATTCATTATTGGATAATATTGAACCGAATATTATTAAAAAAAGTAGGGAACCTCGGAATGGATCACGCTTTATTTCTATGATGGAATGGCAAACAGTATTTGAAAAAATATGGACCGATGATTCCACCAACCCATAAGCCGCACATAACCGTGGTTTTTGCGGTGTAAGTCTTTCCATGATGAAATGGCAAACAATACTGAAAAGAAAAAAAAAGTTTAACACAGCTCACGCGTAATCTGTGAAAAAAACCCTATTGAAAAAAATGCCCATTAAAAAGGTTTTTTTAGAAATTGAAAAATCCCGGCTAATCCTGTTCAATGTGTTAATGCACAAAAATATACTTCTTCTTCGCTTTTTCAAATCAAAGGAGTACAAATGTTACGTTCGTGTCCATGGAATTACCCATATTTCAAGTCCATAAAAGCGGCTTAAGCTTATTTTTTAATGACAATTTTCGCTAAGTTAAGACTACTCTGCCAACAAGTTTTATACAATTCCCCTAAATGTTTCTTGTGGCCCTTTTATCAAAACGAGAGAACAGATTTTTAGTTCTCTCTTACTGTAGAGCATATCAAACAACAATTCAAAGTTTGAAAAAAACATTCAACTTTATCTTGGAGAAAAAGACACACACACACACAAATAAGTTGATTGCTCCTGCTTTTCCCCAGTGTAGGATAAAGTAGGCAGAGAAAGTATCACATAACAATTTGTTTTATTTTTGTGTTGCGTTATTTTGTCTTTTGCCAAACCGCACCTCTCTTTAATCACACCTTGTTGTGTCATCCTCCATAGCTCTAAAGGGATTTCCTCCTCAAGTAAAAGAAGGTGAGAATGTATTGTATTTGGCAAAGAGGGGTATAACAGACGGGCTCGATAAAGAGGAAGCAAAAAATATATAACTAAAAGTCATTACTTGCTGTTGTGTGTACATACATTAGGGTGGGTCGACTTAACAAACAATATTGTGCCATCGATTTTGCTATAGCTTTTGGCATGAGGAAAAAGAGTTCCTAAAGTTGCACTTTTATTTTTAAGGTTCTATTACTTTTTACCTTTCCAAGGTGACATACAATACATACTAATATAACGGGTGATCAATCTAAAGGTATTTTTTCAAAATAAAAAAAATTCAAAAAATTAAATAAAATGTGGAATATTTGTGGTTCTTTCCAAAGGACATTTTATGTCATTTATTTTTTGAATATAATTTCCTTTAAATGTTGTCCGCAACTACGCTTCAGGGTGTCCATTCTGGGGGTCCAATTTTGGATGACTTGTTCGAGCATTTCGACCGGTATGGCTTTAATCACACGCGTAATGTTGGCTTCCAAAACCTGAATCGTAGGTGGTTTGTCACCCCAGACTTTGGACTTTACTTAGCTCCAAAGAAAAAAGTCTAAAGGTGACACACACACAGGACCTAGGCGGCCAACTCACCGAATCAAAACGTGAAATTAGCTGCTCTTCGAAATTACCTCTCAATAGACCCATTGTTTGAGCAGCTAGATGACAAGTAGAGCCGCAATGTTAAATGCAAATGTCGTCAAGATTACGGGCTTTAAATTTTAGGAAGCAAAAAGTCCGATATCAAGGCGCGACAGCGAGCTCCATTCACGGTTACGTTCCGACCATCATATTCATATTTTAAAAAATATGGACCGATTATTCTACCACCCCATAAACCGCACCAGACCGTGGTTTTCTCTGGGTATAATGGCACCTCTTAAACCTCTAATGGTTGCTCTTCAGCCAGAATGCGCAATTATGTGTATTGACGTTGTCATTGAGCCAGAAATGTTACTCATCACTGAACAAAATTGTGGTCGAAAATAGCGGATCTTCCCGTTTCTCACCGAACGCTCGTTTCCATAATGCAGTTGCCAACATTTGAAGGTCATAAAATGTCCTTTAAATTTGCCAATAAAGATAACACACTTGATTTGAATTTGTATCTTTTTTTGTTCTGAAAAAATACCTCTAGATGGATCACCCTATACTTTGTCACATACAATACAATATAACATATGAGCGCTTGAGAAAAGTAATACGACTGAGAGAATCCAATCAGTCGTATTAATATTCTAGCCTTGGAGTCGAACCAGGATAAATGGAACCTTCATAAGTGGGAGAGTTTTGGCGGTCCATACAAAAAACTCTTTCAGCAGAAGCTTGAATCTTTTTAGTGCGATTTGATTTTTTAAAATGTACCTTCTAGAGGTACTATGACTGGGATTGTCCTTTTCCTGCCGTACCTCCAAAAGAGCGATTTTTGTCTCTCTTCTCAGTTGTTTTTGCTTTTAACTGAGGGAGTTTTGCGGAGTGCAGGTTGTCAGGTTTGGCCATTTCTCGCCAAATATGTAGAGATCAAAAACTCTTGTCGACTTATATTTTGGTGATTAGGCGATTGTTGTAGCGGATTTTATGGAAACGCCCTAATTTAACCTTTAAAGGTCTTAATAAAAAAGTAGGTTCCTCTCAAATGCCTAAAGTCTCATCTATAGTCTCATCTTTAGTCGGTATTTTTCTCATATTTGATTGAATGACTCCGTTTTATGTATAAGTATGTATTTTTGTACCTTCTATCTTAGGATAAAGGGGCATAGATATTGGCACTAGTATCATTGCGGTTATAGTCTGACAATTTTATTTTTCGGTTACTTGACCCACAATTTGGCGAGGGAGGCAAAAGAAAAACGAACAACCCTGGTGCAATGTTGCGAGCGCTCAGTGAAAAATGCAACTTGAGTTATTGTTGTTACATCCAATAAACAGAATTTAACCACACGCAAACTGCCTTTATCTAAAAAAAGCACTGTGAAAAACTGGTTTAATGAATTCACTCGTGGCTAACGCTCGCTCAAAGCCGAAGGTCGTCCAAAAACGGCCGCTGTGCCAGAACATTGATGCCGTGCGTGAACTGATAATGCAAGATCGTCATGTGACATATCGTGAGATAGAGGCATCGTTGGGCATTTCTTCCTCCAGCATACATTCGATATTGGTTGAACACCTGGCCTTAAAAAATGTTTGTTCTCGTTGGATCCCGCACAATTTGACAATCGCTCAAAAAAAGGTTCGTGTCGATTGGTGCAAAGAAATTTTGAAAAAAATGCGATCGCGGTGCTTCAAAAGACGTTTATAAGATCGTCACAGGTGACGAATCATGGATCTATGCGTATGAGCCCGAAACAAAACAGTAATCGACAGTGTTGGTCTTCGAAGACGAGCCTAATCCAACGAAAGTTGTTCGTGGAAGAAGCACTTCGAAGCAAATGGTCGCTTGTTTCTTCGGCAAAACTGGTCATGTGGAGACTGTTCAGCTTGAGCAACGTAGGAGGTCAATTCTGAGCGGTACAACACAATTTGTTTGCCTGAAGTCTGCGGAGAAATTCGAAAACGAACAAGAGAAGACGAATCATTGCGCACCATGACAATGTGAGCTCTCACACATCGGTTCAAACCAGCGCCTTTTTGACCGGCCAAAATGTCGAATCCGCCGTACAGCCCAGACTTGTCACCAAATGAAATCATTTTATTCCCGCGCATCAAGAAACGAATGCGTGGTCAACGATTTTCGTGGCCAGAAGATGCTGTTGAAGCGTTTAAAAACCATGTTTTGGAGGTGTCTCAATCGGAGTGGAACAAGTGCTTCGACAATTGGTTTGAGCGCATGCAAAAGTGTATAAATCAAGCTGGAGAATACTTTGAAAAACAATAAAACCATTTTTGATGATAAATATTCGCATTTTCATTAGAAGGCCAGAAATATATAGCAGCCCTCGTATAACCTACTTAACTACCTTAAAAATAAAAGTTGAGCAAAAATCAAAAAATAAAATTTTTTTTTGTCGTAGTGGATTTTTTTTTCTCATGCCAAAAGCTATCGAAAAATCGATCGCACAATATCGACAATTTGTTTTCCTTTAAATCGACCTACCCTAGTGTACATTATGAATACATAAGACCATACCACCTTGCATGGAAACAAAAAAAGCCGTACACCTTCGACTATATAAAGTGTCATTGCAAGACAGTTCCGAAAAAAAATTATATTTTTTTTTGCTGAACGTAGGGTTCGCGCTTTTCAATTTTTCGGTAAATAGAGTGGGCCATTTAAAATTTTAAATTTGAATCGGCTGTAAACAGAAGTACTTAAAAATTTTCCAAATTTCTGGTTTTATTGGAAAGGTTGAACTTTGTCATTTCAAAATTGAACACCATCCGAAGCGTTTTCGCTTCGCCCATTGCAGGCAGGAGATGAAGAATTTTACCGAAAAATCGTTGTTTATGGTGGAGCTCATTTGCATTTAGGTGGCTGTGTCAATAAGCAAAATTGACGCATATTGGGGCTCATAGAACCCTCAAGTGACTATTGAGAAAGTAATGCATCTACAATGAGTCACTTTTTGCTGTTGATTTTGGGCTGGCGGCATGATTGGATCATTTTTGCTCGAAAATGAGCAAGGCGCCACCGTTGCCATCAACCTCGTCATGCTCAATAAATTTTTGTTTCAAAAAATTCAAGAGAATGCACGACATCTGGTTGGCTGTCACACAGCCATCGATATTTTAAGCACTCTTTCTAAAAATCGAATAATCAGTCGAAAATGTGATATCAATTTGCCGCATTGGAGCTGTTATTTAAGCCCTATGGATTATTTTTTGGGGGGTCCATTAAGCATAGATGTTACGAAAAGCATCCAGAGTTAATTGAAGCGTTGAATTATAAAATCAAAGGTGCCATTAAAGAGATTCGACCTGAAACAGTCAAAATATACTGTAAAGTTTATTTGATCAGATGAGGTACTGCAGAGCCAGTTTTGGTAGTCTATTCCATTATTAAATGACTGAACTCTGAACTCTTCAATAAAACTAGAAATTTTAAAAAATTGTGAGTATTTTTTTTTAAAACCAATTCTAATTTGACACGTTAAACGGCCCACCTTGTATCTTTTGTATTTACAGTCGGATCTTAAAGAGTAATACATCGATTTTTCTTGAGGAGACCAGCTTTTTAGTCTCTTCGAGGCAAAAACATTGATATATCAGACTTTTACATCCGACTGTAAACACCGAAGAAACAGCGAGCAACTTAAAAAGGCAACCCCTACGTTCGGTAAAATAAACAAAAAAAAATTTAAAATTGTTCTACTGGAATTTTTGAAATACTTAGCAAGAGTTTAATAATTTTTGTGCAAGTTTCAATATTCTGATATTAGAGTGGACATTTAAGGTAGTAAAAACGAAGATATGTTAAGTACGTACTAGAAGATGGTACTTGAGGTCAACAAGTTTTGAAACGTTGATCTCCTCAAGACAAAAACAACGATGTATCACACTTGAAGTTTCGATTCTAAATACAGTCGAAAGGAAAATGTAAAGCGCTATCCCGACGTTCGGCAAAAAAGAATTAATTTATTTTTGAACTGCCTGCAAAAATTCGATGTGTAACGATGAACTTTTTTCCAGGTACGGTCTAATATACATACAGGGTGTCCGCCGGGAAGGTATACTATTATGTTTTGCCGCCAGTTTGGTAAACATTAGTCTTGACAGTTCATATTTGGCAGTCGTGAAGTAGAGACGTGGCAAATTTATTATGGAAAAATGTTCGATAAACCAACGTGTTTTAATCGTTAAAACATTTTATCAAAATCAATCATCGATTACTGTGACAATGAGAAAGTTACGTGACATTTTTGGGAGAAACAACGTGCCAACAAAATGCACTATTTATCGCGTAGTGAATGATTTCGAAGAAAGAGGGTCAGTAGTTGATAGGCACAAGCATGGACCACAACGTTCTGCTAAATCGGTTGAAAACATTACTGGTGCTCAACAAAGTGTTCAAAACAATCCATCAACCTCAATTCGACGCCGTGCTTGGCCTGCAAAGAAAAACATTGGCCACAATTTTTCACAAGGATTTGCATTTGTTTTCATTTAAGATTCAGTTGACAGAAGAGCTTCTGCCACAAGATCATTTACGCCGCCGTACATATGCCAATAGGATGTTACAGCTCGTCCATGCCAACCCCGATTTTCGTGAAAAAAAGCTTAATGGGTGACGAGACACATTTTCATTTGAATGAATATGTGAATAAACAGAAAAGTCGGTTCAGGGAAATGGAAAACTCACAAATTATTCATCAGTCATCTTTGCATCCCTCAATAGTGACAGTCTGGTGTGTAATTTGGTCAGGAGGAATCATTGGACCTTAACTGTCAATGGGGATAAGATTAAAAACTTTTTAACGCCAGAACTGCATGCTTTGGGCTTGAATAACATGTGGTATCAACAAGATACCATACAGCCAGGATTACAGTGGAATTACTGCGAGACCTCAATAAGATATTTCAAGAAATGGTGATGTTGATAGACCTTTACGGTCGCCTGATTTGACTGCTCCGGACGTCTTTTTGTGGGGATATGTGAAAAGCAAGGTTTATGCAAACAAACCAGAAACGCTTGAGCAACTCAAACAAAATATTCGTGATGAAATTAATGAAATACCTGGTGAAACGTGCTCAAAAGGGCTCGCATTTCTGAGGCTAACAGAGGCGGACATTTATTGTATTCCATGCATAATTGCCGACACAAAAAAAAACACACAGAAAAAAAGTATGGTTGTGGTGACAATATTTGTAGAGGATAATACTATTTTTGAGTGTATGGTTGCGGTACAACAATATTATGATCCTCACAATAATATTATGATTCATATACAACCATACTATGATCTCCACAACCATATGTGACAGCGCATAGAGAAAGGGACCTAAGGGTAAAAAAAATCAATTTTCATTTTTTTCTTCTTTTTTTTTTTGATGTGGACAACATCTGAGCATCGAATGAGACCGAACCCATGCCCCAAAAGTGTTCCCTCCCAGAGATATGCGCGTTTTATTAAAGTGAAGTCGACGATTCTTAGCGCAAATAGAAAGGGACCTAATCTTTAAAATGGCTCTCCTGAACAAAACTGGTTTTTAACCTTAGGTCCCTTTCTATTTTGCGCTTCACATATTATGATCCTCACAGCCATAGTATGTTTCACATACAACCGCAGTATGATCCTCACAACTATAGTATGATTTATACGTAACCACGTTTGATCCCCACAATCATACACATTATTTATTTTTATTGGGTTAAGTTGTCAACAGCAGATTTGAATTATGAAAATTATTTACAAATACATTCAATTCAAAATTATAGAATTTATTTATATAAAGCGTTTAATTAAAAATATGTCTGTTAAACAAAGCCAAAGCAGTTTGTTTTAAAATTTTTTAATTTCCATATAAAAAGTACTGTTATTGAATTAAATCCGTAACAATAACATTGTTCTAAAAAACATATTCAAATGAGGAAAATTACAATCAATTACAATTATATCATGATTGCGGTAATCATATTATTGATAATATAAAACCAAAAAACAATACTTTTGTCGCACCAACCATATTTATATTGTTGCTTTAACCATATTTTCATTATTAAATTTGGCAATAATACTATTACTACATTTTAACAATATTAATATTGCGGCAATCATACTGTTATCAAAATTAAATTTAGTATACAATACTATGGTTGCGCCGAACATACTTTTATTGCGGAGAACATATTGTTGTTGCCGTGACCATATAGTAACCATTTTTTTCTGCGTGCATTCTCTTTCATTTAATCAAAAATTATAAACAAAGTAGTAAACCTTCCTGGCGGACACCCTGTATATGAGTTAATTTGAGTTTCTATTCGTTTGATCGTTGTACAATGTTCTATTGAAAGAAATTAATGTATTGTATGAGACGCTGCCATCGCGTCCAAGTGGTGAGCAGGTGAAATGTGCCATGTTGTTGTTTTTGTTTAACTTTTTTGCTATTTTATTTTGCTCTTGTTGCCGTTTGTCGTTTTTCGTTCTATTCTCTTTAGGTCACTTCCTTGCCATTTCCCATCCATTCATGAGGAAATTAATGAATTTTTATTAGGTTAAGATTGCATGACTTTACTTTTCATTCTGTTTTGCCACCGTCGTTTATCAGTTTACGTTAAGTTTGTTTGCTTCGCTTTTATTTTTTTTTATTCAAGGTGTACATTAGGGTGGAGTGAAAACATGCTTTTTTTATAATTTGAAAAAGTTAACCTCGGAAAGAGATGTAGTCTGGGGTCCTAAAAAGGGGAAAAATAAAGAAAAAAATTTAAAAAAATTTTTAGGGGTCGCGCCACTCCCTAGAAATTTGGAAATTATCGCTATTTTGGCGTTGATTTTAGAAAAATCCTAAAAATTAACGACTTAACTTATTCGAAATTTAAAAGTTTGAGCTTGTTCAGTGCCCAAACAAAAGTATTTGAGGCAAATATGAGGATAATCGACTAATATTTGTAGCTTTGGTGGCGATTTCATTGTTCAGTCAATTTTCTGAAGAAGGGACGATTTGACTTATTTTACTTTTTGAAATTTTTGACCAATGAGAAAATTTTTTTTAAATTTTTTCATGCCCTTATTTCATTGTTTACGCTATTGCAAACATTTATTGACATAAAACTTTTTAGGATTTTTCTAAAATCAACGCCAAAATAGCGATAATTTGCAAATTTCGAGGGAGTGGCGCGGCTCCTAAAAATTTTTTTAAATTTTTTTCTTTATTTTTCCCCTCTTTAGGACCCCAGACTACATCTCTTTCCGAGGTTAACTTTTTTTTTTTGAATTTCACTCCACCCTAGTGTACATCATGCCGCCTGCGGTGTATAATGGGTTAATTCCCAGTTTGGTGCTTTAAGTTCATATGGATTTGTAGTGTTAAAAGTAAAACTAACTTATTCTATCTTAAAAAACAGATTTAAACTCATAGGTCAAATACAGTTCCAGCAGTCCACAACCCCACAGACAGGTTTTATACTACGGGTGCTTGCCTGTCCCTCGCTGTTCATCGAAACAATTTTTAAGAGCTTAAGAACTGTGGACGTTAAAAGAAGGTCGTTTATTGGACTTAGACTTTACAGTACAGAACATACGTGGGCTGTTGAAAAAACAACCTTTGAAAGAACTCCCTTTGATAAAACACTTTAAAAAAATACACTTAAAAAAAAACACCCTTTAAAACAACAAATAGATATTTGTAAAAAACCCCTTATACATGGATACCGCAAAAAATACATGGAACGTATGTTTAAGGCAATCCTCAGTCTATATCTTGGACTGTTCACCTGTTAAGCCAGTTTCTGTACTCCATAAACAACGGGTCAAAGTACATCCATTTATTATTCTTGTTAAAAAAACAGCTCACAGCCGCATAAGGACATAAAGACTATTAAGGCATTAACCTTTTCATGCACTGAAACTCTTGGAATAATAAATGGAATGCCCGGGCCACCGTAATCTAGAGATCTTTCATTGCATTGAAAGCTCAATTTATTCGGCTCATACCGAATTTATTACACTCACATGCTTGTTTCTTTTGGTCTTTATTGCTTTGCTTTCGTTCACTTCCGCCAGTGTCATGTGTTTTCCTTTTCTTTTCATTTTAAGGTCTGCACACGACGAGCAAAGGCATGAATGGAGAGGTTTTAAAAATTAATTAACAGTTACAACATCAATTTGGCCGACGAACACACCTTTTCAGCCGACGTCGGCATGCGTTTTAGCCACGTTTTACGTCTTATGTCGTTTGGCGTGTTATCATCAATACATTTTGGTGTGTTTTCTTTTCGTTTGTCTTCTTGCGTGGTGTTGTTTACATTTTTGGAGGTTTACTTTTGCCTTTAAGCTTTTTGTGTAATTGGACTTGACTCAGAAAATATCGATTCATTTTATGGCCAAAAGTAGACTTTAAGAATTTGAACATGTGACGATGGTTAAGGGAATCTTTTGAAGCTCCTTAAGAAATTTAAAGTGGAGCGCTGTATTCATTCGACCGTAGGCCGAGTCTTCAACATATTGAAGACAAAAGGCGAATTATGGATGAGACACTTGGCCGGGATCTACTGGCCATTTTCGAATGGGGTCGAGTGAATAGAGTAGATTTTAATTCGCGTAAGACACAGTGCTGCTTGTTGTCTCACAAGCGATTCGCTGACCCAAGAATATTGTCAATTTCTATCGATGTTACGGATATTGAACAATCAGAAGCTCTTGATGTTCTGGGCATGAAAATACAATGTGACGCTCGTTGGGCGAGACATGTATTAGAAGTGTCGAAAGCAGCACTCAAGTGCATAGGCTTTTTAAAGCGGTGCAAGAAATATTTCACTCCTTCTGATCTTTTCAATATCTATACAACTTACATCAGGCCAAAGATGGAATACAACTCCCATATATGGGCAGATGCTCCAAAATCATTCTTGGAGCTACTTGACCGTGTTCAAAGGAGAGCGATGGTGCTGATAGGTGACAGTAGGGTATCCAACTGTATTGTTTCCCTTGAGCATCGTTGGAATGTGGGTTGCGTGACGCTGTTCTATCGTTACTTTCATGGTGTATGTTGATCAGACATCCGTCGCCTTATTCCTGACGTGAGGATGTTCGGCAGGGATACGGGACTTTCTAGGAATTCACACCCGTTTTTTATCGATTGGTCAGTTGACCGCACTATACACTACAGATCAAATTCGTTTTTCGCTCGTACAGTCCGTATGTGGAATCGACTTCCGGCAAATGTGTTTCCCACTAATTGCGACATCCAGAAGTTCAAGACAAGTGTCAATAAACATTACTCCCTCTTTCCCCCCTCCGAGCCTTTCCACTCGCCAACGCAATGCACCGCATGTATAGGTTGAATGGTTATTTAAAAAAAACCAACGATAATCACGCTGCGTCAAAGCAATTGACTTGATTTATGAAATAAAATTCAACAATTGCTGATCGCTGATCTGCTCTTTAGTACTCCATTTCAAATTCCCCAATTTTGCTTCACAAAATTCTGAAATAAAAATAAAAAATATAAATAAATTTAAAAAGTTATTAAACATTCGAACTACATCGTTAGTTTTGCGCCACTCTGTATAATGCATAATGATATTCAGAGTAGAGCGCAGAAATTTGTTTGTTTGGAAATGAAATAAAAATATTATAAACCGTAGAAAAATGTATTTTATATTTTAGTTATATTGAACAGTAAGGGAATTTTTAAATTACATTGTTTTGAATAGTGTATCTGGTAAATGTCGACCTTCGCTATCCACACACTGCTGCATACGTTTTCTGAAGTTTTCATGAACTCTAGCGAGCATGTCGATTGGTATTCTGATAATTTCAGCCTCAATATTGTTAATTAGGTCTTCCAAGTTGTTGCGACGGTTGATATACACCTGCGACTTCAGGTAACTGGAAAAAAATCGCATGTATCTAAGTCTGGTGAGCGTGCCGGCCAGTTCACATCACCCCTCAAAGCGATAAGCCGTCCAGGAAACATTTGCTTCAAACAAGTCATGGTAACCTTCGTTGTATGTGCAGTGGCACCATTCTGTTGGAACCAAGTATCCTCTAATTGCATGGCCTCAAGAGCCGGCTGAAAAAAAGTTTGGAGATACCAAGAGCAAGTGATTGCTTCCGAGCAGAGCGTTTCGGAGATTGCATTACTGCTGCTCTTACTCTCTCTCTATCTCGCTCTCTCGATGTTTTGTGGTGTTGTAATCCTTCTGTCAGGTCTTCTTCGTACACATGACACATTCCCTGCTGTTCTCAATGAAGTTACCCAATTTACAATTGCCGTTCAGGAACACGTCCGCGTGGGGGAACAGCGAATCGTAAACGAAAAGCACGCTGCACTGCAATGATCACGTGCGCATTTGAAAAATACTCTCAATACAAAATGACCTCTCCTCACGTGTCCAATGCATGATGGCAACTAAAAGGCAGACGAATACAAATCTCCCGTCAGCCACTATAAGCCACGCACACTTTCCACTCTCTTCGACTAACAGTGACGCCACAGCCTGTAGTGCAAAAAAGCAATTTACCCACCCTGTATTCTAGCAGTATTTGGATACGCCTTCACTCCAGAAATGTTGGTGTTTACTACATACTCGTATAGTCGAAATAAGTACATCTAAATTCAAAATCTTCGATAGGCTTCTCAGATTTCAGATAAATTTTATTCACAGCTGCCAAAACAACTTTTTTCATTATGATACTTTCACTCACATTTCGCTGGCATGGAAAAGTTTCCAACAAAACATTTTTAAACTTTTTAAATAATTCTAAAGTATTTTTGAACCACAGTTGTGTGTCTTGACTTCTTCCTCCTTAAACTATCCCATTAAATCATTTAGATGACAAGAATCTTCTCATAAATTTCCCCGTACAACAGCGCAGAGAATTCTTGTTAATTTGTTGGCGTGTGTGTGTAATAAATTTTAAACATTAAATAGTTTATAGCAATTAAAATTTAAGAAGCCATTCTCGAGTGCATTCCGTTTAGCATGCAATGCCATAGCACATACACACACACTTTGGCAGCAGTTCAAACGCTGGCTCTGGCATTCTCTGGCAGAACGTGCGAAACACGATATTCTGTCTAAACGTCTGCTGGGGCAAGCCAGCAAAAGTGCACCCCAAGGAAGCGGAAACTATAAATGCTCCGGCGTACTACTGCGTTCTCTGCCTCCACTTGCTGTCTCCGGCGAAATGGTTAAAGTTATTTTCACACGCTGTACGGAACAGACACGTTTCACTATATCGAAAGTATATAAATCGTTGGTAGGTGGGTACATAAGAATCCTGCATTCTAACAGACTGTTGTATATACTCGTACGTATGTACATGTATGTGTAGTTAGTTTCTTGTACATACTCACTCACACAAGTACATTTGCTTATCTTAACGAGGGCGCAGTGGAAATGAGGTACTTTGGGGGACTTTGCTAAGGGTTTTTAACAAACTAAGCGGCCAGAAATCATGTGAGGACTTACAAGAAATTTATTAAAAAAATTATTTTCAGAAATTAGTACGAGGGTTGCTATTTTGGGTCCTGACAATACTAGTGTTCCTAGATGCAAACTAGAACTTCCATTGGTAACTTCGCCAGAAATAATCTGAGGTCATATTGGACTTACAACAAATTTATTATAATATTCATTTTCAGAAATTAATACGAGGGCAGCTATTTATATTTCGGTTCCTGACAATACTAGTGTTTCAAGATGCAAACTAGAACTTCCATTGGAAACTTTGACATTTTTTACTCAGAACGTTTTGTCATTTGAGGGCGAATTGTTTTGTTTACAGGGTTTTGAAAAACTCATCTCAGTCAAAAAAATTGAATTATCACGTGAACATTTTCGTGCTAAGATTTTTTACGATTTCCGGCATGGGTTATCGAGACAAGAGTGTTTAAATCAACTTGTTTCGACTTTTGGCGATGAAGCACCCTTAAACACCCACTGTTAATCGCTGGTACCAAGACTTCAGTCTCGGACGCCGATCGCTCCAGGATGAATTTCGCGAAGGACGTCCAACTTCGGTCACTTTGCCAGAAATCATCGATGCTGTGCGTGAACTGATTAAGCAAGACCGACTTGTGACATACCATGAGATTGAGGTATCCTTGGGTATTAGTATGCCAACCATCAATAAGATATTGCATGTTCATTTGGACGTGAAAACAATTTGTTTTCGTTGGATCCCACATAATTTGACGAATGCTAAAAAAAGGCTCGTATGGTTTGGGGCAAAAAGTGTAACTGCGGTAGCTCAAAGGCAGTGTATAAAATTGTCACAGGTGACGAATCATGGATCTATGCATATGAACCCGAAACAAAACAGCAATCGAGCGTATGGGTAAAGCCCGGATTTGGCACCTAATGAGTTCTTCTTATTCCCTAGCATCAAGAAAAAAATGCGTGGTCAACGTTTTTTTGAAGCGTTCAAAAATCATGTTGCGAGGTGTCTCAATCGGAGTGGAAAAAGGGCATCGAAAATTGGTTTGTGCGCATGCAAAAGTGTATTGGTCTTAAAGAGAATATTTTGAAAAACAATAAAACCATTTCCAATGATAAACTTATGTGTTTTTTCCCATCACCTTGGAAGACTTAATTAACAATATTGAGGCTGAAATTGGCAGAACACTATGCGACTTGCTTGTTAGAGTTCATGAAAACTTCAGAAAACGTATGCAGCAGTGTGTGGAAGCGAAGGTCGACATTTGCCAGATGCACTATTTAAAACCATGTAATTAAAAAACTCCCTTACTGTTCAATATAATTTAAATATAAAATAAATTTTTCATAATTTTTTTATTTCATTCCTAAATAAGCAAATTCCCGCTATATAATTTACAGTGTATTCAATTTATATTTCGGTATATTTCCATCCTTCGGTGGAGGGTATTACAAATGTAATCAAACACACCCACAGGCCTTGACCTTGAGCAAATTATTTATTTAAAGGACTCGCAAAAAAAAGCACAAAGAACAAATTCTTTCCAGTTTTTTTTAATAACACTAATTTTATTTGAACTATCCTGTAAAAAAAACTCTTCTACAGCGTTTTTCTTTTGCTTCTGTAACTTTTCACCAAGTCCTCGCATACCCTCTGTTTATCCACTCAGGCACTCTGACACACACTTCATGTACAATTTAAAAATGGAACATGGAGTACAACTATTTCGCATTAGGAACACGTGTTTAGTTTCGAACACTTGTTCAACTAAAACTCCATTGTCCAGCAGGGAAAATGCGGGATGACTGCGGACAAGTGCAGCCAGCGTTCGTCTATTCTAGTGTAATTATCTGTAAGCTGTTGTTCCATGTACCCGTAGGTTTGTTTTTAAAAACGAACTTAATGTTGAAACATGAAAATGGGGAAAAAAGCAATCCTTAACGAGGGAATGTAAGCCAAAATGGATGATGTCTCAAATCACTGTGACAGGGAGAGTGCTATCACGCAAAAACGCTAGTGTTGTGTTGCAAAGTAGTTGGGAAGAAGTGCACAACACTTATCTTCCCGGTTGGACATTCAAGAAGGAAGTATTTTTAAGGAAATTATTAGTAAGTTTGGATGGTATGGATGATTGAGATTCTGTCTCACAAATATAAAAATAAAACCGTTTGGGCCATGTACCGCAGAAGATTGAATCCCAACCTCGCCGTCATGGAGCCTATTCGAAATCATGGACAGGTGTGGTTTAATTTCTGCAAAGCCCTAATAATATAGTTTATAAGAAATGAAACTCGTAGTGTGAAAGGGCTATCCATTTACAATCGCAATTTGCTTATGACTAGGAGCCGTCATCGTGCAAAATTACAGTTTCCTGGTTTATTCGGCTTGAGAACTTTCCTGCTTCCAACTGACTCGCAGATGGGCGAAAGGGCGGACATGGCTAGTTCGTCTTAGAATCTAATGACATTCTATTATATATAGAGTTTATGATATTTTTAATCAATATTTCGCTGCGTTAAATACGGAATGAAAATTTTTGTAAAAACTCCATTCTTTAGTCGATGGTTATTATATGACTTGTTGATTCTCTGGCGATGAGGTGATCGGCATTTCTGGGCATTCGTCTATATAGGCCGGAACAGCGGCTTTGTTTTCTGCACTTTGCATGTATTTTTGGTAAGTGGCTTCAGGTCCAATTTCATTAACTAATCCACAGGGCGACGAACTTCCTACTCACTGAAGCCAAAGTTACGACCGACCTTACGAGGCAATTCTCGTTACATGCTAAGCAAGAATTTCGATAACTCATTCTTCTTCATCGACGTGAAGAAACGCTTAAGGCAAACCTTGCAGTACATTTTGAAAGCTGGTGGCTTTTAGGGATTTTTAAATATAAGATGTGGAAAAAATATCACTTATCATTGGTCATTCTTTTTTGTAAAGTAGATCATTAAACACAGTTTCCAATTAATTTTCCAATTAAAAGTTACTCGTATAAGCGGCAAATTGCTTGCGCACTGAAACTAGCATGACAACCGTCTAGAGGGCGGTTCGAAAAGTTCATAGCCTATCAATGAAAGAGAATAGTTAGTTTTTCAAAAATATTTTTATTTTTCAATACAATCTCCTGAAACTTCAATACACTTAGTCCAACGCTTATCCAGCAATTCTATCCCTTGATTAAAATAGTTTTCCTCAAGGTCTTCAAAATAGTGGTTTTTAACTGTAATTGCGTCTTCCTTTGAGGTAAAACGCTTGCCAGCAAGGAATTTTTTTAGATTTGGGAACAGGTAAAAGTCACTGGGAGCTAAATCAGGAGAATATGGTGGGTGGTCAAGCAACTCGTACTTTAATTCGTTGATTTTAGCCATTGTTAAAACAATCTTATGCGCTGGTGCGTTGTCTTGATGAAAGCTTATTTTTTTGTGTTGTAAGCCAGGACGTTTTTCTTGAATTTGTACATTTAATTGATCTAAAAGGTTGCAACAGTACTCTGAATTTACTGCTTTACCCTTTTGCAGATAGTCAATCAATAAAATACCTTTGAAGTCCCAAAAAAACGTTGCCATAACCTTACCAGCCGATTGAATTGTTTTTGCCATTTTTTGGGGCACTTCCTCCAGCTTCAGTCCATTGTTTGGATTGTTCTTTTGTCTCTGGAGTATAGTGGTGAATCCATGTCTCATCAACAGTTATGAAACGACGCTTAAAATCCATTTTATTTCGCTGAAAACGATCCAAACAAGCTTGAGAAATGTTCATTCTTATGCGTTTTTGGTCGACTGTTAACAAGTCCGGCACCCATCTTGCAGAAAGCTTTTTCATCGTAGTTCTTCAAGCAAAATTAAATGGACTCGATCATCTGAGATGCCCATGATATTAGCTATTTCACGCACTTTTATTCGTCGATCATTTAATACCATATCATGCACGTTGGCTACAATTTCTGTTGTTGTTGCTGTTTTTGGACGTCCACTACGTGGTTCATCTTCAATGATTGTACGACCACGTTTAAATTCAGCAACGCAATTTTTTACTGTTGCATATGAAGGAGCACTTTCACCTAAAACATTCGCCATGTCATTATGAATTTCTTGTCCCATTAAACCTTTTTTATGTAAATATTTAATGACACCACGCATTTCTAATTTTTCCATTGTAAAAAAATCGCGGATGCGACTTTTGTGAACACCTGTTTCAATATGAAGGAGTTGCCAGATCGAAACAACAAACATGTGTTCATAGCAGAGATGGAAGTTTCCAAAACACTTAACTTTTTTCTGTTTATACCGCGCTTTTTGTGCTAGGCTAAGAAGTTTCCGAACCACCCTCTACACACACAGAGAATGAATTTATTGCCACAACCGAATTTTTAAGGTTACATGCACCTCGAGTATTCTATCAGTACAACCGAGTGTTAGTTGGTGATCTGCAATTTTCAACTGTAGTATCGGTGCAACATTGCAAGAATTCAAGCCTTCAGAAGAGAATTTTTGGATCTCAAAATCCACATACCAAAAACAATCCACAACGAAAAAAATTAAAATTTTAGTTAGAGGAAGAAAACTGTTATTTAACCAATTGAAGTACTTCAGAAGAGAATTTTTGGATCTCAAAATCCACATACCAAAAACAATCCACAACGAAAAAAATAAAAAATTTTAGTTAGTGGAAAAAAAATTGTTATTTAACCAATTGAAGTACTTGAAGTACTCATTTGGACGATTATGGCCAGAAAAAAGAGGAAGTGATTTTAACTGGACAAAAATGGTTAATCGATTGGCTTAAAGTCAGCAATAATCGAATTATTGTATTTATGGGCGATAATGGCCAGCAAAAAGAGGAGGTGATTTTAACTGGAAAAAATGGTTAATCGATTGGCTTAAAGTCAGCAATAATCGAAAAAAAATCTATTTTTAGCAACCCGTTTTTGGTAATGATAAAGTTTTAGCTATCATTACTTATAATTGGTTACAAAATAGTTGCAGGACTATTGGTTGCCACAACCACCCCTTGTTACAACTCAATCTCTTTTTCGCGTTTCATTGGTACGACCGATCAATAAGTTGTTAATACAGTATGATATAATACATATTTATCATCTTGCGGTATTTTGAATCCAATATCCATTACGATTATAAATATTTTGTGATCGCAACCAAAATTCATCATAGTAGTTCTAACCGATATCCCACTAATTTTTTCTCAGTGTGAACGATAAAACTAAGCTGGAATATCGATAATATTTTTTATTGATTTGCCTACGGTCGGTCGCCGTGAAACTATGCCTGATGAAATGGCAAACCTTGCGGAATACTTTGATAGCTAATGGACATTGGTATACACACAAAACAGATTTGTTGCCACAGCCAAATTTTTTGCCTACCGAATGTTAGTGGTTGCACTTACTATCCATGCTACAATCCATCGGTACAACCAAATGTTGATTTTCAGTACGCAATTTTCAGTAGTGAAAACTGATTGAATCAGTTGAAGAGACGAAGTATCGGTAACCCTAACGAATTATGATGATTATTGAAACTGAATTTGTACATGTATTGGTGGTTGTTATAGATTATTGTTTATAAGAACTCTTTGACTTCGATTGGCATTACAACGAGCGTTTGGTAACTGGACCAACTGATGGTAAAATTTATAAATTCGGTTATCTGACCGAAACAAAACATTTTTATACCCTCCACCATACAATGGAGGGTATATTAGTTTTGTCATTATGTCTATAACACCTTGAAATAATCATCGGAGACCCAACAAAGTATATATATTCTTGATCCTCGTAAAGACGATCTAGCCATGTTGTCCGGCTGTCCGTCTGTTGAAAACAAGCTAGAGCCTGCATGAAAACAGCTAGGGAGCTGAAACATTTGTAGTTAACCAAGCATGGTTGGTATTGAAAATGGGCTATATAGCTCTACGGGAAGTTGTAGTTAGAGATCCTCAACCGACACTACCTCATCAAAATTAGTTTTTTGTTTGGAAATATCCGTCCAGTTTCTTGAGCAAAATTACTGAAATTTTGCCAATAATAATTTCTAATAGGCGCAATCATCTATTTTAAAAATGGTTTAGATTGGGCCACCATTTCTTGTACCTCCCATACAAACGGCCTTAGGGGCCTTGAGAATTAATATGACTATAACTCACCACAAACTTGACCTATCGAAATGAAATTTTACACATCAAAATTTCTATATACAACACACTTCTACGCTGAATTCGGTTGAGATCGGAAAAGTCCTACTGGTACCTCCCACACTAACGGTCTCATGGGCCTTGAAAAATAATATTGCCATAACTCACCACACACTTGACCTATCGAGACGAAATTTTCGGCATTAAGATTAATATATAGAACAGACTTTTGCGCTAAATTTGGCTAAGATCGGAAAGGCCCTACTGGTACCTCCCACACTAACGGTCTCATGATCCTTGAAAAATAATATGGCCATAACTCACCACACACTTGATCTATCGAGACGGCATTTTCGGCATAAAGATTTTTATATAAAACACACCTCTGCGCCAAATTATGTTGAGATCGGAAAAGTCCTACTGATACCTCCCGCACAAACGGTCTCATGGGCCTTGAAAAATAATATGGCCATAACGCACCACATACTTGACCTATCGAGACGAAATATTCGGCATAAAGATTAATATATAGAACAGACTTTTGCTCTAAATTTGGCTAAGATCGGAAAGGCCCTACTGGTACCTCTACATAAACGGTCTCATGGGCCTTGAAAAATAATATGGCCATAACGCACCACATACTTGACCTATCGAGACGAAATATTCGGCATAAAGATTAATATATAGAACAGACTTTTGCTCTAAATTTGGCTAAGATCGGAAAGGCCCTACTGGTACCTCTACATAAACGGTCTCATGGGCCTTGAAAAATAATATGACAATAACTCACTACAAACTTAACCTATCGAGATGAAATTTTCTACAAAAAGATTTTTATATAGAACACACCTCTCCGCCAAATTCTGCTGAGATCGGAAAAGTCCTACTGGTACCTCCCGCACAAACGGTCTCATGGGCTTTGAGAAATAATATGGCAATAACTCACTACAAACTTGACCTATCGAAATGAAATTTTGCACATAAAGATTTCTATATACACTACACTTCCGCACCAAATTTGGTTTTATTTGGGAATCTGGTGGAGGGTATCCAAAGTTCGGCACAACCAAACTTAAGATTTTTTTACTTGTTTGTATTCATTGTTGCTTTTTCTTTGATTTATTCGTTCCTATTTTTGGTGATAATACTAAAGTCATCTGCAGCCAACTTCACGCTACGAAATACACAAAAGAAATTGACAGTGCATGTAAGTTTGTTTCCTTCCATTGCCTTCTTCAAATTGATAGCTGCGGCAAGTTAAATTGTCGAGTGTGAATGGCGGCATAGTGTCATATGTTACAACAGTGAACTTTACGGGGAATTTATTTGTTGTCACCACTAATTATTGGCACCAAAATAACATGTGCTTCATAATTGCTTGGTTGTTATAACCACCAGTTGTGGATACCAGTGGTTTTACTGAATTGGATTAATACAAGCGACTTATTGACTATTCGAATCGTAATATGTGACGAGCAAAATAGAAAGGGACCTAAGGTTAAAAAACAGTTTTGTTTAGGAGACCCATTTTAAAGATTAGGTCCCTTTCTATTTGCGCTTAGAATCGTCGACTTCACTTTAATAAACGCGCATATCTCTGGGAGGGAACACTTTTGGGGCATGGGATGCTCAGATGTTGTCCACATCAAAAAAAGAAAAAAAATGAAAATTGATTTTTTTTACCCTTAGGTCCCTTTCTCTATGCGCTGTCACATATAATAGCTAGGCCGGTAGACTTAGTTAATAGTGCTTATTTTCTTAAGTTTATTATAATTTTTAATTGTAATAGATATAAACAAATAAATAAATAATAATAGCTTCCATCTTATGGTATGTCGATTCATGAAACCATCATGGAGTCTTGGCGATTGCATTAGAGAATATGTTTATTCAACTAAATATTTGTAATTTGGACTGATTTCAAACTGTTTTTTTCTCTGTGTTGGCAGATTTTGAAATATAAAAATTTGAAAAACCTATCCTTACTCTGTGGTCACACTTTTTTGAAAGAAGACTATAAATACAGTTTTTTATAGTCCTGGGTCATACGGTCTGGTTTACTAGTTTTTAGAGGGGTTAAGCATAAACAAATCTTTAACGTTCGCACACAAACTTTCGCTTGAGTGAGATGCCATTAAATTGTTTGCCTTCTCAAACAAAAATATGATATACTGCCATGTTCTGCAGAAGCATTTTGTTAAATATTTCAAATTTATTTCGAAAATTCTCAAAAAAATATGTTATGTTTTTTTTTAAGGGGTGGTGGAGGACTTATACCGTGCCCCTTATACCCTTGGCTAATTTATTTATTGTCATACGGCCGCCGTTGACCTTGGCTTGTTTTTTTAGCTGCGGCCAACGTCATTTCATTTTTGTCTTTTGCTTATAAATTTTCATTTTATGATAAGTATCGCCGCGCGCGTACCACGAGCTTTATGGCCGTCTATGCCGCCGCCCCATTATTTGGATATTCGTTTTTTTTTCTTCAAAATTCTACGCTATATTGTGGACTTGCTGTTCGCTGCTGGTCTTATGTGATTTGTCTTTGTTTTGTTTTCAGTATCTTGCAGATAATAAGAATAATAACAATGATTTTCGTCCGTCTGTCCGTCATCCACAGCCCCCGCGTCGCAACTTTGTTGCCATTTAGTCTCGTGGCTGTCTTACCGAGGGGATTTGTTATAAAAAGCAAATTTATATTCTTCTTTGAACGAAATAAACCTCAATGGTGAATGGTGATTGTCTCGTAGAAGGGGCCGGATAATACTAGGCGTACAGTGTATTATGGGTGTTTATGGGGTACTACGCACACATACACACACGCGCCTGCATTCAGTCAAGTGGTTGGCGCACAGCTTCTTTGGCGCTTTTTTAATTAAAAAGTTCTTAGCTTCTTAGATTTTGTTTTGTGTGTTTCACACAATTTTCCCAGTTGTCTCTGGAGAACGTTTAAATATTTATATTTATTTCTATATCTGTTCTGCATTGGTCTACATTTGAAAAAAAAAATTCCCAACAAGTTTAAGCTGTCGGTCTAAGCAGAAAATGTCACCTAATTTAGCTGGAAGGAAGGGCGGGGATACTGTTGCTTTGGGATTTTGTCCTTCTTGTAAGGAAATTAAAAATGTCAGTTGGATTTTCAAATACTTGTCAGAGCCATACAAACCAAACACCACAGATTTGAGGGACTTTAAAAGTTTGTGTATTTTGAATTGTTTAAATTGCTGCCAGAACCATAAAGCCACCAAGCCACACCAATTTTGGATGCGAGGAGTTATGCTAGCTTTAAATGGATGAAGTCGAATCTAACACAGTATAACATTTTTCAGCTGAATGATTCGGGGCTCAATTCTGATATTGTTTGTGAAAGTAGCCCCAAAAGAAGAACTTCTGTATTTTGAAGACGAAAGCACCGAAGATGAAGATGACACTGAAATTTGTGGACACACTAAACCAATCATGCCCTTGACTATTATGTCTATCTCGGATGATGATGCAGACTTAGAACATGCATATGAACATCCTACGAAGAAAAGAAGTTCATCAGAACCACAAGCGTCAACTTCAACCAAAAACCAAGCACCCCCTCAGTACATTTTTTAAAAGGATTCAGATTGCATAAGGCATGTACGCAGACCTAATGGACAATGGTTGAATCCTAAATTGCAAAGGCACTGTAAAGCATGGAGGCGCAACATAATGGTCTGGGGTTGTTTCTCTGGGCGAGGGATTGGGCCAATTCATACACGCAGGAAAAATATATGGTTACTATATGGTCACGGCAACAATAGTATGTTCTCTGCAATAAAAGTATGGTCGTCGCAACCATAGTATTGTTTTTTGAATTTCATTTGGCAATAGTATAATTGCGGCAATATTAATATTGTTGAAATGTAACAAAAGTATTGTTGGCAAATTTAAAAATGAAAATATGATTGTAGCAACAATGTAAATATGGTTGGTGGGACAAAAGTATTGTTTTAATGGGTTTTATGTTAACAATAACATAATTACGGCAATCATACCGGCAAAGCTTTATTTTTTTTAATTTGACAATGTTATTTTTACGATTCTTACGCAATAATAGTAATAAAAATTATATTTTTTTTAAAAAAAAAAACTACGGATTAGTGTAAATAAAATATTTTTAATAAATGATTTTTTTACTGTTAAATAAATCACTCCAATTGTTACATGACTTACTTAATAAAATTCTTTATTGTTGAATAACAACGTATTTCAGTCCTTACAAACAATTTTGGGGATCAGAGTATGGTTGTGCGTAAGTCATACTATGGTTGTGAGGATCATACTATGGTTGTACGTTAAACAAACTATGGTTATAAGGATCATAGTATTGTTGTGGAGATCATAGTATGGTTGAAATTGAATAATAATATGGTTGTCGGGATCATAGTATGGTTGTGTGTGAATGATTCTATTGTTGTGAGAACTATAATATTGTTATGGGGATCATAGTATGGTTGTGTGAGCCATACTATTGTTGTGATGATTATAATATTGTTGTGCCGGAACCATTTAACCAACAATAGTATGGTGCTCTTCGAATATTGTTACCCCAACCATACTTTTTTTCTGCGTGTTAGATTGATGGAATTATGGATCGTTTCAGGTATTGTGACATATTAAAAGACGTGATGTTGCCTTATGCTGAAGAAGAGATGCCACTTTAATGGGCATTCCAGCAAGATAACGACCCAAAACATACGTCAAATGTGGTTAAGGAGTGATTCCAGAACAATTTGATAGAAGTTCTCCGTTGGCCTGCTCAATCCCCCGAACTTAACCCAATCGAGATCTTGTGGGAGATCGTTAAGTCAACCGAGAAAATTGCAAAACCAAAGAAAATTGGAAGAAACTTGGAAGCAATATCACCTGATATAATTAATAACTTAATATCCTCTATGCCTATAAGATGTGCGTGTGTCATCCAGAATAAAGGATTCGCAACGAAATATTGATTTCAATAGTTTTTTTTGTACCTTAAATTGGGGGTGCTTTAGTTTAGTCCGCTTATATTTGCGACTTAAAATACTTTTTTAATTTTAACTTTTTTTTTATTAAATTCTGAATTCCTTAAGTTTGTGTTTTTCAAAAATAAAGAAAAATAAATAAAAATAAACAAAAAAAAAATTTAATAACTTTGTTTTCTTAAAAAAATTATCATTTAAAAAAAATGTACTAAGGGGGTGCTTAGGTTTTGGCCGATACTGTATAGTGACAATAATTGAAAATGTTCTAAATTTTGTTTCCATACATAGATAACATATACGAATCTCATATTTTCAGTATTAGAATAGCTGTAATATGCATCGGAATGTTTATTTTCATGCAAAATAAAGAATCAATTAAAAAGTCATCAATGTTTTTTTAAAAGAATTTTGTGCATATCTCGAGCAAATTTTTGAAATTCATACCTTCACTTAATTAAGCGTAAAAGCGAAATGCGTAAATCGATTTTCATGATCTATATCTCATTTCGTTCATAGGTTATGTGACTGACTTAACGTGAAAGTAATAGTACTTGACACTTTTTACCGATTTGTATTTTTTAAGAATTAAAAAAAAAAATTTTTGAGGCAAAACATATTTTTTCTTTCTTCATGCATTTATTTATAACTGCGAAACTGTGGCTTATGTAGCGAAACATTGTATGAACAGATTAAAGGAATTGTAATTTTTAATTTTTTTAAATTTGTTTCAGCTTACGAGGGCGTCCGCAAAAGTAACTGGCCTAACATAAAAAGAACCGTTTTTTGGAATTATTATAATTTATTTTTCAACATAATATCCTTCAACTCAATACACTTCATCAAACGTTTTTCAAGTGTTTTTATTCCATCCGAAAAAAAAGATTTTTCAAGACCTTCAAAATATGTCTCAGTTTTAGCAATAACCTCGCTATTGGACGAAAATTTTTTGCCACCGAGAAATTTTAAATTTGGAAACAAGAAACTATCACAAGGAGCTAAATCTGGACCATATAGGTGGAGACGGAGCAATTTCAAATCGTAATTCGGCCAGTTTTTGTTGAGTTAAAAATTCAGTGTGTGAAGGAGCATTATCTTGATGAAAAAGAACTTTTTTTCTAAATGCGGTCGTTTTATATTGATTTCTTCACTCAACCGATCCAATAATGCACAATAATATTCACTATTTATAGTTTTTCCTTTCTCAAGATAATCAATAAATATTACACCCCTTGCATCCCAAAATACTGTGGCCATTACTTTTCCTGCTGACTTAACAGTTTTCGCCTTCTTGGGACCACTTTTACCAGCTTCTATCCATTGTTTTGACTGTTCTTAGCATTCTGGGATGTAGTGATGGATCCATGTTTGATCAACAGTTATGAATCGGCGCAAGAACTCTATTGGATTACGCTGATTAATCGCTAAAAGCTCCTCGGAATTGGTCCAACGGACGATTTTTTGGGGCAAAGTCAACAAACGCGGCACTCATCTTGCGGATAGCTTTTTCATGTGGAGTTCATCATGTAAAATACTCCAAACGTGTTTTTCGCGTATTTTAACAATATCAGCAAGTTCTCTGAGCTTTATTCGTCTATATTTAGTCACTTCATTAAATATTTTTCTAATGTTTTCAATAGTAGTAGCAGTTTTCGGTCTTCCAGAGCGTTGTTCATCTTCCGTACTTGAACGACCCATTTTAAATTGTTGAATCCAGGATTTCACGGTGGAGTATGATGGTGCATTATCACCATGAACAGAATCCAATTCATCTTTGATTAATTGTGGCGTATAACCTTTCATATAAAAGTGTTTAATTACCGCACGAAACTCTTTATTTTCCATTTTTTTAAAAATTATAAAACTTGTTTACTTCGATCACCTGTAACAAAGAAAATAATCATTTAATATTTCGGAAATTTTGACAGATGACTTATAAAAGATTGCTTTTAAAAAACAATAAAAAACAAAAGTTGCTAGTAAAACAGAAAATGTGCCAGGCCAGTTAGTTTTGCGGTCGCCCTCGTAATACCGACCTTTAATACATCGATAGATGGAAAGACGGACGGACTTTGCTCAACTGAATCAGATAATTTTTTTGAATCGCTCGGATCGAATACTAAACGTATACAAATACACGTTCCTTAAAAATAATTTAATGGTTACTATTCTCTGAAGTTGTATCTTTTATTTGGAGTCAAAGTCATGCATATTTTTTTTTACATCTGCTGCGTAAAATATGTCTTACTTAGACTCCTAAGCTTTGCTTTAAATACTGTCAAATGTCTATTTCAATGGTAGTTTTCCTTATCAGGTCATATAGCATACTAGCTTTTTTTCTCTTAAACTGTCCCTATCCAAATATAACAACTAATTTGTTTTTCTTTCCTTTTCGTTCCAGGTAAGTTTGCAATAAATGAAAATGTCTCTTTATGCGGTAAGTTAAAGTCCCATTTAATGTAATTGACATAATCGACATGTTTTTCATTATGAAATTTCAATACCCACTGGTATTGGTGAATCTTACCTGCAATAAATCCATCGTCACCGACAGGCCGAACACACGTAATCCTACCACCACTCGACACTGAAGGACGTCACTTGCAAACATCATTTGGCAAAACAAAACTTTGTGAAAGAACATCGGAAAAAAATGTCCTTTTGAAAGGACTGCCTAACAGATGCTGCGATGCTACACTTTTATGCCAAAACGAAAAACTTGTGCGATAGCATATTTCAATACCTGTAGCAACAACAACAAAACGACAAAGAACTCTAAAACAAAAGAAATGGTGAAAACAAAAGGACAGCCGAACAATAGTCAGGCGGGCTACGTTTTCATTTTGATGGGCTTTGGTGGCGGTGGTGGCTTTAAGCCCGAAATGATAAATGTTGTACTCAACTCAACTGGTTATGATAACAACACAAATGCTCGCTTTGTGTTGGGCAGGCACGCGAAATGAATGGCAACCAAATGCAGATGTAGCAGAAAAAATAAAACAGGACATAAACCCAATAGTGTGGCTTATAACGTGGCACTAGCGCCAAAGGAATTGGAACAAAACGTGGACAATATGTTACAAGGATTGATAGTGAGGGGTGGGCGTGGTATGAACTTTTCACCTTTCGTTTTTCGTATCCTTTTTCCGCAAATGGATAAAATGATGGGCTGCGACCTGACATGAAGTAAGAATTAATGTTATATGAAACACCTGTGCTTGAATCCTTTTTTTCGTTGCGTCTCCGCCTTTGTACATCCCTTCGCTTTCGTTTTCGTTCTGCTGTTGCTGACATTCTTCTTTTATTTTCACACACTCACACACGCACACAGAAATGATAAACAATTGTGATAAATTACCATTTACTTTCAGAAACATTTGTTGCTGCCAGTTTTGCTTTGTTCGGTTTTTTCTCTTCCGCTTGCCATTCCCAGGCAGGCAGTGGGTGACTGCAAAGCGGTGTTTTAGCTTAGGACGAAACGAAAGTTTTGAAAAGCTAAAGAAGGCTTTAACAAATTTTAAAGGCGGTATTTCTTGACTAATTACACTGGGCAACAAAATTTGAAAAAAAAGTTGATTTAATAAAACCCAAAATAAACGTTTATGTGGATATCTCTTAAACTAGAGCTAATCTGGCAAATCGTAGGCCAGATTCGTGATCAACAACTCCAAATCAGCTAAAGTTGACTAATAAACCTTCTACCGCAAATTTAGTGTTGGCCACTGTTATTAAGGAGTGGCAAGGATGGACTAAAATACTGGTGGGAATGACTCTTGAATATGTCCTTACAAGCAGCAACTAGTGACTTTCTTTGTGAAACTGTTAGAAGTTATTACAAAGACAGTGGTAGATTGTCATATATTGTCTTCATCATTGTGGGACATTTTCACTTTTTCATTTTAGGCTGGAGTCGTTTTATCACCAAAATTTAGAATTTAAAAAAGAGCAACAAAGAAGCCTGCGAAATATTGCACCATTTGTTCGGCAACATCTTGTCTACTAACTGAAACTAAATACAGTACAGTATAACCTCTCTAATCCGGACATATATGTGGCAGCGCATAGAGAAAGGGACCCAAGGATGCCTCAATTTCACGTTATGTCACATGACGATCTTGCTTTATCAGCTCACGCACGCCATCAATGTTCTCTGGCACAACGGCCGTTTTTAGACGACCTTCGTCTTGAGGTACAGTACGTCATGTGGTCCCTGATGGCAGGCGTAACAGATGTCCGGAATGTTAGCATCAATTCGTGCCCAGTAAGAATTGAGGCGGCTGCACCATCCAGATCTCAGCTGCGCCAGAACCACGCGCGTCTGCTGAGGTAGTACCTTCTCCTCAGGTGAAATCTCCGGGGGATGTATCCCTAGCACTACATTCACACGGTAGCTGGATACTCCTGCTGCGACATCATCGGCGTGAATGTTGTTCAAACTTGCCTGATAGTTTCGATGATCTAAAGGGTAAAAAAAATTTGCACTTTTTTTTTCTTGTGGACAGCATCTGAGCATCGAATGAGACCGATCCCATGCCCCAAAAGTGTTCCCTCCCAGAGATATGAACGTTTTATGAAAGTGATGGTACACCAAAAATACACGTATTTAAATCTTAAAAATCGCCCTCCTGAACAAAACTGGTTTTTACCCTTAGGTCCCTTTCTATTTTGCGCGTCACATATAGGTTCGAGCGTTTTCCGGATTACTCAATTGTCCGGACTACAGTAGAAAATTTGTTCAACTCGAAAGTTGATTACGTTTATTTACTTTGTAAGGAAAAAAGTTATTTAAAAAGCGAAACTTAAAAAAAATTAATAATATTTAAATCAATTTCACCACGTGCCCAAGCATTAACTTCAAAGGATTAAGAATGGACAACGTTGAACATTCACGACCTGTAAGGATATGTAATCTATCTCTCTTAACTGAATCAGTGGTGCAGAATCTGCATCGTCTCCGGCATTGCTAGTGATATTTGCTTCGTTATCTTACACAAAAAGATGTATAAGATTCTTTCTATACGAGGGTTGCTATATATATATTCTGACGTAGGCAACACTATGTGTTGCCTGGCGCCATCTGACATCTCCATTGGAAAGTTTGGCATTTTTTAGCATAAACCTACTCGGAACGTTTTGACGTACGCCCATCATTTGTGTTGTTTACAGCAGCGTTCGCATTTACTACTCCGTAGCAGCAAGAGCTTCTTAACAAATATTGCTATGCTCTCGCTACCGCTCCCACTTTGAACAGAGCCCTAGCAGAGCCATAACCGAAAAAAGAAAAAGTATTTGCTCTGCTCTGCTTGTAGTTCTGTCGCGTCATAAACTATAGCAATAGAAACAGGCAAAAATAAAATGATGTGCTCTGCGTAGCCATAGCGATAGCTGAAAACTGAGAGCGAGATGAGAGCAGAGCGAAAGTTCGGTGCCATGTTCACGCATTAAGTCAATACTTGAAACTGCCAAAACAAATTTACCAAAACGCATTGTAGTAACCCACAAGCCTAAAATAACGGCATTACGAAGCAGCGATGAACAAAACAAAAACGTGCAAACAAGCACAGACTTTTAGCAAAAACAAAAACACAGAAGAGCCATAGTAAATAAAAACAATTTCACTTGATCTGCTCTCATCTCGCTCTCAGTTTTCAGCTCCCGCTATGGCTACGCAGAGCACATCATTTGATTTTTGCCTGTTTCTATTGCTATAGTTTATGACGCGACATAACTACAAGCAGAGCAGAGCATATACTTTTTCATTTTTCGGCTATGGCTCTGCTACGGCTCTGTTCAAAGAAAGAGTGGTAGCGAGAGCAAAACAAAATACTACGAAGTAGCGTAGCATTTTCAAACGCTGGTTTACAGTGACTTGAAAAAGTCAACTGGGCAAAAAAATGGAATTAACTCGTGAATTTTTCACAACTTTCGACGTGGATTATCGCGACAAGAGTGAGTCATCCTAACCACCATCTCTTGAACAGGATGCCTCCACCCAGGCAGATCAGGTACGATCTTCATGATCTAAAGAGAGAGAGGTCCAGCGGTATAAGAGAGAACCTTTAGATCATCGAAACTATCAGGCAAGTTTGAACAACATTCACGCCGATGATGTCGCAGCAGCAGTATCCAGCTACGGTGTGAATGCAGTGCCAGGGGAACATCCCCCGAGATTTCACCTGAGGAGAAGGTACTACCTCGGCAGACGCGCGTGGTTCTGGCGCAGCTGAGATCTGGATGGTGCAGCCGCCTCAATTCTAACTGGGCATGAATTGATGCTAACGTTCCGGACATCTGTCCCGCCTGCCATCAGGGACCACATGATGTGCTGCACCTCTTCAATTGTCCGGCCAAGCCCACTCAGCTGACCCCCAGGTCTCTGTGGAGGCATCCAGTTCAAATGGCGCGTTTCCTCCACCTGGATATCGAAGCAGATCTCCCATAGACGAACAAGACTTCAAAATAAATATATTGTTGTTACAACAACAACAACAGCGACAAGAGTGCATCGATGAACTTTAATCTTTGTATGGCGACGAAGCACCATCCTATAGCACTGTAAAAAACTGGTTTAATTAATTCAATCGTGGCCAACGCTCGCTCAAAGACGAAGGTCGTGAAGGTCGTCTAAAAACGGCCGTTGTGCCAGAGAACATTGATGCCGTGCGTGAACTGATACAGCAAGATCGTCATGTAACATAACGTGAGATGGAGGCATCCTTGGGCATTTCTTCCACCAGCATACATTCGATATTGCATGAACACCTGGCCGTAAAAAAAGTTTGTTCTCGTTGGATCCCGCACAATTTGACAATCGCTCAAAAAAAAGGCTCGTGTCGATTGGCGCAATGAAATTAAAAAAAACGATCGCGTTGCTTTAAAAGCCTTTTATAAGATCGTCATAGGTGACGTATCATGGATCTATGCGTATGAGCCGTAAACAAAACAGCAATCGACCGTGTGTGTCTTTGAAGACGAGCCTAATCCAACGAAAGTTGTTCGTGGTAGAATCACTTCGAAGCAAATGGTCGCCTGTTTCTTCGGCAAAAGTGGTCCTGTGGCGACTGTTACGCTTGCGCAACGTAGGACGGTCAATTCTGAGTGCTATACCACAATTTGTTTGCCTGAAGTTTTTTGGAGAAATTGGAAAAACGAACAAGAGAAGATGAATCATTGTGCGCTATGACAATGCGAGCTCTCACATATCGGCTCAAACCTGCGCCTTTTTGACCGGCCAAAACGTCGTATTGATGGGTCATCCGCCGTACCCTGACTTGGCACCCAATGAATCCTTTTTATTCCCGCACATTAAGAAAAAATGCGTGGTCCATGATTTTCGTTGCCAGAAAATGCTGTTGAAGCGTTCAAAACCTATGTTTTGAAGGTGTCTCAATCGGAGTGGAAAA
Organism: Hydrotaea diabolus; assembly: GCA_963513945.1. Taxonomy (NCBI): domain Eukaryota; kingdom Metazoa; phylum Arthropoda; class Insecta; order Diptera; family Muscidae; genus Hydrotaea; species Hydrotaea diabolus. Next base: position 163,140,851 of record OY740718.1, read on the forward strand.
AGTGCTTCGACAATTGGTTTGAGCGTATGCAAAAGTGTATAAATCATGCTGGAGAATACTTTGAAAAACAATAAAACCATGTTGGATGATAAATATTCGCATTTTAATTATTATGCCAGAAATATATATAGCAGCCCTCGCATTACATCCTCATCATATGTGACAGCGCATAGAGAAAGGGACCTAAGGGTAAAAAAATCAATTTTCATTTTTTTTTTCTTTTTTTGATGTGGACAACATCTAAGCATCGAATGACCCAAAAGTGTTCCCTCCCAGAGATATGCGCGTTTTATGAAAGTGAAGTCGACGATTCTAAGCGCAAACAGAAAGGGACCTAATCTTTAAAATGGCTCTCCTGAACAAAACTTTTCATCAACTTTTCACTTTTTTTTTGATGTGGACAACATCTGAGCATCGAATGAGACCGATCCCATGCCCCAAAAGTGTTCCCTCCCAGAGATATGCGCGTTTTATGAAAGTGAAGTCGACGATTTTAAGCGCAAATAGAAAGGGATCTAATCTTTAAAATGGCTCTCCTGAACAAAACTGGTTTTAAGCCTGAGGTCCCTTTCTATTTTGCGCGTCACATATACCATACACTGTGATATAGAGTATTTTGTTTTAGTGGTGATGTTTGTAACACCTTAAAAGAATGGCGATAGAACTTATGGTAGGTATACCTAACAACTCAGACGCGCTATCTGATTCCCTTAGGTGATGTTCCTGAGTCCTTTCGTCCATCCATCCGTCTGTCCATCTATCGTTGTAATCAAAGTACAGATCTCAATTATAAACCGATTTCGATAAGACTTGGTAAATTTTTCAAGTTTGGCTTAAAGACTCTATTGAAAATGATCCACATCGGTCCATATTTTGAACTCAAACATAGGGTTTTCCCGATTACGAATCCTACAGCTGTAAAAGTAACATATTACATCTTTTTTCGAACAAATTCAATTCAGAGCATTTCGAGTGACTCACATATATCTCGGGTGAAATTGGACGATATCGATCCATGTTTTCGAATATGTCTCCCAAAAAGGTCCCTCTCAATTTGAGGTCCTGCAGTTTTGGAATCCAAAAATTTCAGCCGATCACGCCCTAATTTAGCATGTTACGTTATGAGCGACCATTTAAAAGCTGTGGTGAAACCGGACCCTTTAAAGGTCCAATTAGTCTTGACGGTTGACGGTTGATTCTGCAACCTGCAGAAGTCTACTGTCGTCAACCGTCAAACTGTAGTTATCTCCCTCTAACACATGCAAAATGCAACCCTCAACTGAAATAGCTGATTGCCTACCGTCAACCGTCAAGACTAAATGGACCTTAAGTCCATAATTCTATACAGCCACCTCACAAAGGTCTTTCCAGGTTAAATGCTTTGCAGCTTTAGAAGCCACATTTTACTTTCGATTGCTACCAAATATCTCATGGAGCGTTACGAGCGGAAAACATTCTTATCCTCTGATATTGGACCATATCAGTCCATGTTTTTGAATAGCCCCCACACAACAGACCCTTTCGATTTTAGGTCCTGCAGCTTAAGAAGCCACAAAGTGTTACCCATCATTTTTCAACGACAATTATTTAACTCTAACATATTAAGGCCGACCTTGCTGAAGCTCCAGACAGAGCTGCCTATTGCTATGAATAGAAGAGTGGTGTCAGTCACGACCGACTTAAATATTTTTTTCTTGTTCTTAATAATTTCTGGCTCTAAAAATAGTCCCTACCTATTCGTTCGCCATGACAGTTGACCATGTCTCAATGGAAAAGAGGTAACACCATGTGGTGAAGAAAATTATAGGGGACACACCAACCTCTACCTTCCTAGTGTCTCGTCGTGGGGTCTTGCGAAAAGGCTCAAGTTTTCTGCTGGTAAGAGCCAAGTTTGCTAGCTAACGCGTGAACTTTCCATGCAAGCTGACTTCACAATATTCATGAATGAAACTGTCATTGCGAAGTCTAAGGCTATTCTTGACGCTGTAAATCAGCAATCGATTTTATTTCGCTAGAATTTAGTAAGTGTGAGCTCACCGACTGTTATTCCTTGTTTCGTTTGTTTTTTAATTTTTTATCATTCCCTTTCTGGCCTCTCTTCTGACTGTACCACCAATTATTCTAATCACTTGTCTGCTGCTTTAATAGATGGCATATTAAAAAGCCAGCATAGAGCAAAAAAAATATGCTTTACGCTTTTAGGTGAGTGTGAAAATAGCACAACAAAGATTCTTTTTGCAAAAAGTAGAGTAGGTCATAAATGGTACAATTCGATGAAAAATTGCAAAATCAACAGGAGGAAATGGAATGATTGAGCTGTTTTTTATTCTTCTGCTTTTATTAAATTCCTGCTTGCCTTCCCCCTTATTTGATTTATCGGATTAAATGTGAAAAATGGAAGATGAACAAATTGATTAACATAATTTATGGGGCATTGGATTTTTTATTACTATTTGCCAAAGTGACGTATTGTATTAATGGTATCCTGGCATAGGGTTCTGCTAAAGAAAACAGGTGGAGCAGGCATTAGGTAAACAATGAGAGACAGTTTAAAATTAACCAGCAATGTTGGTAAATAAATAAAAGCCAAGCTGATAGAAAAAACCAAAATTATAACAAGGCTTAAGCGATTAAAATTCGCAAAAAAAAAATAAAAGACTGCATTGATGACCACTTAATAGAGCACTATTAATCTAGAAAGTAATTTTTAGGATGGTGTACGAGGGCGGTTCGGAAATTTCTGAGCCTAGCACAAAAAGCGCGGTATAAACAGAAAAAGTTAAGTGTTTTGGAAACTTCCATCACTGCTATGAACACATGTTAAATTTTGTTTCGATCTGGCAACTCCTTCACATAGAAACAGGTGTTCACAAAAGACGCATCCGCGATTTTTTTACAATGGAAAAATTAGAAATGCGTGGTGTCATTAAATATTTACATAAAAAAGGTTTATCGGGACAAGAAATTCATAATGATATGGTGAATGTGTTAGGTGAAAGTGCTCCTCCATATGCAACGGTAAAAAATTGGGTTGCTGAATTTAAACGTGGTCGTACACGCATTGAAGATGAATCACGTAGTGGACGTCCAAAAACAGCAACAACACGCAGAAAAAAAGTATGGTTGGGATAACAATATTCGAAGAGCATCATACTATTGTTGGTTATATGGTTGTGGCACAACAATATTATGATCATCACAACAATAGTATGGTTCACACACAACCATACTATGATCCCCATAACAATAGTATGGTCCTCACAGCAATAGAATTATTCACACACAACCATACTATGATCCCCACAACCATATTATTATTCACACTCAACCGTACTATGTTCCCCACAACCATATTATGATCCTCATAACCATAGTACGTTTAACGTACAACCATAGTATGATCCTTACAACCATAGTATGACTTACACACAATCATACTATGATCCCCAAAATTTTTGGTAAAGATTGGGTTAAGTTGTTATTTAACAATAGAGAATTTTATAAAGTATGTTATGTAATAATAGGAGTGATTTATTAAACAGTAAAAAAAATATTTATTAAAAAAGAGTCAGTTATATTAATTCGTAGTTTGTTTCGAAAAAATTTAATTATTTTTACTATTATTGCGTAAGATTCGTAAAAATAACATTGTCAAATTAAAAAAAATACAATTTTGCCTGTATGATTGAAGTTATCATGTTATTGTTAACATAAAACACATGAAAACAATACTTTTGTTCCACCAACCATATTTATATTGTTGCTACAACCATATTATAATTTTTAAATTTGGCAACAATACTATTGTTACATTTTAACAATATTAATATTGCCGCAATCATACAATTCTCAAAATGAAATTCAAAAAACTATACTATGGGTGCGACGGCCATACTTTTATTGCAGAGAACATACTATTGTTGCCGTGACCATATAGTAACCATATCTTTTCTCTGCGTGAACAACAAAAATTGTAGCCAAAGTGCATGATATGGTATTAAATGATCGACGAATAAAAGTGCGTGAAATAGCTAATATCATGGGCATCTCAAATGATCGAGTCCATTTAATTTTGCATGAAGAACTACAGATGAAAAAGCTTTTTGCCAGATGGGTGCCGCACTTGTTAACAGTCGACCAAAAACGCATAAGAATGAACATTTCTCAAGCTTGTTTGGATCGTTTTCAGCGAAATAAAATGGATTTTAAGAGTCGTTTCATAACTGTTGTTGAGACATGGATCCACCACTATACTCCAGAGACAAAAGAACAATCCAAACAATGGACTGAAGCTGGAGGAAGTGCCCCAAAGAAGGCAAAAACAATTCAATCGGTTGGTAAGGTTATGGCAACGGTTTTTTGGGACTTCAAAGGTATTTTATTGATTGACTATCTGCAAAAGGGTAAAGCAATAAATTCAGAGTACTATTGCAACCTTTTAGATCAATTAAATGTACAAATTCGAGAAAAACGTCCTGGCTTACAACACAAAAGAATAATTTTTCATCAAGACAACGCACCAGCGCACAAGAGTGTTTTAACAATGGCTAAAATCAACGAATTAAAGTACGAGTTGCTTGACCACCCACCTTATTCTCCTGATTTAGCTCCCAGGGACTTTTACCTGTTCCCAAATCTAAAAAAATTTCTTGCTGGCAAGCGTTTTACCTCAAATGAAGATGCAATTACAGTTGTAAACCACTATTTTGAAGACCTTGAGGAAAACTATTTTAATCAAGGGATAGAATTGTTAGATAAGCGTTGGACTAATTGTATTGAAGTTTCAGGAGATTATATTGAAAAATAAAAATATTTTTGAAAAACTAACTATTCTCTTTCATTGATAGGCTAAGAACTTTCCGAACCGCCCTCGTAATTGTTTTTATTTCACTAAATTTATTAGGCCAATAGAGATAAATTCCTTATAGACTAGCTACAGTAGAAATGTAATATTTATTACAACAAATTCATTTAAAATTTAGCTTAAAACTAATTAACAAATTTTTAAAATTAATGCTGGGGAGACTTAAATCTTCATGTTCACAAATTGTATTAAATGGCTTCACAGATTTATGTTAGGGTAAATTGACAGCTAAATTTGAAAGATGCGTTTCTAAGGCAAAGGTAATGTACTCGTAATGCCTAAATATTCTAGGTGGTGCATTAAGCCAAACAATTCAGAACAATCAACATTTCCACAAATTAATCCCTACACGCAAAGAAAAGATATGGTTACTATATGGTCACCGCAACAATAATATATTCTCTACAATAAAAGCATGATCGTCGCAACCATAGTATTGTTTTTTGAATTTCAGTTTAACAACAGTTTGATTGCGGCAATGTTAATATTATTGAAATGTAACAATGGTATTATTGTCAAATTATGAAATGAAAATATGGTTGTAGCAACCATATAAACATGGTTGGTGCAACAAAAGTATTGTTGTTTAAAATTTACGTTAACAATAATATGATTGCGGCAATCATACGGTATGGTTGCGAATATTTTTGTGTGTGCGTGTTTTTTTTATATACCAAAGAAAAACACAAACACGCGATACAGGCATGGTTGTTCTCCATTATAAAAAACAACAACAATCGGAAGGTAGTTCGACGGATTTTTATTGTGTTTACTTTGTTTGATGAATTACTCTACTACCGACTGGTTCTCGTTAATTAAAAATCTGCCTGCACTTAAGTATATAGCAATTCGTTACTTGGTGTCTACGGATGGTGAAGTAGTATTCACCCCTGCTAGCAACTAAAAGTATTTTTGACCGTTGGAATATATATTTTTGTTTCTTGAATGAAATGTTTAATATAAACATGGCGTCAAATCTGGCTATGAACTAATTGTAATGCAATTTAAAATAACTTATTTGATAAAAATCTCTGTTTTTGAATAACAACATTACCCAATCCTAATAAATTTACTATGGTTGTGGGGACCATAGTATGGTTGCGTGTTAATCATACTATGGTTGTGAGGATCATACTATGGTTGTATTATAAACATACTATGTTTCTGAGGATCATAATATGGTTGTGAAGATAATAGTATGGTTGAGTGTGAATAATACTATGGTTGTGAGGATCATAGTATGGATGTGGCGATCATAGTATGGTTGAGGGCTATTTGTGAATCATACTATTGTTGTGAGGATCATAATATTGTAGTGCCTCAACCATATCCTCTTCGAATGATCCTCTTCGAATATTGTCACCCCAACCCGTGTATAAAACATAACTAATCCGCTAAAACTAATCGAGACGAGCCTTATTTTGAGCAATTGTCAAATTGTCCGGGATCTAACGAGAACAAACCTCTTTTACTGGCCAGGTGTTCATGCAATATGGAATGTATGCTGGTGGAAGAAATGCCCAAGGATGCCTCTATCTCACGATCTCTATCTCTCATGACGATCTTTCATTATCAGTTCACGCACGGCATCAATGTTCTCTGGCACATCCGCCGTTTTTGGACGACCTTCGTGTTTGAGCGAGCGTCGGTCAAAATTGATTTTATAAAACCAGTTTTTCACAGTGCTATTGGGTGGTGCTTCATCGCCATACAAAAATTTAAGTTCATCGATGCACTCTTATCGTGAGAATCCACGTCGAAAGTTGTGAAAAAATGATTGCACGAAAATGTTCACGAGTTAATTCCATTTTTTTGCCAAATTGATGTTTTCAAGTCTTTGTAAACAACACAAATGATGGTTGTACGTCAAAACGTTCTGGGTACGTTTATGCTTAAAAAATGTCAAACTTTCCAACAGGAATGTCAGATGGCGCCAGGCAACACTTAGTGTTGCGTAGGCCAGAAATATATATAGCAATCCTCGTATTATTAAGATTTTCATAAAAATCTATTTCAATTTCCAAGGAAACAGTATTCGACAGTATAAACTATACGAGGGCGACCGCAAACCTGGCCTGGCACATTTTCTGTTTTACTTGCAACTTTTTTGTCTTTTGTTTTTTAAAAGCAATCCTTTATAAGCCATCTGTCAAAATTTCCGAAATATTTAATGATTATTTTCTTTGTTACAGGTGATTGAAGTAAACAAGTTTTATAATTTTTGAAAAATGGAAAATAAAGAGTTTCGTGCGGTAATTAAACACTTTTATATGAAGGGATATACGCCACAATAAATCAAAGATGAATTGGATTCTGTTCATGGTGATAATGCACCATCATACTCCACCGTGAAATCCTGGGTTCAACAATTTAAAATGGGTCGTTCAAGTACGGAAGATGAACAACGCTCTGGAAGACCGAAAACTGCTACTACTATTGAAAACATTAGAAAAATATATAATGAAGTGACTAAAGATAGACGAATAAAGCTCAGAGAACGCTGATATTGTTAAAATACACGAAAAACAAGTTTGGAGTATTTTACATGATGAACTCCACATGAAAAAGCTATCCGCAAGATGGGTGCCGCGTTTGTTGACTTTGCCCCAAAAAATCGTCCGTTGGACCAATTCCGAGGAGCTTTTAGCGATTTATCAGCGTAATCCAATAGAGTTCTTGCGCCGATTCATAACTGTTGATGAAACATGGATCCATCACTACATCCCAGAATGCAAAGAACAGTCAAAACAATGGATAGAAGCTGGTAAAAGTGGTCCCAAGAAGGCGAAAACTGTCAAGTTAGCAGGAAAAGTAATGGCCACAGTATTTTGGGATGCAAGGGGTATAATATTTATTGATTATCTTAAGTAGTGAATATTATTGTGCATTATTGGATCGGTTGAGTGAAGAAATCAAGACAAAACGACCGCACTTAGAAAAAAAAAATGTTCTTTTTCATCAAGATAATGCTCCTTCACACACTGCATTTTTAACTCAACAAAAACTGGCCGAATTACGATTTGAAATTGCTCCGCATCCACCTTATAGTCCAGATTTAGCTCCTTCTGATTATTTCTTGTTTCAAAATTTAAAAAAATTTCTCGGTGGCAAAAAATATTCGTCCAATAGCGAGGTTATTGCTGAAACTGAGGCATATTTTGAAGATCTTGAAAAATCTTATTTTTCGGATGGAATTAGAAAACTTGAAAAACGTTTGATGAAGTGTATTGAGTTGGAAGTGGATTATGTTGAAAAATAAATAATAATAACTCCAAAAAAACGGTTCTTTTTATGTTAGGCCAGTTACTTTTGCGTCGCCCTCGTATATATTCTCGTGCTTTACATCTAACTATGTCTATCCGTAATCCAGGAAATTCTCATTTCAAGGACATTGTTATCTCACTACTTTAAAGGAATATGAGACATGAGGTATTTAGATACTTTATGAAAAACATATGACTGTCTTTCCTACAAAAAGTTGTGGATTAATTATGTCTTTAAACACTTATAAACAGGTTCTGACATCAGTTTAACCCCTTAGACAACGCATGCCATGGCGCTCAAATTAGGAATTAAATTTATAAAACAAATTTATAATTTATACCTTCAATTTGTATTTTAGATTTCGATAATAAATAATACAATTCCCATTGAGCATTATCTTACGAGAAATATTTATATTTTTTTATACACATTCAGGTTTATTTGCCTGATCACTAGTAAACAAATCTTACCCAAAATCTAATCGAATTGTATCTATTAACAACAATAATAACTACACACTGCAGCTCTTAGCTCAGCAGTAGCCGAGCAAAAGGTAATAAATGCCCAAAAGTATGACGTTTACTACATTCGAGCTGAATACTCGTATATTGTAAACATACAAATTATTAATGTTTGTCGACACTGCAAATATTGATTTTGTCTCAATGCTCCGAGGCAAGGGTTGCACAAGCTGCAGATAGAGAGTGGAAGGAAGGGGGGTAAAAGTACCATAGATGACTGTTGACACATTGACATTTATCAATGTTTATATAGAGAGATATTAACCAACAAACATACACACACTCTCACACTGTCACCCACTGTGCCTTGACTATGAGTTTGTGTCGATATTTGCACACTGTAGACATTCTCGCCAGCACACATGTGTACTTTACGAGGGCGACCGCAAAAGTAACTGGCCTAACATAAAAAGAACCGTTTTTTTGGAATTATTATTATTTATTTTTCAACATAATCTCCTTCCAATTCAATACACTTCATCAAACGTTTTTCAAGTTTTCTAATTCCATCCGAAAAATAAGATTTTTCAAGACCTTCAAAATATGCCTCAGTTTCCGCAATAACCTCGCTATTGGACGAACATTTTTTGCCACCGAGAATTTTTTTTAAATTTGGTAACAAGAAATAATCAGAAGGAGCTAAATCTGGACTATAATGTGGATGCGGAGCAATTTCAAATCGTAGTTTTTGTTGAGTTAAAAATGCGTGAAATGTGTGAAGGAGCATTATCTTGATGAAAACGAACTTTTTTTTTCTAAATGCGGTCGTTTTATCTTGATTTCTTCACTCAACCGATCTAATAATGCACAATAATATTCACTATTTATAGTTTTTCCTTTCTCAAGATAATCAATAAATATTATAACCCTTGCATCCCAAAATACTGTGGCCATTACTTTTATTGCTGACTTAACAGTTTTCGCCTTCTTAGGACCACTTTCACCAGCTTCTATCCAGTGTTTCTTAGCATTCTGGGATGTAGTGATGGATCCATGTTTCATCAACAGTTATGAATCGGCGCAAGAACTCTATTGGATTACGCTGATAAATCGCTAAAAGCTCCTCGGACGATTTTTTGGGGCAAAGTCAACAAACGTGGCACCCATCTTGCGGATAGCTTTTTCATGTGGAGTTCATCGTGTAAAATACTCCAAACTTGTTTTTCGTGTATTTTAACAATATCAGCAAGTTCTCTGAGCTTTATTCGTCTATCTTTAGTCACTTCATAAAATACTTTTCTAATGTCTTCAATAGTAGTAGCAGTTTTCGGTCTTCCAGAGCGTTGTTCATCTTCCGTACTTGAACGACCCATTTTAAATTGTTGAACCCAGGATTTTACGGTGGAGTATGATGGTGCATTATCACCATGAACAGAATCCAATTCATCTTTGATTAATTGTGGCGTATAACCTTTCATATAAAAGTGTTTAATTACCGCACGAAACTCTTTTTTTCCATTTTTCAAAAATTATAAAACTTGTTTACTTCAATCACCTGTAACAATGAAAATAATCATTAAATATTTCGGAAATTTTGACAGATGGCTTATAAAAGATTGCTTTTAAAAAACAAAAAACAAAAAAGTTGCTAGTAAAACAGAAAATGTGCCAGGCCAGTTAGTTTTGCGGTCGCCCTCGTAGATACATAAACATTTATATATTTTTGCTCTTTTTATGGACCAAATTATATATGTTCAGTTATAAAGGGTGTTTTTTATTGAGGTATAGAACTTCGAATTGAAATAAAACACAAGAAAATCGTTTTAATGTCCATCAATTTGGCTTTATTGGAAGGATAATTTTATGCCATTAATGTTTAAATATGATTTCGGGCATGTGGCCGCCGCGGCTGGCTCGAATAAAGCCAATTCTACAGGTCCAATTTTCAACCACTTTTTCGAGCATATGGGGCCGTATGTTGGCAATAACGCCACGAATGTTGGCTTTCAAGTCCCCTAACGTTTCTGTTTTGTTGGCGTAGACGAGCGATTTCACATATCCCCAAAGAAAATAATCCAATGGTGTCAAATCACACGATCTTGGTGGCCAGTTGACAGGTCCATTCCGCGAAATTATGCGCTCATCGAATGTTTCCTTCAATAATTCGATTGTGACGTGCGCTGTGTGGCATGTAGCGCCGTCTTGTTGGAACCACAGCTCATCCACATCCATGCCATCCAATTCGGGAACAAAATAGTCGGTTATCATGGCTCTATACCGGTCTCCATTAACGGTAACTGACTCTCCAGCATTATTTCGGAAGAAGTATGGCCCAATGACTCCACCAGCCCATAGAGCACACCAAACAGTCAGTTTTTGTGGATGTAATGGCGTCTCAAGGGTCTCATGTGGATTCTCTTCACTCCAAATGCGGCAATTTTGCTTGTTGACGTAGCCATTCAACCAAAAATGAGCCTCATCACTGAACAAAATTTTGTGATGAAAATCAGCATCGAGATGAATCTCATTTTCGGCCCATTTTGCAAGCGTTGTTCTTTTGTCAACCTGTTCATGATGAAATGGCAAAACAAACTAAATATTAATCACTTGACAGCTGACAAAATGGCCGCCAGTTAAAAAAGTGATGCCAACTTAAAGTTCTATACCCCAATAAAAAACACCCTTTACAAGTGTTTAATTACCGCACGAAACTCGTTATTTTCCATTTTTCAAAAATTATAAAACTTGTTTACTTCAATCACCTGTAACAAAGAAAATAATCATTAAATATTTCGGAAATTTTGACAGATGGCTTATAAAAGATTGCTTTTAAAAAAAAAAAAAAACAAAAGTTGCTAGTAAAACAGAAAATGTGCCAGGCCAGTTAGTTTTACGGTCGCCCTCGTAGATACATAAACATTTATATATTTTTGCTCTTTTTATGGACTAAATTATATATGTACAGCTATAACTGCTATAAACATTTTAAAATTGTGTTTTTTTTTTGAAAATTATTCTCGGGTACACTGTGAGGGTAACAAACGTCGATTTCGATATACTAGTACCTCTTTCAAAAGTTCCAGAGCTGCGGCCAATAGTAGTCTGTACTTAAGCGCTTCAGTTATTTCTATTTTAAAGGGTGTCCTAAGAAGAGTGCAATTTTTAAATTTTAAATAAAACACAGATATTTAAGAAAAAATCGTGAAACGTTATTATATCGTAAAGTAGACAGAATGAGGTTATGCTGGCATGCACGCGATCTTTTAATGAAATTTTCAATGACCGTTTTGCATGAATGCTGCGGTATTTCATTAATGCAGCGTCCAATTTCGTCTTTTAAGGCTTGAGTCGTCGTCGGCTTATTCGCGTAAACCATCGACTTCAAAAAACCCCAAAGAAAAAAATCTAATGGTGTTAAATCGCACGATCTAGACGGCCAATTCTGATCTCCAAAACGCGAAATAACACGACCGGGAAATGACTGATGCAGCAATTGAATTGTTTCTCTGGCTGTATGACATGTGGCGCCGTCTTGTTGGAATCACATGCCCTCCACATTCATTTCTTCAATTCTAGGCAAGAAAAAACTGGTTATCATTTCACGATACCAAACACCATTGACTGTTTGCGCTTGACCTGCCTCATTTTCATAAAAAAAGGTCCAATGATTCCTCCAGCCCAAAAACCACACCACACAGTGACACGTTGAGGATGCATTTGCTTCTCGTGAATCACTCGAGGATTTTCCGCACCCCAAATGCGACAATTCTGCCTATTGACGAAGCCATCAAGATGAAAATGGGCCTCGTCACTGAAGATGATTTTATCGGCAAAATCAGCATTTTCATGTTGTCTCTCCAATACCCAATTAACGAACTCCCCTTCGTGTAGCGCTCCATTTTTACTAACCTCGTACCTTCTACTAACAAACAATAACAATTGTTCAAATGTCAAACAATGACAATGTTGCGACAAAACCCCGCAACAAAATGACATCTACAGGGTTTTCCATTAAGAACATAACGATTTTAATATTATAAAACACAGAATATTTTAGATATAGAGTACAAATTTACTCCGGGTATAGTGCGAATGTTACATTTTAAGAATGAATTTCGATGTCGGTCATATGACCACCACGAGCCCGTGTACAGCGATCTATTCTTTGGACTAAATTTCCCACCACTCTGGCACACATTTATACCAGAACGTTGGCAATTTCGCGTTAGATTTTATCCCTAAGCTCGCGTTAAGTTGTTTGCTTGTTGGCATAGACCAATGACTTGATGTGGCTGCAAAAAAATGTCGTTAACTCGCATGAACGAGGTGGCCATTCGGCCGGACAATTTCTCGAGATAACACGTTCAACGAATTTGCCTTTCAGTAAATCGATTGTAAAGCGTGCTGTGTTTCTAGTGGTTCGTGCTGCGTTTCTAGTGTTTCAGTCTTGTTGAAACCACACATCGGCAATGTCAAGATCGTCCAAAAATAATTTCTAACATGGCACGATAGCGCTTTCTATTGACGGCAACATGACGATTGGTTTCATCGTCGAAAAAATACGGCCCAATCACACCTCCGGCATGAAAAGCACAAAGAATTTTTTTTGCGAATGCAATTGTGTCTCTTGAAGCACATGTGGGTTTGGTGCTGTCAACTAAAGCATATTTTGTTTATTGACAAAACCACTCCGCCAGAAATGAGCTTCATTGCTGAAGATGATTTTTCGATGAAATTCTGGATTTTCATGACACTTTGCCATAGCCCAATCGGAATAGTTTCGGCGTTTCATGTTAATAGGGCTTCTAGAGCTAAAGACGTATTAAACTTTTAACCGATTTTCTTCAATTTGGTCCATTTTTTGTCCACAACCTGAATGTTTTAACGAGATTGAATGCAACTTTTGACTTTGGGAGATTAAACCATAAAATCGGATGAACGTTTGTGGGGAAACTTTTTCTAAATCATAATCGATTTCCTTCAATTTCAATAGCTTTCGTCCTTGGGTAAAAATCTGATCGTCCCAAATTTCGTAAAGATTGGGTGTAGAATGCGGCTTCAGGCGCAGAAAACATTAAATCGGATGAACATTATTGATGGACATGTCGACCTCGGGAAAGATTTAAGCGCCAGTCGCTTTTTAATGAAATTCAATAGAAAATTGTCATATGTGACAGCGCAAAAAGAAAGGGTAAGGGTAATAAAAAATCAATTTTAATTTTTTTTTTTTTTGATGTGGACAACATCTGAGCATCGAATGAGACCGATCCCTTGCCCCAAAAGTGTTCCCTCCCAGAGATATGCGCGTTTTATGAAAGTGAAGTCGACGATTCTAAGCGCAAATATAAATGGACCTAATCTTTAAAATGGCTCTCCTGAACAAAACTTTTCATCACCTTTTCACTTTTTTTTTTTTGATGTGGATAACATCTGAGCTTCGAATAAGACCGATCCCATGTCCAAAAGTGTTCCCTCCCAGAGATATGGGCGTTTTATGAAAGTGAAGGCGACGATTCTAAGCGCAAATAGAAAGGGACCTAACCTTTAAAATGGCTCTCCTGAACAAAACTTTTCATAACCTTTTTACTTTTTTTTTGATGTGGATAACATCTGAGCTTCGAATAAGACCGATCCCATGTCCAAAAGTGTTCCCTCCCAGAGATATGGGCGTTTTATGAAAGTGAAGTCGACGATTCTAAGCGCAAATAGAAAGGGACCTAATCTTTAAAATGGCTCTCCTGAACAAAACTTTTCATCACCTTTTCACTTTTCTTTGATGTGGATAACATCTGAGCTTCGAATCAGACCGATCCCATGCCCAAAAATGTTCCCTCCCAGAGATATGCGCGTTTTATGAAAGTGAAGTCAACGATTCTAAGCGCAAATAGAAAGGGACATAATGTGTAAAATGGCTCTCCTGAACAAAACTGGTTTTTAACCTTAGGTCCCTTTCTATTTTGCGCGTCACATATGTCACACAGAAGTTGGCGCACTGTACAGATTCGATCTCCTCTTGATTTGTTTGGTCAGAAGCCACACTTAAAGGGTTAGATCTGGACTGCAAGTTTGGGTTTTTATTTTTTACAGAATATAGTCGATTGTGCTTTATACGCGATGGATAGAAGACTTTTACCGTTTGCGAATTGGATATGATAAGCTTCCAATCATCGGGCATGTCTTTGGTATTCTAGAAAATGCAAACTAGCTGATGCATGCACCTTATCAGTTCGTCTCCCTAGGGTTTTTACAACTCCGTCAACAGCTTTGTTATCCTTGAGCCGGATTATTTCTGTTTTGATGAAGACCTTGTCGGTCTTCGCCGCAGGATCGTTTTCCATTGGCCAAAATTCTATAATTTTTGATCTAGTCAGTATACTCGTATTTGAGTTCGCTAAAAATGACAATTGTAGCCAAGGACTCTAGGATTATTTTGAGCTATTAATATTTAAAATTGATTATATTTTTTTTAATTAGCCAACACTCAGGGGTTTACCCCTATACATGCAATGCATTAAGTTGATCGTTGGAAAGCAAGGGATCGAACTCGGAAAGAGGGAGTAATGTTTATTGACATTCGTCTTGAATTGGTGGGAAATACATTTGCCGGAAGTCGATTCCACATACGGACAGTACAGGCGAAAACCGAATTCGATCTGTAGTGTATAGTGCGGTCAAGCGGCCAATCGATAACAAATTGATGTGACTTTCTGGAAAGTCGTGTATCCCTGCCGAACATCCTCACATCAGGAATAAGACCACGAATGTCTGAAGAACACTCACCTTGGAAGTGGCGATAAAACAGCGACACACAACCCACATTCCGACGATGCTTCAGGGAAACAATAGAGTTGGATACCCTACTGTCACCTATCAGCACCATCGCTCTCCTTTGAACACGGTCCAGAAGCTGCAAGGATGATTTTGGAGCACCTGCCCATATATGGGAGTTGTATTCCATCTTTGGCCTGATGTAGGTTGTATAGATATCTAAAAGATCAGAAGGAGTGAAATATTTCGTATTTTCGTGAAATATTTCGCAGCCCTCCGGAGTAGGTTTTCAAAAATCGCTCCTCACAGTATGACGGGCCTTTATAGTGGAACGTTCAATCTGCATACATTTGTCTCTAAAATTGTAGGCACCCTGTAGCACTATCTCGCCCGAGCAGTTCGATTTATTTGCCCATATCCATTATTATTTTCTTCAAGTTATTATAACATTCTCATATGCCATTAAATACTTCCGACATGTATCGAGATACTTGTAAGAATTGATTTCATCACAATGTTGCTGTACTTTCGAGAATTAAGAACGTCTTAAATAGTATTAAGAGTATTTCCATGCTCGT
Organism: Hydrotaea diabolus; assembly: GCA_963513945.1. Classification (NCBI taxonomy): domain Eukaryota; kingdom Metazoa; phylum Arthropoda; class Insecta; order Diptera; family Muscidae; genus Hydrotaea; species Hydrotaea diabolus. Next base: position 163,156,786 of record OY740718.1, read on the forward strand.
ATATTTCAGTGTGTTCACATGGCCATTAGTGCTTACACCCAGCCACTGTCATTGAGCACAATAAAGATGATATCCTTCATCTTCTGCTCCGGTGTTTTCGTGAGTTGTTGTTGTCCTTTTTGGATATAAAACGTTACATACATAAATATATAAGTATATATTTACACACATACCTATGATTTAGACGAACATATGAAGAATTTCTTTTCTCAGATGTTATTAATTTTTTGGTTTCTTGGGAGAAAACTTTGGCCAACTGTGTGTGAGTTGTTCCCAAAGATTAGTTTTCGTATCATCGCCACAGCCCACATATTCAATACATTCGCCCCGTTCCATTCGGTGGCGGCGTTGGCGGGCTGGGTCATGTTCAAAGTTAAGAAGTTTGTTTTTAGGTCACCGTATTAGATGAGTCCTTCGGGCTTTAAATTTAATTAAAATGCTTTTAACAAACTGTTTGTTAATGACGAACATCATGTCGATGTTGTACTTGTGCAGCTCCCCCTACTTAAAGGAAAGTTTAAGTCTGACCTTACACATGTAAGGATGTCTGTCTATCCCTAAGGCAGAGATACATGGGTTGTCTTACAAATGTTGGCAGGTGGTACAAAATGCCTTTGCTTTTATGACCCACCCCCAATGTATGGTATATAATTAATGTAATGAAAATATTAATCCGGATTGCATGGCTTATTCTCAGGCAGTGTTAGATAATTGGACAATGTTGAACAATGCCTGCAAAGATTAGGTGACATTTTATTACAGGTACATCACTTAAGGGGAATAGTTGGATAAGGTGTACTAGTCCGAGGAACATGTAATTTTTAGAGAATACAATTCTGTCGTTCACATAGAGAGACAATAGGCGTGTTTTTCTTAAAAAGCTTACAATTTCACTTGTTTAGTGACAATTAAAACTCATTTGTCGCCAAGTCTTTAGGCAGTTTTCTTTAATTTCGCAAAATACTTAACAATTTCTGCCAAATTGCTAAATGCAAACAAAACAAATGAGGGACTTTTCCTTGTTTTATTTTAATTATTTTGTAATCTTTTATCAGCAAAAATTAATTATATTTTATAAAAACTTAACAAAGAACAAAGTTTTTAATTCCATCGAATTTACAGGTACATATACAAAATTTACATAATTGGATTAGCTTATTTCAAAAATAGGAGATCTAAAATATGCCTTATTTAAAGTCTTCTGATTTGATCGCTATCATCTAATAATATTACGGCTGCTTTATATTATTCTGGCCTAATAATGAAAATGCGAATATTTATCATCAAAAATGGTTTTATTGGTTTTCAAAGTATTCTCCAGCTCAAACTAACTAACTGTCGAAGCGCTTTTCCACTCCAATTGAGAGACCTCCAAAACATGGTTTTTGAACGCTTCAATAGCATCTTCTAGCGACAAAAACTGTTGACACGCATTTTTTTCTTGATGTGCGGGAATAAAAAGAAGTCATGGGGTGCCAAGTCAGGGCTGTACCGCGGATGACCCATCAATATGACGTTTTTGCCGGTCAAAAAGGCGCTGGTTTGAGCCTTTGTGTGAGAGCTCGCATTGTCATGGTGCAAAATGATTCGTCTTCTCTTGTTCGTTTTTCGAATTTCGCCGAAGACTTCAGGCAAACAAATTGTTGTGTCCTACGTTGTCCAAGCGGAACAGTTGCCACATGACCAGTTTTGCCGAAGAAACAGGCCACCTTTTGCTTCGAAGTGCTTCTTCTACGAACAACTTTCGTTGAATTTGGCTCGTCTTTGAAGAACCATACGGTCCATCCATGGATCCATGATTCGTCACCTGTGACGATCTTATGAACGTCTTTTAAAGCACCGCGATCGTATTTTTTCAAAAAAAAAAAAATTGCAGCAATCGACACGAGCCTTTTTTTGAGCGATTGTCAAATTGTGCGGGATCCAACGAGAACAAACTAGGTGTTCATGCAATATCGAATGTATGCTGGTGGAAGAAATGCCCAAGGATGCCTCTATCTCTCTGTATGTCACATGACGATCTTGCATTATCAGTACACGCACGGCATCAATGTTCTTTGGCACAACGGCCGTTTTTGGACGACCTTCACGACCTTAGTTTGTGAGCGAGCGTTGGCCACAATTGAATTCAGTTTTTTTTTCACAGTGCTATAGGATGGTACTTCATCGCCATACAAAGATTTAAGTTCATCGATGTACTCTTGTCGTGATAATCCACGTCGAAAGTTGTTAAAAATGATCGCACGAAAATGTTCACGAGTTAATATCATTTTTTTGTCAAATTGATTTTTTCAAGTCACTGTAAACCGAACAAATGATGGTCGTACGTCAAAATGTTCTGAGTACGTTTAAGCTAAAAAATGTCAAACTTTCCAATTTAAATGTCAGATGGTGCCAGGCAATACTTAGTGTTGCCGAGGCCAGAAATATATATAGCTTCCCGTATAGCCAATACTTTTGAATGGTTACTAAGCCTTTTGTGGATGCTGCTATTGCTTACAAACCAAGAAGCGCAAGTTTTTGACTGATAGTTTTAAAGGATATCAAAGTAGGAATATGAAAATGTACCCCATCATTTGATCTTATACTTCCAAACTGGTTTTAAGATAGATTGTGTAGGGTGATCAATCTAGAGCTAGCGTGAGTTGTGTTAAACTTTATTTTTATTTCTTTCAGTATTGTTTGCCATTCCATTTCATCGTGGAAATACTTACACCGCGAAAACCGCGGTTTACGAGCATTTCGACCGGTATGGCGAAATGCTCGAGTCATCCTAAATTGGACCCTCAGCCAACATTTGAGGGAAATTATATTCAAAAAATAAATGGAACCAATGTCTTATCAAACAAACAATAAAGATTCCACACTTGATTTGAATTTTTGGTTTTTTATATTGAAAAAATACCTCTAGATTGATCACCTGATAGAGGATTAGTTTATTTTCCAAACAAATTTATGATTACGGACCCAGCAGCCAGGGCTTTTATTGAACAAAAAAAAGAAACAAAATGCTGAACTAAAACTTTTTTTTTTATTTAAATTCATATTAAATTACATTAATGAATGCGTAAAATCCTAAGCTAAAAATTAACTTTTTAAATATAAGACGGAGATGAACTAACTGAGTCTTATTTTTTAGGTAATTTTCTCTCTCTATACCTGTCTTCTTTAGGCGACGAAAAAGAAAAATACAATTTCCCTTAATTAATGGAAGTCTTACTTGGATGCAACAAATATGACCAATACCAAATGAGTTTGACATGAAGTTAAGCTCAACTTAAAAACCTAACGAAGCGTTGGAAAAACATGAAATGAATTAGTTTTATTTAATTCATGAAGGAAGACTGACCAATCAGCCCAGTCAAAAACGACACAAACAAATAAATTAAACTCTTTTCGTTTATTATAACCACCACCGAACGGTAGATTTTATTTGTCATTCCGTTTACAACACCACGAAATATTGGTCTGGGAGCCTATAAAGTAAATAAAAGGGTGTTTTTTCAGATGTATGGTTTTCAAGAAAAAATAAAACGCAAATAATTTAATGTAATGGCCAAGAATTCAGCTTTATTGTAAAAATAAGGGTTTGCCATTATGTTTTAAAAATGATTTTGGACAAGTGACCGCCTCGGCTAGCTCAAATAAATTCCAGCCAAGAGGCCCGATTTTCGATTACTTTTTGCAGCATTTTGGGCCGTGTGTCAACAATAACGCGCCGAATATTCTGTTTCAAGGTGTCAATCGTGTCGGGTTTATCTGCGTAGACAAGCGACTTCACATAAACCCAAAAAAAATAGTCCAGCGGAGGAGGCCACGCCACGGACTTACGACGCAAGATAATGCGCTCACCAAAAGTTTCTTTTAATAAATTTATTGTTTCGTTGGCTGTATGGCATGTTGTGCCGTCTTGTTGGAATCAAAGGTCGTCCACATCAACTTCCTCTAATTCAGACACGAAAAAGTCATAATTCATGGCTCTATAGCGTTGCCCATTGGCTGTAACCTTATGACCGGCTTAATTTTTAAAGAAATATGGACCAATGATTTCCCCTGCCCACAGAGCACACCAAACAGTGACTTTTTGAGAACGTTACGGCGTCTCAACAATGGCTTGTGGATTTTCATTACACCAAATGCGACAATTTTGCTTATTAACGTACCCATTCAACCAAAAGCGAGCTTCCCCGCTGAAGAACATTTTCTAGTAAAAATCATGATCGTTGGCCATCTCGTTTTCGGCCCATTCACCACGATTTGCAAACGTTGCTCTGGAGGTAAGTCTCTTCATTATGAAATGGCAAACCAAACAGAGCATAAATCAAGTGACAGCTGTCAAAAAGACCAACTTCGAAAAAAGTGTGACCAGATGGAAAACCACACGTCTAAAAAAAACACCCTTTATACAGGTGCAGCGTGTCACGTGGACTCCTTCTGCCCGCCGCACAGTTGTTCGGCGTTGTGCCGTGAATTCTGACCCAAAAAAAATTGAAGTGGCTGTACACACAGAGAAAAACGTAGTCGAAAAATAAGAATTTCGGTTGCAATCACCAAATGTTAATAATTTTAATGGATATAGTATGATCATCATATTGTAGACGCAACTAATTGATCGGTTATAGCAATGAAACGCATAAATGGTATTTATTTGTCATCTTGCCATCTTGTGGTTGTCACAATCAATAGGTGGGCAAAATTTTGTTCAATCATTCGGTTGGCAAAGAAATTTGGTTGTGTCAACGAATCTGCTGTCATTTTGTACCGTTATAATCGAAGTTGTGCCCCGACCACTTTTATTTGCCTCGGCAGCTAGCGTTCTGCTGCTATGGTTGGCGGGTGGACTCTGTAGATAGTATACGAGGGTTGCACACTTATATTTCGGGTCCGGCAATAAAAACATAATAATTTATCATTGGAAATGGTTTTTTTGTTTTTCAAAATATTCTGCTTTAAGATCAATACACTTTTGCATGCACACAAACCAATTTTCGACTCACTTTTGTTCTCCACTTGAGACACCTCCAAAACATGATTTTTGAACGCTTCAACAGCTGCTTCGGGCGATGAACAACGTTGACCACGCATTTTTTTCTTGATGCTAGGGAATAAGAAGATGTCATTGGATGCCAAATCAGGGCTGTAGGGTGGATGGCCCATCATTCGACACCTTGAGTGGTCAAATAGCTCATAGTTTTAGCTGATGTGTGAGAGCTCGCATTGTCGTGATCAAAAATGATCCGTTCTCTTATTATCTGTCCTCATTTATTCTCTTATTATCTTTCCTCATTTCTTCGAACACTGTTGGCAAACAGTGACCGTCCGTCCTACGATCCACTTAAGGCACTGTGGCAACATGGCCGGTTATACCGAAAAAAAACCGCAATCATTTGCTTCGATGTACTGCTTCCATGAACAACTTTTGCTGGATTTGGCTCGTCTTGAAAGATACATAAGGTCGATTGTTGTTTTGTTTCGGGTTCATATGCATAGATCCATGATTCGTCACCTGTAACAATGTCATACACTGCATTTGAGCTGCCGCAGTTATACTTTTTCAACATCTCTTTGCACCTATCCATTCGAGTTGCACGTCCTTCACGACATGCATCCTGGAGCGAACCGCGTCCAACAATGAACTTTTGTACCAGCTATTAACAGTGGTTTTTGATGGTGTTTTTTCGCCAAAAGTCGATTGAAACACTCTTGTCTCGAGAACCCACGTCGAAAATCATAAAAAATCATCGCACGAAAATGTTCACGGGATAATTCCATTTTTTTGACTGAGATGAACAAAACAAATGACAAAACGTTCTGAGTGAAGTTATGCTAAAAAATGTCAAACTTTACAATGGAAGTTCCAGTTTGCATCTGGGAACACTGGTAATGTCAGGGCCCAAAATATAAATAGCATCTCTCGTACACAAGTATTGGTTTAAAGTATCGCCAACTGCGCTAGTGTGGATACTACTCAATCCTGCCTGGTAGGCTGACTCCTCTCTTGTGAACCTGTGGACATCTCTTTGTCTTTATTTTGTTTTTATGCTAAAATTTAGATAAGCTATTTTTCATTTTGTTTTTAGTTTCTAAACAGTTCTCTTTTGCCTTTTTTCCTTATTTTTCCATGGTCATTTAAACTTTAAACTTTTAAACTTTTCAGCCAAACTTTTTTTAAAAAAAGTGCACCCCAATATTAACTGGTGTGCGATATTATGCTGCAGTGATGTTTTTATCTTTTGGCTATCTGGCCAACCAAAAGGTATTTAAGCTAGCTGCAGTTTATCTTCGCGGTCTCTGGCGCGTAAACACAAAACTATAAATTAAAACCGAGGAAGAGGATTTGTCGTCCTTTTCCTCGCAGCGAATGAGAGTGAGATAGAGGTCGACTTCCAGCCAGCAAGTGAATACATTTTATGCTAGCAGAAGATGCTTATGGAAATTAAAGCTACCACTTGACATATTACATGCCTCTTGGCTTTAACACCATCACATACATCAGAGCGCTACAGCAGCGGATGTGTGTCATAGAGATTTTGGAAGAGCCCTTAAAAGATCAACAGCGAAAGGGGAAGAGTAACGAGAGATAACAGTCGTGTCACCAATCACGCACACACACACATGTAAGCCTTGTTGCCACAACGCATCAGCGCATCAACTCTTATTGCTTTTCGCTGACACACACATGCATCCTGGCATTTCAGTGTCTAACTACTATGGACACACTTACTCACACAGATATTCATGACAATTTAGGATCTACAGAAAAAAGGACGTATTGCAAAGGAACGAGGTCGTGTGCAAATGCCCAGAAATTTGTACCCACTCCACCCTCTTAGCGTCTCCAACATTTTCACATATTGACCGTTTGCGAGGGTTTAGTCAGAAGTTTTAGTGGGAGATTGTTTAAGTTCCTATGGACCGAATTAAATTGTCTATTAAAACTATTCTGGCATAAATCTTTCCAACGTTATGCTTTAAACTATCTTTCCAAAATAGTTTAGTAGAGACTTCCAAAACGTGCACAGATCTCGTTGTTCAGGTCCGATCTTCAATGTGGTTCTAGACGTCTTAGAGGTCAGTTTTTTGAACTAAATAAAAAAAAACATTTACTCGCATTTGCTGTATTTGAAATTTTGAATTGAATTGAATTAAATTGAATTAAATTGTCTATTAAAACTATTCTGGCATAAATCTTTCCAACATAATGTCGTCCCATCTCTATCTTCTACTGGTTCAACAAAATGTTTTAGTAGAGACTTCCAAAACATGCACAGATTTCGTTCTTAAGGTCCGATCTACAATTTGGTTGTGTTAGAGGTCAGTTTTTTGAACTAAATAAAAAACATATATTCGCATTAAGTGTATTTGAAATTTTGGTTTATTTCAGTAGTCTTATCCTCTAGAGCCCAAGGTCTGCACTTTAATTGTAGTCAAATGCTTTAAATCAAATTCTCATTTGGATTTTGGAAATATTTTTCTTTCGGTGTAGAGCTTTTCTTCTCCAGGGGCTGTGTTTTTATTCACTAGGACCATAAGTTCGCTCAACATATGTAACAGAATATAAACAATGAATGTACGAGGATTGTTTTGCTTTCAGAGAATATTTCGTTTTTATAAAACTATCCTTAAAACATCGATTAGAGAAAAATTGTTTTAAGCCATATCGGTGCATGTGATACCAGCATCTCTTTCTATAGGGTGATCCATTTAGAGGTATTTTTTCAGAACAAAAAAAAATAAAAAGGACATTTATGGCATTTATTTTTTGAAAATAATTACCTTCAAATGAAAATAATTACCTTTAAATGGCAACTGTATTATGAAAATGAGCTTTCGGTGAGAAACGGGAAGATCCGCGCTGTTTCCGACCAAACTTTTGTTCAGTGATGAGGCCCATTTCTGGCTCAACGGCAAATTCAATAACCAAAATTGCCGCTGAAAAAATGCTGAAGAGCAACAAGAAGAGGTTCAACAGGTGCCATTATACTCAGAGAAAACCACGGTTTGGTGCGGTTTATAAGCTGGTGGAATCATCGTTGCATATTTTTTCAAAAATAATGTTGGCCGGAACGTAACCGTAAATGGTGCTCACTATCGCGCCATGATATCGAACTTTATGCTACCTCATATTGAAGCCCGTAATCTTGACGACACTTGGTTTAAACAGGACGTTGTCGCTTGTCATACAGCTGCTCAAACAATTGATCTATTGAGAGGTCATTTCGAAAAGCGGCTAATTTCACGTTTAGACAGGTGCGTTGAACGCCTAGATCGAGTGATATCACCCCTTTATACATTTTTCTTTGGGGTTACGTAAATTTCAAAGTCTATCCTGACAAACCAACTACGATTCAGGTTTTGGAAGCCAACATTACGCGTATCATTAAAGCCATACCGGTCGAAATGCTCGAACGAGTCTTCCAAAATTGGACCCTCAGAATGGAAACCCTGAGGCGTAGCGGCCAACATTTGAAGGAAATTATATTCAAAAAATAAATGCCATAAAATGTCCTTTCAAATTACCAATAAAGATTCCACTTGTTTTGATTTTTTATATTTTTTTTGTTCTGAAAAAATACTTCTAGATGAATCACCCTATAGAAAGACACTTAGTGTTTTAAAAAAGATATGTCTTAGTGAATTTTATTTCCTTTTGCCAAAAGGAATTGAAAAATCGATGGCACAATATCGATTGCTAAATCGAACCACCCTAGTATACACCTATGCAAGTACACGTCTTGTTGTGCGCTCCTGCCTGATGGTTGTCAATTAGAGACGTTCGGTGGCGTCTACGAAACTTTTAATCCTCCTCCAACACATCCCCTTTATGTGTCCTAGGTTTGTCACACCGACCGAAAGATATTGTGGTCTTTATGTCGCGGGCATAGTGCTTAATCGTTACGATGTCCTTCTTATATGCTTCGAACATATTCGATCCCACTCTTGCAATGCGAAAGAAATTTGCCTTAAGTCCGGTAAGGACGCCCAGCATTTACCTTATTTCGATCATCTTCGGTCACACCGACCGAAAGTTATTGTGGTCTTTATGCCGCGAAAGCTGCGCATTGTGCTTAATCGTTTCGATGTCCTTCTTACATGCTTCGTACATATTCGATATCATTCTTGCAATTCGAAAGAAATTTGCCTTAATACCGGTAAGAACGCCCAGCATTTTACTTACTTCGATCATCTTGAGATTTATGGCCTTTTTGTTCTTTTTTTCTTAGGGTGTCCTCAAAGCATTTTGGTGATATTGACTTCCGCAGTGACGTTCCAGAGCGATGTTTTTTTTAGCAACCAGAACTGATGATGGTTGTCATTAGAGACGTTCTGTGGCGTCTACGAAACTTTTAATCCTCCTCCAACACAGCCCCTTTATGTGTCCTAGGTTTGTCACACCGACCGAAAGATATTGTGGTCTTTATGTCGCGGGCATAGTGCTTAATCGTTACGATGTCCTTCTTATATGCTTCGAACATATTCGATCCCACTCTTGCAATGCGAAAGAAATTTGCCTTAAGACCGGTAAGGACGCCCAGCATTTTACGTACTTCGATCATCTTCGGTCACACCGACCGAAAGATATTGTGGTCTTTATGCCGCGAAAGCTGGGCATTGTGCCTAATCGTTTCGATAACCTTCTTACATGCTTCGTACATATTCGATCCCACTCTTGCAATTCGAAAGAAATTTGCCTTATAACCGGTAACGACGCCCATCATTTTGCTTATTTCGATCATCTTTAGATTTATGGCCTTTTTGTTCTTTTTTTTCATAGGGTGTCCTCAAAGCATTTTGGTGATATTGACTTCCGCAGTGACGTTCCAGAGCGATGTTTTTTTTTAGCAACCAGGACAGGGCCTTAGATTTAATTTCAGCTCTTATTGCTTGAAAGGGAATGACGTTGTCCATATCATCTGCCTAAAGTTTTAAGTCAGATTAAATAAAATTTCAATGATACGGATGATACTGCTACTGAGGGTTTAATGTGTTAGGTGTTATTGTAAAATTAAAATACGCCTTCCATTGTCTTAGCTGGATCAGTGTGTTAGATTTGTTGACAAAGATACGATGTCTAAACTGATCAGTGGAAGACTCACTTTTGGGCAGTAAAACATTATGATTTAAACAGTTTTTTACTCTGTTTCTAGACCATCGTCGTTTCTTTTTCAAAATCAATTTTAAAAAAACGGTGAAATACATTGGCTATGGTTGCCAGACAGACTGTACTGCTGTTATTAAGCCAAGGTTTTTCTTCAGCAGCCTTTGGCAACGACTATTTTGGCTACAAATAGAATTGCTTATACGGGAGTCCCATTGAAATAACTGAGAACTACGCTTTGCGGGTACTTCTTCAGAATGACCAGCAACTAATTAATAATTTTTTCAAATTTCTGGTTTTATTGAAAAGGCTGAACTTTGCCATTCAATAATGGAACACAATGTCATTAACCACAAATGGCTCGGTAGTACCTCATCCGATCAACCCAATTTTTCACATTGTTTCGGGACGAATGCATTCAATGGCTACTTCGATTTCATGTTTCAAGGCTTCAACTCTCTCTGAATGCTAACATTTATCCTTAATGGCTCCCCACAGAAAATAATCCAAAGGGCTCAAATCGCTTCGCAATAGTTGAATAAACTCCCTGTGAAAACAAGATTTTTGGTAAAATTCTTTTTTACAGCCGGTTCAAATTTAAAATTTTACTAAAAAAAGCAAGTCATTGGAACATTTTGTCTATACAAACAAAAAATCGATTTACGAGGGCGGTTCGGAAAGTTATTAGCCTATCAACGAAAGAGAATAGTTAGTTTTTCAAAAATATTTTTATTTTTCAACATAATCTCCTGAAACTTCAATACACTTAGTCCAACGCTTATCTAGCAATTCTATCCCTTGATTAAAATAGTTTTCCTCAAGTTCTTCAAAATAGTGGTTTACAACTGTAATTGCATCTTCATTTGAGGTAAAACGCTTGCCAGCAAGGATTTTTTTTTAGATTTGGGAACGGGTAAAAGTCACTTGGAGCTAAATCAGGAGAATAAGGTGGGTGGTCAAGCAACTCGTACTTTAATTCGTTGATTTTAGCCATTGTTAAAACACTCTTGTGCGCTGGTGCGTTGTCTTGATGAAAAATTATTTTTTTGTGTTGTAAGCCAGGACGTTTTTCTCGAATTTGTACATTTAATTGATCTAAAAGGTTGCAATAGTACTCTGAATTTATTGTTTTACCCTTTTGCAGATAGTCAATCAATAAAATACTTTTGAAGTCCCAAAAAACCGTTGCCATAACCTAACCAGCCGATTGAATTGTTTTTGCCTTCTTTGGGGCACTTCCTCCAGCTTGAGTCCATTGTTTGGATTGTTCTTTTGTCTCTGGAGTATAGTGGTGGATCCATGTCTCATCAACAGTTATGAAACGACGCTTAAAATCCATTTTATTTCGCTGAAAACGATCCAAACAAGCTTGAGAAATGTTCATTCTTATGCGGTTTTGGTCGACTGTTAACAAATCCGGCACCCATCTTGCAGAAAGCTTTTTCATCTGTAGTTCTTCATGCAAAATTAAATGGACTTGATCATTTGAGATGCCCATGATATTAGCTTTTTCACGCACTTTTATTCGTTGATCATTTAATACCATATCATGCACTTTGGCTACAATTTCTGTTGTTGTTGCTGTTTTTGGACGTCCACTACGTGGTTCATCTTCAATGCTTATACGACCACGTTTAAATTCAGCAACCCAATTTTTTACTGTTGCATATGAAGGAGCACTTTCACCTAACACATTCAGCATATCATTATGAATTTCTTGTCCCGATAAACCTTTTTTATGTAAATATTTAATGACACCACGCATTTCTAATTTTTCCATTGTAAAAAAATCGCGGATGCGTCTTTTGTGAACTTCTGTTTCTATATGAAGGAGTTGCCAGATCAAAACAAAATTGAACATGTGTTCATAGCGGAGATGGAAGTTTCCAAAACACTTAAATGTATGCCGTTTAACATAAATATTTTTGTGTTGAGTTGATGAAAAATTTACATATAATTCTTAGTTCATAGTTTGCTTTGAGACAATGTTTGCATTGAACATTTCTTCCATAGAACCCAAAAAGTATTCAAAGAGCAGTCTGAGAGACTTTTAGTTGCAAGGCGGAGTGGCCGCAGATCCTAGGCAAAAAATGCGCTGTAATTATGAATAGCGGCAGCCAGATTCACATTTAACGAGAACTAACGGCAGTAGAGTTTTCCCCCAAACAAAATTAACCCAATGAAAATCCCTCGCTCTGCCTATATACCAAAACACACATACCACCCGCAATACCGTCCATGGTGGTTGTCTTTTTAAAAATAACAGCAACATAAGTCAATCGCTGCAAGCCTTATTTTATATTTTTTTTACTGTTCGCATTTATTAAATTGCTTTGCATTACTTGAAAATAAGTTTGAATTATTGACGAAATGTATAATTGAGCGCTGCTTTTTTTGTCGAAATTTTAAGGTTGTCTTTTTTCCGTGTATGATGATCCAACAACACTTTGGTATGTAGAAGACCCATTGTTTCTGTCCGGATCGATTTGTTACTTGTAGAGAGATCGGAAGTCAATCCAAAGCATTAATACACAGAAAGAATGATCAATGTGGCTTTGTCCAAAAAACAAAAAACTTCTGAAAAGTTTTTGAAGATTTTATTTATTGTCCTTTAATCGCAACAACTGGTGATTCTGAGTGACCTCAAAGAGGAGTCTACCTCAAAAACCACAATTAATTAGGGATCATTGTGTGGGGACAATCGCTAAAACTGGGCCGATATGTTCTGATTTCATCGGAGTGTATTGTAGGTCCTATTAGAGACTTGAGCCGAATCGGATGAAATATGTGGCTTCTCAATTTGTAGAGTGTTATTTATGTTATGTCAACTCATTTGCCAATATATACCAATTTCAAACCTCAACAATGTGGAAAGTTCCGTCGACATCATATTCATATTTAAAACGACTGATGTATAGACGGATTGGTTAACGAACATTACACACCGAGAACAGATTTATTAGAACCGATTTTTTTTCTCGTTGCTCTTCAGCACAAATGCGGCAATTTTGTTTACTGACATTGCCGTTGAGCCAGAAATTTTGGTCGAAAACAGCGACTCGTCCTCGAGCCGTTGAAGAGCCCAAACACTGAAGCGGCGACGAGCAGAAACATCGTTATGCTTAAATTTCTACAAATGGCAGAAAATACTGAAAAGAAAAAAAATTAAGTTATACACAACTCACAAGTAATACTCGTATGTAAAAAAAGCCTATTGAAAAAAATACCTTTAGATTGATCACCCGTTCCATCTTAATTGGTTGGTTGCCATGGTTTATTCTTTCTAATTTTTGGAGTTTGAAGCCTTAATTCGTCTGGCCGCTTTTGTTTTTTTAACAGTCACATGGCTAGATTGTCTTAGAATTTTACGACAGTCAATAGTACATTTACTTTTTATGGTCCGATCAATATTTCGAAGTGTTGCTAACGACAACACTTTGACAAGAGCCAAGCTTTAATGACACACCGAAAATATTATAGCACAGAATCCTTAGTGGAGGATATCTGCTATCCAGGTTTCATTATCAAACTCTCAGAAAGACCTTCGTTGTTCTATTTTCGTGACTCTTTTGGCCTCCGCGGATATTTGTGTGGACTGCCGGGTGTTTGGAAAACGACTAAAGAGTCAGGACATTTAACCCCAACTACGACAGCAATCACCACTACCACCATAGCACCCACAACGCCGAGGGGCCATAGAACCAAGAAGGCAGATCATGCTGAATATTTGAAAGTGTACAATTACGTAGCGTACATTCATAATGTGCACTAGTATGGGTGTTTGACGGCGATACGTGCGATTCCAAGAATGTGAGAGTTAAACGAAAAGTTATCTATGAAAACGTGTGTGTGTATGTGTTTCTACATGTATGATGCATTTACTTAACTCTAACACACACTCGAAGTACATATGTAAGTACAGGAACACACACTTTTGATTAAAATTTATGTTGATGGTTTTTGGGGAAATCATTTTGGCCCTGCCACAGTAAACACCTTTAGAGACTGCTCGAACCTCGAAAACCCACCACTCCACCTCGTGTAATTTATTGCATATTTATGAGCTCTTGAACATAAGTTTTCCATAGGTGGAAGAACAAAACGCTCGCATTGGTATTGGGTGCTCTATTTGGTAGAAATATTGAGTGTGGAATGTGAAAAGCGTAACCAATTGTGGGGGTTAGAGTGCGGAAAGTTTACCAAATGTGTTAAAGGTGTCATGTAGGTGTAAAGTGTGGCATAAACGAGGAACATTTGTTAGAAAACTAGTGATTGCTTGTATTAGTTAGAGTTATTTAACTTTTACAGATCAGAAAAGTGGTGCATGTTACCTATTAGAAGAAGTATACTAGAGTGGTGTATTTCAATAGTTATTTGGTAAATAATATTAGACTGATTTTGAATTGTCTCTCTTTAAAGTTGAGCGAAATTGTGTACTTGCTTTAAGTATTCCATAAGTACGAGGGCGGTTCGGAAAGTTCTTAGCCTATCAATGAAAGAGAATAGTTAGTTTTTCAAAAATATTTTTATTTTTCAATATAATCTCCTGAAACTTCAATACACTCAGTCCATTGTTTGGATTGTTCTTTTGTCTCTGGAGTATAGTGGTGGATCCATGTCTCATCAACAGTTATGAAACGGCGCTTAAAATTCATTTTATTTCGCTGATAACGATCCAAACAAGCTTGAGAAATGTTCATTCTTATGCGTTTTTGGTCGACTGTTAACAAGTCCGGCACCCATCTTGCAGAAATCTTTTTCATCTGTAGTTCTTCATGCAAAATTAAATGGACTCGATCATTTGAGATGCCCATGATATTAGCTATTTCACGCACTTTTATTCGTCGATCATTTATTACCATATCATGCACTTTGGCTACAATTTCTGTTGTTTTTGCTGTTTTTGGACGTCCACTACGTGGTTCATCTTCAATGCTTGTACGACCACGTTTAAATTCAGCAACCCAATTTTTTACTGTTGCATATGAAGGAGCACTTTCGCCTAACACATTCACCATATCATTATGAATTTCTTGTCCCGATAAACCATTTTTATGTAAATATTTAATGACACCACGCATTTCTAATTTTTCCATTGTAAAAAAATCGCGGATGCTTCTTTTGTGAACACCTGTTTCTATATGAAGGAGTTGCCAGATCGAAACAAAATTTAACATGTGTTCATAGCAGAGGTGTGTTCATAGCAGAGGTGTGTTCATAGCATGTGTTCATAGAGAGAGCCTAGCGCTTTTTGTGCTAGGCTAAGAAGTTTCCGAACCGCCCTCGTACAACAGAAAAATAGCTGAGACGATACAATGTCTGCCTGTCTCTGAAGAAAGCACGATGGCGGAGAAACGAAACAAGCTAGAGCCCATAAGCCTTTTCTGATTTTTAAAGGGCGAAATTGGCCCTGAGGTCAAAAACGTTTCACTTTTAAGGAACTTTAAATAAAAAATAATAAAAGTACACAATTTAAGCAATTTCTATATAGAAGGGCGACCGCAAAACTAACTGGCCTGGCCCATTTTCTGTTTTACTAGCAACATTTTTTTTGGTTTTTTAAAAGCAATCTTCTATAAGCCATCTATCAAAATTTCCGAAATATTTAATGATTATTTTCTTTGTTACAGATGATTGAAGTAAACAAGTTTTATAATTTTTGAAAAATGGAAAATAAAGAGTTTCGTGCGGTAATTAAACACTTTTACATGAAAGGTTATACGCCACAATTAATCAAAGATGAATTGGATTCTGTTCATGGTGATAATGCACCACCATACTCCACCGTGAAATCCTGGCTTCAACAATTTAAAATGGGTCCTTCAAGTACGGAAGATGAACAACGCTCTGGAAGACCGAAAACTGCTACTACTATTGAAAAAATTAGAAAAAGATTTAATAAAGTGACTAAAGATAGACGAATAAAGCTCAGTGAACTTGCTGATATTGTTAAAATACACGAAAAACAAGTTTGGAGTATTTTACACGATTAACTCCACATGAAAAAGCTATCCGCAAGATGGGTGCCGCGTTTGTTGACTTTGCCCCAAAAAATCGTCCGTTGGACCAATTCCGAGGAGCTTTTAGCGATTTATCAGCGTAATCCAATAGAGTTCTTGCGCCGATTCATAACTGTTGATCCATCACTACATCCCAGAATGCAAAGAACAGTCAAAACAATGGATAGAAGCTGGTAAAAGTGGTCCCAAGAAGGCGAAAACTGCTAAGTCAGCAAGAAAAGTTATGGCCACAGTATTGTGGGATGCAAGGGGTATAATATTTATTGATTATCTTGAGAAAGGAAAAACTATAAATAGTGAATATTATTGTGCATTATTGGATCGGTTGAGTGAAGAAATCAATATAAAACGAAACGCATTTAGAAAAAAAAAGTTCTTTTTCAACAAGATAATGCTCCTTCACACACTGCATTTTTAACTCAACAAAAAGTGGCCGAATTACGATTTGAAATTGCTCCGCATCCACCATATATCCAGATTTAGCTCCTTCTGATTATTTCTTGTTTTCAAATTTAAAAAAAATTCTCGATGGCAAATAATTTTCGTCCAATAGCGAGGTTATTGCTGAAACTGAGGCATATTTTGAAGGTCTTGAAAAATCTTATTTTTCGGATGGAATTAAAAAACTTGACAAACGTTTGATGAAGTGTATTGAGTTGGAAGGAGATTATGTTTAAAAATAAATAATAATAATTCCATAAAAACGGTTCTTTTTATGTTGGGCCAGTTACTTTTGCGGTCGCCCTTGTAAGTGAGAGCGCATAGAGTTAGGGACCTAAGGGTAAACAAATCAATTTTCATATTTTTTCTTTTCTTGATGTGGACAACATCTGAGCATCGAATGAGACCGATTCCATGTCCCAAAAGTGTTCCCTCCCAGAGATATGCTCGTTTTATGAAAGTGAAGTCGACGATTCTAAGCGCAAATAAAAAGGGACCTAACCTTTAAAATGGCTCTCCTGAACAAACCTGGTTTTTAACCTTAGGTCCCTTTCTATTTTGCGCGTCACATATTAAAAATTGAAAGCTCTATTGTTTTCTTAAACATTAGCAGCGTAAACGTACACCTGCTGATTTTGTACCATAAAAAGTAATCGCCTTAATTTGAATGCTTCACTTCTTATTCCCCCTTTTTATTCTTAATTAAAGTAATTTAAAAACTTAGTTTAAACATACCTCCCGGTGTTTTTTTATTTTTCGCCTGCTTAAGCCCTCTTTTTTATCCTTGCTTCAAATTGAAGGAAGTATTCTTCGCATATTCCACATTCTTAGTGCGCTCATATCCTTTAAATAGTTTTCATCGTTCGTTTTACGGAAATAACAAGAACTTGTAAAGAGATGTGAGAACATTAGCACAAAACTACACGTTTTCAGGGAACATTCCGCCACATGAGAATGACATGGAAGCACTCATGAAAGGACATACAGAAAATCAGAAGTTTCTGGAGGGGTTTTACGTGCGAGCAAGCGGGAGATATTTCTTTTATTACACACATACCAACATACATTCTGGCTGGATTAAGCTTATGCCACCCTTTTTTTGTACCCTCCATCATAGGGTTGAGGGTATATTCACTTGGCATTCTGTTTGCAACACATTTAAATACTGGTCAGAGTTCCGATAATTTATAATGGATGGACTGAAACGGTTGTTATTGAAAATGGGCCAGATCAGTCAACAGGTAAAAATTTTCCCTCACCAGCCCTTGTGAGGTAACATTTGGAAAAATCAACATTCCTGAACTTGAAAACCAATATCTTATAATCTTTTTAGATATGATTCTGATATTTGGACCATATGATGTTAGCATGGATCGCAACACATCCCAGAGGAAAAGTGGGTGCCACCCCCATTTATAAAATCGTATTTATGGCCAAACTTATGGACCAATCCTTATAAAATTTCACAGAACCAAATTTATATGAAATTATTATTTATAGGGTCATCCATCTAGAGGTATTTTTCAAAATAAAAAAAAATACAAATATTCAAATCAAGCGTGGAATCTTTATTGTTCATTCGAAAGAACTTTTCATGCCATTTATTTGTTGAATATAATTTCTTTCAAATGTTGGCCGCATATACGCCTTAACAACGTCCATTCTGGGGGTCCAACTTTGGATGACTCGTTTTAGCATTTCGACCGGTATGGCGTTAATCACACGCGTAATGTTGGCTTCCAAACCCTAAAGCGTAGCTGTTAGCATAGACTTTGGACTTTAGATAGCCCCAAAGATAAAAGTCGAAAGGCGTGATATCACACGATCTAGGCGGCCAACTCACCGGTCCAAAACGTAAAATTAGCTGTTTTCAAAATTACATCTCAATAGATCCATGGTTTGAGCAGCTGTATGGCAAGTGGTACCGTTCTATTGAAACCAAATGTCGTCAAGATTACGGGCTTCAATTTCAGGTGGCATAAAGATCGATATCATGGCGCGATAGTGAGCACCATTCACGGTTACGTTCCGGTCATCATCATTTATGAAAAATAAAGACCGATGATTCCACCAGCCCAAAAACCGCACCAAACTATGGTTTTTAGCGGTGTAAGTCTTTCTATGATGAAATGCCTAACAATACTGAAAAGAAAAATACTTATAAATAAGGTGTAACATAGCTCACGCGAAATCTGTGAAATCTATCGAAAAAATACCTCTAGATTGATCACCCGTTATTTGCAATATATGATATTCACATGGTTGTAAAACGACCCCGGAAGTTTTCTACTGCTTAAATTTTATAACGATCGGTCGAATGGCCAAACTATTCGTGGAATTTTATAAAAGGGCGTGGCACCGCCCACACAACTCTTAAAAATACAATATCTCAGGGATTAACAGTAATACGACTATGCTATTTGGAACATATGATGTTGGCATGGATAAAATAGATGCTGAATGTAAAGTGGGAGGTGCCACGCCCCTTTGAAAAATCGTTTTAATTGCTGAAGTAATCGGGCCGACCGTTATAATTGTTTAATTGACTGATATTAATGATTAGCAAAATATTATAGATTATATTGTGTTAAAATTGGACAAAAGGGCGTGGACCCGCCCATGCAACCGTCAATTTTGAAAGCCTCTATCGTGTTAACTAATACCGATATGACTAGTAATACCGATATGACGAAGTAATCGGGCCGACCGTTATAATTGTTTAATTGACTGATATTAATGATTAGCAAAATATTATAGATTATATTGTGTTAAAATTGGACAAAAGGGCGTGGCCGCGCCCTTGCAACCGTGAATTTTGAAAGCCTCTATCGTGTTAACTAATACCGATATGACTATATATAGATGGTATATTTAATGTTGTTGTGGAAAGTTATACACCCTGATGCTACGCTCCTTGACAAATTGTTCATATTGAACAGTTCTCCATGATGCAGGGTATATAAGCTTCGGCATGGCCGAATTTAATTTTTTCACTTGTTTTCTCTGTAACATCTTTCATTCAGTACTCAAATAGCTTCTTTCGTTTTTTCTGCATTTTTTTGGGTCAGGTGCACTTTAATTTCATCTACTTTGGGTCCTACGAGAGCGGTTCGGAATGTTCTTAGCCTATCAATGAAAGAGAATAGTTAGTTTTTCAAAAGTATTTTTATTTTTCCTGAAACTTTAATACACTTAGTCCAACGCTTATCTAGCAATTCTATCCCTTGATTAAAATTCATTTGAGGTAAAACGCTTGCCAGCAAGGAATTTTTTTTTTAGATTTGGGAACAGGTAAAAGTCACTGGGAGCTAAATCAGGAGAATAAGGTGGGTGGTCAAGCAACTCGTACTTTAATTCGTTGATTTTAGCCATTGTTAAAACACTCTTGTGCGCTGGTGCGTTGTCTTGATGAAAAATTATTTTTTTGTGTTGTAAGCCAGGACGTTTTTCTCGAATTTGTACATTTAATTGATCTAAAAGGTTGCAATAGTACTCTGAATTTATTGTTTTACCCTTTTGCAGATAGTCAATCAATAAAATACTTTTGAAGTCCCAAAAAACCGTTGCCATAACCTAACCAGCCGATTGAATTGTTTTTGCCTTCTTTGGGGCACTTCCTCCAGCTTGAGTCCATTGTTTGGATTGTTCTTTTGTCTCTGGAGTATAGTGGTGGATCCATGTCTCATCAACAGTTATGAAACGACGCTTAAAATCCATTTTATTTCGCTGAAAACGATCCAAACAAGCTTGAGAAATGTTCATTCTCATGCGTTTTTGGTCGACTGTTAACAACTGCGGCACCCATCTTGCAGAAAGCTTTTTCATCTGTAGTTCTTCATGCAAAGTTAAATGGACTCGATCATTTGAGATGCCCATGATATAAGCTATTTCACGCACTTATATTCGTCGATCATTTAATACCATATCATGCACGTTGGCTACAATTTCTGTTGTTGTTGCTATTTTTGGACGTCCACTACGTGGTTCATCTTCAATGCTTGTACGACCACGTTTAAATTCAGCAACCCAATTTTTTACTGTTGCATATGAAGGAGCACTTTCACCTAACACATTCACCATATCATTATGAATTTCTTGTCCCGATAAACCTTTTTTATGTAAATATTTAATGACACCACGCATTTCTAATTTTTCCATTGTAAAAAAATAGCGGATGCTTCTTTTGTGAACACCTGTTTCTATATGAAGTAGTTGCCAGATCGAAACAAAATTTAACATGTGTTCATAGCAGAGATGGAAGTTTCCAAAACACTTAACTTTTTTCTGTTTATACCGCGCTTCTAAGGCTAAGAAGTTTCCGAACCGCCCTCGTATACACAATGCATACCCACCCACATCAACCTAGCGAATGCAAGTGTTTTGTCGGTGCATTTGTGTCATAAAAAACATTTTAAGTAGTATCTTTTATCGCAACGCGACTTCTTCCTCATCTATGGGTTCCTATTAGCAAACGTCGCTACAGATATTACATGTTTTATATCCTTCTTATTCTTATCCTTCTACGCATTCCATGATTCACGTCATTATCATTGTAAACGTTTGCCACGTTAACAATGATTATTACGGGTACTTTCGCATTTATGTTCACTTAATTGATTATTTTGTGTGAATAGTTCACATAAAATTGAAGAATGAATATTGCAGAGATCAACAAGTGTCCAAATACTGTGGCATAAACGGTACCGATGGTAGACAAAATGCATTTTTGATTTGAACTCCCATTTTCGTAAAAGAATTCATCAAGCATATTGTGTATCTACATCTTTATTGTTTAATTTGAAAAACAGTAAAACAAAGAAATGTCAAATTAAGTTGGGTACAAAACTTGACGTTAAGGTGTGACTTACAATTAACATCGTGCATTATGGTTGGACTACCCTTTTTATGATTCTTTTTATCGTTCTTATGAACATCTAAAAAAACATACCTTTAAGAATAACAAATAAAAATAGTAATTTCTATTTACGTGTACGTGTTGGTACCTTGTTAAGGACAAATGCTGGCACCACTGAAGCTGTTTTTGCTCTTTGGCAGTGTTGCCAACTGTGCCGAAGCAAAAATCACTACGAAAGACATGTGCAAAAAATCACTACAATTCGCTACATAACATGAAGAAAAGACCCAAAAAAAATGCTACGGGGCAAATAGAAAATGTCTATACATGGAAAGTGTGTTTTTTCAGACTTGTGATTTTCAAGAAGAGTTTAAATGCCCATTATATAATTTTATGGCCAAGAATTCAGAATATAGCTTTGTTATAAAGATAACGCTTTGCCATTGTGTTTTAAAAATGATTTCGGGCAAGTGGCTGGCTCAAATAAATTAAAGAAGAGAAGAGCATTTTTCGACCACTTTTTGCAGCATTTGGGTTCGTATGTCGGCAACAAACCGCCGAATATTCTTTTCCAAAGAATCAAACGTGTCGGGCTTATATGCACGCAGAAAAAAAGTATGGTTGTGGTGACAATATTCGAGGAGGATTATACTATTGTTGTGTATATGGTTGTGGTACAACAATATTATGATCCTCACAATTATAGTATGATTCAAATACAACCATACTATGATCCTCACAACAATAGTATGATTCACACATAACTATACTATGATCCCCAAAACCATTGTATGATTCACACTCAACCATACTATGATCTCCACAACCATATTATGATCCTCGAAACCATAGTATGTTCCACATATAACCATATTATGATACTCACAACCATAGTATGATCCTCCAATCATAGTATGATTCACACGCAACCATGTTATGAGCCCTACAACCATAGTATAATCACACACTATTATACTATGATCCCCAATATAATTTATTAGAATTGGATTAAGTTGTCAACAGTAGATTTGAGCTATAAAAATTCTTTGAAAATACATTAAATTCAAAATAATAGGAGTGATTTATTTAACAGATGAAAAAATAAGTTTAAAAAAACGTAAGCGTTTTTATTGAAAATATTTCAGTCAAACAAAGCCAAAACAGAGTGTTTAAAACATTTTAACTTCCATATAAAAAGGATTACTATTGCAATAGATCCGTAACAATAACATTGTTCTAAAAAGCATATTCAAAAGATGAAAAATTTCAATCATACAGTATGATTGCCGTTATCATATTATTGTTAACATAAAACCCAAAAAACAATACTTGTGCCGCACCAACCATATTTTTTTTGTTGCTTTAATCATATTTTTGAATTTAGCAATAATACTATTGTTACATTTCAACAATAGTAATATTGTCGCAATCACACAATTGTCAAAATGAAATTCAAAAAACAATACTATAGTTGCGACGAACATGCTTTTATAGTAGAGAACATATTATTGTTGCGGTGACCATAGTGTAACCATATATTTTCTCTGCGTGAAACCGCCGAATATTCGCTTCCAAAGAATTAATCATTTCGGGCTTATATACATAGACAAGCGACTTCACATAAGCCCACAAAAAATAGTCCACATGCAGAAAAAAATATGGTTACTATATGGTCACGGCAACAATAGTATGTTCTCTGCAATAAAAGTATGGTTGTCGCAACCTTAGTATTGTTTTTTGAATTTAATTTTGACAATGGTATGATTGCGGCAATATTAATATTGTTGAAATGTAACTGTAACATTGTTGCCAAATTAAAAAAATTAAAATATGGTTGTAGCAACAATATGAATATGGTTGGTGGAACAATAGAATTATTTCATGGGCTTTATGTTAACAATAACATGATTACGGCAATCATACAGGCAAACTCGTAATTTATTTTTAATTTTACAATGTTATTTTTGCGAATCTTACGCAATAATAGTAGTTTCTATATACAAATTAAATTTTTTCAAAACAACCTACAGATTAGTATAACTGAAATATTTTTAATAAATGAATTGTTGCTACTGTTAAATAAATCACTCCCTTTATAAAGAGTTTTATGTATTTTTTCATAACTTATTTAATAAAAATCTCTATTATTGAATAACAACTTAACCCAATCTTTACAAAAAGTTTTGGGGATCATAGCATGGTTGTGTGTAAGTCATACTATGGTCGTGAGGGTGTATGGTGCTATGGTTGTATGTAAAACATTCTTTGGTTGTGAGGATTATAGTATGGTTGTGGGAATCGTAGTATGGTTGAGTGTGAATAATAATATGGTTGTGGGAATCGTAGTATGGTTGTGTGTGATTAATTCTATTGTTGTGAGGACCATAATATTGTTATACGGATCATAGTATGGTTGTGTGTGAACCATACTATTGTTGTGATGATCATAATATTGTTGTACCACAACCATGTAACCAACAATAGTATGATGCTCTTCGAATATTGTTACCCCAACCATACTTTTTTTCTGCGTGCAGCGATGTTAAATCGCACAATCTTGGAGGCCACTTCACAGTCCCACGACGCAAGATAATACGCTCACCTATAGTTTTCTTCAATAAATCCATCAACAACATCAACATCCTCCAATTTAGGCACAAACAAATCATTAATCATGGCTATATGGCGTTTCCCATTGGCTGTAACATAATGACGGTTCCTTTTTTGACCAATGATTCTTTGGACCAATGATTCTCTCTGCCCATAGATCACACCAAACAGCGAATTTTTGAGGATGTTACGCCGTCTCAACAATCGCTTGTGACTCTTTTTATTATATATTTTTTTTTTGGATAGTATGAGTGATGTTTTTGAAAATGTTTTTCTTCACATACAGTTTAATTACTTCATGAATTGTTAATATACTTATAGATATTAATTCTTAATAAAAAAGATATTATACTTAAAAATTATATAATTATACTTGAGAGCCCGAATATGGGACTTTGTATATAGCATAAGTTATACATACTATTTGTTTATTTGTAGTCTAAGCTTATTTAATTTCAATAAATAAACATTATAACAAAAAAAAAACAATCGCTTGTGGATTTTCATTGCCCAAAATGCGACAATTTTGGTTATTAACTGGACAACATTTTCTTGTTAAAATCAGGATCGGTAGCCATCTCGTTTAGGGCCCATTCACCACGATGTGCAAACGTTGTTCCGGAGTAAGTCTAGTCATTATGAAATGGCAAACCAAACTGAGCATAAATCAAGTGACAGCTATCGAGAAGAGCAACTTCGAAAAAGGTGTGGCCTTTTCCACATAGTTTGCTTCGAGGGAAGATTTAAAATATAAAAATGTTTCCGATGTTTTGAAAATCGTGTACACTCGCTTTAAAACTTTTAAAATTTTCTAAAATTTTTTTAATGGGTTGACAAGTTGCTACCTTAAAACTTCCAAGGTCAATTAATGCCAAAAAACGAAATAAAAGTGTTTAAACTAAAAAACGCTACACGCAAAGGCAGTTTAAAATCGCCACAGTTAAATTTTGTAAAAAATCGCTTCTGTTCTAAAACAGTGTTTTTTCGGAGCTGAAAAATCACCACAAGTAGTGGAAAAATCACCAAGTTGGCATCGCGAAATCACCAGGCGATAGGGAACGCCCGAGATCTTTGTGTACATGTGTGTGTGTGTGCGTGTAAGCAAGTGTGCGTGCCTCTATTCCACACCGGAAACACAAAAGGATCCTGATGCCTATTCAAATTTGTCGTTCGTGTGTTTGAAACATTTTACACCAGAGCGAATGAGTTATCGTTGCTCTTCTGGGTAATGAAGGCGATGACGATGATGAGGCTGATGCTGCTGCTGTTGTTTTGTTTCTCTTCTTCTTCTTTATAAACGAGTACTTATCTGCATGTGACATGCATTTGCACTTCTCTTCTCCATTTTTTTTTGTTGTGTGTTCAGGTCTGTTTTGTCGTTTGTCTGTTTCCCAGTGAAAAAGCGAGTTTGAGAGAAAAATAAACCTACTAAAGGCAACACAAATTTTAGAATGGCAAAGAAGAAAGAATAGAAAAAGTACATAAACAACAACGGCAGCCAGGACAAGGATATGCTTGCTAATGCATGTTTACCCACACAATGACAGACTAACGCACACACACACACATATTTAAATGCATTTCTACGTGTGTCAAATACTGGTGAATTTAAATGAAAGCGAGGCAAATTAATTGTTTATGCAAAACACGAAACGGCGCACAGTGTACCACGAAGAAAGAATCTGGAATACTTCTTCGATATCAGTGAGTTGAGGTCAATTTGTACACTCTTGGATCCGAAACTACTATTTTTTTAGTGGGGATAAGCTATTCCTTTTTAACGCTTTGGTGTGCAACTATCACACTGAAACCTTAACTTTAGTTCCTTGTAAGCACAAGTGGTGGTTTTATCTTGCAAATGCCAGTGACGTGCCTAATTCATCTCTCGGTCGTGAAGTCACTATAATTTCCTAAACTGTCGCTAAAAAGAAAGAAGTCAACGATGAAATCAAAAAAAAAAAATGTGCAGCTATTCTTTCCTAGGATAGAATTTCAGTTGTTTGTGTTAAAAAGGCTGGTCCAACCATAATGCACGATGTTTATTGTGAGTCACGCCTTAATGTCAAGATTTTCGCCAAACTTAATTTGACACTTCTCTGTTTCAGTGTTCGATAAATTAAACCATGGAGATGTACATAGTTGAGCAGCGCGTTAAGATTGTCGAAACCTTATATGAAAATGGGCGTTCAAATCAAAACGCATTTCAAACACTTTGTAATTTTTTTTACTTAGCACAATCGACTAAATGTGTAGGAAATGTGGAAAACCTTGTGCATGCTCGCTCAGTTCGTTATATCATCGGGCCGCAATTCTTTGAAAATAAGGGTGGTCAAGCAGTAACTTCTTGTGGCCGGACATTGAGAATCTTTTGCGCGAACAATTCAATGGCTGTGCTATCTCACGGTTCTTTCTACTCACTACAGAATTGGAAGTTAAATAAGAACAGAAATATTGAATCATTATATTAAATACTTATAAAGGGTGTCCTAAGAAGAACGCAATTTTTAAATCTGGTAACATTCGAAGTGTCATTGTTTGACCTTTGAACAATTGTTATTGTTTGTTAGTAGAAGGTACGAGGTTAGTAAAAATGGAGCGCTACACGAAAGGGAGTTCGTTAATTGGGTATTGGAGAGACAACATGAAAATGCTGATTTTGCCGATAAAATCATCTTCAGTGACGAGGCCCATTTTCATCTTGATGGCTTCGTCAATAGGCAGAATTGTCGCATTTGGGGTGCGGAAAATCCTCGAGTGATTCACGAGAAGCAAATGCATCCTCAACGTGTCACTGTGTGGTGTGGTTTTTGGGCTGGAGGAATCATTGGACCTTTTTTTATGAAAATGAGGCAGGTCAAGCGCAAACCGTCAATGGTGTTTGGTATCGTGAAATGATAACCAGTTTTTTCTTGCCTAGAATTGAAGAAATGAATGTGGAGGGCATGTGGTTCCAACAAGACGGCGCCACATGTCATACAGCCAGAGAAACAATTCAATTGCTGCATCAGTCATTTCCCGGTCGTGTTATTTCGCGTTTTGGAGATCAGAATTGGCCGTCTAGATCGTGCGATTTAATACCATTAGATTTTTTTCTTTGGGGTTTTTTGAAGTCGATGGTTTACGCGAATAAGCCGACGACGACTCAAGCCTTAAAAGACGAAATTGGACGCTGCATTAATGAAATACCGCAGCATTCATGCAAAACGGTCATTGAAAATTTCATTAAAAGATCGCGTGCGTGCCAGCAAAGCCGCGGCGGCCATCTGCACGATATATTGTTCCATACATAACCTCATTCTGTCTACTTTACGATATAATAAAGTTTCACGATTTTTTCTTAAATATCTGTGTTTTATTTAAAATTTAAAAATTGCGCTCTTCTTAGGACACCCTTTCGATAAGAAATATGATAATTTTTTCTGCAATTGGATTTAAATGTTTCTAAACTAAGTTGACCGAAAATCTATTACAAATTATTTTTAAACTTATGGATTAGCCAGATAAACAGAATTCATGTGATAAAGACCACGGAATTCGAAGAGCACTTAAAACACATTCAATTGCAATAATCATCTTTTTAGTTGGGGTTACCGATATTTTGTCTCTTCAACCGATAGCAGTTCCTTCTGCTTATTATTGCCGTGTACACAACCAACATTTGGGTGTAGTGATTGAATAGTACATGCAACCAAAAACATTTAGTTGGCAAACAGTTTGGCTGTAGCAACAAATCTGTTCTCTGTGTGTAAAATTTGCTTTTTGGAAATCAATAAAAATTTGCTGTTGGAGAACCACTGTGCAACGGCAACACAACACCATGACGAGTGTAAAGTAAAATGGGGGGAAAAACCAACGCAACTGAATAAAGTAAATTAACAAACGATGATAGATAAACGCAAGTTTACGCTAACTAGAGCGTCAAATTACAAAGGCCTTATCGTAAAAAGACCTTTTAAGGGCCTCTTTTTAGATCCAAAGCCAATTTGGCATTTTGCAAATGAAAAATGATGTCCTACACATTCTCAAGTCTGTGTTCTAAGAAGGCCTTGTCATATACCCTCTGCTCAATCGTTGGTGCATTCTTAAGGAAGTCTACGGGAAGGCCTTCATATTTTCATTGAGAGAGGTATAAAGCGCATTCCTGGCTACCTTCTTGCTTAAGTCATGCTACCATGCCTAGGGAGCGAAGACAGCACGGAAGGTGTTTGTATCAGCGTTGCACAGTGAAGATACAGAGTGATTCATTCACGACTGGACAAATTTCTCCAGCGTATTCATTGGCGCATTTCATTAAAATATGTCCATCTGCCACTAGGATAATGCAAGGGGGCGTAATGCAAGGAATACGCTGGGGAAATGTGACCAGTCGTGAATGAATCACCCTATGAATATACAATATGCAAAATCGAAAGTCGTAAACCCAGTAATTCTGCAAAGATCTTAAAATTTTTGGTAATATATCAATCATAAATGTGAAGTCAGTTTGGAAGTGCAGGTAGTGAAAGATACGAGTATGTTATATATTAATAATATTTAGTATTTAGTATGGAGACCCTTGATTACTCAAATTTCTTAGGGGTACTTTCCACCAGCTTTTGGCAAAAGCTAGATTCAATCTGTTCTTACTCCTCCATAAGAATCTGTGTTAACTCAGATTTGAAGGATACTACGTGATGTTTTCTTACTTTATTGTCCAGATAATTCCAAAGATTTTCAATAGGATTTAAACCCGGTTTCTAGGGAGGCGTGTCCCAACATGGGGAGAGTTGTATAACTACCATGACCATACACTGTGAGATTTGTGCTTAGGATCGTTGTCATGGTAGAATTAGTTGTTCTTGGTAAGAGGCAGCTTTTGTTTAGATATTGGCAAATTTACCTTCAAAATGTCAAAAAAAAACTTTTCATCCATTATTCCGTCGATGACGTGTAGAGTTTTGGATCCTGCTGCCGTAAATGACCCCTAAACCATTACGGATGCACCAAGCATGTTTGACAGTTGGTTGGATATGCTTCCACAAAAGCTCTTCGCCACTCATACGGCCGCCTTGCCATCAGATCCAAAAAAAATTATTTACTTTCGTCAGTGAAAAGCACATTCTTCCAAAACAAACAAATCCCTTTCTTGTGGTAACAACAATAAATTTTCCTGTTCGTCTATAGGCGATCTGCTCCGATATCCAGCTGGAGGAACGCGCCACTGAACCTGGATAGTCCGCTGAGTGGGCTTGGCCGGACATTTAAAGAGGTGCAGCACGTCATGTGGTGCCTGATGGTAGGTAGGAGGGACATACGTTCGGAAGGTTAGCATCAACTCGTGCCCAATAAGAGTTGAGGCGGCTGCACCATCCAGATCTCAGCTGAGTCAGAACCACGAGCGCCTGCCGAGGTATTACCTTCTCCTCAGGTGAAATCTCCGGTGGGATGATTCCCCAGCACTACATCCACATTGTAGCTGGAAACTGCTGCTGCGACCTTATCCGCGTGAA
The DNA here is from genome assembly GCA_963513945.1 of Hydrotaea diabolus. Taxonomy (NCBI): domain Eukaryota; kingdom Metazoa; phylum Arthropoda; class Insecta; order Diptera; family Muscidae; genus Hydrotaea; species Hydrotaea diabolus. The sequence continues at coordinate 163,186,300 of OY740718.1, forward strand.
TGTTGTTTAGAACTGCCTGATAATATCGATGATCTTAAGGCTCTCTCTTGTACCGCTGGATTTCTGTCTCTCTCTCTCTAGATCATGAAGATCGTACTTTATCTGCCTGCACGCAGAGAAAAAACATGGTTACTACATGGTCACGGCAATAATAATATGTTCTCCACAACAAAAGTATGTTCGTCGCAACCATAGCATTGTTAACTGAATTTATTTTTGACAATAGTATAATTGCTGCAATATTAATATTGTTGAAATGTAACAATAGTTTTATTGCCAAATTTAAAAATGAAAATATGGTTATAGCAACAATATAAATATGGTTAGTGCGACAAAAGTATTGTGTTTTGCGTTTGCGGCAATCATACTGTATGATTGTAATTTTTCTTTATTTAAATATGCCTTTTAGAACAAATGTTATTGGTACGGATCTAATGCAATAATAGTACTTTTTTTGTCGAAATTAAAATTTTTTCAACAAGCTGCTTTGGCTTCGTTTATCTGAAATATTTTAATAAAAACGCTTACGTTTATTTAAACTTATTTTTTCTACTGTGAAATAAATCACTCCTATTATTTTGAATTTAATGTATTTTTGAATAATTTTCATAATTCAAATCTATTGTGGACAACTTAAACCAATTCTAATAAATTATGTTGGGGATCATAGTATAATTGTGATCATAACATGGTTGCGTGTGAATCATACTATGGTTGTGAGGACCATACTATGGTTGTATATGAAACATACTATGGTTGTGAGGATCATACTATGGTTGTGGAGATCATAGTATGGTTGAGTGTGAATCATACTATGGTTGTTAGAATCATAGTATATTTATGTGTGAATCATACTATTGTTGTGAGGACCATAATATTGTTGTAGCACAACCATATACCCAACAATAGTATTATCCTCTTCGAATACTTTTTTTCTGCGTGTGGGCAAAGACATCCTGCCCAAGAGATTTTGGTTAGGATGACTACTGCGAAAACACCCTAGCAGGTATTGCTTAGACAGCAGGAAAGTGTGTCTTCACACGGTAAGGACTCTCGTCTCCTCATGTGGATTGACCTCAGAAGAAATAAGACACCCTGTTGATGTTATGAGGGCCCTATTGATGTTATGTTGATGGCAAGTCTGAATGTTCTTCCACTGCGTCGTACTAACGTTCTCCGACCACACCGGTGCTGCGTAGTACGCTATAGACCGACCTTTCGCTTTGTAAGAGGTCAACATGGTTTCTTTGTCGCCACCCACAAACGCCGACAAGTGACTTGAGGACCCCTTGTCCTTCCTTGTATTTGTGCGTTTTTGCGAAGTCTAACCTCAGTTTCTCCCCAACCTCTTCCCAGCTCTTCGACCATTCCAATTTGCTTTATGGAGCAGATTGTGTTTTTTTTTGCAAAGTCTAACCTTACTTCCTCCTCAACCTCTTCCCAGCTCTTCGACTATTCCAATCTGCTCTATGGTGTTCTGATAGTCTGTGGGCCTGCTTGATGTCCAATTGGGTTTTCCACGAAAACTTCCAGTTTTGCGGCACTTCGGAACATGTTTTCTTTTGAGGATCTCTCAATATATTTCTCTTTCATTTTATATTTGTTTAAAAAACTTATAGTGTTCTGTCCAATATTTTGGAAATATCTCGAATGGATTTTCACCCTGCGGAAAGCTTTATTGCAAGTTTTCTGCACAACACACTTGTTTGCCTTCTTTGGCGGCTCATTGCGAGAAAAATATTTGATATTTTTTTTTATTTTACACTGTCTTTCACAGACTCCCATATTTAATGACAACAAATCTGAAATTTAAATCAAAGTTGGCTACGATTGAAAAATAGTTTATTTGAACGTAGTCAGTGTATACGAGTTTGGCTTTTGTAGTTATTTTGGACCGTTTTATTATTAATTTTATATTAAAATTCGCAAAGACGCTTTAAATAAATATTCAAAAAGGCGATTTCATTAAAGAAAAATAATTTCTCAGTTAGAAACAATTTTTTTAATAGTTTTATAGTATTCTGGAAGACCATTTTCTACAGGTCTTCTGGAAGGCCTTCCACGCTCCCCTTTATTGGAAGACCTGCATACTAACTCGTACGTTAATTTAAAATGAGAGTAGAATGTAGCAAGCATGCCACCGAGCATCCTAAGAAGGACTTCTAGAGGGCCTTGCTGGGCCCTTCTTTTTCCCGCTCAGTACATTCACTAACACCAAAACACTACATCTAAATGCTTTTAAAGCTTTACACACACACACACACACACTAGCATTCACCGTGTTGGAGCAGTACATAAAGAACAAATGTTGTCACCGGCACTACCGCCAACACCGCCACCACTACTGGTGGCTCACCATCGCTGTCATCATCATTATCTCCAGCTATACAGGACACGTGCACGTTAGTGTGTGATCTGCATGTGAGTTTTCATTTTCCATTCTTATCCGTTCTTCGTGTTCTTCCATTCCCTGACTGCTTGCCTTACAACAATGATAAAAATTAATTCAGAACCATTTCCCACTTGGTTTAAGCCATTGCATGTGAAAATATTCACAATCAACATGGAGTGGAGTGAGAGAAGTCACAAATCGAATGTGATAAATGTGAGATATACAATGGAATTTATCTTATACGTAGTTGTTGTTGCGGAAAATACTCCCTAATTGGACCAAAACAAATTCGATTTGCAGTATAGTTTTCGTCTCAAGCATCAAAAAAAGTCTTATACAAGTTTGGGTCTTTGATGTTAGTCGAAAAAAGCCTCTACTACGCAACAATACCCTAAATCTCTAGGAGAAAGACAGCAGCTTCAAAATAAATACTTGTTGTAGGACAACAGAAGCAATTTTTTAAGTTATTTGTAATTACAGAACATGGGTACAGCTTAACTGCGATTTACAATTGAATATTTGTATAACAATCAACTGCGCCATCCAAAATTTACTTCATTTAGCATCTCACACCTTTAATATTCCAATGGAGGTGTTAAATTCAATATCATGAATAAATGTGGGATTAAATCACCAACTTCGAAAGACTTGTTCTTTGTATTGAACTGGAAGCGCCATCTACATCTCAAATTATTTTAAGCTATGTGGTATGAATACATTTCCTGTGTCAAAAGCGGGGTTTTCCAAACAAATAAATAATGTCTTATGAAAACATATATTTTACTATAACGATGTGAAACATCAGCGCGATCTATGTGCCATTATTCTACTACAGTGCGGTGCAGAATAATACATCGCCGTGAATTAATTAACTGCATATATTTTTTAACAATACAAAACTTTCACGCCATCTTCAATTTTCAAAACCGACGTATATAGTTTAGAAGATAGAAATGATGCAACACTTTGGATTTCTCTGCGATTTAACTTTGTGAGTCGCAATCTGTATTTCATTGTACTAACGTATGATATCAGACAAAAATTATTTTATGTTTCAATACTCGTAATGGTATTTTAAAATAGAAACTGTTAAAGTTACCACTTCCATTTCGTTATTAAAATTTTTAGTAGAGTTTGGCATCGAGCACCGCTTCATCCCTGATGGAGATATGGAAATGATTAAACGAATTTTTTCGAAGATCTAGCTCATTTGTTACTAGAGTTGATTTCGAATTTTGCGATTGAAATTAGGCATACTCTCCTGTAGGGTAGTGTTGAAGCATGAATTGAAGCCGGTATCACAAAATTAATTAAATGAGTCGTAAGTAATTTTTTTATTTACCCATCCTCCAAAATGGGATGGATTCATACTTTGAGACACATGAAGTATAAAAAGAGTGGTCCAACTAAAACTCACGATGTTAAGTTTAAATAAAACAAAAAGTTTTCATTTTTTTTCTATATTTCCCTTTTTTAGTAGTTGGTTTATATATATGCCAAGAATAAATACCTATTTGTAAGCATACCCGATCTCACGAATAAGCTGTCTCTCTTTTGGTATGACCTTTAGCTCTATCAGCGATTTTTATTAGTGTATTTATTATAAAATAAAATAATTTTGTTATTACTGGCTCCATCAATTTTTCAACATTTTTATAGTCACAACGTTTTTTTTTCAACTTTTTTTTATTTTTGGTGAACAAATGTGGCATGTGGATTTTTAGATCCAGAAATTTACTTCTGAAGTTTCGGACACTTGATATGCTGCTTCTGATGTAAAATAATTTTAACAACGTTCTTTAGATCGGCCTGGCCAAATCGTATATACCTCTACCTTCTACCGTCGAAAATAGCCTTAAAAATTATATGTTTTCCCCATTAAGGAAATAAACCGACTCGAGACCTCTTGTATCTAAATTTTAATAGAAAACAAGTTTTTTACCAAATGGCAAAGCGACATTGTTTTTCGTGGCGAATTCGAGTCCGTGACGACCTTCATCAGAAAGTTTCGCAGCAATTGTTGAAAAGAAACCTGAACTCTTTTTATTTAGTTCTAGTTTTAATTTATTTGTTAAATGCCAATATATAATTACTTATAATTAGATAACTTAAATAAACATATTCAGGAAAGTACAAATAATCCTATAATAATTTCAATAGCCTTTAGTTTTTTAAATTTAAGGTTAATTACATCGCAGTTTTGTACATTTTTAAAAAAAAAATATATAAAAAAAACCTGAACTTAAACGTATAGAAAAAAATTCTAATCCAAGCAAAGTTTCAGCAAAAAAAAAAATGTAAATGGAATAATAAGTTGAAGTCCATTTTAATTTTTTCTTCTAAAAATAATTAAAAGATACAATTTTTGCTTCCAATAGTGCAACAAACAAACGCTGTAGCTGGAATGTCACATATAAACGCTCTAGTATCATCTTTTTGATTTTTTTCATACAATATGACTCCATTTTGCTTCAAACTTTGTATCTTGTTCATGAAGTCATGTATGTATCTGTCTATATCATTGGATTTTTGATAACCAATATAAGAACCAACTAAAAACACCACAATTTTAATGTTGCAATTTTTGCCATTACGAGGGCGACCGCAAAAGTAACTGGCCTAACATAAAAAGAACCGTTTTTTTTTTTGGAATTATTATTATTTATTTTTCAACATAATCTCCTTCCAACTCAATACACTTCATCAAACGTTTTCAAGTTTTTTAATTCCATCCGAAAAATAAGATTTTTCAAGACCTTCAAAATATGCCTCAGTTTCAGCAATAACCTCGGACGAAAATTTTTTGCCACCGAGAATTTTTTTTAAATTTGGAAACAAGAAATAATCAGAAGGAGCTAAACCTGGACTATATGGTGGATGCGGAGCAATTTCAAATAGTAATTCGGCCAGTTTTTGTTGAGTTAAAAATGCAGTGTGTGAAGGAGCATTATCTTGATGAAAAGAACTTTTTTTTTCTAAATGCGGTCGTTTTATCTTGATTTCTTCACTCAACCGATCCAATAATGCACAATAATATTCACTATTTATAGTTTTTCCTTTCTCAAGATAATCAATAAATATTATACCCCTTGCATCCCAAAATACTGTGGCCAATACTTTTCCTGCTGACAACAGTTTTCGCCTTCTTGGGACCACTTTCATCAGCTTCTATCCATTGTTTTGACTGTTCTTTGCATTCTGGGATGTAGTGATGGATCCATGTTTCATCAACAGTTATGAATTGGTGCAAGAACTCTATTGGATTACGCTGATAAATCGCTAAAAGCTCCTCGGAATTGGTCCAACGGACGATTTTTTGGGGCAACAACAACAAACGCGGCACCCATCTTTCGGATAGCTTTTTCATGTGGAGTTCATCATGTAAAATACTCCAAACTTGTTTTTCGTGTATTTTAATAATATCAGCAAGTTCTCTGGGCTTTATTCGTCTATCTTTAGTCACTTCATTAAATATTTTTCTAATGTTTTCAATAGTAGTAGCAGTTTTCGGTTTTCCAGAGCGTTGTTCATCTTCCGTACTTGAACGACCCATTTTAAATTGTTGAACCCAGGATTTCACGGTGGAGTATGATGGTGCATTATCACCATGAACAGAATGCAATTCATCTTTGATTGATTGTGGCGTATAACCTTTCATATAAAAGTGTTTAATTACCGCACGAAACTCTTTATTTTAAATTTTTCAAAAATTATAAAACTTGTTTACTTCAATCACCTGTAACAAAGAAAATAATCATTAAATATTTCGGAAATTTTGACAGATGGCTTATAAAAGATTGCTTTTAAAAAACAAAAAAAAGGTGCTAGTAAAACAGAAAATGTGCCAGGCCAGTTAGTTTTGCGGTCACCTCGTATAGGCCATGTTGAAGTATTCGAACTTTTGAGTAGTGAACATTAACATCATTCATAAGTCTTTCTGGAGTTTTTTAACTGATGTTCGAGTCCAATGTAGTAATAAGAGCCAGGCGAAACCGTTCTTACTAAAAAACTGTAATTTCTTTTCTCTTAAAAAGACAATCCAGGCTTAGCCGACCATCTAACTTTGTGGAGCGTAATATCGAGAGAAGTGCATCTACACTGTTCGTGTTGTATTGTATACCACTGTATTAATTTTTCTTTGAGTGTGTTTCAAAATTTATAAAGAGACTCTAAATGAATTTCAGAATCGTCTGGCTTGTTTTCGTCTGTATTGCAACTGAGTGATCTTACTTTATAACTACCATTTTCAATAATTGTTTTCCGTCTTCTAAAATAAGTTTCTGGTGCAGGTCTGCTCAGAGAAAAAATGTAGTTTCACATTTCCAATCAGAATGATTTTATTAAATATCACCATTGTGATATTTTATTAGCACGGCAGTTAAAAAAATTTGTTTTGTTAACAATATCAGATGTCCTGAAAACGACTGTTATCAATCTGTACTTATAGATATACCTGTTATTTTGGATTTGCTAAAAATAATAAATATGTGACGCGCAAAATAGAAAGGGGCCTAAGGTTAAAAATCAGTTTTGTTCAGGAGAGCAATTTTAAAGATTAGGTCCCTTTCTCTTTGCGCTTAGAATCGTCGACTTCACTTTCATAAAACGCTCATATCTCTGGAAGGGAACACTTTTGGGGCAGGGGATCGGTCTCATTCGATGCTCAGATGTTGTCCACATCAAAAAAAGGTAAAAACAATGCAACACAACATAATTGAAAGTAAAAAATTAATTAAATATTTTTCTGAGTACTAAATAATTTACGTTTTTATCGCTGTAACATTCAATAATTGCGAAAAAGAGCTTAAAAAGACTAATTTATAAATATGTATTCTAGTTTGTTAAAAAAGATTACTTTTTTTAGTTTTTTCTGTATTTTTCCTCCTAAATTTGATATAATTTCATCCTGCCGAATAAATTTACAATCGAAAATTCGTAAGTACGTTTGAGTTAAGATAAATATGCAATGGGCTCGTTTAGCCGGATCGTTTAGCGAGTTAAATGATGTCCTACTTACAGCCCTGCTTTCGGAAGCGAAGCAACCATGTCTTTCGGATCGTTTTGAATGCTAGTAGAATGCCTCTATCTAGGTCTGATTTACGAAGCGAGAAAGGGATGTGTATCCAATACAGTATGAGCCAGTCTAAGAGAGGGAGTGAAGAAGGCATACCGGTATGCCTGCAAGTAGAAGGCATAGTTGAATGTATTGTGCATCTTTTAAAAGGCCTTTTTAATGCCTCTTTAGTGATGGCCTTCATTTTTCCACAACCGGGCATTAATAACGCCATAAAGTATTACTTTCCAATCCAATGAAACAATTTTATCATTAATTGAAATTTGATATGTGGCATTAGGCAGAACTGAAACTGCAATTAAATTCGCTGAAACTGCGCTTAAATTTGAACACTTTGGTCATGTTTCTAATAGCACTTTATTAACTGATTTGAAATCTAGTAGTTTTTACTAGATGTTAATGAAACTTAGTGTGTCATTAGTGGACCGCCATGGTGTAATAGTTGGTTTGTCCAACCATCGTACAAGCAAATCCAGGTTGAAATCCGGGAGAAAAGTTGGAATGCCATATAAAGTTTCTCTATTAAATGCTTAAGCCGCTCGTAACCGCCATTCGTTAGATACCGTGCCCAGATCAGTGATTTGAGAGAAGGTCGCCGTTTGTTACTAAACGGAATTTGAAGTTATAAATTCAAGTCTTAATTGTGTCTGGTACTAATCGATGAACGATTCATATCTCTTTTACAATTCAGAGATATTACTTTATAATCATAGGTCATACACTACGCGATAAAAAAAAATGGTGGGTGTAACAATATTCGAAAAGCATCATACTATTGTTGGTTATATGGTTGTGGCACAACAATGTTATGATAATCACAACAATAGTATAGTTCACACACATACATACATTTGTCGCACCAACCATATATATGTTATTGCTACAACCATACTTTTGTTACATATCAAAAATATTAAAACTGCCGCAATCATACTATTTTAAAAACGAAATTAAAAAAAAAACAATACTATGGTTGCGACGACCATACTTTTATTGCAGAACTCATGCTATTGTTGTCGTGACCATATATTAACCATATCTTTTCTCTGCGTGTTAGACTGTGGAGTCTTAAGAGTGCGGTGAGGATATCGTATGATCTTGGCTATCTGTCTTTAGACTGCCCCTATTCGGATGTGGTGAGTTTTGCATTGAACACTGTTAAAATTCAAATTTTAAGCATGTTTCACTCGAATGACACTTTTTTGCGGCTGTGGTGGGCCAAATGAGCGACATCCTTTAAATTACCACTTTCTTTTCAATACACCGATATATTGAGCCATTAACTACGAATGGCCTGAGGATAAACGGCATCCCAACCCCTGTGGGCTTCGACAATGTGAACTCTATCTACATGTTATTGCAATGTACGCCAAAAACAGATTACATCTATATGTCCTAAAATCGAAAGCTTGCTTTACATTTTAACTGAAGTACAATTGTAAAAACGTTAAGGGGCGAAAACACTGCAAGGAAACACTCATAACTCTAAAGAGGGCCTATCAATAGTTTTTTGTTTTTGTCATATCATATTTTTCCTAAACTGCCTACTTTTTCACATTTACCTAGAGCACGTTTTAAATATTTTCGATCTACTCGTACCAGAAAGACATTTACCTGTTGGGTAGATGTAATCGTTTGCCACAAATAATGATGTCTTTCTAGTTTAACTAGTGGCCCTTGTGCCCGTCTTTCTCGCATTACAAGATATAACTTTGACTCAAATATTAGGCGTTAAACGCATTACCCGCCAATTTTTTGCATCTTTTGAAGTCAGTCTTTTCCAAAGAGTTCTACGCCTAAAACACTCCGCCTACCTCCATGCCCTTGTCGTCATGGCATTGTCTAATGGCATTGTTGAAGTTAGAACCATGCATGAACACACTCTGGTTTACAATACATTCATTTAGTCATTGTACCAGTACCACTGTCCCGAATAGTGTAAACAATGAAATGAAACGAGACGAGATTGCTTGCTCTTCGAATGAATGTTGTATGGTTCTCTGCTCTCTTAACTACTCTATTCGTCTCAATTCTGTTAAGAGAACACAATATTGTTCTCAATAAATATTCGAGACTGTAAAAGGCATTTGAATACATAAGAAGTCTTTGAATGGTATACGGTAACTTATGAATGGTTATGGGTATCATTAGCTTTCAGTCATTTAAGAAATCAACAAGGGTGAGCAAGGTGTAAACAAAAAAATATATATCTAAATATATTCTTCTTAAATAAGTTTAACTGAGAAAAAAAAATGGAAATTGATGAAGTAAATAATTATTAAGAAGAAATAATTAATATTATTATTAATATTTAAAAATATTTTAGCTTTCAAATCAATTTTTTTTTTGTAAGTAAATAATAATAAATATAGTCTGAACATTTGTTTTATACTAAATCTGTAACATTTGTTTTATTTGCAATAACTTAAATTTGATGAAACTATTTTTATACGATGATAACTAACTTGCAGTTTAATTTAACTCCAATTCTTTATACGAAGAGCATGAAATTCATTTAATTGTCGCCCTATTCTACATTCCAGAGAAATCAAAGCAAAAACATCATTTGCTACGCTCATCATATGTTACGCTCATGGAAATAGATTTTTTCTCAAATAGTCTTATTAATACATCTCAGTATTCGAGTAGTTGTGGTTGTCTCTAAAGACCTTTTACCCGATCACCTTACAACTCGTTCATACCCGAACTCTGTCGTCTCGGTACCATTCTGTTTCATTCCCGATGCTACTTGCTAAGAGGAATGGTTGTGTGTACGATACTCTTATCGCTAGAATGAGCACATTTACGCATTTGTAAACAAAAGAATGTGTTCGGGTGTGTGAAAACGATGTTCATGCAGGGTTTTAGTTGAAGTTTCCTCTGGCATTGATGAAGTTATGCAACTTCAACATTGTATGCCGACTATTGTTACGCATTGTTGCTGCTGTACTCGTGCGTCATGTGGCAGCAATTAATCACCCAACCACCAATGACACATGCTGCACATTGGCATTGTTAAGGCCAACTGTTATGTTTCAATTGCCAACGAGCCTTTTGAAGAGAAGGGGGAAAATAAGCGTACCCAGATGTGTTTCGTTTTATACGATGACAGGCAGCGAGGCACAGATATAAGCAAGGCAGGCTCTATTTGTCAATCACGAGGAATTTGGCAAGAAAAGAAACAAACAAATAAAAACAAAAAAAAATAGAATGGAGGGTAGTAAGTGGTGAAATCAACATGAATTACTTAACAAATTTCAATGTGTTTTATTTGGTTTTAACGGAGGTGGTCTAACAATTAGGGGTACAGTGTTAAATGAGTTGCAATTTCTGGTGAGGAATTTGAACAGGGTGACCCACATAAGACTTAAGGGTTAAAAGTTTTTAATTATTTTTTTGTTTCTGATTTGCGGTTTATTTCGTTTTTTATGGCGATGTATGTTATCGTTTCTTATGGAGATATATGATGTATCGGGTGATCAATCTAGAGGTATTTTTTTTTAAATTAAAAAAACAAATACAAAATTCAAATTAAGTGTGGAATCTTTATTGTTCATTCGCATCCATTTGTTATTAATTGGCCTACTGATCGCACGATGCATTACAGGGAGAATTCGTTCTTCAGCCGCGTTGTCCGTATGTGGAACAGACTTCCCGCAGAGGTGTTTCCTGCCACGTACGATATGAACAGGTTCAAATTAAATGTCCATAAACATTACTCCCTCTTTCCTTCAATACCCTAACCTATCTTCCCTTGACCAAAGCAATGCACTGCATATGTAAGGGGCACCCTTAATATGTAAGGGGCACTCTTCGGCAAAAAAGAAGAAGATCCGCTGTTTTCGACTTAAATTGAGTTCAGTGATGAGGTCCATTTCGCAACCGCAACGTCAATAATCACAATTGCTGCATTTGGGCTGAAGAGGAACCAGAAGAGGTTCAAGAGGTGCCATTATATCTGGAGAAAACCACGGTTTGGTGCGGTTTATGGGCCGGTGGAATTATCGGTTCATATTTTTCAAAAATGATGATGGTAGAAACGTAACTTTCAATGGCTAATGGGCACCTCGGGGTGTCCATTTTGAGCATTCGAGCATTTCGACCGGTATGGCCTTAATGACACGCGTAATGTTGGCTTTTAAAATCTGAATCGTAGCTGGTTTGTCAGCATTTACTTTGGAATTTACCTAGCCCCAAAGAAAAAAGTCTAAGGTGTAAAATCACACGATTTAGGCGGCCAACTCACAGGTCCAAAACGTGAAATTAGCTGATTTTCAAAATGACCTCTCATTAGATCCATTGTTTGAGCAGCTGTATGGCAAGTGGTACCGTCCTGTCGAAACCAAATATCGTCAAGATCATGGACTTCAATTTCAGGTAGCAAAAAGTCCGATGCCATGGCGCGATAGCGAGCACCATTCACGGTAACGTTCCCGCCATCATTATTTTTGAAAAAATATTGACCGATGATTCCAACGACTTACAAACCGCACCAAACCGTGGCTTTCGCTGGGTATAAGGAAACCTCTTGAATCTCTTACATTTTTTGTAAAGATTGGGTAAAGTTGTTATTTAACAAAAGAGAATTTTATTAAGTAAGTTATGTAGTAATAGGAGTGATTTATTTATAGAACAGTAAAAAAAATGTTTATTAAAAATATTTCAGTTATACTAATTCGTAGTTTGTTTGGAAAAAATTTAATTATTTTTACTATTATTGCGTAAGATTTGTAAAAATAACATTGTCTAATTAAAAAAAAAAGTAAAATTTTGCCGGTATGAATTCCGTAATCATGTTATTGTTAACATAAAGGTCATGAAAACAATACTTTTATTCCACCAACCATATTTATCTTGTTGCTACAACCATATTTTCATTTTTAAATTTGGCAACAATACTATTGTTACATTTCAACAGTATTATTATTGCCGCAATCATACTATTGTCAAATTGAAATTCAAAAAACAATACTATGGTTGCGACGACCATACTTTTATTGCAGAGAACATACTATTGTTGCCGTGACCTCTGCGTGCACAAGTTGAATTTAGCTACAGCCCCTATGGAACTTCTTCATCACCTTATTGGGGAACCCTTCAGTCTTATTTGGACCACCCTGTTTTAACTAAGTTTGAAGGTTCACTGGTTTTTGGGATCCTCTTGTTATTTTCGCCTTGGATACTGTTTTCCTATTGAACAAGTCTTTGTGCACCCACGTACCCCATCGTTATTTTTATTTTATATCTTTCATTTAAATTCGTTTCATTATTTTGCTTTTAGCCGCTTCTGTGGCTTCCGCTTGTTTGTGGCATGTGTGTGTGTGTTGCTAGTGTATTGGTGTGTGTATGTGGTGTCATAATGTGAACGGAAATGAAAATGTTTGTATGTATTTATTACAGCACCACCACTACATCAGCTGATGCCGTCGCTTGTTGTGCTGTTGCCACAGCGGAAGTGATTTGTTACAACTCTTGTTTATTTATGTCCAACATCAGTCAGTGTAATCTTTATCACTCTTTTGAATGATTTACTACAGAGGCTCGATGGCAAATATTTGCAAAATACGATGGAAAGGAAGCTGTTGTTTTTAAAACGTTCCCTAGCTTAATCTGCTGAATTTCGTATATATTTTTATTAATTTAAGGCCCCACTATAGATGGAATATAAGTTCCCCATAAGTTAATTTAATTTATGTTGACGAAGAGGCGAAATGACCAAAATTGATCTTCTTTCGCCAACATTACTAAAGTGAGTTAAAGGATGCTTAATGTGCCACCTAGTGGAAAACTATTGCAAGAAGTCTCGGACAGCGTGACTCTTCGTTTGAAATGAGCATAATTAACAGCGAGAGCCACATCTTCTTCGCGCAGACTGATGACTCTGACGTTGTCTCTAGAACTGATCTAGGAGACCTGTCCCGGTCGAAGTTACTACCAAGGCGGATATTTGTACATCGTTGGAACTCGAAGGAGAATGTTAAACACAAAATTGTATGAGTTTCTGGAAGATTCCAGGCTGCAAGTTGCGGAGCATAATACAAAAACTATCCTTAATAGCAAACGCCGCAAATAAAAGATCATCGTGATTCGAGACTGCAAATTGCGAGCATAATACAAAAGCTTTTTTTAATAGCAAACGCCGGAAATACATGATGACCGTGATACGTGCAGGATATCGTAGATACGATTTTGGACATAGCATCGAATGTGGGCGCTACCCTTGCTCACATGATGCCCAACGTACACGCAGAGAATAGATATGGTTACTTTATGGTCACGGCAACAATAGTATGTTCTCTGCAGTAAAAGTATGGCCGTCGCAACCATAGTATTGTTTTTTGAATTTCATTTTGACAATAGTATGATTGCGGTAATATTAATATTGTTGAAATGTAACAAAAGTATTGTTGCCAAATTTAAAAATGAAAATATGGTTTAGCAACAATATAATTATGGTTGATGGGACAAAAGTATTGTTTTCATGGATTTTATGTTAACAATAACATGATTACGGCAATCATACCGGCAAAACCTTATTTTTTTTTTTTAATTTGAAAATGTTATTTTTACGATTCTTACGCAATAATAGTAGTAATTAAATTTTTTCAAAAAAAAACTACGGATTAGTATAACTAAAATATTTTTAATAAATGAATTTTTTTTACTGTTAAATAAATCACTCCTATTGTTACATAACCTAATTAATAAAACTCTTTATTGTTGAATAACAACGTATTCCAGTCTTTACAAACAATTTTGGGGATCATAGTATGGTGGTGCGTATGTCATACTATGGTTGTGAGGATCATACTATGGTTGTGAGGATCATACTATGGTTGTGAGGATCATACTATGGACCTACGTTAAACATATTATGGTTATGAGGATCATAATATGGTTGTGGGGATCTTAGTATGATTGAATGTGAATAATAATATGGTTGTGGGGATCATAGTATGGTTGTGTGTGAATGGTTCTATTGTTGTGAGAACCATAATATTGTTATGGGGATCATAGTATGGTTGTGTGTGAACCATACTATTGTTGTGATGATCATAATATTTTTGTGCCACAACCATCTAACCAACAAAAGTATGGTGCTCTTCGAATATTGTTACCCCAACCATACTTTTTTTCTGCGTGTAAGTGGACCGATACAGGTCAATAGAGGGACTATTGCCAGGGTTGCAACATCAACACTGACATATGGAGCACCTCTCTGGTTAAGGCACCTAAATATGCAACACATAAGTAAAATATTACTAGCGGTCACATTGCAAGGCAAACTATAGGGTAATCCATCTAGAGGTATTTTTTCAGAACAAAAAAAGAATATAAAAATTCAAATCAAGTGTGGAATCTTTATTGGTAATTTAAAAGGACATTTTATGGCATTAATTTTTTGAATATAATTTCCTTTAAATGTTGGCCGCAACTACGCCTCAGGTTGTCCATTGCGAGGGTGTACTTTTAAATGACTCGTTCGAGCATTTCGACCTGTATGACGTTAATGACACGCGTAATGTTGGCTTCCAAAACCTGAATCGTAGCTGGTTTGTCAGCATAGACTTTGGACTTTACGTTATCCAAAAGAAATATGTCTAAAGGAGTGATATTGCACGATCTAGGCGGCCAACTCACCGGTGAAATTAACTGCTCTTCGAAATGACCTCTCAAAAGATCCACAGTTTGAGCAGCTGTATGGCAAGTGACACAGTTCTGTTAATACCAAATGTCGTCAAGATTACGGGCTTCAATTTCAGGTATCAAAAAGTTCGATACCATGGTGCGATAACTAGCACCATTCACTGTTACGTTCCGATCATCATCATTGTTGAAAAAATATGCACCGATGTTTCCACCAGCCAATAAACCGCAGCAAACCGTGGTTTTCTCTGGGTTCAATGGCACCTCTTGAACCTCTTCTTTTTGCTCTTCAGCCCAACTGCGGCAATTTTGTTTATTGACTTTGCCGTTGAGCCAGCAATGGGCCTCATCACTGATCAAAATTTTGGTCGAAAAACGTTGCTTACCAAAGGTTCATTTCCATAATACAATTGCACAAATTGGAGACGTTGCTGCGGTGTAAGTCTTTGCATGATGAAATGGCAAACAATACTAAAAAGAAACAAAAATAAAGTTTAACACAACTCACGCGTAATCGGTAAAAAACCCTATTGAAAAAAATACCTCTAGATTGATTACTCGTTACAATCCCACATAGTTTCCATGTAGCCACGGACGATACCGTGGTTACCATTATACATATGGATTTGACATAAAGAAGAACATCTACCCCTATTGAAGGTTTTTCCCTTCATATCAAAAAAAAACAAACAAAAAGAATTTTCACAAATCTCGATAGTTGCCTTAAATGGGCCTTGTGGTGGATGAGGCTAAGGCAAAGATCATGCCGCCGCGATAAAACAAAAGCACGATGCCATGACCATAAGGATCTTGATGGCAAAATGGTGTTATTAAGGACTCGGTTAGCAGCTTAAGAATACTTAAACAACCTGTGAATCTATAAAACGTTCGAACATGGGAACTATCGTAAGGAGATGAATCATTATTGGGTACATTTGAGAAGATATTCCATCAGGAAATTTACGGACTCACCTGCGTGACCCGAAAGCGCAGCCGTCGGATGAATTGGAGTTGTACCGCAACATAAATGCATTTAAGCGCATAAAATGACACTGATTGAACCGGAAACGAGCGCTCCAGTCAGGAAGGTATATCACGGAGTATATGCGAGAAAATAAACTCTTACCTCACTGACTTAGCACGCTTTTTCACTGCGAGCAATATAAAAATATCCGCCTCCAAATCATCGGCCACACTGTTTACTGCATGGACCGCAGAGGTAAGGTTGTCACTCAATGTGAAAGTCGATGACGTCAACATCCCGCCTACCAACTACCCCAAAATCCTTGGGGTCACATTGGACAGCCTTTTTCGATCCTCTGCACATGCTACAGCTATCTGCGATAAACTCAAAAGTAGAAACAAGGTCCTCAAGTCACTTGCCGGCACACTGTGGGTCAGATCTCGAAAAAGCTGGTCATAAAGGAAAAAAAAAATTTTCTATATAGTATTTTTGGACTATCAGGTTGGCTACAGTGATGTTGGAACTATCCAATGTTAACTGTACCGACGAACAGCTGTTCATTTCTTTCGTTATATTTCAGGTCTAACGCGGCAGTATTTTGTTCGTTGTGCATGCAGCCGATAAGGCTACAAATTAGTCCTGTCATCGAAATAAGTATTGGTGTTGTGTGCACATGAAACAAATATTTTTAATATGGAACGTGTTCCAGGGGGTGTACTAATTAAAAAACATTAATATTATTATTAAATAATTAATTATAAATGTTATTCATTGAATATACTTAATACAGAAATATTATCGAAATTTTTTTAAAATGTTCTTAAAAAATAGAGATAAGTTACGAATTCCATGATATTTCGCTTTCATTTGCACTGTTTTCTCAGGGATATAGTATTATCTTTGTAATTTAACCTTAAAATTCTGCTACTAGGCACTATTCCACATTTGAGCCATGTTTTAGGTCAAAATTGCAAAATGAAAATTCTTGAAAAATGTGAATAATTACTAAATTAACCCTGATTTTTGGTGTTTGTGTTAATTGTTGGGCTTTGGTGTGTTCTGACACATATAGTAAAATTTAATGGCCAACATTTTTGTGGAACATTTCATTCCCGCCCCGCCCCTTTTTATGGGTGGTTTTAATGATTTGTTCCAATATATCCAAAAATTACCATTATGCGTGTCAGTAAAAGGGTTCCATAAACATGTTTACTGAAATGTTTTCTACAAAGTTGAGCCAACTGGGTTGTGATGTGTACGTCGGATATATTCGAAGATCCGAATATATCCGACGCAAGTTTATTTTTTACTTCGCTCGTACCATTGCGACTTGTGAGAGTATGTCAAGAAGCGAAAGAAGAAAAGATCTATTGGAGTAATCCGAAACCGTCTTCAACCCTCTTTTGCAGACCTCTGAAATTACAATTTACAAAGGAAACCGAGGAAACTTCCTTAAACGAGAAAGCGCATTTCGACAAACAGATCGAACAACTCCAGCCATTAAAAACAATCATTCATACGAAAAATGTTTAGATTCGATACAGTTTAACTATGACCATGATAGATGGTAAAGTATGCAATGCTATCACCAACACAAAATCTGCGCAACGGTGCTATCTCTGCCAGACAACGTCCAAGCAATTTAATAACATCGACGAAGTTTTGAAATGGCCGGTAACCACCGATTATCTACAGTACGGACTGTCAACTCTTCACGCCTGGATTCGATGTTTTGAATGCTGTATTCATTTGGGATACAAAAAAATACGAAAAAGTGGCGAGCGCGTAAAGAAGAAGATAAGCAGGAAAAAGCAACAATGAAAGCCAGCATTCAAAAAGCTTTCAAAGAGCAACTAGGAATTTTAGTCGACATGCCGAAACAAGGGTTCGGCAGCACTAATGATGGAAATACAGCTCGACGTTTCTTTGAAAACACTGAAACGTCATCCTTGATAACTGGTATTTCCGAAGAACTAATCCACCGTTTCCATATCATTTTGCAGACAATTTCGAGTGGACGTGAAATCGACGTTGAAAAGTTTCGAGCTTACGCCTTATCAACTGCCAGACACTACGTCAAAGAATACCCCTGGTACAACATGCCAACATCAGTCCATAGATTGCTGATCCACGGACCAGACATTATTTCATCGGCCATTTTACCCATCGGTCAACTCTCGGAGGATGCTCAAGAATCAACCAATAAGTTGATAAAGCGATATCGTTTGAGTTTTTCTCGAAAGTTTTCAAGAGTTAAGACTATGGAAGACGTCTTCAGGAGATTGTTGGCAACCACAGACCCACCCCAACATTTCATCTCTAAGAAAATCAATAACAACAAAATTGAAGAGTTTGCTGCCAGAAGCTGTTGGCCTCTTGGTTCCTGTGGCGGAAGATGATGAAGACTCCGATGCTGATGACGAGGAAATAGACATCGAAAATGATGAAGACTCCGATGCAGATGACGAAGAAACAGGCATCGATGATGATGAAAATTTCATTGACGAGGCAGAAAAAAAAGAAGATGATTAAGATTAAAACACCTTTTTAACAAAATTTTTGAATTTTCTGAGGTTAAAAAAAAATTGTAATTTTCAGAACCTGCCATTTCCAAACGAATTGAGATAAATCAAAAACTATTTCAAGTTATCCTTCCTGCAGTGTTTGGAATACGACAGTGTTTTCAAAATTAAGATTTGATCAAAAATAGGTGAACTATTAATAAAAAATTAAAAAAAAGTCCAGACAAATATTGACGTTTTTTATATTTAACTGCAAATATCTTTTGAATGGTCAAAGGTAAATCACATGCTTCAGCGTATTTTTTATTTGTCTCTCTTAGAAGATTTCTTGAAGCAAAAAATATTACAAATCCGCTCAAAATTGTAGAAGTTACAGGTCTTTAAAACAATAACAGCACCAAAGTGGTCCACTTTGAGACCCTATATCAAACTCCGCGTAATAACAGGGTGTCTACAAATGCAATATACGAAATGACTGACTCCTCCTTTACAAATCTCTAGTACATTATTAAGCCGACCAATAGTTTAGAAGCTATGATATTATGACCACTTTTTTGTAATCTGACCCACTGTGCGGCAGTA
Source organism: Hydrotaea diabolus (assembly GCA_963513945.1). Classification (NCBI taxonomy): domain Eukaryota; kingdom Metazoa; phylum Arthropoda; class Insecta; order Diptera; family Muscidae; genus Hydrotaea; species Hydrotaea diabolus. Next base: position 163,205,481 of record OY740718.1, read on the forward strand.
CTTGGGGAGCCAACAAAGAAACCTTGTTGACCTCTTACAAAGCGATAGGTCGGTATGTAGCAAACTACGCAGCACTTGTATGAAAATTCAAACTTGCCAGAATGCCGCCCTTACAACATTAACAGGGTGTCTTCTTATGTCTCCTGAGGACTATCTACATGAGGAGACAAAGGTCCTTTCTGTGCGCAGGCATAATTTCCTGCTATCGAAGCAATACCTGCTAGGGTGTTTTCGCAGCAGTCATCCTAACCACCATCTCTTGGCCAGGATGCCTCCGCCCAGGCAGATCAGGTACGATTTTCATGAACTAGAGAGAGAGGTCCAGCGGTATAAGAGAGAACCTTTATGTCATCGAAACTATCCGGCAGTTCTGAACAACATTCACGCCGATGAAGACGCAGCAGCAGTATCCAGCTACCGTGTGGATGTAGTGCTAGGGGAGCATCCCCCCGAAGATTTCACCTGAGGAGAAGGTACTACCTCGGCAGACGCGCGTGGTTCTGGCGCAGCTGAGATCTGGATGGTGCAGCCGTCTCAATTCTTACTGGGCACGAATTGATGCTAACGTTCCGGACATCTGTCCCGCCTGCCGGCAGGGACCACATGTCCGGCCAAGCCCACTCAGATGACCCCAAGGTCTCTGTGGACGCATCCAGTTCAAATTGCGCGATTCCTCCACCAAGACTTCAAAATAAATATATTGTTGTTACAACAACAACAAAAACGGAGTATCCTTACTATCAGGAAGGTATCATTACTTTCAGCCGTCATTACTTTCAACCAAGACATAATTAGGGAAGAGCGATGGAGTGTTTCGTCCAAGCTAATTAGTTGTCTAATAAGGAGAACCGCCGCACAATTCATACAAGTCGTTGTATTTGTATAACTTGCATTTCTATGTTTACTACCCAATTACTACCAGTGTTTGCATTTAAGTCGTCAAATATATTAAAATGTTTAGTGCCACGCCCAACGTCCCTATAACAATTTTAATTGTTTGCGATACTCGAAAATACCAATATAACCCTTAGCAGTTTATGATCGATGTCAAGCAGCACTTACATCTATATAAATAACTAAAGCCTAATACAGGGTGGGCGATGTAAAATTATTAATTTCAATCAGCTGTAAAAAAGTACTGATAATTTTCTCAAATTTCTGGTAACGCTCACCGCTGACGGTAACGGTGCCTTCTTGCTAAAAAAAATCGCTATAACAAATTGTAATGCAGCATCGAATTTATTGTCTAGAAAGCCATTCGAAAGAAAACTAATAGTCAATCAGACTATAAAAAGAGCACGAGTACTCAACGGTTGACCTTCGCCACACTGAATACAAAGTACGAGGGCGACCGCAAAAGTAACTGGCCTAACATAAAAAGAACCGTTTTTTTGGAATTTTTATTATTTATTTTTCAACATAATCGCCTTCCAACTCAATACACTTCATCAAACGTTTTTCAAGTTTTCTAATTCCATCCGAAAAATAAGATTTTTCAAGACCTTCAAAATATGCCTCAGTTTCAGCAATAACCTCGCTATTGGACGAACATTTTTTGCCACCGAGAATTTTTTTTTAAATTTGGAAACAAGAAATAATCAGAAGGAGCTAAATCTGGACTATATGGTGGATGCGGAGCAATTTCAAATCGTAATTCGGCCAGTTTTTGTTGAGTTAAAAATGCAGTGCGGGAAGAAGCATTATCTTGATGAAAAAGAACTTTTTTTTCTAAATGCGGTCGTTTTATCTTGATTTCTTCACTCAACCGATCCAATAATGCACAATAATATTCACTATTTATAGTTTTTCCTTTCTCAAGATAATCAATAAATATTATGCCCCTTGCATTCCAAAATACTGTAGCCATTACTTTTCCTGCTGACAGTTTTCGCCTTCTTAGGACCACTTTTACCACCTTCTATCCATTGTTTTGACTGTTCTTTGCATTCTGGGATGTAGTGATGGATCCATGTTCCATCAACAGTTATGAATCGGCGCAAGAACTCTCTTGGATTACGCTGATAAATCGCTAAAAGCTCCTCGGAATTGGTCCAACGGACGATTTTTTGGAGCACAGTCAACAAACGCGGCACCCATCTTGCGGATAGCTTTTTCATGTGGAGTTCATCGTGTAAAATACTCCAAACTTGTTTTTCGTGTATTTTAACAATATCAGCAAGTTCTCTGAGCTTTATTCGTCGATCTTTAGTCACTTCATTAAATATTTTTCTAATGTTTTCAATAGTAGTAGCAGTTTTCGGTCTTCCAGAGCGTTGTTCATCTTCCGTACTTGAAGGACCCATTTTAAATTGTTGAACCCAGGATTTCACGGTGGGTGGAGTACGATGCTGCATTATCACCATGAACAGAATGCAATTCATCTTTGATTAATTGTGGCGTATAACCTGTCATATAAAATTGTTTAATTACCGCACGAAACTCTTTATTTTCCATTTTTCAAAAATTATAAAACTTGTTTACTTCAATCACCTGTAACAAAGAAAAGAATCATAAAATATTTCAGAAATTTTGACAGATGGCTTATAAAAAATTGCTTTTAAAAAACAAAAAAAAACAAAAGTTGCTAGTAAAACAGAAAATGTGCCAGGCCAGTTAGTTTTGCGGTCGCCCTCGTACTTCATTCACCATATTTAAAAAAAAAATATACGTAAGATTTTTTTGCTCGAAAGAAAAAGCCAGAAAAACTGTGAACCATGTAAATCGTTTTTACTGTTCGAATACTTTTCCAAGAGTTTCAAAATGAAATAGAAAATAGCGTTTGCTTTTGAACTTTCATAAAAACATTTGATATGCTAAATGTATCTCCACATCATGACTTTTTCTGAGCTTAATTCGCAATCTATAGAGTTAAAGTCTTACTTTAGCTTAGACACATTGCGAAGCCTTAGAAGAAGTTCCATCGTGGCAGTTGCTGTATGCGCAGTGGCTCCATCTTGCTGGAATCATATGTCAGGATTATTCCCAACTTGCGGACGCAAAACATTTGCAGTCATAGTCCTATGCTGAGCCACGTTAATGGTTTCAGGTAGACTCTTCTCATCTTCAAAAAAAAACGGATAACTTTAATTGACGCTGATGTAATGCAAAACGGTGCTGTTCTGGCATTTGAATGACGCCGATAATTTCGTTGAATTGAGATAATACACTTGCCAATGATAAAATTCACAATTTTGACGCGTTGCTGTACGCGATACAAGTTTGTATCCATTTTATATCTCCAGAAAAAATACACCCATTCTTGTACCACCTTCACAAATCCACCATTACGCCCTCTTTTGCGTTAGATGTAAGTCGGATTATCCGTTTGAAACATGCTTATTTTTTTTTTTTGCACGGTTAATCATGGAATGACATATACGGCTCATTTACCTGTAGAAGCTTTAAAGTATTTTCAATCTACCAGAAGGAGTTTTACCTGTTGGTGAATAACGTTTGTCGCTTGCCTGTGTCCGTCTTTACGCAACACAAGACAGAAGTTTGACTCAAATTGCATTCAAGGCATATTTGTGCAGTAATGGAAACAGTATCCAAAATGCAAGACTATTCGTCGAAAGACAGCCATGTAAAAGCATTTCCATATCACAACCTTTGCTTTAATTTCACTTCTTTGGATAGTCTGTTTTACTGGGTATAAGTACATGTATAATTCAGCTCGTTCCATCACTGCTAATTGTCCAATTGCTTGCGAGTTGATTTAGTCATGCTCGACATATTCTTTTACGATTATCGCACCATCTGTCTTCCTTGCGCTGACCATCGTTATTTGCGCAAGTTTTCTTTTCAAGTGTTAAATGTTCACTTTTTATTTCGTCTTTGACTGCAGAGCAATTAGTTCCGTCGTTAAGCCGTGTGCAAAGAACTAAAATTAACAAATACTCGTAAGATGCACTTCATCTTCATGTTGACAGTTGCCAGCTGTAAAAATTTTATAACAAAAAGAAAATAGAGGAAAAACAGCAATAAAGATTGCAGAATAACAGAAACAGTGTTGGCGGCAAGTCGTTATTGTAGGTGGCGGCGGTACAGAGGCGGTGCACAGTGGGAAAATTACGAAAAAAATTGGAAATAATTCGGCCATTTCGTTTGTAATGGTCCGATTTAAATGAAAATTTACATTGACCTTCTTGAAGTGTTACTGAGCTTAAGTTTTGAATTTCATGCATCTGTGTTTAACAGGTGCTGCACAGTGGGCCCTCAAAGTTGGTCACCTCGAGTTAAAATTTTCTTTTTCAAGCCGCCAAAAGCGTATTTGTGGTCCGATCGTAATAAACAATTTTTTCATATCTCGTACAATAAAAAAGATATCGGGACTTAAATTTTTTTTTTCGAAAAATTTGCTTTGGATTTTCTGGGATTATTTTATTTTTGGGAATCAGTTTTAGGTGAATCGGGGAAAATTTAATCCTGGTTTAAAGAAAACACTTTGGTTAATGTTTTAAAAAAAGAATTGTAGCAAAATCACCAATAATATGAAAATGCCAGCTGTTCAAAGTCAACTATTGCGAAAAAAGTGGGATTTTGAGTGTTTTACGGCGAAAAGGTACCTTTACTCTTATGTCAATAACTTTAATGTTTCTTAAGTAACATACAAAAAATTTGCATTTATTTCAAAGAAAACTTTATGCTTAATACAAATAATAAGCAATTGTGACCCTAGTCGGTACTTTTCTTGCTCCAGGCGTCTCCAAATATGGGCATTTTTTTCAAAAAAAATTGAGTTTGAGCTCAAATAAAAAAAATCGCCACACTGCTGGCCCAATTTGGTGCTATAAGTCAGTTAACTACATATGTTTTATAAAATCCCAAGCAAAGAAATTTTGCGGGAGGCCATTTCTAGGACAAAAAAAATGAGTTTTTGTTAAAAAATCCCATTTCTGGGATTTTGTTTTCCCCTGTGTCAAATTTTAGAAAAGTGGCAACTCCAATTTTTTTTTTGAATAAGTTTTTCATTTTGTCACAAAAATATTGATACTACGTAAAAAAATCAGGTTTATATCTCCAACCAGCAAAATTTTACAGTGGTCTGAAATATTGACTTTTTTTGCTACCTTCACAAAAAAATTTTTTTTTCTCGTTTTTATCAATTATTATTCAACATATTGAGTTAATTGCATTCTTTTTTATAATCTGTTAAAACTAGAGGTAATTACCTTTCCATTGGTATATAAAAAGTATATCCTTTTACCTACACTTATAACAGCACGTGCGCTGGAATAAGACCCCTTTGAGTAAAATATTAATTTTTTTGGTAAATAGCAATTTCATTTTGTGAGAGATCAATGTTGTTGCATTTAAAAAAATCAAATTTACACATTTCCAATCGCAAAAAAGTAATTTAATTGTTGCAGATAGAAAATTTGAATAAAAAGATGCTATTGACTTCATTTTTTGTGAAAAACTTTTTTTTAAATAAATTAACATTTAAATAAATCTTATAATTAAAAAACATTAAACTTAAATGATTTTATTCCACGTCCAGCATATCTAATAAATCAGAAAATTCTTCTTCGTCTCCATGCGTCATTTCGTGGTACGAAGTCAACTTACTTCTCATGGAGGATAAAAAAGGATCTGAAGATAATAATAAACTATTAAGTAAGTCTTCGTTTTGTGCTATTCTTGAGCATTTTCTTGTGGAAAATTGTTGAACATATCTGAAGTCTCGATTTCTAGCTTCTTGTGGTTCTTCAGATAACTCGCCTATAGGGAGAAGGTGAGACTCGATTATTTGTTTCCCATGGAACAGGACTCTGTGTATAGTTGGCGTTAGATCTTTCCAGGGATAGAGATCAGCAAGCATTTTTAAAATTCGTTCGGCGTAAACTCCAAATTTATCGGAATTAATCTTTTGTTTGGAATTCAGAGCTAAAAGCAATATATTAACCATTCGAATCAACTCCTTATTGATTCCAGTTATTTCTGCAGCTGTATTATAGTCTGCGAAGAATCTTCTGGCAGTGTTTCCATCATTTGTATTCCCAAAGTTCGAGCGTGGTTTAGAAATATTTAGGCCAGTTTGTTGTTTAAATGCATCTTGAATTCTTTTTTTTTCACTTGCTCTCATTTCATGCATTTCTTTGTTAGCTCGAATGTTTTTCCTTTCATTTCCTGGTATAGATTTATACTTAATGTCATAAGCAAGGTTTAGAAAGTGTTCTAGAAACCTGATTCGAGCATGTAACGGTGCTATTCCAAACTCAAGGGTATCTTCATTGACTACTGAATTATTCGAAGCGTTTGAAAAATTAACTTTGCTTTTATTGCAAATGAAACACTTCCAGCTAGATTTGTTTCCTGTAATATCGTTTGCGGCTTTTCCATCTACCATTGTCAGGAACATTTTAAAAGATATTGTAATAGAATACCTGTCGAATTTAAATGCAAAATCTTCTACTCTCGAAATATCATCTTTTAATTTGTCTGTGATGGCTTTAGTTAAATCACTCGTTTCTTTATGATATACGAAGGAGATTGGTCTGCAATAAATTTTGGAGCCAGGTGTTGGATTACGCCATATTGCTTCAGTAGGGTTTGATTTTCTGCGCGAAGTTGAAGGTAAGGTAGAGTCTAAATTTAACCTCAGAGGAACCAAAGATGCCATGAATACGCTCTTGAATTCGATCTGGGTAGATTGGCTATCAGAGCATTGTTTGTATTCCGAAAGTGCTGACAAACCATCACATCCCCACTTGCATATTAATTGAAGATGGCTGTTGTTGATTTTTTTAGTTGTTCCTCATTCAATGTTGTTATTATCCTACTGGCAGTATTTTGGAGAAGTAGTTCCAAACTAACGCTGCCGGCCTTTTCTGTAATTATCACTGGGTTTGGCAAAATTTCCATTTTTCGTTCCTTTATTCGGTTGTATGCGGGAAACATGTCACATCCTTTATCATGCAGCATTCTTCTTAAATGAGTGTACTTGTTCTTACTCAATCCCAATTCGATGATTAAAGCTAATGCTTCTTCCTCGCTAAAACCAGGACATGGTGTTGCAATACTTCTTTCAATGCGTTGGAGCCGCCTTGGTGATGCTTCCGTTAACACGTCTGCAATTCTTTTTGCGCTAGATGGCCGATTTTCCACCGTCAGTAATTCCTTGAATGTATCACAAATCTTTGAAGGTGAATGATTTGCCATCTCAGCCGACAACCGTTGTTTCTTTGCCTTTGGACATAGATCGTCGTATTCCTTAGTAGGAGCACCCACTAAAGCAGGGACAGTTTTAAATTCAATTATACTGTCGAGCCACTCAGTTGGTAATCTTGAATAATTCCTGTGATACTTCTCCATGAGCCGGTCAAATTTTTTCAAAAAATTTAATACTTTGCTGCTTTCGTTAGATTGTGTTATCTCGCTATATGTTGACTCTATGCACTCTATTAAATATGCTACTCTGTTCTCCATTTTCCGAAGTTTGGTGTTTTTTAAAAATTCAACAAGTTCTTGAACAAGGAGTGTTATCGTCATGGCGGATTAATTTGTTATGATAAACCCATACAAAATCGGCGGTTCTTATATCAATGAGTAATACTTAATATCCGCAATTAATCACAATAATATCCGCAATTAATACTTGACTAAAATACCAGGTATTCCCCAAAAATACATTTATAACAATGAATTTTTATGTACCCAGGTACATTCGCCTAAAATGTTGCACAATATTCCGGACATAGGGGACAGGTATTCCCCCAAAACATATAAGAATGAATGTTTAGGTACCTAGATCCATACTATACAATACTACCCATTTTCCGTTTTTACACAATAGGTAAACAATAATGGTAAAAATATATATTAGATTTTGCTATTTATGGATAGGTACGAGAATTTTTAAAATTGGTATTCTTACCTATAAAATTCATACTTTACTCAAAGGGGTCTTATTCCAGCGCACGTGCTGTTATAAGTGTAGGTAAAAGGATATACTCTTTATATACCAATGGAAAGGTAATTACCTCTAGTTTTAACAGATTATAAAAAAGAATGCAATTAACTCAATATGTTGAATAATAATTGATAAAAACGAGAAAAAATTTTTTTTTTGTGAAGGTAGCAAAAAAAGTCAATATTTCAGACCACTGTAAAATTTTGCTGGTTGGAGATATAAACCTGATTTTTTTACGTAGTATCAATATTTTTGTGACAAAATGAAAAACTTATTCAAAAAAAAAATTGGAGTTGCCACTTTTCTAAAATTTGACACAGGGGAAAACAAAATCCCAGAAATGGGATTTTTTAACAAAAACTCATTTTTTTTGTCCTAGAAATGGCCTCCCGCAAAATTTCTTTGCTTGGGATTTTATAAAACATATGTAGTTAACTGACTTATAGCACCAAATTGGGCCAGCAGTGTGGCGATTTTTTTTATTTGAGCTCAAACTCAATTTTTTTTGAAAAAAATGCCCATATTTGGAGACGCCTGGAGCAAGAAAAGTACCGACTAGGGTCACAATTGCTTATTATTTGTATTAAGCATAAAGTTTTCTTTGAAATAAATGCAAATTTTTTGTATGTTACTTAAGAAACATTAAAGTTATTGACATAAGAGTAAAGGTACCTTTTCGCCGTTAAACACTCAAAATCCCACTTTTTTCGCAATAGTTGACTTTGAACAGCTGGCATTTTCATATTATTGGTGATTTTGCTACAATTCTTTTTTTAAAACATTAACCAAAGTGTTTCCTTTAAACCAGGATTAAATTTTCCCCGATTCACCTAAAACTGATTCCCAAAAATAAAATAATCCCAGAAAATCCAAAGCAAATTTTTCGAAAAAAAAACTTTAAGTCCCGATATCTTTTTTATTGTACGAGATATGAAAAAATTTGTAATAACATTTTTGGTTGGGTTTGTCCAGCAGATTTCACTAAAGAAAAAATTATTACGATCGGACCACAAATACGCTTTTGGCGGCTTGAAAAAGAAAATTTTAACTCGAGGTGACCAACTTTGAGGGCCCACTGTGCAGCACCTGTTAAACACAGATGCATGAAATTCAAAACTTAAGCTCAGTAACACTTCAAGAAGGTCAATGTAAATTTTCATTTAAATCGGACCATTACAAACGAAATGGCCGAATTATTTCCAATTTTTTTCGTAATTTTCCCACTGTGCGGTGGTGGGACCAATATGAAAGTTCTGACAATTTCATTTTATGTTTATGAAGGGGTAGTCGTTAACACACTAGTGACTACAGGGAGAGGACATTCGCGATGCGGCGTGCTAGGGTGAGTTTAGCAGTAGAGGTTGTTTGTTGGTTCTAGGATGTCGGTGGGTGAGGGTGACCTGATCGGAGACTTAAATCTGGTACCACGGGTACACGCAGAGAAAAAACATGGTTACTACATGGTCACGGCAATAATAACATGTTCTACGCAATAAAATTATGTTCGTCCCAACCATAGCATTATTAACTGAATTTATTTTTGGCAATAGTATAATTGCTGCAATATTAATAATGTTGAAATGTAACAATAGTATTATTGCCTAATTTAAAAATGAAAATATGGTTATAGCTACAATATAAATATGGTTGGTGCGACAAAAGTATTGTGTTTTGCGTTTTATGTTAACAATAATATGATTACGGCAATCATACTGTATGATTGCAATTTTTCTTCATTTAAATATGCTTTTAAGAACAAATGCTATTTGTACGGATCTAATGCAATAATAGTACTTTATTTTTATCGAAATAACAATTTTTTAAACAAGCTGCTTTGGCTTGGTTTAGCAGAAATATTTTTAATAAAAACGCTTACGTTTATTTAAACTTATTTTTTTTACTGTGAAATAAATCACTCCTATTATTTTGAATTGAATGTATTTTTGACTAATTTTCATAATGCAAATCTTTTGTTGACAACTTAAACCAATTCTAATAAATAATATTGGGGAACAAATCTATTGTCGACAACTTTAGCAAATTCTAATAAATTATATTGGGAATCATAGGATAATTGTGTGTGATCATACTTTGGTTGTGAGGATCATACTATGGTTGTATATGAAATACACTATGGTTGTGATGATCATACTATGGATGTGATGACTATACTATGGTTGTGGAGATCATAGTATGGTTGAGTGTGAATCATACTATGGTTGTGGGGATCATAGTATGGTTATGTGTGAATTATACTATTGTTGCGAGGATCATAGTATGGTTGTATTTGAATCATACTATTGTTGTGAGGACCATAATATTGTTGTAGCACAACCATATACCCAACAATAATATTATCCTCTTCGAATATTGTCACCACAACCATATTTTTTTTCTGCGTGTAGTCAGGAGGCCCAGAACTGTTTTTTGGCCTGACTAGAAGGTGTGGCCCCTTGGGGAGTATCGTGGTGGCTGTGGTTTAAACCCAAATCGCGGGGAGAGCTTCGGCTCGGTCTGGAGTTGCATCGCGACCGGGTGCTGTGGCCCATAGAACAGCAGAGGTTTAGATAGTCCTCGACCCCTAACAAAGAGGGAAGCTATGGCCCATATCTGCCATGCTTTAAATCGGTACCGGCGGGATAACCCCAACGGGGCGTTGGTCGTGGCATTGTCACGGCCCCAGTGTGATGGCGCACCAGGGTTCAGGCCATAATGGCGATAACCACGTTAAATCCGAAATAATCTGCAGCGAGATGACAGTGGGACAGCGTATCGTTGATTTCGCATTCAAAGATGGAAGCACTGAGTGGGCGAGGATGAAAATTCTTTGAAAGTAAGTTCCCCATTTAGTCAAATAAAGGGCAGACAGGGTGGCGCAAAACTACAGGGACATAAATACTGTTACACACGTTTTATGCTGTAAAATAAAAAGTACTGAATGTTTTTGGACCAAATATTTTTTAATATATTTATTGATGTATGTTGTATCCAATAAGAATCTACTTAGTCGAAATGTCCTCGTTTTGCCTTTACACACGCCTTAAGTCGCACTGGCCAATCGTCAATAGCTGCACGAACCTCGTCCATTGGAAAATTGACCACAGCTCGAACCAAAGCAGCCTAAAGAGATCCAATGTTGGGGTATATTTTGTGACAAACCTTGTCCTCTAAAAATCTAGTCTGCCTGAGGGCCCTTCTTCAGAGGAAATGAACGCTGGCAAATTGTTTCGAAGCCAAGCCTGGACGTTTTAGCCTTATGGCCTGGTGCAATATCCTGCTGGAAAGTCCATAGCTGGTTTTGGAACAGGGAATTGCTAAGAGGCTTCACAAGAGCTTCCAAACGGTTTCTTGGTTTTTCTCTGTTTTATCTCCTTGTTTGCAGAAATGCAGGTCAGTGACCCCATCGTAAGAGACACCCCACCAAACCATGACTGAAGCTGGGTGATGACCCTTTTTCACCCTTGGGATCAGTTCAGAGGCTTCCTTAGATGACCGCTCTATCATTTTGCTTGTTGAATTTTTCCTGAACGGTAAAAATTTTTTCATCGGTGAACAACATTTTTCGGTCCTATTTATCAGCGTGCTTCACCAAAAGACGTTTGCATTTTTCAATCCTATTTGCAGTCATAAATGTCCGGTACGTCGTTTGAAAGCCCCAAGTCCCAAGTCTTTTTTAATGATTCGACTCATGGACTTTTGCGTGATATTCATCTCACGGCCCATGATTTTCTGTTTTCGGAGCGGATTTCTGTGAATTCTTGACTTAACGGCTCTGATGACATGCGGTGTTCGAACAGAGCGCTATTACAGCGATACGGTTCTCGTTATCTGACCACTCCATGATAAAAGTTAAAACAATTTTAAAATCCCGTTACAGACTAAGGCTATTGAGGTTTGCTTTCAAAACCCATATGACATTAACGGGGTATGTTCAGTTCTACTATTGAAATGGGTGTGTTCAATGTTGTAACAGTATTTATGTCCCTACTAAGTAATAACTTTTTTGTTTATTGTTGCCGAAGTAATCGTTGCCAAAGGCTGCTAAAGAAAAACCTTGGCGGGTTTAAAAACAGCTGTTCAGTCTGCCTGGCGACCGTAGCAAATACTTTTACATTCCACCAATACGTTGATTCTGAAAAAGAAACAACAAAAAGGTCTCGAACCAGAATAAAAACTGTTCAAGTCATAATAATAATAAAAGACCGCATAAATATAAACAAAAAGAAAAAATATAAATTAATTTAAAAAGTTATTAAACATTCAAACCACAACGGTAGTTTTGCGCCACCCTGCAGGATTTCAAATATTTGTTTTATTGACCAACACTCAGGGGATGTTCCGAGGAGAAAAGAGGGGTAATGTTTATTGACATTTGTCTTGAATTTATGGATGTCGTAAGTGGTGGGAAATACATTTGCCGGAAGTCGATTCTACATTCAGACAGTACGGGCGAAAAACGAGTCTGATCTGTAGCGAGGTCAACTGGCCAATGCATAACAAACAGGTGTGACTTCCTAGAAGGTCAGGTACTCCTGCCGAATATCCTTACGTCAGGAATATTCGATTGATGTCAGAAGAACACACAGCGCCACGCAACCCACATTCCGACGATGCTCAACGGAGGCAATAGAGTTCAATTCCCCACTGTCACCTATCAGCACTAGCGCTCTCCTTTAAACACGCTCAAGTATCTCCAAGGTTGTTTTTGGAGCATCTGCCCATATATGGGAGTTGTTTTAAATCCTAGGCCTGATTTGGATTGCAAAGATATTGAAAAGACCAGAAGGAGTGACATTTTTCTTTTATGCTTTAGAAATCCTATACACTTGAGTGCTTCTTTCGACACTTTAAATCAAAATCTCGCCCAACAAGCCTCCCATTGTATCTTCATGCCCAGAACATTAAGAGCATCTGATTGTTCAACAACCATACCATCGATAGATAATAACGACCCTGACGGTTCAGTAAATCGCTTGTGAGACAACCAGCAGCAATGCGCGCATTAAATCTACTCTATGCATTCGGGTGTTTTTTTCAGACGTGTGGTTTTCAAGAAGAAATAAAACGCATAAAGGTTAATGTTATGACCATGAATTTAGCTTTTTTTATAAAGATAAGGGTTTGCCATTATGTTCTAAAAATGATTTCGGGCAAGTGTCCGCCGGGGCTGGCTCGAATAAATTCCAGCCGAGAGGCATAATTTTCGACCACCCTTGCAGAATTTGAGGCCGTATGTCAGCTAAAACGCGCCGAATATTCTCTTTCAAGGCGTCAATCGTGTCAGGCTTATTTGCGTAGGCCAGCGACTTCACATAACCCCATAAAAAATAGTCCAGCGGTGTTAAATCGCACGATCTTAGAGGCCAAGCGACAGGACCACGTTGAGTGATAATGCGCTCACATCAACACCCTCCAATTCAGGCAAGAAAAAGTCATTAATCATGACTCTGTAGCGTTTCCCATTGTAACATTATGGTCGGCTTCATTTGTGAAGAAATAACGACCAATGACTGCCTCTGCCCATAGAGCAAACCAACCAGTGACTTTCGGATAATGTAACGGTGTCTCAACAATGGCTTGTGGGTTTCCATTACTCCAAATGCGACAAATTTTGGTCATTAACATACCCATTCAACCAAAAGTGAGCTTCTTCGCAGAATAAAATTTTCATGAATGGGCCCGTCTCGTTTTGCGCCAATTCACCACGATTTGCAAACGTTGTTTCGGAGTAAGTCTATTCATTGTGAAATGGCAAACCAAACTGAGTATAAATCAAGTGACAGCTGTCAAAAAAACAAACTCCGAAAAAAAAGTGGCCAGATTTAAAACCACACGTCAACACTCTTTATTTTGTTTTGAAGTCCTATTCGTCTACAGGAAATCTTCTTCGATATCCATTTTAAGGAAATGCGCCATTTGAACTGGATGCACCCAGCTGCATGTGCTTGGCTCGACAATTGAAGATATGAAACACTTCATGTGGTCCGTGATGGCAGGCGGTGTAAACGTTCGGAACGTTGTCTACAATTCGTGCTTAATACGAATAGAGATGGCTGCGCCATCCAGATCTCAGCTGAGCCAGAACCACGAGCGTCTGCCGAGGAAGTCTCTGCTCCTCTGGTGAAATCTCCGCGGGATGTCTCCCTAGCTCAAAATTCACGCTATAGCTGGATACCGCAGCTGAAACTTCATCAAAGTAAATGCCAATCAGATCTACCTGATAGTTTCAATGATTTGAAGGCTATACCTTGAACTGCTGGATCTAACTCTTTCTCTAGATCATGAAAATTGTACCTGATCTGCCTAGGCTGAGGTATCCTGCCCATAAAATGGTGGTTAGGATGGCTAATGCGAAAGTAGCCATGCAGATACTTCTGAGACAACAAGAAATTGTATCTAAGCATGGTAGTTGGTCTTAAGAAAACATAAGAAGACACACTTTTGATGTTTTCAGGACGTCATTCTGGCAAGTCTGAATTTGGTTTCACTGCGACGTACGAGCGCTGCTATTTATATTTCCGGTCTAATAATGATAATGCGAGTATTTATTATCAAAAGTGGTTTTTTTGTTTTTCGAAGTATTCTCCAGCATGATTTTTACAGATTTGCATGCGCTCAAACCAATTGTCGAAGCACTTTTCCACTCCGATTGAAACACCTACAAAACATGGGCTTTGAACGCTTCAACAGCATCTTTTGGCGACGAAAATCGATGACCACGCATTTTTTTCTTGATGTGCGGGAATTAAAAGAAGTCATTGGGTGCCAAGTCAGGGCTGTTCGGCGGATGACCCATCAATTCGACGTTTTGGCCGGTCAAATAGGCGCTGGTTTCAGCCGTTGTGTGAGAGCTCGCACTGTCATGGTGCACAATGATTCGTCTTCTCTTGTTTGTTCGAACAAATTCAGGCAAACAAATTGTGGTTTACCACTCTGAATTGACCTCCTATGTTGCTCAAGCGGAACAGTCGCCACATGACCAGTTTTGCCGATGAATCGGGCGACCATTTGCTTCGAACAACTTTCGTTGGAGTTGGAAGAAGCGAACATCTTTCGAAGACCCACACGGCCGATTGCTGTTTTGTTTCTGGCTCATGCGCATAGATCCATGATTCGTCACCTGTGATGATCATCTAAACGACTTTTGTAGCACCACGATCGTATTTTTTCAAAATTTCTTTGCATTAATCGACACGAGCCATATTTTGAGCGATTGTCAAATTGTGCGGGATGCAAAGAGAACAAACCTTTCTTACGGTGTTCAGGTGTTCATGCAATACCGGATGTATGCTGATGGATGAAATGCCCAAGGATGCCTCTATCTTACGGTATGTCACATGACGATCTTGCATTATCAGTTCAAGCACGGCATCAATGTTTGCTGGCACAACGGGCGTTTTTGGACGACATTTGCCTTTGAACGAGCGTCGGCCACGATTGAATTCATAAAAACAGGTTTTCAAAATGCTATAGGATGGTGCTTCATCGCCATACAAATATTTAAGTTCATCGATGCACTCTTGTGATAATCCAGATGGAAAGTTGTGAAAAATGATCGCACGAAAATGTTCACGAGTTAATTCCATTTTTTTTGCCAAATTGATTTTTTCAAGTCACTGTAAAGAACACAAATGATGGTCGTACTTCAAAACGTTCTGAGTGTCAGATGGCGCCAGGCAACACTTAATGTTGCCAAAAATATATATATAGCAACCCTCGTACTAACGTTCAGCGACCACAACGGCTCTGCGTAGTTCACTACAGTCTCAATTATCGCTTTGTAAAAGGTCAACAAGGTTTCTTGCCAAGTTATTCCGGCCTGAGACTTGAGGACCTTGTTCCTACTTTTAAATTATTTAAATTATCGCAGATATTTATAGTTCTGCTTAAAAGGAAAGCCATTCAAATGAAAATGAGCTTCATCCCTTTGCGTTTAAATAATTGATCTCTAATTTAAATAATAAAATTCTATTATTCTGGTTCTTTGTTCTGTTGTGAATCTCTCCATTATTTATTCTTCCAATGTTATTTATATAATACAGGGTGCGGCAAAAGTCGCAAAGGGATTTGAAAAATTAATAACTTTTGAATGTAAATATTTTCCCCCATTTTCTTTTAAGGACTTGTAAAATAAATCTGGGAGATTACTCATGGAAAGTTACAACGTTATCCAACGAGTCAAAATCATAGAATTTTATTTTGAACATCATCGATCAATAATTCAAACTCAACGAGCATATCGTCGTAATTTTAATGTGCGGAATTCACCCTGCGAATCAATAATTCGAGGTTAGTGACGCGATTCCGGGAACAAGGCTCAGCGAGGGATCTTCCACGTAGCGGAAGATCCCGTTCTGTAATTAATGTAGGAAATATTCAACGCATTCAGGAGAGTATTAAGGAAAATGCTGAAACATCAACTCGAGTGCGCTCTGCTCAACTGAAAATGTCTGACAGGTCTTTACGCAGAATATTAAGGATAAATTTACATCTTTTTCCATTCAAGGTGCAGTTAGTGCAACACTTAAAGCCAGGAGATCCCCAAGAACGAATAATTTATGCACTTAGCTTCCAACAACGTTTAATTTTCAAAAATTCTGCATTCAATTGGCCTGTCCGTTCTCGGATTGAACAGCACCGGATTATTTCCTTTCGGGATATTTAAAAGAGAGGGTGTACATCAATAAACCCAGAACCCTTGAACAGCTGAAGGAGAATATTCGGGCCGAAATAAGAGCTTTGCAGCCAGATACTCTAATTCGTGTCATGGAAAATGCTCTTGAAAGAGCTAAACTTTGCGCGGCTGAAAATGGTGGTCACTAACGTGACGTAATTTTTCACACATAAATTTAAAAAATCTACAGATAGTATATTTTATTATTTTGTAAGAAAAATAAATTAAAATTAAAAATTAAATAAGTTAGGACTGATTTAAACCCCTTAGTGACTTTTGCCGCACCCTGTATAACATAAATAAGCGAAAAAGTTATTACATTTTTGTAATGCCATCTGAGTATATGTATGCGTCTTCCATATGCCTTTAAAAATTAAATCGATCTTTCAGCATCATTCCCGACTACATTATAGAGCCCAAAAAGTGGTTGTGGCTCTTCCTACTAAGATATGAATAACTCCTCTACATCCTTAGCCGCTAACAAGGACCAGATGCGCTTGTTCTAGGTTAGCTGATTTTAGACTCCTTGAAATGCCTCTGGCTGTTAAACTGGTTTGGGCTATGTCGTCTGTTTCTATGCCAGAAACTAAGTTATTCTGCCCTAGTCCTCAGAGAGCGGTTGGATATAAAAAGTTTAAAAAAAAATCGAAGCAAACGTCGAACCTCTAAAGTAACTACCAGGATGTTAAAATCTTATGATTTTGCTGAATTTGCTCTTGAAATAAATACACAAGTATTTTAATATCATTCATATTGTCCATGTTTTGTGGGGATAATATCCACATTTATTGTAATTCTATTTACAAAAATCAAATTCCAATTTAAGGCATTGCATTTTTAAATTCAATTTGGCATCCCAGATTTTCATTCTCTTGGTGATGCGGAACTAAGCCACTGTTTTCTTTGTTGTGTCATTGGGGGGAAATTGAATTTCGTGCCTATATTTCTTTTTTTTGTACTACGAGTGCTTCTAGTCTTGGACGATGGCATAGAGTGATTGTATTTTATTTGGCAATGGCATATTGTACTGTAATGCCCCGGCATTGCTCTTGAAACAAAAACAACTGAAAATCTGGAAAATTGAAAATATAGTTAAGTGATGAGTGAGCACTCATATTGCATTGTAAAGTGAAATATGTTTTTTCAATTGAATTGCTAAATTTCGCAAAGCCTGCCATACTTGCTGTGTGGTCCTTTGGTCCGATGTAAAGGGATTTTTAGTGATTTCATCTAAAAAATTTAATTTTCTACTAATACTTTTTTGAAGGCAATCTTTAGACTGTACATTAGTGTCCCGCAAAATTTGAAATTTCTTTAAGTATTGAAAACAGATTAATCATGGGGAAATATTTAAGAAACGCATTACCATCACACTTGGTTGGTTGACCTAAGGACAGACGCATACGTGTGTTTTACATGATTTTTGCTGTGGTAGCTTCAAGCACCGTTGCACAGGAGCCAAGCGACCAAGCGACGATTTCAAAGAATGTAGCACAGGGTTCGATTGTTGTTGTTGTAACAACAATAGCTATGGTATTGTAAGTCTAATTCATCTATGGAGGATCTGCTTCGATATCCAGGTGGAGGAAATGCGCCATTTGAACTGGTTGCCTCCAAAGAGACCTGGTGGTCAGCTGAGTGGGCTTGGCTGTACCATTAAAGAGGTGCAACACTTCATGAAGTCCCTGATGGCAGGCAGGACAAACGTCCGGAACGTTAGCGTCAATTTGCGCACAATACGAATTTAGGCGGCTGAACCATCCAGATCTCAACTGAGCCAGAACCACGCGCGTCTGAGAGTTAGTGTCTTCTCATCTGGTGAAATCTCTGGGGTTCCCCTAGCACTACATTCACGCTATAGCTGGATGCTGCTGCTGTGACGTGAATGTTGATGGTCTTAAGGCTCTCTCTAGTAGCGTTGGACCTCTCTCTCTAGATCATGAAGATCGTAATTGATCTGCCTGGGCGGGGGCATCCTGTCCCCGCCCAGGGCTAACAGGATAACAGCAGATACAGTTTTGATAGCAAGAAGTTGTGTCTCCGCACGGTAAGGACGAAGATCCTTCTCAGAGGATATAACGAGACATACTGTTGATGTCCTCAGGGCGTCATTCTGGCAAGTCTGAATTTTCCTCTACTGCGTCGTTGTTGTTGTTGTAGCGGCACACCGTACCGGGGTGACAGCCCTTGGCCGAAGAATTGCTGTTTCGGGTCGATCCGGTGCGTAGAATCGGCTGTCGTGGGACTAAAATGTGCCGCCCTCACGTTTGCCGATCACAAAAGCGCTGCGTATTTCACTGCAGACTGACCTATCTCTTTTTTTTTAGAGGTTTCTTTGTTGGCTTCCCTAGTACTGCCGGCTAGTGACTGGAGGGCCTTGTTCCTACTGTAAAGCTTATCGCAGATAGCTCTGGCATGTGCAGAGAATGGAAAAATGCTGCCCAATGTGACCTCAAGGATTTTGGAAAAGTTGGTAGTTTTTCGACGTCATCAATTTTCACATTAAGTAACAACGCACCTCTGCTGTCCATTCAGTAAACAGTGTAGCTAATGATTTGGAGCCGGATATTTTCATACTCCTCGCAGTGAGGATGCGTGCTATGTCAGTCAGTGTTTGGTAGTGCCCATCAGCGTCATCTTTAAGTCTCAACATGTAAATCCATGTTTTAACGTCCCTTTCTCATACAATTTATTTAATATCAACTGGGCAATTTTTTCTTGGATCAAACTGCCTTCTGTCCATGCCCTGTCATTCTAGAAACATTGAGGACCATATTATCTTTACCTCATATTGAACGATTAATCTCAGAACATCTATTTCAAAGTACACCTGTACATCTCGACTCAGTAATCAATTTAGCCGGCCATAGCTAGTGAAAATATAAAACTAGAAACAAAATCTGGATGAAACCTCGTAGTCTGCATGATCTTGGCTCTTCTTTTTTGCATTCGAAACTGCATCCCGCATACCACGTTGTCCCCACATTCCACCGTTGTCTTCACATACCACCGTTGTCTCCACCTACCACTGTTGTCCCCATATAACACTGTTGTCTCCACCTACTACTGCTGTCCCCATATATCACTGTTGTCCCCACATACCACTGTTGTTTCCAAATTCTACTATTATTTTAACATACCACTATTGTCACCACATACACTGAGAAGAAAAATTACCTTATATAAGTTTAACTTAACCATAAATAAACATGATTTGGAGTCTACGTTATATAAGCTTAATTTGAACATTTGTTGCTGACTGGTATTTAACAATAATAATAGTTAATTTAACTTTTCTATTGTTGAATTTTTATACAATGAAAATTGTTAATTTTAAAAAAAATATTGTTGTTTTAACAATGAATTGTTGAGTTTTTTAGCCATTAAAGTTGTTATTATTAAAATAATTATTGTTGTTTTAACAATGCTTTTTTTTAACCATTAACTGTTAATATTAAAATTTCATAGTTAATTTATTGAAACAATACATTGTTGAGTTTTTTAACCATTAAAATTGTTATTATTAAAATAATTATTGTTGTTTTAACTTTTTTTTAACCACCAAAACTGTTAATATTAAAATTTCATAGTTAATTTATTATTTAAACAATACATTTTCAATTAAACAATGACATTTTTAATGTTATTAACTATGAAGATTGTTATAAAAATTATTTTTATTGTTGAGTTAACTAATTATTGGTTACCTCTTTTAACCAGAAATATAATAACTGTTACATTTTTAATTATTAAACCTACTAATTGTGTTTTTGTTTTGTTTGCATTTATTCGGTCGTTTCTCATTATTATGACTTGAACAGTTTTTATTCTAGTTCGAGACCTTATTGTTGTTTATTTTTCCGAATCAAATACAAAATTGGTAAAATGTATTGGCTAAGGTTGCCTGGTAGACTGTACAGCTGTTTCTAAGCCCGCCAATGTTTTTCTTCAGTAGTCTTTGGCAACGATTACTTCGGCTACAAATCAAATGACTTATACGGGAGTCCCATTATAATTAATGAGAATTACCCTTTGCGTATAGTCTTCGAACTGTGCGGAAAGAAATCGTCATAGCGCAATGATATTGATTGTACAGCTAGCATTTGCATTTGATTTTTGTTTTTTAAAAGAGCGAGATAAATTGTCTTATGATCTTTCTCACAATTACAAATGTTTAGAGCGGTGGAAGAAAGGAAAAAGAGTGGGGGATAAACAGTTGCAAACGTTGCAGCTTTGTGTAACTTAATTCTGAACTTCGCATAACGCAAAGCAGACACAAACTTCGATACAACAGAGCCGAATGATCTTTAAATTCTTGTTTATGTCGCACAATTTTCTGCCTCACTCTTAAAAAAACCAACCTTATATAATGTTAACTCAACTATTTTGTATGTACATTTGACCTTATATAACGTTATTTTGTCTTCGTTATCAAACATTTACCATGAAATATTTAAACAGACACATGGTTAAAAAAATCATTGTATTTTCGGCTCAGTGTACCACTGTTGTCTCCACATATTTCTGTTGTCACCACATACCACTGTTGTCCCCACATACCACTTTGTGGTCTGAGTTACACCATGCCCCAACTCTTCAACACCAAGTACCAAATTGAATCAATTTAACCGAAATTTCCACCGTTTTTACGTGTTGTTCTCATAACCAACATTTAATTTGAGAACTTGAATACTTTGCAAATGTTCCGATACAGAAAATCTTATACACTAGGTAGTTCTGCCTAATTTAAAATAACAAAAGCCTCAAAGTCTCCATAATGCTACTCAATTTACCTTCGAGGCACTCTAATGTAACGTCAATATCGTCTTCTCTGTTTATTTCTTTATAACTGCTTATTAAAATTATGAAATCCCCTTTAATCCTATTAAGTTATAAATTCATTCATGTCCCACGTCGATGTTTGTTTAAATCATCCTCCGCTACAGGTCCATCCGCAGTGACACACTCAACATTGGCAGCCACCGCCCGTCACATCATAGAGCAGTCGTCTTCTGTTTCCGTTTTCTACTCCCGCCAGGTGTTTGGGAGTAAGAGTCAAATAATGTGCCCAAGAATTTCCGAGGGTCCTTATGAAAATCAGCACCGACGCTTTAATTACTTTTAATCTCCGTCATCATCAGCAGCAGCTGCAGCATCACTTGGAAAAGAATACGAGGCGTTGTCGCTGGCTGCCGACATCAGCATAAAAACACCTTCCGCTTTCTGAAAGAGGCTGGGATGGGTGCTTTGGAAAACACCAGCCTTTAGATAAGCTGGGGTGTGTGAAGGCTCTAATGACTTTACACTTCCTTTTCTCCTCGATTTTACCTGTGCATGTTTCTGTGTGTGTGTGGGTGTAGTTGGACACGGCGTTTGTTTAAAACCAGGCCAAACGCATATTTTAGCACCTGTCATGTCGTTGCACAGTGGGTTTTAACTACCTATAGAGCAAAAGTTTCTTAATGACTTTATTAGTAGCTATGCAATGTAGGAAGAAAGAGCGGGGGAGGAGTAAGGCTATCAATACAAAATGTCGGAAGGCAGTCAATTTTTCAGAATAAATGTATTTTTGCTAAAGTTAAGCGAAACTTCTTTATGGGCTATTTAAGTGGACTGATGAAGCTAGTGGTTTTAAAGGTCGTTTTATATAAACGTGAACAATCCAAGGTCCTTTTTTTAAAATAAAAAAATACAGAACTTCAAATCAAGTGTGGAATCTTCATTGTTTAGTCGAAAGGAGATTTTATGCCATTTTTTTGTAACATAATTTTTCAAATGTTGGCCGCAACTACGCCTCAGGGTGTCTAATTTTGGATGACTCGTTCGAGCATTTCGACCTTTATGGCTTTAATGACACGCGTAATGTTAGCTTCCAAGATGTAAATCGTAGCTGGTTTGTCTCCATAGCTTTGGACTTTACATAGCCCCAGCTTCCCAAGGTGTGATATCACACCATCTAGGTGGCCAACTCATCGGTCCATGTGGAATTAGATGCTTTTCTGAAATTAGTTGCGCTTCGAAATAACCTGTCAACAGATTCATTGTATGAGCAGCTGTTTGCCAAGTGGCACCGTTCTGTTGAACCCAAATGTAGTCAAGATTACGGACTTCAATTTCAGGTAGGAAAAAGTCCAATATCCATTGTCTAAAAAATATGGAACGATAATTCCTCCAACACATAAACCGCACCGATCCGTGGCTTTGCTCTGGGTATAATGACACCTCTTGTATATCTTCTGGCTGCCTTTTAGCCCAATTGCAGCAATTTTGTTTATTGACGTTGCCGTTTAGCCAGAAATGAGCCTCATCACTGAACAACATTTTGGTCGAAAACAGCGGATATTCTTCGAGCTTTTGAAGAGCCCAAACACTGAAACGGCAACGAGCAGGAAAATCGTTAAGCTTCAATTCCTGCACGAGATGTATTTTGTATGCTTTCATACCAAGATCCTCCTGTAAAATGCTCCAAGTTGTTCCATACGACAAGCCAACTTGTTGAGAACGGTGCCAAATCGATTCATGATTTCATCTACAGAACACATAACTATTATCTGAGCTAGACCCAACTTTAATAGTACCAATCTACTTAAAATCCCCTGTTAATGGGATCAAACAATATACGAGTATGTCTGTCCATCCCTCCGTCTGTCTGCTGTCGATCCAAAGCTTGCTATCAAAAATCAGGTAGCCAGTGTTGCCCGATCTTCATAAAATTTTGTAGAAAAAACCCGACAATTGTTTTATTAAATAGAAAACCTCGGTTTTTTGGACACTCTAGTTCGGAGTTAAGTTAGTCACTTAACGGCTGACTGTGTGCTAAGATGGCCGGTAATCGTCACATTAATTAATGCAACTTTTCATGCGTCGCTGCTCACTACTGCTTATTCTCTTCGCAAATATAAAATATTGTGGAATCTGGCAGTTTTTAATTCATTTCTGTAAGACACTTCATTCCTTTAGGACACTGTGCATAATTATTATGCCTTGAAGTGGTGCTGGTCGTTTATCGTTTTCGTGACAGCCGCCATTGTTGATACTGAAATTTTATATTTTACTCCTTTCATGCTAGATCGTCATAACTCAAACTCTGTTCCCCTTGGTTCTAAGCACTCTAAAATACCTGTTTAATTAAGATTCTTTAAATTATACTTTCAAATACCAAAAGTTTTAGCGCTTAGGTATTTCTAAATTTAAGTTTTACATTGAACGCCTTTAATATTACGACTTCAAAGTCATTTTCCCCGTTAATACGTTGTTTGAGTTATGATAGTTTTGCAAAAACTGAACAATATCACATACCCTGTCTCCACCTTAGGGGCAATGTTCCACACCTCTTTCGCCACCACCACATTTTGAAGCAAAAAATGCTTACATCTCATTTGTTGCAGCAGCACTTGGCAAAAGTCACACTTAACCTGGTTTAACCCCCACCCCCCGTCTTTAACTACTGTCACCGCTAATGGCCAGCGCTGTGGTACTTGCTTGCTTCATAGGCTACCAGCGACCAACGTTGACAGCATTTAAATTTGAAATATTTAATCTTCCACTTCATTAACTCTTCTTGTTTTTTTGGCGTTCTGTTACTTTTATTTCGCATACATTTTGCTGAGTGCGTCTAGTGTTTTTTCTTTCTTTTTTTTAACTTCATTGTTTAATGCTTAGCAAAAACTTAAAGGTCGAGTGGCCATTAGAATTGTGGCCACATTATCTCTTAGCATCGGCTCCATTGTCTGTTGCTTTTCCAAACTGCACGGCTGGGCATGTACTTGAGCCAGTTGGTAGAGATCCGCGTAGTAATCCATGCCGGCTATGCCCGTAGAGTTAAAACTTGCCGAGACTTCGGTACAGTCAATGATGGCTGTCTTTAGGGGAGTCACCAGCAGCGTGGAATGATTGGGCTGTAATCAGAGAAAATAAAATCTTACAATAATTCAAATTATATTTTAAAATCGTTTATTTTATTTTTGATTTTTAAAAACTTCGCGTTCAAATTTTCTGTTTCGGTATTCGGAATTTGTGACTTCTTAAATACATTTAAATCGAATTTATTCTCTTTAATCTTTAATTATTTCACAGAAAAATCTGTAGGGTGATCAATCTAGAGGTATTTTTTCAATAGGTTTTTACGCGTGAGTCATGTTGAACTATTTTTTCTTCTTTTTAGTTTTGTTTGCCATTTTATCATTAAAAGACTTACACCTTGAAAACCACGGTTTGGTGCGGTTTTTGGGCTGGTGGAATCACAATCCATGTTTTTTAAATTTGAAACGGGTGATCAGTCTAGAGGTATATTATTCAATAGTTGTTTTTTCGCAGATTGTGCGTTTGTTGTGTTAAACTTTGTTTTTCTTTCTTTTCAGTATTGTTTGCCAGTTTATCATGGAAAGACTTACACCGCGAAAAACATGCTTTTCAAGCATTTCGCCATACCGGTCGAAATGTTGTAACGAGTCATCCGAAATTTAACCCTCAGAATGGACTCCCTGAGGCGTAGTTGCGGATATTATATTCAAAAAATAAATGGCATAAAAATATCCTTTTGATTGAACAATTAAGATTCCACACTTGATTTTAATTTTGGTATTTTATTTTATTTTGAAAAAAAAAACCTCTAAATTGTTCACCCTATGTTAACATATTTCATCAAACCACGTGTTGCCAATATAAATTGATAAGCCATGTTTTTATATGGCACCTGGTCAATCTTGTTCTAAATATTTTTACTATTTACCTACATTAACTAATATTTTTCTCTTTTCTTTCTAGGTAAGCCTCGTTTTGATTTAATACTTCAATAATTAAGTGGTAAGTGCTATAAATTGTTTATATTACCAATAGGTCGCTTGCTTTGACTGTAACGATCATTGTTTTTTGTGGCCTCAAAGTCCATTACTGTTCGCCACTTAACCAAATCTTACAAATAAATTCATATCCATAATTTAAATTCGTAGTACCTTAAATGCCTTAAATTGTTCAATGTGGTGCCCATTAGACCGTACCACCCTACAGGTAAACAACAAAAGTTCGACCAATAGGTCGCTTGCTTTGACTGTAACGATCATTGTTTTTTGTGGCCTCAAAGTCCATTACTGTTCGCCACTTAACCAAATCTTACAAATAAATTCATATCCATAATTTAAATTCGTAGTACCTTAAATGCCTTAAATTGTTCAATGTGGTGCCCATTAGACCGTACCACCCTACAGGTAAACAACAAAAATTCGACGTTCAGCTTCTAATATCAATTAAAGGGTGTTTTTTAGACGAGTGGCTTTCAATCTGGCCACACTTTTTTCGGAGTTGGTCTTTTTCAGAGCTTTCACCTGATTTATGCTAAGTTTGGTTTGCCATTTTATAATAAACAGTGAATGGGCTCAAAACGAGATGACCCCCGATCCTGATTTTTACAGGAAATTTTGTTCAGCGATGAGGCTCACTTTTTATTAAAAGAGTTATGAAAGGTTGAAAAGTAAGTAGTTTTCATTCCTTTAGGGAGAGCCTGGCCTTATAGAGTTCGGGTTTACTTTCAACAATTGTAGCCAAGCTTTCTGAAGATGGTTGTCACGGACCCGAAATCATGATAACAGCAGAGAGCAGCCACGAAAATCAATGTCACTTTGCCATTTTGTTAAAAACTAGTCTTCTATTTAAATATAGAAGCAAGGGGTCTTGAGCCGGTTAATCCCTGTTCAATGTGTAAAAGCAACAGACTGAAATAAAACAAACGAGCTAAACAGACGTTTTTTTAGTAAAGTAAAGAGAGGTCTTCCACATCTTACAGCTTTATTGCATGCATTTTAAATATGCTCCCATATACATTTATGGCTTAATAATGAAAATGCGAATATTTATTAACAAAAATGGTATTATAGTTTTTCAAAGTATTCTTCAGCATGATTTATACACTTTTGCATGCGTTCAAGCCAATTGTCGAAGCACTTTTTCTACTCCGATTGAGACACCTCCAAAACATGGTTTTTGAACGCTTCAACAGCATCTTCTGGCGACGAAAATCGTTGAGCACGCATTTTTTTCTTGATGTGCGGGAATAAAAAGAAGTCATTGGGTGCCATGTCAGGGCAGTACGACGGATCGCACATCAATTCGACGTTTTGGCCGGTCAAAAAGCCGCTGGTTTGAGCCGATGTGTGAGAGCTCGCATTGTGATGGTGCACAATGATTCGTCTTCTCTTGTTCGTTTTTTGAATTTCTCCGAGGACTTCCACAAACAAATTGTGGTGTACCACTCAGATTTGACCTCCTACGTTGCTCAAGCGGAACAGTTACCACATGGCCAGTTTTGCCGAAGCAACTGGCGACCTTTTGCTTCGAAGTGCATCTTCCACGAACAACTTTCATTGGATTTGGCTCGTCTTCGAAGACCCACACGGTCGATTGCTGTTTTGTTTCGGGCTCATACGCATATATCCATGATTCGTCACTTGTGACGCTCTTATAAACATCTTTTGAAGTACCGCGATCGTATTTTTTCAAAATTTCTTTGCATCAATCGACACGAGCCTTTTTTTGATCGATTGTCAAATTGTGCGGTATCCAACGAGAACAAACCTTTTTTACGGCCAGGTATTCATGCAATATCGAATGTATGCTGGTGGAAGAAATGCCCAAGGATGCCTCTTTTTCACAGTATGTCACATGACGATCTTGCATTATCACTTCACGCACGGCATCAATGTTTTCTAGCACAACGGCCGTTTTTGGACGACCTTTTCGACCTTCGTCTAAGAGCGAGCGTCGCCCACGATTGAATTCATTAAACTCGTTTTTCACAGTGCTATAGGATGGTGCTTCATCGCCATACAAAGATTAAGGTTTATCGATGCACTCTTGTCGTGATAATCCACGACGAAAGCTGTGAAAAATGATCGCACGAAAATTTCATTTTGTAAACAATACAAATGGTGGTCGTACGTCAAAACGTTCTTAGTACGTTTTTGCTAAAAAAAATGTCAAACTTTTTAATGGAAATTTCAGATGGCGCTAGCAACACTAGAAAAATGTCATATGTTTATATCCGGAGTTTAATCTGGGGTTTGACGCACATGCTACTCCTAGTAGTTTCGCTTAATACCTATGACATTGGTAAAGAAATTATTTAGGTGGGGATGCGGTCTTTGATTATTCCGGTTCACGGCGCGTATGAGTGATTTTATTTAAAGTAATAATTTAATAAGTTACTCATACGCCACTGTGGTCGGATATTAACACATAAGTTCTTCAGTTTTTTTGCTTTCCTCATTTCTGATATTAAAATTTGTTTTTAAAAGAACATTTCTTATTTTATCTAGAGGAGCTGGATAATATACCCTACCACGACCGCCTTTAGCAATTTTGATAGTTTACACTAGTCGTCGTTACATGGGCTAAGGCATTTTTTTCCCGGTCAGTGAGTATAAGAATTACAGTTTACTTATTTTAGAGACGTTTTCCCTTGGTCTTAATTGGGATGTTATGGAATCGATAGTAGGGTTGTCTGATCTTAACAATCTGCTGCTGTTTAATTGGTGCCGGATTAAAGAACCTTCGATAAGAACCAAAAATCCACTTTGATTTCAGTCAACTCCTGCTTTACTACATCAGTCTAAGGCATTCAACTCAATTACGAGTACTAATAAACCCACTTGTTCTTAAATATATCGCAAGCAAAAATACCCACCCGCTGCTTCAGTTTAATATCCGCCAAACCATTTGTTTGCCTTTTTATTTCTCTTCCTGCAACTTGTTACTTACCACCTTTTTGCCCTCAATCAATTCGCGGATTAACAGCACCGCCGTACGGCTGCCCGCCAGCAGATTCCAACGTGACCAGCTGAAGTTGTGCGACAAAGCCAGCGTGGACATGCAGGCATACAAATGCATTTCCATGACGTAGTTTTTTTCGCACGAGCCCTCCGTATAGCAGAATGCATCCTCGTCGGGGAATATGTCGACGGCTGAAGAAATCAGTATCTGTTTAATCGCCTCCAATGACAGTGTTTTGCCAATCATCTCATTAATGCCCACCGTTGAGCCACCTTGGAAGCTGTTGACACAATAACCGTCGGACGTTATGGTTATTTCCAGGCTGACCAATGAGGCGGTAAAGCTGAACAGAATGCTGCCGGGACTGTAAATGAAACGAGAGAGGGAGATAGAGAGACGGAGAGAGATTATAACAAGAGTGGGCTTTATCATATGGATGCTGGTAATAAGCAGAATGACTGTGTGTGTGTGTGGGATCATATCCTTTGTTTTTCGCCAAAACAATGAACAATTGAAATTTGTTTGCTCGCCAAGCAAAACAAAAGTTTTGAAGCTGTCATTAGTGCTTAGCCCATGGAGGGTACTTTTCATGTGTTATTAGTTTTTGTAGACGATGGTGACGACGATGGTGCTAGTGCTGGAAACAGTTTAGTGGTGCAGTCTTTGTAGGTGGTCTAGTTTCTGTTCTGCTGCTCACTTTTTTTGGGTTGTTAACAATTGTGGTTAATTACACCATTGGCAGATTGCAGAACTGCATGCAGCCCAAAATATCAATGGTATTATGTTTTTTTTATCCAAAACATGTTGGTTCATATAAATGTAGACTACCACGAATCGGGCCATTTAAAACAGATTCGTTGTCACAACCGATTGATTGAGGTACAGCAAGTGCTCCAGCGGAGCAACCAAATGTTAGTTCTTGTACCGCAATTATTAGTGAAGAGAACGTTAGCTATAAAATTAATTCTTTTTGCAAGCGTTGACTTCTCTTTATTTTTTTTTATTAAGCAAAGTCCCTTTAACCACATTTTTTAAAAGAGAATGGGATTTTCAAATACTACACAAATGGCTTTGATCTGCGGATTTTGGCCCGCTTTGGATTCGAAGGAAGATATTGTAGTAGTCATTCGGATTATATACTCGTATATTTCACTCCGCTTAAGTAAGAATGGTTGAGTCATTTTAAAGATTAGGTCCCTTTCTATGTGCGCTTAGAATCGACGATTTCACTTTCATAAAACGCGCATATCTCTGGAAGGGAACACTTTTGGGGCATGGAATCGGTCTCATTCGATGCTCACATGTTATCCACATCAAAAAAAGAAAAAAAAAATGAAAATTGATTTTTTACCCTTAGGTCCCTTTCTCTATGCGCTGTCACATATTTATATGGTTGCTACAACCGTATTTTTATTTCTCAATATGGCTATAATACTTAGTAGGGACAAAAATACTGTTACAACATTGAACACATCCATTTCAATAGGAGAACTGAACATACCCCGTTAATGTCACATGGGTTTCGAAAGCTAACCTCAATAGCGTTAGTCTGTAACGGGTTTTTAAAATTGTTTCAACTCTTATCAAGGAGTGGACAGATAATGAGAACCGTATCGCTGTAATAGCGCTTTTCAAGTGTGAAAAGAAAAAAAAAACGATTTTTTCAAAACGCATGTTCGTCTACCGATGCATAAAACTGTTTGAGGAGACTGGAGATGTAAAAGACCGCCACCGGTCGGGCCGCCCACGCTCTGTTCGAACACCGCATGTCATTAAAGCCGTTAAATCAAGAATTCACAGAAATTCTCTCCGAAAACAGAAAATCATGGCCATTGAGATGAATATCACGCAAAAGTCCATGAGTCGAATCATTAATAAAAGACTTGGGACTAGGGGCTTTCAAACAACGTACCGGACATTTATTGACTGCAGCTTTAAAAAAAAGGATTGAAAAATGCAAACGTCTTTTGGTGAAGCACGCTGATAAATTGCACAGAAAATTTTTTTTCACCGATTAAAAATTTTTTACCGTTCAGTAAAAAATTTAACAAGCAAAATGATAGAGTGTATGCGGGGTCATCCAAGGAAGCATCTGAACTGATTCCAAGGGTGGAAAAGGGTCATCACCCAGCTTCAGTCATGGTTTGGTAGCGTGTCTCTTACGATGGGGTCACTGATCTGCATTTCTGCGAACAAGGAGTCAAAACATTGGCCAAAGTTTACCAAGAAACCGTTTTGGAAGCTGTTGTGAAGCCTTTGAACAATTCCCTGTTCCAAAAGTAGCCATGGACTTTCCAGCAGGATTCTGCGCCGGCCCATAAGGCTAAAACGAACAAGGCCTGGCTTTGAAACAAATTGCCAGCGTTCATTTCCTCTAAAGAATGACCCTCAGGCAGGCCAGATTTGAACCCATTGGATTACAAATTGTGGACGGTTTGTCACAAAAGATACCCCAACATTGGATCTCTTAAGACTGCTTTGTTTCGAGCTGTGGCCAATTTTCCAATGGACGCGGTTCTTGCAGCTATTGACGATTGGCCAGTGCGACTTAAGGCGTGTGTAAAGGCAAAAGGCGGACATTTCGAATAAGTAGATTCTTTTTGGATTCAATATACATCAATAAATATATTAAAAAATATTTGGTCCAAAAACATTCAGTACTTTTTATTTTACAGCATAAAACGTGTGAAACAGTATTTATGTCCCTACACGCAGAAAAAAGGATGGCTGTGGTGACAATATTCGAAGAGGATAATACTAGTGTTGGGTATATGGTTGTGGTACAACAATATTATGATCCTCACAACAATAGTATGATTCAAATACAACTATACTATGATCCTCACAACAAGAATATGATTCACTCATAACCATAATATGATCCCCACAACCATAGTATGACTCACTCAACCATACTATGATCTCCACAACCATAGTATGATCCTCACAACCATATTATGTTTCACATAAAACCATAGTATGATCCTCACAACCATATTATGTTTCACATAAAACCATAGTATGATCCTCACCACCATAGTATGATGCACACGCAACCATGTTATGATCACACACAATTATACTATGATCTCCAATATAATTTATTAGAATTTGTTTAAGTTGTCGACAATAGATTTGAATTAGAAAATTATTCAAAAAAAAATATTAAATTCAAAATATTAGAAGTGATTTATTTCACAGTAGAAAAAATAAGTATAAATAAGCGTAAGCGTTTTTATTAAAAAAATTTTAGTTAAACAAAGCCAAAGCAGCTTGTTTAAAAAATTTTAATTTCGATAAAAAAAAGTACTATTATTGCATTAGATCCGTACAAATAACATTTGTTCTTAAAAGCATATTTTAATGAAGAAAAATTGCAATCATACAGTATGATTGCCGTAATCATATTATTGTTAACATAAAACGCAAAACACAATACTTTTGTCGCACCAACCATATTTATATTGTTGCTATAACCATATTTTCATTTTTAAATTTGGCAATAATACTATTGTTACATTTCTACAATATTAATGTTGCAACAATTATGCTATTGTCAAATCTAAATTCAGTTAGCAATGCTATGGTTGCGACGAACATACTTTTATTGCCGTGACCATGTAGTAACCATGTTTTTTCTCTGCGTGTACCAAGTACTATTGTTACACTCCAACAATATAAATATTGCATTTATATTATTCTCAAAATAAATTTCATAAACAATGAAATGGTTGCGAGAAACATAAATTTATTGCAGAGAACATATTATTGTTGGCGTGACCTTATCTCTTTGCCTTCATTTGGCTGTAACTTCTACAATTTTTATTCGATTTTTAAAGGTTCTACTATAAAGGATGGTTAAATTTTAAGGGCCGATGTTGATTTTGAATAAAACACAAATTACACAGTACAACAGCCAATCTGGGGGGTGAGAAATTCCAAGTCAGTGATGGTACTAGGTCAGTATATTAAAACCCTCAAAGGGGTTTGCGTTCGTATGTTTTTTTTATGACCTTTTACATTTTTTCCTTATCTTGATGTTTTTTCGCTTAGTTGTAAAATGTTAGCAAAAACGTAGTTTGACATAACTCGAGAACGACTAGTTCGATTTTGCTGAAATAAATTGAGAAAAATTAATAATTACATTTTCTTTAATCCATTAATATACTGTTTCTCTACCAAATCAACATTTTTGCAATTACAAATAAATTTATGAAGAAATGTTTGCCAAAAATATTTTTTTTTTTTTTAAACATATAAATCCCAAACGGAAAAACGTGTAGAGTCTTATAACTTTCACTTAAAGTCACATAACCTATAAACAAAATGCGACATAGATCATAGAAATCGATTAACGCGTTCTGCTTTTATTTACAATTAAGTGAAGTTACTTAACTTTCATAAAAAAAAACTGGCACATACGAACGCAAAACCCTTTGAGGGTTTTAATATACTGACCTAGTACCATCACCCTGACTTGGAATTTCTCACCCCGCACACAATAACCCCAAAAATGTTCCACAGTGTTATTTAGGAAGTTATTGTCATTTTTTTATTATGATAATATTGGTATGGTTCAATTATGTATGTAACAAAATATGGGCCAAATGGCCGCCGCTACCTCGGCGGCACACCTCCATTCGATGGTCCGATTTTTCGATGACGCTGAGGCATAATTGAGGATCTATGCCGTTAATGTGCCGAATTATCTCATCCTTTAGTTCTTGAATTGTTACTGGCTTATCGGCGTACACCTTTTCTTTCAAATAACCCCAACGAAAGAAGTCTAATGGTGTCAAAACACATGATCTTGGCGGCCAATTAACATCGCCACGACGTGAGATAACACGGCCACCGAATTTGTCGCGCAAAAGAGCCATTGTTTCGTTAGCTGTGTGGCAAGTGGCATCGTCCTGTAGAACCCACGTGTCACCCGCATCAATATCTCTCAATTCGGGCCATACGAAGTTCGTTATCATCTCACGATAGCAAACACCATTCACAGTAACTGCTTGACCGGCCTCATTATGGAACAAATACGGCCCGATGATGCCGCCAGCCCATAAACCGCACAAAACAGTCACTCTTTGTGGGTGCATAGTTTTTTCGTCAGTCACTCTTGGATTATCGTTCGCCCAAATGCGGCAATTCTGAATTTTGCCGAATCCACTGAGGCGAAAGTGTGCCTTATCACTGAAGATGTTTTTTTTTTTGAAAATTGATCATCCACTGCTGCCCGAAACCTGAATAACTTTAATGCGTTGCGAAATACAATTTTTTTAAGAAGTTTTTATTTACAATCTGTCCAACTAAGGACAATAAGTAAATTTTATCATATTTTACAAATAACACAGATTGTTGAGCTCCAACGAGAACAACAATTTAAGAGTATCCTACGATTAGATAACAACAATTTACAAGTGTATGAGCTATTTTAAAGCATTAAAATAAATTATAATTAGTATATATATATAGCATCTACTTCCGGAATGGGAGGTCAAGGATGTGGTGCCGCTTCAATCTTTTTGTTTCGTTGGTATCATCGAGCAATGAAGTGGCCAGCGAGTTGCAGTGATCACTTAATCTTTGACGGTTGTTTTCTGCATACCGTGTTATTTTATCTTTCAGTCAGTATGAATAGTGTTGCTAGATACGAACCATGGTGCTTTAAGTATAGTCTTTGTCTTAGACTGATATCTTTGTAAAATTTCGCTATTCGAATTACTGGCAGTTCCCCAAAGCTGTATACCATATGTCCATACAGGTTTCAGTATGGTCTTGTATATTAGAATTTTATGGTGTAGATGTGGGACCCAATAGCCAATATAGCCGGGTTTTTATGTTTAAATGTTCTTTCTTAGATTTTATGTGTGGTTTCCACGTCAGCCTTCTGTCAATGTGAATCCCCAAGTACTTGACGCTTGACGATTTTGGAATAACACAATTATTTATTAATAAATTAGGACAATCACCATTTCTCATAGTAAATGTGACGTTAGTAGATTTTTCAGCATTTATTCTGATGCTCCATTTGTTCATCCAGTTTTGAATGTTGTTAAGTTCGTTTTTACCGAAGGACGAAGCTTCTACCGGGCATGAACTACAGGCTAGTATTGCGGTGTCATCTGCGTATGTCGCTACTAATACATCTTTCGTTGTGGGCATATCGGCAGTAAAAATGGTGTAGAGAACTGGATCCAGTACGCTGCCTTGTGGAACTCCGGCACCGATTTCATTAATATCGGAATGTTCTTCATTTACTCTGACATAAAAAACATCTCTGCGTCAGTTAGGATTTAAGGACCAAATACATATGCCCAGGTAGGATTTTTTTAAGTTTATAAAGCAAACCATCGTGCCAAACTCGGTCGAATGCCTGCTGAACGTCTAACAATATTTCTTGTTTTCCAATGTATCTCTAATATAGGCGATGATACGATGGCATTGCTCAGACGTACCATGTTTATGTCTGAACCCAAATTGATACGAGGGCAGCTCGGAAACTTCTTAGCCTAGCACAAAAAGCGCGGTATAAACAGAAAAGAGTTAAGTGTTTTGGAAACTTCCATCTCTGCTATGAACACATGTTAAATTTTGTTTAGATCTGGCAACTCCTTCATATAGAAACTGGTGTTCACAGAAGACGCATCCGCGATTTTTTTACAACGGAAAAATTAGAAATGCGTGGTGTCATTAAAAATTTACGTCTGAACCCAAATTGATACGAGGGCAGCTCGGAAACTTCTTAGCCTAGCACAAAAAGCGCGGTATAAACAGAAAAAAGTTAAGTGTTATGGAAACTTCCATCTCTGCGGCAAGTCCTTCATATAGAAACAGGTGTTCACAGAAGACGCATCCGCGATTTTTTTACAATGGAAAAATTAGAAATGCGTGGTGTCATTAAATATTTACATAAAAAAGGTTTATCGGGACAAGAAATTCATAATGATATGGTGAAAGTGTTAGGTGAAAGTGCTCCTTCATATGCAACAGTAAAAAATTGGGTTGCTGAATTTAAACGTGGTCGTACAAGCATTGAAGATGAACCACGTAGTGGACGTTCAAAAACAGCAACAACAACAGAAATTGTAGCCAAAGTGCATGATATGGTATTAAATGATCGACGAATAAAAGTGCGTGAAATAGCTAATATCATGGGCATCTCAAATGATCGAGTCCATTTAATTTTGCATGAAGAACTACAGATGAAAAAGCTTTCTGCAAGATGGGTGCCGCACTTGTTAACAGTCGACCAAAAACGCATAAGAATGAACATTTCTCAAGCTTGTTTAGATCGTTTTCAGCGAAATAAAATGGATTTTAAGCGTCGTTTCATAACTGTTAATGAGACATGGATCCACCACTATACTCCAGAGACAAAAGAACAATCCAAACAATGGACTGAAGCTGGAGGAAGTGCCCCAAAGAAGGCAAAAACAATTCAATCGGCTGGTAAGGTTATGGCAACGGTTTTTTGGGACTTCAAAGGTATTTTATTGATTGACTACCTGCAAAAGGGTAAAACAATAAATTCAGAGTACTATTGCAACCTTTTAGATCAATTAAATGTACAAATTCGAGAAAAACGTCCTGGGTTACAACACAAAAAAATAATTTTTCATCAAGACAACGCACCAGCACACAAGAGTGTTTTAACAATGGCTAAAATCAACGAATTAAAGCACGAGTTGCTTGGCCACCCACCTTATTCTCCTGATTTAGCTCCCAGTGACTTTTACCTGTTCGCAAATCTAAAAAAATCCTTGCTGACAAGCGTTTTACCTCAAATGAAGATGAAATTACCACTATTTTGAAGACCTTGAGGAAAACTATTTTAATCAAGGGATAGAATTGCTAGATAAGCGTTGGACTAAGTGTATTGAAGTTTCAGGAGATTATATTGAAAAATAAAAATATTTTTGAAAAACTAACTATTCTCTTTCATTGATAGGCTAAGAACTTTCCGAACCGCCCTCGTAATAACACATCTTTCGTTGTTGGCATATCGGCATTAAAAATTGTGTAGAGAACTGGACCCAGTACGCTGCCTTGTGGAACTCCTGTCCCGATTTCATTAATATCGGAATGTTCTTCATTTACTCTGACATAAAAACATCTCTGCGCCAGGTAGGATTTTTTTAAGTTTGTAAAGCAAACCATCGTGCCAAACTCGGTCGAATGCCTGCTGAACGTCTAAAAATGCTCCGGAAAAATATTTCTTGTTTTCCAATGTATCTCTAATATAGGCGATGATACGGTGGCATTGCTCAGGTGTACCATGTTTATGTCTGAACCCAAATTGATATTCAGGTAAAAATATCAAATGAAATATAGAAAAACTTGACGTTTAGGAGTGATTCACTTTAAACATCGGCGCTTAAAATTTAACCACCCTTTATATGAAAGATGCATTTCTTACCGATTGATTATGTCCATTTTCTAATGATTATAGGTAATTAAATGAAAAAGTTTAAGGCAATTTAATGAAAAAAGAAAAAAAATCGGATTCAGGAGATTATTTTCAGTTGGTTTTTGTCAAAAGGAGGGAGGACTCAAAAAATAATTTTTGCAGAACAGTGTTATTGTTCGTTTAATGAACCCATTAATCACCATCACTAAAGAAACTCCCCCAGTGCACAATTTTAGTGTTATTCTTTATACTTAGCAGCCTTAAAGTCAAATTTCCATTTTAAAAACGACAACTTTTGTACTCACTTTTTAAAATCCGGCTTAATCTCCCAAGTCTGATAGGGCATATTGCTGTAACGATTCAGGGCAAATCCAAATATTCCTGAGCATGTTCATGGTGTTTTTTAGCACACAAGTGTCATAGGAGTTGAAATCATGAAAAAGGAAAAAAAACAAAATCTCAACTATTTTATTGGCTCTGGCTTGGTACCGATTTGTGTCTGTCGCTTTGCCTGGTATTGACATCCAATGACAACAAGCCAACTACAACTAAATTGCTCTGGCTTTTGCGTCAGTACTTCGCACGGGGAAAAAAGCAACCCTACCCTCGAGTCATAGTATGCCTATTTTTCGTTTAGTTTTTTCTCGTCGATTTGAATAGGCGCTTTTTTGCGCCTCAGGAGTCAAGTGATGGTACGTTTTTTCACATTGGCAGTTGCGACTCGAGTGTGTGTGTGTCAACGAGGCTTTCAACGCGTTGCAATCTTACCTAAGCGCCCAGTGCGGAATTGTATGGTAAGTTTATCCTCATTGAATTTGGTATCGTGCACATCACGTATACTCCATTTGCCCTCCGTGAATTCGACATCCTTTGACAGTTTCGATTTTTTACTGAAAGTAAATTAAAAGCGATTTCAATGTGGAATTCTTGTTTTTTTTTCTCGTAGGATGTCTAAGAGAAGGTACTATTGTCGATAGAGTGTGCTAGATAGGGAATGTAGTAAGTGGTTTTACAGAATTGTCTGCAAGGTTGGGGGTATCTGTGGATGATTTTCATGAAGTGCATCGGTAAAGATGTCAAATATAGCGGTGTCATAAGTTGGATAATCTGTCAGTATTTTACATTATACATGTAGTACCATGTGCTAGTGAAAATAAATTATGAAGAGCACATCATGCAAATATTCGGCGGCGGAGATATACATATAAACACAGAAAAAAATAACAACCCTTAAATTTCAATCTAATGTAATTTTTATTACCACTGAATTAAAAACTAGAGGTATTTTTTCAGAACAAAAAAAAATATAAAAATTCATATCAAGTGTTGAGCCGTTATTGGTAATTTGAAAGGACATTTTATGGCATTTATTTTTTGAAAATAATTCGTTTCAACAATTGCAGCAAAGCTTTGTGAAGAGGGTTGCCACGGGCCCGAAATCATGTGCAGCCACGAAAATCAATGTCAATGCCATTTTGTTAAAAACTTAAGAGGTCTTGAGTCGGTTAATCCCTGTTCAATGTAAAAATAATTACCTTCAAATGTTGGCAACTGTATTATGGAAATGAGCGTTCGATGAGAAACGGGAAAATGCGCTGTTTTTGACCAAAATTTTATTCACTGATGAGGCCCATTTCTGGCTCAACGGCAAAGTCAATAAACAAAATTGCCGCATTTGGGCTGAAGAGCAACAAGAACAGGTTCAAGAGGTACCATTACACCCAGAGAAAACCACGGTTTGGTGCGGTTTTTAAGCTGGTGGAATCATCGGTGTATATTTTTTCAAAAATGATGATGGCCGGAACGTAACCGTGAATGGTGCTCGCTATCGCGCCATGATATCGATCTTTGTGCTAACTGAAATTGAATTCCGTAATCTTGACGACACTTGGTTTCAATAGGACCGTGTACTTGCCATACCGCTACTAAAACAATGGACCTATTGAGAGGTCATTTCGAAAAGCAGCTAATTTCACGATTTGGACAGCTGAGTTGGCCTCCTGATTGCGTTATATCACACCTTTAGACAGTTTTCTTTGGGGTTACGTAAAGTCCAAAGTCTATGCTGACAAGCCCGCTACGATTCAGGTTTTGAAAGCCAACATTACGCGTGTCATTAAAGCCATATCGGTCGAAATGCTCGAACGAGTCATCCAAAATTGGACCCTCAGAATGGAAACCCTGAGGCGTAGTTGCGGCCAACATTTGAAGGAAACTATATTTAAAAAATAAATGCCATAAAATGTCCTTTCGAATTACCAATAAAGATTCCACGCTTGATTTGAATTTCTGTACTATTTGTCTGAGGAGTTTTTTATTTATTATGTTCCGAAATATCGGAACGAATTCGGCCCGAATTCTGTTAGACTAGAACTTCTGTTAGACTCTTAATGAACTTGCAACGAATTCTAAACGATTTACCTAACTAAGCTAGTCAGTTCGTTTAAACTTTTTGTTATTTGCTTCATATTTTTTCGGAAAAATTTTCCGACTGTCGTACAGAATTCTGACCGAATTTTGAACTTTTGGTGCGAGGGATTTTTGTGTGTTAAGTGTATAGCCACTACG
Source organism: Hydrotaea diabolus (assembly GCA_963513945.1). Classification (NCBI taxonomy): domain Eukaryota; kingdom Metazoa; phylum Arthropoda; class Insecta; order Diptera; family Muscidae; genus Hydrotaea; species Hydrotaea diabolus. Next base: position 163,244,808 of record OY740718.1, read on the forward strand.
AGGGCGTTTCGGAAACTTCTTAGCCTAGCACAAAAAGCGCGGTATAAACAGAAAAAACTTCCATCTCTGCTATGAACACATGTTAAATTTTGTTTCGATCTGGCAACTCCTTCATATAGAAACAGGTGTTCAGAAATGCGTGGTGTCATTAAATATTTCCATAAAAACGGTTTATCGGGACAAGAAATTCATAATGATATGGTGAATGTGTTAGGTAAAAGTGCTCCTTCATATGCAACAGTCAAAAATTGGGTTGCTGAATTTAAACGTGGTCGTACAAGCATTGAAGATGAACCACGTAGTGAACGTCCAAAACAGCAACAACAACAGAAATTGTAGCCAAAGTGAATGATATGGTATTAAATGATCGACGAATAAAAGTGCGTGAAATAGCTAATATCATGGGCATCTCAAATGATCGAGTCCATTTAATTTTGCATGAAGAACTACAGATGAAAAAGCTTTCTGCAAGATGGGTGCCGCACTTGTTAACAGTCGACCAAAAACGCATAAGAATGAACATTTCTCAAGCTTGTTTGGATCGTTTTCAGCGAAATAAAATGGATTTTAAGCGTCGTTTCATAACTGTTGATGAGACATGGATCCACCACTATAGTCCAGAGACAAAAGAACAATCCAAACAATGGCCTAAAGCTGGAGGAAGTGCCCCAAAGAAGGCAAAAACAATTCAATCGGCTGGTTAGGTTATGGCAACGGTTTTTTGGGACTTCAAAGGTATTTTATTGATTGACTATCTGCAAAAGGGTAAAACAATAAATTCAGAGTACAATTGCAACCTTATAGATCAATTAAATGTACAAATTCGTGAAAAACGTCCTGGCTTACAACACAAAAAAATAATTTTTCATCAAGACAACGCACAAGCACACAAGAGTGTTTTAACAATGGCTAAAATCAACGAATTAAAGTACGAGTTGCTTGACCACCCACCTTATTCTCCTGATTTAGCTCCCAGTGACTTTTACCTGTTCCCAAATCTAAAAAAATTCCTTGCTGGCAAGCGTTTTACCCACTATTTTGAAGACCTTGAGGAAAACTATTTTAATCAAGGGATAGAATTGCTAGATAAGCGTTGGACTAAGTGTATTGAAATTTCAGGAGATTATATTGAAAAATAAAAATATTTTTGAAAAACTAACTATTCTCTTTCATTGATAGACTAAGAACTTTCCGAACCGCCCTCGTAAACATAGCTACAGCACAAATATTGCTTGCGGTATTATTATAGTAAGGTGGCGCTCTCCGAAGCCGCAGACACCCCTGCTAAAAGTCTTTCCGAACGCTTTTTGAAAATGTTTTACAACTTTTTTTTCTAGAACAAAAATATTTTCTTCTTTTTGATTGTTTACATTCGGAATTCACAATGACAAAAGCTCAGAATTCGTTCAGAATTCGGTTCGAAATGTCGGTAAAAACATCAGAACTTAATAAGACTTAATGCCAGAATTCTGACCAAAGTCGTTCAGAATTAGTTCAGAATTTGATACGACAAATCGAAATTTCCTTTCGAAATTCCCAAGACTACAGTTTAGAATTCGATCAGAAATCGGTTCGAAATGTCGGCAAAAACATCAGAATTCCCTCAGAGAAGTAGTTCAGAATTCGTGTCAACCCTCTCATATGTTTTTCGTTACGAACTTGCTAAGAATTCTGATCCGAAATCGGAACATTTTGCCGAATGTCGTACAGAATTCTGAACGAATTCTGAAGGTTTGGTTTGCTGGGATGGTAAAGCGGCGCTCGACGAGTCTTTCCGACTGTTTTTGTAAAAAATGTTTACAACTTTTTTTTCGTAAATTTGCGATTTTTTTATAAAGCCGCAACGAATTTTTTTTAAGAAACGGCTTACAACTTTCTGGATTATTTCATCGCCTCATACAGAGTTATTTTCGATAAACGTCTTACAACTTTTTTTTGTAAATATTTTAATTTATTCATCACCTCGTAATGCGAATATTTTCGATAAATGTCATAATTTTTTTTTGTAAAAATCGGAAACATTTTCGATAAATCACATACGAATATTTTAGTTAATATGCGAATTTTTTTTTACAGGATTACAGGATCTTAATAATTTTTTTTTTAATTTTTTTAATGGATTTTTTTCTGTGTATAAATACCAGAAAGAAAACTAAGCAAGTTTCAGTTGCTTGATCCGACCTACATATACCCCTACCCACCTATTAATTGATTTTGGATTTTCCGTCCTCCATTTCCTGCAGCATGCCGAGTTAAAGGAAATTTCGTAGAAGCTAGGTTGTGTGGGAGTTGCTAGAATAGGGCGTGGCATACACTTTTTTCTAATGAGCATATTGTGTCATACATATTATGGCTGAAAATAAAGTTTAAGCGAAATTCATGCAATAGAAAAATATTGCACATATGCATGAAATGTACTTATGACTAAATACAAAATTCAGGGGAAATTTATGCATTAAGGAAAAAGTTTTGTGCACACAGATAAAAAATCAATTAAATTTCGGTACGAACTGCAAATATTTGGTTGAGTAAACATAATTTCTGTTGATAGCACCGAAATTCCATTATATTGATGGTTACATGGTTCGACTTCGTGTAAGATGGTATCTACAGTTATATTACGACTATTACAACCAACCGAATTCAGTAAAACTTTTGGTTGCCACAACTGGTGGTTATGGTAAGCAACCAACTATTGGTGATGACAGCAAATTAATTTTTTTTAGTAAACTCCATTTAGTTCGCCGTTGTAACATATGCCAACAAAAGTTCGGACTGTCTCGGAGGGTGAATGCTTTTTTTAGAAATAAAGTAAAGGGTGTTTTTTATTGAGGTATAGAACTTCGAATTGAAATAAAACACAAGAAAATCGTTTTAATGTCCATCAGTTTGGCTTTATTGGAAGGATAATTTTATGCCATTAATGTTTAAATATGATTTCGGGCATGTGGCCGCCGCGGTTGGCTCGAATAAAGCCAATTCTACAGGTCCAATTTTCAACCACTCTTTCGAGCATATGGGGCCGTATGTTGGCAATAACGCCACGAATGTTGGCTTCCAAGTCCCCTAACGTGTTTTTGGTTTGTTGGCGTAGACGAGCGACTTCACATATCCCCAAAGAAAATAATCCAATGGTCCATGTTAACCGATCCATGGTTAACCGAATTAATTGCTCTGATGGACGATTATGTCGACCATAAAATGGACGGAGCTTGCGGTGAACTTCGCGAACTGAACCATTACTTTCGAAATAAATTTGCACGATTTGCAAGCGTTGTTCTTTTGTCAACCTGTTCATGATGAAATGGCAAACCAAACTAAATATTAATCACTTGACAGCTGACAAAATGTCCGCCAGTTAAAAAAGTGATGCCAACTTAAAGTTCTATACCCCAATAAAAAACACCCCTTACTTATGTGGTTAGAATAAATTCTCAAAAGGAACTTGTAGTTCCGATTTTTTTTTATGGGCCAAGGAAATTTTTGTTTTCCAACACTATACCATATGAATAAAGTTAAAAAGTGATAAATATTCACTGTTTATTTTGGTCCAACGTTCTTAATAAGGTGATGCCTCTCCAATTCTTGCAATCAGAGAGGTTGCTTTTCGCTTTTCGTCGGTAAAAAGTTAGAATTCCTTCCGTGAGTTCAGATGGCAGTGTTTCGCTAACCCAGAAGTGCTATATGAGCGAATGTAGGAGTGTGTTTGAGATGGTGCTGAGGGAAGTTTAGTTTATTATTCTTTTCATATCTATAACTTTTTTTCTTTAGACGTAGTCATTTCACCATTGCTTTTCATTAAAGAATTGGTGATATATAATGTGAAGTTCGTTAGTGGACGCACTGAACGGATAAGGTCTCGGCTACGATGGGTACCTGCTGCTTCTTGTGCTTTAGTTCCAATTTGATTGTTCCATGGTTTTTAATCCGTCCTTCCACTTTTCTTTGCCATCTTGTCTAGTCTGGCGTAGTCTAGTTGGGTTGCGCTTAAGAAGTCCTGCTTTTGGCACAGTTTAGGCCGTTATTAGCCTGAGCTCCTTGGTTGTCAGTATATGTGACAGCACATAGAGAAAGGGACCTAAGGGTAAAAAAAATCAATTTTCATTAGTTTTTCTTTTTTTGATGTGGACAACATCTGAGCGTCGAATGAGACCGATCCCATGCCCAAAAGTGTTCCCTCTTAGAGATATGCGCGTTTTATGAAAGGAAAGTCGACGATTCTAAGCGCAAATAGAAAGAGACCTAATCTTTAAAATAGCTCTCCTGAACAAAACTGGTTTTTAACCTTAGGCCCCTTTCTATTTTTCGCGTCGCATATGCGCTTCTTAAAATAAATCGAAATCACTATGACACCAAAAAGTGTTTTTTTAAGATTCTACTGAAACTGCTACGAGGGCTGCTATATATATTTCTGGCCTAAAAATGAAAATGCGAATGTTTATCATCAAAAATGGTTTAATGGTTTTTCAAAGCATTCTCCAGCATGATTTATATACTTTTGCATGCGCTCAAACCAATTGTCGAAGCACTTTTCCACTCCGATTGAGACACCTCCAAAACATGGTTTTTGAACGCTTCAACAGCATCTTCTGGCAACGAAAATCGGGAGCAAAAAGAAGTCATTGGGTGCCAAGTCAGGGCAGCACGGCGGATGACCCATGAATTTGACGATTTGGCCGGTCAAAAAGGCGCTGGTTTGAGCCGATGTGTGAGAGCTCGCATTGTCATGGTGCACAATAATTTGTCTTCTCTTGTTCATTTTTCGAATTTCTCCTAAGACTTCAGGCAAACAAATTGTGGTGTACCACTCAGAATTGACCATCCTACGTTGCTTATGCGGAACAGTCGCCACATGACCAGTTTTGTCGAAGCAACAGGCGACCATTTGCTTCGAAGTGCTTCTTCCACAAACAACTTTCATTGGATTTGGCTTGTCTTCTAACACCCACACTGTCGATTGCTGTTTTGTTTCAGGCTCATACACATAGAACCATGATTCGTCACCTGTTACTATCTTATAAACGTCTTTTGAAGGACCGCGATCGTATTTTTTCAAAATTTCTTTGCTCCAATCGACACGAGCCTTTTTTTAAGCGATTGTCAAATTGTGCGGGATCTAAGGAGAACAAACCTTTTTTTACGGCCAGGTGTTCATGCAATATCGTTTGTATGCTGGTGGAAGAAATGCCCAAGGATGCCTCTATCTCACGGTATGTCCCATGACGATCTTGCATTATCAGTTCACGCACGCATTAATTTTCTGTGGCACAACGGCCGTTTTTGGATGACCTTCACGACCGTCGCCTATGAGCGAGCTTTGACCCCGATTGAATTCATTAAACCGGGTTTTCAGAGCGCTATAGGATGGAGCTTCATCGCCACGTAAAGATTTAAGTTCATCGGTGCACTCTTGTCGTGATAATCCACATCGAAAGTTGTGAAAAATGAATGCACGAAAATGTGCACAAGTTAATTTTACTTTTTTGCCAAAATTTTTTTTTTTCACGTCACTGTAAACAACACAAATAATATTCGTACGTCAAATCGTTCTGAGTAAGTTTATGCTAAAAAATGTCAAACTTTCCAATGGAACACTTAGTCTTGCCCAGACCAAAAATATATAAGTATATGTGACGCGCAAAGTAGAAAGGGACCTAAGGTTAAAACGAGTTTTGTTCAGGAGAGCCATTTTAAAGATTAGATCCCTTTCTATTTGCGCTTAGAATCGTCGACTTCACTTTCATAAAACGCGCATATCTCTGGGGGGGACACTTTTGGGGCATGGGATCGGTCTCATTCGATGCTCATCAAAAAAAGAAAAAAAATTAAAATTGATTTTTTTACCCTTAGGTCCCTTTCTCTATGCGCTGTCTCATATAGCGACAGTTTTTAAAGACCACCGATGCATGCCAGAAAAACATATTGAGTTTTCTATGATTTTACATTTAACAACAAAAAAATCGAAAAACCCGACAGTAGAAAACCGGGTAAACTGACATGTTGGGTTTCAGCTATTTTTGAGAAACCAACACTCCGGTTTGGACATTAAAACCAGAATGGCTATTTTCGGTTTTAGACACTCTTTTAATAGAAAATCCCTTAAACTGGATTATAGAATTTAAACCAACAACGGGCTTAAAGTTACATCAATTTAAAGATGTCCTCTCACTATTTAAAGATGTCCTCTCACTTCCCTGTAGTCAGCTTGCTCACTTTTCCCACAGTAGACTTTTCCCTATAAAAATGTAACTATTCCCACTTACACCTGTTCTGCCACTCATTATAAAAGTGTCCCACTGGTGGGAGAACATGCCCCAAAGACAAACTTTTAAAGCTCTTGGAAACGTGACCTGAGTGCTGGTTCGCCTTCGTAATGTTAGCAACAGCAAGGACGACCATTGTGCTTAATATCTTCTTCTCAATAATTCTACTTGATGTTAATATCATTTTAATTTTTCATTGTTATCCAATTTCTTTAATTATTCAATTTTCTCTGATTTCCATTTTATTTGAAGTCGATTTTTTTTTCATTCCGTTTTGAGTGCCTTGCATCGAAATCCTCTTATCTTTGCTTTCTATGTGTGTGTGTGTGCGTGCGTTTGTGTGAGTGTTTCCTTTGGTATTGCAACTTTGTTTTCATAACAAAATCCCCCAATGACGTCACTGCACTGGCTGACGTAATTAAATCACATCGCAACATTTAAAAGATTGTCAACGAAATGATCGAACGAGAATCAAAGTCACTACACTAAATGCAATGCAGCAATCACAAGGACCACAGACGACTAGTGAGGCAAGGTACAGTGATTCCCAATTGACAACGTTGGTGAATGGTGCAAGTGCAAAGCCAACACTCGAAAGCATAACGAACAGTCGTCAAAGGAAATGAGAAAATGAAAAGGACTAAAGCCGAGAATTTGCAGATAAAGAATCTATTCAGTTTGCGTTTATTATCGGATGACAGCGTGTTTGTGTGTGTGTTGGGTGATGTTGCAACACAGTCCTTGTGCCGTTACAATCAATTTCGATTAGTTGTAAGTTTTCTTCCCACCAGTTCCCCCCTACCCCATATTACCAAATGTCTGTATGTCCTTCTGTAAAAGCAAAAATATAAAACCAGGACGATTTCGTCCTTTCCGCAGTTTTTCTAAAAGTTTTACTTGGTGCTTGGATTTTGTCATTCCAACTTACAACAAAGGCAGTTGTTGCAATGACAGCAGACTGATTCAATCGCCTCGTCGCCTACAACAATGCCAACAATGCCGTACGTCTACAATGAGACAACACCTCTGCAAAGGCAACTGTTGCCAGAAATGGTAAAATAAAACCCAAAGTTACAGTAAGTGAAAACCCTCTGTCAGTAATCACAACTCACAGAGACGAACATTTTTATGGAAATATTCCAAAAATAAAAGAACAGCTACACAATCGTACGAGTTTTTGTCCAAGTGACTGACTGCCAACCTGTCGGTCTTCTGTCGTTGAGGACTCTCCCTGGTGGCTGGTTTGTGGGTTTTTTTTTCTATTCTGTCTGCAAGCCCATTCATTTGTTCGCTAGATCGTTTTGTCTGACTTTTCGTTTGCATTCAACGCACAGTGGGCCGGAGAGCAAATAAAATGCTAAGTTGCTGTGGCAAAACTGAACTACCCTGCATCATGGATTGCTGTCAATAGTATCATAGTCGACACACCTACTTATCGCCTCCTAAGGATACATTTAACTTTATAAACGCCCTCAGCACAATCTACACGATTGACAATTTTCGGATAAATAAATACAAAATTTTTAAATTTTATAACAACCTGTCTATTATAAGTATTTTTCAATACGACAATTTTTTTTAAATGGGCTTCACCCAATTTTCCTGCTAACATCATATAAACCAACTATCAACTTGTGTTCAGTCTTGGAATTATATAATCTTTATTTATTTTCAGGTTATTATACCAGTATAAAGATCGGTCCATTACTTTAGCTAATTTTTAATGGGGCACTGTTTACTTTTCTACCGGAGTGTGTTTCTCTCTTTGCCAACTTCCTATATGCCAAATATTATTTTCATATCTTAAATATAGGGTTATCCATCTAGAGGTATTTTTTCAGAACAAAACAAAAATATAAAAATTCAAATCAAGTGTGGAATCTTTATAAGTAATTTGAAAGGACATTTTATGGCATTTATTTTTTGAATATAATTTCCTTTAAATGTTAACCGCAACTACGCCTTTGGGTTTCCATTCCCTGAGGCGTCCAATTTTGGATGACTCATTCGAGCATTTCGACCGTTATGGCTTCAATGACACGCGTAATGTTGGCTTCCAAATCCTGAATCGTAGCTGGTTTGTCAGCATAGACTTTGGACTTTACGTAACCCCAAAGTAAATGGTCTAAAGGTGTGATATCACTCGATCTAGGCGGCCAACTCACCTGTCCAAAACGTGAAATTAGCTGCTTCTTGAAATCACCTCTCAATAGATCCATTGTTTGAGCAGCTGCATGGCAAATGACACCGTCCTGTTGAAACCAAATGTTGTCAGGCTTTCGGACTTCAATTTGAGGTAGCAAAAAGTACGATAACATGGCGCGATAGCAAGCACCATTCATGGTTGCGTTCCGGCCATTATCATTTTTTAAAAAATTATGAACCGATGATTCCACCAGCCATTAACCGCACCATACCGTAGTTTTCTCTGGATATAAAGGCACCTCTTGAACCTCTTTTGGTTGCTCTTGTACCCAAATGCGGCAGTTTTGTTTATTGGCGTTACCGTTAAGCAAACTATATAGGCCTTATCACTGAACAAAATTTTGGTCCAAAAAACAGGGAACGAGTCATCCAAAATTGGACCCTTAGAAAGGGCAACCGTAGGCGTAGTTGCGGCCAACATTTGAAGAAACTTATATTCACAAAATAAACGGCATAAAATGTTCTTTCGAATGAACACTAAAGATTTCACACTTGATTTGAATTTTGTATTTTTTTTATTTTGAAAATAAATACCTCTTCTGAGTAGGGACATAAATACTGTTACAACATTGAACACACCCATTTCCATAGTAGAGCTGAACATACCCCGTTAATGTCATATGGGTTTTGAAAGCTAATCTCAATAGCGTTAGTCTGTAACGGGATTTTAAAATTGTTTCAACTTTCATTATGGAGTGGTCCGATAATGAGAACCGTATCGCTGTAATAGCGCTTTTCAAGTGTGAAATGAAAAAACCCATATTTCCAAAACGCTCCGGCCACTAGGGATTAGACGCATGTTCGTCTACCGAGGCATAAACTGTTTGAGGAGACTGGAGATGTAGAAGACCGCCACCGGTCAGGCCGCCCACGCTCTGTTCGAACAGCGCATGTCATCAAAGGCGTTAAATCAAGAATTCACAGAAATCCGCTCCGAAAACAGAAAACCATGGCCCGTGAGATGAATATCACGCAAAAGTAAATGAGTCAAATCATTTAAAAAGACTTGGGACTTGGGGCTTTCAAACGACGTATCGGACATTTATTGACTGCAGCTTTAAAAAAATAGGATTGAAAAATGCAAACATCTTTTGGTGAAGCACGTTGATAACTTGCACAGAAAAATTTTGTTCACCGATTAAAAATTTTTTACCGTTCAGGGAAAATTTAACAAGCAAAATGATTGAGCGTTTGCTCGGAAGCATCTCTAAGGAAGCATCTGAACTGATCCCAAGGGTGGAAAAGGGTCATCACCCAGCTTCAGTCATGGTTTGGTGGGGTGTCTCTTACAATGGGGTTACAGAACTGCATTTCTGCGAACAAGGAGTCAAACCATCGACCAAGAAACCGTTTTGGAAGCTGTTGTAAAGCTTCTTAACAATTGCCTGTTCCAAACCAGCCATGGACTTTGCAGCAGGATTCTGCGCCGGCCCATAAGGCTAAAACATCCCAGGCCTGGCTTCGAAACAATTTACCAGCGTTCATTTCCTCTGAAGAATGGCCCTAAGGCAGTCCAGATTTGAACCCATTGGATTACAAATTGTGGGCGGTTTTAGAGGACAAGGTTTGTCAGAAAAGATTGGATCTCTTAAGACTGCTTTGGTTCGAGCTGTGGCCAATTTTCCAATGGACGGGGTTCGTGCAGCTATTGACGATTGACCAGTTCGACTTAAGGACATTTCGAATAAGTAGATTCTTTTTGGATACAATATACATTTATAAATATATTAAAAAATATTTGGTCTAAAATCTTTCAGTCCTTTTTATTTTACAGCATAAAACGTGTGTAACAGTATTTATGTCCCTACTAAGTATATTGATCACCCTATACATGCATACGAAAAGTGTATGACACGCCCCGTCCCGGTACCTTTGGTGAAAATGCACCATTCCGCTCACTTTTGGTATTCGCATAATTAACTTAATACTATTCATACAATTCCGCTAAAAATTAGTAAGGAAAATTTAGGGCTGCTATATATTCTGGCCTAATAATGATGCGAATATTTATCATCAAAAATGGTTTTACTGTTTTTCAAAGTATTCTCCAGCATGATTTATACACTTTTGCATGCGCTCAAACCAATTGTCGAAGCACTTTTTCACCTCCGATGGAGACTCCTCCAAAACAAGGTCTTTGAACGCCTCAACAGCGTCTTGTGGTGACGAAAATCGTTGACCCCGCATTTTTTTCTTGTTATGCGGCAATAAAAAAAAGTCATTGGGTGCCAAGTCAGGGCTGTACGGCAGCTGACCCATCAATTCGACGTTTTGGGCGGTCAAAAAGGCGCTTGTTTGAGCCTATCTGGGAGAGCTCGCATTGTCATGTTGCCCAATGATTCGTCTTCTCTTGTTCGTTTCAAATTTCTCCGAAGCCTTCTGGCAAACAAATCTCAGAATTGACCCTCCCACGTTGCTCAAGCGGTACAGTCGCCACATGACCAGTTTTGCCGAAGAAACAGGCGACCATTTGCTTCGAAGTGCTTCTTCACGAACAACTTTTGTTGGATTTGGCTCGTCTTTGTAGACCCACACGGTCGATTGCTGTTTTGTTTCAGGCTCATAAGCATAGATACATGATTCGTCACCTTTGACGATCATATAAACGTCTTTCGAAGCACCGCGATCGTAATTTTTCAAAATTTCTTTGCTGGCTCGTGTCGATGCCTTTTTTTGAGCGATTGCCAAATTGTACGGACTGCAACGAGAACTAACCTTTTTTACGGCCAGGTATTCATGCAATATCGAATGCATGCTGGTAGAAAAAATGCCCAAGGATGCCTCTGTCTCACGGTATGCCACATGACGATTATGCATTATTAGTTCACGCACGTCAATGTTCTCTGGCACAACGGCTGTTTGTGGACGACCTTCACGTCCTTCGTCTTTAAGCGAGCGTCGGCCTCGATTGAATTCATTAAGCTGGTCTTTCACAGTGCTATAGGATGGTGCTTCATCCCCATACAACGATTTAAGTTCATCGATGCACTCTTGTCCTGATAATCCACGTCGAATGTTGTGAAAAATGATCGCACGAAAATGTTCACTAGTTAATTCCATATTTTTTGCCAATTTTAAAGTCACTGTAAGCAACACAAATGATGGTCGTACGTCAAAACGTTCTGAGTACGTTTATGCTTAAAGATGTCAAACTTTCCAATGGAAATGTTAGATGGCGCCAAGCAACACTTGGAGTTGCCTAGGCCTTTATATAACATCCTTCGTACTAACAAACACTTGTTTGTAAGTGATAGATTTTGATTATCTTCCAAAGCTGTAGTAAATCTTGCACCAAACATCTGAACCACTTCACTTTCCACTTTGTCTCACAGTGACATATCGCTCATTTCGAACAAAACCATTATAACTCAAAAAAATGGGTTAAAGAAAAGAAGAGTTGATAATTTTACTTCTGTGTTAAGGCGTGCAATACAATTCTTAAAATTAAAAATGCTCCAGAGCTTACTTAGCGAAATATTTTGCAGTACTTTGTAAGTTTTTCAAGTTTAGTTTATTTTGATTTATGCCAGTCTTGCTGGAAATGAACGATATCGCCCATACAATTCATTTCATTTCTACAGTATCAAAATTTCAGTTGTCACTTACCCATCCGTGGAGCTTCCATCGTTGCTCTGTTCTCCATGTTTATTCAGAAAATCCTGTAAACCCTCCTTGCCACCACTGGCAGCCGCACCTAGACTTGTGCCACTTGCATCACTGCGATATGTTAAGTTGTCGTCGGTGGTTATAGTGGGATCGAACAGAGTATTGCCGCCCCCACTCTCGTTGTTGTTCATGGTATCATTCAAAAAGTATTCGTCGTCATCATCGTCATATTCATCATCCGAACTACTGTCATCATCCAAAACATCCTCATCATCGTCGTCGCCATTGCCATCTCCTTGAGCTTTCAGTGCCTCCGAATCACGTATAAAGGATATGCCAGAATAGTAGGCTAGCGCAGCAGCGGCAGCGGCTGCTGCAGCCGATTGTTCCATGGCTTCTGGGCCAGCAGGTGTAGGCTCTGCACCCACACCACCACCGCCCTCAACAGCCGGTGCTACGGCATTATTGCAACTGTCACTAACACCGGCGTCTCCGCCGCCGTTGTTGTTGCCCATTAGATTTCCAGAAATCACTTGGAGAGCTTCGCCCTGCAGTGGCATTTGTAATTCGCACAAACGATCCAAGTCCTGTTTTTGTGTTCATCACAGTCATCCGAGTCAAGTCATCTCCAGAGTGGAGGTGGTTGTTTTATTCGATGATTGCGTTGATTTCGTTTGGTTTTGATTCAAATTGATTTTTTTTTTTGTAAATGTCGAACATCGTTTTTTCGTGGATGATTGAGAGCATCAACATTGACGCAGCCCGTTGAACGAATGAAGAAATATTTTGTAACGAGAGTCAATGTTGTTGTTGCCAATGATGTGTAGGTGTCATAAAATTTTATGATTTTTTGTTGGCGTTCGAGTGGTATTCGAGGCAGGCAAAGAGGAAAAATCGAAAGGAAACATTCATTATAGATTCAGTTAGCGATACAGAAGCAAACGTACATAAAAATGTTTTTTTTTTCATATTTATTGGTTGTAAAAGAAGTTGGTTTAAAAAAACAACATGAATTACAATCTCAATAAACCATGATTAATTTGCTGAATCGTTAGACTATGCGATTGAAATTTTAATTTGTGCTGAGTGCAGCTGAAATCTCAGGGGAAATTAATATACAACATGATGGAAAATTAATTTTGAAATGTGATTTAAATATTTAAGGATTGATTTTTAAATAGAGGAGATGATAAAAAAAAACTTTAATAGGAATTAACCGGCTCGAGACCTCAATTCTTTTCCAAAATGGCAAAGTGACATTGCTTTTGGGGCTTCACGCTGCTTTTATCGCGATTTTGGCCCCATGACGACCTTCATCAGAAATCCTTGCAGGAATTGTTAAAAAGGAAACCAAACTCTTGCAGACCAGGCTCTCGCCAAATGTGTGTACATCTCACTTTTCAAAATTTCTTCACACAATTGCCCACGAAAATACAATTCCCTCTTTCGAGGGTATATCAATAATTCCGTGACTTGTCGAAAACACAGTTTGTTTTACAAAAAAAAAAAAACAAATTTTTCAAAATTATTTTTGTTCAATACACTTAGTCTAACGTTTCTCCAATTTTTGTATCCCTTCCAAAAAATAGGTTTTTTCGTGGTCCATAACATATTTATTTGTTGGATTAATAATTCAATCGTTAGAGCTGAATCTGAATCCCACCGAGCCATTTATGTAGGTTTTGAAATGGGACATAGTCACTGGGGGCTAAATCCGGACATAAAACATGTGGTTTTTGAGTTTCAGGTTTTGTGATATTTTTGTTTTTTTGGAGCAGTGGTTTTTGGTGTACCGAGGTTTCCCATGGTGCAAAATCATGTGGTTTTGGGGACGAAATTAAACTTAAAACAAATTTAATATTTAATGGTCTTTAATAAAAAGGTTTTGGCTTTGATAAAACACATAATGGAAACTGAAGCCAATGTTTTATAATACCAAATAAATAATAAAGACAATTTTTAACTCCTGCTGGAATAACTTGTGGCCAGTTATTTCATTTGATACATTAATTTTGAATTTGGTACAAACAAAATGTTGACTACAAAATCACACTCACACAGCTGCAAGAAGTCTTAAAATGTAAGAGATTCAGTTGGTCAAATTCGAAAAATGTATTCACACTTTTTCAATTTTCAAAACCTTGGAAAATGAGAAAAATCTGTAATACCAAGACATTTGTTTTGCAAAAACATTTTTTCAACATAATCTTCTTTGAGTTCAATACACTCACTTAGTCCAACGTTTCTTCCATTTGTGTATCCCTTCCCTTCGAACTCAATTCATGCAATTTTGCCATTAAGACTGCACATCTGTGCACCCGTTCATTATCTTGACGAAAAAGATCTTTTTTCTTGGCCATATGGTGTCTTTTTTTTTGGTCCTCGTTATATAGTGTGATCCATCTAGAGGTATTTTTTCAGAACAAAAAAAAATATAAAAATTCAAATCAATTGTGGAATCTTTATTGGTAATTTGAAAGGACCTTTTATTGCATACTCAGGGTTTCCATTCTGAGAGTCCAATTTTGGATGACTCGTTCGAGCATTTCGACCGGTATGGCTTTAATGACACGCCTAATGTTGGCTCCCAAAACCTGAATCGTAGCTGATTTGTCAGCATAGACTTTGGACTTTACGTAACCCCAAAGAAAAATGTCTACAGGTGTGATATCAGCCGATCTAGGCGGCCAACTCGCCTGTCCAAAACGTGAAATTAGCTGCTTTTCGAAATGACCTCTCAATAGATCCATTGTTTGAGCAGCTATATGGCAAGTGGCACCGTCCTGTTGAAATCAAGAAACCAAGTCAAGATTACGGGCTTCAATTTCAGGTAGCATAAAGATCGATATAATGGCGCGATAGCGAGCACCATTCACGGTTACGTTCCGGCCATCATAATTTTTGAAAAAATAATTCACCGATGATTCCACCAGCTTATAAACCGCACCAAACCGTAGTTTTCTCTGGGTATAATGACAACTCTTGAACCCCTTCTTGTTCCTCTTCAGCCCAAATGCGGCAATTTTGTTTATTGACTTTGCCGTTGAGCCAGAAATGGGTCTCATCACTGAACAAAATTGTGGTCGAAAACAGTTTCACACCGAACGCTCATTTCCATTTTACAGTTGCCAACAGTTGAAGGTAATTATTTTCAAAAAATAAATGCCATAAAATGTCCTTTCAAATTACCAATAAAGATTCCACACTTGATTTAAATTTTTAATTTTTGTTTTGGTTCTAAAAAAATAAAAATTGGCTGATTGTTTTTTCCTTTTGAAGGTAATCAATGTCGATTCACTCGCGTGCATTCCAAAAAACTGTTGCCAGCATTGTTTAGCCTGCTGCTTGTTCTTCGGAGTGTTGTACTAGATCCCTGTTTCATCCACAGTTGCAAGAACTCATTTGAATTGCGGTAAACCAACTCAAAACAATTCTTTAAAGTTGTCACACGATTACCTTTATGGTCAATTGAGAGCAATCGCGGCATGCATTTTGCAGACAGTTTTCTTAAACCCTCCTGATCATGTAAAATCGAAACCACACTGCCATATAAAGTGCTTATGGCATCAACAATCTCAATCACTTTTAGCCTTCGATCGGTCAACACCACATCGTGGATTTTTTCGACATTTCAACACATCCGACCTTAATTGGTCGTCCAGAACGTTTAGCGTCATTTGTGCGGCCACAAGCAAAGTCAGTAAACCACTTTTTTACCATTTAAAACGTTGGTGCAGAGTCCCCATAGTATTTATCAAGCTTTTCCTTGGTTTGATTGACTGTTTTTTTCCACAAAAAAATTGTTTAATAAACACAAGAAATTCACTTTTTTCCATTTCTAACAAAATCCACGAAATTGTTTGTTGTGAACAGCTGCTAAACTCAAACTTATTGACGGAACTCTCTCATAATTTGACGGTAGTCTATTAACATATGTGACGCGCAAAATAGAAAGGGACCTAAGGCTAAAAACCTGTTTTGTTCAGGAGAGCCATTTTAAAGATAAGGTCCCTTTCTATTTGCGCTTAGAATCGTCGAATTCACTTTTATAAAACGCGCATATCTCTGGGAGGGAACACTTTTGGGGCATGGGATCGGTCTCATTCGATGCTCAGATGTTGTCCATATTAAAAAAAAGTGAAAATTATTTTTTTTACCCTTAGGTCTCTTTCTCTATGGGCTGTCACATATGCTGCTTGATAGGAGCAATGTTGCATTTCATATAACTATGAAGGAAGTTGGAACAGTCACGGAATTATTGATATGCCCTCGTACCACCTTGTGGGCAATAGTGTGAAGAAAACCTGAGGGTTGGAAACAACATTAGGCCGACGAACTGCTAAAAAAATTATTGCTCTTTACTATCGGAGATTTGAACAACTAAAGGATCTCAATCTCAAATCAGTCTAGTGGAGATTGGCAAAAGGCAGCAAATGTCGTCGGAATCGGACCAATCATTTTACGTCCTTGACTTACAGCCGTATTCATTAATATTTAAAACAGTTTTACAAACGATTGTTAAGCTTAATGTATGAAAACTGTTAATAATCGTTTTGTAAACCATTATTAAGTGTGTGCATTTTAATATTCTTTCGACCCTACTTTAACAGTGTTTTATAGGCTGTTTCCACTACGGTCGCGTCCACGTCCGCGTCCAAAAATCAATGAACGCGCGTTACAGCCTATACAAAAAACATAGGCAGTTAGGTATTGGAAAAAGTCGCGTTCATATTGGACGCGTTTGTCGATAAGTCGCGTTTACTATAAATTCGATTATTTTTGCAGTCGAAACCCACCCATAACTATCAATGGCAATATCGCAAATTGCACATCCCTATGAAAACAGCTGTTAATCATTATAAATATAAACATCCAAAATGCAAAAGACAGGAGGTAAGTTAATATTTTTGCTTTTGTTTAAGTAATGTTAATTTTTTCAATTATTTTAGATTTCAAAAAGACGGAATGGACAGCACTATATCTGTTGGACCTCTGGTAGGAAAATATTGATGGCCTGAGGGGTGCTCGCAAAAACACCCTCATACACAAAGAGATGGGGGAGAAGCTGGGAGTGACTGGCGCGGAAGTGATAAATAAACCATTTGGTCCACATTTTCCACTGCGGTTAGCAAAATAATATCATTTAAGTCCATGATAATGTCACAACACAAAAATATTAAAATTTTTCGCACCCCTAAAAAAACAAATAAACACAAACAGCTGTTTGAACGCAAACGTGGACGCAAAACACAATGGAAACACCATTAAAAATTATAGATAAATCGTGGACGCGGACGCGTGGACGCGACCGTAGTGGAAACAGCCTATTAAAGTGACGTTTGTGTTTGTTTACATTTGCACACAAATTTTTTGAATTTTTCGAATACAACGAAGAAAAAAATATTTTTAAATATACGAGCAAAATGGATAGGTTAAATTTTTTTGGCGTTTGCAATCGTCTTTTTTTACATTTTCTTTTATAAAAACTTCTTTTTGGAAAAAACACAACACAAAAAATGAAAAAAATTGTAAAAAATTCACTAGTGATGTGTAAACAATCAAAATAAGAAAAATATTATTCGTTATTCGAATAAATTTATTATCAGTAATACATATTGATCGCAATTTGTCTTTTATTGAAACATGGTTTTGTTAACCAAACCAGTTTGTGATTGATCGCAGTGCAGTAAACTTTAAATTGTGTGATTTTTTTTGCGAAATATGGAACAACAACTAAAAAAAATATCAGAACACGTGGGAGGTAAGTAAATGTGAATAACAAATAAATACAGGTGAAATTATTTAACAATTTTAAATGCAATTATCTTAAATTTATTGTAATAAACAAATTTAAGTTGTTGTGAGTGATAAAAATATTGTAATTTGTGAATAATACCGTTATTTATCCAACGTCCCTTATAAGGGACGCTATGCAGACAGGACAGTTAACAATAATATTTTATTACAACAATAATATTTTATTACAGACTAACAGTAGCTGAAATACTGGAAGAGATCGAAGCTTTTGATGGTCAGTTGCAAGAACTTGACATTTTTGCAATCCCACCATTGGAGGAAAATGAGACCGACCAGGATTCGGACGGTAGAGGCGAACTTGGATCATCTCGGCCCGAAATTATTCACTGCGGAAGGCGAGATCCAAGACGAATTCGATGACTGGAGTGACAGTGACGATGAGCCACTGGCTAAATACAGAAAACCCGTCAGTTCGAGTGTGCGTGCGGGAAATGCCTTGCGTTGGCGAAAAGTGGACCCGGTGTACGAGATTCAAACGGAATGCGAAACAATACCGCCGAGTGCCGAAGCTCAAGCCGCCAGTTCGCCTACTGATTTCTTTGAGCTATTTTTTTCTGAAGGCATTATAAATTTTTGTGTTGAGCAGACAAATTTATATGCTCTTCAGAAAAATGTTGACCTGAGAATGAGTATGGACGAGGCGAGAGTTTTTATTGGCGGTATTTTGATGTCGGGGTACGCAAAATACCCCAACAAACGTTTGTATTGGTCGGAGAAATCTGATTCGCCAAGATTGCTAGCGAACAGCATGAGGGTGAATCGATTTGAAAAAATTCTAAATAATTTCCATCTGAATGACAACACGCAAGCCCAGGGTTCCGATCGGCTTTACAAAATTAGGCCACTAATTACTCACCTGAACGAGGCGTTTCTAAAGCATGGTGGAATGGACGAGAATCTCTCCATTGATGAGAGCATGATACCGTATTATGGTAGGCACTATGCTAAACAGTATATCCGTGGTAAGCCCATTCGATTTGGATTCAAAAACTGGGCTCTGAATTCCAGCGATGGATATATGCTTCAGTTGTGTGTATATGGGCAAAAATGCAGAGAGCGTCCCACAAGGATATGGAGTAGGAGGTGACAAAGTGGTTGATCTCCTCACGAAAGCAAATGTACCACACCATAAGGGATTCAAGGTAAGAAATGTTCGTCATATGATATTACAATAATAATATAATTTACATTATAGCTTTTCATCGACAACTATTTTACGTCCGTGAAACTGTTGCGCAATTTGGCCAGTATGGGGATTTGTACATCTGGTACAATTAGAGACGGTCGCATAGAGAAGTGTCCTCTTCGTCCAATAGCCGCCATGAAAAAGGAGCAGCGAGGATCCAGCGATTTTCGTTTTACTGCCGATGGCAAGATTCTCGTTGTAAGATGGAAAGATAATAATGTGGTGACCATTGGCTCC
The DNA here is from genome assembly GCA_963513945.1 of Hydrotaea diabolus. NCBI lineage: Eukaryota > Metazoa > Arthropoda > Insecta > Diptera > Muscidae > Hydrotaea > Hydrotaea diabolus. Next base: position 163,264,122 of record OY740718.1, read on the forward strand.
AACTTTGATACCAACGATATCGGGACGTGCAAGCGCTACGCGAGAGGACAAGGTGCGATACAGATACCACAGCCGAAACTTCTTCAGCGCTATAATCATGGCATGGGAGGCGTTGATAAAATGGACCAGATGGTGGCTGTGTACCGGTCTAGAATTAGACAGCGTAAGTGGTGTAGCCCATATTTGCATATTTGTTGGACGCATCGATCGTAAACGCATGGATCCTTATGCGGAAAGTTCATCCGAACGACCCAAATTGTGGCACTCTGCTAATTTTTCGCAGGTACATAGCCACTTCGTATCTAGAGAGATACGGAATGCCGTCCTCAAGAGGATCGAGTAGAACCAGCCTCAACCCTGATGCGCGCTACTATGGAAAAAACCATATGATTGAGTACTCGAATACGGATAAGAGATGTGCCTATTGCGGAAAGAAGTCTAACTTTTTATGTACTAAGTGCGAGAAAGGGCTTCATCCGAAAGAATGCTTCAAGCAATATCACACTTCAAATGCCCATACTGCATAGTGTCCCTTATAAGGGACGGTCCCCAAAACCCACAAAACACATTATTTTAACAAATCAAATTAAAACTACTTTATTAGACTTATTTCAATGCATAATGATTAAAAAAAAGGTAAGTATAGCGCCAGGGAACTTCATGCACTAATGGGTTAAATCAGTTCTTTGTAAAATAAACAATACAAAAAATATATAGATTCGACTACTCACATAATTGATAATCGTATTACTGCATCACTAAGATTGAAATGACAAGTCAAAACGACCGTGTTGCCAGCATTGAATCGACAAATTGATTAAATTGTGTATTAGTTAAAGTAGTGTTTATGAATACGTTTTCTCAACAATCGTTTGTTAGGCAAAAAGGGTTTGTTTACTAATTTGTACTTTAAATTCCAATTAAGTTTTTTTTATGAATACGGCTGTTAGTGTATAGTTGTGCAACCCGGGTTCAGGGGGAGAATGAATTCTTGAAGAAACTAAAGACTAAGTCGAGTATAGTAAATCCCTAAAAGTACAGGGTCCTAGTAGGTTTCAGTTATTTTTCATGGGTCTACAAGCTGAAAAAATTGGTAACTATATGGTCACGGCAACATTACTTAGTAGGGACTTAAATACTGTTACACACGTTTTATGCTGTAAAATAAAAAAGTACTGAATGTTTTTGGAACAAATATTTTTTAATATATTTATTGATGTTTATTGTACTCCAAAAGAATCTACTTATTCGAAATGTCCGCCTTTTGCCTTTACACACGCCTTAAGTCGGCCAGTGCGACTTCAATCGTCAGTAGCTGCACGAACGTCGTCCATTGGAAAATCGGCCACAGCTCGAACCAAAGCAGTCTTAAGAGATCCAATGTTGGGGTACCTTTTGTGACAAAACTTGTCCTCTAAAACCGTCCACAATTTGTTATCCAATGGGTTCAAATCTGGACTGCCTGAGGGTCATTCTTCAGAGGAAATGAACGCTGGCAAATTGCTTCGAAGCCAGGCCTGGGACGTTTTAGCCTTATGGACCGGCGCAGAATCCTGCTGGAAAGTCCATGGCTGCTTTTGGAACAGGGAATTGTTAAGAGGCTTCACAGCAGCTTTTAAACGGTGTTCTTGGTAAACTTTTGCCGATGTTTCGACTCATTGCTCGCAGAAATGCAGGTCAGTGACCCCATCGTAAGAGACACCCCACCAAACCTTGAGTGAAGCTGGGTGACTACCCTTTTCCACCCTTGGGATCAGTTCAGATGCTTCCTTAGATGACCGCGCATACACTCTATCATTTTACTTGTTACATTTTTCCTGAACGGTAAACATTTTTTTATCGATGAACAAAATTTTTCTGTGCAAGTTATCAGCGTGCTTGACCAAAAGACGTTTGCATTTTTCAATCCTATTTTTGTTTAAAGCTGCAGTCAATAAATGTCCGGTACGCCGTTTGAAAGCCCCAAGCCCCAAGTCCCAAGTCGTTTTTAATGATTCGACTCATGGACTTTTGCTTGTTATTTATCTCACGGTTTGTGATTTTCTGTTTTCGGAGCGGATTTCTGTAAATTCTTGATTTAACGGCTTTGGTGACATGCAGTGTTTGAACAGAGCGCGGGCGGCCCGACCGGCGGCAGTCTTTTACATCTCCAGTCTCCTCAAACAGTTTTATACATCGGCAGACGAACATCAGGCTAACCCCTAGTGGCCGGCGCGTTTTGAAAACATCGCTTTTTTCATTTTACACTTTAAAAGCGCTATTACAGTGATACGGTTCTCATTATCTGACCACTCCATGATGAAAGTTGAAACAATTTTAAAATCCCGTTACAGACTAACGCTATTGAGGTTAGCTTTCAAAACCCATATGACATTAACGGGGTATGTTCCGTTCTACTATTGAAATGGGTGTGTTCAATGTTGTAACAGTATTTATGTCCCTACTAAGTAGTATATTTTCCGCAATACAAGTAGTTTGTCGCAACCATAGTATTGCTTTTGAATTTTATTTTGACAGTACTGTGATTGCGGCCATATTTATATTGTTTAAATGCAACAATAGTAAAGGGTGTTCTTTTTAGACGTGCGTTTTTCAATCTGGCCACATTTTTTTCGGAGTTGGTCTTTTTGAAACTGTCACTTGACTTATGCTCCGTTTGGTTTGCCATTTCGTAGTGAATAGAACAACGTTTGAAAATCGTGGTGAATAGGCCCAACACAAGAGATGATTATTGGTCCATATTTATGCAAAAATATGATTTCAATGAGGAACGCCATAGAGCCTTTATTAATGAATTTTTCGTGCCTGAATTAGAGAATGTTGATGTGGAGGACTTTTGGCTCCAACAAGTCGGCGCTACATGTTGAGCAGCCAGCGAAACTATCAATTTATTGAAGAACATTTTTGGTGAGCGCATTATCTGGTGATGTGGGTCTGTGGCGTGGCCTCCAAGATCGTGCGATTTAACACCGCTGGACTATTTTTTGTAGGATTATGTGAAGTTGCTTGTCTACGCATATAAGTCCGACACGATTAACGCCTTGGAAGAAAATATGCGGCGCGTTATTGCTAGCATACGGCTCCAAATGCTGCAAAAAGTTATCGAAAAGTTGGCCGCGGCGGCCACTTGCTTAAAATCATTTTTAAAACTTAATGACAAACCCTTATCTTCATAATAAAGCTAAATTCTTGGCCATAACATATAATGCGTTTTATTTCTTCTTAAGAAACACATGTCTGAAAAAACACCCTTAATTATTGCCAAATTTAAATGGTTGTGGCAACAATGTAAAAAGGGTTAGTGCTACAATTGTATTGCCTTTGGTTTTATACTCCTAATTACAATAATATGAATCTTACGCAATAATAGTACTTTTTATATGCAAATTAATTATTTTTCAAGCAAATAACATTTGATTTGTGTAACTATACTCGTATTATATAAATTTAATTAATGAAACATGTTTTTTAAACAGATTTTATTGCTCCTATTGTTTAGAATTTAATGTATTACAAATACTTGCCTTAATAAAAAACTTATCTGTTGAATAACAACTTAACCCAACTTAAGTTTGAAGGCTTATGGCAAGACTGATTTAAAGGGTCTAATCGAAAGTAGGGGTTGGGTGGAATAAAAGTTTATCATTATGACACGGTTTCTGTATTGCAACTCTTTACTCTATACCTTTACAGACTTTTCTGCTAAGGGTACGAATAGCCCATGCACATCGAAATGTTGTCGTAACTTTGACATCCTGTTTTATCAGTGGAAACCAATCCGTATGCTGTACAGAAATCCTCTAAGATTTGTATTATAGAGTTTAGAGAGATCGTAGAAACTTAAACCCTCTCAGGCGAGCTGAGCTGTAAGGTTCTCCCATGACTTCGTTTAATCATTTTGCGGAATGCTCCTGCGACCCGTAAACACAAGTTCCATACTACGGGTTTTTATCGTACTAGCTCCAAACGTATCCATCTTTCCTATGTTGAATTCATTGTTTTTCGAAGTTGTTAAATTGCCCTAAGTAATATATTAATATAAGACGTACTGATAGTTTTGATCACAATTAAGCTACAAACTGAATTTTTAAGATGCACAATAGACTGTTATGGCAGTAGCAAATGGAATTCAATTTCGCTGTGAAGTTTTTTTTTATAAAATAAAGTGTGGCAGCAGAACTGACCGTTCTTTCTACTGATTTTTTAACTTTTAATATTATATTATTTTTGCCGGATACGTAAAAAATTAAATCAGTTGCTTCTCTCCCTACTATCGATATTAAAATTATGTACTAGAAGATACTTATATGTACAGCTCCCAACTACGGTTCTTTATCGTACTAACACGAACGTTTTCCATCTTTCCTATGTTGAAATCATTAACGTGGCCTAAGTAATAGCCTAATTTAAAAGATGTGCAAAATTCACACATTCTTTAATCATAATTAAGATACAAACTGAACTATAAAGGCGCAAGAGCAGAATACTCAAATGGAAATTAATTTTTCCGAAATAAAGAGGATCACCAAAACTGACCGTTGTTACTACTGATTTTTAATCTGTACCTCTTCATTACTCATAATATTATTAATTAGCAGCAGTTGATTTATCAAATAGAAATCAATTTCGCTGTAAAGATTTTATTTTTCCAAATAAGGTGGGGCAACAGAACTAATCGTTCTTACTAGTGATTTCTAACCTGTACCTCTTAAAAGCTTTGTACGAGTATACGAGGGCGGTTCGCAAAGTTCTAAGCCTATCAATGAAAGAGAATAGTTAGTTTTTCAAATATATTTATATTTTTCAACATAATCTCCTGAAACTTCAATACACTTAGTCCAACGCTTATCTAGCAATTCTATCCCTTGATTAAAATAGTTTTCCTCAAGGTCTTCAAAATAGTGGTTTACAACTGTAATTGCATCTTCATTTGAGGTAAAACGCTTGCCAGCAAGGATTTATTTTAGATTTGGGAACAGGTAAAAGTCACTGGCAGCTAAATCAGGAGAATAAGGTGGGTGGTCAAGCAACTCGTACTTTAATTCGTTGATTTTAGCCATTGTTAAAACACTCTTGTGCGCTGGTGCGTTGTCTTGATGAAAATTATTTTTTTGTGTTGTAAGCCAGGACGTTTTTCTCGAATTTGTACATTAGTTGATCTAAAAGGTTGCAATAGTACTCTGAATTTATTGTTTTACCCTTTTGCAGATAGTCAATCAATAAAATACCTTTGAAGTCCCATAAAACCGTTGCCATAACCTTACCAGCCGATTGAATTGTTTTTGCCTTCTTTGGGGCACTTCCTCCAGCTTCAGTCCATTGTTTGGATTGTTCTTTTGTCTCTGGAGTATAGTGGTGGATCCATGTCTCATCAACAGTTATGAAGCGACGCTTAAAATCCATTTTATTTCGCTGAAAACGATCTAAACAAGCTTGAGAAATGTTCATTCTTATGTGTTTTTGGTCGACTGTTAACAAGTGCGGCACCCATCTTGCAGAAAGCTTTTTCATCTGTAGTTCTTCATGCAAAATTAAATGGACTCGATCATTTGAGATGCCCATGATATTAGCTATTTCACGCACTTTTATTCGTCGATCATTTAATACCATATCATGCACTTTGGCTACAATTTCTGTTGTTGTTGCTGTTTTTGGACGTCCACTACGTGGTTCATCTTCAATGCTTGTACGACCGCGTTTAAGTTCAGCAACCCAATTTTTTACTGTTGCATATGAAGGAGCACTTTCACCTAACACATTCACCATATCATTATGAATTTCTTGTCCCGATAAACCTTTTTTATGTAAATATTTAATGAAACCACGCATTTCTAATTTTTCCATTGTAAAAAAATCGCGGATGCGTCTTTTGTGAACACCAGTTTCTATATGAAGGAGTTGCCAGATCGAAACAAAATTTAACATGTGTTCATAGCAGAGATGGAAGTTTCCAAAACACTTAACTTTTTTCTGTTTATACCACGCTTTTTGTGCTAGGCTAAGAAGTTTCCGAACCACCCTCGTAAGTATATTTGGTCCTTCATATTTTGTTTAATTCTTTATTTATCCGGATTGGGAACAAGTGATAATAGTTTTATGCTGAATAAATATAAATATAAGAAACAATGGGATTAAACTTGTAGAGGAGGATACAACTCGTAGAATTAACACGATAAATGAGTACGAGGGCTGCTATATATACTTCTGGTCTAATAGTGAAAATGCGAATATTTATTATCAAATGTGGTTTTATTGTTTTGGCGACGAAAATCGTTGTCCACGCATTTTTTTCTTGATGTGCGGAAATAAAAAGAAGTCATTGGGTGCCAAGTCAGGCCTATACGGCGGATGACCCTTCAATTCGACGTTTTGGCCGGTCAAAAAGGCGCTGGTTTGATCCGATGTGTAAGAGCTCGCATTGTCATGGTGAAAATAATTCGTCTTCTCTTGTTCTTTTTTTTTGAATTTCTTCGAAGTCTTCAGGCAAACAAATTGTGGTGTACCTCTCAGAATGGACCGTTCTACGGTGCTCAAGCAAAACAGTCGCCACATGACCCATTATGCCGAAGAAACAGGCGACCATATGCTTAGAAGTGCTTCTTCCACGAACAACTTTCCTTGGATTCGAAGTCCCACACGGTCTATTGCGGTTTTGCTTCGGGCTTATACGCATAGATCCATGATTCGTCACCTGTGACGATCTTACAAACGTCTTTTGAAGCACCGCGATCGTATTTTTTCAAAATTCCTTTGCACCAATCGACACGTGCCTTTTTTTTGAGCGATTGTCAAATTGCGCGGGATCCAAAGAGAACAAACCTTTTTTACGGCCAGCTGTTCATGCAACATCGAATGTATGCTGGTGGAAGAAATGCCCAAGGATGCCTCTATCTCACGGTATGTTGCCTAGGCCAGAAATATATATAACAACCCTTGTAGTAGAAAATTGTATGTTCTTTAATTTCGCTAATAAAATTAGAAAAGCGAAGTAGAACATACAGTTCCCCACTACTGCTTTCGTTAATCGTGTAACTCCTAAAGGCTCTGAAATCTAACTACTTCCTCCCATACGGGTGTAATCCCATGGTTTCTATTGTTTATATATGTTACTCGCTGCTTAATAAATTTTTCTTAAATAAAATTACTCTCAATGTAGGATGTAAATGAACCTTGCACATTAGAGCGTACCAGGTTACAAGTAAAAAAAAAAAGTTCGCCGTACACCTTCGAATATGAAGTATTATTGAAAGGTAGTTTCAAAATTTTTTTTTTTATTTTTTTATGCCGAACGTAGGGGTCGCGCTTTTACATTTTTCTATATAACTTCTGCATTTATAAACGGATTTTAAAGTATAATACATCGATGTTTTTGTCTCGACGAGGCCGATTTTTTTGTCTTTGAAGTCATTGAGCTCAAGCACCCCGCGCGAGCTTTAAGTTTCTGATATTAGAGTGGTACATTAGGGTAGTAGCAACTGAGATATGATGGGTAAGTACCAGAAGGGGGTGCTTGAGCTCAATGACTTCAAAGACAAAAAAATCGGCCTCGTCGAGACAAAAACATCGATGTATCACACTTTAAAATCCGTTTATAAATGCAGAAGTTATATAGAAAAATGTAAAAGCGCGACCCCTACGTTCGGCATAAAAAAATGAAATTTTTTTTTTTGAAACTACCTTTCAATAATACTTCATATTCGAAGGTGTACGGCGAACTTTTTTTTTGAGGTACGCCCTATTGCACATATTTATACTCAATGTCACAGCAAATTTTTAAGCATATGTGACAGCGCATAGAGAAAAGGACCTAAGGGTAAAAAATTCAATTTTCACTTTCTTTTTTTTTAAGGTGGACAACATCTGAGCATCGAATGAGACTGATCCTATGCCCCAAAAGTGTTCCCTCCCAGATATATGCGCGTTTTATGAAGGTGATGGTACACCAAAGATACACGTATTTAAATCTTTGAAATGGCTCTCCTGAACAAAACTGGTTTTTACCCTTAGGTCCCTTTATATTTTGCTCGTCACATATGTTTTTTTTTAATTTCAATAAATAGTTAAGCCAACCAATACTCACCTTAATTAGCTGTGAAAACATATAGGTTTTCGCTTCCTGCGCCTTGCTCTCACTCAGTTGTGATGAACGCCTCGATTCGTCACCGACATAACCTTGGCTATCTTTACTCTGGCAACTCTTCTCGCTCGTTAAGCTGCCCTTGCTATCATTGCGACTCACAGACTTGTCATCCTTTGCCGGAGTTTCACTTAGACGACGCTTTTTCAAATCCAATGTAAACACCTCCGGATTCTTGTTGTTGTCCTCTGGCTCGAAGGGCGCTTTAATTTTCAAAACCTTTTCAAACTGAACACAAGGAAAAAATTCCTTTGGCTCATCCATGTCGAGGAAATCCTCATTAATGCGGGATTTTTCGAGTAATTTTGCCTTGTGGGCATTTCCTCCGTTATCGGCATTTTCCTCCACCACTACCACCACCAGCTTTTCGTTTACCTCCTCCTCCGTGGCGGAGGAGCTGGCTGCGGTTGCTGTTTTTGCCATTGTCGTTACCTTTGCCATGGGTATGGGCGTAAAAGAAACATTTTTAGGCCGGGCTAAAAATAAAACTCTGCCTGGTTTCTTCCATCGTTTGCTGTGACTACGCTTGTGGTGATGCTGTTGTGCCTGCCTCAAGCGGAGTGTGTCTAAGCGAACGGAAAAACCTTGTGGTATACGTGGCACTATAAAATCCTTAACAAGCCCATAAATGTCGATGTCACTCGGTATATTAAACATGTCAAAATCATTTATTTCCCTCACGGGCAAATTACTGCTGCCAGCGGATTTTTGCGAACTCTTCTTGCGCATCTTGGAGAGGGGAAAACGAGGCGAGAGACTCTTGAGGGGACTGGCGTTTGTGGTCGTTGAAATGGGCGTTGCCTCAGTGGTATTGCCGTTGTCCGAGGGCGGTTTTGGTCCCTCGGTAAGTTCACATTCGATAGTTTCGGCCTTGGTTTCCCAACGACAGGCTATGGGTGGTTCAAACCAAATCACACTATCGGATAAACTACTTGGGAGGGTTGAATATCAATGAGAGTTAATTGACAAAATGAAGAGGGTTTACTTACTCCACAGTAACCAAGGCCAATTTATCCAAGGCCGCCTCGACCATTCTCATTTCCGCTTCAATTTCCTCTGGCAATCGTCGAACGCCCGGTAATGTCGGCGGTGGTGGCTTGTATGTTTGATAGTAACTCTTCTGGGCGAGTTTATTCAGAGCTGAAACTTTAAGAAAAAAAAAGTTGTAAATAGAATGATAAGCTCCTCTAAGGAGGATTCACATACTAGTTCTTATGAAAGACCGGGCATTCAATTGCTTATCCTGCTGCGGCGTCTCCAAATAATCCAAACAATATACCCCTCCTATAATGCGATATTTCCTCAAATTGACATCTGTCTCTATCAGGCCGAAACCTTCGGGTCCAATAACCTTGCGCCTTAGCTTGTACAATTCATCCTCGTACTCTAGATAAAGTTTATCCACATCCAATGTCTTCTCTCCAGCCTTGGGCGAAACGGCCTCCTGCTCAAAATGCTCAAGCTCTTGGAGGGGAATTTCTTTGGAGCATTCATCCAACATATTTTGAAGGATTTCCTTGCGTTTGCGCCACTCTTTCTTCGTTTGCATTAGCATATCTAGGAAAAATAAGAAAAAAGCATATAAAATGGACCCCAACCAATAAAAAAATATATTTTACTTATATTCTGAGGCCTTGGCTTTTTCAAATTGAAACTTGGACAATAGTCGCTCAAATGATCGTAATTAAGCCACAAACCCCTCAAAGCCGAACTGTAAAGGCTCACGGTAGGCGGCAAGGATAGCAGCAGGTTCATCAAAGGGAACTCTATTTCGTTGTGGAGATTTTGTTCTCCTATACGAGGCTTAGCACTCAAGGATCTAAACGTTATGGTTGACTTTGTAAGAGTTGAACTTGAAAATGTTCTCTTAAATCACTTACATTTGGGCATCTTTGGAGAAAGTCCAGATGAAACTTTTGTAGACCTCGGAGTCATACACATGCTTTGAGACACCGGGTCGATCGATTCTAGAACAAAGCAAGTCATGGACTTGTAGGATACAAATGAAATTAATCTACTTACTCCATGTCTCGCTCTATGTGGGACATAGTTTTGTAGGTAAAATCATCCAGATAATCTTTAAGTAAACCACGAATTTCCGTCTTCAATTTGCTTAAATCAGCCAAGGTATGCTGGGGTTTGGTGCGGTCACTCAAGACCATGTCAAGCTCCACAAGGATCTGATGAAACATTGAAAATGACAGAAATAATAATAATCTACAAATGTTTTAAGTTTTTACCCAAAAAAGAAAAAAAAATACCTTGCTACAAACCATAAAATCTTGAAATCATTAAATCCTTAAATCATTAAATCATTAAATCATTAAATCATTAAATCATTAAATCATTAAATCATTAAATCATTAAATCATTAAATCATTAAATCATTAAATCATTAAATCATTAAATCATTAAACCATTGAATCATTAAATCACTAAATCATTAAATCATTAAATCATTAAATCATTAAATCATTAAATCATTAAATCATTAAATCATTAAATCATTAAATCATTAAATCATTAAATCATTAAATCATTAAATCATTAAATCATTAAATCATTAAATCATTAAATCATTTAATCATTAAATCATTAAATCATTAAATCATTAAATCATTAAATCATTAAATCATTAAATCATTAAATCATTAAATCATTAAATCATTAAATCATTAATTCATTAATTCATTAAATCATAAATCAAATCGCCAAAATCGATTACATCAATAAAATCACAAAATCGCCAAAATAGCTAACATAGGTAATATCACTAAATTCACTAAAATCATTAAAATCACTTAAATCGCAAAAATTACTAAAACCAATGAAATCGCTTAACTCACTAAATAAAATTAAATCACCAAAATCAGTAAAATCACTTTTAGTTCAATCACTTAAATTACTTAATTCACTAAAATCTAAATCACATAAAATAACTAAAATCGCTGAAATCACTATAATTATTTAAATCGCTAAAATAACTATAATCAGTGAAATCACTAAAATCGCATCAACCAATAAAATCACTACTCACTGAACACAAATAAATCACCAAAATTAGTAAAATCAGTTCAATCACTTAAATAACCACAATTACTAAACTCGATAAAATTACTAAAATCACTAAAATAACTATAATCACTAAAATAACTATAATCACTAAAATAACTATAATCATTAAAATCGCTTAAATCAATACAAAATACTAAAATTAGTAAAATCACTAAAATTGCAAAAGTAAGTATAATAAATAAAATCGCTTAAATCAATAAAATCACTTAATCACCAAAATAACTTGTATAAGCAAAATCACTCAAATCACTAAAATCGCTAAAAATCACTAAAATCGCCAAAAATTACCAAAACCACTTAAATCAGTAAAATTACTTAAATCACTAAAATCTCTAAAATCACTAAAAAATCACTAATGCCACTAAAATCACTAATGCCACTAAAATCGCATAAACCCATAAAATCACTCAAATCAATAAAATCACTACTCACTGAAAACAAATAAATCTCCAAAATTAGTCAAAATATCTTAAATCAGTTCAATCACTTAAGTAACCATAATTACTTAAATCACTTAAAACAATAAAATCAATAAAATCACTAAAATCACTTAAATCAGTTTAATCACTTCAATCAGTTTAATCACTTAAATAACAAAAATCCCTTAACTCACCCAAATTATCACTTAGATCACTAAAATTACCAAAATCGCTAAAATCACTTAAAATACTAAACTCAGTAAAATTGCAAAAGTCAGTAAAATTACTAAAATCGCTTATATCGCTAAATCTCCAAAATAACTTATGCAAGCAAACCCATTAAAATATCTAAAATCATCCAAAATCGCAAATATCAGTACAATCACTAAAGTCGCAAAAACCACTAAAATCACTAAAATCACTTATGCCACTAAAATCGCATAAACCCATTAAATCACTAAAATCAATAAAATCACTACTCACTGAAAACAAATAAATCTCCAAAATTAGTCAAAATCACTTAAATCAGTTCAATCACTTAAATAACCACAATTACTAAAATCAATAAAATCAATAAAATCACTAAAATCACTAAAAATCACTTAAATTCACTTAAATCAGTCTAATCACTTAAATAACAAAAATCACTTAACTCACCAAAATTATCACTTAGATCACTAAAATTACCAAAATCGCTTAAATCACTTAAATACTAAACTCAGTAAAATTGCAAAAGTCAGTACAATTACTAAAATCGCTTAAATCACTAAATCTCCAAAATAACTTATATAAGCAAGACCAATAAAATATCTAAAATCACCCAAAATCGCAAATATCAGTTAAATCAATAAAGTCGCAAAAAAAAACACTTAAATCACTAATGCCACTAAAATCGCATAAACCCATTAAATCACTAAAATCAATAAAATCACTACTCACTGAAAACAAATAAATCTCCAAAATTAGTCAAAATCACTTAAATCAGTTCAATCACTTAAATAACCACAATTACTAAAATCAATAAAATCAATAAAATCAATATAATCACTAAAATAACTAAAAATCACTTAAATCAGTTTAATCACTTAAATAACAAAAATCACTTAACTCACCAAAATTATCACTTAGATCACTAAAATTACCAAAATCGCTAAAATCACTTAAAATACTAAACTCAGTAAAATTGCAAAAGTCAGGAAAATTACTAAAATCGCTTAAATCACTAAATCTCCAAAATAACTTATATAAACAAAACCGTTAAAATATCTAAAATCATCCAAAATCGCAAATATCAGTAAAATCAATAAAGTCGCAAAAACACTAAAATCACTAATATCACTTAAATCGCATAAAGCCATTAAATCACTAAAATCAATAAAATCACTACTCACTGAAAGCAAATAAATCTCCAAAATTAGTCAAAATCACTTAAATCAGTTCAATCACTTAAATAACCACAACTACTAAAATCACTAAAATCAATTAAATCAATAAAATCACTAAAAATCACTTAAATCAGTTTAATCACTTAAATAACAAAAATCACTTAACTCACCAAAATTATCACTTAGATCACTAAAATTGCCAAAATCGCTTAAATCACTTAAATACTAAACTCAGTAAAATTGCAAAAGTCAGTAAAATTACTAAAATCGCTTAAATCACTAAATCTCCAAAGTAACTTATATAAGCAAAACCACTAAAATAGCTAAAATCAACCAAAATCGCAATTATCATTAAAATCAGTAAAGTCACAAAAAATCACTTAAATCATTAAAATCACTTAATCGATAAAAAATGATAAAATCACTTAAATCACTAGTTACTTAAAATGACTCACTAAAATTACCTAAATCCCTACTGAAATCTCTAGTCACCTTAATCACTTGAAACTTAAAATCTTGCAAACATAAAATTATAAATTCACTAAACTGAAAATCTTAAAATCAAAATAGTTTTTGTTTAATCTCTTGCTATATATAAAAACTTACCCCCAATATTTCCCTCATCCTCTGAGCATACACATCACCCAGATTTCCCTGATGCTTTCTCAGCGTCGCCTTGGTCAGATCAGCTACCATAAAATCTTGTGTCAACAATGTTCTCTCGTTTGTTTTCAACAGCCAATTGCGAGATTCTTGATTCCTCTGGGCCACATCCATCTTCCATTGATGTATGTACTTTCGTAAATCGCTCGGGCTGCTGGCATTCGGTAGACCATTGCAGCGCATAAATTTCTCCCACTCGACCTGATCTCGGGCTGTGATTTTAATGACATCGACAGCTTCGCGAACCTGATTAAAGAATCCCATGCTATTCCTAAGCTGTGCACGACGTTGCTTATTTTGTTGTATCTCCATTTGTAGACGGCGCTTGGCCTGTTCCCGTTCGATTTTGCGGCGCTGGCGAGCCTCTTCCAGCTTTTTGAGTCTAAAGGAAAATAATACACGTAAGTCATACAGAAAATGTGCGCTTGAGTGGAGGAAGAAAGGATAAGAAACGCAGGACTTTTTCGTTCTGTGCTATAAAGACAGACTATTGATTAGCCGTTCCATTGACCTTGTGATCTCAGTTTCCCTTATTATGCAATCTAAACAAATCATAAGTATAATTTTTCTTGACTTCGTGTTCTCGGCCCTGAGATTTTCTTTCAATTTCCTACTTCCTCCTTGGTCGCATACACTTTACACTTACTTTTCCCTTTCCTTCTCGAGGCGTAGCATTTCGGCTTGTTCCGCTTCCAAGCGGGCCTTTTCTTTTTTACTTAATTTCTTCTTCGGCGGCTGTGTGGTTGTAAATGAAAGCAGAAAAGTTTCCATTTATTTTAAAATATGTTTAAAAATATTTTTTTTTACCATTTTCGTAATAACTTTTCTTCCGTTTCGCCTAAATGACTTTAAAGCAAATAATTTCCTCCGCTTTGCCTTTGATATCGAAACCAACTTTGTGGCAAACTGAATTTGTAAAGCCTAATGGTTTTTATGGTTACCATCAGCCCACCAAGCAGTCAAGTTGAAAGGTGTTGTTTGAAGTAAATATTAGCAGTGTTTTTACCAACAGCAACGGACGGACAGCGTCAAACAATAATACGCTTCTCTCAGCCTTCTCTTTTTGTAAACAAGTGAAAACTGAAGCGGCTTATTTGGTTACTTTTGTGTATTTTGAATTCATCACCAAAGCAACGGCGGCATAGGCTAAATATGAAGGAGGGGCAAAGAACTTTGTGCGGCAAAGGCTAAACGTGAAGAAAGGTGGGGGACTTTATTGAGGCAGGACTGGAAGAGAAACTTGCCTATGGGAAGGGAAAGTTAGAACTTCGATAGACGAATAGAAGACATAGGTTTTGACTTTCTGAAAAATTAAGCCGAAACATTTTATCAATAGGTTAAATAGCAGATGAAAGACTGGAATTCTACAGGTTATGCATAAAGAGCAGCAAATGAAAATCTCAAGAATTTGAGAGTGGTGAGCAGCTAGAAAACAATTGTGCAATTCATTACAAGCTCAAGACCTTGGTGGTGAAAACAGTTCCCGAGGTTGACAGGACGTCAATATAGCAAAAACCTGGCATAAGAAAAACAAAGCCGCAGGTACCGGCGAAATACTGGAGAGGACTTGCTGATAAGTTGCGCAGGCATCAGTTACTTGGCACCAGCATCGAACGCTTGCCCAATGATTTAAACGTCTGCGTACTAGGGATAATTCACAACACGGGTGAAAAAACTATTTGAGCCAACTATCCATCGCAAAAAAATGCTTTTGACTGTAGTCTGTGAAAGACTGTATCCCAAACTATTCGTCCTAAACCAATCAAATCAGTGAGTCACCAAGTTAATGTACAGTCGATAAAATCCTACCCTACGCAAAATCTTGAAAAAGACCCACGAGCATCAAATCTACTTTATGTATAAGGGTATCAATTTAAATTTCAGGTCCTGACAGTACTAGTGTTCCCAGATGCAAACTGGAACTTCCATTGGAAACTTTGACATTTTTTAAAAAATTCATCTCAGTCTAAAAATGCAATTATCCCGTGAACATTTTCGTGTGATGATCTTTTACGATTATCGGCATGGGTTATCGAGACAAGAGTGTTTAAATTAACTAGTTTGACTTTTTGCGATGAAACACCATCAAAAACCACTGGTAATCGCTGGTACAAAGAGTTCAGTCTCGGAGTCCGTTCGCTCCAGGATGAATTTCGTGAAGGACGTCCATCTTGGGTCACTTTGCCAGAAACCATCGATGATGTGCGTATCTCTTGGTGCAAAGAGATATTGAAAAAGTATAGCTGCGGTAGTGTATAACATTGTTACAGGTGACGAATCATGGATCTATGCATACTAACCCGAAACAAAACAGCAATCGACCGTATGGGTCTTTCAAGACGAACCAAATCCAACAAAAGTTGTGGCAGAAGTACATCGAAGCAAAAGATTGTGTTTTTTTTCGGTATAACCGGCCATGTTGCTACAGTGCCCTTAGTGAAAGATAGGACAGTCAATTCTGAGTGGTATACAACCATCTGTTTGCCAACAGTATTCGGAATGAGGAAAGGTACTAAGGAAAGACGGATCATTTTGCATCACGGCAATGCGAGCTCTCACACATCGGCTGAAACGATGGGCTATTTGACGAAGTATAACTGCGGTAGCTCAAAGGCAGTGTCATTGTCACAGGTGACGAATCATGGAGCTATGCATATGAACCCGAAACAAAACAGCAATCAAGCGTATGGGTCATTCAAGTATGGGTCATTCAAGACGAGCCAAATCGAACAAAAGTTGTTCGTAGCAGAAGTACATCGAAGCAATTGATTGCGTTTGTTTCGGTATAACCGGCCATGTTGCTACAGTGCTCTTAGTGAAAGATAGGACGGTCAATTCTGAGTGGTATACAACCATCTGTTTGCCAACAGTGTTCGAAATGAGGAAAGGCAATAAGGGAAGACGGATCATTTTGCTTCACGACAATGCGAGCCTTCACACATCAGCTGAAACGATGAGCTATTTGACCACTCAAGATGTCGAACTGATGGGCCATCCACCGCACAGCCCTGATTTGGCATTCAATGACTTCTTCTTATTCGCTAGCATCAAAAATGCGTGGTCAACATTTGTCATCGCCCGATGAGCTGTTGAAGCGTTCAAAAATTATGTCAAGAGGTGTTTCAGTCGGAGTAGAAAAAGTGCTTCGAAAATTGGTTTCTGCGCATGCAAAACTGTACGGGGAGAATGTTCTTAAAGGAGAATATTTTGAAAAATACTAAAAACATTTCCAATGGTAAATTATTGTGTTTTTATTACCGGACCCAAAATATAAATAGCAACTCTCGTACCACGTCTTCATCGACTATAAGGCTACTTTCGATGGGAGATCATTTTTTTAGACCATGTCTGCTTATGGGATACCACCAGAACTTTTATGTCTTTGTAGAATGACACAACTTGTCATAGTGACTGGTTCGTATTGTTGTGTAGATTTTCCCTCGTCGAACATATTTTCTGTGCAGGTGTAGCATCGATGCAAAACTGGATTGTTACAGGAATGACAATAGGCCCTTGTTTTCCGCTGCCGTCCGTACTCAGAACGACATAGGCGACATGACGGTCTGTTCGTTTTAGAAGTAAACGACGGTACAGCTCCTTCTGCCGGTCTTGATAATATCTAAAAAGAACAAAATTATGTACTTATTCTGCTTGTGAACATTAGAATTGTTTTTTTCTTACCTTTACATCAAATGCTTCCATTGCGATCCGTATCCTTGGATATGCGGTTGTTCAGCGCTCGTTCCTCTATGTTTGGTAGTGCCAATTGTTTTGTCAGCATCAGTAGAAATGACCGTCGTCTGTCACTCCTTTTTATTGGCTTCATCTCGTTGTATGAAATAAACGCAATGTCCACCTTATTAAAAAACATGGCCAATGGCCAGCGGATTGTTGAGCGCTTGCGTGTATATGTGGCAAGCATCTGGTCCATTGTATCAACGCCCGATTTGTTGGCGTTGTAATCCAAAATAGCAAACGGCTTCTTTTTTTCAGTTTGCATGTCCACACCGCAAGTATAAAGTTGTGTCGACAGCAAAATTACCGCATTCTTCTTCTTGGGTACATATGAACATAGTGCGTTATCGACTTCGTTGAAGCCGAACAATGTGCTGTTGACAGGACGCGTATGATTTTTTTAGGAATTCCCGAGGCACACATGTCTAATTCGAGCGCACTGTTCCAACATATGCTGTTTTCTTCCTGATAAAAGTACGCGCCAAATCCAAAGTTGTGAAAAAATTGTCGGCAATAAATTGTGCGGCCTGTATTCAAATGTCTCTCCGAAAGTTGAAGTACAACACTCTGCCCTTGATTCACCTCTCGTGCCTGGTCAGGCAATTTCCCAGAGTAAATCATTCCTTTGTCAGGATAAAATGATTTTGAGTCGCACAACCACCATATCTTTATACCGTACCTGGCAGGCTTTGATGGAATGTATTGTGTGAAGCGGGTGCGGCCTCTGTATGGGAATAACTGCTCATAAACGGTCACTGCATCATGCGGAGTGTAAGCTGCTGCCGTCTAACTTGGCAGCAGCTTGCACTCCTGCAACATTTGCCAAATATCATCAATAGCCGCAGTTTTGCTGTTGATTAGTCGCTGCTGTCGCGTATTTCCATTGTCGAATTGAAGGCATTGCTTTATGCACTTCATACGATCTAATGATAATGCAGCTTTATATATTTAGTGAGACCATATAGAAAATAATTGAAAAAAACATCAAACTCTTTCAAAGTGATTGGTTTCCATTCCTTTGTGTTAGTTAGATTTGCCAAATTCCATGCATCGTTCACTTCCCTGCCTTTCCTATTTGATTTGCGTATTATGTATGGTGTACGCCATGTCTTCGGTGATGAGCGAGCGGAATATGGTAAAAGGATCATATGTGGTTCCTACTGGTCCCGGATATCTCCTTGTGTAGTCGACCACGTTATGAGCACGAGTACGGGAAGTCGGTGGTGCATTTTTTTTAGTCCATTTGGTGCCATCTTTGGAAATGAAGTAATTGTCACTTGTTTGCTAAGCACCAGTTTCTTCCTCTTCATCATCGTCTACATCACTAATATCTTTATTGATGTCTATATGTGGTTCAGAGTCCGCATCCAAATCATCAACATGAAAATTTGCTTTATATGTGAAATCGTCATCATCCGTACCTTAAAGACCAAATGCAGGAATAGCACCTTCATCATCTTCACTCATGAAGTCTGCAAATCTATCATCCACTGCACGTCTTTCATCCTCACTCATTTGCTGGTAGCGTGTACTACGGCGTACCACAATTTCAGCAATGTCTAAATTTTCCTCTGCCATTGAATTGTAATTTTATTTCTCTTTATAAAATTCAAAATAAATTTCGCACTCGATGTTCACTGTTCCCTGTCTCAACTTTCACTGATTTGGTTTACGAAACTACAGCCGCTTTTATACCCTTTTCTACGTCTACCAGGCTTCTAGCTTGTACATCTGTGTCTATGTGAGAGTAAGAGTAGGTAAGAGTATGCCTAAAAAGTAAGGGTAAATTCAAACAACTCAAAAGGGACGGTAACAAAAATTCAAAAAGGGACGGAAAGTTTATTTATTATGTTTTAAGGAAGGGCACAATAAAATAATTCAAAAAGTAACTAAAATTCAAGGAACACGTTTGTGATGTGTTTAAACAATAAAACCATCCAAAAGACAGTGCATTTATTAACGATTTCTTGAAATTTCAGCGGACCTTTTCACACGTTCCCGTACACATTTAAATCTCAAAAGAAACTTAACTATTGGTCGAAACGCTTTTTAAAACGATTCTAGATAAAATATCCCTGGAATACATGTGGGGGTCGGGTATACTTACCATGGACCATCAAGGAGTAATTTCAGTTTGAAAATGAAAAAGGTTCCCAGAGACCTTCTTACCCGCCGGAGGGTTAATTTTGTAATGTATTTCTGTTTTCTGTGCTAATCCTTTCATGTAGTCCTTTGTCACAGACATTACTAATCCTTTTTCATACTTCACATTTCTCTAAGTTTAATTTCTTGCTGTATGTGTGGTTGACTTTATCTGGGGTAATATTTTCTCTTTCTTTATGCTTTTTAATTAAATATTTTCAAATATTTAATTAGCTGTGTAGCAGTGGTATGTACTTTGTGGTTTCGGAGAGGATTAATACAATGAGGTTTATACTTACAACAGCTTCTTTTGTAAAATTAAAAATTAGAAAACCGAAAATTTAGTATACATTTAATTTGTGCAAAGATTTGATTGCAGTTTTATTAAAATTTTACATTACCAAGTTTTTTAAAAAAATAGACAATCTCAGCCATGTTGTGCTAATAGGAATTGAGACTGTAATTTCATCACTTCTACTTTTTTTCTTTGATTTAAGATCCACCACGAAAGTAAGTCGGCGCAACCCATGACATTTCCTTGTGGTCTTTTTGTAGCTCAAAAACTCAGTGTAGACATCCGCCCCCACCGTAGGTGCACTTGGTACGAGCACAAGGCATTGTTCGTCTCGCTTGACATTGACTGTAATTACCATTCTTCAGTTTCCTTTATCATCTGCGCTTTTCTCCTATAAAGAAAGGAGGTCCTTTTCTTTGTCATCCTTGCAAACAAATTAAATTGTTATCTTTATTGTAGCCATTGTTGTTCCTTTCTTTTTTCTACTTGGTCTTTAGCTCTGTATTTTGGGGTTAAGTCTCCTAGAACAAACACAAAAAATAAAACTTTGGTAAACATTTAAGTTTTTTTTTAGTTAAGATTATATTTTCAGTAAAAGTTCAACATGTTGCTAGCCAGACAAGAGCAAAATGTGAAAAGGTATAACAGGAAGTTAGGGTTCTTAGGGGAAATCATTTAGAAACTCTAGCAACTGATGGCTTTTTTGTGACTTTTTTTCTATGAAATTCTGTTCTTGCAAATATGATTAAGAATGGAGGATGTGGAAAATGTTCTTAGCAGAGCTGTTATGTTTCCATACGTATCAGCCGACATCCTTCGGAGCCTGTCATTCATAACTTTAGAAGAAGATTACCTTGTACGGGGGTGTTCCATGATGCACAAACGATTTAAATTTACATGGCGGAGTAAAATTCATTTTAATTTAACAAAAACTACTTCCAAAAATCCCAACATAATATTTGAGTCAGTTTTTTTTTATACGAGGTCTGTTCAATAGGGAAGGTAAAATTTAATTTTTTTCAAAAAATATTTATTCATTAATTTTTATTTTACCCCCTCTATAGAAGCTTTAATTTTTTTCAAATAATATCAATATATACAGGGAGGAGCGCGGAAGTTTTCTTATTTGGGAATGAAATGAGAAAATTATGAACCTTAGAAAAATTTATTTTATAATTTAATTATAATGAACAACAAGGAAATTTTTAAATTACATGGTTTTAAATAGTGTATCTGGCAAATGTCGACCTTCGCTATCGATACACTGCTGCATACGTTTTCCAAAGTTGTCATGAACTCTAACAAGTATGTCGACTGGTATTCTGCCTTTTTAGACTCAATATTGTTAATTAGGTCTTCCAAGGTTTTGGGACGGTTGATATACACCTTCGACTTCAGGTAACCCAAAGGAAAAAACCGCATGGGGCTAAGTCTGGTGAGCGCGTCGGCCAGTTCACATCACCCCCTCAAAGAGATAAGTCGTAGAGGAAACATTTGCCTCAAACAATTTATGGTAACCTCCGCTGTGTGTCCTGTTGGAACCATATATCCTCTTATATCATTGCCTCAAGAGCCGGTAGAAAAAATTCAGGAAATGCCAAGAGCAAGTGATTGCTTCCTAGCAAAGCATTTAGGAGATTGAAGTATTGCTGCTCTAACTCTCTTGATGTTTTGTGGTGTTGTTATCCTTCTCTCAGGTCCCCTACATAATTTACCATTGATTGCCGTCCAGGAACACTTCCGCGTGGGGGAACAGCGAACCGTAAACGAAAAGCACGCTGCACTGCAATGATGGAGTGTGCATTTGAAAAATGCGCTTCAACACAAAATACGCATAAACACGTGTCCAATTAATGATGGCAACTAAAAGGCAGACGAAACAAATCTCCCGTCAGCGACTATAAGCCACGCACACTCTCTTCGACCAACAGTGCCGCCACAGCCTGCAATGCAAAAAAGAAAATTTCCGCGCTCCACCCTGTACAAGGGCTGAATTATATATTTCTGGGCTTATAATGAAAATGCGATTATTTATCATCAAAAATGGCTTTATTGTTTTTTAAAGTATTCTCCAGCATGATTTATACACTTTTGCTTGCGCTAAAACCAATTGTCGAAACACTTTTTCCACTCCGTTTGAGACACCTCCTAAACATGGTTTTTGAACGCTTTAACAGCATCTTCTGGCGTCGAAAATCTTGCATTATCAGTTCACACACGGCATCAATGTTCTCTGGCACAACGGCCGTTTTTGGACGACCTTCACGACCTTCGTCTTTGAGCGAGCGTCGGCCACGATTGAATTCATTCAACCAGGGTTTCACAGTGCTATAAGATGGTGCTTCATCGCCATACAAAGATTTAAGTTCAGCGTTGCACTCTTGTCGTGATAATCCACGTCGAAAGATGTAAAAAATATTCGCACGAAAATGTTCACGAGTTAATTCCATTTTTTGCCAAATTGATTTTTTCAAGTCACTGTAAACAACACAAATCGTTCTGAGAACGTTTAAGAGTATGCTAAAACATGCCAAACTTTCCAATTAAAATGCCAGATGACGCCAGGCAACACTTTGTTTTGTCTAGGCCAGAAATATATACGAGTCAAAATTCAACATATTTGGTTCAGATGGCCCTTCAAAAGTATGGCGGAAACTAAATGAACAACAGTGAAACATGTTGGAGGTAATGTAATGGTTTGGGGGTGCATGGCGGCAGCTGGACCCGGTTTAATGACGTTTGTAGCTGATAAAATGGACAAGCATATGCATTTAAATATCTTGAAGGACAATCTAAAGGATAGTGCCGTGAAACTTGGTCTAGACACTACCAATTTTCTGTTCCAACAAGATAACGACCCGAAACACACGTCATACTTAGTACTTGAATAGCTGTTATACAACTGCAAGCAGTTAAAAACACCGCCACAGTCGCCCGATATAAACCAAATAGAGCATGTATGGGAGTTACTGGAGAGACGAATACGAAAACATCAAATAACATCAAAGGAAACTTTAAAAATAGCATTAAGGACTGAGTGGGAGAAAATTTCTGCCAATGACACTAATGTACTGGTAAAAAGTATGCGTCGCCGTTTGGAAGCCGTTATAAAAGCAAAAGGGGGTCCAACAAAGTACTAAAAATAACATTAATTGAAAATTTTCTTACTTGAATTTCTTAAGTTAGTTACTGTACGAATAATTTTTTTGCGTTAAATAGTGCCTTTTTTATTTTTTAGTTTTTTTTTATATACCAAAGATGAAATATTTTTTTTTGTAAACCTATAATGAAAACATTTACTTTTTTTAAAAATAATATTGTTGCATTTTTCTTTTTTATCATTGTGCTGCATCTGAGATTGCTAAGCTTTATCTCTAGGGTGTACGAATACTTTTTTTGACCACTGTATATATAGAAAATATTTAAAATGGTGTGAAAAATGTATAGTAATCAATTGAGAACCGCTGAACCGATTTGGCTCACATTTTTTTAAGTTGTTCGTAATTGCAAGCAAGCTTCGATGAAAATTCTCACGGCGACAGTGCATAATTAACATTTAGTATGAATGGCGAATAAATGAGCTTTGAAGGCAGTTAACCGAACGATGAAGGATTTATGAAGTGATTCGAGACAATGTGGTGGGGCTATGATATTGCTCTCCGGAGATTTTCGTCAAAAGCTTCCCGTCATCCCAAAATCTACTGCTGCCGATAAACTTAATGCATGCCTCAAATCGTCGTCTTTGTGGCGGCATGTCAGAAAAGTTGAAATTGATCACGAACATGGCAGTCGTGTTGCAGAATGTTCCCACTAGATTGTTATCGTTCCCGGCAAGTTTTTGCGAGTTCACATCGTCGAAGGAGGAACTCATCATCGGAGTGTTCCCCGGCATTGCACTAAAAAGCAGCGAAGACTTAGGACGTCTATAGCTTGAAATCGCTGGAGAAATGTTTTCGTACAAATGCATTCGTACAAATCCGTTGACAGCGTGACCTACGAGGATGAAGCGACCCCCTATCCGAAGGAATTTTTGAACACGCTTAATGTGCCAGAAACTCCGCCGCATAATTTACAGCTGGTGGTGGGATCGATCATAATCATGTTGCAGAATACGAATCGTTCGAAATTGTGCAATGATATGTGGTTGTCTCTCAAGAATCTGATGAACAGTGTGATCGAGCGACGATCATCAAGGGCAAATTCAAAGAGGAGAAAGTCCTTGTCCCACGAATTCCGTTTATTCCAACTGATCTTCCATTCCATTTCAAGCGAATTTAGTTACGCGTTCGATTGGATTTTGCGAGACAATCAAAAAATCGCAATGCCAATCGTTGCAAGTGTGTAGGATTAATCACGAATTTCCTTGTTTTCATATAATATTTGATTTTGTCGGGCTATTTGGTCAAATTATGATGATAAAAATAAACTTATTTATTTCATTTTTCACTCAACGTTTTGTTGACTTATTTCCAACTTCTTCAGAAGAGGTTTTTTTTTTTATTAAAAATCAATTAGTTTCACAACCGTCTCATATTACTTATTTCTATTATAAAACTGGACTTTACGACAAAAAAGTCAAATAATAAAATAAATAATAATCACAGAGTAAATTAAAACTAACGTTGCTTGTTTTTGCTCCGGAAAACAAATCAAAAAACTTTGTTTTTTATATCGCTCTCTACTCACTTCGATTGCATTCAAATAAATCGCATTGAAATTTGTACTTTTTGTGTTTTAAATTGAGGCGACTCCAAGATAGCCGGGTCCGCTATTTTTTTATAATTTCTGTTTTGCCCTCTTCAAACTTTTTCGCCTCAGACATAATTGAATAATCTCCATTCGATTCACTCTAAAACTAACAATTTAAGTAAAACCTCTCTCAGAACAGAGGCGCATAGTTTTTTGAATATTCGATTGGTGTAGGTTTATGTAGTATCGGCCACGCCGAACTTTAATCTTCTTCACTTGATTTCCATAAGACTTTCCTGGGACAGTGCCAATATCGTTTATATTAATATTATTTTTCTGTATGCCTTTTTGTAGCATACTTGTAGGCATTACAATTTAATTCAAATTTATAGCCTACCTTCAAGGTTGCTGCTGCATAACATTAGCAAGGACTACTATAATTTTTCAACGCTTCTTTAAGCATTAAAATTAACAAATTTGCAACGTTTTAGCACACATACAAACATACGCTCTGATATGTTTCACATATACGCACATACATTTTATGTTGCACGACTGCTCGTGGCCAAAGAAAATGTTAATTGTTACAGCAAACAATTGCATTCGGGCTGATAAAACCGCATAAACGCTTTATTTATAGTAAGCGACAAATGCATGTCGTTAAATAATTAAACGTAGGGTGGTCAGGAAGTTAAAATAAACATATCCTTGGTTAATTGTTCTGCACGCAACTGGATAGGCATATCTCAGCAGAAGCAAGCAACCAGGAGATTTTGAACTTACGTAGGCTGTGAATTAGAACGAATTTATTCCTTAAGTTTTTTGATTTGATGTGATCATTTGTTGTTATTATTTTTTGGAAGAGTGTATTACTTTACAAGCTAATAAGGGAAGGAAAAGTAAGCCAGCGAAGTTAAGGCAAACACAAAAACGTCTGGTGTGAGACGATCCTTCGGTTCCATATATGCGTGCTGCCGACATTTGCTGGTTTCATACCCTCCATCATAGGATAGCGGGTATATTCACTTTGTCATTTCGTTTGCAACACCTTGAAATACTGGTCGGAGCCCTTATAAAATTTATATACGAGGGCGACCGCAAAACTAACTGGCCTGGCACATTTTCTGTTTTACTAGCAATTTTTTGTTTTGTTTTTTAAAGGCAATCTTTTATAAGCCATCTGTCAAAATTTCCGAAATATTTAATGATTATTTTCTTTGTTACAGGTGATTGAAGTAAACAAATTTTATAATTTTTGAAAAATGGAAAATAAAGAGTTTCGTGCGGTAATTAAACACTTTTATATGAAAGGTTAGACGCCACAATTACGAGTAATCAAAGCTGAATTGGATTCTGTTCATGGTGATAATGCACCATCATACTCCACCCACCGTGAAATCCAGGGTTCAACAATTTAAAATGGGTCGTTCAAGTACGAAAGATGAACAACGCTCTGGAAGACCGAAAACTGCTACTACTATTGAAAACATTAGAAAAATATTTAATGAAGTGACTAAAGATAGACGAATAAAGCTGAGAGAACTTGCTAATATTGTTAAAATACACGAAAAACAAGTTTGGAGTATTTTACATGATGAACTCCACATGAAAAAGCTTTCCGCAAGATGGGTGCCGTGTTTGTTGACTTTGCCCCAAAAAATCGTCCGTTGGAGCAATTCCGAGGAGCTTTTAGCGATTAATCATCGTAATCCAATAGAGTTCTTGCGCCGATTCATAACTGTTGATGAAACATGGATACATCACTACATCCCAGAATGCAAAGAACAGTCAAAACAATGGATAGAAGCTGGTAAAAGTGGTCCCAAGAAGGCGAAAACTGTTAAGTCAGCAGGAAAAGTAATGGCCACAGTATTTTGGGATGCAAGGGGTATAATATTTATTGATTATCTTGAGAAAGGAAAAACTATAAATAGTGAATATTATTGTGCATTATTGGATCGGTTGAGTGAAGAAATCAAGAGAAAACGACCGCATTTAGAAAAAAAAAGTTATTTTTCATCAAGATAATGCTCCTTCACACACTGCATTTTTAACTCAACAAAAACTGGCCGAATTACGATTTGAAATTGCTCCGCATCCACCATATAGTCCAGATTTAGCTTCTTCTAATTATTTCTTGTTTCCAAATTTAAAAAAAATTCTCGTGGCAAAAAATTTTCGTCCAATAGCGAGGTTATTGCTGAAACTGAGGCATATTTTGAAGGTCTTGAAAAATCTTATTTTTCGGATGGTATTAAAAAACTTGAAAAACGTTTGATGAAGTGTATTGAGTTGGAAGGAGATTATGTTGAAAAATAAATAATAATAATTCCAAAAAAAAAGGTTCTTTTTATGTTAGGCGAGTTATTTTTGCGTTTGCCGTCGTATACTGTGGTGAGGATCAGACTATGGTTGTGGAGATCATAGTGTGGTTGAGTGTGAATCATACTTTGGTTGTGGGGATCATAGTATGGTTATGTGTAAATTATACTATTGTTGTGAGGATCATAGTATGGTTGTATTTGAATCATACTATTGTTGTAAGGATCATAATATTGTTGTAGCACAACCATATACCCAACAATAATATTATCCTCTTCGAATATTGTCACCACAACCATACTTTTTTCTGCGTGTGGATGCCACATATTACTTCTTACCTTGATAAAATTTGAGCACCTTGGTTTTTCAAACCAAGGAATGACTTTGTTAAAATTATAAAAACTCGGTTCAGATTTAGCTATAGCTTCCATACGTTTATACAGAAGTCACATATTATATCCAATCTTGATGAAATTTGGTACACATTTTTATGGGCCAATGGCGAACGTTAATAAAATTGAAGAAAATCCGTTCTGATTTAGATATAGCTTCCACATAGGGTAGTTAAATTTTAAAGGCTGATGGTGATTGTAAACCACACCTAAAAGTCAAGTTTTTTTTTGCATTTTATTTGATATTTCTTAACTTCAGACTAATTCTATTTGATCCATAGAAAGATACTCAAGCAAGCAACGCGTTAAAGTTATTCAGGCTTATTATGAAAATGGGCGTTGTGGATAAACAATTTTCGAAAAAAATCATCTTCAGTGGTGAGGCACATTTTCACCTCAGTGGTTTCGTCAATAAGCAGAATTTCCGCATTTAGGCGAATGATAATTCAAGAGTGATCGTCGAAAAAACAATGCACCCACAAAGAGCGACGGTTTATGGGCTGGCGGCATCATCGGACCGTATTTTTTCCATAATAAGGTCGGTCAGGCAGTAACTGTGAATGGTGTTCTTTATCGTGAGATAAAAGATGTGGACGATATGTTGTTTCAACAGGATGTGGACTAGACCGTTTATAGCACATGAGGCGAAAAATTAATGTTGCTGCGATCCTTAATTTCAGGGCCGAGAAAGTTTCCTCTTAGCCTACAAGCATCACATAAAAAAATTGGCACCGATAGGTTAACTATTACGGTCCCCGATAGTTCATTGAAAAATTGAAACACACTTTATGTGGGGAAATATGGGGTTTTTTTATAAAAAGTCTTATATTTAAGCAACTAAAATTAAATTTATGTTTATTATTGCATTTAAAATAATATTCAAATATATTTTCTGTTCTAACAAGCCGCCAATATTCTAAATCGGTTGGAAAACAAACAAGTTACAAGAATTTAAAGATTATATTAGATTCGACTTGTTGTGTGAAGGATATTTTCGACGATATGCTTTAATGCACTGTAAAATAAATTGATTCTGTTCTTCGTCTTTCGTAAGAATCCTGTTGTGATCATTCATAAATTTTACACCGCGTTCAGCAGTGTCGTTTACAACAAAGAATTCAGGGCAAACGTCGAGAGCATCGAGATAATTTTCATTCGTTTCCCAAATGGATGGATCATGCTTCAAAAATTCTGTAGTCAATCCAAACGCATCAAAGACATTTTTGGTTTTGTATGATACAAAATCGCTCAAATTATTGCGCTGCAATAATTTTGGATCGGAGATTTTGCGATCATCCTGCAATTTCACGATTAGTTCTGGTGATTGAAGGTGCCTAACCATGTTTCGTTTCTCTTCAAGTGAGACATCCGAATCGAAAAACGCTAAAACCACTGTTTCCGGTGCCAAGTACCACAAATGATTTTTCCATTTATGCAAAACAGCTTCAGACACAGCTGGGTCGATTTTTGCGTATGCAATGGAGTCTTTCAGGAAATTTATATCTTGATTTGGCGCTAGTATGGCCTTTGTGCATGTAAACCACGCTTTGACATACAGTCGCACGAGGAAAACACATATATCGCGCAGTCCATTAGATTCTCGTTTTGACAGAGTGAACTGTTCCCGAAAGAGGTATATTTTTAAGATATAAATGGCTTTTCCCATAAGCCTTGCATGGGATGTTGGACCAGGTATTCTAAAACATCCGCCTACTTCACCAAGGAACATTATTGTTAATTGTAACAGTTCCTTGTAATCCGCGCGAATTTGTGTTTGATGTAGCTGTTGATTGCAGAAAATCGTAATGGCTTCGCAGTCAGCATTACTAATTTTGGAACGTACAATTGGGTCTTCGAGTCCACTTTTAAATGATTTATGATCGAGATTCTCCCATTCGGCAGCAAAACGATTAAACACAGGCACATCAGGTCCACTAGTCACAGAAAGTTTAACTTCAAAGACGTGTTTCAATACGATTTCCAACATGTGATGACGACATGCGAACTTGATTAACATTCGATCGAGTTTGTTCTGCAACAAAGTGCAGAACAAAGTGCGCCAATGCAAAGTGCGCCAATGTTTTGGCCTGTGTTTGATGTTGTGGTATCAAACCCCATGGCGGAAACTTTATTTACAATATCCCATTTGATAAGTGCTTCATGAACGACTTTAGCCATATTTTCTCCTGTGCCAGCAGGGACTTTGGGAGCGCCCAAAAATTTAGATGTACCTTCATAACTTGCGAGAATTGCGATTGGATCAACTTTGCTTCTGCCTAATAGGTCCGGCAATAGTTTTCCATCCCAGTGAATAACCAGTGACTGTACACTATTGAGCAAATAGAAATTGTTGAACATTTGTACAACTACGGATTAAATATAAGTAAGAACTAAATTACCTTTGCAATGAATTCTGTTTGAGCCTTCTCCGTTTCTAGCTTACGATTTTCTTTTCGTAGCTTATAGATGGTAGATCGATTGATTACAAGCTCACTAACAGAGGTCAAAGGCGTTACAGCATTATTAATGACAGTTATTACATCATCTGCGCATGCTATCAAAATATGTACGGCATCCGAACAGCTAACTTTGGCCTTATCAAGCACTACCGTAAGACGTGACGAGATCCAATGATGTCGTCCTCTTGAATGTTTGGTGTGATCATCATAATCATCATCATCTTCGGTATTCAATTCGCATGCCGCACCCGTATCCATAATTTCATCATCGAATTCATCTTCGTCTTCGCTTTCAATGTAACCTGTTTCGAGTACTGAAAAATATCACTTGATGATTCATGTTTTTAGGAATGCAACCAGTTCAATAAATTCACTTACAAGATTGATTGTTTAGTTCTAAACATTTTCTCTTCCGTGATTCTTCTTTTTCCTACATATAGGATGGCATGAATATGACTAAACTTTCATGCTTACATTCACCAAAAAAACACACACACAAACACTATCACGATATTTCTATGCGGAGGTCTGATCACTCAGCATGCATGATCGTGTTAGCTATAACATTGCACTGATATAAAATTCAAAAGAAACCCGTTGTAAGTTATTTGTTTTTCTATCGATTTCGAACATTTATGGCTTGTTAGAAAGGAAATTGTATTTTAAAACTATTTAAAGACTAAACATGAATATGAAATCGTTTTTAATTGCTTAAATATACGACTTTTGATAAAAAACCCAATATGTCCCCACAAAAAGTATAATTTAATTTTTCAATGAACTATCGGGGACCATAATCGTTATCCGATCGGAGCCAAATTTTTTGTTTGATGCTTTGAGGCCAAGTGGAAACTTTTTCGGCCCTGAAATCAGGACAAAAAAATAATAAATGGTCTAATGTGGACGATATGTGGATGTGGACGATATGTGGTTTCAACAGGACGATGCCACTTGCCACACAGCTAATGAAACAATGGCTCTTTTGCGCGACAAATTCAATGGCCCTGTCGTCAGTCGTCGTGGCGGTGTAAATTGGTCGCCAAGATCATGTAACTTGACACCGTTAGACTTCTTTCTGTGGGGTTATTTGTAAGAAAAGGTGTACGTCGATAAGCCAGCAATTATTCAGGAGGTAAAAGATGATATAATTCGGCACATTAACGGCATAGAACTTCAATTATGCCTCAGCGTTATCGAAAATTCGGACCATCTGATGGAGGTGTTCCGCTGAGGTCGCGGCGGCCCTTTGGCCGATCTTTTGTTGCATGCATAATTGAACCATACCAATATTATCATAACAAAAATAAATTACAATAATTTCCTAAATATATGTAGTATTTAAAATCATCATCGGCTATTCAAGTGTAACCATCCTTTATATCTGATTTTTCTGTTTTTAGCTTAAGAAGCCACAGCTTACATCCTATCTTGAGGAAACTAGGCATGAGAAAGTTTTATGGGCCAATGAAGGTTGTTATTGAAATTAAAGAATATTGGTTCAGATTAAGATATAGCTACTAAATACGGGGGAAGGGGCTATTTAACATTTTAAATTTCAATAAGTTCTAAAAAAAAGTACTGTTTATTTGGTCATATTTTTTGTTTTACTGAAAAGGTTAAATAAAATTTGTCATTTAATAATGGAACACAATATCATTCATATGACTACCACAACTGGCTCGGCAGCACCTCATCCGATCTACCCAATTTTTCAGTACATTTTCAATTGTTTCAGGTCAAATCTCTTCAATGGCAACTTCGATTTCATACTTCAAAGCCTCAAGTGTCTCTGGATGCTCTGCGTAACATTTATGCCTAAACTAGAATTCATTGAGCATGGCGCGGAAACGCTTACCGTAGACGGTAACGGCGATTCCTTGATCATTTTCGAAAAAAACGTGGTCCAATGATACCGCCAGTCCAAAATCCACACCAAACAGTGACTCGTTGTAGATGCAGTTGTTTCTCAATAGTCACGTGTGGGTTCTCTAAAGCCCATATGCGGCAATTTTGCTTTTTGGCATAGCCACCGAGATGAAAATGAGCTTCATCTGAAAACACGATTTTTCTGTAAAATTCTTCATCTCCTGCCTTTTCAATAAAACCAAAAATTTGAAAAAACTATCAGTACTTTTTTTTTACATACGATTCAAAATTTAAATGGTCAACCAATTACTCGTATATGTGACAGCGCATAGAGAAAGGGACCTAAGGGTAAAAAAACAATTTTTTTTTTGATGTGGACAACATCTGAGCATCGAATGAGACCGATCCCATGCCCCAGAAGTGTTCCCTCCCAGAGATATGCGCGTTTTATGAAAGTGAAGTCGACGATTCTAAGCGCAAATAGAAAGGGACCTGATCTTTAAAAACCAAAACTGGTTTTTAACCTTAGGCCCCTTTCTATTTTGCGCGTCACATATGTTGAACCGATTTTTATCAAAAACAATGAAATTTTCTCACATATAGAAATATGACAGTAGTTTTAAAATTTGGATCCAAAAACCAGTTTTCCGTTGGCTTTTCTAAACATTCCGAAGTGCAGGGTATAATATAGTCAGCTAGTTTCAATATATTGATATTCTGGCAGTATTGTGTTCCATTATCAAATGACAAAGTTCAAACTTTCCAATCAAACCAGAAATTTTAAACAATTCTATGTAGATTTTCTTTTTCAAAGCCGATTAAAATTCAACATTTTAAATCGCCTATTCTGTATCTTAGAAAGTAGATATACTGATGGCTTCGCCGTGGGACGGCGGTAGCCGATGACTAGCTAGACTAAGATCAGCAATTAATAAAAAAAAGGCAGATCGGTAAAACTGCCAATTTTTTTTTTCTTTAGAAAGAGAAAGGAACGAAATTGTCTAACGTGTATTCCATGAAATGAAATCTAGAAAGGGGTTATACTTATATGTATCGCGGACCACCTGTCCCATGCTAGATATTGCACTCAACATAGTGAGCCTTGAACCAATGCTCTCACTGTTTAGTTCCACGAGGTACCTTGAACGCAGGCCTCGTACTTTTTCCTTGATCCATGCGTCAGATGATTTTGCAGATATCCTTTCGTAGAACTCCAACTGAGGCAGCTGCTCATGATGTCCGGAAAATAAATGCTCTCGCACTGTATATACTAACGTCTGTCGGTCGGTATGTCTGTCTGTCTGTATGTGTACATGGAAGTAGTTTAACTCACTGAACAAATATTGCATTTGTAACCAAGAAGTGTGCACAAAGCAAGTGTATAAAGGCTCACACACCAATACGCACACAAATATGGTCACATATGCATAGGACACAAATGTATACGCGTACACATATACAATTGTTAATATAAACACATGCATACATACACATTGGCATTCATGTGCACGAACTCAAGCGCAAATACACACATTCAACAGCAGCATTTTATGTTTATCAGGCTCATTGAAAATGCATGAAAGTATTGCAGTTCAAGAAGAAGAAGAATGAAAAAAGAGAAAAGCCAAAAGTGCTCAATACAAACCCACACACACATACAGTGACGGACAAAAAAATAGGGTCACCCCACTTCATTTTAATTAAATTGCAAAAAGTGTTGTTTTTAATGGCATATATTGGACAATCCATTTCGGTTTATTGATAAACACATTCATTCTTCTTATTTACAGAAACAAATCGAAATTGTTTACTTTATTCAATAAAAAAAAACTTAAAAAACTGTTAAGTCCATTGATTTCAAGGGGACAAAAAATAGGGTCAGTATAATAAAAATTAAAAAGAATTGAAAATAAAAATTTTTCAAATAGATTATCTGAAATTAAGCGAAGTGGTATAACCTTTATTTTTTAAAACAGCTTTGCACCTGCGTGGCATTGACTCCACCAAATCCTGACACGTTTTGGTTGGTATTGAATACCATGCACTTTTGATTTTTTCCCATAATTCATCCTTATTGCTCAATTTTTGTGGTCCAACTTTATCCTTCAGTATTTTCCACAAATTTTCTATTGGATTTAAATCCGGAGATTGTGCTGGCCATGTCATAACATCAACGCAGTTATCCTGAAACCAATTTTTTACGATACGCGAAGTGTGTTTTGGATCATTGTCCTGTTGATAAACCAATTTGACGGGCATTTCCCATTCGGCGTAAGGTAGCATCACTTCATTCAGTATGTGGCGATACAAATTTTTATCCATTATTTCTTTAATCCAATATATTGGCCCCACTCCATACCAAGAAAAACATCCCCAAACCATTATATTTCCTCCTCCATGCTTTACGGTTTTGGAAGTATAACGGGAACATAATTCTTTGTTTTTAGGGCGTCTGACCCATAGTTTTCCATCACTGCCAATTAAATTTATTTTAGATTCGTCCGACCAGAGTACATTTCGCCATTTTTTGCCAAATATCGGACCTTCCCAATTTATGTGCGATTTGGCAAATGTCATCCGATTTCGCCGATGCCGTTTTGTCAACAATGGGACTTTCCTGGACGTTCTTCCGAACTGATTTTTTTCCACTAACCGGCGTCTAATGGTCCTAGTGGAAACTCGGACTCCCAACTCGGATCTGATTGCTTCAGCAGATTTAAATGGGTCCCTAGTTAATAGTAGCTTGATGTGGTTATCATCTTTAGCAGACGTTTTTCGGGGTCTACCTCTTAGCATGCTATTATTTTTTTCTTGCAAGGCATTAAAAACAAAATTTTGTGATCTGCCAATAGTTTTTGCAATTTGACGTTGGCTTTGGCCTTTAAGTTTTAAATTTTCAATAATAGAACGCTCAGCGTCTGTACAATGTTTTGCTCGGCCCATATTTTTGGCATAAAATGTTTTGCGAATATGTAACTTTTATTGAATATTCTTTAAATTGTGTAATTCACACTAACTGATCACGTTTCACGATTAAAAGTTGTTATTCTAGTAAATTATAATAGGTTGTTATTGTAATTTACCGTTGACCCTATTTTTTTGTCCATCGTTACATGTGACATTTATCATTATGGACCATGTCGCATATTCTTGTAAACAACAGATCGTTGCCAGATTATTGTATTTAGAGCCACTTAGTATTAGCAATAATTCCAAGAAAAAATATTTAGAATAACGCAATAAATTTGACTTACATTGGTAAAATTGCTTGTTCATAACTAATGACCCTATTTTTTTGTCCGTCACTGTATATACAGTTTAACATTCCGTTATGCTGTTTAAGGATATTCTGTATGTCACTGTGTCAGCGTCTGTATGCATGAGGCTCTTGTATACCATTCATACATTATGCCTGTCATTGTAGTTGCGGCAGAATACTGTGCACCATATCTCGTATAAATGTCCGGGTCCATGTGCGAGTTGGCCATACAAGACGTCAGGACTTTGTTATGTCTGCACTCTCGTGGCGACCGGCCAGCCAACCAGCCCGCCCGCCCGTCCGCTAGCATGTTGCCAATGGTGGCCGTGCTGGCTACAGTGCTAGTGATGCTGGTAGTGTTGGCAGTGGTGGGTGAGAAATGACTATTATTGAAATATGGACCACTTTTCTGTTCCGACTGCGGCTGCTTATATTGCCTTAGTGGTTTTTCTTGTTGTTGTCTCGCGGCTGTGAAAATAAGCCCACTTTATATTATTTTTTATATACAAAAACATAAAAATGCCATATAATATGCTGCTGTATTTGTTCATATTGCAGAGGACAGTGGTCTTGAAGAACACATTTTTGCAGGGCCAAAAACGGAAGAAAATGGTTTAACTATTAAAAAAGCTAAATTCAGCGGTTACCAGCTTTAGTATACCCTCTACTTCTGGGTGTTGAGAGGGGTCAATTAAATCCAGCCATTGTATCTACTTTCTTAATTTATCCAAAATTCTCAAACTTATGTCATATTTAAATTTTGAATTTATGTTTGGTACCTATAAGTTTGGAT
The DNA here is from genome assembly GCA_963513945.1 of Hydrotaea diabolus. Taxonomy (NCBI): domain Eukaryota; kingdom Metazoa; phylum Arthropoda; class Insecta; order Diptera; family Muscidae; genus Hydrotaea; species Hydrotaea diabolus. Next base: position 163,299,753 of record OY740718.1, read on the forward strand.
GCGCCGGATTTTCGGCCCTGGGGTTCGCCACCAAAATGTTGCCAAATTACAAATATAATATTATTTTTGGCTTCTTGAGAACATTTTATATTTTTTTTGGTAGCCCTATATCCATATATCCTATATCCATGTATAACAGATTTGTTGCCACGACCGAATTTGTTGCAAACCGACTAATGCACCTTGAGTATTCCATCAGTGCAACCGAATGTTAGTTGGTGCTCTGTAATTTTCAGTTATTGAAGCTGTATTATCGGTGAAACATATACGCAGAAAAAAATAATGGTTATGGTGACAATAATCGAAGAGGATAATACTATTGTTGGATATATGGTTGTGGTACAACAATATTATGATCCTCACAACAATAGTATGATTCAAATACAACCATACTATGATCCTCACAACAATAGTATGATTCATACATAACCATACTATGATCCCAGCAACCATAGTATGATCACACACAATTATATAATAATCCCCAATATAATTTATTAGAATTGGTTTATGTTTTCAACAATAGATTTGAACTATGAAAATTATTAAAAAATACCTTAAATTCAAAATAATAGGAGTGATTTATTTCACGGTAGAAAAAATAAGTGTAAATAAACGTAAGCGTTTTTATTAAAAATATTTCTGCTAAACCAAGCCAAAGCAACTTGTTTAAAAAATTTTAATTTTGATAAAAAAAAGTACTATTATTGCATTAGATCCGTACAAATAACATTTGTTCTTAAAAGCATATTTAAATGGAGAAAAATTACAATCATACAGTATGACTGCCGTAATCATATTACTGTTAACATGAAACGCAAAAAACAATACTTTTGTCGCACCAACCATATTAATATTGTAGCTATAACCATATTTTCATTTTTAAATTAGGCAATAATACTATTGTTACATTTCAACAATATTAATATTGCAGCAATTATACTATTTTCAAAACTAAATTCAGTTAACAATGCCATGGTTGCGACGAACACACTTTTATTGCGGAAAACATATTATTATTGCCGTGACCATGTAATAACCATGTTTTTTCTCTGCGTGTACCAAGTATCCCTACCTTTAGACTAGAACTTTGAGCTAATCAAAAAAATTTAGATTTGAGTCAGAGGCAAACATTGTTGGCTTACACAATTGAGGTACTCATAGGGGGGGGGGGGGGTCATATCGAGAAAAAATGGTGGATGATTTTTAACAGGGCGAATTATTACATTTTTTAAGAAATATCATTAAATAATTGTTTACAGCAACAAAATATGTGCAAAATTGGTGGGAAATACAAAATACGAAATTCCACTCTTGCAACCGAATCATTGTAGTTCTAACCGATTTTCAACTAATATTTTCTCTTTGTGTATGTATACTAGAAGCAGTTTTTTGGGCCAAAAATCATTTGTATGTGGATTATATCTAGAGGTGGTTGATCCATCTAGAGCTAATTTTGCAGAACAAAAAAAATTAAAAATTCAAATCAAGTGTGGAATCTACATCGGTAATTTGAAATGACATTTTATGGCATTTATTTTTTGAATATAATTTCCTTCAAATGTTGGCCGCAACTACGCCTCAGGGTTTCCATTCTGAGGGTGCAATTTTGAATAACTCGTTCCAGCATTTCGACCGGTATGACTTTAATGACAGGCGTAATGTTGGCTTCCAAATCCTGAATCGTAGCTGGTTTGTCAGCATAGACTTTGGACTTTACGTTACGCCAAAGAAAAATGTCTAGAGGTGTGATATCACTCGATCTAGGCGGCTAACTCACTCGTCCAAAAACGTGAAATAAGCTGCTTTTCGAAATGACCTCTTAATAGATCCATTATTTGAGCATCTGTATGGCAAGTGGCACCATCCTGTTAAAACCAACTGTCGTCAAGATTACGGGCTTCAATTTCAGGTAGCATAGAGATCGATATCATTGCGAGCACCATTCACGGTTACGTTCCGACCATCATCCTTTTTGAAAAATTATGCACAGATGATTGCACCAGTTTCTAAACCGCACCAAACCGTGGTTTTTCTCTCTAATAGCACCTCTTGAACCAATTCTTGTTGCTCTTTAGCCCGAATGCGGAAATTTTGTTTATTGACTTTGCCGTTGAGCCAGAAATGGGCTTCACCACTGAACAAAATTTTGGTCGAAAACAGCGGATCTTCCCGTTTCTCACCGAACGCTCATTTCCATAAAACAGTTGCCAACATTTGAAGGTAATTGGCCTTTATTGTTAAATTTGGTCTAAAATTAGAAACTTGTCTAAAATTGGTAAGGTAAGGTCATTGGCCTTTATTGTTAAATTTGGTCTAAAATTGGAAACTTGTCTAAAATTGGAAACTTGTCTAAAGGACGTGTGGTTTTTAAATATGGACACATTTTTTTAAAATTTGGTCTAAAATTGGAAACTTGTCTAAAATTGGAAACTTGTCTAAAGGACAAGTTGGTCTTTTTGACAGCTGTCACTTGATTTTTGCTCAGTTTGATTTGTCATTTCATAATGACTAGACCTACTTAGGAACAACGTTTGCAAATAATGGTGAATGGGCCCAAAACGAGGCCCATTTACAAAAATTTTACAGGAACATTTTGTTGAGCGATGAAGATCACTTTTGGTTGAGAGGGTACGTTAATACCCAAAGTTGGCGCATTTGGTGTAATGAAAATTCACAAGCCATTACGTCCCCCAACAATTCAATGTTTGGTGTGCTCCATGGGCAGAGGAAATCATTGGTCCATATTTCTTTGAAAAATTAAGCCGCCCATAACGTTACAGTCAATGGCTAACGCCATATTTAATGACTTTTTCGTGCCTGAATTGGAGGATGTTGATGTGAACGACCTTTGAACAACAAGACGGCGCTTCATGTCATATAGCCAACGAAATTTATTGATGGAAACGTTTTGTGAGCGCATAATCTCGCATTTTGAACTGTGGCGTGGCCTCTGAGATCGTGCGATTTAACACTGGTGAATATCTAAATCGGATTTTCTTTAATTGCATTACCGTTCGGCCTTTGTCTGAAAACGAACTTTATTTACTTTATTAAATTTTATCGACATGCATAGTACGAGGGTGGTTCGGAAAGTTCTTAGCCTATCAATGAAAGAGAATAGTTAGTTTTTCAAAAATATTTTTATTTTTCAATATAATCTCCTGAAACTTCAATACACTTAGTCCAACGCTTATCTAGCAATTCTATCCCTTGATTAAAATAGTTTTCCTCAAGGTCTTCAAAATAGTGGTTTACAACTGTAATTGCATCTTCATTTGAGGTAAAACGCTTGCCAGCAAGGATTTTTTTTAGATTTGGGAACTGGTAAAAGTCACTGGGAGCTAAATCAGGAGAATAAGGTGGGTGGTCAAGCAACTCGTACTTTAATTCGTTGATTTTAGCCATTGTTAAAACACTCTTGTGCGCTGGTGCGTTGTCTTGATGAAAAATTACGTTTTTCTCGAATTTGTACATTTAATTGATCTAAAAGGTTGCAATAGTACTCTGAATTTATTGCTTTACCCTTTTGCAGATAGTCAATCAATAAAATACCTTTGAAGTCCCAAAAAACCGTTGCCATAACCTTACCAGCCGATTGAATTGTTTTTGCCTTCTAGGCATTTCCTCCAGCTGTTTGGATTGTTCTTTTGTCTCTGGAGTATAGTGGTGGATCCATGTCTCATCAACAGTTATGAAACGACGCTTAAAATCCATTTTATTTCGCTGAAAACGATCCAAACAAGCTTGAGAAATGTTCATTCTTATGCGTTTTTGGTCGACTGTTAACAAGTGCGGCGCCCATCTTGCAGAAAGCTTTTTCATCTGTAGTTCTTCGTGCAAAATTAAATGGACTCGATCATTTGAGATGCCCATGATATTAGCCATTTCACGCACGATCATTTAATACCATATCATGCACTTTGGCTACAATTTCTGTTGATGTTGCTGTTTTTGGACGTCCACTACGTGGTTCATCTTCAATGCTTGTACGACCGCGTTTAAATTCAGCAACCCAATTTTTTACTGTTGCATATGAAGGAGCACTTTCACCTAACACATTCACCATATCATTATGAATTTCTTGTCCCGATAAACCTTTTTTATGTAAATATTTAATGACACCACGCATTACTAATTTTTCCATTGTAAAAAAAATCGCGGATGCGTCTTTTGTGAACACCTGTTTCTATATGAAGGAGTGGCCAGATCGATTTAACATGTGTTCATAGCAGAGATGGAAGTTTCCAAAACACTTAACTTTTTCGGTTTATACCGCGCTTTTTGTGCTAGGCTAAGAAGCTTCCGAACCGCCCTCGTATACTTGTATGTGACTTCGAGAGTTAAACACATAAAATTGGATCATATATGTGGCACCCATACCCTAATCAATAGCGTTCACATTTGATAAAGATCGGACAACAATTGCGATCTGTAGCTTGATTATAATATATCCAGAAATTATGACTGGAACAGTTTTTATTTAGGTTCGAGACCTTCTTGTTATTTCTTTTTCCGAATCAATATAAACAATTGGTGAAATGTATTGGCTTGGTTGCCTGGCAGACTGTACAGCTGTTTCTAAACCCGCCAATGTTTTTCTTCAGCAGTCTTTGGCAACGATTACTGCGGCAACAAATCAAATGACTTATTCGGGAGACTCATTTGAATTGCTGAGAATTACTCTTTGCGTGAAGTCTTCGAACTGTGCGTAGAGCAATCTGCAGCGCGCAATATCATTTTCATCTATTCCGTTTTGCATGGGTCTTGAATTGCAGGCCAAAAGGTTATGGCACAAATTAGGTACGAGGGCATATCATTAATTCCGTGAGTTTTCCTTCCTCTCTCGTAGTTATATGAATTGCAACACTACTCCCGTCAAGTATTATCTGTTTATACCTTATGTAGTTTGTGTTTAACAGCTGTTCAAAACATACAACCTCGTGGATTTTGTTAAAAATGGAAAAAAGTGAATTTGGTGTGCTCATTTAATTTAATTGTTTGCGGAAAACCAATCATTCCAAGGAAAAGCTTGATAAATAATGGGTGATCAATCTAAAGGTAGCTTTTTTCAAAATAAAAAAATCAAATAAAATGTGGAATATTTGTGGTTCTTTCGAAAAGACATTTTATGCCATTTATTTTTTGAATATAATTTCCTTTAACTGTTGGCCGCAACTTAGCTTCTGTGTGTCCATACGGGGGATCCAATTTTAGATGACTTGTTCGAGCATTTCGACCCCCAACTCATCGGTCCAAAACGTGAAATTGGCTGGTCTTTGTAAGGACCCCCATGACCCCTTAATAGATCCATTGCTTGAGGAGCTGTATGGCAAGTGAAGCCGTCCTGTTAAATCCAAATGTCGTCGAGATTACAGGCTTCAATTTCGGGAAGCAAAAAGTCCGATATCAAGGTGCGACAGCGAGCTCCATTCACGGTTACGTTCCGACCATCATCATTTTTGATAAAAATATGGACCGATTATCCCACCAGCCCATAAACCGCACCAGACCATGGTTTTCTCTGGCTATAATGGCATCTCTCGATCCTCTTATGGTTGCTCTTCAGCCAAAATGCGGCAGTTATGTTTATTGATGTTGTCGTTGAGCCAGAAATGTGCCACATTACTGAACAAATGCCTTTTTTATTAACCTCGAAAAATCCTATTTTTTGTAAAATTGAAGAGATGGTAAACTAAGTGTATTGAGCTAAAAGGAGATTATTTTAAAAAATAATATTTGTTTTACCAAGAAAAACTGTGTTTTATTCGAAAAGTCACAGAATTATTGATATGCCCTCGTACTTTAAAACGTGTTGCTACCACCAACAACCATATCCCCCAATAATCCCAATGAAATTTTTTTTTTAAATAACCAACACCCAGGGGATGCTCCCTATACATGCGGTGCATTGCGTTGGCAAGTGGAAAGTGAAGGATCGGAAGGGGGAAAGAGGGAGCAATGATTATTGACGCTTGCCTTGAACTTCTGGATGTGGCGATCAGTGGGAAATACATTTGCCGGAAGTCGATTCCACATACGGTCAACTGGCCAATCGATAACAAACGGGTGTGAATTCCTAGAAAGTCGCGTATTCCTGCCGAACATCCTCAAGTCAGGAATATGGCGACGGATGTCTGATGAACACATACCATGAATGTAACGATAGAACAGCGTCACGCAACCCACATTCCGACGATGCTCAAGGGAAACAATAGAGTTGGATACCCTACTGTCACCTATCAGCACCATCGCTCTCCTTTAAACACGGTCAAGTAGCTCCAAGGATGATTTTGGAGCATCTGCCCATATATGGGAGTTGTATTCCATCTTTGGCCTGATGTAAGTTGTATAGATATTGAAAAGATCAGAAGGAGTGAAATATTTCTTGCACCGCTTTATGAAGCCTATGCACTTGAGTGCTGCTTTCGACACTTCGAATACATGTCTCGCCCAACGAGCGTCACATTGTATTTTCATGCCCAGAACATCGAGAGCTTCCGATTGTTCAATATCCGTACCATCGATAGAAATTGACGATTTTGTTGGGTCAGCGAATCGCTTGTGAGACAACAAGCAGCACTGTATCTTACGTGCATTAAAATCTACTCTATTCACTCGACCCTATTCGGAAATGGCCAGTAGATTCCGGCCAAGTGTCTCATCCATAATTCGCCTTTTGTCTTCAATACGAGGGCGGCTCGGAAAGTTCTTAGTCTATCAATGAAAGAGAATAGTTAGTTTTTCAAAAATATTTTTATTTTTCAATATAATCTTCTGAAACTTCAATACACTTAGTCCAACGCTTATCTAGCAATTCTATCCCTTGATTAAAATAGTTTTCCTCAAGGTCTTCAAAATAGTGGTTTACAACTGTAATTGCATCTTCATTTGAGGTAAAACGCTTGCCAGCAAGGACTTTTTGTAGATTTGGGAACAGGTAAAAGTCACTGGGAGCCAAATCAGGGGAATAAAGTGGGTGGTCAAGCAACTCGTACTTTAATTCGTTGATTTTAGCCATTGTTGAACACTCTTGTGCGCTGGTGCGTTGTCTTGATGAAAAATTGCTTTTTTGTGTTGTAAGCCAGGACGTTTTTCTCGAATTTGTACATTTAATTGATCTAAAAGGTTGCAATAGTACTCTGAATTTATTGTTTTGCCCTTTTGCAGATAGTCAATCAATAAAATACCTTTGAAGTCCCAAAAAACCGTTGCCATAACCTTACCAGCCGATTGAATTGTTTTTGCCTTCTTTGGGGCACTTCCTCCAGCTTTAGTCCATTGTTTGGATTGTTCTTTTGTCTCTGGAGTATAGTGGTGGATCCATGCCTCATCAACAGTTATGAAACTTCGCTTAAAATCCATTTTATTTCGCAGAAAACGATCCAAACAAGCTTGAGAAATGTTCATTCTTATGCGTTTTTGGTCGACTGTTAACAAGTGCGGCACCCCTCTTGCAGAAAGCTTTTTCATCTGTAGTTCTTCATGCAAAATTAAATGTACTCGATCATTTGAGGTGCCCATGATATTAGCTATTTCACGCACTTTTATTCGTCGATCATTTAATACCATATCATGCACTTTGGCTACAATTTCTGTTGTTGTTGCTGTTTTTGGACGTCCACTACGTGGTTCATCTTCAATTTTTTACTGGTGCATATGAAGGAGCACTTACACCTAACACATTCACCATATCATTATGAATTTCTTGTCCCGATAAACCTTTTTATGTAAATATTTAATGACACCACGCATTTCTAATTTTTCCATTGTAATAAAAGCGCGGATGCGTCTTTTGTGAACACCTGTTTCTATATGAAGGAGTTGCCAGATCGAAACAAAATTTAACATGTCTCCATGGCAGAGATGGAAGTTTTCAAAACACTTAACTTTTTTCTATTTATACCGCGCTTTTTGTGCTAGGCTAAGAAGTTTCCGAACCGCCCTCGTATATTGAAGACTCGGCCTACGGTCGAATGAATACGAATGACAGAGGTTACTATCATCTGCGAAAGAGTAGATTGGATTCACGGTCTGACCCAATAGATCGTCAATGAAAATAAGAAATAAAGAGGGAGAAAGGACAGAGCCCTGTGGCACACCTGCGGTCAGCCTATGTGTGTTGGATGAGAACCCATCTACAACAACTCTAATAGTGCGATCTCTAAGAAAGCTTGATATAAATCGGGCAAACGTATTACCGACACAAAAGCGATCAACTTTGATATGAGTGCACCGTGCCAGACTCTATCAAAGGCCTTTGAGATATCTAGAGCCACGACCTTACTCTCACCAAACTGGTGGATAGATGCCTCTCTCTGACTGTATGTCACATGACGATCTTGCATTATCAGTTCACGCACGGCATCAATGTTCTCTGGCACAGCGGCCGTTTTTGGACGACCTTCACGACCTTCGTCTTTGAGCGAGCGTCGGCCACGATTGAATTCATTAAACCTGTTTTTCACAGTGCTATAGGATGTTGCTACATCGCCATGCCAAGATTAAAGTTCATCGATGCACTCTTGTCGTGATAATCCACGTCTAAAGCTGTGAAAAATAATCGCACGAAAATGTTTTCGAGTTATTCCATTTTTTTGCCAAATGGATGTTTTCAACTCAGTGTAAACAGCTCAAATGATGGACGTACGTCAAAACGTTCTGAGTACGTTATTGCGAAAAAATGTCAAACTTTCCAATTGAAATGTCAGATGGCGCCAGGAAACACTTAGTGTATAGCTTAGCTATCCAGAAATATATATAGCAATCCTCGTATTCTATGGACTAAGAAGTCGCCCAGTGTGTCAAAAATCGTTTGCGCTTACCACTGTTTCAGCCACTATATTTAATATGTATATATTTTTTACGACACTAAGTATGTGACTCGGTTTAGCACCACTCAAGGCAATTTCTCATCTCATATTTGTACTGGAAGGCAAGAAAAAATACAGAAAATTATTTTATGAATAGGAGAGTGGAACGCAAAAGGCTTCTGGTAATAAAGTCACACATACGATACAAACACGTCTCAAACAATGTGGAAGTCTATATCTTCAAGCCGTATAAATAATAAAAATACTAAAATAAATGCTCATTCCTTTGGCAGTATTCAGGCATTAATATACATTACAAACAATAATACGTGAATAATTGAAAATGTGACAAGAAAAAGTATGGTCGTATGCATACAAATGTTCTTTAGCAGGACGAGTTTATTATAAATCATTTATTTGCATACATTTCCTTCAACTGCATTAAGAGCCAAGAGGGTTGGTAAGCTTTCTTCTCCTACTGGGAATGGTTCTTTGCCTGGTCCCCTTGGTCCTCCTCGTTTAAATTGTAAAAGCTTTCTTAAATGTTGAAAAATTAAATTATTATGCTTCCATTCTTCCAGCACGTTCGGCTTGTGACTCGACCCTTATTCTTTAAGTGCTTACTGTCCCCTTTGTATCTTTCAAGGGATTTTATTTCTCGAAGCATTGTTTTCTTTTGAATTTTCTCTTACTAATTTTCCAAAAACAATAGAACAGCTGTAGAATGGCAGCCGGAAAAGGGTAATCTTTTCATTTGGTCTGTGTCTGTGTACGTTGCGCATATATTATCATTTCTTTCCTTTTCATTTCTTTTCAATTAAACGCTTGACTTCACATGCTACTCCATTTCAAATTCCGAGCAAACAGACAAACGTTGGGGAGCATGGCTGAAGGGACTCTTGAGATGCTTGACAATTTTTGGTAGTGTTCATTTGCCTTCTTCTGCCCTTGTGGGAGGTGAAGGTTGAGATTGGTGGCTTGGTGCCGGATGTTTGGGGGTTATGTGTGTAAATGGGACATCGTAGTTTGCTCTTGACTTTTGATTTGGTGTTCCACTGTTGTTCATTTGTGTTCTTAAAGGCACGATGCTGTCCTAACCAGACAATTTGCTATTTGTAAAATGTTTCTTTATTTCTTTACTCAAAAAAAGGAAAATTATTAATGCATGGAAATTTTGTATGGTCGTTTTTAAAAACGATTATCTTATGACATTCTGCATTACTCTTTGAAATATTATTGAATATTTCACCTACACCCACTTCTAAATGAACCGATCGACCCAGTATCACGAACTAATTAGATTTAACGCAGATATAGCGTCAGATCTGAAGGGAAGACGTTCAGAAAGAATTTGGCGGTCTCAGAAAAACTCCAATACTGAGTTGCTGCGTAACAGGTGTGTGCTAGAGCGCTCAAGCGTAAAAAAATTAGGCTTAAACAACGCTTACGTACAGTAGTCCTTACTTCTTCAAGGAAAAGTAAGAGCATTTGGTCGGTTGTTAGACAGTTTTTCATCTATCACGGATCTTTGTTAAACACGTCCAGGCATTGCCCCGGTTGATAAAGCTTACCTTTTGGCTGAAATATTTGCAGGAAACTCTGCTTTGACGCAAAGCAATCAACCGTTCCCAGCGAACGAAAAGGTATCTAAGGGCTGCTCTACGAGGGCTGTTCGGAAACTTCTTAGCCTAGCACAAAAAGCGCGGTATAAACAGAAAAAGATAAGTGTTTTAAAAACTTCCATCTCTATGAACACATGTTAAATTTTTTTTTCGATCTGGCAACACCTTCATATAGAAACAGGTGTTCACAAAAGACGCATCCGCGATTTTTTTACAATGGAAAAATTAGAAATGCGTGGTGTGATTAAATATTTACATAAAAAAGGTTTATCGGGACAAGAAATTCATAATGATATGGTGAATGTGTTAGGTGAAAGTGCTCCTTCATATGCAACAGTAAAAAATTGAAGATGAACCACGTAGTGGACGTCCAAAAACAGCAACAACAACAGAAATTGTAGCCAAAGTGCATGATATGGTATTAAATGATTGTGCGTGAAATAGCTAATATCATGGGCATCTCAAATGATCGAGTCCATTTAATTTAGCATGAAGAACTACAGATGAAAAAGCTTTCTGCAAGATGGGTGCCGGACTTGTTAACAGTCGACCAAAAACGCATAAGAATGAACATTTCTCAAGCTTGTTTGGATCGTTTTCAGCGAAATAAAATGGATTTTAAGCGTCGTTTCATAACTGCTGATGAGACATGGATCCACCACTATACTCCAGAGACAAAAGAACAATCCAAACAATGGACTGAAGCTGGAGGAAGTGCCCCAAAGAAGGCAAAAACAATTCAATCGGCTGGTAAGGTGATGGCAACGGTTTTTTGGGACTTCAAAGGTATTTTATTGATTGACTATCTGCAAAAGGGCAAAACAATAAATTCAGAGTACTATTGCAACCTTTTAGAACAATTAAATGTACAAATTCGAGAAAAACGACCTGGCTTACAACACAAAAAAATAATTTTTCATCAAGACAACGCACCAGCGCACAAGAGTGTTTTAACAATGGCTAAAATCAACGAATTAAAGTACGAGTTGCTTGACCACCCACCTTATTCTCCTGATTTAGCTCCCAGTGACTTTTACCTGTTCCCAAATCTAAAAAAAATCCTTGCTGGCAAGCGTTTTACCTCAAATGAAGATGCAATTACAGTTAAGACTAAGTGTATTGAAGTTTCAGGAGATTATATTGAAAAATAAAAATATTTTTGAAAAACTAACTATTCTCTTTCATTGATAGGCTAAGAACTTTCCGCCCTCGTATATGTGGCGCTCAAAATAGAAAGCTACCTAAGGTTAAAAACCAGTTTTGTTCAGGAGAGCCATTTTAAAGATTAGGTCCCTTTCTATTTGCGCTTAGAATCGTCGACTTCACTTTCATAAAACGCGCATATCTCTGGGAGGGAACACTTTTGGGGCATGGGATCGGTCTCATTCGATGCTCAGATGTTGTACACATCAAAAAAATAAAAAAAGGAAAATTGATTTTTTTACCCTTAGGTCCCTTAGGTCCTCTATGCCTTTCTGGTCTAATAATGAAAATGCGAATATTTATCATCCAAAATGGTTTTATTGTTTTTCAAAGCGTTGCTCCAGCATGATTTGTACACTTTTGCATGCGCTCAAACCAATTGTCGAAGCACCTTTTTTACTCCGATTGAGACACCTCCAAAACATAGGTTTTGAACGCTTCAGCACTATCTTCTGGCGACGAAAATCGTTGACCACGCATTTTTTTCTTGATGTGCGGGATAAAAATTTTCTCCGAAGACTTCCGACAAGCAAATTGTGGTGTACCACTCAGAATTGCCTGCCCTACGTTGCTCAAGCGGAACAGTCGCCATATGACCAGTTTTGCTAAAGAAACAGGCGACGATTTGCTTCGAAGTGCTTCTTCTACGAACAACTTTCGTTGAATTTGGCTCGTCTTCGAAGACCCACACGGTCGATTGCTGTTTTGTTTCGGGCTCGGACGCATAGATCCATGATTCGTCACCTGTGATGATCTTATAAACGTCTTTTGAAGCACCGCGATCGCATTTTTTTCAAAATTTCTTTGTACCAATCAACTCGAGCCTTTTTTAAGCGATTGTCAAGTTGTGTGGGATCCAATGAAATTAAATTTAAATGTAGGACAAGGTTTGTCTATTGGCGAAATTTACGGCCAGGTGTGTATGAAATATCGAATGTATGCAGGTGGAAGAAATGCCCAAGGATGCCTCTATTTCACGGTATGTCACATGACGATCTTGCATTATCAGTTCAGGCACGGCATCAATGTTCTCTTGCACAACGGCCTTTTTGCACGACTTTCACGACCTTCGTCTGTGAGCGAGCGTCGGCCTCGATTGAATTTATTAAGCTGGTCTTTCACAGTGCTATAGGATGGTGCTTCATCGCCATACAAAGATTTAAGTTCAACGATGCACTCTTGTTCTGATAATCCACGTCGAAAGTTGTGAAAAGTGATCGCACGAAAATGTTCACGAGTTAATTCCATTGTTTTTGTCAAACTAATTTTTCCAAGTCACTGTAAACAACACAAATGATGGTCGTACGTCAAAACGTTCGGAGTACGTTTATGCTGAAAAATGTCAAACTTTCCAATGGAAACATCAGATAGCGCCAGACAACACTTAGTGTTGCCCAGGCCAGAAATATATATAGCAACCCTGGTAGTTCCCTGCCTCAGATTTTTTTCGAACACGTGGAGTTAAAAGGGTTCCTGCGTAAAGTAAAGTAAAAAAAGTAAATCCCCGGCCCTGGATGAGATATCGGCACTTGTGCTATACAAGTGATCATCGACGCTTGCCCAGCCCAAGTGTTCGATAGTACTTAGTAGGGACATAAATATTGTTACAACATGGAACACACCCATTTCAATAGTAGAACTGAACATACCCCGTTAATGTCATATGGGTTTTGAATGCTTACCTCAATAGCGTTAGTCTGTAACAGGATTTTAAAATTGTTTCAACTTTCATCATGGAGTAGTCCGATAATGAGAACCGTATCGCTGTTATGACGCTTTTCAAGTGTGAAATGAAAAAAGCGATATTTTTAAAAGGCTCCGGCCACTAGGGAATAGCCGCATGTTCGTCTACCGATGCATTAAACTGTTTGAGGAAACTGGAGATGTAAATGACCGCCACCGGTCGGGCCGCCCACGCTCTGTTCGAACACCGCATGTCATCAAAGCCGTTTAATCAAGAATTCAAAGAAAACCAAAAATCATGGCCCGTGAGATGAATATCGCGCAAAAGTCTATGAGTCGAATCATTAAAAAATACTTGGGACTGGGGCTTTCAAACGACGTACCGGACATTTATTGACTGCAGCTTTAAAAAAATAGGATTGAAAAATGCAAACGTCTTTTGAAAAATGCAAACGCCGCTGATAACTTGCACAGAAAAATTTTGTTCGCCGATGAAAAAATTTTAACCGTTCAGGAAAAATTTAACAAGCAAAATGATAGAGTGTATGCGCGGTCATCTAAGGAAGCATTTGAATTGATCCCAATGGTGGAAAAGGGTCATCACCCAGCTATAGTCATGGTTTGGTGGGGTGTCTCTTACGCTGGGGTCACTGACCTGCATTTCTGCGAACAAGGAGTCAAAACGTCGGCAAAAGTTTACCAAGAAACCGTTTTAGAAGCTGTTGTGAAACCTCTTAACAATTCCCTGTTCCAAAATCAACCATGGACTTTCCAGCAGGATTCTGCGCCGGCCCATAAGGCTAAAACGTCCCAGGCCTGGCTTCGAAACAATTTGCCAGCGTTCATTTCCTCATTTCCCTCAGGCAGTCCAGATTTGAACCCATTGGATTACAAATTGTGGACGGTTTTAAAAAACAAGTTTTGTCACAAAATTGGATCTCTTAAGACTGCTTTGGTTTGAGCTGTGGTCAATTTTCCAATGGACGAGGTTCGTGCAGCTAATGACGATTGGCCAGTGCGACTTAAGGCGTGTGTAAAGGCAAAAGGCGGACATTTCGAATAAGTAGATTCTTTTTGGATACAATATACATCAATAAATATATTAAAACATATTTGGTCCAAAACATTCAGTTTTTTTTATTTTACAGCATAAAACGTGTGTAACAGTATTCATAGCATCCGTAGAAATCCGGAGACCTGATGGCATTCTTATCGGGTCGTTCGAGTCGGTCTCTCCATCAGTTTGGTGAAAGTAAGGTCGTGGCTCTGGATATCGATAGATAGAGTCTGGCACGGTGCACTCAAATCAAAGCTGCTCGCATTTGGTGTCGGTAATATCATTACTCGATTTATTTCATGCTTTCTTAAAGATCGCACTATACGAGCTGTTGTAGATATGTTCTCATGCAGCGAACATAAGCTGACTGTAGGTACGAATAAAAGTGGAGAAAAAATCAAAAAATTTAAGTTTGGGCTCCTCGATAACGATTTTTTTGATTTGTCGTAATGGAACTTTTTTCCTTATGCCAAAAGCTATCGAAAAATCAATGACGCAAAATTTTTTGTCGTTACAAATCGGCCCACCCTAGTAATCCTACTCGAGCAATAATTACTTATTGTATGCTTATCTCGACACATTGTTTCTAAATAGCTTTTGTAGACCCTGAAGGTGACATAAACTAGCCAATGAGCAAACTTCGTATTAAATTCACTAATGGGCCCAATCAACTTACACCAAATGGAACGATAAATTTGCTGACTTTAAAGTGGAGTCTCGAAGAAAGTAACATGTCCTCGAATGTATATTCTTCGGTCATATTGTAGGACACATAAGAAGTGTACAATGATGTCAGAATCACAACTAACCTTGTTATAAATAAAACCCATGATTAATAATTTAGAACGAGATTGCAAAAGCAAATCTAGAAAAAAATGACTTCAAGTCACTGGCAGATGTAGTTATTTTAAAATTATTGCGAAGAAATCCATCGTTAAGACTTGCACAAGATTTTCTTGGAAATCTTTCTGTTTTATTTATAAAAGATTCTCATGTAAACTCCAGAGATGCCAAAGGAAGCCAGTAGATGATACCCATACACACGTTATTACAAACTAACCTTATACACACGGAGATACTCGTATCCTTGTTTTCTATGGCAACCTATGTTTTAACAATCATAACGAGAGAGACGGACATAATTGAGGACTAGATTGAAGTCATTGTATTGGGCGAATGAATAAATGTTGTTCTCTAAGGAATGATGCGGAAACAGAGAAAATGATTGCCATTAAAAATATTATTTGTGCGATGATTGTGACCATTCAAACAAAACGATATTAATTGGCAATTCCAACAAGAGGAGGAGGAGGATGAGGAGGACTACCAGGAACCTAGTAACGTGTGTAATGAGAGGACAGGTGTCCTAAACACAATGCTAAGAAAGCTTTAATTAATGGGGTGAAAATGAACCCACACTAGGTTTATATACTTAAGACTAAAAGTCGACTTTTTGACTTCTCGACGATTACAAAAAAATCAAACGTCGATTTTTGGACTCTTCGACTTTTTAGTATAAAAAAGTCGGTTAAAGCCGACTATAAGACGTTTTTCTTTAGAGAAATCAAAATGCAATATTTTGAAATGAAAAACAAGATTTCTTTGCATAAAAAAACTTGTATTAAAGAAAGTAAGAGTGACTTTAAACAAATAAACATCAGCAATTTCAAGTTGTTTTTACAGTAATTCTCGTAATATTCAAGTTAGGAAAACTCAAAACAAAGTTGATTAAAGCAGTCGATTATATACATGGAACCACATGTAAATTAATCTCAAAAAGATAATCATATTTACATTTTTTGAAGAAGCAATAAAAGTCGACATTTAGACTTTTTTAAAACCAAAAGTTGACTTGCCGACTTTTTTATATCCAAAAGTCGATTAATCGGTTAGTCAAAAATCGACTTATAAGGGTTGCTATATATATTTTTCGGGTCCGGCAACAACAGCAGCTTCAACAGCTGCTTCGTTGACTACGCATTTTTTTCCTGATGTTAGGGAATAAGAAGAAGACATTGGGTGGCAAATCAGGGCTGTACGGTGGATGGCCCATCAATTCGACATCATGAGTGGTCAAATAGCTCATCGTTTTAGTTGATGTATGAGAGCTCGCATTGTCGTGATACAAAATGATCCGTATTCTTATTATATTTCCTCATTTCTTCGAACACTGTTGGCAAACAGATGGTTGTACGAGTATACCACGCAGAATTGACCGTCCTACGTCCCACTAAAGGTACTGTGGCAACATGGCCGGTTATACCGAAAAAAACGCAATCATTTGCTTCGATGTACTTCTTCCACGAGCAACTTTTGTTGGATTTGGCTTGTCTTGAAAGATCCAAAGGGTCGATTGCTGTTTTGTTTCTGGTTCATATGCATATATCCCTGATTCGTCACCTGTTACAATGTTGTACGCTGCTTTTGAACTGCCGCAGTTATACTTTTTCAACATCTCTTTGCACCAATCCATACGAGCCTTTTTTGGGCATTCGTCAAATTATGTGGGATCCAACGAGAACAATTTATTTTCACGGCCAAACGAACATGCAATATCTTATTGATGCTTGTCATACTAATGTCCAAGGATGCCTCAGTCTCACGGTATGTCACATGTCGGTCATCCTTTATCAGTTCACGCACATCATCGATGGTTTCGGGCAAAGTGACCGAAGTTGGACGTCCTTCACGAAATTCATCCTGGACAAACGGAGTCCGAGACTGAACTCTTGGTACCAGCGATTAACAGTGATTTTTAGATGGTGCTTCATTGCCAAAAGTCGAAATAAGTTGATTGAAATACCACGCCACGAAAATGTTTTCGGGATAATTCCATTTTTTCACTGAGATGGATTTTTTAACACCCTGTAATCAAATCAATTCGCCCTCAAATAAGTTATGTTAGTGAAGTGAAGCTGTGCTAAAAAATGTCAAAGCTTCCAATGGAAGTTTCAGTTTGCATCTCTGAACACTAGTATTGTCAGGACCCGAAATATAAATAGCAACCTTGTATAATTATTTAATATTTATTTTTTTTGGAAATTTGGTGAAAATTTTTTAACTTTGTGAAACTCTCTGAATTTTTTTTGCACAATAAATTAGTTTGGTCTAAAAGAAAAAACGAAATTATTGTCGATTTTGTCCGTTTCCGTTTTGATTTTCGCTTCTTTAATGTGTCTATGATTTTTTTATTCAAAAAGTTCTCAATTTTTGATGCCAAAAAACAGCAAAAATTTCGGTGGAATTTTTTTACACAAAAAAATTATTTTGCACTTTCGTCTTAACGAAATATTTGCCGATTCTTTCTGATTTAAAAGTGTCAGATGAATTTTTTTATTCGAAAAACTCTCAATTTTTTATACAAAAATAAAAGACACCAAAAGATTCGGTGAACTTTTTTGCATTTTTTTTCGTCTTTTAGAAAAAAACACAATCTTTGCCGATTTTGTCCGAATCTTTTTGATTTTCATTTTTATAAGTGTCTGATGAATTTTTTATTTAAAAAATTCCCATTTTTTAATGCCAAAAATATCAAAAAATCGGTGAATTTTCTTGCAAAATAAATAGGCTTATTCTTTCTTCTCTTAAAAAACAAATCTTTGTCGTTTTTTAAAAAGAGTCTTAAGGTACGGTCACATTGGGCAAATATTTGACAAAAGTGTATTTCATCATATTTGCTCAAAATTCTGTCAAAATAACACAGAGTTGATTTTGTGTTCACACTACCAACAAATATTTGACAGTTTTTGTTTGTTAAAACTGATGTCAAGTTATTTCAAGTAGAAGTTTGGGAAAAACATGTTTGAAGTGTGTTCACATTTGAATAAATATTTGATCAAACAGTATTTTCTTTTTGTTTATATTTATTTAGTCTTTTATTATTATTATGAACTTGATCAAACTGTCAAAAAATAGAAATTTATTTTCTGCCAACCTTGTCAAACCAATAATGCAGGAAGAAGAAAATATGTGACATCGCATAGAGAAAGGGACCTAAGGGTAAAAAAATCAGTTTTCATTTTGTTTTTCTTTTTTTGATGTGGACAACATCTGAGCATCGAGTGAGACCGAACCCATGCCCCAAAGTGTTCCCTCCCAGAGATATACGCGTTTTATGAAAGTGAAGTCGACGATTCTAAGCGCAAATAGAAAGGGACCTGATCTTTAAAATGGCTCTCCTGAACAAAACAGGTTTTTAACCTTAGGTCCCTTTCTATTTTGCGCGTCACATATACTGATTATTTGCTATGGAGCAGCATCTTTGAGAGTCCTGGAGGAGAAGGATACTCGTATGGCAAAAAAACGCAAAAAAGGAAATGGGTTCGGGAGTGGGTACGAAGTCGGAATAACGAAGGTTGCTGCGCAAAGTTGCTAAAAGAACTGTGTACAGAAAACCTGCTCTCTGTAAAAACTTTTGGCACATGAACGAAGCAGAGTTTGACTATATGGTATGCAATAAAATGAGAAGTAGACCATTAAAGTTTTTAATAAATATTTTTGTGTAGCTGAAATTAGTTGCCCATGCTAATTACAAAGACGACGACACAAAATCGTAAGTCAATTTCAAACTCCGAACGCTTAGCTGTTGCACTGACATCTCTGATTTTACCAGCTGCTATTTCTTATTGTTTGCTTTTACAAACATTTTGTAAAATCAATTAGATATTTTCCGAAAATAGAGGAAACTATTTGTTACCGGGTGGTTCACATTCACTGTGTGAATGTGAACCACATTGGGCGATTTTTTGTTTGCTGGCAAATATTTTTCTTTCCCCGAAATCAGCTGTTTTGTTTTTTGCCACTCAGAAATATTTTGTGGTCAGACTGTGGCAAAGAAATATTCGACGTTTTTCCTTAAATATTTGCGCAGTGTGGCCGTACTTTAAGAATATTTTGATTCAGTAAAAATCAAAAAAATGCACAAAATTTTTAAAATTAGCGTATCCGAGTTTTTTTGAAAACTGAAAACTCATTCGATTATTGTCTAATGCTAGTATGGGAACAGAGCCTTGTGCCACAGGCCGAATCAACCAATTTTATGCAGAGGCAATTATTTTCTAAAATTATAAAATATTATAAGTTTTTTCCAAGACTCATCAGTAAGGAATTTCACTCAGATGTCTCCCATTACTTTTCTTGGCAATAAAATAATAACCACTTTAGCTGACATGCTCTAGAACTTCAGTCCAATTTTTCTACAATTCCAGTCCAATTTAAAATCTATATTAATATTAAATAATCTATATTTTTTTAAATATAAACGTTATTATATTTGAACACTGCACGACTCTGTCTAACAGGATATTATAAGTAAGTTTATTGGCAAATGTTTCTAAATAAAAAAAAAATATTTTAACTTGATCCACCCATAAGTGAATAATCCTGCAAATTATCGGCCAATCGCGATTTGCTCTGCGCTCCCTAAGGTAATGGAGAGCATGGTTAACCACCATCTTGTGAGGTATCTAAAGTCCAACGACCTGCTTAGTGATTGACAGTATGGCTTCCGTAAAAAATTGCTCCACGCTCCTTGTCGGATCGCTGGAGTCGGTCTATTCACCAGTTTGGTAAGAGTAAGGTTGTGGCTCTGGATATCTCCAAGGCCTATGATAGAGTCTGGCTCGGTGCACTCTTATCAAAGTTGATGTTTTTTGGTGTCGGTGATTATTTCGCCCCTTTTATTTCGAGCTTTCTTAGAGATCGCACTATAAGAGTTGTTGCAGATGGGTTCTCATCCAACAAACATAGGCTGACCGCAGGTGTGCCACAGGGCTCTGTCCTTTCTCCCTCTTTATTTCTTATTTTCATTGATGATCTGTTGGGTCAGACCATGAATCCAATATACTCCTTTGCGGATGACAGTAACCTCTGTCATTCATATTCATTCGACCGTAGGCCAAGTCTTCAAGATATTGAAGACAAAAGGCGAATTATGGATGAGACACTTGGCCGGGATCTACTGGATATTTCCGAATGGGGTCGAGTGAATAGAGTAGGTTTTAATGCACGTAAGACACAGTGCTGCTTGTTGTCTCACAAGCGATTCACTGACCCAACAATATAGTCAATTTCTATCGATGGCACGGATAGTGAACAATCGGAAGCTCTTAATGTTCTGGGCATGAAAAATCAATGTGACGCTCGTTGGCCGAGACATGTATTAGATGTGTCGCAAGAAGCACTCAAGTGCATAGGCTTTTTAAAGCGGCGCAAGAAATATTTCACTCCTACTGATCTTTTCAATATCTATACAACTTTCATTAGGCCGAAGATGGAATACCACTCCCATATATGGGCAGGTGCTCTGAAATCATCCTTGTTGCTACTTAACCGTGTTCAAAGGAGAGCGATGGTGCTGATTGGTTACAGTAGGGTATCAAACTCTATTGTTTCCCTTGAGCACCGTCGGAATGTGGGTTGCGTGACGCTGTTCTATCGTTACTTTCATGGTGTGTGTTCATCAGACATCCGTCGCCTTAGCTGACGTAAGGATGTTCAGCAGGTATACGCGACTTTCTCACCCGTTTGTCATCGATGGGCACTTGACCGCACTATACACTACACATCAAAAACATATTGGCTTTTCTACTTAGTAGGGACATACATTTTGTTACCACATTGAACACACCCATTTCAAGAGTAAAACAAAACATACCCCATTAATGTCATATGGGTTTTGAAAGCTAACCTCAATAGCCTTAGTCTGTAACGAGACTTAAAAATTGTTTCAACTTTCATCATGGAGTGGTCAGATAATGAAAACCGTATCGCTGTAATAGCCCTTTTCAAGTGTGAAATGAAAAAAGCGATATTTTCTAAACGCTCCGGCCACTAGGGATTAGCCGCATGTTCGTCTACCGATGCCTACAACTGTTTGAGGAGACTGGAGATCTAAAAGACCGCCACCGGTCGGGCCGCCCACAATCTGTTCGAACACCGCATGGTATCAAAGCCGTTAAATCAAGAATTCACAGAAATCCGCTCCGAAAACAGAGAATCATGGCCCGTGCGATGAATATCACGCAAAAGTCCATCAGTCGAATCATTAAAAAAGACTTGGGAATTGGGGTTTTCAAACGACGTACCGGACATTTATTGACTGCAGCTTTAAAAAAAAATAGGATTGAAATATGCAAACGTCTTTTGGTGAAGCACGCTGATAACTTGCACAGAAAAATTTTGTTCACCGATGAAAAAATGTTTACCGTTCAGAAAAAATTTAGCAAGCAAAATGAAAGAGTGTATGCGCAGTAGGGTGAAGTGAAATTCAAAAAAAAAAGTTAACCTCGGAAAGAGATGTAGTCTGGGGTCCTAAAGAGGGGGAAAATAAAGAAAAAAATTTAAAAAAATGTTTAGGGGTCGCGCCACTCCCTAGAAATTTGGAAATTATCGCTATTTTGGCGTTGATTTTAGAAAAATCCTAAAAATTAACGACTTAACTTATTCGAAATTTAAAAGTTTGAGCTTGTTCAGTGCCCAAACAAAAGTATTTGAGGCAAATATGAGGATAATCGACTAATATTTTTAGCTTTGGTGGCGATTTCACTGTTCAGTCAATTTTCTGAAGAAGGGACGATTTGACTTATTTTACTTTTTGAAATTTTTGAACAATGAGAAAAATTTTTTTAAATTTTTTCATGCCCTTATTTCATTGTTTACGCTATTGCAAACATTTATTGACATAAAACTTTAAAATCGGTTCAGGGGTTAGGAAAATTCACGCCTTCAAACATGTGTATTTGTTTATTTTGGCGCGACCCCTAAAAATTTTTTCTTTATTTTTCCCCTCTTTAGGACCCCAGACTTCATCTCTTTCCGAGGTTAACTTTTTCAAATTAAAAAAAAGCATGTTTTCACTCCACCCTAATGCGCAGTCCTCTAAGGAAGCATCTGAACTGATCCCAAGGGTGGAAAAGGGTCATCACCCAGCTTCAGTCATGGTTTGGTGACCTGCATTTCTGCGAACAAGGAGTCAAAACATCGGCCAAAGTTTACCAAGAAACCGTTTTGGAAGCTGATGTGAAGCCTCTTAACAATTCCCTGTTCCAAAACCAGCCATGGATTCTGCGCCGGCCCATAAGGCTAAAACGTCCAGGCCTGGCATCGAAACAATTTGCCAGCGTTCATTTCCTCTGAAGAATGGCCCTCAGGCAGACCAGATTTTTAAAGGACAATGTTTGTCACAAAAGATACCCCAACATTGGATCTCTTAAGACTGCTTTGGTTCGAGCTGTGGCCAATTTTCCAATAGACGAGGTTCGTGCAGCTATTGACGATTGGCCAGTGCGACTTAAGGCGTGTGTAAAGGCAAAAGGCGGACATTTGGAATAAGTAGATTCCTTTTGGATACAATATACATCAATAAATATATGTGACAGCGCATAGAGAAAGGGACCTAAGGGTAAAAAAATCAATTTTCAGTTTTTTTTTTGATGTGGACAACGTCTGAGCATCGAATGAGACCGATCCCATGCCCCAAAAGTGTTGCCTCCCAGAAATATGCGCGTTTTATGAAAGTGATGGTACACCAAAGATACACGTATATAAATCTTTAAAATGGCTCTCCTGAACAAAACTTGTTTTTACCCTTAGGTCCCTTTCTATTTTGCGCGTCACATATTAAAAAATATTTGGTCCAAAAACATTCAGTACTTTTTATGTCTGTAACAGTATTTATGTCCCTATTAAGTATACATCCAGGAGAGCAGTGTACAACATAGTCGGCCACAGCCGTCTTTACCTCTTTTACTAGTTTTCTGTTAAAATTGTCCGAATCGGCGTTGATAGCTTTGTTTGTATTTGAATAGATATTTGGAAATCAATAGTCATTAATGTCACATTTGTGTACAGATTGTGGATGGCTCTATTTCTACTCAGCCACTGGCTAGCTGGCTGACTGACCGAGTGACCAATCATTTGTTAGGCTTTTTGTGGCCAGGAGGCAATACGTATTGATGACGATGCTTAATTTGTGTTTGACATCAATATGGTTAGAAAAGACTTGCATATGTTTGTAAAGATGAACATGACTGTTGAGTAATCATCATAAGTTTGTGACAGATTGATTTATTTGGAAATGCCGATATCGATGTAATTATAATAGAGTGGGTCGTGTGATTACGAAACGTGTGGCATCTAGAAAATTTGTTGCCGACTTATTTTTGATTCTTTTTCGCTATATTCTTAGGGTAATTTGTATTGAAACTGGCAGGAACGCAAGCAAATTAATTATAATTGTCATTTCTAATCCTGGCCAGTTACTGTTTAATCCAAATGTTGATATAAGTAAATATTACTATTGCAATAGCTTGAACTATTTAAATGATGAAGTGCATGATACTGATTTCCGTTTGTAAAGCATATAGCCTAGCTCACTGTACAATTGTAAGTGGATCTAGATATAGTTGTTCGTCCGTCCGTACGTGTGTTGAAAGCATGATAGCAACCAACGAAATAATGTAGCACCCTAATTTATTTTTTTTTGCATAATTATCGGTTTTTGTTTGTGATAGGCTGTTTTGAAACTTCAAGAGACGGAAATAACCCAGAGAAAGAAACTGTTTCCCTTTAAGGCACTCGTGGATCCTAGGGTCTCATTATAAGCAAGTCATGGCCATAACAAGCAGCCCAATGAAATTATCGATATAAAAAGTCCTACTGGTACCTCCCACACTAACGGTCTCATGGGCGCTGAAAAATAATATGGCAATAACTCACCACACACTGAAGCAAACTAGCCAATTTTACTTACATTAAAAATTAGTCATCGATTCGTGCCAGATAACTTTGTGATTTTAATGACACATATAATCGTGCATGAGCCCAAAATCATTTTTAAATGTTAATGCCACCATGTATTGAAATTTCGAATTAAAAAAAAACTTTTGAAGTATTTTTTTTTATACATACATATTTTTTTTTATTCCAATATGTGTCGCGCAAAATAGAAAGGGGCCTACGGGTAAAAACCAGTTTTGTTCAGGAGAGCCATTTTAAAGATTTAAATACATGTATCTTTGGTGTACCACCACTTTCATACAACGCGCATATCTCTGGGAGGGAACACTTTTGGGGCATGGGATCGGTCTCATTCGATGCTCAGATGTTGTCCACATCAAAAAAAAAGTGAAAATAGATTTTTTTACCCTTAGGTCCCTTTCTCTATGCGCTGTCACATATGGACATAACAATTTCGTTACTTTTATGTCAACGCACCCTTAATTACACTGTGCGACAGCCACAATCGGTTTGGGATGAAACCACCGGGGAAAGTTTTATCGGTCAAAAAAAGGTCATACGTGTCCCAGCGTTTCGTTGGGTCTCATCTAGGAATCGAGATATATCGATTTGAAGTTAGTAAGTATCGTATAGGGGAATTTGTCACGTTTTTGGCTCTTTTGTTTGACATAACTTGAGAACCACTCGTCCGATTTAGCTGAAATAAATTTTAAAAAACCAAGAATTACAATTCCCTTAATCTGTTCCGTTTTACCGTTTTGGATTTTTTATGAATTAAAAAAAAAAAAATTTTAATTTTTAGGCAAAAATAATTTTTTTTTTCATACATTTATTTATAATTGCGAAACTGTTGCTTAAGTAGGAAAACGGTTTAAGAACAGATTAGAGGAATTTAAATAATTAATTTTTCTAAATTTGTTTCAGCTAAATCGGACGAGTGGTTCTCGAGTTATGTCAAACAAAAGAGCCTAAAACGTGACAAATTCCCCTATACGATACTTACTAACTTCAAATCGATATATCTCGATTCCTAGATGAGACCCAGCGAAACGCTGGAACACGTATGACTTTTTTTTACCAATATAACTTTCCCCGGTGGTTTCATTCCAAACCGATCACTGACCCTTACCATTTGTCGCAGAGTGTTATTATTAATGATCTTTCAGTGTCAAAGCGTTAATCGAAGACAACATTTTCACCATGGAAAAGTTACCAGCAACGTTTGGAAATCATTTAAAATTACTACCGAAATTCTGGGTAGGTGGTCGCAACTTTAAGAGCGCCGGGCGTAATAATTATCTCCAGCGGCCGTAATAATCATCTTCAGCGATGAAGCTCATTTCTGGCTGAGTAGTTTTGGCAATATACAAAATATGCCTTATTGGACAGCAACAAACCCACATGTAATTCAAAAGACACAATTTCATCCGCAAAAAATTACCGTGTGGTGTGGTTTTAAAGCCGGGGTTGTGATTCGGCCGTATTTTTTCGTCGATGAAAACAATCGTCATGTCGCCGTCAATGGAGAGCGCTATCGTGCCATAACAGAAAATTATGTTTCATCCTGAATTGGATGAGCTTGACATCGCCGATATGTGGTTTCAACTAGACGGTGCCACTAGCCACACAGCAAGGGTTACAATCGATTTACTGAAAGGCAAGACGTGTTATCTCGAGAAGTGGTCCGGTGGAATGGATACCTCTTTCATTCGATTTAACAGCGTTATATAGGGTGGTTCATCTACAGGTATTTTTTCAGAACAAAAAAAATATAAAAATTTAAATCAAGTGTGGCATCTTTATTGTTAATTTGAAAGGACATTTTATGGCATTTATTTTTTGAATATAATTTCCTTCAAATGTTGGCCGCAACTACGCCTCAGGGTTTTCATTCTGCGGGTCCAATTTTAGATGACTCGTTGAGCGTTTCTACCGGTATGGCTTTAATGACACGCGTAATGTTGGCTTCCAAAACCTGAATCGTAGCTGGTTTGTCAGCATTGACTTTGGACTTTACGAAACTCCAAAGAAAAATGTCTTAAGGTGTGATATCACTCGATCTAGACGGCCAATTCACCTGCCCAAAACATGAAATTTGCTGCTTTTCTCAATAGATCCATTGTTTGAGCAGCTGTATAGCAAGTGACACCGTCCTGTTGAAACCAAGTGTCGTCAATATTACGGGCCTCAATTTCAGGTAGCATAAAGATCGATAGCATGACGCAATAGCGAGCACCATTTACGGTTACGTTCCGGCCTCATAATTTTTGAAAAAATATGCACCGATAATTCCACCAGCTTAAAAACCGCACCAACTCGTGGTTTTCTCTGGATAAAATTGCACCTCTTCAACCTCTTATTGTTGCTCTCCAGCCATTGAGCCAGAAATGGGCCTCATCACTGAACAACATTTTGGTCAAAAACAGAAAAAATTTCCGTTTCTCGCCGAACGCTCATTTCCATAATACAGTTGCCAACATTTAAAGGTAATTATTTTCAAAAAATAAATGCCATAAAATGTCCTTTCAAATTACCAATAAAGATTCCACACTTGATTTGAATTCTTATATTGTTTTTTTGCTCTGAAAAAATACCTCTACATGGATCATCCTTTATATTTCTTTGTGTTGTGAGGCCACATCAAGTCATTGGTCTATGCCAACAAGCCATAAACTTAAGACGAGCTGCGAGATAACATCTAACACGAAATTGCCAACGTTCCGATCGAAATGTGTGAAGAGTGGTGGAAATTGGGTCCAAAGAATAGATCGCTGAACACGGACTCGTCGTGGTCACATAACCGAAATCGAATTTCATTTTAAAACGTAACATTTTTTAAATTTTAATAATAAAATTTAACTCTATATCTTAAACATTCTGTGGTTGATCCATCTAGAGGTAAATTTTCAGAACAAAAAAAAATATTAAAATTCAAAGCAAGTGTATAATCTTTATTGGTAGTTTGAAAGGAGATTTTATGGCATTTATTTTTTGAAAATAACTACCTTCAAATAATGGCAACTGTATTATGGAAATGAGCGTTCGGTGAGAAACGGGAAGATCCGCTGTTTTCGACCAATATTTTGTTCAGTGCACGCAGAGAAAAGTTATGGTTACACTATGGTCACCGCAACAATAGTATGTGTTCTACAATAAAAGCATGTTCGTCGCAACCATAGTATTGTTTTATGAATTTCATTTTGACAACATGATGATTGCGATAATATTACTATTGTTGAAATGTAACAATAGTATGATTGTAGCAACCATATAAACATGGTTGGTGCTACGAAAGTATTGTTGTTTAAATTTTACGTTAACAATAATAAGATTACGGCAATCATACAGTATGGTTGCGACTATGGACATAACAAAAAAGGTTTTATAAGGCATACATGTATGTGTGTGTGCGTATGTTTTTTTGATATACAAAAAAACACACACACGATACAGTGAATGGTTGTTTTCTATTAAAAAAGCAACAACAATCGGTAGGTAGTTCGGGGGATTTTTTTTGTGTTTACTTTGTTCGGTGAAATACTCTACTACCGACTGGTTCTCGTTTATTTAAAATCTGCCTTCACTTAAGTTTATAGCGATTGCTCATGGTTTAATCACATGCGTTTCATGGGGTCTACGGATGGTGAAGTAGCATTCACCCCTGCTGGCAACTAAAAGTGAATCATACTATGGTTGTATGAATAACAGCATGGTTGCGTGTGAATCATACAATGGTTGTAGGGATAATAGCATGGTTGCGTGTGACTCATACTCTGGTTGTGAAGATTATACTATGGTTGTATGAGAAACATACTATGGTTGTGAGGATCATAATATGGTTGTGAAGATAATAGTATGGTTGAGTGTGAATCATACTATTGTTGTGAGGATCATAATATTGTTGTGCCACAACCATATACCCAACAATAGTATGATCCTCTTCGAATATTGTCACCCCAACCATACTTTTATTCTGCGTGTGCTAAGGCTCATTTCTGGCTCGACGGCAAAGTCAATAAACAAAATTTCCGCATTTGGGCTGAAGAGCAACAAAAAGAGGTTCAAGTGGTGCCATTATACCCAGAGAAAACTACGGTTTGGTGCGGTTTCGGTCTGATGTAATCTTCGGTTCATATTTTTTCAAAAATGATAATGGCCGGAAGGTAACCGTGAATGACATTCGCTATCGCGCCATGATATCGGACTTTTTGCTACCTGCAATTGAAGCCCGTAATCTTGACAACATTTGGTTTTAACAGGACGGTCCCACTTGCTCATACAATGGATCTAATGAGAGGCCAATTCGAAGAGCAGCTAATTTCACGTTTTGGACAGGTGCGTTGAACGCCTAGATCGAGTGATGTCACACCTTTAGACATTTTTCTTAGGGGTTACGTAAAGCCCAAAGTCTATGCTGACAAACCAGCTACGATTCAGGTTTTGGAAGCCAACATTACGCTTGTCATTAAAGCCATACCGGTCGAAATGCTCGAACGAGTCATTTAAAATTGGACCCTCAGAATGGAAACCCTAAGGCATAGTTGCGGCCAACATTTGAAAGAAATATTATTAAAAAAATAAATGCAATAAAATTTCCTTTCAAATTACCAGTAAAAACTTCACACTTGATTTGCATTTTTATATTTATTTTTTGTTCTGAAAAAATACCTCTAGATAGATCACCCTATATATAAAATTGTTTTATCCTTAATGGGAAAAACCTGCAGAAGGTCGAATAATTATTATTTGGCCTGCCTGTAGGTAAGACTTTTTAATTTCGTAGTCCAGTCACCAGGGACGAGTTTTTCTGAAGACAACCACTTTTTTCAAAAAACTCATTTGACGGAAGTTCCTAAGCTCAAAAACTCATGATGCGCAAGTCGTTAATATTTAAATGGATTAATTTAAATATTAACGACATTTGATGGTTAAGTAAAAGATAAGACTACACATTTTAAACAAGTAAAAAAGTTAAATTCGGGCGTGGCCGACTATGAGATACCCCACAAAAGGATTATCCACCTGTGTTTATTAATAAATTACTTGTCTTTCACAACGCACCATATTTTTGAATAGTTCCCACACAAATATCCCTTTAGATTTCAGAAACTACAGCTCTAGAAGCCACTTATTACACCCGAGCATTCCCAAATTTTGCATGGTACGTTCTTAGGAAACATTAATCATAATAATGATACAAGTCCGAATAAATAACAAAAAAAAAGAAAAAACTATTAAAAAAGGATTGGTACGCCCTAATGTGCAACGCATGTATGAGTATATGTATGCACAAAAAACATGTACACTTTGGTTGTGCTTTTTGCATTTGTGGTTTTCAACGAAGACCCATGCGAAACGGAATTGGTGGAAATGATAATGCTCGTTGAAGATTGCTCAACGCACAGTTCGAAGACTATACGCAAAGGGTAATTCTCATTAATAAAAATGAGTCTCCCCTATAAGTCATTTGATTTGTGCCCGAAGTAATCGTTGCCAAAGACTGCTGAAGAAAAACCTTGGCGGGTTTAGAAACAGCTGTACAGTCGGCTTGGTAACCGTAGCAAATACATTTCACCAATTTCATCTTTTTACGTTGATTCTGAAAAAGAAACAACATAAAGGTCTCGAACCAGAATAAAAAACTGCTCAACTGTTAAAAGTACAAGGGCGGCTCGGAAACTTCTTAGAATAGCACAAAAAGCGCGGTATAAACAGAAAAAAGTTAAGTGTTTTGGAAAGTGTATTCAGGAGATTATATCGAAAAATAAAAATAATTTTGAAAAACTAACTATTCTCTTTCATTGATAGGCTAAGAACTTTCCGAACCGCCCTCGTAGTCCACATAAACCATATTTTCCGTGGCACATAACGTGTGCCAAATTTCATTTCATCATCAGCTAAAAACACACAACTCGGATGAAATGTTGGTAATAGTTTTATCTTAATCTGAACCGATATTCTTTTATTTCAATAGCGGCCTTGCTTGGTTCAAAAAACTTACTTCTGTCCCATAGTGGCGCCACAGGTTATAAAATGAAACGTTTGCTTCCGATCCCAATATGGATCTATATTTCACATTTCCAGAGATTGGGCTAGGATCATTTTGAGCCATAAATATGATAACTAATATTTTTTCTTTGGTGATAATAGTGATGGATTTATAAGATTCGAATTAACTTTTTGTGTTCACAGTTTTGTTCTAACAAAATTTTGATACTATGAAATGTTTTCCCTTTAATCCTGATTTTAGAATTATTTTTAATGTTCTCCTTTTATCTCCTCTCTCATTTCAGCTAAACTCGATCTTATTAATATCAACACCAACTAATTTAAGGAAATGTTCATTAGTTGATAATAAGTACAAGTAATACAAGTCAAAATAGATGAAATCAATACAGAAAACAACACAACTGCAGACTACAAAGAAATGCCATATTAGAATTTAAAAAAAAGTCTCAACTAAACATAAAAACCCAAAAGTGTAAATTAAAAAAAAAAACAAATTTAAGAAATAAATTCTCAATTTCATTGTGATTCGTAACACGGCAACAGAAAAATATCACTTACTTATAATTATAAAACAATAAGAAAAATACTAAAATAATAAAATTTATTATAAACCATAAGAAAACGGCTCAAATAGTTAAACAACAAAAAATTATTTGAAAATTTTAAACACTTAAAAATAACAGAAAATCAATTTCTTCACAAAGGTTAAGCTTAATTTATAATAACTTTATTTTTTAAATTAATAATTTTCAAAGAAATAAATAAAAAAAAAATAATTAAAACAAGCCGCCCGTTGTTCAGTAGACAAACGTAAAATTAATTTTCAAAAGAAAATATAAGAGAAATACTTTAAAACTAATGCAATCTTTAATTAAATTTTAAATTAAAATAATTAAAATATCTAAGCTCTAAAAATAAATTATTAAAAAAAAATTTTCACAAAGAAAACCAAAAAAAAATCCATCCAATTTAATTTAAAAGCATATTTTAGTCAAATCAAAACAAACAAACAAAAAACGTGAAAAAGAGGCCAAATTAGTTAGTTTCAATTTGAAAAAATACAACAACAAACTAAACTCCTTTAATTAAATTTAAACCAATTGCTTCCAGTCTTTTGTAAAAAAAAGTAACCCCGACAAAAAATTGAGATTAAGAAAAAAATTGTTCAAGTGAAATCCTGCAATAAATTACAGAAATTACATGTGTGTGTGTGTTATCTACCCCTCCCACTCAATAATATTTCATAGTCGTATTTAATCACTATTTGAAAATTAATTAAAAATAAAACAAACAAAAACAAACCGATAAATCAAAATCTATGCGTCGTCCTTCCAAATCTTCATAGTGCAACAAAGTGATAATAACAAATTCATCAGCATCCTGTCTCGCATCCTTCAGTCAAACCAACAAAGGGAGCAAATCAATTTGCTCTCCCTCTTCCTAAACGCGTTAAAGTTAAAAAAAACAACATCCGAAAAGATCCTCGAATCAGGATATCCCTTAAAATCATTTAGTTACTTGCAAGCGTATGTCCATCTCCAGCCACAGCCCCAAAAAAGTACAACTTTTTGCCACTGCCACTGGAACACTTGCATGCTACTGCCGCCTGCGTAGTAGCGTTTCTCCCCTGCCGTATGTCAGCTCCTGAGCTTTGAGCGTTTATGTGTTTGCTAACGTTTGCCAGTGCTAAATAAGATAAAACACCGTCAAAATGACGATGTGGCAGAGTGGCGGTATGGGAGGTGGCGGCCATGGCTCCCAAAATAATCCATGGATGAAGCTGATGGGCATTGTGCACAAGGAGCGCCGTCACACGGATAATGTCACCAGTCAAAGTGGTTCCAACGAAAGGAATTTAAACCAGTAAGTACACATTGCGAATACTATCTTTCTAAGTTCTCTATATTATAATCGTTATATTAACAAAATTATTTATTTACTCAACAAAATGTGTTGCCAACTTTACACCCATGAATGCATTTATTGTAATCTTTCATAATTCTTTTGTACTTGATTTTTCTTCTGAATTACTTTTATATTGTATCTACGAGATGTCTCCAAATATGTATGCAACAAGTTCAGATATCTTGTGATCCATGTATTAAAGTTTGGTGCTTCGATAGATTAGTTTTTAAAGTTTAAATTTCAATTCAATTGATTTTTATTTAAAAAAAAAAGATAATATACAATAATATAATTTTGCCTCAGCGCCACTTGGGCATTATTGAGGCGAGCTGGCAACATATTTACATGTTTTTAAAAAAAAAAAAAAAATTCAATTAAATCAAAAAGAATTTATAAGAATGAATAAAATTTTTTACATAATTATAACTATTTGTAATAGCCTTGATTTATTATGACTACATGAAAAGTGTTTCAATGTTGAGAAGTAAATACTCTTTTAATTTCCTCTTAAAAATGGAAATTCGATTAATATTTTTAATATCAAGAGGGAGACAATTAAATTCCACGCTACCCATATATTCAACACGTTGCTTTGTTGTTTCCAACCGACATCGAACTGTCCTAAGATTTGTGTTGTTTCTAGTGTTAAATCTCGTTTGATTTGTCTCAAACTTTATCGTAAGGTGGCCAATATTATTATTCGATTTAAAAACATATAGAAGTAACTGCAGTTTATATAAACCCTGAATTGGCAGAACCGTCTGTGAAATATCCCTGTACAGCGAGATTGTGGAATATGTCAGTGGCAGGTTATAAACAGCCTTTAGCGCTTTATTCTGTAATCTTTGTAGCGATTTAAGTTCATTGCTCTTTCTACCTGCATATATAACAGGTAGGTAATTTAGATGGCTATGTATCAGAGACTGATACAAAATTAATTTCGTCCTTCTATTAAACTTGTTCCTGAATTTATAAAGTAACCCTAATGCAGATGATAATTTTTGTCTTAGCGTTTGAATATGCAGAGACCATGACAGATTGTTCTGGAGATGAATTCCTAGGTACTTTACAGAATCACTCTCAAAAATTTCCTTACCATCAACAAAAATACTAAAAAGACTGCTATGAATCAGATAAGGTCGAAACCTCACCAATCTAGTCTTACTAGCGTTTAGTACTAGCCCATTTAGTCTCATGAATTCACATATCAATGCCGCATCTCTCTCCATATATGCCTTTAGAACTGCATCATACTTGTATGGATAAAAAAGACATATATCGTCCGCATACATTTATAGCTTACCAGACAATTCAAGATTCATGATGTCATTGAGGTATATAGTAAAGAGAAGACGGCCTAAAACGCTTCCTTGTGGCACTCCACATTTAACCTGATCAATTCTACTCTTACAAGTCCCTATTTCTACATATTGTCTACGATCTGTTAAATAATCCCTCAGCAAACTCAAAGCAGATTCAGATAATCCATAATATTCCAACTTTTGAATTAGGATCTTATGATCAACTAAGTCGAAAGCTTTAGACAAGTCATAGAATATACCAGCAAAACCAGCAGAACCGCCATCCAACCCTTCACAAATGTTATTGACCACATTAATCACTGCTTCCTCTGTTCCACATCCCCTCCTAAACCCATATTGAAATCTACTTAGTAAATTATAATTGTCCAAATAATTTGACAACTGCTTATGCCAAATAATTTAAAAAATCTTGTCTATTAAAGGCAATAAAGCAATAGGCCGATATTTATCTAATTCTGTCGAATTGTTTTCTTTAGGTATTGGCACAATTTTCGTAATCTCCAGCTTATCCGGATAAATAGAGGTATCTATAATTTTGTTAAATATATCTGACAGAGGTGAAGATATAAGATAACTACACTCGAATAGCATTCTTGGGTATATGCCATCCCATCCGCATCCTTTCGTCAAATCTAAATCCGATATTATTTGTTCAATTTCTAGAGCATTAGTATAAGAAAAATTAAAGCCAGTTCCACAATAATTCAGTGTTCTGAGAGCATTAATAGAATCACCAGGCATGCAATCTATTTGCTGTCTCAATGTTCTTGGAATTTCCAAAAAGTAATTATTGAACAATTCACAACTAATATTATCATCATCTACAAAATCCCCATTCGAATCCCTTACCTTTACTCTGCCTTTCGTGCTTCTACCAAGGCAGCGATTTAAAAAGTTCCAACACTTTTTAGGGTCAGACTGAAATTTGTCCAAGTTATAGCTGTAAAAATCATTCATGGATTCTCTGAAAGCCTTCCTTATCACATTGCTTAACCTCTTCAACCTTTCATCTTAATTCCTGGTTCTTCTTTTCCTCCTCTGCTTTAAAAGCTTATCTTTATGCATGATCAATAATTGAAGATTTCTGTTGACCCATGGCATTAAATCATACTTCACCATAGTCCTTCTAACCCTAACATCTGTTGAACTTTCCGAAGCATAGGTAATATAATCAATCCATCAGCCGCGAAACATCTTCTGAATGGTTACCAGTTTCATGGTACGTTTGCAGAACACCATCTAGAATATCCCTAGCTTTAACATAGTCACAAATCTTCTGAACATCTTCTCGGAATTCAGTTTCCGGACAAGCCTGTTTTCTTAGCCTACAAGAAATTATGTGGTGATCCGTCAAAGAAGAGCTTATGGTATCTATAAGTAGGCCACTGGCCATATTGCTAAAAACATTATCAATACAAGTTCCAGATTCTTGTCGCGTTATTAAACTATGACAATTCTAATAGTCGAAGCTTAATAGTATGTCAGTAAATTTCCGCGAAAAATTTTGATTCAGAAAATCGATATTCGAATCTCCAACAATTATACTGGGATACCTTCCATAGCTATTCAATAGCTCTTCTAAAAAATTGTAAAACTTTATGACATCACACTTCTGCGACCTATAAAACGTGGATAATTTCAAAGACTCTCCATTAATTTTATAATTGTCTACTGATACAGTAATAGTTTCCAAAAAATCCGCACTTCTGCACATTTCCACATTAAATCGATAACTATCCCGAATGTACAGAGGCGTTCCACCATATCCATCAGAACGACAACAATGTACAACGTTATAACCAGGGATACTATAAATTTTCAACAGATTAGAACAAAACCATGTCTCCTGAATTGCTATAATACTAGGTAGTTTCTGAAATTTTGAAATCATTGCCTTAAATGCATTAAATTTCTCAACAGAAGAAATACTTCTCATGTTCACAGAAACAATATTAAAAAGGGGGTATTTTATTTGACTAAAACATTATTAAAAGATTCAAAATTATCATAATGTTGAGTATTCATTTTAAATAATAATAATAGAAAAGTTTAGCAAAAAAAAAGTATTAAAGAAAAATAGGAATTTAAACTTTAAGATGGCGATAGGAATGAATGCTCGTCATCATCATCTTCATCATTAGTAATAGTAGCAGCAACGGGATTAGAAGCGTGTAAAAGGTCCGACCTGCGCTTTTGATATTTGTTTGTTGTAGCTTCCATTAGTAACACATCAACATCTTCTTCACTTCTTATTAATCTTGGTTTTGAGATTTCACTACGTCTTACGCACACTCTTCCATTATAAGTATAAACAGACTGATAGCCGATCGATTTTAGAGATTTTGCGTGTTTAAATACATTTAAAGTTTCTTTGCTAAGGAAATCATTTAAAAAAACAGCTTCAGTTTTTTCATTTCCCTTAAGATTCTTTTTTAATTGCATTAGCTTCATTTTGGATTTACTCGACTCGAATTTTACAACCATTGTTTGTTTATCATTTCGGTTGGTTTTGTTCTTTAAATAGTAGGCACTTTCAACTTCACTCTCACTCAAATCCAACCCGGCATCTTTAGATATTTGTAGCAAATTAAAGCACGTGTGTTTTTAAATTTTTAAATTTGTAACGGCTGCAAAAAAAATACTGATAATTATTTTAAATTTCTGGTTTAATTCGACCCCATTTTGCCTATTTAAATAGCCACCGACATACAAATCATCTTCATCTGAAAACACAATTTTTCGGTAAAATTCTTCATCTCCAGCCAAACAATCTTCAGAACAATGGGCGAAGCGTAAACGCATGGGATGATGCTTATTAAGTGATGATGATTATTAAGTGACAGCCTTTCCAATAAAACAAGAAGTTTGAAAAATTATTAGTACTAGAGCTAGAGAAAAACTTCAAAATCGTTACATATGTTGGTCACATGACTACTGCGGTACATGCAAAGTACACGTAGAAAAAAGTATGGTTAGCATAACAATATTCGAAGAGCATCGTACTATTGTTAGGTATATGGCTGTGGTAGTACAATATTATGATCCTCACAACAATAGTATTGTTCATATACAACCATACTAAGAACCCCACAACCATACTATAATCCTCATAACAATAGTATGATCCACACACAACCATACTGTGATGATTCATATGCAAACTAACTATGATCTCCACCACCATATTATGATCCTCACAACAATAGTATGTTTCCATAGTATGATTCACACGCCACCATGTTATGATCCCTACAACCATAGTATGATCAAATTTTTTTATTAGAATTCGGTTAAGCTGCCAACAATTGATAAAATTATGAAAATTAGTTAAAAATACATTAAATAAATAAATAATAGGAGTGATTTATTTAACAGTAGTATTTAATTTGATTTGATTTATTTAACAGTATTTAACAGTTAAAATAGTAAGCGTTTTTATTAAAAATATTTCAGTTTAACAAAGCCAAAGAAGTTTGAATGAAAAATTTTAATTTCCATGTAAAAAGTACTGGGTGATCCAAGTAGAGATACTTTTTTCAATAGCCTTTTTCTGGCAGATCACATATGAGTAGTGTCACGCTGTCATGTTATTTTTGTTTAGTAGTGTTTGGCATTTCATCATGGAAAGACTTACGCCTGAACAACGTTTACAAACCGTTCAACTTTATTACGAAAAATTCACGTTCTGTTTCGTGCACTTCGTTCAACTTATGGTCAACATAATGGGCCAACATTTCTGGCAAAATTGCCGCATTTGGGACGAAGAGCAACCAGAAGAGGTTCAAGCGCTGCCACTTTATCCAGACAAAACAACGGTTTGGTGTGGTTTGTTTGTTGGTGGAATCATCGGCACATATTTCTTCAAAAATAATGCCGGTGAGAACGTAACCATCAATGGCGACCATTATCGTGCCATGATAACCGACTATTTTATGCCGGAAATTGA
Organism: Hydrotaea diabolus; assembly: GCA_963513945.1. Lineage (NCBI taxonomy): Eukaryota > Metazoa > Arthropoda > Insecta > Diptera > Muscidae > Hydrotaea > Hydrotaea diabolus. The sequence goes on from OY740718.1 coordinate 163,337,051, forward strand.
TGCTCGTGATCGCGGCGACATTTGGTTCCAACAAGACGGTGCGGCGACACTTCCCACACATCGCATCAATCAATGAATTTATTGAGAGAACACTTCGGTGCGCAGATAATTTCACGTTTTGGGCCGGTCGATTGGCCACCAAGATCGTGTGATATCACACCGTTAGACTTTTTCCTGAGGGGATATGTAAAGTTTAAAGTTTATGCGGATAAAACCGCTTCTATTCAGGCCTTGGAGCAAAACCTCACGCGAGTCATTCGCTAGTTACCAGCCGAAATGTTCGAACGAGTCATCGAAAATTGGACTCAACTGATGGACCATCTGAGACGTAGCCGTCTCAGATGGACATAATCTTCAAAAAATAAATGCCCACGAATGTTCTTTCAAATTATAATAAACATTCCCCATTCAATTTAAATTTTCGGTGTTTTTTTTTAAATTAGGGAACCTCGAAATGGATCTCGCGTTACTACAGGGTGGCCCAAATGAGACCTAGTGATGTAAAACACGTATTACTCTTGTAAAAACGGGTTTTTTTAAATGATTTATTTTTATATGTTAAGTACATTTTATGGAAATTTAACGTGACTATGTGTGAAATATGACATCAGACAATGGACCATCATTTAGCTCGATACAGACATTGGCTCTTTTTAGCGCATTTTGCATTACACGGCGTAATGTTTCTGGTTGCAGGCGCCGTATTTCGTCTCGAATGTTCTGCTTGAGCTGTCCAAGTGTCTGTGGTTTGTTAACATACACTTTGTCTTTTAAATAAACCCATAAAAAAATCGGCCGCAGTTAAATCTGGTGAACGAGGAGGCCAAGGGAAATCTGAATTTTTTGAAATTATGCGTTCACCAAAAATTTCACGCAGCATGTATGCGCAGTGGCTCCATCTTGGTGAAAACATTAATTAGGATGTTGCTCTACTATTGGCCGCAAAAAGTTGTCGATCATTGTTCTGTAAGAAGCCCCGGAGACCGTTTCTGGCATTTCATCCTCATTATCAAATAAATATGCAACACTCTGCTGCACAGCTTCCACATTGTCTTCAGTACGAATATTTCGATGAGCACCTCTTCCTAGACGGTCGGCAACTGAACCCAGTTCCTCAAAACTGTGAACTTAACTTGTAATCATGGAAGATGTGGGCGCTGATCTTACGTTAAAAAAAGGGGCGATAATTTCGCTGCGTCAGAACAATTGATCGTTGAGAAGAATAATAAAAATCAATAATTTTAATGCGTTGTTGTGGACTGTACGTATTCATTTTAAATTTCCAGGAGCTCAGTTATAATCTGCAAAAAGAAAAAATAAATTATGTTGAAAAATAAAAAAGATATTTGTGTTTCACATCAGCTGGTCTTATTTGGGCCACCCTGTATTATTGCTAGATCCGTAATAATAGCATTGTTCTAAAAAGCATATTCAAATGATGAAAAATTATAAAGTATGATTGTTGTTTATTAAAAAGTATGATTGCTATTAAAAAGTATGATTGCTGTAATCATATTATTATATTACAGCCATACAGTATGATTGCCGTAATTATATTATTGTTCACATGCTACAACCATATTTTCATTTTAAAATTTAGCAACAATATTATTGTTACATTTCAACAATATTAATATTGCGGCAATCATATTATTGTCCAAATTAAATTCAATGAAAAATACTATGGTTGCGGCACAAATACCTCGATTTCGGTGAACATTATATTATTGTCACTGGACAATATAGTAACAATATTTTTACTTTGCGTGTACCTATCATCTGTAGAGTGCTACTTCAGATATAATTACGAAGGACCTCTATATGGGTATCAGGAGAACTGTTGGGGTGAACACACATTACACCAAACCCTACTAGAAATCATCGTATTCCGTAAGTTGGCTCGTCAACACTTGCGGCAAAAGCCGCCCTCTTAAGAAAAAACCGACTGTCGGGATTTTTTAAGTAATCAGCTGGCATTAATCCGACATTCCGGTTTAAGCCTTTGACTAAGAATATTTTCCGAATCATAAGTGAAGTAATTGTGCTCTTGAACTGGCTCTAAGTTCTCCAGATGCTAAAAATATGTTCATATTTACATTTGGTTGAAATCTAAAAGCCAAACTGCAAAAATAATTTTATTTTTAGCATTAAATGGAAATTTTATACTTATTTTAAAGCCATAGTCATTAGGGCAGGTGACTTTGCTTGGATTTACGCGATTTCAGGAACATTTCTAAACATTTTTCCCAAAGAAACCATTTGTCTAAAATCATTTTTAATCTTTTTAATTTTGCGAACAAAGTCCATGCTGCTTACTGAGATACAGGGCCAGTCACATTTTTTTGAAACGATTTTTCGAATGGCTTGAGAAATTTGAGGATGGTGCCAATGTGTCTGTCAGAAAAGGAAGAAAATCTAGAAAATCATCTTCAACTTCCGCAGGACGAAAAGTAGAAAATTGTGTAGTTTTTCAATAATATCGGCAAATTTTTTGTGTGATGGCAAATCCATGCGTCAGATTTATTTATAAATTTCTATAGAGTGTCCTGGCACGTCCTAACCCATTTTTGGATCAATCGGAGTTGAAGATGAATTTCTAGATTTTTTTTTCCTTTCATGAAAGTAACATTGGCATCACCCTGACATTCCAAGAAAAATTAAAATTTTATTCGGCCTAACCCTAAGTGTTGCCTGGCGCCATCTGACATTTCCATTGGAAAGTTTAACTTTTTTTTAGCATAAATGTACTCAGAACGTTTTGACATCATTCGTGTTTTTTTACAGTGACTTGAAAAATTGAATTTGGCAAAAAAATGGAATTAACTCGTAACATCTTCGTGCGATCATTTTTCACAGCTTTCGACGTGGATAATCACGACAAGAGTGCATCGATGAACTTAAATCTTTGTATGGCGATGTAGCACCATCCTATAGCACTGTGAAAAACTGGTTTAATGAATTCAATGGCCGACGCTCGCTCAAAGACGAAGGTCGTGAAAGTCGTGCAAAAACGGCCGAACTGATAATGTAAGATCGTCATGTGACATACCGTGAAATAGAGGCATCCTTGGGCATTTTTTCCACCAGCATACATTCGATATTGCATGAACACTTGGTCGTAAAAAAGGTTTCTTCTCGTTGGATCCCGCACAATTTGACAATCGCTCAAAAAAGGGGTCATGTCGCTTAGTGCAAAGAAATTTCGAAAAAAATACGATCGCGGGGCTTTAAAAGACGTTTATAAGATCGTCACAGGTGACGGATTATGGATCTATGCGTATGAGCCCGAAACAAAACAGCAATCGACCGTGTGGGCCTTCGAAGTCGGGCCAAATCCAACGAAAGTTGTTCGTGGAAGCAGCACTTTGAAGCAAATGGTCGCCTGTTATTCGGCAAAACTGGTCATGTGGCGAAAATTCCGCTTGAGCAAGGTAGGACGGTCAAGTCGCCACAATTTGTTTGCCTGAAGTCTTCGGAGAAATTCGAAAAACGAACACGAGAAGACGAATCATTGTGTATCATGACAATGCGAGCTCTAACACATCGGCTCAAAACACCGCCTTTTTGACCGGCCAAAACATCGAATTGATGGGTCATCCGCCGTACAGCCCTGACTTGGCACCCAATGACTTATTTTTATTCTCGCACACCAAGTGTCTTAATCGGAGTGGAAAAAGTGCTTCGACAATTGGTTTGTGCGCATGCAAAGGTGTATAAATCATGCTGGAGAATACTTTGAAAAAACAAAACCATTTTTGATGATACTAAATATTCGCATTTTCATTATTAGGCCAGAAATATATATATAGCAGCCCTCGTATTGGTGCTTCCCATGCATATGCGTCTGCTCCTAAAGCTACCTCCTGCCATTTTAAATTTGAAAGTATTCGTTAACCATCAACCCCGACTTGTTAATTTAATTTAAATTGATGTGATTATGCCTTGCATACAAAATTTATTATGTAAGTTGCCATAACTTGGTTACGGATATCATAAACTGATTGCATAAAGAAGCGTTCATCGTCCACACCGCACAACCAGTGACCGCATATGGGATTTGCTAATACTCATTCGCTCATAAAACGATTAATTTTTCACGGGTAACTCAACACCAATTAACACCCGCCAGTAATACTGAAAACAGTTAAAAAAGAAAACAAGATACAAACTTCTGCTCAGAAATTCAAATAAAAAACAACAGCCCGACCCGAACAACGACTCCTGCTACATACACGTAATAACAAGAGACGTCAAGTGGCTATAACATATACATAAACAAGTCCGTCCATTCATCCTTTCAGTTATCCTTCTGCCAGCCCGCGCGTTAGTCGCTCCGACACGGTGGTACTAAGTTCATGCTCACATGCGGATTTTAATAGAATTTTAAATTATTATATGTATGTATGTGTTTACTCAACGTTGTGTGTGTGTGTGTGTATGTGCCTTTGTGTGATTTATTTATTTCTCGTATGCGAGTGCTGCACAGTGGTTAGAAATTGAATATTTTGCAAATAAGCCGCTCATTCCTGTTGAGTTTGTCCTAGATCAATGAAATATCACACAGTCATATGCAGGCAGTATTTTTTGTGTAGTCCGGACACAAGTACAACCTCGGTTGTAAAAAACACCGATTTTTATCTGATGTGGAGAGAATTTACTACCTACAGAAAACGAATGTAAATGAGTTTATTATTTACCGTTTTTAAAGAGTAAGGCGCAATTAAAAAAATCGTATTTAATACATGGGTTTTTAAGTCTAGTTCTAAGATTTTTATACTTTGGCGAATTGGTAATTAAACTGAGAGTGAAGAAAACAAGTGGACAATTCGAAAGTTCAGCCGGGCCGATGCTTTTATACTCCCCACCTTGAATTGCACTGAAGTATGCCATTGACAGTATTGGGGGATATGCTATTACTTTGTTGGCGCCCTACGATCCGTTATTTTTTTACATTCGTGAATATTATTGATTTGGAAAACGCATGTCTCGTTTGTTGCAAAGGTCGAAAGGGAATTCATATATTTCCTATGGACTTTGTTGTTCGGGGCCTTAAGTTAAGACAAATCATCACTTGAAAAGTAAGGTTTACAACAGTAGTTCTCATTCGTTTGGGGAGAGCCGGGCCTTATAGAGTTCGGCATTACTTTCAACAATTACAGCAAGGCTTTCTTCCGAGGGTTGTCACGGACCCGAAATCATGATAAAAGTAGTGTGCAGCCACGAAAATTAATGTCACTTTGCCATTTTGTTAAAAACTAGTCTTCTATTTAAATATAGAAGCAAGAGGTCCTGAGCCGGTTTAATCCCTGTTCAATGTGTAAAAGCAACAGACCGAAATAAAATAAACGAGCTAAACACAAATCATAAAAGGTAAAACTTATTGAGATATATGAGAAAATCTCACTGTTTCTGTTCGACGGGACCTCATTTCGCTGGTCCCATGGTTCGACATATGTGACGCACAAAATAGAAAGGGACCTAAGGCTAAAAACCAGTTTTGTTCAGGAGAGCCATTTTAAAGATAAGGTCCCATTCTATTTGCGATTAGAATCGTCGACTTCACTTTCATAAAACGCGCATATCTCTGGGAGGGAACACTTTTGGGGCATGGGATCGGTCTCATTCGATGCTCAGATGTTGTCCACATCAAGAAAATGTAAATAGATTTTTTTACCCTTAGGTCCCTTTCTCTATGCGCTGTCACATATAATAATATGTTAGGTACAAGAATAATACGGTACTCACATCCAATAAGGTGGTTATAACAACCGAATTCAAATACTGCCTCAAATACTAAATATTGAGGTTTAAAGTTATAACTTTTTAGGTATTTTAATAACATCTCAGCACCTGCTTTCTCCTTAAATTGGTTCGAATACTTTAAAACAAAAATTAAATTTAATGACCCACTATACTAATTTGATATGATTCCAAATAATTCCACTTGTGCATTTAAACTTAATAAGATTCGAAATAAAGAACCATGTTTTTAAAAATTACAAAAACAATATTTTAAAATCTTTCAATATTAAAATTAACTAAAAAAAGGTTTTTTATTTCGGTTAAATAACCGAATACATAAAATTTAACCACCAGTTGGTCCAGTTAACAAATGTTCGCGGTAAGGACAGCAGCATTCCCAAAGTACTTATAAACGAAAATCTGTTCAAACAACAAACAATACATGAAAAATTACTTAGTAGGGACATAAATACTGTTACAACATTGAACACACCCATTTCAATAGTAGAACTGAACATACCCCGGTAATGTCACAGGGCTTTTGAAAGCTAACCTCAATAGCGTTAGTCTGTAACGGGATTTTAAAATTGTTTTAACTTTCATTGTGGAGTGGTCAGCTAATGAGAACCGTATCTCTGTAATAGCGCTTTTCAAGTGTGAAATAAAAAAAACGATATTTTCCAAACGCTCCGGCCACTAGGAATTAGCCGCATGTTCGTCTACCGATGCATAAAACTGTTTGAGGAGACTGCAGATGTAAAAGACCGCCGCCGGTCGCGCCGCCCACGCTCTGTTCGAACACCGCATGTCATCAAAGCCGTTGAATCTAGAATTCACAGAAATCCGCTCCAGCAAATCATAGCCCTTGAGATGAATATCACGCAAAATTCCATGGTTCTAATCATTAAAAAAGACTTGGGACTTTGGGCTTTCAAACGACGTACCGGACATTTTTGACTGCAGCTTTAAAAAAATAGGATTGAAAAATGCAAGCGTCTTTTGGTGAGCACGCTGATAACTTGCTCAGAAAAATTTTGTTCACCAAAAAAAAAATTTTACCGTTCAGCAAAAATTTAACAAGCTAAATGATAGAGTGTATGTAGAGTGTAAGGAAGCATCTAAATTGATCCCAAGGGTGGAAAAGGCTCATCACCTAGCTTCACTCCTTGTTCGCATTTCTGCGAACAAGGAGTCAAAACAACGACCAAAGTTTACCAAGAAGCCGTTTTGGAAGCTGTTGTGAAACTTCTTAACAATTCCCTGTTCCAAAACCGGCTATAGACTTTCCAGCAGGATTCTGAGCCGGCCCATAAGGCTAAAACGTCCCAGGCCTGGCTTCGAAACAATTTGCCAGCGTTCATTGCCTCTGAAGAATGGCCCTCAAGCAGTGCAGATTTAAACACATTGGATTACAAATTATGGACGGTTTTAGAGAACAAGGTTTGTCACAAAAGATACCCCAACATTGGATCTCTTAAGACTGTTTTGGTTCGAGCTGTGGCCAATTTTCCAATGGACGAGGTTCGTGCAGCTATTGACGATTGGCAGACATTTCGACATGGCGGACATTTCGAATGAGTAGATTCTTTTTGGATACAATGTACATCAATAAATATATTAAAAAATATTTGGTCCAAAAACATTCACTACTTTTTATTTTACAGCATTAAACGTTTGTAACAGTATTTATGTCCCTACTAAGTAGTTGGCCAAGCCTGACTTTAGCATTTTTTACTAGAGTTGTAATACAAAGGTCCTTTCCGAGTTCTTACAGCCACATATTTCAACTGATTCCAACCAAGCGACCAACTCCTTTTTCTGGTAAAATTGAATAATGCGGTATATGTTTTTAACAAAGCTTCCACAAAAAAGTCCCTCGATCTGAGGTTCTGTTCTGCAGCTCTAAAAACCAACAATTAAACTCCCAAGCCCTTAAACTTGGTATGGTAAATTGTGAAAGGCCAATAATAAACTCTGATTAAGCTAGAAAATATCGGGGCAAGTTTTCAAATAGAACCCACATAAACGACCTTCCCAATACCTGTAGACTGGATAAAATCCTGTTTGGAACAAATTTCTCATTGATCTTTAAGAGCGACTAAAACTTATCTCTAGTCAAGTCAGACGTTATCGGTTCATGTTTTTAAATAGCCGCAAAAACGATCCCTTCCGACGGTTATACGTTTAGCTGCTCTAGAATTTTTTATAAAGTTCTGCGAATGTGCTGATATTTTTCAAATCATATCATGAGCCAAATCTTGACTATATTGGATAATCTTTTTATATAGCCCTATCAGATCTAGCTCAAATGAAGCATAGAGTTTAAAGTACGATTAATAACTATTCCTGGTGCAATTGGACCATATTGGTTTATGTTTCCTTTTTTTCGCCTGTTAAATGAAACATGTTGGCCGTCGTGGTGTGATGATAGTGTGCACGGCTAAAATGTCAGTAAACTCAGATTCCAATCCGGGTTAGAATATCTCACATTTTTTTTGCGGCAGGCTTGCCACCTCGTAAATGCCGATGACATTGTGAGTTAAAGGTTCACCTTTAAGCCATGTAAAAACTTCTCTTTAAAAGTAGGCCCCGTTCAGTGAGTATAAGAATTATAGAGTACACAGCTCCCTGATTAAAATATTTTTTCCCTTGTTCCGCAATAGGGTATTGTGGGAATTAAGTAGTATGTAATAGAACCAGCATAATGTTAATTTTATCACATTGATGAAAATTCGATTTCAAACATTAAATGAAATACAATTTAAAATTTAAATTTTTAAAATGTATTGTCTACTGACAATCTAGTGCTTTGCTGGGTATTACAAGGGGTGCTATTTATATTTCGGGTCCTAACAATATTAGTGTAGTGTTAAAGATGCAAACTGGAACTTTCATTGGAAACATTGACATTTTTTAGCATAACTTCACTTAGAACGTTTTGTCATTTGAGGGCGAATTGTTTACAGTTCGAGGGCGACCGCAAAAGTAACTGGCCTAACATAAAAAGAACCGTTTGTTTGGAATTACGAGGGCGACCGCAAAAGTAACTGGCCTATCATAAAAAGAACCATTTTTTTGGAATTACGTATTATTATTTATTTTTCAACATAATCTCCTTCCAACTCAATACACTTCATCAAACGTTTTCAAGTTTATTAATTCCATCCGAAAAATAAGATTTTTCAAGACCTTCAAAATATGCCTCAGTTTCAGCAATAACCTCGCTATTGGACGAAAATTTTTTGCCACCGAGAATTTATTTTAAATTTGGAAACAAGAAATAATCAGAAGGAGCTTACTCTGGACTATATGGTGGATGCGGAGCAATTTCAAATCGTAATTCGGCCAGTTTTTGTTGAGTTAAAAATGCAGTGTGTGAAGGAGCATTATCTTGATGAAAAAGAACTTTTTTATCTTGATTTCTTCACTCAACCGATCCAATAATGCACAATAATATTCACTCTTTATAGTTTTTCCTATCTCAAGATAATCAATAAATATTATAACCCTTGCATCCCAAATTACTGTGGCCATTACTTTTCCTGCTGACTTAACAGTTTTCGCCTTCTTGGGACCACTTTTACCAGCTTCTATCCATTGTTTTGACTGTTCTTTGCATTCTGGGATGTAGTGATGGATCCATGTTTGATCAACAGTTATGAATCGGCGCAAGAACTCTATTGGATTGCGCTGATAAATCGCTAAAAGCTCCTCGGAATTGGTCCAACGGACGATTTTTTGGGACAAAGTCAAAAAACGCGGCACCCATCTTGCGGATAGCTTTTTCATGTGGAGTTCATCATGTAAAATACTCCAAACTTGTTTTTCGTGTATTTTAACAATATCAGCAAGTTCTCTGAGCTTTATTCGTCTATCTTTAGTCACTTCATTAAATATTTTTCTAATGTTTTCAATAGTAGTAGCAGTTTTCGGTCTTCCAGAGCGTTGTTCATCTTCCGTACTTGAACGACCCATTTTAAATTGTTGAACCCAGGATTTCACGGTGGAGTATGATGCTGCATTATCACCATGAACAGAATCCAATTCATCTTTGATTAATTGTGGCGTATAACCTTTCATATAAAAGTGTTTAATTACCGCACGAAACTCTTTATTTTCCATTTTTCAAAAATTATACAACTTGTTTACTTCAATCACCTGTAACAAAGAAAATAATCATTAAATATTTTGGAAATTTTGACAGATGACTTATAAAAGATTGCTTTTAAAAAACAAAACAAAAAAAGTGGTTAATAAAACAGAAAATGTGGCAGCCCAGTTAGTTTTGCGGTCGCCCTCGTATGTTGAAAAATGGAATTACCCGTGAAAATTTTCGTGCGATGATTTTTTACGAGTTCAGTCTCGGACGCCTTTCGCTCCAGGATAAATTTCTTGAAGGAATTCCAACTTCGGTCACTTTGTCAGAAAATATCAATGCTGTGCGTGAACTGATTAGGCAAGACCGACATGTGACATATCGTGAGATTAAGGCATCCTTGGGCATTAGTATGACAATCATCAATAAGATATTGCAAGTTCATTTTGCCGTGAACAAAATTTATTCTCGTTGGATCGCACATAATTTAACGAACGCTCAAAAAAAAGGCTCTAATGGATTGGTGCAAAGAGATTTAAATAAGTATAACTGCGGTAGCTTAAAGGCAGTCTATAACATTGTCACAGGTGTCGAATCATTGGTCTATACATATGAAATCGAAACAAAACAGCAATCGACCGTATGGGTCTTTCAAGACGAGCCACATCAAACAAAAGTTGTTCGTGGAAGAAGAATATCGAAGCAAATGAATGCGTTTTTTTCGGTATAACTGGCCATGTTGCCAAAGTGCCTTTACTTGAACGTAGGACGGTCAATTCTGAGTGGTATACAACCTCTGTCGATGTCAGTTCCTTCTACTAAAAATTGGCATGTACCCAATTAACATTCGGTTGTAGCGATAGAATAATTGGATAGTACGTAGAACCACCAACATGGTTGGCAAAAATGCGGTTGCGGCACATCTGTTCTCTGTGTGTAGTATTAATGTTTTTTCCGATTCGTGGCAAAATTGTTGTTACGTTTTTAGACCCCTAAGCCCATAGTTCAAAGAGGGAGATTTTTATAATATAATTTTACTGTTTCCGGATACCTATGTGTACTCGAACATTAGATTACGCATTTTTGGCCCTCAGCACATTGCCTCTAATAAATCCAAGTCGTTAAACTAGTGTCATATTCAGATGCTTTTAAAAATGCCACTGTTTCTGAATACCCATCTTTGCAAATACGTATTTTCCGACACCCTAGGGACAATAGATCCATGGGGCAGCAGTTTTAACCAGTCGAATCGTAAAATCAATATATTATTTAAATCCGTGATGTTAATGATTTTTAATAACCATATGTCCGTTGTTTAAGAATGCCAAATTTTGGGCCCCTAGGATTCCGAACATTAGTGGACTGTGGCTCAGGGGCTCCATGACCAGGGGCCCCGATGCGCCTGCCACTTCTAAAATAAAACTGATCTAAAAGTAATTATTTTATTGACATAGCTTGATGTTTAGGTTAAACATTTGATCAGGACTTTTTTTAGCCTTTCAAAAGGAAATTCTTTTCCTATTTGCCCGAAGCCAACTTCGCTTCAACTGATATAAGGATTACGAACATTCCAGCCTAGTCCACCCTATGAGAAACACAACAGAAATTAGAGAGTTATTTCCAAAATATTGTTTTTGCAACCACTGTGTGGCGTTGAGTTGCAAAATACTTCGTTTTTATTAAGTTTCATTGCATTACGCTTGATGATTGGAATGTCGACGGTAAACAGTTTTTTTGAAAACCCCGGGATAGGGAATTTTTGAGAATATTTTTTTCACACAAGGTTTTTTTGGAAGTGGGGCCCCCACAAATCGACGTTCGTTTAACAATAAATATCTAGGTAACCTAAAGAATGGGAATTAAATCACCAATGTGAATATGACAAAGATTTATGCTAAAATAGCTTGTAGAGTTTCGTCACGATGTGCAGTTGATACCATCATAGCCATTTATTCGATGACGGCGCACTTTGGTTAGAGTAGTTCTTTTTTTGTTTTTTAGCAAACATTTCTGCGTCTTCTTTGTGGTTCAGATTGAGTCATTACCAGAAGTAGGCCAGTACGTGTCCTTGTATTCCAGATTCATTGGCGAATTTCTATAATTGTGATTTTCTGAACTAGAATTGAGATGCAAGAATTGTCCCACAGTAGCTATAGGATACAGGTAAGGCAGATGTAATGTGTATGTATATCAAAGTAACACTCCGAGTCCTCTCAAACTTCGGCGTCCCTAGATTCACTTTAGAATTGGTTATGTTTGATTTAATGTTTTATTCTTAGCTCTAGCTCTAGCTTCTCTAAAATTTGCCGACCTTAACCAAAACCCATTTCAGAATTTTTATATTTTTGATTTACTGTCCCAAAAGGTGTAATCCGACAATACTCGTACAAGTCCTACTGTGGCCAAATGAAAACACGTGCGGAAGCTACTATTTTTATTAGTAGTACTCTTTGGCGTTTAAGCTACCGCCTCTTTATCCACGATCCCTTTTAGAATTCATATATTTCTGATTTCCTGACCTGCTAGATATAACCCGAGAGCGGCTGTAATTTATGTGCGCGCACCTTTTAATA